>OX421311.1:30396064-33012584 GCA_949125395.1 Diaphora mendica
TCATCCTATGGGAGTTGTAAGAGGCGATTAAGGGACCAAATTATGCAGGAAAACATCACTGCAAAGAGAAGAAAAATCTTCTTTCAAAGAAGAGGCCTAAGTTCAGCAGTGGAGGATTAAAGGCCGTCGATGATGAGGACGATAAGTTAAAGCTTCCTTTCCGAACATAACCATTTATCCAGCTTTGGATTATGGGAGGCTATTGCAGATTTAAATTTTACATTAATCTAGTGATACTGGAGTATCTCAAAACTTAGCTACAACTGAGTTAATTACTTTTTGCCCGTGGCTCCGCCTGCGTGTATATCGGTTATCGCGGCAAAAAGTAGCCTATGTGTTATTCTGATGTATAAGGTATATTAATGTAAAGTTTCGTCCAAATCCGTTCAGTAGTTTTTGCGTGAAAGAGTAACAAACATCCATCCATCCATACTTACAAACTTTCGCTTATTATTAGTATAGATTGATAAGCAAGAAATTTACTTAAATTTATTCCATTTTTGTTAGATCACTAACAAATGATACAAACATCCTATTTAAGTCGCTAATAACAGCTAAGAAGAGAAGAATTTGTTCAGTTTTAAACTAAAAATTAAATAAAACATAATAAAAAAAACTATAATATTAGTTAGAAAACTATAAAAATAGCAAAAACATTTCAAATTCAAAGGCGACAACATACCACCTATCATTCAAATACAAAATATGTTGAGTTTTCGCTTACCAAAGTCTAGACCCAAGATGGTCCACGATTTTTTCTTAAAATTAGGCAAATTATCTCCAGAAATATCCAAATCTAACAAACGATAAATTTCGTTGTAAGATTACGTCATTCTGATTAGGTACGAGTAATGGCAAGTTAAGCCCTAGATTAGACTTAATTTACATTATCTTATATATAAAATTCTCGTGTCACAATGTTAGTTAGTTGTTAGGAGTATGGTACTCCTCTGAAACGGCTGGACTGATTTTTATGAAATTTAATGTGCATATCGGGTAGGTCTGAGAATCGACCAACATCTATTTTTATACCCCATTTTTTTATGGCAAAACAACGTTTGCGGGATCAGCTAGTTATTTATAAATACATTGACAGCCGAACATACGGTAATTCAATAAATTTTATTCATTTTCAGAAAATTTCGTAGCGAAAATCAATGTATGAATGTCATATTCAGAACATACATTTACTGTATTATTGGCAGTTAATGTTTATGTCTTTCACTATAGTAAAACATTTGCAGAATACACCTCCACATTAAAATAGCTTAGAGGATAACTTCTGTCTTTGTTAACTTCCGGCCCTCGATAAGCGAGATTGCAAAGAGACATGTATATTTCCACATCGTTTGTGATTTCCAGAAGCTGTTTAACTACACGTGATATGAATATATAGTCAACATAAGATCTGACTCAGTGCGGTACCTGACATTTTTTAGCATTAAACCTACTTATTCACGTTTAACGTACATGTTTGAGATGCCGAGACTGATAGTAGACAAAAAAGGCAGATATAAGAACACTAATTACAAGCACTAAAAACAATGTTTTATGGTCGGAGTCAATCGTTCGAATCGAAGTCAACTGAGTCAGTTGTAATCGATACTGCGTAATTGTGGAACATGTATCGAATGAGACAATGACGTTGGACGGACCAACTCAGAGGTCCAATCTCGTTATTAAGAATCAATTGTGTCAGTACAGTTTTTACTTTGTATACATACATGTAGTGCAACAAAAAGCTCAAGTAGTGTTAGAAAAGAAGTATTTTGTTTAAAATATATTAAAATTGGACACGACTTCTTATTAATTTTGTTTGTGTAGCTTGTGAATACTGAAGGAAGAAATAATTATGATTTTGAATGTACACACATTAAAATAAGGGAATAGTATTGTCAAAAGAATTCATCAATCACATCATCACATTTTTTTATTCTAACAGCACACAGAAAACAACAAAAAAACCAAGGAAAACAACACTGCACTGCACATTTTTGTGAAATCGTAGAATCGAATTTAAAGAGTCGTTAAAAGTTAATTTTGTGCTCCAAACCGTGGTTTTATTTTTTTCTTATCTTATTGTTATGTTTGTTTTTTTATTTTGTAACAATATATTCGTAAATATTAATACCACACATACTAACTTTTATTGTTAGGTGTTGATAAAAGCGGTTCTATACTGATGATTTGGTAGTCTGTCCCAAGACATTTCGATTCAACAAAATCGAATTTATGTTTTAACATAATTACGAGAATAGACCTTTTGATCGTATCATATGCAACCACGCAGTTACACGAGTTTAAGTAATTGCGGGAACAGGCATTGTTAACCGGTCGACGCAAATTGGGTATTAGCGATAATTTATTGACTTTAAAATAAAGTTGCATTGTCGTTCACTGTTTGAATATGTATCGTGTGGGCTTGGCTCACGGCGATGGTCCCTAATGATAGCAATTGTTCTCCATCAGTGGCCACAGGTGCGTACACCGTCTCAGGGGAAAATTGTATCTCTGTCGTTTGTACGATTGCAATTGCTTGCGACAACCGTTTTACAACGGAGCTATAAAGAATGAGTCTGATTGTGAAAAGGTTTTATGTTCAGTGTCCGCTTTCTATTGAGTCAACTACTCGTATTACTACCACTTCTTTGGAGATTACATAGTTAATATCTATTTCAATTACATACACATTTGGTGCATATAACATATTTACTTAAATAGTTAGGTAATTAGTAGCAATAATTTAGATAACAATTAATGGATTTAAATTTTCTTTAATTATTATCAGTAAATAAATAAACAGGCTGTGGAATGTTATTACAGTACCGATAGAAAGTCCTTGAAATTATGGAATCCTAAGTTAAAAATATTCGTACTTCCTGGCCCATCTAATTTGCAAATAGGAACTAATATAGGTAGATATACCAATGGGCCTGTGTCAATGTCTAGTGTAACCTAGTTGTATATTTAGACATTTTAAAGGTTGGTCCTACCTCTTACGTGATAGCGGCAATTCTCATGCGTATACGAAATTCTAATGATAACATTATAAAGAATTGTGTTCCAATACATATAGGACTAGGTACACTTAAACGGTTAAGACGTCAATACAGATTCGTGTTAAATCTGTTTAATTATGTTGAGCTTAGTAAGTGTCAGAGTAGATTCACTCAACCCTGTTTATTGTTTACTAGAAAACATTATGACATTAATTATTTCACTTAAGATCCTTAAATGCATTGGTAAATATTCATCGAATTTCAGGGACAACAGAAATAATACCTTCATCAACCTACCTATTTACGAGTATATTTTAGTTATAACTTACTGAGATAGCTTCTTGGCGGCATTTGAGCAATGTAAAGCATATCACTTGAAAGCGCGGTAGTAGCTAACAATTGTTTAGTGAAGGCTAGATTGTCAATTTATGTATGGTGACGTGAGACGGCGCGGGCCGCTACAAAAGCACGTGCGTGCCCCCGTGGCACCGCGGAACCGCTCAAAGCGAGTGCACCGCCTACCTATCGCACATCTGGGAACGTCCAGAGAGGTGTAATGCCCTCATGTGGGCACCTCTGACGAGCCGACGGTGATGGCGAAGCTTCCGATGTGACGCGGACGGCGTGGGATGCGTTTTTTTGACAGTATCAGCACGGATTTCAAAGAGCTATTATGTGGAATATGATAGTATCGTTATAGGCGCCACGTTTGGGTGCGCGACAATAAAGTTTCTTTTTACATATTTTTATTGTTAGAGTTTACTGAGGTTTCTCTGTGATGACTACTAGTAACTGTCATAAAGAAAAAGGATTTTTTTGTGATACTTTTCATTTTTAAGACAGCTTAGGGTATACATAATTTTACAATATAAATCAATTCAATTAATATCCCCATGAAGAAACATGCGGATATATTTCTTAAGTGATAATGCTGGTAATTTTTTTTTAAAGATAACTCCCGCACTAGGGATAAATACTGTGTCACGGGGGACTTTACAAACATACATGAAACGGACACAAAGAACACCCAGACTCAGAACAACAATTTGTGGATCACACAAAGTGTTGTCCTACGTGGGATTTGAACCCACGACACTTGGCGAAGTAGGAAACGGCGTGGTGACCGTTAAACCACTAGGCCAAACGTGCAGTCACACGTTTGGTCTAGTGTGTGGCCTACAAGTGGATCAGTACTCTGAAGTTATTATTTATTGTGAATACTACTAACTGTTCCACAGTCTACAGTTATTGCAATTTGACTGACCTGTTAGTCTAGTGGTAAGTGACCCTAACTGCACAACTGCACTGCAAGGAGCACGATCACTTGTCCTATATCTGTGTGTAATTTATGTAAGTACATGTGTATTTTCATAGATTTAAATATTTTTATCAGCAACCTGGTAACCATAGTACCTACAGACTCCGTCTAGTTTACGATCAGACTGCGGTACGTGAGATGTTTGAGGTTTTAATTATAATTTACTAGTTGTTGCCCGCGGCTCCGCCCGCGTATATGTCGGTTATCGGGGCAAATAGTAGCCTATGTGTTATTCTGATGTATAAGCTATATTACTGTAAAGTTTCATCCAAATCCGTTGAGTAGTTTTTGCATGAAGAAGTAACAAACATACACACAAACTTTCACCTTTATATATTAGTGTGATATAGTATAGTATATTTAGTATAGTATTTTATAGTACAGATTGTCGTTAAATTTTTAAGGTAGGTATATTGATATTTTCATGAACCGTAGACCTTCTAAACTTACGAGTCACCATATTTGCATTCACTTACACACGACACCCATCAGCTATTATTAATTGAATAGTCTCGTTGTTTTCTAAGACGATAACGTTTTATTAATAGGTATTATTGTTTTGTATTGGAGGCAAATTCACACACGAATGACATGATAGTAAATGACTACCGAAGCATATCGTGTGTTGCGGGTCTTTGAGATTTCACCAGAATCCAGAATCAACCGGATGGGGGATTAGGGCTTCGGTAACGTTACCGACTCGGTGAATAGCAAACATTTCGATCAAGTTGGTTCATTTGAGCAGAAATAATGCTCTCCCACTATTGCATTTGTTGGTATTTGCCGAACATAGATATTTGACACGACGACATGTGAACAGATTGTAACGTACAAGTAAGGATGTCTAATAGAAAGTTAATAATAGTCAGGGATCCCCGGAACAAATTTTACAAGTTATTAATATCAAGCAAATTTTTCGTGAGTGGCTTCATTTTGATGAGAGGCCCACCTTTCAACTTACAAAAATTGGTTCCGTAGATCCCGGACTATACGTATTATTCATTCTTATATTAAAAATAAGTACTTAGTAATGAAACTTGTTTTAATGAACAACCTTTTTACAAATCTATCTATACTAATATTATAAACGCGAAAGTTTGTAAGTATGAATGGATGGATGGATGTTTGTTACTCTTTCACGCAAAAACTACTGAACGGATTTGGATGAAACTTTACAGTAATATAGCTTATACATCAGAATAACACATAGGCTACTATTTGCCGCGATAACCGACATATACGCGGGTGGAGCCGCGGGCAACAACTAGTTATATATAATTCTCGTGTCACGTTTTTGCTCTCGATGGACTCCGAAACTATCTAACCGATTTTCAGGTCTATTTTAGTGTGTTTTGCTGGCATATCTAAGATAGTTAACATCACGCTTAAAATAATAAGAATTTAGCATGATTGAAAAGAGAATATCGAAGTTGTGTGGGTCAGTCGAAGTAGCTATATAAATAAACAGAAGATATTATTGTCTCTATTTATCGATCTACTTGTAAACTAAATTTTATCTAGAAACTATACAACAACATAACATTTAGTTTCATTTCTAATACGAGTATATATTTATTTTATTTATTCTTTACGAACAATGATATACGTATGATAACTTTAAGGAGCTTTGGTATTATGTGTTGGAGTGCGAAGTCGTGGGGATGTCTAGTCTATTAATTTCTAGCAGATTTATACGTCTTCTCCTATACCGCCAATCATAGAGAGGCGGAGCCATATTGGCAACGCCTCTTTGCCAAATATTTTTTTTATATACTTAGATAGACAGATTTTATCTAAATCTGACAATATAGTAACAGAAGAATCAGTGATTACGATATTTATATTCCCTTTATTTCAAGTAATAATTTGAGATGTGTACTCTTTGTACGCTTGCTAGTTATTGTTTTATAAATAAGGGTTTTATTGGATATAAAGACAAATTACACTGCTTGTAAATAGTAGGATCAAACTATTACTTACTATAATACTACCAGGAAGAGCTTTAATGTGTTGATAATATTTCAAGATGATGGTGTATCAATTTTTTTTGCGAAAAAGTAGGATCTACGTTGAAATATTGACAAGGAGACGTCCATGTCTGTATTCTCTGCGTTTGTGTGCAATTGCTCAGTTTACATGCGAAATGTCAAAGTCTTTGGAATTTACATGAGGGAGATTCTGATAGATTCCGTTTCATGTAAGCTATGTATGTACTGTAATACAACTTTCTTAGCTCTGGTGACAGCGGTTGCCACTTGCTACTTGCTATCGTTACAAATAACTAAATCAGTGTCTCACTGATTGTACAGTAGGTAGTTTTGAAAATTATAAATGAGCTTAATAGTTGCTGGTACTCGGAGTAATCTCCGAGCTGCTACTCTGACACAATCCTGCAGTAGTTTACTGTAATCTTTTCCGTGAGTCTAATTTATAACTGTGTACAACAGATTGTTTCAACATTATCTCTCTTCTCACCGTCTGTTGTAGTGTCCACTGCTCTGACACCGTAATACAGATAGCCTTGTTGGATTACAAGTTACTTTGCTCTTAAATAGCAAACTGAATACGAACACATCTTTATAATTTGGCTTTAACAAAAAACATATTGCGTCTATTGTCTAAAGGTTGTACGTATGTTGAATAGGCAGCAATTAAAATATTTGATCTAAATTTCAATACTTTAATACGTAAAAAAATTATTATTAAATATCCATACTTAACTTTTACACTAGTGTAACTTATTCTTATTATTGCGTAATAATTGCACTGTAACATATGTATTGTTCAATTAAATAAATATTATTATTATATATTTGCGTGAAAGTATTTGAAAGATTCAACACACAGAATAAAGGTCATTTTCATTGTGTAGATTAAGTTTTCCATTTATTTTATTTATTTACGATGCTGTGATAAATCATATTTGTAAAACTATTTATAAGCACCGGTGAAACCATAACTTAACTGCGATTATTCTTAATTTGAGCCAATATCTAGTACCTAAACCGAATAAAAGGAGCTTTCTTTAATGCAATGCAGTTACGATTTAATTATGTAGTTATGTTATAACTTTAACAGGGACTTTTAAATTAAATTATAACAAACAAGCTATGTTCTAACACATCTCAAAAAATCTCATCTGTGTCGTGAGCTTCTTATGCTGTGGCGATCCTCTCTGTTTTAAATAAGGTAACAAATCTAATTTGTGCTTTCGATTATTATTGGCATGTAAAGTAGGAATATTATGTATTTCCTAACTTTTTACTAGCTAAATGCGTCTACGATCTAGTTCAATATATTTACTGAAGATTTTTTCTTTTTTCCTTTCCGCTTTTTTAACCGACTTCAAAAAAAGGAGGAGGTTCTCAATTCGACCGTATATATGTTTTTTTAATTTTTTTATGTGTGTTCGCGGATAACTTCGTCGTTTATGAACCGATTTTGATGATTCTTTTTTTATTGGAAAGGAGATATCCCAACAATGGTACCATGATAAGGACACTAAGATCTGATGATGGCATCCAAGAGAAATCGAGTCAAACATTGAAGTCGGTTTTATTTTTGTTAAAATTTTATTAAATTTAAGAAACTATATCTATAGAAATTTCATCCTTAAGAGTTCTAGGTAGCATCTTTTATTGCTTTCTGTAACATTTGAATAACCACAAATGTGATTTATAGTCAAAAATTTAATAGCACATACTTAAGCATTATATTATATATTGAGATCAATAACTTAATAACATTATTTTTATGTTAAATTGCAAGTGATATTAAGATATTGAGAGCTCGAATTAGGTAATAAAAATAATCGGCATAATGTTTAATATTTTATTGCTTATATATTAAATATATAATTTTATGGCTTGCTAGTATACATGATCATCTTACCACATTTGCCATCTTAACTTTTCTAAATATATTTAACTTCAGCTATTGTCTCTATTGTTATTTAAAATGTTATCTTTTAGCATAGCTATTGCTACGAATCGCTGTTTAATTGATTATTGCGGTAATAAAATGATATTCACAGCAATTTTCAGCCCTCATTTCGGCAATTTATGTGATATTATGAATTTGACCGCATCTTGCAGAATGCCTGCTTGTGTGGTATCAAAATTTCAGTGATAAATGGTTAAAGTAACTAAGGAAGATAAAATATTGCTGTGTTGTTCGCCCTAGACATTTAGAATTCCAAACTATTGTGAGAAATTCGCCAGATGAAAAGAAATGTTTTTGAGTTGTTTCAAGCGCAAATTTGTCTCGCCATTGTTGTTTTTTCGTTCTGACAGTAAAATCATGACCATTTCTTAAAGTTTTTGACGAAATATCTTTTTTAAGAGATTATAAAAATCCGAGATCAAAAAACTTTTTATAAAAAAAAAACCGACTTCCAAAAAACATCCAACGAAAACTCCCTGCTGAAAAACACTAAAAAACGTCAAATAAACTAGTTCTTCATAAATTGCCTATACCTAATTCTATATTAATTTAAATAGTAGTATTATAATGTGTGCTAGGTACCTAGAATCTGTTTGACGTTGGTGCCAAGCGACTATCTATATACACACATCAAAAGTGTCTAGGGATCAACATACGTGTCTAGGGATCAACATATATTTTTGCAATAACTTTTCTCCTGATTGATATTAATTAAAATTTTCTTTAAGGATTCATCAAATAAAGTGTTTTCGTTTGTCACAGTAACAATAAACCAAGTCACCTTTGCATTAATAAAGAAATTTGCCATTTTTCTAATAAAAAGATTTTTGACATTTGAACCACTAACATTAAAGTTCGAAAAAAAGACTGAAATAACAGTTTTCTTTAAAATTTTATTAGGTAACTTAAACAATTAATAATCCGTGTTTCTACCGCGAACACTAACACAAGAACATCGGTTTGGCATACTCAAAATGAGTTCATCCAAATCACGCTGTGGAATGGCCGCCCATGTTCGTTGCAACAACAAAAAAAGGTCTTCTTGCGACTGGATACCCTCCATATTCGGCAGAGCTCTTCTCTGTAGCATATCCCATGCATGCTCAATCGGGTTCAAGTCTGGCGACTGAGCAGGCCAGGGCCAAAGCCACATCTCAATCTCAAGAAATCCGCATAAAAATGCTTGATCCCTAGACACTTTTGATGTGTGTATTTAGATTTTTGTAATTGTTCGTTCATATTCTTTTTGGCTTGGCACTGACTTCAAACAGATTTTAGGTACCTAGAACACATTATAATACTACTATTTAAATTAATATAGAATTAGGTATAGGCAATTTATAAAGAACCAGTTTATTTTACGTTTTTTAGTGTTTTCGGCAGGGAGTTTTCGTTGGATGTTTTTTGGAAGTCGTTTTTTTTTATAAAAGTTTTTATTTTTCAGTTTTTAGTGCAAACAATCGTAGGTAAGTAGTAAGTTGAACTATTTCATCAAATTTCATCATCAAGAATACAAATTAAGGCCTATACGTACGTTTAATATTAAAATCATCCTCTAATCCGTAACTCTTGAAGAATTTAACCTTCTATCATTAGTTCACCTAAATAACTTGAAAGTATACGACTGAAGGTCTTTAGATACGTATGAAATTGAAAGAATTATCCTCCAACTCCTAACCGTTTAGGAGTTGTACCTTCCACCTTCCATCGTCAGCTTACCTAAATAATTTGAAGGCATACGACTAAAGGTAACATACATACATTTGATATTTAAATATTTATCCTCCAACTCCTAACCGTTAAGGAGTTGTACCTTACATCATCAGCTCATCATCATAAAATGATGACTACCAGACGCAAATACTGGTGTAACTTCAGAAAATATACGAAAAACATAGTATGTGCCTGAAAAAATGAGGGTTTCCCTCGATTTCCCTGGGATCCCATCATCACCTGATATGGTGGCAATGGGACCACCTCGGGAGCATACCCTTTCGAATACTAAAAAAAAACAAAATCGGTTCACAATTGACGGAGTAATCGGTGAACATACATAAAAAAAAAGGTTAAAAACAATAAACACTCGTAATCATTCTCTTGAATAATAAACTTTCTATTTATAATATTCCAAAATATAGAATGTACTTTAGGTACATCATAATTGGCAGTTTGATATCTAAAATACACCGATTTCGTCACTGACACACTGATGATCATCAAAATTGTTAGGGCACTTCCTGAAGTTTTATCTTTTAGTCTAGTCAACAAGTATGGAACTTGTTGACTAGACTATTTGGGCCTCCGGTCTCGCACTCACCAACGAAACACGACAGCACGATCGCTGTCATTTTACGTTGATTTTCTGTGCGAGGGTAGTACCGCCCCGGTCGAGCCGGCCCATTCGTGCTGAAATCAGTGTGGCTCTACTACCTACACCTACTTACACTCCAACCCTCAAAATTGGGGGGTGGGAGTTTGTATGAGACTTTCACTAATGTTTATGCTAGAGGTTTTATTTTTGGTATATGGACTTTTTCGAAAGAAGAAAGAAGATGTACAAGAAATACACCCCAAAAAAATCAAAAAATAAACAGTAAAAAATACTGCCATAATCAACTTACAAAAATCCCACCAAAACATTTTCATGTAAAATGTTGCCAAGACGACTGCATATGGCTTACCCTGTGAAAAATATATCAGATCTCACGTAGAGCCAAGCTTCTGAACCTACACGCCCTAAGTCTTCTACCAACCTTAACTTCTCAAACTCTACATCTCTGTAAAAATGTATGGCTTGGCTGTTTCGTTACTTCAGAAACTAAATATTCGCATAACACATTACTGCAGGAACTAGATATTTGCAAACACGAAAGGCGTTTGTTTCGTCTTCGACTTCACATATACATACACATTGCAATGGATGGGTGATTATTCTTGAGACCAGCCCGTGCCTCGGAGAGCACGTTAAGCTGTCGGTACCAGTTGAAGTACGAACATCTGTAGGTAGTGTGAGAAGTTTAATATCCAAGACCAATGTTATGCAGTTATTATAATGCAGTTTCTCGAAATATAACTATTTACGAATGAGTGAGAGTAAGAGTATTCTCCCGAAGGTGTCTCATCATCACTATGTCAGGTTCTGATGATGGGATTTCAGAGAAATCGTAGAAACCCCAAAATTTTACATGTTTCAGTTGCTTTCTCTATTCTTTCTCTAGCTATGCAGCAACTGATGACGGAAATGCCCTTGATCTGTAGGAGTTAGAGAATAACTCTTTCAAAAATTCAATCCTTTAGTTTCACTGTTTTATATTGAACATAGTTCTTAGTCTTATATTTGAAATGAATGCTATGCTACTAGTAGACGATGATATGGAGGATTTTTTTAAAGATTGTATATGTTACCGTCAGATTGTCAAAACCGTGAGATTGTAATTTGTAATCTATCTCCCGAGATTGCAAACAGTCGAAAGATTGTGAAACGGTATCGACGAATCGCAAGTTGCGCGCTGATTGAACAGCATATGTCGATATTTGTTTGTTATTTTTTTGCCGAATGTAAATTATTTTTGTGATTGTAAATTAATTTTATATTGAAAATACCTCACAGCTTTAGAATTAGTTATATAAAATTGTTGTGACAGTAAAATTAATTTGTGATTAATCAAAGAAGTTCTAACCTAACCTAACCGAACTCTATGGCCATTCAACGGCCTACTGTTAAACCGACCAATCAGGGAATGTTGACAATTTGACGCGCGTAAGCAGTATATCGCAGTTGACAATCTATCAATAGTTTGCAATCTCGCTAGGTAGATTATAATCTAACGGTTTTTACAATCTTACGGTGACATATATATAAATAATGTGAATATTTTCATTGGTTTGTTTATTTTTCTAGTACTATTATATTGACTCTTATTTGGTTCAATTCTTTGAATCTCAATACCCTTACGTTTTTCAAATATGGAACACGCTATTACTGATTACAACGTCTACGCAATTTAATTATATTAATTTCTTAACTACACGGTTTACTATGTAGAACAAATACAAAGCAAAACTTTCTATATTTATTACAATGATTACAAGTCGAATTACAGAGGTAGAGCATAAGCGCTCTATCATCATACAACTCCATCGTTTAAGCCATAGACATTATTATAATTCATCGAAACAGGTTTTTCAATCTCTCTCGTGAAAGGTTTGATTGCATAATTTATAGTATGACGGTATTTAAGCTTTTGATCTAGTTTAGTTACATTTAAAGAATAATCGCTTTCAGACAAAGTGTGTAACCTTTTACGATAATACATATTAGACGTATGAATATGTACTACAAGTTACTGCCAATACGTGTTTTGGATATTCGTAATTTTATTCGAATGTAGTTTTCAACAATCAGTCAACAATAAATACGGTTTATTCAGATATTTCAGACGTTACACGTTTTTAATGACATTTAGAAGAAAAAAATGTTCTTCTTCTTTTGATGAGATGGCAACCAGCTAATCAGATATTTCTACCAATGTCAAGTATTTAAAGTCTTCAAATCGTAAGTCTTCGAGTTTTCAAGTCTTCGTCGTGATGTAATTAATAATAAAAAATACAAAAAATGTGAATGAGATGAAATGGAGACAGTCTTTCGAAAAAACAAAAAAACGATTCCAGAGAAAAAAATCGTTTCATTGTAGATATTACTGTCTGTGGTTTACTAAAAAGTTTCTTAATGTTTAAAAGCGTTTGTATACGACAGAAAAAAGTATAATAATACAGAAGTTGACATAATAATATTGATAGCTTCTGCTAGTTTATTTTACAACTCAATTATAAATAAGGATAATATGAAATTTCATTGTGGTCACCTTCAATGTACAAGGTATGCTACGTGCGTGAATCAAAACCACGTCCTCACGTTCAGCAGTCAAGATTAGTGAAAGTCATAGTTGGGCTTCAGTATTGTATCATATTCCAATCTAGTAAGATTTATGAAATGATTCTAGACAGGTTTTACAGCTACCTGTATTGTGTACAGTTTAATGCCCTTTACACCTTGATACTAATCATTCTTAAATTATATCAATTGCAATTCATGGCATTTCATGGTATTGTACTGTCCCTGTCCCATGGTATTGTAAAGTCTTAAATTTCGAAATACTAAATAAGAAGAATTTGTGCTTCGTCCAATAGTCGCTTTTTAAAAAGCAAACTTCTTTCTTAAATCTGGAATGTTATCTTTCTTTATGAATAATAAGGATATATCTATTCATTGTTTTAAAGTTATTTACTCCTATCACTGGACACTGATCACCTGCAAATCTATAGACATCCTCCTCTAAGATAACTTTCGAAAGCCATCGAAGTGACAAATAAGAATCTAACACAGACTGAACATACCCTTACCGCAAATCCTTTTAGAAATCGAGCTTTTGTCTGTAAAATACTTACAACTATTTTTAAAATGATTGAATAAAGCTACCAGGCGTTCTTTAATGTCATCATTTTACGTTTTAGAGGAATATACTGTTCTAGTTCCAAGAGCCGACCCACAAATTGTTCGCATTTGTAGGAACTTAAGAAGACTTCGTAACTTTCTTCTAACAAAATCAAAACAGCACCGTTTTAAGTGGTTCATCTACCTATTCTCGAACACGACGATGATATCTTGACCTCACTGATAACTACCTTAATAAGCTTGAGAGTCTATTTAAGATTTATATTTGGTTTGTCCATATATGACTTCATTTATGAGTTTCCCATTAAAATCAAACGGCTCCTTATTCGGTTTCGCTAAATTGCTTATGTACTTAATAATACTTTGTTTCAATCTACTTCAAAGAAAACTTGGAGCTACTTAATTTTGAAGTAGGTTCTGGAGATTGTCAGATAATTTGTATCTAAAAATATATCACTTCAGAATCGCCTTCAGTAATCCTTAAAGGTCACATGTGGAAATCTGAATGTTTTAGACGTTAATGTGGGTATTATATTTTTTTTGTATAGCCCTTGAGTGTCAGGTGTACACGGGCATCTACTGTCAGGTGACCCTACACTACCAAAATTGTGCCAAGGTAGCCCGATCCTAATACTTACATGGTAATAGAAAGTTCAACATATCACACAACACACAAGCTATTTGGTTTAAAACTTTAAGGGCCTACCTCCCTTCAGATGCGTAAAAATAGTTGCATTCTAAAGACTACTCCTCCTTGACAGCTGCATCAAAAGATTCGAAAAAAATATATGTTTACTGCAGATTCATGTGCAAGAATATATAGGTTTAATTTTTTACATACGATAAATAGTATTGCCAAAAAAAAAAAAAATTAACAACACTCTATTTTGTTCGCTTTTTTGCCTAAAGCTTTTAAACGGCTTTGAAGCAAAAAAATATTTTTATACAGAAATATTGGCGGTTGAATTAGCTATAAACTAGGCATTACTCATATTTAAATCAATCAATATTTTGTAAAGAAAAACAGCGGGTCTCTGTGCGGGCGCAGGCGGCAGTCGTGCGTTGGCATTTACCTTGTTGGAACCTTATTCTATGAGTGACCTGACACGTAACGCATTTAAAATTTTAACAAAAACCGACTTCAAGGTTCGACTCGATTTCTCTTGGATGCCATTACCAGATCTTAGTGTCCTTATCATGGTACCACCGTCGGGATATCTCCTTTCCATTAAAAAAAGAATCATCAAATCATATATATGTCGGAGACACAAGAATAAACGAGAACATGAATCACAGATACAGTCAATCTGGACTAAAGCCAAACACTAATCACTACTAAACGGATACGAATTAACTTAAACACCATCAGCAACCCCCACGAGCGGGTTGGGGCAACGCTCACTCCTCCGCGGTGCCCTGTGGAATTCACCACCTAGGCTAGTAATTCCCCCACTGATAAATATCGCCTCATACACACAATATAAAACACAGAGATACAATAAATCGCAAATCAAATAATAGATATGGTCGTCGCGAGATCTGAAGAGAACTGGCCGATCGCGCCGCTTTATATAGAGTGTTCCGTAGTGTTCGATAGTGGCAAATGTTTGTATCACTTTTATTATTTGGATACCCTCACTCCGACATATATATATACATATATTCATAAGTGCCTGTAAAATAAGTGCCTATATGAATAAAATATTTTTGAGTTTGAGTTTGAGTTAAGAGCTCTAACTGTGGTACACGTTTTATTAAAGAAAAAGCTCTTCGTATTCAATACTACAATTTACCGTTTCTTGTGCTTTTACCTTTCGATAAGTGATTATTTTTTATACCTACTTTCTTCAGTGTCTTAAATTGCCTTTTCAAGTTTGACTTGTGATTTCAAGTAAATTCTTTCATGAAAAACGGTATTTGAGTTTTTTTGACATTGGTACCACGGTCGGTGAAGTTTTACTGAACAATATGCTAAAGAGCTAGATTCTTATTTTATGAGTAAGTAATATACGATATTATTTAATTATACGTGATACCTACATTTTTTTAAACTATACTACCTATTAATAATTCACTGTTATCTGTACCTAACTACAAGTAATGTTTGTATTTTGAAGTTTCCATATTTATAAGTCTCTTGCGATATATATATATATAGATATAAGATAGATATAACTTTGCGATAAGTACTTAATGATATAACATGCTGACTAGATATGTGCCGATCAGAACTTTGGCCGACTAGCCGATTAGTCAGTCCTAAAGAGGCCGACTAGTCTGCCGACTAATCGGCCAAACCGATCAGGGTTTCGGATATTTCCGTAACTCTTCGTTTACAGTTGATTCGCGCCTTAGTCGCAAACGCGCCTGAGAACGGTGCCGGTTAACATGTCAGTGATATGCAGAAGAAACAGTGTGGGCGACAGGACGGAGCCCTGAGGTACGCCACCGTTTACCTCAAGAAAATCAGAGACCGCGCTGTCGCATTGGACCCTAATGCAGCGCTGATGCAGTTATGTGTCACCATCAACCTATAATGTCCCACTGCTGGGCTCGGGTCTCCTCTCAGGAGAGGGTTAAGGCCATACCCACGCTGACCAAGTGCGGGTTGGGGACTGGCAAGACAACGTTGTGGCTACGTAATCTTGCCGTTGAATGTTTTTAAGCCGCCCAAAGGCCTCCAACTAAGCTTCACGACTGTTATCATATGATAACCTACCGTAGGAGAGCCACGCTTCGGCATGAATGGGCCGGCTCGACCGGAGTGATACCACAGCCTCACAGAAAACCGGTGTGAAATAGTGCTTGCGCTGTGTTTGTTAAGGTCAATTTAGCTCTGAGTGTAAGACAAAACTGCCAAATGAAATACGCGTATGGCAATGTTTATGGCTGGTTGGGTGAACATGATAGCGATGCTTGCACAGACGAAGCCGATTAGCACCGTCCGGTCCAGATAACAGAGTTGGAACGCTGATCCGAATTATTACGAACTCGCTTGAACGCTGACGATTACGAAACTTAGGACAATGTTCGCGACATTGTAATTTAATTAGTGATGTTCTTATTTTTTAGTTTGTATGTGAAATTGTTAGTATGTCTATGTATGTGTGACATGTATCGCGAAGTAAATTTGTATGCGCTAAACGCTAACATGAAAATAATAAATATAACAAAATACAAGCAAATTCTGAGTGATTATCTTAATAGGTACACTCATATTTTTCTAGTACCTATTTAATAGGCTGACCTAGAAATACAATGCAGGAAAAGAAATAACTGTCTATAATAAATCACGATACATTTAAATATCAATCATAAAATCAAGTAATAATTATCTTGTAGCGAAAAATCTATTTTGGTTTTTACTATTATGTGCGATACTGTACCGTTCATTTGATCGTCCTGGAAATTTTAATACGATTTACCAGATATACATTTAATTAGAAAAGTGTGGGAGAGATGAAAAATAAATGATTTTGAATGAGCAAGGTCTTCATTGAAGAACCTAACGTAATAAAATGCTGACCTTAGTCTTTTACGCACGTAAAACATGAAATACTTGTCGTCAATACGGTTAAATTTTGTGTTTTATTAAGTAAGATTAATATTATTATTTTATTTCTAATTAAAAATACAAACTCGCGATAAATTGCGAAAAGCATTAATTTTTAGTTACATCATCTTCTATACAAATAAATAAAATTGGAGTGTCTGTTTGTAATATTAAAATAATCGCTTTTTACTAAATGCATATGTATGTACATATATATACACGGTACATATACCAAAATAACATTTTTTATAATTTTTGTATGTCTGTCTGTTTGTTCCGGCTAATTGCTCGAACGGCTGGACCGATTTTGACGAGACTTTCACCAATAGGTACCTGATGAAATAAGGAGTAACTTAGGCTACTTTTTAACCGACTTCCAAATAATGTCCAATTAATGTCATCGGTTTTTTTTATGTATGTACAGTGTACACTGATTACTCCGTCAATTGTGGACCGATTTTGAAAATTCTTTTTTTATACTAACTTCGCCCTGCGTCGTTACCCGCGACAATAATCGCGGGTAACACCGCGGGGTTCAGCCCGTATATAATATACCTACAGTTTGTACGGAAGCCTCGGTGCGAGAGCCCGACTCGCACTTGGCCGTTTTTTTCAAATGTTGCTAGTTGCAAGAATGAAAATAAGTTAAATATCTTGAATGAATAAAAATCTCTTAAAATATTATGATATGTACTTACAAACAATATAAATCTTATTTTTGATATCATGACAGACTTTGCTGACAGACTGACTACTGCTGTGGTCAGTTCCTATTCCATAAACTAACTCTCTGACAAGCCCTTGTCCTCAGCTATACACAAGAAGTGTTTTGCCATCAAATAGTGTCGTTATACAAAAGAATGTCAAAGAAAAACTACTTCAGAGCTCAATATTTGAATTTGTAGAACATCATATAAGTCGGGTCATAGCGGGGTCAATTCGATGCCACTAGTTGCTTTGCTCAGTTTGATACCGTAGCATTGTTTGCATTCTTATACATACTATCTCGTAGTATTATATTGAAATTAACCATTCTTATTTTTGATTTAACTTTTTCTTACGGGTAAGGTGATAAGGAAAGGTTTGTTGATAAACAGAGTACAAGGACTTGTGACATTCTTGTTTCGTCTATACTACCAGTACGTTTATCAGAACTTACTTATGTAACATATAAAATATTATTTTCTAGAGCTTAGAAATATATCCTTCATTCATCCAGTTAAAAAAAAAAGAAAAATAATAATTATATTTCTTTATATAGATATGCATCCAACCAGCAACCATTAAGGCATCGCTGTGAGTCATATTTAAAGTTAAATTATGAACAAAAATGTTGCAGGTCTGTGACTGTGACCTATAACATTGTTCAATATTTATTGAGGTGTTTGATTTAAGATCAGATGTAATCATCATCAAAAGCGAACGGTTTGAAAATACTGAAACTTGACGTCATACTTTGTTCATCATTATCATCATCATCACGAGCCTACTGCTGGACATAGGTCTTTCCCATTCTGTTTGATTTTGGTCAAATTATACAGTTTTGAAGTTTGGTAAAAAGGTACTGGTTTCCAAGGCCAAATTGGAAAACAATATTTTATAGTATGAAAGGGGTTATTTCCAGTTGTTTACTGTTTTTATATCGCACTTTACACTGATAGATAGACTACACTTATCCATGGCATTTGTTTTTAGAAACAAATTTAATTTCAATCAAGTTTTTTTTTAAGGGTGTACTTAAAAAATATAACCTGAATGTGAAACTTTGAGCGACCTCCTGGATTCAGGGGTCCCGGGCATGTGTTCGAGTTACTATAGCAAAGGTAGTACCTATGTATTTGTTTGAGTTGTTATTTAGATGGACAGACTTCTAGTCGTTCACCCAATTGGTTCTGTATTTATTTTATACTAGTTGTTGCCCGCGGCTCCGCCCGCGTAAATGTCGGTTATCGCGGCAAAAAGTAGTCTATGTGTTATTCTGATATATAAGCTATATTACTGTAAAGTTTCATCCAAATCCGTTCAGTAGTTTTTGCGTGAAAGAGCATAACCATCCATACTTACAAACTTTCGCGTTTATAATATTAGTATAGATATAGACTAGCTGAACCGGTGAACTTCGTACCGCCATATTTAAATACTAGTTGTTGCCCGCGGCTCCACCCGCGTGTATGTCGGTTATCACTGCAAATAGTAGCCTGTGTGTTATTCTGATGTAAAAGCTATATTACTGTGAAGTTTCATCCAAATGCGTTTGGTAGTTTTTGCGTGAAAGAGTAACAAACATCCATCCATTCATCCATCCATACTTACAAACTTTGGCGTTTATAATATCAGTAGGATTCTCGATATTAATGTAGCGTTACAACTACATATTGGTATCCACCTAGTCGATTGGTGAATAGGATACAATTTACAACCAATTTTAGAATAATTCAATGATGAAGACCTAAATAAACACCAATTTAAAAGTAATCAATAATTATGACCTATAAAATTCAAACTGATTTAACTTTAATTATAGAGCTAAATTTTACTGCTTTAACACGATGAGTGGTTTGCAATCTGCAAATAAAACTTGACTGCATAACATTATGCTTAAAACATACCATAACACATTATCAAAGCCAAAAACCCGTTCAAGAATGACGTCGATTTATTTAAATCCAACCGGAACCGGTTCCGCTTTATGTATCAGTTAATTTGTAGTTTTGTAAAAATAACAATACAGATATTGAAGATCCTCACCATGGGAAGTTGTTGTGAAACATAGTGCGAAGAGATCGTCGACGGACGCGGTGGTGGTAGCAGGGTGTGCGGGGGGCTGCGCGTACGGCTGGGGCAGCGCGTGCGGCGGCGGCGGGCCTCCATAGTGCAGCCCGCTCGGGCCCGCCTCGACCAGAAACTGCATCTGAGATATGTCCACGAACTCGTCGCTGTCGCCGCGGCCTCCCAACTCCTCGTCCTCCGGCCGACGCATCGCGATCACCGAGAGCATCGCACGAGCGCATTCCCGCACTGCACAAACCACACCACCGTCTATGCGGCGCACTCGCACATTCGATCACATCTAACTCCAGTGCTTGCGGCTCTTTACCGGCGCATACGCCACACCGCTGATATACTTAAACTAACTTAATTTTATAACAATTGACGTGATCACAGCACATTACGCTTAGGAAGTTTGAATACACTGCACCAATATTTTAATTACACTGTACGCTCACGAGCATCTACTGATAAATGAACACAGGTTTCGCAAGCAAATTGAGTCGTCGCGCCGAGAACGCCACATCCTCGACTGAGGCACAGGCGAAGCGACGAGGGCGTGCTGTACGCCGCCCCCGTGAGTACCGCGGTCGTCGTCCGCCGCGCGCCCTATCAATGGACGCCAGCCACCCGGTCGAGGTCGGCGTTCATTCACGACGGTCGCGTTAATGGCGTTCGAGCCGGGCGTCCTCGCTTACCGACAGCGTCGCCTACGTGCGCGAGGAAATGGCGCGGCGTCGCGACGGCAAAGGCAGGCGCGCGAAAAGCGCGGGGCGCACAAGTGTAGTGACAGCGATGCGGCGGGCGGCGGGACGATCGCGCGGGCGGCCGGCACGTGGGCGCGGAGGCTCGCCGCTGCTGATCGCGCGCCGTGTGTGACATCGAGCACCCTGGTGCCGCGCGAGTCTGAGCGACTCCTGCCACTCGCCACTTTCTCTGCGCGTTGAATCATGATCCACTTTCGTACGCTACTCGGCGCTCTGCCGCCCGGTGACGGATCCCGCAGACCGTTTTGGATATGCTACAATTAGCCAGATGGCATGCGCGCTCCCGTGACGTTGATCCACCGTCCCGAATAGTTTGGTTGTTACGTAGTTCAGATAAATCATTGGCTTCTTCTAAAAATATGTACCTGGTCATAGCCGTATCTACGTAATGATGTCTAAAACGTTATTCTGTAAGCTATTTCAGAAGATTGGGTATTTGACGTATACATTAGTCTCACTTCAAATTTTAATCTCGTTCTTACAGGTTCTTGAAAATCTACAAATAATGAAATAAAGAGAGTAATAAATTTAAATATAAAAATACAACCGAGTGCCTAAAACCTTATTGTGGACATTTTCGTTCCGTGCAGAAAACCTATATTCGATTCTGGCGATTTTGAGCGCCAATAACTCTACTCGTAAATACTTATCTTGTGGATACACCTAGTCTTATTCTTAGCGATTACACTAAATATAGTATATGTACATGTGTATATTGTATAATGTGTGTAGTAGGACAAAATTTAATTAAGTTCGATCCATATTAGGAATAATATATATAGTATTTGGCATGGGTGTTTATGGGCTCTCAACAAACATAACCTACATCGGGGGTGGAAGTACGGGACGATATTCCACCCAAATAAGGAAAGGTCACTGCAATGTTTGCGCGTAAAGATGGCAACCACCTGTTGATCCCTTAATCGTCGAATAAATGGCAAAGAGTGGGTGAGCAACGCGTGGGTAGTGACGCGCCCTTTCTTGAAACCTCGCCCTGGTATCAATAAGAAATTGTTAAACCAGTTTCTACAATGTGCCACACTTACGATTTTCACGATATTTACATAATTAATAAACGCCTTTACTGTAAATTTTGCAGATACACTTACCTACACAGATTCGTCTATGTAAAAGAACGTGGGCGGTCGATTCGTTAGTGAGAGGTCTCTTGTCATGATTTTATATTTTATTTATTGTAAGTATTCCGCTCCATTTGAGCCGTTTCTGGAAATTTCATTATTTTTAAAAGTTAAAGGTCACGTATTAAAGAAGCAAAAAGTAACTTCAAAATACATTTTATACTTTTCTTTGAAAATGTTTCGATAATAGGTACCTAATTCCATGATACGTTCAATCAGAATTTTGAGCCATTAGAATTAGTAATATAGAAACATAAATAAAAACAATGGTTTGCTCATTTCTAACGCACTGCCGTATCAAAAATCAGATCATTATTAAATTTTGCAGACACTTATCCAAACTAAACAGATAAAAAGTAATTACAAGGATAAAACGTGCGAAGCCGCGTTGAAAAGATGATAGTGATTTGAAATATATAATTTTTGGAACGAAGTTCCTTATGGAGCGTTGCGGAGGGGTAACCTAGCCGGCAAAAACGTCCATAACGTAAGATTGACGCCTAGGTGTCAAAATGGTAGCCTATGAGAATGATGTGAGGTCTCGGGTTCGAATCCCATGTAGGATCAAATTTTTTTTTTGATCTGCAATTTTTTTTTGGTAGTTTGGATGTTTTCTATGTGCAATATGTATATTTACAAAAAAAATGTCTGAAATATTTATTTATTTATTTCGTGAACGAAAAATTTATATAATCTGTAAGTTGCATGTAACAAGTACGGAGTAACTCTAGACAACTAATTTCAGTAGAGATTACTGGGTGGCAGCACAAGTTTAGTTATTCTTATTTTTTTATCGTTAAAAATCATAATTAAAAAATGTATACCCGAATAGTAATTTCTTTATACCTCGCATAGAACTTTTACATATTTTTATAAATCTATATTTATTATATAATATAAATCTAATATATTTTTATGATAAGGAACTTCGTTCCTATCTGGTGTCCCGAGACAGCACACGACATTTTTTTTGTGTAACACACACGGTTACTATGATTCGAAATAACAAGTCAGTAAGAAGCTAAACTTTACAGATTAAAAAATGAATAGCTGTTTACTTTGACAAGACAGTTACACTATGTATATATATATATATATATGTTTTAAGCGATTATCGGAATTGCCACGTTGAATGGCAATTCTATTTTTTTACAGCTCCCGCACTAGGAATAAATCCTGTGTCGCGGGGGACTTTACAAACATACATGAAACGGACACAAAGAACACCCAGACTCAGAACAACAATTTGTGAATCACACAAAGTGTTGTCCTACGTGGGATTTGAACCCACGACACTTGTCGAAGTAGGAAACGGCGTGGTGACCGTTAAATCACTCCTTATATCCAGGTGGGGATTTGCGGGCGGTGACAACCTGTGCTGTTTGTGCGGTGAAACTTAAACGATGTCCCACCTTGCATCATGCCCTAGGTGCCCGGACACCTGTACGAGGGACGATCTGATGGCTACCACCGACAATGCCCCCAAAGTTAAAGCGGCCGCTTTCTGGTCTGCTAAAATCGAATTACACCGACTCGAAACGTTTGACGTCGAAACGCTAAGAAGAAGAGGAAGAGGAGAACTTTTTTAAATGTGTTTTGTGTTGACGTGCCTAAGCTAGGATTAACATCATGCTTGGACCAATAGAAGCCGAGCATGATTGACAAGAGTTGAATATTATAAATGCATAACCCATATATATACGGAGGTGTACCCAGGAGGAGCGGTGGGCAAAAAATAATATATAGTTTAGAAATAATACTGTGAATTGATATTTTGGAAATGATCTAACGAAAAAACCTGCAGATGAATATAAAAACTCTTAAGTGGGTCTAGTAACCACTAAATTCCTCGAACTGGTATTCAATTTATGTTCAATACATTTTGATAAAATGTGATGTGTACTTTGGTCTCCTAAAAGGAGCGCTAACTATCTTGGTCTTAAGCAGTTCGCATCCATCCGCTGCCAGCCACAAGTCTTCAGTCCATTGCCGTAGGGCACCCTATCCATACAATTCACTCTAACATATGCATGTAGAGTCGATACATTCTGAATTTGGTAATTATATGTTATACAATTTCGCCCACATAGGAACCCATAATTATTATGATTAAAACAGATTCAATATCTTTTGCGCATTGAAAGGAAATAATGAATGATAAATTAAATTAAAAAGCTTTTTAAAAACAAGCTTTTACTGGAATGCCTCGAGACGAATCAAACGAGTCCAAACTCGATGATGTTGCGACGTTTCTTTACAGAGTTCCTATGGCCACTGGAACGCATCCACTCCAGCATCAGATCAGTTCCATGTCATTATAATATTGTATTGTCACGCTGTATACATATGCTTGCAAAAGTTCATCAAAATCGGTTGAAGATATCTGCTTCAAAATTGAGTTGCAAGATTCCACCCGGACATACATACATACTATTGCAAGTTAATAAAAAGCTTGTAAAAATGAATTTAAATAGCAAAACTGGCGTACATCCGGCGCCCACAGCTATTATACAACCTTAACTTTACAGCTCGGCCAATGTTCAACTTACAATGGATTGTGCAAGCACAGCTAGAGCGCCTTGAAAACGACACCAACGCTTCTAATTCTTAAAAGATAACCTACTTGTTTACACGTTACTTAAATAAACTCATGACGTTTTGGGGTATGCTGTTGCGGCAAAAGTTGCGGTTAAAAAAACAAAAAAAAAATATCTTCATGTGATGTCTTCACTGCTGCAAAACAAAATTATTTGTAATATATTTTATTATTTTTGCAATTTATTAGATTCAATGTTATATTAACTATCAAGCTCTGAATTAAAAATAAATAAATATTATTATTTGGTCTAAATAGTATTATGATCTGAGAGTTTAAATTCGTAAATTAAAACGAGAATAAAAATCACAAAGCAATCATAAGGAATGCCGACAGAAGAGAAAACTCAAAACTATAAACAAACAGATGCTTAAGCTCATCTGAAATAAACCTTTCTAAATAAAATGCGCGATGAAAAGAAGTTAAGAAATATAGCTCATGGAAAGCGTTCCATGACGATGGCGCGAGATGCATGATTTTTGTTTGCCCTAAAAGTGCTCAATGTGCCTAAAGAAGTTTTCACTTCAAAAAGTGTGTATTTTCCGTCATCTTTTAGAGCATTTGTATTAAACTTATCTTATAAGTAAATCAATATTTTTATCGGAGAAGAGAGTGAAAATCGATCGATCGAACGTATATTCGTGAGAATAGGACTGAAGAGAAGGGGAGGAAAATAGTTTTCTTTGCAGCTTTTGAAGAGTTAGGACACAACTCATTGCTGATTGTTGCAAATCATGCACTTGCTAGTGAGACGGTTTCTTTTCGTGTATCGTAAGAGGCGACAAAAGAGCAAACTACACAGTACAACTTCACTGTAACTGCAAACAGCGTGATATCGTAGAATAAAGCCTCCTTTCTTTGGAGACACTTACGTCCAGACTGTTACAGACTATTGACGAGGGAACGACCAGGGGTGGGTTATGTGACATCAAATTTCAAATATAAATCAATTAATAAATTAAAATTAATAAATGCGATACTTACCCACCTTTGCGTCGTCACCTTCTAATACCTGTACTCAATACTTTATTGCATCACATAGGTTTAACAAGGTCTTACAGTAATATCAAATTGTTCCACTATGTACCCTGTCGGGCACAGCAAAATTAGAAATAAGAGAGGACACAAACTTCAAACTAATACAATTCAAATCAATAATACAATCTTTTTATATATAAAAATCTACTGCCGCTCGGCCGTCTCGCTAAAACTCGAGAACGGCTGGGCCGATTTAGCCGATCTTGACCTTGAAATGCCTGACGCAGTCCAGGGAAAGGTCCAATTGTTTTGTCTAAACCTGTTTGCAGAAGGCAACATGGTGCTTCCTTGAGTAAACGAATAGCTGTTCTTCTACGATAAAGGCCACGATATCCGAGGCTAATAACAATTTCTTCCAACGACAGTGATGTGAGCAAATACAAGAAGCTTTTTTTTTATTTGTGAGCCTGCCAAAGTGACTCTTCTCTGCCTGATGGAAAGCATGAACAGAATCCAAAAGTAGTGGTCATCATACTCATTGTGAATGCAGACAATGTAGCATGGTGACCCGCACTATGGCGGCTTATTGAGATGGTTCTGCATCATTGGCCCTCCGGTCTTGCACTCACAGACGAAACACGATAGCACAAATGCTGCCATTTTAGGTTGGTATTCTGTGAGAGGGTAGTACCGCCCCGAGGGTAATACTGAAATCAGCGTGGCTCTACTACCTTGGAGTTAGTCGTAAACCAGGGTAAAGACAAGGCTGTCTGTTTTATCGTGGTATAACGTGGCGATAGAAATACACTTATCTATAGGCATTCAACAAATAAATAAATAAAGCTAAAATTTAATTTACAAAATGAAGGCAATGTCAACATGACGTCTTTAATAACCGACGCAATCGAAACGCCACCGATTAGCTAAGAGTTATTTGTACTGCAATACGTATCTTTACATAATAAAGTTTGATAAGTGTTCAATGTAGATGTGACAGGCACAGCTACATTTCGGAGGCGTGGTGACGCACTTCTCTATATAACTTCCCTTACGCGATGACGTCCGTCCGTTTAGTAATATCCTATTTAGATAATAAAGGCTGATAAACAAATATCAGGGAATATTTAACACGGTATAAAAATAGGCCGTTGACATTTTCACAAACGGTCTCTTTAATGTCAATATAAACTTTGCTTATGACGGTATTGACGGGCAGGACTCGACGGTTACGCATCCTAAATATAAATGAGTTACAACATTATGTAGGGCCTCATAAAATTATGACATTTTTATTTGTTTGAATAGTCAATGAGATAGTTATCACACAAAATATATTGGAGAAATATAGAACTGTTGGTGTCGTCGTCGGTAATCTTTGACGTTTCTTCTGTGGTTTCATTTTTCACTTTTAAAAAGTGACCCTACTCTGCGTGATGGAAAGCAAAATCTGAATCCAAGAGTGGTGGTCACCATACTGATTGCGAATGCAGACAATGCAGCATGACCACACCATGGCGGCCCAGTGATGCTTCTGCATCATTGGGTCTAACAAAATGATGCTGAAATGAATGCAGCTTTTATGGCTCAGCCGCTTCACCGATATCAATTAAATTTAGCTTAGAGATATTTTGATTCTTGAGATTTACCGTGGGAGAGCCACGCTTCGGCATGAATGGGCCGGCTCGACCGGAGTGATACCACGGCCTCATAGAAACCCGGTGTGAAATAGTGATTGCGCTGTGTTTGACCGAGTGAGCGAGGATACCGGAGACCCATACCCCAATACCCTTACCCCTACCTCCCCCCCATCACCAAAAAGCCGGCCACGCACTTGTGACGCTTCTGGTGTTGCAGGTGTCCATGGGCGGCGGTAATCTCTTACCATCAGGCGATACATCTGCTCGTTTGCCCGCCTATTCCATAAAAAAAGGACAGTCTACGCTATACCGCGATAAACGACATACAAGCGAGCGGAGCCGCGGACAAAAGCTAGTGTTATTTTATTTATGTACTAGCTATTGCTTTGCAGTGGTTTAGCTGTCAAAGCGTAACAGACAGACAGAGCTACTTGCGAATATATTATACTAGCTTTTGCACGCAGATTCGCTCACTCAGACTTTCATCCCCTGATTTACCCCCTTAAGGTTGAATTTTAGTAAAATCCGTTCTTAGCGGATGTCTACACCCTATAAGGAACCTACCTGCCAAATTTCAATTTTGTAGGTGTTATAGTTTCTGAGATTTCGTGATTAATAAGTGAATGGTATTTCGCTTTTATATATATATATATATAGATTAGTATGCACTAGTATGTAAGTATGAATAGTATAGTATGTATGTATTTTCGGAAACATAGTTGATAAACTAATCGACAGTTCTTTTAGTCAAGTGGTTATTGACCGTGTCTGCTGAGCCGTAGGTCGTGGGTTCGACTCCCACCTAGAATCCTGAAGAATCCTCCTGTTTGAATGTAATTTTAGAAATTAATTAATTTAGTATATTATTATACTATTACTAGTTGTTGCCCGCGTATAGGTCGGTTATCGCGGCAAATAGATAGTAGCCTATGTGTTATTCTGATGTATAAGCTATATTACTGTAAAGTTTCATCCAAATCCGTTCAGTAGTTTTTGCGTAAAGGGGTAACAAACAAACTTCCATACTTACAAACTTTCGCGTTTATAATATTAGTATAGAGTATAGATAAATAACGTTTGTAAAGTATTTTTAGTATTTTTTTCAGCTCTCTGGTTACCATAGCATAGTCTCTGCTTAGTTTAAGATCAGGAAGCCGTAGTATTATAAACTAAGCTAAGATGAACTAATTTGGATTTACTTTTTTGAGAAGGTTATTTGATCGTGAATACACATAGCTGTGGTTCGTTAAAAGGCTTTTTAAGACAGAGGTAGTTTAAACTTGTTTTCGATTAAATAAAAACACATGAGAATCACATATGTTTCTCATGTGATTTTGACATGCTAGCCATAGCTCGCATGGTTTCAGTTCGTTACTTATGCATTTGATGAAGTAAACTGTCACTTTTACTGCAGCTCTAGCTACTACTGCAGCACTTTACTCACCTGTGTTAGTGTGTGTAGATAAGAAAAAATAATGGCTCTACGAAAAGCATTTTCAATTTTATTCGTAAGTTTTGTTTCGTAATAAATAATTATAAATTTAGAATACATTTTACAGGTAGTTGCTAATTATATTGTGCTCAAAAATACAATTTACACTTGAGACAAAAGCCAATTGAGTTCATTTGAGAGAATTATTTTTGGTGTACTTTAGACTCGCCTACTTTAATAACTGAAGAGCTTCTTGGTAATGTTTCTCTTATAGTAAACATAAAATTAATAATAACAAGATGGAAATATACTTTTTAGATAAAGTACTTATGAAAATAATTTAACACGACATATTACGTGAATGTTATTTATAAGTCAAAGCACCTTAAAGAGGCTGACAATGTTTCGATGTCAATAATTATTTTTTGTCATTAACATAACCAAAAGGCAAGAGTCGGGAAATCTGGCGGCGCTTAGTTGTTCCGTCAGTAAGTGAGCATGCGGGGGCGAATAGGAAGATTGACTTATATGGATGCGGAGCTCGCGCGGGCTAGCGTCACCGCCCGATTAAACTACCATCGTAAGCTTGTTATTTAGGTTTTGAACCGATACATGCTCTCGTCCGCCTGTACTTTTAAGGTTATATTATTGAGTTCTGAGTGCCGCCTACACACTACAATTTGGCCGAGC
This sequence comes from Diaphora mendica, assembly GCA_949125395.1. NCBI lineage: Eukaryota > Metazoa > Arthropoda > Insecta > Lepidoptera > Erebidae > Diaphora > Diaphora mendica. The sequence goes on from OX421311.1 coordinate 30,425,340, forward strand.
TAAATTCAAGATATTACATCTAAAAAGCCTCCGTATTTTCTTCTCAAATATAATATTTTATGAATGAAAACATTTTACACGATAATGTCTGAAGATAAAGTTACGACAGTCTTTGGGGGCGTCTAAGACAATAAGCTCTGAAAGGTTATCGAAATGTTACAATACGCCTACTAAAATACAAAGAAAACTTTGTAGAAAGCTCAATAACATCCAGTGCTTTTAAAATATTTATTTTAATATGGATGCGACCGTACGATGTCGTCTTTATGATGCTCATTAACTGTAGATATAACATAAAAATGTTAGGACAACAGTTAACAATATAGATTAATAACCATTATTCCGAAGGAACATCATCTGTGACAGTGGGGTTTCCATAATTACATCCACTTACCAGGACAAAGATTGTCTTTTTATAGTAAATAGATTTCCGATTTACGCATTCACAATTCGATTGTTTTTTGAAGGCAACAAATGACATCAACTATAAATATAATTCAAGATTTGCTGATTTTTGGAATATAAAATAAGATAATTTGAAATTATACTATTCATATTTTTCTTATGAAGGCAACGCTTCTTCATGAGGGGGATAATTGCTAATATTGAACTCCGAAGCAACATTTGAAATTTTTGGAGCTACACGTATGTATGTTAAGATGAAAAAGTTTAAGAAACTATTAAAGTGTAAAAAAAACTCAACTACGTAAAAGCTTAAGCTTAAACTAACAATGACCCGGGTGGCATAGGCTACATAATGATAAAATTTATATGACCAATCCCACCCGGGTCATTGTTACAACATTCCTTAAATTCAGTTCAATAGTTTAGGTGCTACGGTGGAACACACAAACATACATAGACTATCGAAAATATTACCCTTTCTTATGGCCTTTGGTCAGGTTAAAAATTGTACAAAATAAGTGTGTAAAGTGTTTTAAGAATCCTTAATTTTCGAGACTTTAGAAAAGATAGGACTGTAATCCTTTTCAACTAGGTACTTGACGTGGAATAATCTTCAGAAACAATTATTCTCGCAATTCCAAATTTACAGTGCCCCTATTGAATTCACAAGGTTTGCATAGCTGGAATAATGCGGTTGGTAAATTACTTGTAGACGTATGGTAATTAACCACTGTAGTGGTTATGATCATTCACGCGGGTACCCGCAAATCCGACTATCAATTACTGTGACGGGTACATGCGCGTTGAAAATCGGAGAGACATTGTCCGTGCTTGGTGTTCTTGTATATGCTTTAACCATTAAAAATGATTAGTTAATTAATTAAAATAACATTGTTATTATTTTTAAAAACATATTTTTGTATGATTTTTGATAAGATTAAAAACTTCGTGTGGTGAGTCACCGACCCTATTCATCCCGTAGGTGTCGTAAGAGCTGGCGAACTATCTACAGCACTGCAAGGAGAAGAATAATTTGAAACAAACACTATCCCAATCCGTTTTTCCAGTGTGGTATAGTTGGCCGAATCCTCCTTTCTAAGAAGGGACCAATGTCGGGGGATGGACTTATATAGGCTGTTTAAGATAGTAACAAATTTTGGTAACATAATTAAACAAACTCCTTTAAAAATGTTATGACCTCTATTCTTTTAGTAGTCATAAAAAGTTGTAATAAGAAAGAAATTAAATTGAATACATCGGAAAGGACAAGCCGTGAAATCTAATAGTGTTTTGAATTGCCAGTGACAGCCACCTATAACCCAAATCCCTAACGAATATCGTTAACATATTTTAATTTGATTAAATTCGTTCCGGGTTCCACAATTACGGTTTACGATTTAGAGAGAGCGAGCAATCTGACACCTGATTTAAATCTGATTTTAGCAATAAACAATAATTACCTACAAGATTATAATTATGATTAAACAGCCGTGTCATAAAAATAAAAAATTTAACAGAGGTTATAAAATTTGGTAGACAGTACTTTATGGTTGAAAGAACTAAACCAAAAAACTTTTAGCTTAATAGAAAACTTTAAAATTCAAATATGGTTTCAACAAAATTGCTCCAGTCTATTTTGGAATAGCATTAACTTAATCAGGTTTATTGGCTTCAAGTTTCCAATTTCAGGCAACGGTAGTCATTCCAAATTCGAAATATGACGTAGCATTAAGCGGTTACAAAAACAAAGTTATAAATTATTAATAAATAAATTAATGTTAGAAACAAAGAACTAAAATCAGAGTCTAGGTCTAGTCAGAATCAGAGAGTAAGTATTTTGTAAGATTAAGAAGTAATAATAATAAATAATAATTAAGTCTTGGGAGAGCCACGATTCGGCATGAATGGGCCGGCTAGACCGGAGTGATACCACGGTATTACAAAAAACCGGTGTGAAACAGCGCTTGCGCTGTCTTTCACCGAGTGAGTAAGGATACCGGAGGCCAAGAAACTTGGTCCTGTTAAATAACTTACAATCGAACTTATTATCCTAACTAGTTAAGGGGAATGTTCACAATGCTCCCTATTACATAGTAATCTTCTACACAACTTCAGCGCCGTTAAGCCAGATCTTAACATTGATCTAAGCTATCCAGGAATCCACACAACCACACATTGTTTTGAATTCTAAAATAAAACTATATAATCACAAATTAAAAAAAACAACTTTTCTTATGATGTTTGAAAAATCACTAAGAATCTGATAAAAGACATTTCTACAAAAGATTCACAGAAACTTGGTCCGTTTAAATAACTTACAATAGAACTTATTATCCTATCTAGTTAAGGGGAATGTTCACTATGTCCCTATTCTGGGTAAACATGCAGAGCAGGTTCAAACAAAACAATAACAGAACAATCTACATTCCCTACCGTTTGTAGAAGCAATTTAGAGTCATGCAAGGCAACAGGAAATATGGTGTTAGTTGCAATCCAAGTTCGATTCTTGGTCAAGATAAATTGCCCTCGGTGTCGATAGATAGCGCTCCGTATTAGTATACTGGTTTTGAATACAAATAGCATTGAGGCGCGTGCGATACTTCGCCAAGATGGGATACAAACATTCAATGTTATGTCCCTGTTGTAATTAACAATGGCATGTTTGTGAAAGCAATTCCAAATATCACAATCTTTTGAACTAGCCCTACTCTCATCTTTCTGATTCTTTGGTTTGTTATGGTGAGTTATATGTAATGGAACAAAGTGAGAATATGAAACATAGTAAAGGTGGTAGGACAGGTCATGCAGGTCGGTGCATGCAGGTCGTTCAGGACAGAGAAGAGTGGGCTCTTCTGGAGGAGGCCTTCACTCAAGGAGAGGCTCTCACTTCATAATATAAGATATTTGATAAAGTATAACATTTTATTCTATTTTATAACACTTAAAAGTGAATAATCTATTCGTTTACTTTGGGTTTTTTAAATAAATCCTAACAGGAATCACTTAATTGCTTATGTTAAAACAGTTTTCATCATTTAAAGATTTTTTTATCACTTAATAAAATCATACTTAGAAGTAGATACCAAAATATTAGTATTAGTCCGGGTTACCCGGAACAAATTTTACAAGTTATTACTATCAAGCAAATTTTTAGTGAGTGTCTTTATTTTGATGAGGGCTCCACCTTTGTCCTGAAAAATTAGCTCCATAGTAATAACTTGTAAAATTTGTTCCGGGGATCCCGAACTATATGGTAACGGATTGAGAAAACGAATGTTTCATTATCTCTATTAATCCCTTTGGGGTCGTAAGAGCCGACTGAGGTAGAAACCTATCCAGGACAACAGCACTGCAAAGAGAAGGAAAACTTAAAAAAAAAATCATCTGACCAAAGTGGGCAGTAAACCAAAGCCGTGGGTGAGCCACGCTTCAGGATGCATGGGCCGGCTCGACCGGAGGGATATGGCATGGCCTTACAGGAAACCGGAGTGAAACCGCGCAGCGCCCATATCCCAACCCCTCCGTCCATCCCCTTTCCAATCCCCCAAAGGCCGGCAACGCACTTGCGATGCCTCTGGTGTTGCGGGTGTCCATGGGCGGCGGCAATCGCTTACCATCAGGCGATACTTATGCTCGTTTGCCCCCTACTCTATAGAAAAAAACCTCTTTTCTAAAGAGAGTCCTATGTCGAGTGGAGAACTATCTAAGGCTAATGATCTATGAATTGGTGATGAAGAAGGGATTAATGAACTATTACTTAAAATCGTTAATATTTTTGAATTCAGAGAAATATCTCTTTTGTCAATAAAGTACATTTTGAAGAAACGACTGAATAATTTTGAAGAAAACTGAGCAATGAACAAGGCCTTAAACTACTTAGTACTCCAACTATAAATAGGTTTTCTTTTCATTTTAAAGTAGTAAATGGTTTTGTGTTATTTTCAACTATGTTTAAAATTGAAAAAAAAAAACACAGAACCGTTACTTAAAGTTAAATAACGTTTATAAATAACGAGGTTAGAGAGAAGTAGGTACATGTTATTCGGTGTAGGTACTTGTCCGTGTCATGTTAATTGTATAAAATTCTTATTAATACAAAAAGTACTTAGAAGTTAAAGGTACTAATTGCAATACTTGAAAGGAGTAACTTGTTTGATAGTTGTCTAATGTTTGCTTGTCAGACTAATACAATCTAACTATTAACCTCTCAATGTCATAAATAATATAAAACAATTTCAAATGAAAGTTTAATCATGTTTATTCAAACTTATAATTTGTGTGTTGAACTAGTTAATCGACTTTAACGTTTTCTGGAGCAATTCACTGTCGGGTGAGGCAGATATCCAAGCCGCGTTTAAACGCGTAATTGACGTGTAATTAAACGCTTCCTCTCAAAGAAATTACGTTACGCGTTATAAATAATAAAGTAAAACATTCAGAGGGAGCTACCGAGCACAAGCTGACGACATTGATTTATTACCTCAAATTGTGTATTTTTCATCCGTCAATGATTTCTCGCCGTTTCGGCGTCGATAAGTGCCGTTTAACACTTGATATAGTGTCAGTAATTTGTGACTGGGTTCTGATTTTCTTTTTTCAATTAATTCGAAATTGGAGTTTAAGATGTAATAACGGCGGTTCGTGAGTAACCCATCAACAAAATGGAGCATCTACTTACGGTTCAGACCACAACTGCCAAAGAGTGGTTTAAACTTTTCAATTTTTTTTATTATTATTATTAGTATTAAAAAGCCATAACAATCTAATTATTTCAATAGGTTAAGTTTATTTACGCAACGTACGTAAGTTGATTTAGCCCAAATTTTGACACCATAAACAATACGCTTCAGAATCGGTGGTTTTTGCAATCGCAATGTGGTGGTGTATGCCGTGTATGATGGATGGCAGCATACAGATGGTTTTGTATTACATGTATATTTTTTATTTCAATAAAGTTTGAAAATCAATGTATCCAATGACCAGTCTGTCGAACAATATAAAGTTTTGTCAAGTGTGGCCTCACACTTTTGATTAAATTGAATTTAACTACTACGTGTTTTAGTTTTACGTTATTATCAAATATGAATTCCTTAGTAACACTTTGACGGTTAATCAATTTATTTTATTAAATCAATTTTATCACTATCACATTAAATTAGCAAGAATAAGCTTAATAAAGTATAACCCGACTACGTGAAAAGTTTTGAAGAAATTTATATAACATATGTCACCCGGGCCAATATTACGAATATATTGACATCTCATTCATTAAAGCTTGTCGCGAGATTTTTCTGTATAGTTAAGGAAGTAAATTAAATAATTCGATTTGACTGATATCAATGTTTAAAATTTTCAAATTAAGTAAATATGGGTACTGAAATGTCACGACAAGCATTTCTATTATACATATAAATTGTGAAATGAATATGTAACTTGATAGTAAAAGTTTTCAAGGAATACTTTATTTTATTATTTTTGGAGCATTTCAATAAAAACTTGTTTTAAAAACTTTTTTTTTAAAATTTAATTTATTTTTATTGAACTTAACTCAAATAAGACTCAAGTTACCTTATGAGTGTTTTCTAGTACCTAAATCTATTCGTGGGTAGTCATTAAACTACCCACACGTTTATTTATACATTTCTAAGTATTTTTCAAAATATTGTTGTGAAACTAGATGTTGTGAATTCTGATATCGAATTATACCTATATTAATTTTTTTATGTATGGCCCTGCCAAAATCTCTACTCTGCCTGATGGAAAGCATAAGCAGAATCCAAGAGTGGTGGTCACTATACTCATTGCGAATGTATACAATGCAGCATGGTGACCCACACCATGGCGGCCTAGTGATGCTTTTACATCATTGGGCTCCTATAATACCCCTAACCCACATAACTTGGTCTTCGTCTCTTTTCAATCCTGCTCGGCTAATGTTGGTCTAAGCGTGATGTTAACAATGTTATCTTAAGCAGCAAAACACACATTTAAAAAATTGGTTGTCTGTAAGGTCGGTTTACGGACGATAGTTTAACAGGACAACGTCATAACAAAACATTGATGAAATGATGTACTCTCATACAACAACGTACAATGAGCGTAACGGGACAATGAGCGTAACGGGACAATGAGTCATCCTTTTTCGTGCATGCAGCCGGCGTTCATCAATTTATTAGGCGTTGTCACGTCAAAAAATTATAATGTAGTAGTAGTTGACATTTCATGCATCGTCTACATATAAAGTATAGGAATGTCTAGTTTTTAACCGACTTCCAAAAGGAGGAGGTTCTCAATTTCATTGGTTTTTTTACTTTAATATAATTATTATTTATTGTCCGTGTGGTGACGGATTAAAAATACGAAGTGTCACCACCCCTATTGATCCCGTCGTTTATGGGATCAAACTATGCAGGACAATAGCACTGCAAAGAGAAGGAAAAGTTAAAACAAACTCTATATCAACCCATGTGGCCAGCGTGGTAGACCAAAACTCCTTGCTAAGGACAGGCGTATGTCTAGCAGTGTTAAAGGCTGTTGATGACGATGATGAATATCATTTATCTTTATTATATAATGCTACCTCTTTTACATTACGTCTTTTTTACCACCACCAATACACATGGCTTCTTAATATTGTTTAATTAACTGCACGTTTGGCCTAGTGGTTTAACGGTCACCACGCCGTTTCCTACTTTGCCAAGTGTCGTGGGTTCAAATCCCACGTAGGACAACACTTTGTGTGATCCACAAATTGTTGTTCTGAGTCTGGGTGTTCTTTGTGTCCGTTTCATGTATGTTTGTAAAGTCCCCCACGACACAGAATTTATTCCTAGTGCGGGAGTTGTCTTTTTAAAGAGAAAGAGAAAAATATAAATTGATACCTACCTGACGCAAAATCGATGCCCTCGTGTTGCTGGCGTCGACTACTGCGGATCCCGTGGACAGTACACAGAACGAACGTATCGATCCTAGAGGAGTTAAAATTAAACAAAGGTTATCGTTGACTGTGCAAATACGAACCATAGAATATTTCGGTCACGTTATTCGCAACGAACACTCCATGGAGCGACTCGTTGTCCAGGGACAAGTGGAAGGCAAGCGGTCGCGCGGACGCTCACCTACGCGTTGGACAGACCTCTTCAGAGCTGCAACACAGACCTCCATCGTCCAGAGTACCCGAGACGCACTGGATCGTGATAGGTGAAAACTAGAGATGTGCCGACTAGTCGACGACTAGTCGGTAAAGCCGACTATCCGGCAACAATCGTAGTCGACGATTAGTCGGCGAATAGTCGGCAAAAAGCGCCGACTATTCGGTTTATTACTTTGTATGTATTTCTCAATAATATATTTGTCAATTTTTATTTTATAATCAGTTTTAGACATTTCGAAATGTAAAACAAAGCAATCTTTCTCTTGGTAACCAGATTCTAAAATTACTTGCTGATAAAAAACATATCTGACATTTATAAAAAAAATGTTTGCTTGTAGTGTTTGCACCTTTTTCCTTTCCACCACGAGAAATGATCATTGACATTGATTACACATAACAGCATTAGGGTCCAATGCGACGGCGTGGCCTCTGATTTTCTAGAGGTAAACGCTGGCGTACATCAGGGCTCCGTCCTGTCGCCCACACTGTTTCTTCTTAAGCCGTTTAGTTAAGCAGACAATAGCACAGTCCATGGGCGATATTTTGGACAACTTGCAGTCAAGCTGGCAGAGGTTGAGGAAAAACGACAGGAGCTTGTCTCTGAGCTCAACCATGTTCTGGGCGGCATTTCTCAATGAGGCTATCAGAATCTGGTCGAGTTCAATGCCAAGATTAACAAGTGTTCGCGTTATCTGCCAAAAAGTCTCCATTCCTTCTACTTCCACTTTTCAGAACACTCAAATGCAATTACAAGGTAAGCTCGATATCTTTGGCATGGATTTCTGCAGAGATCTTAACCCGCACGAATACGTTGAGAGTGTCACAAAAGCAGCCTCGCGGAAGCTAGGTGTTTTAAGCAAAGTGACACAGTTCTTCTCGCCCGAGCATCCGTGTCTTCTATACAAGACCCAGGTAGGGAGGACCGACTGTGTCACCTACCGATTCACTCAGATACTCACCGGGCACGATTGCTTCGGAGAGTATCTGAACAGAATCGGACCTGAGGCTACGGCACAATGCCATCACTGCGGGTCCGACCGGAACTCCGCCCAGCACACGCTGGAGGACTGCCCTGCGTGAGAGTCCGAGTCTAGACTCCTGGTCGGACAGATCGGACGAAACCTGTCACCACCAGCATTGATCGCGGCAATGCTGGCGAGTAGTGACCGATGGGAGGCGTGGTCTCCTTCTGTGCAGACGTAATGCTTCAGAAGTAGTCCGCAGAGCGGGATCGGGAAAGGGCCGTTCCCGCTCGCAGGAAGCGACGAAGGTACTGCGGTAGAGGCCGCTACCTCCCCAATCGACGCTAAAGGGTCGTTGTGGCCACATCTAGGGGATATAGCACCCATGGCAGTCCTCTATCGCCATTATCATGGAGAGTGTTCTGAAGAGCTCTTCCAACTGGTCCTCTCCTCTACAGGACAACACGGGCCGGCCTCGGAAGTCACCGCTTCAGAGTGGTAGACATACGTTCTCGCACTCATCGCTTCGGTTCTTCCTTCCTGTGCCGAGCGGTCAAAACCTGGAACTCAGTACCAGCGCACGTGTTTCCTTCCCACTATGATACCGGGTCCTTTCAGCGGTTCGTGAAACAGCATCTCACCAGACCGCCATAGTGTGGGTCACCATGCTGCATTATCCTTATTACCTACCTACTACCTACATTGAGGATGGTGACCACCACTCTTGGATTCTGCTCATGATTTCCATCAGGCAAAGCAGGGCAGGGGAGTCATTTTGGCAGCAAATACATAAAAGAAATTGAGAGCATCACTAAGGCGGCCTCGCGGAAACTTAGTGTACTGAATAGGGTGAGACGGTTCTTTGCGCCCGAGCGTCTGTGTCTTCTTTATAAGACCCAGGTTCGCTCGTTCGTAGAGGACTGTTCTCATCTTTGTAATGGATCCACGCAGAATTTGCTTGATGCTCTTGATCGGTTGCAGCGGCCAGCAGTCCGCATTATCAACAGTCCCGATGCCACCGAGTCCCTTGAGTCTTTGCACTTGCGGGGAGATATTGCCTCTGTGACAGTCCTATAGCGTGTTTACCATGGACAGTGTTCTGAAGAGCTCTTCCAACTAATCCCACTTTCTCCCATCTTCTACAGGACAGCACGTACTGGCATTGGAAGTCACTGCTTCAGAGTCGTAGAAATACGCTCTGGAACTAAACGGTTCCGTTCTGCCAGCGCACGTGTTTCCCTTCCACTATAATCCCGGGTCCTTTAGACGGCGTGTTTCATTTAACTCTTCATTTCAATCAACAATAATAATAATATCTTTACACAAAAATATTTTTTACACTAAAACACCGCTCCGACTCCGACCATTACAGAAGCATAAATGAAGAAACAAGGTTCGCAGGCGGCGTTTGCGACTGGGGCGCGAATCAGATGTAAACGAAGAGTTACAGAAATGTCAGAGACCACGATCGGTTTGGCCGATTAGTCGGCCGACTAGTCGGCCTTTTTAGGACCGACTAATCGGTTAGTCGGCTAGTCGGCGAAAGTACTGATCGGCCCATCTCTAGTGAAAACACATCGTCAACCACGACGAAAATGCAGCATCGTCAACCACGACTGCTCTGTCAAGAGTAAACAACTAAGAAGAGATACCTACCCGAGGCTCGGTGAGCACGTAAAGCCATCAGCCCTGCGCCTGATTTCTCTCCGGTCGCGTTGGTTAACCGTCTTATCGGATTATAAGAGTGAGGGAATAGAGAGTGCATCTGTGTTTGCGTACACAGTTGTGCACTATAATATCTCCTGTGTAGTTGGATGGTTTCCATTGAGATTAGCCGTTGTGGCGAAATCGGTTAGGAGAACATCATCATACCTGAGGCTATTTAACAACGAATTTTCGTCAACCAATTTTGATTGGTAGTATTGATTATGGGATTCATGAAAAATTGAGGGAACTCCTCGAACATTGTGTTCAATATTTGTACTCAAACGTATCTATTTGTAAAATAGAACTCATGAAGAAGATATTAATATTTTCCATTAAAGTAGTTGTTTTCAGTAGAGGTTAGGTTCTCGCATTACATCTAATTTCTAAAACCATTCAAGATAAAGGTATGTATTTTAATGGAATTTGATACGCGACGGAGCTACACAAATACACCAATTCACATTTAATATGACATCATTTTTGGGTAAATCAGAAGTTTCTATAACTTGCTATTTATATTCTGTCTAATAAAATGTGAAATTCAGCGTAAATAAAACCGTACCAAACAGGTTTTCATGCACAATGACTTTGCCTAGTAGTTGCTTCCAATGCCCTCGCATACCGTATTTATAACGCATAGAAATAATGCAAAGCCACAAATATGACAGTCTATAATTTCAACAGTAGAGTTTGATAAAAATATAGTATTTCTGGCAACTGCTTTGACGTTGATGCCATATAATAAGTTATAGCTATCCCTTGATAGTCCTATTACAAAATTAGAGCTGTAAAATAGATGCTCTACCTACACAAGCGAGTGAGGAAACACCAAAATCAATTTTATTTAGATTTCATCATTTCCAAAAGACTGGTTTGAAATATCTTACAGTGTGCGTGCCTTAAACAACCCAACTCTAGTCTAGTCTATGTAGCTAAACCTCATTGATAGAGATGAATTAAAAGTCCACTTTATGCCTTCAACTAAAGCAATTCTAAATAACCTATTATTAGCATTAAACTACATACACGTCAGTTAGCATTTTAATCATCTTATTAATCCTTTCTGTTAATGGCTGAACTCGTATCATATAAAAAATAAATGGAAATACTTTCTATTGCTTGTTATTTGTCAACAATTTTTTATATAGGTACCTTAAATATACAAGGTATATCGTTCAATGGAGATAAAACTCAGTCTATCTATTCAGTTTAGTATAAACTGTTAAATATTACTCACAGAAGTACCTACTACTAATATTTGTATAAAATTATGAATATTACGACATCTTTGCACGGGACTTAATGTAACAAATAAACATCTCAGTTTAACTATTAGAATGTTACGATCAAATCATGCACTATACGATAGAGATGCAGATATTCCCTTTACTGCCATACTAAATACTGTGCAAATGTTTGTATTTATGTTGGTCATAACATTGCTATTAAATTATATATAATAGTACAGTGGAAGTCATAGGTCAGTTTGTGTGCTCTGGCGCCATGTCGTAGTCGCGTAACAAACAGGCGCCCGCGGGCGCGTTATAATTGCGCCTGAGGAGCCCTTTCGATGCATGCTCTCACGATTTGCAATTATTCACTAGTAGGGTTGTTGCATATGCATATTTTCCAACTAATATTATAAATGCGAAAGTTTGTGAAGATGGATGATTGTTATTCTTTTACTCAAAAACGGCTGAACCGATCTGGATAAAATTTATGACAGAGGTAGATTATTATCTGTAATAGCAATTTAGTATTTTTTTTACCTGAAAAATGTAGAGTTTTCGAGAGATGAACAAGTTATGGTAACGCGGCCCGCAGCTAGTCTCTTCAAATGCTGACGTGGACGTCGAAGAGTAACGTAAAAGAGCCTAATTTATGCATTTATATTCTAGAGTTCTTAAGACATGCTTTCAGTAACGGTTTTTCCTGACGTCATAGTGGTTAATAAAGGTAATATAGAAATATTTTGCTATTCATCCCGCGGGCGCCGTAGGAGTCGATCAAGTAAGCCAATTACACCCAAACCGTATACCAATCCGGCTTGCCAGCGTAGGACTAAACCAACTTGTCAAGAAGCCTATGTACAGCAGTAGACTCTTGTTGTATTGTAAACTGTAATATACCTATGTATGTATGAACATTGTCCACTTAATGTGTCTAAGAATCTTTAAACAAATTGCAACAGATGAGACATAAGAACATTTGAAATGTTTCAGCTCTTTCACTAAAACAAACAGAACCTGGCTATAATTATTTTTTTCTCTTTTTTCCTTACTTACATTCCTTAACATGAACTTTAAACGCTAGAGACATTTCAATGAAGTTTATCATATATTTTAATAAAACGGTTGTCCTTTTCGATACAAACAACACAGGAGTATGTAAAGTGTAGAGCCTACGTATTTTTCTCACAGTAAGATAATCCTGACCATTTGACATTTACTTTTTACAAAATAAGCTGCTCAACTATGGACATTTAATGCCCAAATACGTCTTTGTGCTCTGAAAACATTTGAAATACAATGTTTTGTATTGTTACAAAGAATGTCCATCAAATGTTTTAAAATTTTGTCTAGCATAAAAATAATTCGGACCTAAAAATAATATTTAATCGCCGATCGAGCGTTATTTTTTAATAAAAAAATCAGATACATATACCTAAATCGTGGTTAGGTAATAAAAGTAAATGTCGTTCATCGTTTTTTAATTTTTCTACGTTAAACAGGAAATCTTTTCTGCAATTTCAATTACATAAAACTAACTTAGTAAATCTTTTAATAAGTACGTATTTCGTTTTATCTAATTGAATCACGTCTGCTAAAATTATATAATATAGGTATCGAACATCAGACACACAACGCCATCTGGAGTATTCTAGAACCCAAACGAAGCAGTGCTTATACTCGTATTAGGGGTACTAGACAAGTGATATAAATACATATATACTTTTTTTTTGTAAATACATAGTTATTATACATAGAAAACATCAAAACATTTGCAGAATTTTGTGAATAGGTTAGAAATATACAAATAAAACATGATATTTATCAAAATGCTGTAAGCTTCGCGGTTCTTTATCAATTAGTAATTTGAGATACGAAGATCTTTTATTTAATGTCGGTTAAAGAAGAAAACAGAACATAAAAATACTTTTAGACAGAAAAACACTAAAGGTATTATTTAAAATGTCTTTGCTATGTTGTCAATGTTACATGTCATATTTCGATTTGATTGCCTATTACTCAAACTCTAAAATACAAACTATACAGTTTGCACACCCTACAATTTTTAAGACAAAGCATTTAAACGTTCTTTGTATGGTGAAAGTGGGTACTGTTTACCTGTATGTTTGTTCATAAATTAATATTTATTAGGAAGTACTCATTTCACCGAAAGTATGACCGATTTATACCGTTCCAATTTTAACTAGACTAAGACTAGACTAGACTAAAAGATGCAGCAGCATCACTAGGCCGCCATGGTGTGGGTCGCCAATCGCCATACTGCATTGGCTGCATTCGCAGTGAGTATGGCGACCAATACTCTTGGATTCTGCTTATGCTTTCCATCAGGCAGAGTAGAGTCATTTTGGCAGGCCATACATAAAAAACCAGAATATTTTGTCCAAATAACTACAATTTAAACAAATAACGTTTGGTGACTTCTTTTTGTCGTTCACAAACATAAAAGAACATGTAGTTATCGTTAGTATATTTTACTTATATGGTAAAGATTATTTTAACGTCCCTAAATAATCACAATACACTTCATATAACAATTCCATACAGAACTACTTTGAAATTAAGTTTCTTTATTCCATGCAAAATTTACTTTGTTTCAAATATGTATACATATTTACTAACTATGACTATATAATATACCTGCAGTAGATGTCAAAACTTTGTCACATACAATTATTAAGATAGCAATTGTTTGTACAACTGAAATAGGCGGTTAATGTCATAGTATAGTAAGTACCTACAGTTCAAAGCGTAACGTAAACTAACCTGTTAATGTTGCTCCGAGGTGTTTTTAATGTGTCATCTCTCTGTAGGTGATAGCAGTAATAATCATTCTCTGAACTCCATCATGGAGATTATGTTTTTACCCAATATCAAATTCAAAATCAACAGTTTTAAAAACTAATATGAAGTTTCTACAGTTTAATAAAGAGAATTTAATAAAATCTTATATACAATAACTTAAAATTTTATTGGCTTAGAATGAACATGTTCTTTCGGTTTCAAGTCAATAAAGTTTTAAATACAAATGTCCTCATGTACACTTTGATTACTTTCCACAGTAATATTATGTGAAAAATGTTTATGGATAAATTACATCGTATATGTTAAATCAAAAATTTAATTCAAACACTGATTATTTATAATAATCATTAATGAATCACTATGTTTTTTGATTATGTATTTGGAAGCTTGACAACGAATAAAAATATTTAAATTCCTAAATACATATATTAGGTATATTGTTCATAACATAAACGAAAGAGCGTGCATTCGTAATACAGAATTATGCTGTCTGCTGTTGTCTTATGGTCAAATATTGAACCTAGAAGTGTTTGTTTTGTTTAAAAATACGTAAATATTTAAATGACATGATTGAATATGTAAAAATATTGATATTTTATGCGTAATATGCTTACTTATAATTATTTAAATCAAATCTGGAATTCTCTGGCATAGTATTGGGATACGTTTTTTCAAATAAAATATAATGATATTTACATTTTTATAAACTCTTTTAAAATAATTATAGTTAACGCGGTGTGGAATGTACTAAGAATTACGTAATAAATGAATTCGATTAAGCATGTTGAGGTGCGATGACGCTTGTTCTTTATAGCCTCGGAGGCTGGTTGCGCAGCTTGACTTTGTTTTTACGACACCATAACCGTCTATATTTATGGAGCGTATTTAGCATGGGCCGATTCACTATTTCCTTCCGAAGGGTGCAATGCTTGTTGTTGAGCGCACTCGCGATCATTGTGTTGGCTACAGGCGCGCGACGGCCGCGTGGGACGCACCTACTGGTTATCAAACACCGTATCAATAAATTGCACTTGCGTCCGCCGTGTTTCACAAATAAAAGAAATGGAATACTGCGCGATATCAACGAAAGGTCTAAATAAATTTGAATATGTACTTGCCTATTTTTTAGTCACATCTGTAGATAGCATCATCCGCGGTTCAAAATAGAGAATGTGATGTTATTTATTTTGGTCCGTATTAACTTTTTTTTTCATTAAGCTAACGAATAATCGATACAACTTTTTTATAGGGGGATAATTGGACGGCAGACGACGTTTAAGAATCGTTTGTCAGGAATATTTTAATCCTCACTTATATTTAAAACTTTTATTATATTTTTTAATCAATAAAACAATCGAGTATCGAGGCTTAACGAGCAATTGCATTTTGCGTATGAAGGATGGGTATCAATTAAATCACCGGATGAAACTTGTGTTATGAATTGAAATGAACCTTTACTGAGCCGGGACGTGAGACCCGCCCAGCGCTGTCCTGCGAAAAATAAAACATATGCAGGTGGCTGATTCAATAGCCTCCCATTAGAAGCCATTATATGCTAATAAATAATGTGAGGGAGACAGTTGGGCTATTCGTAGATGGTGCCGTAACTCACAGCGATGTAATGATCCCCATAATAGAAGTAACAACAGGAACAGAAAACTCGCATAGAAAGCTAGTTAAATGTACACACATCAAAAGTGTCTAGGGATCAAGCATTTTTATGCGGATTTCTTGAGATTGAGATGTGGCTTTGGCCCTGGCCTGCTCAGTCGCCAGACTTGAACCCGATTGAGCATGCATGGGATATGCTACAGAGAAGAGCTCTGCCGAATATGGAGGGTATCCAGTCGCAAGAAGACCTTTTTTTGTTGTTGCAACGAACATGGGCGGCCATTCCACAGCGTGATTTGGATGAACTCATTTTGAGTATGCCAAACCGATTCTTGTGTTGTTAGTGTTCGCGGTAGAAACACGGATTATTAATTGTTTAAGTTACCTAATAAAATTTTAAAGAAAACTGTTATTTCAGTCTTTTTTTCGAACTTTAATGTTAGTGGTTCAAATGTCAAAAATCCCTTTATTAGGAAAATGGCAAATTTCTTTACTAATGCAAAGGTGACTTGGTTTATCGTTACTGTGACAAACGAAAACACTTTATTTGATGAATCCTTAAAGAAAATTTTAATTAATATCAATCAGGAGAAAAGTTATTGCAAAAATATATGTTGATCCCTAGACACATCAAAAGTGTCTAGGGATCAACTCCCTAGACACTTTTGATGTGTGTATTATTAATACGACACAAATATTACTTGAACAAACTAAGACTATCATGTTGCTTGTTTGAAAAATGACTTTTTTTTATGGAATAGGCGGGGCAAACGAGCAGACGTATCGCCTGATGGTAAGCTATGATGGCCGCCCACGGACACCCACAACACCAGAGGCGTCGCAAGTGCGTTGCCGGCCTTTGGGGGATGGGGGATGGGCGTTAGGGTATGGGCTTCCGGTATCCTCACTCACTCGGTGAAACACAGCGCAGGCACTATTTCACACCAGTTTTCTGTGAGGCCGTGGTGTCCCTCCGGTCAAGCCGGCCCATTCATGCCAAAGCGTGGCTCTCCCACAGTGAATATATTTGGTGTTTTTGTTCAGTCTCTAATTTATTTAAGTTTGATTTGTTTTGGTCACTAAGAACAGAGCTTGTACTTCACGTAATTATAAGTTGAAATGTACTTTTTAATTTCATCTAAATTGTGTATTCTGTTGATTTAAAATATCCTTCCTTAGTGGATGTCTACGTCATAAGAGGAATACGTGTGCGAATTCTTAAGTTTCTAGCCTTATGGGTTTGGTCTGTGCGTTTAATTAAAACTTTCATCCCAACTCTCTTAGGGGTTGAATTTTAGAAAACGCTAAAATATGTTACTTATTATTGCCGTACTCAATTCATACGAAATTTCACGCAAATATTAAACAGCCTCGGTGGCACAGTCGTAGCTTATGCGACTGTTGTGCTTGAGATCTCGGGTTCGATTCTCGGGTCGGACTAAATGTTTGTATGATCTGCAAATATTTGTTGCGGAGTTTGGATGTTTTCTATGTAGGTATTTACAAAAAAAAAAGTATATATGTATTTATATCAGTTGTCTAGTACCCATAACACAAGCTCTGCTTAGCTTGGGACTAGATGGCGTTGTGTGTTAGATGTCCAAATATGTCCAAGAAATAAAAAGTTTCGTACTAACTTTTATTCTCTTTTTTTACGTATGGAAACCGCCACGGGCTGTCACTCCACCAGGGTTTTCGGTAGGGTGGTGTATCGGAATCGGACCGACTAAAACCACACGGTGCGACACTCTGTGCCTGGAATAGGAGGGATCCGGGAGCTGCTGTTATACATTCGGACCCCAAAATTTTATCCCCTAAATTAGTCTAGAAAACCTAGAATAATTAAGTTAAATCATTTGATTGTTCCAAAATTAGTTTATAAACCACCAGTTGATTACTTTAAAGTTTATTATGATGTAAAATGAATGTCATTATAATTTCAATACTTAACCTAAAATCTTACAAACACGTGCACGTGTGCTGCGCCTATAAATACGGCCGCACTGTGAGCGATCCAGTCAGTTACACTCGAGCCGTCGTACAGTGCGGGCGTTGTACCAGGAAGGACAAGCTGTAAATAAGCAAATCACTTGGGCTTCTTAATTGTTGTAATTAATTATTAAACATATGTGACTAATAATTTAAGATGTGACTTTTAAAAGAGTGGCTATGAGTTTCTTTGCCAGTATTCTTCTCATAAGGCTCTACGCATTTTGGAAACTCGAAATTATGGATCAACATATGAACTTGACAATATAGTATACATGTGGAGTCTGTTTGTGTCGATCTATGATTTTAACTGTAGCTTCATTAATTCAATAAACTATTTGGAATTCAATATTGTCTTTGGTTGTGTAAATAAACCCTGCTACGTTTGTAATAACAAATTGATTGAGAGCGATTTCTATTGCTACAAATCATGAGTGCCACTAATAAGATAAGCAAGTGACTTCGGCGAGGCTGACGTCACTATTTTTAAAATCATTACTCGCCCTATCCTCCGACATATATAATACTAGCTAACCCGGCAAACATTGTTTTGCCAGAAAAAAAATTGGTATAAAAATAGATGTTGGTCGATTCTCATACCTACCCGATATGCACACCAAATTTCATTAAAATCAGTCCAGCCGTTTCAGAGGAGTATGGTAACTAACATTGTGACACTAGAATTTTATATATAAGATATAGATGACGTGATGGCACTTGAGATGCCTTAACAGTCCTTAATATTATCGGTGCAAAAATTCAAATGAAACTTACTTAAGTAAGTATTAGTTTTTTTATTGACAAAAAGTTTTGATATATAAGGTATCGCAACCTTTTATGTTTATCGCGAAAAAGTCCCGCTTTACAACAACAACTATGCATATATGTAAAAGTCGCGAAAGTTTAAAAACAGGGTATTTTTAATTATAAGTTTTCTTGTTTTCTTGCAGTAGCACAGCAATGGTGGCGCAACTTATCAGACTTTGAAAAAGAGTAGCTATGAGTTTCTTTGCCAGTATTCTCCTCATGAGGCTCTACGCATTTTGGAAACTGGAAGTTATGGATCGACACAGGCAGGCAGTAGATTTTTGGTGTTTTCGCCTAAATTACTTCGACACATGCTGTGGTGTCTGTTTGTGTCGATCTATGATTTTTAACTATAGCTTCAATTTGACGTTCATGAGTGTCACTTGGTGTTTTAGATGAATAAATGATTTTGAATTTTGAATATCAAGCGTGTATTATATATATATATTGTATATTGTCAGCACAAATCATAATCTTTTAAAAAAATACCTAATCTTTAGACACCTGTTCAAAATATATATTTCCGAGTATTTTAAGATCTTGTGTAAATGGAGCTTCTTTATGTTTTCGTACTTAATATTTATCATAATATTTATTTAACTATACATATTTTACAAGCTTTTATTTCGTTTCACCTGTCCTGATGTTTGTCTGTAATCAAATCTTGCAAGTTAAATTTGAAGGAGATATCTTTAACCGATTGTGCTGAAATTTTACAGGCATATGTAGACAGCGTGACAATGCAATATTATGATGACATGGAGCTGATCTGATGTTGGTGCTTGAAGGTGGCCTGTAAATAAATCTGTAATAAAACGACGAAACCCATTGAGTGTGAAATCGTTTGATTCGTTTTGACATCTTGACGAGTACTTAATGTTTTGAAAGTATCCAAGGTCTGATGATGGAGCCGCAAGGTGGTCATGGAAACTCTGTATGAAGCTTGTCGCGAGATTTACCTGTATAGAAGTAAGTAAGAAGGAAGTAAATAAAGTAACTGGATTTGACTGATATCAGCGTATAAAATTTTCAAACTAACAAAATACTGGTACCGAAATCTCGCGACAAGATTTTGTTTAATATAAATTATGTAACAAAATTATAAGTTGATAGTAAAAAATTTCAAGGTTTTTTTTTAATATTTCGGACATCTAACACACAACGCCATCTAGTCCCAAGCTAAGCAGAGCTTGTGTTATGGATACTAGACAACTGATGCAAATACATATATACATACATATACATATATATTTTTTTGTATATACATACATGTTATACATAGAAAACACCCCAACTCCGAAACAAATATTTGTAGATCATACAAACATTTGGTCCGACCCGGGAATCGAACCCGAGACCTCGTAGCCGTCGAAAATTATTTTTAGAGCATTCCAATAAAAGCTTGTTTTTAACAAGTTTATTAATTTAATGCTTTCACTACTTGAGGGCTAATAAAAGTATGTTGTAAATATGTATATTCAGAATATAATAATTTTGGGTTATGGTATTTTTCCATTTGCCCTATTTCATTAGGAATCGACGCAAATCGCAAAGGATCTTGTTTGGTTTCTGTTATGACAAGCCGCCAGTCCTAGGAATCTCCTTTGGTATGTAATCAATCAAAGTAGTAAGGACAATGGGTAAAAAACTGATCGTTGGTGTAAACAAAACAAAGGAGCTAGTTTAAGAGATACTGGATGTATCGAGTATAAAACAAGAGTGAGACTGCAGTTTGAAGGGACCAGTGGTACTTTTTTATGTATGGCCCTGCCAAAATGACTACTCTGCTTGATGATCTCTTTTTGCATAAGCAAAATCCAAGAGATGTGGTCACCATACTCATTGCGAATGCAGACAATGCAACAGTGTAGCATGGTGACCCACACTATGGCGCCCTAGTGATGCATCATCGGGCCTCCGGTCTCGCACTCACCAACGAAACACGACAGCACGAACGCTGTCATTTTACGTTGATTTTCTGTGCGAGGATAGTACCGCCCCAGTCGAGCCGGCCCGTTCGTGCTGAAATCAGCGTGGCTCTACTATCTTTTAAATATTTGTTCCGTGACCTTTGATCATATACAAGTGCTAAGATAAACACATCTAGTGGCTCTAAGACATCATCAAAGTTATACAGGGCTTCTTCTCAACGAGTTGTCTTGCTTGTAGTACAATGTGTCCCCTTTTTATGACTTTATCTGAATATGAGTTTATAAAAAATATCACCATAATGACTACTGTATTTATTGACGGTCGTAGTCAGTCAGAAATAGTTATTTCTTAATAGTTATTTATTTAATTAGTGCTCATCTGTACTACCACTTATTCTAAATGCCTATGTTATGAAAAACTTTCCATAAGATACGAGAGAGTACCTTTAATTCGTTTCACGATTGTGTTAAATATAGCCAAAACACCCTCACACCCCCTCTTACCTTAAAGAACGCTTTCAGTTCTTACACAACACTCATTGTAGGGACCTGAGATCATCAAAGAATTTGAAACTTAAAATGTCTAAACATTCTACCCGGTTTACAGACAAATCCTTTACTGTGCAAGCAGTAAGACTCTGGAACAATTTGCCTGAAACAATCCGTCACGCTAAAACCTTGCCCGTTTTCAAAAAGCTAGTGAAGGATTATTATCTGTCATTATAATTTATTGTTATTTATTTTAGTCTGTGTATGTATGTATGAGTATGTTTATATGTGTAATATGAGTAGATGTATGTATATATATATGTATGTATGTTGAATATTTTTGAATTTAGTGATTGTTTTTATTATTCACATACTAAATTTAAGATTTGTGCACCCCACTACTGTTACCCCTATTAATGTCAATTACCATAATTTCCGTACTAAGGTTGTCTGTAAGAGATCGCCATGAGCGATAAGACCGCCAATTGTCACATTTGTAAATTGTATCTCTTTTTTTCTATCTGTTATAATGTGTGTACAATAAAGATAAATAAATAAATAAATAAATATTGTAATGGAAATTTTTACTTATTTACTGTGAAAGGTATAAATTGTTTACTACGCATTTTAATATGATTAGTCAGCCTACATATACAAGTATGTATTTGTAGGGTACTGTGTCTAAGTTACACCAGTTTTTAACAACATTTGATTAGATTAATTATTGTCGTACTTTAAAAGGCCATATTCCTACTACTACATGAATCTACTTCCACTAAAACTAACCTTATACCTTCATATCTGTGTAAACCATATGATCAATTCACATTTAGTAATAGTATCTTATTATTTATTTATTAACACTCCAAAATACTGATGAACGCACCTTAAAATAATGACCAAGTAATGGGTAGTTGAAAGGTGATGCCGTCGACGAATTAATTATTGTCTCTTAAGGTTATGATGGACTCAAAGACAGGCCGTTTCAATGTGTGAGGACAAGATTATTATGTCGTGATTGGTGCGTTAATATTATATTTCCTTAAGCGGTTGTAGTGTGGTCGGTCTCACGACGATGGAAGGGTCGAGGTGGTGTCAATTTCCATTAATATGGCCATTATCGTAGCCGGTGCATAAATCGCTCGCAGCGACGACCACCGGCTGAATATTCCATAACAGCACCATTATTGCTTGGTTCATACACACATAAGAAAGTATTTATTAGTAATTCATTAATAAAGATACTCAAAATTCAGTGTCTATAATTTTTAAATACCAGAACAGTAAAAAAAATGCGAAATGCGATACGGCCTGGGTGTATGTCACAAAGAGTAGTCTATGTCCTTTCTCAAAGATCAAAATATCTCCATGTCAAATTAATTGAAATTGGTTCAGAAATTTCACCACGAAAGTATAACTGATAGACAGAGTTAGTTTAGGATGAATATCGTCGACAATCAATAACGCAAATGTGATGTTATGTTGTTGGCAAAACACTTACTGTAACAAATTACTAATCAGAAAATATGAGCACAATAAAATTTTGCACAAAACTATAACATTATTTGACTTTGGATAGAAGCCAGTACTTTTAGCCGTTTGAATATTTTTAGGTAATAATCACCTCATTACTTTGATTGCAGTAGTGTCTCAGTATCCGGCGGCGAACTATTATACAATTATTTTAATTTTTTTTTTTTTATGGAATAGGCGGGCAAACGAGCAGACGTATCGCCTGATGGTAAGCGATCACCGCCGCCCATGGACACCTGCAACACCAGAAGCGTCACAAGTGCGTTGCCGGCCTTTTGTGGGAGGTAGGGCAGGGGGATGGGGGGGAGGTAGGGGGATGGGGGGAGGTAGGGGGATGGGGGTAGGTAGGGGTAGGGGTATTGGGGTATGGGCCTCCGGTATCCTCAATCACTCGGTGAAACACAGCGCAAGCACTATTTCACACCGGTTTTCTGTGAGGCCGTGGTATCACTCCGGTCGAGCCGGCCCATTCATGCCGAAGCGTGGCTCTCCCACGGTATAATTTCTAATTTCTGTAAATCGTTCTTTTCAACTATTATTTTTAGATTATCATTTCAATGTGTTAACTTATAACGTATTTGACATTATTATAGTATGTTTAGAGTGCAATGTCTATTATTTTGTTTATTTAGGATGTGGATCATAGATATCTTTATTTTTCGCAATTATGAATAATGTGAATGAATATAAAGTTTAGCAGCTTTACATCTGTACGGAACTAGTCGAGAAGTCGTAACCTCTCCTTTATAAATCTATTTAGTATATTTAGTGATTAAGCTATATTATGAGCATTTAAGTTCAATATATAAATAAATATTTACTAAAATTAGAGATGCAAATTGGATATAGGCCTCTCCAATTGCACGCCACTTAGTTCGATCCTCGGCTACTCGCATCCAGCTCCAGCATCCACTCCACCTGGCCTGTGGACGTCCTACGCTACGTTTGGCAAGACGCGGTCTCCATTCAAGAACCCGTTTACCCCAACGGTTGTCGGTTCTACGGCAAATATGGCCAGCCCACTTATTGGAGAGGCCTATGCCCAGCAGTGGACTGCGGTAGGCTCATGATGATGAGATGCAAATATTATATCTAGATTTTTATACTTTTTAATTATGCAAAATATACTATTTAATTATGCACGTATATATGTAGGTATACATCTATTAACATCAATATGTGTTTACTTCTCTAGTAAATTGAACGACCGAACTAGTATACCTTTATGGAATTGAAGATAACAAATCTTTATCTATATAAAATATTTGATACAAAACATGAAATATTCCCATGTCCCTTCAGAATATACGAATATTGCGATACCTACCTATAATATATTATTATTTAACAGCGTTGCTATAAAGAGATTATTGTATAAATGCAAATAGATAAATAAACTGTTTATTTGTTCATTGCCTGTAGTGAATCTCTTGTCTGGATGTACGTGTCGCGTATAGCGGACGTTTCTTGATGGATGAGTGGAGCAGACGGCAGTGTCGCCTGGCTGTCGCAACACAGCCCAGCCATGTCCGCTAGATTGATTAGCTCTCAGAGCCCACCGACACAGATCAGCGGGTCAAACGCAGCGTTTTAATGCATTAAAAACATGACATACGACTCTTTTTGATGTTAAGAAATTATTATTATGTATAAACTGTGACTTGTGTCAGCCCTAAAACAAATTCTAACAAAGTCCTCAATCGTACTAATATAAAACAGCCTTCGTAACACTAAGTATCAAAAATCGCATGCTTAAAGTGCTTAGAAGCAGTTTTCTTTGAGACATATTATTCATTGCCATAAATCATCTTTTATGGCTATATGCTGTCAAACAGGAATAGGTACTGCTTTGTTGATTTGTCTAGGTATCATACGACACCTTTTCCAACACCAGGGTAATCGGGGAACAATTTCCGATTCTTACCTATATGCATCTTCTTTGCTCCTTATCTCTATGTCTTATCAATAATTAACATGTAAATAGCATGTATTTGAATAGTATTACGCAACATCAGCATTAGGAACTGGATATTCACATTCCTTGATCTAACAATGTAAGCTAGAACGCGTTACACTGCTATGAGGTACATAAAAATGGTTGTGCAATCATTTCGTGCAAGTTGCAATTAGAACACGAAGTTTATGGACGTCATATCAAACGCTGTCGCCTCAATCTAATTAAAATATAGCAATATGTTAAACTTGAATTCGCGGGTTGATAGTGTGCCGATTCTTGATTGACGTGAGGCACTAGCACTAGTGGCAATTCATTTGCGATTATTAAGCGAGTGACCCAATCAATTTCCTCTTACTAACATCCAACTTTAAAATGTTTTCAATGCTGTAATATTTATTGATGGCATTTAAGATAATCTATTGTGAAAATCTAAACTGGAACTGTACAAAGAGTATAAATAATGGAGTTCACTCGACTATATTGTGTTTCATGTCCGGTATTTTAGACACGGCCGGGTATATCTGCGTGAAAAGGGCGAAATATTGCAGAAATTTCAAACGCGACAGGACAGCGTTCGATTCGTCGCGGTATAGGATTTCATTGCGCTATATCCACCTCGGTCGCAACAACACTCACGTGCTTACGACAAGCTCTTACTGGTTTAGACGTTTATTGATAGTAACCTTTTTGTGTAAATCGAGCTTATTAAAATAACACTTAGTTCCACATTCATCGTTTTATACGAGCGGTTAATTTACAGCCCCATTATGAGCGGTATCTAGATTATTACTTTATCTACGTCGTTAGTATTTACTGCTTGCCGTTAAGGATTTTCCTTAGTTTATACTGCACTGGCCGCATGCTAGACTATTGAATTTGAATGTTACCAATTATTACTAATTGCAAAAGTGTTTATAACGCCAGGAGCAAAAGTTAGCGTAAGTTTTCAATTTCGGTTTGTAAATTGCGTATCGGGAGATGCTATCCGTACTATTGTTAATCCGGTAATTTGAATTTATTGCACCATGAATAAATGGTACAGTCCTTGGAGCGGAGGCTATCGGGGAACATATCGACATAGCAGCCATGCAGTAAGGGCGATGTCGCCGTGTGGCGGCTACCGCAGACAGCCGCGGCGATGCAGCGGTGTATTACCACGCTGCCGACAAAATGTCTGACATAAGAACACATCCGCACTCATTCTAACATGCTCATACACCGGAATAACGAAACCTTTGTTTACTATGCACCTGTCTACTAAATATATTAGTCAATAGATGTTAGATCGGGCTTGTGTGAAAAAAGTAGCCAAGTGCGAGTCGGACTCGCCCATGAAGGGTTCCGCAGCAGCAAGTAACATAATATAATTTTTGTTTTATTTTTATATTTGTGTTGATTGAATGAAAGGTAAATTGCAGTTTACGATTTATGACGTATTAAAAAAAAACTACTTACTAGATTTCGTTCAAACCAATTTTCGTTGGAAGTTTACATGGTAATGTACATCATATATTTTTTTTAGATTTATCATTCTCTTATTTTAGAAGTTAAAGGGGGGGGGGGACACTCATTTTACCACTTTGGAAGTGTCTCTCGCGCAAGCTATTCAGTTTAGAAAAAAATGATATTAGAAACCTCAATATCATTTTTGAAGACCTATCCATAGATACCCCACCCCACACGTATGGGTTTGATGAAAAAAAATTTTTTGAGTTTCAGTTCTAAGTATGGGGATCCCCAATTTTTTTTATTTTTTTTTTATTTTTGTGTAAAAATCTTAAAGCGGTTCACAGAATACATCTACTTACCAAGTTTCAACATTATAGGTCTAATAGTTTCGGAAAAAAGTGGCTGTGACATACGGACGGACAGACAGACAGACAGACAGACATGACGAATCTATAAGGGTTCCGTTTATTTGCCTTTGGCACGGAACCCTAAAAAGACATGACTAGAAAAGAAGTAAGCAGTAAACTGTTGAATGATAAAGAAGAAAGAAAAATGCAAAGAATAGTTTCTTTTCAAATACCATATCGTAGAGCCAGGCTGATACTTAACGAATGCTGTAATTTTTCTTTATACATCTTGATTGTTTTTATTTGTCTCTTATTTTTACATTTCTACTTATTTTTTTAACGTAATAAGTTCTGTGGAAGAGTTGTTAATTTATTTATCTAATTATAGTTTCTATTGTATTCTTACACTGTATTGTATTTTCTCTTTATGTAAATCAGCGATGGTTAAAGTTATGTATGCTAAAACTAATCTTGTTTCTTCCTTGTTTGAGATGTGATTGTTTCTCCTTAATAGGCGAACCATTCTAATCGGTACATCCTCCTGCCTGCGTTAATTAGACTCCGATTACATTCTAGTCAGCCAAACACATGGCACTGTTTGAGGTCAGCTCTTGTTCCTCGATTACGGTGATATTGTAATAATTCACTTGCTTACAACAGATAGTTATCTATACACAAATAGTTTCGCTATTCCCTTTTTAGCAAAATAAAAAATTAAGAACCCGGTTTTCTGAAAATTTCATATCAAACCATCAAGTTAAGCATTTATGTACGTAATTGTGAAAAATTGTATTGTACGAGGGTAAGTTTTTAGAATATGTGGGGATTATTTTTTTCAAGTATGCAATCTAATAAAAAATAATGATTAAAATCCGTTCACAAAGTAAGAAAATGTTGAGCAGAATACAAAAAACAAAATAAATTCGAAAATTTATGAACACCAGCGTTTCGACCCCAAAAGGTTCATAAACATCTTATACTAGCCGACCCACGCAACGTCGTTTGCGTCTCCTGTTGCCCGTAGCGTGATAATTTTCCCCCGTTTTTGAAACATTCTTCATTGGTGCTCAGCTCCTATTGGTCTTAGCGTGATGATGTATAGCCTATAGCCTTCCTCGATAAATGGGCTATCTAACACTGAAAGATTTTTTCAAATTGGACCAGTAGTTCCTGAAATTAGCGCGTTCAAACAAACAAACAAACTCTTCAGCTTTATATATTAGTATAGATGTATTTATTATACTCTTCTAAGATCTAATACTCATAATCAACAACACATTTATTTGGATGAAGACTAATATTAGCTATTATGTTGATAAAAACTCTTTGTCAAATAACTCATTATTAGGTACCAACTCTTAGCGTCTTATACTCGTGATAACTTCTAAACGAAATGTTCGATTGGGATGAAACAAAAAGTATTTTACTTCTACATAAGTACCATTGATAACATAATGCTTAATTTGGATAAGGATTAATATTAAGATACACATTTAACATAGTTTCTTTCTTCAGACGATTTAATAATTTTTTTCAACACAAAAGCGGTTATTGTGACTAAACCATGACAGTTAGATATATGCTTTCGCGGACTTTTTTGTAGATCTTAATGGGACCTACAAACCCGTAATACATTACTTTGTTCTATTGTCAATAGCTTTTGCAGCGCACGCAAAAATAGGTTTTCGATTTCACACCTTGGGTTACGAAATAGCAATTTTCTTACGGATCCCTAATTTTTTTGAAAATAAAATATAGCGTATAGCCTTCCTCGATAAATGGTCTATCTAACACTGTAAGAATTTTTCAAATCGGACCAGTAGTTCCTGAGATTAGCGCGGTCAAACAAACAAACAAACTCTGTAGCTTTATAATATTATTATAGACTAGCTGTTGCCCGCGGCTCCGCCCGCGTGAATGTCGATTTTCGCGGCCAATAGTATCCTGTATAAGATATATTACTGTAAAGTTTCATCCAAATCCGTTCAGTAGTTTTAGCGTGAAAGAGTAACAAACACACACACTCACACACATTTTGAGTTTTGTTTCTGGTAAATTATCATAACTATTAAGTTATATGTTTGTTTATACTAAAAATTATAACTCCTAATTCAAGTATTTCAAACTTAAAATTGATATTTTACATTTTTATTATACGATAAAAAAGTAATCATATAACGTACCTATTGTAAATTATCTTTTAGAAACTGTTTAAGAACTACCAGATGTGGATGTTGTGTTAGTTACATTGAGATGATAATTTTAGGAACTGGTCACACACACTTTTTTGGAAATATAAATACAATGTAGATTATTTATATATTATTTATTAACTTTATGCACTAAGAATGTACATCGGCGGACTTAATGCCCAGAGCATTCTCTTCCAGTCGACCTTCGGGTGGTGGAGAAATCTTATAAGGCAAGTGTGTGAAATCTCATATACATAAGAAGTCCGTTAAAATTTACAATAATCACATCATATTCAACGTTATACATACAAACATACATATATAAGTAGATATACATATACAGATTACGTATACATAAATACAACATTTATACACTAAATAATGGAAAAAAAACCTCGTTTAAAAAACCGACTTAAAAACTAAAAAGTATCAAATAACTTGTATATGCTACCTATTCATAGGTTTGAAGTCGGTGCCAAGCCAAATGTAATAGTAGGTACCACACTCGCTATATTTCGAGACGAACGTCAACGACGTCACCGACGCTTCGGTTGTTTTGTTCTACGCGAGGAGCAGCTATCCCGCTCACGGTCACGCCATATCAGGAGATATGGTGGCCATGGGACCACATGAGGAGCATACCCTTTCGAATAAAAAAATAATTTTCAAAATCGGTCCACAAATTGACGGAGGAGTAATCCGTGTACGTACATACATTGTGACGATGAACGATGAAATTGAGAACCTCCTCCTTTTGGAAGTCGTTTAAAAAGGACGGTAAGCTATAGATTAAGATAATTCTGCCAGTTCATTGAGAAAGAGCTCATGTACTTTATTTTTGAATGTATATCGGTTAGTGGACATCCTGATTTCGAGCGGGAGCGCATTCCAGAGTAGTACTGCTTGAACAAAGAAGGAACAGTTCACAAAGTCGGAGTAATGAGACGGACATGAGAGAAGCAGAGACCGTGGGAGAGCCACGCTTCGGCATGAATGGGCCGGCTCGACCGGAGATATACCACGGCCTCACAGAAAACCGGTGTGAAATAGTGCTTGCGCTGTGTTTCACCTAGTGAGTGAGGATACCGGAGGCCCATACCCCAACCCCTCCCCCTATCTCCCCCCCCCATCCCCCAAAGGCCGGTAACGCACTTGTGACGCCTCTGGTGTTGCGGGTGTCCATGGGCGGCGGTAATCGCTTACCATCAGGCGATACGTCTGCTCGTTTGCCGGTCTATTCCATAAAAAAAAAAAGCAGATTATTAACTGAGCGAAGATTTCTATCGTGATTAGAGCACAGGTATCGGAAATACGGAGCAAGGTAGGTAGGTAAGGATGGCGAGTTGAGAAATGAAAATAGGAAGGTAAGAGCTCGCTGATTGCACTGTAGGCGAATAGGATTGCATTTTAACTGGGAACGCAAAGCAGACACATGGTCATACTTTCGAATATTGAAAATAAATCGAATGCAGTTATTAAGAAGACGGTCAAGCTTGTTAAGGAGGTCTGCATTCAGGTCGAAGTAACACACATCACCATAGTACATTCAGTGTTCCGCAAACTTTTTGGGTTCAAGGTACATCTAGGAAGATTAAAAATTTTGGAGGTACACTATAATTTAAAAATATTTTTAAGTAATAAAAAACAATGTTTCTTATTAGTCACAAAACTATATTTTTATTTTACACTTTAATTGAGCATAGGCGGTCTCATCTCTCGTCGATCGTCTTGAGGCGTTCCCTTTTTTGTTTTTTACTGTGGTAAGAGTAAAAAATCCTAATCCACATAACTTTAAATTTTTCTTATCTAGTTTTATGGTTAGGCAGATTTAGACAAAATAAAAAGATCTCAGAAATTACAGAATAAAAAATAAAAAGTCCTCAGAAATCAGAACAGACTTCTCTGTAAGTAAATTCTGAAAGCTGCAGCACTTTGAATAGGAAGGGAAGAATAGAAATAGGGCGAAAATTTTCAGGAAAGGAAGAATAAGAATAGGGCGAAAATGTTCAGGAAGGAAAGAATAGAAATAAAGCGAAAATATTCAGGAAGAGTGGAATAAAAATAAACTTCGTACCGCCATATTTACATATCTGTCTCAGCTTCCTACAGGCAGTGTACAGTCGCGGACAAAGAAAAATACTTTTCCCGTTTTAAAAAAAAAAACTATGTCCTACCTCGTAGTATGAACTCAAATCGTGCCAAGTTTCATTTGAATCCATTCAGTAGTTGCAACGTGATGCGCGGCCAAGATACAGACAGACGTCGCGGACAAAAAAAAAAGACTTTGCCCGCTATCTTTTAATTTTTCTTATACACAACCCTTAATTTCATTCGTGTAATAATATATGATGCCTATTTAAAACCCTTAATTTAATAAGTGCTTCAATTTGACAGTCAAAAGTTTGACAGGAAAGTTGGTAGAACAGTTTCTAAGGGCAAAAGGAAATTGTTGTTTTTATTATCTTCCCCGCAATTTTTCCATATTTTCTTACCTTAAACCTTCCCTGAACCACGGCAAACATTTCAAAACCTAAATCAGCGAAACAAACGAACAGCAATTCATTTTTAGGGTTCCGTGCGAAAGGCAAAAAACGGAACCCTTATAGATTCGTCATGTCTGTCTGTCTGTCTGTCTGTCCGTCTGTCTGTCCGTCTGTCTGTCCGTCTGTCTGTCCATCTGTCTGTCCGTCCGTATGTCACAGCCACTTTTTTCCGAAACTATAAAACCTATAATGTTGAAACTTGGTAAATCGATGTATTCTGTGAACCGCATTAAGATTTTCACACAAAAATAGAAAAAAAAACAATAAAATATGGGGGTCCCCATACTTAGAACTGAAACTCAAAAAATTTTTTTTCATCAAACCCATACGTGTGGGGTGGATATATCTATGGATAGTTCTTCGAAAATGATATTGAGGTTTCTAATATCATACTTTTCTAAACTGATTAGTTTGCGCGAGAGACACTTCCAAAGTGGTAAAATGTGTGAAGTTACAGGGGGGGGGGGGAGCCGGCCTGTAATTTCTAAAATAAGAGAATGTTAATCTAAAAAAAATATATGATGTACATTACCATGCAAACTTCCAACGAAAATTGGTTTGAACGAAATCTAGTAAGTAGTTTTTTTTTAATACGTCATAAATCGTAAACTGCAATTTACCTTTTATTCAATCAACACAAATATAAAAATAAAATAAAAATTGTATTATGGCCACTTGCTGCTGCGGAACCCTTCATGGGCGAGTCCGACTCGCACTTGGCCGCTTTTTATAGGATATAAAAGAAGAAGAAGATATACAAATTGTTTTGTCAACTTTGCAAGTTTTTTCTAGTAATCTATTACTGTAAAACCAGCAAATTAAATACAGTCTACTGAAAAGACGTCTTCCTTCATACATTTGGACCTTGCTCCTTTACAATGACCATTTAACGTTATTATGGTATTTTAGTTTTTGGTTCAGAATCGATTAGAGCGTCCTCCCAAAAAATTTCTCTAATGTACAGAATTATTATAATCTATATATATAAAAGAGTAAGGTGACTGACTGACTGACTGACTGACTGACATACCCAGAGATCAACGCACAGCCCAAACCGCTGAAGCTACAATCCTGAAATTTTGCATGTAGGTTCTTCATATGACGTAAGTGAGCACTAAGAAAGGATTTTTTGAAATTCCACCCCTAAGGGGGTTAAATAGGGGTTGAAAGTTTGTATGGAAGTTCGTCATTTTTGAAGTAAGAAACATGAAACTTTACTTTTGGGCTACTGATTAAAAAAGAGTAGATACGTATTTAAGCGTTTCTGGATATTCTACCCCTAAGGGGTTAAATAGGGGTTGTTATTTCGTATATAGGTCAGTCTGGAAGTCCGTCATCTTTTAAGTTAGAAACATGAAACTTTATTTTTAGGCTGCTTATTAAAAATGAATTGATACGTGTTTCAGCGTTTCTGAATATTCTACCCCTAAGGGGGTGAAATAGGGGTTGAAAGTTTGTATGGAAGTTCGTCATTTTTTAAGTAAGAAACAAAAAACTTTATTTTTAAGGTACTCATTAAAAAAGAGCAGATAAGTATTTAAGCGTTTCTGGATATTCTACCCCTAAGGGGTTAAATAGGGGTTGTTATTTCGTATATAGGTCAGTCTGGAAGTCCGTCGTCTTTTAAGTTAGAAACATGAAACTTTATTTTTAGGCTGCTTATTAAAAATGAATTGATACGTGTTTCAGCGTTTCTGAATATTCTACCCCTAAGGGGGTGAAATAGGGGTTGAAAGTTTGTATGGAAGTTCGTCATTTTTAAGTAAGAAACAACAAACTTTATTTTTAAGGTACTGATTAAAAAAGAGCAGATACGTATTTAAGCGTTTCTGGATATTCTACCCCTAAGGGGTTAAATAGGGGTTGTTATTTCGTATATAAGTCAGTCTGTAAGTCCGTCATTTTTGAAGTTAAAACATGAAACTTTATTTTTAGGCTGCTGATTAAAAATGAATCGATACGTATTTTAGCGTTTCTGAATATTCTACCCCCAGGGGGTGAAATAGGGGTTGAAAGTTTGTATGGAAGTTCGTCATTTTTTAAGTAAGAAACAAAAAACTTTATTTTTAAGGTACTGATTAAAAAAGAGCAGATACGTATTTAAGCGTTTCTGGATATTCTACCCCTAAGAGGTTAAATAGGGGTTGTTATTTCCTATATAGGTCAGTCTGGAAGTCCGTCATTTTTGCAGTTAGAAACATGAACTTTATTTTTAGGCTGCTGATTAAAAATGAATTGATAGGTGTTTCAGCGTTTCTGAATATTCTACCCCTAAGGGGGTGAAATAGGGGTTGAAAGTTTGTATGGAAGTTCGTCATTTTTTAAGTAAGAAACATGAAACTTTATTTTTGGGGTACTGATTTGAAATGAATAGATACGTATTAAAACGTTTCTTAATATTATACCCCTAAGGGGGTTAAATAGGGGTTGAAAGTTTGTATGGAAGTTCGTCATTTTTTAAGTAAGAAACATGAAACTTTATTTTTGGGGTACTGATTTGAAATGAATAGATACGTATTAAAACGTTTCTTAATATTATACCCCTAAGGGGGTTAAATAGGGGTTCAAAGTTTGTATGGAAGTTCGTCATTTTTTAAATAAGAAATATGAAACTTTATTTTTGGGCTACTTAATAAAAATGATTAGATACGTATTTAGGAGTTTCTGGATATTATGCCCGCAAAGGGGTGAAATAAGGGTTGAAAGTTTGTAAGGAAGTCCGTCATTTTTTAAGTGAGAAACATGAAAATGTAGTTTTGGGCTACTGATTAAAAATGGGTAGATACGTATTGAAGCGTTTCTGGATATTCTACCCCTAAGGGGTGAAATAGGGGTTGTTATTTCGTATATAGGTCAGTCTGGAAGTTCGTAATTTTTGAAGTCAGAAACATGAAACTTTATTTTTTGGCTGCTGATTAAAAATGAATTGATACGTGTTTCAACGTTTCTGAATATTCTACCCCTAAGGTGGTGAAATAGGGGTTGAAAGTTTGTATGGAAGTTCGTCATTTTTTAAGTAAGAAACGTGAAACCTTATTTTTGGGGTACTGGTTTAAAATGAATAGATACGTATTGAAACGTTTCTTAATATTCTACCCCTAAGGGGGTGAAATCAGGGTTGAAAGTTTGTAAGGATGTTCGTCATTCTTTACTTTTGGGCTACTGATTTAAAATGAATAGATACGTATTTAAACGTTTCTTAATATTCTACCCCTAAGGGGGTGAAATCGGGGTTGAAAGTTTGTATGGAAGTTCGTCATTTTTTAAGTAAGAAACAACAAACTTTATTTTTAAGGTACTGATTAAAAAAGAGCAGATACGTATTTAAGCGTTTCTGGATATTCTACCCCTAAGGGGTTAAATAGGGGTTGTTATTTCGTATATAAGTCAGTCTGTAAGTCCGTCATTTTTGAAGTTAAAACATGAAACTTTATGTTTAGGCTTCTGATTAAAAATGAATCGATACGTATTTTAGCGTTTCTGAATATTCTACCCCCAGGGGGTGAAATAGGGGTTGAAAGTTTGTATGGAAGTTCGTCATTTTTTAAGTAAGAAACAAAAAACTTTATTTTTAAGATCGTCGTTCTTTACTTTTGGGCTACTGATTAAAAAATAGTAGATACGTGTTTAAGCGTTTCGGATAATCTACCCCTAAGAGGTTAAATAGGGGTTGTTATTTCGTATATAGGTTATTCTGGAAGTCCGTCATTCTTGAAGTTAGAAACATGCAACTTTATTTATGGCTACTGATTAAAAATGAGTAGATACGTATGTACGAACATGTTCTACCGGAACCGGTTGTGGTTCACGGTGCCGTTCTTGAAGTTGTTCAAAAATATGTGTGGTACCTCGGGCAGACTTTGCAGTTAAGTAGAAACAACTTCGAGGACGAGATGAACAGGAGAATTCAGCCGGGTTGGGCAGCGTTTGGGAAACTTTGTCGGGTCTTTTCATCGTCAATCCCACAGTGCCTAAATACGAAACTCTTCAATCAATACGTCCTACCTGTCATGACATACTGTGCCGAAACGTGGACACGACACGGCTGGTCCACAAGTTCAAAGTCGCTATGGAGAGGGCTATAATAATAATAATGATGAATTTTTCTCATCAAAAAAGCTCAACGTTTCTCTAAGGGATCGCATCAAGAATGAGGTGATCCGGTAGAGAACCAAGGTCATTGACATAGCCCACGGGATAAGTAAACTGAAGTGACAGTGGGCTGGCCATATTAGCCGTAGAACTGATAACCGTTGGGATAAACGGGTTCGTGAGTGGTGACCGCGTCTCGGCAAACGTAGCGTAGAACGTCCACAGGCCAGGTGGAATAATGATCGGACGGCTGGCAGAAGCTGGATGAGAGAAGCTGAGGATCGAACCAAGTGGCGTGCAATTGGAGATGCCTATGTCCAGCAGTGGACTGCGTTGATGATAATGAGATACGTATTTAAGCGTTTCTGGATATTCTATCTCTAGGCTGGACTGGAAGTCCGTCATTTCTTAATTTAGTAGCCTGAAACTTTGTCTTCAGGCTTTTGATTACAAATAAATGAATACTTATATCAGCATTTATGGGAATTCTATTCCTAAAGGGGTTAAAATAAGGGTCGAAAGTGTGTGTGAAAGTCAATTTTAATGGACTATTGATTATAAATAAATACGTTTAAAAACGTGAACACAGTATTCATAGATACTTACACAGTTTTAAATAAATACATATAATCAACTTCCACGCGAGCAAAGCCGCGGGCAACAGCTAGTTATAATATAATTATATTAATCTGTTTTTTTTTTATTATACCTACTTTAAAAATTAATCATATATAGATTACTCGTATATAGGATAGGTATATCCTACTGTGAAGTTAGTGTTACTTAATTCCAATAGATGTCGCTGTTAAGTTCAGAAACAATTTTCAAGAAAATTTCATTGCTTCAGTAACGATTAGAGAGCCCTCCCGATAAAACATCTAAATTTCTTTAATGTACAGAATTGATCTGTTACATCACATTTTTATTATACGTTCAAAAGAAAATCATATTACGTACCTATTGTAAAGTTAGTTACTTGATTCCAAGAGATGTCGCTGTTTTAAGCAAAGAAACTGACAAACTCAACGTCTACAGATTTATTATACGTGATATATTTATAAATAGATCACGGAACAATATTTAAAGTACTTGCTGTCTAGCAAAAAAAGAATGAATGAAATCACGTGTTATTGAATTACAACCAAGTACATATTTTGACTTTCATCCCCTCTCTCCAGGAAACCGTGCTGAATTTATGGATAGAGAGGTTGCGATAAATCAAATACTTAATGCTACACCGAATTATACGTAATACGTTGTACGATTATTCCACGATATAATAATCAAAGTGTTATTAATTACGCATGGCTGGCAATAGATGTCACTACATGTTGTTTTTCGTAATGATAAATTCTTTAAATTTTTTTTTCCAATAGATAGAGAGATTGTGATAAATTAAATACTTTATGCTACAATCTTCAGAGTATCTCCTTTCTAACAAAAAAAGAATTATTGCAATCGGACTACTCGTTAATGAATTACAATTAATTACACATTTTGACTTTCATCTCCCCTACAAAGGAAACCGTCCGGAATTTCGGAATAAAAAGTATCCTATGTCCTACCTCGGAGTATGAACTCAAATCATGCCAAGTTTCATTTGAATCCATTCAGTAGTTTCGGCGTGATGCGCGGCCAAGATACAGACAGACAGACAGACAGACAGACAGACAAAAATGAAAAAAAAAATAGTTTTCGTTTCAGTATCGATAACAGAGTGCCCTCCAAAAAAATTTTCAAAATATCTTCAATGTACAGAATTTGACCTGTTACATTTTTATTATAAGTATAGATATAAAATTCTCGTGTCACAATGTTAGTTACCATACTCCTCTGAAACGGCTGGACCGATTTTTATGAAATTTGGTGTATGCACACGACGACGACGACGTATGTATTGGAATCGAATGTATCGTATGAATTGAATCGTTTTTTTATCAACATCTATTTTTTATACCCCATTTTTAGGGTTCCGTGCCAAAGGAAGGAACCCTTATAGATTCGTCATGTCTGTCTGTCTGTCCGTCTGTCCGTCCGTATGTCACAGCCACTTTTTTCCGAAACTAAAAGACCTATAATGTTGAAACTTGGTAAGTAGATGTATTCTGTGAACCGCATTAAGATTTTCACACAAAATAAGAAAAAAACAATAAATTTAATAATACATAGAACTGAAACTCAAAAATTTTTTTTTCATCAAACCCATGCGTGTGGTATCTATAGATAGGTCTTCAAAAATGATATTGAGGTATCTGATATATTTTTTTTCTAAACTGAATAGATTGCGCGAGAGACACTTCCATAGTGGTAAAATGTGTCCCCCCCCCCCCTGAAACTTCTAAAATAAGAGCATGATAAATCTAAAAAAAATATATGATGTACATTACCATGCAAACTTCCACTTAAAATTGGTTTGAACGAAATCTAGTAAGTAGTTTTTTTTAATACGTCATAAATCGTAAACTGCAATTTATCTTGCATTTAATCAAAACAAATATAAAAAAAAATGTTACTTGCTGCTGCGGAACCCTTCACGGGCGAGTCCGACTCGCACTTGGCCGCTTTTTTTTAATTGCAAAACAACGTTTGCCGGATCAGCTAGTAATTTTATAACATTCTGTAATCATGACTAGTTCTGTTCCGCAAAGTGATACTTTCTTATAATATTTAAATTTGTTTCGATTTTTACAAGATGTGATCCTAAATCTTGATTTGAAGACAATGGCAGTAACTATAAAGTGCCTAAATTTTTTCATATATAATTAATTTTCTAAATCGATTTGGCTAACTGCTATCAAGGTGCATACGTAATTCAGTTAGCGGAACTTCTTTTTAATGTTGCCATCTCTTATTTTATTGTCACTTAAAGTTTAGAAATGTCCATAACAGCAAAAATTTAATTAGGTCAATTGAGGCAGTCAGGGGCACGTTGATAATGCAAATGACCAGAGTCCTACACATACCCCAATCAAATTTCTAATGTTCCGAAGAAAGGCAGGTCGAATAGAGTCGAACCTGGATCTGATTTATGAAAGTTCAATGACAGTAGAATAAATCTATCTGCTTAACCCGAAGGCAGGAAAGCATGAGTTTGTATATATACATGTTTGTTCCAATTTTCATTTTAGGCTATTATTAATAAAATGGCCGCTATTTTCGAAATCGCGGAACTGACAGTATTCAACGGAGCCAAGTCGCGACGACCTGTGCGATGAGGTGTGGACCGGCAATCAGGAATCATTATTTACGGACAGCTATTATCACCTCATGGCTTTTCTGGTTTATTATCGGCATTGCTCGTTATGTTGTCCTGCGACGGATAAATTATGCTATTAAGTTAGCAGATTGACAAAGTTATTTATGATGTTAAGTGAGAGCGGTCTGAGTAGTGACCGCTAGGACCGTTGTTGGTGTATCCACCGTAAAGCCATTATCCATAAATTTCTATAGGCTCTTTCCGAACCGTGACACTCTTTGGAGTAAATTTACGTCAAAATATAAAATTCAATTGCGAATTTGTTTCACATAAACATTTCTATATATACATTTATTACAGCGTTAAAGAGAATGCAACCTGTCTAGATAATGTCAAAAGACTGTAGATTTAAAGCACGTGACCTTCTTTTGTTGTGCATGGATGGTAACATAGTATAAATAAATAGTTATTTCGGACATTTCACACACAACGCCATCTAGCTTCAAACTAAGCAGAGCTTATATTATGACAGCCAGATTGACTGATAGAATATTTATATAGTTTTTTTTCTAATTACTTGTTGTGATACATACATATTATACATAGAAAACACCCAAACTCTGAAACAAATACATATTTGCAGATCATAGAAACATTTGGTCCGACCCGGGAATCGAACCCGAGGCCTCAAGCGTAGCAGTCGCATACGCTACCACTGCCCCACCGAGTCTATCAATATGTTGATGTGTTAATATTACCATTTCCTGAATCACGCATTATTCCTTTAAAACTTTTTGGTGGATATTTGTTATCTAGTCTAGTAGAATAAGTACTTAGAAGAATAATATTTGTTTGAGAGTATATGCTTTCGTACCATTGCTCTTAGACGGGTTTTGCGTTAGCTCAGATAACTAACAAGTATTATGTTGGGGTACTTGTCGCACGAGATACGATTGGCGCTATTGATGTGGAATAAGTTTTGTAATTTTATTTCTTCAACAATCCATAATGTCCC
Organism: Diaphora mendica; assembly: GCA_949125395.1. NCBI lineage: Eukaryota > Metazoa > Arthropoda > Insecta > Lepidoptera > Erebidae > Diaphora > Diaphora mendica. The sequence continues at coordinate 30,464,770 of OX421311.1, forward strand.
ACTGCCGGGCTCGGGTCTCCTCTCAGGAGAGGGTTAAGACCATACGTCAGCATTTGAAAATTTTATTTACAGAACTGAAAATGTAAATCATATTTTTTTACCACATAGTTTTAACGCACATTACTGTTGCAATCTTCAAAGTTTCAGAACAGGTTTTAGTGTATCTTTTAAGACTTATCCGTTAGTTAATACATATAAGATAAGATTTTCAGATGTAAGTATCTGATCCTATATATCAAGCAGTATGTTTCGTACATATAAACCTTTTCGTAATTATCTATTATACATAATTCTAGTGTCACTTTATTCTTACGATACAACTCCGGAACTATCTAACCGTTTTTCACGTTTTTTAAATGGGTGTTTTGCTGGTATGCCTAACATAGGATAGCTAACATCAGGCTTAGACCAATGGGAGCGGAGCATGATTGAAAAAAGATGCAGACGAAGTTGCGTTGGTCAGTTAGCATACTTACAATAAAAAGAAATGGGAGAGTGTAATCTTTTTCTTTACTAATCTTCTTTTTACGCGTAACCTTATTTTCACAAACTGTTTTAACTGATTTGCTTATATATGTATGTATATTATATACAATGTAGGTAAAAATTCAGACATAAAGAAAAATAATATAAAAGTAAAATTAAATAATTTTAAGATGTTTTTTTTTTCGGAAAAGCAACACTTATGTGTTGTAAAGTAACCTCTGAAAAAATAAATTGCTAGTGAAGTTTCGTGAACACATACATAATGTGAATTCATCACCTACGTTACACATTTATATGCTATGACACACATACACACACATATTCGCACGCACGTACACTCTAAATACACAGCTTCAACATGCACTACACACTATTATTAACGTACTAGAATAATATGTGAGTTGTTATATTTTCATCAGCTAACTTACCCCTTTGCTTCAACTGCGTCAACCACAGACCGTGTAGAAGGTATATAAAAATTGGTTGACCCGACCAAGGACACGATGGTCGGCGGCTGGTCCCCGCCCGTGTAGAAGGCCTTTTAGTTTCGTATAAATGTAATTATTCCTTTGAGAAAGCATTAAAGTTGTGGACATTAACACACATATTGCTGTACTACTAATTTTATTTGTTAACTTATGAAGTCGATGCCATCATTACATGTAGCTAATCACCTCGGTTGGTCTTTTAATGAATATGTACTTACTTTTAACTTAAACCTGTTAACATAGTGCGACTTAATCTGCTGTCACCCGCGGTATTAAACTACTTTGTAGCATTATACAAGTAAGTGCCTTGGTTTTAGTTTAGTTGAGTACTATTTATGTCGAGCTTCTTGTTATAATTAGGATATTTGTTGATAGGCCTAATAAATAATCGTACTCAACACAACATCGTGGTTTTAACTTTTACTATTTTTACTTTTAGTCTTTCTACAGAAATTTAATAGCTTGGAATGTAGTGGTTTAAGAACCTTTATTGCTTATCGTAAAATATCGGTCACTAGCCGTATTGCTGAATCGTGTTAAAATTGTAGCTAATCCCAACGTAGGTCGTGAAAAAAAGGCTTGTAAGAAGAAAACTGCGTCACATATCATCATCTTCCTGGCTTTTATTATTCCCAAGATTATTTGGGATCGGCTACTAGTTCCACCGGTTTTACCTGAATATTAGTTTTTCTCCTCCGCAATCCTGAAGGCTAACTGAATTCGAAATTGAACTAGTTGTCAGTATATTTGGGGGGAACTGACTGCCCAATAAGGATGGCTACGATAGATGTTCATGACATACGAGACCAACGGCTTAACGTGTTCTCCGATTCACGTAGCGTCAAACACCACGAATATTCCATATTCCGGGCTGTTATTAAGAATTTATTTTCAGAAAAACCCAAAAAATTAAAACCGAATCCTTTTGATTCGCAGTCGCATACGTTAACCACTGGGTAGTCCAATAATTAAGTTACTGAAGAGGTTTCCAACTTGCTTAAGGAGGGCGTATTTTGTTACAAGAATAAAATAAATATTGCAATCAAAAGGGTTACGATTATTAGAAAAACGAGTTGGGTAGCTCTGGGCATACCCAACATTCATATACCATAGTATATGAATTACAATAAAGTATTTGACAGCATCGGTAAATTAGTACTGTATCAGCAAGCGCACACACATAATTTTTTTTATTAAAATTTGTTAAGTGTGGCAGAAGAGGCACGAAGTTAGAATTAATGCTGTGGAGATGCGTTCCCTAAGAAATATGTTTTGTTTGAATATTCGATAGAGTCAGGAATTTAGCGATAAGTGAGCGTTGCGAATTGAAAGCAGATGTAGTGACAAGGATTGCAAAGGGCACTTCGATAGTTTGGCCACTTAGAAAGGATGGATGATAGAAGACTCACGAAAATAAATTTATAGAGCCAATGTGTGTAGAAGTGTCGGCAGAGGTCGCCCAGGGCGAAAATTTGTCGATCAAATTGGTGAAGAACCGTGTGAAAAGCACCAAGAACCGACGAGCATGAATGCAGTAATTGATAAATAAGGACGAAGCAAAAGAGGTAATCAGGACCTTAGTAAGTAGAGATCAATTGTCTCTGCCTACACCTCTGGGAAATAGGCTCTTAGTCAATAATCTCTGAATCACCTATAGTTATGTGATTTAGGCATAATTGAGTTTTGTAATGTATTTATTGTATGTATATTTATCTGTTTTATCTTTAAGTTATGGAATCAGGCGTTACTTTGCGGAAATCCATGACATTAAATGCTATGAAATATATTTAGCTTTAATTCCGCGAGACAAATATCCAGGTCTGAAAGCAGGGCACAAATCCCACCGTCATGCATACTGACATGCACATATGGGTATCATGCATATGTACACATACAAAACAAGTGAGCTCGAATTCGAGCTCAAACGCTCGACGAGTCAACATCTCCTGAGGATGCCCCGTGGAGGGGCGAAACACGTGTCGAGTATAGGTTTGGTTGCATGGCATGCTAATTATTTCTCACTTGTTTTGTATGTGTACATATGCATGATACCCATATGTGCATGTGAGTATGCATGACGGTGGGATTTGTGACCTGCTTTCAGACCTGGATATTTGTCTCGCGGAATTAAAGCTAAATATATTTCATAGCATTTAATGTTTTATCTTTTCCACATATTTAATTACAGTCTGTCATAAATTAAGTGTAAGCACCACTCCTATCCTATGGTTTCCCAGATTTTTGTAGTTATTGACAGTTTCGTTTCTGTAGGATCCATGTGGTTACGGGACCATAAATCGTTTTTCAATATAGTATCTTCGATCCCATATATTTTACTATTGATATGAGAATCAAGTTGTCTCACACAATACACGTAGTTTATGAATGTAAGCATATTGTAATGAAAATATCAATGTCTCAAAATAATATACCCATTATTCTTGATAAAATAAGTACCTATTATTTCGTAAATACAAAGCTTATGATAACAAGTTTTTTGTATAAATACGTTCTGATTCCATTAATTGCGCGGCGCCTGCCACGACACTTATGCCGCTCGCAAGTCTCTTGACATCATCTAAGTAATACATATGTCAAATTGACATCGATCGGCCGTCTAGATCGCACCGACATCATAAGATACTGTCACACAACAAATAAAATTAATTAATTGGCCTACTGGAATGTTATTTATGTCGCCTTTTAACGAGCCTTGATAAAAACATGAACGTATCAATAACTGATACTTAGAATCTAAATAATTTCCGATATGAAGAGGATGTGCTTGTATATTTTTATCAGAGATATTTATAGAGTGCGAAGAGACGTGATATGATATTATTCAGGTTAATTAAAGGAATAACTTGTTTGAACGGATACTTAATATCAATATACAGGTAAAAAATATTCCGATTACGTCATTCGTTAATATATTTTCCACAGTATAGACAAATCTGTTTTCTTTTCTTTGTTACTTTTGAAACGTACTTATCCGGATTGCTTCTCTATATAGGTATATCGTTTCTTCCAAAACATTTGCATTACATTGTAACTCGGTAGTATATAACTAGTACCTTTAATCTTAACGTCCTGAGTAGCTTCATAAAATCATAATCATCACCTAACTAAGCCGAAAGACGTCGACTGCTTTGCATAGATCTCCCCAAGACTCTCCACAACAATCGGTCCTGTGCCGCCCTTATCTTTTTTTTTTTTTTTTTTTTTTTTAAAATGACAACTCCCGCACTAGGAATAAATCCTGTGTCGCGGGGGACTTTACAAACATACATGAAACGGACACAAAGAACACCCAGACTCAGAACAACAATTTGTGGATCACACAAAGTGTTGTCCTACGTGGCATTTGAACCCACGACACTTGGCGAAGTAGGAAACGGCGTGGTGACCGTTAAACCACTAGGCCAAACATGCAGTCATGTTATCTAACGGCTTCCTACGATTCTCACATCGACCTCTTTTCTCAGTAGCTTGTAGACGCTAAATTGCTAAAGTGACAGAGAGTTTGGTACTAGAAAGATGACATTTAAGCCATAAGTTTAATGTCAGTTTAATATCAAAATATAAATGAATCCATATCTGAATAACAAACACTTCATTCATAATATTTTTTTCAACTACCTACTTCTATTTCTAGATTGCTATATATATTACTATTAATACCCAGACTTACTAAAACATTCGTAATTATTTCTTTATCATCATCATCATCATTTCAGCCGAAAGACGTCTACTGCTGGACATAGGCCTCCCCCAAGGCTCCCCACAACAATCGGTCCTATGCTGCTTGCATCCAACGGTTTCCTGATTAATTATTTCTTGATTTCCTTATTTTCCTTTGTAACCATTTTTGCCTTTCCTCTGTGCTTATATTTTAGAGATACAGGTTTCGTCATCACGTTTTTCAAACAAAATACTATATAAATACGTCTGTCTCGTTAAAAATAATACCTACTTAAAATATGCATAATATTTATAAATATGTTCATTTCGTTTATGGATATTTCGGTCATTATCGACACTAGTAAATGTGTTATGATGCATTCTCAAATTTTATGTCAGATCAAAAATGTCGTTCTCAATAAATTATAAAATATGTTATAGGAATTAGAAAGTATGGTTATTAAGTCGAACGGATATAATAAGGTATAGTTGAAGCAGTCGTGTCTTGATAAGGTCAATCATAAACGGAGTATTGAGTTTCATATTGCCTAATTTTCGTGACAACTATTATTCTACTAAGGAGGGCAGGGCCTTTCTAATTTGTTTTTATTTCAAGATAAATTTGAACCTACCGTCTTTAAAGCTCTGTTTAATTTGACATATTTCAATAATTTAGCAAGCAACCTTGGTTCGAAGAAGGTTTAATTTTTTTGTGGGATTTCCCGAGTGTCATTACTCGGTGTTTTTATGGGTCACTGCTATTGATCCTGGTGTACAGGAGTTATAGTGGTGAACATGTGGAAGGGATTAGTTTATTAGTTACAGCTTGAATTTTGAGCATTAAATATTGGAAGAGACGACGTACAGCTTTTAGACTAGTAAAAAAATATATTTCGTTTTTTCTCTTTAAAATCTTCTTTTAAGTAGAATCTAATGTCATCAATCAACACACACAATAAGAACAATATGTTCTGTCAAATATTTAGTTTTTGAAAACTTGAAAAAAGAATAATTTACAACTTTTTCATCATTTTGCCAAAGGCAAAAAACGGAACCCTTATAGATTCATCATGTCTGTCTGTCTGTCCGCCTGTCCGTCCGTATGTCACAGCCACTTTATTCCGAAACTATAAGACCTATAATGTTGAAACTTGATAAGTAGATGTATTCTGTGAACCGCATTAAGATTTTCACACAAAAATAGAAAAAAAACAATTAATTTTGGGGGTCCCCATACTTAGAGCTGAAACTCAAAAAAAAATTTTTCATCAAACCCATACGTGTGGGGTATCTATAGATAGGTCTTCGAAAATGATATTGAGGTTTCTAATATCATTTTTTTCTAAACTGAATAGTTTGCGCGAGAGACATTTCCAAAGTGATTAAATGTGTCCCCCCCCCCCTGTAACTTCTAAAATAAGAGCATGATAAATGTAAAAAAATATATGATGTACATTACCACGCAAACTTCCACCGAAAATTGGTTTGAACGAAATCTAGTAAGTAGTTTTTTTTAATACGTCATAAATCGTAAACTGCAATTTACCTTTCATTCAATCAACACAAATATAAAATATATATATGTAATAACTTGTATGTAATAACTTACAAGTCACTCATTTAAAAAAACTTATATCAATACTAAACTGTGTAAATATTTTATACCGCTGTATTTTAATCGACTTCAATTCGAAGGTACAATATTATCGAGTCTTGAGATATTACATTGTCGCTATCGAATCGTGTTCGTTTTAATCATTAATGTTTTGATACCTATTGAGTTAAGCTCGTTTTACTCATATGTCTCAAGAAACAAGTTATTAGTTCGGAAACAGTTAAAGGCTTAAAGTAACGATACAGCCGGAAGCGTTGTTGTGTATTTTTACAATATGTCATAAAATCTGTTTATTACTTTCTTATTACTCGACTACGGCGAAGTCAAAAGGAAGGGTTTTGGTAGTCTGTCTATATTTTCCACCGTCGTGCCTAAAGTACTGAACCGATTTTAATGTATAAGGTGTCAAAAGATCCGTAATAATAGCCCCGGGTCATAGGCTCTATAGATTTCATAAAAAAAAATACGTAGTGGGTTATATTTTTTAAAACTTTTATTGTTTTTTATTAGTGCGTATATTATGTTGCCTTTTATATTAATCTTATTAAAAATATACTAATAATAAACTTATATACTCTACTTACACCCAGGCTGGTCTAACATCGACAGCACACAACGACTGCTTAACTACTAATAAAAATTCTGATAAACATTTTAGATACAGGTATATAATAAGTGTTCTTCAAATTAAGATCATAGTTTGACAGTGGAGACGCTTAGTGATGTCGTTCCGCAGGATCCTAGAAGATCTATAGGGTTCTACTTCTCAAGTCCTCAGCCGTCAAGTTCTGCTAAATCATGTGATGTGGATGTCATTTAGCAACCAAGTACCAACACTATTTTACTGATATTGTCTCTAATACTCACAGGACTTGACATCGTTGTCTTACATAAAATTGTAGCTTATATTAAACATGTCTGAATAATTATGGAACGTTAATTCTAATTATGAGCGTAAATATACCAAGCTCATTATATATTTAATAGTTTATAGTGTTTCTCATTTTACTACTCACACACGATTTTATTAGCATATTTCATAATTTTCGTATCAATATTGTGGCTATGGTAACATAACACTCAAATAAATCACTTGGAAAAACTATCGCGGTGACAAGATGTCGTTGGCCGTCGCACGCGCTGTATCCATCAGATAAATATATGTAAATAATTATTAAATATTATCGAATAGCAGATAGGGTCGTTTAGGCGCCCGTTACGTTATCTACGTTATTTGTCGTAACAGTTTTACTGGACAGAGCGTTATCGGGTTGAGTTATAGCAAGCGACGCGCATCCGACAGATTCCTCATTTCTTCTCTAGTTTCAAGGGTGCCGGTCCGTCAGCGTAGCCGTGTCGAGAGATAAGTGACACCTGGCCACTGCTGATGCCTGCATTGAACCTGCGATATCATCTGTGTGACGGCATAACAAATGTGCCCAAGACTGAGAACCAATGTTAACAGTTATCATCGGAGCCTTCATGGGTAGATTGGCTTTAAGATTTTTGATTCTTCGAAATGCTTTAAGTATGTATATTTTTGGTCTACCACTTCTCCACAAAGAATGCCAAAGAAGTAAAAGATTGTACTTAAATACACAACATATTTCTAAGTAGGAACATGACACCACTACAGGACCACCACTCTTGATTTCTACTTATGCTTTCCATCAGGCAGAGTAGAGTTATTTTGGCAGCTAAAACATTGCGATATTTTAAGAATCTCAGGGCCATCAGTTTTTGATTGACCTAGTTTTTGTTGTTTAAAACCCATTAGGTCTGCTTAGTGAGATGTATGTTTCATATATCGTTTCATTCTGTAAAGTAGACATTATATTAATCTACCGCTTGAACTGTTAAATCAATATTATGTGAATGCTGTCAGAAATTACAAGACATTGGGCACAAGAGCCAGGCAAATGACGCAATATAAATATACGTATAATACTAATCTTACCTGCCAATAAATTCGACTCGATTTGATTTTAATTCTGCTCAATGACGGTATAATTAAGTTACCTACTTTGACCAGTCTCATGTTTTGTTTATTATCCGACTTAAGATATTATGCGGTTGAACAGTAAATCATTTCGTGGAGGTTATTTCGTCGATATTTGATTGTTGTTGAAATGAAGTCAATGACATTTTAATTATTATCCTAGTTGGTTTTAAAATAATTTCAAATACATTGTTATAGTGGCGGTGGATTCGGTGATGGATAACAGATGGAATGAGGGATTTTGGACAATTGTTGTATAAGTAGGTAATATTTTAATCTGCCTCGACGACACTTGTTACTGCACGTCGTGGTCGCACACTGTACACCGTGGACGATATTTTCACAGATATTTATAGGAAGTGATATCAAATTAGACTAGTCCATCTAGTGAAACTGGATTATTACATCTTCGATTATATAAATTTGAAGCGAGTAGTGTATGCTGGTATTCTAAACAATGCTTGTAAATACGTTGCCACGATGATGAGTATAATTTGAATCTTCCTTTGAAATTTTAATCAAACGTCTATTGTTGATTTGTTTTATCAAAAATGTGACTGCCGAATCAAACTGCCTCGGTGGCGCAGTGGTAGTGTACGTGACTTCTGAGCTTGATGTCTCGGGTTCAAATCCAGGGTCGGACCAAATGTTTGCATGATCTACAAATACTTGTTTCGGAGATTGGGTTCTATAAATAATATAATCTCGTTAATTCCCGTAAAAATAAAATTATATCATTTAACGCGAAAGTTTAAAAGTTAGTTCTACATCTATGTATTTACAACAAAAAAAATGTATACATTGCTCTGCTTAGCTTGAAGTTAGTTGGCGTTGTGTGTTAGATGTCTTAAATATTTACTTATATTTATTTAAAAATCTATATTTTAAACATATGTGAACATTTATTGAAGAGACAAAAAATTTCGAAAGCGGAGTCTTAAATACTTATCTCTAATCTCGACTTCCTAGAGTAAATCAGTTTTTCTTAAGTTTGCATTTGAACATTGAAAGAATTAAACGAGAGAAAGGGTTGTTTATAGTTGGACAATCAACGAAGTGTTCAATGGAAAATATTTTAATATATTAGTTGAAATTGGGCCTTGTGTGCGGTCTTGTGCCAGTCGCATCTATATATGGTATGGACAACTCGTAACCGTGAATATCTTCTTACACTCGCAACTTATTATTTTTTTAAGGCTCCTCAATATAAACCTTATAGGATAAAACAGATACTTTGTATTGCATAACAAGCGACATGAGTCGCAATTACAAGGCGCCACCGCAAAGCACCACTTTTATTCTCTTTTCAACAAAACTGGTTTCGTGGCTGAATATGATCTACGTGAATTATGATGGCCGGTATAACGGTAAGAGCCCATCCGACAAAATGAAACACCACGACCTTATTCTTAAATTACTTGTATTTTTACGACGCTCTACATCACGATATTGAAAGCCTCACATTAAGTGTACGTTCCTATCAGACAACGATAAATAATATGAAATAAATAGCGATTTAAACAGAGCCTGATACCAGTTTTGTTCAATTTGCAACAGCAGTCAATATTCTTAGTGGGGTGTTATTAACCACTTGCTGGCATGCCCTACGGCTGCGCCTGATCTGATTTCAATTCTTTTATGAATAGAACCGTAATTGCATCAACCGTCTACTGTCGGGCTACTACTGCTCGCGCCTCTTACAAAATAACTGATTTGAATCTAGACAGATTTGAGACTATCGGTGATAAGCATAAAGACCATATTTTACACTAGCTCGCAACTATCAGTCATCTATGGGAATTACTTGAAAGATCATAAATTACATATCAAAACTGTCTGCTTGATACCGGAGCAGGCTAATAAAAAATATCCCTCGTAATACGTCCCTGACATGGCACTCTTAGGGCTACAAATGAAGCAGTTGCATTAAAACTTGTCCAGTGAATATCTGAGCGTAATTAATAGTGAAAGATAAGTCGTGGATAGCGTCTGCGATACTCTGTACGGTGGGATGTAATCGAGATTGTCGGGAGCGCCACACCGCCACCGTCGACTCAGGCCCTATATTAATAACAGTCACTCGATATCAGAGGTGGCCGCACGAAATGGGAAATTAAAAGGCTTTCATGAGATCCACTCATTAGACTGATTTGTATTGGTGAACTTAGCGGCGCCGCACAAGAAGTTATTAATGACCATTGTAATCACTTGTCCCTGACATGAAAATCGTTCATGTGTCCATTTATCCAGTTGCCTCCCGTCTCAGTTTGACAACTTCTGGTTTTATTAAATTAATAGTGGGTTAGCGGCAATCGAGCGTAGGTTGAGACGATTTGTTGTCAGTGGTAACGTGGATGGCTGTGATTGTATCGTCCATTGTACATGCAAGCGTATCAGTGCAGGCTAATTTGTCAATTAGAGAGTCAGAAGTCGTGCAGGGTCGTGGGAGAGCCACGCTTCGGCATGAATGGGCCGGCTCGACCGGAGTGATACCACGGCCTCACAGAAAACCGGTGTGAAATAGTGCTTGCGCTGTGTTTCACCGAGTGAGTGAGGATACCGGAGGCCCATACCCCAACCCCTCCCCCTATCTCCCCCCCCCATCCCCTCCCCCTATCTCCCCCCTCCCATCCCCCAAAGGCCGGTAACGCACTTGTGACGCCCCTGGTGTTGCGGGTGTCCATGGGCGGCGGTAATCGCTTACCATCAGGCGATACGTCTGCTCGTTTGCCGGTCTATTCCATAAAAAAAAAAAAAAAAAAAAGGGTCGCGGGGCAGTGCTAAAGCGCGTAATAGCGCAATTTATGCCATCATTGTTCTAAAGTAGCGTCGGCCGTATATCAGTGAAGCAGACGGGACCAATTGATACAAACGAGCGCGTGTCACGTCTAAATATAATATTAGGAATCTCGGCGCGAGCCAGGATATATTAATTTGGAGAGGTTGTTGCATGACTGAGAGGATCGCCAGGGCACGCGATTGTCATGAAGCGACACACTCCGCTGTTTGTCCACTTAGATTTCCTCATTATATAACATTCCTTTATAAAATGGTCTACTTTAGCAACATTTGTAAAGTGATTTTATTACTGCCGTCTAGATGGTTCATATGTGGTTTTGCGCACTTAATACAACTCTGTGACGAGAATTGTTATGTCATTTATCTTTATCATATAAAGTTTTCATTTTGGAATCCTTTTGCTTACAAAGTCTCAATAATATTTATAAAACTGTAATTATTATGTTTAATACTTACACTTGATAATTTCGTCTAAATTTTTTCGAAGTGTAAGTAATGTTTATTTATTTATTAACTTTATGCACTAAGTATGTACATCGGCGGACTTAATGCCCAGGGCATTCTCTTCCAGTCGACCTTCGGGTGGTGGAGAAAACTTATTAGGCAGGTGTGCAGAGGTTATATACATAATAAGTCCATTAAAATTTACAATAATCACATCATATTCAATATATATACATACAAACATACATATATAAGTAGATATACATATAAATAAATACAACATTTATACACTAAATAATGGAAAAGGAAGGTAAGCTATAGATTAGATAATTCTGCCAGTTCATTGAGAAAGAGAAACTTAAAAAAATAATGCAGGGAAATTGGTATATCTTCATTACGTTCCTTTGATATATGAAAGGATCGTAATTTAAAACAAAGCTGAATGAACACTTGTTAATACTGAGCGTCTTACTCCTTGAATGTAAGTTTAAATGACGATTTATGAATGAGGTCAGTGCGGTAAGTGAGGTCGGGAGTCGGAGTGGCCACGCGCCTGACACACGACACTTGCCTGCCGGCTCCCTAACAGCGCTCGAGAAACACTGAAACATTTCCTCATTCACACATTGCTACTACTAAGAGCTCTCATCTATACTATATCCTCGATCATGAGTGTAATACATTCGAAATAAAACATAAAAATAATTTATTTAATTTGAAATAATATTAATGATACGACTTAACTTCTATTAATATTATTTTTTCCATGTATGTAGATTTTAAGGCTATCAAATAAATATAAACGTCATAGAAATATCGGGGATCTAATAATATGTGTTTTTGAATCTGTGACTGTGAATTGAAATGTGTGACATAGACCTTTTTTACTTAACTGGGTCTAGTAAAAAAATGTGCGAATATCTTAATTTTTTTAATAATGTTTCAAAACTGACAAAGGCAACACTCTGCCTGTGCAAAGACTGCACGTTTGACCTAGTGGTTTAACGGCCACCACGCCGTTTCCTACTTCGCCAAGTGTCGTGGGTTCAAATCCCACGTATGACAACACTTTGTGTAATCCACAAATTGTTGTTCTGAGTCTGGGTGTTCTTTGTGTCCGTTTCATGTATGTTTGTAAAGTCCCCCGCGACACAGGATTTATTCCTAGTGCAGGAGTTGTAAAAAATAAAACACAATTGTGATACGTCGGCTCATTAGCCCACATATCATTATCATCCTATCACAATTCACTGCTGGATCTATATCCGCAGAGGCAGGCCTCTCAAAATGCACGTAACTTGAATACGATCCTCGGCTACGCCATCCTTATTTCGAGCGCTCATCTAAAAAAAACAACCATAAAAAAATTATTTATGTGAAAATCTGGTAAAAAAATGACGACTAATTTTGTGTCAAACTTAACAAACTAGTGGGTTCTATAGTAGGGCCATTAACCGCAACGTAATCAATTTCAATTAAATTTACGATGGCTCTTATTCGTTGCTGTCAAATTATGAGGTCAAACTTACCTCGACTCGTTTAAATTATGAATCTAATCGTTTTCCTAGCAGTAATTCTACAATTAAAGAACCAAATACATGCATTTCGCGTTTGACTCTTAAATAATAAGAGAGATTTATAATAGCCTGTGTCATAATTAACGTAGATAAAACGCCTGCAACAAAGAGACACCTCAAAACAACATTGATCATTGCTAATACCACTCAACAATAAATCAGAAAATCAGGTTCAACACCTTGTAATAACAACTTGTTCCTAGTTCATGCTTTTGTGCTCGCCTGTTATATATTGCACATTATTTAGAATGCTAGCAGTATTTTACACCGGCCAGTTCGTTCTGGAATCTGTATTGAGGTCAAACTTATCTTATTACGTGGCTGCGTCTCCTGTCAACTCTCTATCTTTTGCATTTATAGTCAAACCCATTACTGAATAAAAGAGGGAGGGTTGAAAGATAACGATAATACCTTTGCTCTAAATTCTATTCTACTTGATTTGGCGTTTTGAAAAAAAAAGAGTCATAAAAATATTATTACTAGTGAATTCATTAAAAAACGTATACAGCTTATTGTTTTGTTGTAAATTTAAATCAAGCCCTGAGAACGTCATTGAGGTCAACTAACGTAATCAATAACCCTGAATAAAGTATTAATGAAAATATTTATTTATTAATTCATGGTAAACTTACAGCTAGATATGTTAATAAAACAAAAGAGATTAGTCATCAGAGAGCTAATAACAAGTTTTCACTTCTAGTTATAGACTAATATAAAATATTGAGCAACAAAACATAAACCGAACATAAAACAAAAAGAAAAATCTCACACAATACGTAAGCGCCTAATAAGTAATAAATATAATTATAATAATTATATATATAATTGCTTCAACGCAAATTTAGGCAACACTATGTCTGCTCAAAAAAACTAAGGCTTAGACGCCTTCTTGCCGAGGATACACTTATCAAAAAGGGTTCAATATTATGCAGTTTACATAATTCATTAAAATATTATTAACATCTGTTACTGACAACCTTTGTTTAAGGTTGTTAAAATTTGTCTTCAAGAATGTTTGAATTTACATTTACTCTTTTCGGCCTTATTAGTCAAGTTTTTACGAAGTTTTTGAGGAAATACTGAGCAAAAGACTTATTTTATTTCGGAAACTAGATCTACAAAGCTTTTATTATTAATTATTATGCCTTTTATTTCTACATCAGCTTATTTATGTTTTTAAATATTTGCTAGTCGTGTTAGTGCTACCTTTAGCCTCTTAATGTAGTGTTAGTGGTTAGTTATCTTCCTGTGATGTGGATCCCATTAGGGTGAAAGCCTCCTGTCTTTCTTTTTAGATTGTCTAGCAAAGGTCATTCCATCTTGCCACGCTTTTTGAAAAAAATATCAGACCACCTTTTGGTATGGTCTGCCGACATTTCTTTTTGCTATTGGCCCTTTCCGAAATGCAAAGCTTTACATACCTTAAATATCTTTGCGCAGAATCCCAAGATGATACCTATGTGTAGCCTTAGCTTTTAAGTTTGACGAGGAGTAGCAGTACCAGCAGCAGGGTGGAGGTATTACACACTTGGGGCAACTCAAATTTAAATAGAAAAGGTCTATGAGTAGGTATGTCGATGTCAAATTATGTAAAGTGAGGTATGCGTTGCATTGAAAAAGATGATGGAGCTTTTAATAAATTATTAGAAAAGTGTTCGGCCAGTCTAAACGTGGAGCGCTTATTTCATACTGTTCATAGCTCACATAACTTCATTACGAGCTCAATTGAATAAACTGTGATAGGAACGCTGAGGCGCTCTGCAAGTTGATTGCTCAAATTTCCTCTTCAACTATCACAAAGATATGGTGAATTTCTAATTGGATAAACGTGTCGTTTCCTATTTAAAGGCGACGGCGGGCATAGCGTTACCATTTAGGTTTGACCTCTGGAGGTTGGATTTGGAACCCTTTGGATATTATGTGACGGATGTTTTGGAGGGAGCAAGAGAAATGGTTGCTTTAAGACCGCGGGCACGCGCGCCGTCATTCAATATAATGGTCACATTGCTCGCCGCCCCGTCTGCCTGCGCTCAATGACACACTAATGAATTATATATCATTTCATTTTAACGCATTTCCTGGGTGATTTTCGTATTTAAGACAGGGTTAATCTCATTGTGATTTATAGTGGCTAAACCAGAGCGGATATTATTATCGCGGTGGATAATGATAAACAATGACAAATTGATTTTCTGTTATTGGCGTAGATATAGAATCTGGTTTCTTGTGCGCTGATATGTCATTATTTGATTGAAACTAGTTATATTGCTTGCATTTGAGTTATTTTATGTTCTGAGATTACTCTTTCTGCTATCTTAAAATGGTTGTTGTGTAATTTTTACTGACTAATTACTAAAATGTGACATGATAATTAATGTATTTTTTATTTTTCCTCGTCAAAATCGTACGTTTAAAAAGTAAAAAAGTTCCGATAGAACTTAACTTTTGACATGATTTACGTATGGATTGTTTTCATTTATATTTGTGTCTGTTTCGTATCAAATCAATAAGTAAGTATATCATAACGTTCCACAATGCAGCGGGGCAGGGTAAAGCTTGTTGTTTATAATTACAGAGATATCTATTTCTTTCTTTTTAAAGACAACTTCCGCATTAGGAATAAATCCTGTGTCGCGGGGGACTTTACAAACATAAATGAAACGAACACTAAGAACACCTAGACATAGAACAACAAAATGTGGTGTCCCATGTAGGATTTGAACCCACAACACTCAGCGCAGTAGAAAACGGCGTGGCGACCGCTTATACCACTACGCTATCCGTGGAGTCGCAGATATATGAGATAATTTCTATTGCTCGTGACTAAGTAGGTAGTACATACGTACGTAGACATACGTAGGTTAACAAATTGCAGAGTTAAGCAATCGTAGTTAGGTCAGTTTATGGATGGGTGACCCTCCGTGCTTTGGAGAGTTCATTAAGCCATTTGTCCTGGATGGCATACGAACATCCTTCGCAATCGTTACGGGTAGGTGGACTCCTAAAGAGAATCCGACAACAGTCTTTATTTTATAGAATAGGGGGCAAACAAGCAGACGTATCACCTGATGGTAAGCGATTACCGCCGCCCATGGATACCCGCAACACCAGAGGCGTCACAAAGGCGTTGCTGGCCATTGGGGGATGGAGAGGGGTCTGGGAGGATCCTCACTCAGTCTTACGACAGAACTTCAATATCGCCTAGTAGTTGGGTTGTGCAGGTCTGATGGCAGCCGTTGCAGAAAGTCGAAGTACAGCTGTATCGTACTTAAAGCAGACTCCGACCAGTTTTGGGAAAAAAAGCCCGCAGAAAGCAAAATGATAATTGTTTTATTCAAGGCTTGGTTTGCTTAGATCCATTTTTATATATTTAAATAATAGGTCTTTACCTATGAAATTGCCGTTTTGTATGCAAGAAGTGAAAGTACTTATTTTTTCAAACTTTTGTATTTCTGTTATTCGAAGTAATCACCCATGCAATCGACGCATCTTTGCCAACGCATTGGCAGTTTATTGATGCCCTTCTTGTAAAAATCAGCTGGACGGGAGGCAACAAACTCTTCAAAGGCATTTTGTACTGCCTCTCGGGAATTGATTTTTTACCCACTAAAAACTTGTCTAAATTTTGGAAAAAGTAATAGTCGGTAGGTGCAAGGTCTGGTGAGTATGGCGGATGAGGGAGAGCTTCCCCAGCTCTTGCAGCTTGGAGACTGTCTGTTGCGCAGTATGGGGTCGCGCGTTGTCGTGAAGGAGCAGTGGAGACGACCGATTGACCAAAGCTGGTTGCAGATGTACAAGCTTCTCCATCATTCTCTCCAGTTCTTCAGAGTACACATCTGCATTAAAGCTCATGCCGTTTTGTAAAAAGCTGTGGTGAATCACACCCGCACTAGACCACCAAACAGTGACCATCACCTTTTTAGGGGTCATTTTTGGTTTAGGGCATTGCTTTGGTGCTGAACCAGGGTCTAACCAACTTGCTAAGCGCTTTCGACTGTCGAACAGAATCCATTTTTCGTCGCACGTAACAATTCGTTTCAAAATTCCTTCATTTCTTTGCCTGTTGAGCAGCGCAAGGCAGGTCTCGACGCGTACGTTGCGCTGGCGATCGTTAAGGTCGTGGGGCACCCATCTATCAAGCTTTTTACCTTGCCAATCTGTCGCAAATGGATCAATATTGTTTTGATGCTTACATTAAAAGCTGCTGCTAGCTCAGCTGTAGATTGAGTTTCGTCAGCTTCCACAATCGCCTTTAATTCATTATTGTTAACCAAAGTCTCCGGACGACCACGAGCTTCATTTTTCAAGGCAAAATTTCCAGAACGGAACCGGGAAAACCTGCATCGTGGTAGCCTTGCTCCTATAACAAGGCATGCACCGAAACACGATGTTCCGTATGGTATGACGCCCAGACAATATCCAAAGTCTGGAGTGTAGCTAACAAGGCGTTACAACCTGCATGAGCGTTTTTAACATGCCGGTCAGTCACCAATAACTCAACCAACTGCCCTCCCTTGGGGAGCAGTAGGGGGTGACGAGCCGAATACGGCAGATTCGCATTGCGCAATCTTCCTCCTACCCGAAGCAACCCGGCCGAATCTATAAACGGGTTGAGACGCGCGACAGCACCCTTCAATTGGGAACGCCCAGTTCGTAGACTCGCCAATTCTGCTCCAAAGTTCGAAGACTGTACCAACCGGATCAAATTCAGAAGCGACTCATTTCGCTCTGCCGGTGACAGAATTGGGCTTAGCTGTCGCTGTTCGCGGGGAGTGCGATAATTCCGAACAAATCTTCTGATCCAACAATTGACATTGATCAATTTATCAAGGGAGCTATACCGCTCAATCAGGAAACTCGCGTCAGTCTCCTGGACCTCCTGGGTCACATACACGGCTGCCATTGTACCACAGTCCATAGACAACTTCGCGTTGTTAAGGGGCCAATCCGATTCCTTCCTTGCCAGCCAAGGAGGGCCCCACCATAACTGATGGTTAACTAATTCAGGAGCCCGGCATCCCCTGGATGCACAATCCGACGGGTTCAACTCTCCTGGCATATGTCTTCACAGCCATGAGTCGATCATGCTGCAAGACTCGCCGATCCGACAACAAAACTTACCCAGAACGT
Source organism: Diaphora mendica (assembly GCA_949125395.1). Classification (NCBI taxonomy): domain Eukaryota; kingdom Metazoa; phylum Arthropoda; class Insecta; order Lepidoptera; family Erebidae; genus Diaphora; species Diaphora mendica. The sequence goes on from OX421311.1 coordinate 30,482,989, forward strand.
CTACTCCCAGTAGCACGTCAACCGTACCTGGGGTGTCGAGTTCAAACCCCAAACACACACGGAGGCAGTGGGCAAGACTATAGCCTCCGGTTGGGGACCAAATTTTGATTGGCTACAATTTCCTAGCGGGGGCCCCCGGGGCCCCACGCATTATAGCCCGAGCAACCGGGCATATCAGTGCCGTGGTAGGGATCCCATGGTCCCTCGTAAGTGCCCCTCCAGTCGCGGCGCTCTACTTGGTGCCGTCCACGGATAGGGGGGGGTGCGGTGATCCAACCGAGGGCGTTCCATGATGGGCGGCGAAAATCGACGAAATGTCGTCATCTTCGGCGAGCACGATGACACCCGAGGCGGCGTTCTAGTGGTCGGCGGCGAGCGCGATGGCACCCGAGGCGGCGTTCTAACGAACCGCTCCATACTCGAGGGTGCATCCGCACACCCGCCCGTGCCAGCTCCAACTGAGCCCCTGGCCTGCCAATAGGTCGGGGAACCGCGCGCGATGTTGGCCTGAACATCGCCCCCAACATCTTCCCTATGAGGGCCCTGGTCCCGTGGACCCAGGTTCCAAGTCCGGCCCTGTGTACTTGACCCCATCCGTCCCTGAGTCCGGCCCTGTCCATCTGCATGATGTTGGTCGGGCCTATTCATGCAGAGCAACTCATTATGGCGGCCTCCACAAATTTTACACATTGCGGACCGAGCGCAATCCCTTGCTAAATGGGAACCCAGACACAAAAAACACCAGCCACGTTGCTTGGTGATCTGGCGTCGCCCTTGGACTCTCTGGTCCCTAAATCTAAGGCACACACTATGGCCACCCTGTTTACAATGTGGGCAGGCATCCCGTTCAGGTGTTGAGGCACCCACGTGCCCATACAACTGCCTTGGTCCTCTCTGCAGTAGTCCCCTCCTCACGGGGCTCCGAGTAGCCTTCTGTGGCTCCTCAGCTGGCTTCACGAACAAACCCATGTTCTCTGCCCTCCGACACTCTTCCTCCAAAAACTCTATGAGCTGAGAAGAGGTGGGCAAGTTGTCTGCACCCTGACCATGATGCTGCTCAAATCTGGTCTGCACATCCACTGGCAGCCGGGACTGTACTATGTACACTAACATGTAAGACCATTTTTCAACTGGCAAGCCTAAATTTTCTAATGCCCTAGTGGCACTCAACAACGGGTTCAACACTTCTGCCTGTATGGCAGAGACCCGAGTCACCGAAGGGATGCTAAACAGCCTCTTGAGCTGCGCATCAACCAGCCTTCTTTTATTGTGGTAGCGCCTTACCAACATTTGACGGGCAATCTCATAATTGTCCTCTGTCACCGTCAAATGGGCTACCAGTTCCCTAGGCTCTCCCTTCAAAGCTGACATCAGTTGTGCCATCTTATAGGCTTTAGGTAAATCCTCCCTTAAGTGGACCAAACTGTCAAATAAGTTGATGAAGCTGACCCACTCACCGAGCTCTCCATCAAAGCTGGGTAGCTGTATCTGAGGCAGCTTTGATACAACCCCGCGAGAGTGTGGGCCTTCAACAGCTTCTTCATCACAGCCAGTGTTCTGCGCTGGCGCTTTATTTCTGCTATGCGCTGCTGAATGTCATCAGCAATTGAGAGGCACTGGTCAACATCAGCCCGCATCGCGGACCTCATCTGATCACTGACCTCCTCCTCAAGGGCCTCGACCTTGATAAGTGCTTCCATCATAACCTCCAGCCGAGCCGGCGCATTCAAAGCTCGAGCCAACAGTGCATCTTGTCTATCTGGTCGGCCTAGGAAGCCTTGAACCGATGTAAACCATCTCAATTCCGTGCTAATTTTAGCCCGGTACAATGACAACGACATGATACAGAACGGTACTTACAAGTTACAATATTTTATGTATTATATAAACTATCAAGTGCTTTTGCACTCCTTACAAGTTACAATATTTTATGTTTGTAATAAACTATTTATTTAAACCCTATTAGGAACTTTATATAAAACCCTATTAAGTGCTTGTGCAGTCACTTAATATCAGATATATATCTACCTACAAGTTTTAATTTATCAATGTCCTACAACTCAAGACAATTGAATTTAACAATAACAATAATAGTATATATATATAATAATAATATATAACAATATTATTCTAGTAATATTGTCCTTGGGCTAGCAAAATCCAATTGTATGACACCAATACATTGGACCAAATGTTTCAAACAATTAATATTTACTATTAAGTTTTACAATTCAAGTTTTACAATTCAACCAATAATTAAATGTGTCATTGGGTTAATATATTGAACCAAACAATCAATATCAAGTATACAATATAGTTTTACAATTATAAGTTCAAACTAGTAAACATCAACTAGTAACACAAATTTTACAATTTATGTATAAGTTTTATAATTAAATGTTTCAACTACCTACATTCAATCATTATGCTAACAAATTGTTTAAAATACTATTCTAAATAGCTCTATCAGTGGAATCAAAGATATGTGGACAGTGGAACAGTATAATTTCCTACCTAACAACGAGATATTACCTTCTGATGCACTACGGAGTGCTCGACTCAGAGGTAAACCACGCTTCCTGCTACCAAAATGTTCAGTCCTCTTGCCAAGGCAGCGATCACCTTGATGAAGTTTATAATACCTATGGCCCATAGATAGGCATACAATCACTAAGCTATGTCCACTGGCAAGAAGGCTGAACCACGGCTATGTCACCGTGTTCTTAATCTAAACTAAAATCATTAAGCACTTACTGGAGTGTGTGGCTTCAATGTTCTTCTCAGCGTTCCAAGAGATATCTCTTGGGTAGAATCTTCTCTGCTCTGCTTCTTCACACAAACATAAACTCCTAAAGTGCTGTACAACTTCCGAGGTATTCGAATTACAACAACTCGCTTCAGCTACCGCGGAACGCGCCTACAAAACTCGCGAGTCCACGATCTAACACAATACGGGTTATCACTAAAGAGACCGCGGGTCGATGGACAATACAATTGGCTTACTATCAATAAATTTTCACAATAACAAATACACACATCAAAAGTGTCTAGGGATCAACATATGTGTCTAGGGATCAACATATATTTTTGCAATAACTTTTCTCCTGATTGATATTAATTAAAATTTTCTTTAAGGATTCATCAAATAAAGTGTTTTCGTTTGTCACAGTAACGATAAACCAAGTCACCTTTGCATTAATAAAGAAATTTGCCATTTTCCTAATTAAGGGATTTTTGACATTTGAACCGCTAACATTAAAGTTCGAAAAAAAGACTGAAATAACAGTTTTCTTTAAAATTTTATTAGGTAACTTAAACAATTAATAATCCGTGTTTCTACCGCGAACACTAACAACACAAGAACATCGGTTTGGCATACTCAAAATGAGTTCATCCAAACACGCTGTGGAATGGCCGCCCATGTTCGTTGCAACAACAAAAAAAGGTCTTCTTGCGACTGGATACCCTCCATATTCGGCAGAGCTCTTCTCTGTAGCATATCCCATGCATGCTCAATCGGGTTCAAGTCTGGCGACTGAGCAGGCCAGGGCCAAAGCCACATCTCAATCTCAAGAAATCCGCATAAAAATGCTTGATCCCTAGACACTTTTGATGTGTGTAAATCGTCGGCCGGTTTCAACACGCGTCTTTCAAGTCCTTTTTTCTCATATTAACCTCAAACGTCAAAACGTCAAACACACCAGAGACAATCAAAATGTTGCCAGTACAATGACGTTCGAAATCCAACACCTAATATTTTTTATAGTTTTATACGATCAAATCAATCAGTTCTCCAAATTTATATCTTAAAATTCTTAAAACATCTGCACTAATATTTAATTATCAAAATTAAAATTTATTATTTCTTGTATCTAAACTGAACGTGGGATGACCAAAGAAGGCAAATGGTAGTAATTTAAAAGTAATAAAATGATACTTAGGTTAAGACATCGATGGGGGTCATCTCTTGCTATAATTAGATGAAAACGAGGTTAGAAACTATTTGATATCTTAGAGACTTAACTGTGAAAATTAAAACGAGTCTTTAACTAAAATAAAACTGCCGATTTTATTTGAGAATTCATTGACCGTCGTCCCTGTGATTCCAGTATTTTCGGTGTAATCGGTATTAGTGTAAAAAAAAATAAAAAATGGCAGTCATAAGGACTGCCGATAGTAGTCAAAACTTGTAATTTAGAAAGTTATTTGAAAAATAATGCGCAAAATTAGAAATTTCATAATATTTAAATTAAAATTATCAACATCAACCATTAGCATGTTGGTGACGCGAACCTATAAGCTTTTCCCCTACCGAAAAGTGTTCAACGCGGCTAAAGAAGTTTTCACTTCGAAAATTGTCATGTCAGCATGTCGGTGACGCGAACTCATAAGATTATCTCTTACCAAAAAGTGCTCAACGCAGTTAAAGAAGTTTTCACTTCAAAAGTTAACTAATGTAAAACAGCTATGCAATGAATTGGGATTCTAAACTCAAAGCACTCTATTGTTGGAATGTATTTGTATTAAAACGTTACTCAACTAATCAGTTTAACTTCTTTATTCAGCTTGCATACGTATATAGTATTCGTGCTGTAGTGTTTCGTTGGTGAGTGCGAGCCCAGAGGCCCAATGATTTGGAACCATTTCAGTAGGCCCCATAGTGTGGTTCATCATGCTGCCTTGTTGCATTCCCTGCATTCGTGATGGAACTTGGAACCACTACGCGTGGATTCTGCTCATGCTTTCCATCAGACAGAGTTGAGTCACTTTGACTGGCGCAGATATAAAACAAAACAAAATATCGTTATCCTAGCTATAATATTTTGTTGTCAATAAAAATAAAATAAGTGGACAATAATCATGTTGCGAAGCCAAGTCCTATGTTATTTAAAAGCCGTAAAAGATGTACCTAATATAAGTTATGCTCATACCTTGAAATTGTTCGAGAACTAAACAAAGTAACACGTTTGAATATCAGTAGTTAGATTTATAGTCAAGTTGATGACTTCATGATTTAAAACCAACGGTCACTTGGTTAATAACAGTCCATGACCAGTAAGTCGTGGAACAAAGTCAGATTCTTAAACTAAGTAAGAGTGTAGCTAAAGGAAGGATTATTCTGATATGTGTTTAAATTAAATTATTTGTAGCAGCTTTCACCTGCAATGATTAAACACACATTAATACATACATGCCGAACTATGTAACGGCTATTACACTTCGCTTTGACCCGATCATCTCACTTGGTCGAATCCTCTCTTTCCTTTCGGAGGACGAAACACGGGTTAATTCTAATTAAATATTTACTATAATACATATTACATTATTCCTTAAAGCTTGGTTTAACACTAGTTTAAGTCACGCATTGCGATTGCGAAGTACCTTTTGAAGGAGTCAAAAGAGACTTTTACAGTAGATTACAAACGAATACGAACTTCAAAAATTATACTATTCGTTAATATTATGAGACTGCTCATAAAACAAAAGTTCAAAAAAATCATAAAATTAAAAGCCACAAAAATGGAGAGTGAAAGGAACAATTGTTGAATATGAATAGAATACATGAAAATAGACAGTGATAAAAAGCTGTTTACCCGTCTCGGTGCTTATGAAACACAAAATCTAAAAATACAAATTGACGTTGCGCATTTGCGCACAAAAGTAATGTGTGCGCAAATATAGGTTATGTTACACGTCTTCGTCATGGAATAGAGAAAAACAGAGTTTTGTATGTTAGTTTTTGGAAAAACAATCACGTGATAGTACTGATGTTGCGTCGTTGCGATGATTCAACTATACAATTTCGCCATTAGATTATTAATTACGCTATTGGTAGTTATTTCATGATCTGCCGAGGGATTTGCTAATTACTTAATATGTATTTTGTTGCATACATACCTCCTGGTCAAATGTATAAAAATGTAAATAGGGTGGGGGGTCTTTTTTCAATTGAATTCATTTAATTGATTTATTTTTGTGATCTGGTGATTTGTAAAACAGACTATGCCCATCCTAGACCAAAGCTCTTCAAATATGAAAACTAGACAGGTTGTATAATACAACTGGCTATAACTTTACCATTGTGGAAAGAAATCAATCTCCTTAAAATATTTCACCCATTACAAATATCTAATCGAAAGAGTTTTTTTTATGGTAAAACAATGATATTTTGTTTGTGTTCATGGCCCATGGTTTCGGTATTTTCTCTACACATTGAAAACGTTTGTTTTGTTACTGAAGAAAAGGTACTAAACTGGTACAGCTATTTGCATATTCATTTTAAACGCAAACGATATTTATAAAAGATATTTGAATCCCATATATATGATGATTTGATTCTGTGTATTAAAATATGAACAGTATGAACTTATAAAACGCGTAACTTTTGTAAGCGTGTTTTTTGTTAAACTGCATATACCTATGTATTTATTAATATTAAAGGTATATTATAAATGTAAAACTTTCGTAGCATACGCAGGGCACAGGTTGTAGTCACAAAGATGAATGAAATTTTATAGAAGAGCCATTTTATACAGCTCCTATGTTTATAGCATATATGTTTTTTTTTTTAATAGGTAATAATATCATTTATTTGCTGATCAAAGGTTTATCATGGTGTTACATTTTTATTCATACATGTCCTCTTTGGTCTACCTTAATAGCATGCAATTTTTTTTTTGTTTTAATTATCAGTTAATTGGATTTCATAAATTACATTTACCATACATTCAACATAATAATAAAAAATAAAAATACCAATGTCAATATAAATTATCAATGTCAATATAAAATAGATGTCAAAATGTTGCAACAAAACAATACAAACAGACAATAACAAATCAAATCCGGGCAAAACAAATATTACACAATATATTATAATAAAAAAACTCACAAACTTTCGTCGGTAAGAAATTCATCTACAGTATAGTAACATTTATCATTTAGAAGTTTTTTCAAAGTTCTTTTAAACAATTATGTCTTTAATATTTTGATATCAGCAGGGATCTTATTATAAATTATTGGAGCTTTACACACAATACTTTTATGCAATAATATTGTTTGGGCGGGATGAACACAGAGTCTATTATTATCACGTCGATTGCTCCTACCGTTATAAACGTCAGCAATCCGTGGAAATAGATGCAAGTTATTCCTGACAAATAAGGCTGTTTCCAATATGTAAAGCGATGGAACCGTAAGAATACTATGCCTTATAAATGTTGGCCTACAGCTGTCAGCAAATCAGCTGGACGGGAGGCAACAAACTCTTCAAAGGCATTTTGTACTGCCTCTCGGGAATTGAATTTTTTACCCACTAAAAAGTTGTCTAAATTTTGGAAAAAGTAATAGTCGGTAGGTGCAAGGTCTGGTGAGTATGGCGGATGAGGGAGAGCTTCCAACCCCAGCTTGCAGCAGCTGCTTCACGACAACGCGCGACCCCATACTGTGCAACAGACAGTGTCCAAGCTGCAAGAGCTGGGGTTGGAAGCTCTCCCTCATCCGCCATGCTCACCAGACCTTGCACCTACCGACTATTACTTTTTCCAAAATTTAGACAACTTTTTAGTGGGTAAAAATTTCAATTCCCGAGAGGCAGTACAAAATGCCTTTGAAGAGTTTGTTGCCTCCCGTCCAGCTGCTTTTTACAAGAAGGGCATCAATAAACTGCCAATGCGTTGGCAAAGATGCGTCGATTGCATGGGTAATTACTTCTAATAACAGAAATAAAAAAGTTTGAAAAAATATGTACTTTCACTTATTGCATACAAAACGGCAATTTCATAGGTAAAGACCTATTATAATTTAGCTTATAGTCGTTGTAACAGAACTAGTTAATTACATTACACCATGTAATCTTAGAGATGATAATTATTGTTGTGCATGTTGTATTCTCCTGTTATTATTAGTTATACAATTAGTTTTTAGTCCATAATTTGTGTCTTTTGCAATGAAATGTTGTTTATAAATGTTGGTGAATCAAATCCATACTTTAAATGCGAAAATAAGTCTGTCTGTCTGTCTGTCTGTCTTGCTTTCACGGCCAAACCGCTGGACCGATTACAATGAAATTTGGTACACAGATAGTCTAGAGCCTGAGAAAGGACATAGGCTACTTTTTATTGCGAAAAAAAGGTAATAAGGGGTTGAAAGGGGGATGAAAGATTGTATAGAAGAGTGGTTGTTCACTCGCCACACGCCTGCGCGTTGCCTTGGTGACACAGGGCGTCTTAGCAACGAGTAAACAAGGATGTCAAATTCATTAAAAAGATTGACTTGACTGACATTGACTTTTTAAAAGAAGACTTAAATTATTTTTAATAATCTAAGATTAATACATACATTCATAAATCTGATTTGTATGTTCATTATATTAATAGAAATAAATAAGACAAATTACAAAAAAGTGTTTCTTATCTTCAAAAATCTATACAAAAGTATCGTCATTTTAAGATAAAATCTTAAAATTTATTTTTTGGGCTGTTGATTAGATATAAATAGACATATTAATAATCTAAGCTATTCAGATGTAATTTTTTTTACTGAGTTATAACAATATGACTAAGTGTGCTTACCCGAACGGGCAGACACGTGAGGGCAGACGATTGTGCAGCATGCGGATGTTGAATTTTGAAACTACAAATTCGTTATTATTAACTAGGATTCGATTTGTTTACATGATTTTTGTTTATTCAAATAATTTTCTTCGTGAAAAAATCGGAAGAAAAGTATCCGGGGGGATTTAAACACAAAAAAAAGCAAAAGGGGTACGCCACAAGATGAAATAAATGCCTGTATGAAACATATGTATTATGGGTACATGTTAAAAAGTTTTGTCTTACTACAATTATGGGAGTACAACTTCACAATGATTTATGAGCAGTGTCAATATGCACATAATCATCTAAAAATAGGAGAAGATTGTATGTCAAATGACAGTAAAGACATGATTACACTGAGACGGGAGTCCTGGTATGGCACACATGATCTAAAAATAATATCTATTCTGATCCGCCGACTAATGCGACAGTTATCCAATAAACGAACGGATCATGTCAGACGTGGAGGAAGATGTTATCGAATACCTCTCAGGAAACAATGCAAGGGAAACTGAACCAGTCATATGCATAAAGTTTCTCAACTCTTTAGAATTATAAGGAGAGCCTTCCCATAAGTTGAGACTGAAAGTTAATGTTCCAGTCCTATTAATAAGAAGTCTTGAGCGCCAAAGCTATGTAATGGTACACGGCTACAAAATACACATCTGGGGTACAACATTGTAAAAGAAAATGTTTTAATTCCCCGTATTCCAATAATTCAAACTTATCTGCAATTTCAATTTAAAAGGATGTAGTTTCCGCTGAAAACAACTTTTGCAATAAAAATTATCAAAGCCCAAAGACAGACGGTTAAAGTTGCAGTTCACTTAGAAAAAAACATGTTTTTCCAATGGGCAGCATAATCGCGTGTATCAAATCAGCTCAATCACTATATTTTGGCAAAAGATAGCAAATCAAAAACGTAGTATTTTAAAATTGTAAAAAATGAGATGAATTTGCTCAGCCCGAGCGAAAACTCAAGAAGAAGCTAACAGTGGAAGCAACCATACTAGCTGAGAAAGCAGACAATGCAGAACCAAACCGTTTGGTTCGTGAGCGTATTTCTAAGACTGAGGCAGTGACTTCCAAGACCAGCACGTGTTTTTCTGTAGAGGGAGGGACAAGGTGATCCCAGTTAGAAGAACGCTTCAGAAAATTTTCCATGGTAAAGCGGTAGAGGACTGCCATAGAGGCGATATCTCTCCACAACTGCAGAGGCTCAAGGGACTCGGTGGTATCGGGACTGTTGATAATGCGGACTGCTTGCCGCAAAAGATCGAGAAAATCAAGTAAATACTGACTGGATCCATCACAAAGATGAGAACAGTACGGACGAGCGAACCTGGGTCTTATAAAGGAGACACAAATGCTCGGGCGCGAAAAACCGTCTAACAGTGTTCAGGCTGCCTTAGTGGTACCCTCGATGTACTCCCGTGGGTTGAGGCCTCGGCAAATATCCATGCCCAGGACACCGAGCTTATCCCGTAGTGGCAGTTGAGTGCTCTGAAAAGTGGGGAGGGGAAGAAAAGGAGAGTTTTTGTAGAGAACGGGCACACCTGTGTTTTCTTAACGTTGAACTCGACCAGATTCTCATCACCCCATTGTTAAATGCGGTTCAAAACCCGGTCGAGCTCAGCGACAAGTTCCTATCAATTTTCCTAAAAGTCTACCATCTTGGCTGCAGGGTATAAATGATATCGCCCATGCACTGTGCTATCGTCTGCATAGCAATGTATATTGCCAAGGGCTAATATGTCATTGACATGCAGAAGAAACATCTTGGGCGACAGGACTGAACCCTGAGGTACGCTAGCGTTTACCTCCAGAAAAACAGAGGCCGCGCCGTCCGTCCAAAGAACCCTAATGCGAAGGCGCTGATGAAGAAAAGCGTCAATCTAGAGACGAGTCTCGGAGGCACACCGAATGCTTAGAGCTCGGAGAGAAGCGAACAGTGCAAGAACAGGTTGAAAGCCTTGGCCATGTCGAATGTCGAAATAAGCTCATATAAAATACAAATTTATGTACTTATATAAATACTTAAATATATTTTAGCTTGGCGCCGACTTCAAACAAATTTTAGGTACCTAGTACATATAATAATACTACTATTTAAATGAATAAATAATTAAGTATAGCATTGGCACATAGCAATTTATGAAGAGCCAGTGTTTTTTACGCTTTTTAGTGTTTTTGGCAGGGAGTTTTCGTTGGATGGTTTTTGGAAGTCGGTTTTTTTTTATAAAAAGTTTTTTTAATCTACGCATGTGTGTACCGTTTTACAGATATTTACTCAAATATGCATGTTTAAGTATTTGTGCATGATAAACCTATTTTTAACCGACTTCCAAAAAGGAGGAGGTTCTATGCTCCACTGTGTGTATTTTTTTTTTATGTATGTTCACCGATTACTCCGTCAATAGGGGACCGATTTTGAAATTTTTTTTTGGATTCGAAAGGGTGTGCTCCTGAGGTGGTCCCATTGCCACCATATCAGGATCTGATGATGGGATCCCAGGGAAATTGAAAGAAACCCTCATTTTTTATAGGCTTATACTATGTTTTTTGTATATTTTTTGAAGTTACACCGGTATTTTCGTCTGGTAGTCATCATTTTATGATGATGAGCTGATGATGTAAGGTACAACTCCTCAACGGTTAGGAGTTGGAGGATAATTCTTTCAATTTCATACGTATCTAAAGACCTTCAGTCGTATACTTTCAAGTTATTTAGGGGAGCTGATGATAGAAGGTTAAACTCTTCAACAGTTAGGGATTAGAGGATGATTTTAATATTACACGTACGTATAGACCTTAATTTGTATTCTTGATGATGAAATTTGATGAAATAGTTCAACTTACTACTTACCTACGATTGTTTGCACTAAAAACTGAAAAATAAAAACTTTTTATAAAAAAAATACCGACTTCCAAAAAACATCCAACGAAAACTCTGCCAAAAAACACTTAAAAACGGAAAATAAATTGGTTCTTCATAAATTGCCTTTTGGCTTTTTTTTCTCTTTGCACTAAGAAGCGAGCACTTTGAAGAGACTAAAAGCTATTAGACCGCTTATCGTAAATAATAACATAAATGTATGTATACTTAAGGTAATGTGTATTTATACACAATATAAAATACAGGTAACGACAGGTTTGGTGGTTTTTGCTAACCTTACTTTCCACAGAAAACAGAACTTAAAACAACAGCATTCGAGCTTTCGTGTTTTTCTGGTGAGTGCGAGACCGGAGGCCCAATGATGCAGAAGTATCTCAAAAGGGATGCAGATAAATGCATAAACCGTAGTGTGGGTCACTATGCTGCATTGTTGCATTGTCTGCATTCGCAATGAGTACTGCTCTTGGATTCTGCCCATGCTTTTCACCAGTAGAATTACTTTGGCAAGCCCATTAATAAAATTAAGGAAAAGCATTAGGTAAAAGACGTGAACGTAAAGAAAAAAAAATACGAAAAGCTTTTGTTTAATTTCTTAAATACAACAACTTCTAAATCAGTCCGTAGAATTAAAATGTTCTTTTATTTAATCTTTTCTTTCAAAACTCGGTAAGCAGTTTTATTTGTATTCCTTTTTTTTTGTTTCTGGAAACGTAAAAGTGTGTAGTAAGATGGCGTGTCGTAAATCAAGTCTCGATGGACGGCCGATAGCGCTTCCGTGCGCGCGTGCGTCGCGTCGTTCGCACACACTTCAGCCTCTGTATGCACACACACAGCTACGCATACGTAACAAGTGGTAACTTACGGCTTCGTTCATTTTTCCTTAAATTCGAATCCTATACCGATTAATCAAACAAGCTTAACGCACGCAACACTATCATTATAGCTAAATTGACTAAATCCGACGTTTGATTAAGAGAACATGTAACGGTCTCGGTAATTTATTCCAATTCTTGTTTAGTTAATATCCAATTTTTTATATTTTCTAATTATTATGTTAAATTATCTCGATTGTTATTTTTATACGTAAATAGGTAAATTTAAAAGTAATAGAAGGAAACATGCATTAATTTAAGTCAAGCATTTCAAAGGCGTAATCAATCATAACTCGATACTGGAACCAATAACCATAGTACGTACAGAACTATACCTAATATTAATCTTATACGTTTTATATCTGTCCCTAGACGCTTCAAATGACATTCTATGGATTTTATTTTGTTTATTTAGTTTATTCCTTGATACACTAGGTGTAGTACTTCCTATTTAGAGTTATTATGGCTATACCTATTTATACCTATAGATGCTAAAAGCATGCTTTTCAACTCTACTTGAGGGTGATGTTGAGGTTGCTGAGAGTAGATAACTGAGAGAATATATGAGATTATCAACTGAAGAATACTCTCATAGACAAATCACATACGAACGTAAAACATCTTCATAAGATAATTTTTATTACGAATTACTCTGAAGCAGCTGACGAACTGAATTATACCATTGCTCAGTTGCAAAGCCACAAAGTACATTACTCGCTACTTCATAGATATATTTGTAATCAACAATTCGCAGATAACATTATATATCACATGACATAGAAGCATGCGCAGTCGTAAGAAGCAAATTTGAATGAATCCAGAAATTAATACGAACTTTAATATATGGCTGATGTCGGTATCATCTTATGGGCTATTAACTAACGCGATTCAATTCTAGCTACTGTTAATATGCGCATAACTAAATATGTAGATAATACTAAACCAATTTGTTTACAGCCAGGCCGCGATTAACCTCTCTTAATATTTCTAAGTCTCCTGGAATTCATTGATACTGATCCGAAGAACGTAAATCAGTATTATATTGTAAATGTTTATTTGATAATCAGTGTTATAGTAAATCTGGTAATTTTATTAATTTGTGAAGCTACAGATAAAAAATCGCCTAGTTATTTATTTATTTATTCTGTTAAATTCTGAATTATTGAGAATTCTGTAAATACAATACTGTAATAAGTTTTTCAAAGAGGTTATTCATATTTTTGTAACATATTGTGATTGCCTTTATACGATTTAAAACCAAGTAATATCAAGGAAACTTTTTCATTTTACAAATAGAATTTATATTTTTAATTAAAAAATGCACAACCTTTCAACACTAATAGCTTCTTGAAACAAAACTTTTTGTTTTTTAATTCTTATTTTAGCTTATACACTAAAAAACTAATTTAACTTTCCTATTAATTGAAGATTCCACTTTAAGGCCCATAAAGTTGTTACACTTTAAGGCTATATAACTATGGAGAGTAGTTTACAAAATCAGTGTGTAACGTAAAATTATTTGAATTTTTGGGGCGGTTTACTTAAATGACGACTATTTTAATTACGAAAAACTGTTACTTAAGAATCCACTTTACTAACTATTTCAGAGTATGTTTTTTTTTTTGGCTACCAAAGTTATCTTATTTAAAAATAGGGTATAAATATTCAATAGGTATTAAAACACTTAAGTTAAAAATGTAAATGCGTGGTTAATTTTGTTGCTTTAAATTCAGGTTGTAGAAAAATGTACAGTAGGTATCAGTTGGAATCGTATTATTGATTCCCCATAGCAGTTTATCTCCATTATCTACGGTAACGTACGATATCATGGCCTCCCGACTAATTAAAAAGCAAATTGAAACGCCGCGTGTCAAGGACTATTAATTTTTACGATCGCTATCACAGCTTCGGCCACTGGCTCAGCCACACTCTTATAACGTGTCTCATCGCATTTATCTTTATGTATGCAACGATAGATTGTATCTTTAACTTCGATATCTAATAAATTGACTATTGAAAAGGCATCGTTTTTTTTTCATGAATAACGAATTGTTGTAAAACAAGAGAGATTCGTACTCAGGCGTACAATTTGAAAAGTGTTTTAAAATAGATATAACGGAAAATATCAATCTATCGCGTCGTTGGTAAGGAGATTAATCGTCTTATTCGTGTTGTAAAATCTGTAGAGCAAGTCTTAAGTCAGAGGCAGATCATGAGTGAGCGTGCTGCGACTAGGGCCAGACCACCGGGGCAGCGAGCGGTGCTTTACTTACAACGATTTATTGTTATAAAAATAATGTATCATCGGGCGGACGCCGCCTCACAATGCACATAACAAGCTCGGCTCGTGTGCTACATTAACGGACGACGCGCAGACTAACTCGCGCTTTTGGGCCGCTACTGCACTTGAAGCTATGCTCTGTTATATAGAAAAGTTATATAGAAAAGATTTAATTCTATGCAAAATGTTATCCATATAGCTTTTTCTATCGTTGGTTATTTTAGCCTAATTAATAGAGATATATCCTTGTGTATCAACAAGGTACACGGACGCAAGGAACTTATGAACGGGCTACAGTTAAAAGGTAAAACAAAGCATGTCTACTTGTCAATATCTCGAAGGTCAGTCTTTTTGAAACCGGTCTAAGACCCACCTTTACACTGGCGCTTTTATACCAATTGCCGCCAAATAATTAATTATATTTAGATAGTATCCTACTCAGTAAATATTAGTTGCAGCAACTTTATTTATGCAAACGTGACAAATGAAAGTTTAGTTAGTAAGTACGAATATTGTATCTTATACAATCATCTATAAAATTTACATTTATATGCTCTCATGAATGAACCCTAGTGTGAATCAATTACCGAGCTTTTATTAAAGTCGAAAGGTATAGAAAAGTGCTACATATTCTTATCTTTCTGTGTGCTAATGGTCTTAGAGATACCTCTTATTATTTCCACTTATTCACATTGATCGATGTTCTAACTCAGCAGTTTTTGATCTGTTTGTAAGTGCAGTAGCTTTTGATACACGCGATAACGATATTTAATCAGACTAGAGCAATTGCGTTCATATTTTTGTTGGCAGAGAACGTGTCTCTCGCTAGTAGTACAGCGGTCGCCGTCCCTTGATTGTGTTGTAGATAAGTAATTGCATTGAATGTTTTTAATGAAATCACAATTTGTGTGGCTAGATATAAGTGATGTGTTAGCAATAGGCCCTCTTATTGTTCTTGCTACTACTACTACTACGTCTTATCAAAATAAAACAATTTAATGGTAAATAATCACTTATTATGCAATTACTTTTTCGCTTGTACTCATATTAACATAAGTAACTTTCCGTGGGAGAGCCACGCTTCGGCATGAATGGGCCGGCTAGACCGGAGTGATACCACGGCCTCACAGAAAACCGGTGTGAAATAGTACTTACGCTGTGTTGCACCGAGTAAGTGAGGATACCGGAGGCCCATACCCCAATCCCTCCCCCTATCCCCCAAAGGCCGGCACCGCACTTGTGACGTCTCTGGTATTGCAGGTATCCATGCGGCGCTAATCGCTTACCATCAGGCGATACTTCTGCTTGTTTTCCCGCCTATTCCATTAAAAAAAAGTTCATGGTCGAAAAGGTACATAATCATTGTAATTTTGCTAGGGTGAAGTAAACTTTAGAACAGTATTTTTAATTTATTAGTATTTGTAATGCTGAATGAAATGAAATGTAAGTTCAGTCTTTGATAAATTTCCTCATCTGGATTCAATTCTATGCCCAGTCAAGTCAGGCTTATCATAAAAAATCATCTAAAATAAAAATAAAACACATCAGTAACAGGCAAGTATTTTATTTTATCTAAACTAACAAACTTACTGTAAATTAAATAACAAAGCAGATTAGTTCTGGTTTACTCAAAATCTAAATGAACCAATAGTTAGGATGAGGAATTGACTGGCGCTGGAAGTAGTAGAATGACCAAAGAGAATATTGGGCTTACTGAACATAGAGTTATCCCTAGAGCCGTGGATGGCTCGAGGTACGTCAGAGTTTCAGAGGTTTTCTTTGTAAGCTTAGTTTTCGGCTACTAATGGAGTATCAGCAGAGGGGATTCCCGCATAGAAACAAAAAGAGGAATTTATCAAGTAACGCCAGCTTAGTTTCTCTCTCATAAATAAATACACTCGAGGTGTGCGAATCAACCATTATTTGAAAATATACCTGAAGTATTTAATGTTTAAATGATTTATAAAACAAGTTTAGAACAAGTAGACATTAGACCGTACACTACAATTAAATTCTATTAGAACGACAACAGCACTATATAATTAGCCGACTGTACACAAACGACTAAAATATCTCTCATTCTTATTTGACGGGGCTGGGCGGGTGCAAAGTTATGAAAGTTTTGTTGCACTAATTACATAGATTGCGACCGTACTGTGAGAAGTGCCCGGACGACTGAGTCTTGCGACTGTCGCAACTATCTGATAGCGTCCTGCGACACTATTAATACGGCCGCGACAAGCGTTTGATTGCATGTGCCCGCTTAGCGACGTTGTTATAACATGCTTTGCAGTAAACAGATGTAGGTACAGTCATGTGCTACAATTTAGCATAGTATTTAATTAAATTAAATAAACATCTAACATTAGCATGTCGGTGACGCGAACTTATAAGATTTTCACCTACCAAAAAGTGCTGCGCTCGGCTAAAATAATCACTTCAAAAAAATATAAATACAGTAAAAAGTTAAAATTCTAAAGTAAATTGAATTAGAGTAACTTGATTTACATGTCAGTTAAAAGTTGAATGTTTCTAAATGCCCGAATTATAATGATCTAGTCAAAATGTAAATGAAATCGCTACATACCTAGGTAGAGTGATCTACGAAGGTGAGTAAAAAATTCAAATGTGTTAGGTTTATCTTATCTTATATCGTCAGTTAAGAACTCCGACATTTATTCATTCAGTATATACATTGCTTTCTAAATGTTCTTAATCTATATTCAATTGAAATGAGTTAAGGTTCTAGGTTTTTCATTTATTGTCTAAAATAGCTAAACGTAATCAAAAAACAAATCGCTCAACTCTCTTAAAAACCTGTTTAAGATTATTTTATATTCTGTCTATAAATCAAGTGTCTCTCATGGTACCAACTTCTACCTGATCTGAGTTTGTTGTTATGTAGAGTGGTGATAATTAAACAACATGTCATACGCTGATCGATCAATGATAAGACATAACACACTGCCAACTAGTTATTGATATGTAAATTAGATTCTATTAAACTAAAAAAGACAGGTAAATTTACTCAGATCATTTGCAGAATTTTAACAGTGAGAAAAAGATTGGTGTAATGCAGTACACTAATTACAGCAACGGTAACTTTAAAAAGTGATTTTATTCTTAAAACATACATCCCTAAAATATTATATATAGTATGGTAAACTTCCATCCCTAAAACGTGAAAATATGGCAATGGAGAAACACTTTATTAATATATATTTCTCCATTCCTTTATTTTCACCACTAGGGATGGAAATTATTTATCAAATTTGAATGGGCTTATACAAAGTTATATCCTCCAAAAAAAAAAAACAAATCGGTTCGTAAATGATGTCATTCTGAGATACAAACAAAAAAGGAAGTACAGTTGAATTGAGAATTTCATTCCTTTATTTTTAGATATACCTTCTTGCAATAAATTTGATTTCTATTAAAATATTTGATTCCAACAATCAACACGACCAAATGCCAAGGGTAGTCACACCCTGCGTATCACGAAGCTGCGAAGTCGTCGCTAAGCTTAAACCAGTCATATTGTACCCTGTGCAACAGTCTACCCACTCTACCCGTGACCATCAGCGGTATAACTTCGAAACGTCGGGAAGTAGAAGGTATCGTAAACTTTTAAATAATTCTATTGCGAATAACTCCCCCTATACAACGAAAACTATGTGCTTCTTAAAATGTTTGTTACAATTTAATTTAATACTAAACAGGGCTTATAGTTTTCACTCAGGTAGCCGTAAATTCTTTGAACGTTAGTTTGCATCTAGTTATAAGCAGGTTTGATGCCAAACATGCTACAATTTGTTTTACAGAATTAAACAGCGAGTTAATTCAATGTTTTATGCACCGTTAGATTCTGAAGCAACAATTTTATGATGCAATTATTGCAAACAATGTTGCCTTATACATTTCCGTGTTTGTGCAAGTAGAATACAAATTGTTATACCCCTTAATGTCAGTAAACGAATTGTATTTATATTGCATAGGAACGGCATTTAATATAATCACAAATTTTAACAAAAAAAAATCGACTTCAATCTGGACCAAATTTAAATGGGACCATACGGGAATATTGAGTTATTCGTTAATTTGTCGCGCACATACTTAATGCAAATTGAAGACTTATATGGTTTTCTCATGAATGATATGTCAGAACTGGATTAAATTGAAATGGGACCACATGGGAAGCACCAGCTTACAAATAAAAAAAGAATCATCAAAATCGGTTCACCCAGTCGAAAGTTATGAGGTAACAAACATAAAAAAAAAACAGTCGAAATCAGAACCTCCTCTTTTTTTTGAAGTCGGTTAAAAATAGTAAATACTTTATGGCATAGGAATACCATACAGAAAAGATTTCTGTGTGAAAAGATATCTAGAGTACTACTAGTAGGGAGTAGTCCCCCGATAGTAACTACTATGGAAACCTGCCGTCCTTTCCCCCCCGCCCCTCCCGAATTATGAGTGAGGGGTGAAGGGGAAGGTTTTGTCATCTTAGGACTCTAATAACCTCATTCAGTAAAAAACAATGAAAGAGTTTAAAAAGTCGGTTGCTTGTGAGGCCGTAATATTTCCTCCATTTGTGCCCAAGGATGGCTCTCCAACGGTTGAATTTCACTTTTAAGGTTAAGTTAAGGTATTGTGCGGGATTTTTTGTATTTTTCTTACATTTGTAATGATTCTCTCCATACTTCGTTGGCAGGATCTGATTTTGTTTCTTATGCGAAGCGTGTATTTCCACGTTTGGCAACCATAGGTGATAGAGGGGAGCAGGCATGTATCCATTACTTTTATCTTTAAATTCATAGGCATTGTTCCCTTTAGTATTTCTTTCAGGCTCCAGATTTTTTTCCAAGCGCCTGAAATTCTTCTTTCAACTTCTAGTTCGTTGTTGTCCTTTCCAAAAGATACTTGTTTGCCTAGGTATATAAAACTATCCACGTATTCCAATGGCTTTTGGTCGATATATATGGGGTGTTTTGTACTGTTGGACATAATTGTTGTTTTATTGAAATTCATTTCTAAACGCACTTCGTAGCTCATACTTTTCAGTGATTGTATCATTGATTCTATCTCTTTAGCACTTTCGGACAGTAGAACAATATCATCTGCAAATCTTAGATGGCTGATGAATTTACCGTTAATGTTCAGCCCTGTTTTTTCCCAGTCTAGCTTGCTAAAGAACATCTCTAGTACCGCTACAAAAATTCTCGGAGATAGTGGGTGGCCTTGTCTTACACTCCTCCTTATGGGTATCGGTGGTCCTGTCGTCTCCAGTTTAACTCTACTCGTGCAGTTTTTGTACAAATACTTTATAACTTTTATATATATTCATAATAAGGCGATCATTTATTTCCCCAAAAAAATCCATTACTTGACTAGAAGTAAAGCTACCTCTTTCAAGTCAGCACATATTGCCCAATGATGTTTTCTAAATTCTATTTTCTTCAATAATTTCTTTGAAATGTGCACCATACACCCCTGGAATGGATGGAAATTGGTTTCTGTTGTGAAGAAGCATGGCTTAGTAGTAGCTTCAAGCTAGTATTAATAGAATCTATAAACAGCCTTCATTCATCTGCTGAATGCTGGTGACTCAATTTAGCCAATAAACCAACCACATCGTTGCAATAAACTAAATCTCCATCTTTAGAATATAAATCCACGTACGAATCATGTCGTTTACGGTATGCAGTAACGCAAACGTCGGATTGAAGATTCTTCCTTAGGCTGGTTGGTTTCCCATTAAACCATTAATATTAATGTGATTGTTTCTAAGAAAAAAATTCAGCTACCCTACTAAATTGGTAAAATAAGTTATTCTAAAAAAAACTCATTTTCTATTCGTGATTGAAAAAAATAAATATTTTCTGGTATTAGATAGTTAGGTGCATGATCATCTACAAAGTTCAGTATGAATTTTCCCCGAGAAATTTTGAGTGTTGCCTAGTGTTATTAGTACCAATACTAGAAACCGCTTACAACGAAAATTAATAATTATCTTTTCATAATTAACTCATGGTCCAAAGGATTCCAATAATTCAAATCGAAAACCTCTCGTGATAGCATGGATTTGCAATCCTATATAGAGTTTTGCATACAATAAGACGAAAAACTTAAAATAACCAGTTTTTTACATTCATCAAATAGGTACCTCTTATAATAAGCCCACATAAAAACAGCTAAATACGTTGAAAAATAGAAATATTGAACTCTCTGAAATTAGCGAACGTCTTAAAATTAACAAGTACCCATTACTGCCACCTACGCATAAACAGTATACATTTATAATATCATTTCAAATCATTTTTTGTAACTGTATTTTATGAATATCGAATAATTTCGTTTCGTTCCAGACTAAGAGCACTTGTAAAGATTTATGCAATTAATTTGTATTATTGCTTTGACTATGATTTCGAAATTTTCCCCGCATGTTTCAAACTAAATCTATATGAAGCTATCGGTTACCGTAGTAGGGGCTTATATATATTATATTATCTATTTTTATAAATAACGTGATATTTAACACAATAGAGTAGGAGATGTCTATTGAGAAAGTCTGAGACGTATTCTAAAATAAGTAACATTCTTAAGAAATCCGTCTGGAAACTTTATGTTAAAAATATTTATATACCTACGTGTATAAGAATCTAAGTATCTATTTATGAGTCTATTGTTATAGGACGAAGGAATGATAGTTTTATATAACTTTTTGAAAGGTGTAGAGGTGAAACGGGCAGACAGGTCACGGTAATGGAGTCGTCCATGGACACGTGAAACTTAAGAGGCATAAGTTCGTTGCCGCTCTTATTGATTGGACCTCTCTCAGGAGTCGGGAGAGGTGGGGGGGGGGGGATCTGATTTGAGTCTGATATCATCCTGATGTTCTGTGTAGCCGTGGTACCATTCGGTCGAGCTATGATTCCCCCACGATAAGCATAAGGTTTGTAAATAAGAGTATAATGATTCGCTGTTTCTCGTTGTTGGCTGCTTAGTTGGTCTAGCGGTTAACGTATGGAGCTAGGATCAAGTGGTCTCAAGTTCGAATTCCAGATTAGAGAGTTTGAAAGTTAGGGTCTTAACCCCTGTGCCTCAAAGAGCACGTCAAGCCGTGATCTCTCCCCGGTCGTGATGAATTGGCGACCCATCGGATTATGAGAGATGAGACTTAAAGAACAGAAAATGTAACTATGTTTGCACACACACTTGTGCACTATCTATGTTGTGAATTCGATCCTATCATAGGACAACACTTTCACATGTGAGATAACATTTCATATGTTTGTAAATTTCTCGCAATGCAGGATAAGTTACTGACTTGTCTTAATATCATAGTTGCCATTTCAATGATGTAGGTATAACTTTTCTTTGGTTAATTTCATGGATGTTACTTCGTAAACGTGCAGTCGTCGGTTTCCATTGAAGTCTGTAATTAATTAAGAACAGTACCTTAATATAGCAGCAGCGTTAATATAGCTCTGATTTATACAGTCGCAGTCTATAAGCTGCTCTTTTTATTAATGATATTTAATTGTTGTATTATACTGTAGGTACTCAGTATATATGGCGGTGGTTATTTCCATCTGTTAAAATTAAAAGTGAATGAATATTGTCTTTAATGTATGTATTCGAAAAAAATTGCAAAAAAATATCTTGTCATAATTTTTTTGTTACTCGAAGCGTGATTTCACTTTGATGTCTCTCGATTTCTATTTCAATTAATTTTTCTGTTTTTTCGCTGTGCTAAAATAGATGTGTGTTGATTTATTTAACCATGTTCAAAACACCTACGCACATTAACCAGAAAGTATTCCATCAATATTTCACCATTTCGAACAACATCACTGATGAAGTTACATTTTCCCCTTTGTAAAAAGTCTCGAGCGCTATAAATAACAATAACTGTAGATAAAACTTGTATGTTGCCTTTTGTAATGTAACCTACATAACAATATGGCGGTACATAAGGACAGCTGCGTTTTATTGAAGAATTTAAATAAATAATATTTTCTTTATATCAGTGGGGTATTGTTATGGGACAGTAACGGTGGCCACACGCGAGCCACTCGTACGCTACTCTTTATGGCTCGCGTCATCGGTTACACTGCACTTTACACCATACGACTTAAACACAACAAAAGGATTAGTCTTATAACTTTTGTTTAGAATCTCGTTTAGGAATTTATTCTCCTTACTTATGATTTTATTGTGTTCTGTTTTATGATTTTTTATGTATGGCCCTGCCAAAATACTGATACACTCTACTCTGCCTGATGAAAAGCATAAGCAGGATCCAAGAGTGGTGGTACCCATACTCATTGCTCGTGCAGACAATGCAACAATGCAGCATGGTGACCCACGCCATGACGGCCTAGTGATGCTTCTGCATCATTGGGCCTCCGGTCTCGCACTCACCAACGAAACACGACAGCACCTGTTCGTGCTTATATCAGCGTGGCTCTACTATCTGTTTAACATATTCTTTCCAAATTGCTACTGTACATATATTTATAAACTTATATTACTGACTCATTAATATTAAACGATAGCACACTGATAAATAAGAAATATATTTCTCTAGATTATGTGTTTCTTATTACACCACCTAGGGCCTGTGTCTGAAATACGTTGTGCATCAAATTGCATATTTAATTACGGTTTTATTTTTAAAATGCATGAATCTCAGCACTTCGCAAGCTTTGTTAGAAGAGCTAATAATGATAGGAAATACTTGAGCTTCAGACTCTACATAAGTAGAGTGAGTTAAACGCAGGATGTTAATGTATTTACAAATTAAAGTAAATGGTACCTACGATTTAAACTTTTAAATGCCGTGAAAATTGTGAAAGTATCAGCAAAAACTCTGTCTGAATAATCAGAGCTTTTAAATATCTTAAAAACACGACATGTCGGTCGAAAGTTGTAAGTGCGATCCGAAACCGATGATCTGTTTGAGTGAGCATACCTACAGCGTTTCATTGTTCTCGGTGTTATTTGTTCTGTATGATAAGAGCTACCTACTTCAACGACCACCAAATGTATGAACCGGAACACACCATTTATCACACCTTACTCGACAAACTCCACTGTGTACCTATTCAATTGTTTTTAGGATTATATCGAAGGTATTGTATGGTTAAACTTCAGTCGTGCCAACTTAATGGGGAACTGGGACAATTATCGACGAATATGGCAACACTATTATCTTTTATAGTTGGTACCAACTATTACGGAATGACGTAATCTCTACCGATTGAACAGCGTGTGCCACTGGCTTTGACTTGATCAGTGGGAAGCGTCATTATCGACAATCAGCATTATTCATAATTCGAAGGCCATTTAACGCCTAAAGGCCTAGGGAAGAACAATTTTATTTTCTAACTATAAAGTTGGGTAAATCCTTTATTTATATGCTTTACAAGAAGAAGTATTTATTATATTAGTATCTGGGGGCACCGTCGTGCCCCCGCCAAGACGATCCAAGCGAAGCGCAAGGGCACTACCTACCTTTTCTCGCACTGTTTCGTCGATTTTTTGAACCCTCATAACTTTGGTCCCCGATGTACTAGATCATTCAAATTCTCAGGATATGATGTTACTAATAGATTAATCAAACAAACAAAGTTTCAATTGCATAGCTCTAATCCTTTAGATTTTATTGATACCTAAAAACACCGATTTCGTCACTGACACACTGATGATCATCAAAACTGTTAGGGTACTTCCTGAAGTGCTAGAAAGCTGAAATTGGTATGTAAACTAAGTTTAGTATACAAACAACAAAAAAATTCATGAACCTATTACTTTTGCCCCACAACCCCCAAATTTGGGGGGGTGGAAGTTTGTGTGAGACTTTCACAATTTTTTATGCTAAAGGTCATATTTTTGGTGCATGGACTTTTTCGAGAGAAGATAGAAGATGTACGAGAGATACACTCCTAAAAAAGTAAATAAAAAACTGCCATAAGCAACTTACAAAAAGAAATGAAATCCCACCAAAAACATTTTCATGTAAAATGTTGCCAAGACGACTGCATATGGCTTACCCTGTGAAAAAGATATCAGATCTCATGTAGAGCCAAGGTTCTGAATCTACACGCCCTAACTCTACCAACCCTAACTTCATAAACTCTACATCTCAGTGAAAATGTATGGCTTGGCTGTTTCGTTACTTCAGAAACTAAATATTCGTATAACACATTACTTCGGAAACTAGATGTTTGCAAACGCAAAAGGCATTCGTTTCCCCTTCGTGATGGTATGGTAGCGAAACGGCGAAGCCATATATTTTTACAGAGATGTAGAGTTTGTGAAGTTAGGGTTGGTAAAGTTAGGGCGTGTAGATTCAGAACCTTGGCTCTACATGAGATCTGATATCTTTTTTCACAGGGTAAGCCATATGCGGTCGTCTTGGCAACATTTTACATGAAAATTTTTTTGGTAGGATATATATTTACCGACGTGTGTGTGATATCCTACAACTTTACATTTTGATTAAGATTGTGTTACGGATTCTGAAATCAGACTGTCAACAGGATTTTCGGAAGCGGAGTGGTAGAGCCAATGTAATCCCAGTTATAAAAAAAGAGAATTGTAAAGTTTTACAGGTTTGATGTCAGTTACACACAAGTTACTTAGCGCAAGTCATCGATCCTCATGTGCTGATCCCTCATGTCATTCCTAACTATATTACAGAATTTTATTAAATTAAGGTCATCAATAGCTTACAATTTACTGCTAGACATAGGTATATGATAAACATAAAATGTAAAAATACTGTGAATGTTGGAGTTAATCTGTTTTGTCCAAGCAGGGGCAAAATTTTCAGGTTATTATGTTACGTCATTGTCTTAATACGTAGATCAGAGTGTAGATATGAAATTTATTGTATAATGATAATAAGCAATAATCGGCCTATTACTGGAGCATTATTATTTGGCAGCAATGCGCGGTGGTCACGACACAGGCTTGCACAGGCAGTGCCCGCTACTAATACGGCTCGTTTGCGCGCACGCCGTCACGACCCGCGCCATTACCCAATAAAATTAATTTCACTTAATGCTCATCGATTATTGAATATAATAATCGTATAGTTTGGCGGCGTTTCGGCGGTTCATGATGGATCGTTCGCTCGGACCCCCCGCGCAGTACGCGGTCCACCGACACGATCTACTGACGATCGACCGATCGCTGTGCAACGCTGCTCGCTGTTCGCCGCTCCATGTTTGCCGATATACCAATGGTATATTACTTTATAATTAACAATTACATGGTTATGGCGTGCGGCACTTAAGGAAATATTTAAGAAGGTATTTCCTCCACGGCTTAGAACAGAAACGAGCGTCAATATACGAGTACGTGGAGTGAGGCGCGACAATCATCATGAAAGTTTGTAAATTATAAGTAAATTGATTACTGAGTCTTTTAAAAAAATAGCTTTTGCTAATCTTGTACTTTTTTTAAGCTTTAAAAAATCAGTAAACATATATCTATTACGTGGCAAACAGAAATTTTTAAATAACGAAAAATTTTACATTGCTTTTCATTAATGAATACAAATTACCATCAGAGTATCACTCGTGTATTGCTGATACTGTGCTCTACCTAAAACACTCTAGAATAATAGCTACAATGCTGCAGCATGTTACCCAATAGCGCAACTGTGTTGTACTCATGTCCATCACCTTTATAAGTCCACTACTGGATATAAGCCGCTTATGAAGGAGGTTTTGACCTATTTTACTGGCCAGACCTTTTACCTTTGCAGTGTTGTTGTCCTGCGTAGTCTGCGTTTACGACGCCCATGGGATAAACAGGGATGGCAACACTCCGTATTCTGAATCCGTCATTACACTGACGTACAATAAGTGCATATATAGTTATATGCACTGCCTCGTTGGTCTAGTGGTTAGCGTAAGCGACAGCAGATCAAGAGTTCTCGGGTTCGATTCCCCGGTCGGACTGCTGTTGGGTTTTTCTTACAAGAAATTATAAATAGCAGCCCGGAGTATGGAAGATGGCGGTGTTTCCCGCCCGTGCCTCGGAGAGCACGTTAAGCCGTCGGTCCCGGTTGTCATGAACATCTATGGCAATCGTTATTGGGAAGTCAACCTTCGAATTCCCCCTCAGGGTTGCGGAGGTCCGATGCCAGTCGCTCCGTGTAAAACTAATATTCAGGTAAAACCGGTTGAACTAGTAGCCGACCCCAAATCTTGGGAATAATAAAGGCTAGGAAGATGACGAGTGCATATAAAGTTAATTTAAGGTTCAAGTCAATTCAACGATGAATGTATGAGAATTGAGTTATCCTTTCAAGTGAGACAAAGTAAGTAGGTACATCATAAAAAAAACACTTTTTTTTTTTTTTTTTTTTTTTTGTGTGAGGTCTTGACGACCTCGCCGCTTTTCCCCGTCCAAAGGTACGACAGGACCTTGTTATTCCTTGTGTTTTAATTCTTGTCACCAATTTTGTGGTTTGGCTCTCGCACCAAGTGCCTCATGCCGCGTCTTTTGTCTACTAATGGGATATTCTTACATGTTTTATTGATTTCTAAATTTATCTATCCTTTTTTATTATACAGTTTCACTTTCTTACTCTTAATTGTTTTCATGTCGTTTTTATGTCTAGTTTTCATATAGTAGTTTTTATTTATGGCTTACGATTATTGTTTTCCATTTCAATTATCAATAATATGTTTTACTTTAATTTTATAGTTCCTACTAGTGTTTTTATTTATTCATTCTCTTCGAGATGTCAATTTAATTGTTTTCTAATTCTATTTCCTAATGCTACGCTTATTTTAACATTTATCTCCCACTGTATGGTTTAATTTTAACATAATTTAATTTTTCTTTTATACAATATTATTTTGCAGTGTTTATGTTTTTATTTTCTATTTTACTTGATGTGTCTCAATTTTTATTTTTGTGATCCTTTATACTAATGATGTCTCAGAGACATCCCACACAGCCTTTTTTATCCAACGCGAGAACGCGATACCCATGACTACGTGTGTTTTGTTCTTGTGCATGTTCGTGTTATGTGTGTTTTTTATTCCTGTCTTTTGTCAACAATATATAGATATATACTCAAATATATATAATTGTTACAACCTCCTTGTGTATTTTGTTTAAACTGTGTCTGTGTATTTGTTTGTTCGTGTTCAATGTTTGTGTGCATGTTTTGATATTATTCATATATATATCTATATTAATATATACTTTTAAATCAGGGTGTATGTGTATGTTTCTGTGTTGTGTGTGTACGTGAGTGAGTGAGTCATAAGTATGCGGTAGTGGATCTCGCCTGGTAGTCCCATTTTTGGCGGGTTTGGCATTCGGCGCTGAAGGCGTTGTGACCGAGGCTCCGCAGCCCAGAGTGCGAACAGTTGCAGCACCGCGGTTCGGCTCCCGTGGCATACTCAGGGCATTCCACGCGCAAGTGCGGGCCTCCGCAGTGGCTGCATCTGTCCACACTCTCGGTGCAGAATTTACGACCATGGCCGAATCCAAGGCACTTCGTGCATTGGATGAGCGGAGACTGGTCCTCCACTCTGACCCTTTGCAGGTCCAGGTAGAGGGTTCCAGTCTCCGTCATCTTTTGCCACACTCTTGGCCTCACCTGCAAGATCACGTGACTGGTCTTCGGGTTCCGGGTTTTCTTTTTATATTTAATGGCTATTCCGATCTCATCCTGTGGTAGGCCCATGAAAATGTCGATGTTCTGAGAGTAAAGGGCCTTAACCATCTCGTCGTCATCGCCATCCGTAATGACGTCTTTTAGGACGACGAGTGGATCCTTATTTTTCATGGGCACTACCACTAGCCCATCACCACGGTTCTCTATCCTGTCCCTCACTTTAGCCATCTCCACCTTTGTGTCACAGCCCAGGATGACCGTGCTATTCTTGGCCTTCCGCGCCTTGCATATTTTTAGGCCAGTACCCCTGGCGTCGACCGCCTTCTTCACCCTGGCGAGTACCTCATCGGCAGTCTCCTGACTGTCCTTTGAGGTCACCGCCATCGAGTGAAGCGCCGGTCGGCGCCCGGGTCTGGTCGCTGCTACGCTGGCATAAGTTTTGGGGATCGGGTCGCTCTCTGGTGCTTGCCTTTTTGCTAATTCGTCAAGATGCGTCCTCGCCTCCACGACGACATCTCTAGCGACGGTAGCGACCAGGTCCTCAATCTGAGTCTGCGCGCGCACCACGATCCCCTCGGTCGCCTTGTTGATGTTAGTCTGGGTCTGCTCGAATTCGACGTGCAGTAGGTCGAGCTGTTCACTGCCGCGGTTGTCGTTCTTTAGGGTGAGGTCCCCAAAATGGCCTTCCAGCTCCAGGCGCATCTCCCCAAGCCGATTGAGTATTGAGTCCTCCACCTCCACCAGTTTCGCCAGCACTTTTTCTTCTTGTGAAGAAGTTGCGGCCACTGCAGTTGTGGAGGTGGTAAAAAACACTTTAGTATCATTTTTGTGAATTTATCTTGTGATCTAAATGAGTTAACATTCAAGTTGTTTATTTTTATAACAGTTATAACTAAGGAAAGAGTATAAGTGGTCATATCTCACCTTAAAATATTTCGACAGATCCAAAACCAGCTACTTACTTACTTACTTAGTACAAGCGGCTGCATCTACAATAAATTCTTTCATATTTTCTCAACGTACAGACATGAGTATCATACTAAATGAGAATATAACAAACATACACTCAAAATATGTATTCCGATAAATCAACAGTCAGAGTAGCGCGGCTAGTACATTCACAACAAGCACCCGATGAAATGAAATGAATAATTACAGTACAAGTTCCAACATAAATAGAGGTAGATAAAAACGGGTAACGACAGGATAGAATGGTAGTCAACCGACACGCGGAGTCAGCAGCAGATCGCAGCAGTAATGGCCAGCCGTGTAGCCCATCCATAACGAATTTCTTATTCATCGATATTAATACGGGTACATGACAACCGTCCGCTGGGTACAAATGAGCGAAGCCGCTCACGGCGGATTATATTTATGTGAACACCGTCTGATCCGCAATTAGTAGGTACCGCCAGCGCAACAAAACTAGTCGCCTTGTGGTTAACAAACAATGCACATGTTCATTGATAGATAGCTCGACAACTTGATATACGATGTTATCGACTACCGATTGCTGTTTTAAGAACCGAAGCTCTCTTACGTAACTAGCGGTTTAGCATACAAGATTATTTCAATACGAAACTGGTAACAAATTTTACTACTTTAGAAGTGATACAGGACGAGTAATAAAGGACGAAAATAGAAACTATAGTTTAATTGAAAGATGTTCAAATTTCAAAATTATCTATTTATATAAAAGAGTAAGGTGACTGACTGACTGACATACACAGAGATCAACGCACAGCCCAAACCGCTGAAGCTAGAATCCTGAAATTTTGCATGTAGGTTCTTTATATACGTAAGTGAGCACTTAGAAAGGAATTTTTGAAATTCCACCCCTAAAGGGATAAATCAGGGGATGAAAGTCTGCGTGAGCGAAGCCGCGTGTAAAAGCTAGTTTGTTAATAAATGTTGTGTGTGAATATCTTTAAATGGAAATTTAAATATTGCTGGTAGCCCTAATATACTTTATATCCTTTGTCTCCATTGTTCTCACATTGGGTAAGATAAAGTCATTATCATCATCATCTCAATCAAAAGACGTTTGCTGTACACTGGACATACATATCTTTTACCAAAGGTTCTCCACAACAACTGGTCCTATGCTACCCGCATCCGGCGGCTTTCACACACATTCACCAGGTAAAGTCATAAATGAGATAAGTTACAACTCAATTGTTCAAAACTAAAAGGATTTGAAAATACTTACGTACAGATACAAAATGCTTCTATTCAGTTTAACTTAATTTAGGAAACTTAATTTTTAAAAGTTGTGAACTTGGAGCTGTTAAGAAGACAATCAATATGTGTAGTGTAGTACTCACTCTTTATAAATTGTAAATTAACTTCTCTATCAAGATTTAAGCAGAACGAACAGCCTGTTAACTCTCAATTATTGTTACTCGCATATAAACTAAATCAAGCAAATTAAATAAGAAAGGGCCATTTCAAATAGGCAAGGTGGTTCTTCATATAAGGAGTGAGGATAACGGTAAAGTAAGCAAGCAACAGCTGACAATTGTATATCAGTATCTCACTTTAACAGTAATAAGCTCGAAGATGCTCAATGTCCTGTTAACCAAGTAAGTAATCTTACCTTCTTTTTTCTTACATTTTACCGTTAAAGCAATAATTTAAACAGGAGCTAAAGTATCTAATTATGTTTAATTGAGTATACATGTAAATTGATAATTCAGCGGTTTTACTGACTCTGCGCTTGATCTCGTAATGTTCGTCCACCGCCCGACCCCAGAGAGACATATCGTCCTAATTAAAACCCGGGACACGGTTTCTTAATCGATGTTCGACAGCTTTACTCGGTTTGTATTTCACGAAGAGTGATGCTTGTGTTTTAGCAGACGAGAGTGGATCGTTACCTCCGAATGACAGATTACCTTATTGTGGTGTATTGAAAACTGTAAAGTTGTGTGCTTTATAAAACACAGTTGTGTTACGAATATCGTAGTTATTGTCTTGAGTTGACTCATAAAACAAAGGTATGAGGAAACAAAAAAAAATTAAGAAAAACATTAAACGTGATGTAATTTGTAAATGAAATAATCTATTCATAAAAGTGACAATCAAATCCCTAAAAAAGAGTGTTGTAAATGTTAGAAATAACAGTGATGTAAGCTAAAAGTACCGCAAGCAAAATACTCATAACATTTACTTTTTCAGTCTGCCTGTAATCTCTTCTTGATGAAGTAATTGTAACAAATATGTAGGAATATTGTAATGCAATAAAATAAAATATTTGTAACAGTGGAGACTTGTGTTCAATTAAATACACGATTATGTTTTTTTATGTATAAGCCTACAATAGTGACTCTACTCTGCCTGATAGAAAGCATAAGCAGAATACAAGAGTGGTTGTCACCATACTCATTGCGAATACAGACAATGCAACAATGCAGCATGGTGACTCACACCATGGCGGCCTATGTAGATTTTTTTTGCTATGCTATGTACTTACTTCTAAATTAACTTCGGTGATGTCCTAGGAGGCTTTTAAACAGACAGGTAATATCGTTAACATTATGTCAATACATATTGTTTGTTTGTTTTACCGGGCCATTTCCGCACTTAGCCTCTTGATTGGGCCGTTGTACGTGAGTTTGTCATCTTCCTACTCCAACCATTATAGATCATTCCAGAAGCTTCGCAGCCTTTTTAGGTCACTACTAATACTAGGAGTGATGTTAATTGGAGGATGTCCACCCGTTGATCTGTCAGACTTCTACATTCTGTGAGAACGTGCTGCTGCGTTTCTTCTGCCTCCATGCATCCCCGCACAGTACCAGTAGCCATAGATAATGTAGTTAATTTTTTTCATTTTATATTTAGAGCATACTGAACGTATAGTACAAGACTTTTCTTTTTTCAGAATAACCAAGAAACGTACATTTTTAAACGAGTAATTGAAAGGCCACTTAAGTGATCTGAGGTCTGACAGAACGAATAAGTAGGTATCCCTTACTTAAGACAAAACGAGATTGTAGGTAAGATACAAACAGGAAAAACTAGGTAGTTAGGCAGTTGCTGTTGTTTCATTTCCTGGGCACTTTAAATAACTTAAGCCGTTATTTTATTGCTGGAGGCTTGGAAAATAATCATAAATCCAACTGACACTTGTATTGGCAACAGGCATCCGGCGAATTGATTGAAGGACAAATATGTCAATTCAAAACCTTTTTAATAATTAAAAACTTAAAGTAATAATACAAATAAATTGCTTTTAGTATAAAAATATTGATTTAACATTAGGTATGTAATATTAGTGTATTAATTAATACAATATCTATTACGCGATTTGGGGTTAATTTCTTAGATTAACAAAAATCATGATTACTATTGTTTTTAACCCCCGACGGAAAAAGAGGGGTATTATAAGTTTGACGTGTCTATCTGTTTGTCTGTCTGTCTGTCTGTCGCACCGTAGCTCGCGAACGGATGAAGCGATTTCAATTTAGTTTTTTTTTTGTATGAGAGTGAGTATTTATTTATTTTTATTTATAATATAGTATAAGTAACTTACTAAATATCAAATAAATACCGTTAAAGTTTATTGCAACTCTTTTATTATATTTATATTAACAGATCTAGACAGAACATACGATGAAAATCTCCGCTAGAAATCTTAGCTACCAGTACATGTAAGTATATCATTTAAATAAATGATGAACTGTAAACTGTTAAGTCCGCCTGATTCGTTATCAGTACAGTAACATAAGTATCAAGTACGAAGCACAAGTCCGCGACGTATTTAGTTTCACGACATACATATAAGTAGTAATGAACTAAATTTAAGATAACTTTCACCAGATGTATATCTAAATATTTAAAACACGATAAAATATACTTTTAATGATTACCCTGAATGTATTTTATGAACCACGGGAAGCCAGAGAACGCAAGTCGGAGTACGCTTCGACATGATACAGATTACAAAAACTACACATTCGTTTTATTTTATTACCTCTAGCATTTTTATTTTAGATTTAAATTAATTGAACGCAAACAAGACAAGGCTTTATGAGTAAAATATATGTGTCTTGAACATCTTAAATTAAACCGGTTAATGGAGATTAGTTTAGGGAGTTTTAGCATAATTTAAAGTGCGTTACCATCCCATGTGATTTGTCATTAATTTTATTGCTATATGCGATCGTAAAATTATGTTTCTAATAAGAATCCTATTGTATTATCTGTAATTTAATGTAATTTAAATTTAAAGGTAGTACAGCCACGCTGATTTCAGCACGAACGGGCCGGCTCGACCGGGGCGGTACTACCCTCGCACAGAAAATCAACGTAAAATGACAGCGTGCTGTCGTGTTTCGTTGGTGAGTGCGAGACCGGAGGCCCAATTAGTCTAGTCAACAAGTTCCAAACTTGTTGACTAGACTAAAAGACATCACTAGGCCGCCATGGTGTGGGTCGCCATGCTGCATTGTCTGCATTCGCAGTGAGCATGGTGACCACCACTCTTGGATTCTGCTTATGCTTTCCATCAGGCAGAGTAGAGTCATTTTGGTGGGCCAAACATAAAAAAAAATTAAGGGTGAGGTACTAGAAATGTATTAAATTATCGAGAGCCTTTCTAAAATTTGTTATTGAAAAAAATTGTAGCACTAAAAATACCTTCAGAAATCTCACAAATGACAATCAGATTCCAAAGTAAGCAGTCTGTACTATGGAAATCAGACTATGGTTAAAAACCTTAAAATTTTACCTATAGATAAACTACGCCCAAACACAGAAACCTTTTTAATAATTGGACAGCGTTATGTAAGAATAGATTAAGCGACACTGGAGAGAATTTGAGAAAATGCGCGTCAAAGATTTTAAAATTAAAATTGTCGCTATGTGCTCATTATTTATGTTATATGTTTGATATTTTTACTTGAAAGTAAGCTCTGTGTGTAGTTTAGATTAATTAAAAATATATTACGATACATAATATACATTAAAGATATAGCCACTTTTCCGCTTAATTCGTTATTATATTTTAGCTATATTCCGACTGCTTAAATTAATCAACAACGTACTATACGTCATTATAGTCGTTTGAGTCTTTAGTGCGGGTAGTTTTGGTAGAAATAAAATGCAATATAAGATTAAATCCAAATATTTTTATGCAAAGTTCTGTACCTGTTTAGTACCTAAAATCAAAACTCTTTCCATTGGTTTTGAATCTTTATTAAAAAAAAAACTAATACTACTTTTTATCTCGTTATATATCACACTGTTCAAGCTTAACATCTATAATAAACTAAAAACACACCTTCTCAAACTATAAAAACTCCAAATAATAAAAAAAATAATGTACCCAGTCAATCATTATTTTTCTGATTTTCTTCTAAATCATTTTATCCTGTTAAATTTTCCTAATATTTCTGGCATCAGATGGAATAAGAATAAAGTGATGTGTCATACCATCCAACTTCGGCTGAGTTTTCTTTCATTCATTTATTTTTCAACCAGTTTACAGCATTTCATTCTATATTTTTAAAGTGAAAACTTCTTTAGCCGCGTTGAGCACTTTTTGGTAGGGGAAAATGTTATATGTTCGCGTCACCGACATGCTGACATGTCAATTTTCGAAGTGAAAACTTCTTTAGCCACGTTGAGCACTTTTTGATAGGGGAAAATCTTATGGATTCGCATCACCGACATGCTTATGTTTGATTTCGATAATCATTATGTCATTATGATAATCATTTAAACATTATGAAATTTCTATAATGTTCTAGACTTTAATAAGTTAAGTTTAGTAAGTTTAAGTAACTTTAATAATTAAATAAATTAAGATTGGTTTGGGATTATTTTCTGTATAATTTTTATTAATAATTTCCTTTTTCTCCTACTTAGTTTGTTCTTGTTTAAATTTTCCTTTATTTTATCTTTTTCTTGTATCAATACTCCTTAATTTTCATCTTTCTTTTTTTCCTTAAATACAAATTGTTGATTGTTTTAGTTGCAACTTATAAATGAAAACATACACACATACTTGTATAATGTAAATGAATACATGATGGTACTTTGGTACTTATCTAACAATGTTTCCCCATTAATAAATACGCACTTGTTATTGTATGAGCACCTTGTCGACTATGATTATTATTTATTATTAATTTCTTTGATATTGACCTGATGATTTGCCGTGCGGCCTGAGTACGCAGCTCAACTATGGTTGAATAGGTGGATGGCTGATCCATGCGTATTACTTTATTTTACATTTGTGACATTTATTGATTATTTTATATTTGGACATATTACATCTTTTTAAATTTGACTGTGAGTGAAAGTGCTATTTGGATTTTATTTTCCATAAGTGGACCTCACAATATAACAATACAATGTCACAACATAACAATGAAAAATTTTGCAGCTATCAGTAAGAACGGCGCATGATTGGTTAGCTCATGGCTGTGCAGCAATGACTCCAAACCTTTTACTTTGTTTTCTTTGGTCGACTTCGTTCTCATTTAAGTTTCTTAGTGAAAAAAATATTGTAAACCGTATTATTATTTTTTAAAAGGAGCAACAATGGAGTTTCTTGCCAGATTCTTCTCCATGAAGGGTAGGCTGCACTTGGAACTGGCGACTAGAATCACTCGATTTATTAATATTAAATATTGACTATTCATAAGTGCCTGTAAAATAAGTGCCTATATGAATAAAATCTTGTTAAATTATTATTTCAAAAGCTGTGAATTTGTTCTCTTGCATCTACGTATCAGCTGCCATTTTAGGCGGTTAGTTCGATATTGCGTTTTTAAATAACAAAATAAACGGATAAACTACAATTTTTGTGGATATGATTCTTTTATGCAATTTCAAATCCTATTTGTGTATTTGTATTTTTTATTTTTATTTACTTTATTACGTAATGAATTTGTGCACAAGCCCTAATAAATGTTGATATGTCTTTTGATTCACCCCTTATTAAAAGGCACTAGGAGTGACTTTTGAACACAAAAATAGCTGAGTACATAGTTTATTATGCCTGGAATCGATCTGCATTCAAAACTCATTTTTTCCAATTTTGTCGCTTGATTCGTTCTTACATAACGCTGTCCAATTAAAAACTTAAAGTAATAATAAAAATTAATTGCTTTTAGTATAAAAATATTGATTTAACATTAGGTATGTAATATTAGTGTTATTAATTAATACAATATCTATTACGCGATTTGGGGTTAATTTCTTAGATTAACAAAAATCATAATTACTATTGTTTTTAACCCCCGACGGAAAAACAGGGGTGTTATAAGTTTGACGTGTCTGTCTGTCTGTCTGTCTGTGGCACCGTAGCTCGCGAACGGATGAAGCGATTTCAACAGAAGAATCACTAGACCGCCATGGAGTGGGTCACCACGCTGCATTGTTGCATTGTCTGCATTCACAATGAGTATGGTGACCACCACTCTTGGATTCTGCTTATGCTTTCCATCAGGCAGAGTAGAGTCATATTGACAGGGCCATACATAAAGAAAAAGTAATCATGCTCATCACACAATTCTTATCCAAGGTAGGAATTGAATTCACGACCTTTGGTTTAGCAGTCAGGATCGCTAACTAGTCGGCCAACAGGTTGTTTATTGAACTAAATGTAAGAAGAAAAATATTAATAATGCTCAAATTATTCAGATGATGATTTGTTGTGATTATTATAATAAATTATCCGGACATTTGACACACAACGCCAACTAGCTTTAAACTAAGCAGAGCTTCTATTAAAAGAGCTAGATTGACTGATCGTGCAAGAGTGTGAGCAGATGAATAGTTTTTAAGAGTACGGTATGGGAAAGTAGTAAGGTATATTGAGGGTGAATTCGGCTAATCACTTCAAAATTACCTTTTCATCCCCCCATTTCGGAAAGAGTATTTTTGTCCTTCGATATCTGAGTGCAAAAGCCGTTTTTATCCGCTAGAGGATAAAGTAAATTGAATGTAGAACATCGTGTGCACTAAGTTTGTGAATTCAATATTAATACCTAAACTGAAATAAAAGTATCTTGTGATTGTAAATGCTTTTTTTGCATTTAGTAATTTCCTCGCTGAGGTGGGATGAAAATTTACGTGTTGCACTCGAGTGCAAAGATTTTTTACCTCGTGCTCTTGTGATTCCCTCGCTAACGCTGAGGATTCTAATCTCTCGCTTGTTCGGTCATCAAAATTGAGCACGCAGTTAAAAAGCACCTTTGCACTCTTGTATAACAAATAACTATTAAGTCGATAAGTCTGTTGCTTAGGACTTGACTTCTAAGCTGAATGCCGTGAGTTTGATTCCCATCAAGGATAAATAATAAGTAAAATAGGCATGTGTGTCACTTATGTATGTAGGACCTATTTAGAAACATCTTTGTTCAGGCATCAGACAGCCGTGTCCGATATGTATAAGATTATTATGATTAGAGTACTAGCTGCACCCCACATGTTCTCCGCGGTTGTTATTGTACCTTGCCAATTCCAAGGGAACGTTGTTTTTGTCGGAATAAAATGTAGCGTATGTTCTATTCCAAACTATGATCTGTCTCTGTGTAAAATTTCATCCAGATCCGTAAAGCCGTTTTCGCCGTAAAGAGTAACAAACATCCCTTTTCGCCTCAATATAATTATTAAGATTAGATAAAGACTCTCTGATGTCATCACT
The DNA here is from genome assembly GCA_949125395.1 of Diaphora mendica. NCBI lineage: Eukaryota > Metazoa > Arthropoda > Insecta > Lepidoptera > Erebidae > Diaphora > Diaphora mendica. The sequence continues at coordinate 30,520,941 of OX421311.1, forward strand.
CTTTGTATAAACGAACTGTTTAGCTATCGATAACAATGAAACTATCAATTTACTATCTAATACCGACAATAGTACGTACGGAACGATTGGTTAAAGTGTAAAGCTTGCAGAATTCTAAATTTAGTGTTATTTTGTATTGACCCACAGTGACCCTAATCATAATAATGGAAATCGTGGTCAAGATACGTTTCTTAAATAATTAACTATGATATTTCTTCTAATTCCCTGTCTCTAACAATTTATACTAACATGTAAGTTTGAAACGCCACGCTATCCACTCTGATATGTTTATTTATTGACATAAACACGTTCATATTCTGTGTTGATGACATTATACATTGTAATCTATATATTTTTTCAATAAATATTCATGAGTGATAGAGGCATTGCGATACATTACAACGGTCATAAGTCAACGAAACGCCGCGCTGGCGCAGCTCTGGCGCCGGCCGACCGCGACGTCGCGCGCGCCTGTCGCACTCATCTTCGGTATATCATCCACGGAAATGTTCCGCGGCATCGTCTCCAACATGTCCACGCAGTGAGACTACATATTTTTATGGCGCTTTCTTCAAGTCTTTTATTCTGTCTTCACATAACTTAACTGTCATAACTATGAAAATATTATTGCCACGGTTCGTTATTTGTCATAATAAACCTAGATAAGTGGCGTGTCATCGCATTACTTTTATTCGTGTTAAAAATCAAGAGTACTTTAATATCCTTTTGGATGTTATGTAGTGATATGTTTATTTAGGCAGTTGATATGTGTGAGTGACGGAGCTACCGGGCCGTGAGCGGTGCAGTGGCGGCTACCGTACCGCACGGCGAGCGGCGCACCTTGCCCTGAACCGCCTTCGTCCGGCACGCGCCACCGCCCACGCCCTACGCGAAGAAAACAACTTTACACATTAATTTTGATAAAACATACTCCAAGAACGCATATTAAGATGGCTGCAAATGATAATCCATAAAGTGTGTTCTTAATATCCTGTCGATGATTGTTTAGTCTTTTTTTGTTAATTACAGCTTCGTTTATATGAGTATCAATATCCTAACTTCGCATTCACATCGGGAGAGCAGTTAAGCACTTACTTAAACCTGTCGTCGAGAGTTTTTTTATTTTTTCTCTTTTATTTATTAAGGTTTTGAAATGAAACAGGGGGCAAACGCAAGCAGACGCTTGGAACTTTGGGTGTCATAAATAAGCGCTTCGCCTGCTTTTGTGCTGGGAGTTTGGTGTTAACAAATTAAATGGAGGTTAAAGAAGTTTAATATTTAGATATTCAATGTTAGTAGTAGTATTTTATAGGTTTATTATTCCAAAAAAATCACACTACGCACACGCGGCTTTAAACGGGATACCGCGTGGTTCAGAAGGTGGTGGTGGCTTCAGAAGAAGGATCTTCCTATTAGTTACTACAAATAACAGGTAGTAGAGCCACGCTGATTTCAGCACAAACGGGCCGGCTCGACCGGGGCGGTACCACCCTCGCACAGAAAATCAACGTAAAATGACAGGGTTCGTGCTGTCGTGTTTCGTTGGTGAGTGCGAGACCGGAGGCTCAAATAGTCTAGTTAACAAGTTCCATACTTGTTGACTAGACTAAAAGATGCATAAGCATCACTAGGCCACCATGGTGTGGGTCGCCATGCTGCATAGTCTGTATTCGCAGTGAGTATGGTGACCACCACTCTTTGATTCTGCTTATGCTTTCCATCAGGCAGAGAAGAGTCATTTTGGCGCGCCTTACATAAAAAAAACAATTCCTTTCTTTATGGGAAACTGTTACTTACTAGTAATGTTGGACATAGGCGTTTCCTAAGATAAAAAGGTGTTGGCCTACTATAATACGCTGGTCAGACGTGTTGGTATAGAGGTCGTTTTCTAGTTTTCATTCTCATTGTAGTGATGTTGTCATGCGGAGTTTGCTCCCTTAGTCGGCTATTACGACGTCAATGAGATAAATGGGGGTCGTGACACTGCTTCTTCTTCTTCCTTCCTCACTTCCTAATCCGTCATCACACAGACAGTTTGTGTCCGTGTATACACAGGGAGGCAGAAGGAATAACTGACCCAAACTTTTGAGCTATTGAATTGTGACATTTCCGAGAGGCTTTGTCTTATTGGCAAAGGTATTTGTTTCGCCTAGACATGATTTTTAATATTGAGTCACATGTTACTGAAGTAAATAAGTTCTTAAAATTTAAATAGCACCTTATAATTCAAAAAAACTTGATAAGCATTTAAATGCCATTCAAAACATGTCATTTCAAGAACTTTTGAACTGTAGATCCAATGAAAAATAAATTAATTTTATAATGAAGTTTTTTCCATCCTGACTGTAATTGCATTTATTTATACGATTACTAAACGACAATCGTTATCAAGTACGCTTTATAAAGAAGTGGAGTGGTGATAAGATTTTTAAATTTACAATTTGCACAGAAACATAACGTTCTCTTTTTAGACTCTCGCGACTTTTACATATAGTCTCTGTTGTACAGCGGAACTTATTCGCAAAAAAAATATTTAAAGGGTTAACATACTTTCTATTTCTCGATGTTTTGAATGGGTTGTACCGCTCGTGGTAAAACGTAATATCTACCGTGGTAGAAGGCCATGTTTACTCATTATTGCGTTGGAGGAACCAAATTATCGTACGCATGTCAACTGTAAGAAAAGAATATTGTAAATTGGTAAAAAAGTGATATTGTTAGTAGAATGTCAACCTACATTTTAAAGTCAGAGAATTGTAGGTTCAGAAGAAGGATCTTCCTATTAGTTACTTATGTTCTTAGTTATCTCTTCATACGTAAAGATATTCTCTATTTTTAGTATGGAAACTTAGTTAAGTGCAACCTTAGTTTGACAGTTTTTTAAAATCTATATTTTGCAAATAAAAAGTAAGATAAGCACTATTGGATTCTGCTTATGCCTTTCATCAGGCAGAGTAGTCAATTTGGCAAGGCCATAACTACATTAAAAAAATGGCAAAAAAGTAGGTGTCACACATAATATAGGCAAAAATGGCATATTAATTCTCCAAAAATTGATAAATTGCTATACCACTGTTGTAGTTGAATAATGAATATGAAAAATAAGTTAATGTATTTGCTAAGTTACTATATATGCACAAACTAATAACAGAAATCTATTGTAACCATGTGAAATATCGTCAATTATTATTTTCACATAATTATATTATTACTTTACAAAAGTGAAAAATCGTTTGAAGTTAATATAATTTGTTCTCCATCACATCGCATATCTAAAACTTTCTTTAAAAAAATCATAAAGTCACCTAATATCGAAAGTAAAAAAACGACTTATTAAAGGGATTAACTTAAATTCCAGACAGTTCTGTAGTTTACTTCGAACGAATTGCATTTTTAATTTTGTGATCATTCCATATAACACAGTTCAATTATAATAAATTAAATTAATAGATCATAGCGATCAGATTACTGTGGTCGTATGAAGAGTGTAAATATGAACCAATTATGTCGGAGATTTTCACTAATAATAATAAATTTGATCTCCACCGATGTTGCTGTCCTATATCCATTAGTCGGAGACTTGTTCCGTTATGTCAGTTATGATAATTACCTGCATCTCCTTAATAAATATGATTGCGGGTACAATTCTCGGGCTCTTATAAAACTGAATATTTGACCCGTGCTCTCGAGACTCATGAATATTTAATATTTACAAATTATTAATCCAACACTTATTCCTCATCGTACACGCATTCCTGTATGATAGGGTCGGGTCGCCCCGACGTTCGTCGCATTATACTGATATCGATGCCGTCACACACTTTGAAGGCTTTACGAAGATTAGAAAATAGAGTGCACTCGCCACTCTACTTGTAACAGAAAGTTCTCGTACTTGAGAGTTTTATTTACGTAAAGCTAAGAGATAATATTTAATAATGATTTGCTGTTATGGTTTGTCATAATAGAAAACTGAGTTTATTTTCCTTTTGCTATTTAGCTCTTTGTATCTTTATAAAATGTATAAAATAATTGTTACACTGAAATGTCATATGGATTATTGAAAAAAGCTAGATTTTGTTCAACTATTAATTCAAGAGAGAGCTGGTATGAAAATTAGTTAAGTAATATTTGGTGGCTATTAATATGTAAATTGTGATTTAACACAATCTTTTAGGAGAAATGTCTTAATCATTGAGCTTATATCTTATGTTGATGAGTATTGATGATTTTTAAATAATTGATTACAAAACTCCTAGCTGACCATGTGGTCTCGTCTACATTTTTTTTCGTAATGTATTGTATGAGTTAGACATGGCTAAAACTATAAAAATTTAAATATTGTATCTGAGCTTTAAGTAACATGTCATAAAAATATTTTAGATTAGTAGACGCTAATAAACCAAATCTATTAAAAAAAAAGCGATCAACCTTTAGTTTCACGGTGATCAATTTTTTTTCTATACGGCGATGAAACTAAATTATTTTAAGATTATCTGGTCGGAAATATTTTTCTAATGAACTCACTCGCGCGTTCACAAAATTTAAATAATGTAAGTAGCTGCGTGCTACCGAATTAAAATATTGATAACGCATATTATGAGATGTATTTAATTGCTACTAATAATTCAATCCTATGGATTGCCGATAAGCTAAGTCGGCTGCTTTGGCGTTTTAAAAGGAAACGCTTTCATTGTCGCTTGTTATGAAGGCTTGTCACTGTGGTACCGATGTAAGTGTAAAATGGATTTTTCATTAAAAATCAAACTGAAGTTATTTTATCGTAACTTTTCAGTCTTACTCGAATTCTTAAATTCTAATTTTCTCTCGTACTTTGCTATTTACTATTATTGTTTTCTTCTTTATTCAGAATATATGTATATTCAGCATATTTTTAACGAAGCTTGTTTTCGAATGTTATTTTAACTTATATTGAGAGGGCTTACTAATGTAACATCTCGTTACCAACTAGCTTACAAGACAATAATATGGTTTATGCTATTATAGATGTGTAAAGAATAGGCTTAGTCGTATTATGTTAAAATGGTTCTTTGTGTGGAGCCGAAGCTACAGGACAAGGTAGTTGGACTGTCGGACAGCCAGCCGAGCCTTTTGTATTTGTGTATCAATAGTGGTGCGTCGCGTTCTCCCCGTCAACCCGCTTCCTATCAACTGAGTGACGGTTCGATTGTTCCATAGACTTAACGTATCTATTATGTGGAACATAAAGGTGGATAGCCGGCTGATCGACATGAATATAATTATTAACTGATTGGTGTTTGTATAATTCATCAAGTGGACGTGCGTCGTGATCATAGGGCTACTTAATGGCGTGTTATCAGATGCTTCTCGAGACCATTTTGAAGTATAGTTATTCACGCAGGTTATTGTTATTGATATGACATAATATTTATTTGGTCTTGACTTTATTAAACTGTGAAAAATAAATATTTTTACTATTTTTTGGTATCCTTTTACACAATAAGTATCAAAATTCTTTCTTGTCGAATTGTATACAAACATTATTTAATTCATTACTTAACTTTTAATCTACACCATATGTACACTAATGTTCGGTGTTGTCAAAAGGTATTTCCATAATACCATATTCATTTCAATTTATTTATTAAAATATAAGCATTACAGTTCCAGTTTATATCTATGTATGCAACACTAAAATAACAAAATACAAACACAATATTAGAATTACAAAAGCTAATAGAAAAAAATGTACACAGGAGATAAGCTTAACTCTACTTAGGAACATTAGTGTTTAACATTTAAATGAAAATAAGTATGTCTTAAAATTACACAATGAAAGTTAAAAAATATGTCTGCATCTAGTCTACACCGAAGGCACTCATTGATAAACCCAATTGCTCTAGCAGTAGGGCTGTTGAAGCGCCACATAGGCGGATAGCACAGGAGTCTATGTTGTCGACTTCCAACGCCACACATTTATAAATCGGGCACATAAATCGGTACCTTACCCGCCAGTATCGAATAATAATTTAGGATATGTGTAGATTCTCGTTTGAGATGAAGAGTATCTAAGCCCACAATTCCTGACACGAACATAGAAGGATAGAGAAAGGGTCCTCTATCCTTCTAATGATAATAAAATTAATTTAAGTTATTTTTAAAATATATATTTTATGCATATAGTCCGTAGTAAATTAGAATATAATACAATAGTTTGGAGTCCACACCATGATATTCTAAAATAATTCAACGTATATAAGCGTCAATATGGGTTGATACCCATATTGACGCTTATATAGGTATCTACAAAATTTACGTCTAATTTACTACGGACTATATGCATAAAATATATATTTTAAATATAACTTAAATTAATTTTATGATACTATGGAATGTATTTTCGTTTCTTTCTTTCTTTTCTATAGGTATAATATATAAAATAACGTATACCTTTAAAAAAAGAAAGAAATAAAAAACGTTTGAGTTTTTAACATTGTTAGTATATAACAAAAGTTATATATATTTTATGAGACGTAATTTTTCAAGTATAAGTTAGTTTACCTAGAAGTAAATACAATTACGATCCAATCAAAATTTTTTGAAAAACTTGTAAACAAACGGGTAATTTGTTATCTAGAAAATAACAAACTTTGCATGATAACCAGTTTGGATTTAGGAAGGAAAAATCAACTGAAGATGCTGTTCTTCAGTTGACCACAGCTATAACGACATACATAGAAAGGGGTGATAGGTGTGTTGGTGTCTTTCTGGACCTCCAGAAAGCCTTCGATACGGTATCCATTACTGGACTGGAGAATGTTGGCATTAGAGGCATTATACTGGATTGGTTTAAGGATTACCTTACTGACCGTGTTCAAAGTGTGAGAGTGGATATGCACGAGAGTGACAGTGGCACCTGCACATTTGGGGTACCACAAGGTAGTACAATCGGGCCAACCCTATTTTTGATCTATATCAATAGTCTTAACAGCATTACCCTGCCCAAAATGGACCTTTTCATGTTTGCGGATGATACTGTACTTCTTTTCCACGATACAAGCTGGAACAGGGTCTTTCAGGTTGCTGAATCTGGTCTTAGTAAAGTCACTGAGTGGCTGGAAAATAGTTTACTCACACTTATTGCCTCCAAAACGAAATACATATGTTTTAACAAATCCCATATTACTAACCCACCTCAAAATCTCGATTTGAAAATCCACATGTTTCCTTGTAATCGCACTAGCAACCGCTTCGGTTGCACTTGTGCCTCGCTTGCTCGTGTGAGCACTATTAGGTACTTGGGAGTAATCATGGATAGTGGACTTGACTGGCACGCTCACACTCTTAAGCTGGCCGCTAGAGTTAGAATGTTTATATACTTTTTTAAGAATCTAAGAGACGTGGCAAGTGGTAAACTACAGATCCAAACATACCGGGCCTTGTGTGAGTGCCTTATCAGGTACTGCATATGTGTTTGGGGTAGTGCGTGTAAAAGCCATCTCATTCCAGTTGAAAGAGCCCAACGTGCTTTGCTAAAGGTGTCACTGCACTTGCCCTAGAGGCACTCGACACATAACGTATACGTAACGGCAAACGTACTAACTGTGAGAAAACTATTTATACAGTAAATTTTGTTGAGATACCATAAAAGGACAGTACCTACTTTACCCCTAACACTTAAACGGGTTGATCGTTGCCCAGTTCCACGCGTAAAGAGCATCCATTCCCAACGTCACTATAATGTGATAGCACCAAATTTCTATAATAGAATAATAAAAGTACACAAAGACTGTAAGAAGTACAATAGCTTCAAATTTAAATTACTTCTAGTAAAATGGCTGAGTGACTACAGCTACGATGATATTGAGAACATGATGTTGAAAAAGGAATAACTAGCTCAGTGGTATATAGTGGTAATTGGTCTACACAAGCACACACATACAGACACACTACACATGCACACACAGACGCACTCGCGCACACACTAATATATACACGGGCCAGGTGTGTGGTTTCTGAGTGTGCTACTTCTGTCTATTTCGCATTTTATTTTCTTTCTTCTTTTTATATTGATTGTCTTTTTGTAATTTACATACAATAAGCTATGTAGTTTGAGCCGAAGACACTGGTCCCTGAAATACAGTTTACACTAGTTCAGGGGCCAGAGAATTCACATTTATTTCAATTTGTGTCAATAAATAAATAAATAAAATCTGGCGAATCTCATTATAAAACGGAATAGATTGGGCTAGTGCATATGTCCACCGTTATTGAACCAAGTGTGTCCCTGCGGCGCTGCAGCGGTACTAGCGCCATCATTTATGTCTTCTGACGGAAATTAAAGAGAAAGGAATAAAAATGTCGAGGCTAATGACGGGCGCGGACCTCTCGCGGCGTATGTGTAATAATATGCCTCGGGGACGCAGCGAGCTGGGCCGAGACTAAATAATTTTAATTACATGTTATTGATAAATATTCTCTCCTGAAGCGTTTGGATTGTGTCGATAACGCTGTACAATTAGGCGGTGAACTCTGACACTACAATTTGTTGTGGGAACGGCGAAATTAGATCCCCCAGGCGAAGAAACGCACCAGTAGAGCCTCGACTGACACCGCGCACTATTCTGCTTATACATTAATGCCTAGCCTAATAATAATAATGATATAAATTACTTTATCGTACATCAAGTAACGGTCATTATGTATATGCGTATCTTATTATACTACCTACTTGGAATATGTCCAAAAACATTGAGAATCGTATATATTATATTACAAAGTGAAATAAAAACAAGGTTTTTATAGTTATCGTTGAAAATAATAATAAACATGTCCACTGAAGTATTAAATAATTTATGTGATACAAAACAGTTTAAAAGTTTACGATGTCGGGTGATGAATTTAAAGGTAAAACAATAACGAAACAGAAACATAAGCAACTTTATAAGAGGCTATAAAAGTTGTACCGGTCTACGACTTAACTAAACCCATGAATTTCGTTCGAGGGGACACTCGCATAATAATCATGATTCGCCCAGCACGACTCTTTAAATTATTACGCGAAAGATTGAACGAAAATTAGCTGTCTCGGGATAAAGCCGTAAAAATTGCCTTCATAATGTTTTGTTGCTCAATGAGTGCGATTAAAAGGTTGGTGCACCGAGTCAGCGGGACGGAGGCTACACGGAACTGTGATTGGTCTTGGAGGAATATATGGAGTCGCGTCATGTTATGGAGGACGCATCATAACTCGCGCTTCAGGTGGCCTATACGACGACGAAAAGTGTTTAGTTGCTATGAATATTTACTATGACTGTCCCATTAACACGGTCTCCATTGAACGGGTGTTTCTTGAAATTAATGTTATATTAATAAAACATTTTTTATTGAAATATTAAATATTTATACTTCCCTCTGGACTACATTACAAATCTTTTTCAAGAACAGAGAAGTTCTTGGCGATGGACCAAACTTCAACAAATCGTTTAATGATAAAATTATAGAGTGTTGTAGATATTCTAGGCTTATGGTTTTTTTAAATTTAATACACCGGTTTTCTGTGAGGCAGTGGTATCACGGTACCACTCCGGTCGAGCCGGCCGATTCATGCTGAAGCGTGGCTCTACCACGGTACATTTGTTAAAATGCATTTCCTACCATTTTTCCTTCTGTACTTTAACGTTTTTATCTAGTGTTGTTAGATAGCTAGATACTCTTTATTTCACACCATAACCATGAAACGTACAACGTAGAATACAAACAAAAAATAGTGGTACAATAGGCGGCCTTATCGCAGTCTGCAATCTCTTCCAGGCAACATTTAGATGGACCTAAAGATACAAATTCAGCTCTTATTGTCATATTCCATATTCCTAACCGTGTCTTTGTAAAGTCCGTTAGCACAAGTTTGTAGCGTATTATTATTTATTTCTAATGAATTGAAAAACAACGCGTACGAATATGTAGGTATTTGGAAATCTGTAATTATGTTTCTTTATAAAGTTATAATAGAATTATTTCGACCCACCTGACGACATTAGGCAAGTTAGTAGACTAAAATTATGGTGGACAAAATGTACGCGTTTAACTCACCTCTGTCTGTACCCCTGCAGATACAGACGTGTGAGTGTAACATTACTACGGGTATTAAAAATAAAATAAGTACCTACAAATTTTAACAAAAAAAAACCGACTTCAATCTGGACCAAATTTAAATGGGACCATTCGGCACACCAGCTTTCAAATAAAAAAAGACATTATCAAAATCGGTTCACCCAGTCAAAAGTTATGAGGTAACAAACATAAAAAAAAAAACAGTCGAATTGACAACCTCCTCCTTTTTTTGAAGTCGGTTAAAAAACCGTGTGGTAAAGAAATATTAATTAAGAACACAGTGTCACCACCCATATTCATTCCGTATAGTCGTAAGAGGCGAGTAAGAGAGCAAACTACTCGTATGCAGAACAGTGGATTGTAAAAGGCTGTTGATTATTATGATTAATAAAAAAATATTAGGTGGTCTCGTTTCTTTCAATATCAGATTATGACTACCGATAGGCTCTACAGATCTATTTAGTTACAATTACGCTTCACTAATTACTACAATTCAATAGCACTTATGAAACAGAGCTATAGTGCGATCTCCAACCTCTAACACTTGTCTCTTTCTGCCCTAAGTCATTGGGTCATGTAACTTATTTTTTAAAAGTCTGTCTGCATCTTTCTAAACATATATGTACCTAATTCCATTTAAAAGAATATCAATAGAAACTTTACATATGAATTCACTAATAGAAATCAAAATTGAAAATAAACATTACAACTTGATGTTAATACTTTACAAAAATAGATTTCAGTAGACGAGTAAGTAACTCTTTAATTTATCGATATACCGAAATCGTAACATTAATGTTGTTATAATTGATGAGTAACCTCAAACTATTCAGAATGTCAGGGTCCAGTGATCCGATATGAAAGTTCATCATACCGCGTTCATTATGGTACGTAATAACGACGCAGATGACTATATCAATCTCTAAACGGTTCTCCATTATCATACGAGATTACCTCTTTAAAACCATTTCAAACTGGTATGAAATTCCTATTCATAGCGACATATTATTTTTAAATTGCTTCATCGTGACAGCAATGTCTATGAGATCAACTTCCTAGATAATTTGGAGATTCCTTTGAGGTATAAAATATGAATAGATAAATATAGATCCATAATTATGTACCTATGCAAGTAGGCAGCGTGTCTCTAAACTAAAATTCAGCGAATTATTTATAAAAAAAAATTGAGAATGTAATTACATGTTCTAAGCATAAAGATTTCGTATTATTGTGTAGTTTTAGGTCCGTTAGCGCGAATTTCAAGTGTAATATTTCTTACGCGTGTAGAAACTCATAATACGGAAGTATGTATTTGGAAATATATTCTGTAATTCCTATTCAATATTATAAACGTGAAAGTTTGTGAGGATATATGGATGATACATATTACCCTTTCGTGCAAAAACTACTGAACGGATTTATATGAATCTTTACAGTAATATCGTACACGTGAATAACACATATACATACTTTTAACTCAATACCTATCCGACAAAAGCCATGGGTGATTGCTAGTATAGAAATAGTTTTTACATAAATCCAAATGTATGGCTTGATATACTCGTACTGCTAATAGTCACATAAGTACTGACTCTGAATCGCATTAATCCCCATATACACACATCAAAAGTGTCTAGGGATCAAGCATTTTGATGCGGATTTCTTGAGATTGAGATGTGGCTTTGGCCCTGGCCTGCTCAGTCGCCAGACTTGAACCCGATTGAGCATGCATGGGATATGCTACAGAGAAGAGCTCTGCCGAATATGGAGGGTATCCAGTCGCAAGAAGACCTTTTTTTGTTGTTGCAACGAACATGGGCGGCCATTCCACAGCGTGATTTGGATGAACTCATTTTGAGTATGCCAAACCGATGTTCTTGTGTTAGTGTTCGCGGTAGAAACACGGATTATTAATTGTTTAAGTTACCTAATAAAATTTTAAAGAAAACTGTTATTTCAGTCTTTTTTCGAACTTAAATGTTAGTGGTTCAAATGTCAAAAATCCTTTTATTAGGAAAATGGCAAATTTCTTTATTAATGCAAAGGTGACTTGGTTTATCGTTACTGTGACAAACGAAAACACTTTATTTGATGAATCCTTAAAGAAAATTTTAATTAATATCAATCAGGAGAAAAGTTATTGCAAAAATATATGTTGATCCCTAGACACATATGTTGATCCCTAGACACTTTTGATGTGTGTATTTATATCTACATAATTATACATATGTTATGGAAAAAAAAGTAGATTGTATTGTATTTATTTCGACTGCCTCTGTGGCGCAGTGGTAGCGTAAGTGACTTCCGTCTCTGGGTCTCGGGTTCGATTTCCGGGTTGGGCCAAATGTTTGTATGATCTGCAATTATTTGTTTCGGAGTTTAGGTGTTTTCTATGTATAATATTTATTGTGTATGTTATGTATGTATAATATGTATAATTTATTTATCTGGGGGCACGGTCGTGCCCCCGCCAAGACGAGCCAAGCGAAGCGGAAGGGCACTACCTACCTTTTCTCGAAGTGTTTCGTCGTTTTTTTGAACCCTTATAACTTTGGTTCCCGACATACTAAATCGTTCAAATTCTTAGGATATGATATTACTAATAGACTAATGAAACATACAAAGTTTCAATTGCATAGCTCTGATACTTTAGATTTTATTGATACCTAAAAAATACCGATTTCGTCACTGACACACTGATGATCATCAAAACTGTTAGGGTACTTCCTGAAGTGCTAGAAAGCTGAAATTTGGTATGTAAACTTAGTTTAGTATACAAACAACAGAAAAATTCATAAACCTATTACTTTTGCCCCCCAACCCCCAAATTTGGGGGGTGAAAGTTTGTATGAGACTTTCACAAATGTTTATGTTAGAGGTTTTATTTTTGGTACACGGACTTTTTCGAAAGAAGAAAGAAGATGTACAAGAAATACAGCCCAAAAAAGTAAAAAAAAACTTACAAGCAGCTTACAAAAAGAAATGAAATCCCACCAAAAACATTTTCATGTAAAATGTTGCCAAGACGACTGCATATGGCTTACCCTGTGAAAAAGATATCAGATCTCATGTAGAGCCAAGGTTCTGTATCAACACGCCCTAACTCTACCAACCCTAACTTAATAAACTCTACATCTCAGTAAAAATATATGGCTTGGCTGTTTCGTTACTTCAGAAACTAAATATTCGTATAACACATTACTTCAGAAACTAGATATTTGCAAACACAAAAGGCGTTCGTTTCCCCTTCGTTATGGTATGGTAGTAGTATATCTTTTTCACAGGGTAAGCCATATGCAGTCGTCTTGGCAACATTTTACATGAAAATGTTTTTGGTGGGATACTATATGTGTACAAAGATCTTTCATATATAAGTTTTAGAGATTCTTTCAGTTTTCATAATCAGGTCTGCACTGTTATTATGATTTGTTTTCGAGATATAAAATCTTATTAATTTCAATTTACAAAACGCTTAGTTTTGGTTTTTATGTTTAAACGTGTCACCATCACTATTTAACTGCAGCCGTTTAGCGCTTTACTTGCGATTAGAGTTTATTTGTTTTATCCTACTTAACGTTCTTCTGAGGTACTTAATACTAAGAAAGATATTTTGGAAATAGGTAATATATTAATTATAGACATGAATATTGTTCAAACATGATAAAATGACTCTAACCTTTTCTAAACTTAGGCCCATTTACAATGAATGACACCTATAATGCGTAGTTCAGTTGGACTTAATGTTAATTTGCATAACGCAACAGTTTCAATTTCAACTTACGTAAATTATAAAGTAACTGACTTTCCTGAACTTCTAGGTGTTTAAAACGAGATTGGTGGATTACGTGTATTTGAAAAACATCAACAATTACTATATCCTTGAGACTTTAAACTTTACATATTTGAAAAATATTTATTGCACGTGATTTACTGTGATTGGAACGTTAATGTACAACATTAAATTGGTGTAATGGACATGCACAATCTTGACGGATTTTGGTAGGTGAGTGTCCAATCAAAACGTTATTTGTCATGCATCCGAGTCATTGTGAAGTGTTTGGCGGTGGCATGCACAGAATTAAAGCCACATCGGCTTCTGAATGTCGATTTAATTGCCAGATAAGTCGAGCGCTCGCGCAACACTATTGAAAGATAATGGCTTAAGATGTTATGTAGCTTATTTGAGATTCGAGATTGCGTGCGGACCATTTGTTGCTTTAATACTCTTTTATGATATTTAAGTGAGAATTCATTAAATAAAATTAAAATTTTATTTCGTTTTTATTTGCGGCGGTAAGAGCTTTGATGGTTGTTCTTTGATAGTGTAACGAATAAATGTGTACACTTATTCAAATTTACGGGAAAGTAAATCTATAGTAATACTATAAGTTCAACAGTAACTCTGACTGTCTGTGTGTTACGCTTTCACTGCTGAACCACTACACCAATTTCAATGAAATTGAGATACTTTGATTCTTGAAGAAGGACATAACTGAAATACACACGGTCAGCGCCGCGGGCAAGAGCTAGTCTTCCGAAAGTCCTTAAGCGACTTAACGTTACCATTGTATTTTAGTACTTCAATAGTTGTACATTCATAAATAAGTAATAGGTACCTAACACATTCTAGTCAAAAGCAATAAGCAATAGGCACTTCAGCACCCTTCTGTTTTTTCTTACAAATCATGTCACAACGCAATTCCATCTACTGTTATCGTTGCATATCTGAGACAGTTGTTGTTCCAATAAGCTATAATCCACGCGAATGATAAATTCAAATGGTTAGCTGGAGTAGTCGAGTGGGCGCCTAAACACTACAAGTGATCATAAACCGACGGGTATGGTAATATCGAGAACTGTAACCACTCACTATGTTATATTTTAACCTAACCTGTATTGACAGTTCCTATGACCTAACAGATACTGTAAGCGAACGCTCTAAATTCATTGTCACTAGTTTTTGCCCGAGACTCTACGTTGTACTTGTTTTCTTGTCCAAATATACTAATTCAAATGAGCTACTTTCAGTATCCGACAGAAAATCCCACAAAGGGTATTGTGTGTTGAAGGTCTATGCTAATTTGTCCTGTCATAACTATACTGAAAATTTCTTGCTCTCAAACATAAACTATTACTTATTGACTTTTTTTTTCATCTCCACGGGGATACAGAATTGTACACATTCATGAGTATATGGTGTTTCGATTATGAAAACACCCCGACGATCGGTCTCTGGCGCCCTACACTGGGAGGACCCGGAACATGTTATTTCAGGTCATATCTCTCGCGTGTGTTTACTTGGAATTACGCTACTTTTTTGCTTCAATAACAAGGTCGTGCGATATCTACTGTTTATTTGATCTGAGGGTCATATATACTCTTTCTGTGGTGGGGTTGTATGATTGGTAATACATTTAGGACAAGTACGTACATTATATATTTTACATTTGAATGTCACGTTAGGGTGACTTGACCGGAATGATACCACGGGCTCACGGAAAACCGGTGTTAAATAGGAACTTTTTTCTTGCTTACCATCGAGTTAGTGAGTTTCCTGGAACCATAAGCCCCTCCCTTAATTAACGGTGGAAGACACAAATGACAGCAATGTCTACCTTACCTTGTGACTCTAGAGTTGCAGTTGTTTATAGGCAGTGGTTCAACCAGAAACCTCCTTCCTAAGGAGAGGCTTATGTCCAGCAGTGATGGGCGGTGGTAGTCGTTTACCATCAGGTGAACCAACTGCTCGTTTTGTCCCATACACAATAAAAAATGTAAGTATAAACATTTTAGTACATAAAAATAATGTAGAAATTGTCGGTAAACCCAAGGATTAAAAAAACATAATACGCACGCCTGTTATCCTCAAAGTGGTAGGTTACGGCATATACTCGTAATATACCTTTATTCATACTTAGCTGACTATTCTACTTATGTTACACGGAGCAAGCCTACCAGAATCGAAGTCGGCTGCTATTTTAAGATTCAAAAAATTTGCAATATATTGTTTGAATGTGTTATTTGTTTTCCTTATGGAACTAGAGACTGTATCGTCATTCAAGTTATGTGTGAGAAAAAATATATTTTAGATCTATCCAAAGTTTTGTTTACTTACAAATAACTTTTCCATGTAAATCCTCTCGTAAGCCATAGAGTACTCGGAACTCGGAAGTACGCGCCAGAAGACCAACCTTATTTATCCCCGATACAAGGATACGTGATAAGCGTTGAATTAAGAGGAACCAACTTCAATCGAGGGAGGAAAAGAGGAGGCGTTTATTACGATTGTGATTATTTTATGTCTTCAGAACTCTATTTGTAAACCCATTGAGAAAAATCTATTGTAATTTGGAAAGGTTTGATTTCCGTTTGATTTCATTCAAATTTGAAGGAAAAAATAACATTCTTTAGGAAACACAATTAAGGAATTGCAGATACAGTGTGTTAGAATTCATAATGAAGTGGGCGTGTTGTAGTCAGAAAAAAAACATAATTTTATATGTTTTAGAAGTACTTATCCCATAAAACATCTAATCGTTTAAAAATTGAATCACAGGTATCTGCGTTTCTTGCTAAAAATCTCTATCGTAACATTTACTTTAAAGTCAGCCTTGTCTACAACTGACAAACTGACAAGTGAGAGACTCGCCAGTCGTATATAGTAGATTACGAGACAGAATCGAGGCATATTTCGTCACCGATCTGTAGATATTTCAACAGGAAAGTAAATCCGAGGCAACGACAGCCCTGGCGGATAAATCACGCGAGTGGGCGGCTCGCGCGCACTCCTGCCGCCGTTCCTGCTAAATAACTGCTACCGTTTACCTGCCTCTGATCATCTGATATTTGATTTAATGTTGCTTCCAGCAAATACCCAGCATGAACTTAAATAGATATCATAAATGTTTTACGAACCATTTCCCTTGTCTGGCGGAGCGTATTATCTTTTAATGCTTTACTAATAGTTCTATTTTGTTATTTTTAGAATAAATAAACATGCATTCTATGCAGTGCAACGAAATCAAAGTATTTAAATATATTTTAAATATATGTAACTTGACTTAATGGTACACAAATTATTTGTGACTGCTCTAATTCAATAATATTTTGACTTACTATGTCTTGCGTGGCAAAAATTAACGTGCATCTAGCACATCAAAGTGTTTTTTGTTATGCGAGTTACGTGTACTGTAACATATTAAATTAAAAACATAATTAACTTGTTGGTTTGTCATACTTCGTATTAGGCACTTTTTGAGATCCTTAGTCAATTTAATCATAGTATCAATGTGACTCTACCAAATGTTCAACTAACGCTCGCTAAAACATAATGTACATGTATTTAACAATCATCAGCATATTGCGAGTAATAACTGCCTATTGTAATTAGCAATGTATTTCAAAAACCATAGTAAGTTGTAGTCCAAATAATTTTTTTTGAATCAAACTTGTGAGACTTTTAAATAATCTAGCTCTTGGTCATGGTTTTATCCGCGATAAAGAGTATCCAATGTCCTTCCTCAAGCATTAAAGTATCTCCATGTCAAATTTCATTTAAATCATTGCAGCGGTTTAATCGTGAAAGCGTAACAGATCGACAGACAGACAGAGTTACTTTCGAATTTATAATATTAGTATAGAAGTATGGAAATAAAAGTAACATTATTTATTATTTAAAATGATAATCAATATTAATGAATCTTAGATTAGTAAAAGTCTTTGCAGATTTTTATTGAAAACTTTTCTGCGCTGACACTATGTATGGCAGTTTATGGTCCAAAAGGATTCAAATCTCATGCCGTTCATTATTATTCAGAAATGAAATTTCAAGTGTACCTACGCACGAAGTAAGTATCGCTACCCATTAGGCATGTAAGTTGCGGTAAATCCGTCGGTGTAGTGTAGTGTTTTTTTTATGGAATAGGGCGCAAACGAGCAGTCATATCGCCTGATGGTAAGCGATTACCGCCACCCATGGACACCCGCAACACAAGAGGCGTCACAAGTGCGTTGCCGGCTTTTAGGGATAGGAGGGTATGGGCCTCCGGTATCCTCACTCACTCGGTGAACCACAGTGCAGGCGCTGTTTCACACCGGTTTTCTGTGAGGCCCTGGTATTACTCCGGTCGAGCCGAAGCGTGGCTCTCACAGTGTTTGAGAGATAGTGTAAAATAGAAAAATGAGTTCCCTCATTATGTAATCATAAAATACTAGCTGATCCGGCGAACTTCGTACCGCCATATTTATGACCCACGTAACATCGTTTACGTTTTTGTGAATCTAAACCATTCCCAGATCCCCTTGAACACACACAAAAAATTTCATCAAAATCGGTCCAGTCGTTTTTGTGAATCTAAACCATTCCCAGATCCCCTTGAACACACACAAAAAATTTCATCAAAATTGGTCCAGTCGTTTAGGAGGAGTTCAGTCACATACACACGCACACAAGAAATATATATATTAAGATTGAGAACCTTCAGAATTATAGTTCGGTCATTCTATAATTATGGTGGGCAGTAACGTTTTAGTGCACAACCGCTAGAAGAGCCAGTCTTAATTAGCTACACAATAAACCATTTTACAGCCACTGTTCGTCGAATGCGAGTTTTGATTGAAATGCTTGCTTACGCAGACATTTTGGAAACCTTCAAGTTTGTTTAATTGTTCTTCGGTAAGAACTAAATAGCTAACATCAGCATAGTCAAGGGTAGGAATAAAGGAACCATTGTCAAAAAAAAAAAAAAATTTTTTTTTCAAGCTTTTGTTCATGGCTCCGCCCGCGTGTATCACGGATTTCACGGTTATATTTTTTTCGGGTAAATCTCTCAAAAGTAATGTTGATTGATAGTAGAATTTTTAAAATTAGTTCAGTAGATCCAGAAATTACCCCTTACAATTCCACAAATTTACAAACTTTACCTCTTTTAATATTAGTATAGAAAAATCAGTTGACACGTGGAACTTTACTCCGTTTTTGGACAATTTTCATTAATAGCGTTCCTTGATAGATGGGCTACACAATATTTAAAAAACTTTTAAATTTGAACCAGTACTTCTTGAGATGAGTGCGTTAACAATGTTAGTACGAGTTACCCTAAATTGCAGATATTGATTTTTTTTTTCTTCGTAGACGTATATATTCATAGCAACTTCTACACATTGAAACTCTATACTAACTTCGATGGGTAAAATATCCAACAATAGGTACTTAAAAACTTCAAGATGAAAAAGAATCAGCCGACTGTTTATACCTTATTGTTCAGAGGCAAGAAGTCCCTAGAGAACACGTGTCATCTGAGTTACAGATTCCCACACTATTGTATTGATAACATGTAAAAACACTGCTGAAGTATGACCGAGTGTTCCGTACAATATATTAAAATAAAATAAAATGTAAAACTCCGTTCTAAGGACAGGTCTATGTCCAGCAGTGGACATTAAAAGCTGTTGATGTTGATAAACGTTTGAACGCACCATACTGACAACTTCGGTATGTTAGTATAATATCATATAGATATAAAACTTGTCGTAGAAAGTTTAATTTTCTGTCCACCGTCATTTTACTAAATTATAATAAAAAAAAATAAAAAAAACCGTCTTCAAGAACTGAACCAAATTGAAATGGGACCACCCGGGAAGCACCAGCTTTCAAATAACAAAAAAAAATTTAAAATCGGTTCACCCAGTCGAAAGTTCTGAAGTAACAAACATAAAAAAATACAGTCGAATTGAGAACCTCCTCCTTTTTGAAGTCAGGGGGGCAGCAGTCGCTTTTCATCAGGTGATTCGACTGCTCGATAAACGCTCGTCTTGTCATCAAGCAAAATAATTTCATTTCTCATTTGCACACACAGAACCCTTGAAAACGTGTACTTATTTTTTTTATTTTTTTTTTATATTTTAGCTGCCAAAATGACTCTGCCCTGCCTGATGGAAAGCACAAGCAGAATCCAAGAGTGGTGGTCACCATCCTCAATGTGAACAAGGACAGTGCAGCATGGCGACCAGCACTATGGCGGCCTAGTGAGATGCTTTTTCACGCCCCGCTTAAAGGACCCGGGATCATAGTTGGACGGAAACACGTGCGCTGGTAGTGAGTTCCAGGTTTTAACCGATCGGCACAGGAAAGAAGAACCGAATCGATGAGTGCGAGAGCGTATGTCTTCCACTCTGAGGCGGTGACTTCTGAGGCTGGCACGTGTTGTCCTGTAGAGGAAGGGAGAAGGCGGGACTAGTTGGAAGAGCTCTTCAGAACACTCCCCATGATAAAGACGATAGAGGACTGCCATGGAGGCGATATCTCTACGCATCTGCAGAGGCTCAAGGGACTCGGTGGCTTCAGGACTGCCGACAATTCGGATTGCTCGCCGCTGCAACCGGCGTTTTCCCGTGAATAAGTAAATCTACTTATGAAAGTTTTAATTTATGAAAGACTTATTCACAGTAATATTTCTAAGTAGGTATGTACTTGGGAAGGAAATATGAGAAGGAATTTTTTCAAAGTTTAGCACAATTTGAAATATTCTTTCAACCAGAACAAACGTTTCGAAAATATGCAAAACAAACATTGTTGTAAATATAGACAATATTTAAAGGCACGTATTATGATTTTATAAATTTATTGAAGCTATTTCAGTACTTGCGTCTGGTAGTCATCATTTCATGATGATGAGCTGATGATGGAAGATGCAACTTCTTAACGATTAGGAGTTGGAGGATAAATCTTTAAATATTATATCCATGTGTGTTACCTTTAGTCGTATTCTTTAAAGTTATTTGGGTGAGCTAATGATGGAAGATAGAACTCCTCAACGGTTAGAAGTCTGAGGTTAATTCTTTCAATTTCATACGTCTCTATAGACCTTTAGTTGTATACTTTAAAGTTAAATAAATAAATATTTCGGACATCTAACACATAACGCCATCTAGTCCCAAGCTAAGCAGAGCTTGTGTTATGGGTAACTAGACAACTGATATAAATACATACTTACTTTTTTTTGTAAATACATACATATTATACATAGAAAACACTCAAACTCCGAAACAAATACTTTCAGATCATACGATCTACCATTGCGCCACCAAGGCAGTCAATTATTTAAACGTTCAGAGGGTCTACTGTGAGTTTGTTTCACATTACATCGATTAACACGGCGAGCGCATTTAGTGTTACGATTGATGAAGATTTCGGTATGGATCAGTCGAAAACCGAACGCGGTCACCGTGACGATTGAATAGACGTACTATAAAGTCACACTAAGCCCTCAGGAGTTTATGTATCATAACCACTCAACTGAAGATTAGCAGTAGTAGCATTCCAACGGAGAACCGTTTAACATTCCCATAGCCTTCTGATTGGCTGTTGACAAAGGCGCTGTGACAACTAACCTCTCAATGTATTTTGCTTTTAGTAACTCGCCTGCTTCTGTTTGACCACGGCAAGTGGCAGGTTATTTAAACCTAGACACGATCAGCTAGTCAATCTATAAAATACACCTATCTTACTTTTGATTAAACATTTTCGATCTTGCCCCCTTTCCCCGTTATCCCCATCGGTTGCTTCATTCTATCTTTTTACGCAAAAAAACCAAGACAAGTGTCAGGAACTCAAAGTATTCACATCCAGTTGTTGTAACGATATTAATTTCATTTCTAGCATTTATTATATTATATAAAAAGCAGCGAAGTGCGAGACGGACTCGCCCATGAAGGGTTCTGCAGCAGCATGTAACATAATATAATTTTTATTTTATTTTTATATTTGTGTTGATTGAATGAAAGGTAAATTACAGTTTACGATTTATGACGTATTAGAAGAAACTACTTACTAAATTTCGTTCAAACCAATTTTCGGTGGAAGTTTGCATAGTAATGTACATCATATATTTTTTTAACCGACTTCAAAAAAAGGAGGAGGTTCTCAATTCGACTGTATATTTTTTTTATGTTTGTTACCTCATAACATTCGACTGGGTGGTCTGGGTGAACCGATTTTGATGATTCTTAGTTTTTTTTAAATTTTTATTTACAAATTTTTTAAATACAATTTACCTTTCATTCAATCAACACAAATATAAAATAAAAATTATATTATGATACTAAGGATTCCGCAGCACCAAGTGGTGCTGCGGAATGCGGAATCCTTCATGGGCGAGTCCGACTCGAACTTGGCCGCTTTTTTATAAATACATACATATTAAACATAGGAACACCCAAACTTCGAAACAAATATTTGCATATCATACCAAAATTTGGTCTGACCCGGGCATCGAACCTGATACCTCAGCAAAGCAGTCGCATACGTTCGAGGCAATCAAGTATATTTTGCCTTTATATTTAAACATAATTTAGAATTAATGACTTTTAAGACGCATACTATAATCGATTGATATAATTGCTGTCATTACACTTGACGAGTTCTGCTAGGTGTACACTCATTCTGTTTGTAAAAACTGTTATTATACATCGCGGTACACAGTGCTTATTTTCGAGGAGAAAATTATCCGTTACTGAACAAGTCAATATACGTAAAGATCATTAGGGGTATTTACTTAAAGGTAGCTTAATATTCAAGACTTAGCATTTTACTGGCCCCGCGGCTGTAATACCTTAATGATTCATATACGTTAGAAGAACAGTTAATCATGAAAATTAGAGAAAACGTATTTGGTTACGAAAAGGAAGTTATTAACGGATAACAACCGCTTTAGAAAGATAATGTTTGTTATTCGATGATATTTTATTACACTATAAACATTACACTCTTTAACAGAAACTTGTTTTAAGATTATCATTTTTAACTAAAGCCATATTAGGAAAACTCCAACTTATACAAACAAACAAGAAATGTTTAGGACAGAAGTGGTAGTTGAACTGTGGAATATTTTGCCACTTTTTCAAAAAACTAAGATAGCTCCAAATACAATTTAAATAAGATGCAACATTATCTTTATAGCCGCTGTCTAAGTATGCTACTAACCATACATTTCAATTATTATTAATCATATCACAGAAAACACTAAGTGGTTTCTATTTGCCATTTTCTTTTCATTCAACTGCCTAATTGGTCTCGCGGTTGGCGTGTGCGACTGCTGATCATGAGGTCTCGGGTTCGATTCCCGGGTCGGACCAAATGTTTTATGATCTACAAATATTTGTTTCGGAGTTTGGGTGTTTTCTATGTATAATATGTATGTATTTACAAAAAAAAAAGTAAATATGTATTTGTATCAGTTGTCTAGTACCCATAACACAAGCTCTGCTTAGCTTGGGACTAGATGGCGTTGTGTGTTAGATGTCCGAAATATTTATTTATTTATTCGTTTTTGAAAAGAAAACGAATATCCCTTGGCGATATTCTGACTTGATTTATCGTAAACACTAAGTTCGTAAACGACCCACATACATGTATCTAAAAATTCTTATCTTAAAAAACTGTGTTTCTGTCATCAAAGTATATTAATATTCATCCAAAATGTTGGCTAATTCTTTAAATATCTGCTGTACGATTTAATGTAAAAATAATTAGTTTTATTGACGAAGATATAAAAAATAGTACATATTATATGTGTATGTGTTGATTACAGACAGGGACTAGTGAGTATGGTCGTTCTGGCGTGTGCGACCGAGCGCTCGCCATAAATCAGCGACGCCAGCGCACGCTGCACGCCGATTAATCGCAGCACAGCTCTACACAAATCAAAATGTAAATGGATATAGTATGTTAAGTGCACCATGCCTAGTAATAATGATGTTAGCATTAGGCATATTAATTGGCTGGATAGGCGCTATCTCTGTACTAAGGCTAACCGCGTACGCATTTCGAATTATTTGAAATTTAAATTGTCATTAAAATTACCCCGTATATTTATATCCTGGTGCTGTTTTAAATGAAAAGGGCTATTACAAAATCATAAATATTATTTTGCTATAACCAGCGTATTAATGGAATTATGCATTATTAATGGCACCCACGATATGAAACAGTATAAAACTCTTACAAGTTAGTCATTCGACGCAAGTTCAAAGGGACCGCTTCCTAAATACGGTAATATGGTTTATAAGAACGTTGTTGCCGCGGAATCATTAAGACTCAAAAGCTTATTGGAATGAAGAACCGGATCCCTAATGAAGGTAGCAAAATCAAATCGGCATCGATTTTCAGTCGATTCAACAACGTTTATGTGCATTTAGTGTCGTCGTCAGACAAGCCGCGCGCGCTACCGTTGCGGTCGTTCGCCGCCTGTGTCTGCGCAGGCTCCCGTCGCCCGCTAACGAACCCACCCAGAGACAATTTAATTGAATTACTTGTGAACCTTCCACATTAACAATGAACTTCGTTGGAAAGGTGAACTGCATATATTCAGATGCTTTGGAGCTAAATTTATATACAATATTTAAAAGTAACATAAATTAATATTAAAGGCACTTGATGGAATGGAACATTGTTTATGAGAAAATTGATTCATGTTTTTCCAGTTCCGAAATTAAAATATCCATTCAGATGTTGTTTATATCGAATCTAACAGCTGTATAACTCTCTCAAGTAATTTTAAATAAACAACGAATAAGTATAGTTTAACATGAGTACCTATTAAATTTTCATTTTGGGCCGCTGCATGATAATGTGTATATGTATATTTCAAAGCAATTATATCTGATGCAGACCAATGGGCGGGACAATAAACAACTGTATTACTGACGTAATTAGTTCACAGAGAGTTGTGTATTTAAAGATGTTTCATATACTGGAACTGAAATAGTAAATGGTGTAGGTTATAAAAGAGATTGTAAAGTTATAGGAATGCTGTTGGAAATTACTTTTTGTTTACGCTGTATTGTCCGGATATTGGTTAAATATCATTACGATTCCTTAAACGGACGCAAATCGATGATAGAGAATATTCTCGATAACCATCTGTACTTAGTCTCTTTCTAAAATACTATAACGTAGCGTATAAAATAAACGTAAGTCGACAGTATGAATTGATGTTCTAGTTAACTTTATTTAATTGATCGTACCTAATCCTGATAGGAATACCGAGTGGAAATTCGTAATCTTTCATTCGTTTATGCATTCGTAACAGTGAATAATGTTTTACGTTAACTATATTATTCCATACTTTGAAACACTGATAGCCTATCCAGTAAATACTATATCAGTGTATTTTTAGTCATTAAATGTTAAGAGGCAATATTTACGTTAGTTATAATTTTGTAATGTATGTTAACACGACGTTAAGCACTGTTTATTATTAGTAGCTTGTACAAACCATCGGCCTGTTACACTTATGATCAAAATGATTATTTGTTAAATGCAATAACTGTTATAGGTATATTTTACAACCTGACTCGTGGGAATATTTTGTAAGAAGGTTCAATTTTATAGATTTCATTTAGAATTTCAATTTGGTACGTATAATTATTATTTATTTATTTGACCAAGTAGGTGGCCTCTGAAGCATTCAGTTGCCATATTGATGTCGCTCTATTATTCGGCCTCGAATATTTCTGTTTTACGTTTGTCAATGTCCGTGTGGTGACCAGGGCCACGCCGGATACTCCTTGAAAGGGTTTTGGAAGGAGTTTTTTAAGCGCTTCCTAAAAAAAACTTAAATACATGTTACACCCTCGAACTGGTGCAATATTAGATCGATTCGATATTAGACTTGTGAACTCTGTATTGGACTTTTCAAATTGTTCTCGATTCTTTACGATATATTTGAGAATATAATATTATGTTACGTGAATATTATAAACATTGCTCATTTTTTTCCTATTATCTTAGTATCGATAGTGCATGGATAACAGTATATTTTGAAAAAAAAAAACGTAATAGATTTTTTGTATCTGAAAGTTTATTGTCAGATTTTTTTAGAATTTCCTTTTTTTACTACTCTACTAGACTACTCCAACATTAGGTATATACATCCTGTGCCACGGGAGACTTTACAAACATACATGAAACGGAATCAAGGAACACTCAGACTCAGAACAACAATTTGTGGAATACAAAGTGTTGTCCCATGTGGGATTTGAACCTACAACACTTGGCGCAGTAGAAGGCGACCTCTTAAACCCGTGCAGTTAACGTAGAAACGTACAATAATGTACTGACTATTGATACTTTTTTTTCTGTGAATGCTATATCAATACAGTATGACATTGCTATTACAATATAGTCTACGGACTAAAGTAATATAACTTTTAAACTAAGAAAACAAATCTAAAATAAGATTGTGTCCATTAACACTTCTTATTGACTGTAGTTAATTGAAGACATTCTGTTATTGTGTTCTTTAATACACTGCACTAAAATGGTAGTTTGTTGTTCACTTCGCACTGTCTTTACTAACTCAAAGGGTTTTACCCTGTTTAGTCTCCTTGTAACATCCGTATTGTCAAGACGCTGGAAAGTCGCAACATTTAGCCGATGATGAAGTCGGCATTCATTAGCTTGGGCGTACTTCGATATGATATCTGCGACGAGTTCAACTTTAAGGTACCGATGTAGATCGTTCATCCTAATGTAACAGGGTGCATTTATGACTAATACTTTTAAAATTTATATTTTTAAAACTCTTTCACGTCGTTGTTTATCTTTCTTTTATTTTTACCCGACTGCGAAAGGAGGGTTATGTTTTTCGAGCGTATGTATGTATTTTTCTTGGCACGCCCTAGAGCCTAAACGGCTTGTCGTATTTTTATGTGAGTGGTGTCAATAGATTCGTCTTAGCCGTGACAGTGACACTGGGTACATCAAAATTAAAAAGAAAAAGTAAGAATTTTTGGCGCCAAAAAGTAATATAACCGGCTCGACCGGAGAGATACCACGGCCTCACAGAAAACCGGTGTGAAATAGTGCTTGCGCTGTGTTGTGAGTGAGTGAGTGAGGATACCGGAGGCCCATACCCAACCCCTCCCCCTATCCCCCCCCCATCCCCCAAAGGCCGGTAACGCACTTGTGACGCCTCTGGTGTTGCGGGTGTCCATGGGCGGCGGTAATCGCTTACCATCAGGCGATACGTCTGCTCGTTTGCCGGCCTATTCCATAAAAAAAAAAAAATATATAAAAAAAAAAAAGTTTTCAAAATACATCGAGTGTGGATCAAAATAAAGATTTTTTTACACGGATATATATAAAACTTATATGTTTTTATTGTTAAATGTTGATGCAGTCGGGTTTTTTATTTTTAACCGACTTCCAAAAAGGAGGAGGTTCTATGTTCCACTGTTTGTATTTTTTTTTTTTTTTTTTTTTTTTTTTTTTTTTTTTTTTTTATGTATGTTACCTGATTACTCCGTCAGTTGTGGACCGATTTTGAATTTTTTTTTTGTATTCGACAGGGTATGCTTCCGTGGTGGTCCCATTGCCAGCATATCAGGATCTGATGATGGGATCCCAGGGAAATCGAGGGAAATCCTCATTTTTTATAGGCACATACTATGTTTTTCGTATATTTTCTGAAGTTACACCGGTATTTGCGTCTGGTAGTCATCATTTTATGATGATGAGCTGATGATATAAGGTACCACTCCTTAACGGTTAGGAGTTGGAGGATAAATCTTTAAATATCATATGTATATAAGTTACCTTTAGTCGTATTCTTACAAATTATTTAGGTAAGCTGATGATGGAAGGTGGAAGGTACAACTCCTCAACGGTTAGGAGTTGGAGAATAATTCTTTCAATTTCATACGTATCTAAAGACCTTCAGTCGTATACTTTCAAGCTATTTAGGTGAGCTGATGATAGAAGATTAAACTCTTCAACAGTTAGGGATTAGAGGATGATTTTAATATTACACGTACCTTAATTTGTATTCTTGATGATGAAATTTGATGAAATAATTCAACTTACTACTTACCTACGATTGTTTGCACTAAAAACTGTAAAATAAAAACTTTTTATAAAAAAAAAAAAAACGACTTCCAAAAACATCCAACGAAAACTCTCTGTCAAAAAACACTTAAAAGCGTAAAATAAACTGGTTCTTCATAAATTGCCTATACCTAATTCTTTATTCATTTAAATAGTAGTATTATAATGGGTGCTAGGTACCTAAAATCTATTTGAAGTCGGTGCTAAGCCAAAAAAAATACAAACGAACAATTACAAAAGTCTAAGCGATAGTCACTTGGCACCGACTTCAAACAGATTTTAGGTACCTAGCACCCATTATAATACTACTATTTAAATGAATAAAGAATTAGGTATAGGCAATTTATGAAGAACCAGTTTATTTTACGCTTTTAAGTGTTTTTTGACAGAGAGTTTTCGTTGGATGTTTTTGGAAGTCGGTTTTTTTTTTTATAATTAATAATTTGCACTTGTTTACCTATGTTGGTATCTATACTTCACTAGGTATAGGTCTATACTGGTAGTCCTTTGTAATAATTACTGAGATGTTAAGTTGGATAAAATTCAAGGCGGTAGTTGTCGCTTCTTGAGATGGTAAGTACATTTGCCATGCATCATTGCTAGTAGATAGGCTATTAATTAATCTTAAATAAAAATAAATATATAATAACTTAATATTAATATAAATAAAGTAAGTTACATGGCAGTCTTTCGTTGATAGACATGTAGTATTGATAGGCGCTGTTTAGTAATAAATAAACTTTCACCAATTTAGTTACTTTATTAAGGTTTATAGACATGTTCTTTGACAAGCTTGGGTATTTAAAACAAACATAAAATCTCAAGCAGCGAACAAGTAGTTACCGTTGTAGTATTATGTTGTATCTAATGACCTTTTGACTTCATATTGACTTTTTATGGACTCCTCATTAAAATGTCACCGAAGATTTTATTTGACATCAGTTATCTTCGCGCACATGTGTCGAAATAAAAGTGTTTAGCTAATCATTTAAAACCATAAAAACGAAAGTTACTAATTAAATACGATTTAACAAATATTTGTTTAAGTGTTAATTGAAGCCATAGGTTATGAGACAATTAGTAGGCAACAAAGGTGTAGTGAGTGAGTCGTCAATCACTATGAATAAACATTTGGTGTACACGCAAACACTACTACACCACGCATTACACCAGACAAAGGACCAAAGAACAACTTTATCAGATACGACATAACCTTTGTATTTCTAATAAACATTACATTTAAAGTTATACATAGCTACAATAGTTCAATACTTTTTTTGAAGTTAAAAACTACTAGCTACAAGCCAAAGCCTAAACTAGTTAAAATAAAATTTATAGCCCGTAGGCACTTTACCTGCGGTATTCGGCAACAGCATCGCATAATCTATGCTGGTACAAAGTTGTAGATGCAAGTAGATAAGAGTGCTGCTGGATATACATCGCCGTGTACTGTTAATTGATCACTTAATTATTTTGCATGTTCGTTTAAAAGTTTCCAATTAAACAGTACTATTATTTTAATAGATAATTAAGAAATGGTCGTTTAATTAATTGCAGGTAACTTTTCAGAATCGAAATGGAGGTAGGTAATTTACTTTATTCAAATGAGATGTGTCGGTAAAGTGGTTTTAGTTGTGTGCTATTATTATTTTCTTGTGCTTTATTGGAGTTTCGTGTTCATTAGGTGCAGCGGCGACGTTGATAGCTTATTTAAATGAACTTTAAAGGGTTTGTATTGAATAAAGCATAGTTTACGTTTGATTTATATCGTAGCGTTGAGAAAGACATGAGGATCTGATGGTATCGGTAGATTTTGTCGCCAGGAAATGACGGCGAGTGCTCGGTCCGGCACTAGATGTGGTTTTATTGTTACAGGCGCGCGCCTTGCGCCTGCGCGATCGTGTTCTATCGCCGATACGATGCGCGCGCCGCCACTACCCTCACTAGAAAAGCGATATTTTAGCGACAGCCTACATGATTAATTTATAGCTTGGAACCGATAGTTCTGAACATAAATCCGATTAAATGTGAAGATAAGGTGATTTATATACTTTGTCATTCGGACGGATCAATTTTGCGTGGATGTATTAATAATTTTAGTGTGTGATCACTGACCATATGTGTATAAATCAAACATTTACTCAATTTATCGTTTCTCAGGGTGTATAAAGATTATATGATCATTCTTCTTCTTATTGCGATAGTAATCTATATTGAAGCGGATTATTTTCGAGAATTGTGCAGTCGTCTAGCATTTTGGTTAGTGTAACATCGTTAAAGGCTTACATATTCCTGACTTTCATTGGCAGAATGATGTTCGATTAGTCTTAAATGTTTTAACAAAATTGTCCTCAACATAAATACTGATTAATTTATTTAACTTTTTTAGACTAGTCATATATCATATAAACTTGAACAGAAATTAATACAAGGATTAATACCAAGACAATTATGAATTATTCTACTTTTGTATGGTTTTGCATATCTATACAAATAAACAGAATTGGAGTGTCTGTTTGTGATATTAAAATAACCGCTTTCAACTAAATGCATAGTATACACAGTACATATACCAAAATATCATTTTTTTCAATTTTTGTCTATCGGTCTGTCTGTTTGTTACGGCTAATGTCTAGAACCACTGTACTGATTTTGAAGGGACTTTCACTGATAAGTAGCTGATCATATAAGGAGTGACTTAGGCTACTTTTTAGGGTTCCGTGCCAAGCAAAAAACGGACCCCTTATAGATTCGTCATGTCTGTCTGTCTGTCTGTCTGTCCGTCCGTATGTCACAGCCACTTTATTCCGAAACTATAATACCTTTAATGTTGAAACTTGGTAGGTCGGTTCTGTGAACCGCATTAAGATTTTCACACAAAAATAGAAAAAAAACAATTAATTTTGGGGGTCCCCATACTTAGAACTGAAACTCAAAAAAATTTTTTTCATCCAACCCATACGTGTGGGGTATCTATAGATAGGTCTTCAAAAATGATATTGAGGTTTCTTACATTATTTTTTTCTAAACTGAATATTTTGAGTGAGAGACACTTCCAAAGTGGTAAAATGAGTGTCCCCCCCCCCCTCTAACTTCTAAAATAAGAGAATGATAAATCTAAAAAAAAATATATGACGTACATTACCATGCAAACTTCCAACGAAAACTTTTTTTTTTTTTTTTTTTTTTTTAATACGTCATAAATCGTGAACTGCCTCAATCATCGAATTTAGTTCGCTCTCAGGGTTGCGGAGGTCCGATGCCAGTCGCTCCGTGTAAAAACTGATATTCAGGTAAAACCGGTTGAACTAGTAGCCGACCCCAAATCTTGGGAATAATAAAGGCTAGGAAGAAGAAGATAAATCGTGAACTGCAATTTACCTTTCATTCAATCAACACAAATGTAAAAATATAAAATATAAATTATATTATGTTACTTGCTGCTGCGGAAGGTAGTAGGCGGTAAATTCTGTAAATTAATTCTGCGGCCCATTCACGCTGAATTCAGCATGAATGGGCCGGCTCGACCGGGGCGGTACTACCCTCGCACAGCAAAATCAACGTAAAATGACAGCGTTCGTGCTGTCGTGTTTCGTTGGTGAGTGCGAAACCGGAGGCCCAAATAGTCTAGTCAACAAGTTCCATACTTGTTGACTAGACTAAAAGATGCAGCAGCATCACTAGGCCGCCATGGTGTGGGTCGCCATACTGCATTGTCTGCATTCGCAGTGAGTATGGTGACCGCCACTCTTGGATTCTGCTTATGCTTTCCATCAGGCAGAGTAGAGTCATTTTGGCAGGTCATACATATAAAAAAAAAAAAAAAAAACCCTTCATGGGCGAGTCCGACTCGCACTTGGCCGCTTTTTTTTAGGCTAGCTTCGCCCCGCGTCGTTACCCGTGGTACGACAATAACCACGGGTAAAACCACGGAATTAAGCTCGTATTACATATTTGTTTTCACTGTAGTTATATGGCACTAGTTTGCATTTAAGAAAACTAAGGTAAGCTTTAGTGTTATAAGCAATTCGCACCGGCCCTTAAGAGGTAGTCGATCGGTCTGGGTAACCAGCGGGCGATCTATGTTTTATGTGTTTTAGTTCCGTCTACAATATTGTGTGATAAATAATAGTTATGACGTAGCAAGTAAATTACATTTTACCTATTTTGTCGATTTCAATTCTAGAGATTTAGGACTCGGTGAAATCGCCCTTCAAATCTGGAATTGCTCTGTCGTCCAAGTATCTTTGACGAGAATGGATAGATTTAATATTCTTGTGCTGGAAAATCAGCACGAGTAGGACTAACATTACATGAGTTGCATTGCACGTAAATATATCATACGTACACTGGTAACTTCTGGTATTGATTAATATAGGGTTCAAAATATTCTATAACTAGCTGACCCGGCGAACTTCGTACCGCCATATTTACATATCTGTCTCAGCTTCCCACAGGCAGTGTACAGTCGCGGACAAAAAAAACACTTTTCCTGTTATCTTTAAATTTTTTCCTTCTAGCAAAAAAATAATGAATGAAATCGGACTATGTGTTATTGTATTACAACTAAGTACATATTTTGACTATCATCCCCTCTCTCCAGGATACCGTGCTGAATTTCGGGATAAAAAGTATCGTATGTCCTACCTCGTAGTATGAACTCAACTCATGCCAAGTTTCATTTGAATCCGTTCAGTAGTTTCGGCGTGATGCGCGGCCAAGATACAGACAGACAGACAGACAGACAGACAGACGGACAGACAGACAGACAAAAATGAAAAAAAATACAGTTTTTGCTTCTGTATCGATAATAGAGAGCCCTCCAAAAAAAAATTTCAAAATATCTTTAATGTACAGAATTTGACCTGTTACATTTTTATTATAAGTATAGATTTCAGCCTAATCACTTCAGGCCTAAATAAATAAATAAATATTTTTCGGACATCTTACACACAACGCCATCTAGTCCCAAGCTAAGCAGAGCTTGTGTTATGGGTACTCAACAACTGATACAAATACATATTATATACTTTTTTTTGTAAATACATTCATATTATACATAGAAAACACCCAGACTCCGAAACAAACATTTGGTCCGACCCGGGAATCGAACCCGAGACCTCATGATCAGCAGTCGCACACGCCAACCGCGAGACCAACGAAGCTTCTAATAGCGTGAGGCAAATACTTCACTTAACTAAATCTAAATAGTATATTTACATAAGCCTTGTTGAGAAGAGAGAGAACCATTCTAAGTTCTTTAATAAACTTATGAATAACTGACATGAATGAATACGAAATCAGTTGAAACATTTCTGTTGCAAACTATATCATCTACATATCCTTACCCCATATTCAATCCCTTTCCATGCCGTAAGGTAGTGAAAATGTTTGCGCAAACGCAAAAGGTAGTCTATTTAGTAGCCCTAGCTGTGTAACCAGCGGTTAAGGGTTCAATTCACAGGTCAAGTAATTGTTTGAGGAGCACGTTTATGTTCTGTTTTAGGGTGTAATTTATCAATAACATGTAATAAGTAACAATTTATAACACTGACAATCATACGTGCATCAACAACAAATCTATATTTAAAATGTTAAAAATGAATGTATAGAAATAGCAAATTTGTAAACAAGCAATTTTTACCCGACTACGGCAAAGCCAAAGGAGGGTTATGATTTTGACAAGCTATGTATGTATGTTCATTTGTTCTCTCATAGCTCCTTAACTACTTATTAGAACTGGACAAATGAGATATCGTTAGAAGCGTCTTGATCGTCCGCTGGTTATAGAATAACGGCACCAAAACTTTTTAAATAATAAAAAAAAAAAAAACTAAAACCCAACTACGACAAAAAACGACTTTACTTTTTTTATATCATCTTTAACACAACAAAATCTAGGCTTTGGCCTTATTTGTGAATCAGTACTAGTATCTACTATAATATACTATTATTTTATTAATAAGGATAATGACGCATAAGTAGAATATGAAAGAATTACCCTGAACCCTTTCAACCGAACCATAAAAGTAGTTGAGATGTATATTTACCTATAACGATTGGTTTTACTTACCTTAACTATGCATTAATACCTAATAATATTCATGAGTTTTTTTAAGTGAGAGTTATCAATAGATTGCGTAAAAATATTTAATGTAAACATAAAGACATTAATAACTGGTCGCCAAGTCCAGAACGATCTGGTGTCCCATTAATTTTTGTTTAATTTGTAATTTTCCCAGTAATTAAGACCAGCATCGTCTGTTTAATGCAAATGAACCTATTCTCGATCATTAGCTTGTACACGGCCTACTAACGTTACTTTTGGTTAATTAATCCCGAGATCTAACGCTATGGGCCACGAGTCTTGATTATTATTCACACGCAACTAGATTCTGAGTATAAATTGCTTTCTTATTGTGAATATTATCAATTGTCACTCTTTATGAACTTAATAACTCTATTCCAAATATACTTATATTATTTACTAGCTTTTACACGCGGCTTCGTTCACACAGACTTTCATCTCCTGATTTACCCCCTTAGGGGTGGAATTTCAAAAATTCCTTTCTTAGTGCTCACTTACGTTATATAAAGAACCTACATGCAAAATTTCAGGATTCTAGCTTCAGCGGTTTGGGTTGTGCGTTGATCTCTGGGTATGTCAGTCAGTCAGTCACCTTCCTCTTTTATATATATAGATATATAATTACGTCTTCGTGAATACATTATTTATACATATACATTGTACAAATTTAAAGACTAGACTATATACGAGTACTTTGTTACACTTGTTAGATAAGGAATATGAATAGTCAAGATTTTTTTACATTGATCAATTTGTTATTTTCTTTTATTTCAACTAATAATTGTGATATATTTTACGTTTGACTTCAATTTATCCTAGCAAGGGTATCCTATGTTGTTAGTTAGTTGATATTTCTTCTTTATCTAATATTTTCAAAAGTTACAAGAAAATGTTTTAAGAAATTATATTTAATCACACTAATATATAAAGGCGAAAGTTTGTAACTATGTATGTTTGTGACTTCTTCACGCAAAAACTACTGAACGGATTTAGATAAAAAACATCCAACGAAAACTCTCTGTCAAAAAACACTTAAAAGCGTAAAATAAACTGGTTCTTCATAAATTGCCTATACCTAATTCTTTATTCATTTAAATAGTAGTATTATAGTCGGTGCCAAGTGACTATCGCTTAGACTTTTGTAATTGTTCGTTTGTATTCTTTTTGGCTTAGCACCGACTTCAAACAGATTTTAGGTACCTAGCACCCATTATAATACTACTATTTAAATGAATAAAGAATTAGGTATAGGCAATTTATGAAGAACCAGTTTATTTTACGCTTTTAAGTGTTTTTTGACAGAGAGTTTTCGTTGGAAGTCGGTTTTTTTTTTATATAAAAAGTTTTTATTTTACAGTTTTTAGTGCAAACAATCGTTGGTAAGTAGTAAGTTGAATTATTTCATCAAATTTCATCATCAAGAATACAAATTAAGGTACGTGTAATATTAAAATCATCCTCTAATCCCTAACTGTTGAAGAGTTTAATCTTCTATCATTAGCTCACCTAAATAGCTTGAAAGTATACGACTGAAGGTCTTTAGATACGTATGAAATTGAAAGAATTATTCTCCAACTCCTAACCGTTGAGGAGTTGTACCTTCCACCTTCCATCATCAGCTTACCTAAATAATTTGTAAGAATACGACTAAAGGTAACTTATATACATATGATATTTAAAGATTTATCCTCCAACTCCTAACCGTTAAGGAGTGGTACCTTACATCATCAGCTCATCATCATAAAATGATGACTACCAGACGCAAATACCGGTGTAACTTCAGAAAATATACGAAAAACATAGTATGTGCCTATAAAAAATGAGGGATTCCCTCGATTTCCCTGGGATCCCATCATCAGATCCTGATATGCTAGCAATGGGACCACCACGGAAGCATACCCTGTCGAATACAAAAAAAAATTTCAAAATCGGTCCACAACTGACGGAGTAATCAGGTAACATACATAAAAAAAAATAAAAAAAAAATACATACAGTGGAACATAGAACCTCCTCCTTTTTGGAAGTCGGTTAAAAACTTTACAGTATATAGCTTATACATCAGAATAACACATAGACTACTATTTGCAGCGATAACCGACATACACACGGACGGAGCCGCGGGCAACAGTTAGTAAAATATAAAACAACAAGACAAGTGGCACTGTCACAGATAGTTCGTCTATTTCGGGAACGATTTTCATGTTTTTAACTGTATGTATACAACATAAATGGATACATTTATGTATATTTTTTTGTAGAATTGGCAAAGAATTAGATTAAAAACAATGTTTAGAGTAAGGATTCCAGCTAAATAGAAATGTCGGCTTTGATGAAAGTCTCGTGTCATCCTTTCAGACTAGCTACTATAAACTTAGTCTTTAAGTGATTTTTTATAGCTGGCTAGCACACGCCACCCGCCGTCTCGACACTATCAATAAAAAGTTTCCAACTCAATTTATCTTATCGCACGGTAGTATCGTGAGTAGTTTCCACAATGAACGACGTGCCGATATCTACAAATTTCTAATCAGAATTATCCACCTTGTTAATTGCAGTCGGCGTTCAGAATACAGCCCAATTCATCATTTCATAAGGTGTAGAATGGCAT
The DNA here is from genome assembly GCA_949125395.1 of Diaphora mendica. Classification (NCBI taxonomy): domain Eukaryota; kingdom Metazoa; phylum Arthropoda; class Insecta; order Lepidoptera; family Erebidae; genus Diaphora; species Diaphora mendica. The sequence continues at coordinate 30,557,614 of OX421311.1, forward strand.
GAAATTGGTATGAAATTTATTTTTAATTTAATAACTTAATACGACGATAGGTATAGGGAGGCAATGGTGCGCACGCTATCGGTTCACCGATAACTACGTCTTAGCTGTCGTTGCGCACCCAATCAAAGTACTTCATTAAAATCTTATCGACGCTAGATAAATCACCTAACGACTGCGATCGATTATTTGGATAATTAATGGTGGTTTCATAAATATGTCGGATTCTTGTTCCCGTAGCACTGGTTTAGAAGAACTTGTGCCTTAAGGGAGCATTGTGTCACCGGCCGAGGCCTCCATATGAAGACCCGGCGAGTCTGCGCCTCGAAAAAGTAATTTTAAATCATTATAATTTCCTAACAGAAAAGTCATGAGTATGTACTAAATACGAAACATTATTTTAATGTCTCATTAGTCACTGTCAAATATTTTACGTTTTGTATCGTACTTATTATCTTTATTCGTGAAATATATTATCGTTTAAGACAGTTCTCAATCTTGAAACTGAGCTATGAATAACGAGGCCGAATAATTACTTACATTGTCAGTATCAACATAATTGTAATAAAGTCAGCGTTAAGATTTGTGTTGGTTTAGTGAAACGCAATACTTTCGCAGTGCACAGGGTCGCGTGCAGCGCTCAGTCCGAGGCACCTCGCGTCTTGAGATCCGCATCAGTCTCGGAATAAATGCTATCCTACGATGGTATCGTTGGCACCCGCGCCACCCCATTAATCTACATCAGCACGCGCTCGCAACCAGATTAATGAAGCAGATAAACCTTAAATACGACTACAGATGTCTGCTTCTTTAACGGCAGCCGAGAGAACTGTATACTTCGAGACTATAATTGATGAATTAAAGGGATTCGACAGTTTTATGAATGTAAATGATAACTTCCGATCAGTCTATCGATATAACTTCAATAATTAGAATAAATGGTTATAAGTTTTGGCTAAAATTGATTACTTTGTGTTTTAGCTTTTATTTTCCGGGAAAAATTAAATCAATCTCAAGTAGTATTTGGGTAGTCCTTGTTATAAAGAATGTTCTAGCGTTTCGCTGCTCTAAACATGATCGTCCGTATGTGGTCACTGATAGAGGACTACTACTAGCGGAGATAGACCCTGGCTTCAACTATATAGAGTTCTGTGTTGTCTGCTGGCCTGTCATAATAGCATCTAGCCATCTACGTTTCAACACACAAAATCAAACAACCATAGTACAATTACGTTGATTTTTGCAAATTTAATACACGTTTAAATAATTACATTTCTTTCAATCTGTGACTGCATGGATGGTGCAGTGGCTTACGCGGTCACCTCGCAAATTTCTACGGCGCTGAGTGTTATGGGTTCAAATCCCAAATCGGACAACAATTTGTGTAATCCACAAATGGTTGTACTGTGTCTGACTGTTCCTTATGCCCGTTCCATGCATTTTCGTTAAGCCCCCGCGGCATAGGAATATTCCTAGTGCGGTAGTTGTCTGAAAAAAGGAAAAAAAGAATTAAAACATTGTTGCTTATACCTGATTCCTACATGCAGTAGAATTGTTCTTTTCAACACACTATCCACCGAATTGGTTCTTTATAATATCAATTATTATTAAGAGAAATATAATCCTTTCATATTGCCATTACTGTTCAGTAAAGTTTAATTCTAATCTATTGTTATTAGTATAATAAACTAACTTGTGTGAACGATCCACCATCTAAGTGTTCAAATAACCTTAATTGTTTCAATTGAAAAACTACTTTTCACAACGGGAATTGTTAATTGATTTTACAGATGTTCAATTTATTTTATTTAGGACGACTTCGATTAATCACTTTGTTTTAGCCCGTGACTTTACTCTAATTTAAGTTATTTTCCGTAAATTTTTAAACTATTTAATTTTCTAGACTTTCAAAATTTTATTATATTTAGATAAGAATTTGATTATCTAAATCGTACTAAAAATAAAGTTGATTCTTGGAAAACAAATCTGAAAATGCTATATATATATACTATATGTACGTGCATATTTTTAACATTCTTAAGGTATACTTAATACCTTTATTATTGAGTACCTCAAGGAATAAGGTCTCATGTAAACTCAGTAAGAGCATTAGCGTATCTTAATAACAGGATCAACTTCGCTAGCGAATATGTGTAGACTACGTTTATACCGGAATACTAGTCTTGTTAGAACCAGTAAGCATTAAAATAATTTTATTTATTTGTTTCGTTTGGTTAACCAACAGCTACAAAAAAAAGAATATGGTTAGTTTAATATGCAACATAAAGCCAATTTTCACGAATTGCAACATAATAAAATAACAACAGTTTAGGAACACTAACTAATACGACACTACACCATTACAATAAATAATAATAAAAAAAGACGTGTGGCACTCGGGGACTGCCGCGGTAAAGCTATTGCATAGCATTTTTAATCAACTTGTGCAATTATAATTATTTTTTATTTATGCAGCATATATAATATTGTGAATCAAAAATACTAAACTATTAAATTAGTACCAACATCGTCACTAGATGGCGTTGATCACTTTTTAAGTAGCGATATGGTTTCGTTACACAGCATACTATAAAAGGTTTAAACTATTCCTAATAAATGTCTTCGTCATTGAACGTGTTGTTTTATTCACAGTATTTTTTTTTCTTTGAACATGTATACTTACGGGGCACACATGCGGTGAGTGTGGCATTATAAACATATGATAGATACCTATACACCTATATACTTTCTCACAAACAGCTGCTTAAGCCGGACATACGCGTTCAAGTATACTTGCGCAAACCTAGACTGTTTGTCTGTCTCTGTCACGCACGAAGAAGAGACAGACAGATTTCGGTGCAGCTCGTCAATGAATCTATCTGATTCGTCGTTCGGAGCTCGTCTCGATCCGTGCGAGCTTCGGCTATCAGGTTTTATTTTCGTTACGTTATGAAATTTCTTGATTCGGTCGCCGTGCTCAAAGGCCACAAAGCCCGCGATAAAAGCTATGCAATAGCCTAAAAATACGTAAAAAAATTATACAAAAACCTACATGCTATTGAATAGATATTTATTTATTAACAAGTTTTTGTACTTCTGTACATCGGCGGACTTTATGATAAGGGTATTTTTCTATCAGTTAACCTTTTATACGATAGATCAACTAAATTAAAAATTATATCTATGCAAATACTTATGCAGTTCTCTGGGTCTGTTAGTATAAATTACACACATCAAAAGTGTCTAGGGATCAACATATGTGTCTAGGGATCAACATATATTTTTGCAATAACTTTTCTCCTGATTGATATTAATTAAAATTTTCTTTAAGGATTCATCAAATAAAGTGTTTTCGTTTGTCACAGTAACGATAAACCAAGTCACCTTTGCATTAATAAAGAAATTTGCCATTTTCCTAATAAAATGATTTTTGACATTTGAACCACTAACATTAAAGTTCGAAAAAAAGACTGAAATAACAGTTTTCTTTAAAATTTTATTAGGTAACTTAAACAATTAATAATCCGTGTTTCTACCGCGAACACTAACACAAGAACATCGGTTTGGCATACTCAAAATGAGTTCATCCAAATCACGCTGTGGAATGGCCGCCCATGTTCGTTGCAACAACAAAAAAAGGTCTTCTTGCGACTGGATACCCTCCATATTCGGCAGAGCTCTTCTCTGTAGCATATCCCATGCATGCTCAATCGGGTTCAAGTCTGGCGACTGAGCAGGCCAGGGCCAAAGCCACATCTCAATCTCAAGAAATCCGCATAAAAATGCTTGATCCCTAGACACACTTATTTTATGGGCTTTCAAAATAAACAAATATTTATTGTTTTCATTCTTCTCTCTGTACTTCTGTACTAAATAAAATAAAAAGAGGATTTATGTGTACGTGGATGATAATGATACAAGTTGTAGATACTTGTACCATACTGAAGAAAAGTAGCGTAGCTTATAGCATAGTTAATACGTTAACGCGTGTGTTTAATTGGAACTACGCTACTTTTTTTGCTTCAACAAGAACAAGGCCCAGCGTTATCTACTTTTTTATTAGCGTTATCTACTTGCGCAATAGAAAGCAGTGCAATCATATATTAACATTAATTATGTGGTTACACTTAACTTATAAATGAAGTAAGATTGATAAATTGTAATGTATCATTGATGTTTTTATTGTCCTGGTAATTAAGGTTATGTCACAAGTTATGCTGTTAATCTTATAGATCGATATCAAAGATGATCGCGTGTTGGTTAATCCTATCTCAGTATCTAGTGTTTGTTTGCACTATATGCAAACAAACACTGCGTCCATATCATATCCCACGATTTCTATCCACCTCCATTAAGTAATGAATGCTTGCAATCGACACACAATATGACTTCTTTTCAACATATATCTTACAAATTATCATATGATACACGCATTAATGCATTATTCTTGTTTAAGCTTTTTCAACGCCAAGACTAAATCATTAATCTTATTTTTAAAACAAATTTGCAATGTTCGGAGTCAATATCATTAGCATTTTTGTGTCTTATTTAATTCTCAGGATAAATATGTAAATACTAGTTATTGCCCGCGGCTCTACCCGCGTATATGTCGGTTATCGCCGCAAATAGTAGCCTATGTGTTATTCTGATGTATAAGCTATATTACTGTAAAGTTTCATCCATATCCGTTCAGTAGTTTTTGCGTGAAAGAGTTACAAACATCCATCCATCCATCCATACTTACAAACTTTCGCGTTTATAATATTAGTATATATTTTTATTGCAATATTTAAAAATTATTTATTTTTACTCATAATTTAATTAGATTAATCGAGAGTCAGCCAATTTTAGAGACGGTAAAACGATATAGCTCTGAATAAGACTGGTCTTCCAAAAACATACGTATATAATAAAAGTATTTCTGTTCCCAAAGCATACTTGTTTACCATTGTCGCTTTGTGTATTTTATTGACTGCATACATATGTAATAGTAAAACTGAACAATCGTGACAATACAGCCACCGGGCGTATTAAACCAATCCGAGGTACTAAATTATTCCGTGATATCATTGTAATTCCAGTCTATAATCTGCAATCAAATGTCGATATATTACACGGATGCGGCGACAATACCGAGGGCGTTACCGTGCAAACACCGTCTCCCGTAGCTCTTTACACACCGACCATATTTACTTTTCAACCACACTAACAAATAAAAGTGTCATAATATTTATACCATAACTTAGCTTTCTTATGAACCACTGTCATAAACTTAAGCACGCTTTCTAGACAGACAAAATGAAGGAACAATATGAAACGTGACCTTAAGGAATAAGGTTTAATTTAGTCAAATAGTAATGTTCAAGATGTTCCTGGTTATTGAGAGCAGATCGCCGTCGTCATTCGATAATGTTTCTAGTTAGTTTGCAATAAATATGAGAGTCGAAGTGACCGAGGCGAGCCTCGTGATGTTCGCTCAGATGACGGTATGGACTATCTAATTTTATTACCAATATATTGTCATTAAGTCGATACTGATCTTGTTATACGCACAATGAGAGGTACACGGGCCCTCGGGGCCTGCCCGATACAATTTATATTCAAATGACATTCGCTTATGGTCTCAGAAAATTTCTCACTCGTCGGATTTTCACGTAATCTTAAATTGATGGTGTCAACGACTGGCCAGACGTCACAACCTCATAGATAAGACCACAAATTTCCATTGTAATCGTGTGACCTCTGAACTTACCTATAAGCCGAGTAAACAAACATTATACGGAAATATAAACTTGACTTAATAAGACAATAAATGTGTGAAACATAAAGTTGCTTTGGGTATAAGTCTAAAATATTATACATGTTTATTGGAGTCTACGTATCTCTATCGATGACGTCATAGATGTCTTTAGATTTCGAAAGGCTTAAAGGCAGTCATAGATTTTATCAACTTCACACGTAGTATTAATTAGTAAATCTACAAGCCACGTGGTGACTGGTCTGATTATGTAGTGCTAGTGTCATTCAAGCTTATGACATCGTGATCAGGCGACTCGGTTAAACTTCGTCCACTCCGCCTTGCTGAGAGACGAACAGCTTCTCACGGGTATTTGAGCCAGAACTAGCAACTATACAAATAAAAAAATCACCTTGTGTACAGTTCACGTGGCGCTGTTTACAGGCCATATAAACTGACCGTGTTTACTGTGTAACCGCTCATCCTCCATTTAACGTTGGGCTACTTTGGTAACGTCTAAATTAGTCAAGTGAGAAAAGCTAACGCTCGTAACCGTGTTCGATCGCCCTCTAAATCGTGTCGATAATGACTTTTTTTGACTCTTACACTCCCATCACTTATTATGTTTATTCTGCCCTATTACCGTAAAAGGGAAACTTGTGATGACATCATAATTTCGTCAATGCCTAAGAATGTATAGTTGCTTCAAAATAGATTGTATATGCGGTAGTTAATTGAGATTTTATTCCCACAAATACGTACGTATATCAAACTTAAGCTTTTCTGTATACATGTAATCGCGACAAAAAGTAGCCTATGTCCTTCTCCAACGTCCAATCTATCTCTGTACAAAAAATTAATTCAAATCGGTTCAGCGGTATAGCCGTGAAAACGTAACAAACAGACGGAGAAACAAAGTTTGTTTTCAATTTATAATATGCACGTTTGGCCTAGTGGTTTAACGGTCACCACGCCGTTTCCTACTTCGCCAAGTGCCGTGGGTTCAAATCCCACGTAGCACAACACTTTGCGTGATCCACAAATTGTTGTTCTGAGTCTGGGTGTTCTTTGTGTCCGTTTCATGTATGTTTGTAAAGTCCCCCGCGACACAGGATTTATTCCTAACGCGGGAGTTGTAAAAAAAAAAATATTACTAGTACTAATACTAGTACATATTGCTATATTTTGTAAATTCTTGCTATTTATATCAAATATAAATAATATATAAATAACTTTATTTTATTTGCTACACTTCTACGCATTAACTGCTTAATACTCTACCATGAAATTTTGAACAGTCTCTTTGTTTGCTATAAAGCGTATATGGTGTTTCGTAGCGTGCTTAGTTTCTTTATATACAATAAAAACTTTTATGTGTTAATAATTTCAGAATAATTCGTTGTTTTAATTAGTTTCTTCTTCGACATCCCTTCCATACGTCTGCCATCCTTTTTCGTTCAGCACAACCTAATGCAATGGTTGACTGATAGACAGTACATCAAATGTAAATTTAATGTAAATAAATATGTCAGACAATTCAGTTATTCTTATAGGATTAAGAAGCGTTACTATCGCTAGGGAAGGCGTCAGAAATCGATCAGAGCCAGTTCACGTCGATGGATTTCACTGATTCGGATTAACTAAACAAGTAAGCGTTAATCCTTTCTCACGTGAAATATTATCAGAAGACTTGCAGTAATTACTATTACATGTGTAAAGGTAGATAGACCGAGCTCGAATTGCTTCTGCGGTGGTCCGGCCCCGGCAGCACACTATCGATGGATGAGCTCACTTCATCATATTAATAAACCTTAGCATACTCACTCGGCTTACGCGCACCTAGATTAAGCGACTCATTATACACTATCTTTAGGCTAAATATTAATTGAGACATTTCAAACTACCGCCAAGAAATCGATACGGCGAAACAAATGGGTGTCGATAAATAACGTCAGCCGCAGTAGTTTATTCTTTTGACGATTAAGGAAGCAATTGTCATTATACCGAGTGAAGCTTTTGGAGATCAGACCATAAGGATCCGTGCAATCAGTTGAATCGCAATTCTTTCTGTTAATCGCATTATAAATTGACATCGGTCGCTGTCCCGGCCTTTGTCGGCGTCGCATCTTAAGGAATGACTCCAGAATTTATGCTTCTAAAATAATGATTACAAATTTAATAGCGGTGTCTATAATTTTTCTATATCCTTAGATATTTATATTAAAATTAAAAGCCTGATGTCGATAAATTATATTGATTGTCTTTAATTTTTATTAACAACAAAACGAGTAGAATATTTCATGCGACAGGTCTTGTTTAGTTTAAAAAACTGTTAACAATAATTTTTTATACAGTTTTATTTGTTCGCGGCTTACGGCTTGCCCTGGTTGTTTATTTATTTGTTTGTTTGTGTCAATTCTAGTAATTGAAATTTGACTCCCTTCCTGTTGACAGATTGATCTGAAATTTGGTACACACCTTTAGTTCTGGTGGCAATACAATTATATAAATTCTGTTTCATTGTAAATCCAAGATGCCCGCCGCTACAAAATGGCGGTTTATAAATTTTGTCTCGACTACCTTAATATGGGTATCAAATGAAAGGGCTTGACTAGTAGAACACAGTTCACTATAAATATAAATAAATAAATATAAATATTTTTTTAGACATCTAACACACAACGCCATCTAGTCCCAAGCTAAGCAGAGCTTGTGTTATTGGTACTAGATAACTGATACAAATACATATATACTTTTTATTTGTAAATACATTTATATTATACATAGAAAACACCCAAACTCCGAAACAAATATTTGTAGATCATACAAACCTTTGGTCCAACTCGGGAGTCGAACCCGAGACCTCATGATCAGTAGTCGCACACGCCAACCGCGAGACCAACGAGGCAGTCGAACTATGAAAACAAATTAAAATCTAAAATGACCGACGCTACAAAATGGTGGTTTATGGTTTACACATTTTGTCACGACTACCACTATATGGGTATCAGATTAAAGGGTTTGACTAGTAGAATACAGATGAGAAGTACTATGTAATGAAATTAAAACTAAAAACTTGAAAATAAAAATATGTAAAAAAAAAACGGTTTTATTGAAAATAATGTACCTACTGAAACCTCTCACCGCTCGGATTTTGTACATTCTTCTTTCTTGGTTAAATCTGTCCTGTTATGGAATGCGCTCCCTCTCGAGATCAGGATGGCGAAAACACGTCAAGCCTTTAAATACTTGTTGCGGAAACATTTCACAAAAATATTAACACCACAATCCTAAATTTTATCCTCTTCACAACAAAAATATATATTAGGTCTTTACCTATGAAATTGCCGTTCTTCAGTACTGGTCATTTCAAATAAAAAAAAGTTTGTAATGGCTCTGTATTCTAAATTCAAATTCATTTTGTTTTAAAACCATGAATTCTATTTACAAACTCAGTCTTTTATTTTCTGATTAGCGTTGTATTTTCATTACATTTGAACATTTTTCGTCATCATGGATACTTTAAAAATTCGTGTAATTATGGAATATGAGTTCCGTCGTGGCACCAACGCGACACAAACGGCACGTAACATCAAAAACGTTTACGGAGAGAACTGTATAAACGAACGCACAACCCGTTATTGGTTTTCCCGGTTCCGTTCTGGAAATTTTGACTTGAAAAATGAAGCTCGTGGTCGTCAGGAGACTTTGGTTAACAATAATGAATTTAAGGCGATTGTGGAAGCTGACGAAACTCAATCTACAGCTGAGCTAGCAGGAGCTTTTAATGTAAGCATCAAAACAATATTGATCCATTTGCGTCAAATTGGCAAGGTAAAAAACTTGATAGATGGGTGTCCCATGACCTTAACGATCGCCAGCGCAACGTACGCATCGAGACTTGCCTTGCGCTGCTCAACAGGCAACGAAATGAAGGAATTTTTAAACGAATTCTTACGTGCGACGAAATATGGATTCTGTTCGACAATCGAAAGCGCTCAGCAAGTTGGTTAGACCCTGGTTCAGCACCAAAGCAATGCCCTAAACCAAAAATGACCCCTAAAAAGGTGATGGTCACTGTTTGGTGGTCTAGTGCGGGTGTGATTCACCACAGCTTTTTACAAAACGGCATGAGCATTAATGCAGATGTGTACTGTGAAGAACTGGAGTGAATGATGGAGAAGCTTGCACATCTGCAACCAGCTTTGGTCAATCGGTCGTCCCCACTGCTCCTTCACGACATCGCGCGAACTCCATACTGCGCAACAGACAGTCTCCAAGCTGCAAGAGCTGGGGTTGGAAGCTCTCCCTCATCCGCCATACTCACCAGACCTTACTACCTACCGACTATTACGTTTTCCAAAATTTAGACAACTTTTTAGTGGGTAAAAAATTCAATTCCCGAGAGGCAGTACAAAATGCCTTTGAAGAGTTTGTTGCCTCCCGTCCAGCTGATTTTTACATGTAGGGCATCAAAAAAAATGCCAATGCGTTGGCAAAGATGCGTCGATTGCATGGGTGATTACTTCAAATAACAGAAATAAAAAAGTTTTAAAAAATAAGTACTTTCACTTATTGCATACAAAACGGCAATTTCATAGGTAAATACCTATTATAAGGTATTATGTATGTATATGTATATTATGTGTATATATGTATATATGTGTGAGTATATAATTACTTAAATATTATGTGTACTAATATCCTAATGATATAAGTAATAATGTAAAATCATTAAGTAATTTACATTTGTAAGCTCTCTCTCTGGAAATATGATATACTATAATGGAATTATTTTATTTAACATTTCTGAACATTGTGCATCTACCATTCTTGGCTCTGCATCACCCTAAGGTCGACTGGTAGAAAATGCCTACGGCATTAAGTCCGCCTGTGCAACAATTATGCATGAAGACTTAAATAAATAAATAAATAAAATAAACCTAAAAAATAATTTGGTAAAAAATATTCGGTACTACAAAATCGTTGGGCCCGTGTTTCCATCCAGTCAACTCAATTTACGCTACGCCCAACGATTTTTTTAGTTAAGTGCAAATAAAAAAGGTGAAAAAAAAAAAACTAATCTGTGGGCAACAAATGAACACTTATTACGCGACCCAGGATGAGAATTCGCATTCACATACGCGAAAGATCTACAACAATTTAGACATTTGCGTTAACACTCGCATTCATATCTAATAATGCGAATGTGAATAGTGTGCACGGTAGCCGTTGAGTGATCTCAAAAATCGTGTCAAAATAAGTGTTTTTTTTTAATTTATTATCCTACTGCCTTAAAAATTTCAAACTTATTGGGTTTCATTTAAATTTAGTACTTTAAACTTAATGAAAATTGTTTTTAGCATATCTCAATATTCGCATTCGCAATCGCGATTGCATTTGCGAATGTCTAAACTGTACCATTTGTGAAATCTCTATGGTTCAGCTTGTATTCCCGAAATCGTGCTACGGTGTGTTTTTGTGTGTGTTTTTGTTGCATGTGGATGTCCTAATAACTTCAAAGATTTGGAATTATCAAAATTTTATATCAGAGTACTTGCAATAAACCGGGTTTTAAAACTAAAAATGATTTGTAGGTAACTGTTAACCTGACATATAAAATTTTATCACGAAACAACAAAGTTTACAAATTATTTATTCCCTACCTCTAGAAACAACGTTTACGAACAAGGCGTCATAGCAACTACATTTTATGATTTATAGCTAAAAACAGGTAGACTACATAAATAACTGAAGTAAACGGTAACGATAGCTTAGACAAGCAAGTATTTTGTATCTAGTATTGTGTTACAGAAATTTTATCTTAAGTATTGTTTATAAAGTTGATTGGAGGCCAATCTTGGAAGCTTGGCTCTGGGAGAGTAAAATGCGTGCTGCCACGCGAGCCCTTCGTGTACTCGCCGCATTACTCAAACCTCATTTAGACCTAACTACGTTGCATTGAAAGGAGCAATTTTATTGTACTCTATTGATTCTCTTGACAGGGCGAGAACGCACGTCTTGTTACAACTAGTTTATTTTATTCTGACATTACGGCTCATTAAAATATATTGCAATGTATTCATTCGGATATTAATTTTTAGTTTGTTATGGTTACACAGCACAATTTAGTTCAAAATAACAAGTTCATTATACGTTCGTAACTTTGAAACGTGCCAACGGGAGTTGCATTCCTCCAGATGTAAATCTTAGGCATCAAACTGTTCATTATCTAAGAATTATCAAAGTGTACAGTCATATCATAAGCTTGTTTTTTATATGGTTGCGCGTTCAGAATACCTTTTAAGTTTAATTTTTTTAATTTTAAGAACTCAAAAATAAACATTTTTACAATCTGGATTTAGGCATTACGTTCTCACAATTGTCAGCAAAATATAGATAGCTCCTGGTGACGATGGTGATTAGTAGCGTACTGCATAATTATCAAGCCACCTCACAAACTAAAAAAGTAAATACCGATCGTTACTGCACCATAGACATAGACATCCAAGTTAAAATAGATAAGACTTGTTCTTTTTGCAACAAGGTTTAAGAATGAAACTAACAGTGCAAGTCATCATCCATCACTTATACACCTAATTGACATACCATCATCTATAAATATTCTATCAGTAATAAAATGACAGAAAAAAAAACGTGTGACACTCGGGGACTGCCGCGGTAAAGCTATTGCATAGCATTTTTACGGGTGCTTGTATACTTACGGAGCACACATGCGGTGAGTGTGGCATTATAAAGGTATGATAGATACCTATATACTTTCTCACAAACAGCTGCTTACGTATTCGTCCGATTTCAGAGCAGCTCGTCTCGATCCGTGCGAGCTTCGGGTGTTAGATTTTATTTTCGTTACGGAATTTCTTGATTCGGTCGCCGCGCTCAAAGCCCGCGATAAAAGCTATGCAATAGCTTAAAAGTTTCAGAAATAACCAACAACTTTTGATAAAATTTAAATGGCGTATGTCACTCAGGCTATTCTAACGAATCTATAAACACCTAATTATAAAGCTAGCTATATTTAAGTCTGTTTGCACTGACTCTAGTTTAATTTGAAAATACGACTGCTTTGAGCTACACAGATACGTTTGTTATTCATATGCATACCAGCGCATTCAAGTCTAATTTACAACTACCCTCTTTCAAATGACATCATTACAACAAGTGCCCGGTAAGGAGTGACAGCCTGCACTAGAATGGCAGCTGTAGTCATAATAGAACCACCTTATATTCGTTTAGTAAACGCTACGCTACCATGAACGCGCAGATCCAGAAATCCATAACACAATACATTGCTCGTTTTATAATAAAGAATCCAGGCTACTTTTCCAGCACATTTCTAGTGGAAGTGCTATGGAATAGAAAATAATTTTATAAACCGCTTGAGTAAAACTTATGAACTTGTTTACATGGTAAAGATTACATGCTTAGAGTGTAATCAAGTTTAGTAAACGAGATCGAACTTGCTTGAACTAAATAACTAGCGAAGTCAATAATCTTATAAAATTGAAGGTTAGAAATAAATCTGTTTGTAATGATGTCAATATTTTATTTACATAAGGATGTAAAATATGAAACATTTAAATTAAAATGAAACATACAAAGTTTCAATTGCATATCTTTGATAGTTTAGATTTCATTGATACCAAAAAAACACCGATTTCGTCACTGACACACTGATGATCATCAAAACTGTTAGGGTACTTCCTGAAGTGCTAGAAAGCTGAAATTTGGTATGTAAACTAAGTTTAGTATACAAACAACAAAAAAAATCATAAACCTATTACTTTTGCCCCCCAACCCCCAAATTTGGAGGCCCAATTAGTCTAGTCAACAAGTTCCATACTTGTTGACTAGACTAAAAGATGCAGTAGCATCACTAGGCCGCCATGGTGTGGGTCGCCATGCTGCATTGTCTGGATTCGCAGTAAGCATGGTGACCACCACTCTTGGATTCTGATTATGCTTTCCATCAGGCAGAGTAGAGTCATTTTGGCGGGCCAAACATTAAAAAAAAAAAAAAAAATTTGGGGCTGAAAGTTTGTATGAGACTTTCACAAATGTTTGTGCTAGAGGTTTTATTTTTAGTACACGGACTTTTTCGAAAGAAGAAAGAAGATGTACAAGAAATACAGCCCAAAAAAAAAAAAAATAGGAAACTTACAAAAAGAAATGAAATCCCACCAAAAACATTTTCATGTAAAATGTTGCCAAGACGACTGCATATGGCTTACCCTGTGAAAAAGATATCAGATCTCATGTAGTGCCAAGGTTCTGAATCTACACGCCCTAACTCTACCAACCCTAACTTAATAAACTCTACATCTCAGTAAAAATATATGGCTTGGCTGTTTCGTTACTTCAGAAACTAAATATTCGTATAACACATTACTTCAGAAACTAGATATTTGCAAACACAAAAGGCGTTCGTTTCCCCTTCGTGACGGTATGGTAGCGAAACGGCGAAGCCATACATTTTTACTGACATGTAGAGTTTGTGAAGTTAGGGTTGGTAGAGTTAGGGCGTGTAGATACAGAACCTTGGCTCTACATGAGATCTGATATCTTTTTCACAGGGTAAGCCATATGCAGTCGTCTTGGCAACATTTTACATGAAAATGTTTTTGGTGGGATAACTTTTACGGCAATAAAAGTTTGCACTTTCGATTTATAAAAACATTTGATTGTTTACCTAAATAACATAAATAAAAAAGACTATTGAGATATTATTTTAAATATAATACAAATATTTAAAATACAATATATTATTTATATTATACGTAATAAAAAAAATCGCCCAAGTGCGAGTCAGACTTGCGTAGGAAGGGTTCCCGGTTCCGTACTATTATCTATACATTTCAAGCGTCTAGTCTACCTATTGCCGTTATCAATATCGAGCAAAAAAATCACATTTGTTGTATGCGAGCCGCCCTCAATATTTACTTTATTCTGTTTTTTAGTTTCAACTGTCTGAGATATGGACGCAGTCGGGTTTTTATTTTATAATAATTTATATGTACTTGTTTTGGAACTAGTTTTGAAATAAATATCAGTTTTAGATTTTTTGCCATTGTTAAATTTACAAGCAATCCTCTGTTAAAAGTTTATAACTTTGTGAATTAACTCACTTTTAAATAAAGAAATATCTACATATTACACAACCGAAATACGATGACAACGTAAAAAGTTGGCGCTATTCAGATCTGACGGCTCCTGTACTTAAAATCCGTACTTAACTGATCTGACTGAAGCTTCCTGTCCTTTGTACTCAGTATTAAAACAATTGTAAACATCGCCATCCATTCGTCTTAGAAATCTCAAATGATAACAAGTAAATAAATGTGTGTCATTAGCTCACAAATTCACTCATCAACAAACCTCGCCTTCAAACAGTCCTCGAATAATAAGTTAAAGCTCTGAATGCCCTTTGCTGTAAGATTTAGTTGTGTCTGCTTACCCCCGAGGAACAAATAAGTGAGGTGTGTTTTACTTTATTTAGTTTGTGTAACAATACCCGGCGTGAACTCAACTCGGGTTCTAATATTGAGCTCATATGTCAATATGCGGTCTTTGCATTCTCAATCCTAATCCAATAAAGTCTAAGTCGAAAATTTAAAAACTCCTTACGGCTTTTTCTTCATTTAGTCAGCCTCAGAAAAGGCGTGAGTTACGATTTGAGTTATTTATAACGTCCAGTTTGTGCAGTGAGTACATAGTCCTTGGCTGGCTTCATTGGACTCACGAATGATCTTAATTAGAAGTATTGTGGGGAAGAGTAAATTATGTCTGTCGAGGCTTTTGTAGTGCCGTTCGTCCCTCGTTCTCTATTCCTGTCCATTACCTCTCTCTAAATCATGCACTATCTGATGCTGGAACATGCCCCAAAGCGTTGATTAGGAAATTAATGAGACCTTAATGGAAGTAATCTTAATGCCGTTTAATTTTTATGTCTCGATAGTGATTACATGAATTTTAATACGCAAAAGCAATAACTGTCAGTTAACTGTATTTGATTTAATGGGTCATCTACATAATATTGAAGATGCCGCACAACAAATTGACTTTCTATTGGTTTCCATTTGTCAAACTGTGTACTTGTATATACTCGTATACGTATCGAACGAATTCAATGTATCTCACTTAGTGCTAGTGTAAATAATACATTAATTGAGTTAACTAACTTTAATAATTTAACATGATGGTTTTGTATTAGTCGCGTTTTTATTATGTGTGGAATTGCAATGGATTTTAATAAAGTTTTATTTATGAAGCTGGCCAACAATTGAATTTAATGGTACATCCAATAGGCATCATCCAATACCCCGCACAAGCCAATTAGCGTTAAATTGGCACATATAATTCTATTTATACATATATTCTCGACTCGACTGCCTCGTTGGCGCAGTGGCAGCGTACGCGACTGCTGTGCATGGGGTCTCGGGTTCGGTCGAACCAAATCTTTGTATGACCTTCAAATATTTGTTTAGGAGTTTGGGTGTTTTCTATGTATAATATGTATGTATGTATTTACAAAACAAGCGTATATGTATTTATATCAGTTGTCTAGTACCTATAACATAAGCTTTGCTTAGCTTGGGACTAGATGGCGTTGTGTATTAGATGTCCGAAATATTTGTTTTATTTATTTATTTGTTTTCTGAAAACAACTGAAAATCCTGTGAGGTATTTTTTGGTTTTTGTATGTCAGTAAATAACCGCAATCTAATGCTACCAGCGAAAAAAAAGTAATCTACTAGAATTAAAATCCCAATTCTAATATGGTATATTTAAAATTTTAACAAAAACAAAAACCGACTTCAAGGATCGACTCGATTTCTCTTGGATGCCATCATCAGATCTTAGTGTCCTTATCATGGTACCGCCGTTGGGATATCTTCTTTCCATAAAAAAAGAATCATCAAAATCGGTTCATAAACGACGAAGTTATCCGCGAACACCCAAAAAAAAAACATATAGGTATAAGGTCAAATTGAGAACCTCCTCCTTTTTTGAAGTCGGTTAAAAATTCGGTAAAATGCAGCTAATTCACTTGGATATTATATGCTTTAATATCTATCAACAGTCTTTATTACTCTTCTACAGAAAAAGGATAGTCCTTAGAAAGGAAATTTTGGCCTACCATACCACGTATATCACGGTGACCAACATCAACCCGTCTAGCCAGATTATTAGTCCAGTCGAGATAGACATTTAAATAGAAAAAATTCCGGGGAGCGATTTTTTTTTAAACGTCAGGGGGGTGGGGGCTGGGGGGTGGTTGGAAGTATAAATCTCGATTTTCGAACTAATCCCGGTAGAGGGTTCGCCGCTATCTTGGTTTAAAGTTTTTTTTTCGTTTTTCTGAAACAGCAAGTTAATTTTCAACTTTAGAGTAAAAATAACAGTATCCAAAGTTGTTGGAAATTTAATTTCTCACAAGTTTGGTCATTTTCATTTTTACGCTAGGATCAATATTTGCGGAGTTATAAAGTATGAAGTTTATTAAAAAAATCGTAATGGGTGGAATTTTATTTTCTTCAACTTTGGTTCTTGCACCTTTTTTTACTCCACGCTCAATATTTTCGGATTTATACTCAAATTGGTTTTTTTTTTCATATATTTTGTTTATTATCTAGTTTATTTGAAAAAAAATTGTTTTTATGTTGATAGTATAACTCTGCAAATATTGATCCTAGCGTAAAGATGATAATAACCAAACTTGTGAGAAATTAAATTTCCAACAACTTTGGATACTGCCATTTTTGCTCTAAAGTTGAAAATTAACGTAACTCGTTAATTTTCAGAAAACCGAAAAAAAAACTTCAAAACAAGATGGTGGCGAACCCTCTACCGGGATTACTTCGAAAATCGAGATTTATACTTCGAACCACCCCACTCACCGTTTAAAAAAATAAAATCGCTCCCCGGATTTTTTTCTATTTCAGGGTAGTTTTATGTCTATCCCGACTGGACTATATGGTGTGTTTCAAGTTTTCCTTCTCTATGCAGTGCTGTTGTCATTCATATTTGGCACCCACAGGATAAATAGGGGTGATGGCAATTGTAGTGCCTTGATGGCGCAGTGGTAGAGTATGCGACTTCTGAGCTTAAGGTCTCGGGTTCCATTTCCGGGTCGGACCAAATGTTTGTATGATCTACAAATATTTGTTTCGGAGTTTGGGTGTTTTCTATGTATAATATGTATGTATTTACAAAAAAAGGTATATATGCACATATTTATATCAGTGGTCTAGTATCCATAACACAGGCTCTGCTTAGCTTGTGACTAGAGGGCGTTGTGTGTTAGATATCCAAAATATGTATGTATGTATTTGACGTATTTTTTATCAATCACGGGTTCACGACTACTGTTTTAGTTTTACGATTTTTTTTTTGAATTAATAATTGATAAATCATTTATTCGTGAGTAAATACTGCTGCTCAATGAGTTATCATAGAACTGATGGTTTATTTTTAGTATACAGACACTTCGATTTTACTGTCATGATGCTACCATACTATTTAGAAACAATTTAAATTTATTGTAATTTCATATAACTAAAGTCTAATCCAAGATTTCCTGATGGTTTTGCTAGCATTGACACTAAACTTCTAACGAAAGACGCTCATTACACTGGTAAATGACTAAATAGCGTGAGTCGATTGCCAGAAGCCGGACCCGACCGCATTCTGCAGCTTTACTGCTCGTATTAGTCGATAAATAGTTCATTTGTGTGAAAAATAAACCTATTTAGTGTAACTAACAACTAGGTATGTGAAATGTAACGAGAAATTATTAGGTAGTTGGCCTATACGTTTAAGTTTAGTATATGGAAATTGTTCTTAAAAAAGTTTAATTTAACTGGATAAAGAATTTTTTGAACCACACATTTTTAAATAAAACATGCCGACTCTTTGTTTACAAAACCAATATATATAAATCTAATATAGAAAATTCTCATCGCGGTTTTTGTATCTTAACTCCTCCGAAACGGCTGAATCGATTATTATAACATTTTCTGTGCATATCGGGTAGGTCTGAGAATCGGCCAACATCCATTTTTATACCCCGAAAAGATAATGGTGTCCCACCCCTAAATATTTGTTTTTATTGCAATACAAAATTTGCCGGGTCAGCTAAATAATTAATATAAAAATGATCCCTATTTCCCTTGGTCACGGCATCAGGCGTGAACAGTTGAACCAATTTCAATTATTCTTTTGGATAGCAGCCCATTTATTGAAGAAAGCTATGCATGAAAAATGTTAACAATTTATTCCTTTTGATAGACACAGACAAAGTTGCTCAAATCAGCTAGTTTATTTATATACTTTTTATTTAAATGTTAATCAAGTGTCTCAAATCTACATACTACAATGCGGCACTCTTCACCCGAAGTTAAGTATATGACTAACTGACCATAATGATTTAAGTTTTTAAAATAACATCCAGTCATAATCAATGCAGATTAAGCTTACGGTATACAATGTAGGCTTTAAATGTAAATGTGATAAATTATTGTGAATTAAATTATTTGGATAGAGGGTGATAAATATCAGTTGTCAGGCCGCATCCAATCGGGACGTGATGAAGATGTATACGCGTAGGTACAAGAACTAAATGTGACAGTAAATTACACGTGACGGCGCGTGAAGACATCTGCGGTAAAAAAGTGAACATTGTGAGTGGAGGATTAACTGGTACAAACTGAGAAGTGTCACCTCGGGGGCGCTCGCCGCGCATTCAACATGCGACGCTCGATTCCATATCAACACGCAACTTGACGCATGGCAAACGTCTTAATGCATCCATTAACATAAACATTCTCATCGTAAACACTTATTGACGTTCGTATAAATTTACTTTATCTTTTTGGCATCATGCTTCTTCCTCAATATTTAGGGAAACTTCTACGTTGATACGCGCTTGCGCCTATCTTGTTTTCGGTAATAGAATACCAAGAATATTTTATCAACGCACGACCGAGTAATTTAATATAAAGCGTATCACTAAATGATCTCTCGGTCGCGATGACTATCGTGAGGTTAATAACGGTGTTGGAGGTTCTCTACGCGAGACACGCGTCCGCGATATTATCGCCTCCGAAGCATTATTGATGAGAGCCCGCCATAACCAAATAGCCCGAGGATCACGTTTGTTTACTTATCTAACGTTTGTTAACTGTTCTATTCTGTGACTAATTGAAACTGACGCCGGTTGTTGAACTCGTTTAAGACAGGTGCAGCTCAAAATGGCATTTTCGTGAGATTATGCTGCGATTGTTGACTACCGAGCTCTGATAACAACATGCCTTTTGCGTGTTTTGTGCGGGCTCTGTCTAATTGTCAAACAGAAGCTGCGCCTGAGCCTTAACGACTGCTTCAAAAGCTACGTCGTTTATGGAAGAGAAACGGCATAAATTACGTTTACTGTTGTTGAGATTGCTTCATTCATTCTTGTCTCGCCCATTGAGTAACTCGGTTACATGCAGAGTCTTTGCAAATTGCGAACAATGCTACGTGTCTCGGAATAAACTATCTGCTTTGGGTATTCGCTATTGACATTTAATTTTCGTATACCAACAACAATCGTCTTAAGGCCTAGATAAGATCGGGAAAGAAATCTATTCGAGTTGTATTGTAAGTGTACTTGTTATTCGTGCCAGTAAGATACGAAAGAGTTAAACGGCCGCGGATAGCAATGCATGCATTAAAAGCTTGTTTGTATTTCTTGATTCATATAAAATCAGAACTAAGCTTCGAGTTGTGTTATCTTATAATTAGGTTGATTTCGTTGTTACTTAATTAGATACACAACTTTTCAATTATGTTTACTATTATCTGTTATTTATAATTCCCACACACGTGGCAACCATTTCTGATAGTAACTAAGTTTAAGTTATTTAGAATCGTGTCCTAATTTGGAATTAGAAATAACAAGTGATCATGAACCTTTTAATGTTATTATTGAGCTCGGACACGAAGATGATTACGAGCTGACCAAAAGAAAGAGTAATATTTTTTTTAAGTTGATATTTTGATTCTGTTCTTTATCTTATTTTATACCGTATTCGCTTTAGTAGCGTTATAATACTTTAAGAAGTATCATGTGTTCTTATAGCAAATAAATAATATTCGTAACTTAAAATTAACTTGAAAGTGTGGACGATAAACATTGTTAATGTTCGTTGATAAGGAGAGGAGTAGTACTGCCCGTAGGAGACAAGATGTAAGGGGCTTTTGTAGGGTTGAAGTGACGAGTTATTTAATCTCTTTCGGCAATTTTGGATACACATTGAATTGTATTGCTTAAAATGCCGTTGTCATGATTATGAATTTAAGTAGGTATTTCATTCATTTAAGTATCATGGAAAATTGCAAACATTTCAAGTTAACTTCATTTTCCCGTAGAGGGCCACGCTTCGGCATGAATGAGCCTGCTCGACCGGAGTGATACCACGGCCTCGCAAAAAACCGGTGTGAAACAACGCTTGCGCTATCTTTCACCGAGGCTTTACTCCAATCCCTCCCCCCTTCCTCCTCCCCATCCCCCTCCCCATCCTCCTCCCCATCCCCCAAAGGCCGGCAACGCAATGGCGACGCCTCTGATGTTGCGGGTGTCCATGGGCGGCGGTAATCGCTTACCATACGTTTACGGTGATGTCTGCTCGTTTGAACATATTCCATAAAAAAAATGTATAACTCTTGTACTTTGAAATTCAATTCTTGTTTCTACCAGATTAGTTTGAAGTTTTCCATTACAGTTATGATGGTATGATGCAAACGTGCATAACAAGAGCAAGCGGGGCTAGCAGCAATCTACAACACGCTTAACTGATTTCTCGCGACAATCGAGCCTTGACATTTGCGATGCGCGTGAGTCGGGCAACCGTTGACCCGTAGCACTCACTTCGTCTAACATGTGGGACATATCGCCCGCTACAGCGAGCATTAGCGTCCATTCATACAATATGCCATTATACCTGTGTGTTTATGACCGAATCACGACATTCTACATCCACGATATGACATCGAGTGCTTACTGAGATTAAGTACAATGAACTCTTAGTTCAATATTCAATCACCGGTATTATATGATATCGTCGTGATAGCTCTTAAGATGTTATTATTATAGTTCTATTAATAGACTGAATCGATTTCAAACAAACCAGTACGTAGGTACCCAGTACCTTTATATTCATTATTTCACGTAGGTATTTTATAGCAATAAATGTTTACCTAACAGTTTATGTGTTAGAGGGGTCTCAATGTTATCAATTTGGAAGTAACTCAGTCTGTCCGTTATGCTTTCGTGGCTGCACCGATTTTAAACAAATTTGACTTCTTCTACTTTTTTATTTATTTCTCCATGTTCTTCGCCAGCACTAAAGATACATAGAGCCAATCCACGAAATCCTCTTAGGGTTTATTTGGGAATTGGCGAGTCACAATACGTTATAACTAGTATAATAAAAGTCGTGTGGTGTCGTGGGACACCAGATAGGAACGAAGTTCCTTATCATAAAAATATTTATTTCAAGTTCTATTCAAGGTATAAAGAAAATAACTATTCGTGTATACATTTTTTATAATGATTTTTTTACGATAAAAAAAAAACTAAACTTGTGCTGCCACCTAGTAATCTCTACTGAAACAAGTTCTGTCTAGAGTTACTCCGTACTTGTTACATATGCAACTTACAGATTATATAAAACTTTTCGTTCACGAAATAAATAAAAAAGATTTCAGACATTTTTTCTAAATACATACATATTATACATAGAAAACATCCAAACTCCGAAAAAACAAATATTTGCAGATCAAAAAAAAAATTCTACACAGGATTCGAACCCGAGACCTCACATCATTCCCATCCGGTACCCCGGTACCCCTCCGCAACGGAACTTCCCCATAAGGAACTTCGTTCCAAAAAAAAAATAGTCTACATTCATCTACCCTACCTCATGTGTAAAATACTTTTGAATTTATACTTGTAGCTTTTTGAACTTCCTGTATAACATCAGAAAATTTTCAGGTACTTTTCGATTAATGAAATCAAATTCATACTATAAAAATAAAATAAATAAATATTTCGGACATCTAACACACAACGCCATCTAGTCCCAAGATAAGCAGAGCTTGTGTTATGGGGTACTAGACAACTGATACAAATACATATATAGTTTTTTTTTTTGTAAATACATACTTATTATACATAGAAAACACCCAAACTCCGAAACAAATATTTGTAGATAATACAAACATTTGGTCCGACCCGGGAATCGAAACCGAGACCTCAAATACGCATTATTTGAAACATAGTATGAATTTGCTTTATCAACATTGGACTTAGAATCTTTGTCGTTGTTCTACCTAGGTATTCCTTATGTTCATCTTTAAAAATATTTTCGGTAGGTAGGAAAAGTCCTTCATTGAGAAATTGAAGAAATCTAGAATCGTCTCCTCTATCATTCTACAACAGTAGTACAAGTAAAAAAAGAAATAGGTGAATTCGTGATTATTTCTTTTTTTTTCTCCATTACTCTTTTCAAAGAAATATTCTAAATAATATGAGAAATATACTTTATAAGTATACTAATTGCCATATCTATATATCTATACTTATAATAAAAATGTAACAGGTCAAATTCTGTACATTGAAGATATTTTGTAAATTTTTTTTGGAGGGCCCTCTGTTATCGATACTGAAACTAAAACTATTTTTTTTTCATTTTTGTCTGTCTGTCTGTCTGTATCTTGGCCGCGCATCACGCCGAAACTACTGAATGGATTCAAATGAAACTTGGCATGATTTGAGTTCATACTCCGAGGTAGGACATAGGATACTTTTTATTCCGAAATTCCGGACGGTTTCCCTGTTAGGGGGGATGAAAGTCAAAATGTGTAATTAATTGTAATTCATTAACGAGTAGTCCGATTGCAATTTTTTTTTTTTTGTTAGAACGGAGAAACTCTGAAGATTGTAGCATAAAGTATTTAATTTATCACAATCTCTTTATCTATTGAAAAAATTTTTTTAAAGAATTTATCATTACGTAAAACAACATGTAGTGACATCTATTGCCAGCCATGCGTAATTAATAACACTTTGATTAATATATCGTGGAATAATCGTAGAACGTATTACGTATAATTCGGTGTAGCATTAAGTATTTGATTTATCGAAATCTCTCTATCCATAAATTCAGCACGGTTTCCTAGAGAAGAAGGGATGAAAGTCAAAATATGTACTTGGTTGTAATTCAATAACACGTGATTTCATTCATTCTTTTTTTGCTAGACAGCAAGTACTTTAAATATTGTTCCGTGATCTATTTATACATACCTATATCACGTATAATAAATCTGTAGACGTTGAGTTTGTCTGTTTCTATGCTTAAAACAGCGACATCTCTTGGATGATGATTTTCTTTTGAAAGTATAATAAAAATATGATGTAACAGATAAATTCTGTACATTAAAGAAATTTAGATGTTTTATCGGGAGGGCTCTCTAATCGTTACTGAAGCAATGAAATTTTATTGAAAATTGTTTCTAAACTTAACAGCGACATCTATTGGAATTAAGTAACACTAACTTCACAGTAGGATGTACCTATCCTATATACGAGTAATCTATATATGATTAATTTTTAAAGTAGGTATAATAATAGGTAGGTAGGTATAATTAATTCTGTACATTAGAGAAATTTAGATTTTTTTGGGAGGACGCTCTAATCGATTCTGAACCAAAAACTAAAATACCATAATAACGTTAAATGGTTATTGTAAAGGAGCAAAGTCCAAATGTATGAAGGAAGACGACTTTTCAGTAGACTGTATTTAATTTGCTGGTTTTACAGTAATAGATTACTAGAAAAAACTTGCAAAGTTGACAAAACAATTTGTATATCTTCTTCTTCTCTTATATCCTATAAAAAGCGGCCAAGTGCGAGTCGGACTCGCCCATGAAGGGTTCCGCAGCAGCAAGTAGCATAATACAATTTTTATTTTATTTTTATATTTGTGTTGATTGAATGAACGGTAAATTGCAGTTTACGATTTATGACGTATTAAAAAAAAACTAATTACTTACTAGATTTCGTTCAAACCAATTTTCGTTGGAAGTTTGCATGGTAATGTACATCATATTTTTTTTTTGATTTATCATTCTCTTATTTTAGAAGTTACAGGGGGGGGGACACACACTTTACCACTTTGGAAGTGTCTCTAACTAATCAGTTTAGAAAAGCATGATATTAGAAACATCAATATCATTTTCGAAGACCTATCCACACCCACACGTATGGGTTTGATGAAAAAAAAATTTTTGAGTTTCAGTTCTAAGTATGGGGACCCCCATAATTTATTGTTTTTTTTCCATTTTTGTGTGAAAATCTTAATGCGGTTCACAGAATACATCTACTTACCAAGTTTCAACATTATAGGTTTTATAGTTTCGGAAAAAAGTGGCTGTGACATACGGACGGACAGACAGACAGACATGACGAATCTATAAGGGTTCCGTTTTTTGCCTTTCGCACGGAACCCTAAAAATGAATTGCTGTTCGTTTGTCTCGCTAAAACTCGAGAACCGCCGGGCCGTGTAGGACTTTTTTTTTTTTTTTGAAACGTCAGGCAAAACAGAGGTATGTAGTACCTTGAAATAGTGATCGCGTTAATTCCCGTAAAAATAATTATTATTAAAGGACCTTATTGTTAGGACAAGGTTTGTGTATAAGAAAAATTAGAAGATAGCGGGCAAAGTTTTTTTTTTGTCCCCGACGTCTGTCTGTATCTTGGCCGCGCATCACGCTGAAACTACTGAATGGATTAAAATGAAACTTGGCACGATTTGAGTTCATACTACGAGGTAGGACATAGATTTTTTTAACAACGGGAAAAGTCTTTTTCTTTGTCCGCGACTGTACACTGCCTGTAGGAAGCTGAGACCAGCTGAGACAGATATGTAAATATGGCGGTACGAAGTTTATTTTTATTCTACCCTTCCTGAATATGTTCGCTCCATTTCTATTCTTCTCTTCCTGAACATTTTCACCGTATACCTATTCTTCCCTTCCTGAACATTTTCGCCCTAATTCTATTCTACCCTTTCCTGAATATTTTCGCTTTATTTCTATTCTTTCCTTTCTGAACATTTTCGCCCTATTCTTATTCTTCCTTTCCTGAAAATTTTCGCCCTATTTCTATTCTTCCCTTCCTATTCAAAGTGCTACAGCTTTCAGAATTTACTTATAGACAAGTCTGTTCTGATTTCTGAGGACTTTTTATTTTTTATTCTGTAATTTCTGAGATCTTTTTATTTTGTCTAAATCTGCCTAACCATAAAACTAGATAAGAAAATTTTAAAGTTATGTGGATTAGGATTTTTAACTCTTACCACAGTAAAAAACAAAAAAGGGAACGCCTCAAGACGATCGACGAGAGATGAGACCGCCTATGCTCAATTAAAGTGTTAAATAAAAATATAGTTTTGTGACTAATAAGAAACATTGTTTTTTATTACTTAAAAATATTTTTAAATTATGGTGTACCTCCAAAATTTTTAATCTTCCTAGATGTACCTTGAACCCAAAAAGTTTGCGGAACACTGAATGGACTATGGTGATGTGTGTTACTTCGACCTGAATGCAGACCTCCTTAACAAGCTTGACCGTCTTCTTAATAACTGCATTCGATTTATTTTCAATATTCGAAAGTATGACCATGTGTCTGCTTTGCGTTCCCAGTTAAAATGGTTACCTATTCGCCTACAGTGCAATCAGCGAGCACTTACCTTCCTATTTTCATTTCTCAACTCGCCATCCTTACCTACCTACCTTGCTCCGTATTTCCGATACCTGTGCTCTAATCACGATAGAAATCCTAGCTCAGTTAATAATCTGCTTCTCTCATGTCCGTCTCATTACTCCGACTTCGTGAACTGTTCCTTCTTTGTTCGAGCAGTAATACTCTGGAATGCGCTCCCGCTCGAAATCAGGATGTCCACTAACCGGTATACATTCAAAAATAAAGTACATGAGCTCTTTCTCAATGAACTGGCAGAATTTTCTAATCTATAGCTTACCGTCCTTTTTAAACGACTTCCAAAAGGAGGAGGTTCTCAATTTCATCGATTTTTTTTCTTAATGTATGAATGTACACGGATTACTCCTCCGTCAATTTGTGGACCGATTTTGAAAATTATTTTTGTATTCGAAAGGTTATGCTCCTCATGTGGTCCCATAGCCACCATATCTCCTGATATGGCGTGACCTTGAGCGGGATAGCTGCTCTTCGCGTAGAACTAAACAACCGAAGCGTCGGTGACGTCGTTGACGTTCGTCTCGAAATATAGCGAGTGTGGTACCTACTATTACATTTGGCTTGGCACCGACTTCAAACCTATGAATAGGTAGCATATACAAGTTATTTGATACTTTTTAGTTTTTAAGTCGGTTTTTTTAAACGAAGTTTTTTTTTCCATTATTTAGTGTATAAATGCTGTATTTATGTATACGTAATCTGTATATGTATATCTACTTATATATGTATGTTTGTATGTATAACGTTGAATATGATGTGATTATTGTAAATTTGAACGGACTTCTTATGTATATAAGATTTCACACTCCTGCCTTATAAGATTTCTCCACCACCCGAAGGTCGACTGGAAGAGAATGCTCTGGGCATTAAGTCCGCCGATGTACATTCTTAGTGCATAAAGTTAATAAATAATATATAAATAATCTACATTGTATTTATATTTCCAAAAAAGTGTGTGTGACCAGTTCCTAAAATTATCATCTCAATGTAACTAACACAACATCCACATCTGGTAGTTCTTAAACAGTTCCTAAAAGATACTTTACAATAGGTACGTTATATGATTACTTTTTTATCTATACTTATAATCTATCTATACTTATAATAAAAATGTAACAGGTCAAATTCTGTACATTGAAGATATTTTGAAATTTTTTTTGGAGGGCACTCTGTTATCGATACTGAAACGAAAACTATTTTTTTTTCATTTTTGTCTGTCTGTCTGTCTGTCTGTATCTTGGCCGCGCATCACGCCGAAACTACTGAATGGATTCAAATGAAACTTGGCATGATTTGAGTTCATACTCCGAGGTAGGACATAGGATACTTTTTATTCCGAAATTCCGGACGGTTTCCTTGGGAGGGGAGATGAAAGTCAAAATGTGTAATTAATTGTAATTCATTAACGAGAAGTCCGATCGCAATAATTCTTTTTTTGTTAGAAAGGAGATACTCTGACGATTGTAGCATAAAGTATTTAATTTATCACAATCTCTCTATCTATTGGAAAAAAAAATTATAAAGAATTTATCATTACGTAAAAAAACATGTAGTGACATCTATTGCCAGCCAAGCGTAATTAATAACACTTTGATTAATATATCGTGGAATAATCGTAGAACGTATTACGTATAATTCGGTGTAGCATTAAGTATTTGATTTATCGCAACCTCTCTATCCATAGGAAAAAGAATATCTATATCTCTCTGTAGACGTCGAATCTGTGTGTTTGGTTGTGCCCGCATGACTTAAAAATTCAAAATAATTGTGGGAACGTTTTATGCACAAGCATTGTGATTAATGTGGTATATAGTTAGTATTTGATAGGTAGGTATTTGTTTTATGTTCTCTCTTTCCATAGAAAGGGTTGTTTTAAATTTTCTTGCATAGTTTCTTTGCTTAAAACAGCGACATCTTTTGGAATCAAGTAACTAACTTTACAATAGGTACGTAATATGATTAATCTTTTCAACGTATAATAAAAATGTAACAGTTCAGTTCTGTACATTCAAGAAATTTAGATGATTTTTGGGAGGGCTCTCTAATCGATACTAAAGCAATTACATTTTCTTGAAAATTGTTTCTGTGCTCACTGAC
The DNA here is from genome assembly GCA_949125395.1 of Diaphora mendica. Taxonomy (NCBI): domain Eukaryota; kingdom Metazoa; phylum Arthropoda; class Insecta; order Lepidoptera; family Erebidae; genus Diaphora; species Diaphora mendica. Next base: position 30,586,288 of record OX421311.1, read on the forward strand.
GAACTGTGCTTAAAACAGCGACATCTTTTGGAATCAAGTAACTAACTTTACAATAGGTACGTAATATGATTACTTTTAAACGCATAAGAAAAGTGTATAAGATCAATTCTGTACATTAAAGAAATTTAGATTTTTTGGGAGGATGCTCTTATTGATACTAAACCAAAAACTAGAATGCCATAAACGTTAAATGGTCATTTATAATTATGATATTTATTTTAAGTTTAAAATACTTGAAAGAGGAGTAAACATATAACATAATAGTTCATCATAATTTACCAGAAAATGATACAAAACATCTTTATGATAGGTACCCGAAAGGCAGCGCGGGCGCGTGGCCTGCGCCCTGCCACAGAATAACTAATACATAGTACTGCCCTGCGTAGGTTACCAAACACGTCCAAATTGTTTAAAAAGCAGTACCCGCGCGGTCGGTCGGCTCCCTACACGACACACGCACCCAAATCGACTTCAAAACTCAGTAGTAGTTCTTGAATGTAAATTCGGATAAAAATTTATTTTTGGAACTATTTACTTGATTTTGGTTCTACCTACTATAAATATTACTTGGTATTATAATATTTCTTCTGTATTTTTAACCGACTTCCAAAAGGAAGAGGTTCTCAATTTCATCGGTATATTTTTTTGAACCGACTGCCAAAAGGAGGAGGTTCTCAATTTCATCGGTATATTTTTTTTATGTATGTACACGGATTATTCCGTCAATTTGTGGACCGATTTTGGAAATTCTTTGTGTATTCGAAAGGGTATGCTCCCCATGTGGTCCCATGGCCACCATATCAGGATCTGATGATGGGATCCTAAGGAAATCGAAGGAAACCCTCAAATTTATGTAAGCGCCTGCAATGAAGTTAAAGCAATTGTCTGCATGCCTTCATATTCTGTAGACATCATTTAATTTCGTAATATATAAAACGGGTCTTAACGATATCAGAGTTAACCTCAGATAGTCAGTTTACCTGAAATCACTTGAATTATAGTAACCTATAGAAGATAGTCCGTTTGAGATTTTATTACAAAAAATACCTGAAGTCCTTTCGATTTTATACAGCATGTATGTTACCTTTAGTCGTATTCTTTCAAGTTATTTAGGTGAAATGATGACGAGAGACTTGAGAAAGACTAAAAAGTGAAAAATAAAAAAAACTTCGTTTAAAAAAACCGAACCGAAAAAACTAAAAAGTACCAAATAACTTAATTTGTATGTGCTACCTATTCATAGGTTTGAAGTCGGTGCCAAGCCAAAATGTAATAGTAGGTACCGCACTCGCCGCGCGTGACCTTGAGCGGGATAGCTGCTCTTCGCGTAGAACAAAACAACTGAAGCGTCGGTGACGTCGTTGACGTTCGTCTCGAAATGTAGCGAGTGTGATACCTACTATTACCAAACCTAGGTAGCACATGCAAATTAAGTTAACTGATACTTTTTAGTTTTTGAAGTCAGTTTTTTTAAAACGAATTTTTTTTTTAGGATTTTGTCAGGTTTTTGTTGTACCTAAATAATTAGCAAATAGTCTTTTGTAGATACTAATTGGTTTTCTCGGTATTTTTAGAATTTTTTAAGGTTATAGCATAGGTACCTAGGTACCTATAATTTACTTTTTATAGGATTTAGTTAGGTTATTGGTATAGGCATAGGTAAGCAGATGTTTTTCGTTGCAAATATTTAATTACTTAGCCTTATTTGTTGGTGTTTTAATTTCTTTTAGTAAGTTTTAGATACCTTCCATTTTTTTCGTTGAATTAGTTGTAGATACTTAATTAATTTAGTTTTATTTACGCTTTGAAAATAAGCTTCATTCGTTATGTCTAATTTTTCATTTAACTGTAGTGATAAATTTAACATTGTTTTTCGTATTCGATTTTATCACATCACACTAATTTATAAAAGCGAATGTTTGTGAGGGTGTATGTTTGTTACTTCATCACGCAAAAAGCACTGGACGGAATTGGATGAAACTTTACAGTAATGTAGCTTACTAGCCGTTGCCCGCAGCTTTGCTCGCGTGGAAGTTGATTATTTACAATATATTTAATTAAAACTGTGTAAGTATGTATGAATAATTTATTCATGTTTTTAAACGTACCTGTTTATTTATTTTTAATCAAAAGCCCATTAAAAAGGATTTCATACTAACGTTCGACCCTTATTTTTACCCCTTTAGAAATAGAATTCCCATAAATGATGATATAGGTATTAATTTATTTGTACTTAAAAGCCTAAGGACAAAGTTTCAGGCTACTAAATTAAAAATGACTGACTTCCAAACTAATCTACTTACGACATTTCAACACCTAATTCACCCCTTAGGGGTAGAAATATCATTTATGGGATTTCCTTTTGAGGGCGCTCTGGTTCCCTGGTTTCTAGAACCCGAGACGGAGTGCGGTTTTTAGTCGGTTCGAGTCCGACATAACCACCAGTTGGTGATATCCGAGGGAATTTCCGCACAAAAAAAGGGGTAGGTATAATATCCAGAGACACTTAGTATCTACGCGTTTTTAACTATTAGCCCAAAGATAATTTTTCATGTTTCTAACTTAAAAAAGACGGACTTCCATACAAACTTTCAACCCCTATTTCACCCTCTTACGGGTAGAATATTGGGAAACGCTTAAATACGTATCTCCTATTTTTTTATCAATAGCCCTAAAATTAATTTTCATGTTTCTAACTTCAAAACTGACGGACTTCTAGACTAACCCGCTTACGAAATGTCAACGCCTATTTCATCTATTCAGCGTAGAATATCGAGAAAGGCCTAAATACGTATCTATTCATTTTTAATCAGTAGCCCAAACCAAAAGAAAAGTTACATGTTTCTAATTTAAAAATGACGAAGTTCCAAACAAAGTTCAACCCCTATTTCACCCCCTTAGGGGAAGAATATTAGGAAACGTTGAAATACATATCTACAATTTTTTATAAGTAATCCAAAAATAAAGTTTCATATTTCTTAAATAGCCCTAAAATAAACTTTCATGTTTTTAACTTCAAAAATGACGGACTTCCAGACTAACCTACATACAAAACGTCAACCCTTATTTCACCCCCTTGGGGGTAGAAATTCCAAAATTCCTTCCTTAATGGGTATCTACTTAATGAAACGATCATACTCATCAAATTTTGTATTCCCAAGTTTAATAGTTTCCGCTCGGCGATGATGAATCAGTCAGTCAGTCAGTCAGGACATGTTATTTTATAAGTATAGAAGATACATCAGATTAACACATAGGTTACTGTTTGCCGCGATAACCGACATACACGCGGGCGGAGCCGCGGGCAACAGCTAGTACTTATAATAAAAATGTAACAGGTCCAATTCTGTACATTAAAGATATTTTGAAAAAAATTTTTGGAGGCCTCTCTATAATCGATACTGAAGCCAAAACTGTAATTTTTTTCATTTTGTCTGTCTGTCTGTCCGTCTGTCTGTCTGTCTGTCTGTCTGTCTGTATCTTGGCCGCGCATCACGCCGAAACTACTGAACGGATTCAAATGAAACTTGGCATGATTAGAGTTCATACTACGAGGTAGGACATAGGATACTTTTTATCCCGAAATTCAGCACGGTTTCCTGGAGAGAGGGGATGAAAATCAAAATATGTACTTAGTTGTAATTCAATAACACATAGTCCGATTTCTTTCATTCTTCTTTTGCTAGAAAGAAAAAAAATAAAAGACAACGGGAAAAGTCTTTTTTTTTGTTCGCAACTGTACACTGCCTGTGGGAAGCTGAGACAGATATGTAAATATGGCGGTACGAAGTTCGCCGGGTCAGCTAGTTATTAATACACACATCAAAAGTGTCTAGGGATCAAAATATGTGTCTAGGGATCAATATATATTTTTGCAATAACTTTTCTCCTGATTGATATTAATTAAAATTTTCTTTAAGGATTCATCAAATAAAGTGTTTTCGTTTGTCACAGTAACGATAAACCAAGTCACCTTTGCATTAATAAAGAAATTTGCCATTTTCCTAATAAAGGGATTTTGACATTTGAACCACTAACATTAAAGTTCGAAAAAAAGACTGAAATAACATTTTTCTTTAAAATTTTATTAGGTAGCTTAAACAATATTCATATTCGGCAGAGCTCTTCTCTGTAGCATATCCCATGCATGCTCAATCGGGTTCAAGTCTGGCGACTGAGCAGGCCAGGGCCAAAGCCACATCTCTATCTCAAGAAATCCGCATAAAACTGCTTGATCCCTAGACACTTTTCATGTGTGTATGTTAATGCCTTCTCTGAATATTGTATATATACTAATTTAAGACAACACCTGGATTAGGAATTTATTATATGTAGCAGGGGACTATAATAAAAGGCCGGCAACGTACTTGTGACGCCTCTGGGTTGCGGGCGGCGGCGATCGCTAACCATCAGGCGATCCGTCTGCTCGTTTGCCCCCTATACCATAAAAAAACACCAACAACAAGTTATGGATCACACAATGTATTGTCTCGTATGGGGTTTGAACTCACACTCCTCAGCGCAGACGAAAACGGCGTGGGGACCGCTTAAAGTACAACGCCACCCGTGCAGTCATCCTCAAATATACTAAACTACGGTTCAGTGACTTATATTAGTAACATCGACCTCTAATGTTGAACTGTCTGTTTAGTAGACACAAACGTTTCTAAAATGTTGTCATCCATTTAATAACAAAAGGTGTAAATACTCTCATTTATATATGTGTCCATAATATGTACAATTGTATTTTTATAAAACTTGAATACCCAAGTGGCGCTGGAATGCTAATAATATGGTAACAAAATGTATTGAGTCCCATAGAGATGCAAATGCGGATAGCTACTCCTATAAAATTGGAACGTTATTGCTTCGCAGCGCGTCAAGCATTCGACATCTACAGGCATCTGTGTTTTTATTTTTATCGAAGGGATCGATTGTAAAGATAAGTTTATCGAAAGACAAGTAGCGGCCACCCAGAGGCGAGGTGCGGTATCGTGGGCCATCGCGCTAGTCGCTCCGTCCGGACATGCTTGCATTTTATTACATCTGATAACGACTAATTCGCATATACGTCAAATAATTGAAACGCCAGAGCTGCCCAACACGAAAGCCTCGTAGTTTGGAATGTCGGCGTAACGTCTTTTTATACAAGATTCCCTTTTATGTGCTATTACTCGAATGACAATACCTCACTACACTCTATTATACGATACCTGAATAGTCTGAAGTTTTAAAATCGTTATGTGAGTTGGTTTATACTATAAAAAAATAAAAAGCGACTTCCAAAAACATCCAACGAAAACTCTCTGTCAAAAAACACTTAAAAGCGTAAAATAAACTGGTTCTTCATAAATTGCCTATACCTAATTCTTTATTCATTTAAATAGTAGTATTATAATGGGTGCTAGGTACCTAAAATCTGTTTGAAGTCGGTGCCAAGTGACTATCGCTTAGACTTTTGTAATTGTGCGTTTGTATTATTTTTGGCTTAGCACCGACTTCAAACAGATTTTAGGTACCTAGCACACATTATAATACTACTATTTAAATGAATAAAGAATTAGGTATAGGCAATTTATGAAGAACCAGTTTATTTTACGCTTTTAAGTGTTTTTTGACAGAGAATTTTCGTTGGATGTTTTTGGAAGTCGTTTTTTTTTTTTTTATAAAAAGTTTTTATTTTACAGTTTTTAGTGCAAACAATCGTAGGTAAGTAATAAGTTGAATTATTTCATCAAATTTCATCATCAAGAATACAAATTAAGGTACGTGTAATATTAAAATCATCCTCTAATCCCTAACTGTTGAAGAGTTTAATCTTCTATCATCAGCTCACCTAAATAGCTTGAAAGTATACGACTGAAGGTCTTTAGATACGTATGAAATTGAAAGAATTATTCTCCAACTCCTAACCGTTGAGGAGTTGTACCTTCCACCTTCCATCATCAGCTTACCTAAATAATTTGTAAGAATACGACTAAAGGTAACTTATATACATATGATATTTAAAGATTTATCCTCCAACTCCTAACCGTTAAGGAGTGGTACCTTACATCATCAGATCATCATCATAAAATGATGACTACCAGACGCAAATACCGGTGTAACTTCAGAAAATATACGAAAAACATAGTATGTGCCTATAAAAAATGAGGGTTTCCCTCGATTTCCCTGGGATCCCATCATCAGATCCTGATATGCTGGCAATGGGACCACCACGGAAGCATACCCTGTCGAATACAAAAAAAAATTAAAAATCGGTCCACAACTGACGGAGTAATCAGGTAACATATATAAAAAAAAAAAAAAAAAAAAAAATACATACAGTGGAACATAGAACCTCCTCCTTTTTGGAAGTCGGTTAAAAATCCATTTAAAATACTTCTTCTTACAATTTTTATCTTAGGAGATTGTTATAAAAGATTTAAACAGATGTTTCTTAAGTATTTATTGTTTTTTTGATCGAAAATAACTTCAAATGACATATTTCATAAAAATCACAAGATTCTTTAGGATTAAACTCGTAGTAGCAGTTTAAAGAGTGCCAAAGTGCCTAAAGAATCAAAGCGGACCTGAAAATTGCAGAGCAATACTTTTAAACAACATCAAAAAAAGTTAGTGGTACTGAATTTATCGTAAGTCTCTCGTAGGTACATTTGTATATTTCCCGGTTTCTGTGGACCGGTTTTATTTATTTAATAGCGAATACCAACTAATTGATCCAATTGTCATCAAGTTAGCATTTGATGCTGGAAACCCATAAGAATTAGCGCAATTCTTCAATTTATTTTATAATAGCTATGCCACGGGTTTCGAGTATTTTATCGTAATTTGTGTATTTGTTATCGAGCCCCCATATCTGGTAAAACGAACACTTAATCATAAGCTTCATTTCAAAACAAATTGCAAATTTTCCAACGAAAATTATACGGGAGGTAGTTTGTGCAGTCCTTAAAACGCTCCAAACTTGGGTTGGATTGTTTGTTACTGTCGTATCAAGCAACTAATAATTTATTTACCAATTTCAATTTGAATTCCTATTTATATATCTTTTAAATCTATTTGAAAATGCACCCGTAGCTCTGGGAGACAGGTGGTTAGGTGTGGTAAATACCAATACATACTTCGTAATAGAATTCAATTCGTATTTATAAATATACTTTATACACCATTTTATTATTGTTGATTACTACAGCTAGATGATCTTATAGTTATTTATATCCTATTGTGTCGTGGTTATAGCCGAGAAGTGGTTGTGATTCGAAACAATAAAGATAAAATGTGAATAAAAACAAGTGATTTTGATGCTTATTGGGTAATAAAAGCTATGTAATATGTGTGTTTTGTGTATTCTCTGTTGGCTCTTTCGTTGACTTCAATGGTTTTCAAGATGAAAAGTAAACTACATCAAACAGGCAAGTGTTTGAAACCAAATGCATATGTGACTCTAAAACTCAATCGCAGTTCTAAGGCTAAATAAAGGCAATAAATACAAATCACTCCAGAATACAGATAAATGCGTCCCAACTTAGTAGAACTGCTGATGTTTCCGTTGCTCAAAATAGACAAAGTAGAGGTTTTCACTTAATAGACGTGTTGAATACTAGTGCTTGCCCGTGGCTCTGCCCACATATATGTCGGTTATCGCGGCAAATAGTAGCCTATGTGGTATTCTGAGGTATAAGCTATATTACTGTAAAGTTTCATCCAAACCCGTTTAGCAGTTTTTGCGTGAAAGAGTAACAAACATCCAACCATCCATCCATACTTACAAACTTTCGCGGTTATAATATTAGTACAGATTATAATTAAAGTAAGAGTATATTTCCATAAATAAACAATTTCAGACTTAGTCTGGAATTATACTTAATTGTATGATTAATCTTATATATAAAATTCTCATGTCACGATGTTAGTTACCATACTCCTCTGAAACGGCTGGACCGATTTTTATGAAATTTGGTGTGCATATCGGGTAGGTCTGAGAATCGACCAACATCTATTTTTTATACCCCATCTTTTTATGGCAAAACAACGTTTGCGGGATCAGCTAGTTATTAATAAATTTATGAGGGAGTAAGTCGCTAATAAAATATTAAAGTTAGATTCCTTAAACTAACCTATATTGACAAAAGCTGCTTCTTTCGGAAATTACGATATTTAGTTTTAAGAAAATGTATGAGTTTAATACTTAGTTAAAATACAGACAGATGTGTTGCTGGGGAGTTTGTTCCACCGATTCCTCGATAGATTATGAATCACAAATATTAAAACCTTTGATTTAGCTACTCGAAGCATCTTGAAACAGTTTCGATAAGTAATGATTAAATTATTCGTTGTTGCAACCTTGTTGTGCCGTTTACAACGCCCCCGTGTCACGATATTTATACATTTTCTAACAAACTGAGAAGGTCAAGATCATTTTCCAGAAATGTTCAAAGTGATTCTTTTCTAACAAGTTTAGGTATCTAACGCAATACAAATAGATAAGAGTTGTGTAAAACATAATACGTTCAAGTTATAATATGGCAAGCAAGTATGTGGCCCGTCTGAGCGGTTATCATGGCTTAAAAACAAAAATTATTAAAATTTAAGGGATAAAAACACATTCATCTCTTGATTAACATCTTTGTAGGAAGCTTATTTCTCAGCTGGAAAATTGGTTTAACACAATTCTTCTAAAATCTTGGCACAAAAGTTTAGGTTTCAAATTGTGAGGACGACTACCTTACCGAAAACGAGAAGGTGAGATGATCTATCGTGACAACAGCAAAGTAAACGATTCAACGAGCGCTGCAAAATATTTCCGTAGGAAAATCTATTATGATCCTCTATGGATTTGAATATTTAAATATTCAACGCACAAAAATTAGCCACAAAATTACCATAGAGAGAACTAAGAATCATGAATTGTATTTGCATCGAATGATAGTATAATCCTTACCATGCTCTTAGAGTCCAAGACAAAGCGTTCTTCAATAAGTCTGATAACTTGGACGATACTCGGGGTGACAGGCGGGCGAGGACACCGAGCCAACACATACCTTAAGATTATATTAAACCGACCAACTATAAATCACATCTCACCTATAAAATATAAATCAACTCCGGCATAAGATACATTTATATTGTTTTCACTTTGAAATGACAATAAAATGTTTTAAATTCATGAGTGATTTAATATGTATATCGATTTAAGCGTCTTATTTAGATAAGCAAGTTTTACATTTAAATTATATCATTTAAAATATTTCTTAGGTTATTTTTTATCTTGAAATCCGAATAGAATCTGCATTTCTTATGTAAGACTAAGATTAAATTTTTTGTCTTGATTTGCTTTTTAATACTTCTTAAGAGACAATAATGTCCATGCATTATTGTCTCTTAAAATTCTAATCAGCACCTTACTTAAAATTTTAACAGTAAAAAGTACATCATGGATATTTTTTCTTGGGAGGGATAAATCCTACTTATCATCACTAATATTATAAAGGCGAAAGTTTGTAAGGATGTGTGTGTGTTTGTTACTCTTTCACGCAAAAACTACTGAAACTTTATAGTAATAATATAGCATATACATCAGAATAACACATAGGCCACTATTTGCCGCGATAGTCGACATGCACGCGGGCGGAGCCGCGGGCAACAGCTAGTATGTTATATATTATGTTTTATAGAAGAAGAATTATGTTATATAGAAGAAGAATAGCATTTTTTATGATTAGTACAACGTTTCTTTGATTGTTTGCTGTGAGTACAACTTGTTGTGTTTAAGAGATTTGCTCGGATATTTATCGTACTGGAATATACAATTATTTTTCAATATAATTATATGTTATATATAATATAATATAAAAATAAATATAATATATTATATATATTAATATATAATATACATATATATATAAATAAAAGAAAGTCGTGTTGGTTACACTATTTATAACTCAAGAACGGCTGAACCGATTTGGCTGAAAATTGGTGGGGAGGTAGCTTAGAACCGGGAGACGGACATAGGATACTTTTTTCTCTTTATTTATTTTTAAGGGACTTTTACCCTATTAGGGTATGCCAGTCCCATAAGGCCTTAGCTTAAACAAGTATCAATTTAAATATTATATTATTATGCTAGACTGTAGAATTTAATAGCTTTTTTTGATGTCGGTATAGCCGTATCGCCTTTGCCCCGTGGCGTTAACCGCGGTTGTAATTGTACCGCGGGTAACACCGCGGGGCTCAGCTAGTGTTTCTTATAAAATAATGTCGGCACTCGCGAATGATCTTACTACGTTATAAGGCAAATATGCAACTTGCTTCTACAGATTATATGTAAGTAAAGTATACAAAAAGATATTAATACATTATGATGAAAGTTAAACTTTATCACCATTGTTTTTTAACCCCCGACGCAAAAAGAGAGGTGTTATAAGTATGACGTGTCTGTCTGTCTGTTTGTCTGTCTGTCTGTCTGTGGCACCGTAGCTCGCGAACGGATGAAGCGATTTCAATTTAGTTTTTTCTGTATGAAACGTGAGTTACGTGCGAGTGTTCTTAGACATATTTCATGAAAATCGGTTGAGTCGTTTAAAAGTTATGGGGGTGAAAGTGGGGAAGAATAACAGAATGTCTGCAAAAATATAATTGGCGTATGATTACTCGATTAAGTGCTTGAGTAGGGGGTTTTCTAAATTTTGAATTTTAGCTTGTCATCCATGTTAAGCGTTATCACAGAGCTGTCAGAAACAATATTCAAATAAATGATATAACATTCACAACCAAATGCGCAAGCCAGTGCATATGTTTGACTGACTTCATTTGACTTCTTTATTATAACGCGAGAAAATATTTCGGTTCCTGGTTTGTGATAGTATCCCTTACTTCTTAGTAGGTTTTTAATTGATTTAAAGTATTTTTTGTATTACTGGGGAATTGTACTTTGACTCTAAAGAGCGACGTATGTTTTATTTCAAAATTATATAATTAAACTAGCTGATCCGGCAAACGTTGTTTTGCCATAAAAAGAAATTGGGGTATAAAAAATAGATGTTGTTCGATTCTCAGACCTACCCGATATGCACGCCAAATTTCATAAAAATCGGTCCAGCCGTTTCAGAGGTGTATGGTAACTAGCATTGTGACACGAGAATTTTATATATAAGATTATGATATGTAACTTATAATGTATTGAAAATGAGTAGTAAATAGGCAATTAACCTTTTTTTTAACGCGGGGATTGCTTTTTGCACCATACCCTCCGTGGGGGGACACACGAAGGGCGTGTGTGGGACTCCCGACGAATTGGTCTACCCACTAAACCCCGCGGCGGCCTACCTCGGCAGTCGGGAGAAGCTCCAGGAACGCATCAGTGGCTTCTAGAGTCCCCCCTGCCGTACGTGAGCTGAGAAATGGGCAATTGACCTGTAATTTAGAATGCAAAAATTTTTGCTAAATTAATTTTGCAAAATTCTGTACACATTTTGTAACAAATTACTGTATATTTTAACGTACACATAGTCTCAGATCTTAATCAATATAACTCCCTGTCATACATGAGCCTGACAGACATAGTGAGCCAAAATTTAACTTTGCCAACTAAAGCTTGTCAATCGAGAGGTGAACCCGAACAATTGTGAATTCCGCGCTGACAATTTATAACCATAAGTAGAGAATATAGTCTTCCTAAAATACACAAGGGCCATTACATCTGCTTAACGCTAAGGTGTGGTTTATAATATTGGATAATATTCGATAGTAAAGTCCCGCATCGAATTGCATTAGACGCACTCTGGCGAGCCGATAGGCGCCTCGCGGTCGTAGGCCACATCGCCGTTTTTAATATACCATATCTATCGGTGTTATTGGATTTAATGGTGCTATTGGACTTTGCCTAATCGTGTGTGGTACCCTTTATTTGAGGTAAATTTATTTGTTAAATAATCTGATATATACGAAGGAATACCGCGTCATGATCTTTATTTATGTTACTGGTAGCTTTATTTGATTCTGCTTTCAGTAGAGTAAATAAAGACCGGAGAATAAAAGGCTTAGAAATAAGATTTAATGTTGGAAGTGATTGTGAACCAAGCTCTGAAAGGAGAGCCGTGAGGCCCTTCGTACACAAGGATACGCAAATCTCCGATACTAATGTAGTAAACGACATTAGTATCAAGTCGCGAGTATCGAGTAGCGCACGGTCCGTACACACGACATTGAATCGCAAGACGCGAGTTGCCTATTCAGTCACTAATGTCACTATAGGCGTACTGGCTAAACAGATTACACTTTTACCAAAATGTCTGACACAAGTGAAAAAACAAAGTGAAAACTAAGAAATCGTCGTAACAGAGGATACTGGGTTCATCCGTATATATAAAGAGAAACATAAAGTGCGGACTGTTTGTACCTGCAAAAGAATTACAACAAATAGATGCGAAATTCTTATCATTTTTTTTTTTTTTTTTTTTTTTTTTTATGTTTGGCCCGCCAAAATGACTCTACTCTGCCTGATGGAAAGCATAAGCAGAATCCAAGAGTGGTGGTCACCATACTCATTGCGAATGCAGACAATGCAGTATGGAGACCCACACTATGGCGGCCTAGTGATGCTGCTGCATCTTTTAGTCTAGTCAACAAGTATGGTACTTGTTGACTAGACTAATTGGGCCTCCGGTCTCGCACTCACCAACGAAACACGACAGCACGAACGCTGTCATTTTACGTTGATTTTCTGTGCGAGGGTAGTACCGCCCCGGTCGAGCCGGCCCATTCGTGCTGAAATCAGCGTGGCTCTACTACCTACCTACTACCATTGTACAGGATGTCTGAAAATGTGAAAATTGCTCCGCCATCTTGGAAATCGCCGAGACTTAAGTAGCGGCGATGTCGTCATGCAGATCGCGCGCGACTGGCACGACGCGAGTCGCGCGACGAATGTCAGCGACGCGACTCGTGTACGAAACTCAATGGATTTGAATGGCGGTACTCGCTTGGAGACTAAAATCGTTGAGTATCGAAGATTTGCGTAGCCTAGTGTGCGAAGGGACAGATTGTTAGTGCATTGTAGTAATCAAGCTGCTTATGTTATCGCTAGTTAGTGTAACTGATGTCTACTTAATTCAAATTTGCTTGGCCATGTTGTGTGCGTACGTATAAATAAAAAATCTCAGCTAGAGCGCTCAATCAAAGAGTATATCGCATCGCAACATTAGATGAGACAAACATAAGCATAATATGAATACAAAACAGGAAATATTTCAAATGCAGTTACAGTTATAGTGGACTATGTTAATATTATCGGAAATGTTTATTCCAAGCACGTGCCCGCTTGTCGCTTAAGTTTATTGATTTAATTTGAGCAATTAACAAAATCAAGATTGTATTAGTATACTATAATTCAGTTTTAAGAATTGATATGTTTGTTTAGATCTTAATTGTCATCTCTAAAGGTCGTTGTACGAGTCGTGTTTACCTATCTATAAAAATAATCTATCTAAGTCATATTGTATGGTATTATTTATAGGAATGCTAACCTAAATGTATAGTGTCTTATTTTTTACTCATTGGGAGTAACATTTACTTGAAATCCATACTAGTGTTATAAATTCGAAAGTAACTGTTTGTCAATTTGTTACGCTTTCATGTCTAAACCAATATAACGATTTGGATGAATTAGGGTATAGAGATAGTTTGGACTTTGGAGAAGGACATTGGCTACTTATAGTCGCGATAACCAACTTACACACGGGCGGAGGTTAAAACTATTTAATAATAATTACATGACACTATTTGTTTGTGTCCTGAACTACATAATAATATTTATTTGATTGTAAGGCAGTTCACGAGAAATTATTATTTTGACCTAATTTTTTCTATTGCCAAATATATAAATATTTATGTAAGCTTTTGGTTCAACGTAACTGTGTTACTTAGACAGTTATTCGCTTCGATAGTGGCGTGTAAAGAAAAGTCGAGAGAGTTATGTCGCGACGAACATGAGGTACTTTCTTTCCGTCGCGTCGGCGTGACTATTTCGTTATGTCGAACTCTTAACTATTGACGTTATCTTGATTTACGCACTTTATTAACATTTTATTACACGATTCAGTGCGTTTTGTAAGTGGACGGCTTGTGGATATCTTGAATAGACGGCTTAAAATCAATTAAATGGACATTTTTTAGTAATTGGTTTCAGTTTTACTGACTGTTTTGTCCTGTGGTTTCCGTAAACCAGAATCAATACATACTAACAAACAACACACATTAAAAATGAACTATAACGAGCTATTGTAAGTAATCAAAAGAAATAAAACAATAGCACAGCAGCAGTAAGATTGTAAGAAATAAAAATTAATGTTGTACTAGTAATTTATAAAACACTTTTTTTTTCTTTTTTTTTAGAAAAGGATCCTTTTCTTAAAAAATATAACTTCTGAATTTATAAAATTAACTGACTTAAAGTTTATTATGAACAGATAGATGTGGAGTTGGACTGCCCAATACAGTCAAGCAGACACGGCGATAGATTGTTTTGTAAGTCATTTTTGTGATGAGGTACCTACTAATCCTATTTATATGTTTACTAGTTTTCCCCTCGGTTGCGCCCGCGTTCATGTCGGTTATCGCATTAAAGAGTAGCCTACTAGGTAATTCTTCAAGAATCAAAGTATCTCCATTAGAATTTTTATTAAATTAAGTGCAGTAGTTTGGCAGTGAAAGCATAACAAACACACAGTGATACTTTGAAATTTATAATATCACTAGCGACCCGTCCCGGCTTCGCACGGGTGGATTTCAGATGCCCCCGCCGACGACACGATTCGTGCATTTTAAATCTGTAATATCTTCGAATATTTTTATTTAAATTAGATACTGTTAAGCCCCATTTTGATCTATATTAAATGCACAATGTATTTAATTTACTTAGTTGTATAAGGATTTATTCTGTATTGCTTAAAATCACTTCGTAAATAAGCCATTATTTCTCGTAAAAAGAAAGGAATAAAAAATGGTTGCTGTGGGTTATCCCATAAGAGATAGACATATACCGTCGCGGACGTTTTTGTAGTACTTTTTAAGGTGTACAATACTGTAGTACATTATTTTGATCTATTTCGTAGGGTGCAACCAGCGTTTGCAATGTAAGCGCAAAAAAAATAGTTTATTTGCTACGTCACATTAGAAACCTCGAAAATGAACAGTGTTTCCATACTGTGTTATGCATTTATTATACATCTATTAAAGAAAAGAAGCATCAAAATCCGTTGCGTAGTTTTAAAGATTTAAGCATACATAGGGATATAGGGACATAGGGACAGAGAAAGCGACTTTGTTTTATACTATGTAGTGATTATAGATATGGATTATTTTCGCAGGCAAAAGCTTTTGCAATAAATAAAGACTTAGCTAGTACGAGAAATATAATATCTAAAACGTTTTTGAATATTTCGTGAAATGAATGCTAAAAAAATATATACAGTCAAATTGAGGAACCTCCTCCTTTTTGACGTCGGTTAAAAATAACTTGATGCAGGAAATAGCAGTTATAATGTGTTTTTTCTTAACTAAGTCTTTAACACATAAACAGTAAATAGGTCATTAAACATCAAATAGATTTTTACGATATTCATAAAGTGAAGATTAAACTAGTAGTATATCCATACACAAATACGAGTGATTTAAATACATTCCTGCTGTTCCTATAAACACATATAGATACGAAAACGAACATTACCGTGATAGATATTTATGCTCTAGAGAGGTCCACCAAAATTGTGACATACGCACTACAATAAAAAATCAACAATGAGCACAGTGCCTCACACCACAAGACCCCCCATATCCCGACCGCCGTATAATAAATGCGTTTATGATCTATGATCTGAAACTGATACTTATAATGGCTTCTGTATAAAGGAGCTGCACCAAAACGCAACCGGCAGTGAGCCAGCGCCGTGCCACTCCACGTAATAAATAACCTCAAATTGCTTGTTATAGCTAAACTTTTATCTCTCAGCTTTTGTAGAAATGTAAATACGTATGTTTAATCTTACTACGACCTATTCGTTTGATCACTTACCAAACTTGAATTTGAATACCGATCAGAAGCCAATGTCTATAATGATTTTACCGAACTCTTAGATATAACCAACTTCAAATTAAACCGTGAAAATATGTAATCAATAATTTATTTATGTTATTAATTAAAGTGAAATCCAAAAGTGATTACTAACAAATGTAGTTCGTGTGGTTGAACTGACGTTCATTATTGTAGAAATCAAAGTAAAGCAACGTTATTGACGGTTATCGACAATTACGATTTAATTTTAATTGGTCTAAATGTGCAGCAATAAGAGAAGTGTCCGATTTATAGTCACATACGTTGTTAGAGGCGGACCTGATATTTATTAGGTATGTTTATTTATATAGAGGTAGTAGCGAGTAGCGAGCGGTAGCGGGTCGAAACGGGCGCATTGAACAGTGGAATGACGTGTCGCCGATTGCATGTCCACGGAGTATATATCAATCGGTTGGGAGAGTAATGGTCGTCACTGCCAGGAGACCGGCCTCTTCTCGCTAAATGAGCGGCAAACTTGCTACTGGTACTTTCTGTTTGAATCTTAAGTAGTTTTAATTATTTTCCACAAGCCTCCGGGTGCGTTCGCTGCTCCTGTAGACATTTATCAAACGATACCAGTGGTTTTCGCATATTTACCGACGGATACATCGTGTAGATATTATGATGACTCTTTAATAAATAATTAAAATATTACTTTAAACTACTGCATATAAATCTAGTTAACTATTTGCATTAATTTGTAATAGTAGTCATTTAAATTATGTATGCTTATAGGTTCTATACGTAGGTATAATTTGCTACTTGAACATAAATGTCTTTTTTTATGTAAGACTAGCTGACCCGGCGAACTTCGTACTGCCATATTTACATATCTGTCTCAGCTTCCCCCAGGCAGTGTACAGTCGCGGACAAAAAAACAATTTTCCCATTATCTTTTATTTTTTTCTTTCTAGCAAAAGAAGAATGAATGAAATCGGACTATACGTTATTGAATTAAAACTAAGTACATATTTTGACTTTCATCCCCTCTCTCCAGGAAACCGTGCTGAATTTCGGGATAAAAAGTATCCTATGTCCTACCTCGTAGTATGAACTCAAATCATGCCAAGTTTCATTTGAATCCGTTCAGTAGTTTCAGCGTGATGCGCGGCCAAGATACAGACAGACAGACAGACGGACAGACAGACAGACAAAAATGAAAAAAAATACAGTTTTGGCTTCAGTATCGATTATAGAGAGCCCTCCGAAAAAAAAATTCAAATTATCTTTAATGTACAGAATTGGACCGGTTACATTTTTATTATAAGTATATATAGATCGATGTATCTTATTTTGTTTTAGGATTAGAATTTTTTGGATAGTTTAAACACTTTTTCTGAAATAAACGTTCAATTTAGGAGAATCCCAGCTGATTTGTTTTTGAACTGGAATATATAAACTACATAAATCGAAGATTACCAACTCTATATAATAGGTGCATATCATAATTGTATTTTTTATCATTTTTCTGATCGCAAATGTAAAATTTCTAGAGTTTAGTCACAGCTGTCCAAATAATTTCTATGTTTAGTCAGGACGTTGACTCTTCAATATAATTCTAAAAGAACAAGTAACCAATGTATTATGAAGTCTATGAAAACTTTCTGTAAGTCAAAGACCTGTAGCTGTAAAATAAGTAAGAGCAAGTGAAATCCTGAGCATCGTAACATGTCTATCAGTATTTCCTCACCTCTTTTTCATAATCTTACGTTAGTCATACTAAGTCCTAAATACTATCGTCCGTATGGTTAAGTATTAATAAAAACACTTAGTGTTACCACACGTGTGTAAAGGCGCTCATAGCCCATTTGCACTCGGTGATTAGAAACAATCACCGAGGGTAAGTAATGACGGCGCGGTCAGTACCTGGATAGGTGACCGCTAGTGGCATGTTACCATGAGCGTCTCCGTGATTCGGTGGTCACGTTAAGCCGTCGGTCCCGGCTGTTATATGATAAAAGTCGTGAAGCTTAGTTGGAGGCCTTTGGGCGGCTTAAAAACATCCAACGGCAAGATGACGTAGCCACAACGTTGTCTTGCCAGTCCTCATCCTGCACTTGGCTAGCGTGGGGATGGGTGGTATTAACCCTCTCTGGAGAGGAGACCCAAGCCCAGCAGTGGGACGTTATGGGTTGTTGATGAGTGTTTTTTTTTAATGAGGTCTGTCAACCTCTCTGCTTTTCCCCTTCCATAATAATGACAGGACCTTGTCATTCTAAGTCCTATATATACTATTATTTTTTGTGGTGTCGTCGGGTAAAATTCCCGTTAGTTATCTATTTATACTTTACCCTTTATAGAGTTTATTTACAAATTTAGTTTCCATCTTAACTATACTTATATTATGCGTGGTTACTTTTTCTTAACTCAATTACATTTCTTATATCTAATTGTCTGTTTCTTTCTAATTTAACTGTTGTTTTTTACTTCCAATTATCTACTTCTTTTTCCTTTTGTATTTGTTGATGAGTGTTACCACCCCTATTCATCTCGAGGGTGTCAGTAAACTCTGCAGGTCAACAGCACTGCAAAGAGAAAAAAACTTGAAACAAATCCTAAACCAAACCGTCTGGTCAAAGTTGTTTGATAGGCCAAAATCTCCTTTCTACGAAGAAGCCATTGTCCAGAAGAGTCTGGTATGGGAACCGTTCTACGAAGAAGCCTATGTCCAGGTCTGGTACGGGAGTATGGTCTACCAGAGGCTGTTGATAACTTATTACTAGTTATATTACGAACATCCAACTGATCTATTTTAAGTAACGTTATTGCATTAGAATAATTGTTTTTTTTTTATCATTAAATAATTTTAATAATATTTCGGACATCTAACACACATCGCTATCTAGTCCCAAACTAAACAGAGCTTGTTCTACAGATGGATACTAGACAACTGATACAAATACATATTTTTTTGTTTTTTGTAAATACTTACATAATATATTATACATATAAAACATCCAAAATCCGAAACAAATATTTGAAGATTATACAAACATCTGATCCGACCGGGGCAATCGAACCCGAGACCTCAAACACAGCGGTCGCATACGCTATCACTGAGTCAACGAGGCAGTCAAGAACGAAAGTCTTTTTAAACATTGCTCAACATTGTACAAGAATCGTGTGCAATTTAATACACATCTCAAGATAAACGTTATCTTAGGAATAAATTTTGTATTTTAGTGTCTTAATTATGCAAGAAGGATTGATTGCGAAGCTCGGTCGGTAACGATGGTTTCGTGAGCTTTCATGAAGTAATCTCTACGAGTTGCCAACGACTGAGCAATGTACTCAATGCTCATTAAGTTGCATTTTATACGTCCCTAACTATGTTACTTGCTATAATATTTTAGCGAATTTAAGAAGTATCTACCTACTCTATAAATATAAATTCAAAAGTAACTCTGTCTGTCTGTAACGCTTTGATGGCTAAACCGCTGTATCGATTTCAATGAAATTTGGCATGGAGATACTTTGATACTTTGAAAAGGACATAGCTACTAAATATTATTAGTGCTTTTAAAGCGATAACCGACATTCACGCGGCCGGAGCCGCGAGCAAAAGCTAGTAATAATAAATGATTACACAAAATGTATTAAACATTTTCACCTTTCAATAAACGTTTTTGACCTTTAAACGAAATTGAGTCAGAAACCTTCAGAAGAGAACTACTTGTTTTAAGCTTCCATTAATTTCGAAGAGGTATTAGACCAAGGACATTATATTTGTAACTACCTACATAGTAGTATTATTAACTTTTAACGATACTCATTCTACAGTGAGAGAGTGAGAGAGAAAGCGAGAAGACACACTTCATATAAATTCATTAGATAAATGTTACGTAACCTTTAACGTAACCTTCTAGCGTCTTTCGTAATAAAACTCAAAAGTAGGAAAAATCTACCGAATGCCAATAATTTTCCTTGATATTAGTGTCTTGAAAATTCTGACATACCTAACTGAAAGTTATTTTGCTTGTGGAACTTAGTGGAATAATGTGGATGTTGAGGTGTGGCGCCAAAAGTTGTATATCGTGTCCGGTAGTTGAAGTTCAAAGCAAGGCGCGCCCGGCTAGTCTCGTTGCATGCTGCGGGGCCTGTCCTGTTCATGAAAAATTACTGCTCTCGTAAATATTTTGTTGAAATGCAATTTAATTTAATAATACCTGCGTATTTACAACAAGTACCCACAATTCACTCAAGACTTAAGATACTTTCATGAAATATTTAACATCCAATCAGAAACTGTATGTTTAAGTTTATTCGCGCTCATTATCATTAATAATATTCTTGTTGCAGTTTAATATTTATTTTAAATAAATTAAAAAGGTGACACTGAAAGGAAAATAGAAAAATTTGGATATGTACCTTGTTGTAAGACTAAATCATTTATGTTCTTATGGGAAAACAAAGTTATGGCCCGTGAAATGTGAATTAACTAAGAGCCAAACGAAAGAGTTAAGTAACTCTCTTATCCTGTTTGCATTACTCGTCTATTTAGAAGCCTGTAATTTTTTGGCTGAAACGTATTGTACTTCAAAACGTCAGATCAAAAAAGAGTGATAAAATTAACAATAGACTTCAAACAACGCTATAAATTCGAAGAAAAAATATTGCCACTTTATACTAAACTCGCGATATCAAGTGAGTGCATCATAAAAATTGACAAGGGACATGCTGAAGTACTCGTATTACCGTATGTGGCATTAAGTTTACGATCGCTGAGAGTAATTTACTTTCTCGGAATGGTGCAAGAAGTATGAACGGCAATAAAGTGTTAACGGTGTCCCGATACTAGATCACGGCCTGTCATGCAATATACTAGCGTAGTCTTTGATTTACTCAAACATTTTTATACCTTAACTAATAAAGTTTACATGATCATCAATTTTAATTTTACTGTGGCGGACGGCCTCCGGCTGCCGTGCGTTCGACCGTCGATATATCAATTACCTTTTTTTATACCATAAAGCGTTTTCACAATGAGTAATAAAATTTAAACAAACTTAATTAAGATGGAAACACGTGCGTGGGGCAATTATTTCAACAACCTTGATTACATATATCTTCATGTACATATAATTATTGTTTAAGTTGGGAAGACACAACTGTTATTCAATCGAAATAATGTTTAGGCCATTAATATCATTATATAGCTGACCCGCCAAACTTCGTACTGCCATATTTTTCTTTAGTAAATGTTTTCTAAATTTCTGAAAAACTTATTGTAGTAATTATTCCCACTTCAGTTTTGAACAGGTAGTGAAACAAAAACTTTTAAGGTTTTTTTTTTTTTTTTATGTTTGGCCCGCCAAAATGACTCTTCTCTGCCTGATGGAAAGCATAAGCAGAATCCAAGAGTGGTGGTCACCATACTCATTGCGAATGCAGACAATGCAGTATGGCGACCCACACTATGGCGGCCTAGTGATGCTGCTGCATCTTTTAGTCTAGTCAACAAGTATGGAACTTGTTGACTAGACTAATTGGGCCTCCGGTCTCGCACTCACCAACGAAACACGATAGCACGAATGCTGTCATTTTACGTTGATTTTCTGTGCTAGGGTAGTACCGCCCCGGTCGAGCCGGCCCATTCGTGCTGAAATCAGCGTGGCTCTACTACCTTGTATCATGTTATCATTTAATTTTCTTCTATACAAACCTTGTCCTAAGAATAACGAACACATAAAAAAAAGAATTATCCAATTTGGTGCAGCCGAACGGAACTAATCGGAAGTTATGGGCGTACTTACATTTCGGTGATTTTATTTTTATTTATGTAGAAGAGATAAATAAAAAACACTACTAGAATAACCACTTACAAGTAAACTATCAATTGTTTTTCTTCAGTGTGCAGCGCTGGATTTCAGCATTACTAACAAAAACGTAGTATCCCATTAAAACATTATAAAGGGTAGTTGTAACCTCCGACCTTGATAATATCTAGTCTATAAACTTATAATTGCATCAAATCTCATCCTGTTTTGTCGTAAGGTAATCACAAACATTTATCCACACTTCCACATTGCTAATAGTAGCAAAATTAATATCATACATACATTTATGTACAGTAAAACTATATACTGCATTTGAATTGCTATTTCGATTTTGCTCACAATCAGAATTTGGAAGTAATAATTGTTTTTAAGTATCTACAGATTTCAAAAACACTTACATCATTAATTTCGCAAGTCAAGTAAAACAATCCGGAATTGAAGTTAATGCCATGTAGCTTCTCAATGAAGAGTTTTTTTTTGACACGTGAGTGCGACCTTATCTATTTGCATTTAGAGTTAGTTAACTAAGGTAGTGTGATTGTAGATGCGCGAGCAGGCGCCGGGGACCACCCAGCTCACGCCGCCATTACGACTTTTCCACCTCTACATACTTAAACATTAAATAAATATAAACAACGAAATATTTCAATTGTCCAATGAAAATAATTTATAAAGGTTTTAAAACTTATGTTGTAGGAAGTATTGAGATAAATTTCCACATTCTTAAATAGTTAAATGTGGAAGGTCAATCGAACAAACGTATTTTATTCATTTTGCTCAGGGATATTTTAAAGAAGTCGAGAAGAAGAACCAAGTGAGAGAGGTTTATATCCAATAATGGACCGCGATAGACTGATGATGATGATGATGAAGGACATTTATTCCATGATACAAAATTTGTTTTTTAAGATAAAAACAGCTTAATTTGTAACAAGTTGTTGTATTTTTGATACACTACCACCACGCGTTTTTCTGACCTTTTTTCTAAATGAATTTTTACCTCATCAACAGCTTTTAACATCCCACTGTTGGAGATAGGCCTCTCCTGAGAAAGAAGGGTTTGGCCAACTATAGCATGCTGGCTAGACCGATTGGTATAGGATTTGGTTCAAGTTTTTCTACTCTTTGCAGTTATGTTGTTCTGCTTCCTAAGTCGCCTTTTACGACACCCACGGAAAGAATAAGGGGGATGACACTCCATATTCTTAATTCACCACATGAAGATCTTACTCTCATGGTGTTTACCTTGCTATGGAACAAATTGCCTTTCGCAGTATTTTCGAATCGAAGTAGGTGAATTGGGCGAAGGTAACTTACTATTGAGTGATCTGGCTGTTTGTTTGCCACCTATATAATTTTAGAATATGCATAATATACTTCTGAATAAAAAAACTGCTCATTAACCTACTTCCAAAAGGAGGAGGTTCTCAATTTCATCGTTTTTTTTTATGTATGTACATTGATTACTCCGTCAATTGTGGACCGATTTTGAAAATTCTTTTTGTATTCGAAAGGGTCCCATGGCCACCATATCAGGATCAGATGATGGGATCCCAAGGAAATCGAAGGAAACCCTCAAATTTACGTGAGCGCCTGCAATGAAATTAAGGCAATTGTCTGCATGCCTTCATATTCTGTAGACATCATTTAATTTCATAATATATAGTCCATTTGAGATTTTATTACAAAAAATTACCTGAATCGATACTATACAGTACCTTTAGTCGTATTCTTTCAAGTTATTTAGGTCAAATGATGATGAGAGACTTGAGAAAGACTAAAAAGCGAAAAATAAAAAAAACTTCGTTTAAAAAACCGACTTCAAAAACTAAAAAGTATAAAATAACTTAATTTCTATGTGCTACCTATTCATAGGTTTGAAGTCGGTGCCAAGCCAAATATAATAGTAGGTACCACACTCGCTATATTTCGAGACGAACGTCAACGACGTCACCGACGCTTCGGTTGTTTTGTTCTACGCGAAGAGCAGCTATCCCGCTCAAGGTCAAGGGCGGCGAGTGCGGTACCTACTAGTACATTTTGGCTTGGCACCGACTTCAAACCTATGAATAGGTAGCACATAGAAATTAAGTTATTTTATACTTTTTAGTTTTTGAAGTCGAAGATGTACTAGTAGGTACCGCACTCGCCGCCCTTGACCTTGAGCGGGATAGCTGCTCTTCGCGTAGAACAAAACAACCGAAGCGTCGGTGACGTCGTTGACGTTCGTCTCGAAATATAGCGAGTGTGGTACCTACTATTATATTTGGCTTGGCACCGAATTCAAACCTATGAATAGGTAGCACATACAAATTAGGTTATTTTATACTTTTTAGTTTTTGAAGTCGGTTCTTTAAACGAAGTTTTTTTTTTTAAGTTTCAAATAATAAATGTAGTGCACATAGATAAATGGTATGATGGAATGCACATTAAAACAGTTAAGCGTACAAAATATCCGGCAGCAAATTTAGTATATAAATTTTATAATAGTAGATAAGAAGACCAGAAGGCCTGCTTTCTCGTGACCGGAGAATCAGCATTGCAATTCAACGTGGCAATGCTGCAAGTCTTTTGGGAACGCTACCAGGTAGCGCTGATGCCGAGGAATTTTTTGATGCTTGAATGTAAATATTGTAAATATATTTATTGCTTTTTTTCATTTCCTATTATTTTAATTGAATTTTAATAAAAGTAATATGACAAGTAAAGATAATAATAAAAAGAAAGAAGTTAAAAAAAAAAAAGTTCAAAAGATTTCTTGAAGTAATAAGTACTTCAAGAATTCTTTAAAAAAACAATTATATTTCAAATATACATACCCATAAGTGCATTTCGTTACATCCTTCATGACCTCAGTAAAGAGGTGTTGAATAAATAAAATAAACAAAACTAACATAGCTTTGTCTTCCAATATCTCATTCTCATCATAGATATTCTTCGTATGATAGATAAAAATCATAAATGAATGTTAATTAAAATATTTAAGCTTGCGTAGGATCAACAAATCATCGCGATGTTATCTCGTGCGATCCAAAAACAACCGTCCATTATCGATGGATCGTAGTGACCTCTAACACTGAGGCGATATTTAGTGGGTACGCATTGTTCAGTACAATGATAATTGTAGGTGGAGGCTAGAGTTTGTTTAAAATTGATTTCGGCTGTGATCATCGGCTTTGATAGCGTCGTCGCACTACATTATTATGGGGTATGATCGCTCGAGGCGGGCTCGGTCGGCTGGACTTACCTATTGCTGGCCAGACCGCCGATACTACTTTTTTATAACGACTAATGTGAAAAATATTTGACTCTCTTAAAAGCGACTTAGACTTACAGAGTCAAGCCAAGAGTCAAAGAGGCACTAGCTACTAAATAGTCTTTTGCGAATGTTGACCAAAGAATAAAACTCGTCTTTAACGAGAAATACATATAAGGCGATACTTGAGACCATACTTAACATGTAATCATAATGTAAAGAAAAATAAAACAATCGCCTAACGTTGCCTTCAGTTTTAAATATTTAATTCATTTTTATAAATGCTGTACTAAATTCATAGAAATGCAATTAAAATAGGTGCTACCTATTTTCGGTTCTAGTAGAATCAAAAGAATCAGTGCAAGCTAAATAAAAAAAATATTTGCAACTGCCATTAAAACGCACAATAACTGCACGGTTGGCCTAGTGGTTTAGGCGGTCGCCACGCCGCTGGCCAATTCGCCAAGTGTTGTGGGTTCAAATCCTACACGGGACAACACTTTGTGTGATCCACAAATTGTTGTTTTGAGTTTAGGTGTTAATTGTGTCCGTTTCATGTATGTCTGTAAAGTCCCCCGCGACACAGGGTGTTTATTCCTAATATGGGAGTTGTCTTTTAATATAAAAATAAAAAAAATTACTTTCGTTAATTTTTCTTAAATAAGCATGCCAAAATGACTGCTCTCCCTGATGGAAAGCACAAGTAGAATCCAAGAGCGGTGACCACAATCCTTATTGCGAATGCATACAATGCGGAATGATGATGACATTTAACATTTATAAAAAGCAAACTTTCCTGTGTGAATAAACTTTATAGTTGTTAGTACTCGTTTAATATGTATAAGATCAAGTTTTACTTTTGCATTTCATGCGCTGTCCTGCAGTTCGTGCATTCATTTTCATGAACTTTGCAGCTATTATTGTCAGCTAGAAAAAAATCCTATGGTAAAGATAATAATTAACAACATTTGCAAAAGCTTACTACTACTTCTTACTTCTCACAATTCATTTTACTCACAAGTTTCATTTACATTATCATTTAAACACACTACTCTGTTTTATCGTTGTAGATTTTACCGTGCCTTATTTTTCATTTCTTTTTAATTTCTTAAATAAAGACAACTCCCGCACTAGAAATAAATCCTGTGTCGCGGGGGACTTTACAAACATACATGAAACGGACACAAATAACACCCAGACTCAGAACAACAATTTGTGGATCACACAAAGTGTTGTCCTACGTGGGATTTGAACCCACGACACTTGGCGAAGTAGGAAACGGCGTGGTGACCGTTAAACCACTAGGCCAAACGTGCAGTCTTCTGTATTTTTCTTAGTGTTAATGTCTTCTGTAATTGGCATGCTAAGCTATTCCATAGACATTCATAAAACAGAACTACTGATCGATAGATGAAGAAACATTGTATTGTTTTTCACTTACGCTAAAGCTGAGAGTAATAAAGTGAAACTATCAATTGTAATTAAATAAGTGCCTATCTAACCATTTAAAATTAACCTTCAATTTATAGCTGGAAGCCAACAAAGTACTACTAAACTGCTATGTGGCGTTTTTGTCATAATAAACCTTTAATTCTCATTGTTTCTGTAAGAAATAGTTGCAACAGGTAGGCGACGATCTGGAGAGGGATGTCAAGAGGCGCGGTGTGGCTCCCGCGATGGAGGATAAGAGCCGTCATAAGTCGGCGCGTCCGTGGCGCGTCGTCGCCGCGTGCGCAAATAACGACAAATCGCAGCTCGATCGCGCACCCGCGCATCCCTTCTTTCCCTCCATGGTGCTCCCGCCGCGTACGCTCCCGTCACAATGCTGATGTTTTTCTCGATCGACGGTACCCGATTCGCGTGCGCGCTGTTTTATGCTCACTTTTCTACAATCCTTTACCGTATTGTCCCTTGAACACTGACAGGGGAAATATATGGGATGGCGATGCGATTTTTGTCTAGTGGCACTGCGTGGGGTACGCTTTCAATACTTTGGCGCTGTTGCTAAGAAATTGAATTAAATTGTTTAATTTATATATTATACTTTATATTATGGTGCAAGCGATATCAATAATTAAACAAGTTTAATTCGAATTTATTTTTTTCTTTATAAATCGTGGCATAATACAGTTCTATTGTAAATAATATTTATAGGGGACGGTAAAATGGAGTCAAAGCTAGAGCAGAAGAGCGTGAAAAATCTTCAAGAATTTTTACAACTTAACTTATGGTAGGCTACAGATGGTAGACTTTCTTCCAAGAGTTTTAATAAATTTGATTTGATTTAATCTTCTTTATCATTTTTTTTAATCCCAAAAAAAAGTTATGGCTATAACTTATAGTTATAACTTCAATAGTCTAAAAATTTTGTAAGCTACTAGAACATTTACCATTTTAACCGACTGCCAAAAGGAAGAGGTTCTCTACTTTCTAGGCTAGTATTTTCTTTTGAAATTTATCATATTATGAATTGAATTAACCTGTCTGAACTAATGTTTATGCACAAGAGAAACGGAAGAAACTGTTCCAGCATAGGGATTATAACTCAGCCAACAATATGGCCCACAATTACAAGTCTCGGGTCTCTTGGTGACGATGATAAATGTGTTTCCTTGGGCAAGGGACACACGCGGTGCATTGTGCTCATGCGCAGATTTCCACGACGGCCCAACTCCTTCATAACCAGACCTTTATTACATCGTACTCGCTTCAGCAAATCGTTAATAACTGTGAGAAGTTAAACTTAGGTTCTTAGGTCCTACTTAATGGTCCAGGAATACTTAAGAATTGTCTCAACTTTGTAATTTATCATTGCCAATTATCTTCCAAAGCGATACTAAGATGAATGACTCGTAATTGTATTAAGTGTAATTTGCTGGTACGATAGGTGCGTCGTTGTTAACGTCCACTAAGTCATGGGGGCGACTCCATATGTTGAATGGTGTATAAATAAATGTTTGGGCACATTGTTCTAGGACCGGTTAAGACGGAAACGCCGTGGTGGGTTGTAACATTACTTATACATGCGTCGACTCACTTTAGCAATCAGCATTAATCAACACGATATGCTCTCTTGTCTCCGCAGTTCTTGTATTGATTTGTAGGTTTTCAAACTAGATGAACAGTTTGTCATCTTGTAGGCAAGTGCGGTTTAACACTATCGCTAGCAGGTCGATGAGAGATGTATTGTATGGACGAGTTTAACTGCTACCTATAACTTGAAAACTGTGGTGAGCCTAACGAGAAGTTATGGAGATTATTTTCACAATTATAAATTAATATATGTTTCTCTTGTGAAGGGTAGATCCTTATAAAAAATAATTTATATTGAGTGCGTATTCATATTTTAAATTAGTAATCATTTCATCATCTTGTATCAATCATGCATCTATCTTGTATGACCGCATCCGAATAGTTTATCAATTAAAATGAAGTAAGCAGATGATTATATTGTTAGTGTAAAAGTTTACACAATAGAAAATTTAAAAAAAACTTAAAATAACATTCATTTCAGTAGGTACTTAAATCTATTAGGAGTCATTCATGTATTATTTTGGATGTTTTCCATGTTTTAAAGAGTGTCAGGAGAAAGTGCGTTACTTCATTGTCAGCATGTCGACATGAACACGTCGTGATGGCTTATCTCCAAAAAACTCGAGGGCCATGTAAAGCACCTTCTTTTATCTGGCGGCTACAAGGCGCATGGGTACATCGTGTCTCTCGCGTAAACCCGCCATGTTTTTTTCTCTCGCATTCAGCACCGATACCTTAATAAAACCCAACAAGATTGAGCAATAAAAAGTAATTTATTTGATTGTAATTTCAAAACACAAAGTGGGTCTCATTTTGTAATATATTTTTATCTTTGTGGTTTTGTGTTTATCGCTCGTGGGGCACGTCCTGCCTCGACCTGACTGCAGATGATTCGTTACGAGCGTTCAATATATTTAAACTGTGTCTTAAACTCGATTCAATTTCGAGAGTGATGTCTAACGGTCGGTACCACGAAAAAGACATTACATCTACCACAACTTGTAACTTATCCATATTGCTTTGTGGGTACCTAATCTGTTAGTGGTATACTCTTAAATTTGGTGTGATTGACCGTTTGAAACCTGGTGAGCTCACAACCTTTCACTGGCGCATTAAAATGTGCATATCTATTATACGCAACCATCTCTCAGCATCTCTAAATTATATCTGTTAAAAGGTGTGAGAAGTATAGCTGCATACGTAATCAATGGTAACGGGGGCCGATGGCGCGACGTGTTAAAGGCTCAGAGGCTGGCCACGCTCTTACAATACGTGCAACTCTGATGTTATCACCGAACCAATCAATTTGATCCCTCATAAAAAGTCTCGGTAGGCAGCTAGTGAGTATAATGCAATGTTGTATCGGACGCTCGATCCGTGGCTGGCTGGTAGCCGGACTTTTCATATATTTTATGTGAAAAGGATAGTGGCATTGTTGTGAGACACCCTACTGCGCGTGCAGGGTAAACACTTGAAATTACAAGTTAGCTTGGACGGTTGCTTCGTACCCGGAAAAATGCGCTTCCAATGTTACGCTCGATGAAAATAAAAATATTGTCCACGCTATGTGTGGCACCTCGAGTGTATGTATCACTCGGAGACGCTTTGTGATCTGAATGCAAGGTGCGGGCTCAATATTGGGTTTCATAAGATCAAAATGATTTATGAATATGAATTAGAGTTTATACGTATTGATATTTACCGGAAGCCATTTCTCTTTTGTCAATTCTTTTTTGTGCTTGTCAAATAAACAAAGATGCTTCTAAAAGTAATAATTTGAATTTATCTAATATATATAATGCTCGTGGCGCGGTGTTTGTTACCAAACTCCTCCGAAACGGCTGTACCGATTCTTATAAAATTTTGTGTGCATATCGGGTAGGTCTGAGAACCGGCCAACATTTATTTTTATACCCTAAATGACGAGGGTGACTCAACCCTTTTGTGGCAAAACGTTTGTCGGGTCAGCTAGTATTCAATAAATGTTCGGAATTGATATGGATAAAAGCTTGCAAGTAGGTCCTGTAAACCCTGATTAAGTTAGATCTTGCAGTAACAGAGCATAAAATCTTTTATAAAGTAGAAAAATAGAGATACACCACTTATAAATATATTTCATATGTATTAAAAATATTTATATTACTATTATTGACCAATAATAATAAACAACAATTATAATGCCTTATTTTTGATGTTGAACCCTTAAAACTTATAAACCATATAAGTTTGGTAGACATAAATTGAAACCCAAACAAAATAAAAGTTAACAATTTAAATAACATAAGGATTTGCGACATAATGTCACAACGTTGCTTAAATATTATGCGAATGATCGTAAAACGGAGAAAGGTATAATAAATACAGACTTTTGTGTTCTGATTATGTTTACATTAATGTCATAATTTCAGTAAAAACTTCACTCTAAGCTTATCAAACAAAACAATGCAATCCCGTTTAATAAATACTTATTTTTGTTTTTTTTAGTGTTCAAGAGATTTTGACAATAGACATACCATGTTCTTGACTTTTTACTATTAATTTAATCTGAATTTTTATTATTTTAAATTGATTATCGAAACCTTAAATAAGTTAATCGAATAAAGCTCTATGTTAAGAAAGAATACGGTTGTTATTTAATTAAATACATTGTCAATTTGCTCTATTTTAGTTTTCCCATAATGCAGATGACCAAAACAATACCATCAGCATCGATTTTAGTAATCGAGTGAAGTGATTTGTTTACGTAATTATCATAGCTACATGTTGATTACATATTACTGTACAGCAATTGCTTTGCATCTATGTCCTTATAAACCTTATGTCACGATGGAATGTTTTGGAACTACAAATGAGAATAATATGTAAACTATATCTATGTGTACATATATATTTTAATATACGTAGAAAGTCGTAAAATACCTATAGTGGTTTAACAAATCAACAAAATGTCTATTACAACATATTGTTTTAAAACTCTGTAAATCTTGTCTCCTGTGTGATTCGAATTTGCAGCGCCCGACGCGATTTTGCTAACTGACGAATTAAACCATAATCGATGCCTATTATTATAACTGGCAGTAGGTATAAAAATACTTACCTAAAATATTTTAATATAACTTTAGGCAGCAAGAAGTAATGATTTAAATTCAAACCTAAATATAATAGAACAATTCTTACCATGCAATCCTGTTTCGAAGATCTCAGTATTATGAGCAAGGAGCGGCGAGCGCGCGTCTCGAGTGGCTCAGCGGTCCAGAGGTGCGAGATGTTACACAGCGGATATAAATAAAAGAAGATTGTCCCCGAGGACTGCGGTCCATAATGTGCACCAGCTTCCATACTGGACCCGCGAATAAAACCTTTTCAAT
The DNA here is from genome assembly GCA_949125395.1 of Diaphora mendica. Taxonomy (NCBI): domain Eukaryota; kingdom Metazoa; phylum Arthropoda; class Insecta; order Lepidoptera; family Erebidae; genus Diaphora; species Diaphora mendica. The sequence continues at coordinate 30,617,833 of OX421311.1, forward strand.
ATCTAGAAATACCATTGTTTATGGTCTTTTGACAAAATAGTGTTGATGGTTAAGGTTTATGTTGAAACATTTAATATTTAAAATTCACATCACTAGATGTGAATTTTAAATTAATTTAGTTGAACAATGACAATACTACAAGTCACAGGGATCATCCCAAATATTGAAAATAACTTGAAGTGTAAATATATTTACTGGTAGCGTTATTTACTATAGTGTTATTGTATACTTATAAATAGTTAATTAGTATTTCGATGAAAAAAAAAATTGCATTTAAAGTTCTTTATATCTAAGCTTCCAGTTCCATACATTAAATAATAACGCAAGTTACTATTTGTTAAGTTTTGGTTAAATTACCTATTCTTCATTTAGTTTTTTTTTTGGAATTTCTTTTTAGAGTGAACTTGCGTTGCTAACAATTTCAATTCAGCCGAAATTATTCAACATTTACTATTTATTTGATTTTTTATCCAAAATATAACAGTTTGCATTTTGAAACAGTTTGTATCAATTATGTCATCCGATTAAGATATAATATTACATTACTAGTGGATGCCCGCGGCTCCGTCCGCGTGTATGTCGATTTTCGCTGCAAATAGTAGCATATGTGTTATTCTAATGTATAAGCTATATTACTGTAAAGTTTCATCCAAATACGTTCAGTAGTTTTTGCGTGAAGGAGTAACAAACATCCATCTATCCATCCATACTTACAAACATTCGCGTTTATAATATTAGTATAAGTATAGATGTGGCATAACTTCATAATACGACTTTACAAGATGCATTTAAAACATACAATGGTGTTATATTCAGGACCAAAGTGGAACACAGTAAAGCTCGCACGATTAGGCGTCCCCCCCGCGCTCCCCGCTCGCCACACGCGCGCCTTCCAAATAAAAGTGCTGCGTTGTCGCGCGCCAGAATTACGACGCGATCCCCTTTTATTATCTCTCTTTTTTAATTCAATTTTACGATAAGGTCGCGTACACGTCGACGCGTATGTCTTGGTCACTTGGTCCTCACTACGGATAATGTCACTAGCGTTATGTGCCGATAATGTAAACGTAAATTCTCATATTAACATGTTGCTAGATACTTACTTGAAGTTTACATAATATATGTTTTCTTTCGTTCTATATTATCAAACGTATTTTCCTTAATAATATCAGGAATATATTACATATCAAGTTAATTAATTAAATTTTAAGAAAAATGCATTTGTTTTGTGTTTTTTAAAGGAAACATTTTTTAAAGATAATTTTATGTATTATTTAATTTATAACTTTATGTATGCGATACTTACCTTAAAATCTATTTTTAAATTTGTACTTGTAGGTTTGTTTGTTTCTATTCTCAAAAACAGCTGGACCAATTTTGACGGAACTTTCACTGGCAGATAGCTGATTATGTAAGAAGTAATTAAAGTTACTTTTGTTAGATTTGCATTACCCCACGGCGTTACCCACCGTTTTCTATTGTAAAGGTACCTACAACAATAACCGCGGGTAACACCGCGGAGCTTAGATTGTTCTATTAAGCATATTATATATGTTGCCTAAATAAAACCAGTCGAATTTGTAAAACGCAGTTATCCTACATAAAACAATCGTACAGTACATTCAATGACAAAAGTAACTAAACAGACTTTAATTTCCAAACAATTTATAGAAGCAAAAATAAAAACCACACAGAATAAAAGATGAATTAATTTTATCTTTCGAGGATGAAGAAAATCATTAAATATTGATTTATAACTGTAATGTTTGATATCCCTCAATAAAAATCAGTGTATGTTTGTTACCAAAGATGATATTCAAGTGTGTACGTCATGTGGACGGCGCAGGCGCAGGCGCGCGGCCCGTCTCACTCCCGCCTCATTTGCATACAAGGTCCGATTTGTGTATTGTTAATTAGAGCAACACAAACAGGTTCCGAATAATGCAGCCTCCAGACCGGTTCACTATGCTCTCTTGCTATTGCACTTCATCTGTTATTTAAATGGCAATAGATTAAACCAGCTAATACAAACAATTGTACGTAATTAACACTGGATGCTAATTTTGTCAATATTGATTTATTAAACGCGTTATTTGACTTGCCCGTACATGTTTTGTCTCGTGGTCGATGATACGAACAAAAGACTTCAACGCGCTTCGTTTGTGTTTGTTAAATAAGGGGACGTATTTTGTGTACGGAATACTTTATTACAGGGCTTTGTTAAAGATCAAAATTGTAATATTTTAGATTAGCAATATTTCTTTCAAAATACGTGATATTGTAAATACCGGAGGATATCTGTGCCTCGGCGTCCAGACCAGACATATTTCTTTATGCAATGTCAATTAAGCGTGTAGTACTAGTAGAACTCACGGTGCCGTGGGAAACGAACATCCCTAAAGACCCGCTTTAAAAAGAAACAAGTACTTTGACTTAACCAACGAAATAACTAAAAATGGTTATGTCGTTGCGCTGTATGCCGTGGAAGTGGGTGCGAGGGGTATACCAGCTAAATCCCTCTATAACCTGCTTAAAGACCTTGGATTGCCAAGAGCTTCAGTAAGCTCTTTTCTTGAACGAATATCCAAAGCGGCATTGCTAGGCTCACTTCAAATATGGTTAGGTAGAGGGGGTAACACGGCGGACAGTGGAGGTGAGCGTTGACGCGTCGTAAGGAGTGCTCCTTAAACCTAAACCTGGGTCGCAATTCCCAGGCACTGTCGAAGTCGCATGTGTTGCCCCCATCTATCACGCGATGGACCCGGCACCCGCACGGTGAATCCATGGAACGCTAAGAAATAGGTCTGGTCTCTACAACTTACAAACCTAACATTTTAATAAATTCAATGCTGTAAAACAGAAGTTGGACACAGTTTATTTCTGAATATATTGGAGACTATTGTAGGTACATGATGGAGCACCTTATAGGTACTTCCGAAAAATACAGTTAGATGGTCTAGATCTACTTCTATTGTTATACCTATTGCTATAGTGTAGTTGTTTATTAGTGCTGCGGTTAGCAACCGCTATAAATAAGTGTTTGTTATTTTTATCGTGTTATTTTTATACGTAGGTACTTTTTTATTTTGTAAATATATGTTTATATATCATCAGAATATCATATATGTATATAAACTGTATACATACAAAATTCTGATGTCATACATTGTTATAATATTAGATGAATTCACGCCAAATAACTCGCACAAATGTGCATTTAGAGAAGACAAAATACCATAATTTACTGCTTCTTCAAAGACCGTCTTCTTAGTGGTTAGTGTTGACAACTACTGCATAAGTGAGCTCTAGACCTACCCAAATGACATAAAAATGATCATTTATTTTGTTTGTTACTGTAATTATCAAATTATTCGACTGTAAATCGGGACTTAATCGCGAAAATATCTACAAGGTATTATATTATAAGTCCCGATTTACAGTCGAATAATATGTATAGTCGCGAAAGTTTAAAAACAACTATCAAATTTTTAGTATTCTTAACGAGTTTACTGTTGCAAATAGGCCTCTGCTGTAAAAATAATCATGCTGGCCACGGGAGTTGGTACAAGGTCTGTTTAAAGATTTGATTCTTTTTTATTCATTGCTTTCTTCTATAATTCTAAGTAGACTGTTATTTTAGTCAGCTTTAAGAATGAATTATCAAGTATGTATTTAATTATATATGAATATTTGTAGCATCAATCTGGTTACTATAGTGACTGCCTCGATGGCGCAAGTGGTAGCGTAAGCGACAAATGTATGATCTCCAATTATTTGTTTAAGGGCTCCCACACATAACTGCGATACGATGCGGCATGAAGTTCTTGCGGTGCATTCGTGCGAGCTCTCAGATATTTACGACGCGTTATGAATTCGCAGTTATGTGTGGGAGCCCTTAGAGTATACATGTATTTATATCAGTTGTCTAGTACCCATAATACAAGCTCTGCTTAGTTTGGGACACTAGATGTCCGAAAATATTTATTTATTTTAGTCCTACATAGTTTGAGATCAGATGACCGTACGTAACATGTCTCAAGTTAGAATTATTATCGTATAAGTAAAGCACGTGATACAATTCTCGACGAAGACAATATGGAAGGCGCCCATAAACTCGTCCTAATAGAACCGCGCGGCGGGTCGCCCGATGCACTCCACGACGCATTTTATTGTCAAAACCCATAGCCAACGTTGCCTTCCCTGATAACTTTATTGTTATTTACATCACTGTATTATCATACCGATAGCCCTTGTTTTACATTCGTGTAACGTCGTGTGACAACCGGACTTCGTATCTAAATTGCTTAATTGGAAAGTCGAGAGAGGACGCTCCGATAACAGATATGAATATGTGTATTAGTCGAGCTTGACCTTTCAATCGATCCAACACAAATTATTCCCGACGACGGCTATTATACGATTTTATCTGTATTACAGAATAATCGGATAAACTAATGCTTTTATATCACTTCTATATGGCGGAGTAATTCGATCTTGTAATCTACATCAGCGGATGTAACATTTGTGTTATTTTGTTGTATATCTTCTTACAATGGTCATGGAAAGCATTTTGAATCGATATATGTATCAAAATGATCGAATGCAATGATGACCCTCTATCTAATATTTTACTGAATAAATACACTTATTTTTTATTTAAACCTTCATGCATAATTGTTGCACAGGCGGACTTAAGGTGATGCAGAGCTAAGAATGGTTAATGGTTTTTTACCCTGCCAATGCCTTTTACATAAAAAACATGTTTCATAAAAAGAAACACTAAAGACTTTTTCCAATACCAAACTAAAGTAATTCTTTATAACGCCTTGGTACGTAGCCGCCTGGAGTTCGCCTCAGTCGTGTAGTGTCCTTTTTATAGTACTCACTCTCAACGAGTAGAGAGCATTCAGAGGGCTTTCACTACACACCTTGCTTTTCAGGCCAGGGATTTTTCACACAGGAGCTCGTATGACCGTCGTCTTGCTCATTTTCAAATGAATAGCTTACACGAACGGAGGCAAGTGCGCGATGTTTGCTTTTTGCATAGGGTAGTAAACGGTCAGTTGAGATGTAATGAATTGCTCGGAAGGATTTCACTATCCGTTCCTCATCGCTATCCCAGACAACCAATAGTCAAACTGTTTTATACGCCAGTGTGCAGAACAAATCTTGGCTTGCAGTCACCTTTGACACGAGTTTGCTCTAACTACAATTGTAATTGTTGTATATATCAGAATAAATGCTTACCAACAACTAATAATACTAAGTGAATTGTGTAATATATACAATGTGGTTGTACTAATAAATAAATAAATAAAATAAATAAATACATATATTGAACTCTATTAATTAATCGAATTATATCGAGGAACAAACCGTTATTGCAAATTACCCGGTTGGGAACTGACAGAGATGACGTTAGATAGTCCTAATATTAAATCAGGATAAAATATTTATATATTTTCGGACATCTAACACACAACGCCATCTAGTCCCAAGCTAAGCAGAGCTTGTGTTATGGATACTAGACAACTGATACAAATACAAATATACTTCTTTTTTGTAAATACATATATATTATACATAGAAAACACCCAAATTCCGAAACAAATATTTGTAGATCATATAATACAAACCTTTGGTCTGACCCGGGAATCGAACCCGAGATGTCATGATCAGCAGTCGCACACGCCAACCGCGAGACCAACGAAGCAGTCAAAATAAAAAAATGTAGGAAGAAAATATTCTTTAGGTACGGCAGATTTCTGCTAAAATCATAGCAGAAACATGAAAATACAGAAAACATCGAAATAAATTTCGACTTGATTTCTGTGTATCAATTATTTTATTCAATTAATAAGATTCAATTAGTCGTAAGAAAAAAAGAAAAAGAAATGATAACATTAAAATAATAAAAATATAAAATACTAGGTTTTGCACGCAGCTTCGCTCACGCAGACTCATCCCCTGATTTACCCCCTTAGGGGTGGAGTTTAGTAAAATCCGTTCTTAGCCGATGTCTACACCCTATAAGGAACCTACCTGCCAAATTTCAAGTTTGTAGGTGTTATAGTTTCTGAGATTTCGTGATTAATAAGTGAGTGGTATTTCGCTTTTATATATATAGATATCCTTTTTTTAAAAAGAACTATAGGTACTATTATTATCATTTTTTACATTTACATTATTATTACAGGGATTATTATCTGTCCCTACAATAACCAGACCCTTATTATATCATATGTATATATGTATGTATGTAAGCATAAACAACGTATGTGTGTATTAATATGTTTAATATATTCAACTGTAGGTATAAATCAACGTCTATAATTACTATTATTACTTTTTTCATTTTTATTATATTCGTTGTGGAAGAAAACTCAATTTTGGGTTAAGCACGCCTTTGTGCATGACACTTCCTTGTATTTCTTTTATATATTTTTATGTTCTATGTGTACAATAAAGAATAAATACGAATACGAAATACTATTAACATAGATTTAATATCATTAGAACATCAGATATCACTTAACATATTTCTTAGATTGCACTAAAATTTAACTGCCAGTATCTTTCATATATCCTCATGTCCCTTTTCTCTGTACCTCTTGTCTCAATCAAATCAAGTAAAATCAGGCTTCAATATTGCAGTATTTTAACGATTTTAAGAAGGAAATATAACATAAGAACAACAAAATATTATTATTTTAGCATGTACTTGCTAACGGAAAACAGTTAAAGCTATTGGAAACGTGTTGGCCGTTGTGTCGCGAGTGCGACCGGATGCACACCGAAGACACCAATATGCGATATATTGTAGCCATCAAACGGCAATAAAAGATGAATCGATTACCAGGTGAGGCCGGAGCGGAGTGCGGCCAGCGGAGTGACTCGACCGCGCCACTCGCGGTGGGTGCCCTCGCCTCACCTTCTAGGGTATGTACCCCTTAATCTCACATTTTATGCAACAATGATCGGATTCTGTCATGACAAAAGATATGTCGCCTTATATGCGCTTTTGCGCACATTCCCATTTACGTCTCATTCCGAGTACAAGACGACAGTAAGTTTATAATTTTAAAACTTCGAAACTTCACCGAATCTGACTGAATAAGACTTTACGAATTTTTAAACGCGAATAAAGTCTTAATAAATACTTTTTATGGTAGCCTTGTAATTTTATTTGCATTCGAAATAGGACTCGCGGCGCGTGTTAGGCTAATAAGGAACCAATGGTCGCTCTTTAACGATCCCTTACGATAATATTCACCAGCGTGTGGTAAATGAAATCATTCTTTATTACCTTGAACATCATATGTTCTTGCCAAAAACGGCTCAGTATAAGTGTGGTCGCAGAACCTACCGGACGTACATACTTTCACGAATACTAAACGGTAAACATCTGACGTTATTGAACTTTAAAATATAGCTTAAAATCTAATTAAATTTTCAGTACCGTAATATATTTTCAATAAAATGGTTAGAAATAGAGTATAAGAACATTTTTCTGAAGTGAAAATGGAGCTATAAACGCTATGAACGACTATTCGAAATGTTCCCATAAAAATAATATCTGAGTGTCGCATCTGCGAAGCTAATAAAATCCGCACAACATGTGGCTTTGCAAATGCGATCTATTTAGACTTGGATATCGTCGCAGCGAGAATAATGTTATCCAGGCACACCTCAGACCGTGTCACTTGTAAGGGCGTGTCGGAGATAAGTTTACATATTCTGTATGCATTATGCAAATTAAAGTTTTATGTTAAGCCCAAGAGGGGAGGGGCAGCTCGCAGCAGCTCATGCGTTTGCGACGTTTCACTCGGCCACTGACGCCCGTCAATCTTGACTTTGACACTCGCAGCGGTACGACACGTTTAGATAGCTTGCAACTAATGAGCAAGGACATGTGTTGGCAATGCACTCAGCAGCGTCACAGTGATTTGTAATATGTATGCGTTTGTTAAGGTTACTTGTAGCTTTGAAATAGTAGCCTATGTGTTATTCTGATGTATAAAGCTATATTACTGTAAAGTTTCATCCAAATCCGTGCAGTAGTTTTTGCGTGAAAGAGTAACAAACATCCATCCATACTTACAAACTTTCGCGTTTATAATATTATTAGTAGGATTAGTAGGACAGATATTTATTATTTGTATTAGAGAGTCTAGATTTCCACTAATAACTACTGACTCATATAAGTCGCGAAAGATATAAGGAATCATTTAAAAAGGCAATTGTATTTATTTCTATAATCATATTTATATTTTGTTCTGTTGTAACATTTTGATTCCAGCCATAGAGTCACATCTAAAAAGCTTATTCCTTATATTTATTTTCTTTGCAGTGCTGCTGTCCTGTGAAATCTGCTCCGTTAGTCGGCTCCTACGACACTCATGGGAAGAATAGGGGCTGTGACATTTAGTTTTTTAATCCTTTTCTTTTATGGAATAGGCAGGCAAACGAGCAGACGTATCGCCTGATAGTAAGCGATTACTGCCACCCATGGACACCTGCAACACCAGAAGCGTCACAAGTGCGTTGCCGGCCTTTTGGGGATGGGGGGGGGAGGTAGATATAGGAGATTGGGTTATGGGCCTCCGGTACCCTCACTCACTCGGTGAAACACAGCGCAAGCACTATTTCACACCGGTTTTCTGCGGGGCCGAGGTATCACTCCGGTCGAGCCGGCCCATGGCCCATCATGTCGTAGCGTGGCTCTCCCACGTAAATCTATCACCAAATGGATAAGTAAATGATCATACGTGGGCAAAATGTGATCCTAAAAAGTTTAGATAATAATTTGATAGAGAAGTATGAGAATCACGTTTGAAAACGTAATCGATTTGCTGATAATAAGCTACTTTTTAATTTTTTGGTTTTTGAGTGATTTAGAATTCATACAAGCTCGGGCTTAGCTTAGCCATGATTAGTGCTATTTTGTCACTCCAAGTAAATATTCATTCTAATAAGTGTCACCACTCCAACACTCCCAAGAGAATCCTTAATCGATCTGTATAAACAATGATCTTGTAATTCCATAGTCTTCTTTTTTATCTACCTTTCTCTTTCATTAATTCTCCTCTTTTAATCACCGAATTCATAAAAGAATTGATAAAAAAATAAAATATCACTTACATAAGACCATTCAAATTATACTCTCAATGCAAACTTGCCGTCGACATCCATTTATAAATAAATTAAAACCATTGGCTTATAAAAGTTTATGACTTTTGTCTTAAATAAACGTGTTCATGGCTATAAATACTGCAGTAATTACACATCGAGTATAATTGCACACCACTTACATCGATTACTTCGATTAATTTGTTTAATATTGTCAATAATATTGATTATGAAGAAATTGATTTCGTTATTCGTTTTATGTGTTGTTTTGAATATGATTCATAATATCGATTTAAAATAGCCTTATTTCTTCATAGTTTATATTTGAGACGTAAATATTTCCTTTCAAGGTAAATCCTACTAATATTATAAACGCGAAAGTTTGTAAGTATTGATGGATGGACGGCTGTTTGTTACTCTTTCACGCAAAAACTACTGAACGGATTTGGATGAAACTTTACAGTAATATAAGTTATACATCAGAATAACACATAGACTACTATTTACCGTGATAACCGATATACATGCGGGCGGAGCCGCGAGCAAAAACTAGTTTAAAATAAATAGCCTGCAACGTTATTTCTAATGAGAGGCAATACCCAGCAGTGGACGATTAAACTCTCATGATGATGATTTCGTAGAAGAATAAGAAAGAAGAAATTTGTCTATTAGTCAAGTTATATTGTTTTTTATTCGGAGAAGAAAAAAGGTAGTAGTAAGTCTAATATCTCTTCAACTATTTATTTCGATATATTTTTGTAAATGATGTATATTGTATAATGTAGCATTTATACTGTATAATGGGTGTCATGTTTTTTGCTATCAAGAACATGTTACAATGTGGATTTAGCACTCTCCGAGGACAATTTACGCTCAATAGGTTATCATTTACCAATAACGTTGTTCTAGATAGCCTTATAACCTATTACTTTGCTGCTATAAATTCTTATTTTCTTGAACACGACGAAAAGACATAGTAGATTATCAAAAATTGAATAGTTTCCATTTATGTTATACTGATTCACAATTTTTTTTCTTATGTCCAAAAATATGGTAAACATCTTCTTTGACCGAGTTGATAAAAATATGTCTAGCTGAGCCCTTGGCACAAACTATAGACAATGCGGAACAAAATTTAGATAGCATAATCTATATCTATACTAATATTATAAACGCGAAAGTTTGTAAGTATGGATGAATGGATGGATGTTTATTACTCTTTCACGCAAAAACTACTGAACGGATTTGGATGAAACTTTACAGTAACATAGCTTATACATCAGAATAACACATAGGCTACTATTTGCCGCGATAACCGACATATACGCGGGCGGAGCCGCGGGCAACCACTAGTATATTATAAAGAATTTATTTGTATATTTATTCTGTATGTTTGTCACGTAACTTCTCCTATCTGTTATCATAAGTGTCAAAATAGAAATTACATCGAAAACATATTCTTTGAGACTTTTTAATTTTAATGACACACTTATTGTCTGTTATAGACTCAAGTAATACAAAATTTTGTTATTGAGCACGACTTATAATGTAGATGCGGTTAATTATAAAAAAATCTATTACCTACCATAACAAATAAACAAGTTAGTATCTAATTTATTACCTATTACATTTGAAGAAAATTATGGAAATTATAATTAATTGTTGAAAATAATTGATTTTGCTATTTAATTAATCTACAGTGAAATAGCCTTAACGTGCCTTTCTCGTTATTTTTGGTATGTTGTTAATTATGTAACGGGTTTTCTTTTTCGTGAATCTAAAAATATTTAAATTATAAAACATTGAAGTAAATTTTTAGTAAAAACAACTAATTAAATTCTTACAATTACATTAAAAGTGTTGAAGATCCAACGTGTTTATTATATAAACCACGCAGATCAAACCTAAAAAGCGTTGACCTGCTGGCCACAATTATCACTTGATCTTAAATATCTACACAATATACAATAAAACACTGTACAGTTGCGGGTATGCGGTATGCGCGGGGGGAGCAGCGGTTCATTCATCAAGCCTTCATAAGGCTCTAAACCTAATTCGACAAGCAACCTCGCAACATCCGCTCTTGCAAAACGTTATTTCATTCATAACTTTAGCGCGTGCCGTGCCCACACTAAGCACAAAACAATACAGCTAATTAATTACGGGTGTGGTATATAATGAAATGCATAGCATAAAAACTTTTTACAGTTAATATCATGATAAACTAATGAATAAACTTAAGAAGTTACCTCTTTTCATTTGAAATGATTATTTTTTCAGAGCCATAACTTTATGTACTGCGATTAATAGGATCACGGGTGTATGTTTAAGAAGGTTAACACGTAAGGAGAACTACAGTAGTAATAACTAATTTTACAGTGCCAAAATATTTGAATAAAAACTATAAACAAAACAAAGAAACGTAAGTCAAATTTTAAACATAACAGTTTTTCTTGTTTTTTTTTCTCACTCAACCACCCAAATCGCATCAGGTAAATTGGAGTAGGTACCAAATAATAAATTTAATAAAAGTAATATCAGAAAAGATTTTGTGGGTTTGGTATGACCACAGCCGATAGTGGTTGCCGCACCCACGCGACAGCGAGCGACGGAAAATAACATTTAAGTTGAGCCGATGACATCATGCACCGAGCGCCGCTCCCGCTAACTTTGCGCGCTGGTCACAACTGCACTTCACAAAACCGCGCGCACGCGCTCGCAATCACGATTTATTGAAGAACTAGTTTTTTTATGTATGGGACTACCAAAGTGACTCTACTCTGCCTGATGGAAAGCATGAGCAGAATCCAAGAGTGGCGGCCACCGTACTCACTGTACACCGCTTCCCCCACCAATGAAAAGGTATACATTATTTAACATTTTTTTCTTTTTGTCATCTAAGCTTTACAACCCAATAGGATTCTATGACGCTCGAGTAAATCCCCATTTAGCATCGTGGGCTCCCCTACTATTACGAATGCAAACAATACAACAATGCTGCATGGTGACCTACACTATGACTCCTTGATACTTCGGCATCATCTTTCCGTCGCAGTGTCGCGTTCATAAATAATCAAAGTCATTATTGCATATTTGAGAATAACAATCGCTATGCATTTTTCTAATATCCTCCTTTCTTCTGTTATGGATTCGCGCCAAAAATAAGAGAAAGAGCTTAAATATGTAGAGTTTACTTAATAGAGACTAACTTATTGTAGCTAGTGAATAAGCCATAGATAAATTGTAAAACACACACAAAACTAAACAAAACAAACACTTTGGCATATTTTGGTATTTAAATAAAAATAATCAAAGTAAATAGTAGTCATACAAAAAATACATCCCGCCCTCTGGCCAGATGGCGGGACGACTTACGTAAGAGGGCTGGCAGCGACTGGATGCAGAAAGCAACAGACCGGGCTCTGTGGTGTTCCTTGGGAGAGGCCTATGTCCAGCAGTGGACTGCAACGGGCTGATGATGATGATGATGATGATGAATCAAAGTAAATAAATAAAATGGGTGTTTCAGTGTTACCTGCTTACCATATTTTGTTATATATTGTATATAATGTAAAACATAGCTTAACAAAACTTTCATACCTTTTTATATCAGTATCATTGCGTGAGTCAAAAACATATATATAATGATAAAAATATTTTCAGCATGTGTAACTTTTTCTTGTTTTTTTATTATGGAAAAAAAATAGTAGTAAAAATGGTCAAATTATCCAGAAGTTTGGCACATTACCAGATCATTTTTATTGGTTCGTTCTAATTTTAAAGTAATAAACATTTGTGACATATCCAAAGAACATTTCTGGCAGGCGTTTTACCCTTCACCATTTTGTAATGGTTAGTAAAGGGTATATTCCTTTACTAACCATTACAAAATGGACCAATTTTTAGTTAGACCAATCGTAAATTTCAATATAATATTTTACAAGCAATTATTAATAGTGAACTGATATATGATTATATTATTTACATCCTCGTTCAGTCGTCAATATAATTGAATAGTTTAGTATCCCAAGCGTTAAAATACACATATACTCAGCGTTAAACAGCTATTATAATTATTGGTCGTAAACTATTAATCTTTTTTGAGTACTGGAAACTTACTTAATGGTTAAATGCAATCCTGTTCTGTAACCGGGATCACTGTCACGATGTTCCTAGTAAATGAAAACTAATCAGTTACTACCTTAAAATTTATTAACGTCTCGAATAATAAATTTTAACATAATAAAGGTACCTACTGAGCGTCTTACATAGACAAAACGGTTCGCCCGATCTGGGGTAAGACAATCCGTGCGATGAAAGCAGTCTCACTCTTCCTAAATCAACGTCAAATTACCACCTTTTAATCTTTTGTAAGCGATTCAGTTACACATACGTGTTTTCGACTCGACTAAATAGTCGCAGCGTCTAAAATACTGACGGAGATTGCCGTATAAATCTGACGTTTGAGAAATTTTACACGTCTTTGTTACAAATATATGTTTGTCGGCGGCCAGCTATATTATTTTACTATGAACCCGTGAATGGAGCACGATGTTGTAAACGACCCATTCTTTTGTGGTAAGTTTTGGGTTTTTTATTGTAGCGTTACATTTGAAATAGTCATTTAAGATAGAATCGGTATAAATTGTGTAATTTCTTTCTTTGTAAAGAATGATGAAATAAGAATCGGTTGATGTGTCGCCAAGAGATCATCGACACTTAAGGCTTTATAGACAATAAAGCAGACAAGTGTAATGGAATCTGACGTGCCAGTCGGCCTATAAGATGGGTCGGAGGCCAATCCATTAGGACTGATTGTGGAACGTACACTGAAGGAAAGATCCCGCCGATTGTAATGAATTGTATGCACACAAGGAAGTGAAAACACGCCTGTGTTTTCACTGTGTTTCAGTATTTGAAGCCATTACTGAAAAATGAGGAGGAGCTTTCTCATTAGTTAGTTTTCGGGTTTGATTTCCTCTAGTAGTGAGTTTTACGTACGGCCACTTCAATGGCCAAGTTTTACAATCATTTTATAGATAAACTGAAGACTGAAGCCTTAAGGACAAAACTCGAGACTTGTTAATTTAACAAAACATCATTCTTTTAGCAAAAGTATTTAGCAACAATATTAATTAATTATTTTTATATATGCATGTACTTACATGTATAGTGACTCTTAAAATATAGCAATAATGACCGACACGGCTTACTTTATTTACCATACTTTCATAGAAAAGGACACGATAGCAATTACATTGTTTATGTGCTTGATTCAATTCTTATATTATATGTATGTTATGAACTGACTAAAATTTCGTCGCATGTTGGTCGACAGACGACAGGCGGTAGTGCGAGTTTGTTCCGAATAAATTAACCATATTCGTATAAAAGAAATAATCATTTGCATCTAGGAGATTTAATAAAAAGAATATCATTAACTTAATTAATTTTAGGAAATATGAGTCAGCCTCACTTCCAGTTAACAAGAATACTTTTTGTAAATGTCGAGAAAAAATAAATTTAGAGTAAAGCTTTCTTGTTATTGAGGAAGGGTCAAGTGGTCTCTAGTAATTTAGAATGATAGGTTTTATGAAAGTTCACAGACAGATTGCCTGTGAAGATAATTGTCTGAAGTTAATGTTGGCTAAACAAAGTGCGTACGTTGAATGAATGACGGGCGTGCGGCTCGCGCCTCGGGGCTACGTGGAATAGAACTTCGTATGGGAAACCTTTAGACATATGTTTTAAATGCCCATACTATGGGTTGTAGTCGTATATTAAAATCACACTTCATACACAAAACATTAACAATTATTTTAAAATTTATTTTATAATTTTCAAGTTGCTATGCCTTTTCATTCGCTATTTTTCCTCTTTTGTTTTAAATTCTTTATTCGTGTAGTTATTTTTTAAGTATTTAAATATTTTTAGGTTAAGTTAAAACCTTAATCTAAATCCTTTGGTTATGGTATTCAACTAATTTTTTATTTATTTTTGTAACTTGTGTAAGGCGTCCAAGGGCCAGCCCTTACGACTTAGTTGATATAGGGAATACAATGGCCGGCACACACGTGCAGCGATCCATTAGACGGGATAAGTGCGGCTAATTCCCACTTTCGATGCATACGCATTAGAATAAAGATACGAGGGATACAGATAGGTATTAACTTATTTTTTATATTAAATATTATATTATCTTACAGTACAGAGTATATAATAAGAATTGTGTACAAAATAGAATTCTGAAAAATACACAAACCACACATAATTCTAAATTTGGCCTGCTCAAATGACAGTCAAGAATGGTGGTCACCATTGTCATTGCGAATCCACAAATGATGCATGGCGACCCATACTATGAAGGCTTGATAATTAAATATACATTGTGAATGAATAAGGAAGGTGATATATAGATTTACAATTAAGAAGAACTGCCACTTTTTAGGTGACAATTTCGTTTAAGATTGTATGCATATACGACACAAAGAGACGTAATTATTTGTCTGTTCCAAGATTGCAACGTTAAAATAAAAAAAAATGTTTTCTCTATGATCTTTTTTACGTTTTCTATATTTAAATCCTTTTATTTTTCCTTTGTAAATATACACAGTGAAACTTTAAACTATGCATGACTTTGTATGTAAATTAATAAATTTTCTTACTCTCGACATTCATTTTCCTGTAAATCTTTAGAAGTGCCCAGTAACGTTCAAGTACAATCACTTGGTCTATGTATGAGGTGCTTATTCATTTATACGTCGCAGTCGGCTCGTTAGCAATTGGACATGCCCTTTGCACGAAATATTTCAGCGATTGAAGTGGCGGTAAATTGCGCTCAACAATAGCATGTGTCCGCGGCATGCGCCTGCGCCAACGAGACCCCTATTACTACAAGAATTTTACGATTCACTCGTTATTTTTAAATTATGTTTACTGATTTAGAACGCATGAAAACGAAATTACGTAGCCTATAATATGATACTAGTCTTTGTAAATATATTCATATTTAGAATGTTTTGTTTTAAAAGCGATGAGTAAAAGAATTTCAAAATGTGGTATTTATGTTTTGAACTTTTTATAATAAGTAAACCACTTTTTGGTAATTATTACCAACCGTTTCTGTGATATAATTTCTGTACATTACATACAGGTTTTACGAAACTAAACTAACATCCTAGGGCGTAACTGGGGGTTAGATTCCAATACTTATAAATAATAAACATTACACAAACTAAATAAAATGTGTTTTAGTAGTAGTATTCATATGATCTTAGTGGTAGTAACAGTTTCCTAATGCAGGTTGATTCAATTATAGCATTTGTTGATCTTACTTACTTAATTTATCGGCCAAATATTTTTTTCAAATGGACTTTTGATAAGATCTAGACACGCGGTAGTGTGTCAAGCCAAGTTCAAGCTAACAGAACTGAGCAGCACCGTGTGTAATATTATATAACATATTACAAGAACCATTTGGAGCTATTTCTGACACCCTCATTACTCAAAAACCATTTCATTTAAACAGTAAAATTTGGCACATACATATATTAAAACTTGCGAAATACACCTGTCCTCCAAATTTCATAAACACACCTTAAACGGCTATTTGATATTAACGTCCAAAAATCGTAATTTTTATCACTGACTCACCTATAGCTCAAAATTATAACCTAGTTCCCGATGACCTAGAAAGTCCAAATTCGGCAAACAGATAGGTAGTTGGGTGAATACAGAGGAATAAATCAGAAACTAGTATTTTTTTATAATTTTATTTAAATTTTTCAATTAATTAATTTTACACTTACAGTTCACTTAAGTACTTATAGTGCCTGTAATGTAAGAATTTAACAATCAAAACTGATCACAGCCTGTCTATATGTGAATTTTAAAGTCTTCACGTATATATAGGTATAACGAGGACAATACCATCCTTAATTTATGAGTTTTAGTAATTATAAGTATGTACTTATATAACTAAGATTATAGTCGAACTTCTTATTTATTACGTTATTAATTGGGATTTAGATTATTATTTCAAAATTTTTATAATATTGAAATGATGATTAATACGAATACATAGTATTAATTTTATTACATATATAAGTACCTACTAAAAATTACTGTACAAAAAGTAATGATATCCCATCAAAAGCATAAATGTGAAATGCAAGCCAAGTTCAATATTATGAAATATGCCTTGGTTATTCACTTCAACGACAAAAGTAGTGAGATCCAAATGGGTGCCAAGTTCAATGGTCAGTTCTGAAATTTATTTATAACAACATAAAATATTTTATTACAACTTAAATATCATTTCTTCTTAAAACTTAGGATAATATATTGAAGCCTAAAGTTTTTTTACTTTACTTGGCTAGTTTTCAAATACTAAAACTGTAAGTTCTTATTTTATTCTTTCGCAAATTTGACTTCCTGGTAGAAACTAGCCATCGAACATAAGGCTCTTCCATTACTGTGTTAGTAGATCATCATCAGCCTATCGCAGTCCACTGCTGGACATAGGCCTCTCCAATTGCACGCCACTTAGTTCGATCCTCGTGTTAGTAGGTACTTAATAATAATTTGTACATAAAAACTAGGTAAGTCAGACTTTAGGATTTTCAACATATTACACTAAGTTTTAAGAAAAAAATATATTTGAGTTGTTATATAATATTTTATGTTGTTATAAATACATTTCAGAACTGCCCATTGAACTCGGCACCCATTTGGATCTCACTACTTTTTATCGTTGAAGTGAATAACCAAGGCATATATCATAATATAGAACTTGGCTCTCATTTCACATTTATGTTTTTGATGGGATACATTATTGTTGAAAGCAGCATAAGCGACGATCAAATTATCAATGGTCGTCGACTAAGCATTAAAAACAATAATTGAAATCATTTCTGTATCAGAGACGTACTGCATGACAGCGTTACCTTATGAAGTGGAAAACGACTCAAAGCGACATCGATTCCCATAGGCCTAGCACCGCTCGTATTAATTACAAGGCAATGATCCGAACGGAGCGGCCGTCGCGCGCGCATCCATCACACGCGTCAGATAGCGCGTTATGAACGACGCACAGATTTGTACTCGTAATTTGTACCACTGTCATCACATTTCAAAGACAAATATAAAGGATTGAGGACCGGAATGACAAGTGTCAACTGGCTCATTCGGTTGGTATTTTAAGAGAGCTTTTTATTTAACACGAACAACAAGAGGTGGATTGATCGAGACAGGTTTCAAGTGCCGTTCGATGGTCAGGTAACGTCGCCTCGACACGAGTCCTTTAGTGTCTCGCTCAATGTTCTGAGAAATGTCCTTACCTAACTCTTCAGATTTTAACCACAATAATCATACGACCTCGTATTTGTTTCTTTTATCAAAGTTTTATGATTTTGCTGTAGTATTTCTTTTGATTTTATTTACGAAAGTGTAAGCAAAACTATCTTTGTGATTTCATTCTTTTTTTCCAATAGTTCGTAAATGATGAAAAGACTATAAATTCAGAGCTTGCAAAGACAACTCTCACTTCAAATCATAAAAAAATATGTATGTATGTTTATATTATATCCATATTTATGTTCGTTAGTTTATGTCAATTGCACATTATTGCATGTTGCATCATGATAGAAATCTTCGCTCGAAAAATAACCTCCTACTGTCATGCCCTTCCCACACTTCTGCGTGTGTCCATTCTTCCTTCCTCATCCAATCTGTCCTTCTCTGAAATGTTCTTTCCAAGGAAATCAGAATAGCACCAAGCCGTAATTCGTTCAGGATCAAGGTAGGTGCTCTCCTTGCCCAAAATGTAGCAGATTCTTTACAAATTGGATACTGTATACATTGTGATTATGTGTATGTATGTATATGTTCTTGTGTAATTGCGCAAATATATTTATTTCAGTTTTTTCTTTTGATTTATTACTCAATTTTAGATAATTTCTGGATTACGTTCCAAGTCCTAACGAAAGTGTAGTGCACCATCTCACTCATTTCCGCACCACCCAACGGTAGACTGGTAGAGAATGCCTTTGGCATTAAGTCCGCCATTGTACATATTATGCATAAAGTTAAATAAATAAATAAATTATGTATCTGTTGCTGATTACTATAACATATGTACACTTCAAAACTAATCTTATATAAGTACTGTGCTTTGGTAGAATTTGTCTAATTTGTTTGATTTTGTTCCTCTGATGAACAATTACCACAAATTAGTAGCTTTGATCGTATATAATGATACTCATAGTTCTATTGTTACAAATCTCTAACGTAGTGTCGAGTCATGGAATATTAATTAAGAACTGTGAACGCTTCAAATTTCATCTCGATTCCACTCGCTGTGTCCTCTTCTATGTATTTATCACAAACACTGCTCAGAATAACGCTGGATGCACTTGCATTATATTATTTATGGGCTTTGATAGTCATACTTGTTTTGCCACCTTTGTAGCTAGATATTAAGATAAAGCGAGTAAGTCGTCACGGGTGTGGCTCTGATTCACCAGTGATTTTTATTTCATAGAACGGACTATTGTGATATTTATAATAATCTCTGTTCTTTAATAATAGCTTAATTGACGTTCAGTGATTCATTTCTATGTCCAGAGATCCATGATTTGTTAGTTGTCGATGTTTGAGTTTTTAATTGTACGTAACTAAAGCTCTGTTATTAGAGAGGCGGGGTGCAATGTTTTCGTCACGGTAATGTTTCAACGATGAAGCGTGCCCGCTTGTTCGTTTTGGACAGGCTTATTTGTTAGTTGAAATTATCTCACATCACAAAGTGATGTTTCATAAGAGCTAAAAGAAAAGTCGAATTGATATGAGTAAAGGTTTTTTGAGATGTTATTTCCTTAAACACGGGCGTTGATTAACAACGTATTACTCTTTACAGATATGGATACAAAATAAAACAATGAAATTCAATGAAGCATCTGAGTGGCGCATAAAATGAAATTAACCGTTGACATTATGACGGCTCATAAATCTTTATGTATATTTTGATAGGAACAATGTATTCATAACCTTAGGTAAGTGTGTCACTATAAATTGAAGTGTCATGATTCTTTACTGTATTCACTTTTCTTCTGCAAATTGAACGAAGTTCAGGTGACAATAAATGTACTTTTTATCAAAACAATAAATGAGCCTAATATCACAAGTTGATAGCTAGGTGATAACGTGATAAAGATATAGCCACATTTTATAAAACAATAAGGAATGAATAAAGCCTAATAATTATTCTGCAGCGTAAGCTAAAATTTTACATCTTGCTCAGATAACCGCTTAATCGTATAAGGCTTTACTCATGTTTTACCTACTACCGACATCACTTGGTATGGGTATACTTAACATCAGAGATATGACGCTTAGTAATGGGTGTTATAGGATTAAGATAACGTATATTTATATACAATTTGTGGGTACTTACGATTTTCGGTGAACAAGTTCATTACTAGGATCCTAATTATTTTTATTATGCCTGTTACAGTTACTGCTAATCATTGAAATATACACATATATATATCATATATATATCAATGCTGCTAATAAACTTAAAAAAATATTAGATTTAGCTAGTTAGCACTTGCCAAATTAATGGAATCAAAAGTGAATTTAGTAACAGTAAGTGTGTCCTGCTGTGCAAAATGTGTAGGTATAATAATTCCATAATATCAAATATATATATATCAAATAATATATGAATAATAATTGCAGTTTCACATTGCTTTAGATTTATTTAGAATCATCGTATTCTCAATACAGAACAATCTCAGTTGACGTCATAAATGAAATAATAGAATTAAGTTTAAATCTATGCATCTTCTCATGCGCAGTACCCGTGGCATGTTCGGAGCACCCTGCCGCGCCGTGACATGTCAGCAGCGCTCGTCCAGCCCTCAGCTAAGACAAAAGACAAATTAATTTTGTACACAAGGCATTTAATTTGAATGTGAATAGCATGAAGTGCGACGAATGGCCGTGGAGAACAATGGCCGGCGCCGACGGTCCCGCCTTTTTGTTTTACACTCAACGAAAGTAAAAAGTATAAAACCAAACGTTGAACAGACAATTCCGTATTATGATATGGACACAGTAATGAAGGGCTGGCGAGGCGCCTAATAGCTTATAATATTAAATGTACGTGATGGACCAAAGCGAAGTGTAAAGCCTATCTGGATAGAGCGCCGGCCTCGTGGGTCAATGTGGCCGGAAATAATCGTTAAGCGTAAAATTTTTGATCATAACGCCTGAATTATCTTGGAATGGTGGCGATTCAAATCGACAACTTGATGTTCTTTATTGTAAAATAGAGTATCGTATTGTTTTAGTTTATTGTTTTTTTATTGGATAGAAGATCTAATCGATACTACAAATTACTTTTATCTACTTATATATATATATTTTATATTATCGAGTCATAAATAGCATAATGATACAATGATGTTTTTATCTGTAACTAGCTGACTCGTGCCGAATTCGTTGGGCGTTAACCGCCCGCTTTTTTTCGACTTGATTTACAAATACTATTATTTTTAACTGATTTTTTAGTTCAATCATAATAAAATATGCCCTATGTCACACCTGAATAGTGTTGCTTTCTGTTAGTGCAAGAATTTTCAGGATCGGATCATTACTTCCGAAGATTACCCCCTACAACCATATAAACAAAGTTAGAAACTTCACCTCTTTATGATATTATAGTATAGATAGACATTTGAATATTATCAATCACGAATGGCATGGTGATTAAAGTGATCGTCAAGCTGCTTCCGACTACGCTGAATATCGTAGGTTCAAGTTCGATCCTCACATGGGACAACACTTCATGGGACCCATAAATCATTATCCTGAGTCTGGATGTTCTTTGAGTCCTTTTCATGTATGTTTGCAAAGTCACCACAATACTGTATATTGTATGGCAGACATACATACTATACTGCCATACATACTATAGAAATCAAATATAGCTCACTTAGGACCCATAATATTTTTATCCGTGGTGCTTCCCGGTTTGAAAAAGGCGTCTGCCTATTTTGACTCCATTTTGTCTCCCGCTTTGCTAAGGAGGGAAGTGCACTTATTATATTTCCAACTCCTCCAGTTTTCTTCTGATTAATTTCGTTGCGGGTTCCAAGACAGTTTAATTTTTCCTGGGACTTCCCGAGTGTCATAACTCGGTGTTTTCGTGGGTCACCGCTGTTGATCCTGGTGTACAGGAGTTACAGTGGTGGGCGTGTGGGCGGGATTAAAAATAAATAAAAAAAATACTGTATATTGTGTCATAATGCGGGAGTTGTCTTTAAAAAAAGTATATTGAGATTCGATTTATTAAATAAAAGTAGAATTCATATTTTAACTTTTCTGATAATAACAGATTTTGTTTTTTAAAGAATTTGAATTGTGCTAACTATAAGGGAAATCGAAGACCACCTTTCAATAGATAACAATGTATGTGATAATTTAAACTGTCAACTCATTATTATTTGCCGCAAAGAATTTGCCTAAAAATGTAAAGTTGAAAAGCAAACATGCGGTCATATTTTATGAACGTTTATTTAAATAACTCTCAGGTTTACGGGCTATGAAATTTTATTTACGTTCATATGCAACTAGATCTTGATGTTTATCTACTGCTAGGGTAAAGGGGTCACTTCTCGCTCATTTCAAAAATTATATAACTATATTATATAAGAAGGTGTGAGTGTGACTTTTATAAAAATGACAGAGTTACAATACTAAATTGCATTATGATTATCATCGACCTGTCGCAGTCACTGCTGGAGATAGGCCGCTCCGATTTGTTTTATCCTCGGCTTCTCGCATCCAACTCCTGCCATCTTGTATAAAACATACTATCGAAAATGTAATTCTAAATATAGAATACATGTACCTATTCATCTACCTGATATGTTAATGTGTTTTAGAATCAAGAGAATGGCTATAACCTGCAACAATAAAGGAAGGTTATGGATCGTCACCAGACGAATTGCAGGCAATTTGAATGGGCAGGTATATGCCACGCTAGTGACCGTGGGCATCCCGTGATGTACCTCAGTTTGTGAGGTGAGGCAGGGAGGACTCCAGAAGCCGCTGTTGCGTTCCAGGAGCTTCTCCCGCCTACCGAGGTAGGCCGCCGCGGGGTTTAGTGGGTGGGCCTTTTTTTCGGGAGTCCCACACACGCCCTTCGTCTCCCCAATAGAGGGTATGGTGCGAAAAGCTTTCCCCGCGTAAAAAAAAGGTACATGCCACGCAAGACTAATACTTGTAGCAAGAGATTACTCGAGTAGTAACAAAATGTCCCTAAGACGATAAATGCCTTAGGATGATAACATCTAAATGGCAGCAAATAGAACGTGTCTCCATAGTTCGATTTATTAAGAGCATGTGGTCCAATATGTGGTGATGTGGTTTTCATCTTTGGTGCCTTTCACATATATAAATGTTTTCGTTGATTAATAGGATTTCCTTCCCTTACTTTCTTACTAAATTAAAGTTATTGTAAAACTTGAGAGCGACATCTAATAGCTATAGGTATTGCTATGCTAATAGATAAGAGGTACATTGAGAACCGGCACACCAAGACTGTTAAATTTAATGGGACAATACTTGCAAATTCAATAGCTACTATAAATCGATCTCAGTGTATTAAACAACGTATAAATAGTTAACCTGTTGATGAATCTATAGAAATGTTCATGGTATAGTATCATTAAATCCGTGTTTATTCAGAATATAATTGACTGCTAGCGGCTATTCATAGAAATATTATTTTAAATTTATTGACACACATTATGTACATCCAATAAAACTTCAGTTTATGTATTGAATGTTTAGCCAGATTGAAAGTAAGTTTTGATTGAAACGATCGAAACTGTCGGTAACAAATTTTGAGTGATGGGCACAAGTGCGCCTTGAGCGACGGATGTTACACACCTACCGATGCGACCGCTTGTTTACTTTATATCATTACTCCATCAATCAAGATCTTTTGAATGGTAACTGTTAGTTAAACACTAACAATCATTGGATGCGTGGCTCGACCGCCCATCAATCACAGCCTGTTGAGGTTGTTGCCTTCGGGTGTCGCATCGTTCCAGCCTCTGACGCTTGCACTGAACCTGCAACGCCCTCTAATGACAGCTCTCGCGCCGACCCGACACATCCAATTCACATGTTAAATGGAAATTCCCTTTGCGCCTCAAAATTACGAACGTCCGTGTTATTAAAGTGTTTGTTTCTTAGACGTTTTTTGTTTAGATGTTTTATCCAATTAGTGCTACCGTGTCGAAAGGATAATGTTGTGATGAACGTATAAAGTGTTTAGCGTGTTAAAAGCAGGGCCTTGTCGGCGGAGATAACAAAGTATCAATAAGGACATCGCACGTGCGATGTTAAATTCAATTTTACTTTAATAATTCTGAAACAATATGAAATATTTTTACGATAGATTATTCGCATGGGGCAAAAATATTATTGGTGTTTATAATACTTCTTATGTTGAGGTCAGAATCTCAACTCAGCCAAATTAATTCATCTTAGAAATAATGTAGGGTGAAGAAATCTGTTCTCTGTTTCTGTTTAAAAAAATCTGCAAAGGATGATTCACTTTGCGGAAACAGAAAACATTGCCTTAAAAAATATAAATGGTTACTTCTTTAAAAAATTAAAAGCACTAACTCTGTTATGAAGATGACAAACTACTAGTCAAGAAAATCCTTTTTTTTAAATCTAATTTTATTAGTCACATATAAGACCATGTCAGCCCCATCGTACCCTAAATTTACAATGTATTCATATCTAACTTAGTTATACCTTAAAAAGTAAAAACATACTTGTTTGCAAAACACTGCAATACAGACATTTAATTAATTTTTATTTACATACTTACACATATATTTGTTTCTACATAACCTACATTTAAAAAAACTCAGATCTCGTTAAAAATGTAACACTTGTTTGCTTTCTGTCATTACTTTGTTGAGCTGAAGGCAGGAAATAGATTGTTATGGTGTTTGGCTTATATTTAACATAGCCCGAGAACAATTTGTATCAATATCGCTTAAGGTATTGTACCTACCCGCTGAGGCGCGATGCAGGAACGATACATACGTAATAAATAACAGTCACATAAAGAGCGTATCTAGTGCGGAGCTGTCATCGATGGTCCGATTTAATTTAATTGACTGAGCCGCGTTCCGATGATAAATGTAAGCAGGGTTAAACATATGCGTGGTACTCATGAATAAATCGGCCCTCGTTGAGACGAGCTGATTTGCGATAAGCGCGTATTTATTGCGTTATTTGTGCACGCCACCTGACGGAGGGCTGCGGCTGCTAGTGGCCGTGCGCCGCCGCAGGAGGTGCTCCATAGCCTTTCATTCTGCGGCATCCCTCCCGGGAACAAGCGTACGGAACGCGCCCTTTTCAACATAAATCACAACTGACGTAACAGCATTAAATGTTGATGGATTTTATCCTTTAATGTTCATTCCATATATTGTATAAATTGATTCTACGCCTCTTTAACTACACTTCCGATTGGAAATAGACAATTAATCGTTAATTTCTTAACTTGATTCGGACACTTTCTGTAATTGACTAAACTTAATTACTGGTCGCAATGTTGGATGTAAGAGTATGTTAAGACGATACATTATCATAAATTTATGCGATTATATGTCAATGAAGCGTACGGCATCGACGCTTAGAGCAGTGACATTTGGATCTGGCAACCTAATTACATTAAACTATATTCAGTTGCGCAACGATGAGTCCCCGCGATATATTCATGTGTAGGCAGATATTAGAGGACAAGACGAGTAATTGGCCCACTGCTACACCGATCAATTATGTTTATATGAATACTAATTATTTTATTATGTAAGTTGATTGAACGGATTTTAGTGTACCGTTTGTATGAACGATGAGATTATACTTTATCGCTTTAACCCATTAGTTGCACTTTCTTTCTTTACTTATATATGTGTTTCATGTAGAAACTTTGAGAGAATTGGTAAAAATTAACAATAGGAAGGCAATCATCATCCATAGTGCTTGTAAATGATTTCAATCGTAATCAACGTAAGTTAGCTATTACCCAACACAAACAAGCATAAGTAACTGTGGACGTCGAAAATAAATTTATGTTCCTGTAATGATATTCCGAAAGCGATACTCAGTATACATTGGTATGGAGTATGAAGTCTACAAAGTGAGCAACAGGCTTACGCTCGTACGCGGCCGCAGGCGCCGATACACGTCGCAAACTAAAAATGTGTATAAATTATGAAGATTACATGAAAAAGAGAAATGTGTTACATTTAATTTTATTACATACGATAACTTATGGGCTAGGCCCGGCGCTCGCTTGAAAAACATGTTGCTTCGCGACTTTATTTCCATAACATCGTAAGAATCTTTTAAAAGTAAAGTGAATTTCAAACTATAGTGCTTAAGATACGACGCATTTCAGCTTGAAGAGCTAACTTTAATTAGGGCGTTTAGGCGATAATACTATCTAATAGTAACATACAGATCATTTGTGACATTAAAATATCAATTATTTATGGTGTTGAGATAGAAACAGCTTTTCGAGAAGAACTTATCCTTTATCTATGCAAAATTGATAATATTATAAACGAGGCACTGGATTAGAAATTTAGAAGAGGTGAAATAAAATTTAACATCATGAGCTACTGTTATAATATTCCTTTAAAAGATAAGTTGGTTTTGAATATTTTGATTTTATAAACCTAAAACATCTGAGAAAGGATGTGGAGCTTTGTCAGTCATAAATAGTAAACCCGACTTTAAGAACCTATTCTAGATAACTCACAAAACAGTTTTATTAGAAAACAGAATAGGTTAGTACCTAAGTGAGTTTTACGATGTGACCACACGTTTGAATGAATTTTGAATGTTAAAGAAACAGCCGATTGCGTGTTGGTCATGCACAATGAGCGGCGCTCATATCCCAGTTGCACTCGGTGATTAGAAACAATCACCGAGGGTAGGCAATGACGGTGCGGTCAGTACCTAGTTGGGTGACCGCTGGTGGCACGATATGATGAGCGTCTCCGTGATTTATCACGTTAAGTAGTCGGTCCCGGTTGTTATGATAGGATAATAGTCGTGAAGCGTAGTTGGAGGCCTTTGGGCGGTTTAAAAACATACAACGACTAGCTGTTGCCCGCGGCTTCGCCCGCGTGTATGTCGGTTATCGCTGCAAATAGTAGCTAATGTGTTATTCTGATGTATAAGCTATATTACTGTAAAGTTTTATCCAAATCCGTTCAGTAGTTTTTGCGTGAAAAAGAAACAAACATCCATCCATCCATACTAAAAAACTTTCGCGTTATTAATATAGGTAGGATTTTTATCGATATAAAATCATGATACAAAATAATAATAATAATAATCTTTATTGTTTTAAATAACCTTTTACAATTGCCTTAGAGCTCAAGATTACATGGTTTAAGGTAAAGGTCACACAATTAGACTAACCCTAACTCCCAAACTAGGTATTCCTGTGACTTGGGATTTAGTGTGTGAGAAAATGTATTGGTACCTGAATAGTTTTATTTTCTTTACCTCGCATAGAACTTTTATTTATTTTTATAAATCAGTTTAAATAAAATAAAGGGGCTAAGACAATTTTGTGAAAACTAAAAATTTAGTATAGCGCCATCTGTAATGATTTATTTATTTCGTGAACGAAAAATGTAGTATAGCGCCATCTGTATTTTGATATGGAACTCATTCCTATCTGATGTCCCACGACACCACCCGATTTTTTTTACAACTAATACACACACGTTTTACTATTAAAAACTTATTTAAGTATTTATATATGTACATAAAATATAAAGTATTTATATGAGCTTATTTCGACATTTGACATCGACCGGGTCTGGCACCGCTCGCTTCTCTCCAAGCTCTCGGCATTCGGTCCGCCTCCTAGACCCTGTCACTGGATTGACGCTTTTCTTCATCAGCGCCGCATTATGGGCCTTTGCGACGGCACGGCCTCTGATGTTCTGGATGTAAACGCTGGCGTACCTCAATGTTTAGTCCTGTCGCCCACACTATTTCTTCTGCATATCAATGACATGTTAGCTCTTGGCAACATACATTGCTATGCAGACGATAGCACAGTTCATGGGCGATATATTTGAAACCGTTCAACCAAGCTGGCAGTCGTTGAGGAAAATCGACAGAAGCTTGTCGCTGAGCTCGACCGGGTTTTGAACCGCATTTTACAATGGGGTGATAAGAATCTGGTCGAGTTCAACGCTACGAAAACACAGTTGTGCGCGTTCTCTACAAAAAAGTCTCCATTCCTTTCCCTCCCCACTTTTCAGAGCACTCAACTGCCACTACGGGGTAAGCTCGGTGTCCTGGGCATGGGTATTTGCCGGGACCTCGAGTACTGTTCTCATCTTTGTGATGGATCCGCGCAGTATTTGCTTGATGCTTTCGATCGGTTGCAATGGCGAACAGTCCGCTTTACCAACAGTCCCGAAGCCATCGAGTTCCTTGAACCTCTGCAGCTGCGTAGATATATCGCCTCTATAGCAGTCCACTACCATCTGTATCATTGGAAGTATTCTGAGGAGCTCTTCCAACTGGTCCCCCTTCTCCCTTCCTCTGCAGAATAACATGTTCACTCTCAAACCAAACGGTTTGGTTCATCCTTCCTGTGCCGAGCAGCTAAAAACTGAAACTCACTACCAGCGCACGTGTTTCTCTCCCACTATGATCCCGGGGCCTTTAAGTGGGGCGTGAAAAAGCATCTCACTAAGCCGTCATAGTGTGGGACGCAATACTGCATTGTCTGCTTTCCCAGTGAGTATGGTTGCCCCCACTGTTGGATTCTGCTTGAGTTTTCCATCAGGCTGACCATAGTCACTTTGGCAGCTTCAAATAAAAAAAGTACAATTTTAATAACTACGTTTTTTCTTTTGCCATATTTTGCGGATCCATATGGAGATTTTGTGGATTTGATATACGTGAGTATGCTGCTCATGAGAAAAAAAAAACTGTATCTTTAAGCATCTGTCCTTGGGTTTTGATAATATTGTTATTGGAAATGCTGTTTTCAGCGGAAACTGCATTCTTTTAAATTAAAATGTCAAATAAGTTGGAATTATTGGAATACGGGGAATTAAAACATTATCTTCTTTTGCCATTCCATGCGTCATGATTGTAGCTTTTACAATGTTGTACCCCAGTTGTGTAATATTTAGCCATATTGCTTGGGCGCTCAAGATACCTCATTTAATAGTACTGGAACATTAACTTGCAGCCTCAACTTATGGGTAGGCACTCCTGATATTTCCAAAGACTTACTAAGTATTCGACAACATCTCCCTCCACGCCTGACATGATCCGTTTGTTTAATTGATAACTATCTCATTAGTCAGCTGATCAGGATGGATATTATTTACATTTTTATTCATATCTAACCAACAGCTAGCTTATAATGACGATACTTCTGTAGAGAATTTTGAAGTTAAGAAACGCTGTTAATTAATTATATTAATTTGGCTTATTTATTTCTATTAATATAATGAAAATACAAATCAGATTGACGAATATATACTTAATATCTTAATATTAATTTTTTATATATATAATATCATTGCTATCATTGTTAAGTCTTCATTGAAAAAGTTAAATATTTTTTATTATTGTGACAGCCTTGTTTATTCGTTGTCAAGACGCCCGACGTAGGTAACGCGCAGGCGTGTGGCGAGTGAACTCCCAGAACAACCTTTCATCCTTTTAAACCCCTTACAACCCCTTTTTCGCATTAAAAAGTAGCCTATGTCCTTTCTCAGGCTCTAGACTATCTGTGTATAAAATTTCATTCAAATCGGTGCAGCGGTTTGGCCGTGAAAGTAAGACAGACAGACAGACAGAGTTACTTACATCTATAATAATCAAATTTTTCAAATTGGACCAGTAGTTCCTGAGATTAGCGCGTTCAAACAAACAAACAGACACTTCAGCTTTATATATTAGTATAGCTGACCCACGCAACGTCGTTTGCGTCTCCTATTGCTCGTAGCGTGATAATTTTCCCCCGTTTTTGAAACATTCTTCA
This sequence comes from Diaphora mendica, assembly GCA_949125395.1. NCBI lineage: Eukaryota > Metazoa > Arthropoda > Insecta > Lepidoptera > Erebidae > Diaphora > Diaphora mendica. The sequence continues at coordinate 30,648,089 of OX421311.1, forward strand.
TTCGTGCTCCGCTCCTATTGGTCTTAGCGTGATGATATCTAACCTATAGCCTTCCTCGATAAATGGGCTATCTAACATTGAAAGAACTTTTTCAAATTGGACCAGTAGTTCCTGAGATTAGCGCGTTCAAACAAACAAAAACTCTTCAGCTTTATATATTAGTATAGATGTATTTATTATACTCTTCTAAGATCTAATACTCATAATCAACAACACATTTATTTGGATAAAGACTAATATTAGGTATTATGTTGATAAATACTCTTTGACAAATAACTCAATAATAGGTATCAACTCTCAGCGTCTTATACTCGTGATAACTTCTAAACGAAATGTCCGAATGGGGTGAAACAAAAAGTATTTTACTTCTACATAAATACCCTTGATAACATAATGCTTTATTTGGATAAGGATTAATATTACGATACACATTTAACGTAGTTTCTTTCTTCAGACGATTTAATAATTTTTTTGAGCACAAAAGCGGTTATTGTGACTAAACCATGATAGTTAGATATATGCTCTCGCGGACTTTTTTGTAGATCTTAATGGGACCTACAAACCCGTAATACATGATTTTGTTCTATTGTCAATACTTTTTGCAGCGCACGCAAAAATAGGTTTTCGAGTTCACACCTTGGGTTACAAAATAGCAATTTTCTTACGGATCTCAAATTTTTTTGAAAATAAAATATAGCCTATAGCCTTCCTCGATAAATGGACTATCCAACACTGAAAGAATTTTTCAAATCGGACCAGTAGGTCCTGAGATTAGCGCGTTCAAACAAACAAACAAACAAACTCTGCAGCTTTATAATATTATAGTATAGATTACGTTCCCAACCCGCACTTGGCCAGTGTGGGGACGTATGGCCTTAACCCTCTCCTGAGAGGAGACCCGAGCCCAGCAGTGGGACGTTATGCGTTGTTGATGATGATGATGCACAATGTAGAGTCCCGTAGTATATCACTATCCATTCCAAACTTATTTTTATCTAAAGAATTTAAATAATCTGTCCTGACGTAGTATATCATTGGACGTAATACAAATAAAATTTCAAAGTTCGACTCGATTTGGATGCCATCATCAGATCTTAGTGTCCTTACCATGGTACCACCGTTGGGATATCTCCTTTCCATTAAAAAAAGAATCATCAAAATCGGTTCATAAACGACATAGTTATCCGCGAACACACATAAAAAAATATACATATATATACGGTCGAATTGAGAACCTCCTCCTTTTTTGAAGTCGGTTAAAAATTGCATATACTGCCTACTATCACGATTTTATTCAGATTCATAAAGTAAACAAACTACATTTTGGAGACTGAGGTGACACTTCACACTTTTAAGGTCTTTCGCTGGACCTTACAAAGGATGTTTAAGCCATTTGTTTTCCTTGTTCTACCTAGTTTGCTTCCGTAGACAGCTCTTACGACACCCACGGGATGAATGATGGTGGAGAGACTCCGTTTTCTTAATAAGTCACTACACGGGAAGTCATAACTTGGTTTTACTTTTAATTGAGGCAACATCAAGTATATAAGTAGGCATATACTGCTTAGTTTTGGGGCTAGATAACTTTTTCTGTGAGAATATGCGGTAGGTATCCTATCAGTAGAGCCTATCAGGTAGTAGAGCCACGCTGATTTCAGCTCGACCGGGGCGGTACTCCTCTCGCACAGAAGATCAACGTAAAATGACAGCGTTTGTGCTGTCGTGTTCCGTTTGTGAGTGCGAGACCGAAAGCCCAATAATGCAGAAGCATCACTAGGCCGCCATAGTGTGGGTCACCATGCTGCATTGTTGCATTGTCTGATTTCGCAATTAGTATGGTAGCCACCACTCTTGGATTCTGCTTATGCTTTCCATCAAGCAGAGTAGAGTCGTTTTGGCAGGGCCATATATAAAAAAATGTGCTTGCGGTTTTAGTCGTCTCGACTCCGGCATAACCGACCCAACAGTTGTTTGATATGAGATATTCAGAAGAAAACAAAGATTCACTATTACTTTTTCAAACCTTTTGGCAATATACCCTAAGAAATGCCAGTATCGCAGATATGTGTTAGAGTCTTCGGGTCACATTATTTTCATAACTTCATCACAATATAGTGCAGAATTCAGAAGCACTGGTAAACTAAGTTAAGGGAATTTCATGAGATACGGTAAGTCTTTATCGTTATCAATCACATGTTTGGCTAGATTTTTGATGAAAATGACAATCATTGAATATATTATTTTTCTTTTATATAAAACAGCTACCATACTCTGCTTGACTACTCTCTGGAACTCTGGGGACTTTACCAACAATCATGTAAACACTGGACGTCAATTTGGCCATCACTCAAAGTCTTAAACCAATATGCCATTTATGTTGATGCAGTCGATGTTTGGCTAAGACAGTTTATTTTTTTCTGGAACTTCCCTAGTGTCATAACTCGGTGTGTTCGTGGGTCACTGCTGTTGATCCTGGTGTACAGTACAGTGGGGGGTGTGCGGGCGGGATTAGTCCCAATAAAAAAAGTCGATGTTTGGCTCTCTGTTATGTGGATGTGCACGTGGTCTAAGCTGTCAAGTTAATTACGCATTGTATCATCATCACCATATAAGATAATATAATAAAGAAAAAAATTAAAACAGTATTGATATCTGGACATTTATAAAGATTTCATGTAACTAAGGTAGTTGACTAATTTGAGAATATTGTAATAAATATGCAAATAAAATAAAAATCATAATTATCAAAAAATACAAAACAAAAAAATAAGGTATAATGTATTATTGTACGGTGGAGTGTTAGAATCATTAATATACACACAATATGAGAATTCTTTGTCTTTATAATGCAATCATAGTCTCGTGAGTTTTAAATAGACGGCCTTGTGAAATACAAAACGTGATAATAATAGTGGAAACATAATTTCATGTATATTTATTGGCCGTTTACGTTCAAGTTTCTTTATTGCGCCGGTGTTTGTTATCAACATTATAACTTACCTATAGATACAGTGTTATCGTAGGACCATAAAACTGGTACAAACCTAAGACCCCGCAATCTGCTATTAATGCGATATGGTGACATTGGAAGACGTTTTCCGCATGATCCTCGATACCATCGTGGGGCATAAAAGGTTCTATTAATTTAGGTGTAGAGATTCTGTTGGAGATCGGCAACGCCTTGGTAGATGCTATCTAAGTTCATTTGTAGCAAATAAACGAATCAAAACATTTGTTTATGGAATAGTAAAGTAGATCGCGATGTTTATCTACTCATAATGTCCGTGTGTCGGTCGATATGTTATCTCTGAAGCCGCGCATCGTCATCTAAGCATAGCTGAGATATAGATTGTGGCTTATAGCCTTCTGTATTGTCTTTGGTTTATACAAATTGTTACATTTCTTGAATGAATGCGGCTTTGGCGATTAACCTTTAGAAGTTGTTGGATACTGTCATCTAAGAAACGATGCCGACATTTTTTTGGCTCCATTTAAACTGTCAAAAGAATAAACTTATTCTGAAACAACAATTTACCGGTCAACGTCTGTTTAAATTGGATTTGTGAAACTAGTTATTCAAGTCAAACCACTTAGTTACAGATCGTAGACTAACAAAGTTCTAGATTCTTAAATTATTCTGATCAATGAAAAATATTATTTTAAATCTAAGAAGTATCGACTAAATCGTGACTCGTTCAAAGTCAAGGTACGAACTCTCCTTACCCAAAATGCAGCAGATTCCTCACAAATTTGATACTGTATTTTATTGTAGTACCTATATAATGTAAATGTATATCGAATTATAGTTATATGTTTATATGTATTCTTGTAGTATTGTGTAGATATAATCTAATTCCCGGTTCTCTTCTGTTTATTGTCAGTTTATTGTGGAATAATCTATCTAAGTGTTATAACAAAAGTGTAGTGGACCTTCTCACTCATTTCCGCACCACCCAACGGTAGAGTGGTAAAGAATGCCTTTGGCATTAAGTCCGCCATTGTACATTTTGTGCATAAAGTTAATAAATAAATCAGTAAAAGTTATATTTGTTATGTCAAGTTATTTGCAGAAAGACAATTGTTAGCATCATATAAATTATAATAGAACCATAGAATAAGATTAGCACAGCTCCTGTGAAGTTAGGTTTAAGATGGTGTCTGTTCTCAACTTTATTATATGCAATGCATTAGACAGTCCACAAAAATTAAATTATAGAGCGTGAATTTTTTTTCAATAAATAAAGCCCGTTAATGCATTAAAAATATATAGTTCCTTAGGGATTTATTTAAAGAAAAACTCTCATTACAGTTAAAATAAAATAATATGTTTTAGGAACGTAAGCAATCGTCACTAAATGTATATTTGGCGACAACTTACTATGACGTACAAACAGCGTTGTTAGGGGGAGTATTTTTAGAATGATAAAATATCAGTAAGATTAAGGAAAGGAACGGAAGGAAAACAGCCAATCGATTGCCGATATAGATGAAATGTCAATTAAAAAAAATTTAAGGGATCCTCGATACACGACTCAAGTTGGACACTTAGTAGTTGTAGTTGACACTTGTCCTAAGAGCAAGTTAGTAGATAAATTTAAAAATTTATTATGTTATTCAAATAAGTGAAATGCACTTTATTAAGTCCAAATTTATTGTAATTTAACGTACTACAATTCCGTGATTACATTATAATAAGTAGATTTCTAAATTCTGTATCTACACATTGTGTACATGAATCAAAAAAGGAAAATCGCCTAAAAAAACAAGACACTAAAATATTAAATAATAATTAAAAATTAACTAAAAAACCTTGTTCTCTTATCGTGTAAAGATACAGGTCAACTGAATTTGAAAACTGATTCATGATGATGATCTCCAATAAAAATTATAGCTATCTGTACTTCTTCTAGGTTCACATCACCCGTAACCCCCTTATTCATAAACGTTATTCTACTTCAAGCAAAGGTTCTGTGTTATTTTCAACTTAAAAACCGGCAACATTCAATTTGATAATCACACAGAATCACGCAGAGTTAAATGTTATAATTTACATCCTAGAGTAATGCGTTCTTTCTACTTATCTAATTTTCCTTAGCTCTAGCTTAACATTTTGGTAACTTTTTTTTGTTGGAACGAAGTTCCTTATGAGGCGTTGCGGAGGGGTACCCTAGTCGGCAAAAAACGTCCACAACGTAAGATTGACGCCTCGGTGTCTAAATGGTATGAGAATAATGTGAGGTTTAGGGTTCGAATCCCGTGTAGGATCAAATATTTTTTTTGATCTGCAAATATTTGTTTTTTGGCAGTTTGGATGTTTTCTATGTATAATATGTATGTATTTACAAAGAAATGTCTGAAATATTTATTTATTTATTTCATGAACCAAAACTTTATATAATCTGTAAGTTGCATGTAACAAGTACGGAGTAACTCTAGACAGAACTTGTTTTAGTAGAAATTACTAGGTGGCAGCACAAGTTTAGTTATATTTTTTATTTTTATTGTTAAAAAATGTATACCCGAATAGTTATTTTCTTTATACCTCACATAGAACTTTTATATATTTTTATAAATCATTTTAAATAACATAAAGGTGTTAAGACAATTTTGTGGTTCTTAAAGAGCCTGAACGAAAAATTTAGTATAGCGCCATCTTTGTTAATATACTCAGATGTTAAAACAATTATTAAACGGCTTTATTATTACAATGTATATTTTTTCAAATAGTAGAAACACTACAAAATATTGTATAAATTTAGTCATTGACTTATGTTATTTCTATTATCATTATTTTTTGATGTAGCTGAAGGAAAAGATTAGTAACCCACAACTAAGACCACTACATTACATTAAACAGTTTATGATGATGATGATGGTCTCAACTATGGTAAAATTTCTATTATTTTTTATGAAATATCAGCGAAACGATTCAAAATTATATCGTGTATTTATAATTCTGTTATACAGTGCATTTAAAATTGTATTCTATTTATCTTTCACTTCAATTCTCTGCGATGGTAATCGCCTCCTTTTTTATTTTTATCGATATAAAATAATAATAAAAAATGTATCCTACCCGAATAATTATTTTCTTTATACCTTGAATAGAACTTGAAATAAATATTTTTATGATAAGGAACTTCGTTCCTATCTGGTGTCCCACGACACCACACGACTTTTTGTCCTTTTTTCTAACATAAGATCAGAAAAGTCAAAAAGCTATCAATGTCATTATCATATTTCTGCACTTGTTCTAATTTTGTGCGAAATCCACAAAATGTTTAATAAGTACACAACTCGACTAAACAGTTTAGTCGATGTAAAAGTTGTATGCATGCGCCTAACCCTAATATTTGCAAATGTATTAGCGCCTAGCGGCTTGATTATTTGAAATTGTTTATTTTAGAGGTCACGACTGCGACAAACATTATGCTATATTTTTAACTGTTATTTATTTCCCAGATACTGAAATCATCTTTCGTCGTAAGAAAACCAGTATATATGTTATGGAATTTCAAAACAGCAAGCTAACAGTGGCCAAGCGGCAAACGACGATCATGGGAGAACAAAAAAATATTTGTCCGTCAAGTCTGCTAATGTGTAACTAAGCTCATGAGTGACACGGAAACTCTCTTCACACACGTCTGACCTCCAACAAAGGAGTTCTGTTTGTCTTGTGTCGCTACTAAAATATTGAAACGAGCAAGTGCGTGCTTGTCTCTGTGACTATGCTTATGTAAGTAATGATCGGTAGTGTTCCACTAAAAGCTATTATTATGACATTTTTATTGCAAATGATATCATATAATATATGCAGTATGAACCGAGGCTTAATTGTCGTAATAAGGAATAAGGCTCGCTTTATGTAAATTCAGGTACCTAGTCTTGTCGATATGACAATAGTTAGGTTAGTACATACATGTTTTATTAAATCCATGGGTAATATAACATTTACTTTTGTTTGCGTATGGAAACCTCCTCGGTTAGTCACCCCACCGGGGTTTGTGACAGGGCGATGGGTTGGAATCAACCCGACTAAAACCATACAGTGTGCCACTCTGCGCCTTAAATAGGAGATGGAGATATCCGGGAACAACTATTATTACATCCGGACCCTTCCTAGCGCCTATGTGTTTTTTTATTGATTACTGCAAACGAGCAGACGTATCACCTGATAGTAAGCGATTACTGCCGCCTATGGACACCCGAGACACCAAAGGCGTCACAAGTGCGTTGCCGACCTTTTAAGAAGGTACGCTCTTTTCTGGAAGGTTTGAAGGTCGTATTGTTCCGGGAATACAGCAGGCGACAGTTCATTCCACAGTTTCACTGTACGAGGCAGAAAGTTCCTAGAAAATCGCACAGTTGTGGACTGCCAACCATCCAAGTGATGGGGATGAAACTGCTGTCCCGTAAGACGATGGCAGAAAGAGGCGGCAGAAATCAGTCCGAACAATTCCTCGAAGCACTCCCCATAGTAAATGCGGTAGAAGATGCATAGTGAATATACACAGCGCCAAAGAGTCCAGCCGAATTGAAAATTCCTGGCAGTCGACGATTCGAGTCGCTCTTCGTTGAATGCGGTCCAGAGGTAGGAGCTGATACTGGGGTGTCTTCGCCCAAAGATGAGGACAGTATTCCATATAAGGCCGAACCTGTGCCTTATAAAGCTAAAGGCGGTAGGCCGGAGTGAAATACTGTCTCGATCTGTTGAGCACGCCAAGCTTCTTCGAGGCCAATTTGTTATCCTCCAAACGGCCATGGAACTTTTTTTTTCTTTTTTTACAAAGACAACTCCCGCACTAGGAATAAATCCTGTGTCGCGGGGGACTTTACAAACATACATGAAACGGACAAAGAACACCCAGACTCAGAACAACAATTTGTGGATCACACAAAGCGTTGTCCTACGTGAGATTTGAACCCACGACACTTGGCGAAGTAGGAAACGGCGTGGTGACCGTTAAGCCACTAGGCCAAGCGTGCAGTCAAACACGGACGGAACTGGACTTCACTCGATATGTCGACTCCAAGTATTCCAATGTTGGCTGAGGCAGATAGGGGATTATCTTCAAACCGAGGACATACGCCTACGGCAGGTTTTTGTCTCATAAAAATAATAAAATGTGGTAATATTTCTGCCGAAAAAGCCTTAAGTCTAATTGTTACCATAGCACTTTGAGCGACTTTAAGCTTGTGGCTTTAATCATACAATCAGTATACACGTCACGTAACGTCTGCAATCCTACTCCTACTAATATTATAAACGCGAAAGTTTGTAAGGATGTGTGTTTGTTGCTCTTTCACGCAAAAACTACTGAACGGATTTTCATGAGACTTTGCAGTAATATAGCTTAAACATCGGAATAACATAAAAAGTTAAAATTTATAGAGATTTTTAAAATTTAAATACCGACATAAACGCGGGTGGAGCCGCGGGCAAAAGCTAGTCTTTCATAATGTTCAAAAAATGACTAACATACAACTAAATAACACGGACTAATGAACAATGTTCTTTGAATATAATATGGATAACAATGGTTTATTTACGGAATTCAGGAAAAACCGTTGCCAACGTTTCATTAGGGGCCTTAATCGGGTCTGAAACCAATTAGGCATTCCCCATATCAAAAGCAAAAATCTTTATAAAGCATACTTATGTGTTTTCTTTTGCGAGTGTTAAAAAGCACCTGTAACAGTTCAAGTTGAGGGTACCACGTGCTTGTTTGATAACTTTGTAGTAAAAAACACAATACTAAGGCATTAATGTTTAACAATACAGAGGCAAGTACTCAAAAAATAACGTTGTTTTTAAGTATTTTTCCAACAGTCACGCTTAGTGTGCACATTCCTAAGGACGAGTGTCTCACGGAGTCACCTCTTATTTGCTTTAGCGACACGGTACGGTACGGTTCAACGCGTAGTGTCCGGTAGAGTTCACTACATGGTCCACTACGAAACAAGCATTTGTTAGACCTGTTTGTGTTTAATCATGTATAAGACGACCTGACAGCAATTTCGGAAGTAAGTCATTGGATGAGTAAATATACTTACAAACAACACATGTATACTCTCCGAGACTAACACAATTCGGTGTCAGATGGTTAACCTTAAGCCGATGGTATGGGATATAATCAATGTTCTTAGGAAGTTTCTTTTAAATGAATGTAAATAGAGTTACTTGCGATGGATGACGTAGTAGTCCAAGTCAGTGCAATAACATGAACCTTACGTATCGAATTTATTACTTTTGTATCGACTAAGTAACTACACTTTAACCAAGCTAATATGTATTAAGTTTGCGATCTGCATCTGTGTTAATACTATTATACATAAATGTTATTCGATTTTTTTCTATGTTCTTAGACGTATACGTAATGATGATGTTTGATGGTCTGCTATCTAATGTTTTTTGTGTATCATCAAAATCATCATCAACCTATTGCAGTCGACCGTTGGACATAGCCCTCTTCCGTTAGGATAGAAGAGTTCAAAAGTGAACACCGTGACTCGGCAAACGTAGTGTAGGACACTCACAGGCCAGGTGGAGTTACGATTTGCGCAAGATAGCTGGCAGAAGCTGAATGCGAAAACCCTAAAATGGACCGAGTGGCGTGCAATAGATCATATAATACATAATCATGTTGCCATATTGCTACCGCAAAGGACATTAGGTCTAATTGTTACCGAATTAGTACACACAAACATATCTAATCATAGAAGAATAATGTACTGTTTATAATATACTGTAAGTCTTAATTGAAACTTCTTTTATTTATGCATACATTCATGTTTTAGGAAGTTTGTGTAATGAAAACATATACCTATAGAATCCGTTGCCGTGTTATTTTAGCGATTGCTCAGTAATTATATTTAAAAAAATTGAGAATTGGTGTCTAACGGAACTAAATTTTTAGTATGTTTGCAATTTTTATTGTTTAGTAAGTTTATGTTTTTATTTCAAGTACCTTAGAATTTTTTTTTTCGGCGGGTTTGTTGATTTTTAACACATTTTTACAAGCTTTTATTTAACCTGTCCCGATGTTTGTCTGTTCCCAAATCTTGCAAGTTAAATTTGAAGCAGATATCTTCAACCGATTGTGCTGAAATTTTGCAGGGCTAAGTAAACAGCGTGACAATGCAATATTATGGCGACATGGAGCTGATCTGATGCTGGAGCTTGAAGGTGGCCATAGGAACTTTGTAATGAAACTACGAAACCCATTGAGTGTGGAATCGTTTGATTCGTCTTGACGAGTATTTTATGTTGTGATAGTATCCAGGGTCTGATGATGGAGCCGGAAGGTGGCCATAGGAACTTTGTAATGAAACGATGAAACCCATTGAGTGTGGAATTGTTTGATTCGTCTTGACGAGTATTTTATGTTGTGATAGTATCCAGGGTCTAATGATGGAGCCGGAAGGTGGCCATAGGAACTTTGTAATGAAACGACAAAACCGATCGAATGTGGAATCGTTTGATTCGTCTTGACGAGTACTTTATGTATTGATAGTATTCAGGGTCTGATTATGGAGCCGGGAGGTGGTCATAGGAACTCTGTAATAAAACGACGAAACCCATTGAGTGTGCAATCGTTTGATTCGTTTTGACGAGTACTTTATGTTTGTATAGTAACCAGGGTCTGATAATGGAGCCGGAAGGTGGCCATGGAAACTCTGTAATGGAACGACGTGACACCATCGAGCTTGGAATCGTTTGATTTGTCTTGACGAGAATTTTATGTTGTGATAGTATCCAGGGTCTGATGATGGAGCCGGAAGGTGGCCATAGGAACTCTATAATGAAACGGCGCAACACCATCGAGATTGGAATCGTTTGATGCGTCTTGGCGAGTACTTTATGTTTTGATAGAATACAGAGTCTGATGATGGAGCCACAAGATGGTTACAGGAACTCTGTAATAAAACGACAAAACCCATTGAGTGAGGAATCGTTTAATTCGTCTTGACGAGTACTTTATGTTTTGATAGTATCCAGGGTCTGATGATGAAGCCGGAAGGTGGTCATGGAAACCCTGTAATGGAACGACGCAAAACCATCGAGCTTGGAATCGTTTGATTCGTCTTGACGTTTTGACGAGTATTTTATATTTTGATAGTAACCAGGGTGTGATGATGTAACCGAAAGGTGGTTATGGGAACTCTATAATGAAAAGACGCAACACCATCGAGCTTGGAATCGTTTGATTCGTCTTAACGAGTACTTCATGTTTTTATAGTATCCAAGGTCTGATGATGGAGCCGCAAGAGACGAAGAGAAGACAACCTATCACTATTCAAAACTAAGTCAAAAACCTTAAAAAATGAAAATTTTTGTTCGAATTAGTAGTTTTTATACTGGGCAGTGTGACTACACTGCCCACTATAAAAATATCTTACCTTTAAACTTTGGTTCTGTTTTACAAACTTTGCAAATACATGGTATCTAATAACCCTTTAAAATATATTAAAATATATAATAATAATCTTTAAAATATACTTCTTCTCTTTCTACTTCTTAAAAATTGAAGCTTTAGAAGTTCTTGAAAATAACATGAATAATAATACATTCTTTTTTTATCATCATTAACGGCCAGCCTGAAAGGAGGTTTGTTCCTTTAATTTAAACGTTATTCATGCACGGTCGTGTATTGTTCAATATTGAACGATTTTGTCTCAATAATTTGTACAAAGGGCGGTGTCACGCGAGCATTCGCCAGAACCAATTAGTTTGGTGCCTTAGCCTCAGCACTGCAAGGCTGTAGCACAATAAATCAATAATTAAACAGTTCATCTACCGGCAAATGCTGATTTATTTGCGCTCGCTGTCGACGCTAGCGACAAAATGTCGAGCGACTATTATTGCCCGTATACCGGAGAGACTCATTACTGATTGCAATGTATAGCTTTCCAGGCTTCGTCTCGTTTTCACACAAGTAAATTAGATACTGAATTTCCGGAGCTTTTTCAAATCGATTCATTAACACTCCCGGATTAACTTACAACAGCTCTAGAATGATTCATTCTTGTATCACATGATTGGCCACTGCTGCAGAGAGTTCACCAAATATCACCAGTATATTGTGTGATCTTCTTTAAACAGTCAAATTCGACATGAAATCGAATTTCGTTAATGGTATGTTTAGATACACAAATAATACACACTTCGAATCAAATGGCTTAATCCGACAACACGGCTATTTTTTTCCCGATTACGGCGAAACCGTAATATTTTTGTCATTCTGTGTATGTTTGAATGTTCCACCGTAGCGCCTAAGCTATTGAACCGATTTTAATAAATAAGTTGTCAATAGATTCGTATTAATAGCCCGAGTGACATAGGTTATACAAATTATGTCTTAAGTTTTTACGTAGTCTGGTTATAGTTTTTTAAACTTTTTCCTTGTTTGCGATAATAGTGCGTCTTTGACGAAATTATTTTTTACTCGTAGATCTAAAATAAAATTTTGCACTGCTCGCACTATCGAACAATATATACTATGCGTTTCAAAAAAGAATAGGATTGGAAATCCGCTGTCTTGCCATGCATTTGTGTAATTTACAATTACCAGTCACAAAATCCAGTCCTATTCTTATTTGAAACGCACTGTAATAAGTTTTATTTTAAGAAGTATTGTTGCATAAACACAAAGATACCATCGTGGTTCCATGGTTCTTTACAGGATCACCAAACTATAAAGATTTTGTGTTTATAGATTTTTCGAAGATCTACCCACCATATAATAAACGTGAATTAATGCGGTCACTTCCAATGCGTAAAATATTGGTTACGCGATCGTGATAATTTCCGTACTGATATATGAAGAGGTTTAATATACAAGGTTCTACTAAAACTCTGAGTTAAAGGTTTTGAAAAATTTATGTCCAAATTATTTCTCAAAAGTTTCACAAAGTTGTTTACGTATTAAAGAAAATACAGTCGCACGGCACACTAACACGATTAATACCTGACAATCTTAATGGTAAATTCCCGCAATCAGCAAAGGAACTCGCTAACATGTTGAGCATAGCCAATGTTTGAGTAGCATTTCTTTGTTAATTTCTATTTAAGCGGTACAAAGTGAAAGATTAAGTGTAGTTTACTTTGTGTATTAACGAGTGTGTCCGATCTGAGCAGAGCTGAGTTTTCACACACGCAATGTTTGTTTAGTGCATTAGTGGCGCAGCGTAACTGTCGCCGGCGATTGCTCACGTCTGCGGTAATGAAGTCAAAGCGCGTATATTTAAGCATGTATGTACAACACGAATTTACGTTTCGCCGTAAATAAATGTTGTGTAATAACAAGTACAAGTATGGTGCCATCTGACTGGCAATAATTATAGAGAACCCTTAAAATAATGTTGAGCATTTCAAATTAAAGTTAAATAAAGACATCGAACAACTATCTTACGCGATGTCTGTTGTAGTGGCGTATTGCAGCGAAGGGCCGGGCGCCCGGCGCGCTCTAGCGACAGCTCTTCGTCACAACGAGTGCTCTTCGCGAGGCCACCGAGTGTTTTCATACACACACAACGCGCGGACGTGTTAATTCGTAGACACTTGGTTTTTTACTTCAGTGATCGACGACTGTGGGAACATTTTTTGGGTGCCTTCGTTAGAAGTACCTACTCCACGCTGTAACGAGCAAACAGTCGGAATAACTCCGAGTATCGCTCCTGCGTTAAGTGGCCAACCGTTGTCGGAATTTATGACATTTCACGTGTAGATAATAAGCGATCACGTTCAAGCTATCTATTAAGATTGTACGTAGACGCAAGTTATAAAAATCATTTTGGAACCCAATTTAGACGTTATTGTCTGCAAGATGAGAAAGTTGTCGATGGCGCCGGCACCAATAAAACTTGCGGCAAAGTTGGGCACGCGCGACGCGGCCGAGTGCTTCGTGGTTCGTGTGCACTGTGCACCGACCGATAACTCACACAGATTCTCAATCATACACGTTTATCGTTTTCAATGCTGGATATCAGCGCGAGAATGGCGAAGTGTCAGATGATATCTCCGAACGCGCATCATATATTACTCTGACAAGGTAACAATAAAGCTGGTTACCTGTTAGCACCGATGCTCGGGTATCTGTAGGCAGACAAATGGTAGGCTTCTCGATCTTTGACCCAAAAGAGTCATCATGCATGCATTTCTTGAATTGTGCGTATAAATTATATTTTCCTTTATATCCACCTACTATCGTTAATCTTACCTTTGATGTAAAAGGTCAAAGTTTACTAGGCTAACCAATTATAGCAGTTGCGGGCGGTAATTACATTTATCGCCATCTAGCGAAGAGCAGACGAACTACTTTAATCATTTCTCGCGAATACAACACAAACGTCGCGTCGCATCTTATTAGACTTAATACTTATTATACACAACTATTATTTAACACACAGTTTCCTACTTTACAAATGAGGATACCTGCGTCTTCTTGTGTATATCACAGTTTCTAGGACTTCAAGTACCATTAATCATGCGGCATTTCTAATATTTGTTTTGACTTTGGATTGGGTTATTATATATTTTTGATCAAATTATCATAGTAGTATGTAGTAGCATGAAATCCTGCAAAGAACTACCTACTTTTTGACGATGTAGGGGGGTATCGGGCGGTCGGACGGGTCACCTAATGCCAATTAACAGTCGTCCATTGTTGCTTTTTTCAAACCAAATAGAGAGCCACCTTCCATCACAAACAAGTTCAAGTGGCATGTCTAGGTATATGGTTGAGGTTACAGTCATATGACCTTGATCCTGACCTTTCATCGATTCATATAAGCCATAAACATACTTTTCCTTCTATTCTCTATTTTTTTTTCTTATTTCTATCTTTATTGGATAATTTTACGTGGACCAAAATCACAATTAAACAAAATTTGTTTAAACCGCCTCTGTCTTTTGCATGCATGTTATAATAAATTATATAAGTAAGCATTTCAGTATATAGGTATATAGTACAATATATAGTATATAGGACAATAGGTAGTAGAGCCACGCTGATTTCAGCACGAACGGGCCGGCTCGACCGGGGCGGTACTACCCTCGCACAGAAAATCAACGTAAAATGACAGCGTTTGTGCTGTCGTGTTTCGTTGGTGAGTGCGAGACCGGAGGCCCAATTAGTCTAGTCAACAAGTTCCATACTTGTTGACTAGACTAAAAGATGTACAAGCATCACTAGGCCGCCATAGTGGGAGTCGCCATACTGCATTGTTGTATCCGCAATGAGTATGGTGGCCACCACTCGTGGATTTTGCTTATGCTTTCCATCAAGCAGAGTAGAGTCATTTTGGCAGGCCAAACATAAAAAAAAAAAAAAAAATTGCGAAACTTTACTATTTCAGTTTTTGGTAAGACCTTGATGTTACCGTTGCCCGATCTAGACCTAGGCGTAGATTTAGATCTCTCTACTCCTAGCTTCAACGACAATGTATGAACACTCACTATCGTTGTATACCTATGAGATATTATACCAATATCTTCATCAATCATTTAATCAATTACTGTACAGTTGTTGCGAACTTCCAATAACGTAATAAGGTGGCACATTTATAATTCTACAGCCCACGTGCACATTCGTCATATACGAGATTATTTTAATACGTTTAAAACTGTATCAGGTCAAATAAACATTTTAAAAGTATTAAAGTTTTAGGGCTTATATAAGGTGTTAACTTATAAAGTGTTAACCTCTACCTAAATCTGTAGTAAATCAAACCGAGAACATACCTACCTTCCTCGGTTGACAGGTTGTTGACGAGAATCACTTTGTCTCACAGTTACTAATATCCGTTCATGAATACATTACAATAGACAAATTGAATTCTCAAATAGATTTACATAAATAGTGTGCAATAACAGCGCTATTATAATGCTATAACGCGTTGTAAGACAATAGCTGAGCAGTCCCTCCTACCTCCCACGTGTCGTAAGCCGTTTGGTAGACGCGGGTGAATGCTAATCGCTCCTAATCACGGCCCGATCGAGAGCTGATTCATCTCGCCTTACGATCCTTTATACTGTTTATTTACCAATCAGTGTACTTAATAGCAAGCGCGACCATAAAAGGCGATATATTTGTCTAGTGTCGCTCTCAATTAGTAGGTGGCGGCGAATCGACGCCATATGTGGTCGCCGAGTTAGCGTCGACTTTTAGAGAATATTTTCTGTTAATTTAAAACGTAAATGAAGAAAAATCATTAATGTTTGCTTCTTCAATTTTCTCCCGGCCACCTTTTATGGAAGATAGTTCAGTTCAATCGCTCGGACGGCTAAGCTAGTAAGCCCTTGCATGACAGATGTTCGTTTGCTTGCTAATTAAATCAAAAGAGAAAAAGGTATTATTGGAGATTTACCTATGCTTTTTTTGTAAAGCGGTTTATCAGTTTACTTTGAAGTAGGTACTGCCTACTTGAGTTCTGCTACCGTTATATGTATATACCTACCTATGTTTTTGGAATACGCTTTACTTGATCTTGGCAGTCGTTTTTCAATTCTAGGTTTTCTATAAGAATATAAAATCCATACTATTAGTGGATAACTTGTAACTTTTGCTTCTGTGTTTTCAATTATTAATTATGTTGTAATGTTATATTAGGCCGTTAAAACTACATCCGATATAATGACAGGTCTAAACGACGACATAGTACAATAATTAATGAGCAGGAAGGTATTAGTTGAGTAGCTAAGACACAAAGAAATAAACTCACTGTCATAATAGCTGACGTGCTTGAAATTAGCTAGCGATTTTGACCACGGCAGCTAGTGTCAACAGAGACCAGCCAGGTATGCCCCTATACACTAAACACTATTTGCCACGACCCAGGAATCGACCCGAGACCTCTGGCTGGTAGTCGCATACGGTAACCGCTAGACCAACGAGGCAGATACCTATATACAATCAACAGTATCAACTTGGTAGATGTATCGTCATAACCATTTCTGTAATGGAACGCAACTATCAGTCAATTGACAACTGTCAATTGAAACTGAAGTTTATATGTGTGGCGCTCCACTCCCTCTCTTTCTACTTAGCTCACCAGAGGTACGCACGCTATTGTAATTTAAGTAATACAAGTGGAATTTAACAATTTATCATTTTATTTAAATCAACCAACATTACATGGCGCAGTCGGTACAGAAGGACGCACACGAAGCCGTTTCAAGAATATAAGAATATAATATATCAAGGTACATATAAACCGCATGGTCGCATGGCCGCATGGTCGCTTTAAAATCACAAATTTAATGAATAATTACAGTGAACGCCTCATAATTATTACATAATTATTATTTAATTGTGCCTCAGCAATATATTTTTTTATAAAAGTCAAAAATGGTTGACGAAAAAGCAAGTGGGTTTGGAAACCACATGGGCGCGGTCGAGTATCGTATGCCACAGAGCCTCGATCTCGACGATATTGAGAAATGCTGGCCACGCTGGCAACGCTTCAAGCAAGCTTTCCACATATTTATCTTGGCTGCGGGGTTTGAACGCTTGTCGGACGCTAGGAAGGCTGCAATATTGCTGAACTGCGTAGGGCAACAGGCACAAGACCTGTATTACAACGTGCTTAAGGAAGAGGATGCAGAAGATAAAGTAAAATTGGATGAGATAATAAAAAATTTCGATAATTATTTTAAACCTAAGCAGAATGAGGTCATTAACTCTTACAACTTCAATAAGAGGGACCAAGAGGACGGTGAGACATTTGATGCCTTCTATATGGCTATAAGAAAGCTGGCAGATAACTGTAACTTCGAGTCGCTGAAAGATAGAATGCTGAGAGATAGGATTGTCATCGGAGTAAGGGAGCAGCGATTGCAGCAGAAGCTCTTGGAGATCAAGGACCTGACCCTGGACAAGGCTGTGGACATCTGCAGGTCTGTGGAGCTCTCCAAAGAACATATCAAGACGCTGACTCAACCCGAGGTGCATGTTGTGCAGTCGAGGACATCACGGCAACGCGAAGCATCAACACCACCATTAGAACACCGAGCTAAGTATACTAATAACCAGAAAAACAGTAGTAATATTAATAGCAATTATAGAAATAATAGCTATTTCTATAACAAATTTTATTTGTGTAAAAAATGTAACAAAGAACATGGCCCTAGAAGTTGTCCTGCTTTTGGCAAAACTTGCAATAAATGCAACAGAATGAACCATTTCAGTGTTGGTTGTACTTTTTCTAAAAAAATTAATAATGTTAATAATGAGGAATTATGACTAGTTTGTTCATTAGATCTCAGTAAAAATGTGTGGATGGAGTCCATAAAAGTCAATAATAAATTAATGAATTTTAAATGTGATACAGGGGCACAAATAAATGTAATTGGGATCCGGGATCTCAAAACAATAGTCGATGATGATAGCAGAATAAAATTGTCTGAGACTAGAACAATACTTGAGGTCTTTGGAGGTACTAAAATTAAGCCACTAGGCAAAATTAAATTGCAGATTTCTAATAAAAATGCTGATAATACTAAAACAGATTTTATAATTATTAAAGAAAAGGTTAAACCGATCCTTGGGTTACGTTCATTAATTGAACTTAAATTACTCAATAATACTAATATTAATGTAATAAAAACTGAAAGTGTCACCACTAATAATAATATAAATAGTAAAGACTCCATTATTGATAAAAATTCTGAACTTTTTCAGGGTGTAGGTGAATTTAAGAGCCCTCTTAAACTGCGTGTTCAACCCGGAGTGGAGCCAGTGGTGAGACCTCCCCGCCGAGTACCGAACGCACTGAGGAGCCGCCTTGCTGACAAGTTGGATGCTCTGGTGAAGCACAAAGTCATTGCAAAGGTAGACCACCCTAAGAATTTTGTAAGCAATTTAGTAATTGTAGAAAAGAAAGATGGTTCATTAAGATTATGTTTAGATCCTAAAGATATAAATAAAGTATTAATTAAGGAACATCACTTAATACCTACCATTGATGAAATTGTACCGAGATTATGTAACAAAAATTTTTTCTCAGTGTTAGACATGTCAGAAGGATTTTATAATATTAGATTAGATGAGGAGTCAAGTGATCTCTGTACATTCAATACTCCCTTTGGTTGCTACAAATTTCTAAGATTAGCTTTTGGTATTGCTGTAGCATCAGAAGTTTTCCAAAAGTATAGTGAAATGGCCTTTGGAGACATACCCGGTGTAGTAATTTACTGCGATGATATTTTACTTTGTTCTGAAACTGAGGAAGGTCATGATGCAATATTAAAGAAAGTATTTGAAAGGGCTAAGGAACATAATGTTCGCTTTAATAAGAATAAATTTCAATATAAAGTAAAAGAAGTGAAATATTTTGGTCACATATTTTCAGCCAAGGGAATGAAAATTGACCCGGAACGTGTAGATTCCATTACTAATATGAAAAGTCCCGCTAATAAAAAGGAACTACAAATATTCCTTGGGATGGTGAATTATTTAAGAAAATTTGTACCTAACATGGCTAGTATTGCATCACCACTTCAATTATTATTAAAAAAAGATGTTACATGGTTGTGGACTGATGTGCATGAAAATGTTTTTAATAAAATTAAGAAAATGATAAGTGAAGCACCAATTTTACAGAATTTTGATACAAATTTGCCCATTGTTGTTCAATGTGATGCTTCAAAGGATGGCTTAGGTTGTTGCCTTATGCAGATGGGTAAACCAGTTTGTTTTGCATCTAGAAGTTTAACTCCTTCTGAGAAGAATTTTTCCCAGATTGAAAAAGAATTATTAAGTATAGTCTGGGCTACTCGTAAATTTCATTATTACCTGTATGGCCAAAAATTCACCGTGGTTAATGATCATAAACCTTTGGAAAGTTTATTAAAAAAGCACTTACATGAAGTTCCTTCACCGAGATTACAAAGATTAAAACTAAAATTAATAAAATATAATTTTGAATTTGAATACTTACAAGGAAAATTTATGTATATAGCAGATTTGTTATCACGCTCATACCAAGAATGTAAAGATATAGATGATTCATACATGTATGAAGTAATTCATTGCATAGGTCTTTCTGATTATTTAGAATGCACCGAAGAACAAAAATTACTTCTAATTACTGAAAGTAAAAATGATAGTGAGTTGTCACAATTAAGTGAATGCATTAAAAATGGTTGGCCTAATAATAAAAACATTCCAGATTGTTTGCATAGTTATCATAAACTAAGATGTGACCTATCTGTTGATAATAACTTAGTTTTTTATAATGAAAGATTGATTGTTCCTAAAAACTTAAGATTGTCATTTCTGAAAACTTTACATGAAGGTCATATAGGAATGTCTAAAATGAAACAGTTGGCACGAAAATTGTATTATTGGCCTCAAATTGATAATCACATCGAAGAATTTGTTAGAAAATGTTTTTCTTGCCAAACCTTTCATAATAATAACATTAAAGAGCCACTGTTATCACATGAGATACCTACTTTGCCATTTTTTAAATTGGGAACAGATATCATGGATTTTAAAAATAATAGTTATTTGGTAACTTATGATTATTTTTCTAAGTGGTTAGATATTAAATTAATAAGAAATAAAAGTGCCAAAACCATAATTAACACTTTAATAGACCTATTTTGTAATTTTGGCATACCTAATGAGATTGTTTCTGACCATGTACCTTTTGACTCTAGAGAGTGTAAAATATTTGCTAAAGAATGGGGATTTAAATTTACTTATAGTAGTCCTAGGTATCCTCAATCTAATGGAATGGCTGAAAGAGGAGTACAGATTGCTAAGAAAATGTTGCTAAAATGTCATGAAGATAAGACTGATTATTGTGTAGCTTTGCTTCAGTACTGTACTGAAGAACAAAAATTTGTCCCTGATACAGGTGAAGCCCTGTGGCTTCACCTGTATCAGGGACAAATTTTTCTCCCAGTGAATTGTTAATGTGTAAAAACCTTAAAACAAAGTTAATTGTCAATCGTCAGTATTTAAAACAGAAATTAAATCATGAAGTCAATCAACAATTTAATAATACTAATGTAAGAAATGTAAGAAATTATAACAAAACTACTAGAGTCAAAAAAGAATTTTATATAGGACAAAATATTTGGTTTAAAAAGAATGTTAATAAAAATGTATGGATGGAAGGTAAAATAGCTCAATTCAATGGCTATAGATCTTACACTGTTATAGATAAGAATAATGTTAAGTATGTAAGAACCTCTTTCCACATACGCTCAGCATAAGCTTTGTGTTTCACCAGATGTCAACACCCAGCGTGAAGGTCACTCACCACTCCTGGTTGAATAGGTAGTTTAAGGTTTTATAACACCATAATGTAATTCTGTATAAATAAACAAATTGTAAATTAAACCTAAATTACTCTAAAGGGGGATGAAGAGTAGGCAATATGTAAGCACAATAATATAGGCAATATTAATAAATAGATACTTTTATTTTAAAAGGGGATGATGTAATGGAACGCAACTATCAGTCAATTGACAACTGTCAATTGAAACTGAAGTTTATATGTGTGGCGCTCCACTCCCTCTCTTTCTACTTAGCTCACCAGAGGTACGCACGCTATTGTGATATAAGTAATACAAGTGGAATTTAACAATTTATCATTTTATTTAAATCAACCAACATTACAATTTCAGCCGAAAGACGTCCACTGCGGACATAGACCTCCCCCAAGGCTCCCCATAACAATCGGTCCTGAGCTGGCTGCTTCGAGCGATTTCCTGCGACCCTCACCAGGTCGTCGGATCATCTTGGCCTACCCACGCTACGCTTTCCAGTACGTGGCCGCCACTCCAGAACTCTTTGGCCCCAACGACCATCTTGTCTGCGAGCAATATGCCCCGCCCACTGTCACTTGAGGCTGGCAATTCCACGGGCAATGTCGGTGACCTTGGATCGTCTGCGGATCTCCTCATTCCTGATTCGATCACGCAGAGAAACGCCGAGCATTGATCTCTCCATTGCTCTTTGAGCGACTTTGAGCCTTCTTATAAGGCTCACCGTGAGTGACCACGTCTCTGTACCATAGGTCATCACTGGCAATACACACTGGTCAAAAACTTTCGTCTTGAGACACTGTGGTATCTGGGACGAGAATATATCACACATTTTTCTGAACGCCGCCCAGCTGAGCTAGATTCGACGATTAACCTCTGTCTTCAACTTGGCTCTACCTAGCTGGATAGTATGTCCTAAGTATATAATAATAATCAACAACTTAGAGTGTAGAGTCTCCAATTTTCACTGGAATGGGTGCGACATGGACGTTCGACCTAATTTTCGTCTTGTCCATATTCATTTTTAGACCCACTCGCTTAGAGAAACTACTGAGACCATCGAGCATTGTGCTAAGGTCTTCCATGGTTTCAGCCATAACCACTATATCGTCAGCAAATCGGAGGTGGGTGATATACTCGCCATTAATGTTGATGCCAAGTCCGTTCCAGTCAAGAAGACTAAAAACGTTCTCCAGGTAGATGTATGATACCACTAAAATAAGATATTGATTGCAAAAGATGACTCACTATCGTAATCATGTTTGGGCAGCGTGTGGCAGGTAGGTACGTACATAACAAAAACATCTACCTAGTAATTTATTTTGCTGCTTGGCTACAGTGCTCTACATAAGTTTAATATTATTCTGATTTCAAATGACCCTGCATGCAAACACGCTGCTTTAATGATTTTGAAGTACCATTGAACTAATAGGAAATTAAATCGATTGAACAGTACAGGTAAGTTCATACAGTCCATAACATAATAAATTATTACAAATCTGATTGCTGAGCCAAGTCTCTTTTCAAACAAAAAATTCAAGTCATAATCGATCTATCGGGATTTGATAATATATGAATCGCTATAAAATACATTTTTTATTTCGTTCGGACCACGACATAAATAATAAACCTTCGTGTCACAAGTCGCCATTCAGATACCGTTACAACATTTTAAGCTGATTAAACGTTAGAATTACATAAAATGCAAATGGAATAAACGTATTTATTATTAGGCACAATAAATTACATTGCCATAATATGCAGTTTACTTAAAGAATGATATCGTCGAAACTCATACATATTAATTAAGGCGAGTCATTTGTGGCTAGGTGGCGCCAGGGCGTCGCGTCATCAAACACCTTTCGACTGTTGTTATTAAATTTCGATTTGATTGCGAAAATATGCCCATGCGCAGGTGGCGAGTGAAGGGTGGGGGTAGTGACGTAAGGCGGGAGGGGCGGTGAGGTGGCGCCCGGTGGCAGGTCCGCCCAACTCTTTGTTTACGTAACGCCCCCGCTTATTACACGAACTTTAACCGCGAAACCGCGATACTACGTATTGTGTCACGTGCCAATTTCCAATGAAGTTTTTTGTTGGCCGTGAAAAGGCATGATAAGAGGAGCGGGTAGTCTGTTTGTGCGTTGTTCTATCGTAACCAAACGGCATATAACAGAGTTTTATATTTTGTAGGAGGACTAATTGATCATCAAAGCAAATTAATTGCAAACATGATGATGATGATTTTAATTTGACTCTCATATTTCTAGAAACCATATACCGTGATTACATATCACAACCATACGGTATGCCACTCTATGCCTGAATTAGGAAGTACCCGGGAACAGCTGTAATGGCAAGACATCTGAAAAGGCTGAAGATTTTTTTTTATTGTTCTACTTTTTTACTATGTTATGTGTGCCTAAGTAGGTACCTATAACCTAGTAAAAACTCCAGTTCATCTCACTCGGTGAGTGAGTGAGGATACCGGAGGCCTATACCCCAACCTCTTCCCATCCCCCAAAGGCCACAAATTTTGGCGCAATAGAAAGTGGCGTGGCGACCGCTTAAATCACGACGTCATCTGTAGAGTCAGTTCTAACTGACTGTCGCTGGGAAGTTCAAACCAGGAAGTAAATACATACACCCTTGAGTACTTCCTTAGAACACTCCATATTTTAAACATCCATAAGTCTGAATTATCTAACCTGATAAATCTAGACCTTTAGCGAGTCATTCAAGTTCAAAAGCTTAAGTCTACCTACAGCGACACCTAACCTATATTGATAATCACCCATTACAGTGCACAATGCTCGATTGATGGGTTCATCCGTAACGGAGCTGTGGTGTGGGCGCAAGCCATATATCAACAACACCACACACATTTGAATTGATTTCATGTTATTGCGTCATGCAGACTCATGCGGAATACGGTAGTTTTATTATTGCACAAACAACTGAAACTTGATTGTGTCATAAATGTCTAAAAGCTCGCTTTAAACATCCAGGTGGCACTTCGACAAAAAACATATTGTCATTATAGCAAAATTATTAATATGAATGCAGGTTTCATGTCGTACGTCTCAACTTTAAGACCTGTCTCATGTGTTATCAAGAGTACAAACAAATAAAGTAACTTCCATCTATAAAAAGGCAGTTATTACCGAAAGGCACCAAAGTAACATAAACGCGTGCTAAGTATGTATAGCACAAAGTCTAGTTGTGTTTTCGAAGTTTTATAACCTTGCGATGCTCTGCATCAGCTGTACGACTGTCAGCGTGAGATGTATCGCACAAGGTAAGAAATGATCGGCGGCGCCTGCACTTCCCGTTACTCGCCCACTGGCGATGACTACTCGACTCTTTATGCTTCTTCGCTATACAAATTACTTATTTGTTTAGAAATATTAAACGCTTCTTTCAAAACATTTTTGAACGAATAGATTGATGTGGTTGCTACTTTTGGTCTTCCATTTCAAGATGGTTATGGATAAGTTACGAAGTAATTGATAAGTATGAAGCTTTATTTAATCTTAAGTCATTTTATTGAGTAATATCTTTCTCGAGAAGGTACTGGAAATAATAATATAATATTTTATTAATATTTTCGGTCATCTGACACACAACGCCATTTAATTTTAAACAAAGCCGAACTTGCACTTTAAAACTTAGATTAACTGATAGAATCCTTGTATATTTGTGTACATTGTACAAACTTGTATTTAGAGATCATACAAACATTTTATCCAACCCGAGAAATAGAACTCGAAACCTCAGCATAGCAGTCAGATACGTTTCCACTGCACCACCATGGCAGTCAAAATTAATTAGGTAATAAAAAGAGATACTGTAAAACCTAAGCCCTATTTTCTATAAACGATACTTATCATAACAGATGTTAGAAATCATAACATAGCATTCTAATATCGCAATATAAAATAAACTAGAGTGCAATATGGTTCGTACAAGATTAAATCACAAACTTTATTGGAAACACATATAAGTTGACGCGTTTCGATAACGAAATCAATTACGATTGGACACCGGATAAGTCAATTTCAATGCTTGTCTATAGCTTGCATAAATACATATTAAAACTGTTATAAATAAGTTTTATATCGAATTTGACCTACTAATAAGATGAAAACGGAAAAAATGGGATGGTTTCTTTTTTCTAGCTTTCGAGGTTGGCGCCGGCGCGCCCGAGACGAGAGACCGCTTAAGGGGCCACTACTAACACACACCTCGTGAATGTCCAATCGATACAATAGCAACACATTTGCATAATTAGATATGTCCATATCGCCATGCATTTCTTAACAATAGCTAGAGATGCAATGGATTTCCGGCAACTAAACGGCTAGGCAGAATTTTTTTATTTAAGTTCTTTATTTAAAACATTAAAGTATAAAAATATGAGCAGTTGTATGATTAATGAAATCAATTACTTAATACAAAAGGGGTTTGGAAGAAAACAAAGCTCAGCCGTATGACCAACTATCCGGAGAATAATATGAGGTTGACGATCGCGGCATTTCCTACAAACTGCTATGCCTCTCATCTCAATAATAACAAGTCACATATTCATAGATTTGATTGCTGTTTATACAAAAACCAGCAATAATCTTACTGTTTGGTTTGGTTAAGAAACACGTAGCATTATATATATGTAAGTAATTTAAGTTTGAGACCATTGAGAACTTTGAAAAAGTTATACTTTAATATTGATCGTCAATAACCAATTGAGTTTAAGGCTGAGCTACCGGGTAACGTAAGTACTCTACATCAGCAAAGAAATCTGTAAAGGACGGTGCTCCATGGGTAGAAGATTGTATGAAAGAAGACGACTTTTGAATGGACTGTATTTAATTTGCTGGTTTTACAGTACCTAATAGATCTCTTAGATAACTTGCAAGGTTAACAAAACAATTTGTAATAAATCTTTAAAATTCTTACGAAGTAGGTAGGTTTGAATCACTCGGCAATGTTCGTGATTACTCGAGTCGGTCGGTCTCAGTCACCCCGATCGCACCGCTCGCCGCGCTATTGTATTTCAATTACTCGTATTAAGTTGATAAAAACATATTGTAAGCGATATGCGTCGTCACACACTTTTGATTTTCGAGTTTTAATTATGACTTATAAGTTATAACTTATCTGATGCAATATACTTAAGTACAATCTTAGTGGAATTAAATTGCCAATAATGAATAGAAAACATATTCTCGTTGCGTCATTCAACTTTATTGCACTGATATCCTCCCAAATAACATTTAGATGTACAATCTATCACATTAATAAGTTGGACATTATCGATTTATCCTATTCACACTTACACAAAACCTCGTCAAAATATGTAGGCGCCAAATAATTATCACTCACATTTAAGTAATCTGAGAAGAGGACAAGAGTTGCGTAAGAAGTTTGTATTACGCTGACGCCAACACGAGACTTTAGCCTTGTTTTGTTTATACGTGAGTCAGTGTTTATGAAAGTGACGATTATTTATTAGCAGCGATTCTTCTCTGTTGCAACATTGGGTACGCGACGCCGACTCGACAATCTTAACGCCGGAAATGACTTGTGTCTTGCTCATCGAAAGCCCTTGAGTTGAGCACGCGATCGTTGTCTATTGAGCCTTAACTGTAAGCTGAATCTATTGTATTCGTTGTGTATCTGATCTTAATTGGAACTATAAGGTTGTCAAATGCAATGGTCTTTCAGACTACTTTTCCAAACATGTTCTTGTAATTGAATGTTCATTTCAGCATGACCATTTCTTACGATTTCATTATTAAGACTATTTGAGGTTGGCTATTAGTTCAACCGGTTATACCTGAATATTTTTTTCGGGGAGCGACTGGGATCGGACCTCCGAAATCCTGAGGGCGAACTGAATTCGAAGGTTGAACTAGTTGTTAGTTTACTTTCCATCATGCAGAGTACCTAGAGTGCCCATACATAAAAAAGTATATTCGAAGGCACTGACTTCTCAATAACGTTTGCCATAGATATAGACTTCCAGCCGAGATCAGGATGTCCACAAACCGCCTCACATTTAAGAGGAAAGTACGAAAACTCCTTCAGGGAGAATTGGCAATACAGACTCAACGCTAGTACCTGTCTGTGTATTTTACAGAATATTAAACATATGTATGCTTATTCAATTATGTATGTATAAATAAATGTATCAGATATATGTATTTTTTAATAATTTATGTAGCTATTAAAATATTTGTCGGATTTAGTACCTACTTATACTTTTACATCACCTGAAGGTTGACTGGGAGAGAATGCGTTATGGCATTAAGTCCGCCTTTGTACGTCATATGCAATAAGTTTCAAATAAATAAATATTCATGATAACCGGGACCGACGGTTTAATGTGCTTTTTTACAACCCGGAACTGTAACTACTAATCAAGTATGTGCATAATAAGAAAACATACAAATTGTTGTGTAAGTACCCACATTTGTGTAGGTATAGGTGGCTGCGTCCACAACTTGTGTTAACCGATATTAAAATAGTGTGCTAAAAGCAGTCGCTTGTTTCACTTGCCTCCTATAATGTGCATAACACAAATGTAACCGACAAACTGGTCAGAATCCCGTTTGTGGTAAGAAATTAGAAGATGTGCAATCTTCTCATAAAATGATCTGCGTAATTGTAGAAAGGCGAGTATTTAATTATTTATTTCGATCAGCGCTGTTTAAATGTTAATGGAATAGAAAACAACAACCCAACTTTCTTCTAGTAAACACATCTATACTATAATCATTTATAAAGCTATACAGTTTGTTTGTTTAGTCGACTTTAAATCTTACTATTAAAGCAAACTTGTGAATAACACTCATTGTAGTGTTCATAACAATGTAAATGCCAGTATCGCTTCACTACTGCTTAACGAACTATTAAGGAACCCTGCTTAGCTTAGGTAGCTTAGGCTAACTTAGATAGGGTTATATTGAACTAAAGATGGCTTCATAATCGCGTATATAAGAATGTATGTATATATATAATAGTATCAATCCGAAAGTAACGCTGTCTGTCTATATGTTTTATGACTTGAGAAAGGACATGGGCTACTTTTTACCGCGTTAACCGACATACATTTTCACGGTTTTCACAGAAAACCGGTGTGAAATAGTGCTTGCGCTGTGTTTCACCGGGGGAGTGAGGATACCGGAGGCCCATACCCCAACCCCTCCTCCTATCTCCCGCCCCCATCCCCCAAAGGCCGGTAACGCACTTGTGACGCTTCTGGTGTTACGCGTGTCCATGGGCGGCGGTAATCGCTTACCATCAGGCGATACGTCTGCTCGTTTGCCGGGCTATTCCATAAAAAAAAGACATGCAAGCGGAGCCGCTCGCAAAAGCTAGTATTAGATAGATGATTGTAATATTATCTACATATAACTGTAAGTTAGTATTGACATAGACACAATTTTTCGTCGTTTACACTAGTTATGTAGTAGGTAGATATACTATTGGTAGGTACCTATTGTAAATTTCCAATTGATAACATTACCTACAAAAAGAAGGTCTCATTAAACATAACATTTTAATGATGCTAGTATAATTATATTTATCATATTGATTATTTTACGAACAGAATGATAATCACCTGATAAAATTAGTATACAACAAAATCTGTTTGACATTTGTGCTCTGACTCTGAGCACTTTATTAACGTTTACTTGTGTATGCAGAAATAGTAAGATTGTGGCGCGAACTTACCTGTACTACCTTTTGTATTAACTATTTAATTTTATCTTCTAATATTTATACTTACTATATACCTATATATAAATACTCCACAATATTATTATTAGTTCGAAAATAACTCTAGTTGTCTGTCTGTTACGCTTTCACTTTCTTGAGGAAAAACATAGGCTTCAATTTACCGTGATAACCGACATACACGCGGGCGGAGTTGAGGGCAAAAGCTAGTTCTTCATATTTTTGATGAGATGTGATACATTTTTACATTAACATGCCAAGCTTCCATTTATTGATTTTATATTATAAATACATGTTAACAGAGTTCGGAACTTGTTAAAGTAAAGACGGTCCTTAATCCAATGCCCTTGACATTTACATTAGGGTCCTGAATAAAATTTTCCACTTATTTCAATATAAATTTTCTCCAAGCTGTGTCTTTTTTATATATTTTCTTGTTACAGTCAAAAGTGAAGGCGCGTGCTATTGCTATTAGACTGTAGGCGATAAGACAATTTATTATCAAGCTTAATTTAAACACAGCGCTTATATTGATTTCAATGGCGTACTCACATTG
Source organism: Diaphora mendica (assembly GCA_949125395.1). Lineage (NCBI taxonomy): Eukaryota > Metazoa > Arthropoda > Insecta > Lepidoptera > Erebidae > Diaphora > Diaphora mendica. Next base: position 30,677,659 of record OX421311.1, read on the forward strand.
AAAATGTCACTCTAATTCAAAAGCACATTACAAACTATTTATTGAAGTAGTTACTAAGTTTAACATAGAGTAAGCAATGAATTGTTTGTGCACGAACTAAGGAACGGTTCTAGTGAAACCGTTGGGTTTGCTAACACGCACCCGGAAGGAGATCTGTTTGCAAACATTGGAAGATCTCATTTCCTGGGTGCATTATAAACTGTTGACTTTCAAATATCATTTACATTTAAAATTAACTTCTCAAATATTGAAGAGGTAACTGTGCTCAAACGATTGCAGCACGTGGCTCGCTTAGGCCAGTATGCAAATCCGACCGTCTATGTGTGCACGCGCATGTTACACGACCTCACACCTACACACCTGCAGCTTGGCTTCCATTCATAAAAGCATGGCACTATCTAGCTATGAATTAATCGCAACATTTGAATATGTTAACTCTCACAAAGGAAGCGACCATTCAGAAAAACTGGCCCGAAAACAGGTTTGGCACGTGTCAATGAACGACGGGAATATTTTAGACGCCATAGACGAGCCAAAGTTGTCAGTTTAGATGATTTAAGCCGTTTAATAAATGCTTGTTCAATAGTTGGTTTGTATTAATTTATATTAAAACGATTTCCGGTGACAGTTAATCCTAGTAGATACTACGTATTCTACTTATTAGTAAAAATTACATATTTATTTAGTTTAATACTAGATTTCGTTTGCTAATTGTGAAGATACACACAGTTGACTTGTATGATTTATTTAAATTCTTTTTCATAATTATATACTTTTTGAGTATTTTATGACTACATTATCAATCTATATTTCATTCCGATTTGTGAAATCAGTGTATATTTTCAACATATTTATACGTATTGTTAACTATCTGACCGTGCAATTTAGTCTGCGTCTCTCAAAAGGATGTGGTTTTTATTATTTATCTCGAAAATTTTCCATTTTTGTTACTGTCAAAATATTATCTGGACTTTAAATTTTTTTTAAGACCATTATTAGCCAAATTCTCGAGTTAGAGACAAACGAATGGCAATTAATTTTTATTTATATATTGCAAGAATTTTGATATTTAATTTAATTAAACTTTAACTTTTAGTTATAAATTAAAATTCTATAATAATAGAATTTAATTTAATTATTTATAGATAAATTAATACATATTTTATTTAAAGTTATGAATCTTGTAAGTCCCCTCTACAAGTGTACAGTAACAACCTACCTTCAAACTGCGTAAACAATTATATTACTAGACCTTTGGTCAGTTATGGAAGTTTCTACTGACACAGTAGTAGGTCAACACATATATGTCTAAATTATGGTTGTTATCCCGTTGAACTTACATATCCAACTTAAACCATAAAGTAAATCAAATTTAAGTGGTGTCAAATGGGCAAGAATTTTATTATTAAGTACGCAGTAGTAAAATAAGAATAAATTTTCTGCTCTTTATTCTAGAATGGGTCCCAATCAGGGTATATTCATAACATATGTATATTGATGGTATTGACAATATTTTGACTTAATTGTACGAGTATTTACCTTGATACGAAATTTTACGAGATATAAAATATATTAAAGTACTTTCTTACATCTAATATTATCGGCTTTTAATAGTAAACTAGGTCTTTACCTATGAAATTGCCGTTTTGTATGCAATAAGTGAAAGTACTTATTTTTTCAAACTTTTTTATTTCTGTAATTCGAAGTAATCACCCATGCAATCGACGCATCTTTGCCAACGCATTGGCAGTTTATTGATGCCCTTCTTGTAAAAATCAGCTGGACGGGAGGCAACAAACTCTTCAAAGGCATTTTGTACTGCCTCTCGGGAATTGAATTTTTTACCTACTAAAAAGTTGTCTAAATTTTGGAAAAAGTAATAGTCGGTAGGTGCAAGGTCTGGTGAGTATGGCGGATGAGGGAGAGCTTCCAACCCCAGCTCTTGCAGCTGCTTCACGACAACGCGCGACCCCATACTGCGCAACAGACAGTCTCCAAGCTGCAATTACTTTTTCCAAAATTTAGACAACTTTTTAGTGGGTACTTTCACTTATTGCATACAAAACAGCAATTTCATAGGTAAAGACCTATTATTTCATCATATCATATATCTTTTAAAAAGTTATAACTGCTCGCAAAACGATCTGTTATATAGTAACTTTACAAATATTTCAATTTGGGTTAAGAAATGAAAACCGAAGACCTTAAACTTAGTTGACATAGTACCTACACGTAGATAGCCTTTTAACAACATAATGTGAACAAGGTGCGCGCCGTAAAGAAATAGTTAGCCAACATCATGTTAGATTGCAGATTTTTCACAGTGCAAATGTGACCGTCGTGCCTATGAATGAAAGTTGGCGACCTCCAAACAAGCACGTAGGCGAATGCTGTTGCAAGCTGTGCAGAGCAGCGCAGCTCGGCTACCCGACGACGCTCGGCCATCCATTCACAAATTCAGCGGTGGGCGTACGCAACACCCGTTTTATAACAATTCATGCAACATAACTACTGACACACTTTTCATTCAAGACGAAATGTTACGAGACTGTTGCCTAACGTGGACGGGTTCTTAGAAAATAGCAAATACTTGAAATTACAAACAGACAAGTAAACATGAGAATTTAGTTTGAACTAGAAGCACATTTTATAGTACAGTAATGGTATGAAAACTGTTGTGAAGGGAAGAAGTTTTGGGGTAACTAGAACAATAAAAAAAACCGATGAAATTGAGAACCTCCTCCTTTTGGAAGTCGGTTAATAAATAGAAACAGATTGTGAGAGTAGTAGCAGTAGAAATGATCTACAGTCTACAAATACAGGTGCTGGTTATGATGAGCTTGAATAAATCTATACTAATATTATAAACGCGAAAGTTTGTAAGTATGGATTGATGGATGTTTGTTACTCTTTCACGCAAAAACTATTAAACGGATTTGGATGAAACTTTACAGCAATATAGCTTATACATCAGAATAACACATAGACTACTATTTGCCGCGATAACCGACGTATATGCGGGTGGAGCCGCGGGCAACAACTAGTATATTATAATCTTTCTATGATTTTATGTGTGTGTGTGAGCCTGCTAGAGTGACTCTACTCTGCCTGATGGAAAGCGCGAGTAGAATCCAAGAGTGGTGGTCACCTAACTCATTGCAAATTCAGATAATGCAGCATGGTGACCCGCACTATGGCGGCCTATTGAGATGCTTCTTCATCATTGGGCCTCCAGTCTCGCACTCACCAATAAAACACGACAGCACGAATGCTGTTATTTTAGGTTGTTCTTCTGTGAGAGGGTAGTACCGACCCGTTTGAGCCGGCCCGTTCGTGCTGACATCAGATATATATTTTGGTCACATGCCTCCTTTTGAAGTTGAGCCTACCTTCTTCTTGAACTTGATGATGCATTTAGCTACCTAAATATATATGTCTTGACTTTTGTTTACTATGGGTAAGAGCTGACGAAATGTAAAACAAGGGGAAGTGTCACTTAGCAACACTGGTCATTATTAACTATGAATGCATGGTGTAATATATAGTAACTAGTAAATAACTGACACAACTGTACAATATGCCATATCTCATGCAGATATGTGAATTTTACGATACCGGTGTAAGTGCCAAGTAACTAAATGGGAATAGCCATTTGTTATTATGGTTCTGTAATCATGCATTTCCCGATTCGTTTCACATAACACACGTTGCCTGCCTTAATTTAAAATTATAAACTAGAAACTATGTATCCTTATGGAAAGTAAGCCAACACAGCTCAAAAAATTAAGGAAGGTTTAATTTTGTGTGAAAGGGAAACCCTTTTGAAGGTTTTGACTCTTAATCGTAACCTGCCCATCGTATAGCTTAACCATTAGGCTGTACACTAATCCTACTAACTCGTATTAGTTAGGAGCATAGCGCAACTCGGTCGGGAGTAGCCATACGCAGGCTTTCTCCTCTGTCAAAGTATAAGCCCAAATGGGCCTATACGTTTCACTCTTGTGGCACGGAATGTATTTTATGTGTGCATGAAATGCTGAATGTTTTGGTTAAATTGTTATGTGTGATACGCTATTGTTCGTTGTGACAGGCGATTGTTTTTACTCGACTATGTCAAAGCCAAAGGAGGGTTATGATTTTGACAGGCTATGTAAGTATGTATGTATGTATGTTCATCTGTTCCTTCATAGCTCCTCAACTACTTATTAGAACTAGACAAATGAGGTATCGTTAGAAGCGTCTTGATCGTCCGCTAGTTATAGGCTATATGACGTGTTACTGAATCTAATGTGGCGCCCTATAGCGGTCATAAAGTTCGGTGTTCATGAATAAATTTGAGATAAATATGCCGTGTTTGGTATCATTAGAAAGGGCGTTACTTGTACACTCCAAAAATATATATTATTAGCGTTTGCTCGTGACTTTGTCCATAATAATTGTATTAAAAATATACTTTGCAAAGAAATGAATTTTATAACGGCTCCAAACATTATAATAAAAAAGTAAAACAAAAAACGACGCTAAATAAGTAAGTTTGAAAAGCCGTAGTCACACGTTATATAGAAACGTACCATAACACTTTAACAACTAGTGACTACGGCTTCTCAAACTTGTTTCATACTCTTTCAGCGTCGTTTTTTGTCGTAGTTTGGTTTTAGTTTTTATTGTATGTGATTCTAAAATGTGTATGTGTGAAAAATACGCTATAGCTACTCCCCTACTCTATAGACAGGAAATAAAAAATAAACATCAACACTACGTACCTATGACAGGCTTATGGACCACTGATCAGCTAACATCAAGTGAAAATGTAAGCTTAGTCTGCAAGTTCATTAAGTATTTACACTCCTAATAATAAATAACACGCGAACATAGAATGTTCTTGAATACTGCCTGCGAAATTGCGCAAATAGAAATTCTATTAGATAGCACAGTTTACCGCTTCACTTTGCGAAATAGTAGCAGCTAGGTACCCGATAGGCATCTCATAGGACAACGCCGAGTTCTTTATGGAGTGGTTCACTTTACACACAAGATGTAAGATACGTGGTAAACTAATTCCATCCAGCTAGTTAATAATAATCTTGGTACTCCTTGTATATGACAAATTGCTTTTCTCTATGCTTCTCTGTCCACTGTCCTTTTCTTATGAAGGAGAAACTACTATTTATCGTGTACAATTCGAATCATACAAAATGTTGTTGTTATTTACTAATTTTAATAAACATGTATGTCAGGTTGTATGTCAATAAAAATCTACAAGGGCTAGTTTCACAAGTTCCTGATAAAGTTTCAGATAGTTATCTGCCATACTTGATTGCACGATTGGTGGTTGGTGATAGATACCTATATACTTTCTCAAACCCAGACTGTTTTGTATGTCTGTCTCGGAGCAGCACGTCAACGAATCTGTCTGTCCCAGTGACTGACAGACAGATTCGTTGATTGTTCGTTCGGAGCAGCTCGCCTTGATCCGTGCGAGCTTCGGGTGTTAGGTTTTTTCGTTACGGAATTTCTTGATTCGGTCGCCGCGCTCAAAGCCCGCTATAAAATCTATGCAATAGCGTAATAGCACTATGTAACAGATAAAGGTAGGTATATACTCGAGAAATCTGTATAAAAAATAACCTATCAGGGACTTTATCAGTGGGGAAACTGGACCTAAATCTAAGTGATTAAAACTATTTTTTATTTTATTTATAATAAATAAATAAATAAAATAAAAAAACTAGGTCGTAGTAACTATTGGTATAGTGTTTAGTGATTTTGACTTCAAAGGCAGAGGTTATGAGCCTGATTCCAATCAAGGACAGATAAATATATGATGACAACGATAATTTGTTCCATATCTGTGTTTAATTTTAATAGGGTCGGCATAATTTGGGATCAGATGACCGTGTGTGAGAAGTGTAAGATTATTTTTGAAGTGAAAACTTCTTTGTGCACGGCGCAATGAGCACTTTTTGGTGAACAAAAATCATGGAACTCGCGTCATCGTCACGCTTCCTATGAGCTATATGTATACTGTTTGTATATTATATGGACATAGATATATCTCTGTGCGTTATTTGTGTACATTATATAAAAACATATATAGTTTTAGCTTTTTAGCTCTAAACATATATAGTTTTCACTTCTATCGACAGTCCCCAAAGACTGCTGAGCATTTTTTTATACATGAAGTGTGTATTAATGAATATCGACGTTAGTATGTCATCCATTATGTACTTTAGATGTCTGAAGTACTTTACATAATCAGGAAATATAAAACGTAGGCAACGATGTCAAGTAAGTTACAAATGTTTATTGTGTAGTTAACCTTAGCGAAGTTCATAAATTTGCTGACGATTTAAAAAGATATTTATACATATTTATGTCTTTTTAACCGACTACAAAAAACGAGGAGGTTCTCAATTCGACCGTATAAATGTTTTTTTTTATGTCTGTTCGCGAATAACTTCGTCGTTTATGAACCGTTTTTGATGATTCTTTTTTTAATAGAAAGGAGATGTCCCAACGGTGGTACCATGATAAGGACATTTAAATCTTATGATGGCATTCAAGAGAAATCGAGTCGAACCTTGAAGTCGGTTTTTGTTTTTGTTAATTTTTTTTGCTGTTTATAACTAATCCAAAGATGTTGGGTTAAGACGCTAGGTTCATGGGGTCCAAGTGTTCATGCTATGTTTAAACAACTATCTAAGCAACTGCCGACTAGAATATGGCCAGCCTTTCTCTGGCATATAGAATTAGCATTGCCATACAATGCTGCAACGTGGCAATGCTGCCAGTCTTTTGGGAACGCTAGCAGCAGGCGATGACGCAGAGGAATTTTTTGACGCTTTACGCTAGTTTTTAATTTAATTTTAGAGTATATTCCTCTTTTAATAGTAAACTGTTGAGATATGAATGTACTTTAATAAATGCTGAAGCAATAAGAGTGAAGTTTATTCAATCATCTTTTTATGCTCAACCCACCTTTACCTTATGTCTGAATAGTCCATATTCCTGGACACATATGGATCCACTTATTACTCTACCTTCAATAACTTTTCAAAGAACAGTTGAATTGTCGTACAAAACACTGTGACCGTGATGCGAACACTTTGTGGTGTAAAGCAACAAAGATTTCGCGGCTTGTGTGACAAAGTAATTGCGTAAGTAACATTTTAATTTTTAAACATGAAGTGTACTTTGTAGGCTTCATACTGTTTAACTTTGGCGCTTTGCGCAACTAAGATGTCAACGTGATATGATCACGTGAAGTTTTTACAGGCAACTAAAGTTTATCTTTGCCAATCCCTAACGTGATCAGAGTATTCTATATCGGAACAGACTTGGTGTGTTCCACAAATTCATAGGGCTTGTGTAACGAATTAAAATGTTGTAAATCAGAGCTATTCTTACGTAAGTCTTGACTCTGACCAAGACTAATCTTATAATAAAGAACAAATAAACCACCTGATGTAAATTTACTATGAATTAGGCAACTTTTTTAAATTCATCTACCGCGTCTTTTACGACAAAATTACACTATTTTTCTCAAGTTTTAATTATAAATTACAATTCAAATGTCATTAAAGTATAAACAAACAAGACTACAACATCGTACTCGTACACAATCGAACTGAACGTAGTTAGAACCACATTCAAAGTCCCTGATGCTTGTTTTAGAGCCTACCTTATCTTTTAAATAAATACTTTAACTGTAAACATATTGTAAGGCTTGTTCAACTATTTATTGTTTACTTAGGTAACTACCTTATACAAATGTTCCTTGTTAGGTTTAGCTCTGCGTTATATTTTCCGTTTCTGTATACTCTGATTGTTTTTCATGCAAATCGTATGTTGTAAATATAGCAATGTATGGTCACATATCTGATACAATTTCCATTTATCGTAACACTTGCGGTCGTTTAAGAAGTCACCTGTAGTTTATTGTGTAATAAATTTGCTTGTATGTCCTTACAAATACAATCTAAAATAGGGCATGTTCATTGGCGTTATTAAACAATGAAGTGTTAGAGTAATATGTTCGAATACCAAAACAGTTGTGAAAAAACTGGTAGTAATAGAACATTTTGCATGAAAATATTTTTTATACTTTTTTGTAAGTGCTTACAATTACGTATAATTAAATACCTATAAGTGTCATACCTGTAGACCATCAAGTCCTTTGAACGTTTAAAAAAATCATTTAATATTCATTAATAAATATACATAACAGTTTTACCTCTCCACAAAAACTATAATTAATTAAATATGAGCCATTTATTCACGATCACGATTCAAGACGCTCCTAAATATATCAGAGATCAACAGTACGATAACGTTAGACAGCAAAGCAAACATAATAATATATTTTGTACCTTAACAATACAAACACCAGACAAAACTATAAATCATTCTGACTTTTTATGTTTAGTATTAAAAATTTTCAATAGCGTCTCACATCGAGGTACGCAGCCATAATTTTCGTTAGGTAACTTAAATGTGGACTTAAAGCCATTATATACAATTAATAGCCTGTTCACCAAACAATTACCCGTCCAGTTAAATGCTATCAGCAAATCTATGGGTTGAAATCTCATAACCTTTTGCCTTCGAGACAAACCAACTGTACTTATATATGGGCCCACGGGCGAAGTGCAGGCTGACCGGACGAGAGAGCTTTTACACTCAACAGAATAGGAACTAATTGTCTATATAAAGTTTTTATATTAATAAATATTTTAATATAAAATAATCTATGTTCATTTATATATATATTTTTGTATTTCTTCGCATAATACTCTTATTCGTATTTTTCAATAGACCTATCTTTTTGATTTCTATATTGACCTGAAGAAGACTAGAAAAGAATCTCTCCGCGTTCATCGCCATCGATGGATTAAAAATACAAAGTGACAGCACCCTTGTTCATTACTTCATCCATTGTGTCATAAGAGGCAATCGCCTCTTATGACACCTAATAGGACCTAACTATTATAGTAGGACGAAATGTAATTACTAAGTAGTGGCCTATATTCAGCAGTGAACTGTTAAAGACAGTGACAATAATTAAAGATAAACATACATTAAAAAAATTGACACACTAACGTATTCGTAAGACGTAACATCTCACTTAGGTAATTTAGATTCATTCATTCACAAACGGATTGCATGGCCTGGCATAAAGTGGCATTGAATAGATTTTTGTAACTCATAGCGAGTGATGCGCGTGCGGCGCTCGTCGGTTATGAATGGGCCGCCGTGAATCACTCGGATCCATTCATACCAGTGCGCCAGCCGCCTCCGCTTGCATCTCGCACGCGCCTACAAAACGTACGCATTATTTGCCAATACAGTATTGTTTTTCATTTGCACCATCAACCTTTCACTTCCTGCCTGCGATAACACTCGTTATACAGTTCACTATCATTAGTGTCTTATGCCGAGCCCATAATATCTTTTAATTCTACACTATATACGAGAGTTTATTGCCCTAAACGTCGATTTCCCGTTTGAATGCTGAGTCGTGAAATTTGAAATGAGACGTTAAAGTAAGATTAATGGACGTTTCTAACCGTTTGTATTCTAAGAATTAGTAGTGTCTATAGATAATTTGGTTTACGTCTATAACCCTGACTCGAAGACCTCGATGACAATCACTTTGTATTGAAACTTAATAAACTAAATTTCGCCTTGACCCCTTGTAGAAGCAAGTTCTCCCTAAAGTTTTGCTTTGCCAGGGTTGCTGGCACGTTGCTGGAATAAATTTGAGCAATTAAAGTTCGTGACCTCTGGTTGTGGAAAATGGTTGATTTTAGGCCATAAAGATCATATTTATGTGTTAAATTTAATAAATAAAAATATTTTTACTTTCTAGGTTTAAAATCTGATAAATATTATTTTTAGTAATACTAATATAAAATTCCACCTTAAACAAATTTACTAATAAATAGGGTTACAAAGATTTTTTTGGTGAATATATTAATTCACATTTTTTGAACTTCCCCGAATAAAAATATAATTATGGGATTTTACAAAATGTCAAAATTATTTAAAATACCTTTTATGGGCGGTATGGGTACCGTTTGTGTTTGTGTTTCTGTATTAACAATCTACTCTGTGCGTTTGTCAACATCTTCTCTGTTGAACATAGAAGATGGGTACCGTTTGTCAACATCTTGGAATCCTGTCATCAGCAAATGCAATCGTCGGCGAGTACATGTTACTAGACAAGACTCAGCTGACGTCGTAAGTGTGGTGTGTCGAAGTACCGACAGTGCGAAAGACAATCAAAATAAGGAAGACCAAGTGCGGGTAGTTGGTGAAAGTCGCACTTCACGGAGGCGGCGCTAAGCTCTCACCAGTCTACCCGTGAGGCCATGACCACGATCGGTGCAATTCGATCGATACGTCGGGCTACCAAAAAAGGTATTGTACCTTGTAGATATTATCGCGATTTAGTCCCGATTTACATTTGAATAATACCTATAGTCGCGAAAGTTTAAAAAAATAGTTATCTGTCATCTCTCGTGTTGCCAAAGAAACGGTGATTAGGCATTAAAAATATGTTTCTATGAAAGTAACCTTAATTTTAGAAATCAAAAGCTAAATATTGTTAAATATCCTTAGGTTTTTCAATTGAATTCGCAAGATGATTTCCCAATTTGCCAACCCTAATCGATTACGCATTCATGACTTTTGAAGCGACATTGAGCCTCTGCCTTAATAGCAGTAGATGTTAATGGATACATTTGGAACAGCTCATCACAGAAGTTGACAGTATATATCCATACCGTCTTATAAAATACTGACCATTTATTTAATGATTATCACATCACACTAATATATAAAGGCGAAAGTTTGTGTGTATGTTTGTTACTTCTTCACGCAAAAACGACTGAACGGATTTGGATGAAACTTTGCAGTAATATAGCTTATATATCAGAATAACACATAGGCTACTATTTGCCGCGATAACCGACATACACGCGGGCGGAGCCGCGGGCAACAGCTAGTTTAATTATAACCCTGGCTACTTTACGTTCACTATAACATAAAACCAAGTATTAAGCTGGAATAATTTTACATGTGATGAGTTGAACTTTTCTATGCTAATTCGACATAAAAACTAATGGTTCAACTGAAGTGGATCAGGATAGAAGTGGAAGATTATTTATTTAAATAAAAATAAATGTATTTCTTTTTTAAAAGACAACACCAGCGTTAGGAATATATTCTGTGTCACAGATTACTTTACTAACATACAGACTGAGAACAACAATTTGTGGATCATACAAGTGTGGTTCCATGTTGGTCCCATCACTACGCCATCTATGCAGTTATGTCATTTACAGGTTTGTTACATCAAATATTTATTTTGTTAATCAATCAACTTACTAGTATTTAGTTATTGATATTATGTAAGTATATTTTATCAAGTTTAAAGCCTATATCCAAAATAAGTAATGAGTGGGTAAGCAGTGATGATGATGTAAACATCTTGTTTATGGACACTGATGATAACTACAAAAACTTGGAATGGTCAAATAGCGACCGTAATTCATTGGCTTTAGAATTGTGGTGGCAGTACAGCTCGCACTGTCATTGCATACTCCGTAAAGTAACGTGAGTTGACTTGATGCAGCGATTACCCAATATTATTTAATTTTATACAGACATTTTATTTATATAACGATGAAATGCATGATAATATTCAAATCAAATAATTTATATATTAATTCTTTTGTTTTACATTTTTCTCTTATTTCCTATTTCAATACAGATTTAAAAAGAAAAGACAATTCTTGGTAATAAGGGATTGTCGATGACGACCGTGCTAACATTGGGTCACAGTCGTCAGCGCCTTCCACCCTACATTGATTACCTGATTAATCCAGTATATTGTCCAGTAATATTTCCACATTGATAAAATAAAAATTAAACAAGTAGCAAAATAAATGATATAAATAAACATTTAAATAGAATGAAATAAAAGATAAAAAAACATTTAAGTATACTTTTTTTTCAACTGGTCACATTATCTCGATATTAAAATCATGATATCCGAATAGCACGAAGTAAAAGTTTATCTTAATAATTAAATTGGATCTGTAATATGTTCTAAGTAACTACGTTGTAGTGGACAGTTTAAGTTTAGATAAGTGGGAGACCAATGTCTTGGCAGAAATGCCAGCGCGACGGGGCTGGCCGGTGATAGTAATAACATGACTTCACAAAAAACAGGCGAAATGCGTTTTTTTTTGTTTTTTTTTTCACTGAGTGAGTGAAGTTACCGAAACGCATAATACCTTCAAAGATTATAATGTTTTATGCCCGTGGTGCTTGCCGGTTTATAAAAGGTGTCTGCCTATTTTTACTTCATTTTTCTGCCTTTTTGCTATGGAGGGAAGGTTTTTTATGGAACAGGGGTCAAACGAGCTGACGTATCGCCTGATGGTAAGCGATTAGCGCCGCCCATGGACACCCGCAACACTAGAGGCGTCACAAGTGCGTTGCCGGCTTTTGGGGGATGGGGGAGGGTATGGGGTATGGGCTTTCGGTACCCCATACCTACATGCTAATGCACTCGGTGAAACGCAGTACCAGCGCTGTTTCACACCGGTTTTCTGTGAGGCCGTGGTATCACTCCGTTCGAGCCGGCCCTTTCATGCCGAAGCGTAGCTATCCCACGTTAGTGAACTTATTATATTACCAGTCATTCAATTCTCTTCTGATTAATTTCGTTGCTGGGTCTAAGACAGTTTAATTTTTCCTGGAACTTCCCGAGTGTCATAACTCGGTGTGTTCCTGGGTGTTGGCTGGATAAGTCCCACAAAAAGCCCTTCAAAGTAACGATTAAAAGCGCTATAAAGCACTTTTCAGTTTTAGTTGCAAATGTCAATGGACGACGGTGGTCACATGCTATAAGGTGACTGGCTCCGCGTTTTGTCCATATACTGAAACAAAAACTCCACATGGTTCCTTATTACTATTTCTGATAAATTCACTTTCTCTTTTGATATTGGCTTATTTTAATCCAATATCGTTACGACGATAGATTACCCTATTATTGTATAAGATAAGGTTTCACTTTATACAGAAGATTTTATATTATATATATATGATTTAAGTTAAAAATGTAAAAAACGATTTGGTAGTAGGTAAAAAGCCCTAATCAAGGAATAATAATAGCTCTTAAAAAGTGAGGTACTTACTCTCTGTTTGTTCAAAAAACACTGTTCCAATATTGACATAAAGTAAATAATAACTTTTCTCCATAACAGTACCGCTAGATTTAGAGCGAAGTCGGGCAATCGAGCGGCGCGGCGCGGCTGGCGTACAACATAATTAGGCATGGCTACTTAGGTACTGGTAGGGCCACTTAGCGTGTCGTTTATTGAATGTATATCGGCCCGAGGAAAGTTTTAATGCTTTTTAATGAATTTAAATATGGTCTTAATTACAAACTGGTTCAGGTGCGTTAACCTGCATTTAGGGTACTACCTATAACGCATTATACTTGATCATTCCTCTTACCATTTTTCAAATTGACACTCTATTTCGGATTATGTTATTATGCTACTAATTAAAAAGAAACGTTGTAATAAATACATGTAATTATTAAACTGGTAATATGCTGCAATCAACACATTTTACGTAACGTACCACGCTGTAAACATGTGTTAGTCTTATACGAGTACAATTACTAACACTTAAGTCTTAGTTACTTTTGCGACATGTAGTACTCGTAGATGACAGTACAAAATATTACACAGTCGTTTGTTCTAGACATTCAACCAATACAATAGCAGGTTAAAGTTTAGAGTACCTTTGTATATCATGCGTAGAGCAGCGCGCTATTCTCTTTTTTTTTATATTTGACCCTGCCAAAATGACTCTACTCTGCCTAATGGAAAGCATAAGCAGAATCCAGGAGTGGTGGTCACCATACTGCGCATGCAGACAATGCAGCATGGTGAACCACACCATGGCGGGCTAGTGATGCATCTGCATCATTGGGCCTGCGGTCTCGCACTCACCAACGAAACACGACAGCACGATCGCTGTCATTTTAGGTTAATTTTCTGTGCGAGGGTAGTACCGACCCGGTCTAGCCGGCCCGTATTTGCTGAAATCAGCCTGGCTCTACTACCTTTTAATGAATTCTCTTGATGAAAGATGGCTAATTAAAAACGACATCAAGCAACGTCACTGAAAATTTGGCCCGATATACCTAAGCTTTTTTCTACAATATATTTAACAATACTAAGGCAGTAAAGACACGGTTTAAATATATAAATATGAGGAATTTATAAAGGCAAATGTCGATGTTAATAATGGTAAGTACTACCGGTGAATGCTAATTAGCAGATTATCTATGAAGGTCTATGAAGTCAAAAGTTAAAAGCAAACAATTAACAATAACAAGGACAAAAATAGATTCTTACCTACAAAAAGCATCTCAACTTTAATAAGTCTAAATTATTTGATAGATATTTACTAACCTCGCAGCCTGAAAAATATATTATGAGTTTACGTGTCTCTACTTATAATTATATCTAATAAGAGATCTGAAAATCTCTCTACACAACTCTAAAATTTCCTTTATACTACAGATTTATGCCCAAGTTAAGCCTCGTATTAATGAAATATCGTTACGACTTGAAATTTGGAAGTATTGTATTTTTAGGAAATCATGGCAGGGAATAAAAATATAACTTAATTTAAATTTTAGTTAAATTTTATTCCTTAGTATACACTACTTAACTTAGTTACTAGTTTTCTAATTAGTAGATGCTAGTAAAGTAGCAAATGGAGGCCTTATTTTAAATTTTTTTCATGTTTTAATACCATTCTCATTAAAAAAGCACAACGCAAACTAGATGTAGTGACTTCATATGCAATAACCAATTTCCCCACGTAGTCATCCGGCAAATTTAGCAGCTATTGTTGTTGATAGTCATAGCCCATTCCCGGTGTTGTACTAACGCTATGGATTTCAAAAACAACATTAAAAAACCGCTTATTCTAGATGAACAAAGGTTTTATTGAAATCATTACTTTCAGAAGAGATAGTCGGGAGAAATCTCAATTCTTAATTTGCGTACATGACATACTTGTTCTTCTTTTCAGAAAATAAAATTTATTATTACAAAGAACACCCAGACTCAGAACAACAGACAGACTCAGATCACACAAAGTGTTCTGCCATGGAGGATTTGAACCCACAACATTTGGCGCAGTAGAAAGCAGTGTGGCGACTGCTTAAACCACTGGGCCAACCGTGCAGTCAAAATATATTATATTGCTTATAAAATATATAATAATATGGCTTATCTCGTATAGTTCATAGGTATCATTTATGTGTAAATAATAGTTATTAAAATCGAAAACATGCCGTGGGACGATTTTATGCATAACATTAATAAAATTTGGTTTTCTTCCAATTAATATAATCACCTTGTTCACTAATGAATGTAATATAACTTGATTTAAAATGAATAAAGATCAAAATCTGTGTTTCGCACAAAAAACCGACTCGTAAATTTTATTGTTAGCATATAAACTTCCGTTAGCGATATAAAAAATAATATAAATGGGTTTATTTATGATAAAAATAATCTGTGCAACAAAATTTATTTGCTCTATTTTGTATTGTTATTACCTCGATTAATTAACAACGTTTAACGTACCTATTTAATAATATTTCCCGAAGGATCGTTCATCAATGTTGATTTCATAATTAGTTTTACCGGCAGAAAAAGCTGCGTACTCGTGTTTCGGGTTAAGATTTTTTAGTAAATGGTTTATTAGTCGAGAATACTAATATAAGAGCTCGTATGTGTATTGATGTCTCCACACTTTACAAAGTTATATATAAATTCACATACTTTTTACATCGGGTGTGCATTTTCGATTTCTGGACTGAACACACGTCGCGTAGTAGTATAAAATCACTGATTTGATTAGGCAAACTTGTAACATTTAATTTAGTGCAAAAAAATCGGGTTTTGCGTTAACCTAAGTACACTCCTGTTTTATCTGAACATTACCAAAAACGTATAAAACCTTTACTGTTCCATCAGCTATCTGATGTAACTGTACAGCTAAACAATTGACAGTGATTGGCTGATAAAAAACGTCACTGACGTCATTAAGTTCACATCTGAATTGAATCTCTTTAAACTTCACTGCTGGACATGGGCCTATCTTTAGGAAGGAGGCTTTGACCTACTATAATACGCAGGTCAGACGGGTTGGCTGCTTATAGAGCTGGCTTCAAGTTTTTCTTCTCTACGGCGATGTTGTCCGGTGTAGTTTGGTCCCATGATCTTTTACGACACCCACGGTATGAATGAGGATGGTAAATCTCCATATTTCTTATTATATATATATATGTATATATATAGACTGCCTCGGTGGCGCAGTGGGAGCGTATGCGACTGCTGTGCTTGAGGTCTCGAGTTCGATTCCCAGGTCGGTTTGTATGATCTGCAAATATTTGTTTTGGGAGTTTGGGCGTTTTCTATGTATAATATGTATGTATTTACAAAAAAACAAAAGTATATATGTATTTATATCAGTTATCTAGTACCAATAAAACAAGCTCTGCTTAGATTGGGACTAGAAGGCGTTGTGTGTTATTATTAATATTCTTAATTCGTCAATACACGGAGAACTTATAAGGATAATCGTAAACTACAATTATATAGCAAACATCTCCCTATTTGTAAACTAATGTATTGAAACATTACACGTGTCGAAAGTTTATTATTGTAATCATGCTGATGTTATTTGAAGGGTAAGTAGCTCCCAGGCAAGATAATATTTTACGTAAACTTAGCAATTGAGGATCATACAACCATGTCCAATAGTCTGGAAGACAAGTATTGTATATACTTACTGTATACTTACTGTATACTTACTGTATACCTATTGTTAGGCCATTATGTACTGAGATATTTTTAACTTCACACATCTTATACATGGAGGTCTTATCCCGAACTAGGTACAGCCTATTTATTAAACTACCAACTAAAGTAGTTTTATGTATATGTAGATATTTTTAGACCGTATTAGAATTTAATTGAAACATTTACTGTGATCAATTTTAAAAAGAAATAAAGTTAAGCATCAGGGACAGTTTCACCAGTGATAAAAGTTCAGATAGTTGCTGCCATATTTGCCACTATTTAACAGATAAAGGTGGCTGATATTATATGGCTATCTGACATATGAAATCGAAATCAGTAGTTATCTCGCAGATAAGTTCTAAATACTCTATCAGGGACTTAAACAGCAAATTTTGAAACAGGATCTTAGTCCAACAAATTGACATTGTGCAAGTGTCAAGTAGGCGTCAAGGGTGGTCCATACATAAGTGTGTACAGAGTTGCCTACACCCTGTATCGCTAAAACTCATTCTGTAGATACAGATAAATTTATAAGATAACAATAATACATTATACATATGCACTTATGTTAATGAATGTTCGTATAGTGTCTCCGAACACTTAAATAAAGTCTTAAAACCAATAACCGTTAAAGCTCATCGATTACCATTTCCTATACAAAAGCGTTTAGGCATGACTTCGTTCTTTTTATAAAACAAATTATCTATAGTGAAGGTAATAAGCATAATTTTGAAGTGAGCCATAACTGTTTGCATTTATAGTTTTAAAACTGGTTTCAGACTGCGGCTTTTCTCGAGTAAAAGTTATATTTACTCTAGTACTAGACTATGCTCATTTCTAAAACTAAGATATAAAATTGTAACAAAGAAACTGACCCACTTTCGTATTTACAATTTTAAGTTGAATGTATTGATGTTTATTTAAATGTTATAAGCTTTTAAAAATGTGTCCATAAAAATCATTTGAAAATGAATGTCTTTAGGATCTACGGGTATGTTTTGGGCCAAGCAGCGAACTGACTTTTGTATTTCATCTGACTCGTACTCTTAACAAATCAAAAATAGCTACAAATGATTTAAAAGAGTGAGTTGTTTCATATAGATAGGTTTTTTAATTAAACTAATTTGAATGTGGCTGGTTTTTCTAGTTGTTTGTCAATTATTATCTTCGTTTAGTACTTCAGTCATGTAAAAATCAGGTATAAAGATCATATTAAGAAGCAGAAAATTTTAAAATTGTTTTGTTTCACTCATAGTGAGACCAAAACAAGACTTTTAAGCAAATAATTTTAACCACTCTTATAACTGGTGTAAACTGGTATACAATATAATCTACGTAAAGTGCCCGACTTTACTCTGACCCGTCGAATGATAACAACTCTCTCATGGTGAAGCTACGAGCATAATAAAAGGGAAGCTTGAAAAAAAAACTGACTAATTAATGAATGAATTGAAAAATAAAAATGTGTCGTTAAAGTAGACCTTTGTGGAATATCTAAAACGTAAACAACTAATTCAGTCCGAGAATGACAATATGTAAATCATAATAAATTCGACATTACTTATTGGCTCTGAGCCTCGGGGACGTTAATGTGAGATGAGGACTTGCGCCTTCGGCCATAGATATAATATTACGATATGTAAACCGATAATCCCAATTGAGATTCCTTTCACCCTTTTATAGCGTACTTAATGCTCGCGATTTAAAATCGCCATTAATATCATGTTTATATTAGCTTTGATATTCAACTAAGCTACCAGATCTTTATGAGGTTGCTTAATGAAGTTTATGGCTTCGCATTGTCGTGGGCTATTTAGAATAACTTTAAAAATGCTATTACATTACACATGAACCTTTACAGTGTGGAGGGACGGGTGTAATATACCTCCAAAACAAAGGGAGGATCCTCCGACCAGGCGAGGTGATCATGCCTGGCGGGCCAACTGCCCAACGGTTGATGTTGGGATGTTGTATATATGATTATCGGCGCGAGAACTTTCACTGCGCGATTCAGGATTGGTAGTTTCTTAGTTTCCTTCGTTACTCCGTAGTTCAGTGTAACTTCGGTAGATGGCGCTGTAGTATATTTCTATTGCGCTGTATGTGGAAGTCGCCACAACAGTGTCTATTTATATGATACTAACTTTTTCCCGCGGCTTTGACTGTGTGTATGTCAGTTATCGCGGTAAAGAGTAGCCTGTGTTTTTTATAAAGTGAAAGCGTAATAGACAGAGGGACAATTTCAAATTTATAATATTAGTATGGATAAGGATTACTCCTTATCCATCGTTTACACGAGTAGATGGGTCACGTGATAGAATGAAATGACCACGGCTACACATGTACGTCTGCATCTCAGGAATCACAAGCACGTTCCTGGCCTGACTGGTTGAGATAAGAGTACGCTCTTTTCTTGAAGGTTTGAACTTTCAGGCTTAATAATCTTCTATAGTTTACGGATAGATTAATAATAAAACACAAAGCAGTCTTGAGGACTGCCTCCAGAAATGAAAACTTACAATTACAGTTTTTTTTATGATATTCAAATTAATTATTTGATCTTAAATTAAAATTTGTAAATTAAAACTGTTTACATTTATCTTGTTTTTGATATCTATCGGCACTTACGCTTGAAAATATTTCGCCGTATGTCAGATATTTCTTCCATTTGCCAACTTGCGTTTTACCTATTAGAACTAAGGACATATTCCATAGAGTTTTGTAAAGATTTACACGAGACCAATTTGTGCTCCTATTTGCCTAACATCGATTAAATCAAAAAATGTTTTTTTGCTTTTTAATATCATAGAATACCTACGGCAAAATAAACCCATCGTGCTTATAATTGGAAAAAGGCAGTTCCGCCCCTATACGTAGGAGCCATCGTTACAGGAATAACTATTGAAGTGTTTATGAATTTCAGTTTGCTTCCAGTTTTCATGAGAAGTTTATAAATCAGTTCTACCCACTTCCATTGTCGAAAGGCGTCTTCCTCACAATATTAACTTTAACAAATACCAAGAAATGATATTACT
This sequence comes from Diaphora mendica, assembly GCA_949125395.1. Classification (NCBI taxonomy): domain Eukaryota; kingdom Metazoa; phylum Arthropoda; class Insecta; order Lepidoptera; family Erebidae; genus Diaphora; species Diaphora mendica. The sequence goes on from OX421311.1 coordinate 30,697,598, forward strand.
GCGATACGTAGGTTTGCACGTGTAATAGCTTAACGAAATTCATTTGAAAATTTTTTATGCTTTATTGTAACTTTATACATCAAAAATAAGTTTACATGTTGCGTGTTTACTTGTTATGGTTTTAGGCTGATGTTATTATTTTTTTACCTATGGCCCTGCCAAAATGACTCGACTCTGCCTGATGGAAAGCATAAGTCGAATCCAAGTGTAGTGGTCACTATACTCATTGTGAATGCAGAAAATGCAACAATACAGCCTGGGTACCCACACTATGGCGGCTTAGTGATTGTTCTGCATCATTGGGCCTGCGGTTTCGCACTCACCAACGCAACAAGACATCACGAATGCTAAATTAATCTGAATTACACCCAGATACAGTACATACAGTAAATAATCGGATTCATTACATCCACCTTTATGTACCTAATAAATATTTAAGTGGCACTGGACGACGACATGGCGACAGCATCAATTGTTCACCTGTCCAGCAACTTGTTGCACTTCTCAAGCACGAAATAGTACTACAGCTAAATAAATTAAATATTTAAATACTTTCCTGCAAAATAGTCTAGATACAGACATATTTTTTGACAAACCTAGAGCTATTTTCACTAATTATATACAACTAAGTATTAAATTTTAATTAAGGACATGAATATTGACTGACCAATCCAATGTATTATGTTTTCTTTGTTTTTATTATTTCCTTTTTTTTAAATTATATTTTTTGTTGTAATATTTGTTAACATATTATTGACAAGTATTTATGTACCTATGAATTTTTCCATTGTTAGGGACTTAGAATTGTGAGAATTAATTTATAATTTATGAATTGACATTGTTGCCTATTTCAATATGTAACTTCACAGCATGCAAACGTTTTGGTAATATACTGTAAGTTTGTAATGCTTTTTGAAATAAATAAATTACACAAATATTGATAATGATTCACCTCTGCATAAATAAAATAATAGATTTCTTTAGACAGGGAAGGTGAGAAGTATATATCCGGAGCCGGCTGGTTGGTTTAAATGTATATAGGGATAAAACAAGTGGTTGGTTGTCGTTTTTGCCCATTCCAAAGGAGAAAAGGATTTATATAATAATAAGTCTAAAACGGTATTTTATTGGCTTAAACCTGGTTAATAAAGGCACATACATCATCAACAACCCATAACGTCCCACTGCTAGGCTCGGGTCTAATCTCAGGAGAGGGTTAAGGCCATACGTCCCCACGCTGGCCAAGTGCGGGTTGGGGATTGGCAAGACAACGTTGCGTTGTGGCTATGTAGCCACAACGTTGTCTTGCTATTCAAGATAATGTTATCTTGTCGTTGGATGTTTTTAAGCCGCCCAAAGGCCTCCAACTAAGCTTCACGACTGTTATCATATGATAACAACCGGGACCGACTGCTTAAGGTGACCTCCGAATCACGGAGACGCTCATGGTAACATGCCACTAGCGGTCACCTATCCAGGTACTGACCGCGCCGTCGTTGCTTACCCTCGGTGATTGTTTCTAATCACTGAGTGCAACTGGGCTATGAGCGAATAAATAAAGGCACGGTTTGATGGAAATAATTATATAAACTAGTTATGTTTAATTATTCAAAAGATTCGATACTTGAAAACATCGGGTTACATTTATGTAGCAGTTAACCCCAATCAACTTTCATTCTTAATGTAATGTATATTGTATAATGTAACTATTGCATTTAGAGAAGCGATTAAACCATTGAAGCCTAGGATCGATCTATATGTTGAAGAGGTCTATATCAGAGCAGTTGACTGCGATTGGCTGATGATGATGGTTCAAAGATATCGTTCAAACATTGTAGACAAGCTTTGAGAGCCTCATGTAAATGTATTGTGCAATAGTAATGGAAAAGCTCTAAGTACACCAATGATTTTACATTTTTTCTGAAACGACGAGAATATGCGGAAGTCAGTTTGTGTTCGACGTTACCGAAGGAAGGTCTTAGCGGTAGTGTGGGGAGCTTAAAACTCCGAATGGAGGGCCACGCATGCGCGTTGCGCAAGCACCGGCGCCGGTGAATGGAAACTCCGCGCCGCGAGTGGGTGGCAATTTTTATCAATGAACGGCGAATTTGTGGCGTACGCACGGCGACTACTCGTGTCACGGCCGATCGGCCACCGATGCTGTCGGCGACCATCCCATCCAACCTTGCTAATGGAGAATGTCAACATACGCTGACAAAATATTGCGTTACCATTCATCTCAACCTCTAATCAAGATGCCAATGCATGAACCTCTAACCGTCAGGCGTCTATTTGACGATTAAATTTAAAAATCGAATGAGGCACTATTTTATCGATATTAATTATTAGCTACCAAGCGTCTAGAGTTCACAATTCTACTCTTTGAGTTATTGATAATCGAGTAATTATAGCTCCATCGATGGTATATACATAAAACTGTCACTGTCATTTTTGTTAAATAATAACACTTATGATAATGCAGGTGTGTTGATTAGTGACCCTGCCCACTGTGTTTTGACCCAGCAGGGTCACTAGCCAACAGTTATTTATTAATTATTAAGTATTTTTATCACCAGTGGCCATATTACTACCACCAGGTTTCATATTATGAGTTCTGCCTAGTTAAAGTTCATACGGCCATGTGGTACAATGTGTCAAGTTATTATATACTAGCTTTTGTCCGCGGCTTCTCTCGCGTGTATATCGGACATCGCGGTAAAAAGTAGTCTGATGTATGAGTTATATTACTAAAATCCGTTCAGTAATTTTGCGTGAAAGATACATCTTTACGAACTTGCACATTTATAATATTATATAAGTATAGCAGGACAGGATCACAAGTCATTATAAAATCGATTCGAGGAGAAAAAATACTGAACTGTTTAGTTTTTGCCTATTCAGGCTACAAGTAGGTAGAATATTGAATAGGTATTCATATTTTTCTATAATCTGTCAACAACATCAAAAGTCTACTTTAAGTTTTCTTGTAAATTGTATTAAGAGAACTAAAAAAACTCGTCAAACACTTCAGAAGTTGAAAGTCTACTGTCAAATTTTTGATAAGTAAAAAATAGCCAACAATCAGCATCCATTTAACTGTATTTATCAAAAAAAGGTATTGAAATAAAAGATGAATAAACCTGACTTTCTCATTTTAATTATTTGTCGATAAAAATACTTACAACTCTATAACTAGGCATAATATCGTATAATTGATTACTGATCATTAATTTATTTAATTAAATTCATCCGACACGGCACACGAGCCGCACGTTACTATTAAAGTGTATGTTTATTGATGTACTCAGGCAAATTTGAAAGGAAATAATTAATTAATATAATTGTGTACTAACGCCTCCAGTTAGCCTTCGTTTGGATTTAACTATGACGTCGGCTGCACAGTTATCTCGGTCGTTGAGAAACGGGCCGCGCTGTATTTGGCGATGACTGCATTAGAAACTCTCTTAATGTAACTTTATCTAATACACTTGGCCTTATTTATTTAACCAAGAAGCGTGCATTGATAATGTTTACTAGATAGTTTTGGAACTACTACTTACACACTTTTCGTTAGTACTATTTAGTATTTATTTATCAATTATGTCAACCTAGTAATAAGTATCAATATTTTTTAATTTGATGGTAGCATAACAATAGGTCATAATGTCATTTCTTACAGTGGTAGTTTTCCAAGGTAGTACAGCCAAGCCTATTTTAGTACGAACGGGCCGGCTCCACCGAGGCGGTACTATCCTGGCACAGATCAACCTAAAATGACAGCGTTTGTGCTGTAGTGTTTCCTTGGTGAGTGCGAAACCGGAAGCCCAATGATGCAGAAACCATCAATAGGCCGCCATGGTGTGGGTCACCATGCTGCATTGTTGCATTGTCTGCCTTCGCAATAACTATGGTGATCTCCACTCTTGGATTCTGCCTAGATCTAAGCAGAAGTTTATGCTTTCCATCAGCCAGAACAGAGTCATTTTGGCAGGCCCAAACACAAAAAAAAAACTGTTTGTAATATATTATTCATTCATAATATAAGGTAAACAACATAAGGTGCTCCTCTTGGGATGGGATAGACGAAAAAGTCTTTAAATTAACAGCAGTTTTAAAAATGACGAATTATATATCAACTCTCATAATTCGCGAATATAAAATAATATAAACTCTTTACTGATCGTAGAATGAATAAAATTAATTAAAGAGATAATTATTATTGCAAAATGTAAATCAACATGAACTATAAACTTAAAACTTTATCGCATTATCATAGATTTTGTTGCATTGATTGATATTACATCGGGTCGTGGGCGTTGAAATTGCGTGGGCTAGACGTGGGCGACCGGAAGGAAACCATGGCTTTTGGCTTTTCACATATAATAGCACTTGCGACACATGAATAATGGTGTTTGCCTTTGAAGCACGTGTCATCTTTTGTGATATAAGCTGCACAAGGTGATCCAGAAGTTTGAACCAGTCATAATGGCTTTGATTAGCTTTTGTAGTACCGCAGTATAGTGCAAAGGAATGAAGATTCTTGAAAATTATCCCGCATTAGAAGACTCATTTGCAGAATTTCGATGTATTGGCTATGTTAAATATACCTCAGGGTGGTTATTTTTTCTTTTTTTTCTTGATATCTGGCATATATAGAACATCAGTCAGTTGAGGCAGCGGTCGGTTGAGGTCAATCTTGTACTAGATGTTGAACAAATAAGTTCAATTAACACGGATTTGAATAAAAAGTCTGGTGACAGCGAAGTGAAGCTTATGTCTGAATGCGTCTCTAGCAAATCTTCCAAAAAGGCAGTTTTGGGTTTAAAGAAAAGTAGGAATACTGATTTATGTTTTACAAATTTAGCAGACTTCCTAAGGACGGAGTAAAAGAGACAAAATGTGTCTAGAAATAGGATTTCTTTTTGACTTTCAAATTTTGCATAGCCTCGAGTCCTTGAAATAATCCATACTAATATTATAAATTCGATAATATCTCTATCGGTCTGTCGGTCTGTTATACTTTCACGGCTAAACCGCTGCACCCATTTTAATGAAATTTGTCATGGAGATACCTTGACTCTTGAGAAAGGACATAGGCTACTCTTTATTGCAATAACCGACATTCCCGAGGGCGTAGTCGCAGGCAAAAGCTTGTATCATCATACTAATATTATAAACTAACTTTTGCACGCGGCTTCGCTCACGCAGACTTTCATCCCCTGATTTACCCCCTTAGGGGTGGAATTTCAAAAATTCCTTTCTTAGTGCTCTCTTACGTTATATAAAGAACCTACATGTAAAATTTCAGGATTCTAGCTTCAGCGGTTTGGGCTGTGCGTTGATCTCACTCTATGTCAGTCACCTTCCTCTGATATGAAACTTTGTAAGGATGTGTGTGAATGTGCGTGTTTGTTACTCTTTCACGCAAAAACTACTTAGCGGATTTTGATGAAACTATACAGTAATATAGCTTATATATCAGAATAACATATGCTACTATTTGCCGCGATAATCGACATACACGCAGGCGGAGCCGCGGGCAACAGCTAGTATTATATATGTAAAGAAAATATTAATAAAGGAGAAGAATAGAACAGTGAGTATTATTTATGTACGTATATAATTGTAGTTTATGTTTTATACATTTATTGAACAAAAACACTTTATACCCATTGATTACAACTGTAAAATCTATGCACCTACCTTACAAGATATCTGCACCCAAGGGTTGGCAAGTATAATAATGCCCCAAGTATTAGTCCACCGATGTACATAACAAAACATGTAACAAGAAAAAGTTTAAAAAACTATACCCGTGCTACGTCAAAGCATTTTTTAAATTTATAGAGCCTTTGTCACCCGGGACACTATTACGAATCTATTGTTACCTTATTCATTAAAATCGGTTCTGTAGTAAAGGTGCTATGGTTTAACATACATCGACTGCGAAAACTACTACCCTTTCGTTTTCTTTTTTTTTATGTAAGAGGGCAAACGAGCTGACGTATTACCTGATGATTTTTTTTATGTAATAGGTGGGCAAACGAGCAGACGTATCGCCTGATGATAAGCGATTACCGCCGCCCATGGATACCTGTAACACCAGAGGTGTTACAAGTGCGTTGCCGGCCTTTGGGGGATGGGGGGGGGGGAGATAGGGGGTGGGGTTGGGGTATGGGCCTCCGGTATCCTCACTCACTCGGTGAACACAGCGCAAGCACTATTTTACACCGGTCAATCCGTCCCATTATCGCCGACCACGGACACCCGCAACACTAGAGGCGTCACAAGAGCGTTGCCGACCTTTTAAGAAGGAGTACGCTCTTTTCTTGAGGTTAGAATGTCGTATTGGTCCGGGAATACCGCATGCGACAGTTGTGCAAGGCAGACAATTTCTGGAAAGCGCACAGTTATGGACTGTTGTCGGTAAAAAAATGGAAAAACGTACTTACTTGTAATATAAGCAAAATAAATAATATATCTTCACCTGCCACAAATTTGTAGTGAATTTGTTAGGATGATTTTATTTAAAAGATCAATTGATCAGGTTCAGAAATAAATGCATTCCTAACCAAATGTAATCCATTAATTTATGTGTAGGTGTAATTTAAACATAGAATATGACAAGTTGAAACTGTCAGTAATAATAAATCTTACAAATCGAAACACCTGGTGTGGTATTAAGAAGTGTTTTATACATTTTATGGTCACCAAACCTGAACACAAAATTAAATGTTTCAAGAATCAAAGAATTCTTTCTAATACTTTACACATTAATATAGAGGATTCTGCGATCAAACTAAATGGCGATTCAAGCCTGTACCCTAGCCAATAAGTTTTGACTAGTGTAAAGTTGCATTCTGCAATCGTGAAACCCAACAAATGTATGGAAATAACGACCCTTAACGCTAAATCACGTGGTCAAAACAAAATATTAGCCAATTATGCAAGATAATAGAGACATTAGCAATTATAGAAAGAGAATTGACACGAAACACTTACAACTTGGCGCTCATAGCCCAGTTGCACTCGGTGATTAGAAAGAATCACCGAGGGTACGCAACGACGGCGCGGTCAATACCTGGATGGGTGTCGAGTCGAGATGGGAGTCGCCAACAATTTGAAAAACATTCGAACTAAGCGTCACCATAGAGCCAATAAATATTTGCAACAAGCGTATTTTGTTTGACGTTTACCGCCAAAAACGGAAACACTGTTTTCAACACTTGTTGACAATTGAAAACTTTTGTTCGGTGGAGACCCGGCTTTAGTTACTTTGGTTCCCACATACTTACTTATCCCCTCCAGTGAAAATATATGGTTTCCACTAGATAACGAAAATAACATGTTATTTTAGAGCCAGTACAAAACGCTTTCCCATTCAGACGCCTCCAATTTGACATTTCATTTATATTTATAAGAAAATGAAATATAGAAAGGTCAGCCATATAGCTTTTCCTAAAATATAGTTGCTAGTGTACCTTTGAATTTGCACAATTTCTTTTTTTTAAGTTTAACAAAGGTATTTTACTTGCTTCGTTCCGAAACACTTTTACCGCCTACAAATGTCTAAGAAAATAATATTGCTTAAAATTCAATAATCCAAGCAGCTGTTTCATCTCATGTCATTCAAACATCCTTTTTTAGAAATCATATTGTAACCTTTTTATGTTCATCATATTAATTTTATGGTAAAAGTCCCTCACACAATTCTATTAATACCACGGTAGGTACCCATCCAAAATAGTTTGACTGCTATTGAAGAGATATTTCTATAAAAATACATATTATACCAAATACAAAACGTTTGTAGGAGTATGAAGTGCTTTAGTTTTTTTATTGTTAGAATAAATTTACCTACAATTTTCAATTCATTACTTTGAAGCGGTAGGGTTTTTTTTAATTTAATTTTTTTGCTTGCCAATACAAAATTTTTGAAAAATAATTCTTACAAACCTTAGAATAACACTATGTTTCTGTACAAATCTATAGAAAACTTACTGAATTGAACGCAAAAGGTTTTCAAAACTACTTTACAATGTTATAAAAATTAAAAATTTACGAAAAAAATTAGAAATAATTTTGCGTTGAAAATTATAATAATAATAATCGCTTTACTGTACACCAGATTATTTACAAAGGTAACTTAAAGCTAAGAGGTACAATTGGCGGCCTTATCGCCCGAAGGCAATCTCTTTACAGGCAACCATTATTCTACAAGAAAAGTATATTTTTACCCGACTACGGTAAAGCCAAAGGAGGGTTATGATTTTGACAGGCTATGTATGTATGTAAGTATGTATGTATGTTCATCTGTTCCCTCATAGCTCCTTAACTACTTATTTGAACTGGACAAATGAGGTATCGCTAGAAGCGTCTTGATCGTCCGCTGGTTATAGGCTATTTGACGTGTCACTGAATCTAATGTGGCGCCCTCTAGCCGACATAAAGTACTGTATTAAAAAAATATTTGAGATAAATATGCAGTGTTTGGTATCATTGGAAAGAGCGTTACTTGTACATTTCAAAAATACATATATTATTAGCATTTTCTTGTGACTTTGTCCGTATTTATTCGATAAGTACGTTTTTACGGTTTTTTTTTTATGTAATATGCGGGCAAGCGAGCAGACGTATCGCCTGATGGTAAGCGATTACCGCCACCCAAGGACACCTGCAACACCAGAAGCGTCACAAGTGCGTTGCCGGCCTTTGGGGGATGGGGGGGGAGAGAGGAGGAGGGGTGGGGTATGGGCCTCCGGTATCCTCAATCACTCTGTGAAATACAGCGCAAGCACTATTTCACACCGGTTTTCTGTGAGGCCGTGGTATCACTCCGGTCGAGCCGGCCCATTCATGCCGAAGCGTGGCTCTCCCAATGGTATTGTCTGTTCCCTCATTCTTTCTAAACTACTAGTCAGAATAAGACAAATGAGGTATCGTTAGAAGCGTCTCGATCGTCCGCTGGTTATAGGCTATATGACGTGTCACTTAATCTACTGTGGCGCTCTCTAGCCGACATAAATTACTAAAATAAAAAATAAATTTGAGACAAATATGCCGTGTTTGGTATCATTCGAAAGGACGTTCAAAAATATATATATTATTAGCATTTTCTAGTGACTTTGTCCATATTTATTCGATAATTGTTATATTTCTATGGTACATATTTAAAATATACTTTGCAACTAAATTAATACACACATCAAAAGTGTCTAGGGATCAACATATGTGTCTAGGGATCAACATATATTTTTGCAATAACTTTGATTGATATTAATTAAAATTTTCTTTAAGGATTCATCAAATAAAGTGTTTTCGTTTGTCACAGTAACGATAAACCAAGTCACCTTTGCATTAATAAAGAAATTTGCCATTTTCCTAATAAAAGGATTTTTGACATTTGAACCACTAACATTAAAGTTCGAAAAAAAGACTGAAATAACAGTTTTCTTTAAAATTTTATTAGGTAACTTAAACAATTAATAATCCGTGTTTCTACCGCGAACACTAACACAAGAACATCGGTTTGGCATACTCAAAATGAGTTCATCCAAATCACGCTGTAGAATGGCCGCCCATGTTCGTTGCAACAACAAAAAAAGGTCTTCTTGCGACTGGATACCCTCCATATTCGGCAGAGCTCTTCTCTGTAGCATATCCCATGCATGCTCAATCGGGTTCAAGTCTGGCGACTGAGCAGGCCAGGGCCAAAGCCACATCTCAATCTCAAGAAATCCGCATAAAAATGCTTGATCCCTAGACACTTTTGATGTGTGTATTATAGAGGCACCAAAACATTTTAAATAAAAAAAAAGTAAAAACTAAAACCCAACTACGACAAAAAACGACGCTGAAAAAGTATGAAACAAGTTTCAAAAGCCTTAGCACAGAATACCTAATAGTAGCCGTAGTCACGCGTTGTTAATGTGTTATGGACGTTATGGTACATTTCTATGTAACGTGTGACTACGGGCTACGGCTACTATTAGGTATTCTGTGCTAAGGCTTATGAAACTTGTTTCATACTTTTTCAGCGTCGTTTTTTGTCATAGTTGGGTTTTAATTTTTACTTTTTATAAATATCGATTGGACCTACTCGATTAAATATACAAGTTCGATATAAATGTACATAAAAATACTTACATAGTGTAAGGATACTTTTATTTGTTGACGTGGTGGAAAATCCCTTCGGATCTCCTGCTCCTTAGGGATATAAGAGCCACGAGTATGGTTTATTTCACAAAAAATCACCAATGAAATGGCCTCAATGGCCGGCCGCAAGCGCTCTACCCTGGGAGGACCCAGAGCATGTTATTTAGGTTTCTTAAACTTGCTTTGCAGCGACTTGCCTAATTTAATGATTTACTTATAATATAAGCAAACAAGGTTTTGACCCACTATACCTACCACCATGACCAGACGGGTTAGTGTATTTTTTTTTTCAAGTTTTCTAACTACTTAGCAAACTACGCAACACTGCAAATAAAAGGAACATTAAAACAGACCCTGTATAAACCCGTCTGTATAATAAAAGGCCAAAGGCTAAAACTTCCTTTCTAAGGAGAGGCCCAGCAGTGGACTGTCAAAGGCTGTTGATGTAATGATGTGAGTCTAATAAAGGAAACTTTTATACAAATACAGGGCTTGAAAACGTTTTCTTAACTTCTAAGTTTAATTCATAACGGTTAACTTGTTTTGAAATCGTCAATTGCTATAATTTTTTTTTAAACAGTTTTCTCAGAAACCAATTAAAAACTTTCAACTGCTAGTGTTCTTAAAAGGTTATTTGTGAATTTAAAGTTGTTGGTGGCGTAGAGGACTCAAAATCTCGCAACACAATGTTCTTCATTTGAATATTAAGAAAAACTTGTCGAGTTTCTCTATGGATGTTGCGTCGCAAGTATTTCCGGCGGGTCACTGGCCAGCCGCCGCGCACACGCCAAACCGGTTCACTAATTTGGTGTTTCTGGAGAACCATGTCGATTAATTTACGATAGATGAGCTTCCTGTCAAAAAAGATGTGACATTCGAATCCGTGATATGACAACTCAACCATTAGATATCTATCAGATATTTTGTTTCTTTTTTACCTTTCAACAGAATCGTTAATTAGTGTGATAGTCCAATGAAATCTATCATTTGATGACATTGCCAGTTAATAATAGCTGTGCTTTGAAAGCTTATCTGATTAATTTCAGCGATAAATTCTGATAAATTACGCTTTATGCAGCCAAGTCTATGGTAACCCTAATATGAGTATAGCCTCTTTGAAGACTTTACCATCAGGCCTGTGCGAAAATACCTAATTGCTAAATATGCCAAACGTCAGATCTTAAAGCATGAGATTATACCCCCGCTGTGACTTAATGTGCATTAATAAAATATAATAGGTAGCCATTAGCATTTTAAACATTAACAATAAAATAAAATGAAATAATTACATGACTTTATTGGAGTTCTTAAAATTTACTTTGAATTTCCACTGAATAAATTGAGAGTTGCAAAAGATATGCTTTTGGATTTTCTCTCAGTCCATTTTCTAAGAATATTTTCTGTATCCTTGAACGAACTTCCTCCGCATAACAATCGATTAGACTTGGAAAGATTCAATGTTTGTTTCTATAATTATATTAATATTAACAATATAACTAATCATTAATTATCTTCGCAAAAGCAATACCTTTCTTACGAACGACAACAAAAACATAGGCACTAGGATCATTTTATGTTTTCAGTTTCATGAAAATGATATGTACCACATCGACTGCAGATTTAACTTATTCGCCAATCAATGGGGGTAAACCAGGCTTTTCACAGATTAAATTTTCTATATTTACAAAATAAAACTTCTTAAAAGATCTACCACGACATCAAATTTTTTTTTCTTTGAGGGGTATTCCTGTATCCCCTAAGACCATCCTTTAAGAAGGGTAGAAACGCACCTTTGATTCTTGAGTTCCCTAGACCTGTCCTCTTTCACGCAGTCCATCAAGCTTTTCTTTGATCATACATTACTCTTAGGTACACCCGCCCGTCAACTTCCATACTTTAGACTTTCATTTTGATCATCTCTAGGCCTCACGTCTCCATACCAAGATAACCTGTTGCCTGTTGCTCCCCAACTTTTCACCGACTGGTGCTACATTCAAGCTTCCTCTAATATAGTCATTCCTCACATCCATTTTAGGCACATCATAAGATAAGTTTATTTCCATAAGTTAAAGATCCGATCAATAATAATTAAATGTACCTGGATGACCGAGCTTTGCTTGGTATTTTTTTCCTTAAATGAATTCTAACTAGATAGATTTGTCGCCCCCGAAACCCTTTGCATACTAAATTTCATGAAAATCGTTGGAGCCATTTCCGAGATTTAGAGTTGCTTATTTAAAGGTATTAGATGTTATTTGCCTACATAAAATACCTAAAAATTAAACAGTATTTTTACACTTATTTATTTATTAATGGACACCATTCACGCATGTCCAGAGGTAGGTTTTAGAAAATTACGTCATCGCAATCTTATGATTAATACCTGTATAACATAACTGAGACACGACCTTCAAAGTAATATGTTATTTGATGAATTAAAAGCAATAGACATAACATAAACCTTCTAAGAATAGATCAGGCGACTTAGGATCACGTCTTGTGTCATTCTGCGGTTAACCGGGAATGATTAATTCATTCATTCGACATCGACTAATTACGAGACAGTTCTAGGAAAGATAATGGCTTTATTTGTTAGAAATATTCCAATATTATTTCAGACATTGGCAGTAAACATTAAGAATATATTGTTTATCTGTATAAGTAAGGGAATAATTTGTGTTGTGATAGTCTGCTGTATTAAGATATGTATGATAGATGTTAGGTGTATGTATGAGAGAGTAGGAAAACATGAAACAAAGTCTTTACCAACTGTTCTGTCCAGCGTGGTGTACCTAATAGAAAAACGTCCAATAGTGAACCAGAAGTAAACACCAAATGCCGTTGATGATGGTGATAATAGTATGATATTTAGAGAGCCCTACTGCCGCATACCCTCTCTATCAGCATTATATTAACAGGAAACGGATCTGGGGCACGGTTTTGGTATACGGACTTTTTCGAAAGAAGATGTACAAAAAATAAGCCCCAAAAAAAGAAAAAAAGAATTGCCAAAAACGAGTTACAAATAGAAATGAAATCCCACCAAAATCATTTTCATGTAAAATGTAGCCAAGACGACTGACTTGGTTGTTTCGTTACTTCAGAAACTAGATACTTGCAAACACAAAATGCGTTTCATACAGTTTTACTGAGATGTAGAGTTTGTGAAGCTAGGGTTGGTAGAGTTAGAGCGTGTAGATTCAGAAGCATAGTTCTACATGAGATCTGATATCTTTTTCATAGGGCAAGCCATATGCATGTCGATATTTTGAGGAAGGACATAGGCGACTCTTAAAAAGACTAGCCTGCAACCTGATTACTGACAATATAGACTGAATAGGGGCGATCTCATGAAGGTCATAGGTATCCTAATTGGGCATTGTCCCCTAAACAAGCACCTATTCATTATCGGCGCAATAGACAGCCCTCTGCGCAGGGGATGCATGGAGGCAGAAGAAATACCGCAGCACGTTCTCACAGGATGTAAAAGTGTGGCAGAGCAACGGGCAGATATCCTCCAATTAACATCACTCCTGGAAACATGTAGTGACCTGAAAAGGCTACTCAGCTTCTGGGATGATCTAGGATGATTGGAATAAGAAGATGACAAACTACGTACAACGGCCCAATCAAGATGCTAAGTGCGGAAATAGCCCGGCAAAACAAACGAACATAGGTGAAGTCGCGAGCAGAAGCTAGTTATATATAAAAATTGTATTCGTATATCACTCATGTACCTATATCTACTGAGTAAATAAAGTAATAATAAATAAAATCTTTAAAGTTATCTTATAAGCAAACTTAATGTCGCTTAGCTGGAACTAAATAAACTTTTATAAACACAATTAAATCTGGTGGTACTTTATAAAGTGTCAAGATACAACGGCGACTTTAATATATTGACATATTAAGTACCACTATAAAACTGAAAGGACCACCCCTGCAAAGGCGCTTACACTGAGAAATGTTGCAATATGTGTGACACAATCTTATTTTTGGTGACCTGCAAAAAAGCAGTTAAATAACTAAAACGGCTGACAGTTTGATGTAAATTTGTTAACATTGGTGAGTAATTGCAGATATTTGTTAATACAAAAACGAGGAAAACACCACAATTTAATAGAAATTTATTATAGAAGGCATGAAGAAAGATTTTAACACTTCTTGTACCTCGACGATACTCTAGAAAAAGCATTGTACAAACCAGAAAATGCGAATTACACATGTGTCAGTGTCCAATTGCTTAAAACGTGTTTTAGGTGGAGCTGTCACAGGCGAATTAAGTTACTATCAAATTAAGTGTATTTCTAAGTGTGGAAACGTTACAAGTTCATTTGAAACCATTTTAATTAAAAAAAAAACTTGCTTAAAAAACTATAATATTGTCATCCAACCTACTTACACATAAGTGGTTTTAATAACAATACTATAAGTCCTGTATTATTTCAGTGGCTACTTATAAACCCTCCGTGTTTGGAAACATGATTCGTTTAATAAATCGATAATGTTGGTCTTGCAATGTAATTCGGAGGTATAAAATAGAATTTTTTAATCAGGTTATAAGATCAATATGAGACTTTCCATTTTACCTATTTTTTATAGATAAAGATGTAGGTATCGTAATAAAGATATAGTACATTTAGGACTTAAACAAAATAGGAATAAGAGCCAAATGATGTCATGTTCATTTCAAGAATTTTCCTTAACTTAATTTTATTCGCGTACGACGAAGCAAGGTTTGCGCGATTGATGATACAAAAGTAAAATAACGTTTCGACAACCTTTAGAGTAAGTATAAATCAATAAATAAATACAAAATTAGGTAAAATAAAACCAGTAGTCGAAGATGAGAAAATAATTTTATGATATAAATTAAGTGCGGTGGTTGTGCGTGGGTTGAGGTGAGAGGGAAGTGTCGCGTGCGTGTGCGCAGCCTACGCCGCGGAGCTCGTGCCACTATTCGTTTTTTTACTTGTCAAAATTGAAACAAAAGAACTGTGTTTTGGCATGGAGCATCATAGATACGTTTAATTAATCACTTTTATGAATGTCATGGAGCTTTTGCTTTGACGAGAAAAATATTTTTGAATCGTACACAGAAGATACGTATTAACTTCTGTAGACATTATTGTCTACAGAAGTTAAGTTAAATATAACTATAAATAGGTACTTATGTACCTATTTATAGTTATATTTCAGTGAAACGCCTTTGCTATTAATAGAAATTCTTTGTTAAGTCTTGTACTCTCTTAGTTAAAATTGGTATAAGCGTAGAAAAGTTCAAGCTATAGACAACTTGAGCAAGAATAAATTAAAAAGCTTTTTAGAAACAAGCTTTTACTGGAATGCTTGCTTTACGTTTCTTTACAGAGTTCCTATGGCCACCTTCCAGCAGCAGCATCAGATCAGCTCCATGTCATTATAATATTGTATTGTCACGCTGTATACATATGCTTGCAAAATTGAGTTGCAAGATTCCACCCGAACATTCAAGCATACATACATTGCAAGTTAATAAAAAGCTTGTAAAAACATACGTAGGTACCTAGTTTCTGGTCAGTTAAGATTAAGACTAAGAAAATGAACGAAACCTTCACTATTATTATAATAGGTCTTTACCTATGAAATTGCCGTTTTGTATGCAATAAGTGAAAGTACTTATTTTTTCAAACTTTTCTATTTCTGTTATTCGAAGTAATCACCCATGCAATCGACGCATCTTTGCCAACGCATTGGCAGTTTATTGATGCCCTTCTTGTAAAAATCAGCTGGACGGGAGGCAACAAACTCTTCAAAGGCATTTTGTACTGCCTCTCGGGAATTGAATTTTTTACCCACTAAAAAGTTGTCTAAATTTTGGAAAAAGTAATAGTCGGTAGGTGCAAGGTCTGGTGAGTATGGCGGATGAGGGAGAGCTTCCAACCCCAGCTCTTGCAGCTTGGAGACTGTCTGTTGCGCAGTATGGGGTCGCACGTTGTCGTGAAGCAGCTGCAAGAGCTGGGGTTGGAAGCTCTCCCTCATCCGCCATACTCACCAGACCTTGCACCTACCGACTATTACTTTTTCCAAAATTTAGACAACTTTTTAGTGGGTAAAAAATTCAATTCCCGAGAGGCAGTACAAAATTCCTTTGAAGAGTTTGTTGCCTCCCGTCCACCTGATTTCTACAAGAAGGGCATCAATAAACTGCCAATGCGTTGTCAAAGATGCGTCGATTGCATGGGTGATTACTTCGAATAACAGAAATAAAAAAGTTTGAAAAAATAAGTACTTTCACTTATTGCATACAAAACGGCAATTTCATAGGTAAAGACCTATTACCAAGACGTATTGAACAAAGTATTTATACCTAATAGACGTGACGACTTGCGCAAGATGGCTAGCAGGGGCTAGATGCGAGAAGCCGAGGATTTAACCAAGTGGCGTGCAATTGGAGAGGCTTATGTCCAGCAGCGGACTGCGATAGGCTGATAATAATGTATGATAGAAAATCATGTTCCTGAATGGAATATTTTTATAAGCACCAGCATAATTAGGTCCTAATAATTCTAAATAGAAAGATCTCTAACAGCTGAAGTAAAGTCGTCTTAGAAATGTTAGCCTTATAAAAGATCCTGCTGAAACTCTATCTGATTTCTAGCATCAAACTGCATATAAATTCATTCGTTTATCCTAATCTTTCTTCCTTTCAGATGAGAGGAATAACGGTTTTCAAAACGGTGGGTGGGAGCGAGAACGAGACTTATAATAATAGTCATTAACAATTAGATAGATAAGATTTCAGCAAGGACCGACCAAACACATACACTTGATAAATAAAAATAAATTGTAATACTGTGTAACAGGTATATTCATCATGAATGCGTGCTGTATTATCGTAAATATTACAATTTTTTATACCTTACAGTTAACTAATAAATATATTATAGCTTTATATGTTTACATCTATAAATACATTACATTATTCCTGATTTCATAAACATTCAATTATTGTATTTCGACTATTCAAGCTGTTTATTTATAAAATCCTTATAACTTTTATTAGAATTAGTAACTAGTAACGCCATCTAGAATTCAGTTCTGAATTGTATACCGGCTATTGGACCGCAAAGGTTCTTTCCTACAAGCCACTTGGCAAGCGAGAAACGAAGTCGTGTAGTCGGCACAGTCGGTAAGAAGTTGTTACCGTCCGCTTGCTCATAGAGGAGGCATAGGTAGCGATGCAAACCCGTGCCGCGAGGTGGCGTTGGTGGTTTGTATCCTGCATAGAATAAATAAAAAAATAATTTTAGAAAATGATTAAAGTAACTTAAAATAGGTCTCAATTTGAACATTGAAGACCATTAACAACTGAGGCTAACATAAACCATATTAATTTATGCAGGCTAATCGTACAAAGTAGCCTTAACCTGAGTTGATAAACATCTAACCGAATATTACTAGTAAAATTAATTATTTATATTATAATTATTTCATCACTTAAATAATAATAATTGCGCTTCAAAGGAAGATAATAGTTTATCTAAATATAATATCATTTCCAGCGTACTAATCAAGAGAACTAAAATGGATAACGCTCTTAAGAGATTAATTAAACGACTTTGCCTTAGATATTGGTGTTTTGCTTGTCTAATAAATTATTTTGTTATCAGTACCTCGATAGTCAATTCCAACAGTTTTCGTACTGTCCTTAGCTTTTAGAGCGAGGCCCTGAAAATAAAAAGAAGAACGATTAGTGGTTATATCTCATTTATTGAGATCATATGAAATTATATTTCTAAGGCTAAGAAAGAAAATAGATAACAAACAATTATACCCATGTGAATAGTTTAAACATTCTTAAGAATTCCTTTCAATATTTCTATATTTTATTAATTGCAATAAAATTCATCATCAGGTTAAACCCAGCAGCTTCGATTCTTAAAGAAAAGGTAAATATTAATATTTAGGTACCCTATGGTGATGAATACATTCCTACATAGTTGAGAGTTCTTTCTAAATAAACGAATACTCGTTCCGCTACGACTTTATTCTCTAAATATACGTTCAACTTTAATTAGGTGACATCTTACAAGAGGAACTTTAGATGTAGTAAATTTGCATTGATTATATTGTCTAGGTGAGGTATGGGTCTGCCCTCATACTCACCTAGTCACAAATTATAATAAAACTAAATGGTATCGAAGTGATACTTACTGGAATATTCGATTTAACCATGTGCAAATAAAATTCACCGTCTATCTGCGGTGGAGCATCGGGATCAACTATTAGAAGCGTAAAAAACTTTTTCTGAAATATAAACATATTTTGATATTTCTCGATGTACAAATAAATAACGAAAAAATATTTTTTTAATTAAGTTAAGTTGTCTCTGTACACATTACAGTATTCGTAACTTATTATTTCAATAAAAAAGTATGGTTGTATTTTATAAATACTAATTGCACTTTAAGTAAAAGAAAATGAATTAATATATCGTACAGCATCAGCTGAAGAAAACTGGAATAACGGCTCCTCCAAGAAGACTTGCTTTGGCAAGACCACATCACAATTATGATCGTTAACAATGGTGCCTCCAACGCTAGTCACATTCAATCCAGTAATCCGATCACAACCCTCTAAAAGACTCTTCACATCTGTGACAGTACATTGCGATGTAATACCATACACTATCCTCCATAAAAGTCCAAAGATAAAGTAATTATAACTCATGCTAATTGTGTAAAACAGTACGCACAGCTAAAGAGACCGAGTCGAAGTTAAAATTACCAAATAATTGTTATAACGGTTTGCAGGAAAACTACGATAATGATTCAATAAACAATGCGATAGCATTCGTTTAGTAAAAGAAAAAAAATAAACTTTAACGTTAGTTATGTAAAGAGTTTGGACTTGATTTAAAGTTTGATTAACATAGCACTTTATTGGAGTTAATTGAGATATTGATTTATGCAAAATTTCTTAGCATTTAAATTTACAAATCTTTAGATATCTATATCTATACTTCTATATCTATACTAATATTATAAACGCGAAAGTTTGTAAGTATGGATGGATGGATGGATGAATAGATGGATGGATGAATGTTTGTTACTCTTTCACGCAAAAACTACTGAACGGATTGGATGAAACTTTACAGTAATATAGCTTGTACATCAGAATAACACATAGGCTACTTTTTGCTGCGATAACCGACATATACGCGGGCGGAGCCGCGGGCAACAACTAGTACTAAATATAGATAATCTTACAGTACGTAGTGCCTTAATTGGCGTAATTGACACAATGCAATCAATAATCAGGACCCAAAATACATTTTCGTACTATCATACACACGATGACTACACAGAATAATGTAAGATTGGTCTCATGAGAATTAATCTCAGTACCCATCTATGATCACTCCTTTACTTATTCATAATTTTACATTTATATTCTGACCTTTATGATACTGTACAGATTAGTGGCAATCGTTACAATTGTCTATTAACTTGTCAATAGGTAATCTCTTATTCTATGGTCTAAAGTATTTACATTTGTGTCAATATAATTTGTAAATATGTTATGAATTGTAATACGCGTTGTGTTGTATGCAATGCAAAGGGCTACTTTGCAAAACAATTTAGGAATACCGCAGTTAACTAGAGAACAGATGGGTCCTGAAATTAGACAACGAATACGATGCGCCCGACTTTGGTGCCAACGGTACATGAAACTGCTTTGTAACCCTCACCTAACATCTCGAGCGAAATTCAATCTATACAGAATATTTGTCAGACCTATTCTTACATACGGTTGCGAGCTTTGGTCCCTTAGTGAATATCAGTGTAAAAAAATCTTACGTTTTGAAAGCGGAATTTTGGTTACTATATACAAATCAAAGTATCCACCCAGGCATCCTAAAAGACTGAGACCTGATCTCAATGCCGTGTACAGACGGTATCGAGAGAGAGACGTTGTCAATTATGTTAATTGTGAACGTTTATCTTGGACAGAACTGTTAGAGCATGAAGAGAGAGCCCTGAGAGATGTACGATGTTCACAAGCTGTTCATTGGTGGGATCGCAGAAAGCTGAATAGTACGCCAAGAAATGTTTCTAACAGGATTACATCTAGGACGAGAAGAGAATTAAGACAGTTACCGGAACCATATAGTGAAACCAACCCATCGACTTCTTATACTATACCGGACTTACGTAGAAGTAGTATGGATGACTCGCCCGAATGAATAATTGAGTTTGGGAACCAAGGAATGGATGGTTAACGGATTTCGACCCGAAAAATCAAGCTAATCTCATCATGTCAATGAGGCTAGTCATTAATATTGTATTTTTATTTTAAGTTATGAGAACCCAGCGATTGGACAACGACACTGTGGTTTTTCCTGTTTAGATACGAGATAGACAGGTACAGTCGGATATACATAAGGACCAATTTCTCTGAGGTATGAAGGATTACTTTGTGATCAGAGAGGCTTAAAATACCAGCATTGATGCTAATGACAGTTTTGCTAATCTTGAATCTCAAGTTTAATTAATAAAAATAATCTGAATACTTGAGCGCGAATGATTACATCTACACGAACATCGATAAAACTCTTCTGACTACTTTTACCGCTGCTGATGCCGCAGGAATAAAATGAATACTAATATGAATTTTTGGGGAGTATCTAAACATACTAAGATGATTTGAACAGCAAAAATGTATTTAGAAAGACTAAAGAGAGTTTTTAACTATCTTACTTACCAAATTAATATTAAATTCTATAATGTATGGGCCTAGAACTGTTACTGTCCGCATTACTCTTTTGTATTGATGATGTGATTGGAAGAATCTTTTTGTAAAATCGTTTAAATAAAATATCAAAGCAACAAAGACAATTTATATTTATTTATGCAAGACAGGTACTAAAACATGAAAACAATATATAAAAGCGACCTTGCTAAAAATGTACTCTTTTAATTTTTATCGTGATCATTATCAATATTTATTTATGGGAGAATCGTGTTACTCATTTGTGGATCAACACCACATATTAAATTGTATAAACTAGGTATATCTATTTCCGAAAACCTTGAGTAGGTAAATTCTATACTTTGCCTAGAAAAGAGTGTCGTTTGCTAAATGCCTAAAGTATGTACGGGGATGAAATAGAAGTAGACTGGTTTCTGTTTTTTTTTTTGTGAAAATGATCTGTTATCTGCCATGGACCTTAGTTCGACGTAACCGAATTGCCACAACACCAACGAGTGATGCGGCAACTGTGCGAAAATGTAAAAAAATATAATGCTCGCCGAATAAAATGGGTTCAGCTCACGCCTCTTGAAAAGGGTTTGTACTACATGTAGGATCTGGTGATCTGCAGTACAAGCAAAACCACTGCCTCCACCAACAAGCCCATTCGAGCCCAACCCAATGACTAGTCTAGCTGCAGACAGCAGGGAAAACAACTTCGGCAAGCCGTAGACCTGTAAAAGTTTCCCCGAGACCCTAGGTGGAGTTTACGAGAGAACTATAGTACTTGGCTTCATAACAAGTATAAAGCAATAAGGAGTGTCATATAATTAAACCAAAATCTATAATTTAAAAAGTTGAAACAATAATTCAAACATAAGGAGCTGTCGGTGCATTCTTTTGAGCATCAGCATCTATGATCAATAAGGGACGGTTTCTTCTGATCACAGTTTCCGTAGAATCGAGTTGAACCTTTTCATTTAAAACTATTGTCGAGTGCAAACATTTATCATTACTTGATTCACAACTTCGGCGATATTTTGGCATATCTGCAGCTCTGAGAAAGTAAGGTGTTGGATCAGCAGCAGTTTTCGACAATGCAGCTAACGCCTTCCGAACAACGCTTCTAGCAGAGCGGCTTGTTCTATACCATCGTATATCCTCTATTTTTATGTATCCAGCTACATCTATATCAGTGTAACGCTTATATAAATTACTTATGTTCATTGGACCAAACACCTGTCTCAGAAGTTTGGCTTCCATTGCCTTTAAAGAACCAATACGTTTGTCGAACCATTTATACATTAACAATGGTCTCATTAATACTTTGTAAGCTAGTATTTTTTCAGCTACTGAAATTTCAGGATTTTGTATTATTTGTTTAGTTTTGGTACACCAAACTCGTTTAAATTTATAATTAAACATTATTTCTATGTCAATTCTATCTAGCAACCTCGAAAAAACTTGTAGAATTCAGTGAATATTATTCAACAACTGGGATCTTCTCTCTGTTTTCTCATAGACCTGTCAAAACCTTGACAACCGTAGATTGTTTTTATGTCCAATTCACCATGATATAAGAAAATCATGCAATTCACCTCCTTTTTAGCATCCCTAGTAATTAAAAACCTACATGTAAAGACTGAGCTCAGTGTATTCTTCCTTCTGGTAGTTTAGTGATGAAATAGGCAGTGTTTACGAATCGTCGATTCATGTAATAGTGTTCTTATTTGCTATTAACATAATGATTTGCGTGCAAATAAAGCAAATAATATTCCTAAACGAATCATTCTTTCTCACTTCCCTATATGCAGCTGAATAAGCCGGATAACAAGCTACACTAAAAAAAGTTCGGTATTGTTACTACATATACAATAGGTATATTTATTAAAGCGCAAAAATTATTAATAAAATCGACGAAGTGCATGTCAGGCCAGGCATAGAATAGTTTTCCGTAGTCACTAATAATGGCACTATTTGAGGCAGCGTTGGTATTTATTACTATGAAATTTTATTATTATTATAGTAATTTAATATTAAATTAAATTAGAATAAAAATTAAAATAGTAAGTAAATTAAATTACTATGAATAATGTTTACTTTATTATTTTCGTTACTTTAGTAAGAAGTTTTCTAAGTAAGCGCATTTCACAAGTTAGGCTTCTATAACTCCTGAACTAACAAAGTTATCTAAGCCATTATGGTTTTCTTTCAAAGTTCATCACATGAAGTAACATCATGAAATTTTCCAGATTTTTCGAGCCCGCGGGATAGCTTTTAAAGGAGGGGGAAGACCTATTCAAGAAAAAAATGCGCTTTAAAGTTGATTATTGAGCAAACGGATATCTAAAACAAGAAATCGTCTAAGCAAACTCTCAATGTTTTAAAAAACCTATCTAATGATACCACTATGGGGTAGACGCGAGAAAAAATATTTTTCGTAATTTTATTTACGTGATAAATACACATATCCTTATAAAGATTCATCTTGATAGCACTAACTGTTTGGAAGGTACGCCGAGGACGGATGGATGGACGGTCGGACGGATCTGACGAAACTATAAGAGTTCCGAGACGTTAACTACGGAACCCTAACAACGACGTTTTCAGAATATCTACTAACGCCTTTACTTATTACAATTTAGCTTCTAAGGCGCTGTGCAAACGTGTCGCCCCGCCTGTTGCTACTACTGGTCACTGGTAACCGTAGTTCAGTGGTGGATTTACCACTAGGCTGAGTAGGCTGCAGCCTAGGATGGCAAATTTTAGGGGACGGCAGTTTTGGCCTAAATATTTTTTTCTTACATATATAAAAGTAACATATGATCAAAAATACGGATAAAAGAAGTCTTGAAAGTTCAACAATTCTTTAGGACCAAAGAGTGTGACTATAGTTTACTCTCAACTTAAAAAAAAAATCGCGCCGACCGCATCATAAGCTAGCTCCTTTTTGAAGTCAGTTAAAGTACTAAACACTTCGTGACACATATGTTCGTGAATATGGATTTTTAAAATATTGCAATAGCTGTAGATTAAAAGTAGTAGTTTTAAAATTTTACTATCTTTTAATCACTACTCAGGGCGGCATGAGGCCCTGGAATCAGTGACTCCGCTATCCGGTTCTACAACGTCTAACTGTGTCTGAGTGGGAATCTTCCTTCCGAGCCCTCTTTGCGGCCTTCTTTCGCGAGATGACATCTTAGCAGAAGGGTCTGATGACTGCAAGGAGGACCGTACGCTGTTATGTCTAAACTGGGCAAATTGCATGAGTCCTCACTACTATCACAGTAAGAGTAAATTCGATGGGTGATTCTGGGGCAACGCACACGGTGCCTCCATAGATACGGTACGGTAACCGCGTATGGCTAACCGCTTATACCGCTCTCTGAGAATCCCATATGCGCGCTTCTCTGTGCAGTCAGAGCCACAGTCAAGACCAGTCTACCAGCGACCAGTTTTGGAGCAAGCCATCGGAAACACTCATCAATGAGTCATCTTTCGTTAAGGCATAGGTACAGACTGATACTTGGTTAAGGCCTGAACCGGTACGAGGATTGAGTTAATCAAGATTAAGTCACCAGGAAGTGAACACCGACGGGGCCCATGAAATAAGAGGACCTCTGTGTTATACTTATGGGTGTCTCTGTCACCCGTAAGTTCAGCACCTACCAGGACCTCTGGTAGCCAGGTGCGCCGCTTTTTGGAAGTTGGCTAGGTACTAACTAAAGTGTCATTGGCGTACAAATTACACCCAGCGCAGCCAGTTTAGCCCAAGCGGGAGGGCTTTTCAAGGTCTGCACTGCAGTGCCGGAGAGGAAAGGGTACCGTACTGCCGCCTTGTCCAGTCAACGATGACCGACTGGAGAACTTCCATGGCGGGAAAGCCACTACGTGGATCCTGTGGCCTGGACGACGAGCGCGTCATCGAGCCACGATGAACGCACGTACTCACTCGTGGTCATTTGACGTAACACTGCGCCGATTATCGAACGTGCTGCTCAAAACCCGAATTAGGCATTTTGACAGATCAGGCCTCCCTCACAGAAATGGCAGTCGACGCGGGTCGAGAGACCCTCTCAAGATATGTGAGAGACAGTGAGATATGGCGATTCGCAAATTTCCCAAGCTGGGTGATGATTTAATGTCCGATAAGTCATGGGACGGCTAAATCGGGGTACGCTAGTATTATGGCGGTAAGACCCATTTGGGACCCCGAGAGGAAACACGGCTCCCTCCGTTATGAGTACCAGCTGAAGCAGATAATGTCCAGAAAACTACTTAAGAGATCATCTTAGTCCATCAGGCCCGGGAATGGTCCAGGTTCTGCACTCAGTTGAGGCGCTGGAGATCGCTGAACAACCTCGAAGGTTAAAAGCGCAGGTCTGGGGGTAGCAGCATAAACAGGCTAGGATGATATTAGAGACAGGACCATGGTACCCTGGTCACCATAGACATACTGTTGTGGGAAAAGGCTGTCAACCACTTCCTGCAAGAAACTCGACATGAGAGGCTCAGAAAGAGGAAGGGGTGTGATGCATGGAGACGAGAGCTTAGGGGGTATCGAAAGGGAATATGAAAAGAGCAGGGAATATTAAATTGTAGTTAGTAGGGGCGGCAAAAAATGTATAGCCTACTGGCGGCAAATCAGTAAATCCGCCACTGCCGTAGTTGCTGTGTCCGGTGGCGGCAATCGGACACAGTCTCTACTCTACTCTACTCAGGTCGCTACTTCTGGCCACAATTCATCGCTTGTTTTCCGTCGGTCTCACAGGTGGTACGACCGTCTCGCGCTTAGCCAGTCACCGTCGGTCGGAGTCGAAGTGACTCCTTCCTCACGGCGTGGGCCCCAGCCCGTCGGTTGTCCGGCAGAAGGCAATCTTCGCACGCGTGTAACACCCGGGCGTGAAGTCACAGTTTATTGTACAAAATCTGTGTGAATTACCGCTTTTTATGTCCTGTTTGCGCATTGTACGATTTGCGAGCGGAGGGTAAGACGACCGACGAGTCGACGATCCGTAGCACTCTGGTTATTATTCGTTCATCTTGTATTCATCTCGCCCTAGTGGGGGGCGGAGAAACTTGGAGCGCTGAGATCCTTGAAGTTGTACTCCACGCAGCTCATTACTACGAGCCGGTCTCTGTGGATAGCCAACCTCGAGTCTTAACCACCGGCGCACGTCGTCCCTTCGAAGAGGGGACCGGCGATGACCAGAGGTTGCCGGTTCGTAATCAGGATCCGAAGGGGTCGCATTTGCCCCACTCGAGGGAGCCGTAATGAGCTCCCGAGCTCAGCCGATGGCGCTTTAGCCGTCTTCGGACGAGGAGTGTTGTCTTTGGGTGTGGCATGGTGAGGTGAGGTAGGGTAGAGCGGTCTGCCCGCTCGAACATACTCGTGGCTAGTCTTCTAATGAAGGTACCTACCGGTTCCCACTTGAGGTCCCGATATATGGTGGTGTTCCTCAGGTACCTAGTGGTACCGTGCGTACTGACCCCGCTGTAAGGTTATACTGGCCCCGAGAAGGTGGTATCGGAGGATATAAGTTTTGTGAATTCCGAGTTTAGCTCGGTGGACAGTTTCGAGGACAGCAGGGGACGCAGCTTTGTTCTCGTCAGCTGTACCTTGGGGATGAGGGTCTCGACGTGTGATGCCATGGACATGGTTCTGTCGATGGTTAATTCCAGGTTCCTGATGGTCGGTGACCACGGGACTTACTCGCCCATAAGGCGGAGTTTTGGAGGAAGGTGTGACCTGCCGGTAAGCAGGGCGTGCATCATGGCCACATTGCATTTGGGCCTCCACTTCTTGAATTTCAAGAGTGGGACTCAGTTTGCGAGTGGCGTGGTTGGTGTTCCTGCCTGGACACGGCGTCGTCTGCAAAGAGCGCCATCCTGACGTCTCCAACTACCGGAATGTCGTCCGTGTAGTGGACGTACAAGGTTGCCGACATGCAGCTACCCTGGGGAACTCCAGCCCGGATGGATTTCTGTATGGGATGTTCTCTCGGATGGGGGGGGGGTCATGGAGGTCATGACCCCCCGCCCCTGGGCTGTTGTCATGACCTAAATCAAATTGTTATCATAATGTTCTTTATATTTTTTGTCACAATATAGATTTTAATCTTACACAATATAGAATTTATTCGTGGCTAAGAGCTTCATAGGTTGAAGAACGTCTAACCGGACTGAGACTTCTCCACATCCATAAAAACGTACCCATTGAAGTAGCACTAGAAGTGATAACGCGTTTTGGGAGAAAACGTAAAATAAAAATAGAATTTTTTATTTAAATATAGGTATTTTTAAGTAAAGTACTTCTAAATCCATGTACAATGGCCCAATCAAGACGCTAAGTTTTTTTTCATGTGTAAACGAGCAGACGGTTCGCCTGATGGTAAGCGATTACCGCCGCCCATGGACACCCCCAACACCAGAGGCGTAACAAGTGCGTCGCCGGCCTTTTAAAAAGGAGTACCTACGTTCTTTTCTTGAAAGTTTGATGGTCGTATTGGTCCGGGAATACCGCAGACGACAGTTCATTCCAGTTTTTTTTTCGAGAGGCAAAAAAATTCTAGAAAAGCGCACAGTTGTTGACTGCCAACCGTCTAAACGATGGGGATGAAACTGCTATTGCGTAGGACGATGGCGGAAAGAGGCGGCAGTGATCCATTCGATCAATTCCTCGGAGCACTCCCTATAGTAAATGCGATAGAAGATGCATAGAGAGGCCACATCTCTACGCAGCTCCAGAGAGCCAGCCGATTTCAAACATCTTGACAGTCGACGATTCGAGTCGCTCTCCGATGGATGCGGTCCAGAGGGAGGAGCTGGTACTAGGATGCCTCTGCCAACTGCCCACGGCAAATATACTTTGCAATGTATTTTATTCCTCAAATTCCATTACACATGTACCTACTCATAATCTAGTCTACGTACAGTCGGGTTGTTAATAGTTTAGCATTGTTTCGTTACGTACTTGTGTTGTTTTTGTTTTGCTTACTCATTTTAATAATTACTGTTGTACCTACTAGGCATGCCTTTTAAGTTCTGTCGTTTCCATATTTCCCGGCGATTTTGAATTTGGAACTGTTCTATATTCGAATGTGTTGTAACGTGGTGGAAATATTGTACAATAACGAGTAAATAATCAATTATTTCATTTAGGCGAACGAAAGTTATTTAGTCGAGTTGCTAGGTACATCGCTATTTATGTGTACCTATTTAATTGCTGTCGGTATTTTCAAATCTTTTCATTCTTGCTACGAACTTACTACGAGCTACTAGCGAATTGCCGTCGTCGTGCTAATTGGGAGAATATTGTTTAATTGTTTAAGTAGACGTGAGCCGAATATATTTCGGGTCCACCCAGGTACAAGTCCACCCTACGGGTACGAGTCTACCTTATGGGAGCGAGTTTTCCAGCTTACTGCTGGGCACTCACGTTACAAGGCTCCAATAAGAATATTCCATAGTCAAGAACACATCGAACTAGAGCATAGTGAAAAAGTAATAGTCGGTAGGTGCAAGGTCTGGTGAGTATGGCGGATGAGGGAGAGCTTCCAACCCCAGCTCTTGCAGCTTGGAGACTGTCTGTTGCGCAGTATGGGGTCGCGCGTTGTCGTGAAGCAGCTGCAAGAGCTGGTGTTGGAAGCTCTCCCTCATCCGCCATACTCACCAGACCTTGCACCTACCGACTATTACTTTTTCCAAAATTTAGACAACTTTTTAGTGGGTAAAAATTTCAATTACCGAAAGGCAGTACAAAATGCCTTTGAAGAGTTTGTTGCCTCCCGTCCAGCTGATTTTTACAAGAAGGGCATCAATAAACTGCCAATACGTTGGCAAAGATGCGTCGATTGCATCGGTGATTACTTCGAATAACAGAAATAAAAAAGTTTGAAAAAAGAAGTACTTTCACTTATTGCATACAAAACGGCAATTTCATAGGTAAAGACCTAATATAAAGCAAACCAAAATTTCAGGGATGCGAAGCATGTCTAGTTTTTGTTTAAGGACATTTAGAAGAATATTATCATATGCTGATTCTATATCTAAAAAAACTGCAATTACATATTCGTTTTGTGAAAATGCAACTCTAATATCTGTTACCAAGGTAGCCACACTATTCAACGTACTCCTGCCTTTCCTAAATCCAAACTGAGATTCTGGTAAAATCCCACGGTGTTCAGCTATTCATTCAAGGCGATTTTTAACTAGGTTTTCAGCTACTTTTGCAATAGGTAGTAGAGCCACGCTGATTTCAGCAGGAATGGGCCGGCTCGACCGGGGCGGTACTACCCTCGCACAGAAAATCAACGTAAAATGACAGCGTTCATGCTGTCGTGTTTCGTTGACGAGTGCGAGACCGGAGGCCCAAATAGTCTAGTCAACAAGTTCCATACTTGTTGACTAGACTAAAAGATGCAGTAGCATCACTAGGCCGCCATGGTGTGGGTTGCCATACTGCATTGTCTGCATTCGCAGTGAGTATGGTGACCGCCACTCTTGGATTCTGCTTATGCTTTCCATCAGGCAGAGTAGAGTCATTTTGGTGGGCGATACATTAAAAAAAAAAATGAAGGTTCTGATGGTGTTTTCACCGGTTTCAGAATGGAAACAATTCAACATCGAAATCCTGACAGAAGTTGTCAAATGTCAGTTTGTCACTTGACATAACAAGTCAAACAAAAAATATCGACTAACCTTCAGTGTAGGAGATCGTTTTTTGTTTTTTCGGAAGACGGTCCCCATTTCATCTCATCCACGTTTTTTATATTTTTAAGCATTAATTTCATCACGACGAAGACTTAAAGACTTGAAGACTTATAATTTGAAGACTAAACACTTGACATTGGCAGAAATAGCTGATCCGAGAGATCCGGCTGGTTGCCATTTCATCAAAAGAAGAAGAAGAAGAACCTTCAGTGTAATATTCAGAAAGCAATAACTTTATAACAAAATGGAATCACGCCAACTTAATATGGTAATTAAATGGTTCATAATGGCAAATTCGTTATGCATATTTTACTCGAAATAAAAGTTTTCTTTCATATAAATAAGATATAAAACTGTTCTCTCTTTGTGAATAGGCTCACCAACAGCATCGTCGAGCTGAAGTTCATCTCCAGAACAACAGGTTCGATGAGGCGATACAATGTCATCACAACGCCGCGGAATTACTATTAGGTGTAATGAAATCAACCACATCTTCTGTCGCTCTAGAATCTATCACCCTGCAACATAGTTTTCACCTCAAGCAAAAAGATTTCATTAAAATTAAGAAGGAACAATATGAACGAGTGGCCAAAGCAATGGACAATTTGAAATTATTAGGCAAGGATGCAATACTTAATCTTCAAGTTACTGATACTGAATATGTTCAAATATCTATATTTAGAACAATTAACGAAGCAGATTCTTTGCTGTCTAATTTACGGAATAAAAATAATGATCAAGATCCAGTTGAGTCCCACCTGGTTGAGGCAAACTCAGTTGAGCCAAACCCAGTTGAGCCAAACCCAGTTGAGTCAAACTTAGTTGTGTCAAACGAATCTGTTAAAAAGGTAGAAGCGATTGGTAAGAAGACTGAAAAAAGCCAAGAGACTGTTGTAGAAGAATTGCAAATATTAAATAACAATTTACGTTCTCTTGTTGAACGGCTAGTTCTACAAGTTGAAGTACTTAAAGATGAGAACATAACATTAAAAGAAAAAGTTAACTATCTAGAAAAGGAGAGAACAAAATATTTAATTTTTAATATTCCATCACATGATGATGGTTTACAAAGTCAATTTTCCAGTAGAAATATAGAAGGAGACCCGGAATCAAATGAATTAATGCAGAAAGTACCCATTGTACATGAACCTCAGCAAAGTAGGCCAGTTAATACAGTGGATAGGACTGGTCAACCTCATTTTGATTTAACAGCATTGAAGACCAGTACTAATTCAATGTGAATGACAGAAATATAATATGGTTTAAAATAGAACTGCACATTTTTATGTAACATTGTTATTGTAAATTTGAAACTGAGTTCTAGTTTCCACATTACTATACCCTAGTCAACTTCCTCTGACACAAAAGGTAAACAAAGAAACCAATGTTTCTCAAACAAGTTGATTGAGAGTAACAATGGCCGGTGTAACCAAACTAATGACAAAATTTCACATTTCTACATAAATTATTTGCCTTATCACTACTCTCCAATTTAGTAGTGTTATAATACGTTCAAAGTTTGGGAACAGCTACAGTTTTAGGTGTTTTTACCCGACTGCGAAAGGAGGGCTATGTTTTTCGAGTGTATGTATATGTATATTTCTTTGGCATGCCCTAGAGCCTAAACGGCTTGTCGTATTTTTATGTGAATGGTGTCAATAGATATATAATAGTGGCAGAATTGTCGACATCGGTGCAGTTTGCCATTTTCCAAGAAAAGAAAATGTCACTTTTTTATTGATTCTAGATGCGTATAAAATTTGACCTATTAAAGAACCTTTTTCTGGTTTGTTTACCTTTTGTCTCGGAGGAAGTTGAATAGACTATAGGCGTTCATTCACTGGGGTGATTGCAGTCTCTTAGGATTGACCCTGTATCAGAAAAGGCAATAGCCTGTTGAGTAGCCACTTTAGAATAATTTAGTCAGTCATTTCCACTCTATTGTCACTTATCTAGAAAGTATGGTCTTGGTGTTTACGACCAGCATCCTTTGTATGTATCTAGTTGGTTGGCTTTGAGATTCTCAGTCTAAGGCCTCCTTTACATACCATGACCATGTCATAATTTTAGCGTTAATAGCATGTTTTATTGATATTTAATTATTGTCATTGTTTAGTAATAAATTCATGTCAAAATATAATGTTTAATTCACATTACTATTGCAACACCATAAGTGCACTTCTTTTTGAGAGCATCTGTAAATAATATCACAGATATTCCAAGCAGAAAGGCAGCTAGAAAGGGCGACAAAAAGTGGAAGGAATAAACCATGTAACAGAACAAGTGAAACGTTTTCTTATTTAGGCTAACATGAAGCTTATTAGTTACCTACCTAATTATGCACTACCTACATTTTGTAAAAGAGTTCGTAATATGGACTAAAATTGTAACTATTGTTAATGAAGCTTACTTAAAATGATGTCTGCCTGGCTGAGGCACTTATGGTACACTGTAATATTTAATTATTTTAATGTTTTCATTTTATTTTTTAATTAATATTAAATACTTACTAATAGCTTTATTTTTCTATAAAGCCAATCATGAAGTATAATGTTAAGTAGGTATAATATGCTGAAATAGTTTAAACATGAGCATACAAGTGCTATGATTACTATGTAGGTAGCTAGCTATAACTTTATAAACACATACCCAAATTTCGACATGTAAAAAACCCTTTCCGAGACTATAAGCGTAAACCGGCGCCCACTACCTATACCTTACCTACATTTTACACAAGTAATTGCCGAGTTTGTGTGTGTTAGATACATCTATCGTATATCGATCGATGGTTAGATAACCATTAAGGTCGTAAGTCTTATTGACTACATACTAAGTAATTTATGTGATATTATGATAATTAAAAAAAAAAAAAATTCGAAATATTTATTTTAGCATATATCTGTGATTTTGGGCAGATCGATAAGGTTGACGACTGTATCGTAAATAAATACCGATGTTTCCAACGAATATTGCTAAACATCTCGGAAAATATAGTTATTACAGCTTTTCATTTCTATAACAAATTTAAATCAATTAAACATTGAAATGTGAGTGTGATTGAAGTGTGAGAACTCAAGTGAGTAGTCTAAAACAGTGACGTCATTAGTTTGTATTAGTACAATTTTCCAAAGTTGTCGTTTTGACAGATGATAAAAAGTAACTAATTTGACTTAGGTGTCATGCACCCTATTAACTTTTTTATAAGTCTACCCTTTTTCTTAATGTATAGTGTGTGATAAATAAAAGAGATTTTCATTTATAGATATGTATTGCATATTGGTCTTACACAAAAATAAAATCTTACTCTTGTTTTAAATGTAAAAATAAACTTCCCAGCTGACACTAGGAATAACTATTCTTACCCCTATAAGGACTTTATACATTAACAAACAATAAAACTAATAACATGCTTATATTTTTGGTAACATGGACATTATACAAAGGTTTGCTACTCTGTACTATTCATCATTACAGTTTATACATTTTAAATTTAGGTACATTTTGTCTAGTTATTTGTGATAGCATGATCACATAATGTATTCTATAAATCTAAAAGCTCATTTTATTGTTTCTTTCGAATGAAACAGATCTCTCAACACATGAGTAATATTATTATTTTAGTATAATTATCGTTGATTTATGCACTTACTATATCCAACTGTTTAGCTAATTAGAAGTTCTGTTAGCAAAACATGAGGCAAAAATATTAGTATATTTATTAACTAGTTTAACAATAGTTCAATTTATTATTCTCTTAACAGCATTATTACTATATTAAAGGCATTTAATTATAGATTGCTAGGAGTTCATATTTGGAATAGTTGTTATAATTAAATCAAACAACACATAAATGGAGTACCAATAACATAGATTTACTAAAATGGAAGATAGTTTCAAATGTTGAGGCAAAGACAATAAGAGAGCAATAATGATAAAAGCATATTAAGATAAAATCACGTTAAGTGTTGCCAATCATGAAAACAGAGTGCATTAGAAACATTCATTTCACGAAATATCAATTCAATAAATAGACGACAGTCTTTCTGAAATACGAATATTCTTCAACAAATATATAGGCCTGTTTAGATTACCTTAATTAGTGTAAATGTATAATAATAATAACGTACTGCTCTTACACTAATCAAAGTAAAAATAATTTAGGCTTCATTAGCAATTGTCAAGTCACTCATTTGTTCCATTTAAGAACAGAGTATATAGTCCGGATCCCCATAACAAATTGTACAAGTTATTAAATTGCGTGGTACGTTATCACGGCCCTTGGCTTAAAAGTTTTCTTTCCCTGCTAGTTCTGTTAGTTCCCACAATCGTTTTGTTTTAAGGTGAAAGGTGGACCCTCATCAAAATGAAGCCACTCACGAAAAATTAGGTTGATACCACAGATCACTCCTCAGGGTGATCTGTGGTTGATACCTATAACTTGTAAAATTTGTTCCGGGGATCCCGGACTAATACTGCTCTAACTCAATACTGTTGATAATATTTGTCAATTGAACTTAACAAAAGTAAATTATCCAAGAGGCGAGTACATATTTACTTAAAGAGATATGTTAATGAAGATACAAACGAATGAACCGTTAAATATTTAACTGGGAATATTGAGTTAGTATTACTTTTAAATGATATTATCTAATTAAACTATAAATGAACAGCATTTAAATGTATCATATCATAAAGTATCTTGAGAAACACGACATGAATAGGCACTAAAATGGCAAATCACAAGTAGAAGTGAACAGTAGTCATTAATTAACTCACAACCACAATATATACACAAACCAAACGATACAATTTTAGGCATTTTAGAGTTAGGTTTAGTAAAAATTTCATAGATATTATTAATAAATCCATCACATTTAGATTATACTTACTGTAATTAAAAATAATCGTTCTAATATTTAATAAACACACGTAAGAAAATCCATCTTACAGGAGTTACCCCTTATTCAATTTGACTTCAGAACAAAATCAATTTGAGATTCAGACAATCATTGTCAACCGAGTGTTTCTACAATACTTATAAACCTTAAACTAATCTTTCATTGGACTCAAAGATCTGTAATAGTTAAAATAATAAATACTGTAGATTAAAACTAATATACATAAAGATTTGGGTGATTCGCGGATAATTAAGATGTGATTACTCACTTAAGGGGTGTATGGAGGTGGTGGAAGTACAGAAAGATCGTCAAATGGGAAGTATTGCTGCGTGCCGAGAACCGGCGGCGAGTACGGAGGGTTTATCGTAGGTACGTATTCGGCACTAGGGGTGTATGGAGGTAGGGTTGGCACAGCTGGTGTTGGCCCAACGCTGTGTGCTTCATAACCATCCCAGTCTTCCATCAAGTTTCTTCTTTGTATATCTTCTTCACTGGCTAGCGGAGCTCCCCACAAGTTAGCCGCAGATGCTAGCAAAGCGAGAGTGCCTGGAAAATTAAGAGACACCATGCTACATTAATTTGTAAAAAAACATAGTATTTATAATATCTATGAACCTATCGCTGTTCACTGCTGAATGTAGATATCCCCCAAGGACTGCCAACTATCCTGGTGTTAATTTACGGATAATATTCGTTTATCCTACTACCTTCTAATAGTCAGATTATTGTACAAACTATCCAGGAGATACGAGAATAGAGATAATGCTCTTACACTTGTAATCTCGATTCGAGATGACCAAAGAACAATGGCGAAATAATAGTTCATAGAAATAATAAGCGTCTAGAAATGTCTTTATTATGCATGAACACTAAATAATTTCATACGTTTTTTCCAATTGTGTTTAAGACCTGAGTAAATGGTTTTCGTGTTTTTGTGATTATTATGGTGACTGTGTAATTAAAAAAAACGTGAATACATAGGTAATATTACTTGTGCTATTTAGCTTACGTTGATAAAGTAGGTATCTACTTTATAAATCTACGCCACGCGTCGTTCGGTGCTCTAGGTACCTATTTTACGGCGCCCGGACCGCGCCGCGGCCACTCAGGTTAGTGAACTTAAATTACAAATGGTGTCCTTAATGGTTTTAATTTTTTAAGATATTTAATTTTTTTGAAAATGTTGATTTGTTTTATATTCGTTTTCGGATAATTTAAACAATTCAAAAGTAAACCAATACATTTAAATAGCCCACGGTTTTGTTTAAAGTCGTATCGTTATATCCACCGTGTATAATGGAATCTTTAAACTTCATTTTCACCCACTTCTAGAAGTCAGATTAACTTGAAAATTTGCACAGGGGTCAAGGATCGATGACAATACAATAATTTGAAAAAAAAAACTTAAAAAAACGCTTTTGTAAATATACCAAACTAAAAATTAGAAAATAAATTATAGTTTAAAAACTAAAAAAAACATGCTTTAATAGAACTTGAACTAAAAAGTAGAAAATAATTTTAATGTAAAAAGCGTGGGGTGCTTTCTGAAAATATTTCAGTAATGTCGCCCCAAGCTTTTTACATTTAAAAATACAAAGGCCTTCAATATGATTAAATCCTGTGATTTTACAAACATAAAACAGACACATAGAACAACCAGATTCAGAACAGCAATTTGTGGATCACACAAAGTGTTGTTCCATGTGGGATTTGACCCTACAACACTTGCAGCAGTAGAAAGCGACGTGGTGACCGCTTAAACCATTAAGCCAAGGCATTCTGTGTCTAGACTCAGAACAACTAGAACAAATAATCGTGTGCATAACATAAAGATTTGCCCTGGGTGGGAATTGAACCCAGAACTTCTAGCAGTCAAACTTTTTCAATTAATCGGTCAAGTCTAAGCAAACACTAAACCAAGAGGCCCGTCATGTCCTCATACTGAAAGTTTTAAATTTTACTAACCTGCTCCAGTTATTGTATAAAATCCATATTCATAATCCACTTGAATAGTATTTGGGTCACTATTGTTAGCATTCCCTAATACTACAGTTGTATAATAACATACACCAACAATTGCGATTACCCAAAACACACACAATATACTAGGAATTGCATTCCTACGAAGCATCTTGATGGCTCTGCTATTTAGGCTGGTTAGGTTGATAAGTGTACCAATACAAGAACATAGTAGTACCATGAAGCATAACAGTATAAGAACCCTCATTAATGATATTGTTTCTGGAGTGGTACATGGTGGATAACCTGCAAAAAAAGAAATATAGTATGAACAATGGTGTAAACGCTATTTAACCCGTGTCGTAACAGCTGACTTGGAGCGCAGGCGATTTTAACAGTAGAGTACTGTAAAGTGAACGAAAACTTGAAACCAACCCCTCTGGTCACCGTGGAATAGTGGATAAGTTCTTCTTTGATGACAAAAGCTAAGGGGCCGTCTCCAGGGGCGATAGAATCGTGGCGATGTTAACGTCGTGCCACGTATTTATTTACACTCGGCGATTCCTTTACAAGTCGCAACGATACGCTAAACAAATAATATCACTCGTTCGTACGAGATGACTAGACGATAGAAATGCGGATCCGTCGCGATTTTCTTGTTCATGGAGACGGCTCCTTAAATAGGGAATATGGACAACCCTTGATTTAAAAAGTTTTATGAGGATATATTGTCACTTTATTGTAGGTGTAATAATATTACAAGTCCTTGCAATAATATAATATAAATTATATTACATTTAATAATACTAGTTTTACTATTACAAGTCATCATGAGGAAAGTGACTAGTATTATGTATTGAAGTCAGAAGTAAATATTATAGAATAAATAAATAAATAAATATTTTCGGACATTTTAACACACAACGCCATCTAGTCCCAAGCTAAGCAGAGCTTGTGTTATGGGTACTAGACAACTGATACAAATACATATATACTTTTTTTTTTTGTAAATACATACATATTATAGATAGAAAACACCCAAACTCCGAAACAAACATTTGTAGATCATACAAACATTTGGTCCGACCCAGGAATCGAACCCGAGACCTCATGATCAGCAGTCGTATACGCCAACCGCGAGACCAACGAGGCAGTCGAGAATAGAATAGAATAAATTGTATTATTGCTACACATTTTTTTTGTAGAATAAAAGTGTATCAACTAATTAACATAAGCTATGGACCTCCGGTATCCTCACTCACTCAGTGAAACACAGCACAAGCACTGTTCTACATATCATGCTTTGGAAGTAACAGCATATTCCCCATTCCAATTAAGCAGAGAGACATCTAATACTAGGCTAGGTTAGGCAGGCTAAGAGACCACCAGGGGTGTCTCTCTGGTGATGGGGCGCATCGAGGCGCTGGGCTTACGTATTGCCCTGGATAAGACGGAGGCCCTATTGTTCCATGGGCCCCGTCGTGGTCCACCCCCCGGCGCCTCTAACGAGGTCAACTCGGTCCTACGCGCCGTCAAACGCGCTCCATGGTCGGTAGCGATAGCAGTTTTACCGCGGTCGCAACTTTCTGCGAAGATGTCATCTCGCAGAAAGAGGCGGCGGAGAAGGCCCGGGACGACCTCCACTCGGACCCAATCCGCCGCCGGCGAACCGGGCGGAGACGCGCTTACCAGCGCCTCATGCCGCCCTGAGTGTGGCCGCCGATGGTCGGGACGGGTTTTCCCCTCCCGTGTGCCGTACGTCGCCCAAAGTAGAGAGTCTGCCAGCAGATTGTGCCCGCTTCAGTGCGGGCAGGTACTGGGAGGGTCCGGATGTGTTAATAACAGCAGTTCCCGGATCCCTCCCGTCTCAGGCGCAAAGTGGCACTCCGTATGGTTTTAGTTGGTTCGATTTCGACACACCGCCCCGTCGCAAACCCTGGTGGGGTGACGGCCCGAGGGGGTTTCCACAAGTAAAAAAATTAAAAAAAAACATCCTTTGCCTGAAAATAGCAGTAATAAGTTCTTTAACTTTTAAAATTTTTACAAATAAATTTAAATAAGTATTCTAACTAAATAAATACGAAATTCAGAAAAAAATCTACATTTGGTTACTAGACCAAAATTATGCCTCTCACGCACATAGACTCTTAAATTTATATAATGTGCACAGAATAGCTTATGCTTGCCCATCATCCATCATGGCAAACAACAAATGTATTTGGGGTCGGCCAGACCAATGGGGCAGTCCATGTTACAAACATTAGGGCAAAAAAAATATTGAAATAGTATAATTACTAAACAACTTACAGATAGAAACATTCAATGCAACAATAAACAAGTTTATTCAAATTATGACATATACAGCAGCAATTCAAATCTTTAAAGATTTTGATTAATGAAATATACCTATCTATACTAATAAACCCCGAAAGTTTGTAAGTATGGATGGATGTTTGTTACTCTTTCACGCAAAAACTACTGAACAGATTTGGATGAAACTTAACAGTAATATAGCTTACACATCAGAATAATACATAGGCTACTATTTGCAGCAGTAACCGACATACACGCGGGCGGAGCCGTGGGCAACAACTAGTAGGTAATAAAAATACTTACCAGAAAAGTCAGGCAGTCTATTTAGTTGGTCAAATTCATCCTTGGTTAGAGTTATCTCCTCATTATCATCATCTTCAAAAGAGAAGAATTGTGATAAGGAGAGATGTTGTGAACAATGCAAGCCTTTTATCCTGAACCAGCTAGGTTGAACAAGTGCAGCACACGTCAATAAAAAAGTGGAGATATTAAAAAATGCAGCTATTTTGTTTAACTCTTTGTCCTTAAACGGAAATGACAGCTTGAACCCTGCAAAACAAATAATAGCTCAATAATTTCATCATAATTATAATGGAATAAATGAAAAATTGAAATATAGTATCTAGGTACTTCAGAATTTTAATTGCCCATCTGGGTATGCTTAAATATTGCTGTTATATGGCTAAGTAATTATTTGATGACATGTACGATATTAGTGTTTCCTTCCCTTCTATCTTGCAGAACCCAGAAAGGGTCATATTTGATCTCATAAATGACTGCAGTATTTGTAGCAACATGTAATACAGATATATTTTATAAAATAATTTGCATTATATAAATAAAAATTATTGTAATAGTTAAGATGTAATACGAGACTTGGCATTGCGTGATTTACTTTAAAAATTTACGTACAATAACCTTTTTAAAATAAGTTTCTTTGATGTAAAAACCTTTGGATATCTTACTAAAAGTTTATCAATAAAAAAAAAAAAATGTTATCCTCTGAAACTCTGAAGTGTCTACCGCCATCTTACTGCTGCCGTCGAAAAGGCTTTGGATGTCTACCGCCAGATGGTGCGACACTTCAGAGCATATAAACTTAAAAAACTTAATTTACAATCTGTACTTTGTGGGTTACTTGAGGAAGGAAGGTACAATAGCTGAATTTCAACATCTAAAATAGTCAGGTGTTATCATTTAGTATTTACATGATCATTGTAACAAATACAACATAATATAACATGATCATGGTAACATACTCCATTAAATTAGAAGTAGAAAAAATCGTGAACATTCGATAAATACTATAAAAGCAGGAAAATACATTAACATTTTTATGTTCTATCTGGAATCTATAAATAGTTGATAACCTCAGAGGGGGTTGTCTTTGAGGGAGGCCGACTAGTTCATACTAGGTAAGGTAATGTTATTTATTAGCCAAATACGCACTTTATGCATCTAAGTCATACTGTGTCGTAATTCAAAATTTACATACATACACAGCCTTAATAACATTAAGTGCAGAAAAAGGTCATTTGCAAATAGTATCACTATCCCTACAGTGTAGTACACAATGATTAAATGGGCAAAGTATATTAATATAGCGATTAATTAGTTCTTTATTCTATCAATACATCAATGTAAAAAAAAAGAATCATAATCAACAAATTTGAACGTCATACCTCGGATCCACGTTAAACACCCCATTTTGTTGCACTTTTCATTTGAACAAGACACTTATGGGAACTCTAGGCACACTTGTATACTAATTTAACTGATAAATAGTAAATATAAATAATTCTAACGTAAAGTATCACTTGTACTGCCTTTACATTTCCTCAATTCTCTGCTAAATATTTTGTGAGTTTGACAGCTAAAATAGAGATGCAGATTACACAAACACAGTGTTGTCACATGTGTTTATGAGAATCTTATTACAATGTAATCCGACTTTTCCTTTACTCCTACACTACATAGAAACAACGGCACTTAAGCGCCACTTGTTGCTATTAAAATATTTTTGACTGTTTATTTTAAAATCGAAAAGAAGTCTCTGGTTAATGTTTAGAGCATACCTGCATACTAAATGGAGGGAGCGCTGAATAAGCGGAAAGCGTGATCGGAGTAGAGAGAGATTTCCATAATTGTTCAATCGAGATAAGAAATCAAAGGATAGGAAGGATAGGAACTCTTTGAGAGAGTTATCTCTGGCCGTATCAGCGAGCACCTGTCGCGAGTGGGCCCTGATCTATCGGACTGCCAATTTGGATTACAACGGGGACGCTCGACAATGGACGCTAATATATAGATGTGTTCGCTCCCTATCGGGGTCGGCAGTCCGATCGGGGTGGTGGTGTTGGTAGTTAGCCTTGATATCGTTAATGCTTTCGGCACCCTTCAATGGGGCGCAATTAGGGAGGCCCTTGAATATCACGAGGTGCCGACTTACCTGCGTGCAGTCATAGAGGTCTATCAGCGCGACAGGACAGTGAAGTTTGTCGATCGGAACGGAGTGGAAAATTGAAGGGAGGTGTGTTGTGGGGTTCCCTAGGGCTCTGTATTGGGCCCATTGTTATGGAACCTCGTATACGATGCGGGCCTTCGCACTAGTCTGACTTCGGGCAGGAACCACCCTGCTCATACCTCCAGGTGGATGACACCGAAGTCCAAGTGGGTACATGAAGTACCTCATCATGGACAATCGGTAGAACTTTGAAAAGCATTTCGGGCGACTAGTCCCCAGTACGAGGAGTAGCAGGGGTGCCACATTGTCTGCTGCCCAATCTCGGGGGACCGCGGGAAGAAGTTCGCTGCCTCTCTGTGCTTGGGAGTGCGTAAGGGCGTCGTGCGATCCATGGTCCTCTATGGGGCACCGGCGGGATCTTCCCGCTGTAATGCTCAACTCGGGAGTCTGCAGCCATACGGATCGTACGAGGCCACCGTACGATCTCGTACGAGGCGGCGACGATCCTGGCACGAAATCCACCCTTCGACATTCTAGCCGACATGAACACAATGGTCTGCGACGAAATTCGAATGATTCGAATGACGAAGAGATAGCGCCGTATCATGAGCCCAGAACGCATCGTCAGAACACACATAAGCAAGCCCTATGAGCTTGGCGGGCACTGTCGGAGCCTTTCTGCCGAGCTTCGAAGCTTGCATAGAGAGAACCAACTTATCACCTACCGATTCACTCGATCGGGGAACCGGGATCGGGAAATGGCCGATCCCGCTCGAAAGAGGCGACGAAGGATGCGCGATAAAGGCCGCTTGCTCCCCAATCGTCGGTTAAGGGTCGTTGTGGCCACATGCAGGGGAGATGTGGCCGCTGGAAACGACGCGACACCTCGGTGCGACCGGGGGTGTCGTCTCAGGTGGGTCGGTGTTCCGACTCTCTTACTGTGTAGAGCGGTGAGAGGTACGACAGCGACATGTCCCGGGTTCAAATCTGGTTACCCCGGGATGTACCTTAGTGATGGGGTAAGGCAGGGGGAACTCCAGAAGCCGCTGATGCGTTCCTGCAGCTCCTCTTGACTGCAGATGTAGGCCGCCGCCGGGGTTTAGGGTTAGACCGATTTGTCGGGAGTTCCATACACGCCCTTCGTCCCCCAACGGAGCTAGATCCTCTAAATATTCATCCAGAGATTGTCACAGATGTCTCAAATATTATGATCCCAATAGATTTACCAATAAAAACAAGATATCCATTTGTTTTTTTTGTGTGAAATAATATTGTGTATTGTGCAATAAAGTCTAATTTACTCGACTTAGTGGATTAGTGACCCCCCCCCCCCCCCCAAAACTTCAGGCTGGAACCGCCCCTGGTTTAGTTAGAGTCTATCTCTCTCACGCAAGCTTCTGATTGGTTAGTGTATCATTGGTCAAATCAGTCATGCAAATTAGGTATATATTGGTATATATATCCCTTAGGGGTGGAATTTCAAAAAATCCTTTCTTAGTGCTCACTTACGTTATATAAAGAACCTACATGCAAAATTTCAGGATTCTAGCTTCAGCGGTTTGGGCTGTGCGCTGATCTCTGGATATGTCAGTCAGTCAGTCACCTTACTCTTGTAATTTTATAGATAGATTTTTTAATTTCATTTGTCACATGTTTTCTCTCGTTTTCCTGCCATCTGTGTGTATGATTTTGTGG
This sequence comes from Diaphora mendica, assembly GCA_949125395.1. Lineage (NCBI taxonomy): Eukaryota > Metazoa > Arthropoda > Insecta > Lepidoptera > Erebidae > Diaphora > Diaphora mendica. The sequence goes on from OX421311.1 coordinate 30,740,528, forward strand.
AAAGTACGAGTATGTGGGAGTGTATTATACAGAGTACATTCTTATACACAGAAACTGTGGAACATCTTTCTTCTCACTTTCATGTCAAAGGGAGGGATTTTGTAAAAAGAAACGTGAGTGTAACAGGAAACCGAGGAAGCGTAACTTGTACCACTTGTGGGAGACATTCACTTGATAAATGGCTACTAATCATGTTGCTTCGTTTAAATTTACTGATTCTTGTTTATCTTTAACACTAAACATTTTAGGGTTTGTGATACTTTTAGTTCAATAAGAAATTGCAAGTGCATAATTTGAAAATAATAACCACCCTACGGTGTTACAACCCGCGGTTGTGGTTTCGTGTGCGTGTGAACTGAGGGACCATAGTGATATTTTTGTTTGAATTTTTTATAAGATTTAGTAGTAGGCTCAAAACAATTGTAGAACAAATATGAGAATTTGTAAAAAGATATATTAAAAACTACAGCCCTTTAAGTGTGGTCCCTCAATCCTCACATACCATCAGCCGTATCTCGGCAAGTATGTAAAAAAATAAGGTATTGTGACTGCAGACATTTAGTAGAGAATTTGTAAAGATATATACTAAATAACTGAGCACAAATCATCAACGATTAAAAAAATACAACGTCTATACTGTGGTCCCTCAATCCACACACGAAAGATTTTGTTATACTGAATATTATCGCATCAAGGGAATAAAATCTTTATTTTCTTACATAATGATTTAGAACAAGTCTTATAGCAATTTGTAAAAAATAAATTTTAAAAAAATATCGACGCACTTTGAAGATATTTATAATTAAAGCTGGTCCCTCAATCCTCACGTTCTCAAACATACTTGCATGTCTAGCTGCTAGACGACTAAAGTGTCACAAAGTGTAGAGTATTAAACTTTTTGTAAAAAGTTTCTACAAAATAATAGGTATCTTTAATTGTGTGTATCTTGCCTCTAAAATGAGATTATAGCATTTCAGTGATCCTATGAACAGATATACGAGTAGTGTGACCACACAATGAAAAAAAATGTAGACTACCAATATAATTTTTATTGTAATAGTCGAAACCCAAGGTTGTGCGGTTGATTTAGTGTTATATTACATTACGTATCTTTACAAAGCATGAAATAAAGTAGCTTTTAGTCGCTTATCACCATTTAGGCTATGTTTCAAGGAAGCTTTATGTACTTATAATATCCCAGTATTTTACAAACCATTATGGTAACGTAGTGGTATTATTTATACAGCTCAGTTTTATACGTTTTATTAACACATAAAATTGAACATTTAAAAACACAGGATTTTGTAAAATATTTACAAAAAGTCCGCGATAGTACCTATCGCGATCTATATTAATATTATAAATTTGAAAGTGGCTTAGTCTGTTTCTCTATTACGCTTTCACGGCTAAACCAATAACAGTGCCTGCACTCGGTAAGGCATATAACTTATTGTAATACTTTTGTTTAAGTACGTAAAATTTGGTTATAAGTTAATGAATGTAAGAAGATTTGTTGGTCCGTACTGTAACGCCCTGGCAAAAAATGCGAATGACTCTTTTTTGTGAAAAAAAGTTCTATCTAGCTTTTTTTCACATACTTAAACAAAAGTATTACAATAAGTTATATGCCTTACCAAGTGCAGGCACTGTTATTGGTTTAGCCGTGAAAGCGTAATAGAGAAACAGACTAAGCCACTTTCAAATTTATAATATTAATATAGATCGCGATAGGTACTATCGCGGACTTTTTGTAAATATTTTACAAAATCCTGTGTTTTTAAATGTTCAATTTTATGTGTTAACAAAACGTATAAAACTGAGCTGTATAAATAATACCACTACGTTACCATAATGGTTTGTAAAATACTGAGATATTATAAGTACATAAAGCTTCCTTGAAACATAGCCTAAATGGTTATAAGTGTCTAAAAGCTACTTTATTTCATGCTTTGTAAAGATACGTAATGTAACATAACACTAAATCTACCGTACAACCTTGGGTTTCGAATATTACAAAAAAAATATATTGGTAGTCTACATTTTTTTTCATTGTGTGGTCACACTACTCGTATATCTGTTCATAGGATCACTGAAATGCTATAATCTCATTTTAGAGGTAAGATACACACAATTAAACATACCTATTATTTTGTAGAAACTTTTTACAAAAAGTTTAATACACTACACTTTGTGATACTTTAGTCGTCTAGCAGCTAGACATGCAAGTATGTTTGAGAACGTGAGGATTGAGGGACCAGCTTTAATTATAAATATCTTCAAAGTGCGTCGGTATTTTTTTTAAATTTATTTTTTACAAATTGCTGTAAGACTTGTTCTAAAACATTATGTAAGAAAATAAAGATTTTATTCCGTTGATGTGATAATATTCAGTATAACAAAATCTTTCGTGTGTGGACTGAGGGACCACAGTGTAGTCGTTGTATTTTTTTAATCGTTGATGATTTGTGCTCAGTTATTTGGTATATATCTTTACAAATTCTCTTCTAAATGTCTGCAGTCACAATACCTTATTTTTTTACATACTTGCCGAGATCTGGCTGATGGTATGTGAGGATTGAGGGACCACACTTAAAGGGCTGTAGTTTTTAACATATCTTTTTACAAATTCTCATATTTGTTCTACAATTGTTTTGAGCCTACTACTAAATCTTATAAAAATTTCAAACAAAAATATCACTATGGTCCCTCAGTTCACACGCACACGTGGTTTCTTGCCCGTCCCACGGGACAATTTTATAAAACTTGACATGTAGAATAAACATTAGTATTATAGGTAAATGCTATTTTTATAAGCTACATCTGTGCGAATTTCATTCAGATCTGTTCAGCCTTTTTTGTCTGAAAGAGTAACAATCATTTATACAAACTTTCACCTTTATATCAAATCATATTTTTAGTAGAGACTAGCTGTTGCCCGCGGCTCCGCCCGCGTGAGTGTCGATTATCGCGGCAAATAGTAACCTGTATAAGGGTAGTTCTACAAACTTAGGAAGAATTCGAGTCTGATTTCGGCCCGACATTTTTTATACATTCTGGTGGCGAAATTCAGTATAATAACTAGAGTACAGTGTCTTTTAGCTCACCCTAAAGGGAACAGTCAAAATATTTAATATTTTTTGATTTATGGCCATTTAAAAAAAATCGAGCCACAGGAAACTGAGAGTGTCACCAGGAAACTTAGGAAAACAACAAAAACCAAGTATCTTTTTGTTTTATTGCAGCCTTTTTTTGCTTTTATTGACTTCACATCTTTTTATAAATTATTATAACCTTGTTTTTAAACTTCCCAGCCTTATGTATCCTTATCCTTATGTACTTTCACGAATTGGCACAAAAGTAATTGACGAGTCTTCAGATTAGACATATTATCTGATATTTGCTTTTTCAACACATCACCAAATAAAGCCTTCTTGAGAACGTCTACCCGTGTCGTCTTACCTTCAGCAAGTTTGTTCATTGCGGTTTTAAGCTTAAGCTCCAGTGGTTTCTTTTGTTTTTTCAATCTCTGCCACCTCTTTTTATATTTGCCCAGTTTTTGGTTCAATTTTACTATTAGCGCATTTTTTTTTTGTTTTATTTCCTGGTTTCTCTTAAGACGCTGCTTCTGTGGCCGTTCTCGTGCTGATTTCAATCTTGGATTTGGCTTTGGCGATAATGTTTGATTAACATTTATCTCAATATTTACTTGCTGAGGTTGTTCATGATCACGGAACTCAGGACCTACAGGTTCATCATCTAAACTAGGCAGAGTATTTTCTCTAACAAATTGGTTTATCATATTAGTTATTAACTTTTTCTTTTTGTACGATTTGTCTGAGCATTCCCTCCAACTTTTGCGAGCTTGCCTTTTTTCACGAGCCGACATTTCAGAAACTAGTTTATTTTATTTTTATTTTATTTTATATTCTATTTATTTTGCCAGATTCTCGTAGCTTTTTATACTTTTGATTTCTTTTTTCTTTTTCAGTCGCTAATCTCTGAGGGTCGTTCTTAATCTTTTCATATCAATTTTTTCAGCTATCCTTTTCTTTTCTAATATTTCTTCTTTGGTCTGTTTCTTTTTTGGCGTCATTTTTTCTGTGTAACAAAATATAATATTTGTAAGATCGATTAAATGTTTGTTTATTTTATACTTTTAATCCGACACGTTTCGAAACAATTATAAGAAAACTTTTACTTAGACCACCACTAAAACTAAATAACTGTATATAAACAAATTTCGAAAGTAAGTTCAATTTATTTATTAAATTATTTATTTGTGGTTTAATATTATGTGAAAAAAAATACTATTATTACACAGAAACAATATTTTTACTATGATCTGCTCAGGATCCTGGACGGTTCTCAGTATCCTGAGTACCAATTGGACAGGATCCTGAAGCCATGTTCCTGATAATTTCTGTCTAAAAATAAAATAAATACACTAATTTATAACTTTCAACAAAAATTAACCTAAACTAGACCTATGCGCTAGCATCTTACACATCAATATGCAAAAATTAGTCATATTCATTATTTATTTCGTAAATAAAAATCTTACCAGGATTCTGTGAACTCCACTGATTATGACACCACTTCACTTGCCAAACGCACTCAGCTCACTAAACAACGTGCTAGGTGAGAATAGAGAGATGACAGTCTTTGTCTCTTTCGTAGGTACTATCGACTCAGCGGAACGGTAAAGACGCACGGCAAATAGTTTAGTGAATATTTGCTAATTCAACAGCGAACAGGATACTGATATAAAATGGTGGGGACAAAATGTAAACAAGATTTATTCAACATTTTTTTAAGGAAATACTATCGTAATTGTTCTACCTAGCCAGGAAAAATAGTAAACTTATTAATTTGGGATTCTTTTAATACCCTAATGTAGAAGTAAATGTACCACGACGCACTTTGAACTAAAACGAGAATGGCAGATCCTGTACCGCTAGTGACATGTGATGGCTGGTCTTGAGATTTGCATCGTTTATAAAGTGACTCATCCTGAATGTTTTTATGTAACTCTCATATTTTTAATTAATTGCAAAGAGTAAATAAGTTCTTCTGAAAAAATGTTAGGAATGCTATAACTAAACGTTTGAGTTAACGTTAACAAAACGTTTTCGTTATTTTCTAAACTTGCCATGCATAAAATGTAAAAAACATAAATCGATTTTATTAATTAAATCGATAGTCATATATGAGGTCACTACTGTCATTATCATTTAAAAACAATATTTTTTAATAAAAATATTGACTGTACAGATTACAGATTAAAATATGAAGTATGTAAAAGTAAAAATATTTTAGATCAATTAATTTTAGTTAGAAGTCCATTATATTTTGTAAGTATCATAACGACTAGATGAATCGATTCCATTATGTGTAAAAGTCATACACCTGATTTGACCGGGCAACATTTTATTGACGAAATACGAAAACCGTAAACAAAAAATGTCAATAGCTTGTTTGTTGTTGTGTTTTCAAAGAGGGAAAGCTTATTACGCGTTTATGACACTACCCGGTGTATATTAATTTGATTCGTCTCAGACAACACAATCTTGTAGACGAGAGTGAAAACCTAATCAATATAGAATCGACTGTTGAATTATCATAGACATGTAGGTAAGTAGTTTTACAGACATAAACATTTGTAATATAAAAAAATTTTTAATTAATTAAAATGTATAATATTGTGTTTTATAATTAAACATTTTATTTTAGATTTCATCGGGGATGAAACTTGTATTCCTATTCCTTGTATTGTTGGTGAAGAGAAAACCCATTACCACAACTTGAGTTCCAATCTGTATCAGCAGAGGTTCAATGAATACCTAAACTATGGTGACCACAATCCCAACATTATTTGTGGTGTTTGTGGGTGGGGTGGGTCATCTACAATACCTTTGGTAAGTTGGTTGGAACTTGAGCAGGTATAATATTTAAAAGCTTTTATGTAAATAAAAAGTAAATAGTAACACTGTCAGAGTTTTAATATTTAAATTGAAAATATATGAATCTTAACATATTTATTAATATATAATCTTTTTAGTAATTATAAAAGTGGTAAACCCTTTTATCCGTAATAGCCAAAAGGACCTTAATCTGATCATAAAGTAATTGTGAAGCTAGAAAATGCATACTCCCACTTTTACAAAGAAATATTTTCAAAAGTAACATCTTTTCTTTTTACTTGTTTTAATTTCTGTCACATTTTATCATTATAAATGTTTTCAGTTTTCATCAATGACTGCAGAATGTGGTGTATGCAGACAAAAAGAGTTTGTGATGGTCCTTATCGCTTGGAGGCACATATTCGATGAAGAGTAAAATCATCATCAACAACCCATGATGTCCCACTGTTTTAAATGTATAATCTACACAAATAAATAAAATTGGAGTGTCTGTTTGTAATATTAAAATAACTGCTTTTTACTAAATGCATAATATGTGTAAACAGTACATATTTATACGAAAATAACATTTTTTACAATTTTTGTCTGCCTGTTTGTTCCGGCTAATCTCTGGAACGGCTGAACCAATTTGACGGGACTTTAACTGATAGATAGCTGATGATATAAAGAATAACTTAGGCTACCTTTTTTAGACTAGCTTGGCCCCGCAGTAGGACAATAACTGCGGGTAGTACTGAGGCATTGAATATAGAAATATTATTTACTTAAATGAAATAATGTCCCTAATTGACTAAAAGAAAAGTTGGTTAAGGGACATTGATGTCTCCTAGATAATGCTCCCTTACTTATTTCTTGGAGGCAATGAGTGTTTGTGCACTTTTGAACATTTTGTTTTCATAGCGACTATAACTTAGACAAATGGTCAGGATGCAATACTAAGCTATTGTTGTAATTCTATAGTTGGTTTAAAATGTGCAATGCTGCGTAGGATCTGTTATGATATGAGTGTACATCCATGAAGCTTTAACTTGACCAGCTCTTTTCTTAAATGACATTATTTTGATTATTTTCAGTATGTAGCATGTATGTTTATACATTTGTCTACAATAAATGAATACTGCAATTAGAAAGCTTCATCTTTTGCATGAATACTGCAATATTATTTGTTATTTATATCGTAAGTATAACAGCAGCACAAAAAAACCTTAAAAGAAAGGCTTGTCCCACCAGTTGTTGTACTCTTATGATTATCATAAACTGGAGGTTTATGATAATCACAGGTTTACCTAACATTATAATGCATGTATGTACATTTGTCTACAATAAATGAGCACTGAAAATAAAATATGGTTTTATTTGCCTTATACCCTAAGAATAATAGCACAAAGAGAATGAAAACTTGAAACAGGATTTTGTACTAGCGCAGTGGACAATGTGGTACCATACCATAGTACGCCAAAATCTTCATCTTAAAGACTTTATATTTATTTATATTCATCAAGGGTGGTCAGTGAGCTACGTTCTAATGGTTATTCGTGTTTATGATGGTCAGAACACAACATAAGTGTACTATCATTGTATTTTAAAATCGTAACAGTTCAAGAGAAGGTTTTGTTCAGAGCAATGCTAGAAACATACGTATCTTTTACGTATTATGTAGTAATATTAGGACACCATAACATTCCTTTTCTTTAGAAACGTTGACAATAGAATTAGAAAGGTTTACGAAAATGCGGAGCGTGTAAATTGGGTTATCTTTTTGACAACTCATTTGTGACAATGTGACAGCTAGCTGTCAGATTTCAATTTCATACAGATTAAATGAATGATTTATGTGAATTTAAAACTGAAATATCTTTTGAACGCAAGCCTCTAAAAATCTGATAATTAAAACTGAAATTGTTGATGATATAAATAACCTAATAAATACATCAAAAATCCCAACCATGAGAAGTGATAGGCGGTACAAAAGTCCCATACAAACCTGCCATTGTCCTTTGTATGAGGGACACTGCAGGATCCTGAGAATTCCGCACTTTGAACAGTAATTTTGTTCAGAAAAGAATTGTGTATCTTAATTATTTTTAGTGACCACCTAGAAACAATTGCAATTAAGAGTATTCCATTTCCAAAAAAATATTTTTAACAATTTTTTTTTCATATTTTGGCTGAGCCGCCAAAAATTCCTTAGTTTGTAGAACTACCCATAAGCTATATTAAAAAAGTATTTGTAAAGTTTCATCCAAATCCGTTCAGTAGTTCTTGCGTGTAAGAGTAACAAACACAAACACTCACACACATTTTGTGTTTTGTTTCTGGTAAATTATCATAACTATTATGTTACATGTTTGTTTATATTAAAAATTATAACTCCTAATTCAAATATTACAAACTTAAAATTGATCTTTTACATTTTTATTATACGACTAGCTGACCCGGCGAACTTCGTACCGCCATATTTACATATCTGTCTCAGCTTCCCACAGGCAGTGTACAGTCGCAAACAAAAAAAAACACTTTTCCCGTTTTCTTTTTTTTTTTCTTTCTAGCAAAAAAAGAATGAATGAAATCGGACTATGTGTTATTGAATTACAACCAAGTACATATTTTGACTTTCATCCCCTCTCTCCAGGATACCGTGCTGAATTTCGGACAGACAGACAGACAGACAGACAGACAGACAGACAGACAGACGGACAGACAGACAGACGGACAGACAGACAGACAAAAATGAAAAAAATTACAGTTTTGGCTTCAGTATCGATTATAGAGAGCCCTCCAAAAAAAATTTTCAAAATATCTTTAATGTACAGAATTGGACCTGTTACATTTTTATTATAAGTATAGATATAGAAGAGCTAGCGAAGGCAGCATGACTTTGTCCATCTGCTTCTTGCAAGTCAGAGAAAAAGTACAAAAAAATGTTTGTTTTTTTTATTATACTATAATAGGTATTTCTTCATACAAAAGCCGCGTGTAAAGTGTACGATCAATATTTCCATCCGAGCTACTTCGAAATCATTGGAAATGGTCTATCACTACCAGTGGACATCTGACGACTAAAATGATGATAATCATGACCCCCTCCAAGTTGTAATAAAACTTTTGCATTGAACAACATTACTAGAATAGTGTCTATAGTACTTAAAATATTATATTTAATGTTGAGAATTCAATCCATTTGTAACTTTGTTCTAGTTTCGGAACATAAAACACATTCATCATATGTGTAGTAGGTATTGGCACCTGTGCGCGCCAGATGGTTCTGGTTTCATATGCATACTAATATCCTTTGTATGTGTTAAGGTGCTCTCACACAGCAGTTATATAACGTTATAAAACATTGTGTAACACGATCACATTTTATAACAAATAACATAACGTTATACTATGTTGTATAACATTAGTAACAATTTATAACTTTTGTCTTGAATAGAACTTGAAATAAATATTTTTATGATAAGGAACTTCGTTCCTATCTGGTGTCGCACGACACCACACGACTTTTATTATTTATTTAATTTTACTAGTTTTATTTTTTTAATTATAAAAAAAAAACATGAGTCGTGCCAAACCAACTATACTTGGAAGGTAATGAGCAGGAGCCCCTGACGGAATAAATGTACATAATATGTATAGAATTATAGATATATCACCTTCCACGTTAATTTTATATGGGTAGTATTATTCTATTAATTTGTACATAAACGACACTGAATTACCTAGTCATTCACATTAGGTGACCTATAATTCTTTCAAAGAATAAAAAAAAAAAACTCAATTTTCGCATTTCGCAAGTTAGAGTGTTTTCAGAGTTTCATACGTGACAGACAGGATTTTTTTTACCTATTTTGATGTTTTTTTCGTTTCTATTGCACTTATTCAATTTTTGAAAACTGTCAAATTAATTTCCATTAAATTGTCTTGACAATAGTATGCAAAATATCTTGATTCCGTGAACTAACAAATGTATAATAATAGAAATAGTTGCTGAAATGGGGCGATAACTTTTTTTTTTTGTTTTTTTTGATGTCTTAAAATTTACCGACCTGAATTGGTCCAAATTGCATTAAAAATCTAAGTTAAGTTATTTCGAATGGCGCTCTAATCTGTCGTGCCGTGATCAAATCTGTTGTGCCCTTAAAAAAACCCTTAAAACGGATAGAGGTTTAACTTAAGAAATTAAAACAAAAACACGATTAGAAAATAAAAATTTAAAAATCATGATTGAAAACATTTTTTTTTTCATTTTTGTGAAGGCCACTTAACACTAAACATCTTGAAAGAACCCAAAATTGGATTACAACCATTTTTAAAGAAGTTATCAACGATAAACTTACACAATATCCCTTTTTTAGAAAAATTAAATATTTTGTAAACCAATGACTAACCCATTATCTACCAGATATAAAAAAGTTAGATTTTTATTCAATTGGTGACTTTGAAAATCTATTTAATTATAATAAAAGCTCAATTTAATAATAAAAAAAATTCAATAGTAGGTTTTGAGAAAAATGCTGTTCGATTTTTCGAACACTAGTTCTCCTAGACAAATGAAAATGTGTTTAATATGAAAAGTGATAATTAATAATAATATTTCAATCTTTTTATAATAAATTATATCTATAAATAAATGTAAATTTTTTTTATTAAAACTCCCATTAAACAGGCTTTACAATAATTAATTTATTAATTAATATATAATTAATTAATAGTTATGGTTGTCTTTTTTGTTAAGAATAAACTTGAAATAATAAGACGGTAACAATTATTTGCTATAAATTATTAATTTTAATAGTTAAAAAAAAATGTCGAAGTCAGTGTTCGAAAAATCGAACACTCGGTAGATAATGGGTTAAATGAGAAAAATTCATGAATAACCAGCCAGGCTCTTCAAAGGCTAAAATAAACTACGGTAAAATCACAGAAACAGAGAATTTTCACTATAGTTTTTCCACAGAAAAATCGTTAGTTAAGCTAGCTTGGCCGGTTTTTTTGTAAACCTATCTCCAACTTCTCTTGACTTCCAGTTTTTATTTTGTTGCTGACTCTCTGTACTGAGACTAGCTGAAGTATGAGCAGCAACAAATTTTTACTATAGTTTTTTCACGGAAAAGTCTAGAGTTAAGCTAGCGTCGCCGGTTTTTTTGTAAACCGATCTCTAACTTCTCTTGACTTCCGGTTTTTATTTTGTTGCTGACTCTCTGTACTCAGACTAGCTGTAGTATGAGCAGCAACAAATTTTTACAATAGTTTTTCCACGGAAAAGCCTAGAGTTAAGCCGGCGTGGACATTATTTATTTTGGCATAATTATAAAAAAAACATTTTTTATATTTTAAAATTTATTTCTTTTTAGCATCTTTCAGCAACAAATTGACTCCTATTCGCTTGATCGATCAGTCCACATCCAGTGATTTCCACGCTATCTTAATGTAAAGTTAGCGTTATTGCCGATTTTTTGCGATCGGTTGGAGCAAAAAAATTATTTTTTTAGCAACAAAAAAGCAACAAATTTCTGTGTATTTTTTTTTCAATTTCGTTGATTTTACATCGCCAATTTTTTTAGATCTAATAAAACGCACAATTGACCTTGAACTAATACTAATTATTACACCAACGTATCGCTATTATCAGTAGCCAAAAAGTTGCCAATCTAGTCCCTTAAACGATCTATTTAATAAATATTACCGCTGTCTTAAAGGAAATTGGCCTAGTGGTTTAAGCGGTCACCACGCCGCTTTTAACTGCGCTGAGTGTTGTAGGTTCAAATGCCACATGGGACAACACTTTGTGTGATTTACAAATTGTTGTTCTGAGTCTGGGTGTTCTTTGTTTCCGTTTCATGTATGTTTGAAGTCCCCCGCGACACAGAATGTTGTATATTCCTAATGCGGGCGTTGTCTTTAAAAAAAGGAAAAAGAAATACCGATAAAGGTATACAGAAACGTACTGATGAAATTACAATCAAAATCGATGTATGCAACGTGAGGAATGAGGAAGTGTATTCAGTTTCATGGTAATAATAATACCAATATCATCAAATAATATTGGCTTTCTCTGCGAATTAATTTGAGAGCAATATCGAAACTGCCCGACCAACGTGTTTGATCACATACATACGTACTAATCAATTTTGTCACAATAGTCGCTTATCGCTTCGATATACGAGAATATCAAAGTAACTTTGGAGGGTCTACTATTTAATAAATGTATGTTATATTTAAGTGTTTATTGGAAATAGCAAGAATGAAGAATGATTTATCAGTGTAGGGCGCCCAGCGGCACGATGGACCCACGACTTGAAGAAAATGGCTGGCAGCGGATGAATGCGGAGTGCCCAGGACCGGGATGGTTGGCGCTCTTTGGGGGAGGCCTTCGTTCAGCAGTGGACGGCAATAGGCTGTGAGAGAGATATCTTCTTGAGATGAAACTGAAAATTTATAAAGTTTCAGTTATATTTTTGTCATAAATGGGTTTTATTAGTAATATGGGTATAAAGACTTTAAGACGTCAATAGGTAATAATAATTAAAAGCAAGCAAAGATGTTTATTTTCATAGTATTTTTCGTTTCTTCGTCGTCGGTTTATGTCTTAACCAGAGTGGCTGTGGATAACTCTAATGAAATTATACTCTGTCCATTTCTGTTTTTGACAGTTCAAGAAATTTTGAAATTAGTGACGCCCTCACCCATTACCGATTCGATTTGAAACGAATAGCGATTTTATTTATGAAGAACTTTCAATCGATTTAATTAAATATTTTTTGTTGAAATATTAATTATTCCTTTATTAGTTTTTTATATTATGTAAGAAATAAACAAAAATATAAATAATAAATCTGTAAATTAGATGAATGAACAGAGTTATTGTTCTTTACTCTTGGTTTGATCCTAAATTCCAAGATTTCGACTTGATTCCTTGCAAAAATTCAATCTTGGAGTCATAGATACTATTTTTATTTCCTTTTTTTATTAAATTTACAGAAAAAATACTTACATGAAGTCAAATTATTTTTATCATATGATCGATTTATCGTATTTCAAGTACTGTTTTATAGTCTGTGGTTGTTTGTTATGCACAGACCACTTCACTAAAGTAGCGTCACCGTCAATAAAGTACGACATTACTGTAGTACATAATTCCGAAAAAAAAATGGTAATTTATAGGCGTGAGCTGTCAAAAAGAAAATAAACGAATGGACAAAGTATAGCAAGAATTATAAAATTAGTTTGATTTTTTTTTTGATTCATTGGATGCGGTGTCGCTTCTTTTGTTATGTCTTGTTGAGTCAGGATTACTTTACATAAAAGGCTACTTGATCTCTTCTTTGCATTTTATATACACACATCAAAAGTGTCTAGGGATCAAGCATTTTTATGCGGATTTCTTGAGATTGAGATGTGGCTTTGGCCCTGGCCTGCTCAGTCGCCAGACTTGAACCCGATTGAGCATGCATGGGATATACTACAGAGAAGAGCTCTGCCGAATATAGAGGGTATCCAGTCGCAAGAAGACCTTTTTTTGTTGTTGCAACGAACATGGGCGGCCATTCCACAGCGTGATTTGGATGAACTCATTTTGAGTATGCCAAACCGATGTTCTTGTGTTAGTGTTCGCGGTAGAAACACGGATTATTAATTGTTTAAGTTACCTAATAAAATTTTAAAGAAAACTGTTATTTCAGTCTTTTTTTCGAACTTTAATGTTAGTGGTTCAAATGTCAAAAATCCTTTTATTAGGAAAATGGCAAATTTCTTTATTAATGCAAAGGTGACTTGGTTTATCGTTACTGTGACAAACGAAAACACTTTATTTGATGAATCCTTAAAGAAAATTTTAATTAATATCAATCAGGAGAAAAGTTATTGCAAAAATATATGTTGATCCCTAGACACATATGTTGATCCCTAGACACATATGTTGATCCTTAGACACTTTTGATGTGTGTAGAACAGAATTAAACAAGTGATAAGTGTATCCCAACTCTAGCGAAAAATTATGCAGAGCGAACATAAAAAAAGACGGTACTTGGCTATACATTCTCACTTGCTGTTTGAGAAGCGGTCGGTAAGGTGTTTTAATAGGATCGTAAAGCATATGTAAACCATAATATCTTGTAGTTTAATGTTATATCGTTGTAAACCTATTGCATTATGTTTGTGTGAACTGTTTAGTGTTTTAATTATAAATGAGAACTGAGGTTAGGCTACCTCCTCTTTGGTTCTTTTATTTAATTCTTACTCCTAGTTTATAACACAAGTTTACTAAAAAAAAGCCCACTGCGTCAATATCTATCATCTTTATTAAATTCAGTTTTTTTTAAATAAAACATATATTCGTAATCACGGTTAAAAATTCTTTATTTTGATACCACACTCGATGTTTTTTGAAAACATTTTTTTATGAGATTACTTTTTGGGGCCAAAAATCCTTAATTTTGTTTTTTTAAATATCGATGTACCCAGTGTCACTCTCACGACTAAGACGAATCTATTGACACTCTCATAAAAGTACGACAAGCCATTTCGGCTCTAGGGCATGCCAAAGAAATATCCTCCTTCTTCCGCAGTCGGGTAAAAAAGAAAGAAGACGAAAAGGGTTACGCTGCATAAATTTAAAAAAATGTCAGTATGTCAGTAATGTCAATGAATTTAGTACTGGCTTTCGTAAAAGCTGTGAAATTTGTTCTTTACGACTTTATATAAGAAAACCTCTAGAAGAATCTACTGTGGGTACCACTAACTACTTTCAAGGTAGTAGAGCCACGCTGATTTCAGCAAGAACAAGCCGGCTCGACCGGGGCGGTACTACCCTCGCACAGAAAATCAACGTAAAATGACAGCAATCGTGCAGTCGCGTTTCGTTGGTGAGTGCGAGACCGGAGGCCCAATGATGCAGAAGCATCACTAGCCCACCATGGTGTGGGTCACCATGCTGCATTGTTGCATTGTCTGCTTTCGCAGTATAGTGACCACCACTCTTGGATTCTGCTTATGCTTTCCATCAGGCAGAGTAGAGTCATTGTGGCAGGGCCAAATATAAAAAAAAAACTAACGAAATATGTACTTATAACGATCACGCCCAGACTTAGAAATAACCCCTAGGTCATGGGCATCACCTAGTCCATGTATAACGGGAAACTGTTTCTAAAGCCAAAAGATCTGGTGTCGGAGAAATTTTATGTCTATTTCAAAGTCAAAGAGAAGTCCAGAGAAGTCAAAATCCCAGCGTATGGGTTTTCAGGTCGCTATAAGACTGAAACATAAACGATAAATGCGTGTTTGTTTTGAGCTCCGAGTATTCCATACGATAGTCGATAGATATGTAGTTAGATAATGCGTCCAACTTCGGAAATCGATTTTTACAAGAAAATGCACGTTTTTCACAACTTTATTTATATGATTGTGCTGTAAAAATTTACTTCAAGGCAAATTGGCAACATAGGATTTCCTGTAAGAAGGCTGAATAGACGTTTTCCTTACTTTGACATGACATATCAGCTAGTTTACCAAAGCTTGCCCCTACAAACTGGACACAATACCTAACAAGAAAATCAACTGTTTATGTCGTCATCTCTAAAAAGTCACGACCGCGGTTATTAAACTCACTAATCCTTTAGGGAAAATGAAATCTATTACAACCCAGCCTAAACTTGTCACAGTTTATTCCCCACACGTCACAGTGTAATACAAAGTTATAGCCACAGCCTTATATGAAATGAATCTATCTAAGTATATTTTTATAGGAAAGGAATGAACATTAATGTGTCAAAGAAACTTTGGACGGCTTCCGTGGACTTTAGGTTATTTATATTTTCATAAAATATGTGTATTTTCTTTTACATTTCATGATGAAGAAATAAGGGCCTGCGTAATGTTAACTGACAATTGGTGCCAATGTAATTGGGCATAATATAATGTTACCTGACTTGAGCCTTAACTGAATATCGTGAAATCATTTTGGGTCCACTGTTTATATTTTATCTCCTAATTGGTTCTTAGATTATTTCAATTACATCTTTACACTTATATTTCACCTTACTGAC
Organism: Diaphora mendica; assembly: GCA_949125395.1. Classification (NCBI taxonomy): domain Eukaryota; kingdom Metazoa; phylum Arthropoda; class Insecta; order Lepidoptera; family Erebidae; genus Diaphora; species Diaphora mendica. The sequence goes on from OX421311.1 coordinate 30,756,495, forward strand.
GAACATTATGAACGTACCTACAACGGAATAACTAATCCTGTATTGCTACAGAAAAAGTTCTCAAGCTATTAATTATTACACATATACATAAATACGCGGGCTGCTAGGCGTGATCACCTCGCCCTGTGTGTCGGAGGATGCTCCCTTTGTTGTATAGGGATATGAAATGCGTTCCTGCAAAACACAAAACCTGAAGGAATATAGGTACGACCATACGTGGAATAAATTTTATCAAATTTAAAAATTATACCTTTTATTGTGGTAAATAACTCTAATTCTAACCGATTGAAGAATAGGGAGGATGACAACAAAAACAGAAAAGATGACTACAAGCCGGATCAGCTATTTCTGTCAATGTCACTAAAGTCTTCGGGTCTTCAAGTCTTCGTCGTGGTGAAACTAATAATAAAAAAATGTATAAAAAATGTGGATAAGATAAATGAGGAAACGTCTTTCGAAAAAACAAAAAACGAGATCTAAGAAAAATAAATCTTATGTAATTTTATTACGCGTTTTCATTGATAGTTGGATGTCAGTTTGAATTTATGTACCTATCAAAAAATACTTTAAAATTAAGTTAAGAGTGACAGCTGTTGTTATCCCTATGAATAAATAAATAAACAGTTGAATTGAAAACGACCAGTTCTAGTTATTAAAAAGTTCGAATATTTGTACATTTTAACAGACCTATTTCTTAGCGTTCCATGGATTCACCGTGCGGGTGCCGGGTCCATCGCGTGATAGATGGGGGCAACACATGCGACTTCGACAGTGCCTGGGAATTGCGACCCAGGTTTAGGTTTAAGGAGCACTCCTTACGACGCGTCAACGCTCACCTCCACTGTCCGCCGTGTTACCCCCTCTACCTAACCATATTTGAAGTGAGCCTAGCAATGCCGCTTTGGATATTCGTTCAAGAAAAGAGCTTACTGAAGCTCTTGGCAATCCAAGGTCTTTAAGCAGGTTATAGAGGGATTTCGCTGGTATACCCCTCGCACCCACTTCCACGGCATACAGCGCAACGACATAACCATTTTTAGTTATATCGTTGGTTAAGTCAAAGTACTTGTTTCTTTTTAAAGCGTGGTCTTTAGGGATGTTCGTTTCCCACGGCACCGTGAGTTCTACTAGTACTACACGCTTAATTGACATTGCATATGGAAATATGTCCGGTCTGGACGCCGAGGCACAGATATCCTCCGGTATTCTGTAGTGATTTTCATACGTGTCCACTAATAATGTCCAGTCACTGGCGGTATTTATAATTGAGTACGGCTTTTGTGTGAGTGAAGTCTTTTTTGTTGAGCCTTCCTTTACAAACGCGATGTTAGTTTTTATGTTTTTTGTTATTCCTTTTTTCGCTCTCGCCAGTGATAAACTCATAGCTTCGCGTATGATGAGTAATACCCTATCAGGGCGACGTGAATAATGACCCCGGTCTAATTGCGCCTTACAACCTGTGAGTAAGTGCCTGGCTGTACCTATTGCCGCATTGCACATCGTACAAGCCTTTTCGGTAGCTTTTCCCCACCTTACTAGGTTGCTTTGATCGGGGAGAGTTAATTGAAAGGCGTTGAGGTAGAATTTTAACAGGGCGGGTGACCAATCATATAAAAGTGTGCGCCATTTCAAAGCTGGTGGGATACAAAATTCTCCTAGAGTTAACCATTCATTCTGCATTTCTAGGTTCATTGCGTGCACCTTGTAGGTCTCGTTTTCATCTTGTTGTATGAAAGATTTTGTTATCTCTTTGTCGGTCTGTCTTCTAGCATTTCCCAATCCAACTCTACTGGACTGCGTACCCACTATGATTTTTTTGTGGAATTGGAGCCGTGACTCTAGCTCTGATGAATTTTTGTCTTTTGGAAGGGATCTAACGATTTCGTCTTGGGATTTTGACAAGACATGCATTTTGGTAACTCTTAGGTGTTTGTAGAGTTCCGAAGGTTTTTTTAATTTCATTCCAAAATTATTCGAGCTCCTGTACAACGTTGACGGGTCTGCAGATGGTGCTAGCCCGAGCCACGACTTCAATGTCTTAGTGACTTTCGCATCCAGTGTTCTTATGTGGTTCTGGTTTATATCATATACTAGAAACGGCCAGTTGAGACGTGATGTTAAGTAGTTGTCGTAAATCTAAGCTTTTTTTACGTTACTAATTGGCTGTTGGTCTACCTTGTCAATGTCTTTTACGAAGTCACTATTACGTTTATAGATGGAGTACGACCTTTGTAGTCTATCTTTCTTCCAAGGAATTTAAAGGGCACGGTTTCTGATATTATTGAAACACTTTCCCCACCAATAGTAATCCCGGGGTCATATGAGGTATACCTGGTGCCTCACCGGCCCAGACAAAGGCAATAGCATTTGCTAGGTTTTGTCCTCATTCCCTCCGTCCAGGTACAGAAGTCATCTACCTTACGCAGTAGTTCTTGGCACTGCTTTGGATTACGTGTAATGATCGCAAGGTCGTCTGCGAACGCTAAGATGGATTCCGTATATTTTCCATTATATAAACTGTATTAAATACTACTGGCGATAAGCAGCAACCTTGGAACAACCCTACTCTGTATTCGAGGGGTTTCGTATGTCCCTCTTTTGCTGTGATTACAAATTTTAATTTACTGTAGCATGATGCAATTATTTCACAAACTGTTGGCGGGAAGTTATACCATTTCAAGGCAAATAACATAAGCTCGTGCTGTACTGAGCCAAAGGCATTTTCTAAATCTATCCAACAGACTGTAATTTGCCTTTCATTTTTCCTAGCATCTTTGAGACTTTCCGCAAGTAATGAGTTATGTTCCAGACATCCAGAGATTCCGGGCATGAACCCTTTCTGGTAATTTGGTCTGAAGTAATTATTGTTGGACATATACTGTATTATTTTTAATTGAAGACAGGAGAAAAATATTTTAGAAATTGTATTGGTTAGGGCTATGGGTCTAGTGTCCCTGGGATCTACTACTTCACTTTTCTTAGGAATGAGGACAAAATTAGCTTTGCCAAAGGTTGCTGGTATTTCCTTGTTCGACCAGATCTTGCTGAATATACTTAGAAGGTGTTTACGCACTGATGGACATTTTTTATATACTATATATGGTATACCATCAGGCCCTGGAGCTGATTTTGAATTTTTCCTCCTAATTTGGATTTCTATGTCTTCTAAGGTTGGCGGGTTACAATCAAATTTAAAACGAGGGCTTGCTGGGTTTTGTGCACTTGGTTCATGATAGGTCTTCTTATGTGTTTGCACCTCGTACGTAGTTTTATAGTGTTCATAGATCTGGTCGGCCGTTAGAAGCAGTTGTCCGCGCTTCTCTTTGAAAATATTTCTGGAATATTGGTAAGGGTTTCTATCGAACTCTACTTCATGCTTTGCTCTGTTTAAGTTATCAGTTTCGTAAGCAATTTGTACTGATACTCCTTGAATTAGTTTTAGTATTGATCTTAAAGCCCTGGCCAGTTGGTGGCTCAGGTGGATATCACCCATGGCTTTAGCATTCCGTAGTCGTTTGACAAGGTCCCTCTTTCTCTTTCTCAGTTTAGTCTTAAATCTGTTTTCATGTCCTTTATGAGCATAGTGTGTCGAGGGTGGGTAGTGCTCATGGAAATATGTATATATTACTTTTTGGAAAGTTTGGACTTGACTATTTAGGTCTTGTTTTGCTCCAGGATGTTTTAGGAGAACTGCCAAGTTCTGGTTGTGTGCTTTCCAAGTGGTCTCTTCAGATGTAGATGGGCTCCGGGTTCGGGTCACTCTCTGGCCTGCCTTGAGATATATGAGGGTAAACTCTATCCGTAGCAGCAATTGACGAACTTACAGACGTCTGTCTTGCATCAATGCCATCGTGTGTTTTCAAATGTTTTAGGAACCAGGCTCTTTTCTTGTACTGTTTCCCGCACGTGGGGTATCTCAAATCCATTATCTCGCCAGGGTTGTCGGTGTAATCTTTCGGTGGACAGTTCTTCCGCCCCCCCTCTCGGACTGTCCCAGGGGTATTTTTCTTATTATTATATATTATTATATATATAATATATATTGCCATAAAAATGAATTTGAAAGATCAGGCACAGGACCTATTAATGTGACTTTGAAATCACATCTGAAAAAAAAAATGTGTACTTAAGCAAAGAGTAAAGTAATAAACGGGTAACTTAAGTATTGGTTGAAATATGTAGGTACTTTGTTTTAAAGATTTACAATTAAATTTTGTTGAAAAGAATTGTACATCTTGTGATAAAAAAAAATATAGTTTCATAATTCCATAGTTTTAAGGAAAGTGCTATTGAGATTTTGTGAGCTACGTCTGTACAACGTTGTTTCGCCTTGAAAATAATGAATCGTCATACGGTACCTTTTAGAGTCGATGAACTATAATTAAAAAATAAATAAATTACGACCCCGGTGGGAGTTTGATGATAATAAACTATGTTTATTTATTTTCTGCATTTTACCCACATCAGTCAGCACCGTCCTGTCTTGCAGGGATCAAGTTGGTTGACTTATTTCTCGGGTTGCTTTGCTAGATAATTTTATTAGAACTGTCTCTTTTCTGGAATTAGAGGTTAATGTTTTAGTAACATTACTTGATATAAATAAATAAATAATAATAAATATTTTGGACTTCTAAAAAAAAATTGAGAACCTCCTCCTTTTGGAAGTCGGTTAAAAACTCAAGTTTTCTTCGAATAATTTAGTCGATCTATCTTGAAATAGCGACCCGGCCCGGCGCCGCACGGAAGTCTATGAAATACTCAGATTGACTCTTCTATACCTACTATAATATGAATGTAATACACTTAATACCTTTCTGTTGAATCATTCTAATTATTGCTGAAAACTGCATTGAAATCAGTTGAGTAGTTTAATAGATCGAAGAACAGATTGCAGAAGCGACTTATTTAAAACCTTAAAAGTTCTAAAATTTCACATTGGTGCATAGTTCAAGCTACATTCTACTTGTATTAAGGCAGTAAGTACTATCTACTAGGGACTGGATGGCGTTGTGTGTTAGATGGCTGAAATATTTATTATATTATATAAAATTTCGTGTTACGATGTATGTGCGCGATAAACTCTGAAACTACCGAACCAATTTTTATCAAATTTTGTAAGCATCTGTAATTTCGTCCAACTTGGTAGATAGGGTAGTTTTTATCTCAATTATTGATCTCTAAAAAAATGTGGCGTTACGAAGTTCGCCGGGTCAGCTAGTACAAAATATATTATTAACAGGGGTTTATTTTCGTTTCATTGTGGAGTGCCATTCATTGAAAGTATTATTTACATTCCAACATACAATAGTCAACCTGTATTCACAATCCCTGATATTTGTGATTAATGGCTGTATTTCCTGTACACAACAGCAACGGCCACGGGCTACTGCCTCGATGCAAATCCTGTTGCGTAGGCATACACCCATATATCTATCATAATATGTATCTTTCTAACTGGGTTACAGAATTACGACCCATCTATAAATATACCTAATACTTGCTACTGTAATATAGTTAAGGGATACTTTGATATTTCGAGAAAATCAAACATACGAGTTTGCGGAAACCGTAACTTGTGAAATATTAGAAATCAGTAACAAAAATCGCTTATTGTTAAGCGACCGATCTTTGATCGTTTCGTTTTTTTTCCGTTTTTTTTTTATAAATCTGTATTAAACATTTATACCCGTATTTAACTCATTTGAAAGTACCATTTACGAAGTTATAAAGCAAAGGCTTTTACGGAGCTTCCAATTAAATCGTCGTAAAGTTAATGCCTTTTCTAAGAAGCTTAAATTAATGGATCATCAAATGAAATTAAAAAGTAGACACCTTTTTGAGTTTTTTTTTCTACTAATAGAAAATATTTACCATTGCAGTTTCATTATCAATGTACGGATTAATTTAAAATCAAATTCCTATCTATTTTGATAAACCTTATTCAAGTGAGTATGTGAGTAGGTATGTACATCGATTTCCCAAAAAGAAAATTCCGTTAAGAGTTTAAAAGCTTTTTGTTTCAGGAACCTTTGTGTTGGATTTACTTATTGCTTGCATTCAAGCATGTATGGTATTCCACAGGCGTCAAATAATATACGAGTATAATGGTGAAAATAAATAACTGGGGCGATTTGTTTGTAAATTAGTTTTATGTTTAATAATTGCGTTAATTCTCGTTATAAGCCTTTGCTTATAACGAGAATTAACGCAATTATTAAAACCAGAACCCTTTGGTTCTGGTTTGTGTTTCATCAAAACTTGCTGAACTTTTCTACTGATAATGATCGGACAGCATACGCCTCGAAGTGCGGCTTCAACTAATCTGTTTTAGAAACTATGAAGTTCGTGAACTTTTGGAATTTCGAGATCTATGTGCATAATTATCTCAAAAAGCTGTAAATATACTATAAAACACGGTTTCTCGTATAAACTGCCACGAGCATACCGTCATACTCTTTCCAGTATCAGTGCCATGATGATTGCAAAAGAACGACCTACGTTATAAATATCTATTGCAATATTTGTAGTGCTGCGCCAAATTGTGCGGTCTAGCGGTTAGCTTATGCGACTACAGATCAAAAATATCGGTCTCATAATCGTTTCCCGGGTCGGGCCAAAAGTGATATTGGGTTTTTTCGGACCGGAGTATGGAAATCGGGCGATGTTTCACGACCACGCCTCGGAGAGCACGTTAAGCCGTCGGTCCCGGTTGTTTTTGAACATCAATGGCAATCGTTATTGGGAATTCAGTGTCTTGAAATATAACTACGCTACGGTGGAATATATAAACATACATTGACTGCCAAATCTGTTACCCTTTGTTTTGACTTTGCCGTAGTCGGGTAATGTTATAAATATACTGTTATGTATGTGTAGACTACATCAAAAGATGCAAGAGATGAAAGAGCAGTGGATTACGCACGCTCTGTAAGCTTATATGTTACTGTAAAAGCTCCAACTACGGTAACTTCGCAAGATATTCGGAATTCGAAATGTACATTGACTGCGCGGTTGGCATAATGGTTTAAGCGGTCGCCACTTCGCTCTCTACTGCGCCAAGCGTTGTGGGTTCAAATCCAACATGGTACAACACTTTGTGTGATCCACAAATTGTACTACTGAATCTGGGTGTTCTCTGTGTCATGTATGCTGTAAAATTCCCCGCGACACATGATTTTTATTCCTAATGCAGAAGTTGTCTTTTTTTAAAACATAAGATTTACTTACTTACTTACCAACTCTTAATGGTAAAAGTCCGAACTCGGAACCGTTCTAGGATCATCGTTGATTTCGAACTTTTACCACCAATCACTTGGTAAATCTTAGGATTTGCCTCAAAGATGTCACAAGTAAATATGTCACAAGAACATTATTATTGAATCCATCCATCCATATCAGCCCTTAGTATGTTCGTCTTCGAACTCGTGTGCAACAAGGAGTTTCTGAGCAGACTTCTCTATCAAAGTCGTGGTCTCCACCCCGTACGAGAAGACCGACAGATATAGGTTAGGTTGAACAGTTACTATTAACGCCAGATCCTCTTTGTTTTGTGTGGATTCCTAAAACCAACCGTACAAACCGTCTCTGGTAATTTTTTTTACTATTTTACCGAAGAAATTGTTTTTAATTTTTTAAAAATTGTTACGTTTACCAACCCGTGTTAGTAAATTCTAAGGTTTATTGGTAAAACGTAAGATAAACCAATGTTCAGACTTTTGCAGATCATTCCAGACAAAAACGAGTCGAGTCGAACACGGCTAAATATCGTGAAAGTTCTGGTTGGTTTCTTGAGGTACCAAACCACAGAACAATGAACCTCACAGCGATATTCATAGCGTCGAATACAGATTGATTGTCACGTGGTTAGCTTACCGCGGGCTCTCTTGCCTGTACCTTATGAAGAGGTACCATTCCAACCATCACTTCATTACCGATGACAAGGGTGAGATCCTTTTGTTAATACTTATCCATGTTAAGTAGCAGATGAGTACACGATTATACGCCTGGTGTGTAATTAATCCTTTGAATCAGTTCTTGTCACTTGAGAATTCCTGATGCGGAAACTCTCTCTAAGAAACCCTCCCAATGTTTTTATATACATACTAAAAATATAATTTAAAAAGAACTCTGTATTTCTGTCTGTTTGTTACGCTTTCGGGCTAAACAGCTACACCGGTTTCAAAAAAAATAGGCACGGAGATACTTTGATTCTTGAGAAAGTACAAAGGCTACTTTTGACCGCGAAAAAAGTTATACACGCAGGCGGAGCCTGAAACAAAAGCTAGTTATTTTTGAAAATTTTTATGTGTTAAAGTTATCGCTTCTTCGGATTTGGATAATTTACTAAATCCTCATTCAGTTAGTCCTTATTGATTCTGTTTAGTAAGGCAATTTTATAGAGGTAGTTTGCATGCCATGCATCGACAGACATACCTGCCTAGGGTCGATCCTGAAGAATGCGCGCCAACGCGCTGTTGGTGCCGTTCTTCCTAACCTGGAAGCTTGGGTAGGAAGGGAGGAAGATCGCGTCACTTACCGACTGATGCTGATACTCACTGGGCATGATTGCTTCGGTGAGTATCTGAATAAGATAGGACGTGAAGAGACGTAGTGCGGTAGTTTAGTCTCTAGTTTATTATACACACATCAAAAGTGTCTAGGGATCAAGCATTTTTATGCGGATTTCTTGAGATTGAGATGTGGCTTTGTAATAAATTTATGATTTTATAAATTTATATGGATCCTTTTTGGTGCATTTCATAATTTGAATCAGGAACTGTCAATCAAATTCGAGTAAAAGATGAAAATCAGCTGTCAATATTTTCCCTATAAAAACATACAACGCATTGAAGACATTATTAGTGCTACTGTTTCCCTACTACTGATTAAAACCAACGTTATTATGGAGCGGCGACGTCATTTAAGCAGGGAAGAAATGCTCAGAGCCGTGGGAATGATAGAAGCTGGTTCCCGGCAACGTACTGTGGCTTTAGCTCTGAATACAAATCAGAGTGTTATCAGTCAACTTTGGACACGTTACCGAAGCACTGGTACCGTGGCTGAGCACCATGGAGGACGGTATCGCTGCACCACACGGAGACAAGACCGATACATTCAAATCTTAACTCGAAGAGCTCCAACAATAACCGCCATGATATTAGCCGTGAGGCTTCATCACTCTTCAGGGAACTTAATTAGCGACCAAACAGTCAGAAACCGCTTGCATGAAGTGAACCTTCATTCCCGAAGACCGCTACGGGTACCACCTATAGCAATGCACAATCGTAGGATTCGATATCAATGGGCTCTTGAACACAGAAATTGGGCAGAAGAACAATGGCGTTTCGTGTGCTTTTCTGATGAGTCTCGTTTTGGTATGAGACCGGATACAAGACGTATACGACACTGGAGAACCCCTGGACGCCAACAGCGATTAAAATCTTGCCAGGAAGTCCATCCTTGTAGTGGTGGAACCATCATGGTATGGGCGGGTATTTGGATCGGCGGAAGAACTGAGTTGATTTGGATCAGAGGCAACCTCAACGCTCAAATTTATGCTGAGACGATTGTATCAGACGTCATCGTTCCTCTACAAGTGCAAATCGGTCCCTTATTTCAGTTAATGCATGATAATGATCGACCGCACACCGCAAGAGTTGTAAGACAGACTATCGCCGCAGCTAACATCAATGTCCTGCCCTGGCCTGCTCAGTCGCCAGACTTGAACCCGATTGAGCATGCATGGGATATGCTACAGAGAAGAGCTCTGCCGAATATGGAGGGTATCCAGTCGCAAGAAGACCTTTTTTTGTTGTTGCAACGAACATGGGCGGCCATTCCACAGCGTGATTTGGATGAACTCATTTTGAGTATGCCAAACCGATGTTCTTGTGTTGTTAGTGTTCGCGGTAGAAACACGGATTATTAATTGTTTAAGTTACCTTATAACATTTTAAAGAAAACTGTTATTTCAGTCTTTTTTTCGAACTTTAATGTTAGTGGTTCAAATGTCAAAAATCCCTTTATTAGGAAAATGGCAAATTTCTTTATTAATGCAAAGGTGACTTGGTTTATCGTTACTGTGACAAACGAAAACACTTTATTTGATGAATCCTTAAAGAAAATTTTAATTAATATCAATCAGGAGAAAAGTTATTGCAAAAATATATGTTGATCCCTAGACACTTTTGATGTGTGTATTATTACAATTAGAATTTATAAAATGTTCCTGTTAGCTTAAATATGATTTAGGGCTTCTGCCGATTACTATACCTAACGTTAAACTCAGCTCTTGATGGACTTAGATATATATATTTTTATGAACTATACAAACATATTACGATGGCAGACACACCCAAGCAAACACAAACTAATCTTTACATTGGAAATCGACTAAAATTAATACACAAATACATATTTAGTATTGCCACACTAAGTACTCTAACAGTTCCTACGAAACAATACATCATTCTGTAAATTAGATTCAATCAACGTTTGCAATTATTTTCAGATACAACATTTACTGATGATATTGAGGAGCCCTGCATCATTTATCTATACTTATAATATATAATAGGTCTTTACCTATGAAATTGCCGTTTTGTATGCAATAAGTAAAAGTACATATTTTTTCAAACTTTTTTATTTCTGTTATTCGAAGTAATCACCCATGCAATCGACGCATCTTTGCCAGCGCATTGGCAGTTTATTGATGCTGATTCTTGTAAAAATCAGCTGGACGGGAGGCAACAAACTCTTCAAAGGCATTTATTTACATTATTCCTAGTGCGGGAGTTGTCTTTATTAAAAAAAAAGGTATAAATGCCGTAAAGTAAAATATTGACATTGATTTGCTTCAAGTAATTTTGTGTTCTACTGAAATGAAAATAATGGAAAAAGTATCTCGTTTGACAAATACGCCTTTACTGTCATAATAAGTGACGGTTACATTTTTGTAACAGTTGACACAGTGCTATCATTAATCTTTTCAATATTACTCTGAATTTGTGGGATTTGTGAAGACATTCGGGTGTTCTTATTTCTTAATAAGATGGGTCGTTGAAGCGATTTTATTTTTTACGACGACAAATATTCATAAACAGTGTAAATAAACGGCAAAGTAAACAATAATTTCAAAATAAATTTAATTTTCAATCTATAAAATGACGGACTAAGAAAGTAATTGGTAAACTGTGAGTAAAGAGTTTCATAATTTTAAACTAATCCCTAAAGGATTTTCTTCACGAACGCGTTTGAAATATATTTTAAACACTTCAAATTCTTTCGTAACCAAAATGTTTAATTTCTCTAGATTAAAACATCCGATCAAAAACATAAATGTGAAATGAGAGCCAAGTTCAATATTATGATATATGCCTTGGTTATTCACTTTAACGACAAAAGTAGTGAGATCCAAACAGGTGCCAAGTTCAATGGTCAGTTCTGATTTTTTTTTATAACAACAAAATATTTTATAACAACTTAAATGATTTCTTCTTAAAACTTAGGATAATATATCGTTATATATTCATATTGTTGATTCTTACATTACTGGCAATATTGTATATAAAAATATTAATTAACTAGGGATTACCTAAAGGATTTTCTTCACGAACGCGTTTGCATATATTTTAAACACTTCAAATTCTTTCGTAACCAACATTTTTAATTTCTCTTGCTTAAAACATCCCATCAAAAACATAAATGTGAAATGAGAGCCAAGTTCAATATTATGATATATGCCTTGGTTATTCACTTTAACGACATAAGTAGTGAGATCCAAATAGGTGCCAAGTTCAATGGTCAGTTCTGAATTTTTTTTATATCAACATAAAATTTTTATAACAACTTAAATGATTTCTTCTTAAAACTTAGGATAATATATCGTTATATATTCACGTGGAGACTTAAAAATCCAGATATAGACAGGCTGTGATCAGTTTTGATTGTCGATTCTTAAATTACAGGCAATATTGTATATAAAAATATTAATTAACTAGTTTCATATTTATCCCTATGTGTTGAATATATGTTGCCGAATTCAGACTTTCTAGGTCATCTGAAACTGGGTTATAATTTTAATCTATAGGTGAGTCAGTGATAAAAATTACGATTTTTGGACGTTAATATCTAAATAGCCGTTTAAGGTGTGTTTATCAAATTTATGCGACAGGTGTAGGTATCTCGCAAGTCTTAATATATGAAGCGAATTTGATATGTTTACATGAACTAGTTTTTGAGTTATGAGGGTATCAAAAGTAGCTTTAAATAGTTTGTGTTTCCGTTACACACGGTGCTGCTCGCCAGTTCTGTTAGCTTGAACTTGGCTTGACACGCTGCCGCGTGTCTAGATAATTGTGTGTGCACAACAAAATCACACTTAATATATAAGGCGAAAGTTTGTGTGTATGTTTGTTACTTCTTCACGCAAAAACTACTGGACGGATTTGGATGAAACTTTACAGTAATATAGCTTATACATCAGAATAACACATAGGCTACTATTTGCCGCGATAACCGATATACACGCGGGCGGAGCCGCGGGCAACAGCTAGTTGGTCATAAACAAAAGTATTAAACATTTACGCTTAAGTCTCTACAAAAGAATGAAGTTCTGAATAATAGGTTAAAGATGCAAGCCCCCAAGCCCCCAATCACAGTAGCATCAAAGAAGTTGTTTTATTTGTTTTAATTAAATCCTACTTTAAAAGGTAACTGTAGCAAGGAAAATGTCAGATATATTGAAGGATATAAAAGAATGGGAAGACCAAAAAAAAGGTGTATGTATATATTGTGTGAAAGAGGATATAGCTAGAAAAGGGGGTAAACAATGAAACGACGAGTGATAGAGTAGAGTGGAAGGGTAAAACTTACCTACTGCGCCGACCCCAAATCAATTTGGTATACCAGGCAGGTAGATAATGATTTGAAATTGGAACATGTTTCTATTTCTTTGTATTAATTTAACTGAAAAATAAAGAGCGTCTTCTTCTTTTTGCATGACGTAACGGTAATTGATACAACTTGACACAAGTGACACGAGTGACTAAGAACACATTTACAACAAAAAAAAAGTTTGAAAAACTATAACCCGACTACTTAAAAATATATTTTCCAAACATTTTTTTTTTAAATTGCAAAAAAATGCTAGCTACATCGTTTTAACGCCCCGAAACCCTCTGCTTACTAAATTTCATGAAAATTGTTGTCGCCGTTTCCGAGATTCAGATTAAGTACTTATATACAAGAATTTTTCGTTTAAAGGTATTAGATTACATAGATAGAAAGATAGATAGACTGTATATACACCTGTTGATACTATAATCACAAAAAATAAATCAATGCTTTGTCGATTCTATTCGGATATCCAAATATAACACGACAAAAGAAATGAGAATGAATAATTAATTATTGTTCCACTAGTGTACAACAATGAGCCTGTTCTTGTCCTTGATACGTTTAGAACGCAGATTGATTATACTGTATTGTAAATCAATCTAGTTGTTACATAATCACTGCGGTACACAGTATAATAGATTCGAATTCACAAAGCATAATTAAGCGGCAAATTGAGCGATTACCAAAACCCTTCCAATCCACATAACCCGTAAATGTTAACATCATCTATCATACCGTCTGGGGATCCGTCCTTTCCTTAATCGTCTGTTTATAAAATTATATTAGATACACAGTTTTAATTTACATAAAATCATCTATGATATTCCGATATATATGTTAATATATAAATATTTTTTGTTCAATGCATTATTGTCCAGACTCGGTAATACATAATCAAGTCAGATTTGCCCAAAAAGGAAAACATTTTTGCAAGCTTTTATTTAGCTTCACCTGTCCTGCTGTTTATCTGTATTCAAATCTTGCAAGTTAAATTTGAAGCAGATATCTTTAACCGATTGTTCTGAAATTTTGCAGGCCTAAGTAAACAGCGTGACAATGCAATATTATGGTGACATGGAGGTGATCTGATGCTGGAGCTTGAAGGTGGCCGTAGGAACTTTGTAATGAAATAACGAAACCTATTGAGTGTGGAATCGTTTGATTCGTCTTGACGAGTATTTTATGTTGTGATAGTATGCAGGGTCTGATGATGGAGCCGGAAGGTGGTCATGGAAACTCTGTAATGAAACGACGTAACCCATCGAGTTTGTACTCCTTTGATTCGTTTTGACGTCTTGACGAGTACTTTATGTTTTGATAGTAACCAGGGTCTGATGATGTAGCCGGAAAGTGGTCATGGGGACTCTGTAATGGAATGACGCAACACCATCGAGCTTGGAATCGTTTGATTCGTCTTAACGAGTACTTCATGTTTTGATAGTATCCAAGGTCTGATGATGGAGCCGCAAGGTGGCCATAGGAACTCTGTAATGGAACGGCGCTACGCCATCGAAATTAGAATCCTCAAATTTTTTTAATCAACTATTAAGTTTTAAATAGTAACCAGGGTTTAACGATTAAGTTGATAGGTGTTTATAGGATTTGTCTTGATAAGTAGGTACTTGCAATATTGATGCGTTTGAATGAGATGAACAGACTGAAAAACCTGTCCAGCGATAGCTAAAAAGTAAAAAATAAATTAAATAAAAAAACTTTTTAAAAAACAAGCTTTTATTGGAATGCTCTAAAAAGAATAAAATAAAGTATTCCTTGAAAACTTTTTCTATCAACTTATAATGTCATTACACAGTTTTTAAGATACAAAACCTTGTCGCGAGATTTCGTTACCAGTATTTACTTAGTTTGAAAATTTTAATTGAAATCAGTCAAATCAAGTTCTTTAATTTACTTTCTTTTTTCAAGTTTTCAAGGAATACTTTTTTTTTTTTTTTTAGAGCATTCCAATAAAAGCTTATTTTTAAAAAGTTTTTTTTTTATTTAATTTATTTAAACGGTTAAAATTTGACCCCCTTCCTGTTGACAGATCTGAAATTTGGTACACGCCTTTAGTTCTGGTGACAATACAATTATATAAATTCTGTTTCATTGTAAATTCAAGATGGCCGCCCCTACAACATGGCGGTTAACAAATTTTGTCGTGACTACCACAATATGGATATCAAATGAAAGGGCTTGACTAGTAGAACACAGTTCACTATGAAAACAAATTAAAATCTAAGATGGCCGACGCTACAAAATGGTGGTTTACACATTTTGTCATGAATACCACTATATGGGTATCAGATGAAAGGGGTTGACAGATGAGAAGTACTATGTAATGAAATTAAAAACTAAAAAATATGTAAAAAACTTTAATTTAAACGGTTTTATTGAAAATACAACGATTTTATACCGAAGATTTTTTAGCTTATGTATTTGTGGAACGAAGTTCCTTAAGGGGCGTTGCGGAGGGGTACCCTAGCCGGAAAAAAACGTCCACAACGTAAGATTGACGCCTCGGAGTTAAAATGGTAGCGTATGTGAGGAGCATCATTGTGAGGTCTCGGGATCGAATTCCGTGTAGGATCAAATATTTTTTTTGATCTGCAAATATTTGTTTTTTGGGAGTTTGGATGTTTTCTATGGATAATATGTATGTATTTACAAAAAGAATGTCCGAAATATTTATTTATTTATTTCGTAAATAAACTAAAAAATTATATAATCTATAAGTTGCATGTAACAAGTACGGAGTTACTCTAGACAGAACTTGTTTCAATAGAGATTACTTGGTGGCAGCATAAGTTTAGTTATAATTTTTATTTTTATCGATAAAAAATCATAATAAAAAATATATACCCGAATTATTTTCTTTATACCTCGCATAGAACTTTTATATATTTTTATAAATCATTTTAAATAAAATAAAGGTGTTAAGACAATTTTGTGGTTCTTGAAGAAGAGCATGAACGAAAAATTTATTATAGGCGCCATCTGTAAGTTGCATATATTATTATATTTTATCTATAATTATATTTGTTAATATACTTAGATGTTAAAACAATTATTAAACGGCTTTATTATTACAGTGTATGTTTATTTATAGTAGAAACATTACAAAATATTGTATAAATTTTGTTATTGACATAAAGTATTTATATTTACGTTAATTTTTTATATAGCTGAAGAAAGATATTAGTAACTCACAACTAAGACCACTATCTTTACATTTATGTATATACATATTATTCATAGTTTATGATGATGATGATGGTCTCAACTATGGTAAAATTTCTATTATTTTTTCTGAAATATCAGTGAAACGATTCAAAATTATATCGTGTATTTATAATTCTGTTATACAGTGCATTTAAAATTGTATTCTATCTATCTTTCACTTCAAGTCTCTGCGATGGTAATCGCCTCCTTTTTTTATTTTTATCGATAAAAAAATCATGATAAAAAATGTATACCTACCCAAATAATTATTTTCTTTATACCTTAAATAAAACTTGAAATAAATATTTTAATGATAAGGAACTTCGTTCCTATCTGGTGTCCCACGACACCACTCGACTTTTGTTAAGGATTATAATATTTGTATTCAATTAAATTGACAGAATTTTTAAGAGGTGAATAACTATGGTAACTAGAATATCCTCTTAGTTAATCTATCCTACCTATTATTAAATAAGTATAGGTATTTGTCTTATAGTCAAACGGTAAAGATTAATAAATCATTATCTGAATGGCATAAGCGACGGCCTATTAATCGATTGACTTCATCTTTGTGAAACGGTTTTTTCTGCCGTATTTTAGCACTAAATGTATATTGGTAAGTTAAATCTTTAAGTTTTGTTATACGCAGGTGTAGCAGTAACTTGTATTAATTTATTAGCGTACCAACCGCACGAAATTTAATTTTGTAAGTTTGGTTCGGCTGCCTGCCTTTTACTTCGTAAAGATTAAGTTATTGCCACCTCCAACGTTGTTATTTACACGTAACGTGGTTTTAATTGGGATTGCTGCCTGACTTCAAATATGTGTATCAGATTAACAAGATACATCATATTTGGCAAGAGAACTGACCTGAAGTGCCAATCGCTTAAACTTTATAAGCGTGCTTCACAGGTTTTAATATAGATATTATGAAATCCAGTGTTTCTCGGTCCTAATTTCTTTTTTCTGAATTCATATTTGTCTTGCGTCACTAAATAAATTATTACGATTTTTGTTATCACGATTCTTATAAAGCGTTAAAAAATTAAAAAAAAACATGAGTATAGTAATTCGCCAAACCTGAAGAACCACGAAGTGAAGAACCATACTATGTATCATAGTTTTGGTTTTTATCTGTGTTTAAAACTTACTTTATTGAGTATGTAATGTACCTATGTAGTATACTTCAAATTATCTGTATCTAAATCTTATTTGTAACTAGCTGTGTCCTGCGGCATTACTCGCGGTTATGGTTGTACCTTTACAACCACAGGGCAAAGTTAATCTAAAAAAGTAGCCTAAGTAACTCCTAATTACATCAGCTATATGCCAATGAAAGTCCCGTCAAAATAGGTCCAGCCGTTCCAGAGATTACCCGGAACAGACAGACAGACAGACAAAGATTGTAAAAAAAAATATTTTGGTACATGTATCGTGTATACATAGGTACATATGCATTTATTAAAAAAAGCGGGCAAGTGCGAGTCGGACTCGCCCATGAAGCGTTCCGCAGCAGCAAGTAACATAATATAATTTTTATTTTATTTTTGTATTTGTGTTGATTGAATGAAAGGTAAATTGCAGTTTACGATTCATGACGTACTAGCTTTTACACGCAGCATCGTTGCAGACTTTCATCCCCTGATTTACCCCCTTAGGGGTGGAATTTCGAAAATTCCTTTCTTAGTGCTCATTTACGTTATATAAAGAAGCTACATGCAAAATTTCAGGATTCTAGCTTCAGTGGTTTGGGCTGTGCGTTGATCTCTGGGTATGTCAGTCAGTCACCTTCCTCTTGTAAAAATATAGATTAAAAAAACTACTTACTAGATTTCGTTCAAATCAATTTTTGGTGGAAGTTTGCATGGTAATGTGCATCATAAGCATATATTTTTTTTAGTTTTATCATTCTCTCATTTTAGAAGTTACAGGGGGGACACACACATTTTACCACTTTGTTTAGACACACACATTTTAGAAAAAAATGGCATTAGAAATCTCAATATCATTTTACCCCACCACCTATCCATAGATGGGAATGGGATTGAAAAAAAAATGTTGAGTTCTGATGATTTTTTGTCTTTTGGAAGGGATCTAACGATTTCGTCTTGGGATTTTGACAAGACATGCATTTTGGTAACTTTTAGGTGTTTGTAGAGTTCCGAAGGTTTTTTTAATTTCATTCCAAAATTATTCGAGCCCCTGTACAACGTTGACGCGTCTGCAGATGGTGCTAGCCCGAGCCACGACTTCAATGTCTTAGTGACTTTCGCGTCCAGTGTTCTTATGTGGTTCTGGTTTATATCATATACTAGAAACGGCCAGTTGAGACGTGATGTTAAGTAGTTGTCGTAAATCCAAGCTTTTTTTACGTTACTAATTGGCTGTTGGTCTACCTTGTCAATGTCTTTTACGAAGTCATCGACTATTACGTTTATAAATGGAGTACGACCTTTGTAGTCTATCTTTCTTCCAAGGAATTTAAAGGGCACGGTGTCTGATATTATTGAAACACTTTCTCCACCAACAGTAATCCCGGGGTCATATGAGGTATACCTGGTGCCTCACCGGCCCAGACAAAGGCAATAGCATTTGCTAGGTTTTGTCCTCATTCCCTCCGTCCAGGTACAGAAGTCATCTTACGCAGTAGTTCTTGGCACTGCTTTGGATTACGTGTAATGATCGCAAGGTCGTCTGCGAATGCTAAGATGGATTCCGTATATTTTCCATTGACCTTAAACCGATAGCCCTACCTCTTTTCGCATGTTGCGATATTCTCTATTAATATATTTATAACTGTAATGAATACTACTGGTGATAAGCAGCAACCTTGGAACAACCCTACTCTGTATTCGAGGGGTTTCGTATGTCCCTCTTTTGCTGTGATTACAAATTTTAATTTACTGTAGTATGATGCAATTATTTCACAAACTGTTAGCGGGAAGTTATACCATTTCAAGGCAAATTACATAAGCTCTTGCTGTACTGAGCCAAAGGCATTTTCTAAATCTATCCAACAGACTGTAATTTGCCTTTCATTTTTCCTAGCATCTTTGGGACTTTCCGCAAGTAATGAGTTATGTTACAGACATCCAGAGATTCCGGGCATGAACCCTTTCTGGTAATTTGGTCTGCAGTAATTATTGTTGGACATAAACTGTATTATTTTTAATTGAAGACAGGAGAAAATATTTTAGAAATTGTACTGGTTAGGGCTATGGGCCTGGCGTCCCTGGGATCTACTACTTCACTTTTCTTAGGAATGAGGACAAAATTAGCTTTATCAAAGGTTGCTGGTATTTCCTTGTTCGACCAGATCTTGCCAAATATACTTAGAAGGTGTTTACGCACTGGTGGACATTTTTTAAATACTATATATGGTATACCATCAGGCCCTGGAGCTGATTTTGAATTTTTCCTCCTAATTTGGATTTCTATGTCTTCTAAGGTTGGCGGGTTACAACCAAATTTAAAACGGGGGCTTGCTGGGTTTTGTGCACTTGGTTCATGATAGGTCTTCTTATGTGTTTGCACCTCGTACGTAGTTTTATAGAGTTCGTAGATCTGGTCGGCCGTTAGAAGCAGTTGTCCGCGCTTCCCTTTGAAAATATTTCTGGAATATTGGTAAGGCTTTCTATCGAACTCTACTTCATGCTTTGCTCTGTTTAAGTTATCAGTTTCGTAACTATATATTATTATATATATACTACGTATTATAATTTAAACACATTCGTATTCCTGTTTCCTTTATTCAAATTCCGATATATTGCCTTTTCGCGATTAATGTTTCCTTACCTTTCACTTTGTGTCATTCAAATGGCAACGAAATAAAACTTGACGCTGGCAAACGTACAGAAGTGGGAGCTAAGTTCTCCTGCCTAACTAGGAGCGAAAAAAGAACTACCTCGTTGGCCTAGTGGTTAGCGTCTCGTGATCAAGAGGTCTCGTGTTCGATGCACGAGTCGGACTGCTGTTGGGGTTTTCTTACAAGAAATTCTTAATAGCAGCCCGGAATAGGGAAGATGGCGGTATTTCCCGCCCGTGCCTCGGAGAGCACGTTAAGCTGTCGGTCCCGGTTGACATAAACATCTATGACAATCGTTATTGGGAAGTCAGTGCCCTCAAATATACTGACAACAAGTTTAATCTTCGAATTGAGTTCACCCTCAGGGTTGCGGAGGTCCGATGCCAGTCATGGAAAAACTGATATTCAGGTGAAAACGGTTGAACTAGTAGCCGACCGACCCTAAATAATCTTGGAAATAATAAAGGCTAGGAAGATGAATGAATATGTAAAAAAAAAAAAAAAATAATAATAATAATATTTTGGACATCTGACACACAACGCCGTCTAGTCCCAAACTAAGCAGAGCTTGTACTATGGATACTAGACAACTGAAATAAATACATACATATATACTTGTTTTTTTGTAAATACACAAATATACACAATACAAAATACATATTTATATACATAGAAAACACCCAAACTCCGAAACAAATATTTGCAGATCATACAAACATTTGATCCGACCCAGGAATCGAACCCGAGACCTCAAGCACAGCAGTCGCTTACGCTACCACTACGCCACTGAGGCAGTCAATTTATTTTTATTTTTATTCATTTACTAGCCGCGGGGGCTTTGCTCGCGTGGAAGTTGATTTCCAGACTAACCTATGTACGAAATAACAACCCCTATTTCACCCCTTAGGGGTAGAATATCCAGAAACGCTTAAATATGTGTTTACTCATTTTTAATCAATAGCCCAAAAGTAAAGTTTTATGTTTCTAACTTAAAAAATGACGGACTTCCATACAAACTTTTAACCTCTATTTCACCCCCATAGGGGTAGAAATTCCAAAATTCCTTTCTTAGTGGGTGTCTACTCAATGAAACAATCATACTCACCAAATTTCATATCCCTAACCTTAATGGTTTACGCTCGGCGATAATGAATCAGTCAGTCAGGACATGTTATTTTATAAGTATAGATAAACTTCAATAACAAACTAACATAACTTTATAAAAATATTTTTAAAAGCTACATATAATAAATTTAATAAAAAAGCTTTTTAAAAACAAGCTTTTACTCCAGTAAAAGCTTGTTTTTAAAAAGCTTTTACGCCTCGAGACGAATCAAACGAGTTCAAACTCGATGATGTTGCGACGTTTCTTTACTGAGTTCCTATCGCCACCTTCCTGCTCCAGCATCAGATCAGCTCCATGTCATTATAATATTGTGTATTGTGTATACAGCTGACAGTATACATATGCTTGCAAAATTTCAGCAAAATCGGTTGAAGATATCTGCTTCAAAATTGAGTTGCAAGATTCCACCCGAACATACAAGCATACATACATACATTGCAAGTTAATAAAAAGCTTGTAAAATACTAGCTGTTGCCGGCGGCTCCACCCGCGTGTATGTCGGTTATCGCTGCAAATAGTAGCCTATGTGTTATTTTGATGTATAATCAAAATAACACTGTTTTTATTTAGTTTGATTTGGATGAAAGTAAAGTTTCATCCAAATCCGTTCAGCAGTTTTTGCGTGAAAGAGTAACAAACATCTACCCAAACAAAATTTCGCGTTTATAATATTAGTAGAATAAGAAAAATTTTATAAAAAAAATATTGATTTTCCGCCAATATCAAGAAATACTAAAACTGCCCTTATTAAAAAACAGAAAGACAAGGTATTCAGATATACATTTGAGCCTAAAAAATGTAGGACTTTGATTTGGAAGAAAAAAAATGTTCTTAGCTGATATCTTAATCTAAAAAAGTGTTATAAAAATCTATGTGAAATAAATTATAAATCAAAAAAAGCAAAAAATCTTCAATTTCTTTCTTTTTTAAAAAGCGTTTTTGAAATGGATATTCATCGCCAAAAATTTCTTCTTCTTCTTCTTCTTTTGATGAAATGGCAATCAGCCGGATCTCTCGGATCAGTTATTTCTGCCAATGTCAAGTGTTTATTAGTCTTCATATCCTAGGTCTTCAAGTCTTTAAGTCTTCGTCGTAATGAAATTAATGATAAAAAAATATAAAATGTGGATGAGATGAAATGGGGACCGTCTTCCGAAAAAACAAAAAACGATCTCCCGCCAAAAATTTCAAAAGACATTTTGAAAATTTGACAGAATTATTAAATTAATCACTAAAGAATTATTAAATTAATCTGGGCTTGAGAGTCATCTCAAAATTATTTTTCTTAGTAAGTAGTTCTGTATTAACAAAAACAAATTTAAAATCTACCATTTAGAAATCTCGAGCCAATGAACAAGTGGGCTTGCACCTTTCAAATTTGTGGTAACTTTAATATTACCGTAAATATCCCTAGCTAAACAAATTTTTTGTCGGATGTCTGCTACTCTCAGGGTTTAAAATAATTTATTGCAGCAAACTAGCATCTACCATAAACCAGATACTCATTTGGGTATTTCTCAAGTAACTCATTATTCAGTTGACTTCGGTGGCTGATTTTTTTTCTAAATTTCAATATATTAGTAAGAAATTCAAATACTATATTTTATTTGGAAAATATCTGTACTGGAGGCACTCTTATTGGATGAACGGTTACGAACAAATTTTTTTTTTTTTGAAAATGGTGTCCACCAAATTCAACTTTATTTTCACCGGAATCAAAAATGTTAATTATGTTTTCAAATTATTCACATGGTAGTTCTATATTTAAAAAAAAAGTATTTTATTATAAATTCAGGTTAGCAAAACTATTACCGTTAAGGTACTTCTGATATATGTTACAATAAAACAATTATTTGATTATTACACGTTCTTTATTACGTTACATAAACTTACTACAATCAACTTTGGCATGAAGCTTAAAAAAGTTAAGTGTATAGTTCCTACTTCTTCATTTCTTAAATCAAAAAGGTGGAGCCTTTACATTTCTCTGTAATTCATACAAGATGTATGAATAACATAAATATTCATGCGGTATTTAAGTCTACGTATAATAACTTTGCTATCTGGCTTTTTATTAGTCTCTTGCGCCGGTCTAGCAGTCCCATGTCTATAACGACCTCATGGATGAATGGCAATAACGATGGGACGAATCATATAAGGGGCGCTACCTTTACCAGTTCTTTCCATCTATTCGCGAACGGTTGTCGAGGGAATGGCTCGAGGGTGGATAACTGTGTCGCTCAATTTCTCACAGGCCAAGGTAACTTTAAGAGCAAACTACACTCTATTAAATTAGTCGATTCACCTTTGTCAAACATTGTGGCAACGCTCAACACCTGATTCTAGCAGTTAACAGTCAGCTCATCATGTCACAATGAACGTAACATAATATAAGTTATGGAATCAGGCGTTACTTTGCGGAAATCCATGACATTAAATGCTATGAAATATATTTGGCTTAAATTCCGCGAGACAAATATCCAGGTCTGAAAGCAGGGCACAAATCCCACCGTCATGCATACTCACATGCACATATGGGTATCATGAGGATGCCCCGTGGAGGGGCGAAACACGTGTCGAGTATAGGTTTGGTTGCATGGCATGCTAATTATTTCTCACTTGTTTTGTATGTGTACATATGCATGATACCCATATGTGCATGTGAGTATGCATGACGGTGGGATTTGTGCCCTGCTTTCAGACCTGGATATTTGTCTCACGGAATTAAAGCTAAATATATTTCATAGCATTTAACGTAACATAATGCTATTCAAGC
This sequence comes from Diaphora mendica, assembly GCA_949125395.1. NCBI lineage: Eukaryota > Metazoa > Arthropoda > Insecta > Lepidoptera > Erebidae > Diaphora > Diaphora mendica. The sequence continues at coordinate 30,780,318 of OX421311.1, forward strand.
TTACAATTAACATCTGGTGCGAACACTATGTCGATTTTGTGTTAACTTCGATGAATTCCGTGCGTTTAGGCTATTCTACCGTACATACTATAGTAATCGAATAAAGCTCACTTAGAGGACCCATAATTTTCTTATTAGTGGTACGTCCCGGTTTGAAAAAGGTGTCTGCCTATTTTGACTTCATTTTGTCTACCTCTTTACTAACTTTGACTTTTTTTATTTCCAACTCCTCCGGTTTTCTTTTGATTAGTTTCGTTGCGGGTTCCAAGACAGTTTATTTTCTCTGGGACTTGCCGAGTGCCATAACTCGGTGTGTTCGTGGGTCACTGCTGTTGATCCTGTGTTGTGTACAGGAGTTACAGTGGTGGGTGTGAGGGCGGGATTAGTCCCATTAGCCTTTAGAGTCAAAGGCAACTCCAGTCTGTGAGTTTGAAGCAAAACTGGCATCACTAGATGGACACAATGGTACTGACAAATCTCGATAAGTCTTAATACGTTGCGTTAAAGAAGATGAAATGATTGACTGACTCTATAGTAATAAATCACTACAAGAACTTGATTGAGTGCTAAGCCGAGTCCTTACTATCGGTGGCATTCATTGGCTGTGTTATAAAAGTTTCAGTTACGATTGTGAAGTTATCAAAGGATCATCATTTGTATCGACTACTTCTGGTATGACTATTAAATCTTCTTCAAGGCATTTCAACTCTCTGAATCTTTTTCCGATTGTGTTTGTCCGAAGATATTCTACGCCTCTCTCTATGTATGTGTTGTTAACGACGAATTAATTCACTAACAGGCTTTCCTTCATTCTTCCTTTCATAATAACGATTCCTGTCTTTTTCCTTGTGTATTGCGTAAAGTTCTGGATGACTTCCGACTCCGACTTCGGGCTTTCCGACATCTTAGCCAATCTTTTCTTAGCCAAGTGACCTTGCTTAGAATCTGACATAATGACAATACTAGAACAAGATCAATATTTTATGATTTACGGTCTTAAAAATTTAGTAGAAGGTGGACACATAGCCACTTAAAACACCGAATTCAATACCACTGAAATCAAAATATTAAGGTAATTTCTAAATAACGTAAAAAATAATTTAAAATGATAATATTTACATCTTCTACTAAAATCTATTACATGTAATATATACTATTTTAATATTTTAAATATGATAGTTTAAAGTATATATGAAAAAAAGGGTTCACCGAAATCAAATTTTTAGTACACCAAGCCAGCGAAAACTGTTACTTACCTCTATAAAAAGGTGACCATAAGACGTACAGCCATGGTTTCTTCGTTGCTGTTGCAACACGACTGATGCTTTAGCTAACGCCAATAACTATCCTCACAGACAGTTTAGTTTAAGAAATATGAGCAGATCGGTGCGCGCCACTGATATCAACTCAAAACGTCGGACGTGTATACCATCAGTTGTATCATCTCTATTGTGGCATATCATTATTTAGTAATAATATAAAATGAACAAATAACTATTTGGTCATTTGTGAACACATGCAAAATAGCGTAATTTGTAAGAGAAAAAAAAAAAAACCGCTGCAACGTAGGGTTCGGACGCGCCACCGAGGTCAATATTTCAGTAAGTTTTATTATTTTTTACTTACTTCTACTTAATTTATCTAAAAAAAGACACAGGCCCTCCTATTATTTTCAAATTTTCCATTACATGTAAAAAAATGAAATAGTAAGTAATCAATTCAAAGAGATTTCGATCTGGACACGTTTTTTCAAGCGTTCGGAGAATGACCCATTTACTACTTCAAAATAATATATTCCTGGCAATAAACAATAACTTTATTTTACGCAATTGGACCGCAACTTTAGCATTTTGCAGTTGGCGAGTGTTTTGACCTAGAGCATATATAGCTGGAGTGGCAGCCGAACGGGCGGAAAGCGTGATCAGAGTCTCTCTCTGCAAGCTTCTAGCTCTTCTAACAGAAGAGCTAGAAGCTTGCTTGAGATAGACAGACACTACCCAAACTCAGTCAGTCTCTCTCTCTACTACTCCGATCACGCTTTCCGACCATCCACCTGCCCCTCCCGATATATATGCTCTAAGATCTAGCCTTTGTTGACATTGGCAATACTGCTTTGTGTTCCAAGGTTAGGTACTGATACAACAATATTAGCTTACGCCATCCAATACATTACACTTGGAATAATTTTTATACATAGTGGTACTTAATAGTGTATATTGAACATTCAAAATTGATTAGGTACTAATTACGTGTAGAGTGAAGTTTCTTATATTTTAAAACAGAACAAATAAAGTTGTTTAAAGGGCAAATCTGACAGTTTTGTCTGTCAATCTACGGACAGGTATGTACAAATATTATCGGCTTTATTAAAGAAAATTATTTACTTAACATAATGACAGAGGAATAGTAGAGATCAAGCATAACGTCAATAACTCCATCCAAAACGCATAATATGATATTATATTTTTTACAATTTTTACAATAAAGCTTAATGTCCATGTAATTTGAGAAATTGAGAAGTATCGTTTGACAGTTCTGAACTTCTGACAGATAGATTGAAGAGAAGAGAGGGGGTCAACTTGCTCGTTTCATTCAACAATAACCGATCATAATCATATCACAATGAGATAGGTAAGGATATCATCTCATTGTATTTACAAATCGATAATAGCTTATCAGATATATATGTTTAACACAGAAAAAGACAGTATATTATTAAAGCTCCGGTGTTACTAGTAAATCTATACAATTAGGTGATCTACACAAATGAACATTGATAGAAACTAATGAACATCTATAAAACAAACGAACACAATTAAATTATTATTTAAAACAAAAAAAATCAAGGTCTAGTTTCAGCTAAAATAGGTCGATAATACACCTTATACTATTTTTATTTTATTTTTATTTTAGTTTATTAGGGAAACAAACAGATACAAAATAGATAACAATAATATACAAGTAATTTACACATAATCCAGAACAGTTTCCAATTTAAAAATTTTAATTTAACATTTTGCGTCAAACTAAAAGTAAAAAAAAAAAAGAAAGTTACAATCTGAAACAAGTGTTGTCTTTAAATACAATTTTGAGTCCTACAAATAATACATTTCACAAAAACAACAAAAAAATCAAATGAAATTATCAATATATAAGTTAGTCCATATGACTCAGTTGTCAAGTTTAGGAGCCAGACAATCGTGAAGCAGCTTTTTAAATTTGGTTAGAGAGAGGTGAAACATATCCAACGAACCATTACGATCGCAAGTATTAATGACAATATTAATTATATTTTTTAGTTAACACATGCATATTATCAAAAACAGTAAGTCAGTAAGTTAATGAAATGATGACAGAGAGCACCTGTAGATCAAGAACCTTAAAGTGTTTTCTATGTATGTACATACATTGTACAGTTTCAGTCTTACTAATTATTAAACGTTTATTTATATAGCCTTTATGCATCTGTTGGGAAGGCGACATTATGAGGTTGGTCACAGAAACCCAGTCAATTAAGTCGAACTATTTATTTTGTATTCCTCTAAATAAATTCATAGGCATTGTGCAAGATCAATTTGTACGTAGTGTATGTGTTGTTCAATTATGATATCACAATTCTTAATATTTTTTAATAATTTTTCAAATCGTACAGTGCAAAACATACATTCCGCCATCATGACAAGAAACCCACATGGTCCGTACGTTCATCCGCAAATTGAGTTTGAGACTTAGGACCATTGATCTATTATACACTAGATTAGCAATTACGAACCAAAAATGCACAGGCCGAAATTTTGAGATTTCTCTCATTCGAGGCAAACTTTAGTTTAGTGTTCAATGTTGCGCCAACCGAAATTGACGTAGTGACACGTGACCTAAAATGGGCAAATACGTAGTGAAAGAATGCGATGCAAGATCAAAAAACTATAACACATCAGCACAAATACTTTTCACATGTATATATAGTCTATATGTTTTGAAATTACGGCAAATAACTCTATAATCGAAATATGGAGTGTAGAGATAAGGATTACAATCTCTAGGATAGAAAAGTGTCCGCCAAAATGCACTAATTAGGAGACGCCACTGTAACAAGACTAAAAATTTTAAAGAATTAAAACGATAATCAAATGAGCAAAGGATTCCGCTTTGCAATGACGCGCTTAATAAAGTTGTTACTATTTTTATTTTTCCTCTCTTTCTTTCTTCACACTCTCTTCGTACTCTAGGGCCACTGTGCAGCAGCTGTGGTCGATTCTCGAACTATTAGTTAGTCATGTTTGACGGACACTTTTCCCCATGAGAGCCCATAAGAGATGGTCCTCCTTACCCATATACTCCATGAATCGAAATAAAATAAAAAATCCCACCGAAAACTTTTTATGTAAAATGTCTGAAGTAATACGAATATTTAGTTTCTGAAGTAACGAAATAGCCAAGCCATACATTTTTACTGAGACGTAGATTTTTGAAGTTAGGGTTGGTGAGTTAGGGCGTGTAGATTCCGAAGCTTGGCTCTACATGAGATCTGATATCTTTTTCACAGGGTAAGCCATATGCAGTCGTCTTACCAACATTTAACATGAAAATGTTTTTGGTGGGATTTCATTTCTTTTTGTAAGTTGCTTAAGGCAGTATTTTTAATGTTTATTTTTCTATTTTTGGGGCGTATTTCTTGTTTCACTTAAGTATCTGATCTACGAAAGAAGATGTCTTCTTTCGAAAAAGTCCGTATACCAAAATTAAAACCTCTAGCACAAAAATTCATACAAACTCCCACCCCCCACTTTTGGGGGTTGGGGGGCAAAAGTAATAGGTTTATGAATTTTTTTGTTGTTTGTATACTAAACTTAGTTTACATATCAAATTTTAGCTTTATAGCACTTCAGGAAGTACCCTAACAGTTTTGATGATCATCAGTGTGTCAGTGACGAAATCGGTGTTTTTTAGATATCAATAAAATCTAAAGTATCAGAGCTATGCAATTAAAACTTTGTATGTTCAATAAGTCCACTATTGAAATCATATCGTGAGAATTTAAACGATCTGATATATCGAAAACTAAAGTACAGAGGGTTCAAAAAAACGACGAAACACTTTGAGAAAAGATAGGTAGTGCCCTTGCGCTTCGCTTGGCTCGTCTTGGCGGAGGCACGACCGTGCCCCCAGATATTTGATTTTTTTCGCGATTTTTATGAATAAATTTTCATAGGGTTGTCAACACTGATTCGCCATTGTGATGCAATCGCTTTGTCTTTGTCTAATTATAGCGACATTATTGTTCGACGGCTTGAGCATTTTTGACTTGTTTAAAATTTTGCCTGCACAAGCCCGGCCCGCGCGTACTTGATTGCGTGTTTGGCTGAGTTTTCAGTGTTCAAGCCGCAGTCTACTTCGATCGTTTACGCTTTGACTTCTGCATAGTATTTTTTGCATAAGCAAACATTGAAAAAATACTACTACTACCAAAAACTGTAATTTTGCTTGGTATGTACTTTGTCAGCGCGCCTAATGCGTCTAGTATTAAGCACCCCGACAAAATGTGTGTGACAAAAAAATAATAATTCATTAGGATCAATTGTAATTTAATTCATATTTCTATAACGATCGACTTTCATCAAAACTTCCACACCTAAAGAACTAATGAATAAAAATATTTCTATTTTAGTGATATGCAACAGGATAACGACGTAGTATCAGTCTTCGGCTTCAATCCGAGTCGTTACGACGACAGAATAAAAACATTCGAAAAATGGCCAGTAACTTTCCTCTCTGCAGAACAAATGGCTGATAATGGCTTCTACTACCTTGGACGTGGAGACGATGTTCGTTGCGCTTTCTGTAACGTTGAAATATCATACTGGGTCGAAGGAGATGATCCCACCAAAGAGCATCAGATCTGGTCACCTAACTGTCATTTTCTAAACAGATTTTCAGGTTTGGAAAGTGTAGACAACAAGAAAAGTATTTTACTTGAAAGAGATGTTGATTATGAGGACAAACACGCTTGGATGAATAGTCTCTTGAAAACATACAAACATACTTGGAAAACCAAAATGAGGTTTGTAACACTAGATTTATGTTGGAGGCTGAACTCTTGAAGAATTAAAGTTCTTTTGCCTAATAAATAAACAAGGTTCAGCTTTAGAGATACTTGCGGTAAATCTTTTACAAATGAAAGTTTTCTTTTGAAGAAAATAAACAATAATAAATAGACGATATTTTACGCTACTTGTTCCTTGCTTGCTTCCTTAGTAGGCAAAGAGTACAGTGAAGACAGGTAAAGCGGAATTCATCTTTCTTCTTCAGATTTCGTAGGATAGGTAATATACTATCTGACAAAATTTGTGATTTTTTAAAGTTAAGAGTATTACTAAATTGTTAAAGTTTTTATAAGATACTAGCTTTACACGCGGCTTCGCTCACGCATACTTTCATCCCCTGATTTACTCCCTTAGGTATGGAATTTCAAAAATTCCATTCTTAGTGCACACTTACGTTATATAAAGAACCTACATGCAAAATTTCAGGATTCTAGCTTCAGCAGTTTGGGCTGTGCGTTGATCTCTGGGTATGTCAGTCAGTCAGTCAGTCACCTTACTCTTTTATATATATAGATTACTAATTCACTATGTATGTTAACAAAATATTTCCTCAAAAGACGAAGTAAGTTAACTCTTCATGAAACAAATGCTTTTCTTGTTTAACAAATTACTTTCTATTATAGAGAGAAGCAAATGGGTCCCCCTTATTACGGGCTGCGTCCCCTGAAGCCTGCTTTCGACATCGATCTTAGACGTTTCAGCGAAAGACTAAAAACTTTCAAAGGATGGCCTGTCACTTTCCTCTCTGCAGAACAAATGGCTGGCAGCGGCTTCTACTATCTCGGACGTGGAGATACTGTTCGTTGCGTTTTTTGTCAGATTGAATTAATAAAGTGGGAGGAAAGCGATGATCCCACCAAAGAGCATCAGCGTTGGTCACCTTACTGTCGTTTTGTACGCAGGTTTACGCGATCAGACAACGTAAATTGCAAGAAAAGTCTTCCACCTGAAATAATTTTAAGAAGTGGTGATTATTATCAATTTGCACGAAAATATGAAGATTCTCATACCACCGAGAGTAATAAGTATGGTTCTCCTGTTCCACTGGACACTCTTTTAAACTTGCCTGGTGCAGCACATCCTTGTTACAAATCAGAAGATTCTCGATTACGTAGCTTCCAAGATTCACCATGCATGCGGCAAAGCCCTGAGAATTTAGCCGCAGCCGGCTTCTTCTACGTCGGGCCGGATGACGAAACAAAATGCTATTATTGTGATGGGGGTCTTAAGGATTGGGAACCTGATGATGTACCTTGGGAGCAGCACGCACGCTGGTTTGGTACTTGTGCTTACGTAAAATTAGTTAAAGGACAAGATTATATACAAAGAGCTATGACCAAAGGGTACTCTATGCTCGCACCTACTGTAAAGAGAAAGGACGTAGAATGGAGAACTTTTACAGAATCCCTAGAAGATCCTGATTTCAAGCTGTGCTTAATTTGTAATAAGGAGATTGTGGACGTATGCTTTATACCATGTGGACATATTGTAGCATGCTCTTACTGTTCATTGGCAATAGACAATTGTCTCATATGTAGAAGAAAGTTTCACAAGTTTTTGCCCATCGCGTTACTGTGACCGTTTGATGGCAAATATAATAAAAATAATTCTCTTTATTGTACCAAATTAGTGAAAAGGTTAATTATTATAGGCACACTTAAACTAGGGAAGTACAATTGGTGGCCTTATCGCTAAATATCGCAAGTATATTTTTGCGATATTTAACTGCCTCTGTGGCGTAGTGGTTGCGTGTGCGACTGCTGTGCTTCGGGTCTCGGGTTCGAGTCCCGGTTCGGACCGAATGTTTGTATGATCTGTAAATATTTGTTTCGGAGTTTGGGTGTTTTCTATCTATAATATATATGTATTTACATAAAAAAGTATAAATGTATTTATATCACAACACAAGCGCTGCTTAGCTTAGGACAGTTCGGACTAGATGGCGTTGTGTGTTAGATGTCTGAAATATTTAAATATTTTTATAGAATAGACACTTCAGAATTAGACAGTTTAGTTTTGGAACAAAAAAAATGTACTAGCTTTATCCTGCGGCTCCGCTCACGTACCGCGATGATTCTTATTATTATTTATTATTATTCTTAAAAGTGATGTAACTTTTTATTTACAACCGATTTAAATAAAATAATCACTAAATGTTAAGTGGAGGCAACCGCAACGCATTAATAAAAACAGCATTCATATCAAGTCAATCTGTTTCTGAGCTTAACGTGCACAAACGTACAGACAAATGTTGTAAAAATTTTTGTTTTGGGTTCTGTTGCATCCATAAAGCTCTCCCTTCAATAGTTTTTCTTATATATATTGTTCATGTACAGACAGCGAGCAGTTACGATTTTATTAAATGTTTAAAAAAAATGTAGGTATTGATTTGTCCAAAACCCCCAACCCCAATATTAATTTGAAGTTATTTTTGCAATATTTTATGTAAATTGAAAATAACACATTTCATAAGCGATTGTAATAGAGTTTCATATAGCGATGAATAAATAAATGACAAAAATATTGGATATAAACTACAATGATGAGAGGCAGCGCGCTGAAATTGATCTTGAGTGGACACCGAGTTTCAATGCGCGTTGGTTTTATAGTCTATTCGCCTAGATACGGTCACCAAGTCACCAGTTGTCCCAAATTTCTACATGACAACATCAGCTGAATTAATGGGACAATGTAAACTTACTCCAGTTACCTACTTCTGTAGGTAAAACACATGTAGATATATTTTAAAGCTGGCAGGCTCATAAATAAAAAAGAAAAAAAGACCAAACACCCATAAAAATAAGTGTTCAAACTTCAAACACTAGAAGAACGGCTACAAGGAAATGAATATCTTTGGTGGTTGTGTATCTCATAATTTCCATGTCAGCAGCTGGAAGTTGTCTCCACAGTGCATTTGATTCTATGAGATCTTTGTTGAATTTCTTAACCAGGGTTCGATCCTTGAAGTAGGGAACCTTACCCAGCCGTACGGGCCCATCAGATAAAACGAGGTCCTCGAAAACCCAGCCTCCTGGTAAAGAAGTCAACTGGGGCGCTAGCACCCCGTGAAATATAAAATATAACCTTAAAAACTTACTGCTGGAGATGTGTAGGCTTCATTGACGTCCGCAGCAATAGAGGGGGGCCCCTATACACCGTCACGGAGCTCCTGGATACTACACATACAACACTCTTACAGGGTCGGGCTGCTTCCCGATTCCGAACATCCGTTTGCGGCCGACCGCACGACAATGACAATTAACTTTTACAATGGTGGAATTCAAAACTCGTGTATATATTAATCAGTTCACCAAATATTAGGTGATAACAAGAACAATCCGAAATTCCCATTCCCAGGTGGTCCCATTGCCACCATATCAGGATCTGATGATGGGATCCCAGGAAAATCGCGGGAAACCGTAAATTTTTTTTTTGGCATGTACCTACTATGTTTTTCGTATATTTTCTGAAGTTACTTCGGTATTTGCGTCTGGTAGTCATCATTTCATGATGATGAGCCGATGATGTAAGGTATGGATAAATCTTTAAATGTCCTGTAATGTTGCAATGACAACACTGTGTGATTGTCTTTTCGAGTCTTTTGGCAAATGTCAATTGTTATTATGTCATGGGACTGTTGGATAGAATTCGGTCTAGGACAGTAGAATATATTTGAGGCGGGCCGGGATTTGGTTGCATTCGTTTCGGGAATTAGTTACCTTATTAGAAATGGTCTTTAAAAATCTCAGCTTTACGTAGGTACTACTCGGCTTTCCTTGTTATAGCAAACAATTTCCACTATTCAATGAAAACATATTTTAATGATACTGTACCTACTTTTGAAATGTTTAAACAGTTTTCTGTTACAAAATAATCAAAATAGGAAATATTCGCATAAACACTCAGATCGAATAAAAAAGGTAAATAATGCACGGCCTTTGTTCTTGTTGAAGCAAAAAAAAACTCAGCTACTTCCAAGTAAACACACGCATTAACGCACATACATGCTAAGAAACTACGCTACTTTTCGTCAGTATCGTACAAGTTGTCGTGCGTGCAGTAAGTTTATCTACAAAATATCTTCTTGTGCAATTAAATGGTATAAAAACTACACAAAAAGTCTCAAGGAATAAAATTTTACTCGTAAATACACACAAAACTATGTTTCTATAAGTTTTACTATTAATAATGTTAATATCAGAAAAGACGTTCTAAGAGAGTGTTGCCAGGAGTTCGTATTTCGAATAGTCAAGAAATGTGGGTAATTTGTAGGTATATTCATAGTCATATAATGAAGTAAAGAGTGATTACTTTATTTTTTAAATCGCGTACTTTTATAGTGTTCATTAAATTACGTAATGAAAAAACAAAGATTTAGTCTTTATAATGAAACATATACTGTCACTTTCGGGATATCTATCGTACTAATTCATTATCCCTTTAAAACCATCCTTAATTGATTACAATGGATTATCTGGGTACCTAGATATACCGTAAGCGACAGTATAAGTGTACATGTAGCAGTGGCGTAGCGTGCCTTGGTGGGGCCCCGTATAAAAATTTGTTTGGGGGCCTTTATGAAGGGTAAAAATTTCTCACAAAAGTAAAAAAAAAATGTTTGAATTTTAAAATAAATATTTATTCATCATAATTATCTGTCTGTCACTTTTTCCAAAATTTTTACCAACAATTCAAATTAAATATACACTCTCCTTGCCTTTTTTTCGGCAAACTGATTTATTAAATCATTTAGAGCTGATGATAACTGAACGCACGCTTTACGCGGCAAAAAAGAAATTGCGTTTTTGGCTTTTGTCATTTCTGAAATAAAAAAAAATGGGAAGTCTATTAATTTTTGGTTACGCACGTCGGGGGCCCCTGTGGCCCGGGGGCCCCGTATAATTGATACGGCAGATACGGCGGTAGCTACGCCCCTAACATGTAGGTAAGTATAATACACTCAGCGGCAGAAAAGTTACCCAAGATGAAAAGATGATCTAACTTTTTTTTGTGTTATAATGTGGTTGTTATTTTTTTTATGCGTGATGCGTTAAAGGTTTATAGCTTATAAGTCTTATAACATAATTTAAGTTAAAATTGACTTTTTAAAGTTTAATAACAATTTGGAAAAACAGTTAAATGTAGGTTTATTTATTTACTACCATACCATTAAAAAACTAGCTGAGCCCCGCGGTGTTACCCGCGGTACAACAACAACCGCGGTTAACGCCACGGGACAAAGTAAAAAAAACTATATAAAAAGTATCTATACCTGTATAGGCTATACCGACATCAAAAGAAGCTATTAAATTATACAGTCTAGCATATAATATTTAAATTAATACTTGTTTAAGCTAACGCCTTATGGGAATTGCATACCCTAATAGGATAAAAGTACCTTAAAAATAAATAAAGAGAGAAAAAGTATCATATGTCCGTCTCCTGGTTCTAAGCTACCTCCCCACCTATTTCCAGCCAAATCTGTTCAGCCGTTCTTGAGTTATAAATAGTGTAACTAACACAACTTTCTTTTATATATATATAGTTTTTTTTTCTTTATTTGGCTCACCAACAATTGATTACACTGATACAATAAAAAAAAACATTCAATGAACTTATAGCCTAGTGTAACAATTTCTTAAAGGTAAGCACATCATGCACTACTTATTTGTTAACATACTTCAAAATTGTCACAAGGAATTGAAGATTCTTACCAGACCCCGAACACTAAAAAACAAACATTTAGAGTTACGGTGACGATGCCGTAACCAGCGATGGTCAAAAAACAAGAACGCTTTTCTAAGGTCTTATAAATAGCACTTGTGAACCTACCAAGCGAGTCAGAGTGCACATCAACGAGATCACTGCAGCTGTTTAACAGTTTGGAAAGGCGGGGGATGGGAGAATTGGCACCAAGGACGATTCTGTGAAGAGGAGGATGTAAAGGAGTTATAGAGGTTCTTGGGTATTTTTTAGGCACACGGATTTTTATGCTGCTCAGTAGCTGGGGACAGTTAATTTTGTATCTTAGAATTTTAAACAGAAAAATGGAATCCACTATATCTCTCCTCTTTTGTAGGGATGTCATATTGAAATGTGAGAGTGTATCCTTGTACGATGGTTTTATTTTTTAGCTATCCCAGAAGAATATGCCAAATGCCATATAAATCGCTTCTGTACCCTCTCCAATCTAAGGCTGAAATTTATAAAGCGTGCTTAGGCTTTGCTTAGACTTACCTCACGAGTTAAGTGTGCATTGAAATTTATAGTCATTATGCTTAGCTCAAGCTGAGCAAATGCTTAGCATAGTCTAAGTCACCGAAATCCTTGACTTAGCGAATACTTACGCGCTCGTAAAGATGGTTCGATTGAGCAGGTAAAAAAACCGTAATCTAGTTTGAAAACTTTATAACAGAAGTCCGTAAGGGCATGCCAGGGTCAAAGTAAAAAGTTCTTTCTAGAAATTGATAATTAATTATATGTAATTGAAATCGAGACAGTCTAAATAATTGTTGACAATTTTTTTTATGGAATAGGCGGGCATACGAGCAGACGTATCGCCTGATGGTAAGCGATTACCGCCGCCCATGGACAACTGCAACACTTAGGGTGGGAGGGGAGGGGGTTGGGGGATGGGCCTCCGGTATCCTCACTCACTCGGTGAAACACAGCGCAAGCACTATTTCACGCCGGTTTTTTGTGAGGCCGTGGTATCACTATGGTCGAGCCGGCCCATTTATGCCAAACCGTTGCGCTCCCACGGTGTCAATCCGGTTTTTTTTTTGATGACAAGTCAAAGATACATTCTATTTTACTTGTACATGTGTTATTTTGGCCCTTTTTCACTTAAAATCAATAAAAAATAACGGTTTAAATTGATTGATCTACAATTATACGATAAAGATTATAAAATTACTAATATTTAAGTTTAATACAGCTATTTTAAAAATAATATGTGTTTGAAATACCTATATAATTTAAATAAATATGCTATGCAAATTGAAACGTTAAACATTTTTTCCTGACCTCTTGCTTAGCATACACTCAGTAAATACTTAGCCCAAACGACTATAAATTCGAACGCTAAGATTACACTGAGCAGGAACTTAAGTAAGTATAGCGTAAGCAAAGTCTGAGCAAAGTCTAAGCACGCTTTATAAATTTCAGCCTTAGTGTCTGAGTGGCGTAGTGAGGTCTCCATACAGTGCTACAATATTCGAGTGAGCAACGGACCAAATAATTATAAATCAAAATTTTAGTCTTGCTATGACGGAAATGAGTTATATTCCTGATAACAAACCCAAGCGTTCTTGCAGATTTTTTAACCACATTCTCCATATGTGGGATGAAGGTCAACTTCCTATAATAAAATAAAACTCCCAAATCCCTTATCTGTTCCACTTCTTGTATCGGGCTGCCACAAATATAATAAGTGGACGATTTCAATTTTATTTTTCTAGTAAATTTTACGTGATAAAACTTGCTGATATTTAGACTCATGTCGTTATCATCACACCACTGCACCAACAGGTCGATATCTTTCTGCAGCAACTCAACATCAAGATCTGATTCAATCACTCTGCAAAATTTTAAATCATCAACATACATGAAACACTCAGAGAATTTTAACCTGCTGGGGAGATCGTTAATAAAGAAATTAAATAACACTGGGCCAACATGTGATCCCTGGGGAACGCCCGAAGTGACAATATAGGAGTTGAAATGGAATCCATTGAGGGCAACAAAGAAGGAACGACCGTCAAGGCAGGACTTTAACCAATTAAGAAGAGAGCCAGTGATGCCATAGGCGGTCAATTTATGTAAAAGTATAATTATTATGAGAGACACGATCAAAGGCTCTGTTAAAGTCAGTGTATATTACATCGACTTGTTTCCCAGAGTCAATGGTGCAAGTTAGTGTCTCCGTGAATGGTACTGAGTTTGTGCAAGTAGATCTAAAACTCACAAATCCATCTTGAGAATGACTTTTTTTTTGTGTATTTGCTGCACTATGGCAATCTGTTCGAAAACAATAAGCCACTTGTTGGGCTGGAACTACATGCCCTGTTTCTTTTTTATTGTTGTCATCGAGAGCCAATCAATTGCTGAACTTTCCAGCAGACCCTCTTCTTGACTCAGTCTACAAATCTTTGGGTGAGACTGGGGATGCCTTGTCTCTTCAGTCGATTGTACTGTAGTCCACCCTCTCCACTTAAGGCCTGTGCGAGTTCGTTTGCATGAGTTGCTAGTTTCTCCTGGTATTTCAGGCTTGCCTGGACTATTTCCTCACGAACAGTGTTTATGCCTAGGTCAAGATACATGTATTTGTTGCTAATACATTGGGGTGTACTGAACATGGTTCTTAGTGCTTTACTTTGGAATCTTTCCAGTATGTCGATGTTGCTCTTGCTAGCTGTTCCCCATAATTGTATTCCATAAGTCCAGATAGGTTTTTAAAGTTGCTTTATATACCAACATTTTGCTGGTGTTATTTGCAAGCTTCGTCCGATTAACCAGTGAAGACCACGAAGTTTTCCATCCAGTTGTTTTCTTTTAGCCCAGATGTGCTTCGGCCATGTGAGCCTTCTATCCAGGTGCATTCCCAGGTACTTTGCATTGTCTGTTTGAGGTATTTCTCTGTTGTTAAGCTTAACCGGAGGGAAAGTGTCTCTCCTAAGAGTAAAGGTTACATGAGTGGATTTGGTTTCGTTTGCTTTGATCCTCCATTGCTTAAGCCATGATTCTACTTTATTTAGATGACTTTGCAGAGTGTGTGATGCAGTTACTGGGTCGCTATGAGAAGACAGCAAGGCGGTGTCATCAGTGTATGTCGCTGTAATCGTTTGATCATCTGTTGGAATATCTGCAGTGAAGATGAGGTACAGGATAGGTCCCAATATGCTACCTTGGGGGACGCCCGAGTTGATTTTGTAGAGCTCAGAGCTGTAATCATTGTACTTTACCTGGAAACTTCTCTTGACGAGGTATGATTTTAGTATCTGAAGAAAACAGTGTGGCAGTGACTTTTTGATTTTGAAAATAAGGCCCTCATGCCATACCTTGTCGAAAGCTTGGCTGATGTCTAAAAACACTCCGAATTGGTGCTGGTGGTGGTACGGTATTTAAGTGTACTTTTATTCTATTAAGAAGTATCCGTTCAAACAGTTTTCCAATAACTGGTAACAGACTGATGGGTCTGTATGAATTTGTTTATTCTAGAGGTTTACCAGGCTTAGGAATCATTATTACATGTGCTATCTTCCACTGTCCAGGAAAGTGTTCAAATCTTAGGCAAGCATTAAATATGTGGGCAAGTTTCATTACTGCCTTGAACGGAAACTTCTTTAGAAGTGTTGCATCTATATGATCATACCCTGGCGCTTTCCCTTCCTTCAGATTTTTAATTTCCTGGAAGATATCTTTAGGGCTAGTACTTTGTAATGGTAAGCATATTTGATTTGGTGATTCTAAGTAGTGTCTTATTTCTTCTGTATGTTCACGACAGCTCTCTGGGTGTGGATTAAATACATTGCTCAAGTGTTCTGCAAATGTTGTCGCTTTCTCTAGATCAGACCTAGCCCATCCTCCTCTATTATTATTGACGGCAGGTATATGTGTATTTGGGCGCTTAATGTTTTTGGTGACCTTCCACAGCAAATAGTTTGTGTCAGCTGTCGGATCGAAGTTTGAAAGCATGTTTTGGATTTTGTCGTTCTCTACATTGTTGATGAGATTTTTAAGCTCATGAGATAGTTTATTAAATGCAGTTTTATTATTTGGATATCCTGTATTTTGCCAGATCTTTCTTAATTGTCACCTCTTCATGATTTTTTCCTTTATTTCTTTTGGATAGTTGTTATTTTTTGGTGGCTGACCCTTTCGTTTAGTGGTCGCTAAGTTGGCTGATCTATGTATAAGCATGTTGAGATTCTCAATCTCGTCCTCTACACCCTCTATTGTGTCGATTTTTATTTTAAGATTGATTTCTGTTCTTATTACATCTCTATATTTTTCCCAGTTCGTAGTCTTAGTGTTATATATTTTTGAGGAAGGCTCTACTAATTGAATTGTAGAATTAACGTTCAGGATTACAGGAGTGTGATCTGAGGTGAGATCGGTACAGGACTCTATTGTTATGTAGTTTCCATCCATGTTTTTTGTTATGAAAAAGTCAAGCATATCAGGTATTCTATCTCTATCAGTAGGCCAGTAAGTGGGTTCTCCTCCAGACCAGTAATCCAGTTTCATGTCTTGTGTTACTATGTGTAGTTGTCGTCCTCTTGTAGTAGTCAGCCTGGAGCCCCAGTGCAGATGTTTTGCATTCCAGTCGCCAGCACTTACAAATCTTGTACCAAGAGTAGAGAAGTAATCTTTGAAATCTTGAACTGAGATTGTGTGTCTGGGGGGACAGTAGATAGCAGAGAAAACTGTCTCACTGTGTTTTTCTAGGACAGCAATGGTTTTGGCCTGGATTTTCTCTGTGCGATATCTTCCATCGAATAGTGTTTGATATTGTTTTTAATGGTGACTGCACTTACACCGTGGCTGTTTCCGGAGGGATGGTTTGTTGTATAGATTTCTATTAAAAGCGATGTGAGACTTAGATGTGAACCTAGTTTCTAAATCTAGTGCTATGTCAATCTTCTCCATTTCAAGGAAAGTTTCCAATTCTTGACGTCTGTCCGTCAAGCCGTTGGCGTTCCAAGTAACTACCCGGAGGTTCGGGATCATTTTTTTATGAGGCTGCTGACTAACTGAACCATGCCGTCCAACATTTTGTCCATCATTTTTTCCACCATTATAATGATGTTAATGACACCTGTAACAAATATAGGATCGGGTTTAGGAACATAAACTTTTTCTTGTTTGTTTGTTTCCTGACCACAAATGGTTTCATCATCGAGTATCTCAAAACTGTTCCAAGTTTATATAACAAATTCAGATATATTCTTTTGTTTTTTGTTTGTGTTGGTTATTGGACTGGTCTCTTTCCTTTTTTTCGATGTAGCAGGGATTTTATCTCTCTGCCACTCATTTTTGTTTGTATCTTCATGGTCACTGGAGACTGTTTGGGTTTCTATTGTTGGTCCTGTTTGATTAACGACAGGCTTTTTGATTTCTGTAGGTATAGCACAGAGAGAGTTACTTCTTGTTCTTTCAAACATACTGTGATGTAATGTTTGTTGTATTAAATTGTGTATTTTATTTGTGTTAGGGGTTTTTATATTTTTAGAGTTATCCATATGATTCCCACGAGTACGGACGAAAAGAGGTCGCTCAAAGGTGACGCCTTTTCTGTGAGAAGGCTATATACAATGATGTTCGCCAGGTTCACCAAGGTTGGCGCTAGGACCTGCCTCACGCAAGCCATGCATCCTGTCGGCACGTGTCCCACCTTAGGATTAGGGTAACTTTTTATGGAGGTTTTCTACCTCTTGGTCCGGGCAATTAAGCCAAGACCACCGCTTCTATGACAGAGTGACGGGTTGTGAAGGTCATTTCCTACCTTCAGCGGGTCAGGCTGGTTAGGCCGTCTGTTGTCGGGTTAATTGACCGTCGCCCAATGCTCGAAGTTGACCTTTTTACGGCTGGTGGGGTCTCTTCTCCTCAGCCAACCCTCCTCCTTTCACATACGGGCTTGGGACCGTCAACGGCGAAGTTTTTGAGAATCACTAATGAAAAGTTTAAAATGAGACTGTTTGTACGGGCAAATTAAGGATTCCAAGATCTTGCCGAAGATAGATAAAATTGAAATTGGCCTATAATTACCTACGTGATCACGATTGCTGCATTTATGGATCGGTACAACTTTTGCTACCTTCCAAATATCCGGAAATACTCCTGAGGTCAGAGATCGATTGTATATTCGTAACAGCGGAGATGTTAAGGAAGAAGCGCACGTAGAAATTAAGAAAGGAGGGATTCCATCAGGTCCGGCTCCTTTACGATGATCCAAAGATTTAAGTTTATTTAGCAGGGCATATTCAAGCACTGGCATAGACAAAGGCAAACTATTAGCTAACATGTCCTGCAAGTACTCTGAGAAAGGTGGATGATCTGTAACATTTCGTTGACCGTACATAGGAGCAACGTGAGCAGCGAACATTTCCGAGACATTATTGCCATCTGAAGATGATGAGATGCCATCAGTCATTAATAGTGGATAGGTACTGGTACCCCCTCGCTTCTCCTTAATGTAAGACCAAAATCGTTTCGGATCTTTATCCGCTATAGATATAAATGTTTATCCCCACTTGCAACTATCATACCTTGTAAATGACTAAAACCAATTTTAATATAACTTAACGTTTTGAAATGTACACATTATGCCCTTTCATTTGTGTACAGTGTACACATGGGTACACTGTTTTTTTAAACATTTTTCAATGACGACTTTACATCCTCTAGCGGGCGCAATATTGGATTCACGGCACCCCATTTGTTAAATTGTGATAAGTCACCAGTGTAAGTCAGAAAGTTACAGGAACCCTGCGGGCGTTATACAGACACAAAAACTTTCTACCTGCCGAGACAAAAACGATATTGGGGCAAACCTTAATTTTACCCATCTTTGATTATGGTGACGTGTGCTACTACGACCTGAATGCAGATCTCCTCAACAAATACGACCGACTTCTGAACAACTGCATTCGATTCGTTTTTAATCTTCGTAAATACGATCATATCTCCTCCTTTCGTCTTAAATTAAATTTGCTCCCTATTCGTCAGCGTCGTCACCTGCGCGCCGTAACGACTCTTTACACTATTCTTAACTCTCCTAACTCGCCTACATACCTAACTTCCTCTTTCCAGTACCTGGGATCCAATCATGACAGAACCCTACGTTCCACAAATAGTCTCCTTTTGTCGTGCCCCTCTCACACTTCCGCATGCGTTCATTCTTCCTTCCTCATTCAATTTGTCCTTCTCTGGAATGCCCTTCCCAAGGAAATCAGAACGGCACCCAGTCGTAACTCATTCAGGGTCAAGGTACGGGCTCTTCTAGCGGGAAGCATAACGGAATCATCACAAAGTTGATATCTAATATAATATTGATATGTATGTTTATGTATGTATTTTATATTTACCTGTTTATGTGTATGTTTATATGACTATCTGTATGGATATTTAGATTTGCCATTTTTTTTTCTCATTTGTTTCTTAATTATTATTTTTATTGTCTATTTTGAATTTTAGAATCCCTTACTAATGTGTAGTGCACCTTTTAATTCATTTCCACACCACCCAACGGTAGACTGGTAGAGAATGCCTGTGGCATTAAGTCCGCCATTGTACGTTGTGCATAAAGTTGTTAAATAAAAAATAAATAAGTAGTTTAGAAGTTATGAGAAATTCTAAACCACTTCTAAACGAACAGACAAACATCATGTAATACATACGAGTCAAAACCACAACAAAACAATTTTCGAATAACCTTCCGTATTTTTTCTGCTCTCACATACATGCCTCCTTCATTTACATAAATAAGTATAATCTAATTGTAATTTATAGGAAACAAACAGATTTATTTTTGCAAATTCCCTATTTTGCAATTTCCAAGGACATTTTTTTTAAAAGTGGCGACACTATCAGTCATACATATTTTAAAAAAATGGTTCATTTTCTTGTTCTACGTACGTTTTTTTATTAGAACTTTTCAATTCGTACTTTGCTATCATTGCAATACTTTAAACACACACACACACACACACACACACACACACACACACACACACACACACATAACACACATAGTTGAAACTCTTAAAAAGAATTTTCATCCACTTTTGCAACATTTTTTGTTGATTCTCTGCTCCATAGTTATAGCGTGATGTTATATAGCAAACTGCCTTCCTCGATATCTAACACTGAATTTTTCAAATCTGACTAGTAATTTCTGAGGTTAGCATGTTCAACCAAACAAACAAACTCTTCAACTGTGTAATGTTAGCATAAATTAAAATTATACACATTTATATGGGAATCACCAGGTTATTTGTTGGTTTAGCAGATTATGTTCTTATTTTATAAGTTTTGAATAAATTGTGGTAGTTTTGGACAACAAATAGAAAGTACAAAATTGATGGACTTTAATACCCATTGGTTGCAAAACTTAGAATCTACCTACTCTTTCCAGAAACCAGTGTCCACAACCATATTTGTTCATGTTCTTAAGTTCCTAATAGAAGTTGTTGCACCTTAGAGCATACAATATAATTATGGAGGGAACGCTAAACGAACGGAAAGCGTGATCGGAGTAGAGAGAGAGAGAGAGTCCGAGTCTAGGCAGAATCATGTTTTTTATGCTCTAAGGTTGCACCAATGTCAGTCATTCAATAACTGTGGCCATTTTTAATCATAAGGGAGCCAATAAAGTAGATTGATGTTAAATAACTACCGCAGCCCATGGACACCTTTTTTTTTTGTGCGGAAGTCCCCTCGGATACCACCGGTGGTTAATGTCGGACTCGAACCGACTAAAAACCGCACACCGTCTCGGGTACTAGAAGCCGGGGAACCAGATGCACCCTGGAAAGGAAAGTCCCTGGAACCCCGACGTACCTCGGACCACCCACTATTTGTAGGTGGCCCCCTCCTATGTAGGAACCCTAACACTTCTATTCAGAATAAGGCGCGAGCACGTTATAGAGCTCGCGCCGCCGCCCCGGCCTGCTTCTGCTAGGGTGGCTGGTGGCCTCACCTGTCACCCTCAGGCAGCCGATGGACACCTGAAATTCAAGACTCACAAGTGCGTTCCCGCCCTTTTTATTCGTCTACCTTATCTTTGGTAATGAGTGTAATGACATTAGCAAAAACGTGAAAACTTATTTTTTTTCCTTTTTAGGGTTCCGTGTCAAAGGCAAAAAACGGAACCCTTATAAATACGTCATGTCTGTCTGTCCGTCTGTCTGTCTGTCTGTCTGTCCGTCGGTATGTCACAGCCACTTTTTTCCGAAACTATAAGGACTATAATGTTGAAACTTGGTCCGTAGATGTATTCTGTGAACTGCATTAAGATTTTCACATAAAAATAGAAAAAAAAATACCATATGTACAGTGACATCAGATAGCTGCTGGAGCAGTGGAGGTTTCTCCGTAGTAGGTAGAGTTCAGATAAACCAGGAGTGTGCTGTAGTTTACGTAAACCGGATTTATTTGTACCAATAATATAAATGTAACAAGTTTGCCTAATCAGCGATTCTATACTACTACGCGACGTGTGTTAAGTTCAATGATCGATATTGTACAGCACATACAAAATGTGTTGTTATTCTATATATATTTTGTTAAGTGCGGAGTCATCAAATCATGTACGAGCTCGTACATATTCCAGACCCCGAAAAGAAGGTATCGGGCAGTAGGATAGGAATCGCTGTTAAATAGTTGAAAATAAAGTTAAAAGTAATAAGTAGTAAATAAGTAATTTAAATGAGTTGATATAAAGTTATAAGAGTGATAATAAAATAGAATTAACTAGGTTAATATAAAATTGTGTTGATTAAGTTAAGCTACTCAAAATTAAATTGCACGTCCTCGTTGTTCTTCTTTCTTGATGAACTCTGCCTGTCTTGAGTTCCTGGTCTCACAGCTGATGTTGTCGTTCGGGACCTAGTCTTAGTCCCGCGCTCCGCCACCGAATACCGGAAAATATTATCCTAGATAGTTCTAGTTCTAATTTGCTTTTGTAGTTTTTACGAGAGTGTATCAGGAAGGTTTTAGTTTAGAGAAGACACCCTTGTTTTAATGTTACAATGGAAGATGTATTGATAACGTGAATTGTAACGTCTTTATCGCATATAGTAGGTACGTAACGTGCATGAGTCACAACGTAATGCTATTCAAGTATTTTGTGTATGTAATTCAATCCAGCGTTCTTCACATAAGATATCTATATATATAAAAGAGTAAGGTGACTGACTGACTGACTGACTGACTGACATACCCAGAGATCAACGCACAGCCCAAACCGCTGAAGCTAGAATCCTGAAATTTTGCATGTAGATTCTTTATGTAACGTAAGTGAGCACTAAGAAAGGAATTTTTGAAATTCCACCCCTAAAGGGGTGAAATAGGGGTTGAAAATTTGTATGGAAGTTCGTCATTTCTTAAGTAAGAAACATGAAACTTTATTTTTGGGCTACTGATTAAAAAATAGTAGATACGTATTTAAGCGTTTCTGAATATTCTACCCCTAAGGGGTTAAATAGGGGTTGTTATTTCGTATATAGGTCAGTCTGGAAGTCTGTCATTTTTGAAGTTAACAACATGAAACTTTATTTTTTGGCTGCTGATTAAAAATGAATTGATACGTATTTCAGCGTTTCTGGATATTCTACCCTTAAGGGGGTGTAATAGGGGTTGAAAGTTTGTATGGAAGTCCGTATTTTTTTAAGTTAGAAACATGAAAATTTAGTTTTGGGCTACTGATTAAAAATGAATTGACACGTGTTTCAGCGTTTCTGGATATTCTTCCCGTAAGGGGTGAAATAGGGGTTGTTATTTCGTGTATAGGCCAGTCTGGAAGTCCGTCATTTTTGAAGTTAGAAACATGAAACTTTATTTTTGGGCTACTTAATAATAATCATTAGATACGTATTTAAGAGTTTTTGGATATTATGCCCCTAAAGGGGTGAAATAGGGGTTGAAAGTTTGTAAGGAAGTCCGCCATTTTTTAAGTGAGAAACATGAAAATTTAGTTTTGGGCTACTGATTAAAAATGAATTGATACGTGTTTCAGCGTTTCTGGATATTCTACCCCTAAGGGGTGAAATAGGGGTTGTTATTTCGTATATAGGCCAAACTGGAAGTCCGTCATTTTTGAAGTTAGAAACATGAAACTTTATTTTTTGGCTGCTGATTAAAATTGAATTGATACGTGTTTCAGCGTTTCTGGATATTCTACCCCTAAGGGGTGAAATAGGAGTTGTTATTTCGTATATAGGCCAGTCTGGAAGTCCGTCATTTATGAAGTTAGAAACATGAAACTTTATTTTTGGTCTACTTAATAATAATGATTAGATACATATTCAAGAGTTTTTGGATATTGTGCCCCTAAAGGGGTGAAATAGGGGTTGAAAGTTTGTAAGGAAGTCCGCCATTTTTTAAGTGAGAAACATGAAAATTTAGTTTTGGGCTACTGATTAAAAATGAGTAGATACGTATTGAAGCGTTTCTGGATATTCTAGCCCTAAGGGGTGAAATAGGGGTTGAAAGTTTGTATGGAAGTCCGTAAATTTTTAAATAAGAAATATGAAACTTTATTTTTGGGCTACTGATTAAAAATGAGCAGATACGTATTAAAGTGTTTCTGGATATTCTACCCCTAAAGGTGAAATAGGGGTTGTTATTTCGTATATAGGCCAGTCTGGAAGTCCGTCATTTTTGAAGTAAGAAACATGAAACTTTATTTTTGGGCTACTTAATAATAATGATTAGATACGTATTTAAGAGTTTTGGATATTGTGCCCCTAAAGGGGTGAAATAGGGGTTGAAAGTTTGTAAGGAAGTCCGCCATTTTTTAAGTGAGAAATATGAAAATTTAGTTTTGGGCTACTGATTAAAAATGAGTAGATACGTATTGAAGCGTTTCTGGATATTCTACCCCTAAGGAGTGAAATAGGGGTTGTTATTTCGTGTATAGGCCAGTCTGGAAGTCTGTCATTTTTGAAGTTAGAAACATGAAACTTTATTTTTTGGCTGCTGATTAAAAATGAATTGATACGTGTTTCAGCGTTTCTGGATATTCTACCCTTAAGGGGGTGAAATAGGGGTTGAAAGTTTGTATGGAAGTCCGTAAATTTTTAAATAAGAAATATGAAACTTTATTTTTGGGCTACTGATTAAAAATGAGCAGATACGTATTAAAGTGTTTCTGGATATTCTACCCCTAAGGGGTGAAATAGTGGTTGAAAGTTTGTAAGGAGATCCGTCATTTATTAGTGAGAAATATGAAAATTTGTGTTTTGGCTGATTAAAAATGAGTAGATACATATTTAAGCGTTTCTGGATATTCCACCCCTGAGGGGGTGAAATAGGGGTTGTAATTTCGTACATAGGTTATTCTGGAAGTCCGTTATTCTGGAAGTCCGTTATTCTGGAAGTCCGTTATTCTGGAAGTCCGTCATTCTCGAAGTTAGAAACATGCAACTTTATTGGCTACTGATTAAAAATGAGTAGATACGTATGTACGAACATATTCTACCGGAACCGGTTGTGTTTCACGGTGTCGTTCTCGAAGTTGTTCAAAGATATGTGTGGTACCTCGGGCAGACTTTGCAGTTAAGTAGAAACAACTTCGAGGACGAGGTGAACAGGAGAATTCAGCCGGGTTGGGCAGCGTTTGGGAAACTTCGTCGGGTCTTTTCATCGTCAATCCCAGAGTGCCTAAATGCGAAAGTCTTCAATCAATACGTCCTACCTGTCATGACATACGGTGCCGAAACGTGGACACTTACGACACGGCTGGTCCAAAAGTTCAAAGTCACTCAGCGTGCTATGGAGAGGGCTAAAACAATAATAATGATTTATTTTTCTCATCACAAAAGCTCAACGTTTCTCTAAGGGATCGCATCAAGAATGAAGTGATCCGGTAGAGAACCAAGGTCATTGACATAGCCCACAGGATAAGCAAGCTAAAGTGACAGTGGGCTGGCCGTATTAGCCGCAGAACTGATAACCGTTGGAGTAAGCGGGTTCGTGAGTGGTGACCGCGTCTCGGCAAACGTAGCATAGAACGTCCACA
Organism: Diaphora mendica; assembly: GCA_949125395.1. NCBI lineage: Eukaryota > Metazoa > Arthropoda > Insecta > Lepidoptera > Erebidae > Diaphora > Diaphora mendica. The sequence continues at coordinate 30,805,164 of OX421311.1, forward strand.
GGCCAGGTGGAATAATGATCTGCCCAAGACGGCTGGCAGGAGCTGGATGACAGAAGCTGAGGATTGAACCAGGTGGCGTGCAATTGGAGATGCCTATGTCCAGCAGTGGACTGTGATGATGATGATGAGATACGTATTTAAGCGTTTCTGGATATTCTATCCCTAGGCTAGACTGGAAGTCGGTAATTTTTTAATTTAGTAGCCTGAAAATTTGTCTTCAGGCTTTTGATTACAAATAAATGAATACGTATATCAGCATTTACGGGAATTCTATTCCTAAAGGGGTTAAACTAAGGGTCGAAAGTGTGTATGAAAGTCAATTTTAATGGACTATTGATTATAAATAAATACGTTTAAAAACATGAACACAGTATTCATAGATACTTACACAGTTTTAATTAAATACATATAATCAACTTCCACGCGAGCAAAGCCGCGGGCAACAGCTAGTTTCTTATATTACAAGGTAAACTCGTTCGTTGACTTAGTAACCTCATTTTACAAGGGGCATTGTCATTTTCTATATGTTGTACGGTTAAGTTTAAGTTGAAGATCCAACGTTGGCTGCTGAGTTCTTTGCAGTTCGTAATAATGTTATTGCATCGTGACTTCGCAAAATCTCAGATCAATTCTTTGGCATTATAAGTTTGTGTCTTCTAAGTAGTGTTCCATTTTTTCAATTTCCTCCCAGTATGATGAGAATCTCTTAATAACTATGAAATTTACAATTATTCCTTTATTTACTAGATTGTTTATTGTGAAACTGGTTATTCGATGTTATATCTAAGCAAATAAATATGTTTTATAAATAAAAATTCCTCCTACGTACCTCGAGTTCGGTATACACACAAACAACTGCAAATGCACTGCAGTGGCTTTCTAAGTAGTAATGAGTGCGATTTCAGAATATTTAACTGAAATAAGTACAAGTCCTAGCTTAATATAGGAAAGAGCAACTTTAGACTACATAGTGCTGTTTTTGCTGGTTATCTAAATTCTTCAATAATGATGAATGATAAAAAAAATACGTGTGGCACTGCCGCGGTAAAGCTATTGCATAGCATTTTTTATCAACTTATGCAATTATCATTTTTTATTTATTTTTTATTTATGCAGTAGTGTATGGCTACCATGAATAATTTATACATTATATGACATAACAAAGCTTCGTGTCCAAGGCAACGAATCTTCCTTGACGTATTTCAATACGACTGCACGGCCGGCTGTTGACATATTCATGGTATAAGAAAACAAGATCTCGCATTCCGAGAGTGGCTCGATTTAACATCACTATCCAGTTACCACTTTATAGCAACATAACACCAAATGAACTAACTACAATGATATTATATAATATCATTCACCAACCACAACCAGCGATAGTGATGATGACGTCATCTCGATCTCTCTGTCTTCTCGTCACTATATCTCGGAAAGCCACAGAGACAGACAGATTTCGGAGCAGATTCGTTGATTCGTCGTTAGGAGCAGCTGGTCTCGATCCGTGCGAGCTTCGGGTGTCTGGTTTTATTTTCGTTACGTTACGTTACGGAATTTCTTGATCTGTTCGCCGCGCTCAAAGGCCTCAAAGTCCGCGATAAAAGCTATGCAATAGCTTAAAATAATTAGATACCTTTATATAATATTCAATTAATAAGAAATTTTTTTGCGGCGCGCGGCGGTAAGACTCGTTATGGAAGATTAGCTCCTAGAGGTAGTAGAGCCACGCTGATTTCAGCACGAATGGGCCGGCTCGACCGGGGCGGTACTACCCTCGCACAGAAAATCAACGTAAAATGACCACGTTCGTGCTGTCGTGTTTCGTTAGTGAGTGCGAGACCGGAGGCCCAAATAGTCTAGTCAACAAGTTCCATACTTGTTGACTAGACTAAAAGATGCAGCAGCATCACTAGGCCGCCATGGTGTGGGTCGCCATACTGCATTGTCTGCATTCGCAGTGAGTATGGCGACCAATACTCTTGGATTCTGCTTATGCTTTCCATCAGGCAGAGTAGAGTCATTTTGGCGGGCCATACATAAAAAAAAAAAAAAAAAAAAATAGACATATCCCTCTCATACTGGATGATGCAGGTGAGGTGATCACTGGAAAAGGATGTTTCAGAGATCACCTGCGTGTGTCTGATCCGCAAGGAGCCAACGTCTAAGTGCCGCCACTGTGATGGTCGGTCCCTGGATACGCTAGCAGAATGTCTAACATGTGGGGAGCCGAATCGGTACTCCGCGGCGGCCATTGTAATGGTCATGATCTCGATTGGTAACCTAATTTCAGCCATGATACGAAACGAAACAGCATGGAACTTCTCCATTTCTTTCTGTTAGCAAGTTATGCTTGCGAAGGAGATTGCGGAGTAAGACCGGGAGAGGTGCCGGAGATTGCAAAGCGATCTCTTTCCTGCATAAGCGTATGCCTGAGGGTTCAGGTGAGGCCGTTTGTTGCCCTTGCAGAGGCAGACTGGGGTGGCGGCTTGAGCGCTGCAGAGCCCGTACCCTTTTGGGGGGCAGAAAGGGAACATCGGGGTTGCCACACAGAGGGGGCCCTCTAGAAGCCGTAGGTGGTCCCAGATATGTCGGGGTTCCAGGAATTTCCTTCCTAGGTTGCACCCGGTTCCCGGACGACAAGTCACAGACGGTGGCGCGGGTGGGTGGCTTTCCATTTTTGGTCGGTTCGAGTCCGACGACTCTGCACAGAAAAAAAAGTTTAGGTATATGTCGACTCTTATCGAAAATTTACACATGTATGTCAAAGTAAATTCCTTTTAAGAAAATTATCTGAAGATCAATTAAAGTCTAAAGAGAACACAATAATGATAACATCTACAATATATATATTAGATACACAAGATAGCGTTCATGATTAACAAGGACCATTTAATGAAAAAACATGCCCGATGTTAAAATAATTGTCGCTTCTATCATTATTTACAGCGATCGCAAGTAGATAAGTCAAATCTATTTAAATGTGGGTGTAATTATTTGATGTATTGGAAGTTGGGTACTACCTGTATAAGGAGAAGTTCTTTTTTTTTCGTCTTCTTTCAGGGTTTCGCTTTTTTTCTTGTAAATTATCACTTGCTCAAAGACACTGAAACATGACAAGACTATAAAGGTATCGCTTTTGGCATTTTGACAACGGAACCCTAAAAAAGTATTTACAGTAGGTAACATGAGTAGTAACTCCATAACAAGCATAGGGTAGATGCATAGAATGGCCGGTAAACATGTCAATGTTTTACATTCGTTGTAATCACAAAAAAAACGAATTCACGCTTAGTATTGTGAAAATAATTTATTTCTCCTATTATTTAAAACATAGTAAAAATATAAGAAATTATATTACGGTTCTTCTTCTTCTTCAAGTGCCTCTTCAATCTCGAAGGTTGGCCGTCAGTTTCCTGTACTCCTCCTTGTCGTTGGCCATGCGAAACAGTTGTTGTTTTATTAGGATTGACTTTATTGAAAATGTACAACCAACTCGAGACTCATTTTATTTAACGCTTATTGTAGGTACAGAAATAAAATCAATTAAGTTGCAAAGCAAAGTCTAAGGCGAGCTTAATCCACACCTGCAAACCTTTAGAGTGAATATAGAATAGTGGAGAACGTAAAGTGAAGGTGAAGTGTATTTATTTAAAGGTAGACGAAAAGGTATATAATTCAAACAATAAAATCATTCATTATTATTTTTTTGACTGCCTCGTTGGTCTCGCGGTTGGCGTGTACGACTGCTGATCATGAGGTCTCGGGTTCGATTCCTGGGTCGGACCAAATGTTTGTATGATCTACAAATATTTGTTTCGGAGTTTGGGTGTTTTCTATGTATAATATGTATGTATTTACAAAAAAAAAAGTATATATGTATTTGTATCAGTTGTCTAGTACCCAAAGTATTACGTACAAAATGACTGCGTAATTATATAATATTAGCAAAACGCGAACCGCGCGAATTCACTAGTATGGTTGGGCGTGTAAACTGTGGCGAAACATTGCCTTATAAGGAGACCGGAAATGCACATTGATGGAACATCGATATAGGAAACTTGTTGCTACTCGCCGCCAGGAGTCGCTACGGTAAGACATGCCGTGCTGTTCTTACCGATAGCAGGGTCTCAAGAAAAAACCAATGGCGTACCATCTTAATAGGATAAACCGCTCATTTCATAGCTCTGTTCGTGTCATCTCGGAATTGTTCTAGAAGCCGGAAACGAAGGCCAAGCTTCCATGAGCTTCCATTACCTTCGATCCCCGAATGGCAGTCTTATTCTAATTGCATATAAAAGCGGGTTCCCAAACGGGAAGATCATTTTATTTTTCGTATCACTAAAGTATCAGTGTATCTATTATCCCGAGGCAATATTGTAGAAGTTCTGAATAAGTCGAGATTATTCGCCGTTATAATTTTTAACAATAAAATCAGTTATAAAAAATTCCGTTACGATCCCCTGATAAGGGGACCAGATTGGGAGTTGAAACCAGATTTGGAGTTGAAACCAGAATTGGGGTTTGAACCCAACCACCAGACTTGGACCATACGATCGACCAGCCTGACCGTAGACAACAGCCACCGTCTCCAGTACGACCGGTGAGCGACGGATCAGAAACCAGGAGATCGACCTACACGGCTAGCCACCGGCCAGTCACCATCATTAAGACCCCACGCTGCGGGACTAGACCCCTTAGTTAAGTGGCTTAGGGTTCGACCCTGTATAAATAAAGAACTTTCCAGTGCTTAGAACCTCACCCCCAAATATATTTGTAACTAATTTAAAGTTTTTATTTATTTTTGTAGTAAATTGTGTTAAATCGTTTAGTGTTTTTTTTATTGTTCCCGCCGTAAGGCGAGGGTAACAATAGCATTTATATAATATATATAGACAGACCAACACATACACATATGCTAAAGGCCTGATCATTGAAGAGCGATATAATAATACATGGATCTCTTCCTGAACACACTCAGAGGAGAGCTATTTCGTATTGTAAGCGGCAAGGCATTCCATAGCTACACAGCCGCAATGCTGAATCCCTGAATCAGTTGTCATAACTGCTTGTATTACTTGTATTATGGGCAGAAGTTCGAAGGAGTAGAAAAGAGGAGCGTTGTTAGAGGTTAGATACTCCATGTGTGAATCGTACACACTGATATGTGGTAATCGACCTTTATATACTTACTTCGCGCCAAAGTAAGTATAAAATTGATAATTTTAAATCTACAAGGCATCGAAGACCTTGAAAATTTATTGATGTAATGACAATGTGTTCAGAGGAAATATCGTCAGTGTAATAAAAATGCCCGTTGAAAACGAACCTTGGGAGGTTAGTCAAAAATGTCATCTTGTCAAAATTCAATGAGTATGAACTAGTGAGGTATTACGGGGCAACGTATTCATATTGGGGAAAGAAACATAACCAAAAACAATATAAGGCCCAATTCGTTAGAAAAAATATTTCATAAATTAAACACCCTTTAAATGTGTATCATGTATAATCTAGTCATATTTAGTGTTATTGATAACTGAATTGTATAGATAACAGAGATAGCATTGATATGCCCAATTAGACAAGGCGGTAGTTCAAAACTATTGATACCAATGGAAACCCAATTCGAATAAAATGGTAAGAACTTTATTACTAGTGTTTTTAACATAGTTTATTTATTTTATAAGTACAATGGCAATGCAAAGTTATATGTATATGTTTTCAGAATTTGTTCTTATTGCTCGTGGGTTTTTTGTCATCATCATGGGGATTAGAACAACGGCTCTATGTGAAAGATACCATCCACCAGGAGTTTGACCCTCCAGAGATGAGAGTTAGTGGTAGGAGTAACGTGCAGATAAACTGGATAGAAATGCCACTTGATCATTGGGACCCACAAAATAGAGCTACATTTAATATGGTACGTCAGACTAAACATGTTTATACAAATAAATAAAATTTAAGTGTCTGTTTCTAATTACAAACTGATTTTTCACTAAATGCATATGTAAGTATAAACGGTACTTATCTACATAAAAAATCAATTTTGAAATCTTATTGTCTGTCTGTTTGTTCTGGCTAATCTCCGGAACGGTTGGACTGATTTTAACGGGATTTTCATTAGCAGATAGCTGATGATAGTAACAACACGGGGCTAGTAATTTCAAATAAAAACAGTAGGTTTTGTTAGTGTTCGAAGCATGATAAAACTGTTTTGATCACAACTCTTAATAGTGATCTCTAATCGACTCTATATTAGTGAAATGTAATTAGATTTAAATACGAACATTCATTGATCTGATTGTGAATTAATTTTAATTTGACTCATTTTGCTCTAATAACTAGATACACATCGAGTTGGTACTCAATAATTTTGAAATTCACAATAAAACAAGTACAAATTATTAAAAATAAAAAACCCGACTGCGTCAATATTTAACAATAAAACATATAAGTTATATATATATTCGTAATCACCGTAAAACAATTTTGATACCACACTCGATGTATTTTAAAAACATTAAAAAAAACTTTTTGGCGTCAAAAATCTTTATTTTTATTTTATTTTTATTTTGATGTACCCAGTGTCACTCTCACGACTAAGACGAATCTATTGACACCACTGACATAAAAATACGACAAGCCGTTTAGGCTCTAGGGCGTGCCAAAGAAATATACATACATACATACATATATACATACATACATACACTCGAAAAACATAACCCTCCTTTCGCAGTCGGGTAATTAGAGAAGTGTACCAGCACTTACAAATTATATCATCACTTAAATGCCAAAACTATTCTGCGTTGCTCTCTTACTAACTACTGTGAACTGTGTAGTTATAGTCGGTTCGATTCCACATTATGAACAAGGGCTGGGCCAAGGACTAATTAAATTCTACTTTTTACATGAACATATTGAACACACTCTTGCAGTTAGGTGGAAAATATAACAATAAACATAGTTTAAAAAACTAAAAATATGTTTACGAAAGTCGGTTTTAAACAAACAAACATACAGGTGAAGCTTATAAAAGCGTGTTAAAAATTAAAGGGGCTTGATAGAGTTCTCGTGTTTAGTTCAAAGATACCGGAACCATATTGATGTCGTAGTTTATTCTTAACTATGTGCTGTAAGAATAAGTATAAAACAATAATTTACGAGTATATATTCATCTCTGTATTAAAACATATTAAGACCGCAAAAGAACAAAATTAGCCTACATCAGATTACGTTTTTATGCCCCTGATTAAAAACTTTCTTTTCATCTCTTCGTGTTTTACCTCTTTTGTTATCCAAGTTTGTTCATACCAACAAAAACTTACAAAAATAATTTGTTAATTTTTAATGAAATACTTTAACACTACAATTTTAGCAGACGCATTATTTCAGTTTGGTTTAGTAACCCAATAACTACAACAATGAGTTTTGCTGTACAACACGATAATTTTTAACAGCGTTACATGTACAATGAAGAACATTTTGGTGGTGATGGCTCCCCGATTTTCATAATGGCTGGCGGAGAATGGACAATCACTACCAATCGGCTTATGAACGGTAATATGTATGACATGGCTGTAGATAACAAAGGCTATTTGATATACACTGAACATCGCTACTACGGTCAAACAATTCCTTTTGCGTGAGTATTTAGTATTTGAATTGCTTGGAATGTCTGTGTGGTGACGGATGAGGAATATAAAGTATTACCACCCCATTTATCCCGCGGGGGCCGTAAGTAACAATTAGGTCACATGAACACTTTCGTAAGTTAAAACTTTTTGTTGAGCCGATGAGTTCGGCCTTTTCTAACTAGACTAGTCCTGGGAAGAGAGAACGAAATAAACTCAGAGATCATCGTCTCCTTTTAAATCCAGACAATTTTTATCAAAATGCAAATGACATCCTATCATTAAATAAAAAACCGATAATTTGAGTCACAACTATGATAAATTGTTAAAAATAATATTTAAAAATGTCATCAAGAGCTTTAATTAAAGATGAGTTGGTTTCAAATCATAAATTTTCCTTACATCGTTATATTGTGTACTATTTGAGCTATTATAATTTTTCTTTTTTTATATTTACAGCAATTTCACTGCAAATAACTTGCGTTTTCTGAACATCGACCAGGCATTGGCTGACCTGGCCTATTTTATCCAATATTTGAAGCAACAGCCTCGTTTTACTAATAGCAAGATCATTATGTATGGAGGATCATATGCCGCTAATATGGTTATGTGGTTTAAGCAGCGGTATCCCCACTTAGTTTTGGGTGTTGTAGCCTCAAGTGGCCCGATTGAGGCAAAAATTGATTTCGCAGGTATGTACTTCGATCGATAAAGGTTGCAATGTTTCTGTCTCTGGCAACTGATGTTACTTTTGACATACTCAAGAATGGTTATAATTTTATACTTTAAATGTATATCTCCACTTATCTCTCTTCAAGAAATAAAGGATAAACACTCGCGCACAGACATAACTTGTAGAATGAAATAAATTAAACTATTGCACATGAATTCACCTTAAATATTTGAAAAATATTCTGCTGTATAACGTGGTGTCTTGGCTAATCTCTTTGTGCCAGCTTTGTCCGTTATTTCCCATCAATGTAGCCATAATATACCGCAACGAAGCGTTGCAAGGTATATTACTAATATGTTTTTAAGTTTTTGCATATGCTGATCTGCACATTTTTCACAAAATAACATATTCGGAACGCGAAAAGTGACGGCCCGACCACCCGTCAGAAAATCGATGGATATTTTATGTACATTAAATCTATACCTCAGCCTTGGCCCTGAACAACATGTAAATGTCATATAAGATTTTTATATAAGGCAATCAAAGGAAAATCTAATATAATTTAGACTTAATTTTCTAACTAAAACAAACTAAGAAAATGTACTAAATAAAAATGTTTCACAATTAGGCCATGTTCAGATGACGAGCGCTCAACGCGCGTTTTGCTAACGAGCGTTAACAACTCCATGTAAAAACGCGCGTTAGCATGTGTATTCCTAGAACAAATTACATATAGTTGTAAACGCGCGTTAGCAAAACGTTGAGCGCTCGTCATCTGAACATGGGCTTAGTGACTACGAAATTTAAACAACAAACTAAATCTATAAAAAAAATACATACAGTGGAACATAGAACCTCCTCCTTTTTGGAAGTCGGTTAAAAAGGTAGTGTAACATGAAGTCACTTACGCTGTCTATTCGCTTTGATCTTTTAAATGACTTAACGGATTTTAATACAGGATTTAGCACTAGATAGAGTGATTCAAGAGGAAGGTTTATATGAGTAATACTTATGGTATATATATATGGTATGGATATATTTATGGTAGAGAATTTCTAATTCTAAAACTACCGTGCAAAGCCAGGCCGACTCACTAGTTAACAATATTTGACATACTTTTTATATTCCAGGGTACCTTGAGGTTGTTCACGAAGCTTTCTTACTAGAAGGAGGTGAAGAGTGTATTGATATCCTTAGGCAAGGTATTCAAGATACTGTGGAAGCCTGGGAAACGGAAACTGGTAGACGGACTATAGAGGAATCTTATAGGTGCGTATGTTTTAAACGTTTCTTTCAAAATATTTGAAGACTGTGGTGTCAGTGAGTGTTATTGCAATATTTTCTGCTGAGGCGATTTGAAACCTTTTTTACGGTGTAGTACCTAAGTACTTTTATCTACACCATGCTATAATTCCTTTATAAACGTTTCTGAAACAGCTAGCTTATTGCCAACATTAAAACATCCTGTGTCATAATAACCATAATATCATCCAAACGAGTGTGTTATAAGTTATAATGTTGTACTAAATTTCATAATGCAACTCCTTTTTCAAAAAAAGAACATTTTCAGGCACGCGCCTTTCACTGCCGTATAAAAAAAGAACTGTTATTCGAATTCACGTCGTATCCGTTCGCATTTTTGTTCGATATTAGTATTGCAAAAATGTTTTAGTTCTTTGTTTACAAAAATGAGTGATACAAGCTTCGTATCATGGGTGTAGATAAAGTCTTGTATGCAAGTGTATATAATTAGGTATTAAAACACTAATGTGATACTATTATTACACTCGGCTTTGCTTCGTGTGATAAACCCACATTCGCATTTAATACCCCTTATTATACAACAGTTGCATAAATAACTATTACAGCTAACAAAGTAGTGTGAAAACCTTTTACACTTAGTTCTTATTTAGAAGCGTCTAAACAACTGAATCGATTTTAATGAATTTGGTGTTAATAGATTCGTAATACCTAATGGCTTCGGTGACATAGGCTATATCAATTTTATCAGAAGGTTTTATGTCTAGACTTGTGGGTTATAGCTTTTAAAGGTTTTCTTGTCTAAGTGATAATTTTTCTCATGCAGATTATGTAATGGAACTTTTGACTTCGACAACCGATGGGACATGGGCTATTTCTCTGGAATGATCACTTGGACCTTTTCGGGTAGAGTGCAGTATGCAGCTCCTGGTACATTGTCGGCAATATGTGATAATTTTAAAAATAATGTCTATGGTGAGTACAATAGTTTTGTTTCAATTGATGTACAGTGAAATTAGTCTCGAGAAATTTTTGCATATGTAGTGGTGTGTATATTACTCAGATCTTAGAGCGCGTTTCCACTATATCGTTCTGGCCTATACAAAAATGTTTCGATATCCTAACATTACTATTTAATTTTATACTTATCCCTAGCAACACTCTGATTTTTGGTTTCAATAAAAACAAGTTTTTATTTTAAAGAAAAAGGTTTTGACTTTATAAAAACCGACTTCCAAAAAACATCCAACGAAAACTCTCTGCCAAAAAAACACTTAAAAGCGTAAAATAAACTGGTTCTTCATAAATTGCCTATACCTAATTCTTTATTCATTTAAATAGTAGTATTATAATGTGTGCTAGGTACCTAGAATCTGTTTGAAGCCGGTGCCAAGTAACTATCGCTTAGACTTTTGTAATTGTTCGTTTGTATTCTTTTTGGCTTAGCACCGACTTCAAACAGATTTTAGGTACCTAGCACACATTATAATACTACTATTTAAATGAATAAAGAATTAGGTATAGGCAATATATGAAGAACCAGTTTATTTTACGCTTTTAAGTGTTTTTTTGGCAGAGAGTTTTCGTTGGATGTTTTTTGGAAGTCGGTTTTTTTTTTATAAAAAGTTTTTATTTTTCAGTTTTTAGTGCAAACAATCGTAGGTAAGTAGTAAGTTGAACTATTTCATCAAACTTCATCATCAAGAATACAAATTAAGATCTATACGTACATGTAATATTAAAATCATCCTCTAATCCCTAACTGTTGAAGAGTTTAACCTTCTATCATCAGCTCACCTAAATAACTTGAAAGTATACGACTTAAGGTCTTTAGATACGTATGAAATTGAAAGAATTATCCTTTAACTCCTAACCGTTGAGGAGTTGTACCTTCCACCTTCCATCATCAGCTTACCTAAATAATTTGAAAGAATACGACTAAAGGTAACATATATACATATGATATTGAAAGATTTATCCTCTAACTCCTAACCGTTAAGGAGTTGTTTCTTACATCATCAGCTCATCATCATAAAATGATGACTACCATACGCAAATACCGGTGTAACTTCAGAAAATATATGAAAAACATAGTATGTGCCTATAAAAAATGAGGGTTTCCCTCGATTTCCCTGGGATCCCATCATCAGATCCTGATATGCTGGCAATGGGACCACCTCGGAAGCATACCCTTTTGAACACAAAAAAAAATTTCAAAATCGGTCCACAACTGACGGAGTAATCGGTGAACATACATAAAAAAAAAATACATACAGTGGAACATAGAACCTCCTCCTTTTTGGAAGTCGGTTAAAAAAAAAGGTGTGTGTGCGATTCACACACGATAGAAGTGAAACTTCAAAGAGGAGAGACCGATATAAATATATATTTTTTTCCTTTCCTTTCATCTAGGTTTTTAAAACTCCGGGGGGCCTACGGGGGGGTCAAAATTTATGCGTTTATTTTTGGCCTAGGACGCACCGTTTCCGAGATATTTCAATCTAAAGCAAAAAATCGTCACTTGATAGTGGAAAGTGGAAACACGCACAAAACCAGAATAAACCAGTTTACGCTGTCCGCAGGTGCCACGTGCAGTCCGGCGTCAGTCGCTTGGTACTGTTAGAACATAAAGCACACATTTCATTCAAAAATTATAATTATTACGTTAATTGTTAAATTTTGTATTTGTTGATTGTTGTTATTGTTTGTTATTATTGTTATAATATTTGTTGAAGTTTTTAATTTGTGTGTAAGTGTTGTAACTTTATATTGTAAATTCAAAATGGCTCCAGTGTTAAAACATGGTCGAGGCAAGCCTTTGACTTCTCAAACTAAAGAAGTTTTGTACTGTTTGTACAAATATTTCGAAAATGAGTGTAATAACAACCCGAGCAGTATTATGACCCCCACTCAATTAGTTGCTAAATCAACAGGAATTTCAATAGCATCCGTCAGAAAGGTAGTATCAGAAAGCAAATGTCGTCCTTCAGATCAGGAAGTAACATTTAAATCTCCTAAAAAGAAACCGAATCGTAAACCTACAATAGTAATCGATAACTTTGATCAGCAAGTTATCAGAAGAACAATTCATGACTTCCACATCACAAATAAAGAAGTTCCCACTTTGAAAACTTTGCACGCAAAATTGAGAGAAGATATCGATTATAAAGGTTGTGTCAGCACGTTACGAAAACACGTCATGTCATTAGGTTTTAATTGGAAGCAAACAGAAGATAACCGGAAACTTCTTATGGAAAAACACGAAATTAGATACTTGCGAATTAATTATTTGATGAAAATTGCTGAATATCGTGAACAACGCCGACCAATTGTTTACACCGACGAAACATATATACATACATCACATACCCTCTCGAAATCTTGGTCAGATGGAAGCACTTCAGGTTTGAAGCAACATATATCGAAAGGCAACCGCTTAATCATTGTTCATGCCGGTGGTATGGATGGCTTTATACCAAATGCATTGCTTATGTTTAAAGCCAACCAAAAAAGTGGAGATTACCACGACAATATGAACTATGACAACTATTCAAGGTGGATTCAAACTCAATTGATACCCAACTTACAACCAAATAGTGTTGTTGTTGTTGACAACGCACCATATCATAACTCAATACAAAATCCTGCACCGAATAGTAATTCTAGAAAACAGCAAATGATTGACTGGCTGACATTGCGAAACATTGAGCATTCATCCACGTTGCTTAAGCCTCAATTATATGAACTGATTCTGCAAAACAAGGCGAGATTTGTAGAGTACAAGATAGACGAAATATTACGACAGCACGGTCATACTGTGCTGCGTTTACCACCATACCATCCGGAGTTTAATCCTATAGAAAATATATGGGGGATAGTGAAAACATATGTTGCAAAAAAGAATGTCGCAATGAATATGAAGATTATAATGTCATTAGCTGAAGAAAAAATGAACGCCATAACTGTAGAGGAATGGAGAAAAGTTTGTCTGCATGCTATTGAGGAGGAAAACAAATATCAGGGTAGAGACGCAGCTTTAGACACAATATCAGAACGAATCATAATTAATTTAAATAATTCATCTGATGAAAGCGAGGATGGGGATGATTGTGATATGCCTGGGGTTGATGAATTATTAGAATAAAACATTTATGGCCGGAGAACACCTAATTCATACACGTCTTCACTGAAGTGAAAACCGGCATTCACTGCTTGTAATGTTTGGAACTGGCTTGTCTGCCTCATATAGTTCCATAGATTACAATGCAGTGGATACACATTTTCACGTCCGTATTAGTACGTAGTGCGTATGCGTAGACGTGTACGCATTTGGTGTGCTCCAGCCACAAACGTATATTACCTTTAAAAAAATAAAAACTAAAAATAAAATGTTGTTTTTTTTTATTTGCTGACCATACACTACTACAAACGCAAAAATTTCTCCAAGCTAATTTATCTGTAGCCAACTTTAATAAAAAATATGAAAAAGTCAGAGCATAAACATTGAAATAACAAATGAGTATTGTGGTATTTCAAATATATTAGAATTTCCTTGTTTTTGACATACATAAAGTTTTAAGAATAGAAGACAGATGCTAAAATGCTTCTTTATTTCGTGCACATAACAACTCCAAATATCAATTTTGTTATCACGCAGTTTAAAGACATATCTGAGCAAGTTAATACTTTTGTTTTGTACGTTGTGCATAATCAGGTACCACTCCTATGAGTCAGATCGGTGGGTTCACAGCATTGTTTCAAAATCTTGGTGACAACTCATGCTGGAACATTAAATTTGACAACATGGTGGAAACCTACAATCGCCCAACTAACTGTAAGTATAACATCTCAGATTATAATAATATGACATACCTGTATATACATATCATACATATCCGTATACCTAAAAATAATCTATTGGCAAACAATCATTTTGTTATTTGCAATCCTAATTGTAAATAATCACAAATTTAACAAAAAAAAAATGACTTCATGAACTGGCCCAAATCGACCACACGGGTCCAGCTTCCAAATAAAAAATAATCATTAAAATCGGTTCACCCAGTCAAAGGTTATGAGGTAAAAACATTAAGAAAATACAGTCGAATTGATAACCTCCTCCTTTTTGAAGTTCGGTTAAAAATAAATTGATTATGTATATATTATACAGAAACATGTTTTCTTGCTAAATATGGCAGCCCTGTGGCAAAGATGCAAGTTGCATAGAGTCTTTTTCTATTCTTCGTTACTAATTTGTTTTCTTGTTTGTGATCACGTGACTTAACGTTGAAAGACTTCATTCCCACACTTTGTTAGTTTACTATTATCGTTCACGTTTGGAGAATGTCAACGTAAATTCAAACAAACTACTCGGAACATATTCTATAGTGCGCGATTCATCTTTAATTATAATTGGATACTGATATTAAATGTTCTATTTTGTAAAATTCGTACAATCTGAAAACTAACCACATTCAATTTTTTTTAGCCAGGGCTTGGTATTTTCAAACTTGTACGGAATATGGTTATTTCCAAATAGCTCCAAAGTCCGGCACTGTTTTTGATCCGTTGAAATGGCTTGATGTTGAGTTCTACGTTGAGGTTTGCAAGAGAGCTTATGATGAAAGGTAAGGTTGTAACCTTTTAAGAAAGAGTACGCTCTTTTTATAGATAAACGCGAAAGTTTGTAAGTATAGATGGATGGATGGATGGATGGATGGATGTTTGTTACTCTTTCACGCAAAAACTACTGAACGGATTTGGATCAAACTTCACAGTAATTAGCTTATACATCAGAATAACACATAGGCAGTAGCCTATGTATTATTCTGATGGTAAAAAATATTTTACCGCGATAACCGACATATACGCGGGCGGAGCCGCGGGCATCCACTAGTAAAATAATAAAGCTAAAACATTGATAGACATTATACACTTATTTGATTTCTTAAATTGTGAGTTTTTGTTATGAGATGTTCTATAAGGTTATTCACTATAGATTATATATTTATACATATATAACAGCATGTTAAAAGCTATTTATATATACATCTAGATTTGTAAGAGTTCCGATAGTATTATTAACAATAATTCAAGTGTAAAATCCAGAAAGATGCCTTAGCCGTTCTAGTTCAGTCTGATCTTAAATTAGTTTCGTGGTAGTAAGATATTAGAGTCGAATAAAACTTAGATTATTTAATTCTTTGGAAGGGATTGAATATACTTTTCAAAAAAAGTTTTTCGTGAAATTAGTATTTAAGGGTATATACCTAAAACTAAAAAAAATATCAAAACATCTAGCCGTGAACTGTGACAGGCTACTGGTACAATAATAGTATGCCAACCATCACGGATTGACCAAGACCAGGATAGTTGGCGATCTTTTGGGCAATGTCTTCGTTTAGGAGAGGACGGTTATTGAGAACGTGCACGGCATTAGCGCCATCTTGCAAACGTAACTCGGGCGTTTATCAAATAGTGAATGACAAGTTCTTATTACTTTATATAAAATAAAGTAAATGAATAATATACACAAAAAGACAGTAAATAGTATTTTTATAGGTAGCTCATTTTTAAAGCAACAAGTGTGAAACTTGTACTTGGCTAAGCTTGTGAACTAAACCCCTATTGTTGCACATTTCTGACACGGCATGCGTGTGATCGTTGCCTATACCCCCACTATATACTTCGCACGAACCCAATAGTCTGAACAAGAAGAAGATCTGCCTTCTTGACAACCAAAAAAAAAACAAGTTTCAGGTTTAACTAATCAATATATTTGTATGTAACAGTTTTGACGAAGCTTTTGTTTACGACGCTGCTGATCGTGTAAATCTAATTTTCGGAGCATTATCACCAGAAGTGAAAAACACCATCAATATCCATGGCTACATTGACCCATGGCGTGCTCTTGGAGTATACGACAGAGATATACACGAAACATCGCCAACTTATACCGTACCTAGGTAAGCTATATCATGATTTTCAGATTAATGTGAGAAAAGAAAAGTAATGTTACTATTTTGCGCAATGTGCCGTACAAAAGTTTTCTTTGAATGTAGGGTCTATAATCACAAATTTTAACAAAAAAAAACGACTTAAATCTGGACCAAATTAAAATGGGACCACACCGGGAAGTAACAGCTTTTAAATAAAAAAAAAATCATGAAAATCGGTTCACCCAGTCAAAAGCTCTGAGGTAAGAAACATAAAAAAATAAACAGTCGAATTGAGAACCTCCTCCTTTTTTGAAGTCGGTTAATAACTAATTGTCTACGGTTACTTTTAAGAAACCGGTTTACCATAGATACTTAGTTTAGTGACTAAACTAGTAAAGAGACTAAAATTTAGTCTCTTTTTGTTAAGCTAACGTCTTTTTCTCATCAACATGCATTCTTTTCTCTTTAAGCAGGAGGGCGCTAGTCATCTATAAATATTTAAAGGATATAAAATTAATACCTAAACAGATTTAAGTCGCTACAAATCTTAGTGGTACTAAAATCCATACTAATATTGTAAATTCGATAATAACTCTGTTCATATATTAGAATTCCCTTGCCCTTGCATGTAGCCCGAAGTACCACCAACCACAGAAATCAGTCTTTTGCATAAGATCCGCTACTTGTGTTAACGAGTTATGTGACTTTCCTGAATTGGAGTTATATAATACTAGTCCAACTGTATTTAGGCGTATGTGTTCTAAGCGCTGGTTTGAATCGGATCTCTGACTGTTCTATTTTAAAATAAGTGATGTGTGTGCCCAAATACAAGTGCACTCTCTGTTCCCTTACTCTAATAATCCGATGGGACGATTATCCGATACGACCAAAAGTAAAATAAGTATTACATTATCAATACCTATAAATACAGTATATATGTTTTCTTTTTTCCAGAGCATCACATTGCTTCGATATAGGGGCGTGGCGAGTTACGGACACTATTCAAATGACTGCAGTACAACAAAGAGCACGTAGAATAGTAACGTCATGGCTCAACGCCTAAACTTAACGTTCTTATATGCAATTAAACCTCTGAAATAAGCATTTTAGTTTTATTTTAGTTCCTGTTCGAAAAAAAATAGACAAAATAATACAGGACACATCTTTTATGTTTCCGTAGAACAAAATGAAGTCGGTTTTTGTTCTTGGACGCTTGAATCTATCAAACTGCTCAACGGATTTTAATGTGCTTACATCAATAGAGAGTGACTAAAGATGAAGATTTATACTGTTACGTGTTAGGGTTCGATAGATTGAGAAATAAACCTTCTGACGTGTAAAAGAGAATTTATTTAAAACACTCTTAAAATCACAATATCCATTAGAATAACCGCCGAGGTCGCTAGGTTAATCACTAATATCACTTCAATATTTATAGCACTGTTGCTCGAACAGAACTGAACTGCGGCCCACGAGAGTTCGTATTTATACCCATTATGACTATTACTAGCGCATTCGAGAAATGTCTCGAGATTGCTGGAAGCAACAATCAATCGATATTCGACGCTATGTATATCGAAGTAAGGTGCAATATTTCGTATCTTAGGAGATCAACGAGAACTTTCTCAAGCGTTGTTCGCGAATAATCTTTCTTGGTAACAATACGCAAAAATTGCTACAGTAATCAATACAAATAAATAAAATTGGAGTATCTGTTTGTAATATTAAAATAACCGCTTTTACTAAATGCTGTGTATGTACTTATGTCAAAATATTTTTTGAATCTTTTGTCTGTCTGTCAGTTTGTTGCGGCTAATCTTTGGTGGCTGGACCGATTTTGACGGGACTTTTACTGATAGGTAGCTGATGATATGAGGAGTAACTTAGGCTACTTTTTTTACTAGCTTCGCCCCGCAGCCACGCTGGCCAGACGGCTTGGTAGTTTGTTTCAAATTTTCCTTCTCCTTGTAGTGCTGTTGTTCTTAAGAGTTTACTTCCATAGTCGGATTTTACGACACCCACTGGATGAACACTGGTGATGCTCTATATTCTTAATATATTACCAAACGTACTATTTACGTCTCATATCTATACAATTCAATAAAATATTAAGTATCTGTTTCTAATTTCAAATTAACAACTTTTCACTAAATGCATTTGAAAGTATTTACGGTACTTATATCAATAAATCGTTATTAAACATTTTTGTCCTTCTGTCTGTTTGTTCCGGATAATCTCCGGCATGGCTTTATTAATTTTCACGGGACTTTCACTAGCATACAGTTAATGATATAAGGAGTAACTTATGCTAATTTTTTTTTACTAGTTTCACCCCTCGGCCTTTCCCGCGATTATTGTTGTACAACAACAACCGCGGAAATCCGCTAGTCTATAATAATATAAGTAAGTAATACCTACACGTTTGAAAGGTACCTATATATAATGAAACTGTTTTTTTTTTAATATTTGGTAAAAGTATTTCTCCATCAGGAAATTGGCTTTTATTTTATTGTGCTGTCCAAAGTAATGTGATTGAGTTGTTTGTAATCCGTTTCAGATTTTATAATTTCACGCTTTTATAGACAGAGAGGCTTCACTTTCAGTCGCAAAATAAAATAAATGAATTGTGTTACAGCTAGGTATGTTCTTTCATACAACTTTTATTTTAGGTCATTAAAGTAAGGCTTTAATAAAAACGTAGTTTAACATGCGCTCTATAGTTTCAGTAAGTTAAGAAGGTTATAATATGCTCAACTTAATTATGTATTAAAATTTTCTCAAGTCGCACCAACGTCGTCTGCATAATCTGCTTTTCAAAGCTATCAATCTAATGACATTTAATTTTTTTATAAGACTACTCCCACACTAAGAGTACATCCAGTGTCGCGGGGGACTTTACAAACATACATGAAAAGGATACGAAGAAAACCCAGACTCAGAGCAATAATTTGTGGATCACAGAAAATGTTGTCCCATGTAGGATTTGAACTTACAACACTTGACGCCTGAGTGGCGTGGTGATCGTTTCAACCAGTCCGTGCAATCATGAATTAAGTAAACCTTAGAAATAATATAAGTAAAATTTTGATAGTGATTACATACAAATAAGTAAAAAGCATAATTTTAAAAAAGCATAACATAACGAAGCATCCCTGATGTGGGTCACCATGCTGCATTGTTGCATTCGCAATGAGTATGGTGACCACCACTTTTGGATTCTGCATAGCTTTCCACCAGGCAGAGTAGAGTCACTTTAGCAGGTCGATATAAATGAAAGGATATGAAAGGAGGCACGAGGTTTTGGCTTCTATACCACAGTAGCCGGATGGGTTGGCATGTTGAATCTTAGAAATATATAAATATGTATTAGCTTGTAGCAGTTCACTGCTGAACGTAGACTTTTCCAACCTATGCCATAACGCCGTCTTCGTCTTCTACATCCAATTCCTACTACTTACCTTTTTAGGTCGGCTGTTGATATAGCCAAATGGAATCGTTCCATACAAATTGGTTTCAGATGGATCAATAAGGAATATGATACTTCAATGTTAGTTAAGACCGATATTGCCGTTACTAACAACCAAGTTTATTATCAAAACGCATTTTTGGTTTTTATCTTTTGTAATAATTTACTTTTTTAAGCATTTATTATCCTCTCTACACTACGGTACCTGTCATACCACTGAAATTTGGAATGTAAATGTTGTTTATGTTTCCACAGGTCGTGATAAATTTGCATAAGAATGATTGTTCTAAAATAATACAATAGTTTTCACTCTTGAGTTGGCTTAGGGTCTGGAATAACAAACAGCCTATCTTTTACCCGGAAACTATATGAGGTTGCATAATATTTACATATATTTTCTCTCTGGAATCACACACACGGTTCTGTATTTGAAGATTTATTGTAAACTAGTAGTACAGAATTATTTATTATTACCTATATGCAATTTTGGAAATGACGCTGTTCCATACAATCTTTCATACTTTATTTTACCCCATTAAGGACAAAATTTCCCAATACCTATTGCTTTCTTAAAAAGTGCTTAAATGCAAAAACTCCAGCTGCTAAAACTTCAAATTTGTAGTCCCAGTGGTTTAGGCCCTGTGTGATGGGCACGCCGTTATTGCGGCGGTAAGACCCGTTATGAAGGATTGGCTCGAGAGGCATCACGGGACCCTCTCGTAGGCTGACACAGGTGATCACTGGGAAGGGATGCTTCGGAGAGCACCTGTATCTGATCCCCAAGGAACAAATGCCGAGTGCCACCACTGCGATTGCCAGACCGTGGACATGGCAATCCTACACGCTGGCAGAATGTCCGGCTTGGGGCGAGCCTAGGCGTGATCTCGTGGTGGCCATCGGAGTGGGGGTTCTCTCGCTCAATAACATGATTGCGGCCATGTTGCAGAGCGAAAGCGCATGAAACTCTGCCGTCTCTTTCTGCGAGCAAGCAAGCCGCCAGGCCCGGGAATGGGCCAGGTACCGCAGACGACTCAGGCGACGGAGATCGCAAAACGATCTCCGTCCTCCATAAGCGTAAGCCTGAGGGTGACAGGTGAGGTCACCCTAGCAGAAGTAGGCTGGGTTGGCAGCGCGAGCCCTACAAAGTGCTCGCGCCCTTTTCTAAAAAGAAAAGGAGCATCAGGACCGGATGGACATTCCTACACAGGAGGGGGCTATCTACAAACCGTAGGTGGCCGGAGGTGCATCGGGGTTCCAGAGATTTCCTTTCGAGGTACCTGGTTCCCCGGCTTCTTGTATCCGAGACGTTGTGCGGTTTTTACTCGGTTCGAGTCCGACATAGCTACCAGTCGGTGATATCCGAGGGGATTTCCGCACAAAAAAGGCACTGTGTGGTGAATCAGCCAGTCAGTTAGGGCAAGTACTTTCATACTCGTAGGTATGAATGCAACCTCTTTTACTTTTAGGCTTTTATGTCTTAGCAAAAGTAAAGTTTAATAACTAATAAACAATTCATTAAGAGCATTTTGTACGTGTTACTTTTGCTATCTGTTTTATCAGCAACGTAGAAGTAAGAAATATTAAGAGTTAATTTCTATAATACCTCTTTTTCTATACTTAGCCGATTAATTTATTTTCACTTAGCGGCATCGTCCGGCAGTCGCGTTTGGTATCTGTCTAATTAACATGATGCAGAAGCATCTCAATAGGCCGCCATAGTGTGGGTCACCATGCTACATTGTTGGATTGTCTGCAATCGTTATGAGTATGGTGGCCATCACTCTTGAATTCTATTTATGCTTTTCATCAGGCAGAGCAGATTCACATTGGAAGGCTCATATTATATAAAAAAAACATATCAGTTTCGAAATTATTTATAGTCCATTGAAAAGTTACATTTGGGGTTGCGTTTTTTAGAGGACGCAATTTTATTTTTTTGATGTGTAGGGAGTCAGGTAAAGGTCAGTGTAAAGCTAAAACCAAGTTTGTGGAGTCGCCACCCTTGTCCTACAGCCGCCATCTTGAAAATAGGGGTTGAAATGGTTTTCACGATATATCTCTTTAACTATTTATTTGATAAAAAAATATGTGAACATTTTTTGTTGCAAATTAAATTCTCTACAACTTTGGTAAAGTAACTTTTTGTCGTAGAACTATAAATAAAAAAGTTATAAGTGAAAATGTTCAGAAATTCGAGAAAAAAAATAATATTTTTCGATATAACTTTTTTTTTAATCATTTTACGAAAAAATGATATCAGACCATTTTTGTAGATCGTTTTTTGAGGAATAACTTTTATTCGCAACATTTTTTCATTAAGTCAGCGCTCCGAAGTGAGTACCATTTTTCAGTACTCTTAACTATACCAATATTATACGTGTGTACTAATAATGTGTCATCAGTTATTGTTTTTTTTTTTGTTATAATTTTTTTAATTACAATTTTTGCAATATCGACGATGGAAAGGCATAATGTATTAACCGCCATTTTAGGCGATATTGAGTTATATATACCATTGGAATCGGGAGAACGAGCTCTTTCGAATGGTCCTAGTTTCAGCTCGATCTAATGACTTTTGTGGTCGTTAATACACCGTGATTTTGATCCTTTTCATATTTTTTTGTGTTTTAACTCCATAGTAAATGGTGAATTTTGTCATTAAAACACCTCTCAACTAAAAAAAATACTTTAAGCTACTTTGCTTTATTTGACTTTAACCAACTGTGATTGTTAAAACAATTTACCAAGTTTTAATCTTACCATTTTTTTATTTGATACATTATACTCAACTTGATTTTACTTCACCAATGGAGTTCAAACATTTTACTACGATTTGAAATAATAGTCATTGTAAGTTAAAACATTTTGCTCCGATTTAAATTGGTAGTCATTGTAAGTTAATTCATTTTACTCGACTCTAAAATACTATTGTTTAATAGATAATACATTTTACCTATCTACAATAAACTGATATTATGCGTTGAGTCGTTTTACTGTTCCTTCTAAAATATATTTTAATACACTAAAACAAATTTACTTGTTTTCTTTTACAAATAAAACCGGCGTTTAAACTGTCTGTGCTAGTTTAATTTTTTGCTGTAAACCATCATAAAAAAAAATATAGCATAAAAAACTTGGTGGATAATACGTACACAATAAAGCAAATTGCGAGTAAATCACGTCCCCGCGACAATGCGCAGGCGCTTCAGTCACCAGTTGAACATTGTAATCTTTGATGATCCATATTTATATACCTCAGCTTAAAGCTGACTAAAGTAAATGTTAATGTTACTTTTTTAATTTAAGTTTATGTTTGATAAAAGTTAAGTGTCTTGTGTGTTATTTAAATTTCAATATTGTATTCCTAATAGTCCGTACTCACATGCGGTATAACTCGATAGTTTTACTCCAAAACGAGTAAAAATTAACGTGTGGACCGCAAAACTCACAACACGAAGGCTCGCATCGAGCCGTGTGGACGAAAGCCCATGCTGTGGTTTTTACTCGACATGTTTGCTCAATCGAGTAAAACCGTATGTGAGTACTTAGAAAGTTCCTATAGTATTATGATCGTTGATATGTCATAATAATTATTTTCTAGCAGTTTTACATCAGTTTTATGCTGCCTAAGGTATTAAAAGTTTAATGTTACTGATACTTTACAATGACATTTGTCATGATAAAAGTATAGTGTAAATTTTAGAAGTGTTATTTAATTTTGATTCTAAACTGGTGGACAATAAAATTAGGCCACCTACTACCAAGCATGTTGTCGTTATTGGATTTCAAAACAAAACTTTTTAAAAATATAGTTTTATTAATTTTATATTCATTCTTAGATACAATAATGCATTTTTAATTCTATAAGAATCTATGCCTTGCTTTGCCTTAAATATTCCTTGAGAACCGATAACTACAGAAATGCTTATTGTGATGTTATAAAAATACCTATAGGTTAATGCTATACAGTATACCCCAAAACCCGAGCGAAGCCGGGGTTCATCTAGTATTTTTATAAAGTACTCACTCATTTTCTTTCACTATTTCTTCGTCACTTTTTTTCATTAATAGATGCACTTTGTTCAATTTCCATGTTTTAAACACTTGATATACCTACATGAATTTTACAAGTATACAGACAGTTGAGCCATCAGCTTTCACCATCCCTGCATGCGCTGGCTGGACATGAGCAGGCTGCACGCCCTGCGCCGCTTAAATGAAACAGCAGGAGCAGGCAAACATTTTCGCCGCGCGGTAGAAAGAGAGGAGGACATTACTTTCTCTCCTACCTCTACGCCTCCGTCTTACGAATATTCCATCAGGTTACGTGTCCTGACGCGAGTTTAACATTTTTTACTCATCCCAAAAAAGTGCACAACGTCGCTAAAGACGTTTTCACTTCAAAAACTAAATGGTTTCGTTGATGTCAATCATCTCATCTCATCTCAAGCCTTCTTCAACCATTTTGGTGTAGGCCTCCTTCAACCCCCTCCACTTCTTTCTATTTTGGGGAGTTTGTATCCAATTTTGGCCCGCCACCTTCTTGATGTCGTCCTTCCATCTCATCTGCGGTCTGCCAACTGATCTTTTAAAATTCCACGGTCTCCATTCTAAGAGGTCTTTGCACCACGAATCAGACTTACGGGCTACGTGACCTGCCCATTGCCACTTCAGTTTGGCTACACGCTTTACTATATCTGCAACTTTGCTTTGTTTTCTTAACCATTTGTTTGTTTTACGATCTCGTAAGGATACTCCTACCAGCTTACGTTCCATTGCCCTTTGGGTGCCTAAGAGTCTCTGAAGTATAGCCTTCGTTGTCACCCAAGTTTCGGCTCCGTAGGTAAGGACGGGAAAGACGCACTGGTTGAATATACGTGCTTTCTGACTGCTGGTGAGATTCATTCGAAAAGCAAAGTCCAGTTTTGCAAATGCAGCCCAGCCAAGACGCACCCTTCTACTAATTTCTGTTTCCTGGTTTTCTTTTCCAAGTTTGACTTCTTGCCCGAGATAGGTGTATTTCGTGACTCTTTCCAAAGGCCCTCCTTTGGAAAGCTGATGTCAATATTTCTTCATATTTCTCCTTTAGTAAGAGATGTTGCCTCCTCTGGCTTTGATAACATTTATCATACTTTTGTTCATGGACTGTATCAGTTTTTTAATGATAGATTGGGGTATGTTTTCCCATTTCTCCAATAAAGGCGCCTGCAGCTGTTGTATGTTCTCAGGAGCTGGTTCTCGCTGTCTAACTCGCCGTTTTAGCTCTTCCCATAAATGTTCTATTGGGTTAAGGTCTGAACTTAGTACTGGACAGTCCAGAACCTGTATTCCCACATCTCGTAAGTAATCTTTAACGCACATAGCAGTGGGCGTGCATTATCGTGCATTAATTTAAATTCTGGACCGATAAATCCTGAGTATGGCACTACATGCTCTTCAAGAATGTACAGTCTTCAGCAGTCACAGTTTCTCTTTTTACGATAACCAGCTCTGTACGAGCTTCTAAGCTTACACCTCGCCAGAACAAAACTGAACCACCTCCAAAGCTTACCCTTTCGGATATGGCACATTGTGCATATCGCTCTCCCGGTCTATGATGTACTTTCTTGCTACCATCAGCATCATAAACTTCACATTGTCGAGCGACATTTCGTTAGCTCATTCCAGTTTGTAACAACGTTACGTCTGCTTCGCGTAGATCCATATTTATCGGTAAAAAAGAAGTGAGAGAGACAGAACTTAAATCAGTAATACAAATTTAACAATAGTTCTAAATAGTGTACTAGCGACAGGACATTAAACATAAAAGATTAAAAGTGGGTACCTAAAAAACTGATTAAATGTCATTTGACACATTTAAATTTGGTAATTTAATCAATGTACCCTCTACTAAGATTAAAAACATACGTTCAAAAACGTATAATTTATTTAAATTTTTACAGGTATCGTAATTTCTGAATAAATCAATAACGTAAAATAGGAGTGGCCTAATTTTTTTGACCACCAGTTTATAATGATCTCACTATTCTGTGGTCCGTACCTAGGGTTACAAGTACTAGCAAGTTTAAGCATATTTTGCAAACTTTATGACCAATATAATGTTTAGTAAAAGATTTAGTTTTATGTTTCATTTTTTAATATTTTCGGGTTTTTGTAAAGTTTTTGAAAGTTTAGTTTTTGGCATAAATTATAGTAAGGTGTACAGTTAAGCCACTTTGTTCTCCTTGTTCGAATAAAATGATGTCAGTACAACTGTTTTTCCAGGTTTCCATAGATATAAAAAGATTAAATAAAACTATTTACCTCTCTCTGGTCATGACTGTATTAGTTATTAAGTCATTTTACTCGATAATAATATCCAATGTATTTGGATATTAAACATTTTACTTGTAAATAATAATATATGTTTTGGATTTAAAACATTTTGCCAGATATCAAACAGTTTTTTTTTTAACTTGAACTAATTTTACCTATCTGAGATATTGAGGTATTTTGTATTAACTCCATAAATCAATAGAAATAATAGACATACATTATTTTTGTTAAATTGTATACATTTGTAATACATTTATTACTAATTCACTTAAATTTCGTTGAGATATCTTCAATACTTTAAAAGTTATGACATTTTTAAAACTTTAATCGTCTCTCCTGAACATTTTACTAAATGGCGGTTAATACATTTTGCCTTTCCACCATCGATATTATTAATAATTAATTATTGAATCTTTTCCACTTCATTACAGGATTTTACAATTATTGATTTTTAAAATAATTTTTACGTTACCGTTACCGAGAATACTGTTCAGGTAGATGGCGGCCGTGGGACAAGGGTGGCGATTTCACAAATTTGGTATTAGCTTTACACTGACCCCCCCACACATAAAAAAATAAAAAATTGCGTCCTCTGAAAAACGCAAGGCTTACCTTGCGTTTTTCAGAGGACGCAATTTTTGGAGGAGGCCTAAAAAATGTTACATTTTTTAGGCCTTAGCCTAAAAAATGTAACATTTCAATGGACTATTAGTACAACAGGCCAATGCGTCCAACATGAAGAAAATTTCAGTAAAAAAATACACAGCTTATGACGTCTGCAATTCCAATCAACGTAGTTTTTATTTGTTTTGCAATGATACAAGAATGTTTGCATTTTCTTTTCCTTTATAAATATTTTAAGTAGGTATAGGTAGATGATTCGATATTTAACCTGATTGCAAAGCGTTTGGAAATCAAAATATTTTTTATGTTGCGTTAACATTTGCAAGTTTTAAAAATAAATCCAGCGTCCGATTTAAAAAAAAAATATCAGCTTTATTCACTCGTAATGTTATTTATTTGAAACAGTGTATTAAAAAGAAAGGTAGGAAATCCCAGTGGGCTATATGGCTTTCTTTTTTTATTATGTTCATTACGAACACTAAAAACAAAGATCTAAAACTCATTCGATCTTTAAATAATTAGTAATTAAATAATTAATAACTTAATTTTAAATAAAAGAATAAACTATGTATTAAATATAGGTCAATCTTATAATATATATATAATGTAATTACAAATAACTTAAAAAACGTACCTATTAAATAGAGCTGAGATGATTTTTTTGAACCCCTGGAAAAGTTCTTTCTCTGAAACTATTTAAATATTGCCTAAAAGTCATAGTTTTACTGAAATGAATCTGAAATATAAATTTTACTGAAATATAAATGTTCCTTTCACACATTTCCTTTCCTTTTTTAGAAACATTACACTAGTAGTTGCGGCACATCGGCCACTGTTTACATTAAAGTGCCTGTAAATTTAAATTCGTTGACATTAATCGCTAACAATCTGAAGCTAAATTGCTAATAGCTTTATTTTCAGTCTTAAACGTTCGAATTGAAACATTCCACTCTTGCAATTATCTTACCTATTATGCTAATAAGTTCCAAGTAATAAATAAGACTTGATACCTATCGACACCGCCCTTAACAATGCGGTTTAAATAAGAATAGGGTTAGAAATCCGCCATCTTGCCCTGCATTTGTCAACAACTTTAGATATTTTTGTATGGGGTGCAAGAAAAACGAGAATTTACAATAAAAAAAAATTATGCACTGCAATGCACTGATATTGTCATCATCTCTCTCTCAGATTTTCTACTATCTGAGGTTTCGCTGCTCTCTGAGCCATCTCCGCTGTCATCAGCGGTATCTATATACAGGTTGAATTTTTGTGACGGGACAGTAAGGGCAGGTACCTTAACTTTTATAGTTACAGGAATACGCTTTTAGGAGACTATCCATATATTTTTAAGATATTCTGAACTGCATTTACAGATTTTGTAAAAAATGTACAGTCAGCAAGAATATGGTCATTTTAAACAAAAACTTTTTTTGATGTCAATCGATCCTGTGTCTTATAAGGATCGAAAGTCTCTACTGGACCGACTGAGGTTTGAGTACTAGAAATGTCAGAAATAGCAAAAACTTTTCCCATACATTACGGAAAAAGAGTCAAAATATAAAATATGAAAATGAATCATCGAAATGTATAGACGCGCATAACTTTCGATCGGCTGCACCAAATTAAAAAGCCCTTTTTTTATGTGTTCATTATTGTTAGGACAAGGTTTATGTACAAGAAAAGTTCAAAGATAACGGGAAAAGTATTTTTTTTTATCCGTGACTGAGACAGAGATGTAACTATGGCGGTACGAAATTCGCCGAGTCAACTAGTTTATAATAAAGCTAAAATTATCGCTGTCTTCAAACATCTCAATTTCCCAATATTCTTTTTCTATTCTCTTCACGTGGTTTACTTCTCACAGCCAGTCATGAGAGGTACTTAATACTTTGAATTGCTTCGTAGGTCAATCTTTCTATTTCGCTCTCTAGCGAATCACATTTTTATCTGTTATTCTCCTTTTTATGAGGTGCCAAATGTACTCAATCGGGTTCAGGTCGCAATTGTAGGGTGGCAGTCTTAATATGTCATGCCTGTGGCTTATGAATAATAATAATAATATTTTATTCAACCAATAATATCACATATTTAAGATACATCGTTTTTAGATACTTAACAAATTTACAAATCATTGAACATCCTCGTCTAAACTAGATAACTAAATATCTGTATTTTAGACGACGGCGCTCTTCCCGTTTAGATTTCTAAACGATACATTTCACTGTACATGTATAAAACGAATAAAAAAAAACAAATTAAAGATAAAATAAAACATTAAGACAATGAAAAGGAAACAAAATAAAGCATTGTAGAGTGTAGATAATCCTCCTTGTGTGTAGTATGATTGTGCGTGTATGTGTGTAGGAGGGTGAAAGTAAATTTTAAGAAGGTACATGAAGTAATTCTTCAGTTTCAGTGTAGTCCAGTTTATGACTATAAATTAGTAATCTCTTTTTAAGCTCTCTTGTATTCAAACCTCGTATTTCAATAAATTTGCTGACCTTTCTATATAAATATGGGCCAAGGAATGGAAAATATCTGTTTGCGAATTGGTGTTTAAATGTATTTCTACTTGGAAAGGTTATGTCTTTACGGCGCCTCGAGGCTATGGGAGTTGTATCAGAAATGCAGCTTGAGTGTTGTTTCAAAATAGTGAGCAGGACAAACAACTGGCGCACTGAGAGAACCTCACACGACTGATACAGAAGGTAGGTAGGGAACATATAGGGGCGAAAGGTGCTGACCTTAAGAATTGCTCTTTGGGCAATCTCCAGTGGCCTCATAGTCGTTTTGGGTGTACCACCCCATACGGTAATGCAGTATCCTACTATTGATTGGCCCAGAGCAATGTATACCTGTTTAATCAATTTAGGATCTGCCACATTTCTTAGATATCTAAATAAATATATTAGTTTTCGCAGTCTTGCAGTGATTAAATTTATATGGTGTTTGAATGAGAGATTATTATCTATAAGTACCCCAAGATATTTGACCACATCGGTGGGAGACAGAGAAGGACACTTACATTGATCGACATTGCAGCAATCATGTGCAATCAGAGAATATGAAGGAATTGATGAGACGGAGTTTCTAATTGAAAATGGTATATAGACAGTTTTCTCTGCATTTAAGGTCAGCATATTGCATTTAAACCAGTGGCACACAGTATTAAAGCCCGCCTGTGTCATCCTGTAGACATCTTCCCACTTGTCAGCTGAGAATATAAGTGCACTATCGTCCGCGTAGGAGATGACTTTTCCACCCTCTAGTTTAAGATCACAAAGGTCGTTTAGATAAATTAGGAAAAGAGTAGGGTCCAATATACTGTCCTGGGGCACGCCATATGAAACAGGTAAGTCATCACTAATTATGTCATCAATCTTAGTGCATTGATAGCGATTTGAGAGGTAGTCTTCAATTAACTTAAGCTGATTACCTCGGATCCCCAGCCTGTCTAGTTTATTAAGAAGCAATGGAATCGACACTGTATCAAAGGCCTTAGCTAGGTCAACAAATATTCCCACAGTTTTTTTACCAGCATCAATATTCTTTACCAAATGATCAACAAGCTCATGGACCGCATCACTTGTTGACTTACCAGTTCTAAAGCCAAATTGGTTATTGGAAAGCAAATCATTAGCTTCTAGGTATCTTACAATTCTACTATTAATGATGCGTTCCAAGATCTTGGAGAGCGAGGGCAGGATCGAGATCGGCCTATAGTTTGTCACATTGTTTTAAGTCCACTTTTATAAATAGGTATTATCACTGATTTCTTCAGGATCATGGGAAAGGTGCCTTCTTGTAAGCATCGATTAAAAATATAAGTCAGCACTGGAACCAAGACTTGTCTATTTTCCTTTAAGATGTAGTTGGGGATGGAATCCCATCTTACTGAACAAACACTTTTAAGGTTCAAAATCAGACGCTCCACCTCCACCTCATCAGTATCCAACAAAACAAGAGACTGAAAAGACCTTTTTGACTGCAATGCAAAATCTTTAACATGTGTAGGATTTTCACATGCTATCGTGTTCTCCGCCAAAGTCCTGCCAACCGAAACAAAGAACTCGTTAACACCTTCCACAGATTTTTTCGGTGAAGCCGTATTTATGAAATCCGTAGCCGTGCTTTTTGTTTTTGAAGTGTTAGTAATATTTTTAATGGCCTCCCAAAGTTTTTTGTTGTTATTACCAGCAGCTCTTATAAGGTTTGTTTCGTATTCGACTTTGAGTTTTTTAAGTAGCTTATTACAATGGTTTCTGTATCTTGTGAATGTTAGCTTCAGTGCTTCATCGTCAGAGGAATGTCTTACTTTCTTATGGAGACTATCCCGATGCTTCATACAACGTAATAAGCCAGGAGTTACCCACGTTTTTAATAAAATATCTACCACGTAATGTTACGTCGGTTCTGGCCTCTGCTTCATTGTGCTCTTTGCGAATTCTTGTAACAGTATTTTTGTTTACTCCTGTGGCTGCGCTCACTCTTTCGCGCATTTTAAACAAAACCATTATCTAAGCGAAAGTTTCCTCTGATATTTTCAAAATACCATCACCGTTAGCGGCTAAAATCAACAAATAAAATCTAAAACTAAAATCAACTAAAAATATAATAAAAATAAAATAATAAATATAATAAATAACAAATAAACTAAAATCCATCATTATCTTTAGAAAATCCTTTAACAACTACAATAACAACAATACTTTAACAAAAGACAACAACAAAGATAACTAAACAGAAGCGAGGAACTCGGAGCACATGTACTCAGAAGCGTTGCCTGGAGCACACGAAAATAACAATAAAA
Organism: Diaphora mendica; assembly: GCA_949125395.1. NCBI lineage: Eukaryota > Metazoa > Arthropoda > Insecta > Lepidoptera > Erebidae > Diaphora > Diaphora mendica. The sequence continues at coordinate 30,836,884 of OX421311.1, forward strand.
TGGCACCCGCTTCGACTATTAGTGTTGGACGAAATTTACATGAAATCGACAGTGTAATCGATTAAGAAAATCGATTAGTGGCGTCCTTCAAAAAAATGCTAACATAGAATCTTTGCAGAGCTTTTGCGAAAAAAATATTAGGTCTTTACCTATGAAATTGCCTTTCTTCAGTACTGGTCATTTCAAATAAACAAAAGTTTGTAATGGCTCTGTATTCTAAATTCAAATTAATTTTGTTTTAAAACCATGACATTCTATTTACAAACTCAGTCTTTTGTTTTTTGATTAGCGTTGTATTTTCATTACATTTGAAAATTTTTCGTCAAAATGGATACTTAAAAAATTCGTGTAATTATGGAATATGAGTTCCGTCGTGGCACCAACGCGACACAAACGGCACGTAACACCAAAAAATATATATTATGAAATTAAATGATGTCTACAGAATATGAAGGCATGCAGACAATTGCCTTAACTTCATTGCAGGCGCTCACGGAAATTTGAGGGCTTCCTTCGATTTCCTTTTTTGTTGGTACCTAATAATTAGTTAGTTGCCAAAGAGTTGTTACCAACATTGTTGGATTTCGAACGTCATTGTACTGGCAACATTTTGATTGTCTCTGGTTCGTGTTTGACGTTTTGACGTTTGTGGAAATATGTAAAAAAGGACTTGAATGACGCGTGTTGAAATGGCCGGTGCCGTAATTTATTGATTGTTAATTTTGTAGTACTCGTATAGTTTCCGCGTGATTGATAACACCGTGAGGTTTGTTGAGCTAGGGTACTTGTGGGCTCGCCGCCCAGCGTGAGACGAGATTAATATCGAAAATTGTTGAGAAGATTTGATCGGTCAGGCTGGTGAACAGTCTGCCGTTAATTGTGATTAGACTCGCGAGAATTGTAATACGTGATAGGCGCGTCCCTCGAGAACTAAAACGAGTGTATTGTAATTCGAATATCTGTGAAAAGTTGATTATTGAGATTAATTTGGATACCTTGAGAAATAACCAGCACCTGGAAGCAATGTTTGTGTGAAGACGAAGAGCAGTGAAGAAACTACCACACCAAGAGATCTCTTGGGGACGTCGAAAACAGGACGCCACACAACTCCAGTAAGTGTAGTTTAGATTAAGAACACGGTGACACAGCCATGGGTCATTCTTCTTGCCAGTGGTATTAGTAGTGATTGTATATCTATCTATGGGCCCGTAGGTATTATAAACTTCACAAGGTGATCACTGCCTTGGCAAGAGGATTGATCAAACATAATACCTACTATTAATCTTTATCCAAATAATTGTGTTGTTGATTATGCGTATTAGATCTTAGAAGAGTATAATAAATACATCTATACTAATATATAAAGCTGAAGAGTTTGTTTGTTTGTTTGAACGCGCTAATCTCAGGAACTATTAGTCCAATTTAAAAAAATATTTCAGTGTTAGATAGCCCATTTATCGAGGAAGGCTATAGGCTATACATCATCACGCTAAGACCAATAGGAGCGGAGCACCAATGAAGAATGTTTCCAAAACGGGGGAAAATTATCACGCTACGGGCAATAGGAGACGCAAACGACCTTGCGTGGGTCAGCTAGTAAAGTATAATTTTACGTTTTAAGAGTTTACCACAAAGTTTCTGTAAACAGAAAGTATAGTTGAAGTACGAAAAAAAAAAAAATAAAAAAAAAAAAAAAAAAAAAAAGTTTCAAAAAAGTGGTATTAACAGCTCGTGTAGTTGCGCACACTGAGTACAGGAAAAGTGCTTTTAAACTTGATAGAAACTGCTCGATGCAAACCCTTACTGTATTTAAAAGCTTTTGTTAGTAAAGCGTAAGGTAATGAAAATTCAAAGATTGGGAACTATACCTGCAAAATAACAAGTAACTACCTGGTCTATAGTAATGCAATAACGATAATAATATTATTTTATATTGGCCTAACTAATTGACTTTACTCTGCCTGCTACCCAAAGTCACTGTTCCACGCGGACGAAGTCGCGGGCACAGCTAGTAGGTATATCAATGAATCCCTGTTTCCCTTAGTCACGGTATCACGCGTGAATGGCTAGAGCAATTTCAATCATTCTTATAGTGTCAGATAGACCATTTGTCAAGAAAAGTTATAGGATAACATCACGCTATGACCAATAGGAGGCGAGCATCAATGAAATGAGACGCGAAGTTCGGTCGGTCAGGTACTCATTTACTTTAAGATTCATCTTGAAACAATTGAATACTAGTCATGTACCTACCGGCCCGCGGGCACGCGCGGGCGTCATCAATATTGGAGGTATAATTCCCCTTAGAGACACATTAAGCGAAAAATCGACTTCCTTCAAAACTTTATATAAAGAAGAAGTACGGTACAGCCGGGTTCAATATAAAATATTAATTATAAATAACGTGAGTACAATTTATTTCCCGAACAATTCAATGAATCTTAAATTCCTGCGGTTTAGTTAGAGTTTTCTTCTATTTAGTTACAAAAACTAACTAAACGCTTTCCTTTCTATCAGAAAACTAACCCTTGGTACGTTGAAAGTTAGTTCTTACAGTTTTACTTCTTTTTCAGCATAGATTAAATGCATTTGGCAAATAGCCAGCTCAGCATGCAATTTACTGCTGAAGATTTTTAACAAAAACGACTACTTTCAAAATGTAGTATAGTAGTAGTAGTATAGTATAATGTAGTGTAGTATGTAGTAATAAGAATAGTTGTACTGTTGTAAACTCTAAGATAGACAAAATAAAAAACCTTGTGTTATTATTTCGTACGTTATTTGATTGACCGGAACAAAAATAAAGACAACACGGCGTAATATCTGTCGGTGTAAATAAGGCTTATGGAGCGCAACCTAGGTATGTTACTTAATACCTAAATGACCGGTTTAGAGCCCTAGGCAATCACCGAAAGCCCGCGTAAGGTTGTAGAAACCATTTGAGGCCAACAACCTTACATCACATAAAAAAATGCAATCTAGGCAATCTCGCTCGGATTGCTGGACAATAAGAACGCCTCTATGTCTTTGTTATGTTGTTTATTAAAGAAAGTATTGAGTGTTGGTGATTTTATTTTCAAACTGTCACAATTATGACGTCAGTGTCTTCAATCACACAATTGATTACACCGAATTGAATACGTAACTTAAGTTGGAAATCAAAATTATAAAATTACTAAGAATATTTATTGCATGAATATGGTGATTCCAAAGACAGAATGTCGCGATTCTTTTCGATCTCATACGATTTATTTTGTTTGGGCTTCCTTAGATAACTTCCCTTTCAATGTTTTAAAAAACTGATAGTTTTAGTTACTAAAAATAACATAAATCAAAAGTATTCCATTAACTCAATTGCAATTCTCTATAATTAATTAAAGAACGGGAGAGACAAGGACTGACTTAGAGACACTGAGTTTACATTTCAGAGAGAAGTTAAATAGGTAAACCAATAAATCCCGGTCGTTACACCGACAAGTTTACGACAGTGGACGTGTACACGATCGAAGCAGCCAGTCATTTGGAACGAGACATATTGGTCTTTGGTTTGAACCTATTCAAAAGCTTTTGTAACCTTGAGAATGCTTTACATAAGTATATACTGTTCAATTTCGTTTATTGTTACAAAATGTGTACCTAGGTGAAGAAGATTAGATTTTGGTAGGTAAATAGAAACTGATCCTAATAAACTGGCAACTAGCTGAAAAACTGGTCTGAATCTGTCATTCCTCTATTGCTCAGAAAGTGTCCTGGTAGAATTCAAGAACTCTGGTTATCTAAAAGCATTAGATAATTTTAATTTTATTGTAATGATTATTTTTTAAGATACCTTAAACAAGCAGTAATAAAGTCAGGACAGGAACGGTTAATATATTTAGTGTTAATTTTATCATGCAAACGTAAGCTCTATGCTCCAACACTAGCTTTTGCCCATGTATTGATTTTGTACAATGCATATTTATTATTCTTTTTCTAAACCACCGTTTAGAACTTTCAAATCCATTGTCATGAATTAGTACTGCCCCCTATAACACACTAGCTTTTGCCATGACTCCGACTGAGTGTATAACAACCATAATAACCAATCTGGCCATGGTGGTACAGTAAGCCAAAAACTCCATTCGAATGAGAGGCCTATGTCCAGCAGCGGACTGTGAAAGTCTTGTGATGATGATTTTTATTTTGATACATTTAAGAGTAGGGCAGGCAATAACATCGAAAGGTTGATGGTGGCGGTCAAGATCGAGGGAAAAGACCCAGAGGCCGTAGCTCTTTGCGCTGGTAGACCAAATCTGCTCTACTCTCAACAGTACGATTCATGCTGCCCTGCACACTGCTCAGGACAAGAACAGGTGGCGAGCTGTCACTCGCAGAATACTTACGAATAGAGGTCACGACCCTCAGAATTGAGGACAGCAACACGAGGAGTAAGAATGTTTGAAAACTTAGAAACTCAATATAAACATTCCTAAATCTTTTTTATTCTCCAACAAGCATCCTAATTCCGGGAAAACATTTGAAACTTAAGATCGTTGTTTCGTGAAGCTAAGCTACGTACGATTTATTAAGTTGAGCTACCTTGTCTTATTTTCTACAGGTGTTTTAGGAAATTACTGGAAAACATTTAGGAACTTTACTTGTAACGAGCAAATTTCCTCGGTTCGAGGTGCACAGTGTGTAAGACTACCTTTTAACGTTTCTTTCTGACCATCCTATTTTAGTCCTATTATGACTGATGTAGTGGATATCAGTCTGTTGGGTCTAGTACTTACGCATTATTAATTTAAATTAGATCAATCAGTGAAGATCAACCTAAAATGACAGCATTCGTGCTGTTGTGGTTCGTTGGCGAGTGCACCGGAGGCCCATTATGATGCATAAGCATCACTAGGCCGCAATAGTGTGGTTTACCATGCTGCATTGTTGCATTGTCTGCATTCGCAATGAGTATGGTGACCTTTGAATTCTGCTTATGCTTTCCATCAGGCAGGTTAGAGTCACTTTGGTAGGCTTAAATTTAACTATTATTCTGATTGATTGTAAAGTATTATGAATTAATTTACTGTTCCTAATTATTTGGGATATCTATTTTTACCCGACTGCGGCAAAGCCAATAGGAAGAGTAAAAGTTTTGGCAATATATGTATATTAGTATATCTCGCCGTAGCGCTCAAACTTTTGAACCGATTTTAATGAATAAAGTGTCAACAGATTCGTAATAATGGCCGGGTGACATAGGCTATAAAAAAATATTAGGAGTTTTTACGTAGTCGGGTTTAAGATTAAGAAGCTTGTTCTTGTAATCTATCTTAAAATATATATAATATATGTATCATCAGCCTTCTCACTCCTGTCTGCTTATATATAATATAAAGTCTAAACAAACACGCTTTGAAACGTCGTCGGTTGCAAATAAAAAAACATTCAGGTGAAGCTAACAAAAGTGTGTTAAAACGCTTAATTTAAAGAAATGTGTTTAAGATATTTTCTGATAATGTTATGTTGTTACTAGTGTGTTATTCTTTCAAGATAGACATATTATAACGTTGTTACATCTCTAAGGGGAATATTAAAGCGTATTGTTTTCATATAACAATGTTATGACGCGTTTTAGTTAGATCTCACATGAGACGATTTTTTCTAATAACCTTAAGGGTCCATTTCACCATTTCCTGATTAGGCTACTTTTTTTTTATGGTTAAGCTACCAAAATGACTCTACTCTGCCTGATGGAAAGCATAAGCAGAATCCAAAAGTGGTTAGACTAGCTTCGCCCGCAGCTTTAAGTTAATGAATAAATATAGATTTGACGCCTGCCGACGACTTTCTGTGTATGAGTCTACCAAAGTGACTCTTCTCTGCCTGATAGAAAGCATGAGGAGAATCCAGGAGTGGTGATCACCATACCACTATTACCTTTAGACAGAAAAATAAGGCGGCAGACTGATAATCTATATACAATATACTACATACTTGGTAATAGTACATTTCATGGAATTATTTACTTTCAAACCAGTGCTAAACACTGGTTCTGAGTATGAAAATTTGATCCTTTAATTAAACTTTCTGGTAAAATCACAAAGTAACAGAACCCTGTTAACATAGTTTTGAATACATTGTTACAGTAATAGATTGGATATACAACTGGGATTGGGTAATACGGAACACACGAGAGGTTTTTATTTTAAAAAAAACAACTCCCAAATTAGGAAAATACAACCTGTGTTGCGGGGGACTTTGAAAACATACATGAAACGGACACAAAGAACACACAGACTCAGAACAACAATTTGTGAATCACACAAAGTGTTATCTCATGTGGTATTTGAACCCTCATCATTTGGCGCAGTAGAAAGCGGCGTGGCGACCGCTTAAGCCACTAGGCCAAAGGTGCAGTCAGATAACCTTAGTTTTCAAAGCTAGTATCCCAGTTTCCAAACTTAATTTAGTTAAGACGCTGGATTACTGTTTGCAACTGTAAGAGGAAACAGATAAATTGTAACTTTGATTACTCTACTAAAATCGGTATGATAGTTACTTGGTAAATTGTTAGACAATCTATAAGTATAGATGATGAATATCAACACTTATGCCTCGTTGGTCTCGCGGTTGGCGTGTGCGACTGCTGATCATGAGGTCTCGGGTTCGATTCCCGGGTCGGACCAAATGTTTGTGTGATCTACAAATATTTGTTACGGAGTTTGGGTGTTTTCTATGTATAATATGTATGTATTTACAAAAAAAAAGTATATATGTATTTGTATCAGTTGTCTTAGTACCCATAACACAAGCTCTGCTTAGCTTGGGACTAGATGGCGTTGTGTGTTAGATGTCCGAAATATTTATTTATTTATTTACTTATAGTTTGTGTATAAATATATACTAATACTAGCTGACCCGGCGAACTTCGTACCGCCACTTTTTTTTGTAAATTTTGTCTTCATTTCTGAAATTTCTAGAAATAGAAATACGACGCATTCTACCGGATAATCTAGAAATGGAAATACGGCGCCACCTACCGGATATCTGTGCAATTTAGATGCCGAACCGCCATCTATTAGGATTTTATAAAACTAACCGATAAATACACACTAAAGTCGTATAATAAACAAATAAATAGATCACGGAAACAATATTTAAAGAACTTGCTTTCTATCAAAAAAATAATGAATCAAATCGAACTATGTGTTACTGAATTACCACTAAGTACATATTTTGACTTTCATCCCCTCCCTCCAGGAAACCGTGCTGAATTTCGGGATAAAAAGTATCCATGTCCTCCTACCTCGTACCATGAACTCAAATCATGCCAAGTTTTATTTGAATCCATTCAGTGGTTTCAGCGTGATGCGCGGCCAAGATACAGACAGACAAACAGACCGACAGACAGACAGACAAAAATGAAAATAAATACAGTTTTGGCTTCAGTATAAATTATAGAGAGCCCTTTAAAAAAAAATCAAAATATCTTTTATGTACAGAATTAAATTGACATTTCTATTATTAGTATAGATATAGATTATGAAGAGGGAGAGTTTGTGAGTTTCTGAGGTTCGAGGATATACTAAACCGATTTTGAAAATTCTTTTACCAAGAGATATTCACTTTTTTATTTTGTGAGTAATATAAATAATAACAAATAAGAAAAACAACACAAATAATATGACGCTAAAAATGCTGTACGCTAAAAATGACGAAACTGCAGTTTTTTGGATTTACAAATATTATGTTAATCCAAAATAGTGTGGTGGAAAAGCTAGCATTATATAAATTGCGAGTAGAATATCAATGTATTAGTAATATTGGTACATTAATATGGTACCTTTTTTATTTTATGGTATACTTTTAATGTTTTGTTTTTTAGTCAACTTCAAATGAGTTCTTAAAAATTGTTTACATAAAAAAACTTACTTAAATAGATCTCTACCATATTATATTGCGCGGAAAAATTTGAAGGACCATACTCATCCGGTCTATTGAAACCCCAGAGCTTTAGTACTGCAAAGGAAGTGCTAACACATCCGTACCCTTCGAAGCGGATATCAACTCAATGTAAAACAAATTTTGATATATAAATACACATTTTGTATGGAAGTAATAAGGTCATTCCTTGTTTACCTTCCAAGACAGCGGAGAACGAAGACAATTTTCCACCTTAGAGGGTATTAAAATGGAGTGTCAGTTAATTATATAACTTGACAGGGTAAAACGTGTTTCCTACTTAATTAGTACCATAATTTTGAAACAGAGATCCCGAGGGATACATTCAAACATTAATAAAACATAAACATACCCTGACTGTCCCTGACAAGCATATAGCCACAACGTACCTCATTTTAACTGTCATGTACGACATAAAATTAAAGGATTTATTTGTTTAATTTGAAATTTTCGAAAAGGACTTAATGTTTTTACTTTCATATTAAGTAAACCAATAATTACGGACGTTTTAATATTGTTCAATCTTTCATAGTAAAATATTTAAAAAACTGCGCTTTTAATTTGTTCCATTTAAATCAATTTTATTACAGGATTTTAGATTAAAGAATTCCATAAATCTTTATCTACCAATACCTTTTACGAGAATGGTGACCTATTTGTCGTATTTTATTGAACGATCACTTTTGATTGCGGAGAAGAAGTCAGAGTGAACAAAAACGAACACTATTCTGTCGTGGGCCAATTTTGTATTTACTTATATGTCGTTTCTTTTGATGACAACATCGAACCGCAAAAATATACCTATAGTTGCCCACAAATAAACGGAATATTAATCAAATAAATGTCGTTTTATGAGAAGAACGAAATATTCGTGTTAAAATTTACAGAGCTATTTGAATTTCTGATGATGAAGATAATTCAAATTAGCTGTTTTATTTCAGTTATATAAGGCTAGGTTGTTTAAATTAGATGTCTCTATGGAATGAAGTTTGACCTGCTTTATTTCATAAAATTATTTTATTACATATAATAATAGCCGGACATTGTAAAAGCTTTCAAATTTTGTAAAAACATCTCTACATTTTTATACAATCTGCAAATTAATGTCCTAATCTTTGTTTTCATCTCCAAAAATATTTCAGAAGGCACTGGGATTGAAAGTATAATTTCCGAGAGATCATATTATTTTAGTGATGTAATTTCTTTTGGATAACTCTGTTAATTCTTGACAATTTTATGAAGAGAAGAGTATTTTGTAAGTTTTTTATATCAGTTATCTAGTACCCATAACACAAGCTCTGCTTAGCTCGAGACTAGATGGCGTTATGTGTTAGATTTCCGAAAATATTTATTTATTTATTATTTATTATCTGACCAGCGTGGCCTACAGTAGGCCAAACACAGAGCAACACGGGCCATCAGGTCTAATGTTTGTTTTTATGCAGAGGACTACTAAAGGCTGTTAATGACGAAGATGATGAGAAGAAAAAGCTATACCCAAGTTAGAAACAAATAACTTTTGGATCTTAATTATTATACATTCCAAAACTGATATTCAGGTAAAATCGGTTGAATTAGATATTCAGGTAAAATCGGTTGAATTAGTAGCCGATCTCAATTAAACTTGGGAATAATAAAAGCTAGGTAGATGGTGAAGATGACAGGTTCAACTGTCAACATACAGGGAAGTCTTTACGGTGATAGTTTTTTTTAAATATAAAGTAAATGAGTAGACAGGTCAATTGTTGGTAAGTGACTTCCGCTACCTATGGACACCTGCAAAATACGCAAAGTGGCAATACACAAGTAATTCAATGCACTTGTAACTTTAAGAGTCATAAGTGCATTGCTACCCTAGAAACCCTGACCCTCGATCGATTCAGATCATATTGTCTACTTATTTTTAAAAAATATCCTACAAAGGTTTATTAATTATGGTTCACAAGATGATCCCTATTTTATTTGTAAAGGATAAAAGGTTTTTCTCACGGGAAGCTTAAATACACCCACGTGAAAGGTCAGTTCACCCCCTTGAAGAGGTCCCCCTGTTGGGTTTAAGACCAGTCGAGTATCCCAAAATACACGCGTGACTGTTCGCGTTCTCTCGTGATTTTTTCCCTATCTCTATTAAAGTTAAATATAATGAACGACAAAAGAGAACTATATTTAAAATCTTCGTTTCAATGGCAATTCACCATTTCATTTTCCTATCGTTTTCAACAGTTTAGAAGATTTTGTAAGTAAACAAATAATTACAAATTCTCTTGTTCCATTAAACTGTTATTTTAAATTTAAAAAAGCCTATTAAGGATATCAAAGTAATCTTGAAAAAGGTTTTTTTTGCAAAATTGAGTTCAAATTCAGAAAAACTAAAAGTATAGGAATGTTATACAGTACTTGGAATTGTGACTCCAAACTCTGCATTTATCTCGATTGCAAATTCTATTCGACTAGACTGTAAATTCAAGAATTTGGCTGTGTATCTGTTAAATATTCAAGCAACGTTTCCTTCGATAAGCTTCTGGGCAAGTCTGTAGGCAAAGTTACCTTATTGAGATTCACATCCCCAGTAGTATTCAAATTTGTACCATATCTCTTAACAAAAAGTACTAGAAGTGGTATCATTCTCTGAATTATATCTGGAGTTCATAATCAATTAGCTTCAAGTAAGTCTTGGTAGTTTAAGTAACTTTATTTTAAGTAGCTAATTTTTAATTTTTAGATCATAGACTCATTATTAAGATTCTCTGTAAACTCTCTCTCTGGTGATGAACTTCAGCGAGCACCTCTAAATTCCACTCAAAGCGTTCGCTAACGTCGGCGTACTAAACTACCAGCCCTCATGACGCGTCGCTAGGCCTACTTTGAATAAAAAGTTTTTATTTTTCAGTTTTTAGTGCAAACAATCGTAGGTAAGTAGTAAGTTGAACTACACACATCAAAAGTGTCTAGGGATCAACATATGTGTCTAGGTATCAACATATATTTTTGCAATAACTTTTCTCCTGATTGATATTAATTAAAATTTTCTTTAAGGATTCATCAAATAAAGTGTTTTCGTTTGTCACAGTAACGATAAACCAAGTCACCTTTGCATTAATAAAGAAATTTGCCATTTTCCTAATAAAGGGATTTTTGACATTTGAACCACTAACATTAAAGTTCGAAAAAAAGACTGAAATAACAGTTTTCTTAAAAATTTTATTAGGTTACTTAAACAATTAATAATCCGTGTTTCTACCGCGAACACTAACAACACAAGAATCGGTTTGGCATACTCAAAATGAGTTCATCCAAATCACGCTGTGGAATGGCCGCCCATGTTCGTTGCAACAACAAAAAAAGGTCTTCTTCCGACTGGATACCCTCCATATTCGGCAGAGCTCTTCTCTGTAGCATATCCCATGCATGCTCAATCGGGTTCAAGTCTGGCGACTGAGCAGGCCAGGGCCAAAGCCACATCTCAATCTCAAGAAATCCGCATAAAAATGCTTGATCCCTAGACACTTTTGATGTGTGTACTTCATAATCAAGAATACAAACTAAGGTCTATACGTACTGTTATGTCGCCCCTTTGTATGCTACTTTGCCTACCCATCTTCCATTTTTGCTTTGTCAGCTTTCCGTTGTTCTCTCCCACACACACCCCACACCTCGCATCCTCAGTTCTTTCCCATCTCTCTTCAACGCCGGTTCAGTTTTAAAAACAATTGATTTGTTTTATTTTATATTTTATTAACATAGTTTTCTCTTCAATTTCTTTTTTTAAAAACTAATTTGACAAGGTCGTCATAATATTTGGTGGCAGCGAAAAGGGATTTTAAAAGTCCCTGGTAACGCTTCCAGTGTATTAACTACAAAATCCAGTGTATTAACTCTTCGTGTTGTGTGTGTAACATTCCTGAACTTTCTACCATATCTTTTCGTGAAGTATAAAGTGGAACTATTAACAAAAAACTCTCCGTATACCTTCGAGTTCTGTACTAAATCAAAGTTAATCAAAATCAACCTTTCTAAATCCGACTTAGCGCAATCGTAGTCGATAACAAATAATCAAAAACCCAAACTGCTATTTGCTGTGGTGCCGTGGTTGTCGCGCCGCGCCGCTGTATCCTGTAACGAGCAAGGAGTACTACGTGTCCCCATCACCTACAATGTTCCTGTTTCTCCTGTGAGTTATAAAGTTTTGTAATATACTGTGATTTGAGTGTTCTTCGTGACCTTCGGTGAATAGTGATAAATACAGACTTGTACCACTACTTTACTATATTTAAAAGCAAAATATAAAGTGATTAAAAAAGTGTTAAAAGTAATTTATATTATAATAAATTAGATACTTAATAAGTTCATCATCATCAACCTATCATAGTCCACTGCTGGACATAGGCCTCTCCAATTGTTCATTACGTACTAATTGTTATCACCTTATTATAAATTCAGAGAATTGATCGTACAGTTTAAACAATCAACGGACCGTCGCTCATCGCCCACACATCATTTTCTAGGAACTGATAACACTGTCTCGCACCCGAGTCACTGCTTATTTATAAGATCATTTTATTAATCGTGTTTTAAACTTGAATCTTACTTGTTATTTTTATTTTCTTAGACATATTCTTTTTTTAAAATTTCTATTTTTTTTACAATACCCTTAATATGCCCTTAATATAACAGAAGTAAAAGACGAAGAAATGCAAGTAAAAATGTCGGATATCGATCTTAATGTACTTATCAAATTTATCGGAACCTTCGACGGTTCTCGAGACACCCTAATACCGTTTCTTAATAACTGCCGCAACGCCATTAATTTAGCATCATCCTCACAACAAGAAATTCTTTTTAAATATATATTAAGTCGACTGACGGGGAAAGCCGAAGCAGTATGCGCCATTAAAGAACTCGCAAAATGGCCACAGCTCGAAGAATTTTTAAAAATCCAATTTGGGGATCGAAAACATTATGCACACCTACTAGCTGATCTTCAAAGTTGCAAACAACTCTCAAATGAAAACGTCAATCAATATTCATTAAGAATAGAGGCTTGCTTGTCGAAATTACTTACCGAAATTAATATTACGATTCCAACAAAAAAGAAAGATGAATTGTCAGGCCGAGTAGCTACCATGCAAGACTTAGCACTAAATAGATTCATGATGGGTCTTGACTCTCGATTAGCAACAGTTGTAAGATGTCGCGACCCGTCCACATTGAACGAAGCCATAAACTTCGCCACCGCGGAAGAAAAAATCCTCGGTATTACCTATAAAAGAAATTCTTTTATACCATCTAACCAACCTAACTACAATTTCAGACCCACTCTTAACTCATCCTATTCTAGGCCTCAAGGACAATCTTATCAACTTAGACCACAAGGTCAATCTTATTTTGCCAGACCTCAAGGTCCAAATCAACCCTCTGGTTCACAAGCCCCAGTGTGCCGATATTGCAAAAATATTGGACACACTATCGAAAATTGTCGTAAACGACAATACAATAATAATCGCCGCAATAACCCTGAATTCAAAAACGTAGGTGATTCACTTAATAAAAATTTAAATCACCCTATCCACAATATGACATATGATAATGCCGAGACTGAACGTAGTCAAGACGGTTATGACACTGTCGATATTAATAATTTAAACGAATATAATTTCCTGAACGGTGTCGCACAGGAAATTCTGAATCCAAAGTCGATACCAAATTTTCTAACTCCACTGCTCCTACTAAATCCATTTTAACCAAATTACCTACTAAATCCACTGCATCTAAAATATATACAAAATCCACTGAATCTAATAAATGTACCAAATCCACCGAATCTAATACATATCCTAAATCCACTGCATCTAAAAGATATACTAAATCCACTGAATCAAATAAAAATACTAAATCCACTGAATCTACTAAATATACTAAATCCACTGAATCTACTAAAAATACTAAATCCACTGAATCTACTAAAAATACTAAATCCACTGAATCTACTAAATCCACTGAATCTAATAAAAATACTAAATCCACTGAATCTACTAAAAATACTAAATCCACTGTATCTACTATCTCTACCAAACTTGCTACATCTAATAGAAATGCCAAATCTTATGCACAAATTGCAGCCACAGAAACTTTCAACGAGCCTAAACCCGAACACTCTGACTCTATTAAACGAATGGAAATTTTTAAGATCAATAACGCCGGTAAAATACTACTTCCCATTGTTAAAGTAAACTGTACAATATCCAGTGCACCACTAACTCTTTTAATTGATTCTGGTGCATCAGTGAGCCTGATTAAATCAACTTCTTTATCTAAAATTCCTGATCTAGTGAAAGAACCTATCCAAATTAAAGGCATTGACCCTGTCGAACAAAACCCTACAAAAACCTTAGGGCACTTACAGCTAGAAATGCATTTCACAAACCCTACCAACACCCGTACAATATTATTTCATAAATTCCACGTAATTAATGAAATCCACCTCCCATTCGACGGCGTGATCGGAACCGACATGTTAAATAATTTTGGCTGCAACATTGATTATAACTTAAATAAACTTACCATTAATGACATCCAAATACCACTACAACTTCATGAACCGATATATTACCTCCCTGCTAGATCTGAAACTATAATCGAATGCTCCATCTCTAACCCTGAAATCAAAGAAGGATTAGTCCTAGATCAGAAACAGTTCAAAAACATTTTAATCGCAAATTGTTTAGTAAAAGTTAAAGAAAATAAAAGAATCAATGTTTCAGTAATCAACACCTCCGACTCACCTGTAACTCTTAAACCTAATCTGAATATACAACTTGTTCCACTGTGTCCTGACGATACAACCCACTTACCTATTCATGTTACTATGGACGACCAGAACTCAAATAATGACTCGTATCTCCGCACCCAAGAAGTCCTGAATCTCCTTCGAATCAAACATTTAAATACAGAAGAAGCTAATGCCCTACATGATGTTTGTTGTGAATACTCCGACATTTTCCATATTCCTGGCGATAAACTCACATTTACCACTGCAGTCAAACATGAAATTAAAACTACATCACAAAATCCAATTCACGTTAAATCTTACCGTTTCCCTGAAATCCACAAACCCGAAGTAGCTAGGCAAATCGATCAAATGCTAGAACAGAGTATAATAAAACCTTCCATGTCTCCCTGGTCATCACCAATCTGGGTCGTTCCAAAAAAATTAGACGCCTCAGGGGAACGCAAATGGCGCGTTGTTATAGACTATCGCAAATTAAACGACGTAACTATAGGTGATAGTTACCCACTCCCACAGATATCCGAAATATTAGACCAACTAGGCCAAAGTAAATACTTCTCCACACTTGATTTAGCATCCGGGTTCCATCAAATCCTTATGGACGAAAGGGATGCATCCAAAACAGCTTTTAGTATACCTCAGGGTCATTATGAATTTACTCGCATGCCGTTTGGACTCAAAAATGCGCCGGCTACCTTCCAACGGCTCATGAACACTGCATTAGCTGGCCTTCAAGATATTCGGTGTTTTGTTTACTTAGATGACATAGTTATCTACTCGCATAATCTTTCCAGCCATATCGAAAACTTAGAGCTTGTTTTTAAACGCCTTAGGGACTTTAACTTGAAACTACAACCAGATAAGTGCGAGTTCTTGCGCCGAGAAGTAGCTTACCTTGACCATGTTATCACTGAAAAAGGTGTTAAGCCTAATCCTGAAAAGATCGAAGCCGTTACTAAATTTCCAACCCCTAAATGTCCCAAGGACATCAAATCGTTTCTAGGTTTAGTCTCCTACTATCGCCGATTCATTCCTAATTTTTCAAAGATTGCTAAACCTTTGTCCCATCTCCTTAAAAAAGACATTCAATTCCTCTGGCAAAACCAACAGCAAGTTGCATTCGATGAACTTAAAAACAAACTAACTTCAGCGCCTGTTTTGATATACCCAGACTTCTCCAAACCATTCATTTTATCATGCGATGCCTCTAACTATGCAATAGGAGCAATTCTTTCTCAAGGGGCTAAAGGATATGAAAAACCAATAGCTTTCGCGTCTCGAACACTCAATAAAAGCGAGTCAAATTATAATACTACAGAAAAAGAACTCCTGGCCGTCCTTTTTGGCTGCAAAACCTTCCGTCCATATATTTATGGGCGCAAATTCTTCATCATCACTGATCATCGACCATTGACCTGGCTCATGAATCACAAGGACCCAGGCAGCAAACTTCAGAGATGGCGCCTTAAGCTTTCTGAGTATGAATATGAAATTGGTTACCAAAAAGGTAAATTAAACGCGGCCGCCGATGCGCTTTCACGATACCCTGTAAATCCTATAGAAGACTCTGATCCATTGAACTTTGACGATAACATAAGCCCATTTACTGGTGAACCCGACATTGACTTCAACCCTCTCGATTTACCCAATCCAACGCAAAACACACCTCCACCGCTTCCAACTCCACCTACTCCTGAAATAACTGTGCCCGATATTAACCTGCCTCTGAATCCTCAACTCACCTCTGATTCTGCACTGGCCCAGCCTTCAACGTCCCGACTCACTCCTGGTTCGACTACTGACTACCCGTTAGAACCACATGCTGACGAGAATATGCCTCCTTCAGCCCAGGACAGCACCAACTCTGATGAAACTGAAAACAGACAGTATACGTCAATTAATAACAATTACTCCCAATTCCTAAAAATTATAAATAGTAAGACATTCATATCAGATGCAACGATTCTAGAATCCAATACCAGTATTCTTAAAGGCAATAATAAAATAATTATTATACCTACTTCCATAGATCTCGACGAAAGTAATCCCTATGTTGAAGAAATATTATCTCAAATCAATGAAAAATCCGAAATTTTAGAAATGGAGCGATCACTGCACTCCTTTATTAATTTCCATCACAGTGGACGCAGCGTTTATTTGTTGTTCACTAAAGTTTACCACTTCGACACTGCCAGTTACGAAGACATATATTCATCCTTAAGAAACATACGTAATTCACTTATCCAGCAACCTGCAACCCCAATAAGCATAACAGATTTCAGAGACCCATTTGAAACACACTCCTACACCAAACTGTATAATATAACTCAATTCCTCTTCCATAACACAAACATCCCTGTCACGATTTATCGTAATACTATCATATTTCCGTCACTTAGCGAAATTAAGAAAATTCTCCGTGAAAACCACGACATACCTATCGCCGGTCATTTGGGTAATGTAAGGATGCTAAAACGGATACAAGATAGATATTATTGGAAAAGAATGCGTAGTGATATCGAAGATTACATTAAATCCTGTAAGCTCTGTCAAGAAAACAAAGCGCTCCGAAAAACTCATAGAGCACCCATGCAAATTACGACAACATCCACTGCTCCTTTCCAGCGCCTGGCAATGGACATAGTTGGGCCATTACCAGAAGCAGGATTAGCTAAATTAAAATATATCCTTACCTTACAAGACGACCTTACTAAATTTTCACTAGCTTATCCCATTAGATCTACGACAGCCGAAGAAACTAGCGATTGCCTCCTGCATTTTATATCCCTATTCGGAATACCTAAAACAATTTTAACGGACCAAGGTACTAACTTTACAGCAGAACTATTTAAGAAAACATGTGATCACTTGAAAATAAAACAATTATGGTCAAGTCCCTATCACCCACAGACTCAAGGTGCACTTGAACGTAGCCACTCAACTCTAAAAGAGTACTTAAAATCATTCGTAAACGACGATCAAAGTGATTGGTCCCGCTATGTCTATACTGCTATCCTTGCCTATAATACTAATATTCACTGCACAACTAATTACTCACCCTATGAGCTCTTATTCGGCCATAAACCTTTCTTACCTGACTCCATCTATGACTTACATTCTGAAACCACCTACCCAGAATATTTAAAAGTGCTTTGTCACCGTCTCAAATTCTCAAGAGACAAAGCCATCGAAAATATTCAAAATTCTAAAGAGAAATCAAAAACCTATTATGATCAACATACTAGAATCGTAATATATGAAGTAGGAGATCTCGTTTACCTAAAGAATCATCTGCGACTTAGAAAGGCATTGTCTCCGTTGTGGAAAGGCCCGTACCAAATTGTCAAAGTACATAATAATAACACCGTTACTCTTTCAATCAATAATAAACACATAAGACATCATATTGATCAAATCAAACCAGCCACGGTTAACTCTGCTTAAATTCACTGTCCTTAAAACTAAATAAAAATCAGTTCCTACCAAATGATGCGATGAAAAAAAAAAAAAATATATATCATTAGTTGTTAGGAATATCTTTAAAATTAAGAATCTGTTAGAATAAGAAATCTGTTTACTTTAAGAATAACTTAGAAGAAGTATTAAATGTATTGCAAGCCCACTTGTTAATACTTTCATATAAAATGGAAGATATTGTAAATACCATTTTATTTGCCAAAACTAATACATTACATCCGTCAACTTTTACCTCACAAGAGCTGTTTAATGAATTAATGAACAATATAAAAAACCTAACAAAATTTTAAGAATTACCATTAGATTTAAACTTAGATAATATTCACTCATTGATAAACCTATCAGATATTATATCAAACTTTCTTAATGATAAGTTAATTTTTGTTATTAAGATACCTATGGTCGACTTAACCACCAAACTCTTTTGCATTAATCAAACCCCATAAACCATACATAGGGTTAAGTGAAGACCGTAATACATATTTTTATATAGATAATTTAGATGTTAGATGTAAACTAATTATAAGTAAACTTTTTATTTGTAAGCCCATAGATGTTTCCAGTGTTACAACTAACCCAACTTGTGAAATTAATATTATGACAAAAGCCATCGATAGTCTCCCAGATAATTGTGAAACAAACTTTATCTTTGGCAATATTAACATCTGGCACAAATTAAATGGTAATAAGTGGATATTTATCCAATCGAAACATGTCAAACTCACCATTCATTGTAACAATAACTTTTTCAAGGACAATATCATCTCAGGAACGGGTATCTTAAACTTAGAACCAAACTGCATCGCATTTTGCAAAGAAAATAAGCTACAAGCAGTAGAAAACGTAAATATTACTGCCAGCCCTGTCATTTCTAATTTTAATATTATAAATGATACATGCTGTAATATAGATACATTCTTAAAATTAAAAGTCAATATCTCCACTACCAAAATCGAAAATGTAAATTTGGACAAAATAGAATTTGTTCCCGCACCCATAATAACAGATGATGATGACATACCGCTTCCTGATGACACTGTCCTTAATTATGCTGGATTCAGCCTTAGTATAGTTTCAATGTTATTAGTTATAATTATTGTATGTGTAATTGTCCTAATTAAATTAAGAAATAAACATGTTGAACCGGTCCTTGATAATGTATCCATCCCATCTTTAACTCCAACTACTCCACCCGGCTTACGCGCTACCTAACTATTATACTATATAATTTACCAAGTAAACTCATCACAACCATGAGTTCACTTTTGTTGGGGGAGGTGTTATGTCGCCCCTTTGTATGCTACTTTGCCTACCCATCTTCCATTTTTGCGTTGTCAGCTTTCCGTTGTTCTCTCCCACACACACCCCACACCTCGCATCCTCAATTCTTTCCCATCTCTCTTCAACGCCGGTTCAGTTTTAAAAACAATTGATTTGTTTTATTTTATATTTTATTAACATAGTTTTCTCTTCAATTTCTTTTTTTAAAAACTAATTTGACAAGGTCGTCATAATAGTACGTGTAATATTAAAATCATCCTCTAATCCTTTTAACCTTCTATCATCAGCTCACCTAAATAGCTTGAAAGTATACGACTGACGGTCTTTAGATACGTATGAAATTGAAAGAATTATCCTCTAACTCCTAACCGTTGAGGAGTTGTACCTTCCACCTTCCACCGTCAGCTTACTTAAATAATTTGATAGAATACGAATAAAGGTAACATATATACACATGATATTTAAAGATTTATCCTCTAACTCCTAACCGTTAAGGAGTTGTACCTTACATCATCAGCTCATCATCATAAAATGATGACTAGCAGACGCAAATACCGGTGTAACTTCAGAAAATATACGAAAAACATAGTATGTGCCTATAAAAAATGAGGGTTTCTCTCGGTTTCCCTGGGATTCCATCATCAGATCCTGATATGGTGACAACGGGACCACCTCGGGAGCATACCCTTTCGAATACAAAAAAATAATTTAAAATCGGTCCACAATTAACGGAGTAATCGGTGAACATACATAAAAAAAATACATACAGTGGAACATAGAACCTCCTCCTTTTTGGAAGTCGGTTAAAAATCACCTACAGGCAGCCGTAGCGCCTATTAACTCAGCTCGTCGAAGAACCAGAAGGTGGCTTTTTTCATCTAAATTCTGACTGAGATTTCACCTGGATCTGAACCGGTACGAGTATCGAATCGTCCATGATAGAGACAGCAAACATTTAACCACCAAGGGGCCCATGGAATAAATTAACTTCCGTATCATCCTGCGCCCCTTTGTGCTCGACCAACAGAGAATTCCCTTAAAATAATCCATCGAACAATTAATACATTATGTTTATTTTAGCCGTGTAGCTTGAAATATTTTGTTGCTGTAATCGAAGGTCTAACCCACAACCCAAAGAATTGTTCCGTGGTTAGGCCACGGAACAATTACAACTCAATTAAATTTCAAAAACCCAATTTACATTATTGTGATTGTAACGATAGTAAACAATAGTTAGTGTGTTGTTTCTAACTGAAGCTAATTGGATATTAAATTGGAAGTGGATTATACGGAGAATTCCAAAGGTCTGTCCGTTCCTTCCGTTAATTATATCAGGTTATCTTTTATCTTTATAGAAGGTCGGACCGTAATCCTTTCAGCGGTACATGATACGTGTACATAATAAGTTAAAACAACAACAAATATTTACTTACTGTGTTTATAGAATGACTGTCATTTTACAAGCTTTTTAACCGACTTCAAAAAAAGGAGGAGGTTTCTCAATTCGACCGTTTTTTTTTTTTTTATGTGTGTTCGGGGATAACTTCGTCGTTTATGAACCGATTTTGATGATCCTTTTTTTAATTGAAAGTAGATGTCCCGACGGTGGTACCATGATAAGGAAACTAGGATCTGATGATGGCATTCCAGAGAAATCGAGGGTAACCCTCATTTTTTTCAGGCACGTACTATGTTTTTCGTATATTTTCTGAAGCTACGCCGGTATTTGCGTCTGGTAGTCATTATTTAATGATGATGAGCTGATGATGAAAGGTAAAACTCCTTAACGGTTAGGAGTTGGAGGATAAATCTTTAAATGTCATATGTATGTATGTTACCTTTAGTCGTATTCTTGCAAGTTATTTAGGTAAGCTGATGATGGAAGGTACAACTCCTCAACGGTTAGGAGTTGCAGGATAATTCTTTCAATTTCATACGTATCTATAGACCTTTAGTTGTATACTTTTAAGTTATTTAGGTGATCTGATATCACAGGCGCTATGATGACTAACCCCTTTATGTATTTTGCTTTAAGTAACTCGCCTGCTTCTATTTCATCACGACATTTAAGCTTGGACACGATTCCTATTGCCCCGTAGACCACGTTCTCGGTAACAGAAATCTTACATCTCAGCATAATTTTGGAAACTGATCATACTCAGTTTTAATACGTGTTCAAACCACTAAAGTTATTTGCATCGACAAGCCCCCTTCCCTCCGGACCGCGACAGCGGATAGACGTCTGCACTATTTATTAAAATAAATTCAATTTTTAAATCAAAATATTTCTCAATATCGTGGTGAGATACTAGGCGCACAGAACGCAGCAAGATACTCCTAGGTTAGTGTAAGAAAAGGACAACAACAGCAGAGACGGATTTATCTGGGTGAGTTCCTCCCCATACCTACTGCCAAAGCTGTCATCAATTTGACACCTCTCAGTGTACAGGGAAGTGTCACTGTCATAGTCATCGAACGGTGTTGCCAAAAACTATAAAGCTTATCATAGTAGAAATTTGCTCCTCCTGGTTGTGCGTCCACCTTACAGGTAATTCTTTACACTGTACGATGCCAAATATAAATCGATCTCCGCTCGGTAAGTCGCTTCTTTTGCCCAAGTGTATTCAAGAAAGCTCTTCCGAGCCTAATTTAAATCAAACTAAGGACATGGAGCAGACCTATGAAACCTCTTCAAATGTTTCCACATGTAGTAAACGTAGGCGCACGTCCAGTGGTGGGATTGGCCTACCTCAATTTATGTCTGATGTAAAGCAAATGCTGACCGAATTCAAGGAACAACAGGATCGAAAAATTGATAAGATTTTCGCTATAATTGAAGAAATAAAATCGCAGAATAATGACATTCAGGCATCACTGGAATTTATGACCCAAAATTACGAATCACTCAAATGTCAGATTGATAACCTAGAGACTGAAAGGCAAAATAGTCAGCAGTGTATCCAGTCCCTTCAAATGAAGATAGAAAACCTAGAACGTGGTTCCAAATCCACATGCTTAGAGATTCGCAATATACCCACTGTAACGTCTGAAAGTAAGGCAAAATTGTTGAATACAGTTATTAATGCTTGCAATATATTAAAAGCCCCTATACAGCCCCATGAAGTAAAAGATGTATACCGTATAGGTTCAAAAAATCCTGAAAATAGAACAATTATAGTCGATTTCACTAGCGTGCTTCTCAAAGAAAGTATGATTGCTATGTATAAGAAGTACAACAAGGAAAACTCAAGATTGTCAACTGAATCCCTTAAAATTAGTGGACCAAATAAGCCTATCTTCATATCTGAAAACTTGACTACAGCAATGAAAAGATTGTTTTACCTAGCAAGAGATTTTGCAAAGACTAATGAATACAAATTTTGTTGGACAGCGGGTGGGAAAGTTTTTCTAAGGAAAAGGGAAGGCCAACCTTCTATATCTATTAAGTCGGAGTCAGATTTAAAAAAAATTAAAGCATGACTACTATTTGTATTGTTTTATGGCATGTTACCTTACTATTTATTCTTGTCATATAATTTAATTTTTTTGTATCGAAGTGGTTCAATATTAGGACATTTAAATACATTCACAGTAACCCAAATATCTTATATCATCAAAAACATAAACACCAACAAATTTGTACAACACATTATAAATCTCGCTACAGTTTACACATTCTCATCAAAAACACAATTTTTTCATACAACAAGGACAATATTTTTGTGTTTTTGTTTTTTGGATGTTTTGTTGAACGCTGCTCACCTGTTTGCCGATATACCTCATTATGGATGATAATATAATTATATCAAATCAGCTTGATATGATTTCTGTATCCGAGTCTCGCATATGTTCACCTGAGGATTGTTGTAGTATACTAAATACATTTCAATGCCCATGGACTGTACTACATGTTAATATCACGAGCATAAATGCTAATTTTGATAGTTTAACTGTTATGTTACAGACACTCAATGTGAAACCTGCTATCTTAGTTTTGTCCGAATGCTGGCTGAGTAAGGTGCAAAAACTTCCCACGCTCCCTGGCTATGTTTCATATAAATCAAAATTTTCTAATCAAAATGATGGGGTTGCTGTTTATGTAGATACAAAATTTGAGCACTCAGTTATAGAGCCTGACATCCTTGATGCAAGTTCCTTAGTATTTACATCTCAAAATGAAATAGCCATAGTTTCAATATATCGTTCTCCCTCCCACAGAAGTGTTGATCGTTTCATAGCTTCTTTGGAAAAAATTCTTAAGTCTCTGTGTTCCTATAGAACTGTTGCCATTGTAGGTGACTTAAATATTAACATCAATGCGTCCATGGTAGATAAATCTTCTGACCAATATTTGGATCTGACATCATCCCACGGCTTATTACCAGCACATTCCCTACCAACACGTGGGGAAAATTGCATAGATCATGTGATGCTAAAAAGTAATTTAAGGGCTATCACTCTTGTCCTTGATAGCTATATTACTGACCATGCCCCTTTGCTTTTTGCCTGCGAACGTAAGGGGATGGCCTGTGCAGATAAAATATTATATAAAAGGCGCCTAGATATTCTAGCAGCTATGAAGGACCTCGAAACGACAGACTTTACATCGGTGCTTCGGCAAACTGATGCAGAGGAGGCAACTAATGCCCTTATTAACATATTGACTACACTTACAGATATGCATACCAGCAGTAGTATAATTACGAATAGAAACAAAATTCTTAAGCCGTGGATCACTCCAGGTCTCCTGCGATGCATTCGAAATAGAGACAATCTATTCCGGAAATATAAAAAAGATACTACTAATAACACCCTTAGAGTTATCTACATACGATACAGAAACTATTGTAATAATTTATTAAAGAAAATTAAACTTAATTATGAAAAGAATGAACTACAAAAGGCCGGGCATAATCCTAAGGCTACATGGGCTGCCATAAATAAAATTGTTAATTTGAACAAATCCCAGTCATCATCGTGTGCGTTGTTAGGTTTAAAGGAAAATCCTGTTAGCTCTGTAAATACAGTCAACGACTTCTTTGCTGGTGTGGGTCGCAAACTTGCGAATAAAATACTCTCCAACTCTTCGATTTCTGATACTGCTGTTTCGCGCCAGAGTTCTGTGTCCCGGCGACGCCAACTCAACTCTATGGCTCTACCAGAGATAGAGTCAAGCGAAATTGAGCATAGTATTTTGAACCTCAAGGAGAATTGCGCCCTGGGTTGGGATAATGTGCCTGCCTCCCTTGTAAAGTCTGGACGGCATGTACTCACTCCTATTATTAAACATGTTTTTGATAGATGCCTCATGACAGGAACATTTCCAAAGCCTCTTAAAAGGGCCCTCGTCCATCCTATACACAAAAACGGAGGCAGAGACAGTGTCAATAACTATGGACCAATATCAGTTCTCACTACACTCTCTAAAATTTTTGAAAAAATACTCAATAGAAGACTTTTTAATTACCTAAACAAGAACCACCTGCTCGCCAACAATCAGTATGGTTTTAGAGCTGGCAGGTCTACTGAGGATGCCGTTTTGGACGTTGCAAATACGGTAATAACAAAAATTAATAATAACATGAAGGTCATGGGTATTTTTCTCGACCTGTCAAAAGCTTTTGACACTGTCTCTGTTTCCAAACTCCTCCAGAAGTTGGAGGACATTGGAGTGCGGGGATTGGCTCTGGATTTGTTCACGAGCTATCTCAGCAACCGCACACAGAGTGTTATCATTAATGACGTCATTAGTGATGAAGTTATGATAGATTATGGCGTCCCACAGGGCAGCGTCCTCGGTCCGACGCTTTTCCTTGTATACGTGAACGAGCTCTGCTTATTTGATATTAAAAACTGTCGGGTGATTGCCTACGCGGATGACACAGCGCTCGTGGTCTATGATAACACCTGGGATGAAGCTAAAAAAACTGCTGAGGGGGCTTTGAGTGCTGTAACGTGCTGGTTAGAGCAAAATCTCCTAACCCTAAACTTCGATAAAACCATGTACGTTACATTCTCTCTTAGAGCAGCAACCCAACCCCCAGAATCTTTTTCTGTTCGTGGTCATTCCTGCGGGGGCACTGTTAATTCTGACTGTAATTGTAGGATACTTACCCGCACGGATGGTATTAAATATCTGGGTATTTTAATTGACAGCGGATTGACATGGAATGCCCAGGTTGATAGTTTGATAGCTCGTACCAGAAAGCTTATGTACGTTTTTAAGAAGTTGAGAGTAGTAGCTGATCTAAATACCATCAGGAATGTCTATTGTGCGCTAGCTCAGTCAGTCTTGGCTTACTGCATTGCAGCATGGGGTGGCAACTGTAAAACTTACTTGTTGCGATTGGAAAGAACGCAGAGGTGCGTCCTAAAAGTAATGATTAATAGGCCTGTAAGATTTCCCACATCAGAGCTTTACACGCATTGCAGAGTGCTTTCGATTAGGGAATTGTTCATTCTTAAGGTTTTATTGAGAAAGCATGCTGCAACACCATTTGACTCTGAATTTATTGCACAGGCACGAAGGCCAGATAGAGTCTGCAAACACGAGACTGCAAGAAGTATAACAGCTGGTCGACAGTACTTCTACATTAGCCCCAGACTTTATAATAAAGCTAACAGACACATTAATATATATCCCTTAACAGTAAATAAATGTAAGGTTAAAGTGACTGACTGGTTGTATACGTTGTCATATGAGGATACTGAAAATATCTTAAAGGTTGTTTGTTAAAGCATCCACAAGTACACACACATAAACACAAACACACACACACACACACACTCACACGCATCACACACACACACACACACACATGCGCACGACACACACACACACACACGCATACGAGTGTCCAAATGTCCTATCTTTATCATTCTCATTTATATTTTTGTTTTTGCTACCATTGTTAAGTCTTTTTACTTATTTTAGATGTTGTAATATTAGATTTTTTTATTTTTTTTTATTTAAACGATTTATTTTACAAATTCACTTAGAAATGTAATCCGGAAGTGGGCGTTAATAGTTGCAACACAGTTTCTACTACTGCAGCTATTACCGTACTATTGTATTTGTATCTTGTTTTATGTTCAATAAAGAATAATTTAAAAAAAAAAAAGTTAGTTGTATACTTTTAAGTTATTTAGGTGATCTGATATCACAGGCGCTATGATGACTAACCCCTTTATGTATTTTGCTTTAAGTAACTCGCCTGCTTCTATTTCATCACGACATTTAAGCTTGGACACGATTCCTATTGCCCCGTAGACCACGTTCTCGGTAACAGAAATCTTACATCTCAGCATAATTTTGGAAACTGATCATACTCAGTTTTAATATGTGTTCAAACCACTAAAGTTATTTGCATCAGCAGAAATTATATGAAATAGTTCAACTTACTGATAACCTATGATTGTTTGCACTAAAAATGGAAAAATAAAAACTTTTTATAAAAAAAAACCGACTTCCAAAAAACCATCCAACGAAAACTCCCTGCCAAAAAACACTAAAAAGCGTAAAATAAACTGGCGTTCATAAATTGCTATGTGCCAATTCTTGTCTACACCTAATTCTTTATTCATTTAAATAGTAGTATTATTGTGTATGCTAGGTACCTAAAATCTGTTTGAAGTCGGCGCCAAGCCAAAATGTAATAGGAGGTACCGCACTCGCCGCTGCCGGATAGCTAGCATAAAACAACCCAAGCGAGCCGACACGCGCGGGCTGACGCGACGTCGTTGATGGTCGTCTCGAAATAAAGCGAGTGTGGTAACTACTATTACATTTGGCTTGGCGCCGACTTCAAACAGATTTTAGGTACCTAGCATACACAATAATACTACTATTTAAATGAATAAAGAATTAGGTATAGACAAGAATTGGCACATAGCAATTTATGAAGAGCCAGTTTATTTTACGCTTTTTAGTGTTTTTTGGCAGGGAGTTTTCGTCGGATGGTTTTTTGGAAGTCGTTTTTTTTTTTTTATAAAAAGTTTTTATTTTTCCATTTTTAGTGCAAACAATCATTATTTACTTACAGTGTTTATAGAATGACTGTCATTTTACAAGCTTTTTATTAACTTACAATGTATGTATGTATGCTTGTATGTTCGGGTGGAATCTTGCAACTCAATTTTGAAGCAGATATATCTTCAACCGATTTTGCTGAAATTTTGCAAGCATATGTATACAGCGTGACAATACAATATTATAATGACATGGAGCTGATCTGATGCGGGAGCTGGAAAGTGGCCATAGGAACTCTGTAAAGAAACGTCGCAACATCATCGAGTCTGGACTCTTTTGATTCGTCTCGGGGCATTCCAGTTAAAGCTTGTTTTTAAAAAGCTTTTTAATTTAATTTATATTACTTTACATTTCAGTAAGAGCTGCAATTAGATTTAAAGTACTCTATTCTACTACTCGGTTTCCTGAATTAAATAAACTTAAACTTCACTTTAGAGTTTTGAATAATTTAAATCACTGCATTGAAATGTAAGTACAGTACATCGCGTGTGCTGTATACTATTTTTCTAACTATTAAGTATACTTTGTAACCGACTTCAAAAAGTTTTTATAATCTTTTAATCTACATATTATAGGCTCAATATTCTGAACTGATCGATGGACGATGGCCTCGATGTTCTCTTACTTTATATCATTGACATAGACATTGCTGCAACTTTTAAACAGAGATACTTTTAGTATACCTTTAGCGGGTGTTTAAATATTAGCAAGAATTCAACACAATGCACTACTGTTATAGTTTGTGGCCATTCTCATACTAGTTAAGTTACAAAGTAATACCAGTTACCATTACACTAGCCATTAAAATGAATTGGTTATGACGAGTGGTGCTTCAAATCACCGCTTACAGTGAATTAGTAAAGAGACACATATGAGTTCCCTGCAATAGCTGTATTAGTATTTATATTATATATTAGAAATTGCCTTACTGTTGACTAACGAACTATAATAGAATGTAATGATGATATTTTTCTTTTATTTTACGTCTAGCTATTGCCCGCAGTTTTATTCGCGTGATTATTTACCCGTATTAACGTAATTTGTATTTCTAACTTATAAATGACGCACGTTCACGACACTTACGAATAATGTGACTTTCTATTGATATAGGAATTTCAGAAATCAGCTCAGCAGATCCAGAGATTGCCTCTACAACCTCACAGAGTCACTTCACAATATTAATATAGGCGTTCATAGCCCAGTTGCACTCGGTGATTAGAAACAATCACCGAGGGTAAGTAACGACGGCGCGGTCAGTACCTGGATGGGTGACCGCTAGTGGCATGTTACCATGAGCATCTCCGTGATTTGGAGGTCACTTTAAGCAGTTGGTCCCGGTTGTTATCATATGATAACAGTCGTGAAGCTTAGTTGGAGGCCTTTAAAAACATCCAACGACAAGATAACGTAGCGACATCGTTGTCTTGCCAGTCCCCAACCCAAACTTGGCCAGCGTGGGGACGTATGGCCTTAACCCTCTCCTGAGAGGAGACCCGAGACCAGCAGTGGGACGTTATGGGTTGTTGATGAATATTAGTATAGATAACCTGTTTTATACATTTTCAGATTTCAAGCTACAACTTTTTAATTCTTACATTTACGTTAGACTAAATTCTGTCTAACAATTTGAACTTTGTAACAGACTATTATTTAATTCTTAGTTACGAAGCGAAACTTGGAAAGGTGCCTAGTAGAAAACAATAGCCCTGGTGTCTTTCACATCGGGTGTAATATAACTTTGAAACAATTAGTCTCTTATAAAGTCTAATATAATAACTCAAAGAATTTTCATATTTAATTCACGGTCTCAGATACATTTTAACGATGTTAATAAATAAAATTAGAATTTGAACAAATATATCAGATGCAATAAATATTTCAACAATGTGGGTTTTTAGGGTTCCGTGCCAAAGGCAAAAAACGGAACCCTTATAGATTCGTCATGTCTGTCTGTCTGTCCGTCTGTCTGTCCGTCCGTATGTCACAGCCACTTTTTTCCGAAACTATTAGACCTATAATGTTGAATCTTGGTAAGTAGATGTATTCTGTGAACCGCTTTAAGATTTTTACACAAAAAAAAAAAAACAATAAATTTTGGGGGTCCCCATACTTAGAACTGAAACTCAAATAATTTTTTTTCATCAAACCCATACGTGTGGGGTTATCTGTGGAAAGGTCTTCAAAATGATATTGAGGTTTTAATATCATTTTTTTCTAAACTGAATAGCTTGCGCGAGAGACACTTCCAAAGTGGTAAAATGAGTGTCCCCCCCTTTAACTTCTAAAATAAAATAATAATAAATCTAAAAAAAAATATGATGAACACTACCATGTAAACTTCCATCGAAAATTGCTTTGAACGAAATCTAGTAAGTAGTTTTTTTTAATACGTCATAAATCAATCGTAAACTGCAATTTACCTTTCATTCAATCAACACAAATATAAAAATAAAACAAAAATTATATTATGTTACTTGCTGCTGCGAAACCCTTCATGGGTGAGTCCGACTCGCAATTGTCCACTTTTTTTTATTTCATTTTGTTGGGAACACATTTTTATGTAGGTACTTAAAATAAGCTTATTGGAAAACAAACAAATTTGAATTGAAAGAAAATTTTGTATTAGTCAGTCATAATGATAGCTCCGTTAGACAAAAGTAACTAACCTACATCTTCAGTTCCTTTTGTTGGTTGCCGAGGTGGAAAATCCCTTCGGATCTGCGGCTCCTCGGAGTCTGAGGAGTCAGGTATGTGGTGATTCCACTAAAAACCAACCCGGCGACCGGTCTCAGGCTCTATGAGGAGGACCCGGACCGGACCTTGTTATTTAAGGATCCCCCCCAGGATCGACTAAATAATCTAAACTAAACTCTAACCTAGCTAGGCTATCATTGTATTTTTTTTAAAATTCATATATTATAAATTCGAAAATAACTGTCTATCTATTATATTCTGATAGCAGTCATACAGTTAATACTAGTACAGCTGTCAACGTTCACCATATCACAATTATTGTTTTAACCAATTATTCAAATTGTAAATAGTATAAATGATATGTAAAATGTACCATTATCTTGAAATTAATAAATTTATTATTATTCTCTTTATTTAACTTCTTATTTACATATTTAAATATACATATAAAAACAAATACATTTAAAAATATAAAAAATAGTAGACCACCGACTTCGGGTACAGGGACCAAGAAACCGGTGGTTAGGGCTCTTATTATTATTATTATTATCTCTTTGCAATGACATGGAGTCGAGAGCATACAACATTTAGGTATATTTTACGCAAGATTTACCTTCGTCTGGCTATTAAAGCGATTAATCATTAATTTATTTATCATAACACACTTTAAAGGTCAAAAATAATTAAACTAGAATAATATATTTTATGCCTTTAATGGATATACTACGAGTACAGATCTAGTCTAAATCTGCTTAATTCAATTAAGTTCCGTTTTTATTAGTTTCTTTATTTTTATACCATTCGATACAAAGTGAGGGGATAAGTCCCCAATAAAAATTACGGGTTTCCTAGTAACGATAATGACATGAAATTGTTTTAACATTACCTACTGTTGGGGCAGCGCTGTCGAGATGGGACAAGGAAAAGGAAATAAGATCTATCAAGTTGGCGTTACCAGCATACTGCACGGTCTACCAGGCCGAGCTCCTGGCCATATGCGTCGCCACTAGGGAGATCGGTAAATCTGAGGCCTCAACGTTCGGAATTCTCAGCGACTCCATGGCTGCACCTATGACAATAAAAAATCACAACTGTCTCCACCCACTAGCGGTGGAAATAAGAGAAAACCTCAAATCACAATCTCTCCAAGGCAAAACTGTCGCTTTGCACTGGGTAAAAGCTCACGCAGGGGTGGAAGGAAATGAGCGAGCGGAGCATCTAGCCAAGGAGGCCGCTGAGAAATCCAAACGACCGGATTATGATCTGTGCCCGGTTTCATTGCGGAATCTGCGTATGCAGACGCTTGATGAATGGAACCAAAGGTACAACACTGGTGAAACCGCAAAAATTACTAAGTTGTTCTTCCCGAACGCGGTGACGGCGTACAGAATAATAAGAAAGATCGAAATAGGAAATGTCATTACACAAATAATGACGGGGCACAGTGGATTCTCAGAATACCTGGAGCGATTCAGGTGTAAGGGGAGTCAGTCCTGTAGCTGCGACCCGGCCGAAAGGGAAACTATACCCCACATATTGTGCCATTGCCCAGTCTTCGCGTTAGAACGACACAACTGCGAAAATACACTCGACATGGAAATTAGGGAACAACATTTTGCTAAGATGATTGAAAGTAAAGATAGGGAAAAATTCTTAGACTACTGTGTAAAGATAGCGAAAATTGTTATAAAGCGAAACAAAACTAGGATATAAAAAATTATGTTTACATAATATAATAGAATATATTAGTGTTAATCATAAAATGTACAACGTAGATAGAAATAAATAAGTAATCATAGAAAACACCCCCAATAGATATAAGAAAAAACATGCTTATAAAATAAGTATAGATATAAGCAAATAAATGTAAGAAATAAATAAATAAATAAGTAATCATAGAAAAAACACCCCCAATGTAATAGAGATAAGAAAAGCCATGTTTATGAAATAAATATAGATGTAAGCAAATAAATGTAAGAAATAAATAGTTTTGAGAAAATGTTCTAAAGAATAATATTATCCATGTAAGAAATAGTGTGTCATTCATATAAATAAGCAACCTTATGTAAAACACGGTATAAGAAACAATTAAAACTAAGTGTACCAGTTATTTCCCTGTAGCATAAGTTGGAAATAAAGGAAATAGATTCGATAGAATAGACTACATAGGCTAATAGAAGACGGGAGTACCACCCGTCAGATGTAATAGTGATGTATATCAGAAAGATCAAGTATGAGGAAAGAAAGTGCGAGAGGCATAAAAGCAGAACTAGCATGAAAGAAACAAAGCGTACCATAGGCTCCGATAATGTTGGAGGTAGAGGAAAAAAAAAAAAAAAAAACATTACCTACTACAAATGAAGGTTGCCTCTTATCCAAAGACATTTTTTTGTGTGTTACTCCAGATGGCTAATGGTTACGATGTTCAATCGACTTCTCTAGCTGTCCAATACATGTTCCTTCGTTACTGTGATATTTAATTTAATTTCATAGTCCATTTTCTTTAGAAACATTTGTTGAGAAAACCATTATTTGTCTAAATTCAGGAGACAATAAAGTTTCTTGTTTATATAATGTTATTCGTTACTTTATTCCAAGAAAAGATAATGATTGAAAATATCTTTAGTTAAAGTTTTTATTGTTAACGTACATATTCGACAATAACTGTTGACAAGGGTCATACTATATTTTTTGTTTCTGAAATCCAGGGTTGTGTTTACGTTTTTTTAGATATTTATTACATATTTGTATCTCTGTATTTTGTTTTATAGACGAGTAAATAAAAAGACACACACATAGGTATACGGTTACATAATGGTAAAAGACTACCGCAGGTCATGAATTTCTGCAACTTGCGAGTCACAAATGCATTCTCGCCTAAATAGTCTCATAAAACAACGAACATTTCTCTATGGTGGAGTAAGTGTAAATTTCAAATACATACATAGCTACAAACAGCATATTCAAGGAACACCATTTTTCTTCAATATTGGGCTGCTTACATTTGCGCTGTGTTTCACCGAGTGAGTGAAGACACCGAAGACGTATACCCACACCCTCTATCCACCCCCATTCCCCTCCCCATCCCCCAAAGGCCGGCTACGCACTTGTGATGCCTCTGGTGTTGCGTGGTGTCCATGGGCGGCGGTAATCGCCGGTTAGGTTTGGTTTGCCAGTCGCTCCGTGTAAAACCTGATATTCAGGTAAAACCGGTTGAACTAGTAGCCGACCCCAAATCTTGGGAATAATAAAGGCTAGGAAGATGATGATGATTGGGCTGGTTACATTTGAAACTTTGAGTGAGAGAACCTTACTTTTAAATAGTATTAGTTCCATAGCAGTTTCTCAATGTAAAAATAATTTAGTGTCTCCGCAATATCGCCGACTTTATTATGTATCCCAAAAATATATTATTAGATACTTCTCTACCTATTTCAAAGGCTCGTTTACATTTGTTTCTACGTACTTTTTCAACGAAATTGGCTTCTTATAATATTATATTACATATCTTTGGAGTCATGAAAACATAAGTTTATCATCCATAATATATTAGATTAGCCTACTTTTTTATTGACCAAACTCTTTTTTTTCATATGGAGTAGGGGGCAAACGAGCAGACGTATCACCTGATGGTAAGCGATTACCGCCGTCCATGGACACCACGCAATACCAGAGGCATCACAAGTGCGTTGCCGGCCTTTGGGGGATGGGGAGGGGATGGGGGGGATGGGGGAGGGGTTGGGGTGGGGTATGGGCCTCCGGTGTCTTCACTCACTCGGTGAATCACAGCGTAAGCGCTGTTTCACACCGATTTTCTGTGAGTCCGTGGTATCACTCCGGTCGAGCCGGCCCATTCATGCGGAAGCGTTGCTCACCCATGGTAAAAAAACACGGTCTAAAATCGTAACCCTCTCCTTAGCTACGCGGTAGTCGTAGACTTCATGTGGCTACGTAGTAGAAACATTTTGTGAAATTTAATTTAGTGACACCTAAACATTTTTTATAATCTTTGAACATCATTTGAAACTGTCTAATGAATATGAAAGTGAACTCAGCGACATTTGCGGTGTGCTAAAGTCATATTTATTGTTTTACATACATAATTAAATTAATTAAAACCACGTATACGAGTATTTTATTACTAATGCCACGAAATTGGTACCAACTTCAAGCAACCCAAGAGTACAAAGATTAATTTATTTATAACTATATCTTATTAAATTAATGATGAACCATTTTACTTAGAAATTTTATTTAAATCTCGATCAAATGAAATATAATTACAAGTTCAAATGTGCTTTCCTCAGGTAAAATAATATTGTTACGAGCCGTGTATTAAATAAATAAAGGTAGTCGGTTGATTACCAAAAAATAACCCAATATTTATTAACAACACTTTTTACAATAATAATTCACTAAATCACTCGTTAGTCGCAGTAGAAGATCGCTTCGATGTTAATCCTCTGTGTCGTGAAACTATACTGCCCGTACAGCTAACACGCTCCGTTTTATATGGCTGGCGAAATCTCTAGAATAATCCTTAATATTCGACAGAACATTCTGGACCAAATAGATTATTCTAGAGCTACAAGCAGCGCCATCTAGCGTTGAGAAAGTCGGAATCACCAGTCATAATCTCCACAGTTGCGTGCTACCCGACACTAGATGGTGCCTTCCTCGGTTCTCGAATGTTCCCGTCCATACGAGACCCATCTCCTTATGGCGCAACAATATATTAAATGATAAATAAACATATTTTCGGAAACATACAACGTAATCTATTCCCAAAGCTTGTAGTTTAGGTACTAGACAACTGATATAAATATATATATATACTTTTTTAGTAATACAATATATTATACATAGAAAACACCCAAACTCCGAAACAAATATTTGTAGATCATACAAACATTTGGTCCGACCCGGGAATCGAACACGATACATTATGCACAGTCGCGTACGCTTCCACTGCGCCAACCAGGCAGTCAAACATATAATAATGCTAGCTGATCAGGCAAACGTTGTTTTGCCATAAAAAAATGTGTTGGTCGATTCTCATACCTAAGCGATATGCACACCAAATTTAAGATGTGCGTCCTTGGGGTAAAACCAGATTTTGTAAAAGTTAGTTTTAATATTTTATTTAGCATTATCTAACATTGAATTACGTTATTAAAAAAAAACAGATTAAATGACATAAAATAATATCATATCAACAAAATGTTGTATAATATAAGTAATTGGACAAGCTAGTTTTTCCTACGACTCTCATAAGATAAGCTAGCCTTAACGTAGTTATTTAGGCGGCTTAATGTAAAAAATAATAACGTATACAGAAAAATGGATACCAATGACCGTTTCCTAGAAGATAGAGGGTTCAATAATCTACTTGAGAACGGAGGAACTATATTAACTTATTTCATTAAAATAATAATTTTATTGAGACTAGAACTAACTAGTGTCTACTCAAATGTTAGACCAATATTTTATGCTGAACGGAACGTCCCCTAGGAGTTTAATAAACTGCATTTTTACTCTCTTCCACGCCATTTAATACGAGTCCTGGACGTGTAGAATTTTTCTACGGTAAGGATTAAAGATGCTTCCTTCAACTAAGACCTCTTTCTTCGCTAATATATTTTCTGTGAATCAGAACATATAAATATCAGTATAATTTTAACCTTTTTTCAATTATTTATAAGTCTGTTTAACCGTTATCTGAATGTACATTCAGATTCCAAATCAGTGATAGATGTTGCCATAAATATTTTGAATTTAAATACAAACAAAACTACACAATTTATATCAGTTCCAGAGCATAGATGGTGATATCATCAGCTTTTAATACTCCACTGCTGGCTTAAGTCTCTTCTTTGAAAAGAGGTTATATAAATGGTTACTTTATTAATAACTAGTTGTTGCCGCGGCTCCGCCCGCGTATATATCGGTTATCGCGGCAAAAAGTAGCCTATGTATTCTGATGTATAAGCTGTTACTGTAAAGTTTCATTCAAATCCGTTCAGTAGTTTTTGCGTGAAACAGTAACAAACATCCATCCATCCATCCATCCGTCTATCCATCCATCCATCCATACTTACAAACTTTCGAGTTTATAATATTAGTATATATAATCTTAGTAGTAGAAGCCATATTACACCTGTACTGAGAACTCTTTTGCTCGATTGTAAGAATAACAATACTTGACAAAGTGTAAAATGAAAATGTACAAATTTAGAGTTTACCTTAGTAATCTCTTGAACGGTTCGTTTTAGTGGCTATGAACCTTGTCATTTAATAGTTCAGAGAGCATCCATTTCAACTCTGCCAATCTTTTACATTGAAATGGAATAGTAACGTGACTAGACTTTTATGAGTGTAATAAAAGCTTTAACGAAGCTTTAGTGAATTCTACGAATGTTTGTGGAAGCGTGAAATAGAATATAGTACCGTAGTGAGTTAAGCGGTTCATGAAAAAGAACTTCTTTGTTATGTATTATTACATTAACCGGCTTAAACACTTCACTGCTGGACATAGGACTCGTCTAAGCTAAAAGGTTTTAGCCGACTACACCACACTGGCTAGATTGGTCTAGCCAGCGTGGTACTAACCCGCTAGATAGCAAGCGGGTTGGTTTCAAGTTTCCCTTCTCTTTTCAGAGCTTTTCTCCTTCAGAGTTTGCTTCCGCAGTCAGCTCTTACGATACCCATGGGTTTTTTTGTTAGAGCGTTAGCTTTTGGAGCATTTCAATAAATTGAAATTCAGGTGGCAACAGCCTGCATACTGTTTACCCTTCATGTTAAATACCAACACTATTGTACCTGAATATTTATTTATTTATTTATTAACTTTATGCACTAAGTATGTACATCGGCGGACTTAATGCCCAGGGCATTCTCTTCCAGTCGACCTTCGGGTGGTGGAGAAATCTTATAAGGCAGGTGTGCAGAGGTTATATACATAAGAAGTCCATTAAAATTTACAATAATCACATATACACATCAATATATACATACAAACATACATATATAAGTAGATATACATATACATAAATACAACATTTATACACTAAATAATGGAAAAGGAAGGTAAGCTGACTTCTTTTAAAAAGAGTAGCCATGAGTTTCTTTGCCAGTATTGTTCTCATAAGGCTCTACGCATTATGGAAACTGGAAGTTATAGATCAACACAAACAGGCGGTAGATTTGTCTTTGTGTTTTCGTCTAATTTACCTGGACAATCCAGCACATGCTGTGGCGTCTATTTGTGTCGGTCTATGATTTTTAACTGTAGCTTCAATTTAACGTTCATAAATGTCACAGTGTCTTAATTGAATAAATGAATTTTAATTTTAATTTGAATTCCGCACCCTTAAACTGTTACCATACACCACATTCATTTGTTTACTTATTTATTTATCTATATCATTTTTTTATTCAAAGCCAACAATTTGTAGTTACAGTATATACACTATGTGCGAAAAGAGCGTGACCGGCAAAATTTAATGAAAATCTTAGAAATATTAAACGATAAATTGTAATCAAATAAGTCTTTTATTGCTGTTTGATGCTTTATATTAATACGGTGTCCAATCTCCATTATTATCCATAATCGCTTGGCATCTTCGCGGCTTACTTCCCGCCAACTTTTCAGCATAGCTGCGAGGTAAAGACCTCCACGCGGACTTCAGTTCACGAGTGAGGTTAGCGACGGTCACTACATTTTTTGCCCTTAGTTTAAGCTTCATCCACGCCCAAACATTTTCAATTGGATTGGCAGCAGGGGACTGTGAGGGCCAATCCAAAACGTTAATACCATGTTCCGCATTCCAAGTGGTGCAGAGCCGACTTCGGTGTTTAGGATCATTATCCCCTTGCAGAACCAAGAAATCATTTTGGTGTGGAAACATCTTCTTAGCCGACGGCAATAATGCTTTTTTGTAAATTTTCGTCATCTTCTCAGCATCCAAAGTACCGGTAAACAAGTGAAAATTTCCGAAACCCTTTTTTGAGAAGCATCCCCAAACATGCACATTTAAAGTGTGTTTCACGGTTAGTACCATCAGTCTATTGTCAGCAGTAGTCTAAGCTCGAGTCGAGTATACGGTTGCCCAAAATGAAGCTTCATCAAAAAAAAAAAACTTGTCCCAATCATGGTCTTTGTTTACGCACGCCCAATGCAGCCTTTTTTCAATATGAGTTTCAGAAAGGAGAGTCCTCTTCACATTGCCATATTTCACACCATTTACAACTAAACGCCTTTTGATAGTGTCAAATGATATCATTAAACCCCTTTTCTACAACTTTTCTTGCCCAGAGCGACGTGATAATAAAGGATTTCTGGCAAACAGTTGCACAATCCGTTTATCCTCTGCAACAGACGTCTTTTTCGATTTGCCACGGTCTGGTAACACATCGACGGTTTTTGTTTGTGAATATCTCTTCACTCACTTGCTCACGAAGACCTTGGACTTTTTCATATAATGGGTGGCCTAATCGCGGGACATTTTGGGACCTTTCGGATGTGTACAGAGAAACATAGCTTCGAATCGGGAAAAGTACGCGGCACTCATTGTAAAAAATAATATTTTTAACGAGGAAAACTGGAGGGACAACTTGTGTTTTTTACAATGCATTTTAGGTAAAGGATTGTTCTATTCAGCCTTATATTTATTTTTATAAATTGCATTCCAAAATTTAAAAATATGCCGGTCACGTTTTTTTCACACACACTGTAGTTACCATGAATATACACAACTCACTTAGTACAATGTTTTTCTAATACAAGCTTTAGGTTATATTAGTGGAAGCTACCCTAAACATTATTAATATGTACCTGTTGTCACTATTCCTACATAATGAAAGAGCTTTTGCCTGCGGTTAAAATAAATATAGATCCCGCTCCAGGAAACGAAATTTATTGATATCTTCGAAAAATGAAATTCGTTATTGTTTTCATATTCGTTGTTATTTTTGAGTTGTTAAATCATGAGTTGGCAACAGCGGGATCTGACGTCTGAGACCTGCATATTCGAATAGATGTGAATATTTTACCAAAATACTTGAAATTGAATATCTTCATCAACACAATCATTGTTTTAGATAAACATTAGTATACATACACTGAATTGTATATAAGTTTATTAGTAGAAATTCAAATGTCCCTAGATGCATTTAGGCATTTAGAATACACACTAAAATAAAATTCCAAATAGATAGGTATAATCCTAGAAATGGTTTCAAAACTCAC
This sequence comes from Diaphora mendica, assembly GCA_949125395.1. NCBI lineage: Eukaryota > Metazoa > Arthropoda > Insecta > Lepidoptera > Erebidae > Diaphora > Diaphora mendica. The sequence continues at coordinate 30,876,340 of OX421311.1, forward strand.
TTTTATTTTACCTAAACAGAATCCTTTTCCGATCAGTCAGATTCACATTGGTCAGATTTGTTTTTAATCCTCATTGTGGGTTATATATACAGGGTTACAGGGTAAGTCGACCTATTCCCGTTAAGGGCGTGTAGTTGACATCGTTTCTGACTGCTTTCACTATAAACACCCTATCCTAAATCTAAACGTTTTTGAGATATTTGAATTTAAGTGCTTTTACAAAAAATGCCCGATTTTCAACTGTCAGCTTAGATATTTTGAAATGTGTCGGTGTTATTATAACTATTATAGCTATAATAACATAAGCTATAATAGCATCTACACATTTCAAAATTCTAAGCTGACCGTCGAAAATCAAATATAAAAGATTTAGGATAGGGTGTTTTCAGTGAAATCAGTCAGAAACGATGTCAACTACACGCCCTTAACGGGAATAGGTCGACTTACCCTGTAACCCTGTATAACTATATTATCTATACTATAATATTATAAAGCTGCAGAGTTTGTTTGTTTGTTTGAACGCGCTAATCTCAAGAACTACTGGTCCGATTTGAAAAATTATTTCAGTGTTCGATAGTCCATTTATCGAGGAAGGCTATAGGCTATATTTTATTTTCAAAAAATTAGGGATCCGTAATAAAATTGCTATTTCGTAACCCAAGGTGTGAAATCGAAAACCTATTTTTGCGTGCGATGCAAAAACTATTGACAACAGAAAAAATAATGTATTACGGGTTTGTAGGTCCCATTAAGATCTACAAAAAAGTCCGTGAGAGCATATATTTAACTATCATGGTTTAGTCACAATAACCGCTTTTGTGTTCAAAAAAATTATTAAATCGTCTGAAGAAAGCAACTACGTTAAATGTGTGTCGTAATATTAATCCTTATCCAAATAAAGCTTTATTTTATCAAGGGTATTTATGTAGAAGTAAAATACTTATTGATTCATCCCAATCGGACATTTTGTTTAAAAGTTATCACGAGTATAAGACGCTAAGAGTTGGTACCTAATAATTAGTTAGTTGCCAAAGAGTTGTTAGCAACATAATACCTACTATTAATCTTTATCCAAATAATTTTGTTGTTGATTATGAGTATTAGATCTTAGAAGAGTATAATAAATACATCTATCATCTATCCATCTTCCCCAGTCAAACCATCAACCAGGTTTTGGGGGACAAATATGTAACTCAGTTTGTTTTATTTTTAATAAATAAGAAATAAAATAATCTATACTAATAATAATAAGAATATATAAAGCTGAAGAGTTTGTTTGTTTGTTTGAACACGCTAATCTCAGGAACTACTGGTCCACTTTGAATAATTCTTTCAGTGTTAGATAGCCCATTTATCTTCACGCTATCATCATCACGCTAAGACTAATAGGAGCGGAGCACCAATGAAGAATGTTTCGAAAACGGGGGAAAATTATAACGCTGCGGTCAGCTAGTGTATATATAATTATGCATCATATAATTGCATTCACTACCAGTAGTAATACTTTTTTTTATGTTTTAGCTGCCAAAGTGACTCTACTCTGTCTGATGGAAAGCATGAGTAGAATCCAAGAGTGGTGGTCACCATCCTCAATGCGAACGCGGACATTGCAGCATGGTAACCCCACACTATGGCCGGATAGTGAGATGCTTTTTCATGCCGCTTAAAGGACCCGGGGTCATAATGGGAGCGAAACACGTGCGGTGGTAGTGTGTTCCAGGTTTTGACCGCTCGTCGCAAGAAGGAAGAACCGAATTGCGTTCGGGAGCGTATGATTACCGCTCTAAAAGGGTGACTTCGAAGACCAGCATGTGTTGTCCTGTAGAGAAGGGAGAAAGGGGACCAGTTAGAAGAACTCTTCAGAACACTCCCAATGATAAACGCGATAGAGGACTACCGTAGAGGCTATATCTCTTCGCAACTGCAGAGGCTCAAGAAACTTGGTGGCTTCCGGACTACCGATGATGCGGACTGCTGCATATTGAATTTCAATTCGTTCCCAATATTTTTTTTGTTTATAAAATAATTTAATATTAGAGAATTTATTTGCTCACAGACAGTCATTCAGTTTAGTAACAAGAGTTACATATTCTTAAAAAACAGGGCCTAGTGAGAGTTTATTTTACTTTTATCGCTCTTGATGGCGAGAGAGTTCAGCGTAGCGAATGGTGAAGATTTCAATGCAATCGCAACGCCGAACACGGTCACCATAAATATTAAGTACCTACATGTAAAATAAACTCACACTTGGCCCTCAGTAAAACATAGAGTGAGTGTGTGAAAGTGTGAGTTACCTGCTACATCACAGTGAGATGGTACATTTGTCTGTAATTAGATTGAGCCGCCACTTCAAGGGACAAAGGCATACACAAGTGAAGATATTGATTGGGAACACTCTAAATTTCAAATGTACAACAGTGTACAATCTCTGCATTCTCGGGTTTCATTACGGAGTTGTATTATTGAATTCAAACTCAATTGATTAAGTTCCTTAAATGGAAAAGTTTTCACGAATACTTGATCCGTTTTCGTCTCACGTTTTAGAAGCAAGAAACCATTATCATGTTCGTTTCTTCTTCATTCTCTTTTCTTATTGTATGTATCAAGTATTTTGTTAGTTTATATCTTTGAAACCATCCATTTTGAAAATCTTATATATAAAGTTCTCGTGTCACAATGTTAGTTACCATACTCCTCTGACACGGCTGGACCGATTTTTATGATATTTGGTGTGCATATCGGATAAGTCTGAGAATCGACAAACATCTATTTTTTATACCCCAATCTTTTTTTTTATGGTAAAACAGTAAAATATAAAATGCATTTGTAATACGTACTTAGTTCTTAGGTGTATGAAACACAGAACATTTATTGTGTCAATATATTTTAGGAGGATTGTAATATTAGTTTCCCTTTACAGCATAACGTCCGAAAAGTCGGACGTCACTTAATTGTGAATTAATGGTATAAGACAAATGTGTTAATGGGTTTTTGTTTTTGAATGAAACTTAAGTAATATTTTTTTGCAGTGAAAACTCGGTTTTTAATAATTAAATGATATGTTGACTGTCATTTGAGATTTCCAAAAAATGGCGGAACGCGGCCCTACTGCTACGAAAAAATCGTAAGTATTATTGTGTTTATTATTACCTATTTTTATTATAATTGATTAGCAAATGGCTTTTTGTATTCAAATATGTACTGACAATTTTTTCACAGCATTATTTCTGTGTGAAAGTTGTTATAATGCTACTTATGATTGATTTTTTGATGCCGTCCGATTTATCGTACGCTATGCATGGCGGACTCTACGGTGTGGTTATTTTGCTTTGCTTTTCAGCTTGACGGTGCATGACATTTTACAAACTTTAGAAAGTGAGGATGTGGATAATATAGGGGAGAATCTTATTTATCTTGTTCTTCAAAAACTGGGCAATGTGTGCAAGCACGGGCTACATGATAGCGTTTAGTTTGTATACCGGTAAGAGCACAGAAAATCGGGAATTTGGTCGAGATGGAAACGTCGATATCAGCCTAATAGAGGCCGCAAAATTGCCACCACGCAGTGGTATAAACAATTTATTTTGATTTTTTTTTTACATCTCTCACATTGATGAGACGTCATAGAGAGCTGGGTTTTTATGCCACTGGCATAATACGAGCAAATCGTGTCGAGAAATGTCCACTCAAAGACGTGCAAAAGTTCAAACGAGAGGAATGAGGCCATACAGATTATAGGGTATCTGACTACGTATTTGTCTGCCGCTGGAACGACAATAATGTCGTAACAGTAGCAACAAATTTTGAGAAGTGGGATTTGACGACTGCTACTCGTTGGGCTAAGGAACAAAAAGCCAAAATATCAATACCGCAACCCTCACTCATTGCTAATTATAATAAACACATGGGTGGTGTAGATAAGTGTGATCTGTTGCGAATCTTCGCACAAGAATGCGAATTAGAAAATGGTGGTGGCCAATTTTTGCGTATTTCCTGGACGTTTCTGTTGTAAATGGTTGGCTTCTCGCAAGAAAAAATGGGTGCAACAAAGAAACACAATCTTTGTTTGTTTTTAGGCATTATATAGCTCTTGCTAGCCACACATGGGACGCAGCCGCATCAAGGACAAAGACCTGATAAACCGTTGTCTATGATAGTAAAGATCACTAGATTGTACCCATAAATACAGAACGCCGGTGTGCAAGTCAGTGTGGAGGAAAAGCCAAATTCAAGTGCATAACATGCCATGTAGGCCTCCACCCTAAATGTTTCATGGGCTATCACGTGATGAGAATGTCATCATAATATGTATTTTTTAGTTTTACTTTTTCCAATAAAATTTGATTTTATAGCAATTGTTTTATTGGCTTTTGTTACTACTAGCGAAAGTTAGAGTAAGGGGCCGCCGTGCATAGCGTCCGATTTATCGTACGGACTATTAAACTAAAACAATTTATGCATGCTTCTTTTTTTTTATTTAATACATTAATTTAACCCAAATCAACTGTTAGTTTCAAAAATAGTCAATTTAAATGCTATAATAAACTTTATGCGCTAATGGGTAATGTGTACATGCATAAATTTATCAGTGTCAAGTTGAATCTAGTGATTGTTTTGTTCAGATATTTTTATTACTGACCTCAATTGGCTCGTCAAAACTGATCAAGATTGGAGAACTGGAGGTTGCCATTATACATCACTTCGATCCATTGTCTGATGAGCTCCAAGATGCCAAATTATAATACTGGCATATGAAAGTTTTCAGTTTCAACTTTAAAGTTTCAATTTGACATAATATTTGAAAGTTAGTAAAATTTTACTTCCAAAATTAATCAAATTATTTAGTTACTATTACAAATGAAGGTTATAAAAAATAAATTGAGTAAATTTGTCAAATAGTATGCGTATGTGTTACGTGACAAACTTTTTCACTCCACAAAAACAGCCTCCGACAGGTCCAAAAATGGTCGTACAGCCCTGATATACCTATTCACGTAAGTTAAATAAAATAAAATAAATAAATATTTCGGACATCTAACACACAACGCCATCTAGTCCCAAGCTAAGCAGAGCTTGTGTTATGGGTACTAGACAACTGATACAAATACATATATATACTTTTTTTTTTTGTAAATACCTACATATTATACATAGAAAACACCCAAACTCCGAAACAAATATTTGTAGATCATACAAACATTTGGTCTGACCCGGGAATCGAACCCGAGACCTCATGATCAGCAGTCGCACACGCCAACTGCGAGACCAACGAGGCAGTCAGTTGTTATTGTAACGTTATATAACTTATTTCTAAGTAATCTATCATATATCACTAAATACTTTCTCCTTTATTTTAACTAAGTTGAATTAAAAATAGTACAAAAAGCGGCCAAGTGCGAGTCGGACTCGCCCATGAAGGGTTCCGCAGCAGCAAGTAACATATTTTTTTTATATTTGTTTTGATTGAATGAAAGGTAAATTGCAGTTTACGATTGATTTATGACGTATTAAATAAAAACTACTTACTAGATTTCGTTCAAACCAATTTTCGGTGGAAGTTTGCATGGTAATGTACATCATATTTTTTTTTTGATTTATCATGCTCTTATTTTAGAAGTTACAGGAGGGGGACACACATTTTACCACTTTGGAAGTGTCTCTCGCGCAATCTATTCAGTTTAGAAAAAAATGATATTAAAACCTCAATATCATTTTTGAAGACCTATCCATAGATACCCCATAGAAAAAAAATTGAGTTTCAGTTCTATGTATGGGGACCCCCAAAATTTATTGTTTTTTTCTTATTTTTGTGTGAAAATCTTAATGCGGTTCACAGTATATATCTACTTACCAAGTTTCAACATTATAGGTCTTATAGTTTCGGAAAAAAGTGGCTGTGACATACGGACGGACAGACGGACAGACAGACAGACATGACGAATCTATAAGGGTTCCGTCTTTTGCCTTTGGCACGGAACCCTAAAAAGGGTCATGCCTACCAGTTGTTGGCATGGCAACGCATCGCCACACAATATAATAGGAAATAAAGTTTGACAATGCGCAAGTGACTCTGACTGAATATTAATATTTTTAATTGTGCTATACCAGTTATTTACACAGCTAATTTCGATGTTTCACACCTGTCCGAATAAAGTATTGAGCCACGTTTGCCGAATTATTTTAAACTGTTTTTTTATAAATAAAAGGAGTTAAATTTACTACTGAATTGAACATCTCGAAGTTGGAAAAACTATATTGAAAGTTTAAGTTAGATACATAAATGTAGTTAAGGTTAACATAGAGCGCGAAAATATAATTCTGAGAGATTTTACTATTGCGATATCATCAATGTCATTCTAAATGCGGGTAAGGGTTGAAACCTCGATTATATTATCGTTGAATGTTTAAGAATTATCGTTTTGTTCCTACATAAATTAGAACTGAACTCTAAATGCTTTGAAACAATAGAGAACTGTAACAATGAAAAGTAAAATGAATATATTACCTGTGTTGGCGCTGTGCCAATTTATTGGGACAGTTAGTAAAATTCAAAATTATTTACAAAACCGTGCAAATAAAAATACAAAGAATGACTGAAAATATGAACTGAATTATTTGAACTCAAATATTTTTAGCGGATAGACTATTAAATAACTAACCAAAAAATGTTAGATTGGTAGAATTAAAATATTTTTGGAAAGAGGTTCCTTATGAGGCGTTGCGGAGAGGTAACCTAGCCGGCAAAAAGCATCCGTAACGTAAGATTGTCTGCCTCGGTATCGGAATTGTAGCGTATGCGAATGCTGTGCTTGCGGTCTCGGGTTCGAATCCCGGGTCGGATCAAATGTTTGTATGATCTGCAAATATTTGTGTATTTATATCAGTTGTCTAGTACCCATAACAAAGCTCTGCTTAGCTTAGGACTGGATGGCGTTGTGTGTTAGATGTTCGAAATATTTATTTATTTCGTGAACGAAAAATTTTGTATAGCGCCATCTGTAAGTTGTATGTATTATGATATTTTATGATAAGGAACTACGTTTCTATTTGGTATCCCACGACACCACACGACTTTTTTTTTTAAATATATTTTCATATAAAATATTGTTTTCCCTTTTTATGTATTTAAAAATTTAATTAATATGCAAATGTAATAAAGAGATTATGATATCTTAACACATCTCGTGCACTGATCTCAAAAGAAATCAGTTAGGTTGGGCAACGTTTCTGAAGCTACGTCGAGTCTTCTCGCTATCGATCCCACGGTGCTTAAAAACAAAACTCTTCAATCAGTGCGACCCACCCCTTTATGAAAATTATGTCATAAAGGGGTGGGACGCACTGATTCAAGAGTTCAACCGTATCGTTAGTGTCCACGTTTCGGCTCCGTATTATTAAATATGGAGCCGAAACGAAGACACTTACGATACGGTTGGTCCACAAGCTCAAAATCGCGTAAAAAAGAAAGGGCTATGCTTGGCGTTTCTCTGAGGGATCACATCAGGAATGAGGTGATTCGGCAGAGAACTACGGTCATCAACATAGCCCACCGGATTAGCAAGCTGAAGTGGCAGTGGGCTGGTCATATTAGCCATAGAACTGACTTCCGTTGAGGAAGGAGAGTTCTAGGGTGGAGAACCCGTCTCGGCAAACGTAACGTTGGACGCCTACGGGGCAAGTAGAGTGAAGATGTGTACGAGTCTGTTGGTGGGTAGGGACATGTTTACGTTCCTTTAAATGTGATTTTTTTGCAGAGTATTGAATATCATTTGAGAGCATCATGATTAGTAAACAGATGAAAAATTATATGTCTTTATTTTATAGTTACTCTCGTAATAAAACAATTATTTAAAAAAGTGATTACACACAAACAAAGTATTCTTATTATTTATTTATACAGCTATCTGCACCTATGTACATCGTGGACTATATGCCCTCGGCTTCTCTGCCAAACAACCTTTGGGTAGTATAAACTTAAAAGGGAGATACAAAGAACTTACAGTTGTTGTCAATGGTTTTATTTTTAAAATCAAAAATGTATAAAATAACAGAAAACTAAAACTACAGTCCGTCCACTAAGATCTCCTGCTTAGATCTCCTGGGGGATTTATTTGTATTTTTGTCATCACTGATCCCCCTAAAAATTCCACACATACATACATAAATAAATATACACATAACACTCATTTTTTACACATATTTATAGAATAGAAACCATGTTTTTTGTAAAAAAAGAATGGGTCGCCTGAAAAATGGCTTTCTAAAAATATTGTGAAGCTGTGCATACACCATATCAGAGGGTTTTAGTATACATGAGCCATTGTTGGGTGTTTTATAGTCCTGCTCAAATAACGACAACTGATTTAACACGTTACACGAGCCGATTTAACACCTAGAATTTGTCACGTAGGTGTTTGTTAGATTAATGTTTTACCAGCTTTTGCCCGCGACTCCGCCCGCGTGTGTGTCTGTCATCGTGGTGAAGGGCCTATGTCCTTTCTCAAGAATCAAAGTATCTTCATGCCAAATTTTATGACAGACAGACAAAGTTAATTTCGAATTTACAATGTTATTATGGATTAATGTAAACTAAAACCAATTGGCGTGAATATGGAGAAATACTGTGTTATATATTTAAGGCCCGACGAGAATACTGGTCTCTTGGTGGTAAACAACTACCGCTGCCCATGGACAATTGCAACTTAAGAGTCACAGAATGCGTTGCCGCCCTTTGAGGCTTCGATGATTAACAGGACCTTAGACTCCAGATATTTCACTCACTTGGTGAAAAATAGCGACTCAATTTTCTTACAATGATTTAAGGCGAGGCTGAGATAGAAGTCCGGTCGAGCATACTCGTTGGTGCCCACGGTCGAGCCTACTCAGTTGTGGTTTTCCTACGGTTATAACACCTGCTTCACCAGCGGTGTACATGTACAGAAACGGTATATAGTACGGTTTCATGGATTAACATGATTAGTATTTGACAATAGGCACTAAATCTAAGTATGTGACGGACCAGCGTCTTCCTGCAAATCACAATGGTAACAGTGGTGCAAACTTTTTGAACCAAGATAGCATATAGATATGTATTATGTAACCATTTTTAAGACAGAATAAGATGGACCACCACATTCTTATAATAACATTTAAATACCGTAAATGTTACACTAATAATTTTGAGAATACTCTAATTGTGGTGATAATACAAAACAAGGTTTGTATAGTAATTCATAATTTGAAGCGGGCATTATGGGGTTGCTGATAATCAAAACAAAACTGAAGTACCGTATTTTACGCAGCCCTGGGTAATGTCAACACCTTTGTGGAATTTTATAGATAACAAATAACGCTGTTAAAAGACCTATCGTCACGTCGAGCGAGGTTTAGCTAAGTGACGTGTTTTTTAAGATGCAAAGCCGCTTTATTTTTTTGTTCGACGGACGGCTGTATCTTTTGATTGCGTTGGATTAGAAGTTTGATTTTTTCACAGCTCCAAGGGACAGTAGACCTGAGTATTTTATATGAATTTCAGCTTGATACGCGTTCTTGAGAAAAAGGGTCTTGACAGATAGACAGACGGACAACAAAGTAATCCTATAAGGGTTCGTTTTTTCCTTTTGAGGGACGGAACCCTAAAAACGTGAAAATCGGTTAGATTTTTTCGGAGTTTATTGTGAGCAATAACGTGTCACGAGAATTTTATATACTAGATATCTTATTCCATCAAACAGAATATGAATATTATGAAAATCCCAATAGTTTCTAAGATTTGACCCCAAACTCACAATTTGCTGTTGCATTGCTGTTTGATTAAATAATAAATTCCAGGTTTTTAATAATGAAAGAAAGTTTGTATACAGCACAAACTAATTTGTTATGAACTTAACGAAGATTATAACGTTCATATTGTTCAGAAACATGTCGGCCAGGTCACGGGAACTCTCTTGTTTGTGCTGCAAAATAAACAAGTTGATAAACTTTTTTCATTACATCGCGTACATCATAGGTGCTGAAATTTACCTTGGACCTGAAATACTGAATGTTAATGAGACTTTTCGATAAACAATTCTAATTGTTTTTCTTTGACATAGAATTTAACAATATGTAAATTAGGTAAGCAGGCCATAAAGAATAGGCCGTAGTTTATACGCAGTCAGGTTATACTTTTTAAACTTTTTCTTGTGAAAAACATATTTTTAACCGACTTCAAAAAAGGAGGTTCTTAGTTTGACCGTACATATACATATTTTTTATATGTGTTCGCGGATAACTTCGTCGTTTATTAACCGATTTTGATGATTATTTATTTAATGGAAAGGAGGTATCCCAACGGTGGTACCATAGTACAATGAGGACACTAAGATCTGATGATGGCATCCAAGAGAAATCGAGTCAAACCTTAGAAATTCGTAGGGGCGACTAGTGCATTTGTTATTTTTTTTATTTTTTTTAAAGCTGGTGCTTCCCTGTGGTCCCATTTAAATTTGGTCGTTCTTGAAGTCGTTTTCTTTTTTGTTGAAATTTTACTTGTACTTATTAAAAGCAATATTGTTGTGAAAAATCGTATGGCAATAACATTAAAAACTTTTCTTTGTTTAATTTTGCGTAACAGAAACTTGAATCTCCCTTCCAAAACAGGCTGGAAAATATTGGAACTTTTGTTCTAAAAATACCATGGAACTTGATGTGACTTTCTCTCCACGACCGTTGCTTTACCTATAATTCAATTTCCATAATAAGTTCGAAGTAAATCGCAAATGAACTTATACGAACAAGCATGAAAAGCACTTTTTTAATGCCATAGAAATTATTATTCTAATGCATTTATTAAATAGCATTAAGTTGATTTAGCTGTGATGTGTTTGACTTTTTATATTACATTAAGTTTTTCTTCAAGATTTATATCATTACTTGCATAGGTTTATTACCAAAGTTACTTGATAATAAGTAACCTATTGAAGAATTCTTCTAATTACATCAATTAGATCGTTAGATGGATGCATGCAATGGGAAAATGACATTACCAAGAAAGATCTTGTAGGCAATTAACGTGTCAAACTATAAAATACCGGGAGAGCCACGCTTTGGCATGAATGGGCTGGCTCGACCGGAGTGATACCACGGCCTCACAGAAAACCGGTGTGAAATAGCATTTGCGCTATGTTTCACAGAGTGAGTGAGGATACCGGAGGCCCATACAGCAATCGCCCCCCTCCCCATCCCCCAAAGGCCAGCAACGCACTTGTGATGCCTTTGGTGTTGCGAGTGTCCATGGGCTGCGGTGATCACTTACCACCAGGTGATACATCTGCTCGTTTGCCCTCTATAAAAAAAACACTAGCATACCCAATCAACCTCGTCTTGGTTTTCTGTTGCCCTTAGCGTGTTGTTAGAACAGCCTGAGTAAATATGTTTAGTATAAAAAGGTTAGTGTGAGCTAAATTTAAAAGATAAACATCTGGGATGGGATAGGGGAACAATTCGTTCACAAAATGTTTTTGTGAAACTATAAACGTTTACGCAGCATACACAATGGAAGCTTTCAAAAGAAATAATTTCCCTCGCTTTTGCAACGTTTTTTCTTGATACTCCACTTCTTTTGCCACGTCGTAGCGAGATGATATATAGTCTATATCGTTCTTCGATAACTGGGCTATCAAACCCTTTTTTTTAATAAGACCGCATAGACATAATGTATACAGTAGCCAGTTGTAGCTTTCTGAGATTAGTCCATTCAATCACGCAGCCAATTAAACTCTTCAGCTTTTTAAAATTACTATAAATTTCAATTTTAGATACCGTTCATAATAAAAAAAAAATCATATACCAACTAACAGGTAATTGAAATACCTACCTACCTACCTTCCTATGCAATGTTTGCCAAATGCCAGACTAAATGCTTTGTGTGCTCTCGGTGACACGAGCGACGGTACAGTAACCGATATGGATTTAATCGTTTAAATACCCGATGGACGGCTGCACCTCACGTACATTTTAATCATCAATCACGGTCATTTACGTGGTAAACAATGTAATACTACTTTAACCATTAGTACCTAAACTGTTTTGCGAGGTATATAATTATTAATCATGCTTTTTTGTAGAAGAGTCTGATAGCGTATCATACGTTGCAAGTATTTACATTATATTGTTGTCACATTTATTTTGTAATATTATACACTAAACACAATTAATTTACTACATATTTTAAAAAGCTTAGTGACGAGTTTTACCACTTGCTGTTAAAGTCTCTGATAGATTATATTCAATTAATCTGTCAAATAACTACATATTTCGTATCGACTAGTATAGAGACAAATATTTCAGGTAACCATATATATATATCAGCTACCTTCATCTGTTAATTCGTATTATATATCTAAAACTTTATCAGAAACTGTTGAAAGTAGCCTTAGATCTTTTGTCCACTGTTTAAGTATGCAGACTACTGTTCAATCCTCTCGCCAATGCAGCGATCACCTTGTGACGTTTGCAATACCTATAGGCCCATGTTATAAGCATACAATCGCTAAAACTAGTTCACTGGCGAGAGCAATGAACGACGGCTGTTGCACCGTGTTCTTATTCTAAACTAATGCATCAAGCACTTACTGGAGTTGCGTGATGTACTTGATCTCGTCGGCCGTTGATGGGGTACCCCACTGCCGTTTGTCTTGCCGCGTTCACACATACATGACTCCTTAAGCGCTGCACAACTTCCAAGATATTCGAATTACAATACACTCGTTTCAACTATCGCGGGCCGCGCCTAAGTTGACGTGACTACTAAAACTCGCGAGTCCAAATCAGACCAATCACAACGGTAACCGACTAAACACCGAATTGGATGGACAATTAGCTAAATTACAATTAAAACGGTTCCAAAAAACGACAATCGTCGACCGTTGACAACAAGCGTCTCGAGAGTACTACTGTCAACGTCAAAACGTCAAACAAGAAAAATGACAATCAAAAATGTTGCCATTACAATGACGATAAATTTCTAACACTACATTTAAAGGAAGAGATATATTAAACGATTTCTGTAATTCATTACAGATGGTTTTCCTACAGAAGGAAACAAACTTTGACAAGCCTGAAATCAACTGTTAATATATTCTCTGCCGTTACAGTAAGTACCAGTGTCCAATATATTACACATTATTGCTCCTATAAAAAGTGAGCAACTTACCTGCTGTGTCGTAAAATAAATGTGATTTGATAGAAAAAGGGAACTTTATCACATAACCGGCACTTCGTTTCAGGTACAAAATGAAATGTCTTGAACGCAATTGGAAGTAAAAGATATCAAGGTTAAAAGAATAATTGTATATTATTTTTCATGGAATATCTATTTATGTATGATTCTCGTATACTATCTAACCGATTTTTGCACTTTTGTTTTTAAAATGTGTGATTTGCTGGCGTGTCTAGGATTGGATAGTTATCGTCGCGCTTAGACCAATAGGAGCCGAGCATGATTGAAAAGGGACGCAGAAGAAGTTGCGTAGGTCAGATAGTACTTAATGGTTTTATAATGATGTTAGAAAGAACACCTTTAAAAGTGGGTGTACGCGCGAGGTGTTTGGTCACGACACCGAGGGAAGACAGCATACCCCACGCATAATCCGCCACCCCTGTCACTGACTCGGGCTTGACCGCCGGAGCGGCGTCAATAGCGCCGGATCCCCCTCTGCGCAAAAAAGACAATAATTATCCCAGGATCTATTATTGGATCTGCCTCTTTCCAGAAGCAGGGATATGGACAGCACTAGCAGGGGATCAACAACACCGAAACAAACCTCCACGCGTCCATTAGTGTTAAGTGATGGCTAGATGAGGTGTTAGGAGTTAAATTGTGTGTGATGGACTCATGAAGAATGGGATAGGGTATTGTTATTCAATGAAGCCAGGATATATCTGCATGGTGAAGATCGACGTCGGCGAGTGCTACGTAGACGAGGAGAACGCTTTGCAGAGGCATGTTTTGAAGAAATCACACCTTATGGAGGGGGCTCTGTTATGTTTTGGGCAGGAATAAATTCTATGGATCGTACGGAGTTAGTCTTCATCGAAAACGGTACACTGACTGGACACCGATACATAACAGAAGTTCTAATTCCTTATGCACAACCCGCTTTAACAGCTCTTGGCGAAAACTCAATTTTTATGGACGACAACGCTTGCGCCCACCGTTCTGGCGATGTGAAAGCGTATATGCTAGAAGTCGGAATTCGTCGTTTGGACTGGCCAGCTAGAAGTCCGGACCTCAATCTCATAGAACATGTCTGGAACGTTCTGAAGCGATGAGTGAGATCAGTGCAGCCGGCTCCACAGACCATCAGGGAGCTAAAGAATGTGATTACCCAAGAAACCATAAAAGATATACTCGCTAGCATGCCCAGACGAATGCAAGCCGTGATGTCAGCAAGAGGGGGTCACATAATCACAGACACGTGCGCACTAACAATTCCAAAGAAAAAGACCAAGGAAAAACTTTCTGTGCCATGGTGGTCCAATGAACTCGCCAAAATGAAAAGAAGCGTTGTCACAAGGAAACGGAGAATCCGATGTGCCGCTCCGGTCAGGAGGGCAAGGGTAGTACAGGATTATCTGGAGGAGAAACGAAGGTACGAGGAGGCAGCAGCTAGAGCGCAGGTCGAGAGCTGGAAACAATTTTGCGAGAAGCAAGACAATGAAGGTCTATGGGAGGGGATCTACAGGGTCATGAGTAGGACCACCAGGAGAACGGAGGATCTGCCGCTGACCGGTGGGGGCACCACGTTAAATGCCGAAGACTCGGCCAAGTTATTGGCCGAGACATTTTATCCAAAAGACGACAGACGAGAGGACACAGTGGAACAAAGAAAAGTAAGAGAGAGTGCTGAAATGACACTAAACGACGCAAGTGGCCACTCTGATCCTCCCTTCACACTAAATGAGCTCCGCAGAGCGGTGGGGTCCTTCGACCCTAAAAAGGCTCCGGGACCAGATGGCCTAACTGCTGACATCTGTGCACAGGCGGTGGGTTGCGCCCCAGAACTGTTCCTGACGCTTATTAACAAATGTCTGGAACTTGGACACTTCCCTCGTGTGTGGAAGAAAGCCACGGTCATAATTTTAAGGAAACCCGGTAAAACTGACTACAGTTTACCTAAATCATACAGGCCAATAGGTCTATTGCCTATTTTAAGGAAAATCCTTGAAAAGATGATCGTGGCTCGCCTGAAGCACTATGTGCTGCCGGGCATGAGTTCCAGACAATACGGCTTTATGCCACAGAGGAGCACCGAAGACTCCCTCTATAACCTAATGCGACGCATTCGCGAGAAGCTGGAGGAGAAGAAGCTGATCGCGCTTGTGTCGCTGGATATAGAGGGAGCCTTCGACAGTGCATGGTGGCCAGCCATTAAGGTTCGGTTGGCGGAAACATCGTGCCCGACAAACATAAAGAGGATTCTGGGCAGCTATATGGACGACAGGGCAGTTGGGGTTAGATATATGGGTGCGGAGCACATACGGTGCACAGAGAAAGGATGCGTGCAAGGGTCCATTGGGAACTATTGGGTCCTATATTGTGGAACCTCCTGCTCGACCCCCTCCTCAAGGGATTAGAAGCTAGGGGTGACTATGTCCAGGCTTTCGCCGACGATATAGTCCTGGTTTTCGACGGCAACACGGCACTGGACGTCCAGAAAAGTGCCAATGCCGCTCTCGAGTATGTTCGGGGGTGGGGTGTCATAAATAAGCTCAAATTTGCGCCAAATAAAACCTGCGCCATGGTTATTACAAGAAAGCTGAAATATGGCGCCCCGCACCTGAGCATGGGCGGGATAGGAATTGGCATGTCTACAGAGATCAAACTACTGGGACTCACAATAGACAACAAATTAACATTTAACCCCCATGTTGCTAACGTTTGCGCAAAAGCTGCGGCGGTCTACAAACAGCTGGCGAGAGCCGCTAGGGTAAGTTGGGGACTACATCCTGAAATTATAAGGACTATTTACACGGCAGCCGTGGAACCTATTATCCTGTATGCTTCGTGCGTGTGGGCACCAGCAGTAAGCAAGTTAGGAGTGCGGAAGCGCCTCAATGCGGTACAACGCAGCTTCGCCCAAAAACTCTGCCGAGCTTACCGGACGGTAACCCTGAACTCAGCACTGGTGCTGGCAGGGATACTCCCTCTTGACATTCGTGTGAGTGAGATGGCCTCACTGTACGCGGCCAAGAAGGGGGTGCACCTGCCTGCGCTGGGGGACAGGGAGGTCGAACGGGTAGCATCGGCACTGAACATACCTCACCCAGCGGAGCAAATGGAGATAGAGCTGGGAAGCTTGGTAGACGAGGAACAGTACCATAGCCACCGCAATTGTGAGGTGCGCATTTTTAACGACGGGAGCAAGATTGAGGGTAAAGTCGGAGCCGCCCTATCCATATGGAAAGGTGAGGCCGAGATCAAAGCCCTCAAGCTTGCTCTATCGTCATATTGCACCGTCTACCAGGCAGAGCTCTTGGCTCTTTGCGAAGCCTTGAGGGAAGTCCACCGACGGAAAGAGGGCGCATTCGCCATCTTTAGCGACTCTAGGGCGGCCCTTCAGACCGTTGCGAATCCTAATGCCCTCCACACCCTTGCGGTCGAAACCAGAGACGCCATCAGATGCTGCAAGGACAAAAACAAGAGCGTCTCTCTGTTTTGGATAAAGGCACACGCGGGTCTGGAGGGAAACGAGAGAGCCGACTCTCTTGCTAAGGAGGCCGCCTTGAGGTCGAAAAAGAAACCCGATTATGATCTATGTCCGGTCTCATTCGTGAAGCGGATGATACGTATGGACTCGCTCCACGAATGGGACCTGAGGTATGACACGGAACAAACGGCCTCAGTTACAAAACTGTATTTCCCCATCGCTTCCGAGGCATACAGGGTAATAAGGAACTTTAAAATGACCAAGGAGGTAGCTCAAGCATTGACGGGGCACGGTGGGTTCTCAGAGTACTTGGCCAGGTTCAAGTGCAAGGAGAGCCCATCGTGCATCTGCGACCCTGCAATAAGTGAGTCGGTTATCCATTTACTAACTGAATGCCCAGTGCACTGCAAAGAAAGATTCGATTTAGAAATTAAAATTAGCATGAAACTGACAACGCAGACATTGCCAACCATAATGTCAGATAGTAAACTGAGAGACCTATTCTTGGGCCATTGCATAGAAATTGTAAAAAGAGCAAATAAACGAAACAAAACGTAACAAGAAAAAGAATAACTATTAAATATTGTATAATATATTATTTTAGTTATCTAATTTAATAGAGTAAGAAACTAGTAATAAGAAAAATTGTAGTGGCGTAGGAATTAGTCGTAAGACAGAATAAGGAAATGTTAACGAATAAAACAGAGAACTAAAGGAAGTTAATTGTAATAGCGTAAGAATTATTGTAAGACGGAAAAAAGGAAATGTAAACAAATAAAACAGAACTAAAGGAAATTGTAATAGCGTAAGAATTAGTTGTAAGATTGAAAATGGAAATAAATAAATGGAGAGCCAAATTATTAAAACCCAAATGATCCCTAACAGACCAGGAATGAAAAGTATGAACTAGATGTATAGAATTACGAGAGGAATACTTGCGAGAACTGGAATGGTACTAGAGGACAGGAATGAAAGTGTTAGAATAGAAATAAAGCCCCCTAAGGGCAGGACTGAAAAACTGTAAATGGAAAGAGATAGGAGTAGTTGCCATAGACCCTGGCTATATTCACTCGCTAGGGGTAGTAGTAAAAAAAAAAAAAAAAAAAATACTAAACTTTTATCTGCTTTTAATATATTCAAGAAAAACAAAGAAATTAACGCGTTTCATTTTTATTTAGCGAGCAGGTACAATAATAGTGTTTTGAACTTAAACATTATTTCTCAATAATTTAATCAAAATGTTATGATAAAACTGATGTAAACTATTCCTTCCTAATTAATTTATAAAATTCTGAGGATAACAATACCTAAAATTGTCAAACAAACTAATAGTAACTATAAAATAGTTCTTTGCTTAAGTGCCCGTTTTTTTTGCAAAAGAGTTTATTATAAATGTGAATGTAAGTTGTACTTGATCATCAAGAAACTTTGTACACATATTCTTGGAGGTATTAGCAGTAACATAGGATACTTTTTATTAAATGCGAGCGAAGTAGCGGGCGAAAGCTGTTAATATATAAATTATCACGGGACATACTCTAATACTTCAGGTTCTAACTACTTAGTTCGTTTTCTTGTTGCGTTGCGGTTAACGGTCAGAATAGGAGCTGCCTCTTTACTGGTTTTTGCCTTTTTGCGACTTACTTTTTTGTTTTTAAGTTGAATTATATTTTAGACAAAATATATTTTTTCATCTTTCTTGTGACTAAAATAAACTAGATAGATAACCCGTGTAACTTTATTAAAAGTAAGAAACATTTATTACATTTGCTATACCAACATTTCATAAAAAATGTGTGATAGTTGATTATAGGACTTCTTTAAATATTTAATTAGTGTTATATGTCGGAATGAGGGTATCCGAATAATAAGAGTATAACACACATGTATCACTATCAAGCGGGTCCATGAGTCGGGCGAGGCGGGTATATAAAGCGTCGCGATCGGAAGCAGGGGACAGTTTACTCTTCAGATCTCGTGACGTTCATGTCTCTTGATTGTGACATGGGTCACTTCTGAGTTATAATAGTTTTCTATTATTTGATTTATGATTTATTACTATGATACATACTACTATACATACTATATATATGTATGTATAATGTATGTATAGTATATATATATATACTATACATACATTACTATATGATACTATTAGTATGCATCTAGATTAGTATGGAAGTCTGGATGTGTTGAAGTTATGTTTTTCTTCTACTGTAGTTTAAATTTTTGTAGTTATCTGTTTTAAAATGTTGTAAAAATATTTTGTTTATTACGTTTCTGAATCTTAGAATCTTACTAAAAGCTTGCAAAAAAATTGTAATAATATTATGGCGCAGCTAGCGCCTCGCAATATTTCCCGAATTTTTTGTTGTGTTTTAATACTGTTAACCTATTTCATTGGATTTGATTTTAATTATTATGGAATAAAGGTACCCTAGGTTACTTTTTATAATATCTTTATAATATTTATAATATCTGCTAGTGAAAGTCCAGTCAAAATCGGTCCACCCGTTCCAGAAATTAGCCGAAACAAACATAAACTTTCTATCAAAGACAAAATAAAAAAAATGTATGTATACATATACTTTCACATGCATTTAGTGAAAAGCTGTTAATTTGAAATTGCAAACAGGCACTTTAATTGCATAGATTTGTATATAATTAAGCAAATTCTTTCAGTAACACAAAATTTAAATTAAGTTACACAAAATTCAAAGCTGAATTATTACACACATAGCTACTAACAACTAGGTACTTGATGGAAATAAACAGCAATCTTCAAATGTGTTTATTCACCGTGTTTATCCATAAACCTCCCCATGAATATGGTTCAAATTTACTTTGTATCTTCTTCCAAGTATACTCGACTGAATGGTACCTAAACTATGCAGTACAGTTATATGTACCTACCTACCATTAGAAATACAAGCTTTTATCGTTAGTTACAAAATTAAGAAAAAATACATATTGTTACCTTTGCTTTTACCCTAAACCAGGGTAGGTACCTCTAAAGAAGTACCCTTATTATCCGCTTTAAAACTAAAATGATTTCATTCATACTATATTAAGTATATGATATTAACAAGACATTTTTATGTATTTTTTAGATTGTTAGTTTTGAATTTTGATATATTTCATAATATGTTTGTATAAATTGATGCGCTTGCGCTTATGGAGGACAGAGATCGTTCTCCGATCTCCGGCGCCTGAGTCGCCTGCGGTACCTGGCACGTTCCCCGTGCACCCGTGCACCGGCCTTACAAAAATCTAACTCACAACGAACGCCATCTAGTTCCAAACTAAGCAGACCTTGTATTATGGGTACTAGACAACTGATATAAATACATACATATACTTAATTGGAAATAACAACCAATCAAGACAAGTCATATTAGTATTGTAGCTGCTATTTAGACTCAAAAAATCTTCCTACAATACTAATAAACCTATTGAAATACTTTGTTGATATTCTCTCAACTTTGTTGATAAGTACAGAATATTAGAGATAACATCTCGTAGTCAATCTAAACGTCTAATCAAGCTTAATCAGAAGTAATAAGTGCTTGTAGTTTGTTCGTACTGAAAAAAACGACTAATTTCAATTTCACACTCCTCTTAAAAATACCTTTTTGAACTAAAACAATCATCTAGAAAATATCGCAAGAAACATAATGTTTTAAGTCTTTGATTCTTTTTAACCGACTTCAAAAAAGGAGGAGGTTCTATGTTCCACTGTATGTATTTTTTTAACTTATAAGCTTGAGAACTACACTTTTGACAAAAGTCGCAATTATGTCGACATGAATTTCTATCAGATTACATAAGCTGCTTTTATGAAGCTTTTTTATTTTCACTGGAAAATTGAATTTTTACAATATATTTATCATAATGAGGTAATATAGATAACACAAATAAATTAATTATTGTTGTCACTTGATGTGTTTGCTGTTTTAAACTATAGGCATATTAATTTACGTTTACTTTTTTGTGAGAAACCATTATAATTCTCGTCGAAGTAACATTTCATTAATATGGATTGACTATAATAATCACAATCATCAATCAATTTTAACAAAAAAAAACAACTTAAAGAACTGGACCAAATTGAAATAGGACCACACAGTAAGCAACAGCTTTCAAAAGAATCATCATCAAAAATCGGTTCAGTCAAAAGTTATGAGGGAATAAAAATACAGTCGAATTAATAACCTCCTCCTTTTTTGAAGTCGGTTCAAAATTGAATACGTTGCAGAGACTATTGTATTTTAAACTACATCGTTGAAAGTATGTTTTCTCTTTAAACACCTGTGTAATTGTTGGATGATGTTGCTAATGACACTAATGACAGTGGTGCTGTCAGTGGTGTTATTGCCTTAGATAAATTATGCTCCGAGCTACGTTACATTAATTAGTGTACTAAATCATTGTACAATGTTGTTTTGTTCGCGAACAAAACATGAATATCCTGATGATTGTTTTGTATGTGGAATATCACGCGATAATATAGGAATAGGTTGATAAATTACATTGAATATACTTTGAAGCCAAACTATTTATAGACTTTATTTAGTTAATCGATTAGTACCTATAGTATTATTATTTATGGACCAAGAGCTACTGAACCTTTCGACTAATGGTGTGTCTGTAAGGCTAGAAACTCTTATAGTGATGATTCATAACGTGCTAATTAGGTAACCATCGCCTGGCTGTGCAGGGCTGAGGCCTCAGCCCTGCACATCATCATCTTTCATGATTTTGAAAGTTTAAAAAAAAAAAAAAAAAAACTTGTTCCTGTAAGGCTGAAATTTTTATAGGATTTAGTTCATTTATTAAGAAGTTCGGTATCGCTCATCAATGGTTTACATCTTACCTAAAGGACCGAGAACACATCGTAGAAATCGAGTTTCATAATCACACAACCAAAGAAATACAAAACATTAGATCTGACACTAAATTAATTAACGCCTCTATCCCTCAAGGCAGCGTAATTGGATGTCTTCTATTCCTAATTTATATTAATGACCTTCCCAAATGTATAGATGAACATTGTGTTCTATTTGCAGATGACATCTCACTCTTAACTTCTTGTCAAAATAATATAGACCTCAACATAACTTTAACTTCTACGCTCGATAAAACAATCACCTGGCTCAAAAACCACAACTTAGAAATAAACTTCTCAAAAACTAAAATAATGTCCTTCCACCCCTTCCAGAAAGCCCCTTTAAAAATTGATCTAACTTATAACAATCTTAAAATAGAAACTGTCCCTGAATTCACTCTACTTGGTATTTCAATAGACACAAACATCAACTGGAAATCTCACATCGCTAAAATAAAGACAAAACTATCAAAATTTATATATGCCCTCCGTGAAATAAAAAAAACCACAAATTTTAAGACTGCCCTCGCCACATACTATGCCTATGCTTATGCGTGGCTCAGCTACGGTATAATACTATGGGGTGAAAGCACGGATGCGCCAACACTGTTCACAATGCAAAAGAAACTTATTAGAATCCTAGCAAACATTGACGACACTTATAGCTGCAAACCTTACTTTCGGGAACACGAAATACTCACTCTCCCTAGCATCTATTTATTAGAAATATGCAAATTTGTAAAAAAACATCAATATTTATACACAACCAGAGAAGAAAAACAACAAAGATACACACTACGACATAAATCAAGACTAAATCTACCAAGTTCAAAACTAAAAATTCACTCCTCCAGCACCTACGTCATGTCCATCAAAGTATACAATAGATTGCCGCCAGAAATAAAAAATGAAAACAAATTTAATCACTTTACAAAAAAATTAAAGAAGTTTCTAATTTCTAAGTGTTACTATAGTATTCATGAGTACTTAAATGACCAATTAAAGTGAATACGTATGGTATGGCATTGGCAGTAATAAATTTTAAAATTTTAAATGTGATATATGGATTCATGTTCATACAAATACACATACACGCACACACACAAACATACATATATTTAATATTAAATGCATACATATATATTAAGCTGGCTGTGCCCGCAACTTTTTTGGGTTTTCGGGTTGTTTTGATTTTTCACCGTTTGGACCTTTCCCTAGACTGCGTCAGGCATTTCAGGGCCAAGATCGGCTAAATCGGCCCAGCTGTTCTCGAGTTGTAGCGAGACGGGCGAGCGGTAGTAGATTTTTATATATAAAAAAATTGTATTATTGATTTGAATTGTATTAGTTTTAAGTATGTGTCATCTCTTATTTGTAATTTTGCTGTGCCCGACAGGGTTCATAGTGGAACAATTTAATATTACTGTAAGACCTTGTTAAACCTATGTGATGCAATAAAGTATTGAGTATTGAGTATTGAGTTCAAAAACAAAATGACAGGCGATTCCGGTGAGCACTAGTACCTGCCAGGCGAACAGAAAGACACACCTTGCTGCAATTACATCATCAATGTAAATAAATTTTATTCTGTAAAGTTGTAATTCATATAATATGTTTGTCTGAGCGATTTAAAGAAAGTAGGAACAATGACCGGCGGTGCTGGCTAGCATATTTCCTTGACAGGTGAGGAGAAAGATAGCACTGGAGTGCAAGTAAAAATGTGTCTGAGAACACTTGGTCGGTCCTAACACGAAAAACTTCTCATTATTAGTCATAAATAACATTAAATCGTCGGAAGCATCTAAATTAATGCAAAATACATTTCAACTAATCGATATATACGATTTTTAATGAACAAAAATAAATCATTGCCCACACTATTTTGCGTATGACACAAGCACAAGAATTACAATTTCATTTAAAATGAAGTCGATATTGACAAAACATTATTGGATACCAACCAAATATGACTTTAAAAAATTACTCATTGTTTATAACAATGTAAATATTTTATAAACAATTGAGAATCATATTTATCGATTAACTAATGCATATATCATGCGAATTTGGATACTTTCTATAAAATAATATTATCAATGATGAGATGTGACTTCACAATTTTTGGTTATAAACAATTAGAACTCGTATACGTACGTTACCTAAGGCGTTATACGTGTTACCTAAGGCGCATACGTTACCTAAGGCGTTAAACGCGTTACCTAAGGTGCATACGTTAGCTAAGGCGTATGCCTCTTGATCCAAGATTTCATCATGGCCACTTTTGACATTCAGTAGACAAATATGAGTTTGCCTTTGACATACATACATTTATATATGTACACTTGTATATATGTGTATCATGACGCACAATAGTGTGAACAATGCTTTATTTTTGTTCATAAAAAATCGTATATATCGATTAGTTGAAATGTATATTGCATTGATTTAGACGCTTCTGACGATTAAATGTTATTTATGACTAATAATGAGAAGTTTGTCGTGTTAGGACCGACCAAGTGTTCTCAGACACATTTTTACTTGCACTCCAGTGCTATCTTTCATTGTTCCTACTTTTTTTAAATCGCTCAGTCAAATATATATATGAATTACAACTTTACAGAATAAAATTTATTTACATTGATGATGTAATTGAAGAACAGTGTGTCTTTCTGTTCGCCTGGCAGGTACTAGTGCTCATCGGAATCGCCTGTCATTTTGTTTTTGAACTTCTTAATGAATGAACTAAATCCCATAAAAATTTCAGCCTTACAGGAACAAGTTTTTTTTCTCATTTTTTTGCACTTTCAAAACCATGAAAGATGATGATGTGCAGGGCTGAGGCCTGCCAGGCGATGGTTACGTACTTAGCACGTTATGACTCATCACTACAAGAGTTTCTAGCCTTACAGACACTCCGTTAGTCGAAAGGTTCAGTAGCTCTCTTACTATTATTATTATTTGCAATAACGAATATTGAGATCAATAATTGAGATAAAAACTCCCCTATCGACCAAGTTGGACCAAATTACAGATGCTTACAAAATTTGACAAAAAATGGTTCAGTAGTTTAGGAGTTTATCACGCACATACATCGTGACACGAAATTTTATATAAATAGATTTAGCTCATGCCGTCTAATTAGTATCTAATCATACAGACAAAGTAACTTGTATTCATATTTTGAATGCATCATTATACTAACTTTTAAACTTTCGCGTTCCATGATATAATATTTTTTTTACGGGAATTAACGCGATCACTTATTTCATCAGCACCCCCGGCACTTGCAATCTGTTATGACTTCACTCAAGAACGGAGCTTACGATCTCTGTGACCCTGATCATTTAGAACGGGAGCCAGAACATGTTCAGGAGGTACTCAAAGGTAACGGATATCAAGTGAATGGAGGACGGAAGCAACCGAA
Organism: Diaphora mendica; assembly: GCA_949125395.1. Classification (NCBI taxonomy): domain Eukaryota; kingdom Metazoa; phylum Arthropoda; class Insecta; order Lepidoptera; family Erebidae; genus Diaphora; species Diaphora mendica. The sequence continues at coordinate 30,901,340 of OX421311.1, forward strand.
AATAAGACGCAAGTATCCAGAAGTGAACAGGCAACCAACCTATATGCCTTATGTCAAGGGAGTAACGGATAAGATCGGGTCCGTGTTAAAGAAATACTCCATTCCGACAGTATACACACCAGGCATAAAGGTTCACAACATCGTCGGCACACTGAAGGATATATTGCCACTACGAACTCCGGCTGTTTATAAAATAGACTGCAGCTGCGGAAGTTCCTACATAGGCCAAACGAAGCGGACTATTGCTGAAAGGGTCAAAGAACATATCGCTGCTGTGAAGAACCGACAGACGAGCAAATCGGCGATCGGCGAACCACTGAATTGAATTTCACCGCACGCAAGTCCTCTCTACCGAACGTCACTTTTATTCAAGAGTTGCACGTGAAGCGATTGAGATTAAAAAGCATAAAACTTTCAATCGGTAAGATGGTTTTAAATTATCTACAGCGTGGAATCCAGTGTTAAAAAGCATACCACCTCGCTTTTCTGCGCAGTCGGATAAACACCAGAATAGGAACACATCGGTTTGCTTACAGAATAGGGACCCTGTTAGTGTGGTATGGGACGGTACATGGCGAAACAATTTTATCAATAATATCGAAAATGAGCGGGTGGATGAAGAACCTTCGACTTCACGGATTAGACGACGGAGGGTGTGCGCCGCTGAGCCTGTCAGCCTGTGACCACGGCCAGTGCAACCTGGTCAAACCGTCAGGCAAAACAGAGGTATGTAGTACCTTGAAATAAGTGATCGCGTTAATTTCCGTAAAAAAAATAAAAAAATATATGCATCATTATGTTTCAAAAACATACCTGTATAAAACGGACCTATACTGCGTCCTAAGAGGATTTGCACTTTGTACCTATTGTAAATAACAATAGGGTTTATTAACGATATCGAGTGCGGAGCCAGTCCAGGCATCACGGATGCACGTGTGATTCAAACCGATCTACATCGATCACTTATTAATCACGAAAATTCAGAAACTATAACACCTACAACTTGAAATTTGGCAGATAGGTACCTTATAGCGTGTAGACATGCGCTACGAACGGATTTTACGAAACTCCATCCCTAAGGGGGTAAAACGGGGGTTGGAAGTTTGTATGAAACTCCTATGTTCTTGAATTAAGAGACTTGAAATTTAAAATGTAGTAGTATGTGTAATGTGTAGGTGGTGTGGAGGTGTACTAATAATGTATCTTTAGAAATCCACCTCATTCTAGGGTTAAAACGGGGGATGGTAGTTTGTATGAAAGTCCAATATTATTGAAGTTAAAATAATTCATACAATTTATACTCTCGATTGTCGGCACTTGATGGAACTTGTTATAATACATTTTTGAATTAAAATCACTTGTACTTATTCCATCATCATCAAAGGTTACTCTGAGTAACCTTTGATGATGCCATAAGGCGAAACCGGTCAGGTGTAAACAAAAACAAAAATAAAATAGTGGAATAAGTACAAGTGATTTTAATTCAAAAATGTAGAAGTTAAAATAATTATGGCAGAAGGATTCCAAATGCTATTTAAGTAGCAGAATTATCATATATATCAGGTATGTATACTAGCTGAGCCCCATGGTGTTACCCAAGGTATAACAACCGGCGGCCATTATTCAATCTTGGCTGTCTCCGCAGGCCCCGACCGAGGAGGTCGGCGTGGACGTAGGGGCTGGCCGTTTTCGCGATGCGATTACGCAAATTTGCGATACGGCCATGCCCCGCATCCAAGGTCGTCGGCCTCCTCGGAAGGAGGTCTACTGGTGGTCCCAGGAGTTGGCGGACCTCCGTGCGGCCTGTACTCGTGCCCGGAGGTCCTACACCCGTACCAGGCGACGCCACCGTGGAGACGGTGGCGGGGACCAGCTTCATGAGGAGTACCGCGAAGCGCGGAAAACACTGAAGCTGGCCATTTGCCGCGCCAAAGAGGTAAAGAGAAAGGAGATGCTGGAGAGTCTCGACCGTGACCCCTGGGGTCGCCCATACCGTGCGGTGCGTCAGAAGCTCCGCACGTCGGGCCCCCCCCCTTACCGAGAGTCTCCAGCCCAGCTTCCTGCAGGAAGTGGTCGAGGGCCTTTTCCCTGAGCGGGCGGAGCACACACCCCCGTCGATGGCCTATGCGGTCAGAGACGACGGGGGTAGAGAGGACGATGTGCCGCCCGTTAGGGAATCGGAGGTTGGGGCGGCTGTTCTTCGGATCCGTTCCAAGAACACCGCCCCCGGGCCGGACGGGGTTCCAGCCCGAGTGATGGCCCGAGCCCTCGACCATATGTCGGACCGCCTCAGGAAGGTGTTGGACGCTAGCCTGGCGTCCGGACGCTTCCCTGAGTGCTGGAAATGCGGGAAGCTGGTCCTGTTGAGGAAGCCGGGACGGCCTGCCGATTCGGTCGCGGCCTATAGGCCCATCGTGTTGCTGGACGAGGCGGGTAAACTTTTTGAGAGGATACTCTCTGCCCGCATCGTCCGGCACCTCTGCGAGGTGGGGCCCGACCTGTCGGACGCCCAATTCGGATTCCGAGAGGGGCGTTCGACGGTCGATGCCGTGATGCGTCTTAGGGCCGTGACCGAAGAGGCAGTGAGCTGTGGCGGCGTGGTGTTGGCGGTGTCCTTGGACATCGCCAACGCCTTCAATAGTCTGCCATTTAGCTGCATCAGGGAAGCACTCCACTACCACGGGCTGCCAGAGTACCTGAGGCGGCTAGTGGCAGACTATTTAGAGGAGCGTACCGTCGTGTACGAGGACCGAGAGGGCATCTTGAGACGGCGACCCATGTCGTGCGGCGTTCCGCAGGGGTCTGTCCTTGGACCACTCCTGTGGAACGTGGGGTACGACTGGGTCCTGCGAGGTCGTCTCCCCCCCGGGCTGGGCGTAATTTGTTACGCCGATGACACATTGGTCACAGCCCGGGGGGCGAACTTCCAAGAGGCGGCGTGCCTGTCCACCAGGGGAGTTTCTCTGGTGGTCGGGCGCATCGAGGCGCTAGGCTTACGGGTGGCCCTGGACAAGACGGAGGCCCTATTATTCCATGGGCCCCGTCGTGGTCCACCCGCCGGCGCCTCCATAGAGGTCAACTCGGTCCTCGTACCGGTTCGGGCCCAGATGAGGTATCTGGGCCTGATACTCGACGGTAGGTGGCTCTTCGACGAGCACTTCCGACAGCTTGGTCCGAAGCTGGTCGGCGCTGCCTCCGCCCTTGGGCGACTTTTGCCCAACTTGGGTGGAGCCAGCGTCGCAACGCGACTCCTGTACACGGGGGTTGTCCGGTCGATGGCGCTGTATGGTGCACCGGTGTGGGTGGCGGCTCTGACTGCCCTAAATAAGGCCCGCCTCTGGCGGCCACAGAGGGTATTGGCAGTCAGAGCCATACGCGGATACCGCACGGTGTCGACCGAGGCGGCATGCGCCTGGCCGGAACACCCCCGTGGGATTTGGAGGCGGAAGTGCTCGCCGAAGTTTATCGACGGGTGGCTGAATATCGGGCGGAGTATGGCTACCGCCCTCCGCCCGAAGAGGTACGCGAGTGGCGTGAAGCCGCCCGTCGAGCCGCTATGGCTAGATGGTCGTTCCGGCTGGAGACTCCACGCGCTGGCTTTGCCGCCGTGGAGGCCCTCCAGCTGGTCATCCTCGAGTGGGCAGGGCGGCAGCACGGGACCCTTTCCTTCCGACTGACGCAGGTCCTTTCCGGGCACGGGTGCTTCGGGAAGTACCTGCACTCGGTCGCTAGGAGGGAATTGAGTCCCGCTTGCCACCACTGCGACTGCAGTGAGGACTCGGCCCAGCACACGCTGGCGGTTTGCCCCGCTTGGGCGCCGCAGCGCCGGGCCCTCACTGCAGTCATCGGAGGAGATCTCTCGCTACCGGCCGTCATACGCTCCATGGCCGGTAGCGATAGCAGTTTTACCGCGGTCGCAACCTTCTGCGAAGATGTAATCTCGCAGAAGGAGGTGGCGGAGAAGGCCCGGGAGGACGATGTCCACTCGGACCCAATCCGCCGCCGGCGAACCGGGCGGCGGAGGCGCGCCTATCAGCGCCTCATGCCGCCCTGAGTGTGGCCGCGGATGGTCGGGACGGGTTTTCCCCTCCATCCGCTCTAGTGGCCACCCGCGAGGGGGCGACGTACGCGTGTGCCGTACGTCGCCTAAATTGAGAGTTTAACAGCAGACGGTGCCCGCTTCAGTGCGGGCAAGCGCTGGGAGGGGTCCGGATGTGTTAATAACTGCAGTTCCCGGATTCCTCCCTTCACAGGCGCAGAGTGGCACACCGTGTGGTTTTAGTCGGTTCGAGTCCGACACACCGCCCCGCCGTAAACCCCGGTAGGGTGACGGTCCGATGGGATTTCCACACGTTAAAAAAAAAAACAAAAAAAAAGGTATAACAACCGGGGGCAACGGTGCGGTGCAAAGCTAGTAACACATATGTTGGAATATCTACATGCAATTTTATTGACATATTTCTAGATAAAACCCTTTTAAGTATTCAGGTGTGGGTTTACTAAGTATCTATTAAGTGTGAAAATAAGTAGGTTTTTCTAAATAGGTGGGTTGCGCGTTGGAATGTTACCTTTAGATAATAAGAAGCACTGCTCTTATTTTTTTACTTGTTCCGAGGAATAAATCCTAAATTGGCGTTCAAAATATGTAACAAGTGACTAGAATAGGGTTCTACGTCCTCGAAGTGATAATTGTCTATTTTCATATGAATTATCTATTCTGTCTATCTAAGATCTATCAAAGTAATGCGACATTGAGAACATTTATACATAACTAAAATTTTATAACCTTTTTAGGGTTCCTTAGTGCACGTCTCGGAACCCTTATAGTTTCCTCATGTCCGTCAGTCCGTTCGTCCGTCATCGGCTTACCTTTCAAACGGCTAGTGCTGGAAAGATAAAGCTTTGCATGGATATGTGTATTTACCAAGTCGACAAAGTGCTGAAATAAAATCACGAAATACATGTTTTTGGGGTACGTCCCCTACACTTAAAGTGAGGAGGCTTTTTTTATTTCCTCCCGTCTATCCCATAGTGTGGGATACCCGACACTATGGGATAGACGGTATGAGGTACATGAGGTAGGGTTTTTTACAAACTATAATTATACTAATTGCGAGGTTGCTAAGACGATTTTTAGGGTTCCGTGCCAAAGGCAAAAAACGGAACCCTTATAGATTCGTCATGTCTGTCTGTCTGTTTGTCCGTCTGTCTGTCCGTCCGTATGTCACAGCCACTTTTTCCGAAACTATGAAAACTATAATGTTGAAACTTGGTAAGTAGATGTATTCTGTGAACCGCATCAATATTTTCACACAAAAACAGAAAAAAAACAAAAAATTTTGGGGGTCCCCATATTTAGAACTGAAACTCAACTCAATTTTTTTTTCATCAAACCCATACGTGTGGGGTATCTATAGGTCTTTGAAAATGATATTGACGTTTCTATTATCATTTTTTTCTAAAGTGAATAGTTTGTGCGAGAGACACTTCCAAAGTGGTAAAATGTGTGTCCCCCACCTGTAATATATGAAACTTCCACCGAAAATTTGTTTGAACGAAATCTAGTAAGTACTTTTTTTTTAATACGTCATAAATCGTACACTGCAATTTACCTTTCATTCAATCAACACAAATATAAAAATATATATATATATGTTACTTGCTGCTGCAGAAGCCTTCATGGGCGAGACCGACTCGCACTTGGCCGACTCGCACTTGGCCGCTTTTTGTTAAAATAGGGTGTCCCTCGCCCCTCTAAAAGCTAAACGATGCGCTCTGATGGTCGTCTATGTGATAAACATTGAAGGAAAACTATAACGGCTTATACAACTTTGTTACTTTAGGAGTTATAGAGGCCTAACTCAATTATAACAATAAATACCAACCCTGCCTTCTAAATCAACATGCCATTATGGGTGACTACGGAACCCTATTCTATGTTTCTATGCGTCGTCTTACCCGCACTTGGCCGGTTTTTATTAAAGTAATAGTTGACTCGGTCCGTATTGGTCTAAAAGTGATGTTAACTACACACATCAAAAGTGTCTAGGGATCAACATATATTTTTGCAATAACTTTTCTCCTGATTGATATTAATTAAAATTTTCTTTAAGGATTCATCAAATAAAGTGTTTTCGTTTGTCACAGTAACGATAAACCAAGTCACCTTTGCATTAATAAAGAAATTTGCCATTTTCCTAATAAAAGGATTTTTGACATTTGAACCACTAACATTAAAGTTCGAAAAAAAGACTGAAATAACAGTTTTCTTTAAAATTTTATTAGGTAACTTAAACAATTAATAATCCGTGTTTCTACCGCGAACACTAACACAAGAACATCGGTTTGGCATACTCAAAATGAGTTCATCCAAATCACGCTGTGGAATGGCCGCCCATGTACGTTGCAACAACAAAAAAGGTCTTCTTGCGACTGGATACCCTCCATATTCGGCAGAGCTCTTCTCTGTAGCATATCCCATGCATGCTCAATCGGGTTCAAGTCTGGCGACTGAGCAGGCCAGGGCCAAAGCCACATCTCAATCTCAAGAAATCCGCATAAAAATGCTTGATCCCTAGACACTTTTGATGTGTGTATTATATCTTAGGCGTACTAGCAAAATACTCATTTGAAAAAAATGTGATAATCGATACGAAGTTCGCCGGGTCAGCTAGTAGATTATAAGTTAAACCATATTAAGTAAACTAAATTTAAGATTAAATTTATATGATATATTTAATATTAACTATACTATTATTATAGTGTTAACGATATAAAAAATAATATTATTATAAAAAAATCATTAATATGAGTAAATGTATTGTACCTAGGTATTCATTATTAATCATTGGATTTATCAAAGTTTGTTTTAAAGCATCATTTATGGACGAGATTCCTCTTTGGTCCCACGTAGTTGGTGCAAATATCTTTATCATTTCACGTTTCTGATTGGAAAAACGTAACTAGAGTCCTTTTGCTGAGGAATTCTTAGTAGAATCACGAAAACTGCAGTCGTGACCAGCAGACAAGAAATGGCACCTGATTGGTATGTATGTACAATTATAATAATAATAATATTTAACACAAAATATTTAGGATTACAATTTGTGCTTATATCTACTTACATATTATACGAGTATACACAATCTCATTATGAATAAAAGTATTGTATTCTAAGATTAAACTTGTGTTATGAGTATGAGTTGAGTTATGATCTCTCTTATCATTGTACATGGTTTAAAATTACACATGGAGCTTCATAGAACTAACTTCAACCGCTCGAAAAAGTGCAACGATTAAATAAACAAAATATAACAGAAAAAAATAATTATTCGAAAGTTTAAAATTGAAATGAGAAACAAAATAAAATAAAATAGCTAGCCATACACGTACAGATCTGCCCGTCGGATCTGCCCTGCAGACGTGCCTGGCGGACAGATCCGTGCGTGTATGGTGAGAACGGGCACGGATTTGCCCGCCGGGTGCCTGCCCGCTGCCCGTGGTCAAATCGAGCGGATCGGGCACGGGGCTGGCAGATCCGAGCTCCCAACTGTACTTGTGTGCCTAGCGACGGATGTGCCCGCCAGATTTGACGTTAGTCGCGCTCTAACACTCTAATTAGTTTAAATGCGTTTGATCACAAAAATGGTGTTAAGCGAAAATAAAGCATTTTGGACAAGTTTTATAGAGCCTTTAAGTCTTTGCCTTGTTTTTGAAGAGTCAAAGATGAGCAATTGTACCTTAGTATAGAATTAAAGGCACAAGCATACGAAAAATTGTTCGAAAATGCAACAAAATCAATCCCGCTGCAGATACTAAGTAATTTAGGCTTTAAATAGACATTTTTACAGACAACCGTATATGAGCGTATATGCTGGAGTTACGATTTGAACTACTGCCCGTCAGTTGCCCGTACTGCCTGCCGGGCAGATCTGACGGGCAGATCTGTGCATGTGTGGTGAATCACGGATCTGCCTGCCGGGCAGATCCGACGGGCAGATCTGGACGTGTATGGCTAGCTAATGAAATGAACGAAGAGAAACACGTGATTATTATTTAATTTAAACTACTAAAATTTCAATCTTTATACACACATCAAAAGTGTCTAGGGATCAAGCATTTTTATGCGGATTTCTTGAGATTGAGATGTGGCTTTGGCCCTGGCCTGCTCAGTCGCCAGACTTGAACCCGATTGAGCATGCATGGGATATGCTACACAGAAGAGCTCTGCCGAATATGGAGGGTATCCAGTCGCAAGAAGACCTTTTTTTGTTGTTGCAACGAACATGGGCGGCCATTCCACAGCGTGATTTGGATGAACTCATTTTGAGTATGCCAAACCGATGTTCTTGTGTTGTTAGTGTTCGCGGTAGAAACACGGATTATTAATTGTTTAAGTTACCTAATAAAATTTTAAAGAAAACTGTTATTTCACTCTTTTTTTCGAACTTTAATGTTAGTGGTTCAAATGTCAAAAATCCCTTTATTAGGAAAATGGCAAATTTCTTTATTAATGCAAAGGTGGCTTGGTTTATCGTTACTGTGACAAACGAAAACACTTTATTTGATGAATCCTTAAAGAAAATTTTAATTAATATCAATCAGGAGAAAAGTTATTGCAAAAATATATGTTGATCCCTAGACACATATGTTGATCCCTAGACACTTTTGATGTGTGTATTTAGTCTGAAAATTCCAGTATATTCTTTAGAAACTTAATACCAGTTATATTAAATACCAAACATCATCCTATCGTCTTTATTATTCTCAATATTATTGGGGTCGGCTACTAGTTCAACCGGTTTTACCTGAATATTAGTTTTTCCACGCAGCGACTGGCATCGGACATCCGCAACCCTGAGGACGAACTGAATTCGAAGGTTGAACTAGTTGTCAGTATAAAAATAAAGGGGCACTGACCTTCCAATAACGATTGCCTTAGATGTTCATGGCAGCCGAGACCGACTGCCTATCGTACTCTCCGAGACACGGGCGTGAAACACCGCCATGCCAAACAACTTCATTAAATAAGACAAAAATTCTGTGTTAGTGTAAACTTAAGGTAAGTAAACTTAGGTTACAATAACAAATTTATACCTGAAACATTAGTGTTTTGAATGAGTATGGATATAAATTTCTCAGAGACCAAAATATTCTGTTATAAATAATGGAGCGTCGTTTTAAAACACCAGTTACACTAAAAATGTCGTCAAAAATATATTAGTTTTTCCAATAGAGAAAGATTAATCTGAGAAAGTAATTATTTTTTGACAATCATGCGTTGTTGTTGATGTTTAACAATCAATATAAAAGAACCGAATTACTGTTTGAGTAATTGTCTGGTTTAAAGTAGTTTAAACTGTTTCACTCTGGAATCATGAGTTAGAATTAAATAGGCATTGTAGTACCTGTTTATTGAGGATTAATCAATGGCTGAAAGTAAGGTATTTCTACCACCAGAAAGCTTGGATGGATAAGGCAATATTTAGGCTTTTACGTTCATTTTGGTGTAATTAGGCTACAAAGTCGTTTAAACATTCGCAGTATTACTTAAAATTCCTTTCAAACTCATTGGGATTAATACAAGCTTTATAACATCGTTCCATGGGCATTAAAAGTAGAGCAGTGGCTATGAACATATTTAAAAATATATTATAGAACGATTAGATTGTTATAGTCGGCTTGCGATTGTCTAAGTGGAGTAAGCGGTATTTGTTTTAGCGAACAGAATTTGTAGCTAGTTTTAGTAGTTCTAAATTTTATGGCATCGTTAGTTTCATTCGAACCGTTGGTGACAAAGACATACCAGATTACTCCATATTCATTTAAGAGATATCTGCTTTCTATATTCTTACTTAAAAATGTCTTATAAAATAGAAAATGAAATATGTTACGTGTTACGTTGTCTTAGGGTTAAGTTTAATAAACAGACAACAGAATGTAAGTAAAGCATTCACAACGTAATATGTTAATAAAGCTGAATTTAATTTTGAAAATGATGTGTTATGTAGCAAAGCCGAGGTCTGGATATCAAAGCGCACAGTCCTCATTCAAATGTTAATAACGATGCGGTGTAAAAGATTCAGCTCGCCTCAGGATTCCGTGATCCGTCTCCCGTTCAGTTTGGCGCGAGATCCCGTTCCGAACGTACCTACGCGGTCCTAATTCTTATCAAAGAGTTTTATTCGATATAATTGAAGTTGGTCTGCTTTAAAATTCAGTTAAGTTTTAGTTTTATACCTCGTGAATTGTTTTAAACCATCATTAAATAAGTTTTGTTAGTCTCGTTTAGATTTTTAAGTTGACAACGTTTGTCTACAAGGAGTGAAAAGTACAATAGAAGAATCAACAATGATTGTGCTGCTATTGAGTACTTTATTCATAGCAGGTAAGTTCAATTTTTGTGGTGTATGAAAATCATATAAAAATAGTAGTTTGTGATTTCTCGGCTTTAACAAGTTTTTATCACATAAACATAAAATAAAAGTTTACTAATTACTCTTCTAAATAAATATCTATACATCATTACAAATAAATTAAATTAAAGTGTCTCTTTGTAATTTCAAATTAGTAGCTTTTCACTAAATGCAAATAAAGGCATATAATATGATACTTACAACCTACTAATATTATTATATACGCGAAAGTTTGTAAGTGTGGATTTAGATGGATGGATGGATGTTTGTTACTCTTTCACGCAAAAACTACTGAACGGATTTGGATGAAACTTTACAGTAATATAGCTTATACATCAGAATAAAACATAGGCTACTATTTGCCGCGATAACCGACATACACGCTGGCGGAGCCGCGGGCAACAGTAAGTAAAATAATAATATAACTTCTTATTTTTACATATAATACTTTGCACGCTATCTTACATACAAAGGCAAGTTGTTAGTTATTGTGGTAAAGCTTTAGATACATATTTTGTCGAAGGTCCTAACTAATCCTTGTATTTGTTAACCAATTTAATCAAAACTATTATAGGCCCATTGTTGTAAACATGATAACTATAGTAATGGATTTTCGTGTCAATCACGACAAAGCGGCTTAAACGTGTCTAAATTAACTTACTCAATAGAGTAAGTAGTAATATTGAGAAAGGCAAGGTTATATAACATCACGCTATCGTCAACAGGACATGAGCAGAAACATACATAACAACAGAAAATAAGCTGCTAAGATAGCTTGGTTTTGAATAAAGCCTTATGGTATTATTAATATAACTAGGTTGGTAAATAATCTTACACACAGTTATATAGGTAGCCTAGTTGATCTCTACCTGTAAAGTAGATAGAAAAATTGTTATCATTTTTATGGAATCATAATGTGTATAAAGGGTGTCTCATTTTAACATTCAAAATTTTGTAACATGTTTTCACAATTATAACGCGTTGTTTTTTTATAAAGCGCTCCAAGTTTAATAATCGGGATAAACATATGTTACACCTGCAAAATTTCAGAGTTGCCACATGGTCATAGAAAAAATGACACTAAATTTAAAAAGTGCACTCTTATTAAGACATCCTATATAATGTAAGTAAGACACAATTAAGGGCATTTTAATTTACGAAGAGATATAAAATATGTAAATTAATTCAAAAACATTTCACATACTCTATATTGTTTCTATGAAATTAGGTACTGTAAGCGCTGTTTCACCTTGGAAGAGACATACTTACTGTGGGCCCAGCTTATTTAAAGTGGTAACACAAATTACGGGGATTTTAATTTACGAAGAGATATAAAATATGTAAATTAATTCAAAAACATTTCACATACTCTATATTTTTTCTATGAAATTAGGTACTGTAAGCGCTGTTTCTCCTTGGAAGAGACATACTTACTGTGGGCCCAGCTCATTTAAAGTGGTAACACATCGTCAGTTCGTCTTCGTCAGTTTTAAGCAGTTCTGTTGTTGATGTTCACCGAGCCGCCATTTCACCGTGAGTGAAGTTATTGGAGCCCATTATTCCCCCTTCGTCTGATTCCAAGCGCTATAGGGGGAATGGCTCAAAGGCAACAAACTATTACTAGTAGGTTTTTTGCATGATGGTAGCCACTTACCATCAGTTGACTAATCTCCTCTTCCTCCCCCCTCCTCCACTATGCCCAATACAACCCACATTAGATAGTTGGGTGTTAAGACCATTCTCCTTTGATTCATTTGATCTTGACCTTACGATGTATTAATATATCACAAGGAAGCCTACGGCTATAGCCTATGTCCTAATTGATTCCATCCTTTATTTTATGTTAGTGACTTTATTTGTCAACAATGTCTCGTCGGTTTTTCAATTGACGAGTAGCTTCGGGAACGGTGAGTTATCCTGTAAGCAGGTGTAGATGATTTTGAAGTGGAAATGAAACAAAGTAAAATATAGCGATTTTACAAGCTTTTTATTAACTTGCATGTATGCTTGTATATTCGGGTGGAATCTTGCAACTCAATTTTGAAGCAGATATCTTCAACCTATTTTATTGAGATTTTGCAAGCATATGTATACAGCGTGACAATACAATATTATAATGACATGGAGCTGATCTGATGCTGGAACTAGAATGTGGCCATAGGAACTCTGTAAAGAAACGTCTTTGGACTCCTTTGATTCGTCTCGTGGCATTCCAGTAAAAGCTTGTTTTTAAAAAGCTTTTTAATTTAATGTATCTTTTATCAATATTTATTTACAGATATACAAATACTAGTAGGTACTAGTGCAATTAAGTAGAAGAGGTTCTACTGTTTCTCTAAACATGTTTGTGTTCATTACTTCAATCACGAGTCGGAATTCGTAGTTGGATTTAAATAACTATTTCTTAGTTTTGAAAATTCATTACAAAAGGACAAGGTTTTGTCACGGTTTGTCAGGAATTCTAGGAACGACATTAGGTAATATTCCTGATGAGTTTCTTTATCATTCTACGTCGCATAGACAATAAAAAGAATAGAACATATTTTGAAGACTTACAGATTTAATGCAATGCACACTAATTTTTAATTAGTTTAGGCGGCTGTAACGATTTACGTGCGTATTCCTCTCCTACACAACACGAAGACTGTCAAACAATGTTATTAAATTTCAATTTCGGAATTTTGGCACATCGAAAATTGAACGCTTGTTATAAATGACTTATACATTTCTTACTTGAATCAAATTAAATCATCTTACAAATATCAGAGGACATTTATTTAAAACGGTAATAATGAAATTTTTGCCAAGTTTAGCATTTAAAGGCAGGCATTTAATTTGGTAAGAACTTGTGTAACTATTAGGTGTAAGTTAGTTTGTCTCGTGGTTAATAATATAATTATAGTTTAGTTTTAAAATGAGGGATTTAATATCGATTCTAACGGAAAAGTAATTTATACTCTCGATTGTCGGCACTTGATGGAACTTGTTGTAATACATTATAGAATGAAACTCACTTGTACTTATTCCACTATTTTAATTATATTTATACCTGACCTTAACCTTTGAGGATGCCATAAGGCGAAACAGGTATATGGAATAAGTACAAGTGAGTTTCATTCTAGAATAAAAGTAAAAGTGTTCCATTGTCCACATCCCGCTGTAACTTCATCATCAAACTATTGTAATTAGGGTCAATCTCTTGGAATATTCGAAACGGATCACCCCCTTTATTTTCTCTGTGGAAAGTCTTACCACCGTAATAACGGCGTGCCCAACGGATCACCCCCTAGCCAAATGGACATTCTAAAAATGTAAACATTATTAGAAAACTAACAAATATATGGGAATAGTCTAGTCAACAAGTTCCATACTTGTTGTCTAGACTAAAAGATGCAGAAGCATCACTAGGCAGCCTTGGTGTGAGCCGCCATACTGCATTGTCTGCATTCGCAATGAATATGGTGACCACCACTCTTGAATTCTGCTTATGATTTCCATCAGGCAGAGTAGAGTCATTGTGGCGAGCCATACATAAAAAAACTTTTTATAAAAAAAAACCGACTTCCAAAAAACATCCAACGAAAACTCTCTGCCAAAAAAACACTTAAAAGCGTAAAATAAACTGGTTCTTCATGAATTGCCTATACCTAATTCTTTATTCATTTAAATAGTAGTATTATAATGTGTGCTAGGTACCTAGAATCTGTTTGAAGTCGGTGCCAAGTGACTATTGCTTAGACTTTTGTAATTGTTCGTTTGTATTATTTTTGGCTTAGCACCGACTTCAAACAGATTTTAGGTACCTAGCACACATTATAATACTACTATTTAAATGAATAAAGAATTAGGTATAGGCAATTTATGAAGAACCAGTTTATTTTACGCTTTTAAGTGTTTTTTTGGCAGAGAGTTTTCGTTGGATGTTTTTTGGAAGTCGGTTTTTATTTTTTATAAAAAGTTTTTATTTTTCAGTTTTTAGTGCAAACAATAGAAGGTAAGTAGTAAGTTGAACTATTTCATCAAATTTCATCATCAAGAATACAAATTAAGGTCTATACGTACGTGTAATATTAAAATCATCCTCTAATCCCTAACTGTTGAAGAGTTTAACCTTCTATCACCAGTTCACCTAAATAACTTGAAAGTATACGACTGAAGGTCTTTAGATACGTATGAAATTGAAAGAATTATCGTCCAACTCCTAACCGTTGAGGAGTTGTACCTTCCACCTTCCATCATCAGCTTACCTAAATAATTTGAAAGAATACGAGTAAAAGTAACACATATACATATGATATTTAAAGATTTATCCTCCAACTCCTAACCGTTGAGGAGTTGTACCTTACATCATCAGCTCATCATCATAAAATGATGACTACCAGACGCAATACCAGTGTAACTTCAGAAAATATACGAAAAACATAGTATGTGCCTATAAAAAATGAGGGTTTCCCTCGATTTCTCTGGGATCCCATCACCAGATCCTGATATGCTGGCAATGGGACTACCTCGGAAGCATACCCTTTCGAATACAAAAAAAATATTTAAAATCGGTCCACAACTGACGGAGTAATCGCTGAACATACATAAAAAAAAAAAAACAAAAAAACACAGTGGAACATAGAACCTCCTCCTTTTTGGAAATCGGTTAAAAAGTGGCATCATCTTAACGCTAAGTCGTAATCAAAACAAATATTTTCCAATAATACAAGAGAATAGACTTTTTAGTGTTTATAGACAGAGAATTGACGCGAAGCACTTGCATCTTGGCTGAGAGTTTGTAAGTAAATACATTACGGTTTGTCGCAAGTGAAAATCATACGGTGTTCGCCTAATATGGTTATAGTAAGTGTTTTTAGGGTAGCGTACCCAAAGGGTAAAATGGGACCCTATTACTAAGACTCCGCTGTCCGTCTGTCACCAGGCTGTATCTCATGAACCGTTATAGTTAGACAGATGAAATTTTCACACAGGATGTTTTTCTGTTGGCGCAATAACAACAAATACTAAAAACTGAATAAAATAAATATTTAACCCGTTTGTTGTATGGGGGACTCCAAAACAAAGGGGAAACATGTTTTTTTTTGCCGTTTTTTGCTCGATAACAACAATGGCAAGATATAGACGCTTGAAATGTATAGGAAATAGTACGGTACTCGTCCTGCGCGAGTCCGACTCGCATTTGGCCGATTTCTTTTATTACATAGGCAAAACCAACTTATAGGTGATAGGCTGATGATGATGATGAAAACCAATTTACCTAAGTGAAAATGTCACCAATGATGGAAAAACCTTAAAAGCCAAAAGTATTTAAACTGATTAGATGCCCGAAAATATTTATTTAATATGTAACTATGTAATACTTTTAAAAGTAAATGTGTCAAATGTATAGACGTAATTTGATAAATGTTCTCGTAGGAATACTCGACAAGTTGATCGCTTGTTAAGTCTCGATGGTGTAAGAACTTCTCGTGTAAGTACTCGACTCATACACTTTATAACATAACAACTTTCTTCTACAGTCAGAAATTCTTTCTAATGATCTAAAAAGCTTTACTACTAATCTAATTTTTTAAATATATTCTAGAATATTTGTTAAGCTTCGTAAACTTTTAGATAATATTTTTGTGAAATATTTATATTTATTTATATGTGTCTTTGTTAAAACTTTTACATAATAACATCAATTGTAATTTACTAACTAACCCACGCAACTTTGTCTGCGTTTCTTTTCAATCATGCCTCTGTGGCGCAGTGGTAGCGTATGCGACTGCTGTGCTTGAGGTCTCGGATTCGATTCCCGGGTCGGACCTAATGTTTGTATGATCTGCAAATATTTGTTTCGGAGTTTGGGTGTTTTCTATGTATATTATGTATGTATTTACAAAAAAAACGTATATATGTATTTATATCAGTTGTCTAGTACCCATACCACAAGCTCTGCTTAGCTTGGGACGAGATGGCGTTGTGTGTTAGATGTCCGAAATATTTATTATTATATGTATGCTGGGCTCCTATTGGTCTAAGCGTGATAAAGTGAACTATCCTATAATAGGTACGCCAGCAAAACACATTAAAAAAAACGTGAAAATCAGATGGTTTCGGAATTATATAATATACATAATAGAAGCACCCCTCATACTCGCAAGTCTTGAGTTTTATATATATGATGTTTTTGGTGAGACAAAACAGACTATTGTGAACTGGCGCTTTGCCTGTAAGTAACTTATAAAAGTCTCTGTATGCAAGGGGGGAAAATAAATCCCCGATATGAAAGTTTCCCCCACTGTTTAAGTCTTGTTTGGTTAATATCAGTAGGCAATTTGGTCACGCATTCACTTGTGCCGTCAAGGAGCGCTAAATTCACACAAATGGAATTTATGTTCCGTTAGCGCAATTTTAAGAAGATTTGCATACATAACGATATGAACATATATTATATTATGAATATATTATAATATAAATAAATAAATAAATTGAACAAATTTGAACTTTTCCCCTTATTCTAAGCATAAATATCCCTTTCAGTAACTAACATACAGAGTCATTATCATCTCCCTACCCTTTTCCCAACTTTATTTGGGGTCGTTGCAATGAGTTTTCCTCCTCCATTCTCCTCTATCACTCGTCAGTACACCGCTTACTCCCTTCCTGGCCATATCCTCTTTCACGCAGTCCATCCATTATTTCTTTGGTCGACCTCTACTCTTACATTTGTCGACTTCCATACTAAACACTTTCTTAACTACATTTTGCTCATCTCTACGTACGTACTAACATACAGATTCGTCCCCTATTACTTATGTATTTTACAGATCAAAGTATTCTTGTAACATTTCGAATGTGGCATTTTGGTGTGCTATTCAATTTTAATGTCACGAATAAATTTTCTTGAAAATCTGATCAGATTTCTAATTAAAATGTTATTTTAATATTTGCCGAAGATATTCTATACCGAGGTACAAAGAACACACCATAATTTTGCTTTAAGGTTCACTTTATTAACTTGACAAATTTTATTAAAGGTGCGAGATAGAAATTCAGGCACGAACTCTGTGCACGTGAAAATAAAAACCGAGAGAGCAATCTCCATTTTGTAAAATATTGCGAAATTGCCCTCTTTATCACTTATTTCTCCCCTTTGCTCGGTTTCAACAATGAAGGTTGACAGTTCTATTTTTCGTAGTGTATTAAATTCAGTCTCTGCGTGTAAATATAAATTTGAAAGTTGATTGGAATGAACTGCTGTTACAGTATACGCTGTTTTTGTTTTGTCTCTGAAACTGGAACAAAATTTTAAAAAACTGCTTGAATGTAGTTTTTGTTGTAGTTTGAGATGTATATTTTAATTCTAGTTCCAGATGCGTGTATTTTTTTTATTTCAAAGAAAGTAGTTAGAGATGTTGAATAGAAATGCGTACAAAGATTTACCTCTTTTAATTTGAAACATGTTATCTCCTATTAAGAGTCAAAACGATTCTTAAAAAATTAAAGTAGTAGCGTTTTCCGGGATCTTATTACCTGAGGTCAATAGCAATATTATTCTTTGTTTTCTTTCTGCTTTGCGGCAAGATCAAGCAATGAGATAAGTTATCACTCTCGATAGACACTTAACTAGACTATTGATATTTGCAAATAAACTACACGGAAAACCGGTGTGAAACAGTGCTTGCGCTGTGTTTCACCGAGTGAGTGAGGATACCGGAGGCCCTACTAAGGCAGAGGCCAATCCCCTACCCCTACCTCCCCCCCACCATCCCCAAAAGGTCGGCAACGCACTTGTGACGCTTTTGGTGTTGCAGGTGTAAATATGCCGTGGTAATCGCTTACCATCAGGCGATACGTCTGCTCGTTTGCCTGCTTATTCCATAAAAAAAAAATACTGGACAATGAAAATTTACTGAAAGTTTGAGCGCAATCGGTGCAGAACTTTTTGATTTTTGAAGCGTACGCAAATAACTCCAGACTTTTACATACATAGATTTGACTGCACGTTTGGCCTAGTGGTTTAACGGTCACCACGCCGTTTCCTACTTCGCCAAGTGTCGTGGGTTCAAATCCCACGTAGAACAACACTTTGTGTGATCCACAAATTGTTCTTCTGAGTCTGGGTGTTCTTTGTATTCGTTTCATGTATGTTTGTAAAGTCCCCCGCGACACAGGATTTATTCCTAGTGCGGGAGTTGTCTTTAAAAAAAAAAGATTAACTTTATGATAATTATGTCTTGAAAATGTAACTTTTATAAATCAGTTTCAACTGCCTCATCATGAGGTCCCGGGTTCGATTCCCGGGTCAGACCAAATGTTTGTATAATCTTCAGATATTTGTTTCGGAGTTTGTGTGTTTTCTAAGTATAATATGTATTTACAAAAAAAGTATATAATAGGTCTTTACCTATGAAATTGCCGTTTTGTATGCAATAAGTGAACGTACTTATTTTTTCAAACTTTTTTATTTCTGTTATTCGAAGTAATCACCCAAGCAATCGTCGCATCTTTGCCAACGCATTGGCAGTTTATTGATGCTCTTCTTGTAAAAATCAGCTGGACGGGAGGCCAACACACTCTTCAAAGGCATGTTGTACTGCCTCTCGGGAATTGATTTTTTTACCCACTAAAAAGTTGTCTAAATTTTGGAAAAAGTAATGGTCGGTAGGTGCAAGGTCTGGTGAGTATAGCGGATGAGGGAAAGCTTCCAACCCCAGCTCTTGCAGCTTGGAGACTGTCTGTTGCGCAGTATGGGGTCGCGCGTTGTCGTGAAGGAGCAGTGGGGACGACTGATTGACCAAAGCTCGTTGCAGATGTGCAAGCTTCTCCATCATTCTCTCCAGTTCTTCACAGCACACATCAGCATTAATGCTCATGCCGTTTTGTAAAAAGCTGTAGTGAATCACACCCGCACTAGATCACCAAACAGTGACCATCATCTTTTAGGGGTTATTTTTGGTTTAGGGCATTGCTTTGGTTCTGAACCAGGGTCTAACCAACTTGCTGAGCGCTTTCGATTGTCGAACAGAATCCATTTTTCGTCGCACGTAACAATTCGTTTCAAAATTCCTTCATTTCTTTGCCTGTTGAGCAGCGCAAGGCAGGTCTCGACGCGTACGTTGCGCTGGCGATCGTTAAGGTCGTGGGGCGCTTCAGTTTTAGAGACAAAATTTCCAGAATGGAACCGGGAAAACCAATAACGGGTTGTGCGTTCGTTTGTACAGTTCTCTCCGTAAACGTTTTTGATGTTACGTGCCGTTTGTGTCGCGTTGGTGCCACGACGGAACTCATATTCCATAATCACACGAATTTTTAAACTATTTATTATGACGAAAAATGTTCAAATGTAATGAAAATACAACGCTAATCAAAAAACAAAAGACTGAGTTTGTAAATAGAATGTCATGGTTTAAAAACAAAATTAATTTGAATTTAGAATACAGACCCTTTACAAACTTTTTTTTATTTCAAATGACCAGTACTGAAGAACGGCAATTTCATAGGTAAAGACCTAATATGTATTTGTATCAGTCGTCTAGTACCCATAACACAAGCTCTGCTTAGCTTGGGACTAGATGGCGTTGTGTGTTAGATGTCCGAAATATTTATTTATTTATTAGTTTCAAATATTTCAATACACACACTCGTTACGGCTATATAACGTCAAAGCTTCGTTAATTACTGCCAAAACTATGTTCAAAACTTTGTTACTATGACAGTTAAGATGCACTTAAGAGTTAGAGGGGTAGCAATATATTGCAATTGTAAAGGCACACATTCAAAGTGAATGTGAACCGTGGCCGAATCTAGAGAATGTTTACTACAAAGAGGATAACATTTAGTCTAAACAATTTTGTTACACGGTACTCAACGTATTTGTACTACTACTCGCTAATGTCAAGTTTTTTTTTTTATAGTATAGGGGGCAAACGAGCAAACGTACCGCCTGATGGAAAGCGATTTCCGCCGCCCATGGACACCCGCAACACCAGAGGCGTCACAAGTGCGTTGCTGGCCTTTGGGGGATGAGGAGGGGGAGGGAATGGAGATTGTCCTCCGGTATCCTCACTCACTCGGTAAAACACAGCGCAAGCGGTGTTTCACACTGGTTTTCTGTGAGGCCGTGGTATCACTCCATCAAATTGTTAAAAATCCTGTTTTATCTCTGGTATTCTTAACCTGCAATTAGACTCAGAATTTACGACATTTATTGTTCTGAATAGTTTAAGTCATAGCAAGAAATCTCATGAATTTTTGTAGTCATTTTGTAAAAAAAATGACCTTTTTTGTTAAATAAAAGTATTTTTGAGTTTTAATTAATGAACCTATGATTTAATGAACTAATTAATGTATTATGCTCATCTTATTATACCAAATAAAACATTATTGAACGTGAGCTTACTATAAAATAATAGTGTTATTGATATGAATATCAATCTATGTTTATCTTTTAGAGCCTGCGTGTGTTCATAATATAACAAAAATTGGAAAAACCACATTGTCTATCGAATGTCAGACTCAAGATGATCTTGCCGGAGTGACTGTAAGAGTAATAAAACTGTGTCAACACCCTTGCGACTATAATATACTTTATGTGTCGTACCAGTGGATATTTATTTATATTTATTGGCTGTTAATTTTATTGTTGCCTGCAATAAAACTAAAGCAAACCGGCCATTACTTTGATTCTATTTTCGCAATATAATTTCCTTTTGTATTCTTGAAGCAAAATGTAATCATTTGATATTGAAATCGACTTCATAGGAGCAAGGAGTTAATATTTAATAATGGCAATTGTGTTCTATTTTACCAAGTTCTTGCACACCTCTGTTTTATAATAATAATGTAGCCTTTTATTCAGATCTTTTAACTATTTACATATTTTTTTTAAATGACAACTCCCGCATTAGGAATAAATTCTGTGTCGCGGGGGACAATCAATGTTACAAACATACATGAAACGGACACAAATAACACCCAGACTTAGAACAACAATTTGTGGATCACACAAAGTGTTGTCCTACGTGGGATTTGAACTCACGACACTTTGCGAAGTAGGAAACGGCGCGGTGACCGTTAAACCAATAGGCCAAACGTGCAGTCGACAATGTATGCATGCTTCAAATATAAAAAAAAACTTAAAACGAAAACCCAACTACGACAAAAAACGACGCTGAAAAAGTATAAAACAAGTTTCAAAAGCCGTAGTCACACGTTACGTAGAAATGTACCATAACAAATTAACAATTTAATTTAAGTTTTTACTTTTTTTTAATTAAAATATTTTGGTGCCACTATATTATTAAATTCTTTGCAAACTATATTTTAAATAGAAATATCACAATTATCGAATAAATACGGACAAAGTCACAAGAAAATGCTAATAATATAATATATATTTTTGAAATGTACAAGTAACGCCCTTTCGAATGATACTAAACACGGCATATTTATCTCAAATTTATTTTTTAAGACAGTACTTTATGTCGGCTAGAGGGCGCCACATTAGATTCAGTGACACGTCATATAGCCTATAACCAGCGGACAACCAAGACGCTTCTAACGATACCTCATTTGTCCAGTTCTAATAAGTAGTTAAGGAGCTATGAGGGAACAAATGAACATACATACATACACTCCTTTGGCTTTGCCGTAGTCGGGTAATAACACTGGACCCTTAACACTACATAGTATAAAACGAAGTTGCTTTCTCTGTCCCTATGTCCCTTTGTGTGCTTAAATCTTTAAAACTACGCAACGGATTTTGATGAGGGTTTCTTTAATAGATAGAGTGATTCAAGAGGAAGGTTTTTATGTATAATAAATGCATAATATAGTATGGAAACACTGTTAATTTTCGAGGTTTCTAATGTGATGTAGCAAATAAACACATTTTTTTGCGCTTACATTGCAAACGCTGGTTGCACCCTACGAGATAGATCAAAATAATGTACTACAGTATCATACACCTTAAAAAGATCTACAAAAAAGTCCGCGACGGTATATGTCTATCTCTTAGGGATAACCCACAACAACCATTTTTTAATCCTTTCTTTTTAAGAGAAATAATGGCTTATTTACGAAGCGATTTTAAGCAATACAGAATGAATCCTTATACAATTAAGTAAATTAAATACATTGTGCATTTAATATAGATCAAAATGGCCCTTTGCAGTATCTAAGTTAAATGAATATACTCGAAGATATTACAGATTTAAAATGCACGAATCGTGTCGTCGGTGGGGGCATCTGAAATCCACCCGTGCGAAGCCGGGGCGGGTCGCTAGTAAAGTAATAAACTATCTAATATCTGTTGCATGGTTATCTTTCCTAAGATCTGTTTGCCTGTCGGCCTAGACCTCCTCGAACTTTTTCCATTCTTTCCTTTCCTGTGTCCTCTGTTCTGCATGACTCCGGCTACCTATCTCATGTCGTCATCCCATCTTTTTTGCGGTCTACCTCTCTTCCCCTTGCCCTCTCTGGGATACCACTGCTCCACCCTTTTGCTCCATATGTCGCGTCCTCTTATCATGCGACCAGCCCATCTCCATTAAAGTCTTTTGATTATAACAGTTACATCTGTAATTTCTAATTATGATGTTGAAATTTTCAATCTGTCAGACTGATGTTTAGCATACTCCTTTCCATTGTAAATTACTACAGTTCTTAAAGTAGGTTAGATTTGACTTAGCCAGTTTTCATAACGTCAGTCATTTTATAAAGTTATTCAACATATAAATATATTTTAATTCTGATAAAAACTGGCTAAGTCAAATCTAACCTACTTTAAGATCTCACATTTTTAAATAACAGCAATTGTTATAGGTATCCAATAAAGCAAAGAAATAGAGTTTAATACTTGTTCATAATTTTATTTTCTTCCTATAAATACATATTTGGATTTTGCATAGAACTTGGCACTCATTTAGATCTCCATTATTTTTGCGACGAAGCCCACAGCCAAGCATAATTTTTGTATTGAACTTGGCTCTCCTTTTTTACATTTATGTTTTTGGTGGGATATCATTACTTTTTGTAAAAAAAACTAGACAAGTATTGAGAATACATATATTGGGATCGTTTCAAATATCTGCTTGTAACGACGGATCCAACGCTACAATAGAAATATTTTTTAGTATGGGGACCCCTCTATTTTTTAACTTTTTTTTTTTTTAGATTTTTTCCTACCGAGCTGGATTCCAAATTTCATCCTTCTAGGTCATCTGGAAGTAGGTTAGGTTTAGGTACTATATATATGTCAGTCAGTGCTAAAATTTACGACTTTTTGACCTTCATATCTTTATAACCGTTTGAGCTGGCTTCATGAAATTTGGTCTTCTAGATGTCCTTATGGATATAATTAAACACACGTAGTTTTATGTGTTTACGTTAAAGAAGTTTTGAGTTATAGAAGGGTCAAAAGTAGCACCAAGTGGTTCGTGTAATATTACACTCGGCGCTGGCTAGCCAGTTCCTTTGCTTGAACTTGGCTTGACACGCTACCGCGTGTCTAGATTAAAACTGAAAAGGATCTTAAAAGTATTATCTCTGTTTCTTAACCTTAAGATAATGACTTATTATTACGTCTATATTCACAATGGAGAGAAAATTATCTTTATATTTTAGGATTTTTTGAGTAAATTTGAAAAACAGTGTTTCCTCTAAAAATGTCCAATGGACAATATGGAGATGGATTTTATGTGCTTTTTTAAAACCGCAGATTTGACTGATGAACCTAAATTTGGTCTATAGATATAAGTACACCTATAACAAAAATAGTCAACCATACTATATGCCATGTGAGAAATTTGTCAAGACCATAATTTTCTACTATTCCTTCCTATAAGTGTATCTACCTCATCGTTTCCCTGTATCGCCCAATCGATAGATTAGTAGTGAATGCATTGGGCATTTGCAAGATTGTAAAAATAATAATAACAATCTTCCTTATAAGTAAACCTCTCCATGAAATACATGTTCACAAGAGGTATTCCGGATATAATAGAATTTTAATTAAGTAAACACTTAGAAGCGACATTACAGTACTAGTTATTTAACGTCGAGTCATTTTGTTTATTGTCGTATTTACCCGTTGGTGGGGTATTGAGCACGCAATCATCCTTTACAAGCTGTTTTAATTAAAGTTTTGTTTGTTTATCCCAGGGTCAAAAGCAGTCAATTGTAAATGAAGGATATAAATCTTGGTAGATTTCGGTTGCTTAGTTATAGGATTGAAATTCTTGTACAAAGAATTGCGAGACAATAAATAGAAAGGAAAAAATACAAAAGTATAGGACAATATTTTAAGATATTTCTTAAAGTTTGTGTTAATAATTATAATTATATCCCAACGATTTTCAAGGCATTAGAGCCACGTTGATTTCAGCACGAACGGGCCGGCTTTGCCTTGAAAATGACAGCATTCGTGCTGTCATGTTTTGTTCACTTCAGTAGGTACGTGACCGTAGGCCCAATGATGCAGAATCATCTCAATAGGCCGTCATAGCGTGGGTCATCATACTGCATTGTTGCATTGTCTGCATTCGCAATGAGTATGGTGATCACTACTCTTGGATTCTCCTCATGTTTTCCTGCAAGCAGAGTAGACTCCATTTGGCAGGCTCATTTATACATATAATTTGGAATTCGGAATGTTCTCGCTAATAACTGATTTTCACATTGTTTTCAATAAGACGTATTACGAAATGAAATGAAATGAAATCATTTATTGTGCAATTAGGTTACATGAACACTTTTGCAAGTTAAACTTTTTTTTTTGAGCAGATGCGTTTGGCCTTTCCTAACTGGACAAGCCCTGAGAAGAAAGGACGAAACAAACTCAGGGATCACAGTCTCTTTTAAAGTCCAGACAATATGCAAAAGACATTATTTCAATAAAAGAAATACGATAATTACAATTTGAGTCACAATTACAATAAGCAGTAAAAATAATAATTTAAAAAAAAATGTCAACAATAGCAATAATTTAAAATGAATTTGTTTCAAACTATAAATTATCGTCACATCAAAATAAATTTAAACATTCAAAATAAACAGCATGTGCAGAATGGGCAGCTCAATCCCAGGCGGTTTTATCATCAAGATATTCTGCTATGGTATAATATCCCTTTGCGGATAACTTAGATTTTATGATATTCTTAAATTTCTTTAATGGCAAATTCCTAATATTAATAGGGAGATTATTGTAAAAGCGTATACATTGTCCCATGAACGAGTTGCCTACTCTGTGGAGACGAGTGACGTGAACACTAAGATTATGTTTGTTTCTGGTATTTACAGATTTAGTTTACTGGTATTTACAGTTACGGGTAGTCATACCTTGCACATCACGAAGACGTCGGTAAGCTCACACGAGTCTGCCCGTGGCCACGTAGGTATAACCGGTTCGTAACGTGGGGAAGTAAAAGGTAATTTTATCTTCCTGCGTAATAAGTCCTGCTGTAGGTACAACAAAAAGTATGGGTATGTGTAAAAGTCGCAAAAGTCTTAAAACAATAATTGATGTTATTTCAGTATAAGCAAACCAGCAGAGACGGTTTACTTAATGATATGTGTTATTACTGTCGTCGCCCTTGTTACCTGTACCTGTACTCAAAAATCACAAGTCCGTTCGTCCGTTTAAGAAGGAGAGGATAGGAAATCCTTAAAAGGCAGTTTCAAAAGAATTGCATTATTTTAATGTTAGTTTTTACGCATTTTTTTAATAATGCATCGAATAATTCCAAAATTCAAACTTTTATTTTAAAACTATAACGTAAGCTGTATGTTGGATTCGGAGCTGATGAGAATTAGTTTTATTTCTAAATGCGTGTTAGCATTACAATCCTTGCAGCGATTTTAATAAGAGTTCGGTTTTATTTTACACAGACAAATTAGATACATATACGTTTACACATTATTAACTTAATTGGAATATGCCAAAACCCTCTAGTACTGATAAGAATATCGAGGTTCTAATACTTTTCTATTGAAATACTATCTTGAAAGTTGTTTAAATAAGGTTATTTACCAGACTTTCCCGATATTGAATTAACTAGTTATTTATATGTAATTAAATAAGATTATTAACAAAATTATCCATGCCTAAGTTAGTAAATGTTTTTCAGTATTATCTACTTATTAAATATTTTTTGCACCTCTACGCAGTTTACATATCAAAAATAGTACATTTCGACCTCTGTCAGTATACAGTCTCATATTGTACCTACATAGTCTACATACATTTTGCTGACGGTGCGTTCCTAACGCCTGCGCCCGGGCGCACGTAATCTATACTAATATTATAAAGCTGCAGAGTTTGTTTGTTTGTTTGAACGCGCTAATCTCAGGATCTACTGGTCCGATTTGAAAAATTCTTTCAGTGTTGGATAGTCCATCTATCGAGGAAGGCTATAGGCTACATTTTATTTTCATAAAAAATAGAGATCCGTAAGGAAATTGCGATTTTGTAACCCAAGGTGTGAAATCGAAAACCTATTTTTGCGTGCGCTGCAAAAAATATTGACAATAGAACAAAATAATGTATTACGGGTTTGTAGGTCCCATTAAGATCTACAAAAAAGTCCGCGAGAGCATATATCTAACTATCATGGTTTAGTCACAATAACCGCTTTTGTGTTCAAAAAAATTATTAAATCGTCTGCAGAAAGAAACTACTTTATATGTGTATCGTAATATTAATCCTTATCTAAATAAAGCATTATGTTATCAAGGGTATTTATGTAAAAGTAAAATACTTTTTGTTTCATCCCATTCGGACATTTCGTTTAGAAGTTATCACGAGTATAAGACGCTAAGAGTTGGTACCTATTATTGAGTTATTTGCCAAAGAGTTTTTATCAACATAATACCGAATATTAGTCTTTATCCAAATAAATGTGTTGTTGATTATGAGTATTAGATCTAAGAAGAGTATAATATGTAAATACATCTATACTAATATATAAAGCTGAAGAGTTTTTGTTTGTTTGAACGCGCTAATCTCAGGAACTACTGGTCCAATTTGAAAAATTTCTTTCAGTGTTAGATAGCCCGTTTATCGAGGAAGTTTATCGAGTTTATCTTTATCATCACGCTATGACCAATAGGAGCGGAGTACCAACGAAGAATGTTTCAAAAACGGGGGGAAATTATTACGTTACGGGCAATAGGAGACGCAAACGACGTTGCGTGGGTCATCTATACTAATATATAAAGCTGAAGAGTTTTTGTTTGTTTGAACACGCTAATCTCAGGAACTACTGGTCCAATTTCAAAAAGTTATTTCAGTGTTAGATAACCCGTTTATCGAGTTTATCTATATCATCACGCTATGACCAATAGGAGCGGAGTACCAATGAAGAATGTTTCAAAAACGGGGGAAAATTATTAAGCTACGGGCAATAGGAGACGCAAACGACGTTGCGTGGGTCATCTATACTAATATATAAAGCTGAATAGTTTGTTTGTTTGAACGCCCTAATCTCAGGAACTACTGGTCCAATTTCAAAAAGTTCTTTAAGTGTTAGATAGCCCGTTTATCAAGGAAGTTTATCGAGTTTATCTATATCATCACGCTATGACCAATAGGAGCGGAGTACCAATGAAGAATGTTTCATAAACGGGGGGCAACTATTACGCTACGGGCAATAGGAGACGCAAACGACGTTGCGTGGGTCATCTATACTAATATATAAAGCTGAAGAGTTTGTTTGTTTGAACGCGCTAATCTCAGAACTACTGGTCCAATTTGAAAAAGTTCTTTCAGTGTTAGATAGCCCGTTTATCGAGGAAGTTTATCGAGTTTATCTATATCATCACGCTATGACCAATAGGAGCGGAGTACCAATGAAGAATGTTTCAAAAACGGGGGGCAACTATTACGCTACGGGCAATAGGAGACGCAAACGACGTTGCGTGGGTCAGCTAGTCTATACTAATATTATAAAGCTGCAGAGTTAGTTTGTTTGTTTGTTTGAACGCGCTAATCTCAGGAACTACTGGTCCGATTTGAAAAATTCTTTCAGTGTTGGATAGTCCATTTATCGAGGAAGGCTATAGGCTATATTTTACTTTAAAAAAAAATAGGTATTCGTAAAAAAATGTATATTTTGTAATCCAAGGTGTGAAATCGAAAACCTATTTTTGCGTGCGCTGCAAAAAGCATTGACAATAGAACAAAATAATGTATTACGGGTTTGTAGGTCCTATTAAGATCTATAAAAAAGTCCGCGAGAGCATATATCTAACTATAATGGTTTAGTCACAATAACCGCTTTTGTGTTCAAAAAAATTATTAAATCGTCTGAAGAAAGAAACTACGTTAAATGTGTATCGTAATATTAATCCTTATCCAAATTAAGCATTGTGTTATCAAGGGTATTTATGTGGAAGTAAAATACTTTTTGTTTCATCCCATTCGGACATTTCTTTTAGAAGTTATCACGAGTATAAGACGTTAAGAGTTGATACCTAATTATGAGTTATTTGCCAAAGAGTTTGTATCAACATAATACCTAATATTAATCTTTATCCAAATAAGTGTGTTGTTGATTATGAGTATTAGATCTAAGATGAGTATAACAAATACATCTATACTAATATATAAAGCTGAAGAGTTTGTTTGTTTGTTTGAACGCGCTAATCTCAGGAACTACTGGTCCAATTTGAAAAAATATTTCAGTGTTAGATAGCCCATTTATCGAGGAAGGCTATATATCATCACGCTAAGACCAATAGGAGCGGAGCACCAATGAAAATGTTTCAAAAACGGGGGAAAATTATTACGCTACGGGCAATAGAAGACGCAAACGACGTTGCGTGGGTCAGCTAGTACGTAATAACTACTATGTGCAGTCAACGACAAAACAACTAATATTAGACGAAAGATCAAAGATCAGTTCAAATTAACGAGTATAACTAACTACATTAAAACTATAACTGATTGACAAATCTTTTACTCTACGCACTCCACAATATCTGCAAGTGTGCAGCCGTACAGTTAGACTTCTTTGACTTGGAAAAATGGATGTTTAAAGCTGACTATTTAGAAACAGTTGAAACAGGTTTTATCTGTTATATTAAAACTTTGGTAAAATATCTGTGTTAATCAAGTTATACCCTGTAATATATCCATCATATTATTAGAAGATGATATCTATCCATCATATTAAAGTACTATCTAATATGATGGAGAAGATGAAGTTATCGTATTTCTCATCCCGGCTAGGATAGTAAGATTGTCAAGCTTAGAATTTTGCATAGAATAACAGTCATACATCCTGACTTCTAACCTTTAATATAAATATGTATTAAAATTTAAGATTAGGTAATATTTACATAGTACAAAATGAAGTAGCTGCCGCTATCCGCTTGCTAAAATCTTTTAAAGTACTCAACGGATTTTAATGCCGTTTTCAGCAATAGATCGAGTGATTTAAAGAAAAGGTTTAAATTATGTATCTATAATAGAGATCCGCGGATTTCAAAGACTTCCGTGCAAAACCTGGCCGGATCGCTAGTGAAATATAATATCAAAAAGCCATTAATTTAATTATTAATCTAATAATAATAATAATAATGTCTTTATTGTACACCAGGTAAATTATAAAGGTCTTATTACAAGATAAGTAGGTACAATTGGCGGCCTTATCGCCCGGAGGCAATCTCTTACAGGCAACCTTAGGATGGAGACAAAAAAAAATAGGGAAAGTAGAGGGTTGTGTCTGGTGTATTGTTATTATATAACAAAGAGAAATTAGAGCAGTATACACGATATATAAGGTGGAGTAAGACAAAATGTGGATTATTAAATAAAAACTATAATACTATAATAATAACTACGGTAACTACTATAATACTATAATAATAGGTAGGTACTTAGTAATATTATCACCAATTTATTGACAAAATTATTATCTTTACTCTCGCTTTCTACTTTGATTTGAACGCTATATAGCTTTTTATTGCTCCAACGGTATTAAGTACAATTAATAAGGGAGTAGATTGAAGTAAAATTAATTTCAGCTTATTTGATTGATACTTAGCGTTAGTTAGGCCGTCAAAAGAAATATAATCTAAGGATAAAAAACCCCAAACATAATAACCTGAGTTCCCTTTAAAAAGTGAATAACTTTTAAACTCACTCAACCGATTTTCATGAAATATGTCTAAGAACACTCGCCCGTAACTCACCTTTCATACAAAAAAAAATTGAAATCGCTTCATCCGTTCGCGAGCTACGGTGCCACAGACAGACAGATAGACAAACAGACAGACAGACACGTCAAACTTATAACACCCCTCTTTTTGCATCGGGGGTTGAAAGCAATGAAATATAAGTAACACAGCCACCCGTGTAGGTCAAAGCCTTCCTTCTGAGGAGAGGCCTATGTTCAGTAGTAGATTGTCAAAGGCTGTTGATGAGGATGTGATGTCAGATGTAAGTGTATCGCACACAACAGATGACAACTCCCGCACTAGGAATAAATCCTGTGTCGCGGTGGACTTTACAAACATACATGAAACGGACACAAAGAACACCCAGACTCAGAACAACAATTTGTGGATCACACAAAGTGTTATCCTACGTGGGATTTGAACCCACGACACTTGGCGAAGTAGGAAACAGCGTGGTTACCGTTAAACCACTAGGCCAAACGTGCAGTCAAAAGAATTTGAATTTCAACACTTTTATTTACACGTTCAATTTGTCTCGTACGCTTGTTTGAATATTGCATAGCGGCACTGCATTCAAACAGAGATTAACTGTAATTACGGAAGCGTGTCGGTATATGTTTATCAACCGCAATTCAGAACACCGGGTGACACCCAAACTTGGAACGAGAGAGCCTCGTACAGGAAATAACTATAATTTCCTGCCTCTGTTCCTATTTAAACCAAAATACTTATCTTATTACCGTTTAAACAGAGCTCTGTTACACTATGTTTTGTTGAATTACTATGCTATAAGTATATTTTTATGTAGCTTTTGCAATTTTTTAAAGTTAGCCTAAAAATTTTTACTTATTTTACGCCGCCGTTTTTATTTTTCGGAGTTATGAAATCGTTACTTTGTTAATTTCCATTATTTAACTAATAAATAAATATAAATAAATATATATTTCGGACATCTAACACACAACGCCATCTAGTCCCAAGCTAAGCAGAGCTTGTGTTATGGGTACTAGACAACTGATATAAATACCTACATATATACTTTTTTTTAAATACATACATATTATACATAGAAAACACCCAAACCCCGAAACAAATATTTAACTTTGGCAGTTTAACTGTACTTATTGTGTAAAAGATATAAACTAAACCTAAGTTAGAAGGCAGGAGGCCATTTTGATGTAATTATATTCTTCATTTGCAACTTTAAGCCGTAAACCAGATTTTGTTAACTTTAGTTTTAGATTCTAAGTTACTTCATCAGTCAGGGATTGTTTGGAGAGAAAACAGTTAAAATTAACTTTACCATAAGCTTTTTAAACACGCATTACCAACAAAAACAATGCTTAACAGCGGTATCTGTGCATCCGTTTATCGTGGGAGAGCCACGATTCGGCATGAATGGGCCGGCTCGACCGTAGTGATACCACGGCTTCACAGAAAACCGGTGTGAAATAGTGCTTGCGCTGTGTTTCACTAAGTGAGTAAGAATACCGGAGGCCCATACCCCTATCCCCTACCCCTACCTGCCCCCCCTCCCCCATCCCCAAAAGGCCGGCAACGCATTTGTGACGCTTCTGGTGTTGTAGGTGTCCATGGGCGGCGGTAATCGCTTACCATCAGGCGATACGTCTGCTCGTTTGCCCGCCAATTCCAGTAAAAAAACCGTGATATCACTCCATCCTTGAGAACTTGGATCCTATGTCTGAATCTGCATTCAATTTCATTCTAATGTTTTTCAACCGACTTCCAAAAAGGAGGAGGTTCTATGTTCCACTGTATGTGTTTTTTTTTTATGTGTTCAGCGATTCCTCCGTCAACTGTAGACCGATTTTGATTTTTTTTTTTGTATTCAAAAGGGTATGCTCCCGAGGTGGTCCCATTGCCACCATATCAGGTTCTGATGATGGGATCCCAGGGAAACCGAGAGAAACCCTATTTTTTTATAGGCACATACTATGTTTTTCGTATATTTTCTGAAGTTACACCGGTATTTGCATCTGGTAGTCATCATTTTATGATGATGCTGATGATGTAAGGTACAACTCCTTAACGGTTAGGAGTTGGAGGGTAAATCTTTAAATATCATATGTATATATGTTACCTTTAGTCGTATTCTTTCAAATTATTTAGGTAAGCTGATGATGGAAGGTACAACATCCAACGAAAACTCTCTGCCAAAAAAACACTTAAAAGCGTAAAATAAACTGGTTCTTCATAAATTGCCTATACCTAATTCTTTATTCATTTAAATAGTAGTATTATAATGTGTGCTAGGTACCTAAAATTTGTTTGAAGTCGGTGCTAAGCCAAAAAGAATACAAACGAACAATTACAAAAGTCTAAGCGATAGTCACTTGGCACCGACTTCAAACAGATTCTAGGTACCTAGCACACATTATAATACTACTATTTAAATGAATAAAGAATTAGGTATAGGCAATTTATGAAGAACCGGTTTATTTTACGCTTTTAAGTGTTTTTTGGCAGAGAGTTTTCGTTGGATGTTTTACTCGTTTTTTGGACTTGGTCGGTTTTTTTTTATAAAAAGTTTTTACTTTATTACCATGTGCTACATATACTTATCTTTTGTTTTCCATGGACTAACCGTAAGGATGCCGTAATAGTGAGTGCATATAAGACATGAGACCGCGACTTGCATACATTTCAAACGAGACAAAGTATTATACCTACTTAGAAATTAATAGGAGCATTTTCTACTTGTGGACTCTAGCTAGAGGATGGTTTATATCTCGATAGAAGGTCGTTTAGCAATTCGCTTATATAAGTACGTGACTGAACATAGTCATGTAAAATAATTTTAAATGATTGGTTAATAACACGTGATGACAAGCGCTTAACGTTAGGTAGGTATTAAATTCATGAATTGCCTTTTTGCAAAATCAGTCATTAATTTATAAGTGACTAGTTTTTTTGCGTGAAAGAGTAACAAACATCCATCCATCCATCTATACTTACAAACTTTCGCGTTTATAATATTAGTATAGTTTCGTATCGATACAACTATCTATAATTATGCTTTAAAAAGAAATATAATGTAAAGTTAAAAATGAAATCCCTTAAATAAATAAAATCAAAGCTTTTTTAGGGGTCCGTATCCAAAGAGTCAAACGGGACCTTATGACTAAGACTCCACCGTGCTATCTATTCGCCCGTATGTCATCAGGCTGTATTTCAAGAACCGTGATAGTTAGACAGTTGAAATTTTCAGAGATTATGTATTTCTGTCACCGCTATAACTACAAATACTAAAAGACAGAATAAAATAAATATTTAAGTAAAAATATTTAAATTTTTATAATTTTAAATTATATAAAAGTAAATATTTAAATTTATTTAATTTATAATTCCCCATACAACAAACGTGATTTTTTGCCTTTTTTATAGATGATCTTACGGAACCCCTCAGGCGCGAGTCCGACCAGCACTTGGCAGATTTTTTAAATCAAGCGTCACTGCTACAGATAGCTTATTCATTTTTTTAAGATTATTTTTTATCCTCAACGATAACTACAAATTTAGTATAGTAAACCTATGTAATTTAGGCAAAAATAATACGAAAAAACATTTTAACACAGTAATATTTCAGTTACAGTTTGTTAAAACCTAAATTAAATTAAAAATCTAATAAATACTTACTACTTAACTTAGTAATAAATAAAACCTAATAAAAAAAAACTTTTATGTAAAGCTTTAGTTATAACCATACTTGAGTACGGCTCTGTGGTGTGGAACCCTCAATATAAAATTTACATTAACCAAATTGAAAGGATACAAAATAAGTTTAATAATCACATTACATGGAGATATAGCAGATGTGAAAATTCTGATGATGTACCTGACTTACCATCCCTAGAGATACGGCGAAATGAACATGATCTCCTGTTTTTATAAAAAAAAAACGAACCTGAAAAAGTATGAAACAAGCTTGAAAAGCCGTAGTCACACGTTGTTAAAGTGTTATGGTGCGTTTCTATGTAACGTGTGATTACGGCTTTTCAAGCTTGTTTCCTACTTTTTCAGCGTCGTTTTTGTCGTAGTTGGGTTTTAGTTTTTACTTTTTTTTATTTAAAATGTTTTGGTGCCATTATTAATATATAATATATATATATTTGAAATTTACAAGTAACGACCTTTCTAATGATACTAAACACGGTATATTTATTTCAAATATATTTTTTTATTCATAACTTTATGTCGGCTAGAGGGCGCCACATTAGATTCAGCGACACGTCATATAGCCTATAACCAGCAGACGATCAAGACGCTGCTAATGATACCTCATTTGTCCAGTAGTTAAGGAGCTATGAGGGAACAAATGAACATACATACATACATACATAGCCTGTCAAAATCATAACCCTCCTTTGGCTTTGCCGTAGTCGGGTAATAAAAAAATAGTAAGGAATCAGGTAGACTCCTCTTATCTTTTAAGCAAAATAGGTATCGGATGTCCTCGAATTTGTGCTTGTAAAAACCCTTATTATTCGTTCCATGTGTTAGAACTAATTATAGAAAGAGTTCGTTTATTGTAAGATTCTGCCATTCCTTTAACATTGTCATTAATACTTGCGATTGTAATGGTTCGTTGGATATGTTTCACCTCTCTAAAAAAAAATTTCAAAAATTCCTTCACGATTGTCTGGCTCCTTAGTTTGAACAACTGAGTCAAAAAAGTCTAACTTAAATATTAATAATTTCATTTGTTTTTTGTTGTTTTTATGAAATTTATCTTTTTGTGGGATTCAAAATTGTATTTTGAAACAACATTTTAACTTGTTTCAATTTCCTTAGTCTTTTTTTTTATATGCAGAATACGAGAGTGGTGGTCACCATACTCATTGCGAATGCAGACAATGCAGCATGGCGACCCACACCATGGCGGCCTAGTGATGCTTCTGCATCTTTTAGTCTAGTCAACAAGTATGGTACTTGTTGACTAGACTATTTGGGCCTCCGGTCTCGCACTCACCAACGAAACACGACAGCACGATCGCTGTCATTTTACGTTGATTTTTTGTGCGAGGGTAGTACCGCCCCGGTCGAGCCGGCCCATTCGTGCTGAAATCAGCGTGGCTCTACTACTACTACTTCTTGGTTTGGCGTAAAATGTAAAATTAATTTGTGAAAACTGTTTTAGATCACGTGTAAATTACTTGTATGTTCTTTACTTTGTACCTATTTGTTTCCCTAATCACTGACGAAATATAACATTGCCCTAATAAACTAAAATACAATAATTAAAGCCTTAATTATAAAACGTATTAAACGTATAGGCCCAATTAGTCTAGTCAACAAGTACCATACTTGTTGACTAGACTAACAGATGCAGCAGCATCACTAGGCCGCCATAGTGTGGGTCTCCATACTGCATTGTCTGCATTCGCAATGAGTATGGTGACCACCACTATTGGATTCTGCTTATGCTTTCCATCAGGCAGAGTAGAGTCATTTTGGCGGGCCAAACATAAAAAAAAAAAAAAAACGTTAGAGAAAATATGATATAGACTGAATATTTATTGTATTTAATATACAGACAGAAAAGTGATAAAAGTAAAGGCAAAAAGAAGTGAAATTTGTACTACATTTTACAAAGTAAAAAGCTGGCAGTTTTCTTTATAGCATAGACACAAACTTTTTAAATCAAAACACGTTTTTACGATTTTCTTATCCTCATCGAAACTCTCAACTAACAAATACTGTAAAATGTGTTACGTATATCGACATCATTCTCACGGACCAGTGACCACTACGTATTACTAGCACTTGTTATTCTTCTTGAAATGAAAAAAAAAGCTTGTTGTAAGAAGGTTTTTAGTTACCTTATTATTGTTGCGGCAAATTACGAGTACAATGAAATCCTGCTGTTTTTCTTCCTTTTTGAACGTATTTAGTTCGCCTTCTCATCTTCACAAGACGAAAGAGATCGACAGCACTTGTAATTCCCATTCTTATCAGATCTCCATCTTCCAGTAATCTTTCCGTTGCCTGTGTACAAATCAATTTTTCTTTTCTTGTTAGTCAGTCTCTTCAAGTTGCCGTTTCTGGCTGACACATTGCAGAACTCGTTAGTTCGGCATCTTCTAAGCCAAACTAGGACCCAATTTTCAAGTCAATGACAAAAAAGCTTGATTACGCTTCAGGTTCAGGATAGCTAGGTTGAATATAACAATGTAGGCTTCTTATGCGCAAAGGGATTTTAAGTATGTGATTACAAAGTTAGTGTTAGATTAAGACTGGAATTGAAACAGTTAGAAGGTACTTCAAACTATTTTAATTCGAGTCTTTGCCTCTTGAACACGATCTTTAATGTCAAGACTTCAACCATGTCCCTGGGTACTTATATTTGCACAATTCCGCAATTTCTTGGCATACTCCAATGATGGTAAGGCTATACAAATTATGTTTAGATAGGACTTTGTACTACAGTAGCCTTAATTAGCAAAATTGTAAACATCAATTTGCTAATTTGCTTCAGTACGTACCATATCAGATTACATTGGCATGTAACCTGTGACTATATATCAAATCCAATGAGCTAGATAATGGCTTCGTAATTATAGGTAACAAATCATTTCAAAAGTTTATTTAACCAGCGTAACAAATGTGACATGATGTAATTAGCGTTATAATCTCGAATGTAAATGGCAATCTGTGTTTCCTATTTCCATTTCGAATAATAAATTGCACAGAAATAAATACGATTCTTTGAAACATACATAATACATAATCTATGTTTTTATTTTACGGTTACTTGATTGCATTGTGCCTGTATTCCATGGGAGACTGAATGCCCGGTCTGCTGCTTTTTCCATCCAATCATCGCCTGCCCTAATGCGCAAGCCATCCCGCCATCAGGCCAAAGGGCGAAGGAAGCGGATAGGAAGATTCAGTTGGACTGGGCAACGTTTAGAAAGTTAAACAACATGTTTTCGTCGGATATACCACCGAGCTTGAAGACAAAAGTATTTAACCAGTGTAACCTCCTTGTAATTGCGTATGATGCCGAGACGCACGCACTGACTATAGGGCTAATCCGTTAGCTTAAAGTCGCACAGCATACCGGTGTTAAATAATTCACTCGTATTATTTTCCATTATGTGAAGTTTTCGATGTCTGTCCCCTTGTTGAATTTTGAGAGGAAGCCGTAAAGGGCGTACTTGTAAGTATCGATGGGTGAAAGTAAGTAAATAACTACAGTCGTCCATGTCACCAAACAGATAACCTATTTACTACAGTCGTCCATGTCACCAAACAGATAACCTATTTACATATTATATTTTATAAGCATTAAAATAGCATTTCGAAGTTAGTTTATCATAATAAGCTTCACTCAAGGCGTCTCATTTTCATATTGCTAGTTACCAGTGTTAGTCATGAATGTCATGATCCTATTTCTGACTCTATTGCAATAAAGCCTTGAGGTGTCAAAAATTGAATTTATTTTAAACTCTACAATGTTTTTCATACTAATATAAAGAGTTCAGTCTTCATTTTGCCTGGTAACTAATTAATTTAATATTACACGCTTTAATAATTGCGAACAAAGTTCATTACACAGTCACCTTACTTTGCATTATTACTCTTAATTAGACGAAAATGAGTCAGATTATATTTAATTTTGTTACTTACTCACGCCTTAGATGGTGTCTACAGGTAACGCTTTGCTAGGACAATTAGTGTTCATCCAAAATATCCAGCAGCTTACACTAGAGTGTAAGCTGCGACATATGAGATATCGAAAAATGGACTGTAGGCAGCTGATATTAAAGTATATAATACAGCAATAAATTTTAGTGAATTTTAGTTTAGTGACGAAAAGAGCATCACCACCAGTAAATGACTCATGCTTTTACTTGCTTGCAGCCGGCGTTCATCGATTTATAAGACGTTATCACGTCAAAAAACTGAAGAATAAACTTGTGTAGATTTAATATCATAATTATAGAAGATTATGTAAAGTTATACAGTTGTATAAAACAACTCTTGACCTTCATATCTGCTGTTCGTGGAAAACAGTGCTAATATCAGTGTTCTTCACACAGAACACGATAGAATGGTGAAAGAGGCGTGGCACGTGTGCCGAAAGCTTGCACTATAGTGCATAGTATTAATGTCGCCCGCTCATTACGCAGCGAGATTCACGCAACGGCGTTCGCAGGGTACCAAAACAACAAAAACTTCATTACGATGCCGTATTGTGCAATCACTAACTGTTAAAATAAGAGTAGTGAAGTTAGTCTGAAGAAAGGAGGCATTTCCTTTCATCAGTAAGTACTATTTTTTAGTAAAAACAAAGATAAACAAGAATCAAAATGTTCTTTCAACCAGTATTATGTTGTCAACTAGAAGCAATTATCTATTTACTTTTTCATTATGATACTGGATCCATTACGTTCAATACACAATACTCCTACTTATTCCCGTGAAGTGGACGCGCAATGAATATCGAAATAAACAATAGTTCCGAACGCTCAATTAAACTGCACGAAGTACGGATGCCCGATGCGACTTGCGCTAGAGCTTGATACACTACGTAGGTGAATGTATCGATAAATTGTTAGCAGGCAAGAGACTATTTAATTCTGGTAGTGTTATTTCTATATTGTTCAACTACGAACTGTGAATGAGAATGTGAAACTTATTGTCTATTTTAAATAAAAATAAGTTTGGTAGGTATATTAGTCAAAATATTTACATTATAATTATACACATTTTGTAGTTACCAGGATCCTTTTATATAAAAAGGCTTTATTTTCACATTTCAAAAAAATCCATTATAAACCTACCTAAATTACGTGTATGTTATTATAACCGATAAATATTCTAAATTTGAAAAAAAATGCTGTTTTAAAAGTTTATTATATTTTTTTATAAATAATCTTTTTAAGTAGATGGTTTTTAGTTTTCGAACTAACTTTATATAATATATAATAATATATATATAATTGTCAAATTTTATCTTAAATATTAAGTTGCATTTCAGTTTTCCAATGATTCCATTCTGCGATAAATAGACATGATAGTGTGACACTTCACTAGTCGACGCTCGCGCATTGACCAATCGGGTGCGTTTAGGGGGCGCGGCTTTGTGATTTGTTGCCACGCAGGATTTATATGGCAAAGTACTTTCGTCAGCAATCTATCTTGATCAATATCTGTGGTTCTTCAGTATAATTCTAGTTTAAACCTGTAAGATAATAGGCAACGCTGAGATATTGACATGCATCTCATTGTTACTGATCTTCCGTGAGGTTTGTATTAATTTAGTAAATATTATTTTTAACCGACTTCAAAAAAGGAGGAGATTCTCATTTCGACTTTTTTTTTTGAACCGATTTTAATGATTCTTTATTTAATGGAAAGAAGATATTCCAACGGTGGTACCATGATAAGGTACTAAGATCTGATGATGGCATACAAGAGAAATAGAGTCAAACCTTGAAGTCGGTTTTTATTTTGTTATTTTTTTTATATTATTATTTATAAAGACAGCTTTCGTATTTGGAATATACATCCCGCGTCGCAGGGGACTTTACAAACATATGTACATGCAACGGACACAAACACGCAGACTTAGAACAACAATAATTCTTGAATCACACAAAGTCCCATGTATGATGTGAAACCACAACACTAGGCGCAGTTGCAAACGGCGCGGAGACCACTTAAACCATTCGGCCAACCATGCAGTAAAAACACTATATTATAAACAATCAATCTAGTAAGATCGTTGATTTTCTATAATTTTCAATATTTGATTATTTATTTAGCCCCTTAAACTGGGTGAGATTAATCTTTACGACTGTATTGTTTGATTCGTTTGGCTATAGGATGTCTCTCAACTCAGTGTGCCTTTTAGCAAAGGCCGTCTCAAGTAGTTTCCATCCATTGCTTCCTGTCTTGAGCAACTCTCCTCCATATTATAATATTATATTTGATATCTATTGTTCATTATAATTGTCTTAATCTTAACTTCCTTTGTATGATTAAATCTATACTAATATTATAAAGCTGCAGAGTTTGTTTGTTTGTTTGTTTGTTTGAACGCGCTAATCTCAGGAACTACGGGTCCGATTTGAAAAATTCTTTCAGTGTTAGATAGTCCATTTATCGAGGAAGGCTATAGGCTATATTTTATTTTCAAAAAAATTAGAGATCCGTATGAAAATTGCTATTTTGTAACCCAAGGTGTGAAATCGAAAACCTATTTTTGTGTGCGCTGCAAAAAGTATTGACAACAGAACAAAATAATGTATTACGGGTTTGTAGGTCCCATTAAGATCTACAAAAAAGTCCGCAAGAGCATATATCTAACTATCATGGTTAAGTCACAATAACCGCTTTTGTGTTCAAAAATTTTTTTTCAATCGTCTGAAGAAAGAAACTACGTTAAATGTGTATCGTATTATTAATCCATATCCAAATAAAGCATTATGTTATCAAGGGTGTTTGTGTAGAAGTTAAATAATTTTTGTTTCATCCCATTCGGATATTTCGTTTAAAAGTTATCACGAGTATAAGACGCTAAGAGTTGGTACCTAATAATGAGTTATTTGACAAAGAGTTTTTATCAATATATTAATACCTAATATTAGTCTTTATCCAAATAAATGTGTTGTTGATTATGAGTATTAGATCTTAGAAGAGTATAATAAATACATCTATTCATACTTATATTATAAATGCGAAAGTAACTCTGTCTGTCTGTCTTGCTTTCACGGCCAAACCGCTGCACCGATTTCAATGAAATTCGGTACACAGATAGTCTAGAGCCTGAGAAAGGACATAGGCTACTTTTTAATGCGAAAAAAGGGTTGTAAGGGGTTTAAAGGGGGGAATAAGGGTTGTATAGAAGTCGGGCGGTTCACTCGCCATACCCATGCGCGTTACCTACGCCGGGCGTCATGACAACGAATAAACAAAGCTGTCACCATGATATAAAAAATACAGGTATGACATTCCGAGATACAGCACGAGATGACGTCATCATAACTATCGCTGGTTCTCAAATTTTATACTTTTGGGGAGATTTTACAACCTACTTAATTTAGTCAATAATTAAAATTCAGAAAATTATTTGAATACATAAGTTTTGATCATGATTGTGAGGGACAAACTATATAGACTGAGAGTCAGCCCAGAATTACGTAATTTTAGGAAAGATGAAATTTTAAGGGTAGGTAGTCTAACATTTACTCATAAAGGAATGGGTACTCACTAAGCTGAAAGTGGGGCCGTTTTTTTTTTGCCGGCTCCACCTGCATGCATATCGGTTATCGTAGTAATTTCCGTAGCCTATACCTAAAATGTAGAGATGATTGTATTATATTAATCCATTCTTTAAAAGGGTGTTTCACCTTTCAAAGTTCTGGAAGGGGTTCGATCGATTATGTAGTATTGCTTCTGCCCATAGTCTTTTAGAAGCATTTGCTGCGATCAGAAAAAATATTGTACCGCCTTTTATAGCTCTGCTCTTACTGTTCCGAATAGAACAACGAATCATTTTGTTTGATACTATAAATACAAATAAATATTTAAGAATAGCTGTATAAACTAGCACAGAACGAGACAGACTTATGCGTGTAACGAAGATAACGACATACAGAAAAACACTGACATAGCACGTTTTAGTGTTATCAGTAGTATGAAATAATAACTCCCAACCACCATTATTCCCTTTGTGAATTCTAAAGAACAATAAAGTTATACGTTATCATATATTTAAATTCAAATATTTTGTTTGATTATGCACACAAAACAACAATTTAAATGCATTTTACATTTTTTTTAAATATAGTGGTGACTGAAAATGTTTCCATCATTTCATGTTATGTTGCTTTAAAGTGGTAACTGGATAGTGACGTCACCCCGTGTAGCTTGCGGAATGTCATACCTGTATTTTTGTTGTCAGAATATTACAACAATATTAACAAAGCCCAAGGAAAGACGATTAAAGTTGCAGTTCATTTTTTCCCATGGGCAGCATACCCACGAGTATCAAATACGCTAAATATTAATATTTTGGCAAAAGATGGCAAAACAAAAAACGCACATAATAAAATAGTACTCTTTTTTTACTTAAGGGCTGACAAAGTGACTATGGTCTGTCTGATGGAAAACTCAAGCCGAATCCAACAGTGCGAGCAACCATACTCACTGCGAAAGCAGGCAATGCAGTATTGCGTCCAACAATATGACGAATTAGTGAGATGCTTTTTCACCAATAAATTTCACGCCCCACTTAAAGGACCTGGGATCATAATGGAAGGGAAACACGTGCGCTGCCTGCGCTGGTAGTGAGTTCCAGTTTTTAACTGCTCGGAACAGGAAGGAAGAACCAAACCTTCGTTTGGTTCGAGAGCGTATTTCTAAGACTCTAAGGTGGTGTTTTCCAAGGCCAGGACGTGTTGTTCTGCAGAGGAAGGGAGAAGGGGAGACAAGTTTGAAGAGTTCATCAGAATACTCCCCATGATACATGCGGTAGAGGACTGCTATAGAGGCGATATCTCTACGCAGCTGCAGAGGTTCAAGGAGCTCGGTGGCTTCGGGACTGTTGAAAGGCGGACTGAACCGCCAACCGATCGAAAGCATCAAGCAAATACTGCGCGGATCCATCACAAAGATGAAAACAGTACTCCATGCACGAGCGAACCTGGGTCTTATAAAGAAAACACAAATGCTCGGGCGCGAAGAACCGTCTCACCCTGTTCAGTACGCCAAGTTTCCGCGAGGCCGCCTTAGTGATGCTCTCGATGTACTTCCGTGGTTTGAGGTCCCGGCAAATATAAATGCTCAGGAAACCGAGCTTATCCCGTAGTGGCAGTTGAGTGCTCTGAAAAGGGCGGAGGGAAAAAAATGGAGACTTTTTGGTAGATAATGCGCACAACTGTGTTTTTTTAGCGTTGAACTCGACCAGATTCTCATCACCCGTTTTAAAATTCGGTTCAAAACCCGGTCGAGCTTAGCTTCTGTCGATTTTCCTCAACGTCTGCCAGCTTGGCTGCACGATGTCCAAAATATTGCCAATGAACTGTGCTATGGTCTGCATAGCAATATACGTTGCCAAGGGCTAACATGTC
The DNA here is from genome assembly GCA_949125395.1 of Diaphora mendica. Lineage (NCBI taxonomy): Eukaryota > Metazoa > Arthropoda > Insecta > Lepidoptera > Erebidae > Diaphora > Diaphora mendica. The sequence continues at coordinate 30,945,021 of OX421311.1, forward strand.
ATTGATATGCAGAAGAAATAGCGTGGGCGACAAGACTGAACCCTGAAGTATGCCAGCGTTTACCTCGAGAAAATCAGAGACCGCGCCATTCCAAAGGCCCCTAATGCGGCCCTGATGAAGAAAAGCGTCAATGCGAGTCACGAGTCTAGGAGGCAGACCCAATGCCGAGAGCTTTGAGAAAAGCGAGCGGTGCCAGACCCGATCGAAAACCTTGGCCATGTTGAATGTCGAAATAAGCTCATAAATATGTACTTATATAAATAAATACTGAAATAAGTTTTTAATAGTGAAGTGTGTTTTATTTGTAAAATATTATTAACCTCAATATTTAAAAATGCTACACAAAGTCACTGTTCCACGCGGACGAAGTCGCGGGCACAGCTAGTACCCAATAAGCACATGAGCATGTGAATATTGATTTCAGAATTTAGATTGTTTTGGAAGGTAAGTCAGAACAGGATTTGTGTTGTTATGTATAATTAAATTGTACTTTGCCCATAAAGTCAGTTCACTGTTATAATTTTAATAGAAGTTCATTATTTTTTTCTGTGATTGTCTTGAGGATATGTGCATTTACCACGCCGCTAAGTGTTAAAAAAAATCACGAAAAATAATTTATTTGGGGTAGGCATCCCAAAAAAAATCTAAAGTAGGGATTTTTTTTTGTGTTTTAAGATCGTAAAAAGTATTGGAAATAAGTAGACTCCACTTATAGCCAATACTTTTTATAGAAAATATATACTGCCAAAGTCCTTCCTACATTTGGGCCTACATATTCGAGCCACATTTATTTATGTGAATACTATGCGTATATGTCGGTTATCGCGAAGTACATACATACAAACTTTCGCCTTTATATATTAGTGTGATGTGATATCGTGGCAAATAGTAGCCTATTTGTTATTCTGATGTATTGACTTTTTTAAATATTTTAAGTTAACACACTTAAAATATTTAGAAAAACCAATCTCTTTTACAAATCAACTAAATTCGATTCCACTAAGCTAGCCCTTTAATAAATAATAGCCTACTTAAGTACTTTAAACACTTTGAAACAAAGTCTGGTATTGCGAACTGTGTTGTGTTGAAGTGCGGTTCTACTCTTGTGAAAACGAGCGAAGATTATATGCTTTATTATGTATTATGCTTTTCTGATATATTTTTAACACCAATAATAATTTTCATTCCATGTTTAGTAATCAGATTTTAGAATGTGAAGTAAATGATATTTCAAATTGTTTTACTTTTTTTTATATAAGTAAAATTTTAACAAAAATAAAACCGATTTCAAGGTTTGACTCGATTTCTCTTGGATGCTCAGATCTCAGTGTCCTTATCATGGTACTACCGTTGGGATATCTTCTTTCCTATAAAAAAAGAATCTTCGAAATCAGTTTAAAAACGACGAAGTTATCCGCTACATACATCAAAAAATATATATAAATAAACGGTCGAATTGAGAACCTCCTCCTTTTTTTGAAGTCGGTTAAAAATATCTTCATACCATGATCTCCAGAAAATTATAAATTCAACTTGTGTATTATATATTTAGTAGCTGACCAACGTGACTTCATTTGCGTCTCTTTTCAATCATGCTCGGCCCCTATTGATCTCAGCATGATGTTAACTATCCTATCTTAGGCACGACGGCAAAATACACATGTAAAACAAACGTAAAAATCGGTTAGATAGTTTCGGAGTTCGTCGTGATATGACGTGACATGACCGTTATAGCCATGCATACCTTTGCCATGAATGGGTCGGCTCAACCGGAGTGATACCACGGCCTCTCAGAAAACCGGTGTGAAATAGTGCTTGCGCTGTGTTTCACCGATGAGTGAGGATACCGGAGGCCCATACCCCAATCACCCTCCCTCCCCCCCTATCCCCCATCCCCAAAAGGCCGACAACGGACACGGTCTTACACATAACGGACTTCCACTCTTTTTTTATTTTGTGTATCCAAAAGTTAAAAAAAGAAAAGTTAAAATTATTGAACAACATTGACAGTTAATAACATGCCTTTTAAATTGAACAAAATAAAAATAGCAAATATATTATGTATTACATATGTAGTATGTTACTCTAAAATTATCCCTAATAAAAACAGCTAGAACCTCACTCACGGCAATTTTGGTTTTTACACTATAGTAGGGGAGCCCACGATGCTAAATGGGGATTTACTCAAGGTCACAGAGACTTATTGGGTCGCAAAGCTTAGATGATAAAAAAAAATCTTATAACTGTATACCTTTTCATCGGTGGGGTGATCAGCTATGGATGTTCAAAAATGTAAAAAAAAACTGTTGCATGGACATACTCGAGCGCGTCAGATATTGATAGCATCCACGTCCTACTATTTTTAATAATGTACGTATGTTAATCTGATCGTTGGCATGTTGAGGGTGGTCGTACGTAAGGTTTGAAAATGTCAATTTTTTTTATCGAGCGTGTCTGATTTTCAAAGGGGATGTTAAGTGAACCTAAAATAAAGCTCTTAATCAATAATCTGACGATTTGGGTATGACGCAAACTCACAGCCGTTATATGAATGTGCAAAAACAAATCGTCATATTGACATACTCAAGCGTGTCAGATTAAGATATATATGGTTCACCTTTATGTCCTAGACGTACTGTCTCATAATCTGACGATTATCTGGAGGGGTTCGCTTAATCTGACAATTTAAAAAAAAAGATCCCAAATCTAGTGCTAATCTAGTCTAATCTAATCTAGTGCTTTTTAGAAAATTACCACAATATCAGTATCAGAAGTTCTGATAGTAATAGTAGAATCTTCATTTTGTCGGCAAGCAAAAAATGCTGTGTTCGTCTTCGCTTCTTTATGATCAGGGCATGACAAATCATAATTTATTAATTATTAATTATCAGTAACTGAATATTTATGACACAAATCGAGGTAATTTATATAAAATTACCTTACTACCCATAATCGTTGCCATCTCCTGATCAGCCCAATGATCGATCAACAACTTAGTTACTTCAACTTTTACTTAGTTTAAAAATTTTATACAAAGTCAAATCAAGTTATTTCAATTACTTCCTTACACACAGGTAAATCTCGCGACAAGCCTTTGTGTTCTATAAATTGTGTAATGACCACCTTGCGGGTCCATCATCAGACCCTGGATACTATCAAAACATAAAGTACTTGTCAAGATGAATCAAACGATTCCAAACTCCATGGTGTTGCTACTTTTCTTTACAGAATTCCTATAACCACCTTCAGGCTCCATCATCAGACCCTACTATGAAAACATAAAGTACTCGTCAAGATGAATCAAACGAGTCCAAACTCGATAGTGTTGCGACGTTTCTTTATAGAGTTCCTATGGCCACCTTCAATCTCCAGCATCAGATCAGTTCGATGTCATTGTAATATTGTATAGTCACGCTGTATACATATGCTTGCAAAATTTCAGCAAAATCGGTTGAAGATATTTGCTTCAAAATTGAGTTGCGAGATTCCACCCAAACATACATACATTGCAAGTTAAATAAAATCTTGTAAAAAAGAAGCCACCTACAATTATAAAGTCAAAATGGGATAGCGGTTGCTCCATAGCTTCGACTTATTTCTCTATGAATTTGTACTGACTTATCAGTGTGAATATAGGCATCACTATCATCAATATATATTAAACTTTATCTACAAAATTTTGTTACTTCGGCTTGTGGCTATCGTCAGATTATATATTTTTCGTTATCCCTGAATGATATCCCACAAATTAAAAATAAATTAGCCACGGTCGAGAATGTCGAGATGGCGTTTTTTTTTTACAACTTTATAGTTCTCCCCTTTCCTTACGTCACTCTCAAATTGTCAGATTAGTGGAATGTACACTTTTTAGCATTTAATTATCTCACCCTGCCTTAATCTGACGCGATCGAGAATGTCTGATGATTTTTTTTTTTTTACTAATCTGATCCTTTGTTCCTGACAGGCGGCTATATATACGGGTTGTGGTATTCATATTTGGTGGAGGTACTTAACCGGGTACAAGGTATCCCCCTGTATATAATCTGCCGCGCTTTAGTAAATCCCGAAATTCCTTCTAGGGCTCCCCTACTATTAATAGGTACGTTCAAACTACAGTCCTTAGATGAAATAATTATAGCTTGATCTGTGGGACAGATGGTTACGAAATCAGTGAAAAGTAGCTTTTTATTGTATCACCTCTATTTTCTAGTTTCATTCTGTACGTGCTAGTTTTATCACAAATAAGTGCAATGCACAATGTATTATAAATCAAGAACTTTAAACAGACCATCGCTGAATATAGAAATCTCTTAAAAATGAGGTTCTGGCTTACTATATCACGCTTTTTAGTATTCACCCTAGCCAGATGGGTTACTAAAGGATTTATTGGAACGAAGTTCCATAAGGGGCGTTGCGGAGGGGTACCCTAGTCGTAACGTAAGATTGACTGCCTTGGTGTCGCAATGGTAGCGTATGCGAATGCTGTGCTTGAGGTCTCGGGTTTGAATCCCGGGCCAGATTAAATGTTTGTATGATCTGCAAATATTTAAAAAAGTATAATGAATTTATATCAGTTGTCTAGTATCCATAACACAAGCTCTGCTTAGCTTGGGACTGGATGACGTTGTGTGTTAGATGTCCGAAAAAATTATTTATTTGTGAACGAAAAATTTAGTATAGCGCCATCTGTAAGTTGTATGTAACAAGTACGGAGTAACTCTAGACAGAACTTGTTTCAGTAGAGATAACTAGGTGGCAGCACAAGTTAGTTTGGTTATTTTTATTTTTATCAAGAAAAAATCATAATAAAAAATGCTTAAACTTGAATAGTTATTTTCTATAAACCTTGAATAGATCTTGAAATTAAAATTTTTTTTGATAAGGAACTTCGTTTCTGTCTGGTGTCCCACCAAACCACACGACTTTTTTTACAAATTTTCCTTCTCTTTGCATTTCTGTCAGAGGCGGATTATCCCTAAGGCAAAGTAGGCACGTGCCTAGGGGCGCGAGGTTGCTTAGGGGCGCGCGCGCCATTTTTCTTAACATAGCAAAAATATGTGCCTCACATATTAAAGAAAAATTAGCACTACTTCTAGTTCGACTAGTACTGTTTCCATACACAAATGTTGTAGCTACAATTGCAGCTGTAGTTAAGATTAATCAATAAGTTTTAGTGAGACCAGATTTGTCCACTGATAGGCGTATTGTGCACCGGAGTGGGTGGCGGCTCCGACCGCAAATAATAAGGTGTGGACAGGGCGGCAATATAGGACAAATTGCAGGAGGAATTGCGCCTGTAACCATTTGCATGCTTTCCATTATGTCACCCTGAGCGTAGTTATAGGACGGGTTTCACTGCCCATCCGCCACAAAGGTCTACCACGAGAAAGTGATGTAAGTGTGGACCGGACGTCGCCTCAATAAGATTTTTTTTTACCACGGGTGGTGCCTATGCTTTTGAAAAGTAGGCGCTAGGAGTAGTCTAGCTGGAGATGTCATCTACACGAGTAGTTCCGCAATGGTCAGTGTTAAGACTCCTACACACTATGCCGGTTGCCTGACCATCGGGTATGTCGTCAACAAGCCCGGCAGCAAAACTGGCATCTAATTGAACTGTTTGCCGTGCAAAGTAGCAACAGACCGAAAAATGATATGACGGCACCGGCGGCCTTATGCTAAAACGTTTAGGGGAATCCGCTTATAGGATTCGTTATAGGTCTTTAGGCCGTTCCTGTGGAAATCGGCTATGACTGAGTGTGTAAGTGCCTTTTTTGATGGCGTCGCCGTCTCGGGCTACGGTGAAGACATGGTCATGACGGCGTGGGGAAAGGTGCACTGTGAGACAACTTTGAGGGCAATGACCATGATTGCTAATGTTCAAGAGTGGATCCAGTGTCAGGGTGGCTTTCTACGATCTTGTTCTTACATGGACCTCAAAGGGAGCCACCTGAATCTAGTATTGTCTTAGAATCCTGCGACTCGAGAAATCGACGATTCGAAATTTCGACTCCACGGGGAGGACCAGGAGGTTGAGGAGCAAAAGGAAAGATTTAGGCAACCAAGCGACAAGTAGGCGGCGGTAAGATCCGTAATGAAAGATTTGATCGGGAGGAATCACAGAACTCTCTCATACCGGCTGACGCAGGTTTTCATCGAGAAAGGATGCTTCGGAGTCAGCTGTGTCTGATCTGCACGGAGCCAACGCCAGGGTGCCAACTATACTGGTGCGATAGATGAACCCATCTACTGCATCAAAAAGATGCCCGGATGTTTAAATAAAGCTGTCATTTTCTATATCCGGGAAAGTTTACGTACTATGTGGCTAAAGTCGGCTCGATTCCGATACACCGCAAACCCAGGTGTAATAACAGCTCAAGAGGTTCAACACGTAAAAAAAAATGTAAAGATATGTCAACTGCCAAGACAGTTAAATTATATACGAGTATGTATATAGGGAATGCAATCTCGCGAGATTGGGGCTCAGGCGAGATCTCGCGAGTTTATGAATAACAATACCGCGAGATCTCGCCAATTTCGAGATCTCTCGAGATTGGCAGTTTTGTGAGTTTATTCTTGTAAATAATCACAATATTTGAAAAAAAATAGGAAATAAATAATGAGAATTATAGGTATTATGAAATAAACAGTTATATTTACGAATTCTTTCAATAAACTTTTTTGTATTCAACATTGTTTGACGTATCTATGTATCATTTTTCTAATAAACTTTTAAGTAGGAAACTTTGACGTATCTAATCAAAAAGAAATGAAATTAAGAACCGGTCTTTTCTTCTACTACTAAATTAAAGTCTTTTGATAATAAAACATTTTTTTATAAAAAAAAACAAGAAGTCAAAAACTAAAATGAATCTTATTAACTAAGTTGAGTTGACTATTAAACTAACATATTATTATGAATTAAAGAAAACTATACCTACTCACAGATCTATTAGAAATTCGAGATTAATTAACAAAATATTCCAATCAAATCAAAGGCTTGTTCAGTTCACAGCACACGCCATTATTACGAATTATTTTGAAAGTAGCTCCTCAAGAAGCACAATTTGTCCAAAGAATCATCTGCTAAACGGCTGCTTAAATTGCTGTTCAGATTACCAGTCGCTGAGAAGGCCCTTTCGTATCCCTGCTAGTTGGAACCATAGACCTCAGGCAGTCATCCGCGAACTGTAAAAGTTCGCCTTTTGACCCCCCGTACTCGTATAAATTCATTTCCTTTTTGATTAATAACTCCAACGAATTCGTAGTTAGTTTTCAGTTTCTAGGTTCTTTAAACACAGTCAATGCTACCTAGTTTATTAGTGACCACACGGATACGGAACCATTAGTAACAATGGGGGCTGCCTGTAGGGAATGCAATCTCGTTAAACTCGCGAGATCTCGCCCATTTTTCGGCCGAGATTAATCTCGCTAAAAAAAGCCGAGATCTCGCGAAAACGAGATCTCGCGAGAACGAGATTGGATTCCCTATATGTATATAGAAATATGTGGGGGGGGGGGGCGCCGATGGGTTGGTTGCCTAGGGCGCTCTTGATACTTAATCCGTCTCTGATTTCTGTTGTCCTACGTAGTTTGCTCCCTCAGGCGCAATACATTATAAAAATAAAAAATTAATCATCACGCCATCGTCACGACAACTGTCATAGAAAATAAGCTATATTTAAAGGACTACATCTGATTCTGTGTTTTGTATTTTTGTACTATTTAAATATACCGATATAACGGTCTTCCCTAAGTTATATGTAGATTACCCAGCTTATAGGGATCTATTAAATGTTTAAGTACAATGACAAAATATGCATAAACACAGATATATACACTCATATATAAAATAACATTACAATCGAGTTTTGATGACTACTTCTGCCGACACGTGCTTGCTAAGAAAAATATTTTTACATGAAACGGTTATTAATAACTTGCTGATTGAATACGTACTTCTTAGCGTAACAACAAAATTACTCCCACATTTAATATGAAATGGTAAACCTAAATATATCGAATTCTGTTTTTCTGTGTTTTGGCAGATTTCTAGTTATTTCTTCAATTTATTGAGTCGAAAAAAAGTTGATTAATAGTAAACACTAAAGAGATTGCAAAAAAACTGTAGGTACATCCAACGAAATTATGTAGATATGATGTGATTATCTTCATAAGACGAGCCAAGAGAGTTTTAGAAGACTTGATTTTGAATTGATTGAAGTATAATATTCAACATTTAATAAAATAAAAATATGTTTTTTAAAGCTACCCAAATTCGATGAGAGTAAGATGCCTAGCAGCGACTGGATGCAGAAAACAACAGACCGGGACCTGTGGTGTTTCTTGGGAGAGGCCTATGCCCAGCAGTGGACTGCACGTGCTGATGATGATGACGAAATTCGTCGATCAGACTACTAAGAAAATTATGCTTAGGAAAATATTATTGATTTCAACAAACACGAATTGGATGTTTCTATATTAACTGATATAAATATAGCTTTCTTCCTCACCTAAAAGCAACATGGATTAAACAGGCTTAGCCACAATACCATATCGACAACCTAAAGTCTTACAATGAAAGAAAAACGAGCAACAATAAAATAGCCTGCGTTTACTTTTCAATGATATGTATATGCAAGTGGCCACTTTATTCCACAAACTTTTTAAAGTCGCGGTAAACCTATGCAAGCTTAATTATTAAGCTGAGAGAAAGCTGAAATAATGGAAATGATTTCTGATTCTAGCTTTATTTTTCGCTATACAAATTTATTAGTTAAATTATTTCAGAGCTCGTACTAAGCCCTCTAAAAATACATTCGCCTTGTATTACTAAAGTCCAAAGCTTTAAGCGAGCAACGTGACTTGTGATTGACGTCAGACTGCTCGATTTAAGCTGTGGATTACTAGAGATGAAATAGAAATAATAACAATGGTATTTTTACTAAATCTACAAACCACTGATCCTGCTACATCAAAGTAGAGACAAAATGTAGTACCTAATGGAGTTTTTCACATTATTTAAATAAGTATTATGTTGAAGAATATACAACAGGGTTTAGAAGTCAGTTAGGTATTGCAGAAATAGTATTTAAGGTGACACCAGTAGGAATCAATTTGTAGCAACAAATATTTGTAGCGATGCTAGTTTTATTGTCAGGACTATTAAAGAATAAGAAAATTTATTTTAAACCACAATTCCATGTCCAATGATATAATTGTCAGTTCGCCTTAATCCCAATTAAAAGCAGCTAGTTAGCTAAAAAGCGCTACATATTGGATCTCTAAAAGCACCGCATAAATATAAACTAAAAAAATTGTTTTAGGATATACCTAAATGTTATTAAGTAATAATATATAAGTAAGTAAATAAGAGAATAGATTCGTCAAACAAGTAATGTTTTTTAAAAATAAAACTCGACTGCGTCAATATCTGTCATCTTTATTAAGTTCAGTTTTTTTTAATAAAACACATAAGTTATATGTAATATTCGTAATCACCGATAAAATTCTTTATTTTAATACCACACTCTATTTATTTTTAACACTTTTATTTCGAGGTTACTTTTTGGCCCCAAAAATCCATAATTTTGTATTTTTTTTTAATTTTTATGTACCCAGTCCAAAAGTAAAAAAAAATCCAAAGTTCTGAAAATAATAATATCTCCCAAAGATGTTTTGACCTGAGAAATACAATTTATGGCTTAAAAAATAAATATTACAACCATAAACCAGCGTCAAATAGAGCGTTGTATCAAGGTACTTAATGGCGCTATTGTCCGAAAATATTCAATAGAAAATTGCGTATTTGACTCTTTGTTCTGGAAGCTTGTACTAAATTAGTTTTTGCTTCTTGCTCGAACACAAGTCTCTGTTTTACAATAGCAATCTGTTTCATCATAAAATTTTTTTGGTATAGGTATTTTTATTTACGTCAAAATCAGGTTATATGCTATCATTTTTTTTCTTTGTTTGAAACTTTTAGTGTTACTAGTGAAACTAACACCGGATCAGGTATTAAATACCAATGCACCATGATACCTTATTTATTTCAAACATAGCATATTTCATCAATTTGTCTTTGTAAATAGTACAATAAAGTAGCTTCGTAGCTTTGGTAAGGTGATAGTTGTTTTTCTACATCTCCAAAACGTTATCATTTTACAAGAATTTTATAAACTAGCAATCAAATGTATGTATGTATGCTTGTATGTTCGGGTGAAATCTGGCAACTCAATTTTGAAGCAGATATCTTCAACACATTTTGCTGAAATTTTGCAAGCATATGTATACAGCATGACAATACAATATTATAAAGACATGAAGCTAATCTGATGCGGGAGCTGGAAAGTGGCCATAGGAACTCTGTAAAGAAATGCCGCAACATCATCGAGTCTGGACTCGTTTGAGTCGTCTCGAGGCATTCCAGTAAAAGCTTGTTTTTAAAAAGCTTTATAATTAAATTTATTTAGATGAAGGTTACGTAATATTTTCTACACTCCTGATAATGTATATGCCTACCACATAATTTATTCGTAATAATTGACTGAAAAAATACAGGGTAAAAATGTAACAAGCGAATTTATTTTTATATTTAATGCATTTAATGTTTTTTTATTGACAGGGTGGAATACTCCTTCGTATTTCTAGCTCTTTAAGGACGTAGGAGCCAAGAGTGATGTGAATAATATCATTTTTAAAGTGCATATATTGTGCCAACTTACGTAATCAATCAATATCAGTAAAGTGTCTATAGCACAACATACAACAAAGAAAGTATTTCAAAGGATTTTTCCACAAGTGTAGGTGTAAGTGCTAGTTAGAGACTGTCTGCAACGCGGGCGTATGTACAGTAGTAGAGCCAAGCAGTTGAGCAAATAAATCTGTCAACTACGCTATTAATAATTCAGAATTTTATACACTTTTTTTTCATGTATGGCTCGCCAAAATGACTCTCCTCTGCCTGCATGACATGAAAGCATCAATACGACTATTGAAAATATAATACGTCTAAGCGACTAAACATGGAGAATAACTAAAAATGGAGAATTTACCGTAGGAGAGCCACGCTTCGGCGTGAATGGGCCGGCTCGACCGGAGTGATATGGCCTCATAGAAAACCGGTGTGAAACAGTGCTTGCGCTGTGTTTCACCGAGTGAGTGAGGGTACCGGAGGCCCATACCGCAACCTCTGCCCCGATGGGGGGATACTTTGTCTAAGATTACTTTGTCTAAGATTAGGCAATGATCCACGAGAATTTAGGCGTTAACGATTGCAGAATGAAGAACGCTTGCAACTTGGCTAGGGGGGCTGAGCATAGACTATGTCCTATCTCGAGAATTAAACTATTTCCAAGACAAATTTCATTGATATCGGAGTAGCGGTATAGCCAGACAGACAGAGTGACTTTCGAATTCAATCTTCAGTATGGTATCATCAGTAATTTTGAATTTGGTATGGAAGAATAGCCCATACTACTAAAATTTTAAAAAACCGACTTCAAGGTTCGACTTGATTTTTTTTAGGTGCCATCATCAGATCTTAGTGTCCTTATCGTAGTACCACCGTTGGGATACCTCCTTTCTATTAAAAAATCATCAAAATCGTTTCATAAACGACGAAGTCATCCGCGAACACACATAAAAATAAAATTGAGAACCTCCTTCTTGTTTGAAGTCGGTTAAAAATACGAAGAAAAGAATACTATCAGAGTTGTTTACACGACAGGGATTTTAAAGGATAAAAATTGTGTAGCTCCAGTTCAAGAAACCTTACCTTACAAAAATACATATACTAATATATACATATACTAATATATACACACAATATAGGTGAAGACAGCGAATTACTCTAACTCTCTAATTTAGCTTCTACTTAAGATCGGCTCCTGAAATTTGTCTTCAGAAGAGGTTATATTGAAGGGCGCACAAAAACGTCGAACTTGTGTATTTTATTTGCTGTACCTATTGCGGTGTGATTAAGGCAATATGCGTATCGTTAAAGAATAATGATTAGGTAATCGTATTTGAAGACAGTTCCCATTATAGCTTTTCGCTGTCCTTCCGTGCTTTGCATACACACTGTGAATAGGTTTTATAGACTGTACACAGTTATCTAGGAACCACATAGATACTGTATCCCACGTGTAAGATTGCCTATCATTTATTTCATAATAATAAATTAATTTAATCATGACACTTATCTGCCCCTGAGCTTTTTCCTAAACTAGATTGAGGTCGTCTGGTAGTCTACTACGATAGTTATAAACTTGATTATTTTACGTGGAGCGACTGCCATCAGATCATCATCATTATGTGTGTACAAATAATAATATCAGTTTTATTACACTTCAATACCTATGGAAATTAGAACACTATCGTGTTCTCTTTTTTTTATGTATGGACCTGCCAAAATGTCTCTACTCTGCCTGATGGAAAGCATAAGTACAACCCAAGAGTAGTGGCCACCATACTCATTGCGAATGCAGACAATGCAGCATGGTGACCCACACCATGGCGGCCTAGTGATGCTTCTGCATCATTGGGCCTCTGGTCTCGCACTCACCAACGAAACACGACAGCACGAACGCTGTCATTTTACGTTATCTTCTGCGCGAGGGTAGTACCGCCCCGGTCGAGTTGGCCTTGAAAGTGTCTCGTTCACATCATCCCTACTTTCGTACTTGTATTCATACCTTCTCAAGTTGTTAGTAATACTATTTGTGTCATACTGTCATTATACAAAACGGGCCTTATAATTAGCAAATTTCTTTATAACTGAAAAATCGTTCGAATTAGTTTCGCAAAAAAGAAATATTCTATTTTTAACCGACTTCCAAAAGGTGGAGGTTCTCAATTTCATCGGTTTTTTTATGTATGTATACTGAATACTCCGTCAATTGTGGACCGATTTTGAAAATTCTTTTTTATAACGATATAGATCATACGGCAAATAGTTAAATACGTTTGTTACGCCAGGAAATAAACAAGTATGTGGAATCTTGAAGAAAATGGGATCATTTAAGAATAAAAAGTAGTTAAAAGTGCCTTGGGATGAATCAGGAATAAAAACTGGGATGAGTTGAGAAAATGATCTAGTGGGATGAGATTCAGTGGGATGAAGACGGAACAACCCCGCTTGACTGTTGCTGTTCGCTTTCGTGTGGAAAACAAAACAAAATAATTAAAGCTAAACCTTTATATTTTTCCATCTATAATAGGTACTTCTATTCTCGATCAAAAATTTTAGATGAGTATGTACAAGAGAGTAAAATATTTAAGTTTTATTACAAAAAAAAACTTACCTCGTTATCAAAGAATATGTTCATAATTAAGAAAGTTTGAGTCTACTATAAAATAACAAGTATTAACGTAGTAAGCAAAAAGATATAAACTTAGGGCGTTTTAACGAACCTCGTCAATTCGGATTCGAATTCAAATCGGATTCACGGCAAAAACTGGTTACTTATAAAGTAAGAAGAGAACTACTTAACAAAAAAGAAAAAGACCACTGCCAGAGTTGTTTACACGACGGTGGTTTTAAATGGCAACAAACGCGTAGTTTCAATTCAAAATACCTTTTCATCCCCCTATCTCGAAAAGAGTATTTTTGCCCTTCGATATCTCGTATGGTCTCTATCTCATTAAACCTATTTACTTCTACCTCATTTAGTCATTTTCACGTCATTTATTCATTTCCTCGCTGTGGTGGGATGAAAAATTACGTGTTGCACTCGAGTGCAAAGATTTTTCACCTCGTGCTCTTTTGATTCCCTCGCTAACGCTCAGGATTCTAATTATTGAATCCTTCGCTTGCTCGGTCATCAAAATTGAGCACACGGTTAAAAAACAACTTTGCACTCTTGCAACAAATAACTATTTACCATTAACTAATTTTGAATACGAGTATATTCATCTGAAATTGAATATGAAATGCCAACACGTATTACATAATTGACTGTAATCTGGCTAATTATATTATTTCTCACAACATCGTATTAAAATGTTACACATGAATGTTAGACATTTGTAACTTTCATATTTATTTAGTACTAGTTTTTTCCGAGGCTCCACCCGCGTTTATTTCGGTTTTCGCAACTAAAAGTAGCCTATGTAATTCCTCAAGAATCAAAGTATCTCCATGTCAAATTTCATTAAAATCGATGCGGCGGTTTAGTCGTGAAAGCGTGACAGATATACAGACAGATAGAAAGACTGACAGACAGATAATTTGGAATTTATAATATCAGTATCATCATCAGCCTATCGCAGTCCACTGGTGGACATAGGCCTCAGTATGGATGAGTAATAATTATTTTACTGAATTCCGGAAGCAACGTTTTAGTATTAAATCTAACATATACAGATACACAATGTATTTTACTTACTTTTAGAACTTCAAATTATGATTAGTAGTGGAAAACTATAAATACCTTTACGTGCTTCGAAGGATTCGATTTATAATACGTCATAAAGTAGTAAGTAACTATATATAATTTTAACTAGCTTTTTTTATGTATGGGCCGCCAAAATGACTCTACTCTGCCTGATGTGAAGCATAAGCAGAATCCAAAAGTGGTGGTCACCATATTCACTGCGAATGCAGGCAATGCAGTATGGTGACCCACACCATGGCGGCCAAATGATGCTGCTGCATCTTTTAGTCTAGTCAACAAGTATGGAACTTGTTGACTAGACTATTTGGGCCTCTGGTCTCGCACTCACCAACGAAACACGACAGTACGAATGCTGTCATTTTACGTTGATTTTCTGTGCGAGGTGTGCTAAACCCCGTGGTGTTACCAGCGGGTAACGCTGCGGAGAGAAACTAGTCTCAAAAGTAGCCTAAGTTACTCCTTGCATCAGCTATATGCCAGTGAAAGTCTCGTCAAAATCCGTCTAGCCGTTCCAGAAATTAGCCGAAATAAACAGACACACAAATTAAAATAGATTTTTTTGATGTAAGTATCGTATATACTTTCATATTATTAATTTTAAATAACAAAAAACACTTCAATTTTATTTATTTTATAGATTACTTAGATTGTCATTAATCAAAAGATCGCCGTAAGCGATAAGACCGCCATTGTAATACCTAATGTTGATCTCCATTTAAGTAAATCTGTACCAAGTTTATACTATGGTGGTGTGTAATGAAGTTGTATAAACAAATAAATAAGGTGTACACAAAAGCTCCAAGGGCGTTAAGATGTTTTTCAAATAATTTAAATTGCTGTTGCTGTATTGCACCAGGGCCCCTCGTAGCTTTGCAGCTGCCTAATGATGTGCTAATTTAATTAGTTTACACGGCTTGCACTGTTGCAAAGACAGGTGGTGTACAAACATTTGTAAACAGTATTTATTACAAACTAGCTTTGGTCCACGGCTTCGCCCAAGTTTCTCAACGAATAATTTTCAGAACCGCCTAGGTTACATTAGCGAAACATCGCAATTTCACAGAAGAAGTCCAACAAATATAACTAACTTGTAAGTATTCCTCTGAAAAATATAAACTTATGAACTCGAATTTTTTTTTTTTTTTTTTTTATTCTTTTATTATTTAGGGGTTTTTATCCTTTCGGATATGACAACCCCATTGTAACCATTATAACTAACATCGCTTTAACCTTATTTAAACTAATATAAAGGAGTCACTGCGGGCTTAGTCATGCGACAGAGTATCTTTGCTTCATTAGATGTAGGCGACGATAGAATCATTTGAGGGATTCCCATGTCACATGGGTTTACCCCCAGTGCCTCCATTAGAGTTTTCCTATCCCGGCGGTTCTTGACACATTCCATCAGAACATGTTGTACGTCTTCTGGTACGCCACACACACTACAATTTGGTGATTCAGTTTTGTGCATCAAGTACGCAAATTTGTTTGATGGAATGTGTCCTGATCTTAGCCTGAGTATTGTTTTAACTAGCTCTCTGTTAAATGTACATCCTGTGAACCATGGTATACGAAGTGGTTCAGATTGTATAGACTTATACCAAATTCCTTTATCTTTGGATACTTTACTGAAATGCTCTTTCCATTTGTAAAAAGTAAGTAACTTAAACTTGTGTAATATTTCTGTATGATCAGGTGGCACATCAATTTCAATTCCATGTGAACATCCTTTTTTAGCTGCTTTGTCTGCCACTTCGTTAAACTCGAATATTGATCAATCATGATTTTACATACAGGAACGATTCCCACATAAATAATAAAAACAAAACTCCAAATGACAGTATTTATGACAAACCATAATGAATTGATAGAAAATGGGGCAATTGTAAGGGTTTTCTTCAAACTAAAGCGAAGAAAAACCTTATAAAAACTTCTTAAGATATAAAACAAGATGAAGATTCAAAATAAAAACTAAAGCCATCTTAAAAATTTGACTCTTCAACGCTTCAGTAAATTACATTAAAAGAATCTCTAACGTTTATCGGCCAGTACGGCACTCACCTTTATTCTAGTTTGATACAAATGCCTCTAGCTATTTTGCTGTTTTGACTGAAACTACGAAAGCATTCAGACATAACATTTTTCTATGGCTTGCATTGATCGTTAAGATCAGTGCAAGCCATAGTTTGTGTACGAAATTGTAATGTAGAAACAAATAAAAATGTAGAAAATTTGAAAGATAACGGGACAAGTAATTTTTTTTTGTCTGCGACTGTACACTGCCTGTGGTAAGCTGATCTAAATATGGCGGTACGAAGTTCGCCGGGTCAGCTAGTAATTAATAAATCTAGATGGTTACAAGTTATGATACTCTAAAATAAACAACGCAATGATTGGCAGTTTGAAACTGGTGATTTAGAGCTGTGGAAAGACTGCGAAAGAGGGTAGACCGATATGTCTGCCAATAACATCCCACCCGCAAGATCTTCAGTTACTCCGTGATCATGGCGCTTGCAACAGCGCCGAAATATCGGATACTCACAAACAAAAAGGTACATGGTAGCAATCCCGTAGATTTCTATTTTAATGTTACTGACCATGAAAGTTTAAAAAAAAATCAATATCTTTTTTTACCATGAAGGTTGAATTCCTATTCTCACGTTGTACACAAGTATTATTAGACATTATTTAGCGGAGCCTTTGTTCTTTATTTGAAAATGGACAGAATATGTAATAAAAATTAAGTTCTTAATAATCTAAGGATAAAAAACCCCCGACATAATAACCTGAGTTCCCATTAAAAAGTAAATAACTTTAAAACGACTCAACCGATTTTCATGAAACATATCTAAGAACATTTGCACGTAACTCAGCTTTCAAACAAAAAAAACTAAATTGAAATCGCCTCATCCGTTCGCGAGCTATGGTGCCATAGACAGACAGACAGACAAACAGACACGTCAAACTTATAACACCCCTCTTTTTGCATCGGGGGTTAAAAATACCTCAATTCAAATTTCATCTGTAAACTGAATAATAGACTCTCTTAGTATCTCCATTATCATAACAATAGACTTCCTTACAACTCTATTCTTATAAAAGATAGTAGTAGGTAGTACGAAGTAAGAAAAATAGTAGGTAGTAGAGCCACGCTGATTTCAGCACGAATGGGCCGGCTCGACCGGGGCGGTACTACCCTCGCACAGAAAATCAACGTAAAATGACAGCGATCGTGCTGTCGTGTTTCGTTGGTGAGTGCGAGACCGGAGGCCCAAATAGTCTAGTCAACAAGTTCCATACTTGTTGACTAGACTAAAAGATGCAGCAGCATCACTAGGCCGCCATGGTGTGGGTCGCCATACTGCATTGTCTGCATTCGCGGTGAGTATGGTGACCACCACTCTTGGATTCTGCTTATGCTTTCCATCAGGCAGAGTAGAGTCATTATGGCGGGCCATACATAAAAAAAAAAAAAAAAGATATATGAGAAAACTGGTATGTGTAAAAAATGTTCTTGCTGACAAACAACTGTTCTATTATTTTTTTACTTTCTTCTTTTCAGAACGTAGCAACGCTATGGAGATAAGGGATTTATTAGTACATATTTAATATTTTCTTTTTCTTTAATCCATCATGGGTCTAATAAATTAATTTCACTGTATAGTAAAGTTAAAGTATAGATTTAAAATCGTTCATGCATTCGTTTGTTTTGCAATTGACAATAATGTAATTTCCCATATAACTTACCGTGGAAGAGCCACGCTTCGGCATGCATGGGCCGGCTCGACCGGAGTGATACCACGGCGTCACGGAAAACCGATGTGAAACAGCGCACCTGTGTACGCTGTGTTTCACCAAGTGAGTGAGGATACCAGAGGCCCATACTCCAACCCCTTTCCCCGTCCCCCTAAGGCCGGCAACGCACTTGTGACGCTTCTGGTGTTGGGTTCATGGGGTTCATTCGCCTCTATTGGCGGCGGTAATCGCTTACCATCAGGGGATACGTCTGATCGTTTGCCACCTATTCTATAAAAAAAACACTAAAAATCGCCACTTAATCGTTGTAACAGTAATTTTATCAATAACAGAAGAGAATAGACTAAACTTCATTCTACATTATTTTTATTAGTTTTTAAAGGCATACATCAAACTTGCTAAAACGGCTTTTATTAACAATCTCTTAATAGAATTTCCCACCTTTGAATGGAAACACATACACACACCGCATAGTTAACGGCTTAACGTAGAACCTAGTACGCCGAATGGGTAGTGTCAGCTCCAGAGATTCACTATTAAGTCCTTAATAAAACACAAACTATGTGAAAAT
Organism: Diaphora mendica; assembly: GCA_949125395.1. Lineage (NCBI taxonomy): Eukaryota > Metazoa > Arthropoda > Insecta > Lepidoptera > Erebidae > Diaphora > Diaphora mendica. The sequence continues at coordinate 30,963,741 of OX421311.1, forward strand.
CATGACACCGAGATATTACATTTCAGAGCGAAATAATTTAAAAAAAATATATTTTGCAACTACATTATTTGTTTCAAGGAAAGAGAAAGCGAATTTCATCATAACCTAATATTCAAAATATAGGACAAAGTGTGAGTAAAGCCGAGCCTTCCAAACGGCTACCACTTAATATTGTAATTTCTTGTTAGTAAGGGTTAAGGGTTTACGATTTCTAAATTACTACCCGCCCTTTTATCTTTTATTTAACCATTACACCATATACCCAAGAGCCCCTTTTCAAGGTGTGGAGTTGTTTGTGAATTTTAGGCGTAAGCTCTAATGACATAATAATACAGATCGTATAAACCGTTCAAATTCAAAAGCTGAAACCATTTGAATTAAAATTGTTCGTGATCTGGGTTCTTACATAAAAACGAGATCGAACTGGTATAAAACTAGGGATAAATCATAAACTGGACTTGAATTAACTAAAGATTTAAATTACGTTGTTACGACTGGATACCTATACACTGGGCGTATACATAACCTATCCTAAGATCGCCTGTAAATGATTGCGATAAGACCGCTCATTACAATATTTCTTGGTACCTTCTACCGAGAATCGTGATTACCTGGTACTAAGTGGACTTGTAGGTAGAAATAGGTGTGTGTAGTGTTTATTTAGGTGGTGATAAATTCAATATTTGAATTCGCAAACACTATTTATCAACTGATGAAAGTAACAAAGACTCATAAATAAGCTTATTTGATATAAAAACAAACGTTAATCATTTCAAATGCCAACAGGAAATAACACTTATCAGTGAAGTTGTATACGCCAATACCTATTTCAACAGCTGGCTAATCAAATCATGTTTTGTAAACTTTTCGCATAAACTGTTTATACCAAAGCTTTTATGCAAATATAGAACACCACATATTAGTGTTTCTATCTTTATTTTTTATGCTTTTGCCGTTTTGTTATAAAAAACGACAAAGCTATTTGTGCCGCGTTAGAAATACTGATAGACGCAAGTAAGTTATTTCTGTTTAAAGACACATTTTCAACCCACTTCTAAAAATGTCAAGTCGGTTGTATATTTATATTCCTGTTTCCTGTTCCCTTAGAACTCCGAATATTTATCAATCGATGTGTTTTTTTTTCTTTAAGTGGCGCGTAACTTTATATTTGTTTTTTTTTTATTCAGAGAATTAGTAGTAATTAGTACCACTCATAAGAGTAGAACAATAGGAAATTAAGAATAAGGTTCATTATTCCTAATAATAATAATGTTAGCAGTTTCCTATAAAATATGAAATATTCAGATTCAGTCGCAAATTTTAAAATTCAGTTAAGAAAGTCCTAGACTAAGATACTGAGTCTTGAATATCATATATCTTTACATGCCCACCAACAGGAAGAAAGCTTCCATTTGCTAAGTTTAGAATTATCGCCATGTTAAAATTTTGCCCGCAGTACAAAATAACTGTCTTTGTTTTTATAAATAGGTCTTTACCTATGAAATTGCCGTTTTGTATGCAATAAGTGAAAGTACTTATTTTTTCAAACTTTTTTATTTCTGTTATTCGAAGTAATCACCCATGCAATCGACGCATCTTTGCCAACGCATTGATGCCCTTCTTGTAAAAATCAGCTGGACGGGAGGCAACAAACTCTTCAAAGGCATTTTGTACTGCCTCTCGGGAATTGAATTTTTTACCCATTAAAAAGTTGTCTAAATTATGGAAAAAGTAATAGTCGGTAGGTGCAAGGTCTGGTGAGTATGGCGGATGTGGGAGAGCTTCCAACTCCAGCTCTTGCAGCTTGGAGACTGTCTGTTGCGCAGTATGGGGTCGCGCGTTGTCGTGAAGGAGCAGTGGGGACGACCGATTGACCAAGGCTGGTTGCAGATGTGCAAGCTTCTCCATCATTCTCTCCAGTTCTTCACAGTACACATCTGCATTAATGCTCATGCCGTTTTGTAAAAAGCTGTGGTTAATCACACCCGCACTAGACCACCAAACAGTGACCATCACCTTTTTACGGGTCATTTTTGGTTTAGGGCATTGCTTTGGTGCTGAACCAGGGTCTAACCAAGTTGCTGAGCGCTTTCGATTGTCGAACAGAATCCATTTTTCGTCGCACGTTTCAAAATTCCTTCATTTCTTTGCCTGTAGAGCAGCGCAAGGCAGTCTCGACGCGTACGTTGCGCTGGCGATCGTTAAGGTCATGGGGCACCCATCTATCAAGCTTTTTTACCTTGCCAATTTGTCGCAAATGGATCAATATTGTTTTGATGCTTACATTAAAAGCTGCTGCTAGCTCAGCTGTAGATTGAGTTTCGTCAGCTTCCACAATCGCTTTTAATTCATTATTGTTAACCAAAGTCTCCGAACGACCACGAGCTTCATTTTTCAAGTCAAAATTTCCAGAACGGAACCGGGAAAACCAATAACGGGTTGTGCGTTCGTTTGTACAGTACTCTCCGTAAACGTTTTTGAAGTGCCGTGCCGTTTGTGTCGCGTTGGTGCCACGACGGAACTCATATTCCATAATTACACGAATTTTTAAAGTATCCATTATGACGAAAAATGTTCAAATGTAATGAAAATACAACGCTAATCAAAACACAAAAGACGGAGTTTGTAAATAGAATGTCATGGTTTTAAAACAAAATTAATTTGAATTTAGAATACAGAACCATTACAAACTTTTTTTTTATTTGAAATGACCAGTACTATAGAACGGCAATTTCATAGGTAAAGACCTAATAATATACTAGTTGACCCACACAATTTGATGTGCGTCTCTTTTCAATTATGCTCGACTCCTTTTCATCTAAGCGTGATGTTAACAAAAAATTTAACATTGCAATAAAATTGAAAATACATATTTTACAAGAAGGCGAAAAGCGGCCAGATAGTTTCGGAGTTCATCCTGAGCAAAAACGTGACACGACGTACCCGTACGTCATTCACTCTCAGCTTATGCAAAATTCGGTTTACACTGAAAATTTATTTACGTAACCATAACAATTGTTTACTGTGTATATAGTGTGGTGTTTATTCTGTAAAATCTATTTAATTTGAGGTTGCTATCTCACAAAATAGTTGTTACCTATTTGAGTTAAGTTTGTAATCATAATTGCTACTGAGAACCCAAGTCAAGTGGTACGGCAAATTCAGTTGTCTATTGGAGCACTTGGGACGATTCAGAAGCAGTTACACCTACAATAGTAACATCATAAAAACCTTGCTGTAAATCGGTAGTCTATGATAGTTTTAAAATTGCTATATTGTGTAACTAAAAATCATCATTTTATTTCTCTTTCACAAAAGTAAGTGCAAACTAAGTAATACAATACAATGTAGAAGTAGCAATTATTCTTATGTGAGAAAGTGGTGTCTATATTAGGAAAACCTCCCACCTCTTGGACCAACTTTGATAATACCTTCCAATGCATACATAGTAAGAACAGTTATAACTTCTTCAAATTTTAATTTGCTATTACCAAAGTGGGCTATAAATTTCCAGGAGAAATTGGGATATTTCAATTCAAGAAATACAATAGCTACATTATTTACTTTACGACCTAATAAAAACTTGTCATTCCCTTAGGTGAGATAGTTAAACATTCTGCAAGCAAACACCGTATCCAGCATAAAAAATGGTTCGTGAAAAGAAATTGGATATTAACTCACGGCATACTTAATAATTATGTGAAAGATAATTTATAAAAGGCGTTTTTTTAATATTTAAGACAATCCAAAACGATCATAATGGAAGAAATAATAGTAAGAGAGCTACTGAACCGTTCGACTAAAATTTACGAGTACGAGTACATTTTCGAGTAGACATTTTTTGTACCACTAGTATTATCTTTGACGCCCAACGTTTGAAATTCTAACTTAATTATTTTGGATTTTTTTCGTTTGATTTTATTAGGTTTCTTTTGTCAATATACCTCTTGATCCAAGATTTCATCATGGCCACTTTTGACATTCAGTGGACAAATATTAATCATATTTTCAATTTGGCTTTCACATACATACATTTATATATATGTACATTTGTGTATATATGATTGTGTCATGCGCACAATAGTGTGGGCAATGCTTTATTTTTGTTTATAAAAAACCGTATATATCGATTAGTTGAAATGTATATTGCATTGATTTAGATGCTTCCGACGATTTAATGTTATTTATGACTAATAATGAGAAGTTTGTCGTGTTAAGACCGACCAAGTGTGCTCAGACACATTTTCACTTGCACTCCAGTGCTATCTTTCTCCTCACCTATTAAGGAAATATGCTAGCTTGCACCGCCGATCATTGTTCCTACTTTCTTTAAATCGCTCAGACAAACATAATATGAATTACAAATTAACAGAATAAAATTTATATACATTGATGATGTAATTGAAGAAAGGTGTGTCTTTCTGTTCGCCTGGCAGGTACTAGTGCTAATCGGAATCGCCTGTCATTTTGTTTTTGATGTTCTTAATGAATGATCTAAATCCTATAAAAATTTCAGCCTTACAGGAACAAGTTTTTTTTTTCTAATTTTTTTTACACTTTCAAAACCATGAAAGATGATGATGTGCAGGGCTGAGGCCTGCCAGGCGATGGTTACGTACTTAGCACGTTATGACTCATCACTACAAGAGTTTCTAGCCTTACAAACACACCGTTGGTCGAAAGGTTCTGTAGCTCTTGGTCCAAAACTACGAGTATTATTGTTATGATTTTTAAGACCCCAAATAAAAAAACAAATTTATACAAAACGATTGAGTATTGAATCTTAACTGTATTACCAGTACTATATTGACATATATATAAGTATAGGAATATACATAGTACGTACAAATTTAATATATTTACTTATGTTACGACTCAGTGGTATGTAAAACGGTTATTGACGTATCTATTACATCGAAGGCAACTTACTTAACATTTAGTATTGCTATATTTCAGAAATGTTGTATTTTTTGGAAAAAAGTATACAGATAATTGTTTTCGTAATCTATACTTCTATATCTATACTCTATACTAATATTATAAAAGCGAAAGTTTATAAGTACGGATGGATGGATGGATGGATGTTTGTTACTCTTTCACGCAAATACTACTGAACGGATTTGAATGAAACTTTACAGTATTTATTTTATACTTTATGCACTTTGTACATCGGCGGACTTAATGCCCATGGCATTCTCTTCCAGTCAACCTTAGGATGGTGTAGAAATCTTGAAGGGTGGCGCGCAGGTTTATAAAATAAGTGATAAATATATGAAATATATATATAAGTGAGTAATATAGCTTATACATCAGAATAACACAGGCTCCTATTTGCCGCGATAACCGACATATACGCGGGCGGAGCCGCGGGCAACAACTAGTAAACTATAATTTACTTTATGATATAATTCACTCATTCAGCCTTTTATTTGAATAAAACTTAGGTTTGGGTTAAGCTCGGTATACATAATGTAATTTCCTTGTAGCTTAATTATCTAATGCTATCTATCTAATGCGCTAAAAGTAAATTTTAATACGACTATTTTTTATTTATTTTAATATTTATTTATTTTATTATATATATATATTATATATTTATTTTAATACTAAGAGAATTAACAATAAACTTCCTTAAGACATACATAATATTCAAATGCTAAAACTCATATCTCATTTTAACACTGTCGTTTCCAACTTTACTCAGTTACTTCACTTTACTTCTTATTATACTCGTGAATACATACAGCTTTGAAATTTATAGGACGGACTGTATCGAGTTTCGAACTCGTATAAATATCGTATTCTGTTCCAAAAATAACTCGGTATAAAATAATTATTTAACCGTAATTGGAGATGAGTTCATGACGTCACGCCACGTAAATAAACTACCATCAGCGTCCCCAAAAAATAGGATGAAATTTCATGAAATATATTATCATAAAACTTTGCTATAAAAGCTATTTTTTAGTTGTTAGAAACAATTTATAAGAATTGTAAGAATGAATATTTCTATATCAGTCACGAGATCTCAGTAAAGATTTTTGGTCTTGCGCCAAATATTTGCAAACGAAACGACGAACCAAACTCGTATTCATTTTAATGAATTAAATATTTAGTTTGACTCTCTACATATTGCTGTTTATGAAATACCAAACTCATCCTGAACACAATGTTTAGATCTAAGACCTTGTATAATCAACGCCAAACAACTTGAGCAAAATTTTAAACATGCGCAAGTGTAATTGGGTAGCGACACGGAACGTAAACTCAAAGCGGGAAGCGATGGTTGACTGATCTACCAATAGCGCGGCTCAACGTTGACAGTTTTTTTTTTTTTTTTTTTTTCTTTGCCCGCCAAAATGATTCTACTCTGCCTGATGGAAAGCACAAGCAGAATCCAAGAGTGGCGGTCACCATACTCACTGCGAATGCAGGCAATGCAGTATGGCGACCCACACCATGGCGGCCTAGTGATGCTTCTGCACCTTTTAGTCTAGTCAATAAGTATGGAACTTGTTGACTAGACTACTTGGGCCTCCGGTCTCGCACTCACCAACGAAACACGACAGCACGAACGCTGTCATTTTACGTTGATTTTCTATGCGAGGGTAGTACCGCCCCGGTCGAGCCGGCCCGTTCATGCTGAAATCAGCGTGGCTCTACTACCTTTTACCAATAGCGCGACTCGACGCGCTCGCGTCGATGATCCCTCGCTCCCCGCGCGCCGCACAACATACCGTACTGTCTTAAATTGGCTTCTGCGCATACAACGTAATTTGTTCAAGTTATTTGGCGTTACCTATATCAAGGCAATTACCGTGACCGCTACCTTTCCCAGGAAAAGCGGTAGCTCGGAGACTTGCACAACCCAGTTTTTGTCAATACTACACGATTAGCAAGTGGGTTTGTAAGTTCAGTGTTGAATATTAAATTTTGATGTAGACGCTGCTTCTAATGTGCCACTTTTTGTCACTCCTGGAGTTTTTTCAACTCTTCCGGTTTACTAATACACTACGGCCACTCAACTACAATGTTTTAAAAAATCAAATAAAACCGCTCGATATATTTTAAGTTTAAAAAGTAAGTTTCTGAAAACAATCGAGATATTTTGAATCGCTCATAATGTTACGACTACATTTTAGTCCTATTTACAAAATAGCCTATTACCATAAGCCTGGCGCATTTCTTTCTCAATAAACACACATAATGTGTATTTAAAAAAAAAAATATAGATAATGACACCCATATACAAGAAAAATTATCACTTTAACCACACCTCGACTTCGAGCAACGCCTCTAAGAGTCAGTTTCACCACTAGTAGCAAACTCCCTGATAGAATCTTATCTGTCAAAAATGTAATATATAAAAAAAAAATGTAAATATATAAAAGTAAAATCTGTTGCATAGAGCTAGGTGGCAGTTAACTAACTGAAACTTTCTCAGGAACTGGTGAAACTGACCCTTAGTGTCACTAGTCGTAGTCGCTGTTGCAGATAGCATATAAATTACAATATCCGTTTCAGTGCTTTCCATAACTCTGTCACCGTGTGTATAATTTTTTTTTTCATGGCCATATTCAAAGCCTCAAATTTTTCTAATGCTGTATGTTGGACTAAGATAACTACGTACAGAGTTTACCGAAGTCACTAAGCCACTAAGCCACTAAGCGAAGTCACTAAGCCACTGTTGTTTCTCATAAACACAAAAAGACTATAATGTTTTATTTAAATAAGTAATTGTATGAACTATTACGGTTACATAGGAAATAATATGTGTTTAATAATTATTTATATGAAAATAATTATATTTGATTTATTTAAATTGGAAAAATATAAACAAGTACACAAACGAATTAAAACAGATACAAAAATAATTGAACTTAAAAATATCTAGACCACAGACATGAACATCTTTATTGCATTGAATTTACGTAAACACAAGAAAAGGATTGCATGCAATGATATAGGTACGTATCTGTTCGATACTCAATCCAACCTATTTGTTTCTAAAATCGAATAGAGTGTTGCGACTTTGTCTTATCGAATAACAGACCATAAGTAGATAAGAGAAAGAATAAGCCGAGGGCTTACACTTTGCTATGTTATAGGGATGAGAGGATGTGTTCGGATGCGAATAATTTAATTTTTCGAATGTGAACCAATAACTTTGTAGACGGGTTATACGTCTACAAAGTATAATTTAAGATAACATTGATTAGACTTTTCATAATCTACATAGATTGTTAGGTTATTAGGATAGTTTGGTTAATGATCAATGGTCTTACATATTGATACATACGTATATATTTTGTTATGATAGATTTTTCAGATTATAATTTTATAATAAAAGCTCATTATAAGATTTCAAAGAAATTACATCAATGTTAATAATGAAAAAACTGTAGGAAAGTCTCTAACGAAATGGAGTTCAACAGAGGGCATCGGTGTTTTTGTCGGTAAAAATAATTATGTTGGGATTCTCATGTAATTTCGCTAGTACCGTTACCCTTGGGTCTTAGATCCAGATTTTACTTATTACTAAAAAATATTTTACGAAAATAAAGAGTTCTACTAATATAGTCAGCAGCTGACTATATTAGTAGAACTCTTTATTTTCGTAAAATATTTTTTTCAGTCAGTCAGTTTCACCAGTTCCTGAGAAAGTTTCAGTTAGTTAACTGCCACCTAGCTCTATGCAACAGATTTTACTTTTATATATTTATGCATTTCTGACATAATAAGTCTATTAAAGACTTGTAAAATCAAAATTTGTAGTTTATTTGACAGATAAGATTCTATCAGGGAGTTTGCTACTAGTGGTGAAACTGACTCTTAGAGGCGTTGCTCGAAGTCGAGGTGTGGTTAAAGTGATAATTTTTCTTGTATATGGGTGTCATTATCTATATTTTTTTTTTTAAATACACATTATGTGTGTTTATTGAGAAAGAAATGCGCCAGGCTTATGGTAATAGGCTATTTTGTAAATAGGACTAAAATGTAGTCGTAACATTATGAGCGATTCAAAATATCTCGATTGTTTTCAGAAACTTACTTTTTAAACTTAAAATATATCGAGCGGTTTTATTTGATTTTTTAAAACATTGTAGTTGAGTGGCCGTAGTGTATTAGTAAACCGGAAGAGTTGAAAAAACTCCAGGAGTGACAAAAAGTGGCACATTAGAAGCAGCGTCTACATCAAAATTTAATATTCAACACTGAACTTACAAACCCACTTGCTAATCGTGTAGTATTGACAAAAACTGGGTTGTGCAAGTCTCCGAGCTACCGCTTTTCCTGGGAAAGGTAGCGGTCACGGTAATTGCCTTGCTCATTATAAGATTTCAAAGAAATTACATCAATGTTAATAATGAAAAAACTGTAGGAAAGTCTCTAACGAAATGGAGTTCAACAGAGGGCATCGGTGTTTTTGTCGGTAAAAATAATTATGTTGGGATTCTCATGTAATTTCGCTAGTACCGTTACCCTTGGGTCTTAGATCCAGATTTTACTTATTACTAAAAAATATTTTACGAAAATAAAGAGTTCTACTAATATAGTCAGCTGCTGACTATATTAGTAGAACTCTTTATTTTTTTTAGACCCAAGGGTAACGGTACTAGCGAAATTACATGAGAATAAGAAGAAAGAAGATACGGCGTTATCGTGAAACTAAGAAATCTTGGTTCTTGTTCTTTGTATATTCACAAATACAGACATACGCAGGTCCGTAAATACACGAACATCTATAACATACACACATCAAAAGTGTCTAGGGATCAACATATGTGTCTAGGGATCAACATATATTTTTGCAATAACTTTTCTCCTGATTGATATTAATTAAAATTTTCTTTAAGGATTCATCAAATAAAGTGTTTTCGTTTGTCACAGTAACGATAAACCAAGTCACCTTTGCATTAATAAAGAAATTTGCCATTTTCCTAATAAAAGGATTTTTGACATTTGAACCACTAACATTAAAGTTCGAAAAAAGACTGAAATAACAGTTTTCTTTAAAATTTTATTGGGTAACTTAAACAATTAATAATCCGTGTTTCTACCGCGAACACTAACAACACAAGAACATCGGTTTGGCATACTCAAAATGAGTTCATCCAAACACGCTGTGGAATGGCCGCCCATGTTCGTTGCAACAACAAAAAAAGGTCTTCTTGCGACTGGATACCCTCCATATTCTGGCGACTGAGCAGGCCAGGGCCAAAGCCACATCTCAATCTCAAGAAATCCGCATAAAAATGCTTGATCCCTAGACACTTTTGATGTGTGTATTATAAAAACCATTTTCGTAATAAATTAATTCATTAAAAGGTCAAATCGTTTAGTTATCGTCATTGTCATTTCTCATAGTTACAATGTTTTGGTTCATGTTTTTTTTTTAAATTCAGTAGCGTTATACATATATCTATACGAGTAGTATAGCGTAAATAGAACTGGAATGTTAGCGGCATTTCACAAAAGGTTTCCTTCAATCTGTGCCTTACAACGTATGCTAGTAGCTCTATTGTCGTGTAATGTTTGGTTTATAAAAACAAAAGGTAGGTACCTAATTCTTGACCTCACGCACGTAAACAATGTCCCTATTATACTCGTATGTAGTTAGGCGTATGTGACCCTCAGTTTATTTTGATATCACGTTCAGCTACAGTACCCAGGTATTTAATTGTAAAATTTTTACTTGTACTCATTACTATCTATATTACTTATAATAAAAATGTAACAGGTCCAATTCTGTACATTAAAGATATTTAGAAATTTTTTTTTGGAGGGCTCTCTATAATCGATACTGAAGCCAAAACTGTATTTTTTTTCATTTGTGTCTGTCGGTCTGTCTGTCCGTCTGTATCTTGGGCGCGCATCACGCTCAAACTACTGAATGGATTCAAATGAAACTTGGCATGATTTGAGTTCATACTATGAGGTAGGACCTGGGATACTTTTTATCCCGAAATTCAGCACGGTTTCTTGGAGAGAGGGTATGAAAGTCAAAATATGTACTTAGCTGTAATTCAATAACACATAGGCCGATTTCTTTCATTCTTTTTTTTGCTAGAAAGAAAAAAAATAAGAGATAACGGGAAAAGTCTTTTTTTTGTCCGCTACTGTACACTGCCTCTGGGAAGCTGAGACTAATATGTGAATATGGCGCTACGAAGTTCGCCGAGTCAGCTAGTACATTAATAATTGTAACAGCAATAATGTGGCTTTGTTACTATTTACTGTTACAATTAATAATTGTAACAGCAATAATGTGGCTTTGTTACTTTTTATTTAACAAGTAAAATTTTGTCATAATAAAAACCTACTTCAAGGTTCAACTTGATTTCTCTTGGATGCCATCATCAGTTCTTAGTGTCCTTATCATGGTACCAACGTTGGGATATCTCCTTTCCATTAAAAAAAGAATCATCAAAATCGGTCCATAAACGAAGAAGCTATCCGAGAACATACATAAAAAAAACGCTCGAATTGAGAAACTTTTTTAAAGTCGGTTAAAAGTGTATTATACACACATCAAAAATGTCTAGGGATCAACATATGTGTCTAGGGATCAACATATATTTTTGCAATAACTTTTCTCCTGATTGATATTAATTAAAATTTTCTTTAAGGATTCATCAAATAAAGTGTTTTCGTTTGTCACAGTAACGATAAACCAAGTCACCTTTGCAGTAATAAAGAAATTTGCCATTTTCCTAATAAAGGGATTTTGACATTTGAACCACTAACATTAAAGTTCGAAAAAAAGACTGAAATAACAGTTTTCTTTAAAATTTTATTAGGTAACTTAAACAATTCATAATCCGTGTTTCTACCGCGAACACTAACAACACAAGAACATCGGTTTGGCATACTCAAAATGAGTTCATCCAAACACGCTGTGGAATGGCCGCCCATGTTCGTTGCAACAACAAAAAAAGGTCTTCTTGCGACTGGATACCCTCCATCTTCGGCAGAGCTCTTCTCTGTAGCATATCCCATGCATGCTCAATCGGGTTCAAGTCTGGCGACTGAGCAGGCCAGGGCCAAAGCCACATCTCAATCTCAAGAAATCCGCATAAAAATGCTTGATCCCTAGACACTTTTGATTTGTGTAGGTTCGATTCGATACCTATCAACAACAATCAAATTTTTTAACAGTGCTAAATTAAAAACAGTAAACATTCAAGTTTTAAACTATTAAGTTAAGTATTAAGTCGCCAGACTTGAACCCGATTGAGCATGCATGGGATATGCTACAGAGAAGAGCTCTGCCGAATATGGAGGGTATCCAGTCGCAAGAAGACCTTTTTCTGTTGTTGCAACGAACATGGGCGGCCATTCCACAGCGTGTTTGGATGAACTCATTTTGAGTATGCCAAACCGATGTTCTTGTGTTGTTAGTGTTCGCGGTAGAAACACGGATTATTAATTGTTTAAGTTACCTAATAAAATTTTAAAGAAAACTGTTATTTCAGTCTTTTTTTCGAACTTTAATGTTAGTGGTTCAAATGTCAAAAATCCCTTTATTAGGAAAATGGCAAATTTCTTTATTACTGCAAAGGTGACTTGGTTTATCGTTACTGTGACAAACGAAAACACTTTATTTGATGAATCCTTAAAGAAAATTTTAATTAATATCAATCAGGAGAAAAGTTATTGCAAAAATATATGTTGATCCCTAGACACATATGTTGATCCCTAGACACTTTTGATGTGTGTATAATACACTTTTAACCGACTTTAAAAAAGTTTCTCAATTCGAGCGTTTTTTTATGTATGTTCTCGGATAGCTTCTTCGTTTATGGACCGATTTTGATGATTCTTTTTTTAATGGAAAGGAGATATCCCAACGTTGGTACCATGATAAGGACACTAAGAACTGATGATGGCATCCAAGAGAAATCAAGTTGAACCTTGAAGTAGGTTTTTATTATGACAAAATTTTACTTGTTAAATAAAAAGTAACAAAGCCACATTATTGCTGTTACAATTATTAATTGTAACAGTAAATAGTAACAAAGCCACATTATTGCTGTTACAATTATTAATGTACTAGCTGACTCGGCGAACTTCGTAGCGCCATATTCACATATTAGTCTCAGCTTCCCAGAGGCAGTGTACAGTAGCGGACAAAAAAAAGACTTTTCCCGTTATCTCTTATTTTTTTTCTTTCTAGCAAAAAAAAGAATGAAAGAAATCGGCCTATGTGTTATTGAATTACAGCTAAGTACATATTTTGACTTTCATACCCTCTCTCCAAGAAACCGTGCTGAATTTCGGGATAAAAAGTATCCCAGGTCCTACCTCATAGTATGAACTCAAATCATGCCAAGTTTCATTTGAATCCATTCAGTAGTTTGAGCGTGATGCGCGCCCAAGATACAGACGGACAGACAGACCGACAGACACAATTGAAAAAAAATACAGTTTTGGCTTCAGTATCGATTATAGAGAGCCCTCCAAAAAAAAATTTCTAAATATCTTTAATGTACAGAATTGGACCTGTTACATTTTTATTATAAGTAATATAGATAGTAAAGTAATAATGTATGAGTACAAGTAAAAATTTTACAATTAAATACCTGGGTACTGTAGCTTTGACTGGTATTTTTTATTTTGGAAATTTTCTCTAAAAATGAATAGCTGGATCGATTTATCGCCCCCGAAACCTCCTGCATAATAAACATAAAAATCGTTGGCACCGTTACCGTGGGAGAGCCACGCTTCGGCATGAATGGGCCGGCTCGACCGGAGTGATACCACGGCCTTACAGAAAACCCGTGTGAAATAGCGCTTGCGCTGTGTTTCACTGAGTTAGTGAGGATACCGGAGGCCCTATACCTCAACCCCTCCCCACATCCCTTTCCCCCATCCCCTAAAGGTCGACAACGCACTTGTGATGCCTCTGGTGTTGCGGGTGTCTGTGGGCGGCGGTAATCGCTTACCATCAGGTGATACGTCTGCTCGTTTGTCACCTATGTGATGTCAATGAATGTTGATTCTGATTGTGAATATCATAAACACAGAAACCTGTTACTTCATTATCCTCCATAGAATCGAAATTATTCAATCACGTACCTTTTCTTCTTCTAAATTCGTGTAGGTACATTTACATCTAAAGTCTTTTGTCTAACATAAGTTGTCGAAATGCGCTGCTGAAATCCTGTGTTGTGAAATTTATACATTCGTAGTCTTAATAAAAAGAGATTGTTTTAACTTCATAGCCTGATAAACGGCTTTTTTGCTTGAGCGCTGCGTGTTACACAGATGTTTAGTTGTTATAAATACTACAGACTTTAGTTAAGGTGAAAAGTTAGAATTAAGAAAACCATTTGACTAATAAAAATTTACGGTAAGTTGACTTTTAAAAGCTATTTAAGTTATTCATGGTATAGAAATATAGTTGTAGATAACAATATAGTTGATAATGATATCCTGATACCCATCATAACGTATGATATCAAGAGTTGGGGACATTGAAAATAATATAAGACACGTAAAAACTTGACTTATAGGCGGTCCACACTACAACGATATATCGTAGCGATTTAACTGTGCAGTACATTTGTGCAGTTTTATCGTACGTGTGGACGGAAATTGGCTCAGATATTTCTCAAAAAATCTGAACCAATTTCCGTCCACACTATCGTATGATATATACATCTATATACACATGCAGATCGTATGCTAATCAAAACGGTCATTTATAAAGGAAAGGTTGAATGAAAAACACCCGAAACCTGCAAGCGAATCTCACAAAGGTTTTCAATATCATAATTTGTAAAGGGTAAAAGTAAGTGTTTGTTTTTTTAGTTTTCACAAAGGGAGTAAGCGTGAGATTATCTATGTATGAAGGTTGCGTGTTTAAATCACGTTGTCGGAATCACCACTGAGGAGTCTCCTACTTCTGCTAATAGGTACAGTAATCAAAAATATATACACAATAATTTATTCACGAAGACGAACCAAAAGATACGAGTGACAGAACAGGATAAAACAAGAATTCCTCCAAGGCGGAAGTCAGGGCACATGTGCTGATCAACTGTGGGACCGGCACCGTCCACACGACACTACTCTTTATCTTAGCAATCTTTGCTTTGATTATAATTTTGTGGTCATTTATATTTTGTTTTTTTTTGGATTTAGGTCCCTAAAGCACTTTATAGGAAAACCGTAATAAATCTTCATAAATTATATAAATATGGCAAAATAAACAAAGGTTTAATGAAGTAGCCTTCTTTCACGTTTCGGAACAAGACCTTGCCGTAATCCATTACCGTTAGCTTTCCGCCACATTTATTTCTTAGTAACTGTATTCTTGAATTTCCATCTTGAAATTTCTGTTGTGTCGACTTAGCAGACAAGAATCAAAATAATACAATTCGCACAAGGGCCAAAATGATGTATAAAAATGATAGATGATGACGGTCAACCTCGCGGGGATGATGAAAATACAATTTTGCAATTTTTTTAATCGAAAGTGAAGTTTAGACCAAAGTTCTATATTTTTAAGACTAACATTGAATAAAATCTATACATCTATACAAATATCTATACGAAGAAATAAAATTGGAGTGTCTATTTGTAACATTCAAATAACCGCTTTTTACTAAATGCATATGTATGTATACACGGAACATATACCAAAACAACATGTTATACAATTTTGTCTGTCTTTCTTTATGTTTGTTCCGGCTAATCTCTGGAACTAGTTTTTGATTCAAGAAATACTAAGCATACGGGTGTTTATTAGAACGCATTATATTTAGATACCTAAGACATGAGTCTAGTCAATAAATTCAAAGAAAAACTCTTATCTACCTACATTTAAAAATACATGAAAATTTAAGTTAAACTATTTATTTTACAAAAACTTTACAAAAACAAATCTATTTTCTATTGTTCTTGATAAAGAAATACAGCTATTTCAAGTTTTGAAATATAAAACCAATAAATGAAAAGAAGTAAGTTTTGAATCCAATTAAGGGCCAAGAACAATTTTAGTTTTTTTAATTTTAAAATTATATTTTTAAGATTTTTTGGTTAATTTAACCATCAAAGATTTTTAAGCTTATATAAGAAGCAATCCTATTACTATAAATGTGAATGTAAGTTTGTTTGTTACGCTTTCACGCTACTAAAACTACTTAACCGATCAACATGAACTTTGTACAAATATTCTTGGAGGTATAAGAAGTAACATAGGATACTTTTTTTTTAAATCCATTTTTGCTGCATACTTTTAATAGCCTTGCCGACATGTTCAATCCAAACAGTCTATATCTATATATATAAAAATGAATTGCCAAAATGTATGTACGCGCATAACTTCCGATCGGCTGCACCAAATTAAATGATTCTTTTTTATGTGTTCCTTATTGTAAGGACAAGGTTTGTGTACAAGAAAAATTAAAAGACAACGGGAAATGTCTTTTTCTTTGTCCGCGACGGGAAGCTGAGACAGATATGTAAATATGACGGTATGGCGGTACGAAGCCGGGTCAGTTAGTATAAATAGAAAAAGGAAATCTGAGAATTTATTTCAGACCCTTGTCATTTCCGTTGTAGCTTAAATATAAGAAACAGCACTGACATAAACTTGTTTGGAATATATACAAGATTATCATAGATTATTTTGCACAAACAGAATATAAAATGAGCTTATTTAGTTACGTTTTAGATATGACATTTGACGGCTTTCCTGTCCTTGTTTTTTATATAACTAGAAATATTTACTGCCTCGGTGGCCCAAGTGGTAGCGTTGGCGACTACAGTGCTTTAAGTCTCGGGTTCGATTCCCGGGTCAGACCAAATATTTGTATGATCTTCAATGGTTTGTTTCGAAGTTTGGGTGTTTTCTATGTATATACCTACATATATGTATGTATATATATACATACATATGTATATTTGTATATGCACGTATTTACAAAAAAAGTATATATATCTGATAATACATATACTTTTTTTTTGTAAATAGTATTTATATCAGTTGTCTAGTACCCATAACACAAGCTCTGCTTTGCTTGGTACTGGATGACGTTGTGTGTAGATGTCCGAAAAATATTAAAAAAATATATTTGTTGTCATTTAAGTATGTCTACTATGACCTACAACATTTATAATTATGTTTTTTATCCAAACAAACCACTTCTTAATCGCTAAGTCGTAAATGCTTCAATGTATCACTTTTATCACGCGGGCCTTTAAAGCAATCGGTTGATCGCAAAAATCCGTTATATAAGAGTAGATTGACAAAAATATTCAACAAAGTTCTCGAAAGATTTCTTTATGTAATTACGAATTATTAACCGACTTCAAAAAAGGAGGAGGTTCTCAATTCGGCTGTTTTTATATGTTTGTTACCTCAGGACTTTCGACTGGGTGAACCGATTTTGATGATTATTTTTTATTTGAAAGCTGGTGCTTCCCGCGTGGTCCCATTTCAATTTGGTCCAGTTCTTGAAGTCAGTTTTTTTGTTTATTTCTAATTGCGATTTTAATGCGCGTAGAAATAATAATACCATTGAACATAATCGTAGGATAGTTTACAAAGATTTTTTTTTGCAGGTGGTGGTGGTGCACAGTTGGGTGAGGAAAACTGCGATGCTGGGGACTTGAAAATATGTGTAAGCCTAATCCCACGTACACCTGTCGGCCTACCGAAGAACAAACATGAACTAGATGCACATTGCCAGTTAGTATACACTAATTTATTAAAAAGAAGCGCTTAGCCAAGATGCAAGTGTTTCGCGTCGTTTCTCTTTTTACAATCGCTAACGCTTCTATTCTGTTATATTTTCGGCTAAAATTTTGTTTTGGCCACGTGAATTAGCGTTGAGATCACGTTGGTAGCGTTACGTTTATAGAAAACTAAAGTATACGTTTGTGGAATGTCATCTTGGCTAGGAGGACAGTTGTGATTTAAAGTATTTTTCTTCTTTACGTTTTTTTTTTTAAACCGAAATTACCATTTAGGTTGGAAGACGTGATTGGAATGAGTGATTAAACCGAAATTTCCATTTTGTTATTCAATCACTTTTTCCAATAGAATCTTGAAATAAAATCGCCTTACGGCCGCCATACACGTTCAAGTATACTTGCGCAAATCCAGACAGACGGGCTTGCGCAAGTGTACTTGAACGTGTGTTTCGGCCTTTAGTCTGCAAAAGATACTTAGTAGCACATATAAATTAATTTACCACGTGTTGGGTACTCATATTGGTATTAAGTAAAACAAAAGTTTCTCTTTGTGTCGTAAGCCGCGGAAAACGGGGAAATAGGGTGAAATATGAGTAAAAGTTGCCTGTGGTATAGTGGATATTTATGTGCATTTATTATGGATTATCATCAAGGGGATTGTGTGGTATATTTACGAATCTTAGATCATTAAACATATGGTGTGTTACCTTTTGAAGTTATCAGGGAAAGGAATTATAAATCCAATTAGGAAAGTTAGTGAAAATCGTTTAAAACAGTTGAATGTATACTATGTACTTATGTAAAATATTTTGATATTTAGTTTACGTCACAACGGAAATGTAATACAAGCAAAAATGGCCTAATTTTAAACTTTTAAAACGTAATCACACTCTTCATAAACTCTAATGGAAAATTTCGATAAGACAAACAGCGTTATAAGCTTACGCCTGAATATGTAGATTTAGGGTATGTGTATCCTAAACCTACATACTATTTGGAGAGATTAGGCTATTTAGGATGTGACTACATTAATTGAAAATTTATCTGTTCTCTCACAGTGAAATCGCAGTAAATAGTTTTAGTAAGTCATATTACGCCTAGTTATTTTAATAGATCTCATCTACCATGGAGATTCTATTGTTACTTTTCTAAACCAAAATTTCTCGAAAAATATTTCCTAATCTCTTATTTTAGTGAAAAGATGTCTAAAATTTTATTTTTGTTGTAGATATATGTTACCGGAAATGTATGAAATCAAGGAATTGTATACAAATCCTAGGAAATGTGTACGATTCCGATACTATTTAGGAAATGTATAAAATATTGTTTGAAAAACTATTTAATACATAGATATCCTAGGAAATGTATAAATTTCCTCGGAATTGTATATAATTCCAATATCGTATTAGGAAATGTATAAAGTAAATGCTTTCTGTAATAAAACACGTTGTTAATAATATTTTTTTATTATAGCACTCATATTATCTTAATACTGTAAAATAATAATAATATGTTCATATGTTCTAACCTAACCTAAAAATAATTACCCACCAATATCTTAAATGTTTTACATTTCCAATTGCTATTTAGGAAATGTATAGATTTCCTAGGAAATGTGTAATGTGTAAGTATAATATAATTTATTTCACACATTTCCGTGCGATTTTAGGAATTACATACATTTCTTAGGAATTGTATACAATGACGGATTACATACATTTCCGTTAATATATCTATATATTAGGTCTTTACCTATGAAATAGCCGTTTTGTATGCAATAATTGAAAGTACTTAATTTTTCAAACTTTTTTATTTCTGTTATTCGAAGTAATCACCCATGCAATCGACGCATCTTTGCCAACGCATTGGCAGTTTATTGATGCCCTTCTTGTAAAAATCAGCTGGACGGGAGGCTACAAACTCTTCAAAGGCATTTTGTACTGCCTCTCGGGAATTGAATTTTTTACCCACTAAAAGTATGGCGGATGAGGGAGAGCTTCCAACCTCAGCTCTTGCAGCTTGAAGACAGTCTGTTGCGCAGTATGGGGTCGCGCGTTGTCGTGAAGCAGCTGCAAGAGCTGGGGTTGGAAGCTCTCCCTCATCCGCCATACTCACCAGACCTTGCACCTACCGACTATGACTTTTTCCAAAATGTAGACAACTTTTTAGTGGTTAAAAAATTCAATTCCCGAGAGGCAGTACAAAATGCCTTTGAAGAGTTTGTTGCCTCCCGTCCAGCTGATTTTTACAAGAAGTGCATCAATAAACTGCCAATGCGTTGGCAAAGATGCGTCGATTGCATGGGTGATTACTTCGAATAACAGAAATAAAAAAGTTTGAAAAAATAAGTACTTTCACTTATTGCATACAAAACGGCAATTTAATGGGTAAATACCTATTATTACATAACGTCCATTTTTAGTGTGACTTAATTTTAGTCAATCTATGACATTTAGATCGTCGTTTGACAAGACTATACTCATTTTTATTGATTTTTAATTTAGTTTAGAGAGTTTCCGACTGACGTTTATGACTTAGCACAACAGAACAGAAATATTTACTAACGCTTCTTACCGCTTATTTTTGAACCTTACAAGCCTTTAAAATTTAATGTTATTCATTCAGGATAAGCAATAACTTACAGTCCAATGGCTCAATAATATTATTGATGTAAGAAAATGCAGTAAACCTTCCTAATAATTTGGGCACACATTCTTATGTGTTCATCCTAAGTTCGTAATGATAGTTAATAAATAAATTGATTTTTATATATAAGAAGATTTAGAATAAGCTACATTATACTTACTACCTAACATAATAAATCTAAAAGTAATTCAGTCTGTATGTAACGCTTACACAGCTTAACTGCTGAACCAATTTTTATAAAAATTTGGCATGGTGATACAAGATTGGTTCTTCAGGCAGAGCATAGGCTATTTTTTAACCGACTTCAAAAAAGGAGGAGGTTCTCAATTCGACTGTATTTTTTTATGTTTGTTACCTCATAACTTTTGACTGGGTGAACCGATTTTGATGATTCTTTTTTTATTTCACAGCTGGTGGTCTTAAAAATTAATAAATAAATTCAAATAAGTCTTCAAATTGCATTATTAGTATGTGCGCGACAAATTGACGAATAACTCAATATCACGCTAACCGATTTCGATGATTCTTTTTTATTTCAAAGCTGGTGCTTCCCATGCATTTAAATTTGGTCCAGATTCGGTTTCAAGTCGGTTTTTTTTTGTTAAAATTTGTGATTATTTATTTCCATAGCCTACATACACGTGGACGAAGCTACATGAAAAATCAAGTGTGATGTAAAACAACATCTCATATAAAGATTTCTTGCACAATGAGATGGAAATGTGACATTTAGGGCAAGGATGAAAAGTTTCTTCACTTTATCCCGTTTAATGTAATGCTTTCTAATGAGCAGGCCGCAGAAAAAGCTGTGTTTAATCTGGGACGAGTGTTACTAAGCAGTGTTATTGCGGGTCAGGGCGCGAGTAACGGCTCGTAAACATAGCAATGTACTTCACTCTCGAACTTCGACCCAATTCAAATATGTGAACCGAATTTGCCCTTTGATTGTTCAGCCCTGTTCCATTCCATTCTTTCTGAAACATTCCATTGTTTCAGTTAAGAATGCACGTCAATAGAAATACATTTTGATGGTATATTTACTTATTTCTAATTGTAAGATTGAAAATAAAGATATTTCAGGTGTGTATAAAAATTTGCATGAATTCAAACTCAAAAAGATTTTATTCATATAGGCACTTATTTTACAGGCACTTATGAATAGTCAATATTTAAAATTTAAAAATCGAGTGATTCTAGTAGCCAGTTCCCAGTGCAGCCTACCCTTCATGGAGAAGAATCTGGCAAGAAACTCCATTGCTGCTCCTTTTAAAAAATAATAATATGGTTTACATTTTTTTTTTACTGAGAGACTTGAATGAGAACGAAGTCGACCAAAGATAACAAAACAAAAGGTTTGGAGTCCCAGCCATGAGTTAACCAATCATGCGCCGTAATTACATAAAGCTGCAAGATTTTCATATTGTGAGACTTATTATAGACTTATGGAAAATATAATCCAAATAGCAATTTCACTCACAGTCAAATTTAAAAAGATGTCCAAATATAAAATAACCATGAACGGTTCTTATGGGTCAATCTATCTACACTAACGTTATAAACGCGAAAATTTGCAATATATGGATGGATGGATGGATGTTTGTTACTCTTACACGCAAAAACTACAGAACGGATTTGGATGAAACTTTACAGTAATATAGTTTATACATCAGAATAACACATAGGCTACTATTTGCCGCGATAACCGACATATACGCGGGCGGAGCCGCGGGCAACTACTAGTAATATATATAACTCTTGTGTCGTGTTGTTACACACGATGTAGGTACTTCGAAATTATCTAACCGGTTTTCACGTTTTTTTTTATTGTGTTGCTGGCGTGCCTAAGATAGGATAGTTAACATCACGCTTAGGAGCCGAGCATGATTGAAAAAAGATGCAGACGATGTTGTGGGGGTCCGCTAGTATTTTTATGTGTAGTATTTCAACTGGGCAACATTAAATACTAAAACCAATTTTAGTTTAAAGTTGATTTTATTTCTTTAGTTAAATATTTGTAGAATTGCAAACTCTGAAATGATTGTTGCTAGTTGGTCATATAAATTAGTTCAACACTGATGAATGTACGTATTTACCATTTCAGTAATTACATTTTGGTCCCAATGCGATTTATGGCTAGAAACTAAACGCAATTAGTACGATCGCTAAAATGTGTTAGGTTTCTACTAAATTACGACATCAAATATTTATGACTGATGAATTCTATAAAAAATCTTATTGATAATTTTATTAACCAAGGGCCGTCCACTGCTGAACAAAGTTCTTCCCCAACGAGCGCCAACTATCCCGGTCTTGGACAATCCGCATATAGATGCTGGCAGCCACTTTCTTTAAATCGTCGGTCTGTCGCTCTACACTTCTTTTGCCTGATCGCGGTCTCCACTTCAGCACAATTCGGCTCCAGCGACCATCGGTTTGTCTGGGAACATGACCGGCCCATTTTCACTTCAGCGTACTAATTCTTTTGTGCATCTTCAGTCCCACATGTTTTGAAAAAAAGACTTAAGTTAAGAATTTCTTCCAGGTCCTGCAGACTCCGCCAGGATGACTATGTAGACGATGACGACAAATTGCAAGTGTGAAGTGAGATATCAGCCATTGTAATTGATTCCCTGTCCATTCCAATCGTGCGCCTTAAGACGACTTCCAAGGCACTGGTACAGTTTCGGAGATATAACGCCTTTCTGTCTTACCCCTCGATGCAATTAGATTGGCCTTGTGCTCTTTTTGTACTTGGAACTTCAGCTTTATAGAAGCATCTCATTACTTGACATTTCGACAGTCGACCAGTCATCTCCGCATGGATTACAAGACAGCCCAGGTCTCAATGGTATCGAAGGCTTTCTCGTAGTCCATACGCTAGGCAGAGAGGCTGATTATTTTACTCTGTCTTCTCAATTATTTGCTCAAAAGTGCGTATGTCTCCGGTACCTTCAGCCTTTTCGAAACCCAACTTGCTCCATTGGCTAGAAGTCATCAAATATTTTAACAAGACGATTCGTAATGACCCTCGAAAACAACTTATACACATGGGTCAGGAGTGAAATTGGGCGGTAGCTCTTAAGTAGGCTTTTGTCTCCTTTCTTGAAGAACAACAATAGTAAAAAGTAAGTGTAGTGACAGTATGAATGATGGAATTAAATACTTTTTAAGAGCTCTACTAATATAGAAGCTCCACCAGCCTTTATGAGCTTTGATGTAATTTCGTCTTCACTTGGAGCTTTTTTGTTGTGGAGTTGTCCGAGTGCCGTTCTAATCTCGCTCAGATTGGTGTCGACAAGCTCGTCGAATAATTTTATGCAACTAAAGTATTGCAAAAAAAGCTAATGTAATACGTCGTCATCTACATCTATTGTTGAAGTACATTTATACATTACCCGTGTTTAGACTGATGATAGAAGTTTCTTCAGTTAATTCTCGCCTTCTCTATATGTATAAACCAACTACTTCAAATCTTACGTTGATCCAATAAGATTCTGTTAAAGGTATAGAAACGAATATCTACCAATGTAGGTAAATGGATATGTAATTATAGCTTCGCCACAATAATTTCAGTTATATCCCAAAATTGAAAGCTTGAGAACAACAGCACATTATGTCGGTGTGAATAGGCTTAAAACTTCCCCAATTATGTGTTACCCTCACGTATGCCAATAAACGAAAAAGTTTTTTCATCTCATGTTGAGGAGTTATTGTATTACATTATGTATCTTGGTATAAAATGGTTATGGAGGAAGAAAAGTTTTTTGAATGTGTATTTATTACTAATGGTGCACACAGCCGTTACTAAAGATAAATTAGGATTGTTGTGTGTGTAATCAAAAAAGAACTGTTGGATTTGGACGTACATTGTTTTCGTTAAACTCTACTCGTTCCTACTGCGCTGAATCTTGTGAGTTCGAACGCCACATTGGACCACACTTTGTGTGATACGAAATTATAGTTCTGAGTCGTGGTGTTGTGTCCGTCTTAAGTATGTTTTTGTAAAGTCCCACACGACACAGGATAGTATATTCATAGTGCGGGAGTAATATTCGGGAAAAATTCATCCTCTAGGGGTGGAATTTCAAAAATTCCTTTCTTAGTGCTCACTTACGTTATATAAAGAACCTACATCCAAAATTTCAGTATTCTAGCTTCAGCGGTTTGGGGTGTGCGTTGATCTCTGGGTATGTCAGTCAGTCAGTCAGTCACATTACTCTTTATTTATATATAGATAGATAGATAACTATATGTATATCAAGAAATAACTATTTCATCTGGGTGTACTTAGTTTTCGTTAAAGTCTTTGCTCCATCTGCGCTGAGTGTTGTGTGTTAGAACCCCACATGGGACAAAACTTTGTTATACACAAATTGTTGTTCTGAGTCTTTAGTGTAGTGTCCGTCTTATGTAATAAAGTCCCCCGTGACAATTGATTTATTATTAATGCGGACGTTCTCTTTTTTAAAAGAAAATAATGATAAGATTATAACAAGTAAATAGTAGATAAGTACATAATATGTTGTTCAATTTTATTTCATTCTGAATGACCAGTAAAAATATCACCGTTAAAGTAAGAAAGATAAAAGCTGACCAATCTTTCCTTTTCAATAAGGATGACTTTTTCTGACAAGTTCCTTTTGCGTTAGGCGTCGTTATCGTATGAAAACCGTCAGCACATTTAAAACCTGTCATTTAATCGAAGTTTAAGTAATTGCCAATAAAGATTCCTTTACTGCTCATCAAAGCTGAATTTTCTTTATAAGTGCTAATGAAAAATAAATTTAATTTCAGAATCTCTCGTTATATCTGAGTTGTAGTATGACGATAAGTGATTTTCTTTTTTTTTTTTTTTTTTTTTTTTATGGAATAGTCCGGTAAACGAGCAGACGTATCGCCTGATGGTAAGCGATACCGCCGCCCATGGACACGTGTAACACCAGAGGCGTCACAAGTGCGTTACCGGCCTTTGGGGGATGGGGGGGAGATAGGGGGAGGGGTTGGGGTATGGGCCTCCGGTATCCTCACTCACCCGGTGAAACACAGCGCAAGCACTATTTCACACCGGTTTTCTGTGAGGCCGTGGTATCACTCCGGTCGAGCCGGCCCATTCATGCCGAAGCGTGGCTCTCCCACGTGGCTCTCTTCTCTAAAATATTAGAATAAAAATGGCCTTCAATGACTTTACGCACAACACGGAATTAAATAGCACTCAAACTCTGAAGTCTTTGAATAGGCACTTCGAGAATCTATAAAATATAATTTGTTTTGAAAGAACGCAATCTTATAAAATAACGGCTTAGCCAAAACGTGATCTGATTGAAGTTACTGTAAACTTTCTTTAATAGCTATAAAAACATTCATTACGCAAATTGCTGGCTGCCTTTGGAGATAGTTTTTTTTGTACCTATTCGTAATTTGATTTTCTTAATACTCTAAATATCATAGTCGACATTTGTGTCGTATTTATACATAGTAATTAAATATTTATAGATAAAAATGTTGAGTTGATATTTAAAGGCTTCAAAAAGTTCTACACTGATTGATTCTTTTATTACGTTAATATGGATGGTTGGTTCGGAAACAATATAAATTCTAGGGTTTTTTCGTTTAATTCTAAATACACACAACGCCATCTAGTCCCAAGCTAAGCAGAGCTTGTGTTATGAGTACAAGACAACTCGGCTAGTGGCAGACTATTTAGAGGGGCGTACCGTCGTGTACGAGGACCGAGAGGGCGTCTTGAGACGGCGACCCATGTCGTGCGGCGTTCCGCAGGGGTCTGTCCTTGGACCACTCCTGTGGAACGTGGGATACGACTGGGTCCTACGAGGTTGACTCCCCATCGGGCTGGGCGTAATTTGTTACGCCGATGACACTCTTGTCACAGCCCGGGGGGCGAACTTCCAAGAGGCGGCGCGCCTGGCCACCTGGGGTGTTTCTCTGGTGGTCGGGTGCATCGAGGCGCTGGGCTTATGGGTGGCCCTGGACAAGACGGAGGCCCTATTATTTCATGGGCCCCGTCGTGGTCCGCCCCCCGGCGCCTCCATAGAGGTCAACTCGGTCCTCGTACCGGTTCGGGCCCAGATGAGGTATCTGGGCCTGATCCTCGACGGTAGGTGGCTCTTCGACGAGCACTTCCGACAGCTTGGTCCAAAGCTGGTCGGCGCTGCCTCTGCCCTTGGGCGACTCTTGCCCAATTTGGGTGGAGCCAGCGACGCAACGCGACTCCTCTACACGGGGGTGGTCCGGTCGATGGCGCTGTATGGTGCACCGGTGTGGGTGGCGGCTCTGACTGCCCTAAATAAGGCCCGCCTCTGGCGGCCTCAGAGGGTATTGGCAGTCAGAGCCATACGCGGATACCGCACGGTGTCAACCGAGGCGGCGTGCGCCCTGGCCGGAACACCCCCGTGGGATTTGGAGGCGGAAGTGCTCGCCGAAGTTTATCGACGGGTGGCTGAATATCGGGCGGAGTATGGCTATCGCCCTCCGCCCGAAGAGGTACGCGAGTGGCGTGAAGCCGCCCGTCGAGCCACTATGGCTAGATGGTCGTTCCGGCTGGAGACTCCACGCTTTTGGAGAGCTTCCACGGCTTTGCCGCCGTGGAAGCTCTCCAGCCGGTCATCCTCGAGTGGGCAGGGCGGCAGCACGGGACCCTTTCCTTCCGACTGACGCAGGTCCTTTCCGGGCATGGCTGCTTCGGGAAGTACCTGCACTCGGTCGGTAGGAGGGAATTGAGTCCCGCCTGCCACCACTGCGACTGCAATGAGGACTCGGCCCTGCATACGCTGGGGATCTGCCCTGCATGGGCGTCGCAGCGCCGGGCCCTCATTGCAGTCATCGGAGGAGATCTCTCGCTACCGGCCGTCATACGCTCCATGGCCGGTAGCGATAGCAGTTTTACCGCGGACGCAACCTTCTGCGAAGAAGTCATTTGAGTGAGTGTGGCCGCGGATGGTCGGGACGGGCTTTCCCCTCCATCCGCTCTAGTGGCCACCCGCGAGGGGGCGACGTACGCGTGTGCCGTACGTCGCCTAATTGAGAGTTATAACAGCAGATGGTGCCCGCTTTAGTGCGGGCAAGCGCTGGGAGGGGTCCGGACGTGTTTATAACTGCAGTTCCCGGATTCCTCCCTTCACAGGCGCAGAGTGGCACACCGTGTGGTTTTAGTCGGTTCGAGTCCGACACACCACCCCGCCGCAAGCCCCGGTGGGGTGACGGTCCGAGGGGATTTCCACAGGTTAAAAAAAAAATGGGTACAAGACAACTGATATAAATATATATATACTTTTTTTTGTAATACATACATATTATACATAGACCACAACAACACCCAAACTCCGAAACAAATATTTGTAGGTCATACAAACATTTGATCCGACCCGGGAATCGAACCCAAGACCTCATGATCAGCAGTTGCACACGCCAACCGTGAGACCAACGAGGCAGTATATACACACATCAAAAGTGTCTAGGGATCAAGCATTTGTATGCGGATTTCTTGAGATTGAGATGTGGCTTTGTAATAAATTTATGATTTTATAAATTTATATGGATCCTTTTTGGTGCATTTCATAATTTGAATCAGGAACTGTCAATCAAATTCGAGTAAAAGATGAAAATCAGCAGTCAATATTTTCCCTATAAAAACATACAACGCATTGAAGACATTATTAGTGCTACTGTTTCCCTACTACTGATTAAAACCAACGTTATTATGGAGCGGGGGTTATTATGGACGTCATTTAAGCAGGGAAAAAATGCTCAGAGCCGTGGGAATGATAGAAGCTGGTTCCCGGCAACGTACTGTGGCTTTAGCTCTGAATACAAGTCAGAGTGTTATCAGTCGACTTTGCACACGTTACCGAAGCACTGGTACCGTGGCTGAGCGCCATGGAGGACGGTATCGCTGCACCACACGGAGACAAGACCGATACATTCAAATCTTAACTCGAAGAGCTCCAACAATAACCGCCATGATGTTAGCCGTGAGGCTTCATCACTCTTCAGGGAACTTAATTAGCTACCAAACAGTCAGAAACCGCTTGCATGAAGTGAACCTTCATTCCCGAAGACCGCTACGGGTACCACCTATAGCAATGCACAATCGTAGGATTCGATATCAATGGGCTCTTGAACACAGAAATTGGGCAGAAGAACAATGGCGTTTCGTGTGCTTTTCTGATGAGTCTCGTTTTGGTATGAGACCGGATACAAGACGTATACGACACTGGAGAACCCCTGGACGCCAACAGCGATTAAAATCCTGCCAGGAAGTCCATCCTTATAGTGGTGGAACCATCATGGTATGGGCGGGTATTTGGATCGGCGGAAGAACTGAGTTGATTTGGATCAGAGGCAACCTCAACGCTCCAATTTATGCTGAGACGATTGTATCAGACGTCATCGTTCCTCTACAAGTGCAAATCGGTCCCTTATTTCAGTTAATGCATGATAATGCACGACCGCACACCGCAAGAGTTGTAAGACAGACTCTCGCCGCAGCTAACATCAATGTCCTGCCCTGGCCTGCTCAGTCGCCAGACTTGAACCCGATTGAGCATGCATGGGATATGCTACAGAGAAGAGCTCTGCCGAATATGGAGGGTAGTAGACCTTTTTTTGTTGTTGCAACGAACATGGGCGGCCATTCCACAGCGTGATTTGGATGAACTCATTTTGAGTATGCCAAACCGATGTTCTTGTGTTGTTAGTGTTCGCGGTAGAAACACGGATTATTAATTGTTTAAGTTACCTAATAAAATTTTAAAGAAAACTGTTATTTCAGTCTTTTTTTCGAACTTTAATGTTAGTGGTTCAAATGTCAAAAATCCCTTTATTAGGAAAATGGCAAATTTCTTTATTAATGCAAAGGTGACTTGGTTTATCGTTACTGTGACAAACGAAAACACTTTATTTGATGAATCCTTAAAGAACATTTTAATTAATATCAATCAGGAGAAAAGTTATTGCAAAAATATATGTTGATCCCTAGACACTTTTGATGTGTGTATAATATATGCATCTATTACACCTATAAACATTTCTTTTGAAGTACTCTATCCATTACTGAAAACTGCATTAAAATTTGTTGAGTACTTTAAAAGATCTAAGCGCACAGACAGCGGAAGCGACTTCATTTTTATACCATGTAAAGATAGTGTTATTAAAATCTCAGATATACCTTACTAATTGTGTTTTTATTTTGTTCTAGAGCCTACCAGACAGGGATGGTATGTATGGACGCATGGATCAAACGGTGCTTACCTACGGACGGGCAGAAATTACTACAACAACAAATAGGGGGAGCTCGGGCACTGATGCGGTTTCTGTGCACAAATGACACTGCTCTCCGAAGAGGTTAGTTAACTTTATTTCTACATTTTTGTCATAATTAATACAGATGCACATTATTTTTTATGTGACAACGTCTTATAATTCGATGGAGCCGGCTGCACGCACGAAAAAACATGACTCATGCGGCGTTACCTGACGACATGCGGCGCTACCTCGCTCTGAGGCGTTCCATTTAGGGCTTGAAGTGCGAAGAAGCGAGAGATAGATGCGGCGCTTCATTTCATCAATGTTTCGTTATGACGTTGTCACGTTAAACTATCGTCCGTAAACAGACTTTTTTAGAATTATATCCTATATCGCGTGGAATTTGTAAACATACAAGGAAGAGACACAAAGAATACTTTTCAGACTCAGAAGAACAATCACATAAAATGTATCTCTAATGGGGATTAACCCTAAACACTGCATAGTCTGAGGCGAGTCTCACAAATTTTCTAATTTATAATATTAATAGGATAAGGTTATTAACGAGCTCTTACCCGCCGGTGTGTATAACGGATATCGTAGTAAAAAGTAGTGTTTGTATTATTCTGATTCTTATCTAGTACAAATATATATATATATATATATATATATATATATATATATATATATATATATATATATATATATATATATATTATATAATCTGAATCTCGCAAACGGCTCTAACGATTTTCATGAAATTTAGTTTTAGGGGCTAAACCGATCCGGCTAGGATTCATTTTTAGAAAATTTACCAAAAAAAATATCGAGCAAAACTCGGTCATCAAAGTGCTTACTGTAAAGTTTCATATAAATACTCAGAAACTTTAGCATTTATCATTTTAGAAGTAAAGAATATGAAATCTTAGACTGTAATAGTCTTCCACATAGCAAGTATGCTTTGGTTAAAAAGGAGGTAAAATAAAGCTCTGTAAACAAAAAGATAAATAAAATTCCTTAAAGTTATGATAAAAGATAGGCAAGTATTTTCTTTTCTAAAAGCAGACAATACTTTTCCTAAATTGTTTGCATACGCCTACAATTTCTCATGATTTGACATTTTATTCAGCTGGGTATTGCTGAATAAAGCTGAAAAAAAATGTGCCTCTGATTTGTGTTAATAAGTAGTACTTAGATAATTTGTTTTACAAAATATTCTTAAAAATATATTAATATTTCATTTAAATGCAATGCTGAGAAGAAAATAAGCTTTTTTACATGTATGGGGTATCTCGTACGCTAAAATAAACAAGTAAATAATGGTGACCCTGAAAAGAAAACAACAAAGACTATAAATATATATGTAATTCCTCCTCCAACTGATTTCGGCCATGGCGACCTCTTCGACTCCTAACCAGATCTCCGCTGATGCGAGCGAAGGTCTTTAGCATATATGTTATTTATTCGATTAAAATCATTCAAATTTTCCGCTTGTTAAATGTCTGCAATGATCTCTAGGGATGCTCACTAAAGGAAAGTTGTCGACGATGTTATGAATGTTATTAAAATATAATAACTGGAATTGCCCATGTTGGTTAAAATATTTAACTTTAATCACGATTAGTGATATTGTTTACATGATAGACCTTGGCAAAATTCATTGCTATGCAGACGACAGCACAGTTCACGGGCAATATTTTGGACACTTTATAACCAATCTAGCAGATATGGAAGAAAAACCACAGAAGCTTGTCACTCCGGGCAAGCTCTTCTTTATAAGACCCAGGATCGGTCCTGTGTGGAATACTGTTTTCACCTTTGCGATGGATCCGCACAGTACTTGCTGGACGCAGACTCTCGATCGCTTGCAGCGGCGAGCAGTCTACATTATCAATAGTACCGAAGTTGTGTAGCTTCTAAGGCAGTCCTCTTTCGCCTTTATTATGGAGAGTAATCTGCCGAGCTTTTCCAACTGGTCCCTCCTTTTCCCTTCCTTTACATGACACCACGTGCTGGCTTTGGAAGTCACCGTTTTAGAGTAGCCGATATACACTCTCAAATTACACGGTTCGGCTCTTCCTTCCTGTGTCGATCAGTTATAACCTGGAACTCACTACCAGAGCACGTGTTTCCCTCTCACTATGATCCCGGATCCTTTAAGCAGGGCGTGAAAAAGCATCTCACTTGGCCACCTTAGTGTGGGTCACCATGCTGCATTGTCTAAATTCGCAATGAGGATGGTGACCACCTCTCTTGGACTCATGCTTTCCATAAGTCAGAGTAGAGTCATTTTGACAGTTACAATACAAACATTTCCTGTTTTTTGTTATTATTATTTATTTAGTACATTTACATAAAAGTCACCGGTTGAACTAGTAGCCGCCCCAAATAATCTTGGGAGTAATAAAGGCTAGGAAGATGATTTACATAAAAGTTATTAATATTTGAAGTTCCTCACCCCTGAAAGAGTATTATTTATAAAACTTATCAATTTTAAAAGTGAGCTCTCCCTCTTACGGTAAGTCAATTGCTTTGAGTCACTCCTCCGGAAACCAATAAATTCGCTCACTGGTATAGTCTTCCCGTGTGGTACCGGATTAAGAATACGGATTGTCACTACCCCTATTTATTTCATGAGTGTCGTAAGAGGCGACTAAAGCTGGGTCTCCACCGAACAAAAGTTGTCAATTTTTGAGTTGTCAACACGTGTTGGTGACAAAAGTTTCTGTAATTTCCTTGTGTTAGCAACAAAAATTGTCAACAAATGTTGAGAACAGTGTTTCCGTTTTTGGCGTTAAACGTCAAAAGAATACGCTTGTTGTAAATATTTATTGGCTCTATGGTGACGCTTATTTCCAATACTGTGGGAGAGCCACGCTTCGGCATGCATGGGCCGGCTCGACCACAGTGATACCACGGCATCACAGAAAACCGGTGTGAAACAGCGCCTGCGTTGTGTTTTACCGAGTTGGTGAGGATACCGCAGGCCCATACTCCAAGCCCCTACCCCATCTCCCTCCCCATCCCCCAAAGGCCGGCGACGCACTTGTGACGCCTATGGTGTGGCGGCGGTAATCGCTTACCATCAGGCGATACGTCTGCTCGTTTGCCCAATATACCTACCATAACAAAAATGTTGGCGACTTGGTGTAGACACAATGGAAACAAAAGTTGGCGATTTTTTGAAGTGTTGCAAGCAGTTGGAAACACTGAAATTACCAACAATTTTGGTGGAGACGCGCCTTAAGGGAGCAAACTATACAGGACAACATCGCTCCAAAGAGAAGGAAAGCTTGAAACGAACTCTATACCGACTCGTTTGGCCAGTGTGGTATACTTAGTGGGGTGAAACCTCCTTTCCATGCAGAGGCTCATACCCATCAATGGACTATTAAAGGCTGTTGATGATGATGAAATTTGCTGCTAGATGTAAAGCAATGAATTTTTTTTTAAGATTGATTTCGCTGTAGTCCAGCCGGTTGATTCGAGTCGCCCCATGATCGACGTATGGCTTTCCAAAGTACAGAATTAGAAAATTGATAATATCCTCGTGCTATTTTTGATCTTTAAGTGTTTCGTTAACAGTAGATGGGAATAACAAAATGTTTGTGTGATACTTTTAAAAAGTGAATCTCTTTATAAAATTATTGTAAAATTTTGATACTTCAATGATGTAAAATTAAATTTATTTGAAGTTCGTTGCAAACATAAAAAATACGCTTAAACAAACTAATACTTTAAAATATCTACTAATATTTACATTGTTAAAATATTTTTTTCCAATATTAGATCCAGTAAGTATACAAGGCAAAATCAAAACTATTGAATGATTTTTTTCGAAAGAATTAATGCCTTTCTGAAAATATTCACAAACTAAATAGATAAATATTTACTTAATGTTCAGTACATCATACTTAAACAAATTTATATTATTTATCTTTGGAAACTTAAAATATTTAATAGAATATACTTACTTGGATTTTGATTCGAATAAAGATATTCTAGTCTAGGCACATATTGATGAATTTATAGAAGTCGTCTAATGACACGTTTCACCTGGGTGGGATATTTTTATATTAGAAACACTGGCAATGTGGAACAACTAAATTTTAGTACGAGTATATTGGAAGCTTTTGAGTACGTTGAAAGTACATACTAAATGAAAATATGGTACATGTTATTGTGTTATCGGGAATTAACGAGAATAA
Organism: Diaphora mendica; assembly: GCA_949125395.1. Lineage (NCBI taxonomy): Eukaryota > Metazoa > Arthropoda > Insecta > Lepidoptera > Erebidae > Diaphora > Diaphora mendica. The sequence continues at coordinate 30,997,559 of OX421311.1, forward strand.
ACATATAATGTTGACGGGAAATAACGCACTCACGATCGGTTTCAAGTTTTTTTTAAAGTTTTTTTTATCCTTTGAAATGCTTAAATGAAATGTTCACGCATTTTAAAAAAATGTATCTCTAACCTTAGATACGTGAGTGCATTGATTTGACTTGCATTTTGAAACTGATAGGAGTATCGGAAAAGTAAATCTTACCGTTCACAGAGAATGGAAATAAATTCATGCGTTTTTTTTATTTCATAGCTCATTGTAGAACTTACACTATCTAATAGCGTATCACTGTGTTGCTCACAATAACCTTCAAAACTATCTAACCGATTTGCACGTTTTTTTTAATTATTTTTAATTTGACTGCGGGGTTGGCCTAGTGGTTTAAGCGGCCGCCACGCCGCTTTCCACTGCACCAAATGTAGTGGGTTCAAACCCCACATGGGACAACACTTTGTGCGATCCACAAATTGTTGTTCTGGGTCTGGGTGTTCTTTGTGTCCGTTTCATGTATGTTTGTAAAGTCCCCGAGACACAGGATATACACTCATTTGCAAAAAAAGGGCGGTTTCGATTTTCTTCCTGGCTGAAAAAAATAAAATACCAAAAAGGTTTTAATCATTTGAACATGTTACTGGCCAGTTATAAAAATGCCATAATGTTTATAAGAGTACATTGACTGAGCCTGGATTTCAAAGAAAACAACTTTTAACTACATTTTGTGGCGCGAATTCCCTATAGTTAATATCGACTCTAATTAACTTTTTGTCAATTTTTATTAAATTATCTGATGTCCTTGACATTTAAAAGTTTTGTTATTGCTGTTTAGCAATCTCGAAAATGGTAGATAAAGTGATAAAAGCGAGCAAAATTATTGCGCTGCTTGAAGAAGGTTGCAGCCAATGCTTCGTGGCTCAGAGGCTAAATGTGAGTCGTGCGACAGTTCAAAGGACCTGGCAGCGCTATCAAGAGACCGGTTCCGTCAAGAGAAGGCCTGGTTCTGGCAGAAAGACATGTACCGAACCCCGGGATTATCGTTTTCTAGTTAGTCAAGCGTTGAGAAATCGCAAATCTTCTTATGTGGACCTCAAGAACAGCCTCGAAGAAGTAAGAAATGTACAAATTAGTCTATGGACGGTCAGGAGGAGGCTTCTCGCTGCTAATATACACAGTCATCGCCCGGCACGCGGTCCTAAATCACTCCGTGGATATCGAGTTGCCAGGCTTAGCTTCGCTCGAAATTGTGTGTCATGGACTCATGAAGACTGGGATAGGGTATTGTTCTCCGATGAAGCCAGGATATCTCTGCATGGTGAAGACTGACGTCGGCGAGTGCTACGTAGACGAGGAGAACGCTTTGCCGAGGCATGTTTTGAAGAAATCACACCTTATGGAGGGGGCTCTGTTATGTTTTGGGCAGGAATAAATTCTATGGATCGTACGGAGTTAGTCTTCATCGAAAACGGTGACTGACTGGACACCGGTACATAACGGAAGTTCTAATTCCTTATGCACAACCCGCTTTAACCGCTCTTGGCGAAAACTAAATTTTTATGGACGACAACGCTCGCGCCCACCGGTCTGGCGATGTGGAAGCGTATATGCTAGAAGTCGAAATTCGTCGTTTGGACTGGCCAGCTAGAAGTCCGGACCTCAATCCCATAGAGCATGTCTGGGACGTTCTGAAGCGACGAGTGAGATCAGTGTAGCCGGCTCCGCAGACCATCAGAGAGCTAAAGAATGTGATTACCGCGGAGTGGGAACGTATTCCCCAAGAAACCATAAAAAATATACTCGCTAGCATGCCCAGACGAATGCAAGCCGTGATTTCAGCAAGAGGGGGTCACACTCAATACTAAACTTTTATCTGCTTTTAACGTTTTCAAGAAAAACAAAGAAATTAACGCGTTTCATTTTTATTTAGCGAGCAGGTACAATAATAGTGTTTTGAGCTTAAACATTATTTCTCAATAATTTAATCAAAATGCTAGATAAAACTGATGAAAACTATTGCTTCCTAATTAATTTATAAAATTCTGAGGATAACAATACCTAAAATTGTCAAACAAACTAATAGTAACTATAAAATATTTCTTTGCCTAAGTGCCCGTTTTTTTGCAAAAGAGTTTATATTCCTAATGAGGGAGTTCTTTTAAAAAAAAAATGTTTTGGTGGCATGCCTAAGATGGGATAGATAATATCCCGCTTAGACCCATACAAGCCGAACATGATTGAAAAGAGACGCAGACGAAGCTGCGTCGATCGGCTAGTAACACTATCTATCTGGACTTATGGCCATGATAGGTCAGCCCTGGATAAGTTCTACATCATCTTTAAGTATTACAAGTGATTCCATTTTCGTACTGTTACATATTAATTACACATAGAAGTATAATTTCAAATATACATATTCATGAAGACAAATATTTGCTCATTCAGGAATGAAATCGACCGTTTACATCACAGTAATGCCCTACGCCTCGCCGCGTAGACCGTTATCATGTCATTGTAGATGATTACTTTTTACAATAACGCTTTTATTACATTTCATTTTTCCTAACGATAATTGTTTGTCCAGAATTTTTGAAGGAGCCTACATGTTGGGGCCGAGTTTCCCCCGACTGGACCAAGTGCGTTGACGAGTTACAAGTGGCCGTAAGAGAGAGTACAGATCGAGCTCAACAACTCACCTACTTCAACAAGAACGCAGAATTATGCTGGTAATTAATTTTGTTTAACTTACAATTAAATTCTTACCCTGACTGTTGAATAATGGCAGTAAACAAAACAATGAAAGGAGAATGCTTAATAGAATTAAAATTAAAACCCCAAAATACGATTAATGGGATTGAAATTTTGATATTCGATATTATAAATTTTAATGGTTAATTTTTAATCTGTCAAGCTGTCAAACGTGTAGTTACATTATTTGATGTTGACATTCGTGAATTCATCCTCTTCCTCTTTTCGACTAATAGTAATCTTGTTCGATCTGGTGTGACTTCTTGCCTGCTGTTTTCTTGATGTCATCATCCCATCGCATCTCTGTTTTCCCCGTGAAACCTCTTTGGCCCCAGTCTCCGCTCGACTCTCTTAATAACTCTTCTTGGGAATGTAAGATAAAGAAAAAATATAGATCGGAGAAACGAAAAAAAAAAATGAACAAAGGAATTTAAGTAAAAGATATCTCAAAAAGTCTCAGAGAAACATGACTGAAGCTGCAGTACCTCAAAGAGGCCGGTGTTACATACCCGTAGTTTAGTTATGTATCTGTGACTTTAGCGATGAAATTTCTTATCTAGATACGCGGTAGCGTGTCAAGCCAAGTTCAAGCAAAGGAACTGGCTAGCCAGCGCCGAGTGTAATATTACACGAACCACTTGGTGCCGCTTTTGACCCTTCTATAACTCAAAACCTCTTTAACGTAAACACATAAAACTATGTGTGTTTAATTATATCCATAAGGACATCTAGAAGCCCAAATTTTTAAGTCTAAGTCAAATCTAACCTACTTTAAGATCTAAAATTTTAAATAACAGCAATTGTGATAGGTATCCAATAAAGCAAAGAAATAGAGTTTAATACTTGTTCATAATTTTATTTTGTTCCTATAAATACATATTTGGATTTTGCATAGAACTTGGCGTTCATTTAGATCTCCATTCTTTTTGCGACGAAGCCCACAGCCAAGCATAATTTTTGTATTGAACTTGGCTCTCCTTTTTTACATTTATGTTTATGGTGGTTACTTTTTACAACACCAACTTACAGTAGATAGTAGAAATGCCAATGATATTGAACTCTAATCTTTTGCACCATGCGCCGATGACTAAGTATGCTCAAGACAATGTCGGAACATACCGATCTGTTTACATGTTCTTTGAGCGAATTCACAAGAGTTTCGTATTGGTCCATATGTTACTTTTTGAAAATATTAGGTCTTTACCTATGAAATTGCCGTTCTTCAGTACTGGTAATTTCAAATAAAAAAAAAGTTTGTAATGGCTGTGTATTCTAAATTCAAATTAATTTTGTTTTAAAACCATGACATTCTATTTACAAACTGAGTCTTTTGTTTTTTGATTAGCGTTGTATTTTCATTACAGTTGAACATTTTTCGTCATAATGGACACTTTAAAAATTCGTGTAATTATGGAATATGAGTTCCGTCGTGGCACCAACGCGACACAAACGGCACGTAACATCAAAAACGTTTACGGAGACAACTGTACAAACGAACGCACAACCCGTTATTGGTTTTCCCGGTTCCGTTCTGGAAATTTTGACTTGAAAAATGAAGCTCGTGGTCGTCCGGAGACTTTGGTTAACAATAATGAATTAAAGGCGATTGTGGAAGCTGACGAAACTCAATATACAGCTGAGCTCGCGGCAGCTTTTAATGTAAGCATCAAAACAATATTGATCCATTTGCGACAAATTGGCAAGGTAAAAAAGCTTGATAGATGGGTGCCCCACGACCTTAACGATCGCCAGCGCAACGTACGCGTCGAGACCTGCCTTGCGCTGCTAAACAGGCAAAGAAATGAAGGAATTTTGAAACGAATTGTTACATGCGACGAAAAATGGATTCTGTTCGACAATCGAAAGCGCTCAGCAAGTTGGTCAGACCCTGGTTCAGCACCAAAGCAATGCCCTAAACCAAAAATGACCCCTAAAAAGGTGATGGTCACTGTTTGGTGGTCTAGTGCGGGTGTGATTCACCACAGCTTTTTACAAAACGGCATGAGCATTAATACAGATGTGTACTGTGAAGAACTGGAGAGAATGATGGAGAAGCTTGCACATCTGCAACCAGCTTTGGTCAATCCGTCGTCCCCACTGCTCCTTCACGACAACGCGCGACCCCATACTGCGCAACAGACAGTCTCCAAGCTGCAAGAGCTGGGGTTGGAAGCTCTCCCTCATCCGCCATACTCACCGACCTTGCACCTACCGACTATTACTTTTTCCAAAATTTAGACAACTTTTTAGTGGGTAAAAAATTCAATTCCCGAGAGGCAGTACAAAATGCCTTCGAAGAGTTTGTTGCCTCCCGTCCAGCTGATTTTTACAAGAAGGGCATCAATAAACTGCCAATGCGTTGGCAAAGATGCGTCGATTGCATGGGTGATTACTTCGAATAACAGAAATAAAAAGTTTGAAAAAATAAGTACTTTCACTTATTGCATACAAAACGGCAATTTCATAGGTAAAGACCTATTATAATATTTTCTTTGTTTGTTAGTATTTTAGTGGTATGCTTGATTTTTATTGATTGTATATAAGTGATTAGTATTAAAATTATGTAACTACACTATCGTTTTTGGTCTTTAAGTTATATTGGGCTGGGAGCCTGTGAGGATAACGCATGTATATAAATAATAATAATCTTTTACAGTCTCATAAAAAGAAAATATACCTAAATTGAGGTCCTAGACACACTAGGATTCCCTGTGTTATGGGATCTCCTTCGTTCGGTTACATTAAGTGATAATAATCATCGGGTGTGTTTTGATGTGTTTACTGTGATGTGTGGTGTGCTGTGGTGATTTGGTGTGGTGTGGTAAATGTGGTGTCATGTGATGAAATGGTGAGGTGTGATGTAATGTGATGTGGCGTGATGTGTTTGAAGTGCTCAGCGTATATGTGTATGTTATTGTTTAAGTTTATACTTTCTATCTTTATTTTAGTTTCCATAAATAAGATCGAGTGTTGTTTCGCTATCTTTACAAAATGTTTTGTTTGATTGTAGTCTAGAATACATAGCCATTTTGTTATGATTTCCTTGCAGTTACTTCTTCTTAATTTAATTATACTGAGCGTACTATTGAGTTTAGTGTAAATGTGAGGTCCCATGAAGCCGAAAGATTTCCTGCCAAACGTTTTAGGACACTTAATCTAAATCTTAAAGCAGAAGATAGGATATACATTTGTCTGACCCTAAGCAATTCAGCTTCAGTAAGAATGTTGGCTTGATGATAGCTTTGTTGCCTCGTTGGTCTCGCGGTTGGCGTGTGCGACTGCTGATCTTGAGGTCTCGGGTTCGATTCCCAGGTCGGACCAAATGTTTGTATGATCTACAAATATTTGTTTCGGAGTTTGGGTGTTTTCTATGTAAAATGTATGTTTATATTATTAAATTACAAAAAAAAGTATATATGTATTTGTATCAGTTCTCTAGTACCCATAACACAAGCTCTGCTTAGCTTGGGACTAGATGGCGTTGTGTGTTAGATGTCCAAAATATTTATTTATTCATATCTGGGGTCTGAAATATAAAAGTTGTCGAAGTGTTGTCTAATACTACTTATATTCTGTACTAAGACTGTATGTTGCTTTCCTATATTACCGAGTAGTGACTGACAGACATCTACAGAACTTATTATAAATAAAATAAATAAATAAACTTCCTGTCCAAGACTAAAACAACTAATGAACACAAGTAAAATTTGAACAAAAACAAAAACCGACTTCAAGGTTCGACTCGATTTCTCTTAAATGCCATCATCAGATCTTAATGTCCTTATCATGGTACCACCGTTGGGATATCTCCTTTCCATTAAAAAAAGAACCATCAAAATCGGTTCATAAACGACAAAGTTATCTGCGAACACATATTAAAAAAAACATATTATATGCGGTCGAATTGAAAACCTCCTCTTTTGATGTCGGTTAATAAGCAAACCATCCTGAGTACAATCACACAGCAAGAGTATACCTTATATGTTTTATATCCCTTTTTGTTACTCAAAATAGCACAATTTTAAAGGTCTTACCATGGTATTCATGACAAATTCAAATCTCGATTTCGTATAACGTACTCTTGGTCACCGTGGGAATATAGAAGTGATTGACTTGTATTGGATATTTCGAATCTGTCCTTTATTTTGTAGCATGCATGCACAATAGGTATATAATTACATGAGTAATGTAATTTAGATGTGCCATACTAAATATGTATATTTGTTTAATGAATATCAATTTCACGAATATATTTTGTGGTATTGAAATCTTTGTTCTATTTGCAAAGCTACCAAAAAAGTGCACTTTAGCATCTTAAATAAAGAATACGTAGCACATTTTTTTCATAACAAATAGCTAGTAATTTCTACACCAACTTTTATCTTAGAAACATCTGTATTAAGATAATTAAATAAACATACATTTGACAAATCACAAATGATATAAAAATGATAATTACAAATGACAGCGTTCCTGCTGTCGTGTTTCATTGGTGAGTGCGAGACCGGAGGCCCAATCATGCAGAAGCATCACTAGCCCGCCATGGTGTGGGTCACCATGCTGCATTGTTGCATTGGCTGCATTCGCAGTGATTATGGTGGATTCTGCTTATGCTTTCCATCAGGCAGAGTAGAGTCATTTTGGCAGGGTCAAATATAAAAAAATAATGTAACAGACCACTGATAAAATATAACCTAATTATCATATTTATACAAATACTAGCTTTTATTCGCGGCTCCGCCCGCGTGTATGTTAATAAAGAGTAGCCAATGGTCTTCCTCAAGTATCTCCATACCAAATTTAATTGAAATCTGCACAGCGGTTTATCCGTTACAAATAGAAGACAAGTTACTTTCGAATTTATGATATAACTAGCTTTTGCCCGCGGCTCCGCTCGCGTGTATGTTAATTATCGCAACAAAAAGTAACTGATGTGTTTTTGCAAGGTCCAATCTATCTCCGTACCGAAATTCATCCAAATTGGTTTCACACTTTAAACGTGAAGGCGTAACAGACAGACAGAGTTACTTTCAAATTTATAATATTAGTATGGAAATATGAATTCTTTTTGTGAGTGGCATAGAAAAATAAAAATTTCATGTCGCCATTATATGCTATTTTTATCAAGTTTTATGAAATTTTCTTATGTACGGGTATACACGCACGATATTACAATAAATATAATAACATGTGAAGAGTCGAAAATAATAACAGATTTCAAGAAGAAAAAATTCTAAGAAACTATGAAGCTTTGTTCAAGATCATTGTTAGTTGTTTTCCATAGCCATGTTCTCATATCCATCCATTAGGGATGTGATATTAAATCCCAAACAATAAAGAAAGATTTTATTATATTCCGCACTTAGGCCATTAAAGGTACATACATCTTAAGCTCTTTATTGCCACTTAATAACTTCAAAATTACTGTGTAACTTTATTATCACGGCAGATATAATTTTTGATGTTCCCAATCATAAAGTAAATATTAATAGTAACGAGAATTTGCAAACAGAAGACTCGTCTAAAGACAGTATTTCAAGAAGGAACCCCTTTAAATAAACTTAGGTAATTAAAGAAAATCAATTTAACAAAATCTTTACCTCGTTTTGGCGTATTTCATTCAACTCTCAAATAGTTCAGTCAACGTTTCACTCTACCTTTTTTAACGTTACCGTGTTTTTGACGCTTATTTTAGTTTTTGATAATATGCTACTCAAAAGTTTTCTAATTGTTAACACTAAATTGACTTACGATACATATGAAAAATTTGACAGTTAACATTGACTTGTCTAAATTTTTTCGAACTCCTTCTGAAATCAAATCCACTAACAAGTAAAAAGTTAGTTACCGTCTAATGAGATGATGCATGCATAAATCACAGTTAAGGTACTCACGAATTTATGTTTGTTCTAAATGAACTGTAAATGTGCATGCAAAAACATTTAGGGAATAGTTTTGGTGTATGAATTTAAACTAAGCAACTAACTAGACGAAACGTGTACAAAACGGCACCATAATATACAACATCAAGTATCCAAACTTAATTAGCTTTTAACAATTAAAAAGGAAAGTGTTTACGTGTATGTGTGTAGTATATACTTTATTCGTTGTATTATAACTATGTATTCTTAACTTTATGTATAAATATTTAATACAGGTCAAAGTGTTGGCAACACTGATTCTGGACACTACGCAGATTTAAAAATAATACAAAATCACGGATCACGAGCTAATCGCTTATCGAATCGAACTTGTTTATAATCTAATGGCTGGCTGGTAGATGATGCCTAATGACATTAATTCCGCCTTTGTACTTCATGTGCACAAAGTTAATAACTATAAATTTAAAAAAAAACCCTATGCAGCATCAGGTCGAAGTTATCAATTACATAATTGTCATTTAACGATTATACTGGCACGTTTTGCAGACATTCGGTTATTCTTCCCCACTTTCACCCCCATAACTTTTAAACGACTCCACCGATTTTCATGAAACATGTCTAAGAACACTCGCACGTAACTCACCTTTCATACAAAAAAAAAACTAAATTGAAATCGCTTCATCCGTTCGCGAGCTACGGTGCCACGGACCGACAGACAGACACGTCCAACTTATAACACCCCTCTTTTTGCGTCGGGGGTGAATAAATAAAATCGTTTTTAAAGTTGTTAATATAATTTAACTAACCTTTGGTTTATTTCAACTTGACCTATGCTATTAAAATTGTTTTCTACTTTCGGGATTTAGTTTATTATTCGAGGTAATGTACCTCCGCTTGAGTGTCCACCGCCAGAACAACAATACACCTTGACTAAAATTTGGTGATGATCGTCTAAATAATGAAGGTGTGGAGATATAATCAAGAGACGAAGAAAAATCTCCCTTTTAATAAGTAAGAATGTGTACGAAAGCAATCTTCATATATTTAGCTTTTCATCGACCCTGTTGTCACTCCTTTAGAATGAAAAGCAAATGTGTCTTCAAAGTTCCAGACATTGGAATGTTAAATGAAGCATTAATCTTCAAGCGAAAGTCCTGAATCTGTCATATTCAGACGCGTCTACAACTCGTGTCGTGTGATATTTAAGTAATTAAGTAAACTGTTTAATTAAGAGTGTTACTCTGCATGTAGCTGATTAAATTCTTGGCTGATTAACGTTTATGATATGAGTAAGTTAATAAAGAACGAGAATAAAATAGCTGCTTTAATCGCAGACAGTTCTACTTGTATAGGATTATTAAACAACTTTGTCAATACAAAAGGAGTACCTAAGGGCAATGTTTATATCATTCTGAATGTTTAAGACATGACTGATTCATTCATGTCTTAAACTAATATGTCATATCTTAATATTTACTTTACTACATTTATATTGACGAAATATTATTAATATTATATTATTATTAAATATTATATATTGTTGTAATAAAAGACAATTTCTTTTTATTATTATTATATTTTATTATTTAGAATATAATATATTATATCTACCCTTGGAGGCGTTCTTAGTATTTTTCGTTTTCAGATTACTATAATCTTTGTTTTTAACCGACTTCCAAAAGGAGGAGGTTCTCAGTTTCATCGGTTTTTTTTAATGTATGTACATCGATTACTCCGTCAATTGTGGACCGATTTTGAAAATTCTTTTAGTATTCGAAAGGGTATGCTCCCCATGGGGTCCCATGGCCACCATATAAGGATCTGATGATGGGATCCTAAGGATATCGAAGGAAACCCTCAAATTTACGTGATCGCCTGCAATGAAGTTACGAGCAATTGTCTGCATGCCTTCATATTCTGTAGACATCATTATATTTTAAATGAAATGATGATGAGAGACTTGAGAAAGACTAAAAAGCGAAAAATAAAAAAAAACTTCGTTTAAAAAAACCGTCTTCAAAAACTAAAAAGTATAAAATATTTTCTTTGTTTGTTAGTATTTTAGTGGTATGCTTGATTTTTATTGATTGTATATAAGTGATTAGTATTAAAATTATGTAACTACACTATCGTTTTTGGTCTTTAAGTTATATTGGGCTGGGAGCCTGTGAGGATAACGCATGTATATAAATAATAATAATCTTTTACAGTCTCATAAAAAGAAAATATACCTAAATTGAGGTCCTAGACACACTAGGATTCCCTGTGTTATGGGATCTCCTTCGTTCGGTTACATTAAGTGATAATAATCATCGGGTGTGTTTTGATGTGTTTACTGTGATGTGTGGTGTGCTGTGGTGATTTGGTGTGGTGTGGTAAATGTGGTGTCATGTGATGAAATGGTGAGGTGTGATGTAATGTGATGTGGCGTGATGTGTTTGAAGTGCTCAGCGTATATGTGTATGTTATTGTTTAAGTTTATACTTTCTATCTTTATTTTAGTTTCCATAAATAAGATCGAGTGTTGTTTCGCTATCTTTACAAAATGTTTTGTTTGATTGTAGTCTAGAATACATAGCCATTTTGTTATGATTTCCTTGCAGTTACTTCTTCTTAATTTAATTATACTGAGCGTACTATTGAGTTTAGTGTAAATGTGAGGTCCCATGAAGCCGAAAGATTTCCTGCCAAACGTTTTAGGACACTTAATCTAAATCTTAAAGCAGAAGATAGGATATACATTTGTCTGACCCTAAGCAATTCAGCTTCAGTAAGAATGTTGGCTTGATGATAGCTTTGTTGCCTCGTTGGTCTCGCGGTTGGCGTGTGCGACTGCTGATCTTGAGGTCTCGGGTTCGATTCCCAGGTCGGACCAAATGTTTGTATGATCTACAAATATTTGTTTCGGAGTTTGGGTGTTTTCTATGTAAAATGTATGTTTATATTATTAAATTACAAAAAAAAGTATATATGTATTTGTATCAGTTCTCTAGTACCCATAACACAAGCTCTGCTTAGCTTGGGACTAGATGGCGTTGTGTGTTAGATGTCCAAAATATTTATTTATTCATATCTGGGGTCTGAAATATAAAAGTTGTCGAAGTGTTGTCTAATACTACTTATATTCTGTACTAAGACTGTATGTTGCTTTCCTATATTACCGAGTAGTGACTGACAGACATCTACAGAACTTATTATAAATAAAATAAATAAATAAACTTCCTGTCCAAGACTAAAACAACTAATGAACACAAGTAAAATTTGAACAAAAACAAAAACCGACTTCAAGGTTCGACTCGATTTCTCTTAAATGCCATCATCAGATCTTAATGTCCTTATCATGGTACCACCGTTGGGATATCTCCTTTCCATTAAAAAAAGAACCATCAAAATCGGTTCATAAACGACAAAGTTATCTGCGAACACATATTAAAAAAAACATATTATATGCGGTCGAATTGAAAACCTCCTCTTTTGATGTCGGTTAATAAGCAAACCATCCTGAGTACAATCACACAGCAAGAGTATACCTTATATGTTTTATATCCCTTTTTGTTACTCAAAATAGCACAATTTTAAAGGTCTTACCATGGTATTCATGACAAATTCAAATCTCGATTTCGTATAACGTACTCTTGGTCACCGTGGGAATATAGAAGTGATTGACTTGTATTGGATATTTCGAATCTGTCCTTTATTTTGTAGCATGCATGCACAATAGGTATATAATTACATGAGTAATGTAATTTAGATGTGCCATACTAAATATGTATATTTGTTTAATGAATATCAATTTCACGAATATATTTTGTGGTATTGAAATCTTTGTTCTATTTGCAAAGCTACCAAAAAAGTGCACTTTAGCATCTTAAATAAAGAATACGTAGCACATTTTTTTCATAACAAATAGCTAGTAATTTCTACACCAACTTTTATCTTAGAAACATCTGTATTAAGATAATTAAATAAACATACATTTGACAAATCACAAATGATATAAAAATGATAATTACAAATGACAGCGTTCCTGCTGTCGTGTTTCATTGGTGAGTGCGAGACCGGAGGCCCAATCATGCAGAAGCATCACTAGCCCGCCATGGTGTGGGTCACCATGCTGCATTGTTGCATTGGCTGCATTCGCAGTGATTATGGTGGATTCTGCTTATGCTTTCCATCAGGCAGAGTAGAGTCATTTTGGCAGGGTCAAATATAAAAAAATAATGTAACAGACCACTGATAAAATATAACCTAATTATCATATTTATACAAATACTAGCTTTTATTCGCGGCTCCGCCCGCGTGTATGTTAATAAAGAGTAGCCAATGGTCTTCCTCAAGTATCTCCATACCAAATTTAATTGAAATCTGCACAGCGGTTTATCCGTTACAAATAGAAGACAAGTTACTTTCGAATTTATGATATAACTAGCTTTTGCCCGCGGCTCCGCTCGCGTGTATGTTAATTATCGCAACAAAAAGTAACTGATGTGTTTTTGCAAGGTCCAATCTATCTCCGTACCGAAATTCATCCAAATTGGTTTCACACTTTAAACGTGAAGGCGTAACAGACAGACAGAGTTACTTTCAAATTTATAATATTAGTATGGAAATATGAATTCTTTTTGTGAGTGGCATAGAAAAATAAAAATTTCATGTCGCCATTATATGCTATTTTTATCAAGTTTTATGAAATTTTCTTATGTACGGGTATACACGCACGATATTACAATAAATATAATAACATGTGAAGAGTCGAAAATAATAACAGATTTCAAGAAGAAAAAATTCTAAGAAACTATGAAGCTTTGTTCAAGATCATTGTTAGTTGTTTTCCATAGCCATGTTCTCATATCCATCCATTAGGGATGTGATATTAAATCCCAAACAATAAAGAAAGATTTTATTATATTCCGCACTTAGGCCATTAAAGGTACATACATCTTAAGCTCTTTATTGCCACTTAATAACTTCAAAATTACTGTGTAACTTTATTATCACGGCAGATATAATTTTTGATGTTCCCAATCATAAAGTAAATATTAATAGTAACGAGAATTTGCAAACAGAAGACTCGTCTAAAGACAGTATTTCAAGAAGGAACCCCTTTAAATAAACTTAGGTAATTAAAGAAAATCAATTTAACAAAATCTTTACCTCGTTTTGGCGTATTTCATTCAACTCTCAAATAGTTCAGTCAACGTTTCACTCTACCTTTTTTAACGTTACCGTGTTTTTGACGCTTATTTTAGTTTTTGATAATATGCTACTCAAAAGTTTTCTAATTGTTAACACTAAATTGACTTACGATACATATGAAAAATTTGACAGTTAACATTGACTTGTCTAAATTTTTTCGAACTCCTTCTGAAATCAAATCCACTAACAAGTAAAAAGTTAGTTACCGTCTAATGAGATGATGCATGCATAAATCACAGTTAAGGTACTCACGAATTTATGTTTGTTCTAAATGAACTGTAAATGTGCATGCAAAAACATTTAGGGAATAGTTTTGGTGTATGAATTTAAACTAAGCAACTAACTAGACGAAACGTGTACAAAACGGCACCATAATATACAACATCAAGTATCCAAACTTAATTAGCTTTTAACAATTAAAAAGGAAAGTGTTTACGTGTATGTGTGTAGTATATACTTTATTCGTTGTATTATAACTATGTATTCTTAACTTTATGTATAAATATTTAATACAGGTCAAAGTGTTGGCAACACTGATTCTGGACACTACGCAGATTTAAAAATAATACAAAATCACGGATCACGAGCTAATCGCTTATCGAATCGAACTTGTTTATAATCTAATGGCTGGCTGGTAGATGATGCCTAATGACATTAATTCCGCCTTTGTACTTCATGTGCACAAAGTTAATAACTATAAATTTAAAAAAAAACCCTATGCAGCATCAGGTCGAAGTTATCAATTACATAATTGTCATTTAACGATTATACTGGCACGTTTTGCAGACATTCGGTTATTCTTCCCCACTTTCACCCCCATAACTTTTAAACGACTCCACCGATTTTCATGAAACATGTCTAAGAACACTCGCACGTAACTCACCTTTCATACAAAAAAAAAACTAAATTGAAATCGCTTCATCCGTTCGCGAGCTACGGTGCCACGGACCGACAGACAGACACGTCCAACTTATAACACCCCTCTTTTTGCGTCGGGGGTGAATAAATAAAATCGTTTTTAAAGTTGTTAATATAATTTAACTAACCTTTGGTTTATTTCAACTTGACCTATGCTATTAAAATTGTTTTCTACTTTCGGGATTTAGTTTATTATTCGAGGTAATGTACCTCCGCTTGAGTGTCCACCGCCAGAACAACAATACACCTTGACTAAAATTTGGTGATGATCGTCTAAATAATGAAGGTGTGGAGATATAATCAAGAGACGAAGAAAAATCTCCCTTTTAATAAGTAAGAATGTGTACGAAAGCAATCTTCATATATTTAGCTTTTCATCGACCCTGTTGTCACTCCTTTAGAATGAAAAGCAAATGTGTCTTCAAAGTTCCAGACATTGGAATGTTAAATGAAGCATTAATCTTCAAGCGAAAGTCCTGAATCTGTCATATTCAGACGCGTCTACAACTCGTGTCGTGTGATATTTAAGTAATTAAGTAAACTGTTTAATTAAGAGTGTTACTCTGCATGTAGCTGATTAAATTCTTGGCTGATTAACGTTTATGATATGAGTAAGTTAATAAAGAACGAGAATAAAATAGCTGCTTTAATCGCAGACAGTTCTACTTGTATAGGATTATTAAACAACTTTGTCAATACAAAAGGAGTACCTAAGGGCAATGTTTATATCATTCTGAATGTTTAAGACATGACTGATTCATTCATGTCTTAAACTAATATGTCATATCTTAATATTTACTTTACTACATTTATATTGACGAAATATTATTAATATTATATTATTATTAAATATTATATATTGTTGTAATAAAAGACAATTTCTTTTTATTATTATTATATTTTATTATTTAGAATATAATATATTATATCTACCCTTGGAGGCGTTCTTAGTATTTTTCGTTTTCAGATTACTATAATCTTTGTTTTTAACCGACTTCCAAAAGGAGGAGGTTCTCAGTTTCATCGGTTTTTTTTAATGTATGTACATCGATTACTCCGTCAATTGTGGACCGATTTTGAAAATTCTTTTAGTATTCGAAAGGGTATGCTCCCCATGGGGTCCCATGGCCACCATATAAGGATCTGATGATGGGATCCTAAGGATATCGAAGGAAACCCTCAAATTTACGTGATCGCCTGCAATGAAGTTACGAGCAATTGTCTGCATGCCTTCATATTCTGTAGACATCATTATATTTTAAATGAAATGATGATGAGAGACTTGAGAAAGACTAAAAAGCGAAAAATAAAAAAAAACTTCGTTTAAAAAAACCGTCTTCAAAAACTAAAAAGTATAAAATAACTTAATTTGTATGTGCTTTTGAAGTCGGTGCCAAGCCAAAATGTAATAGTAGGTACCGCACTCGCCGCGCGTGACCGTGAGCGGGATAGCTGCTCTTCGCGTTGAACAAAACAACCGAAGCGTCGGTGACGTCGTTGACGTTCGTCTCGAAATATAGCGAGTGTGGTACCTACTATTACATTTGGCTTGGCACTGACTTCAAACCTATGAATAGGTAGCACATACAAATTAAGTTATTTTATACTTTTTAGTTTTTGAAGTCGGTTTTTTAAACGAAGTTTTTTTTTTATTGAACAAGAAGCACATAAACTATATATATATCAAATAAAAAAAGAATTATGAAAATCGGTTACCCAGTCGAAAGTTATAAGGTAACAAACATAAAAAACAGTCTAATTGATAACCGCCTCCTTTTTTGAAGACGGTAAAAAAACAATTAGGAGTATCTTTCGCTAATTAGACCACTCTTTACTTTAGAACCAATCTTTATGACGGCTGGGAACACAGAACTACTAGAAAAGCCTTTGACGTAATTTCGTAAGTAATCTTTTGTCGCCGGGACGCACACATAAACGATTAATAATATTATACACACATAACTAAGTCTATTCTAATTCGTCCAAGGGATTTAATGAATATAATATTAAACTACAACCTTATGCTCTAGGCATTAAGTAGAGTTTAACGTGCAATTTTGTGTTTAGAGGTGGATCTTCGTCTTTATGACCCACCCACCGTAGAGATGTGGTCCTGTCGATTATAATAATTAAATTTGCTTAATTTCTATAACAAATAGTTCTTACTTTTAAATATCGCTATCCTATTTTTTATATGAAAGTCACTGTCTTAGAAATGGATTGAGTGAAATTGTACTAGTTTCTTGTGTTAATATAAAAATAAGACATTTGTTTTGTCAAAACATAAGTACATATTGTACATCTAATTTTGGAGTTTGACGTTTCATACTTATCAACACGACACAACTTTCTATAGACGTAACATACATAATCTTAATAATTTTTCTGTAGAACCCTGTAATCAACAGTAATTATGAGGTTATTTTTATATCCTCACAAGATGTACATTTTTTATATTTTATATCTAAATTTAAATGCAAAAAACAATGTATAGACGTCGGACGGCCTGAAAATGTTAATCTTCAAAATATGTTTTATGTTTTAAAAGAAATATTTCTATTATTCCTATTCCATTTCATCAAAAAGCTTTCCAAAAAAATTAATATTAAAAATTATTTTGCAGTCGGTTAAAAATCACAATATAAAATAAATCAACTCTTTCTACTTAAGAAAAACACAAATCAATGTCATCGACATCCACAATTTTGCGGTATCGATTGCATTATGAATATTTGGGCACACCCCTATGCCTCATACTAAATCTGTTCGGGTGAAATAAATCGAAATATTCACGCAGGAAATGCAGTTCATTGCGTACTCTTGTGGAAACAATGTAGTTAGTAATCGAATTTAATACGCAATGTATGATTGTTTTATTGTTTTTTCCCGTTGAAAGTAAAATGCGAATGCGACCGTTCAGTTAATGCCAGCAGACAAAATAGAGGTATTTGGACTTATTTCGCGGCGCGCCTGCCCCGCCTACATAACATTTCTACCTATATTTTTTGTTCTGTGGCTGGGAACTTCGTCCGTGTCGATGCGCAGCATACAATTTTAGGTATCAGAGGGAACGTACAGGGGTGCGGGTGTAGACCAATACACGTCGCATGTTCCTTGTGTGTGTGACCTATGTCCGTACACTACACATGCACTCATAATCTTGTTTACGTACAGTCGAGTTGTTAATAGTCTTGAATTGTTTCGTAACCTACTTGTTTTGTATTTTTTTTGGTTACTTGTTTTATATTTGAATGTTGTAGTTTAGTGTATTTTACGTTAACTTTTCAATGGTTACATATTTGATGTGTCGATTAAAATGACTCGCGGACTGCATAATCTTTTAAGTCACGGTCATTTATTTCTGTAAATAAGTTTTCACAAAATACTTCAACTTGCTAGAAAACTTTTAGTATAATTAAATAGAATTAGATTAATATTTGAGATCATATTTTATTTGCCTCGGACAACATCTCAGAAATAATTATTCGGTTTATAGTTGGATAAGAACGGTAGGAACCTACTCATGTTTTTATAAATTAATATGCTAAAAAATAAGTACATGTATTATTAAATTTCATATTATAATTATATCCAGTCCTCTAATTATTTTAAACTTAACTGAACCTGCGCCGACCTGCTTGTGCAGCTAACTTCAGAAACGTCATAAAGATTGGTTCAGGGTATACCAAAAAATGATAGGTATTTAACTTCATCGGGAGCAAAGCCTGACGTAGAGACATTCACTAAGGAGAAAAATTCGCCGATACACAATATACCTTATGAAAAAACCACTTTCATAAAACAGGTTCTTCTGTAATATATCATAAATAATCATAATACAACTATCCACTTTATATTCAAATATTAAAATATTTGTTTTTTTAATAGTTCTTATATGACGAAGCGGTAAACGAGACGATAAAAGATCACAAGGATGTCAGAGAAAACGTTTTTTTTTATGGAATAGGGGCAAACGAGCAGACGTATCACCTGATGGTAAGCGATTACCGCCGCCCATGGACACCCGCAACACCAGAGGCGTCAATGTGCGTTGCTGGCCTTTGGGGGATGGGGAGAGGGATGTGGGGAGGGGTTGGAGGATGGGCCTCCGGTATCCTCACTCGGTGAAACAACGCAAGCGCTATTTTACACCGGTTTCGTGAGGCCGTGGTATCACTCCGGTCGAGCCGGCCCATTCATACCGAAGCGTAGCTCTCCCACTTGAAGACCGAAGAAACATTGGGCAGATGTGTTCCTTGAAAGAGAAGGATCTGCATGGATAACCAAAGCCAGAGACAGACAATACTGGAGAGACTAATCTACTGTAATTTTACATATTTATACGTCGTTTTCATATTCTCAAAACAAACTTCCATTTTAACATTAAATTAGACCACCATTACGTAGTAACTGGATCAATTTGAACTTTTGCGGGGATGTTGTCAAGTCTACATTAAACTTCTCTGTCACTTACCTTAAGTAATATCATAAAGAAAATTGTTTTTCTTAGTTTATTGTCTAAAAAAGGTATTTACTTCTGATACATTCGTTACAGAAATCATTACTTTTGCAACTAGTAAAAGCCTTCGTTATCATTTGCCTTCAGCTTCTTTCACAACTAGTAGGCAGATTAACACGAACAAAAGCAGAGCACATATAACTGTAACTAACAGCACGCAAAACTTAAGCCGAAAATGATAACATCTGTTTACTTACACCCATAAAGCAACACGGTAGGGAGTAGCCATAGATGTAATGAGTTTATGTGTGCGTAAAATTGTGAATGTTTTCTTTTAATTGTTATGTCTGAGTTAGTCGTGATAGGCGATTGTTTTTGTATGAGAGTCTAAAATGTGTGTGTATGAAGATGTCCCCCGCGAAAAATGACAAAGTATTTCGTACCGGTAAAAGAAGCTACCGGTAAAGAGATCCGGTTCACCGGATTGTATTGCTCTATGATTTACACCCTAATAACAATAGAAAAATACTTAACACTGCATTAGTGGCCGTTACTGAGCTGTTTTAACAAAAATTTGTATATTCAATAGACGATACCTTTTCTCCAGTGTTATGGTACAAACAAAACATGTAAATGGTTGAGAGCTATTATCATATATATATATATCCTAAGCATTTTTTTTTTCGTTTAGATTCCTCGTCACAGTGGGACAAACGCGCGTCACAGATACGGCACGTTTGTGCTAAAAGTTTTCTTTTACACTGACACCCATTTTGTATGGTGTTATGTTAAACACAATGAGGTCATGTTATGAAATTTCACCAGTTTATTAGGAAAATCTGAAATTGCATTAGAAAATGTGTGAACAAAATAATTATATTGTCTTTTAACTGATTCTATTCGATATTTACCTACAATTTAAGGTACCAATTAGAAATTATTTATGTTACTAGCTTTAGCCGCATCCGCCCAAGTTTATATCGGTTTTAACGATACAAAGATACTCCCTCAAGAATCAAAGTAGGTACCATGCCAAATTTCATAGAAATCGATGCGACGGTTTAGCCGAGAAAGCATAACGACATACAGACAGAGTTGCTTTCGAATTTATTATATCAGTATGGATTGCATTGCCTATAGGTAAACAAAACTTAAAAAACTTTGAAAGCAAACTATCACATCTACATATTATAGTTGAAAACTTAATGATTTTGTTACGGAACTTTACGTAAGTAAGATATAATGTACTTGGTCCTCGCTGACACAGCATTGCTGTGAAGTTATTGCTTATTTACTTTTTGTAGTGTAGTGATTTCTTAACTCGCAATTTCAATATTTCTTTCATTCTTAAGTTCAATCGATATTTTCATATTGCCATCAATTCTGAATTTTTATTCATAAATCCCCTTGTCATAATATTACTCTCACTCAGAATATTCCACAATTTCAAAACATCTGAAACCTTTCTTAATTAAAGCAATGACACAATATACTAAATTTCGTCAGTGATTAAAGTAATATATACTACTGTTTGTAATTGCCTGTGCATTTGAATAGCTGTTCTTTAGGGACATATTTTTGACTAGCTGACCCACGCAACGTCGTTAACGTCTCCTATTGCCCGTAGCGTAAAAATATTCCCCCGTTTTTGTAACATTCTTCATTGGTGCTCAGCTCCTATTGGTCTTAGCGTGATGATATATCGCCTATAGCCTTCATAGATAATAAACTATCCAACACAGAAATAATTTTTCAAATCGGATTAGCGGTTCCTGAGATTAGCACGTTCAAACAAACAAACAAACTTTTCAGGTTTATAATATTAGTATAGATTTAAAATGTATATTAATTTTTATAATTTTAAAAGTGTAACTTTTTTTTAATTAATTTGGTAAGACTATTGTCAAAGACATTTTGATCGTCTGATTAACTAACAATAGGGAATTATAATTTCAAAACGGAATGAATTACGTTTTATAATACCTTCTTCGTGTGTTCTTAGCTTTATTATTTTTGTTAAAAACTTTTACTATATTGGAAAGTACAATACCCCATTTTTTACTAATTTTATGACAGCAAATATAAGATTTTACAAATTTCCCTGCAAATTCAATAAAAACGGTACCATTTATCAATGTAAGTTATCTTTGATTTGAATTGATGCCACTTGAAAATGACGGGCCACGCATCAAGACGTCTATGTAATCAAAATATTTACAAAAAAAAAAATTAGTATACATACACCAACTTATATTTAAAAAGACAATCAAGAGATTATATAGATATTGAAAGCCAATGATACAATTTACGTTGTATTTTTGTTGCTCCCATATCGAGTCCTGCCCCTAGGCCCGAGTGTCTTACTGTCTCAGCAATATAAAAAACAAAATTCACGACTTATCAACAAACAAAACACACCAGTGTGAGTCTGTCTTGCCCCAGAGCGTTTCTTGTTTTAAATATATTATCATTAATTTTGTTTTTTTTCTCATTAATTTAAAGTTTAATTCTAAAGTAAAGTATCTGTACAGTGCACGTTATTTAAAAGTATTTTATGTGTTGTTATCCGAAGAAAAATCGAATTTCGTAAACATTTATCTTTCTTTTTTATCTCTTAAATAAAAATAAACTAGTTTGTAATAGACAGACAGAACATACATGTTAAAGTTTACATTAGAAGATAAATTGGCAACGTAACTGAAATTGTAGCCTCAGGCACTTTAAGCCCTGCTCAGCTTGTTACAGGTAGAGAGAGCCTATAATTGCCTATTATTTAGATGTCTAAGTTGTAATTCAATCAGATTAAAACAAGTAAACATTATACACACACTCGAATTCTTACATTAGTTTGTCAAAACATGGCATTGGCACACTCTGGCAGGACGGGTTGATTCAAGTTTTCCTATTCTTTTCAATACTGTTGTTTTGCCTAGTTTGCTCCCTTAGTCGACTCTTAGGACACCCAGCCCTGGAGCAGTATGGATAGGAGTGATAACACTCCGTATTCTTAATCTGTCACTATAAATTACTTTAACTATATTGAAGTCTTAGAACTTAAAAAAACTTTATACAGAAGACAGAAGAGTATAATCGGCCCCTGTGTCTAGCGTTCGTGGACTATGAGAAGGCCTTTGACTCGATCGAGATCTGGACTGTTCTGGGGTCCCTGCAGCGTTGCCAAGTGGATTGGCGATACATCCAATACTGAGATGTCTCTACGAAGCCGCCACCATGTCCGTCCGAGTACAGAATCAGCAAATAAGGCACATACCATTGCATCGAGGAGTGAGACAAGGGGATGTTATTTCCCCGAAATTGTTGACAAATGCAATGAAGAATTTGTTCAAGACGCTACACTCGATAGGACGTGGCATAAATATCTCACTTGCAATTTGCGGACTACATCGTCATCATGGCAGAGACACTGCAGGACCTACAACAGATGCTGAACGACCTGGCTGACTGTTCTGTGCGCATCGGCCTACGAATGAACTTGTACAAAACCAAGGTTCAATAAACATGTACTACCGGAACCGGTCGCAGTACACGGTGCCGTTCTCGAAGTTGTTCAAAAATATGTGTACCTCGGGCAGACTTTGCAGTTAGATAGAAACAACTTCGAGGACGAGGTGAACAAGAGAATTCAGCTGGGTGGGGCAGCGTTTGGGAAACTTCGTCGGGTCTTTTCATCGTCGATCCCACAGTGCCTAAAGATAAAAGTCTTCAATCAGTGCGTCCTACCCGTCATGACATACGGAGCCGAAACGTGGAGACTTACGGCACGGCTGGTCCACAAGTTCAAAGTCGCCCAGCACGCTATGGAAAGGGCTATGCTAGGCGTTTCTCTGAGGGTACGCATCAGGGATGAGGTGATCCGGCAGAAAACCAAGGTCATCGACATAACCCACAGGATTAGCAAGCTAAAGTGGCAGTGGCCTGGCCATATTAGCCGCAGAACTGATTACAATGGGGTAAATGGGTTCGTGAGTTGAGACCGCGTCTCGGCAAACGTAACAGCAAGCAGAACAAAAAAATTATTCAATTCGAAATTAAGACTTCTCCGAAAAGGCAATCTGATTTCCTTTCACTGTAAATCTTTAACACTTTACATTGTGTAGGATAAACTAACATATTTGCATTATTAAAAAATCATTTTCAGCCTACTACTATAGTGTTATCACTGTTGTACTCATTATCATTTATAATGCTGATAAAAAAAGTTATTTCGTTTAATGAGAGATGCCTATCTCTCTTGAATGCATCAATGTGTTTGTTAGTAACTTAATAACAAAACTGTTTACTTGCAGTGCCCGAGATGACTTCATTACGTGCGTCGCGAATGCGGGGCGCTCATGTTCGATGGCGGCGAGCACGCTCCTCAGACGCATGGCATGGGTACTAGCGCAAGACGTTGCTGCATGCAACCAACAGCTCAGAGCTTATTGTTCCGCGCCGCCACCACCACTCACTGCACCTTTACTTACTGCTATTTACGGGGTTATATTTTACCCCCTGCGTTTGTAAACGAATTCCTAGTAATAGTATCACATATATTATGATGTTTCATCGTCAAACCGCTTTATGAACCTCTGTAGAATGTGTGTTTGTGAATAACGAGACACGTGAAGGCATTTAAGACAGTTATGTCGTAAAGTGAGGTAGGTTTATTTATAAGGTGGTTATGTAAGTTAAGACTTTATGCAAATATAGATATGTATAATGGAATATAGTTACGTCTATTGTTGTTCAAAATTTTCTCTAGAAACAAAGTTACACCATTTAACTTGTTTTCCATCACTTGTTCATTAGTTTGACGATGTAATTTCAACTTCTAAGACCATGACCATGTACTGTTAGTTTCTGAGAATTATATGAATAATCCTCTTTATTCAGTTTGCTCCTATTACATTTTAGTAGTTCCTTGGTTACTTTGGATCTTCAAAACAGATAATAAATAATATAAATATAAACTAAATGTTAAAATAAGGTTTGGTAAGCCACTTTCTAAGTACCAAATGCTAATAAGTAACGAGTACTAAGTTTGTTTTAATTTAATATTTAGCGTGATTTTAATAGATAGGTAAGTATTTAATTAGTTGAATATTTAGGTATAGGTAAATAGCTCCATATCTTGTTTTGTTTATTAATAAAATTGTTATATAAATTTTAGTAGGTTGTATGTTAAAACATTCTAGTATTTATGTATAACAATATTCAACTAGATTTAGTGGATTTAAAATATGGCTTATTTATGTATTAATGAACTTCAAATATCAAGTAAATTAAGGTATGAATAAAAAAATGTATGTTATTGAATAATGTAAGAAATGATTTTTGTAAGCGTGAGTATTGTACCTAATGTTTGAAACCAAGAAATAAATAATTTCAAAAAATATCCGACCATTTTTTTGGTTATCTTCGTCTTCCTAGCCTTTGTTATTCCCTAGATTTATTGGGCCGTCTACTAGTTCTACCAGCACCAGAATATCAGTTTTTCCACGAAGCGACTGGCATCGAACCTCCGCAACCCTGACGGTAAAAAGAAATAGAAGGTTGAACTGGTTATCAGTATATTTGAGGGCACTGACTTCCCTATAACGGTTGTCATGACAACCGGAACCAACGGCTTAACGTGCTCTCCGAGGCACGGGTGGGCAACACCTCCATCTTCTATATTCCGAGCTGCTATTAAGAACTTCTTGTAAGAAAAACCCAACAGCAGTCCCGGCCCGGGAATCGAACATAAGACCTCTTGATCAGCAGTCGGTTACGCTGACCGCTAAACCAACGAGGCAGTCATCCGAAACCTTTTTATTCTTATGTCGCTACTTTTAATTGTTCCACTAATATTTGGTTATTGATATAATAGGGGTATTAATACTCTGTATTCTTAATTCGTCTCAAGCCTCAAGTCTTCCTCGGTCCTTACCAAAGCGTTTTATTATTGCGAAGAGTAATTACTTCGATGCAACTATACACTGTATCGGTAGTATTAAACATTTTCGAGTAGGATAACGAAACAGTATTTTTTTATTTTAAAAAGTATTTTTATTCGAAGCTTCAAAGTTTTCACGATAAAAACCAATTCTATCTCTAATTTATTTTTTTATTTTTTTCTTCATAATTTTGGAAGTGGTTTGACTTTTAATATTATTTTATTTTGTATTGTTGCGTAGATAAAAATTCAAATTTCCAAAACTAAGTTATTGTGAGAACAAGATTACTGAAAGGAAATTATCAAAATGTAAAACTGTATGTATATGTGTAGGTACGTGTTCTAACTGTTCTACGGATGTATTCAGATTACTGTAAGAATTCAGAAGTGAATAATGCTACATCTCAGACATCTTTCACCTGTAAACCAGAGTGAAGAAAGTTTGGTGCACTCCGCCTTAGATAGCCTGATGTTGACGAAAAATTACTCTAAGGACTTCTATTGAAATACCTTGTACCCTAGAAACTTAAATGTAACCTGAGTAATTATTGAAACTACTATCAGAGAATACATGGTCAAATCAAGAGAAAAGTGTTTTAGGCCGTCACCACACAGATAGATACTTTCCATAATCATAAGTAAATATGAAATGTATGTAACCACTTCTATAGTAATAATGTCTAATTGCAATAAAATAATAATAAATTGCATTGCATTGTTTCTTTTTGAGGAAAGGCTGTTATAATGGCAACTTTTTGTTACAATATTAAATATTACATTCATTCTATCTTCGCATATACATAATATCGTGTGACATGCCGCCTAAGTGGACCGTAGATGATAAAGCGGTTTAAGAGGGTCCTATCAACTGACTGTATCGATCAACTCGAGTACCGTAAAATGAAATTCTAACATTAGAGCATTTTTGTTTGGCCTTTGGTTAGTTCGTTATACTATACTAGCGTTATACACGGCAGAGTTAAGAGTACCTTCATAAAATTCCACCATTACCAGTCGGTTTGACATCACACCACACCAACAGTTAAAAGAGAATCGAAATGTAAAAAATGAAAATGAATGAAATGTAAATGCGGATTATGGCGGATCTACCCATAATAAAGAGTAAGGCTAATTTAGAGGTTTGAATCTTTTTCCGTAATGTATGGGAAAAGTGTTTTGCGATTTCTGACATTTCTAGTACTCAAACCTCAGTCGGTCCAGTAGAGACTTTTGATCCTTATTAGAAATAGGATCGATTGCCATCAAAAAAAGTTTTTGTTTAAAATGATCATTTTCTTGCTGACTGAACATTTTTTCCAAAATCTGTAAATGCAGTTCAGAATATCTTAAAAATTTATGGATAGTGTCCTAAAAGCGTTTTCCTGTAACTATAACGGTTAAGGTACCTGCCCTTACTGCCCCGTCTCAAAAATTCACCCAGTATATATATATATATACAGTCGAATTAATAACCTCCTCCTTTTTTGAAGTCGGTTAAAAAAATCTAGCACTAGGAGTAAATCCTGTGTAACGGCGGACTTTACACTATTATTATGCGGGTGCCGGGAACACCTCCATTGAGTTGTTAAGTATACAGTGGCTGCGATCACGGCTCTGCATTGAGCATTTTTTTACACTATGCATGTCTGGATTTTCATCTGAATGATTTTGTTGTTTCGTCCTTTTTAGACCCTTTTTCACCGTATTATGGCGAAGCCTATGTATTGTTGGTTGTTCCGCCGTAGCGCCTACACTGAACCGATTTTAATAAATTATGTGTCAATAGATTCGCAATAATGGTCTGGGTGACACCGGTTATATAAATTTTATGAAAAGGTTTGACGTATTCTGGTTTTCATTTTTACTTCTTTTTCTTGTTTACGTGGTTGGGTTTCAGTTTATTAACTTTGTTTTTTTTTATTCCATATAACTCATCACGTAAGTCATAACAGTAATCAGATAATAACTTTTTTTGGTAGTTTAGTAATCTGCTATACATTTTTAAACGGATTTATATAGAAACAAAATGTAGAAAAATTTGTCACCTTATTATTACTTATTACTAGTAGATGACAACGGCGTTATTAAGTATATAAATCGATTTGTATTTCGAAAATGAACCATTTAAAGAATTACAAAAAACAAACACTGTAATGACTCGTCTCACAAAGATGATAATTAACATTTTACAAAGAGCTCAAGGACAGAACAATGAGAAAATCAACATTACGAGAAGAAATTCAACATACAAAAATACGCAGGAACAACACCTCAGGGCATAACATTTAGGTAGGTACCCCCTCAAAGTCATAGATGTGTGGGTATTTCTGTACTCACCTACGGTGCCGGTGTGTTTGTAAGAAAGCAATTAGAAAATATGAAAGTAAACACAATGATGTAATCCAAAAAAAAGTTATATTAACGAGATCCGTTATTGATTTGAGCAGGAAGTTTTCATACGAAAAAAACTGAATAACCTTCAAACTTAATTAGAAATTTAGTTACATATTTTGCAAAATTTTTGTGGGTGATAACTTTTTCATTTACAGCTTCGTTTCTATATCATAATGAATAAGGAATTATTTATTTACTATCAAATTAAATACTACTTATTATTTTTAATCAATTATGAATTGACAACTTTTGTGTAGTAACAACTTTTGAATGAAGGCTCATAGAGTTTTAAAAACAGAGCCTTGAAGTCGAACATATCTTTTTGTTAAGTCAACTCCCGCACAAATCCTGTGTTGCGAAGAATCTTTATGAAATACATGGAACCGGACATAAGAACACCTTCTGGATATCTAAATAGAATATAATATTCTTGATGAAATAAACCAAACTTCGTCATATGAAAACTCTATTACGATACCACAATTGTGCAAATATATATTTCTTCTTTACACAACAGGGTAATTTGAATAGCAAGCGTTTTAATAACTAATAACTGTGTGGCTTTATTTGTGTCTGAGAATTGGCTTTATATTGATATCTACACATACATGTAATTAACGAACTTTTATAAGTTTCAAATGAGGATAAAAAGAGCAGATTACTTGTCTTTTGACCACACTATAAGTTAAAGCTAAATAAGCCAATGTGTATACGTTAACGTACATACACTGGCTTGTTTAGCAAACTTAACTAATCCATTACCTACTAAGCCATGGTTGTATCACCCCAGGTGTTTGCACCTGGGCGTAGTTTAATCTCAAACTCTATATATAGCTCATTAGCTACCCTAAGTTCTAGTACTCGCTTCGGAGCTGAAGCACTACCTAATTGTGCTAGAGATATCACATATTCTCAAAGGATTGATGTTTATTTCATTTGCATTATTACAAGACAGTCGGTACCTGTTTTAATGTCACATTATTTGAACTTGTGAGTTCTGATAAGTGCTGTCACGTTTTTATTCTGATCAGCCCGTACAATAGTTTATTAACCTTTATTTTTCTGTAGGTGTCTAAATTAATCTCCGGTTTAATCTGTCTTGCTCCTATATATCTAAAGTAATCTTCAAGCTGTGGTAACAAACACATTTTTTTTAAAGATTTTATTAATTTTGTACTATTTATTTTACCGAGTTAATTTAGAATCCCCACTCGATTTGTTTTATAGGTTTCATCATCCCGCAGCACTCCATCGTTTTCCATTAAAAAAAATAACTATTTAGATGTACCTATCGATCGACTGGGTTGTCCGACATGCTGCCCAGTAATTCTGAGCAAAAACCTTGTTATTGAAAAGTTACAATGAGTTTTTTATGTCCAATATCTACCAATTCGTAATTAATTCAGAAAATACTGATTCTAAAGCAATTTGGTTTTGAATTTTGTCTTACAATGAATTAGTCTTAATAAAATAAATAATATTTTAGATTATTTCAGTTCGGCACCAGTAGTAAGCGTATGTTTTATCTGTCCTCAAGGTGGGTCGTAACATATTCTGTTACAAATTACATTTTTTACGAGGTAGAACACTAAACTCTGCGTTATTGTGCCTCAGATAGGTATTGCTTACAAGGACATCACCAGACATATGACACATATAAACAATAGGCACTTTTAAGACAAGGTTACAAACAAAGGAACATCGAGTAAGTGTCTATTAAATGAACTATCTGCTATAGCTTCTCATAGACTTATGAGTTAGAACCAACTATAAAATTTCAAGCTCAGTAAATATTGAGAAAAATTTAATTAAAAAATAACTAATAAGTTGTTTTATTTTGGACTAGCTGAGCCACGTAGTGTTACCCACGGGTAACGCCCATGGGGAACAAACAGACAGACATACATCAATTTTCATATGCATTTAGTCAAAAGCTGTTAATTTAAAATTACAGACAAACACTTTTTTTATTTGTATAGATAACACCTTTGAATATGACAAAGTTACACGTCATAATTTAAAAGCTATGGCCGCTACAATAATCAAAGGCAAACAAATATTTTAAAGACCTATTTCTTAGCGTTCCATGGATTCATCGTGCAGGTGTCGGGTCCATCGCGTGATAGATGGGGGCAACACATGCGACTTCGACAGTGCCTGGGAATTGCGACCCAGGTTTAGGTTTAAGGAGCACTCCTTACGACGCGTCAACGCTCACCTCCACTGTCCGCCGTGTTGCCCCCTCTACCTAACCATATTTGAAATGAGCCTAGCAATGCCGCTTTGGAATAGAATTTAATACATTTCTATACTCAGTAAATTACTGTACGATTACGATTTACTTCACATTCCACGCTATTCATCGAATGTACTTTATAGTATAGAGCTCGACGAGTTAGTGTTTTATAGGAAAAAAAATAATTATTATGATTAAAATGGCAAAGGCATACGAATGATATATTTCATCATCAGTAGGCAATGAATATAAAAATAAATGTATTCTTCGTCTTATTACCACCGTCTGCTATCTCATCTATATATCTATCTAATAGCTTTAAACGAGTAATTATTGTATAATGTAGCAATTATCTCAGAAACGGCTCCAACGATTTTCATTCAATTTAGTATACAGGGGGTTTCGGGGGCGATAAATCGATCTAACTAGAATTCATTTTTAGAAAATGTCGTTTTATTCGTGTTTTCAACAATCAACTTTGTCGATAATCAATGTACATTTAGCGTCATCTAACTCATCTATCGTAACTCGAGCGAACTCTTCATTGCGCTGTCATCGGTGCAGAATAAATAGTACCTTGACGTAACAAGAGAGGCCGCCACTAAACTTTTATTTTATTGGACCGAGCAATTATTGTAAACTTTAAACAAGCTATTATTGTATCACTACATAGTATAAAACAAAGTCGCTTTTTGTGTCCCTATATCCCTTTGTGTGCTTATATCTTTAAAACTACGCAACGGATTTTGATGCGGGTTTCTTTAATAGATAGAGTGATTCAAGAGGAAGGTTTTTATGTATAATAAATGCATAATATAGTATGGCCACACTGTTAATTTTCGAGGTTTCTAATGTGATGTAGCAAAATAACACATTTTTTGCGCTTACATTGCAAACGCTGGTTGCACCTTAGGAGATAAATGAAAATAATGTACTACAGTATTGTACACCTTAAAAAGTACTACAAAAAAGTCCGCGACGGTATATGTCTATCTCTTAGGGATAACCCACAGCAACCATTTTTTATTCCTTTCTGTTTACGAGAAATAATGGCTTATTTACGAAGTGATTTTAAGCAATAAAAAATGAATCCTTATACAATTAAGTAAGTTAAATACATTCTGCATTTAACATAGATCAAAATGGCGCTTTACAGTATCTAATTTAAATCAATATATTCGAAGATATTACAGATTTAAAATGCACGAGCGTGTCGTCGGCGGGGGCATCTGAAATCCACCCGTGCGAAGCCGGGGCGGGTCGCTAGTATAATATATATTCTGAATCTCGGAAACGGTTTCAATGATTTTCATGATTCTTAAGACAGCAAGCAGTTGGTTTCGGGGGGTAATAAGTCAATCTAGCTAAAATTCATTTTTAGAAAATTTATCAAAAAATACCGAGCAAAGCTTGGTCATAGATTATACTGTTATCGGGGAGAGGCATGTTAAACGATCACTTTTCGCCAGTGTATTCACAGGTAATACGTGTATTACATTATAAACTCTTTCCTATTTTCTAAGGAGAAGCCAATATCCAGCAGTGGACTATTAAAGCGTGATGATGATAATGATACTCATACTAAGGCTTTTATCATTATTAGTGGCCAGACAGATATGAAAAAACTTCAATAACTGCCGATCTTGGATTCTACTCATACTTCCATCAAGCAGAGTAGAGCCACTTTGGAATGCTATAAAATAAAATAAAAACTAGGTATATACGTATAGTTTTTATGGTGGCTACATGATAAAGTAGACCGCCAGTTATCAGTATTGACAATCAGCATTAAATAATAATTAACTAAATATAGTTAGTTACTTCTACTTTTTAACCGACTTCAAAAAAGGAGGAGGAGGTTCTCAATTCGACCGTATATATATGTTTTTTTATGTGTGTTCACGGATAACTTCGTCGTTTATGAACTGATTTTGATGATTCTTTTTTAATGGAAAGAAGATATCCCAACGGGTGGTACCATGAAGGATCTGATGACGGCATCCAAGAGAAATCGAGTCGAACTTTGAAGTCGGTTTTTGTTTTTGTTTTTAAATATTTAATAGCATTAAAATAAAAAGAGTTAAGATCTCTGGCTCCAATTCAAAGAATTACTTAACACTGTTAATAGTTCTTAATATGCAATTTTAAGTTTATTTTTTAAGGGAAAATAACATTTACCATATCCATAATAGTACATTGTTCACCGAGGGAGGAAAGGGACCGATTACTAGCGAGGGAGCAGTTTGTGGCCCGAAGGCGCAGCCTTCCAGCGCAGCAGGACGGAATAGGGGATTAAAATTACTTTGGGATAGCTATCTGTATAATAAATATTCGTGCAATATAGGTAGCCATCCCAAATACAGATAGTTACAAAAATGACCGCGTTACCTACGCTCCGAGCCATCATCATCATCATCATCCTAGCATTGCTCCCGGTTGCTTCCAAAGCTAACACTTTGAAGCCCGGGGTCCGCTTTACTGCTCTGTCTTCTCCACTTTTCCCGGTCTTCAGCATCCCTGGTAGTGAGACCATTGGCACGCATGTCGTCAAACCAGCGCTTACGACGTCAACGTAAAACCCTTACGACGTCAAACCAGCACTTCTTGGGTCTACTCCTTCTACCGGGACCCGGCGGAGGCAGCATGGCCCGACATTTGTTTCCCACGTAGGAAGGCGGTTGTCGCAAAACGTGGCCGCACCAGCGCAGGCGACTCTCCTGCATTTTGTCTGCAATATCACGGACATGAAGACTGCCGCGGATGCGAGAATTTCACACACGATCTTTTCGCGTGACTCTGCACATCCACCGCAGCATGTTCATCTCCGTGACACGCAGCTCTTGTTTGTGTCGTTCCAGCACTGGCCACGCTTCACACCCATGTAAGAGGACAGGCCTAATGATGGTTTTATAGACCTGTCCCTTCAACCTAACGGGCATTTTGGGGTCACAAATGACACCTGTCAGCTCACGCCACTTGGCCCATGCGGCAGCAATGCATGCCCTGACGTCGCAAGCAATGTCACCGGACGCACGAAATACAGACTCTAGGTATTTGACCTGGTCCGTGGGCTTGACCAAGTGATCGCCTATGCGCACGGGTGAGGGATCCACACAGTTCAACGCCAAGTACTCGGTCTTCGCCACATTAAGCTTCAGACCGCCGTTCTCAAGCGCCTCTTTCCACGCCTTCCCACGTCGCACCAATCTACCCCTGTCCGCATCTGCCAGCGCGACATCGTCAGCATACATGAGCAACCATGGTCGCTGCTCGTGTGTGTCTCGGATGCTGTCCGACAAAAGGTCTAAAATCACGCTAAACAGGAACGGACTAAGGACGGATCCTTGGTGTACCCCGATGGTGATAGGAAAGGGATTCGTGTCGCCAACAGCGTTCCGAACCATGGAATCTGATTCGTGGTACATATCTCGAATAATGTCAATATAGGTCTCTGGAACCCCTTTGGATCGCAGTGCGCACCAGATCACCGCACGAGGAACACAGTCGAAGGCCTTCTGCATGTCCAGGAAAAGGCAATGCAGAGGCGTATTCTTTGTCCTGTATTTCTCTGCAACAATTTTTAGGGCAAAAACAGGATCCATGGTCCCGCGACCTGGGCGAAACCCATATTGACACTCCGAGAGTGCACACTCCTGTCGGATCCGGGAGTCAATTATCCTCTCAAGGAGCTTCATGGTGTGGGACATCACTTATCTATACTAATATTATAAAGCTGCAGAGTTTGTTTGTTTGTTTGAACGCGCTAATCTCAGGAAGTACTGGTCCGATTTGAAAAATTCTATCAGTGTTGGATAGTCCATTTATTGAGGAAGGCTATAGGCTATATTTTATTTTCAAAAAATTAGGGATCCGTAAGAAAATTGAAAACCTATTTTTGCGTGCGCTGCAATAACTATTGACAATAGAACAAAATAATGTATTAAGGGTTTGTAGGTCCCATTAAGATCTACAAAAAAGTATATATCTAACTATCATGGTTTAGTCACAATAACCGCTTTTGTGTTCAAAAAAATTATTAAATAGTCTGAAGAGAGAAACTACGTTAAATATGTATCGTAATATTAATCCTTATCTAAATTAAGCATTATGTTATCAAGGGTATTTATGTAGAAGTAAAATACTTTGTGTTTCATCCCAATCGGATATTTCGTTTACAAGTTATCACGAGTATAAGACGCTAAGAGTTGGTACCTATTAATGAGTTATTTGCCAAAGAGTTTTTATCAACATAATACCTTTAATCTTTATCCAAATAATGTGTTGTTGAATAAATGAGTATTAGATCTAAGAATAGTATAATAAATACATCTATACTAATATATAAAGCTGAAGAGTTTGTTTGTTAGGATTAATCTCAGGAACTACTGGTCCAATTTGAAAAATTCTTTCAGTGTTAGAGCCCATTTATCGAGGAAGATTATATGCTATATATCATCACGCTAAGACCAATAGGAGCGTAGCACCAATGAAGAATGTTTCAAAAACGGGGGAAAATTATCACGCTACGGGCGACGTTGCGTGGGTCAGCTAGTACTATTATATACCGCAGTAGTTGCCGCACTCCTGAACCGGTCCCTTGCCTTTGAAGACTGGTGTAATTATACTCAGTCTCCATTGCCTTGGGATCTTGCCGGTAAGGAGTGCGCGGTTGAAGATGTTAGTTAGGATGCTAACACCAAGGGGACCCATCACCTTCCAGGCCTCGATGGGGACTCCGTCGGCTCCGACAGCCTTCCGATTCTTCATACAGCAAAGAGCAGCTTGGACTTCGGCAGGCGTTATCGGGGACACTAGTCCTTGATTTGGGGGGAGATCTGGTGGCTGCACCACTCTGTGTTGCTTGTTAAGCAGCTCGTGGAAGTAAGAGCGCCATCTCTCCTTCACCGCAAGCTCTTCGTGTAGTAGTCTACCTCCAGGATCTTTAACACAGAGGAACTTGGAAATATCCTGTGCCGCTTTGATCCTGGAACGCGCCAACTTATAGATGAGCTTTTGTCCCTCAGACGATTCCAACTTATCATACAACGGTTGTAAGTGGTCACGTCTGGCTCTGGCCACAGCTCTCTTCGTGGCGCGCTTTGCAGCTCTATATACATCGCGATCTTCAGGTGATCTGGATGCTTGCCACTTTTTAAAGAGGGCTTTCTTCCCCTTGGTCTCAATCTGGATGGTGTAGTTCCACCACCAAGTCTCCCTGTCACACTTGCGTCCACCTTTAGACATGCCAAACACCGCCCTTGCCGAACCAAGAGTAGCTGCCTGAATCTTGTCCCAACTGTTTTGGATCGGTTCGCTCACAGCACTAGTGCACTTTTCGCTAATAGCCGAGGTGAACTTTTGGGATGTTACTTCATCAAGCATCCACCACCTGATACGGCGCTGGCAGCGCTCGACGCGTTTGTCTTTGGGCTTCACACACAGATCCATGACAAGGACACGATGTTGTGCAGTGAGACACTCTCCGGGTATAACCTTGCAGTTGGTCACTTTACTGATGGTATGTCTCCCAATGAGCAGGAAATCGATCTATCGAAATGCATATTTCACAATGACAAGATCTGCAGTCGCACACGTTCTGAGGATATCCTCGCCCTCTTTGTTGCGAGTACCATACCCAAAACCACCATGAACACGCTCAAACTCCCCGCACCCCTCACCCACATGACCGTTCAAATCACCACCCAGAACGATTCCCTGCGACAACGGGATACCGCGAAGAACCTCCTCGAGGTGGTTCCAGAATGCCATCTTTTCGGCTTCGCTACAACCTACCTGTGGCGCATAAGCACTTATAAGATGGGTAATATTCCCATCGATAAGCATCCGCACTACCATAAACCGGTCGCTACCGCGTTTCACCTCCAAAATTGCATCCAGAAGCCCCCCGGTGAGCACCACGGCCACTCCATTCTCCCCACAAGGTGCACCTGTGTAGATCAGCTTGTAGTCATTCCCAATGAATCGGGATCGACTGCCCTTCCACCGAGTCTCCTGCAGGAACGCCACGTCCACCCCGCACGACCGGTTAGGTTACGGTTACCATAATTTGTAACACTTTATTTTTCGTAGATAGGAATAATAAAGATTTGTAAATAGCGCCCTCTGTTAGACTCGTTAAGCACTAACACTATAGGTGGCGTCCATCCAGTGTATTGATTAATTTGCTTGTTCGCCGATTGTGCGAGAGAGGGCGTAATTTTAAAAGTTAAATTAATATACTGTATGATGCGTTTAGTAATACTTTAATTTGAAGTGGATGTTTGTTGAACGTATGTGTTAATGTCAAAGACGCTGTCATATAGAAATCATAGTGGGGAATTGCTAGAACAATCTATGAGAGGATGTATTTAAGGAGATGTTTGGAGTCTCGAGGCCTTTTCTGCTTAGAACTCAACAGGAGTAGTGTAACTGTCTGTACTTAATTTGTGTCAATTATGTAGTATAGCCAGAGCCCACATTAGTGGTAAGTCGAGAAGATGTTTTGAGATTTCTTTTCATGTCTTTTCTATTATTCAAAACATTGTTAGAAGGTCCATTTGTTTGTAGGGCTCAAGGATACGGGTGAATGGTAATATTTAAGATACCACACAACGTTTAAGCTCGGGTGTTTGGCGAAGATATTTTTTTGATGTTCCTGTCCTGCAAGGAGTGGCTCGCCGCACCAGAGAACCTCTGGTGTGTCTGCTGGCATGCGGAGGATGGCCTGACCACTTATCAAGCCAACTGCCGTGCCTGCGGAGGGTCACGTATAATATTTCGCTCCTCCCACCGAATAATATCGTTATCGATAAATTCAATTTTTACAGGAAAAATAAAACAATGTTTCTTTAAGATTATGTAAAGTATTGTCCAATCTAAGAGAATGATTTATACATGAAATGAAAGCTATTTTTTTATAAAATAATTTTAAATAAACCTATTAATTTTTAATTTTATTAATATCAAGTTATTAAAGAAAACATATTTTACTGGAGACACTAGACAAAACACTATTTCGCAAAACAACATTTGTAACCCCTGAACTTGTCAGGTGGAAACTCACCGGCTTCGACTCAGGGTAGAAGATGATACCTCAGGGCGCCGTAAGAATTTAGATAAAATTTTATGGTGAGGGTGCGGAGGGTCCAAGGAAGACTTCAAAAAGACAACTTACAATTTAAATAAACTTTTATTCCAATTCCTGCTATCTTTACATATGAATTTAAAGTAATTTAATTAATTTAATATATTGACAAAAAAACTTAAGAGGTAGTCTTAAAAATAAAAATAAAATTATACAGTCTTTTCTTTCACTCTTTAAGCCTGTAGACTGGTCTGCACCGGATAGCCACCCTCTGGTCACCTCTCTGACTCACAGTAGTCAGCCGTAGACTCTCTCCAGCTCAAGGTAGCTTACAGAGACGTCCACCAGTGATCCAACTTGTGGGTGCTAGGTAAAAAAAGTAATAATTAATTTCCATATATATAATATGAACTTCCCTCAAGGTAGGGCAGATAGGTCTTGAGGAGTGAGCCGTGAGCTGCCAATCGTCAACCGTACTCAGCACAAATCTTGAACCACAAGACAGGCAAGATGTAGGATTCTTTCTGCGGTAATCTAACGACCCTATAAACAAAATTAAATAGCCTGAGAACATATTCTACATACAATAAGATAATAAGGAAAAACCTTTTTGAGGTTAACTTACCACAGACAGTGGGACTTGAACACTCACAAACACTACCAACAAGAATATTAATGTACACTGTAAGCAAAGCTTCCTCAGAGTTAACGAGAGAAGGTTTTAAGAAATAAAAAGAAATATGCCACACAGCCCGTTATATAGACCTTCGATCGAACATTCTAGATGATTTCCCTACTCCATTTCTGGATGTGAGAACAGGACGTACAACCTCCATACTCCTTGCTTATTTGAGATCAAATTTAAGAAGTAATGAGAATCGTATGATACACATATGATAATGTCTCATTATTTCTAAGCGTCATAATGTCAACTAAATATCCTTCAAAAAATACGCCCCCTAGTGCCAACTAGGTGTACCAACAGCCCGATACTTCGATCGTGCACATCATTCAATTGTAGTTCTAACTACAATGAACGAGAGGGCGCTGAAACAAAATTTGTTAAACATTGAATACTAAAAAAAACGATGTTACACCACCCCCTCCCCACAGTGTTCCTTGAGTAGTGTGCTCAAGGAATAATTTGAGAAGTGGCAATGGAACAAAAAAAATTTAAACAAACTCAAAAAAAAAAAGCTGCAGAGAACAAATTTAAAAAAATTAAGCTCCAAAACAAACCAACGAAGTCTAAAGACAATCTATAAAGCTACTACGACACTATCTTTGATGTATTGCTAAAGCTATTGAATGTTAAAATGGAACTACTTATTACTTCATCAAACACATACAACCTTTTTATAAATATAGACAGTACATTGCAAACTCCATCCGGAGCACCTGAATGCGTTCGTAACAGTGGACATAAATAGTCCTCAGTTAGTACTTGCAAAACGAGGCGACATCTTATGCACTGCCTATATCCTATACCTAATCAACACCTTATACCTAAATGAAGGAACAATACGTTATAGACACCGTCCAGTGCACCTGTTCTCGTTCGTAACAGCTGACATAATAAGTCCTCTGTTAGTACTTGTAGAAACGAGGCGATAACATATGTACTGCCTCCCCAACTACATCCTGATGTTGATTTAGGTCTTATGCAAGGAGTGGAATGGAATATACTTGCATAGATAAAAGATTACTACATTATGATGTGGTTCACTATAACACACACAATAGACTTCAGCACATAAAACCATTTACAAAAAAAAGTTAATAAATTATATCTGAAATACATTTGTAAAACATGATATTATAGTTTAGTAATTACCACATCTTGCTAACCTAGCGAGAAGATAATTAGCCCTCAAGGAAACTCTTAGGCGACTAGTCTTATTAGAAACGAAATCACCTGAAGAAAGGACTCCTTCCAGTTCCATGACCTTCGGATCGCAGAAAGACAGCTCAGAAGGAGCAGAAGCAGGGACGACAGTGCTGGCTTTAATGCTGCCACGCCGTATAAGGCGCAACGCAGTGCGCAGCTCACTCCTCAAACTGACCACCGTGTCATCGGGATTCGCTGAAACACCCATGGCAGACAACTCGTTAATAAGTTCATCCTTCTTTAGATAATTAATACATTTAATCAGCTGGGCCATGATGTTAAAATTCAAAAATAAATTTGTTGACAATAAAAAAAATTTATATATAAAGCACTAAGTTCTTCTTAGTGAGAAAGTAAAAGATTCAGTCCTACAAAACGATTAGGCTGAATGTTATAAAAATAATGTGTTACTTTCTTAACACAATGTTTTAAAATCCAAAATTAAAATTAATGACAAGATAACAAAGTTAAAACAAAGCACTAAGTTCTTCTTAGTGAAAAAATTAAAAGATTCAGTCTTACAATAAGATCTAGCTGAATTGTATAAAAATAATGTGTTATTATATTAACACAATAACAAAAAATTATTCTCAAATGTTACTTTTAATTTCAAGTTTACAATTATTCCAAGCAGTTTTTCCTAATTTGTGGGGTAACAAAAGAAAACTTTTTTTTTTTTTTAATCCCCTTTCAAACTCTAAATTAATTATCAATTTACTTCTAATACATTAATTATGTTTGCTTCATGTTTCCACAACTATAAAGTAGTTGCTAACAATCCACATTCAATGAACAAAAAATTCAAGTTTTCTTTACTATAGATAAAAGTATACCCTACTTTTATTTATGCAAAGTGTCCTAGATTGAAATTTAAATTACACTATTAAATACACAATTTAAATACACTAAAAGGTTAAATTATTATGTTAAAATTACAAACAAGTTAAAGGGAAGCACAATATCCCTTTAATTATGTTATGCAAACCCACTTACAGAAATAAAATAAAGTTAATCTCACATTTATTTACTTAAGTTGTAAGTAGGTAGGAATATAAAAAGTAAAAATAAAGTTATTCAAGGAAAACCTGAACAAAATACAAGTTATATGTATGTGCTGATCCCTTAGGGAACACACACATGAACTGTGAAACAACAGGAAAAGAAAAAAAGAAAAAAAAGAAAAAAAATGTTCTTGCCAAAATAAATTCAAAAAGACTTACCAAAATTTGTGCAGTTAAAATTTTGATTTAATTTTGAATTTTGTTCAATGCTTTTCCAACACCGCAGAGATGGTAGTAATGTGCTGAAAAATGCAATGAGATAATTATTACATGTGAACTGCACTTCACAAAACCAATTAACGTCCTGGGTAGTCTCGGACGGATAGTAAGCGTCTCATCCAAAGTCCTCCCGGGAACTACACTCAGCACACCCTCAAGGTTCGAAAGGTTAGCCGAACGTTGGTCGCCAATTTGTAACCCCTGAACTTGTCAGGTGGAAACTCACCGGCTTCGACTCAGGGTAGAAGATGATACCTCAGGGCGCCGTAAGAATTTAGATAAAATTTTATGGTGAGGGTGCGGAGGGTCCAAGGAAGACTTCAAAAAGACAACTTACAATTTAAATAAACTTTTATTCCAATTCCTGCTATCTTTACATATGAATTTAAAGTAATTTAATTAATTTAATATATTGACAAAAAAACTTAAGAGGTAGTCTTAAAAATAAAAATAAAATTATACAGTCTTTTCTTTCACTCTTTAAGCCTGTAGACTGGTCTGCACCGGATAGCCACCCTCTGGTCACCTCTCTGACTCACAGTAGTCAGCCGTAGACTCTCTCCAGCTCAAGGTAGCTTACAGAGACGTCCACCAGTGATCCAACTTGTGGGTGCTAGGTAAAAAAAGTAATAATTAATTTCCATATATATAATATGAACTTCCCTCAAGGTAGGGCAGATAGGTCTTGAGGAGTGAGCCGTGAGCTGCCAATCGTCAACCGTACTCAGCACAAATCTTGAACCACAAGACAGGCAAGATGTAGGATTCTTTCTGCGGTAATCTAACGACCCTATAAACAAAATTAAGTAGCCTGAGAACATATTCTACATACAATAAGATAATAAGGAAAAACCTTTTTGAGGTTAACTTACCACAGACAGTGGGACTTGAACACTCACAAACACTACCAACAAGAATATTAATGTACACTGTAAGCAAAGCTTCCTCAGAG
Source organism: Diaphora mendica (assembly GCA_949125395.1). NCBI lineage: Eukaryota > Metazoa > Arthropoda > Insecta > Lepidoptera > Erebidae > Diaphora > Diaphora mendica. The sequence continues at coordinate 31,038,513 of OX421311.1, forward strand.
TTAACGAGAGAAGGTTTTAAGAAATAAAAAGAAATATGCCACACAGCCCGTTATATAGACCTTCGATCGAACATTCTAGATGATTTCCCTACTCCATTTCTGGATGTGAGAACAGGACGTACAACCTCCATACTCCTTGCTTATTTGAGATCAAATTTAAGAAGTAATGAGAATCGTATGATACACATATGATAATGTCTCATTATTTCTAAGCGTCATAATGTCAACTAAATATCCTTCAAAAAATACGCCCCCTAGTGCCAACTAGGTGTACCAACAGCCCGATACTTCGATCGTGCACATCATTCAATTGTAGTTCTAACTACAATGAACGAGAGGGCGCTGAAACAAAATTTGTTAAACATTGAATACTAAAAAAAACGATGTTACACATTACCATATTATTCGCGTAAAAAGAAAAGGGTAGCGTGCACAATAATTGCATATTACAATGTTATTCTTTAAACAAAGACAACTCAACATAAGAGGTAATAGATTATAGCTGGAATTTTCGCTTATATAATGCATATTATAAATTAAAGTAATGTTCTAATATCATTTTATTTTTCGATTGCCTTTAAAGTAAAATAAATTATTAGGAATACAAATCTCAATAAAACTATGGTTTTGTGATTAAAGAAAACTGTTTATTAATGAAATGAAAGTAATCAATTGTATTGAAAAAAAAAACTAATTAAAACTAAGATTAGGTACATCTGTCATTAACATCTCAGTGGTAGAATTTAGTCTCGGTCATCATCGTCATCCTCATCAGAATCCGAAGCTGGTTGGGGATTGTCATTACAGCTTCGGAGCGAATTATAAAATAAGTGATAGTGAGCAGGTATGGCTTCAGTTCTGCATAAGCTGAGTAAATCTGCTAGCAGCGCTTTGCTGACAGAAATTGATTCAGAATATGCTTGCTTTAAACTGGTCACTTCAACATTACCCGTTCTTTTCCCCCTTCTTGACCTGTTGATAAAACTTTCCTTATTTAACGCAAAGTATTGATCATCATAGTTATACTTAAACTGAACTATATTGGGATTAGAATTTGAGACCCTTACTTAGTCCATACGATTTTACTTCCTTGAGTATCTGTAGTCCAGTTTTTACCAGTGATAAGGTCTTTTATATTAGCACATTAAGCACTTTCTGTAAATCAAAAATAGCTACTGTCGTATCAGCCTTATCTACTGTTGCTTTTTCTTCCTCTTTAATTGGGCGTACTCTAGTTTTTCGTAGTAAATGCTGTTGATATTTTTCTTCCCATGTAGCTTTTTTCATTTCTTCAGCTTGTTCATACAACGAGCATGTACCGCACAAATCTTTCTTAGGTTTAAAAAATGAGAAATTATAGTGAGTATTAAATATTGATTCATATAGTCGTTTTGATGCTAATTGTTCTTGTGTATATTCTTGATTTGGAAACCATAGAGTGTTAAGTCGATATATTTTGGATATGTTTAGTTGTTCAAATAAATATTGGCGCTTAGATCTTTTGCGTGTATAATGAGATTCAACAGATGGAAATAGTTTAATTTGTGTCATTATACTGTTTTTGTAGCATCGGACATCTTGTGAGGCCTGTTGTAATGAGTTCCTCTGTTGTCTATTAAGCTCTCGTCCTGCCTCATTTTCTCTAGAGCTGTAAAAACCACAGAACAGAAGTAGAATTGTTATGTAGGCGGAGTAGGCGCGCCGCAGTTAAGCACCGATACCTCTAATAGGTCTGCTGGCATCAACTGAACGCTTTAATACACGTATTACTTTCGTCGGGAACGTAGCTGCATAAAAAATTATTGCTATGCCGAACTGTGCGATAATTACGTGCCGAAAACGAAGCAAGGACTACAATTTACTCAAAGGAAACATATCTTATCATCGGTGAGTCTCAAAACTTTTGTTTTTAAGCAATATTAACAAAAAACTAAAAAGTATTATGTAATTACACATGAAAACCGTTATATTCTAATCTATTGAAATAATCATACATTACGTATTAAATTTAAGTATGATTTGCATAGTTCCCACGAGAGCACGCAATGAACTGCATTTCCTGCGGGAATATTTCAAAACATTTGGCACGATAATATTTACTAAAAGTAATGTTTACAATTATTTGACATAGGGATGTAGACAAATTCAATCGTTATCGTAATGTTAAACTTTTCGATGACATTGGTTTTTACAGTTTTATGTTTAGTATCGTAGTACGATTTATATTGTACTATGGTTTTTAAAACAATATATGATTTTGTTTATTAGCAAAATTGTATATAAAGTTATTTTGGAGATATATTTGAAAATAAATGTTTAATAAAAAGTTTATAAATATTTCCTAAATCAAAATTTTACAGCTACCAGACAAATAAAACAGATTTGATTAAAAAAAAGATAGTATGTAAGTACTTTTGACTAAATAATAAACGTGACATCTTTTTAGTAATATAAGTTAGCCATTAATCGAACGGCTTCCTGTAAGATGTGGACGCAAAGAACCGGTGATTGTAAAGAACTTTAGCGAGGAATATGTCCAAAAGTGGACGTTCTATGATGATACCTGATTATAAAAAAAATAGCGTACCTATCATAACACCCAGTTATTTGTAATTTACGATTTTGTAATTTAGAATGTTTTAATTTATGCACATTTGTAAACGCCATTAATTTTCAGTTTTCCACGCGATCCAAGTATAAAAGAAAAATGGATCTTAGCCACTGGTAGAGAAAACTGGATGCCCACCAAAACTAGTACGATTTGCTCAATACATTTTAGCGACAGTGACTTTAATACAGAACTAAAATACCGGTACTTAAATATAGGAGCTATTCCTCATAGAAATATAGTAAATTTAGTTACAATCGTAAGTATCGGTAGGTAGTAGAGCCACGCAGGTAGGTAGTAGAGCCACGCTGGTAGGTAGTAGAGCCACGCTGATTTCAGCACGAATGGGCAGGCTCGACCGGGGCGGTACTACCCTCGCACAGAAAATCAACGTAAAATGACAGCGTTCATGCTGTCGTGTTTCGTTGGTGAGTGCGAGACCGGAGGCCCACATAGTCTAGTCAACAAGTTCCATACTTGTTGACTAGACTAAAAGATGCAGTAGCATCACTAGGCCGCCATGGTGTGGGTCGCCATACTGCATTGTCTGCATTCGCAGTGAGTATGGTGACCACCGCTCTTGGATTCTGCTTATGCTTTCCATCAGGCAGAGTAGAGTCATTATGGCGGGCCATACATAAAAAAAAAAAAAAAAAAAAAAAAAAAAAAAAAAAAAAAAAAAAAAGTATTACAGTTTAATATAAATTCTATTACAATGCTCAATATTCCTATAAAATAATTAAAACCATGTTATTGTGTGCTAACGTGTGTTAAGACTAAACATTTCGAAACCAATTATTTAATATTCATGTTTGTCTTCAGCCTCAAGTGCCTCATATTGGTTCACATTTTGAACAGTTGCCAGAACCATCCACAAGCGGTACTAGTAGTAACGAAGTAAAAATGACGAAAACCGAAGAAGAGGTACTTTATTTTGTAACAATTTAACGTTATCGGTTATAAAACACTTGTTAGGGTTCCGTGCCAAAGGCAAAAAACGGAACCCTTATAGATTCATCATGTCTGTCTGTCCGGCTGTCTGTCTGTCTGTCTGTCTGTCTGTCCGTCTGTCCATTCGTATGTCACAGCCATTTTTTTCCGAAACTATGTGAACTATAATGTTGAAACTTGGTAAGTAGATGTATTCTGTGAACCGCATTAAGGTTTTCACACAAAAATATAAAAAAAAACAATAAATTTTGGGGGTCCCCATACTTAGAACTGAAACTCAAAAATATTTTTTTCATCAAACCCATACGTGTGGGGTGGGGTTCCCGATCTATGGATATGTCTTAAAAAATGATATTAACTAATATCTTTTTTTCTAAATTGAATAGTTTGCGCGAGAGACACGTCCAAAGTGGTAAAATGTGTGTACCTGTAACTTCTAAAATAAGAGAATGATAAAATTAAAAAAAATATGATGTACATTACCATGCAAACTTCCACCGAAAATTGGTTTGAACGAAATCTAGTAGGTAGTTTTTTTTAATACGTCATAAATCGTAAACCGAAAAATATCGATCAAAGTTACAATTAACTACAAGAACTTTTATATTATGTTACTTACTGCTACGGAACCCTTCATGGGCGAGTCCGACTCGCACTTGGCCGCTTTTTTTTATCTTTGCAATTAATTGCCCATTGGGATATTTGTATAAAGTTTTTCTACTTTCATATTAATAACGCTCGCATTGCTTCTCCGTTAGTGAGTCTTATGACACTCTACGAATAAAGGAAATGTATTTTCTCCATCTTACAATTGAAATCTGGTAGCCGGTATTAATCTTTAATATTATTTTCTTCCCATTAAAATAAGCTGTAGTTGCAATAAGTTACTAATAAATTAAATTTCAGTTTATGTCATTAAGTCCCACTTCAAACGTAACAACCCCGAGAAAGCGAAAATTAAAACAAGTTTTAATGAATAAAGAAAACGTTATAAAACGTCAGCGCCTGCAAATAAAAAAAATACAAGCTCAAAACAGAAGACTTAAACGAAAAATAAATAAAGTAGAAGATGTATTGTCAGAAATTCAAAATAAATTTAATTTGAAGAATGAGGACATTTGTACGTTGAAGGATGCAGACTTGAAGGTACTTCCTTATTTCATATTTATTTTTAGATAGGTAATAAATTTTCTTTCATAGCCCTATGGAGTTAACAAATCTCATCAATTGTTTAACGATTTCATGGCTTTTATTTTATGCATACTTTTTTGCTTATTATATGTACATAAACAACCAAACTTAATACAGATTTTTTTTATTAGGTTCAAGATTTAATATCTCGCTGTCCAAATTCAAAGCAACCATACTCCACAGCCCTACGAGCTTTTGCTCTAACTTTACATTACTATTCTCCAAAAGCTTACGAGTATGTGCGTAAAACTTTTAAGAGCTGCTTACCACATCCACGAACTCTCAAAAAGTGGTATTCAAATGTAGATGGCGAACCAGGCTTCACTGGTGAATCCTTCATAGCCCTCAAAAATAAAATGAAAACCTCACAATATACCATAATTGCTGGTTTGGTTTTGGATGAGATGGCTATAAGGCGTCGAATAGAGTGGGATGGCAGAAAGCTACACGGATATGTAGAAATTGGAACCGGCTTGGAGAGTGACTATGTTACAGAAGCAAAGGAGGCTTTAGTTTTCTTAGTAACGGGCATCAATTGCAATTTTAAAGTACCTGTGGGCTACTTCCTCATTGATGGTATGACAGGTTCGCAAAGAGCTGAATTAGTAAATCAGTGTCTTGAGCTCATTCAAGAAACTGGTGTGAAAATTGTGTCAGTAACATTTGATGGTTGTGCATCTAATTTAGCCATGCTAAATTGCTTATCCTGCTCTATACCTCATAGCCCAAAATTTAAGCATCCAAGTACACAGGAAGATGTGGTAGTCATTTTAGATCCGTCACACATGATAAAATTAATACGAAATGCTTTTCAAATTTATAAAATTTTCCGTGACAAAAATGGTGACAAAATAAAATGGTCGTATCTAGAGGAACTTCATCATATTCAAGAAAAAGAAAAATTTCATTTAGCTAATAAACTACGGCATCGCCACATCCAATTCCATCACCAAAAAATGAAAGTGAAGCTTGCCACGCAGCTATTTAGTTTGAGTGTTGCTGATGCAATAGATTTTTGTAGAGAAGAAATGAAATTAACATGTTTCCAGGGTAGTGAAGCCACTACATTCTTTTTAAGAACCATTAACAATCTTTTTGACATATTTAACTCTCGTAGTCAACACCAACATAAATTCAAGCAGGCACTCTCAGAAAAAAACGCACCGGAAATATTTTCGTATTTAGATGAAGCGATAATTTATTTATCGTCTCTAAAATGTGATGGAGGGGATCTCATCATAAATTGTCCCAGGAAAATTGGTTTTAGAGGTATGATCGGGTGTGCTACGGCACTTCAAATTTTATACTCCAATCTGATTCAAAGGAAACACCTTATTTATATGCCGTTCTACAAAATAAGCCAGGATCATTTAGAATTATTTTTTTGCAACATGAGATCTCATGGTGGGGCCAATAATAACCCAACAGCTCGCCAATTCAAAGCCGCGTATAAAAAAATACTAGTTCATGTGGAGTTGAATGATTATAATAATGGCAATTGCACAGCTCTGGAACAAATTTCGATTCTTAATAGTTCTTCCCCCGTAAAGCGAATAAATTGTACAAGTAATATTTCTCCTTTCAATAATAATAAAGACGATAATAGTATTAATGAAGATTCTCAATTACAAACTTTTTATCAAAATATTTCCGATTTTAGTATGCAAGTCATATCACACATTTCGGGCAATATAGTTCATGTCCTAATGAAATCAATACATTGTGACATTTGTATAGGTGCCCTATTATCTAACAAAACAAATTCATTGCATAAATTCATTGTTTTTAAAGACAAAGGTGGTTTACTCTATCCGTCAGATGATGTCATTAAAATTTGTAAAGTTACCGAGTCCGTAATCCGAGTGCAAACTGACCACTTAAAGTGTGTAAATAAAAATCGGATACTTATGAAAGTTTTACGCCAGTTAGTAGGTACTAACATATTTAATGATATAAATTTTCACCAAATTGGTGAATATCCAACTTCAAATCATGTTTCTGACTTAATAAAATGTGTTATTGAAAAATACATAAATATTCGAATGCATTTTATTTTAAAAAATAATAATGTACGAAAAGACACAAAAAGACAATTATACAATAAATATATTTTATTTCAGGGTCAATAACTTTTAATATATTGTAATAGAAACATAAATTTTTGTCAGCTATATCCTAAATAACTATGTAAAATATTGTTTGAAATAAAAAAGAAAGTTAATAAATTAACCGTTTATTTTTTTTTAAAAGACGACGCCTGCATTAGGAATATATCCTGTGTCGCCGGGGACTTCACACCAAGACTCAGAACAACAATTTGTGAATAAAAGTATTGTTCTATTGCAGTAAAATGCGCAGTCGTTTTTTATTTATTTAAAGTTTCTGAAATATGCCTAAACACACAAATATATAATTTATTTTAGGTAAATAAGGGAGTTGTTTGTAACAAAAAAAATATAAAGTATAATGAAAGGATATTAGAGTACCAGTCAAATAAATAATTAATTTAAAAATTATTGTGACAATCGTAATCGATAAATGTCAAATTCACCACATCCCTAAGGTCTTCGATGAAACTGTCCACGAACACAAATATGCAAGTGAAATCCTACCTTAGTTGAAAGGGTTAAGGTTGTATTTAATAACATTGTAAGTGGCTTTTTGAACTTATATTCATTACATCCTTTGGACGAATCAGGAAAGACTTCGTTATGTGTGTATAATATTATTGATCGTTAATGTGTGCGTGTAGGCGACACAAGGTTTCTTGCACTTGCTGCTCGACACCTCTTCTAGTATTATTCATTTGTTCTGTGGTAAAAACCCTATTCTGAACTTCGCAGAGTACCTACTTAAAAAGAAAACCTTACAAACTTGAATAGAAGTCTGGTCCTGGTTGAAATAATATTTAATTGTTTATGTCCTATTATATTTTCTTTCTAAGGTAATACGTTTTACAAGTTGTGCTTGAACATGTCTCAAGATATATTGCCATTGAAGTTCATGATAGTTTAATCTATAAAAAGTGTCAAATATCTGCTGCCGTTGTTCCGTAGAAAATGTTATGCCACAACCCTTTTTGCACGAGCGTGAAGGGCCAATGGTCTTAGCAGCATACCGTTTATTTGAACGTGCACCTTCATAAGATTTGCCGCTATTTTTGAGTCTTTTGTTTTTGTTGTCAGACCATTCTTTCATTACAACATCGTTTCCTAGTTCTTTGTTTATTGTTAGAAATTAACACTTCTTCAGGGTTTGTATCAGCAACCGAGCCTTGCGTAGTGGTCATCAAAGGATACTCGAGCAAATGTACGGTACCCGTAACATTATGCTGTATTTCTGTTTGAGAATTATTAGCGCTGGTTTTAATTATAAATGGACTCACTGGATTTAATAATGTGATATTATATGTTATCATTGTTCCCAATTGTTATCAATATTAAACGCTAAACAACGTTACCATATTTTTAAAATAAAATGACTACAGGAATAGCATTTTTAGAATACTTTACTATAAGACGAGTTTGCTGTTCTAACGTTGCGACTTGTGAACCGCCTGACAGGTCTTGGTGTTACAAATTTAGGTTTTTAAGGAAGCGACTGCCGTCCGACCTCCCAACCCCGAGAGGAAAAACTAGCGCCAGAGCCTCGTCCGTCGGTCAGCAGGTGCACCAGCTAGCAGGTGAGGTTGGCTCGGGCCCCGAGGGTCTCAATAGGGCCCTATGCACCTACCCTATGCTCCGAGCCATCTGACTGTGAAATTAAGTTTGATGAAAAGATGCAATGTAAAGTCGCATAACCTTTTTATCATCCAGATTATCCACAATAATATTCTGCAGAAGATTACAAAAAGAAAAAAAATATCAACAATAAAAACAAATCTAGTTATAGAATAGTGTTTCAGTGCATTGCAGCTGGTAATAAACTCAATATTAATAGGTACTTCGCGAATTCACTTCCGTCATAATCCGCTGATCGACCGCAACCTAACAACGTAACAGCATCTGTGTATTTATATTTATGTATTCTTTGACGTAAATCAAAGAAGGACTACCAACATACCACAAGAAAAAATATTCAACGTGTTTACAAACATATTTTCTCCAACTGAAAAAAACATAATTTGCTTCTAGCTGAAGTTTTAACGTTAAAATCTTTTGCAACATGAATGATTTGAACTCATTTTATTATTGACTACCCTCGGGCTTAAAAGCAAAAGTGATTAAATTGTCTCTAGTTAAATTATTGTACGTCATATAAAATAATTTAGGCACCCTGCCTAAAATTGAGTTGAGACAATGTGGTTACCAGTTTATTATAAATATATTACTCAATTCTTAGACTGTTAATAAATCAATTTGCTTCGTCGGTACATGACAATATGGTAACAAGTAATAGAGTACAGGATTTAGTCTACCCACATCTTCACGGTCTCAAAAAAACCCACACAAGTTAAATTGAAATTGCTACGAGCATAAGAAATTGCGTTGGTCCCTATTAAAAATATCGGATTTGCAAAAAGACTATTTTTCAGTAGAACAGTTCAAATATTGTTTTAACGATAAAAACACACAAAGAGGTGTGAATGTTCAAATTTGCACTGACTTAATAAACAAACAATAAAACATTCATCACCATCGGACCATCGACTGTTTGTATAAGCTTGTATGCCAAAAGACCTTAAGAATATCGTGCACAAGGTACTTTTTGTAACAGAATGGAAAACCAATTCGTATCGCCTGTCGGCTCTCGGGGATGATATCCGGCGATTCAGAAACCAGGAATGCCAATAGCTTTTCCACTAAAAACCACGCCGACAACTGGCCTCAGACGCCCTGCTCTTGGATTCGGTCCATGTGATTTCAAGGTATCACCGAACGCCCCACGTCAATCAGCCCATCACTACATGCAATGGACAAGGTCTTATAATTTTCTTTATTTTTTTTATGAGGTCCTGTTTCATTCATTACGGGCTATTGTTTTATATTTTACATCTCGAAATGAAAGTTACAAGTGTAATCATCATTAAACCGATTCAACACGTGAACTCATGTCAAAGTAAACAATAAGGGCATAGAAGAAGTTTTGTTCTACAATGGATGTTTAATCTAGTTATTTTCATAGGAAGACTGTATTTAACGATATCTTGAAAGAAAATAACAGGTAATACTATTTTTAACCAACTTCAAAAAAAAGGAGGAGGTTATAAAATAATATAATAAGTTTTTTTTTTATGTGTGTTCGCGGATGACTTTGTCGTTTATGAACCGATTTTGATGATTCTTTTTTTAATGGAAAGGAGATATCCTAACGGTGGTACAATGATAAGGATACTAAGATCTGATGATAGCATCCAAGAGAAATCGAGTCTTGAAGTCGATTTTTTTATTATTAAAATTTTACTTGTCTAATTAATTACCAGCCCGTCTACAAGCCGTAGGTGGCGCGAAATACGTCCCGATTCCAGGGATTTACTTTCTAGGGAGCACCTGTTTTCATGGCTACTGGTAACTGAAACGACGTGCGGGTTTTGGTTGGTTCGAGTCTGCACAGAGGAAAACATTCACTCGAGGGAAAAGTCTGACAATACCTAAGCCGATTAGACACATCTCAATTGAATAAACAAATATTTGGTAACCATACTGAATGTTAGTTACTAACAAAACTAGTTTCAGAAATATTATTTTGATTTGCTACTGTGTTTTTAGACTTTCTTTGGTATTTCTACTACATATAATAATTTTAATTTTACACTGATCCTAAAAATCACTTTAAAAAGGAAATAAATGAACGTTATCGATCTAAAACCATCTTTACCATATTGACTTTACAAAGAAACCAAGATAAGGCACATCGGCTGATGATTTTAAAGTCAATAAACGAACATAGACAGATTTTTTTTGCATATATGTATAGTTTACATTCGAGAAAAGGAACTGAAAACGACAGATTATGTTGATGTCTACTTCTTCCCTGGCGGTTTCACGCACCTTTTGGATCGTAAATCTCGCTTCGCATACTTGTCAGTCTACCACATTTCTTGAAATTGATGATTGTGGAATCGCGATGAATGCAATACTTTGTAGTAGCAAAATGCATAGTCAGCTAATGTAGCATGTCGCACCTCGGGCTCGACAGGGCTCCTGTTGTAGAGTCTTCAGTCAGTCCACATTTGATAGTTAACACGAAACGTTCTTCGAATAAATAAAAAATAAATAAAATATATTCGGTATCATTAAATAAACCTTTTATTTTATACCAAGGACGAATATATAAGTAAATACCGGTGGCATATACAAGTGAAGAAAGTACAATTGCTAAAGTGGTAACTTAATAATAACTATTACCAATAAATTCTCAAAATTTAAAAAACCCCCGATATAATAACCTGAGTTCCCTTTAAAAAGTAAAAAACACGTTATGCGTTTTCATTTGAGACCCCACTCGATGATATTTTTGCAGACATTCGGTTACTCTTCCCCACTTTCACCCCCATAACTTTTAAACGGCTCCACCGATTTTCATAAAACATGTCATAAATGGATGGATGGATGTTTGTTACCCTTTACGCAAAAACTACAGAACGGACTTGGATGAAACTTTACAGTAATATAGCTTATACATCAGAATAATACATAAGCTACTATTTACCGCGATAACCGACATACACGCAGGCAGAGCCGTGAGCAAAAACTAGTAAACTATAGTTTTTTTTTTTTTTTTTGAAGAAGGCTTACAGACTAATAAACACAATTATGGTTAATACAAATATGTGATCAAGTTGCTAACAACAAGCCTCCATATATAGGTGAGAACTTATTACACTGGTCTAAGTGACTTACATATTACATGATATGTATTTAGGTACATATTTTACACATTATTTTTTTTATGAATACATTTATATATTATGAATACATTAAAAATTTAGAACCGTTTTTTTTAAAAGTATTAATAGACAAAACTTATCACATTTTATTTTAACTAACAGTTTGAGCACCGCATTCAACGCCTACATTAAAAAATGACCTCGATAAAAGCTGCCTCACTGTGCTAGGGCTAGTACAGAACAAGTCAAACCGCAAAGGGCCATGAAGTTCATTGAAGCTACGTGCACCTCGCAGGAGGAAGGAATTGCACCTGTAGTTAGTGGTCACAAAAGGCACTAACTAAAACGTTGCAGAACTAAAACTAAAAACAAAAACTACGGTAATAATTGCACGTTTGGCCTAGCGGTTTAACGGTCACCACGCCGTTTCCTACTTAGCCAAGTGTCGTGGGTTCAAATCCCACGTAGGACAACACTTTGTGTGATCCACAAATTGTTGTTCTGAGTCTGGGTGTTATTTGTGTCCGTTTCATGTATGTTTGTAAAGTCCCCCGCGACACAGGATTTATTCCTAGTGCGGGAGTTGTCTTTAAAAAAAAAACTTGTGCAATTGGCATTTCAATAGCAATTGTAGTCTCTTCTAGATAAGCATTATTATTATTACGCATAGAGAAGATTAGATTTGAAGGGCCTATTGGTCTTGGTGGTGATGGTTCTGACAATTGAACCAGAGGTCGTGGATTCGATACAGCCGATGACAAATATTGACTGATGATCACGATCATTTGTTCTGTATCTTGTAATGTATCTAATAATATGTATATGTTTAGAAATATATAAGTAATATCAGCGGTCTGGTTACCATAGCAAAGGCTAGGCATAATTTGGTACAAACCACCGTGTGTGAAATATTTGAGATAATTATTGTTGCTTATTTTTAAGGATGATGAAATGTAGTGTACGGTTAAGGATTCGTACCCACTACTACAAAACTTTTATCATCAGACCGCAGCTTTCCGCCAGCGTTCCACAGAGTTTCCGGACCGATACAACCTTCAAGAAAAGAGCGTATCTATATCTATACTAATATTATAAACGCGAAAGTTTGTAAGTCCATACTTATATCCATATGGTATCCATCCATCCATATCCATATGGATGGATGTTTGTTACTCTTTCACGCAAGAACTACTGAACGCATTTGGATGAAACTTTACAGTAATATAGCTTATACCCCAGAATAACACATAGGCTACTATTTGCCGCGATAACCGACATATAGGCGTGCGGAGCCGCGGGCAACCACTAGTTCTATATAATTTCATGGGCGGGCAACGCGCATTCTCTATAACTTCATGGGAGGGCAACGCGCTTATGACTCCCGAATTGCAGGCATTAATGGGCGAAACGTTTTATCAGATGACGTCTGCTTGTATGGGGCCTATTTCATAACGGAAAAATTAGAGAAAGTCCAGGTAAGATTGTAGTTTATTCCGTAAAAATATCCAAGGAAATAAACACGTTTATTTTATTATGTTTAAAGTGATCTGGGACCAAGGTTAGTACAAATGTGTACTAACTTGTTGTGAAATTTAGATCTTATCTTAGGTCAAAGAACGAGTTACAATATACGAGTACCTACTAATGTACGCATAGATTAGTACATGTTCTGAAAGTTAAATAACTTTCTACAAGTTTAAATTTGTTTGAAATTGCCACAAACACAATGAAATATTCGACAGAGTTCAATAAACCTGGAATTTCGGATGGAATTCGTCATTATTAAATTGTAGTTCGGGAATGGCTACAATTTCGGTCAAATAGATATTTGTCTCGACGAATGCTAATCGGCTAGCTACGTTACAACTTTTTAACGACCCTAAAAAAGAGTTCTCAATTCTTATTATTTTTGGAGGTATATTTGTTACGGGTTCTCGAGTGGAGACTGTCTCGACAAACGTAGTATAGCACATCCACAGGCTAGGTGGAGTGATGATTTGCGCATGGCCGAGGATCGAACTAAGTGGTGTGCAATGGAGAGGCTTAATAAGGATTATATCCAGCAGTGAACTATGATAGACTGATCGTGATAATAATTATGGTTTTTGTTACGGGATTTCGCCGTCAATTTTTGGGCATTATTTATTTGTAATAGTAAGTGTACTCTCGAGGTAGTTCCAACACCTTAGGGAAATTGTACTTTTTGTTTTAGCCATTTATGTACTTGCGTTTGGTTGTTATTGTTTCATATTGCTGAGCTTATAATAATGAAAGGGTCATTTAAGGAGTCAGGGCATCATTTTCAAAAATGTATTGACCTTTAATTGTTCAAATTCTTCCACGAATATCCTCATAGGTTTTTACATGATGAGCAGAATATTCTGTTTTTCAACTCTCGAGACTTTGCTCAAAATTAGTTAAGAGAATATATAAAAAAGTCTTTAAATTACATAGGTACAACATATGAAATAGATTCTGTACCCTTACGTATCATTTTGTTCAATCTCAAAATATTGAGTTAATAAACCCGACGAATCCTTATTGAATGTTTCGTATCCGTGTTCATTTGTCCTTTATTCATTGTCAATTTATTTTTCTTTCACACTAATAGCTAGGTTTATTTTTGACCTTGAAGGGGAAATTTTCAGGATCAGGTTTCTTTTGAATTACAATTCATGTGCTCTACACACAAAAGCTGTGGTTTCTTATAAATTTATGTAAATATAATTGCTTACTTTCGTGTTTTTTTATTATTGAATCCTGCCAAATTTACTCTAATCTGCCTAATGGAAAGCATGAGTAGAATCGGCTCCGTCCACTTGAATGCCCTGCTTAGATCCCCCGGAGGATCCATGTGGAAATTTCGTCCACACTGTCTCCTAGGGGATCTTTTTGGATTTCAATTTCAAAACCCAAGAGTGGGGACAACCATACTCAATCATATTTCGATACAATATCAATTAAATTAAACGCAGATTTGTTTGTAATTGCCTTAAAACTTATTATAATTTTAAGATAAATTACTCAGTTTCAGTCATCAAATGAACATTTAACTCTTATTCACTTTTAATTATGAAATAAATGGTTTAGTGATAAATTTTCCTTCAATTATTTATTTCATTCAAAAGATAACAGAAGATAATTGCATTGCATTTGGAAACCGTATCATGGTGAATTATTTTAAACTAGCGTTTCGGCCCGGCCTTGCACGGAAGATTTTCAAATCCTCGAATTTTCTCTACTATAATAAGCATGTATTACACATATAAAACTTTCTTCAAATCAGTCTGTCTATTGTTAAAAACTGCATTAAAATCCGTTGAAAAGTTTAACAGATCGAGCGAAGCTTGAGCGACTTCATTTTATACTATGTAAAGCAAATTAGAGTCTCTTAAAGATACATATATATATATATACATATTATGTATATATATATACATATATACATATTATGCTTTTCAACTGATTGCACTCCTGAGACTAATCGTTTGCCAAAATTGCAGTTGAGAGGAGTGTTGAAATATCAGTTGCCAGGTCTTATCTTAGAAATACACTTGGTTTCGAAAAATAGAACACTCATTTTAATAATGTTTCTTAAATAAAAGGTATTACGCATAAAGAAATTCAGGATGAACCTTCTCGTGCGCGTGGTTTGGTGGCAATATTAGTATTTAGAAATAATGTTAACGTTCGCAAGACGCAAGACTTCTGGGTACTATCTTCTGGCGAACCAATACCCAACCATCACAATCATGTTTGGCAAGATTATAGATGTTCAATGTTCAGCTTTTGCTGATAAGTGAAGAACTGGAATAAAAGTGAGTTATTATGATGTGATGATTATGATTATGGATAAAAGAAAAAAAAATCGCACTTCACGCTGTTCGTAACTGGCCGAAAAGGTTTAATTTTTGTTAATAAGCTTACTAAAAAGATTCTTCTTAACACTTAAAGATTGGGTAAGTCATAAAGAAAAATCATTATTTATGTATTAAAATGGTAATATTAACCTACAAAATAAATTGCATTTAAAAAAATTGTTCCAATGCTAAACTAAATAACGTTACATTGTTACAAAGAATTAATAAATTAAATATCTTTTAGCATTATAGTAACCCAACTATTATTGAAACCATTGGAAAAAAGGTAAGTGGGCGTATACAACAATAAATAACAATATAGACTCATATTCATAAGCGTTCTTTTCAAGTATAAAGAGGGTTTAGCGAGAAAATAAATCTCTTTGTGGCGACATATTTCGACATATTACGCGACATACTAAGCTTTCTTTATGAAAAGAAATAGTGGAAAGTTTTCGCATTATTGAAAGCAAAAATAATACCAGATCTATTTGTCATTTATATAATAAAGGTGACTGCTAAACAATTATAATCTGAACAAGAACGTGCTCGCTCTAACTCGAATCAAATACACTGAATACTAAGTTCTTAATATTTTCTTAAGTCTGCGAGGAATATGGCTCACACCGGATACCTAACTTCATCCGTGCGTAGCTTTTTGAAAATGTGGACTAAAAAATTTCCCAAAGAACTCGTCTACATATCTCCTCTGAAAGACAGGTCACAACTTGTTTTAAGACCCTGGTTACTAATGAACATCCAACGTGATTCAAAGCTCAAAGAAAGCAATCCAAACATTTTATCACGGAATAAATTAATTCTTAATTCAATTTCTGTTCTGTAAAGCGGCTATTACATTACACGATTTCTCGGGCCCTGCCCGCAGAGACAGGGCAGTGTAATAAGAAACAGGGAGGCAGGGTCCCTAAACAGGGCGCTCGAGTGGTTCCGAGGAGCTAGGGAGAGCTCCCTGCCGCGCTGCCGATTGGGTAGTGTAATAAGAAACAGGGAGACAGGGAGCTCAGTCGCTGCGGCGCGAGCGCAGAATTCACACGTTCGTCTTTGGATAGAAGAGGTTGAGATATCTAGAAACTAAATTTTAAATCTTGATAGGAGTTTCCAGTGGCTAAGAATCGTAAAGTAACAACTATACTATGTTTTCCACTCATGCTATCTCAAGATAGTTTTTTTTTTCTATAAAAGGAGCTACTAAGCTTAATAGGTCGTCAAATTGGTCTGTAGTTTTGTAGGTCTGTCGAGTCCAAAACACTGAGTATCTGAATATTTGATAGTTAGTTTCTAAGGAGCAAATATTCACCCACATCCTCCTCTTCTTCCTTTTTGAATACCTCATGGTAGTAAGTGCCAAAGTCACCGCTAAAGCAACTTTCAGACTGCCTCGTTGGTCTCGCGGTTGGCGTGTGCGACTGCTGATCATGAGGTCTCGGGTTCGATTCCCGGGTCAGACCAAATGTTTGTGTGATCTACAAATATTTGTTTCGGAGTTTGGGTGTTTTCTATGTAGCTATAATATGTATGTATTTACAAAAAAAAAAGTATATATGAATTTGTATCAGTTGTCTAGTACCCATCACACAAGCTCTGCTTAGCTTGGGACTAGATGGCTTTGTGTGTTAGATGTCCGATTTTTTTTTTTATTTATAACATTATGCACTATTTTTTTTTATTATTTAAAAAAGACAACTCCCGCATTAGGAATAAACATCCTGTGTCGTGGGGGACTTTACAGACATACATGAAACGGACACAATTAACACCCAAACTCAGAACAACAATTTGTGGATCACACAAAGTGTTGTCCCGTGTAGGATTTGAACCCACAACACTTGGCGAATTGGCAAGCGGCGTGGCGACCGCCTAAACCACTCGGCCAACCGTGCAGTCAAATTGTCTATTGTACATCGGCGGACTTAATGCCCAAGGCATTCTCTACCAGTCAACCTTTAGGTGGTGTAGATATCTTGTGAGGTAGGCGCACATGAAGTACATACCTACTTAAACAGCTAAAAATGCATTACAAAGTATTACATACATAAGTCCTTATATAAATACAAGAAATACATAAACTCTATGTACAAATACTTAAACACTATAACTATATATAATATTAAATTATATAAATAATAAATAAATAAAATATTTACTATAGATACGTACACTAAGAGTATTGGAGAAAATGATGGTATTTATTTATTTGATGTTTCGATGAAGTCCGCGCCATAGCGACAGACGTGCACAGTCATTCACGTTCACCTTAAAACTGAGTAAAGGTCACACAGGGCGCGATTTCCAGCGTAGTGTAATAAGCGGCACCCTAACTGGTAGGCAGGGCACCCGAGAGACAGGGCCCGAGAAAACGTGTAATGTAATAGCCGCTATACGTCTATTATAAGCTACCTCCCCTCAGAGTCATTGATCTACCTTCAAATTTTATATAAAAGGAGGTGTAACTCAATGTAAGATCGATAATCTAGTGAGCGGTCGAACTCCCCTTGTCTCCTAGTTCTAATGTATTTATGCAGTGTGTAATAGTGGTTATTAAGTAACGGTTATTTTGCTGATGTGAAAATTATAAAAAGTGTTCTTTAAAGCAATCGTGTATATTTTAAAGATATTTCTACTTGCAAACCTAATACTATTATATTTATTCATAACTTTTGTAACTCAAATGTTAATTTGCGCGCTCACAAATTCGCTGTTTAAATATAAATACAAGTATAAAACAGGCTCATACCCTACATGCGTTGTTTTGAATTTCATGTATTACATGTACGTAATACCTTAAACATTTCACGGTAAATATTGTCGTAGTTTAATAATTTATGTAGGCAAGCTTATGACTAAAACTTAGGTTGTACATCCCACTGGTCTCTCTGATTAACCTTTGAGACTAAACAAACAAACAATTAACAGAAGTTTGAATTCAACTTATATTTCCACATTTAAGTTAAATTTAACGAAGAATGCTTCAATACGCCGAAAGTAAAATTAAATTATTAAGTACCTGTACAGACGCGGAATCCGCTCGGATGCGAACCGCGCGGTTCGACCGCGTGAATCTTATTTACATTAGCGCCTATCATTCGTTCAGACCTGTCAGATTGTCAATCCGCGCGGACAGCATTGGCCGCCATAAGATGGGTCACCTTGCTGCATTGTTGCGTTGTCTGCATTCGCAAGGAGTATAGTGACCACCACTTCTGGAATTTGCTTATGCTGTTCAACAGGTAGACTAGAGTCAGTTTGGCAGTCTCATATATATAAAATAATGATCTCTTTGAGTTTGTAGAATAATGGTGATAAATAAACAACCAGTTGCTGAATATCTACTATCGTATCTATGACCCCTCTGGTATTTGTTTTTATGATGAAAATTCAAGCTTTCTACGTTATGAAATCTAAAGTGTAAAAGAATTATACTTCAAAAAAAGAAAAACATGCATTAGTTTGTACCCAAAATATGACACAGACAAAAAAATTTAAAACTTTTCTACTTTTAAAACCGTTTTAACAAAAACTTTTGATCCGACACGATAACGCACTTGCCGCACAAAAATATTTAATTTAGAAATGAAACTTTTCGCTTTTATTACTCTCTTGCACGTCCGGTACGGGTATGTTTTATCAAGAGTAGGTTTTTGTTCTGTTTTTACAAGCTTTTTATAAACTTGCAATGTATGTATGTATCATCATCAGCCTATCGCAGTCCACTGCTGGACATAGGCCTCTCCAATTGCACGCCACTTATTTCGATCCTCGGCTTTTCGGATCCAGCTCCTGCCAGCCGTCTTGCGCAAATCATCACTCCACCTGGCCTGTGGACGTCCTACACTACGTTTGCCGAGACGCGGTCTCCACTCAAGAACCCGTTTTCCCCAACGGTTATCGGTTCTACGGCAAATATGGCCAGCCCACTGCCACTTCAGCTTGCTATTCCTGTGGGCTATGTCGATGACTCTAGTTCTCTGCCGGATCACCTCGTTTCTGATACGGTCCCTCAGAGAAACGCCGAGCATAGCCCTTTCCATAGCACGCTGAGCGACTTTGAACTTGTAGACCAGCCGTACCGTTAGTATCCACGTTTCGGCTCCGTATGTCATTACGGGTATAGGATATATAAGACTTTCGTCTTTAGGCACTGTGGGCTCGACAATGAGAAGACTCGACGAAGCTTCCCAAACGCTGCCCAACCCAGCTGAATTCTCCTGTTCTCCTCGTCCTCAAAGTTGTTTCTCCCTAACTGCAAAGTCTGCACGAGGTACACGTATTTTTGAACAACTTCGAGAACGGCACCGTGTACCGCAACCGGTTCCGGTAGTACGTGTTCATTGAACATGACCTTGGTCTTGTCCAAGTTCATCCGTAGGCCGATGCGTAGAGAAGAGTCAGCCAAGTCGTTCAGCATCTGTTGTAGGTCCTGCAGCGTCTCTGCCATGATGACGATATCGTCTGCAAATCGCAAGTGAGAGATGTATTCGCCATTGATTTTGATGTCGCGCCCTTTCCAGTGCAGCGTCTTGAAGAAGTCCTCCATTGCATTAGTGAACAATTTCGGGGATATAACGTCACCTTGTCTCACTCCTCGTTGCAATGGTATATGTCCTGTATGCTGATGCTGTACTTAGTGGCGGCTTCGTAGAGACATCTCAACACTTGGATGTATCGCTAATCTAATTGGCAACGCTGCAAGGACTACAGAACAGTCCAGATCTCGATCTAGTCAAAGGCCTTCTCATAGTCCACAAATGCTAGGCACAGGGGCTGATTATACTCTTCGGTCTTCTGTATAATCTGCCGCACGTGTGGATGTGGTCTATGGTGCCATATCCGCTCCAAAACCCAGCTTGCTCCGGTGGTTGGAATTCGTCGAGTCTTCGCGCAAGACGGTTCGTGATGACTTTGAAAACAGCTTGTAGACATGGCTTAGAAGAGAAATGGGCCGATAGTTCTTCAACATGGTCTTGTCACCCTTTTTGAAGAACAGGACGACCACACTCCTGCTCCACGCCTCTGGAGTTCTCCCTTCGAACAGGACAGCGTTAAAAAGCTTTTGGAGCTCCTTCAGTACGGGCATAGCCCAGCTTTCAACAGCTCTGTTGTAACGCCGTCCTCTCCAGGGGCTTTTCCATTTTTCAGCTGTCTAAGAGCCATCACGATTTCATCAGTGCTGATTTCTGGCAAATCTTGGGTGTAGTGGCGTGTTAATGTGGCTCTAGGGTCCTCATTTACGGGATCAGGTCGAGATGCATGCGAAGCGTATAAACTGCCGTAGAAGCCTTCGACTTCCGAAAGGACGGCCGGCTTGGAAGCAACGACTTCTCCACTTGATGTGGTTAACTTCGTCAGGTGGCTTCTTCCAAGAGATTGTACGAACACTTTTGACCCCCGATTTCGCTCGATCGCTCTTTCGATCGAAAGAGTATTGTAAAATTGAAAATTGTAAGAGTATTGTCGTGTCGTACAAGCCTGCTGATCTCTCGGTTTAGAGTCCGCTTTGCCGACGAAGTGACAGGTGGGTTCTCACGTCGTTCCCTCATTAACCCTAGTGTCCTCTCGCTTGGAGCTTGGACTTCCTGCTTTTACGCTGTATTTCACAAAATCTCGTACCTTCATCCCTGAGAATCGGAACCACATTTTTAAGGTTCTGGTTTACGTCTGTTGTGGTTTCCATGGCAGCAAATTGGCTTGCCAGATTTCACTGGATTTTTTCAGATCCCATCGCGACTTGGAGCAGAGTTGGTCGGAGCCTGGATTTCATCAAACGGACACGTTCAGCCTTAAAGTTCATCGTCCGAGTGGGCCGAGTCGGTGCGTACACTTGTACTACCTTGAGACTATACCTCTCGGTAAGTTTGATAATGAGGTACGCTACCCTGTTCAACACACTGGAGATTTCCACCACGTTGTCAGAAAAGGACTTGTTTACCAGAAACCCCACGCCACCTTGGGATTGTTGGTCTCCCTCGCGGAAGTACATCAGGTGGCCTGACTCGAGGTTTATGGTATCCTCCCCCTCTCTTCGGACTTCACACAACCCTAGGATATGCCACCTAATCTTCCCAAGTTCCACCTCAAGTTGTGCCAGATGCGAGTCTAGCCGTAACGTGCGGCCGTTAAAAGTTGTTAAGTCAGTTGCTTATGGTGGCCTTCCGTAACCCGGTGATTCTTAGCACCCCCTGTCCCGCCGTTACCTTGGTCGCCACCATGACCAGGAATCTGAGACTGCCGGGAACTGGGGGCCGTGGCTTTTGTTGTATACTCATGGAGGATTTTAGCCCATGATCACCACGCTGGGCAGGCGGGTTGGTGATCGCAGGGCGTAGCTTGTTGCACCGGTGACGCTGCTGCCCGTCACCGGCCTATTGCATTTAGATATGCCTCTTCGGATGGATATACCGCCATCAGTCGGTCGCCAGAGCCTCGTTTGTCGTTCAGCAGGGTGCACCGCGTGCAGGTGAGGTTGGTTAGGAGCAAAAGATTGTGGTTCGCCCCCTTACACCCCATGGTATGTATGTATGTTCGGGTGGAATCTTGCAACTCAATTTTGAAGCAGATATCTTCAACCGATTTCGCTGAAATTTTGCAAGCATGTGTATACCCGCATGAAAATACAATATTATAATGACATGGAGCTGATCTGATGCTGGAGCTGGAAGGTGGCCCCGGAAATCTGTAAAGAAACGTCTCAACATCATCGAGTTTGGACTCGTTTGATTCGTCTCGAGGCATTCCAGTAAAAGATTGTTGTTGATGTTTTTTAAAAGCTTTTTAATTTAATTTTTATATGACACTAGCTTTTAGCCAGTCCGCCCGCGTATATGTTAGTTATCGAAGTAAAAAGTAGTCTATGTCCTTCTTCAACAATCACTATTTCTGCATGCCTTTCATTGTAATCGGTGCAACAGTTTAGTCGCAAAAGTGTAACAGAAAGACAGAGCTACTTTCGAATTCATAATATTATAGCATGGAGTAAGCGAGCATACGGAACACCTAATGGAAAGTGATTATCGCCACCCATGGACACTTGAAAATCAAGAGTCACGAATGTTGCTGTGTTTGTGTTGCAGTAAGTTTGAGTTCTGACAATAACAACTGGCAGTGAAAAACAGCAACTGATTTTTTATTTTTTGTTCACTATTGTGATCAAGCCTAAAATACTAAAACATACCACAAAACTGTATTAAACTATTTGTCCGTGAACTAAGTGGGACCTTTTAACTCTAAAAATCTCATTTAGAAACCTGGTCTACATATAATTTCTTTCTGATATGTATTTATGCACTAGTATAGAAAAAGCGGCCAAGTGCGAGTCGGACTCGCCCATGAAGGGTTCCACAGCAGCAAGTAACATAATATAATTTTTATTTTATATTTTTATATTTGTGTTGATTGAATGAAAGGTAAATTGCACTTTACGATTTATGACGTATTAAAAAATAACTACTTACTAGATTTCGTTCAAACCAATTTTCGGTGGAAGTTTACATGGTAATGTATATCATATATTTTTTTTTAGTTTTATCATTCTCTTATTTAAGAAGTTACAGGGGGGAGGGACACACATTTTACCACTTTGGAAGTGTCTCTCGCGCAAACTATTCAGTTTAGAAAAAAAAAAAATTAGAAACCTCAATATCATTTTTAAAGACCTATCTATAGATACCCCACAAGTATGGGTTTGATGAAAAACAAATTTTTGAGTTTCAGTTCTATGTATGGGGACCCCCAAAATTTATTGTTTTTTTTCTATATTTGTGTGAAAATCTTAATGCGGTTCACAGAATACATCTACTTACCAAGTTTCAACAGTATAGTTCTTATAGTTTCGGAATAAAGTGGCTGTGACATACGGACGGACAGACATACGGACGGACAGACAGACGGACGGACAGACAGACAGACAGACAGACAGATATGACGAATCTATAAGGGTTCAGTTTTTTGCCTTTGGCACGGAACCCTAAAAAGGAGTAAACGTATACGTTTAATGAATACAAATGTAAGACAGATAAAAAACAACTATTTACTTTAGGGAAAACAATTGGATTAAGAGCTATTGGATATCATGCCATCCGATGTGATTTTCTGTAGCCTGTTTTTGGTAAATAACGACCTTTCCTTATTACCTGAAAGTAAGAAAAATCAGAAAAATGCAAAAGGAACAATAGAGAAACTTTAGATTTTAATCTGGATCTAAACTTGGAGGCTGCAAGAGTTTAATATACTGTACGAAGCTTAATAAGCATCACAGATAAACTAAATGAAAATTTACTCGTTGTTATTTATTTAAGTAACTCTATTTAAATTAATATCACGGTTTATGATTTAAATAATACCTATTTAATTAAATTTATTTTCACTACTGAAAGTGTAGTAATTGGTGTTACCTGGTTACCTGGCTACTCAGTCTGATATAACTAACCTCAAAATTAAACTTTCTTTAGAACCGAGTATAATTAAAAGATTATTAGAATAGAAGAAATTAGAATAGAAATAAAAGATAAAAGAAGATATATTATTATTATTATTATATATATATATTATTTCTGATAAAACCAAGCTTTAATCCGTTGCATCCTTATTAGCTATGTGAGTTTGATTAATCAAACGGAAACTTTTAAATGAAGTGGTAACAAAGTTATGACAGCATTTGTTTGAAAAGTGGCGGCTGCCCATAAAAATACTAAATTAATTTGAGCAAATAATATCAATACTAATGGAAACAGTAAAGCCTTTAAATTTAATAAAAATCAAGATTCAAGCATAATTGTTAGTAGCGTAGTTATAAATTAGAAAGTAACTCTGTCTGTTACGCTTTCACGGCTAAACCGCTGCACCGATTTTAATGAAATTTGGCACGTAGATCGTTTGATTCTTGAGGAAGGACATAGGCTACTTTTACTACGAAAACCGACATGCACACGGGTGGATCAGCGAGCAAAAGCCAGTATATTTATCATAGCTATCAAATTGACAAGCAACAACACATGATCAGCGACTGTCATCAAAAAACCCATGGCACCACATTTAACATGACATATATATAATATCGTGATAAAATGTGAACTTCCCTATTTTAAAAAAGGGTGACTGCCTGTTTTTATAGAAGGAGGGAAGTGGACTTAGTATATTTCCAACTCCTCCACTCTTCGTCTGATTAATTTCGTTGGGGGTTCCATGACAGTTTCATTTTTCACGAGTGTCATAACTCGATGTGTACGTGGGTTACTGCTTTTGATCTTGATGTAAAAACATACTTTCCTCGCTTTTGATGTTGCAGTATTCTAGCTCTATCAAAGAAAGCAATTGAAAAGAGCTTGTATTTGTGTTAAAGCACAAAATAATGTTTATTATCTAAGATACAATTATAATTTGAAATAGAGATATGAAATTCATTATTTATTATATTTTTCTATTAATAGTTTTAACATATTCAATAGTTACGTTAATAATGCAATACTAACCTAACCTACACAATACAATAACCTCCTTGTGACATGTTTATGTCAGCATTTACTGTGTTTTTAGGGCAAATCCTAAGATTTGGAAAGTAAATGGTGATAAAAGTTCGATTTCAACGATGATCAAATAACAATTCGGACGATTGAGCAGTGGACGTCAGTTAAGTCAGGCAGACGGCAAGATAATACGATTATGTCACTATTTTTTATTAATTACTAAAAGAAAATAACTTTATTCATCTAATCAACATTTTTTTTTATGCCGAAGCGTGGCTCTCCCACGTAAGTTTTATCCTTATCCTTTGCATTCATTTTTTACACGTGATTTAATGTTAACACAACTAACAACGTTTAATGTGTACATAACAAATTACTTTGGGTCTTAAAAACACTACAAAGTAAAATTACTACAATATATCAATGCCAACTACTGAGTCCCTTCATTTAAGAGTACACGAGCATTTTGTAGTGGAAAAATACAGTCACATTATTTTAACATATAAGCCTGTTAAAGTAGCCTGATAGAAGGCATGAGCAGAATCTAAGAGTAGTGGTCACCATACTCATTGCGAATGAACAATGCAACAATGCAATGTGGTGAGCCACACTATTTCGGCCTATTAAGATGCTTCTGCATCATTGGGCCTCCAGTCTCGCACTCACCAACGAAGCACGAATGCTGTCATTTTAGGTTGGTCTGTGAGAGAGTAGTACTGCCTTGGTCAAGCTGGCTTGTTTGTGTTGAAATCAACGTGGGTTAGCTCTACATCTTTTACTAGTACCATAACTATAACAAATAACAATGAATTGCATTACTGCCTCGTTGATCTTGCAGTTAGCGTATGCGACTGCCGATATCTGCGAAGAGGTTTCGGGTTCGATGCCCGGGTCGAAAGTGTTGTTGGGTATTGGGCTCCCACACATAACTGCGAACCTGCATCGCATCGCAGTTATGTGTGGTAGCCAATTCTTATAAGAAATTTTAATAACATCCCTGAGTATGGATATTTGACAGTGCTTCGGAAAGCACGTTAAGCCGTCGGTCCCGGTTGTCATGAACATCAATGGCAATCGTTATTGGGAAGTCAGTCAGACAGTCCACAGAGCAGTGAATATTTCTCTGTTCTGTAGTAACCAACCATGTAGTAAACCATGTAGTAACCAACCCTAAATAATTTTGGAAAGATCAAAGTCAAAGAAGAACAAACTATAATTGCAATAATGTACTTGCGGTTTTAAGGAATTTGTAGTTAAAGCAAATGTAGAATTGAGTATGATATTTTTTATTTTAATAACTTTTTTTATGAATTAAAAAATTTAACTAGTTAAATTATATTTAAAAATCATCTGAGCTTATCAGTCGGTATTATATGGTTCTTTTTACTGCGTATTTTAACAATATATGACATTTTATAATTTCAACTAAACTCCAAAAGGTTACAGGTGACGTAAATACTTTTATATTTTATTAAAGAGTTTGCTTGGGTTATTGTAATAATATACCTTACACTCACATATTCTACCCAAAATATTTGGTTGAGTGCCGTTTTTATAAATATTTATAAAGCCTTTGTATAAAAGATCAGATTTTATTTAGGTATTGATACCATTCACTATTACATATTCAGGTTTTATTCGTGAAGAATGGTTGTCGCTTCGTCGTCGCTATCGCAAAATTTTTTTCTGTTGATAATGTTTTATTCCAAAACCTTCTCCTTATGTGACTTTTATATTTTTGTTATTTCTTTTTGTAATTTCTGCCTCATCATATATATTTGGTATTACTCTATGTGATTTCTCCCTAATTAGTTATAGTCATTAGTCTAGATTAGATTAGCGTATGCGACTGCCAATCAAGAAATCAAAGTCGGCCCAAAAAGTGTTATTGGGTTTTTCTGATTTTAGAAATGCTTATTAACAGCCCGGAATTTGGAAGTTCTGGTCTACCCCCGTACCTTGGAGAGCAAGTAAAGCCGTCGGTCCTGTGCCTGCCGGATAGCCATTTCATCTGATTGTGAGAGTGAGGGCATAGAGAGTGCAGCTGTGTTGACGCAGAAGTTGTGCACTGTAATATCTCCTGCATAGTTGGTTGGTTTTCGTTGAACTGGCCGCCATGGCCGAAATCGGTTAGAAGTATATAATTTGTAATTGCTATCTGTAACGTCATTAATCAATCATTTTTGGTTTGGTATGCATACTCACATTGCTCGGTAAGTGATTTTCACGACCATCAATCGACCTTGCATACGTACAGAACATCAAAATTAATAATAGTTACACTATAGGAGTAGAACAAACCACAGAATATCTTTTAGAATCACTTGTGCCTGACGATCGGCCGGAGGATGACACGGATTATCACCGACAAATTAGGCAGTGGGCTATTGAACCACCATTGTCTCCAATGTCTGACTTACCATCTTCAGACGAATTCCTCAGTATTGTTAGGTCATTGCCACTAAATAAGGCTTCGGGCGACGATAAAATATCAAACAAAATGGTAAAAGAAGCTTGTAAACTTTCGGGTTATACGGTTTTAACAGTTTTTAAACGTTGCATTGCGGAAGGAGTATTTCCTAGTGTTTGGCGGTGCAGTAATATTCATATAATACCAAAAAAGGGGCGATAAGCCGCTGGACGATCCTAAATCCTATCGGCCCATAACACTATTACCGTCGCTGGGAAAGGTTTTAGAGCATCTTGTAGTACCACGACTTCTACCGGGTGGAGTTAAATTTCATGATAGACAATTCGGGTTTAAGTTGGGAAAATCGACAACTGATGCGGTTATATCTGTAAGGAAAACTGTCACCGAGTCAAGTTTTCAATACGTTTTAGGCATCGTCTTTGATATATCTGTCGCCTTTGACAATGCGTGGTGGCCCATGCTATTGCTAAATTAAAACTAAGAGGTTGCTTTAAAAATATTTATTCCCTTATCTCCTCGTACTTCTTACAAGGTACTACTAAATTGAGACTTGGGCATCATTCTGTGTCGAAGGCGCGAGATGGAACGAATCATCTAAGGGGCGCCACCTTACCAGTTCTTTCCATCTGTTCGCGAACGGTTGTCAAGGACATGGTTCGATGTAGATCACTGTGTCGCTCAATTTCTTACAGGCCATGGTAACTTTAAGAGCAAACTATACTCATTTAAATTAGTCGATTTACCATTGTGTCAATGCTCAACACCTGATTCTAGCTGTGAACAGTCGGCTCACCATATCCTACGGGAATGTAGTCTATGGTACAATGAACGTAAAATGATGCTAAATAGCTTACAAATGACGTCTGGGGTAGTATATTATGGGGATCTTGTGTCAACTGCGGTGAATTTCCGTGCGTTTAAGCGATTCTGCCATACATGCTATAGAAATCAAATATAGCTCACTTAGGATCCATAATATTTTATCCGTGGTGCTTCCCGGTTCGAAAAAGGCGTCTGCCTATTTTGACTTCATTTTGTCTCCCGCTTTGCTAAGGAGGGAAGTGGACTTATTATTTTTCCAACTCCTCCAGTTTTCTTCTGATTAATTTCGTTGCGGGTTCCAAGACAGTTAAATTTTTCCTGGGACTTCCCGAGTGTCATAACTCGGTGTGTTCGTGGGTCACCGCTGTTGATCCTGGTGTACAGGAGTTACAGTGGTAGGCGTGTGGCGGGCCTATAAAAAAAAGTGATTTTATTATTGTTGTTTTATTTGATTTATTGTATTTTATTTATATGTGTAAAAGTTAGTTTCGCCTGCGGCTCCGCCGAGAACGAAGCCCCTCCGCAACGCCTCATAAGGCGTTGCGGAGGGGTACCCTAGCCGGCAGAAAACGTCCGTAAAAAGAGGAAGATTTTTATATATATGTATGATGGCCATACAGGGTCTAATGTATAGTCTACGTGATGGCTGTTATTATTATTATTGCAGTTTGTTATAATATTTTACAAGCTTTTTATTAACTTGCAATGTATGTATGTATGCATGTATGTTCGGGTGGAATCTTGCAACTCAATTTTAAAGCAGATTATCTTCAACCAATTTTGCTGAAATTGTGCCAGCATATGTATATAGCGTGACAATACAATATTATAATGCCATGGAGCTGGTCTGATGCTGGAGCTGAAAGGTGGCCATAGGAACTCTGTAAAAAAACATGCAAAACATCATCGAGTTAGGACCCGTTTGATTCGTCTCGAGGCATTCCAGTAAAAGCTTGTTTTTCAGAAGCTTATTAATTAAATGTATTATTTATAAATCATTGTAAATAAAAAAAGGGGTTCAGAATAATTTTGTAATGTAGTTTTTTATATTGTTATCGGTAAAAAAATCATGAAATAAAATGTATACAAGAATAATTATTTTCTTTTTACCTCGAATAGAACTTGAAATAAATATTTTTATAATAAGGAAATTCGTTCCTATCTGGTGTCACACGACACCACACGGTTTTCTTATTGAAACGTAGCCTATACCTCCTTGCCAATTTTCATTAAATCGATTCAGCGGTACAACCGTGAAAAAATAAGAGGAAGACGAAGTTACTTTCGCTCTTATAATATTTTATACTACCATATGCGACTTCGAGGTTAAAAATAGCATATTTAAATAAACACAGTTTTAAAGACAAATTTATTACTGTTTAACAAAATCTATACTAATATATAAAGCTGAAGAGTGGGTTTGTTTGTTTGATCGCGCTAATCTCAGGAACCGCTAGTCCGATTTGAAATATTCTTTCAGTATTAGATAGCCCATTTACCGAGGAAGGCTATAGGCTATATATCATCATGCTAAGACCAATAGAAGCGGAGCATCAATAAAGAATGTTTCAAAAACGGGGCAAAATTATCACGCTACGGGCAATAGGAGACGCAAACGGGGTTGCGTGGGTCTACTAGTTTATTATACAGGGCCAGTTTCACCAATTCCTGATAAATTGTCATATAATTATCTGCACTGAAAATTTTATGAAACCGAAATATTTAAGTTATTTGGCGGATAAGTTCATGACAGTTTATCATAAACTACATCAGTAGGTCGTGAAACTGGCCCTAAATGTTCCACACTGATTCTGATGGCCTCAAAATGTTCCAGTAAATATGTATTGTATAAAACAAAAGTGTATTAATTCTGTCAAACTTGCTATTTTTGGCACAAAGAATCATCATCAACAACAACCCATAACGTCCCACTGCTGGGCTCGGGTCTCCTCTCAGGCGAGGGTTAAGGCCATAAGTCCCCACGCCGGCCGAGTGCAGGTTGGGGACTGGCAAGACAACGTTGTGGCTATATAATCTTGCCATTGGATGTTTTTAAGCCGCCCAAAGACCGGGACCGACTGCTTAACGTGATCTCCGAATCACGGAGTCGCTCATGGTAACATGCCTCTATCGCTCACCCCTCCAGGTACTGATCGCGCCGTAGTTGCTTACGGGTGATTGTTTCTAATCATCGACTGCAACTGGGCTATGAGCGCCACACCCGCATAATTTATACATTTATTTATTTTAAGAAAATACATCTTATCCTACTAATATGAAAAACGCGAAAGTTTGTAAGTATGGATGGATGGATGTTTGTTACTATTTCACGCAAAATCTACTGAACGGATTTAGATGAAACTTTGCAGTAATAAGCTTATACATCAGAGTAACACATAGGCTACTATTTGCCGCGATAACCGACATGTACGCGGGCGTAGCCGCGGGCAACAACTAGATATTAATTAATTCGGCAGTATATAACAAGCAAATAAGATATATTTTATGTCCCACAGGACATTTTAGGGTACTTTATTAGGAAGGAGGATATTTTGTAACAAGGTGTTCAACTGTAAACGTATAAATTTAAATAAATGTTTTCATTTGTACCTTCTGTATTGTTTACAGTAATCAGTGAATCCGAGTTTGTTGGTTGAGACAACTTTAACCAGTATTATTATATAATCAACATCAAAAACAATCATTTGTACCTCTTTTTTAACAAATAAAGCACTCGAAGGCATTTCATATTTGAAATACTTT
This sequence comes from Diaphora mendica, assembly GCA_949125395.1. Classification (NCBI taxonomy): domain Eukaryota; kingdom Metazoa; phylum Arthropoda; class Insecta; order Lepidoptera; family Erebidae; genus Diaphora; species Diaphora mendica. The sequence goes on from OX421311.1 coordinate 31,069,447, forward strand.
GTTTATTTCTTATAGTATAGGGAATACAGGAGCTGAGTGGTCACCCGAATGTAAGTAACTAGGTACTTATTTTGAAATATAATGTTAGTCGTACAAGAGTAGTACTAATATGAAACGTATCAATATCGTAACAGTGAGTGTATTTGTGACAAAGAAAAAAAAGCGGCCAAGTGCGAGTCGGACTCGTCCATGAAGGGTTCCGCAGCAGCAAGTAACATAATATAATTTTATTTTTATATTTGTGTTGATTGAATGAAAGGTAAATTGCCGTTTACGATTTATGACGTATTAAAAAAACACTACTTACTAGATTTCGTTCAAATCAATTTTTGTTGGAAGTTTGCATGGTGATGTACATCATATATATTTTTTTAGATTTATCATTCTCTTATTTTAGAAGTTACCCCCTGTAACTTCTAAAATAAGAGGGAGGGGACACACATTTTAGCACTTTGGAGGATACACTATTCAGTGTAGAAAAAAATGATAGAACCCTCAATATCATTTTCGAAGACCTATCCATAGATACCACACAGTCGGGTTTGATGAAAAAACAATTTTTGAGTTATGTTCAGTTCCAAGTATGGGGACCCCCAAAATTTATTGTTTTTTTTTCTATTTTTGTGTGAAAATCTTAATGCGGTTCACAGAATACATCTACTTACCAAGTTTCAACATTATAGTCCTTATAGTTTCGGAAAAAGTGGCTGTGACATACGGCAGGACAGACAGACATGACGAATCTATAAGGGTTCCGTTTTTTCCCTTTGGCACGGAACCTTAAAAACACCCCTATTTTACTGCAACCTGGTCTAAGGATCACTTTTTCTATTGCACTGCATTCCGAAACATTATAATATTATGTACCGACATCAAACCCTAATAAATACCAAACAGTTAACAGTAATGAATTTGTAAAAATATTATAAATGCAGTTGTATTTAGCTGTGTTAATTATTCTCATGTTCAACTATGTGTGTTACATATCTCTGTTTTTTCTGTTGTCGAATACACAAAAAAAAACAAGTAAATAAATAATATTGGTACCTTATGGCCATAGCTTACAGGCAGATGCCTATAACATTGGTTAATGTGCGTTATCATTCGCAGTCAACCCCATAAATTTACTAAACCTATTTCATGAGTAATTGAGTATTTACTCTCGCGAATGCACGCTATATCGTTTTTATGTACTATACTCGTATCTAGCCTTGAACAATTTTGCTTTTTTATGTCACTGCGAGTGTTCTAGGAGTAGTATAAGAGCGTTCAAAAAAAAAAAAAACAATAGAGCATCACTAAATTCACGCATATTAGATATTAGTTTCATCAATATGTAGGACGACGGAAACTAGTGTAAACAATTTTATTTGACACTAGCTGACCCACGCAACCTCGTTTTCGTCTCCTATTGCCCGTAGCGTAATAATTTTCCTCCGTTTTTGTAACATTCTTCATTGGTGCTCCGCTCCTATTGGTCTTAGCGTGATGATGCGTGTAACAATGAAAGAATTTTTCAAATCGGACCAGTACTTCCTGAGAATAGCGCGTTCAAGCAAAGAAATAAATAAACTCTTCAGTTTTATATATTAAACTAGCGACCCGCCCCGGCTTCGCACGGGTGGATTTCAGATGCCCCCGCCGACGACACGATTCATGCATTTTAAATCTGTAATATCTTCGAATATATTCATTTAAATTAGTTTTTTTTTTTTTTTTTATGGAATAGGCCGGCAAACGAGCAGACGTATCGCCTGATGGTAAGCGATTACCGCCGCCCATGGACACCCGCAACACTGAGGCGTCACAAGTGCGTTACCGGCCTTTGGGGGATGGGGGGGGGAGATAGGGGGAGGGGGGTTGGGGTATGGGCCTCCGGTATCCTCACTCACTCGGTGAAACACAGCGCAAGCACTATTTCACACCGGTTTTCTGTGAGGCCGTGGTATCACTCCGGTCGAGCCGGCCCATTCATGCCGAAGCGTGGCTCTCCCACGGTAGATACTGTAAAGGGCCATTTTGATTTATATTAAATGCACAATATTTATTATGTATTGCTTAAAATCACTTCGTAAATAAGCCATTATTTCTCGTAAAAAGAAAGGAATAAAAAATGGTTGTTGTGGGTTATCCCTAAGAGATAAACATATACCGTCGCGGACTTTTTTGTAGTAATTTTTAAAGTGTACAATACTGTAGTACATTATTTTGATCTATCTCGTGGGGCGCAACCAGCGTTTGCAATGTAAGCGCGAAAAAATGTGTTTATTTTCTACATCACATTAAAAACCTCAGAATTTACAATGTTTCCATACTATATTATGCATTTATTATACATAAAAACCCTCCTCTTGAATCACTATATCTATTAAAGAAACCGCATCAAAATCCGTGGCGTAGTTTTAAAGATTTAAGCACACATAGGGATATAGGGACATAGGGACAGAGAAAGCGACTTTGTTTTATACTATGTAGTGATAATGATACTAGCTGAGCCCCGCGGTGTTACCCACGGTACAACAACAACTGCGGTTAACGCCGCGGGGCTAAGTAAAAAAAAACTTATGTAAAAAGTATCCTATGTCCGTCTCCTTGTTCTAAGCTACCTCTCCACGAATTGTCAGCTAAATCGGTTCGGCCGTTCTTGAGTTATAAATGGTGTAACTAACACTTTCTTTTATTTGTATATCTTATATATTATATAAAATTCTCGTGTCACAATGTTAGTTACCATACTGCTCTGAAACGGCAGGACCGATTTTGATGAAATTTGGTGTGCATATCGGGTAGGTCTGAGAATCGACCAACATCTATTTTTTAAACCCGATTTCTTTTTCATTGATGGCAAAACAACGTTTGCCGGATCAGCTAGTATAGATATAAATAAGTATAAGTAAGTATTTTGGACATCTAACACACAACGCCATCTAGTCCCAAGCTAAGCAGAGCTTGTGTTATGGATACTAGATAAATGTTTCTACTCTATATTTTATTTACTTACCAGTATGTATAGCAAGATCCAAATTTTGTAGACACATTTGTTACTTTTAAATCACTTTGTTGTTAATAAAATTAGTTGGGTCTAATTTATTTTGGCCACATGTACTCCGATGTGCTTAGCAAAGAAATAAGTAGGTTATCTTCACTTTCAATTTAAACAAAGATACAAAGGTAATATGATTTTCTCTCAGGTTTGTTTTTTTTTTTTCAAGAAAAGTACACCTTAAATATTTCTAGATCAGGTTACTAAAATCAACGTCACAAATATATTCATTCCCTTTAAAAAATAAACTTCAGGTCTTCGTGAACCGATGCCTTCGCCATATACTCGGTATATTCTGGCCCGAGAGAATATCCATCATTCACTTGTGGGAACGTTGCGCTGAAGTCCCGATCGACCATCAGATCAAACGGCGCAAATGGCGCTGGATAGGCCACACCCTCCGAAGAGATTCCAACCATATCCCGAAGCAAGCCCTAGACTGGAATCCCCAAGAAAAGCGCAAGCGTGGCCGTCCAAAACAAACCTGGCGGCGGACTATCATCAATGAAGCGAGTTGTGAGTCCTATTTGGAGCCATTCTGCGAGTGATAACTCCCCATCCGCTCCTGTATTGAGCAGTGTGTAGGACAGCATGGATCGTAGTGCCCAGAGTTTTTTATGTATCAAAATGGCTCTAATCTGCCTGATGAAAAACATAAGCAGAATCCCAGAGTGGTGATCACCATACTCATTGCGAATGCAGATAATGCAACAACGCAGCATGGTGATGCTTCTGCATCATTGGGCCTCCAGTCTCGCACTCACCACCGAAACACGATATTACGAACGCTGTCATTTTACGTTGTTCTTCTGTGCGAGGGTAGTACCGCCCCTCTCGAGCCAGCCCGTTCGTGCTAAAATCAGCGTGGCTCTACTACCTTGAAAAGCAAACATGGTCTGCTCAGAGCAACGGGCTACAGCCTCTGGGTTTTTTCTCCCTATCTAACCCGTCACCACTAGTCTTTCCAGGTTACTCAAGCTTTCCATAAGGCTGAGCAGACCAGACTAACAAATAAATAAAAAAGTATGCATACTTTTTTGACACTCTCTGTAATCTAAAAGGGTTGATATACGAGTATTTTGGCTTTTTAGGTGACGTTGGATTTTTAAATTTTCTTTGTTTCTGAAAGTTGTCGGCGTCGGTTTGTGAATTAGTAATATTAATGTAAAGTTTGAAAGGTTCACCTAACGGTACCTACTAGGAATAGGTATATTATAATGTGTAGTGTACATACGTAGGTACTACAACATGTACGTAAATACTTAATTTATTCATGAGTACCTACACGTTATCAACGAACAACCTTAAAATCGACACAGAGTGGCCTAGTGAATAATCATATATATAAAAATGAATCGCCGAAATGTATGTACGCGCATAGCTTCTGATCGGCTGCACTAAATTAAATAATTCTTTTTGTTATGTGTTCGTTATTGTTAGGACAAGGTTTGTGTACAAGAAAAAATAAAAGATCCCTCGGTAAAAGTCGTTTTTTTGTCTGCTGAGACAGATATGTAAATATGGCGGTACGAAGTTCGCCGGGTCAGCTGGGATAATCGTATTTCTTTGCACATCCGAAAACACAGCTGACTTAGGCAGTGGACAGCGAAAAGTAAGCTTAGTCGCCAAATACAAATATTGAAATTTTCAATGTCAAGTGTTTATAGTCTTCATATAATAAGTCTTCAGGTCTTTAAGTCTTCGTCGTGATGAAATGAATGATAAAAAATATAAAAAAATGTGGATGAGATGAAATGGGGACCGTCTTCCGAAAAAACAAAAAACGATCTCCCATTAACTATTTCAGTCTGTCTTGAAATAATAGTCACGTCACTTTGAGTTTTACCTCAATTTTTTTTTAATAGTAATGCAATAGTAAAATAACGCTATGGCTACAGACAAAATATTAAACAGAATTAAAGCCAGTGTAATCCTCCTTAGTCTCAAAATGTTTTGTCGAAAGTAATGTAAAAAAGATACATTCCTTTAAAATAAAAGTATTAAAACTCATTTTGGTTATTTAATTTTTTGTGTACATAATTTCAAAATATTCTTTATGTTTAAAAACTAAAATTACTGCAACCGTATTCTTAAAAGCAGTTAATAGAAACATATCACTATTTAAGTAAATAAATTATAATTTGAATTTTCTTTCGTACATATCACAAAATAGTTTCTGTTATTGAAAACTTCGATCATATATTTCAATATTTGATCGAAGATTAAAACCTATGCATATATATGAGAGGAAAATTCTATTTAATCTATGATTCATAAGTAACTGACAAATCAATTTAAATGTCAGTCTAATAACCAACAATTTCAAATATTTCTAACTTATTTATGAAAACCTATGAAGATAACGTGTTATTAAAATACAAATAATAAACATTTACTTAAGCCCTAAAATGTATTCAGCTACTAATATTTCGGATTCGATTGGAAACATGTAAAATAAATTGACATGGACAGATCTATTCAACTATTATAAATATTAGTATGTATTACTTAAATTGAATACTCGACGCACTTATAATGTATGCGAAAGAAATACTAAACGATTTTTATAGCATAAAGTATGAAGAACCAACGGAACTTCGCTTATTGAAACAACAATTATTAAGTTTATCTTGTAAATGTGATGTCTGTGTTCGTGCTAATAATGGTCGCCTTATTCCACATGATGTAGAAACAAGAACTGTAAATGAATACACTGATACAGAAGTACAAACTGAATGTGATTATCCTTTTAACTGTTATAATAATCCAAAAACTTGTGAATATCATGTTTGTAGTTCTTGTGTTATTGCTTTGGATTTCCTGCAAAACAACTTCAATAAAACTTTTAAAGAAGAGGAATCTGAAACTATAACAGCCAAAATGTCTGATAAAAATTTAGGAAATACTATAATTTATTCAGAAAAATTAACGAAAATAAGCAAATCTTCACTGAAACAGTCGCACGTGACAATATGTGAAGATTTGAACCACTGGTATTTTTCTGAAGCTAAGTCGAAAAAAAGTTGTTATAATGCTAATAATAAAAAATGTGTACCAGTATATTAAGCCCAAGTAATAAATTGTTTACAATAGAATTTACTATATTGTCAGTTTAATATTACATCTATATACAAATACATACTTAAATATTTTATTTAATGCTTTTCTATACTAATATTTAAAGCTGAAGAGTTTGTTTGCTTGAAAGCGCTAATCTCAGGAACTACTGGTATGATTTGAAAAGTTATTTCAGTATTAGATAGCCCATTTATCGAAAAAGGCTATAGGGCCCAAGGTTTTTCGCCTTTACTGACTTAAGCCAACCTCACAGATTAACGCAAACTATACTTAGTTTTTTACTATTTTTTAACTAAAACCTGACATTTCATCCGTCGTTCTCGTGTGAACTGAGGGCCCAAGCTAATTGATCATAACTGCTTTATTTCACGTTTAAGAAATTTATGACCCATTGCTTCAGATTTTTACTATTTTTAACTAATTCCTATTTGAATTTTATATCGTTTCGCCAAAATAAAAAGAATGGGCCCTCAGTCCAGATGTACACTGTGCAATCAATGCAACGAATGCAATCGCATGCGTCTCAATGCAAATGTTCTAAGACTGCCTTGGTAATGCAGATGTAGCATTTACGTAACTGCTGCACTGAGGTCTTGAGTTCGATTCTTGAAATCGGAACAAATGTTTTATTAGTCAAAGAACTTGAGACTACCTTGCCTCCAACTCATAAAAAGAACAATTTTATGAGAAGCTGATTCAAAGTTGAGACTTATAATTTTAGTATCATTATTAAAATGTAAGGATATCTTACTTACCTAATAATTTATAGCCTCAAATATAATTACTTAAGGTAATAATTTTACTTTCATGATCCAGAATCGTGACTCGCGTTCTTAAGACAATCTGTTTTTAATTAATTCTGAGATATCATTAATCATTTTAGGACATAGCTCTGTGTCAAATTGCCGCCTTATATATATCATAATTTATTAATTTCATATGAATACTTAATTGCAACGTTTCGAAAAAATCGAATTTTCTACCAAAATCCCAAAGTATTCTGTAGTGTATTCCATCCCATAGTGTGTCACTTAATTTCTACTCGACTTTTATTACATATATTAGGTGTAAGATTTCAACCTTAGTGGATGGAATCTGTAAACTGTAAACACGCTTGTATCTCTTGACATGTAGGTGTGCATGGGCGGTGGTAGAGCTGACTGTGTACCTACTTACTGTCTGACAGTAATAAAATAGGTCGCGGGACAAAAAGTCTGCTTGTTTACCCTGTTCGAAAATAGAAGAATCTACCTTAGTGGATATAATCTGGTTCTAATCACTCCTTCTCTCCTACCTAGTTCTTGTGTCAAACGGCGGCACACGCTTGTGACTCTTATGAATCTTATAATACAGGTGTGCATGAGCGGTGGTAGTTACTTACATAGGTGATCCACCTGACAGTAAGTAGTAAATAGTAAATAATAATAAAGTGGGTCGCCCGACAAAAAGTAAATAGGGTTAAATATCGTAGGCTGTTGTCAAAATCAACGAAGGGATTCGGTCTGTTAAGCGCGTTGCGCTGCCTGAGGGAGGTAGAAGAGGAGAGGAGTTGATATGAAATAAACTCCTGACCTCCTGATTAATACTTCTACAGTCAGGGTAATTTACCCGTAAATCTTGTGAAGATCTCAGATCATACACTCAATTTGAGGTAGAACATTTGTAACCAAACTAGAATTGCCGAGTCAATGAAAAATTTTTTAACAAAAACAAAAACCGACTTCAAGGTTCGACTCGATTTCTCTTGGATGTCATCATCAGATCTTAGTGTCCTTATCATGGTACCACCGTCGGGATATCTCCTTTCCATTAAAAAACGACTCATCAAAATCGGTTCATAAAAAGTTAAGTCCAAGTTATCCGCGAACACACATAAAAAATATATATAAATACGGTCGAATTGAGAACCTCCTCCTTTTTTAGTCGATTAAAAATGGTAAACTTCAAAGATAAGCACTTGTAGTCAAGACTACCTATTTAAAAAAATGGCAGTGATAAGGACTGCCGATAGAAGTGAAAACTTATAACTTAGAATGTTATTTTTGTAAAATTAATATGTAAAATTAGAAATTTTATAATGTTTAAATTTTAATTATTATGAACATATAACATTAGCATGTCGGTGACGCGAATTTTCTCCTACCAAAAAGTGCTCAACGCGGATAAAGAAGTTTTCACTTACAAAATACAATCGAATTTAGAAGCTCCTCTCAAAAAAGAACAATAATTCTTTAAAGGGATAATTCTTTTATGTGTACCTATATAACTTTATCACTTACTAATTTTGTTGTGTGGATAAAGCAATCCATTTAAATTCAAAGTAAAAAAGTAATCTTGTTATTTCTAATACAATGCAATGCACGTATTCCTTGAAATCTTGACAGACAATAACCTTGTCTCTTACGGAGTGAAATTAAACATACCTGTCCACAAACTTTTTTTTCAATACAAAACGTGATGTTGCGTTTTGTTCAAGAAAAATAAATATTCTAAAGGTTAACGTTAATGTTTCCTTGATTTTCTTCCAGTTGGAAATGCTTACTTGAAAAAAAGTGTGCCGTCACGGGACACCTGGCAGATGTGAAACATCGAAATTGTTTTGTTTATGTTATTATATATGTCGGAGTGAGGGTATCCGAATAATAAAAGTATTACAAACATGTGCCACTATCGAACGCTTCCATTAGTCAGGCGAGGTGGGGATGAAAATCTATATAAAGCGGCGCGATCGTAAACAGGGGACAGTTGCTCTTCAGATCTCGCGACGTCCATATCTCTTGATTGTGACATGGGTCTTTGATTTGTGATTTATTGTATTTGTGTTTTATATCGTGTGTGAGGCGATATTTACTTAAGGAATTGCAAGTCTGGTGACGAATTCCACTGGGCAGCGCGGAGGAGTGAGCGTTGCCCCAACCCCCTTGTGGGGGTTGCTGATTACATTAATTAGTGATTAGTGTTTGGACTTAGTCAGGTTTGCTGTATCTGTGATTTATGCATTCATTTAGACTCGTACCTTCCGATATATATTAAAAAAATAAAAATAAAATGTGCCCTTTTTTCACTTTTTTATTATTTTTTTCCAAAAAATAAAATAAGTGTTTATTACATTATCTAATAATCATTTTTATTTAATACAAAATACAAAAATCAAAATATTTAAATTTATTTGTCATCGCGACAACTCAATTATTTTCATCAGTGACTTCGGTAAGGCGAAGCGGCGAGCGTCACCACGGCAATTTCTGCCACCCCAAGAATTAGGTTTACTCGCGTCTCTGTTTCACATAAAACAAAAATTACCTACTTACGAATAGACAATCCTCTTTATGTGTATTAATAATAGGCAATAATAAAGTTACAAGTGAAAACAATAAAGAAATAAGTAATTAGCAATTGGCAACCAGCAGAAACAAGTTGATAAAATGAAATATTTTTTATAACTTAATGCCTACCTAGACAAATATTATATACAAAATATAAGCCAAAGTAACCCTCCTTCGTCTTAAAATTTGCTTAGTCGAAAGTATTTATAAAAATATTTGATTGATACATTCCTATTAAATAAAAATATCGATACAAATTTTGTTTACTTCCCTTGATTACATTATGCTACAAGGTAAAACTTAAGTCTCCAAAAAAAAAACCGTAAATTATGACCCATAGACAAATGCATTGGCGCCATTATCGCAGAATTGGCGCCAATTTTTTACAATGACAATTTACATTCTCCTGCAGTTTGTGGCAATAAATTTAATTAGTTTACTGAAAATTAATTTCTGTAATTATCTCTTTCGAGCTGAATTATCTAATTCAAAACTAACAATGTTTAAACCAGAACAGCAACAAGTTCAAATTTGTTTGCTGAAGTCTCATTTGGAAGAAATAGAAAATGACTTGCTTTTGCAGGTAAGTTTTGTCGAGGTATTTTATACGTAAGTTAAATAGTTATAGGTACTGTATTCTATTTTAATTCATACATAATTATTTAGGGCGTTTTTAAAAAGCGTATAAAAACGAAATTCAATATTATAATTGTTAGTTAGTTTCTAAGGAGCAAAATATTCACCCACATCCTCCTCTTCTTCCTTTTTCAATACCTCATGGTAGTAAGTGCCAAAGTCACCGCTAAAGCAACTTTCAGACTGCCTTGTTGGTCTCGCGGTTGGCGTGTGCGACTGGTGATCATGAGGTCTCGGGTTCGATTCCCGGGTCGGATCAAATGTTTGTATGATCTACAAATATTTGTTTCGGAGTTTGGGTGTTTTCTATGTATGATATGTATGTATTTACAAAAAAAAAAAGTATATATGTATTTGTATCAGTTGTCTAGTACCCATAACACAAGCTCTGCTTAGCTTGGGACTAGATGGCGTTGTGTGTTAGATGTCCGAAAAAAAAAAATAAAAAAAAAAAAAAATTAACAATCATTTACTAAGTTAATAAACGAAATGCATCAATCAATTTACGTTCACAAATGTGTCCACGGATCTCTTATTTTATTGGTTCTTTGTATAACATGTTTCTTTATAGTCAGATATCTACATACTAATATATAAAGCTGAAGAGTTTGTTTGTTTGAACACGCTAATCTCAGGAACCGCTGGTACGATTTGAAAAAAAATTTTTCAGTGTTGGATAGTACATTTATCGAGGAAGGCTATAGGCTATATATCATCACGCTAAGACCAATAGGAGCGGAGCACCAATGAGGAATGTTACAAAAACGGGGGAAAATGTTTACGCTACGGGCAATTGGCGACGTAAACGACGTTGCGTGTGTCAGCTAGTCTGATTTTCTGATAATATGTCCTTAATGATTATTATATACTTAATTTATTATTAGAAATTTATTATGATGTATATTCTGCGTTATAATATAGGTACCTACACAATAAATTGGTCTCGCGGTTGGCGTGTGCGACTGCTGATCATGAGGTCTCGAGTTCGATTCCTAGGTCGGACCAAATGTTTGTATGATCTACAAATATTTGTTTCAGAGTTTGGGTATTTTCTATGTATAATAAGTAGGTATTTAAAAAAAAAGTATAAATGTATTTGTATCAGTTGTCTAGTGCCCAGAACATAAGCCCTGCTTAGCTTGGGACTAGATGGCGTTGTGTGTTAAGGCGCGTCTCTACCGAAAATTAACAACACAAAAAAAGGTTGACAACACAAGTTGCTAAATTTTGTTCGGTGTAGACTCGGCTTTACAGAAACTTTTGTCACCAACACGTGTTGACAACTTTTGTTCGGTGGAGACCCGGCTTTAGATGTCCGAAATATTTATTAGTACAAATAAAACTTACATTTATATTACTTGTTCTAAATACAAGCAATAAATTATAACATCTACGTAAACTAATATTATCAATTCGAATGTAGCCCTGTTGGCCTTTATGTCAGTTTCACGGTTAAATCGCAGAACTGATTTAAATAAAGTTCGGTTTAGAGAAAGATAGAACCTTGGAGAAGGTTAGCGTACTTTTTGCCACGATAACCGACATGCACGCGGGCACAGCCTCGGGTGTACGCTAGTTATAATTTAAACCATGAATTTTTGCGTGCTAAACATGTATAAGGTAATATTTAACACTTATTGAATACGTTTATTCACTTTAGCACTCCGCTCTGCCTGCTTTGGATGCAGAAAATGAGCGAAAATATCGTGAAACTATGACAGCTTTGAAAGTTACTCGTTCCTTGAATATTGAAATTGAACGACTCAAACTCGAAAATGGTAAGATTTTTTTTAGGTTAGATAAAGTTTTTTTTTTTTACTGCCTCGTTGGTCTCGCGGTTGACGTGTGCGACTGCTGATCATGAGGTCTCAGGTTCGATTCCCGGGTCGGACCAAAAGTTTGTATGATCTACAAATATTTGTTTCGGAGTGTGGGTGTTTTCTAAGTATAATATGTATGTATTTACAACAAAAAAAAGTATATATGTATTTGTATCAGTTGTCTGGTACCCATAACACAAGCTCTGCTTAGCTTGGGACTAGATGGCGTTGTGTGTTAGATGTCCAAAATTATTTATTTATTTGTGCTATAAAATATAAACTTAATTTAAATTCGTCAATGCCTTACTGTGAAGATTATCTTATTTTATTCATACTAAAATTATAAATTAGAAAGTAACTCTTGTCTGTCAGTCTGTCACACTTTCACGATTTCTGCACCGATTTTAATGAAATTTGACATGGAGATACTTTGAATCTCTATGAAGGACATAGACTACTCTTTCAACGATAACCGACATACACACGGGCGGAGCAGCGGGCAAAATCTAGTTATCTATACATAATAAAAATTCATTTAAAGAAACTAAAACTTTTCCTTGCCTCGGAGAGCACGTTAAGCTATCGGTTTCGTTTGCCATACATTAACTAAAGACTGTGTCGTATTTATAGTTCGATTAACAGCTAAACGTATGCAACTAAAGCGGCAAAGTGATGATTTATCTAAAAGTATAGAAAAAGCTCGTGCTACTCAGAGCGAACTGGCAGAATTATTGAAGAAAGAAGAACAAGAAACGGAGCTCCAAGTGTACGTCTAAGTGAATTCACCTAACTTTAAGTAGTACGTAGTTTGGTAGTTTTAATTTAAACTTTTCTCTAGATTGTAAAATAATAAAATTTCAACAATTCACTCATTTGATCTAGAAACATGAGAGGTTTTAATTCCGCGTTGCTGTTCAAGTTTTAAGAAGACGGTTGTCTCATTGGAAGAGTATTACGAAAGAGCTAACGAAATTGGTTTAATTATGATTTGCTTTTCGCTCTTTTAGTAATTTTTATTGGTTTGTGCGTGTGGATATATTAAAAACATAAAATATATTCTAGAGTATCTAGTATCATATATATTTATTTATTTCTATTAGTATGTATTATAATCAATATTTCTTTATTGATTACTTTTTTCTGACTCTTTTTTAGGGTTCCGTACCTCAAAAGGAAAAAACGGAGCCCTTATAGGATCACTTTGTTGTCCGTCTGTCTGTCAAAACCCTTTTTCTCAAGAACGCTTAGAGGTATCATGCTGAAATTTAAATTCAAAACTCAGGTCTACTGTACCTTAGATCTGAGAAAAAATCAAACTTCTGAGCCAACGTTATGAAAAGATACAGCCGTTTATGCTGCAAATTTTCGACACTCGCAAGGGCAACAAAACCTACAGGGGCGCTCCGTCTCTGTATTGGTGCTTTTAAAACTAGCCCAATTAATAGTATACTGGCTGAGGCTGGAGAAATGCCTTTACAATATAGAAGGAAACAACTTGCTTTAATTTACACTGCAAATATTTTATCTCAACCTAAAAATCCTACCCATGAATATTTAAACAAAACAACAATTTTAGATTTTGAATATCAATCCCGACCTTATTTACCAAAACCTCTTCGAATAAGAGTAGCAGAGTATTTAAAAGAATTCAATTTCACGTTACCATCAGTTTTTGAAAAAAAGCTTTTGAGTGTAGGCCCATGGGATGTGCCTAAATATCCTATTAATCTCGTATTAGCTAAAAGACAAAAAGATGATACTCCAGATTATACACACATCAAAAGTGTCTAGGGATCAACATATGTGTCTAGGGATCAACATATATTTTTGCAATAACTTTTCTCCTGATTGATATTAATTAAAATTTTCTTTAAGGATTCATCAAATAAAGTGTTTTCGTTTGTCACAGTAACGATAAACCAAGTCACCTTTGCATTACTAAAAAAATTTGCCATTTTCCTAATAAAAGGATTTTTGACATTTGAACCACTAACATTAAAGTTCGAAAAAAAGACTGAAATAACAGTTTTCTTTAAAATTTTATTAGGTAACTTAAACAATTAATAATCCGTGTTTCTACCGCGAACACTAACACAAGAACATCGGTTTGGCATACTCAAAATGAGTTCATCCAAATCACGCTGTGGAATGGCCGCCCATGTTCGTTGCAACAACAAAAAAAGGTCTTCTTGCGACTGGATACCCTCCATATTCGGCAGAGCTCTTCTCTGTAGCATATCCCATGCATGCTCAATCGGGTTCAAGTCTGGCGACTGAGCAGGCCAGGGCCAAAGCCACATCTCAATCTCAAGAAATCCGCATAAAAATGCTTGATCCCTAGACACTTTTGATGTGTGTATTTATAGAAACCTATTTAACGAAATGCACTACAATCATAGGGATTATTAAAACCTTTTATACCGATGGATTGGTTCTGAACGGAAGATCTGGTTCCGCGATTGTATCAGATAATAACTGTTTCCAATATAGACTTCATAATTACCAATCCGTTTTCAGTTGCGAATCCATTGCCATACTCAAGGTCTTAGAAATCATAGGAACTAAACCTAAAGCAGAAAAATATATAATATATACAGATTCGAAATCATGTCTAATGGCCTTACTTAATAATCAAAATACGCACCCTCTTATCACAGAAATAAAACAATCAATGATTAACCTAATGGACAATAACTATTCGTTTGAATTAATTTGGATCCCAAGCCATCAGGGCATTATTGGTAATGAAAAAGCCGATGAAGAAGCTAAAATTGCTACAACTCAAGAAGAAGTAGACTATTCAATAAAAACTAGTCCAGGTGAATTAAAACAACATTTCAAGCATGAAATCCAATTACTTTGGGATTCTGAGTGGAAAGCTAATAACACAAGTAAATTATTTGACATCAGATAATCCATTTTCGACAGATCACCGCCTTCATTTTCTTGTAAAAAAGACCAAGTTACAATAACCAGACTGCGCGTTGGACACACTAATTTAACCCACATCCATCTTATTACGAAAGATAGTATTAATAAATGCAAATGCGGGGAGGACTTAACGGTTTCTCACATGTTGAAAGATTGTTTAGCTTTCCAACAAGAAAGAAATATCTGTAACATGCCTGACAATTTGAAAGACTGTTTAAATCAAGGTGGATATATTATTGTTTTTATTATTTAATAATACATTACCCTAATGTTTTTGAAGTTAACTAATATGTATAAATTAATTTAAGTAACTCTCAGTGGTCGTTAATGACCTTTGTTGTTGAAAAGCGACCTTAAGTAAATCATTAAAAAAAAAAAACCTACAGGGTACTTCCCTTGAACTCAGAATCTTGTAGGTACGAAGAAATGTCTTATAGCACAGATAAAGGAAAAATTGCGAAAAGCATAAAGTAACATCGTAAAATATACCTACAGGTTTGTGAGGAACCCACGGTGCGCGAGTCCGATTTGCACTTGGCCGGTTTTTTATACCCAAGTACTAGAGTTAGATCCTTTCAATAGTTTCAATGACATGTATATAAATATATTTTAGTAACAGAAATATTTAAATCTATATATATATAAAAGCGAAATACCACTCACTTATTAATCACGAAATCTCAGAAACTATAACACCTACAAACTTGAAATTTGGCAGGTAGGTTCCTTATAGGGTGTAGACATCCGCTAAGAACGGATTTTACGAAACTACACCCCTAAGGGGGTAAAACGGGGGTTGGAAGTTTGTATGAAAGTCCTATGTTTTTGAAGTAAGAGACTTGAAATTTCAAATGTATGCTCTATAGATGGTGTGGAGGTGTACTAATAATCAGTAAAGTATCTTTAGAAATCAACCCCCTTTTGGGGTTAAAACGGGCGATGGTAGTATGGACGCAAACGAGGTTG
Source organism: Diaphora mendica (assembly GCA_949125395.1). Taxonomy (NCBI): domain Eukaryota; kingdom Metazoa; phylum Arthropoda; class Insecta; order Lepidoptera; family Erebidae; genus Diaphora; species Diaphora mendica. The sequence continues at coordinate 31,085,247 of OX421311.1, forward strand.
CGTAGGTCAGCTAGTATTAATATAATCATAAGAAACCAAAAAAAGTACCTAAACACAAAATTTATTACTTACACGTAGCGATCGATGTCTAGCAAAAGAGATCATGCCATACCGTTATGTATACGCTCTATTAGTATTAACAACGTGATACTTTCTAGAGAGTTGAACAGTCATTGTTAAAATTGCAATAAAAATGTAATACAGATAAAACCATTCGGAATAAATAAGTACCATTTTTATTTTCTACTTAGACAAAATAAAATGTGAAAGGCAGAAAAATATTACTGACTTATTTAGTTTCACGCACAAAATTTAATGTCAATAATATTCTAATATCAATATGGAGCTACCCTTAGAATATTATTAGAAATTCAACAGTACATTGTCTCTTAATTTGAATTTAAAGAGAAATTGTATAAATATTTTGTATTGAGATTGAATCCAAATCGTATTACAGATTACAGTGGAGACTCAATTTTAAAATTTGAATTACGAACACGGATTGTCCGTTTAAAACGAGATCGTATTTTGTTTTTTCGAAAGACGGTCCCCATTTCATCTCATCTCATTTTTTACATTTTTTATCATTAATTTCATTACGACCAAGACTTAAAGACTTAAGATTTGAAGACTTTAAACACTTGACATTGGCAGAAATAGCTGATCCGAGAGATCCGGCTGGTTGCCATTTCATCAAAAGAAGAAGTCCGTTTAAAACAGGTGGCAACGAATAATAATTGCAAAAGGACGAGTAGCGAAAATTAATCCATACTTTCCATACTTTATTATAAATGCGAAAGAAACTCTGTCTGTCTGTCCTGCTTTCACGGCCAGACCGCTGCACCGATTTCAATGAAATTTGGTACACAGTTAGTCTAGAGCCTGAGAAAGGACACATACTTTTTAATGCGAAAAAAGGGCTGTAAGGGGTTTAAAGGGGGGATAAGGGTTGTATAGAAGTCGGGCGGTTCACTCGCCATACGCATGCGCGTTACCTACGCCGGGCGTCTTGACAACGAATAAACAAAGCTGTCACCATGATATAAAAATACAGGTATGACATTCCGAGATACAGCACGAGATGACGTCATCATCATTATCGCTGGTTCTCAAACTTTATCTTACATACTTTTGGGGAGATTTTACAACCTACTTAATTTAGTCAATAATTAAAATTCAGTAAATAATTTGAATAAATAAGTTTTGATCCTGTAATATTTCAGTCGTCAATATGAAGATTCATTGGAAGAAATCGCAGATAAGTTTCGAAAGTCACGTGGATATTATGTATGTATTTCACTCTTTTACTCAATAAAATGATCACACTAGTTTCTTTAGATGAATTAATGACTATATTTGTATGTAATAAAGTTGCCTGTAATAATGCTTTTTGGCGATAGGTCCGCCATTTGTACCTACATGGTCTTTAAATTGTTATATTCCTAAATGTATCAATAAAGCTTATTATATTCTATTCTCTTCTATGTTTTGTTCAGGATAAAGAAGAAGTCAACAAGGAAACCGAAAGGATCAATACAATCAACCTTGAATTGGAAAATCAATTACAGAAGCGGCAAAGTATTATCGATGAATTAAAGCAACAACTGAATATGCTTGAGCCGAATATACCGGAAGACATTCTAGAACTGTTGTAAGTTATTATGCTCATTACATTATGTTCAGTCCTCTCGCCAATGCAGCGATCACCTTGTGAAGTTTGCAATGCCTATAGGGCCCATGAATACAGGCATACAATCGCTAAGCTAGTTCACTGGCGAGAGCATTAAACTTTACGGCGTTTCACCGTGTTCTTATTCTAAACTAATGTAATATCAAGCATTTACTGGAGATGTGTGGATTCCTTGATATCGGCGCAAGGGATCCCTTGGTATTCTCTCTTGGTATTCTCTCTGCGTCGTCACACATGCCCAAACTCCTCAGTTGCTGTACAGGCTCCCACGTATTACAATTATAACACACCTGTTTCAACTGTCGCGGATCGCGCCTAATTGACGTGAGTACTAAAACTCGCGAGTCCATACCAGACCAATCTTAACGGTAACCAACGAAACACCGAATTGGATGGACAACCAGCTAAATTTTACTTAAACGGCAATCCCGACCAACCTTGTTCGACCGTTTTCCAAAAGCTTCTCGTTAATTCTATGTCACTTCAAAACGTCAAACAAGGAAAAATGACAATCAAAAATGTTGCCATTATAATGACGTTCAATTTCTAACATATTAATTAATCGATTTTCATCCTTTTAGTGCAAACATGTCTTTTTTTTATGGACCTGACGGTAAATGGTAAGTGATTACCGCTGCCCATGGACACCCGCAACAACAGAGGCGTCACAAGTGCGTCGCCGGCCTTTGGGGGATGGGGAGGGGAGGGGGGGAGGGGGTTAGAGGGTGGGGTTGTCTGTGTGCCTCCGGTATCCTCACTCACTCGGTGAAACGCAGTGAAAGCGCTATTTTACACCGGTTTTCTGGGAGGCCGTGATATCACTCCGGTCGAGCCGGCCCATTCATGCCGAAGCGTGGATCTCCCACGGTGTTTTACAGATAATAAATAGTAATAAAATATGCTCACACATCTCAATCACGACTGTCTAATCCCAATCTAGACAAAGTCTGTACTATGGTTACCAGATTGCTTATAAACATATATATATATTTCTAAATACATACATATTATAGATGAATTGTCGTGTGCATCGCACAAAGATTTATTCTGGGTAGATTCGAATCTACGACCTCCGGCTTAGCAATCAGAGTCACAAACATTAGACCAACAGGTCCGTCAGTTTCAGTTTCATTTTCATTTAAGTTTTTAACTCTTTAAAATCAGCTCTTCCAATTGTTCCCCCTCCTCACTTCCTCTACAGGTGTACAGGGTGTTCGTGAATTAAAAAAATTGGAAAACGGAAAAACCTGATTCCAATTTGTCTCAATCATTCTCGTTTTTAACCTACAAATGTGTTTAGATAAAACTCCTAAATCTCACCATTTACAGTTTAAAGAAAGACCTGGATACTCAAGTAAAAGAATTGACAGAGAAATACGAGGGTTTACTACGAAAACGCAATTCTATTCCCGATAAGATAAACGACGTAGCTTAATCCACGGTTATGAAAAACGATTTCTGTTTAAGAATCTCTTCAACATTATAAGCCAAATATTTTTCTTACTGATTTTTATTTGCCACAGTACTTAGTTAGGTAATCTAATAAAGGGTCACATTTCAAACAAAACTTGTTTTTTTTCTTTGAAACTTTCGTACGAAATCAGAATACTTACGAAAATTAAAACCAGTTAAATCAAAATCTTATATCATTTTGATTAAATTAAGCCCGTTTCTGAATTGAAGTTTCTTACTCTTGAAAGCGATAAAACTTACATGATTAGCAAAGTTGTACTAACAGTGGTGGAGAAGTACTCCGTGATAAGTCAAACTAGCGGACCAACGCAACCTCGTTTGCGCCTCCAATTGTCCGTAGCTTGATAGTTTTCCCCCGTTTTGAAACATTTTTCATTGGTGCTCCGCTCCTATTCGTCGAACCGTGATGATATATAGCCTATAGCCTTCCTCGATAAATGTACTATCTAACACTGAAAGAATTTTTCAAATCGGAACAGCGGTTCCTGAGATTAGCGCGTTCAAACAAACAAACAAACTCTTCAGCTTTATATAATAGTATAGATTAAGAATACGGAGTGTCACCACCCCTATTCATCCCGTGGGTGTCATAAGAGTCGTCGACTAAGGGAGCAAACTTGACACATAGGTACGTATCGTCTGACCAGTGTAATATCATAGGTCAAAAAATCTATAATATAGGTCGTGTTAGTTACACTATTTATAACTCAAGAACGGCTGAACCGATTTGTCTGAAAATTGGTGGGAGGTAGCTTAGAACCAGGAGACGCACATAGGATACTTTTTACATAGTTTTTTTTTACTTTGCCCCGCGGCGTTACCCGCTGTTGTTGTTGTACCGCGGCGGGTAATACCGCGGGGCTCAGCTACTTATTCATATCTTCATAAGGAGAAGCCTACGTCCAACAACGGATTATTATAGGCTGTTGATGAAGAAGCAGGTGTTTCACATAGGAAACATTTAGACTTTGAAACTTTTAAAAACTTGCCCGTAATAAAGGCCGGATAGTGATTAGTATAGTTTTTAACCAACTTCAAAAAAGGAGGAGGTTCTCAACTCGACTGTACTTTTTTATGTTTCTTACCTCAGAACTTTTAACTTAGTGAACCGATTTTAATGATTCTTTTTTTTTGTAAGCTGGTGCTTCCAGTGTGTACCCATTTCAATTTGGTCCAGTTCTTGAAATCTGTTTTTGTTGTTAATTTTATTAAAAAATGTTAACTCCAGTTTAGTCTTGAAAGAAATTTAAAACAGAGAAATTATTTATATTTAAATATTTTTTGGACATCTAACACACAACGCCATCTAGTCCCAAGCTAAGCAGAGCTTGTGTTATGTGTACTAGACAACTGATACAATTACATATATACTTTTATTTTGTAAATATATAGGTACATATTATACATAGAAAACACCCTAACTCCGAAACAAATATTTGTAGATCATACAAACATTTGGTCCGACACGTGAATCGAACCCGAGACCTCATGATCAGCAGTCGCACACGCCAACCGCGAGACAAACGAGGCAGTCAATATTATAAAAATAATGTCTTCGGGTTCGAATTTAAGAAACTTTATTCTCATATAGGATTACAGATTCACGAGACATGAGAACATATTTTAATTTAATCATCAACCACCCATAACGTCCCACTGCTGGGCTCGGGTCTCCTCTCAGGAGAGGGTTAAGGCCATACGTCACGGGGGTGAATGTCCCTTATAAGCCGTTTTTACGAATAAGGTCCTGCTCTCTATGGTTCTTGTTCCTTAACTAATACCTCTACAATCTTTTTATGATCACACATAATTCTTAAAATTATAGATAGATGGCGTTAATTCATTTTTTAACTCACACTTTTTTTTAAATACATCTCAGTGTTGCAACTCAATAGTCTACAACCATTTCAGTAATTTAATTGACATAATTGATAAAATTTAGGGTTACATCAAAATATAATTTCAATCCTCAAGCACAAAACTTATTTACAAACCAAGAACTTATTTATGGAATATGTAATGTCTCAACCTTGCATAAAAGTACGCCTATCTTACTTTAAGGTGAGAACATGCTAATTAAACCCAACGCCTTGTGGGGTTTCGACACCAGATGCCAATCGTGCACTTAATGGGAAAGACTATATTATTTACTAAGAAGACGAGGTGAATTCTACATCTGACATTTTAAAGAAATTATATTATATAAGTAAGAAGCTAATAATGATGAATTGTTTAATTCTGACGAATAATTTCATTAATATAGGTTTCAAGGAAGCGTTTTAGAAATCAAAGTCATGCAAAGTGACTTTGGATTTTTAGATTTTGTTTTTAAATATTTTTTTAGAGTTATTTTATGTTATTTTTTTTCCTCCAAAATTAATAACTAAGTATGCTTTTATTTCCATTCCATGGCAACATTTTATTTTTAAAAATTTTGACTGATTTTGTTGGTTTCAAATCGGTATACAAAACTTTTTAATGTTTTCTTTTGGTATTATTAGTGAATTTCCTTGCGTTGAGTATTTTTTCTCCGCAACTATATTAGACTTGAGTAAGCTCCACGTGTTAGTGTTTAATTCCACCAGTTATTTGCGATATTTGGAACGCTTGTTCCAGTTACTTGCGATGGTTTGGACGCTTTACTTTAAAAAAAATTCTCTAATTGCGATAGTTTGAATGCTTTATTATTTAAATTTCTAGTTGTGAAGAACTAGACCTTGTGAAGAATTTTACTGTGTGTGTCTCGCAATTTTACGATATTTTGGAGGTTATAGTTATTTTTATAAGTTTCTTATTGCCAACTACAAGACGTTGTGTTTTTGGATGTAAAACGACAGGTAAGGATGAAATTTCATTAATATGATAATATCAATAACCTCTACTAAGTAATAATGGCAAATATTATGTTTGTTAAACGTATTACCAGAGTAAATTTATTGGAGCAAACAATTGAATGTCAGTTAACGAAAAAGTCATATTTTTATTTAAATAAGTTATTTATTTAGTCTCTTTTATACTCGATATTATCATACCACGAAAGGGATACATGTTAATTAACTAATCATAATTTACAATGGAATAATTGTGGGATACCACACCATATTTTATTTTAAAGTAAATGCTTGTAGGAAATATAGAATATCAAACAATTAATTAAATTCCTACACTAAAAGAATCACCATAATCAACAGCCTTTAGTAGCCTACTAGTGGATATAGAGCACTCTATAGAGGAGGCTTTGGCCTACTATAGCATGTTGGCCAGAGTTTTGTTCTAAGTTTTCCTTCTGTTTGCCATGCTGTTCTCTTACATAGTTTACTACTTAGTTGGCTCTCACAATACCAAATACAAAATTGTTATGAAAAATAATAATACAAATAAAAATAAAGGAGACATAGACAAAACATTGCCGGACCTATAAAACAATGAAGTATTTTTAAATTTAGACAGCCTGTGATTACAGCCAGTGTAATTTGGTTGAAATGTCAGGAAATTCAATGGATTGTATCTGTTTAGTGATCACATGAATACCCATATAGATACATAATTATTATAACAGACTGCAAAAAATTAAAATCAAAATTCTCAATAGCTACTCTTGAGTGGATTGAATCATTTTTCATAAAGAATGAAAAGGACGACCTAAATAACTGCACAAGTTGATTATAGTACTGACTCTATAATGAATAGTTTTTGTTTAACAGTGGGACTTATTCGCAATTTAATTATTTAAAAGGTATGATCCCTTCTAAGCCCTCTGTATAACAAACTATGTGTAAAATGCATTAAAAGCTAAAAACAGTTATGAAATCTATACTAATATTATAAAGCTGCAGAGTTTGTTTGTTTGTTTGTTTGAACGCGCTAATCTCAGGAACTACTGGTCCGATTTAAAAAAATCTTTCAGTGTTGGATAGTCCATTTATCGAGGAAGGCTATAGGCTATATTTTATTTTCAAAAAAATTAGGGATCCGTAAGAAAATTGCTGTTTTCTAACCCAAGGTGTGAAATCGAAAACCTATTTTTGCGTGCGCTGCAAAGACTATTGACAATAGAACAAAATAATGTATTACGGGTTTGTAGGGCCCATTAAGATCTACAAAAAAATCCGCGAGAGCATATATCTAACTATCATGGTTTAGTCACAATAACCGCTTTTGTGTTCGAAAAAATTATTAAATCGTCTGAAGAAAGAAACTACGTTAAATGTGTATCGTAATATTAATCCTTATCCAAATTAAGCTTTATGTTATCAAGGGTATTTATGTAGAAGTAAAATACTTTTTGTTTCATCCCAATCCGACATTTCGTTTAGAAGTTATCACGAGTATAAGACGCTAAGAGTTGGTACCTAATAATGAGTTATTTGCCAAAGAGTTTTTATCAACATAATGCGTAATATTAATCTTTATCTAAATAATTGTGTTGTTAATTATGAGTATTAGATCTTAGAAGAGTATAATAAACACATCTATACTAATATATAAAGCTGAAGAGTTTGTTTATTTGTTTGAACGCGCTAATCTCAGGAACTACTGGTCCAATTTGAAAACTTATTTCAGTGTTAGATAGCCCATTTATCGAGGAAGGCTATCCATAAAGGCTTCCATAAAATAATAAGATAATAATTAAATTTATAATAAAATAAATAAAATTTTAAGATCAAGGTAAAATAGCAATAGGGGATGAAAGTTTGTATGGAAATATGCAAGGTTTGTGAAGGAAAGGCAAGGCAAGGCCTATGTCCAGCAGTGGACTGCGATAGGCTGATGATGATGATGCAAGGTTTGCGAAAATGCTTCATGAGTTTGGGACAGGAGACAAAATATTAGAGCTATTCAGATGTAACATTTACTGAGTTATCATAATATGCTTAAGTGTGCTTACCCGAACGGGCAGACATGTGAGGGCAGACGACTGTGCCGCATGCGGATGTTGAATTTTGCTACTACAAATTCGTTATTATTCACTAGGATTCGATTTGTTTACATGATTTTTTGTTTATTCAAATAATTTTCTTCGTGAAAAAATCCGAAGGAAAAGTATCCGGCGGGATTTAAACACAAAAAAAGCAAAAGGGGTACGCCGCAAGATGAAATAAATGCCTGTATGAAACATATGTATTATGGGTACATGTTAAAAAGTTTTGTCTTACTACAATTATGCGAGTACAACTTCACAATGATTTATGAGCAGTGTCAATATGCAAATGCTCTTCTAAAAATAGGAGATGATTGTATGCCAAATGACAGTAACGACATGATTACACTGAGACGTGAGTTCTGGTATATGATAGCACACATGATCACAAAATAATATCTATTCTGATCCGCCGACTAATGAGACAGTTATCAAATAAACGAACGGATCATGTCAGACGTGGAGGAAGATGTTAACGAATACCTCTCAGGAAACAATGCAAGGGAAACTGAACCAGTCATATCATAGCTTATGCATAAAGTTTTTTAAATCTTTAGAATCATCAGGAGCGCATTCCCATAAGTTAAGACTGAAAGTTAATGTTCCAGTCCCATTAATAAGAAATCTTGAGCGACAAAGATATGTAATGGTACACGGCTACAAAATACACATCTGGGGTACAACATTGTAAAAGAAAATGTTTCAATTCCCCGTATTCCAATAATTCAAACTTATTTGCAATTTCAATTTAAAAGAATGCAGTTTCCGCTGAAAACAACATTTGCACTACCAATTATCAAAGCCCAAAGACAGACGGTTAAAGTTGCAGTTCATTTAAAAAAAAACATGTTTTTCAAATGGGCAGTACAATCGCGTGTATCAAATAGCTAAATCACTATATTTTGACAAAGGGTGGCAAATCAAAAACGTAGTATTTTAAAATTGAAAAAATTGAGAATTTGCGCAGACTGAGGGAAAACTCAAGCAGAATCTAACAGTGGAGGCAACCATACTCGCTGTGAAAGCAGACAATGCAGAACCAAACCGTTTGGTTCGAGAGCGTATTTCTAAGACTGAGGCGGTAACTTCTAAGACCAGCACGTGTTGTTCTGTAGAGGAAGGGAGAAGGTGGGATCAGTTGGAAGAACGCTTCAGAACACTCTCCATGGTAAAGCGGTAGAGGACTGCCATAGAGGCGATATCTCTCCGCAACTGCAGAGGCTCAAAGGAATCGGTAGTATTGGGACTGTTGATAATGCGGACTGATTGCCGCTGCAAAAGATCGAGAAAATCAATGCCTAGATCCATCCCAAAGATGAGAACAGTACGGACGAGCGTACCTGGGTCTTATAAAGGAGTCACAAATGCTCGGGCGCGAAAAACCGTCTCACCCTGTTCAGGCTGCCTTAGTGGTGCCCTCGATGTACTCCCGTAGGTTGAGGTCTCGGCAAATATCCATGCCTAGGACACCGAGCTTATCCCGTAGTGGCAGTTGAGTGCTCTGAAAAGTGGGGAGGGGAAGAAACGGAGACTTTTTGGTAGAGAACGGGCACACCTGTGTTTTCTTAACGTTGAACTGGACCAGATTCTCATCACCCCATTGTTAAATGCGGTTCAAAACCCGGTCAAGCTCAGCGACAAGCTCCTATCCATTTTCCTCAACGTCTACTATCTTGGCTGCAGGGTATCCATAATATCGCCCATGCACTGTGCTACCGTCTGCATAGCAATGTATATTGCCATGGGCTAATATGTCATTGACATGCAGAAGAAACATCTTGGGCGACAGGACCGAATTCTGAGGTACGCTAGCGTTTACCTCCAGAAAAACAGAGGCCGCGCCGTCCGTCGCAAAGAACCCGAATGCGAAGGCGCTGATGAAGAAAAGAGTCAATCTAGAGACGACTCTAGGAGGCAGACCGAATGCTTAGAGGTCGGAGAGAAGCGAACGGTGCAAGAACAGGTTGAAAGCCTTGGCCATGTCGAATGTCGAAATAAGCTCATACAAAATACTTTTTATTTTATGTACTTATATAAATACTTAAATATGTTTTTAACAGTGAAAAGTGTGTCTTATTTTTAAAATAATATTAGCCTTAATAATTAAAACTGCTACCCAAAGTCACTGTTCCACGCGGACGAAGTCGCGGGCGCAGCTAGTGTATAATAAGGACCAGTTTATACCACAAAGTATTAAAAACCCTGATGGACTAATTTAAACATATTTTCCAAATAACTATGGATTTAGGTTTCATATACAGACATAAGTATTAGGTATACATTTAAATATCACCAGCAATGACAAATTATACATAACTATTTAAAACTTTATCAGATACATGGGAATTGGCCCTAATTTGTGTGTATTTATTTAAAATAAAATCATTTTTTTAAGGTGTCACTATCTCTATCACCCAACCTACGAAAATCCACAGCGATTTAAGACCTGAGGGAATTTGGCCGGAACATTGTTAAGTGGTTTAACTGATGATGAAATTTATCTCAGAAGGAAAGTGTGTGATATACATTTCAGACCACAAGACAGAAACAGGAACAATCATTTGAATGCTCTTGCTGTTCCTTCACTACTACAACCAGGTATGTATCATTCTTGTTGCAAGTAATTATTTTAATTGATAAATTGTTCCATTAATCTAAAAAGGTTTATTTGTTTTTACCCAACTGCGTCAGAAATAGGACGGCATCATAAAGTATTTAGTAAGCTTACAAAACAATGTCAGTTAGTCAATCGAATTATATAAATAGATGTTGTGATATTTGTTTTTTGCCTATTCAGTTCATTACTTATAAGCAACGGGGTTTTATTTGTGTTGTAACGATAATCTTATTTACATCAAAGTTTAATATGTAGTGTAAATCTATCATTTAAAGAACCCGAAGGGCTAGAAATATACATTTTGTTCGTGAATTTTTTGACAAAAGCCAATTCCATTTTATAATGTTTCACAAACTTAAGTGTATAAAATAATTAAAAAGGTATTGTATGTAATTTATACAAATAAATAAAATCGGATTGTCTGTTTGTAATCTATCTTCTATATATATAGAAAAGTAAGGTGACTGACAGACCCACAGATTAACGCACAGCCCAAACCGCTGAAGCTAGAATCCTGAAATTTTGCATATAGGTTCTTTATATAACCTAAGTGAGCACTAAGAAAGGAATTTTTGAAATTCCACCCCTAAGGGTAAAATCAGGGGATGAAAGTCTGCGTGAGCGAAGCCGCGTGTAAAAGCTAGTATTAAAATAACCGCTTTTACTAAATGGATATGTATGTATACATGATACATACACCAAAATATTTTTACAATTTTTGTCTGTCTGTCTGTTTACTTGCTCCGGCTAATCTCTGAAACGGCTGTACCGATTTTGACGGAACTTTCACTGATAGATAGCTAATGATATAAGAAGTAATTTAGGCTACTTTTTAGGGTTCCGTGCCAAAGGCAAAAAATGGAATCCTTATAGATTCGTCATGTCTGTCTGTCGTCTGTCTGTCCGTCCGTCCGTCTATCTGTCTGTCTGTCCGTCCGTATGTCACAGCCACTTTTTTTGCGAAACTATAAGAACTATAAGTTACTTTTATACTTGGTAAGTAGATGTATTCTGTGAACCGCATTAAGATTTTCACACAAAAATAGAAAAAAAAACAATAAATTTTGTAATAAATACATAGAACTTAAACTCAATTTTTTTTTTTCATTAAACCTATACGGGGTATCTATGGATAGGTCTTCCAAAATGATATGTTTTTTTTTTTTTTTCTAAACTGAATAGTTTGCGCGCGAGACACTTCCAAAGTGGTAAAATGTGTCCCCCCCCCTCTTGTAACTTCTAAAATAGGAGAATGATAAAACTAAAAAAAAAAAATATGATGTACATTACCATGTAAACTTCCACCGAAATTTGGTATTATAAAATAAAAATTATATTATGTTACTTGCTGCTGTGGAACCCTCCATGGGCGAGTCCGACTCGCACTTGGCCGCTTTTTTTTAGACTGGCTTCGCCCCATGGCGTCACATACGGTATGATAATAACCGCGGGTAACATCGCGGTTATTTGCTATTTTTTATCAAGCTCCGACACGAAGTGTGAGAGCCCTCCTCTCACACTTCGTGTTAGGTATGAGTTTTACGAGTGAATCAATGTGTCTATGTGTGTATATCTCTCTGTGGGTTCTTGTGGCATCATAGCTCCTAAACGGATGATTTTGATTATTTATTTTGCCAAAAAGAGACTTGGCCGAGTTTTCTAAGCCTGGAAAGTTTGCTAAGAGCGTGTTATAATCAATAATATTTTTTAATTTATTTATCTTCATTGTATACACAAAGTTAAATAGTACAACAAAATCAGTTACAAAGTATGTATATCAATTGGCGGTCTTATCGCTCACGGCCACGGTATTAAAATTTTTGGTTAAATACCTATGTTTATCGCGAGAAGCCGGGATCGGCTGCTAGTATTATATAATTATATTTACAACTAGCTGAGTCCCGCGGTGTCACCCGCGGTTTTTGCCGTACCGCGGGTAACGTCGCGGGGCGAAGCTAGTCTAAAAAAACTAGCCTGTTACTCCCTATATCATCAGCTACATATCAGTGAAAGTCCTGTCAAAATCGGTCCAGTCGTTCCAGAGATTACCCGGAACAAACAGACAGGCCGACAGACAGACAAAAATTGTAAAAAATACATTTTTGGTATATATATGCCGTGTATAGTGTATTTTTTTTATATTTGAGTTGATTGAATTAAAGGTAAATTGCGGTTTACTATTTATGACGTATTAAAAAAAAATACTTACTAGATCTCGTTCAAACTAATTTTTTAGTGGAAGTTTGCATGGTAATGTACATCATATATTTATTTTAGTTTTATCATTCTCTTATTTCGAAGTTATAGGGGGGGGGGGGCATTTTGCCACTTTGGAAGTGTCTCTCGCGCAAGCTATTCATTTTAGAAAAAAATGAGAATAAAATCCTCAATATCATTTTTGAAGACCTATCCTTAGAGATACCCCACATGTATGGGTTTGATGAAAAAGAAAATTGAGTTTCAGTTCTAAGTATGGGAACCCCCAAAATGTATTGTTTTTTTTTAAATATTTCTGTGTGAAAATCTTAATGCGTTTCACAGAATACATCTACTTACCAATTTTCAACAGAATAGTTCTTATAGTTTGGGAAAAAAATGGCTGTGACATACGAACGGACAGACAGACATGACGAATCCCTAAGGGTTCCGTTTTTTGCCATTTGGCTACAGAATCCTTAAAAGTAGCCTAAGTTACTCCTTGTATCATCATTAGCGAAAATCCCGTCAAAATCGGTCCAGCCGTTCAAGTAATTAGCCAGAACAAACAGACGGACAAAAATTTAAAAGAATGTTGTTTTGGTATATGTACCATGTATACCTACATACATATGCATTTACTAAAAAGCAGTTGTTTTAATATTACAAACAGACACTCCAATTTTATTTATTTGTATACTCGTAGATGACTAGTTGAGCCCCGCGGTGTTATCTGTGGTACAACGACAACCGCAGGTAATGCCGCGGGGCAAAGCTAGTCTTAGCCTAAATCACTCCGTCTATCATCAGCTATTTGCTAGTGAAAGTCCCGTCAAAATCGGTCCAGCCGTTCCAGAGATTAGCCGAAACAAACAGACAGACAAGAATTGTAAAAAAAAATTACATGGTACATATACCAAAACAACATTTTTACTAAAAAATGTTGTTTTGGTATATGTACCATGTATACCTTACATACATATGCATTTAGTAAAAAGCGGTTGTTTTAATATTACAAACAGACAGACAATAATTGTAAAAAAATATTACATGGTACATATACCAAAACAACATTTTTTACTAAAAAATGTTTTAGTAAAAACCGGTTGTTTTAATATTACAAACAGACACTCCAATTTTATTTATTTGTATAGATAACTAGCTAAGCCCCGCGGTGTTACCCGCGGTACAACAACAACCGCGGGTAACGCCACGGGGCAAAGCTAGTCTTAAAAAGTAGCCTAAATTACTCCTTTTATCACAGCTATCTGCCAGTGAAAGTCCCGTCAAAATCGGTCCAGGTATTCCAGAGATTAGCCGGAACAAACAGACAAACAAGATTTGTAAAAAATGTTGTTTTGGTATATGTACCATGTATACCTTACATACATAATTATGCATTTAGTAAAAAGCGGTTGTTTTAATATTACAAACAGACACTCCAATTTTATTTATTTGTATAGATGACTAGCTAAGCCCCGCGGTGTTACCCGCGGTACAACAACAACCGCGGGTAACGCCACGGGGCAAAACTAGTCTTAAAAAGTAGTCTAAATTACTCCTTTTATCACCAGCTATCTGCCAGTGAAAGTCCCGTTAAAATCGGTCCAGCTATTCCAGAGATTAGCCGGAACAAACAGACAGACAAAAATTGAAAAAATAATGTTATTTTGGTCTATGTATCGTGTACACATAAGTGTACAATATGCATTAAGTAAAAGCGGTATTTTTAACCGACTTCAAAAAAGGAGGAGGTTCTCAATTCGGCCGTATATATGTTTTTTTTATGTGTGTTCACGGATAACTTCGTCGTTTATGAACCGATTTTGATTTTCTTTTTTTAATGAAAAGGATATGTCCCAACGGTGGTACCATGATAAGGACATTAAGATCTGATGATGGCATCCAAGAGAAATCGAGTCGAAACTTGAAGTCGGTTTTTGTTTTTGTTATAATTTTACTTGTAATATTACAAAAAGACACTCCCAATTTTATTTATTATTAATCGACTTCTAAAAAGGAGGAGGTTCTCAATTCGACCGTATATACATATATTTTTATGTGTGTTCGCGGATAACATCGTCGTTTATGAACAGATTTTGATGATTAGACAATACTAAAGTGTTGCATTTAGCATAAAGATATTTTGATTTCATTTTCAGAAACACAACCTGAACGCACACGCTGGCGGCCTACTAAATTTGTCACTAAGACTACGCATTCAAGGTATGCAAGCCATTTGGAAAATGTTGTCCAAAAAACATGGTTTTGATACAATGTTGTGAAGAAATTTCAATCAGGACCATAAACTTGAGTCATCAATTTAGAATCTGCTAATATTGTTTTTTATTATTAATTATTATTGTGTATGAAGGGAATGACGATGTGAAAAATGCCTCAAGAATATTTTAATAAACACAAACATAATTAAACAAAGAAATAAAATAATTCGTTTTATTTACCTCTTTCCTTTCTTGTAATCTACACTACTTCTCAAAAACGCAGCTTTTGTTATCAATAATAGTATTTTTTTTAAATTCACGCAAATAAATTATTACAAACAAAAACTGTGTTTTTAAGAATTAGGTAGTGTAGACATACGTAAACCAATTTTATTAAACGTTGTAGCACACAAAGATTAGATTACGTACAACCCGGTCACATTATCTAGAGACCTCGCTGGAATGCGAACCTCCCGCCCCGTTCTCCTTTCACCTCCCCGCGCTCGCCACGGCGCGTCAGTACGGTTAGCACTTTCGTTGCCGATACGCGTCGACTTGTTTTCGTGGTATATTTTTAAACATTTCATTGTTACGTTTGGACTTTTATTGTTATTTTGTTATTGCTGTTACGTTAAAATATTGTTTTTGTTGCAACGTTGGACATTTTTGTTAAGTTTAGACATTTTGGTTTAGTTTGGACATGTTTGTTACTATTTCGTTGCTTTGAAGTGGGACAGTGAAAGTATTTTGAAATCCCTAGGCGAAGAGAGTTCGGACAGTGAGATCAGCGATAGCGATAATGAGACAATGACTGGCATCGAGCCAATCATATATTCTGAAGAAGATTTTTAGTCTGTAATTTTGTGCAATAAACACTTCTTGTACCCACTTAACCAAGATTGTTTCATTTATTTCCCATCATTTTAATCATATCATTATAATAATATTAATAAATAAAATAAAAAGCCTTTTATTTCTTGCATTTCATAGTACAATTTAATTTACAGTGTGCTTGTAAAATAGATAAATTAAAATTAATGTGATAATGATAATATTATTATAATAATATTACCTACATTAAATTAATTAAGTAACACAATCTTTGTTTTGTTGGAAGTCTTGTTTATAATAATATCCTACTAGAGGATACTTGTTTTGCGCACCATATCAGAGCGCCGACGCAACGTGACGTCATCGACGCCAGGTCTCTAGATAATGTGACCGGGTTGTATGTCTGAGTAAAACATGTAATGTAGTTTACGGGTCAAGATTAATAGATGGCGCCAAACATCGGGGACAATTGACAGCGCCAAGATGACTCTCTATCTATAATATATACATTGTACTCTGTGCCATACGTCCCCACGCTGGCCGAGTGCGACTGGGGACTGGCAAGACAACGTTGTGGCTACGTAATCTTGCCGTTGTTGTCTTGGCCATGTAATTTTGCCGTGCATTTTAATTTAATAAAACAGAAATTATAGAAATAATGTCTTAAACATGAAAAAAAGGTTGGCTAAAGCCATACTGTAAATGTTACTAATAAATGTCAGTGTAAACAAATAAAGGCGGGTTCTCTTAAGAATAATTTAATTTACGCTTTGTCTCTGAAAACTTATTCATTTAAATATTACCTAAGTTTATATAACTCCAATGTGGGTTTTGTTATTAAAGTGCTTTGTAAAAATATTTTATTAGGTTTTCCTTTTTAATTCGGGTTTGCTGGACCTTTACATGGACTGTTTTGTTAAAAAAATACTGACCAAGATGTACCTATAAGGAAAGTGTGGTTGAATCGATAAAATTATACCAATACTGGTAGGTGTTATTTTATAAATGTTTTCAAATAAAGCTAATTACTTATTATAGAATTAAAATACCTTATATATAGATAGGATATAAATAAAGTATTCTATTATAATATAACATTCTACTAAAAATATCTATCTTAATAGGTGCCAAGGTAATATCACTTAATTCCGCCTCACAGTCATTTAATCATGTTTTTTTTTTATTGACGAATATCATATTTTTAACCCCCGACGCAAAAAGAGGGGTGTTATAAGTTTGACGTTTCTGTCTGTCTGTCTGTTTGTCTGTCTGTCTGTTTGTCTGTCTGTCTGTCTGTCTGTCTGTGGCACCGTAGCTCGCGAACGGATGAAGCGATTTCAATTTTTTTTTTTTTTTTGTATGAAAGGTGAGTTACGTGCGAGTGTTCTTAGACATGTTTCATGAAAATCGGTTGAGTCGTTTAAAAGTTATGGGGGTGAAAGTGGGGAAGAATAACCGAATGTCTGCAAAACGTGCCAGTATAATCGTTTAATGACAATTATGTAATTAATAACTTCGACTTGATGCTGCACAGGGGGTTTTTTAAATTTTAAATTTATAGATTATATCAGTTATTATCCTATTCTTGATGTTATTGTCTTCAGCAAATCCAAAAACACAAAAATAATCATAATTGACCCAGCTGTTCTTAAGTTATAAAATGTAACTAACACAATCATCATCATCAATTAAAATAAATACATTCAATTCAAGTCAATATACTAAGAGAGCCAATGACCATTTAATACATACACCATTTTTACATATTATGTAAATAATATAATAATAATTACAGTCAACGTTATGACTAGGACTCACATAGCTCGAAATGCGGCGGAACGCTCACCGACAGACACTGGCACTGTGGCGCGCACGGCTGGAGCAGCCGCAAAATGCGGGCCAACGTGCTGTTGGTGCCGTTCTGCCTAACGTCGAAGCTTGGGTAGGAAGGGAAGGAGGTCGCGTCACCTACCGACTTACGCAGATACTCACCGGGCATGGTTGCTTCCCCCAAGATACAGTCTCTCAAGACGCGGCGTCGTTCCTGGTCCCCCCTGAAATAACTTGGTCCGGGTCTTTCCCAGAGCAGGGCGCCTGAGACCGGCAGCCGGGGTGGTTTTTAGTGGAATCACCACATACCTGGCTCCTCAGCCCCCGAGGAGCCGGAGATTCGAAGGGATTTTCCACCCCGTCAACAAATAAAAAAAAAGGACTCACATAGCGTGAAAGTCTCGGGAAGAGCTTATTATAGAAATGATCCTATGAAGTAAGGTCTATTATATTCACATATAAAAATGTAATTGATATGTATATATAAATGAAATAAAGAGGATAATAATAATCTTTATTGTTTTAAATAACCTTTTATAATTGCCTTAGAACTAAATATTACAAGGTTTAAGGTAAAGGTCACACAATTAGACTAACCCTAACTCCCAAACTAGGTATTCCTGTGACTTAGGAGTTAGTGTAAAGAAAAACATGTGTTAGGAACATGCACGCTGTATATTTACTTTACACTTTGACCCTTTTATCGCGGATCTCTTATGTGTCTTGAAGTTTACATAACTTATTTTTACGTTGGTATAAAAATTACATTTCGAAGTTTCATTTTTACCTTGTATAGTTATCACAGAATATACGTGGATTGTTTACAAATACAAAATTAAAAATAATCACAAATTTTAACAAAAAAAAACCGACTTCAATCTGGACCAAATTGAAATGGGACTACACGGGAAAATAATAAATCTTAATCTTAATCTTAATCATCTTAGGCTCCGTTAAGCTTTCAAATAAAAAAAAATCATCAAAATCGATTCACCCAGTCGAAAGTTATGAGGTAACAAACATAAAAAAAACAGTCGAATTGAGAACCTCCTCCTTTTTTGAAGTCGGTTAATAAGTGTTCTGTTAGTTATTTTTGCACAAACCCGTGTTAGAGGTTACCGTGCAAACAAATGTATACGAGTATTTCTATTTTGTTATTTATTCTGCTCACTTCTGCTGCTGAGGCTTATTTTGTTCTACTCGTCATTTCGCCAGTATTCTAATGTTTTTTCTTCGGCTTTGGTTTAAAGGAACTCAACGTCATGAACTGTACTAGCTATATTAATAGCTCGAAGACCACCACCCTGTAAATAACTTTTTTAATTAAGATTCTGACTTATCTGAAGTAGAAATATTCTTTCATAGCGAGAACGTGAGAAGAAAACATGTTAAATTTATCATTGAACCGTTATACTTTGTCCATTCGTTTATTTTCTTTTTGACAGCTCAAGCCTATAAATTATTGTTTTTTTTTTCGGAATAATGTACTACAATAATGTCATACTTTATTGACGGTGACGGTACTTTAGTGAAGTGGCCTGTGCATAACAAACGACCACAGACTATAAAACAATCCTTGAAATACGATAAATCGATCATATGATGAAAATTATTTTACTTCATGTACTTAAGTATTTTTTCTGTAAATTTATTAAAAAAGGAAATAAAAATAGTATCAATGACGCCAAGATTGATTTTTAAATTAATTAAGTCAAAATCTTGGAATTTAGGATCAAACCAAGAGTAAAAAACAATAACTCTGTTCAGTCATCTAATTTACTGATTCATTATTTATATTTTTGTTTATTTTTTACATAATAAAAAAAAACTAATAAAGGAATAAATAATATTTAAACTAAAAATATTTAATTAAATCGATTGAAAGTTCTTCATAAATAAAATCGCTTTTCATTTCAAATCGAATCGGTAATGTGTGAGGGCGTCACTAATTTCAAAATTTCTTAAAGAAAATAAACGAATGGACAGAGTATAGTAAAAGAAAAAGCGCGGGAAACTTCAAGCGTACCGGTGCATTTTTTCTGGATAAAATTTTTAATTTGAATTTTTCTATAATAACGGATCAGTTTTGTATTACATTGTAAATAATATTCATATTTAGTGTATATATATAAGTTTTAGTGTATAGTTTTCCAGATTCGGTAAGTTTTTTAATATTATATTTTATGAACGAGCCGCCTGACTTGGCGGACCCGGGGGTCTTTGTACCCCCGGCTGCTAATTTTGTAACAGTTGTATCTAATGAATCTGGGATGGAAACGGATGGTCCCAGTGCACAACGTGGTCACAAAAGAACCAGACTACACAAATTATGCAAAGTATGCAATAAAAAGAAAAGGAAGCACAGTCAGGCTGTTGATGGAAGCAAGGGTTGCTGTTGTGCTAGTGCAGATAATAGTGAAAATAGTGATTCTACTCCTACTATTAGCCCGGTTGAACATATTAATAATAAAGTCACACCGAGTAGTGGTTCGGCCCCCCAAAGTTCAGTATCTGGAGTTGCTAGAACCAAGTATGAGGACAATGACATAGGCCCGTTTGTGATACACGTCCAAAAAGAAGTTAAGTCGCCCAATGATAATATCACGTTACACCCGGTCACATTTGGCAGGTTTCTCAAGATCAATGCCATTCACAACATTGTGGAAGGCTCCGTTAAGAAAATTGGCCGAAATAGAATTACTTTAGTGTTCTCAAATTTTCATGATGCGAATTCATTTATTTTAAATAGTGAGTTATCAAATAATTTAAAAGCATTTATACCAACATTTTAATTAACACGAATGGGACTTGTTCGTGGTGTTCCATCGGAATGGTCACCCGAAGAAATCATCGAAAATGCTTCAGTACCCGATAACTGTGGCAAAATATTAAAGTTAGGAGAATAAACTATAAGACTATCGTAGAAGGGTCCCCTGTTTGGAAACCAACGCAGAGTATAGTGATTACGTTGGATGGTCAAATTTTTCCTCCACGTATATTCATGTGCTACAATTCACTACCTGTAGAGCTGTATTTGTACCCCACTATCCAATGTTACAATTGTTGTCGCTTTGGACATACAAAAATTCAGTGTCGATCCAAACCTAAATGTTACAAGTGTGGTCAGGAACATACTGGTGATACTTGTGATGTTAAGGAGGACAATATATCTTGCTGCTACTGCTCTGGTAAACACTTTGCGACCTCGAAATTGTGTCCTGAATTTTTGCGGCAAAAAGAAATTAAGAGTGTTATGGCAGAAAAATGTATTTCATATGGCGAAGTTTCTAAAATGATTGCACCTATTTATAATTTTATTCTTATGCCAATGTAGCTAGTACTCCGGTTACTACTTACGCTTACCGAAATTCACAGTCTTCTTATACACAAAATTCTCCTTCACACACTTCACATAAAAAAACAGTGTATATCAATCGTCGCCCTCCCCCCAAATTAGGTAAAGGCTTCGATCGAGAACAACATCAACAATTAGTTAACGAATACAGGTTACCAACGTCACAAAATGGCTGTGCCTTTAACACCAATTCCGCAAATCCTACATTGATGTCAACATCAGATATAATCCAAATTCTCATCCAAACACTAACTCAATCTAATATAAAAATACCGACCAACGTTGCCCTTATAGTCGATATGTATAAAAACCCTCAACCTGTTAATAATGTTACTACAAACTCAGAACACAATACAATGGAACTGTAGAAGTGCAGTTTCTAAAAAAAACGAAATTATTTACTTGATAAATAAATATAAAGCTTCTTTGCTTGCAATCTCAGAAACCTGGTTAAAACCAGGTTCCATCTTCAAAATCAGTGGTTTTTCTTGTCTAAGAGGTGACAGGTCTGATGGGTATGGCGGGACTGTTCTACTCATTAGAAACACTGTCTCTTACTGTCCCCTATATCTTCCGAAATTTAATAATTTTTCCGTAGTAGCTGCACAAATAAATAATACTTGTATTGTTTCAATATACATTTCTTCCCCCTCTTCTTCAACTCTTCAACAGTTCAACAATCTCGTTTCTCTTCTTCCTCGTCCTTTCATAATTTTAGGTGATTTCAACTCTTACCATATTTCTTGGGGTTGTATTCTTTCATCATATAGTGGTGACATATTATTAGATATATTTGACCAACATAACCTTTGTGTGTTAAACTCCGGGTCCCCAACTCGTCGTACAGGGCCAAATAAAAATGTTAGTGCAATAGACCTTTCCATTTGTACCCCTAATTTCGCTTCATCTCTTGCGTGGTGCACTTTCTTCTTATGGAAGTGACCACTTCCCAATTTTTATAATGCCTACTCATCCTAGCAGTTCTCCTAATCCTTCAATGCAACCTCGTATGAAGTACAAACTTAATAAAGATGGTTTATGGGATAAGTTTAAAACTCTTGTAGAGTTTAAACTTTCTAATTTACAAAATAATTCATCACACGATCTTATCGATTGTAATAATATTTTCACTAACTACTATTACATTTGGCTTGGCACCGACTTCAAACAGATTTTAGGTACCTAGCATACACAATAATACTACTATTTAAATGAATAAATAATATTAGGTATAGACAAGAATTGGCACATAGCAATTTATGAAGAGCCAGTTTATTTTACGCTTTTTAGTGTTTTTTGGCAGGGAGTTTTCGTCGGATGGTTTTTTGGAAGTCGTTTTTTTTTTTATAAAAAGTTCTTATCTGGGAAGTTCATTATAATTTATTTTGTGATGAGATCGAAACCTGGGGCTTTTTGTTTTGAAGTCATTTTATGGTTCTCTTCAGTTCCCCAACTGTGACTGGCCTTGGTGGAATATATAGTTGTAGGTCCTGTTGCAGTTTACATTCGACTTCGTTTTCAAACTCCGCATTGATGCCTTCTTTTGGTGTAAAATGGCGGCTAAATGTTTAGCAAACAAATTGGCCTTTTCTTTACTTGACCTAGTCCAGCTAGATGAAGTTCTAATGGGGTATTTATATTGCTGTGGCCTGTCTAGCGCCCTTATAAACTTCCAGAGTGAGTATGCAGTCAATTTTGTGGCATTGCAAAGCAAATTGGCTTTCCAATATTGGAAAGACAATTTGCTTTGCAGTGTAGCATGATTTAGACTATGTATTGAGTTTTTTAACGTTCTAATAATAGCTTTGTTGAGAGCTGTCTTATCATTTTTATGTCTAATTTGGTGTCAAATTGGACTTAATCTCTAACTAAATCCTCTATTTGGCTTCTAATCTCAAGAGGTACATCCCCAACCACTTGGCAATTTGAAAAATGACTGATTTGTTTTGTAGTAATATAATTGTTTTTTTTGTCAGTATTACATTTTAAAACAATTCTTTTGTTGTGTTTTTTCATACGTACCGTATGAACCTCAACTAAATACATATTATCCGATTGACCATAATAAACAAGTAAACAGCTTCGCCCTAATCTTTTCAACTTCTATAACGATTTTGATGAAAAATGTTTATTATTCCTTTAGTTAAAGGGTCATCATACATAGGCAAGATTAGACCGAGACAGAGTTAATAGCACAAGGGATAAGAGGCCCATATGCAGCAGTGAATCGCAATAGATTGATGATGATGATAAAGTTAAAAAGGTACAAAATTATGTCGATAAAATGATATCAATTTATTCAGTAGTTTCTGTGAAATTCTTTTATAGACATACATTGTATACTTACTAATATAAAAAACTCATTAACTTTCGTATAGGTACTTCTTCAGAAGGCCCAATAAACTGACGTGAATATTATAGGTAGGTATAATCCTAACAATATCACGTATTTATGTAGGTACTTGTATACTTAACATCCCCCACCATAACTAGCTCATAACTAATATGTAAAGGGCGGCGAAAATTATCTTTGCCCGGAGCGACTAAATAGCTATACCCTATTCATCTGGACTTGAGCCAAAGTGTAAACAAAGAAAAAAATGTTTCTCAAACAAGTTGATCGACAGTAAAGATGGCGGGTACCGATGACAAAACGTCACATTTTGATGTAAAATGTTCGCAGTATCTGTGGTCTACATTTAGTCGTATTAAAATGCGTTCCAAGTTTGAGAATAACTTCTTTTTTAGGTTCTTTTACATGTAAACAATTTATTTAATACATAATTAATTAAAATTAAGAAAATCATTTATGACATTTATGATATTTGATTTCAAATAAGTCTGAACAGATTACATAAGTTTTATAGACTTCGGTTTAAAATATAATTTCTTATGTTGTCTGTGTGTTACTTCCGTAGTTATTTTCATAAAATAAGTTCACTACATCAATCGTGACATCTAAAGAACCCTTTTATGGTGTGTTTACCTTTTGGCTCATGGCTCGTTGTATAGGGTATAGATCGGGCCCTGCTCACATTAAAATACGACAAGCCGTTTAGGCTCTAGGGCGTGCTCTCCTTTCGCAGTCGGGTAAAAAGAACATATTCAACAAACTATGTTCAAAACTTCTTTGAAAGTCAATGTGAAATACACTATCAGATTACGTTTCAATGTTTTCTAACAAGAAGTCTTCAAAAGTTAAGGTAATCCATACCTACATTTGTTATTTACTTCATATAAGCCAAAACTTCTAGCAAAGTCGGATCAATTTCTAAGATAAAAACATCTTACATTTAATTCCCTTATATTTCAAGATAAGAAGATTCCTTCCTAATTAGATCCAACTTTTGTTTGAAGTCGGAGCATTTTGTTTATCTTAAAGTAAGTAAATAGTTTTCATGTTTGCATTAGTATGCTTATAATTTTTTTCTAAGAAATATATGTGTTAACGCTTATTAGACATATTCTCATTGATTAACTAACATTCACGTTAATTCAATCCTAATTTAAATATCCCCTCGAACATTAGAAAAAAAAACTTTGAATGGCATAAAAAGTTTTAAATTACTTTTAGTCTTTTTCAATTACACTAGCTAACTAAATTAAAAACTAACAAAATATCTGTAAATTGAAATACATACTTACATTCAAATCAGTAGTTGCAGACAAAAAAGTATCTATAAAATTAATTAAAACTTGATGGGGCGTTATCAGTTCAAGGTTTCCAGGAAACTCAGTAAAACTTTCAAAGTAGAATTACAGTTAAACTTGAATGTGTGTGAATTACTCGAACCGACGTTATTTTATAATATCTTACAGGCTTGACCCAATTTAATACTAAATTGACATAATTATTCATTAGATACTATCAAACATTGTTTCTCATAATAATTCTAATGAATATTAGCATACAATTATTTATTATTTGATAATACAGGATTGTGTAACATTAAAGATTTATTACGCCTAGGAGTAGTATGATGATAAGTCGCGCCGGAAGCTGACAAGCGGAAGGCGCCGAGATATTAATATGAATCGACTATTTACTTGATTATAAAATCATCAATTAAATAAGGTTATAATATATTTTATTGTATGCCTAGTAATTATTAAGATTTAAACGAACTAGGCGTTTATACGAGGTTGGAATCGTTAATTGATAACACATACCTATCTCTGGTCTGGTATATAGACCACCACTATAAAAAAATAGGTTTCCCAGCGGGATCTGTTATTATACACCGTTAATTATATAATAGCTATTACAAATCATATACAATAAGGCATAAATCTAACAAAATAAAATTGTTATGTGTATAATGTAATTAAAAACACATCGCCTTGCACTTAGGTACCTTGTACAACTTCATTGACTAGGTATTATATAAAGTCTTAACATCAACGTCATCAGCCTGTCGTCATCACTGCTGAACGAAATCAAAGAGCGCCAACTATCCCGGTCCTGGGCAGTCAGCATCCATTAGCAACCAGCAACTTTCCGCAAGTGTTTGGTTCATTGTGCTGCAGGACGACTATCAGCCCGCCTGGAGACAAGACAAACCGTTATGGCCTCGCTGACTTCTATAACAATGAATTATATAAAAAATATTAATGTTGTTAATTTTGAACTCTTTTTTAACAAAATATCTTACGAAGCTGGAAGAATATCTAAGTTGAAAATATTATATTTCATTTTATCTCAGTATTTTTTGGGGTCAAAAGCATTCTTTTCATGATTGCTACGTTTTTAACATATTGTTTGGGACCTTTCATATCCTGAATAAGATAACAGAAGCGTAAAAACTGACGACTTTTGGGTATATTGTAAAAAATATATGAATTCCCATGTGTTTGCTACATTTAACTTTATCTAAAGAGGAGAGTTAACATAAGCGTAAAATAAAAAAGAAAACTGATTCAAGCCTTTCAAAACTGTGAAATGTGGGTAGTACTTTTCTTTTATGTGGAAAGCCTTTGTAGAGAAGATTTAAAATGAAAAAGTCAAAGAAAACTTTGATGTTCGACTGCACGAGTATATTTTTTCGAGATTTCAATGCCGGCCATCCAGTTCTCATAAAAATCAGTATCCTTTTTCTCGATATATCATGACAGCAGCAGCCTACATTTTCCACTTATGACTGTGCTTTCTTTGCATAGCATACTATACCTGTTCGCTATGTTAGTACTAGCCACAGTTAGTACTTAAATTTAATACGCAATGTATATGTTTGTTTTTAAAGATTAGATCATACCGGTTCTAGTATGATCGTTTTTACATACTTACGTACAGAAGTGCCGGCACTATGAGCGAACGCGATGTTCAATATTCTGGCGCGTCTGCCACGCCCACATTGCATTTCTAAATCTGGGGATACCCAAAGGGCACCAATGCGCTACTGTCTTTTAAGTTAAAGCTATGCATGGGTTTCGATAGTCACTTACCATCAAGTTACCTATCTACTCTTTCAATCCCATGCCAAGAGAAAAAAATAATGTATATTATATTTAAATAAGTAAAGCGAAGAGGTGAAAAATAAGCAATAAAACTTAACCCGCAACCGAGCTATTGCTGACGTCTAGATGAGAGAGTAAAATGAAGAAGACGTGCAATAAAGCTAAAGTTTATTGTAAATGTAGTGCAGTGGGGTTTGTATGCATTGGGGTGTACATACATAGCCTGCTCAGACACGAACTCATCAATCACATTTCTAGTCTTTCTTCTCGGATATTTCCTCGTTGATATCGCTCTTATCCACGAATATACGTTTATACACATAAAAATTCTAATTAATTTTCTTCTATTCTCAAGATGTTTGATACACATTCATTGATTAGTACAACTCTACTGGAAAGTCAAGCAATAACTTCTTAATAATGATTGCGAGCCAATAAGAACGGTAGTAGTCACATGTTGAAGTGCTGCGATAATCTTCTCTGGCGAGTCACGGTATTAACTGAGAACGGCACTAACTCTTTTCTATATCTAAAGTAAACTTTGTCACTGATGGCGCCCGTGGTCCACCAGACTTGACAATAACTCAAGTGGACTGTATGCGGTAAAATATGTATGATTTTAATATTTGATTAATTGCAAAGGTGTCTCGCTAAAACAAAGGACCGACAGGAAGGGTAAAGGAAAGCAACCAACTCACGTTTTCTCCAGCCTGCTGCCGCTTCCCAGGAGCTCCCAGGGTCACTGCTGATGATGACGAGACACTATTCACTGTCAGTCTAATTAGATCACGGAACGTCTCACTTCCTGCGGTTTAACAACGGACGGAGCGTGGAGACCGCTTCTCGTCTATCGACTGTACCCAGTTGCACAGCCGACGCGGTTAGAGTTCAGCACTGCTTGCGAGCGCAGCTCCTTGACGAAGGAAAGCTAAGACCCTTCGTAGGACACTACTAGCAAGGCACTAGTTAAGGTACGACAGGCCGTAAGGGGTCTAATCGCACTGGTATCGCCATCTATATTATTTTTGGCGAAACACTTTGATTGCTCGATAAGGTAAATAGGGCGGGAGTAGGAATTAGACACCAAACAGATTTATAATTAAACTAATGGGTGGCGCCACCATTTCCAGCCGCCCTTAAAGGGTACCTTTAAGAGAAGAATAATGCGGTAGAAAACAAAATGATGCACATTAAAATGCTACAAAATGCTACTATGTATCGAACTATACCTATATCTAGCGGATTATATTATAAAATAAACAAGAAACTTAACTAACTAGCGAATGATTAAAGTATTGAAAGTATTTACTGAGTTGGGAGTGGACAAAGCTTAACGACTGGACGAAGGTAAGTTCCCCTAGACGTTCTTACTGAAGCAACACGAACTATGCCGTCTTTGGAGGGGTGAACCTTTTCGACAATCGCTAATGGCCACGCGAGAGGAGGTAAGTTTTCAGTCATAATTACAACGACAGTTCCAGGCGCGATGGGAACTGAAGGAGTGTTCCATTTTTCTCTAACTTGGAGCTCGTGCAAATACTCTAACCTCCATCGCCTCCAGAAAGACTGTACAAGTTTATCTAAAAGTGCATGTCTTTCAAGTAAATTTAAATTTTCACAAGCTACTGCAGCCGCCGGAAGCGAACTGAGCGGCGCGGTATGAAGGAAGTGACTAGGAGTCAGCGCGGTAGGTTCAGAGGGATCTGAACTTAATACGGTCAAAGGGCGTGAATTTAATAAGCACTCAATTTGAGTGAGTACAGTGCTCAGCTCCTCATACGTAAGTAGCTGATTACCGATCACCTTGAAAAGATGATTCTTAATCACTTTGACCATGCTTTCCCAGCAGCCGCCAAAATGACTGGCAGCTGGGCAATTAAACTGCCAGGAAATGCGGTTTTCAGCGAGATGCTCTTCGAAGCGCGGTTGATATTCCTTTGTTAAGAACTTGTATAAGTCTTTCAAGTAGGAACTAGCCCCAACGAAAGTAGTTCCGTTGTCGGACTTAATAAGTTGAACGGGTCCGCGGCGGGCTAAAAAGCGTTTTAGCGCTCCGAGGAAGCAAGAGGTAGACAAACTAGTGGCTATCTCAATATGCGAACTGCGGGTCGTGAGACAAGTGAAGACACACAGGTAAGCCTTCTCACTCTTAGCGCCTCTACGTCGCACAGGCATATAAAAGATGGGCCCGGCATAATCGACGCCGGTGTTCGTAAATGCCTTTATAACTTGGCGCGTTCGAACGTCAGGTAGAGCTGACATAAGCGGGTACGTAGGACGCGGCTTCGCCCTATAGCACGTGTTGCATAGATGGACTCTCTGCCGTATAACACGGCGAGCGGAAAGAATCCAATACTTTTGACGGAGTAGCGCCATCAATTGCTCGGGACCAGCATGTAAATATTTTTTATGATAATAGTCAATTAGTAGAGTGATCACATGATCGTCACGCGGTAAAAGAACAGGATGCTTATGCGAAAATTTAAGGTCCGAGTTAGAGAGACGGCCTCCTACGCGGATAAGTCCGTCCGTATGTATAAAAGGACGTAACTTATTTAAAGCACGAGAACAATTTTCATTGCGACTTATATTTGAAATTTCATTAGCGAAGTGTTTCTTTTGGATAATGTGCAGCAATTTAATTTCTGCTATATCTAAGTCACTAGCGGCAACAGTGTGGTCGCGACGTGATAGTCGTGAGCACATGCGAAGTATGTACACTAGTACACGAATAAGCTTACTCCAAGAGGAGGAGTTTTGAGCCAGTTCATACACAGGGCAAGCACTATCGTCGACTGGCAGAACCACTGTATGTACGACAGTCTTTTGCTCTGGAATATCCGAAGTCGGAATCTCCACGTCACTAATAGGCCATTGTGAGGGATCGGAAGAGAGCCACTCGGGGCCGTGTAGCCACATGGGGTGCGAAATTATTTTTCGTAGCGTAAGACCACGCGACAGACAGTCCGCGGGGTTTTCTACTCCCGAGACATGATGGAAGTTGTCTGCAGCTACATTTTCTGTGACTTGCACGACGCGGTTAGCGACGAACGTTTGCCATCTCTGTGGTGAGCTTTTGATCCAATATAAAGCGACCATTGAATCGGTAAAGGCGAAAATCCTAATCGGGAAGCGCGAGCGGTAAGTATCATGAACAGTTTGTAATAATTTAGCGAGCAAAACAGCACCACATAGTTCAAGCCGAGCGATCGAAAGCGGCTTCATAGGCGCAACTTTCGACTTTGCACACGCTAATTGAACTGTTAACCCAGTGGGCGAGCTGACGTGAAGATATACCACACCTCCGTAAGCAAGGTTACTGGCATCACAAAACCCGACGAGTGTGATGACACAGTCCTGTCCTGCACCGAGATGACGCGGAATTTTAAAGTCATTTAGGACAGGCAGCTCCGTGCAAAACTGTCTCCACATTTTAATTATGTGGGGCGGAGGGATTTCATCCCAATCGAGATTTGCCTGCCAAAGCTGTTTAATAAGCAGCTTGGCGTACGTTATACAAGGAGCGACAAACCCCATAATGTCCCATAAACGAGCGACGGTAGACAGAATGGTGCGTTTGGTGCACTTCTCGTCAAGCGGAGAAATTTTAAAGTGAAAATAATCAGCATTCGTAGACCAACGTAGGCCTAATATTTTATTGTCCATCGACTTATCAAACTCCACTTCAGTAGGAAGTTTGTGTGAGTCGGGAACGTCACTGAGAGCGGTTTTCGAATTGCTATTCCATTTCACTAAGTCCCAGCCGGCGCCCTTGAATAGGCTGCTGAGCTGGGCGGATGTCTCAGCCGCCTCGGACTCAGACGGTACTGAGAAGGCGATATCATCCATATACAGTGACCTTGAAACAACTTCACTAGCCAGCGGGTACCTAGAACCATCATCCTGAATTAATTGTTGCACAGTGCGCAAAGCGTGATATGGACTAGGCTTCAAACCGAAACAAACGCGGTTAAATTGATAAAGAACAAGAGATTCTTGCGGGTTGAATCTATATAAGATTCTTTGAAAGCGGCGGTCAGATTGTCTCATTATAATTTGTAAGTACATTTGACGACAGTCAGCGGTCATTGCTACAGCAAATAGTCGAAACAATAAAATAATTTGGAACAAGTTCCCCTGTAAATTCGGACCACTGTGTAACAAATCGTTAAGCGAATGACCCGACGAAGTTTTGAAGCTACCATTCAATACAACGCGTAATTTTGTAGTTAATTTATCCTCCCTTATGACGCCGTGGTGCGGGATAACGTATGTGGGTTGCCACGGTTCGTCACGATCTGCAGGAGGCGCGGGTGACAGGTAACCTTTATTTAAATAATCCTGTATAACTTCGTCATACGCGGCTCTTAATTTAGGCGAGGCTTGTAACTTCTTTTCTAAACCAAGAAAACATTTGCGGGCAGACTCGTATGAATTACCGAGTAAAAATTTATCTTCACAGAACGGCAGACCAACTATATACCTGCCAGTAGAAGGGTCCCGTTGAGTGGTCATACGATAAAATTCTTCACACTCAGCCTCAACTACATGCTGAGCGGGCGCACAAGCGGGAAGCTCTTCGAGCTCAAAAAACTTCTTTAATAAATTATCGATCGGCTCCTGGACTATTACGCTACAAAGGGTCGAAGTAGCGGCGCGAGAATTAAGTATAATAGGTACGGACCCCATGATGACGTATCCCAGCACCGTCTCAATAGCGGAGGGCGAGTTCGTATCATTGTCAACTACGTGACACAACAACAAGCGCGGGAACAGAGATGCACCAATCAATGCATCTATTTTATTAGGAGTAGCGAACGTTTTATCGGCCAACTTCAAATTATTAAAATGCGAAAGCGATGAAACATCTACCACAGCAGTTGGTAGGTTATCTGTGATTTGGTCGACAATCAACGTCGAAACTGTATATTTAATGTTCGTATCGTAACAAGAAGAAAATTCTAAGTTAGCGGAACCCCATACGACCCTCTCACTACCGCCGAATCCCTTCACAGTAACACGCTGTCTGTCTTGCGTAAGCAATCCTAATCGCTCGCCGCACTCTTTAGTAATAAAGTTGCTTTGAGACGCGGAATCGAGTAAAACCCTAATTAGGTGCTTATTTCCATGTCGATCATACGTTGCTACCTGAGCGGTAGCAAGCAGAACAGTTGTGGCAGCCGTACGATGTTCTTTACGACTGCGCGGAGCGAATGAATGCGTCGAATGCGCGTGTGTCGCAACGAGTGAGACGCCCGACACTGGCGGAGGAGCGGACGGCGTGTGAGTTGCGGCGACAGCCGCTTCTTGGGTAGACCGCTGCGATGACTCAGTAGGTTGCGCTACTGAGTGCGAGGTGCCCGGGTTCGATTCCCGGTCGCGGAAAAAATGAAGTAACGTGTGGTGTTTTAAGCCACATTCTCGACACTTCGTATTAGAATTACAAAGCGTCGCGCGATGTTTGACACTCAAACAATTTGTACAGGAATTATTTTCCTTTACGGATTTAAACCGAATTTTGGGTGTCATTTTATTAAAAGCGGGACATTTATATAAATGTAGATGAGTAAAATCTTTACATAGACATTTATATGAAGTACCAGGCTCAGTCGTACTGACATAAGCTTGATAGTTCAGCGGAACGGAGGAAGAGTGCGGGCGATCAGCTGATTTCTTAGCGGAATGTTTATGATTGGCGGATGAGCGTTGTAATATTTTACTTTGCGATTTAATAAAATTGACAAGACTTTCGAATTTGGGAATTTTAGTATTTGAATCAACACTCATTTCGAACAACTTAAAAGTGTCGGGATCTAGCTTTTTTAGCGCGATATGTAAAACCATGAAATCAGCCAAATCCTCAATTTTTAAATTATGCAAGGCATTTACTGCTGTTACAAATTGATCAATAAATAAATCAAAGTTGTTTGCGGAAGCGTTAGTCAAAGGTTTAAAATCTACGATGGTTTTCATGTGCGTTGAAGCGAGGGTACGTTTGTCCTCATACTTGTCGACTAATGCTTTCAATATAAGATTATAATTCTCCGAATTCGGTGTAATACCCGAAATGGCGGCCGAGGCTTTGTCTGAAATTTTACCAAGTAGGTAGTACAACCTTTCAGAGTCTGTAAGAGATGTATTTTCGTGTATCATAGATTTAAAACTGGCGTAAAATAACGGCCATGAGCGAATGTCACCCTTAAATGGAACTAATTCAATGGGTGGCAACGTAGGCTTTGACTTGGTAGGAGGATCAGGCTTATCCTCTTTTTTAGGTGAATATTGAGCGCGCATTCCCAAGATGGCACTATGCATTTGCTCATATGAGATTAGCGGTTTAAAATTTGGCTTAGCGGTTGGGTCGACGGTAAGCAAATGCTCATTATACTTTTGAAGCATTTGATGGAACTCTTCGCGAATGAAACTAATATTTTCACTTTCATAAATAAATTTACGAATTAATTGCGGGTTTTCACGAAGGTTCGTACCCATATCGTAAAGTTGTTGTATGTATTCATAAAGCGTATTTCGCCTTGCCTCAATAAGAATTAATTGAGAATCGAAGGATTTCTCTTCCTCTTCCTTTCCCATATTGGAATAAAGGAAAAAAATAAAATAAAAATAAGATAAGTGCGGTACTCAAAATTGACTAAGCGCAAACTTTGTGCGAGCCTACCTAACGAACCTACCTTCGCTTCGGTGATAAACAACAGCGCGCACGAGCGGTTGAATTAAATAGCGGATGAATGAAGTGGCGATTTTATTCTAACAAATTCTTTAATCACACGCAGAATTAATTAGAAATATGCGGGATAAGTATCTTGGTTATGAATAACCTGAGCGGGATATAAAATATATATGCGGGTATATACGAAAATAT
The DNA here is from genome assembly GCA_949125395.1 of Diaphora mendica. Taxonomy (NCBI): domain Eukaryota; kingdom Metazoa; phylum Arthropoda; class Insecta; order Lepidoptera; family Erebidae; genus Diaphora; species Diaphora mendica. Next base: position 31,118,716 of record OX421311.1, read on the forward strand.
GCGAAATTCGTGTAGCTAAAAGACACGACGTGGTAAAAATACAGATACCTAATTATGCGGGGTCATTAAATAGCGGGAAAATAATTAGCGGTGATAATATAAGGTGGATTAAATGCAGCTTATAGCAACCAAATGAAATGCCAAATTTGTGCATCTACATGCGGGTATTTATATATAAGCGGCAGGTACCTAAGTGCCAAGCGGGAAGATAAAATCCGGCTCTAAGGGCCAAATAAAATGATGGCGCCCGTGGTCCACCAGACTTGACAATAACTCAAGTGGACTGTATGCGGTAAAATATGTATGATTTTAATATTTGATTAATTGCAAAGGTGTCTCGCTAAAACAAAGGACCGACAGGAAGGGTAAAGGAAAGCAACCAACTCACGTTTTCTCCAGCCTGCTGCCGCTTCCCAGGAGCTCCCAGGGTCACTGCTGATGATGACGAGACACTATTCACTGTCAGTCTAATTAGATCACGGAACGTCTCACTTCCTGCGGTTTAACAACGGACGGAGCGTGGAGACCGCTTCTCGTCTATCGACTGTACCCAGTTGCACAGCCGACGCGGTTAGAGTTCAGCACTGCTTGCGAGCGCAGCTCCTTGACGAAGGAAAGCTAAGACCCTTCGTAGGACACTACTAGCAAGGCACTAGTTAAGGTACGACAGGCCGTAAGGGGTCTAATCGCACTGGTATGGCCATCTATATTATTTTTGGCGAAACACTTTGATTGCTCGATAAGGTAAATAGGGCGGGAGTAGGAATTAGACACCAAACAGATTTATAATTAAACTAATGGGTGGCGCCACCAGTCACTTTCTGCTAAACTTCAGATAGCGATCATTCTCGGGCTTACCCTCTTCGGGCTGAGAAATAATCAGAGCTCTAAAATAGAGCTTACTCTATTTTAGAGCTCTGATTATTTCTCAGCAGGAATAAAACTACATAATTGTTTATTAAACCGAAATGACAAAGCAATATTCAAATCAATGTGCTGTTTGGTGACACTAAAACTGTCACAATAAACCATGTGTTACACCTGTATGACAAAAAAAACTTAGTCGATGTTATAAAATGAAGCCATAAAACTAATTCCAAGTTAGTGATAGTATTTCAAATTTAAATTTTTATCTTGTTCCACATCAACAGCCTTCAACTGTCCTCTGCTAGACATACGCCTCTCCTTCGAAAACAGGTATTGGTCTCAGTGCTCTAAGAAATTCTAAGTGATTCTAAAATATTTGTAGAAATGGTACATACGCAATATTTAGTCGATTGACCTATAATTACACATAATGTTCACGTCATACTATTGTGAAAGGATTATAGTGTTAACAATATTATGTATTTTTAACAGACTTCCAAAGGGAGGAAGTTCTCAATTTCATCGGTATTTTTTTCTGTAATAAATCCAACTATTATTATAAACGAGAAAGTTTGTAAGTATGGATGGATGTTTGTTACTCTTTTACGCAAAAACTACTGAACGGATTTGGATGAAAATTTACAGTAATATAGCTTATACATCAGAATAACACATAGGCTACTATTTGCCGCGATAACCATGTCGGTAACACGCGAGCGGAGCCGCGAGCAAAAACTAGTAAATCATAAAATTATATTACAGAAGGTTCTCTCCGTGTGGTAAAAGATTAAGAATTCGGAGTGTAACCCATGGGTGTCGTATAAGAAGGAGATAGAAGGGAAACTCTCACATTTATAGAATAACATTGTGTTATTCTACAAGTATTTGTAATTGTAGTAGTTGAGACATAACAAAGTGCAGAGTCGTCATTCAGTTCGTTTGTTGGCTGGCGGCCAGTATGTTAGTAGACCGGTTCCCATTTCATCAGACGTCACACACCGACCACGACTTCTCTGCAACTATGATTCATGTCGCCTTAACGTGATATGTAAACAATAGCTCCGAAAACATCTTTTATTATATTATTTTACGATAGAATAAGTTGAAGTTTATTTTGCAAACAAGTATGTTTGTGCAGACAATTTTGTTTGTGAAGTGACCGTAAAAGTTTTGCTAAAGTTACTCCAGCATTATTATTTCATTAGTCAGATGAAACGTAAAGGTTAAAGACTCTCCTTAATTAAAAAATAATATTTATGTCAGGGTCTAGTCTGACAAAAATATTACTTATATCTATACTAGCATGTGCGCGCGGCTCTGCCCGCGTGTTTGTCGGTTATCGCAGCAAAGAGTAGCCTATGTCCTTCCTCAAGAATCAAAGTATCTCCATGCCTAATTTCATTGAAATCGGTGCAGCGGTTTGGCCGTGAAGACGTCTGTCTTCATGGACATAAGATAATAAGACAGAGTTACTTTCGCATTTATAATAATAGGTCTTTACCTATGAAATTGCCGTTTTGTATGCAATAAGTGAAAGTACTTATTTTTTTAAACTTTTTTAATTCTGTTATTTGAAGTAATCACCCATGCAATCGACGCATCTTTGCCAACGCATTGGCATTTTTTTTGATGCCCTTCTTGTAAAAATCAGCTGGACGGGAGGCAACAAACTCTTCAAAGGCATTTTCTACTGCCTCTCGGGAATTGAATTTTTTACCCACTAAAAAGTTGTCTAAATTTTGGAAAAAGTAATAGTCGGTAGGTGCAAGGTCTGGTGAGTATGGCGGATGAGGGAGAGCTTCCAACCCCAGCTCTTGCAGCTTGGAGACTGTCTGTTGCGCAGTATGGGGTCGCGCGTTGTCTTGAAGGAGCAGTGGGGACGACCGATTGACCAAAGCTGGCTGCAGATGTGCAAGCTTCTCCATCATTCTCTCCAGTTCTTCACAGTACACATCTGCATTGATGCTCATGCCGTTTTGTAAAAAGCTGTGGTGAATCACACCCGCACTAGACCACCAAACAGTGACCATCACCTTTTTAGGGGTCATTTTTGGTTTAGTGCATTGCTTTGGTGCTGAACTAAGGTCTAACCAACTTGCTGAGCGCTTTCGATTGTCGATCAGAATCCATATTTCGTCGCACGTAAGAATTCGTTTCAAAATTCCTTCATTTCTTTGCCTGTTGAGCAGCGCAAGGCAAGTCTCGACGCGTACGTTGCGCTGGCGATCGTTAAGTTCGTGGGGCACCCATCTGTCAAGCTTTTTTACCTTGCCAATTTGTCGCAAATGGATCAATATTGTTTTGATGCTTACATTAAAAGCTCCTGCTAGCTCAACTGTCGATTGAGTTTCGTCAGCTTCCACAATCGCCTTAAATTCATTATTGTTCACCAAAGTCTCCGGACGACCACGAGCTTCATTTTTCAAGTCAAAATTTCCAGAACGGAACCGGGAAAACCAATAACGGGTTGTGCGTTCGCTTATACAGTTCTCTCCGTAAACGTTTTTGATGTTACGTGCCGTTTGTGTCGCGTTGGTGCCACGACGGAACTCATATTCCATAATTACACGATTTTTTTAAGTATCCATTATGACGAAAAATGTTCAAATGTAATGAAAATACAACGCTAATCAGAAAACAAAAGACTGAGTTTGTAAATAGAATGTCATGGTTTTAAAACAAAATTAATTTGAATTTAGAATACAGAGCCATTACAAACTTTTTTTTATTTGAAACTAGCTGAGCCCCGCGGTGTTACCCGCGGTACAACAACAACCGAGGTAAAAAAAACTATTTAAAAAGTATTCTATGTCCAGCTCCTGGTTCTAAGCTACCTCCCCACCAATTTTCAGCCAAATCGGTTCAGCCGTTCTTTAGTTATAAATAGTGTAACTAACACGACTTTCTTTTATATAAATAGATGACCAGTACTGAAGAACGGAAATTTCATAGGTAAAGACCTAATATAAGTATGGATGAGGTATGTCCGTAAATCTTATATAGGTAGATAGATATCTATTCCTACAACACAAGCATAATCCTCAAACAACCATTAGTGCTAGCCTTTAGATAAGTAATGGGTAAGTCTGATTACTCTAACATAATCTTGAAGCAATACGGTCTTCTTGATGATCTTGGTCTAAAAGCAACAGCCGAATTCCAGTCAGCCTTTATCAGAGTTCTCGTAATAGAGGATGGATACATAGTCAATACAATAGATCCACTTGTGATTAAACATCACGTTGTTCACTAAACTTACTTAAAAACTAATAGGTATACATATACCTAAATAAAAATATTTGCTTTGATCTGGAACTGATAATAATTAATAAACAAATAGCGATCAGTTTTAAGCCATCATCCAAAATAGTATAGGTTATTTCAGTTCGTTTCTTTTCAGTTTCAATGATGATGAATATGATGAAATAAAATAGTACCTATACTAATTTCAATCTTAACAATTTTATTGCAAATAAGTATATTTTTAGTATACTGTAACAATCGTAGTAAAAAATAATAATAATGGCATTGTAAATAGAATAACTCTTACGTAGTTCACCTATATTTTTACAATCACACCAAATAAAAGAAAATTTAAAGCTAAAAAGCTTGAAACAGATATAAATATCTCCACATGTTAAGGACTTAATTTACAGTAAAAAATAAAAATAATTTATTTACTGAATTTGTAACAGACTTTATTAAAAAAATGTCTTATATAATATTGTATAACTTACACTTGATGAGTTAATTTATTACTTGCGATCTTTGCTTGCATTTCCAATTCAAATAATGTTTAACATGTATTGTTGGAAAAACAATGGTAGGTATATTATTCTTAATACATAGTGATTATCTTTCTACTCAGCTGATACAATTTGATTGATGATGGCCAACCAAGAGCCACAAAGGATCGGGGTCATTAACTCGCCCAATCCCGATTACTGAATAAGTAATACAGTACCTACATATAAACTCTTGGCAAAAATTCAACTAATATTACAAACGTCGCATCGTTGTAAATTCTAGGGCGGAATATTTGTTGATGAATCATGGTGAGAATCATTAAATAATAGCTAGACGTAGAATACTTTGGCAATACATTTTTAATTTTATCTTCTTATTTTACTTAAATGAAAGATTTCAGTACGTCCGACACTTTTACAAAATTAAAAAGTAAGTTTTTATTTTTTTTAATACTTGAATACAGTGCCTCACACATAAGTAAATTAAAGTTTTTCCCACTGATTTAAAAATTACATTCTTTTCGCATTTTCGTCTGGCAACTAATGTTTTTTCTTGTGCTTCGGTTTGAAGAAACTCATGACGTCATTAACCGTACTTGCTATATTAACAGCCCGGAGACCGTTACCCTAAAAAAAATAATCTTTATTAATTAAGCGTCGACGAAAAGGTCAAAGATAAACATTTACTAGAGGAATTCGGAAATAGAAACGACTTCAGTAATAAATAATCAGTATATCTTAGAATCACTGTATTCTGATACAATCCTACATTGTGTATAAAACAAGATTCATCTAAATTTCGTGTTTTAGCACTTTATTTTTTGTTGCTATGACCAGACTCCGTAATACTATCAAAAAGACTTTCATTCACTTTTAAAATAAGATTAACTTCATTAAAATTAGTCAGGAAGTTTTTGAGCATTTTCAAACTTAGAGAGAACTAGCTGAACCCCGCGGTATTACCCGCGGTTAATGTCATCCCGCGGGTAACGCCGCGGGACAAAGCTAGTCTAAAAAAAGTAGCCTAAGTTAGTCCTTAGATCATCAGCTATCTGTCAGTAAAGTCCCGTCAAAATCGGTCCAGCCGTTCCAGAGAGTACCCGGAACAAACAGACAGACAAAAATGGTAAAAAATGTTATTTTGGTTTACCTTGCACCTACCTTATTCTTTATTTATTTAAATAGTAGTATTATAATGTGTGCTAGGTACCTAAAATCTGTTTAAGGTCGGTGCCAAGCTTAAAGAATACGAACGAACAATTACACAATAATCTAAGCGATTGTCACTTGGCACCGACTTCAAACAGATTTTAGGTACCTAGGACACATTATAATACTACTATTTAAATGAATAAAGAATTAGGTAGGTATAGACAAGAATTGGCACATAGTTAGTTTTTTTTGGCCGAGAGTTTTCTTTGGATGTTTTTTGGAAGTCGGTTTTTTTTTATAAAAAGTTTTTTTTATATTGTACAATTCTTCCATGCCAATATTATAAATTCGCAAATGACCTTCATAATTACATATTTACACTAACATAATAACTATTATTCGAAACTAACTCTGTCTTCGTCGCTACACCGATTTCAATGAAATTTGGCATGGAATTCTTAAGGAAGGGCATAGTCTACTTTTTACCGCGATAACCGACATACACGCAGACGGAGCCGCCGAAAATAACTAGTGTCGTATAAATCATAAACTTACAATGGCTTTGCCTGCTTTCATAATAGCTTGGATCTTTCCAGGTGCAGGTAGTGCTTCAAAAGATGGCATTAGCAACGCAGCCACCATCAGTACAATGATGAAAATGTTTGTTAACTTCATTGTTTATAACTAATGTAAACACGATTTTCACAAATTCTGCGATAACTGTTGAACACTGTGACCTGGCACGAAGTAATGACATCTTAATTGCAGAACTAACTTATATACACAGACGAAAAATATCCGGGACTTTACTGTTGCCCATACATAAGGTTCATTGCATTTGTATTTAAATATCGTGCTTGTTTACTGCGTCATCGTAGGTATTTTTTATGTAGGTACTTTACTGGTAGATCAAGCATTCGCAGTAAAGTAATGAAAACTGTAAACAAGGTTCTCTCTTAATAGTAAAGTCATTTCGTTCGGAAAAAATTACCTGGAACGATTTCCGAGAGTTTTTTTAAATTTATAGTTTTATAAATAAATAAATATTTCCGACATCTAACACACAACGCCATCTAATTCCAAGCTAAGCTGAGCTTGTGTTATGGGTACTAGACAACTGATACAAATACATTTATATATACTTTTTTTTGTAAGTACATATCACAATTCATATAGGTATCTATTGATTATAATCGTGCTGCACTTACTTACATGTATCTGTGACCTTAATATTCATCTTTAGCATTGTTAAAATGAACTAATAATAGTATTTTACTTTACAAAAAAACCTTTATTAATAATAAAATAATTATTTAAATACATGTTTTTATGGCAATTAAGATATCTTATCACCACTAAAAATGGTATTGTTACTAATTCTATTGTTCCAAAAGTCTTTGCACTAAACTAAAAATCACAAAAAAATGAGATTTTTCCTGTCAAATGATGTTTCAAATATTAAAGATTGACTGAAATTAGATATATCACACTAAATATAGACAATATTCTAATCTTAGAAACTAGAATTGAGATATAAATAAAAGTATCAGATTGGAGTTAGCCCAACCTCAGCTCTTATTCTCATAATTAAAACACTAAACAGTTCACAACGATATAAAATTAAACGACAAGATATACAGAAATACGTCCTCACCGACCGCCGCGCTGACCAAACAAGAAGTGTCCAAGCATAGCCAAGTACCATCTTTTTATAGGTTGGCTCTGCATAATTTATCGATAAAGTAGGGGTTAATCTTTTATTACTCAGATACCCTCATTTCAATAATTCGGATACCCTCATTCTAAAACTAAATATATACATACCACAGTGAAAAGATAAATGTGGCCAACTGTCCCCAATAACTTTAGGATTCTTAGAACCAGTTTCAATACTTGCTGATTAAGTCTCTTTTGTACCTTTAATGTCCCTTATATAGAAAAGTTTCAAATAGTCTATTTTGTCAGGTAATGATCTATTTCGAGTTCACAAATTTTAGATAGTGACATAATTATACGTGTCAGATAATCATATAGCAACCTTTATCTGTTAAACAGTATGTATGTATGTATATAATAAATAAAACTTTAAGAACTGGTGAAACAAGTTCAACTAAAATTGTTAAACAATAGTGCTAATTCTGTTGACGTGTTACTAAACTAAAATTTCTCTTAAAATTCTTGAAATTTTCTTATTTCACTTACTCTGCGAACAATTTATCAAAACAAAATGAATGATCATAGAACACAAATTTGCTTCACTAACATACACATACATACACAACAATCCTTTTGCTTTATGTTAGAGGAATACCATTTTACATTGTTGTTGCATTTCATAAAATATTTGTTACAAGTTTTGCAAATAACTTGTGCAAGATTCCACATCGTCTTGTAGTTTGTTGGCCTTTTGCCATTTTGTTTTTTGTTGTGTAGTAAAAAAAATGATTACACATGTTACATGTAATTTTCCCTTAATTCATGGAGATTATTTGAATATAGTAAAATATGTATTTATGTTAAGTACTATATTGAAATATTTTAATTTTCCATTGTTTCCTAATAGACCAGTGTCGATAAGTTTTAAAACCAAAAAAAAAATAGTAGAATGAAACCCATTAGAAAAGGAGGGGAATATTATAAAAATGAAAGGAAAAATAATTTACGGGCGATCTGAGGTCGGGAAGGGGATGGGGAGGGGGGGTTTAAGGGGAAAAAACGTTTTTTCTCGATTTCCGGCAAAACTAAAAGTCCTATAGAAAAAAGTCAAATGGCAAAGTTGCAGGTAATAAAAAGATGTAAACTTTTGTATTTACATTTTTATCACATAACCTCAAAATTTAAAAAACCAAGTTTTTGGTTTTTTATTTTTATCTTTTACAATTTTCTTTTTTTTTCACGAAATTTGGTGAAAACTTACCTTTTTATGTCCCAAATACGATGTAATTTATTTGATTACAAATATTTATTTTTTCACCTTATATTGAATTAATACCGAAAAAGCATCCTAATTTTCAATCGAAAATTCACCCGTCAAAATATCAGCTTTTTTAAAAAAATTGGTATGTTTTCTGTTCGTTGAAATCTCTACTTTCCGATGGTGAAAATATGTATATATGTTACCGTAGTAAATCTTCTCAGAAAATGCAAAAAATCGAAAAAACTTGAATTCGAAAAAAAATCCCCCATCCCCTTCCCGACCTAAATTATTTTTCCTTTCATTTTTATTATCTCCTCTCCTTTTCTAATGGGTTTCGTCCTACTATTTTTTTTTTTCACTTTTTATAATTTTTAAAGGCTTCTGCACTGGTCTATAATCTATGCGTCTAGCTAACATCTAATAAAGGGTAATGTTTTCTGCATAAAACTAGATAGATAGGTACCATATTTATTTTTATGAAATCTGGCTATCATATAGATAGAAGATATGAACGCTTTACAAATTGGAAATGAACTAAAAACTCCCCTACTTTACTATTTAAATAAGTAATTAGATATACGATATTTGTAGTAAATATCTGAATTACAATATTAGGCATTTCGATAACATAATGCATTCCTGGTCATACAATATTTGAAGAAAGTTCGTGACCAAGTATAATATTATGTGTATGAAGGATCACAAAATATTTGTTTAAAACTTAGAGGACCGACAGCTTTGCAAAATGTATTCGCAAAATTTGCAAAACGTATAAGATTGCAAGGATAAGCCAATTATTGGCCACGTGTGTGGTTATTTATTTGTTTAAAAACAGAACATATTTATGGTTTCACAGTATTCGGGTACAGTTTAAATGAAGATAAGATATTGAAAACATGTACATAAATCACTAGCCCTAACTATTGGACCAATCGTTGAAAAGCAATCATAATGTTTCAAATCCGAACCGCTGTCGCAAAAACTAAGGCCTTTAAATGAAAACAAAGCTCAAAACGATTTTGCATTAGTCTATAGGAGAAGAGAGAGTAACAGTACTAAACACCAATTTTGTCCATTTTAGTGTTTAAAGATGAAATGTTAGAATATGTGTGTGGTTTTCTGTGAATAAAGGTAATGGTACCTCCCCAGTAACACAGCTCCAATACGATGCCACACATTAGCATGATACATACATGATGCCACACATTAGCATGATACATACATGATACCACACATTAGCAGTTTAGTTGTACTTTTTAGGGATTAGGAACATTTATTGTATTGTTTGTCTATCCGTATGTCTGTCAAGACCCGTGAAAGTTAGAAATCTCAATTACTTATGTAGGGCCCCATGATGTAGTTGCAAATACGGTCATTTGAACATTACATTCATTTTCTAAGAGTTAAAACAAACCATATTGCATTATACTTTCTAGTGATCAATCATGTGCAAATTGTACTTCAAAGTTAAAAAACAATTATCTTCACAAACCAATTTTCGCCCTCATGGGAAGTTAGCAAACCTTTCAATAACAGTCGATTACCTGAAACTTCCACGCCGTTGATCACGACTGAGATATTTCTAGAGAATAACTCTGAAATAAGTGCGTTTTGTTTGTTAGAATATATAACGTTGGAATACAATTATACATCGGCGACGGCGATATTAACACCACGAGAGCTCCACATTCAATTTCAAACTTTGTCTTTTTTGGAATCATGAATCTTGCTCTGTCAAAGGCTTTTGTTCGATCAATGCATGTCAATAGCAAGAATTAATTTGGGTGCTAACTTAACTAACATCGTCTATAGATACAAAATCTTCACAAAAATCTTTATTCATGTTTGTGTAATCTGTCAATATATAGAACAAAAAGTAACAAATATATGGCTTAAATTTTAAAATATTCATTTTTTAAGAATCCTCTATATCTTAACAAGAAATCGAGGATGTTGAGATGATAACGCAGCAAGGGCGTTGGAGAGTAATAAATACAAATTTCGGACATCTTACACACAACGCCATCTAGTTCCGAGCTAAGCGGAGTTTGTGTTATGGGTACTAGACAACTGATATAAATACATATATACTTTTTTCTGTAAATACATACATATTATACATAGAAAACACCCAAACTCTGAAACAAATATTTGCAGATCATACAAATATTTGGTCCGACCCGGGAATCGAATCCGAGACCTCAAGCACAGCAATCGCATACGCTACCACTGCGCCACAGACACAGTAAATTGCTACTACGTCATTGCTCACCTCTTAACTTTGTGAGAAGGATGTTGAAGGAGAAAAGAAAATTGATACTGTGAAACTAAGTAAAGTTGAAGTCTTATATGTTGAATGGTATACCATTAACTTTGATTGGAGCGGTATCACTTAATCTAATACCTTTAAACAAGCAATTCTTGTATATATATATAGAATCTGAATCTCGGAAACGGCTCCGACGATTTTCGATTCGATTTGAAATTTTGGATACAGGGGTTTTCGGGGGCGATAAATTGATCTAGCTAGGATTCATTTTTAGAAAATGTCGTTTTATTCGTGTTTTTAACAATCATACATATAAAATCAATGTACACCTAGAGCAATCTATCGCAACTACATTACGAGCGAACTACATTAAACTATACTGGAATAAGGTGCAGTATAAACAGTATCAGGAAGTACCAAGAGAGGGCGCCACTAAACTTATTTTTTTTATTGGAAGAAAAATAAAAAAAAGGTGGTGTTTGGGTAGTCTAATATTACCACTTAAACAGAAAAATATAACTCTTTATTAAAATAAAATTTCTAAAAAACACAATTTATCAAAAAAATTTTTATAAAAAAAAAACCGACTTCCAAAAACCATCCAACGAAAACTCTCTGCCAAAAAACACTAAAAAGCGTAAAATAAACTGGCTCTTCATAAATTGCTGTGCCAATTCTTGTATATACCTAATTCTTTATTCATTTAAATAGTAGTATTATTATGTGTGCTAGGTACCTAAAATCTGTTTGAAGTCGGCACCAAGCCAAATGTAATAGTAGTTACCACATTCGCTATAAATCGAGACGAGCCTACGCGTCTCTGCCCGCTTGGGTTGTTTTGTTCTACACGAGGAGCAGCTATCCGGCAGCGGCGAGTGCGGTATCTCCTATTACATTTTGGTTAGGCGCCGACTTCAAACAGATTTTAGGTACCTAGCACACATAATAATACTACTATTTAAATGAATAAAGAATTAGGTATATACAAGAATTGGCACATAGCAATTTATGAAGAGCCAGTTTATTTTACGCTTTTTAGTGTTTTTTGGCAGAGAGTTTTCGTTGGATGGTTTTTGGAAGTCGGTTTTTTTTAATATATATACCGGTCATCCCGTTACTTATAATTCATCTAGAAAGATCTTTTAGACACATTGTAAATTGCATGACTCAAGCAAATTAACATTATCTTGCTTTTTATAGTGAATTATATTTTTCGTAAATTCTTCTAAATTCGAAAATTAGTTTCTAATTTTAGGTCAATGATCTCAATCTTTGGCGTTTAGAACGTGTTTGACAGAACAAAACTAACTTTTTGGTGATTTTAGGTACTGTTTAAAAGTTTTTGAATAACAGAATTCCTCACAAGATCCTCCAGTGAGGTATGAGATATGATTGTATTTGTTTATTTATATTTTACAGATCATAATGTATAGGGCCATCGACAATTGCACAGTCTGTGGCCTAATAAAGTGAATTCAAAAATCGGTTTCGGAACTAGGTTTATAGGCCCGTATTCACTTTGCTTAGTGCGAGTGCAGGTGCATAGTGCGGGTGATCGGTGATTGGTTGAAAGTACGTGTGGGCAGCGAATTTGCGGTCCACACGTATTTTCTACCAATCGTTGATAGCCTGCGCTTCACACCTGCACTCGCACTAATCAAAGTGAATACGGGCCTTATAGAATATTTATTTCTCATAAGAATAATTTTTGTTCACTTACATGAGATAACAATATCTTATAAGTAACGATTAGTGTCATCTTAAATATGACGACGCATGCGTATGCTAATTATATCACAAAACATAAATACACAGTTAAAACATAAAAGGTGTAGTAATTAGAAACAATATAACAAAAAATAAAAATTGCATAACGAATAATCAGAACATAACTTTGTTAAGTAGGTACAAATTATTCTTTCGTTATGTGAAAATAATGGAACGAAAACAATAGAAGTGGCCAGTCAATATCATCACTAGGACACACTCAGTAATAATAATGTCATCAAATTGTTTTCAAAACATTGGTTAGTAAATATGCAGGCGTGCAAGTGTTTCGTCGTAATATAGTCAGGGAGACTGCTTCTGTGTAGCAATAATGTGATTTTAATTTGTTTTTTTTTTGTAGATCTACAATTTTTTTGATTAAAATGTACATACATCTTATAGCTCTTCAATTTATTTTTCAAGTAAAGAAATCTTCGAGTGTTCTATTATATCTAAGAGGAATTTTTCGGGAAATAAAATTCCTAGTTTTTCGTTTGAATATATGAATACGTTAAGACTCTTTTATTTCACTTAAGTTTATTGTGTAACTGAACTCCTTCGTTTAAAATATTTTTTTCGTCATAGTATTTTGTTCTAGGAGGCTGAAAGTTATTTTTTTGTAGTGATAACTTATCATGGGAGGGTAAACCGCTTCGTTACGTAATGCGTTACGGCGCCAGTCTGTCTGGCTTCCCTTTCTCTCATGCATACGGCAGCGGAAGACAGGCTCCTCCTCTCTCACTCTAACCCCAACGCTAGTGGTAAGTAGTTCAACTTAGATAAGTTTAAGTTATCAGTTCTGTCGGGTGCCCCGAGACGCACTCGTTTATTTCTTTATTTCTGAGATTATGTTATTGAAGCAGTTTTCTTGTTAGGGATTAACCTAACAAGAAAACTGCTTCAATAACATAAGAAGATATTAGACAACACCATTCAAATAAATATTAATTTATTTGAATGGTGTTGTCTAATATCTTTTTAACTAAAAGTAGGACCGAAAACTAGGCGTTTAGTTTAAAAGACAAGAACCACTGTAGGTTAGTCGTCATTATAAACTTACAATAGAGTAGATGAGACCATAGTCAAATTAGTTACATTTTATAGTGTGTCAAAACCATACAACGTCGTATAGGCGTAGTTTTAAATATAGTGCTACGAACATTTGGAACGACTTACCGCCACCCCTCCGACAGGCTATGGGAGAAAAGACATTCAAATACAAATGTAAAAAAATCTTGCTCTCACGTCAAATGCCTCACGTCTAATTTAAGGCACAAATTGTTTTTGTTATTATTTTTGTTAGTATTGTTGTTATAATTAGTAATTGTTTAATTAGTATTGTTATTATGGTTATTATTGTTATTATAGTTATAACTTTTGCGGCTATTCTGTTTTTAGTTGCCGGATACTAAATTATTTTTGTAGACTGAATTTATTTCTTGTCGGCCTCCTGTTTTGATCTTAACCTTTTTTACTTAAACTGATTGGTGAAGGCTGGCTTAGTTGTGTCTGTGAAAGCTAAATTTTACTTGAAGCTACCCCTGATAAGCTAATTTTACTTAGCTACACTTAATAAGCTAAATTTACTTGAAGCTACAGTTAAAATTAATAAAATATCCTGTGCCCGCAATATGGAGGTAAACAAAATATGTAATAAGCAAGGGGTGAATTGAAAACCAGCGTTGAGTAGTATCGCAGTGTCGCTGTGAACTCTCAACATGTGCTGAATTCATCCCTTTTGCCATGGTAAGTGTGTTATTTTAATATTGTGTCTCAACTATTTGTTTTTGGCAATAAACTTAGTTTTCTATAAAATAAAAAACAAAAATAAAACTTTGTATGAAAAATGTACTAAATACAAACTTGTGACGTCACTGTTTGAAACTACTCCATTGAGCAATATCTTTAAAATTTGTAATATAAACGAAAAGCTGTAATAATTATATTTTCCGAGATGTTTTGTAATATTCGTTTTAATGAAGTAGACATCGGTATTTACGATATTTACGATACAGTCATATACCCTATTATCGGTACATATTAAATCCAGACTCCAGACTCAGAGCAATTAATTACCTGCAAACTAATTATCGTGGACTGTGACTACATAAACCGTAGCAATGACAATCGCATAGTTTAGTAACCTTATTTCTCGTTTTGAAATTTGCTTCAGGTTCGGTTTTTTACAGATTAAATAAAACATGTTAATTTTATATTTAAATATGAATAGATTACTAGCTTAGTCCGCATATCCGCTGGCATGTTTGTCGATTATCGCGGTAAAAAGTAGCCAATATCCTTCCTCAAGAATTAAAGTAATTCTATGCCAAGTTTCATTGAAATTTATGTAGCAGTTTAGCCGTGACAATGAAACAGACTGACAGATTGAGTTACTTTCGAATTTGTAAGAATAGTAAGAATATAAATCATGTTGTTTTTTTTAATTCAGATTTACCTAAGTATTACCTTAATTAAACGTAAGTTATGATAATAATTATTGTTGAATAGAGGATAGTGAAGAATGTTAGGGCGAAGTCATGTGTACCTACTAATAAATAGACAGAAGAAAAAACACTTCATTCAAACTACAAAAATATTATTTCGACAGCAGAAATATAATATATAGATATACAGATAGATACATAAACATATTTAGGGCCTGATCATTCAAGTGAGAGATAATAATCTCTGGTTTTCCTACTGAAGACATCTACAGAAGGACTGGTACGTATTTCCAGCAGCAAGGCATTCCACAGCCACACAGCCGCAACACTGAAGGAGTTGTCATAGCGACTTGTCCTATGGGAAGGAGTTCGCAGGAGAAGGGAAGAGGAAGAGCGACAGAGGTTACTCCTGGGAACGAAGTGCTCGAAACGCTCACGAAGTTATGATGGAAAATTGGGGTTGTATAGCGTTGAAAAGAGTAAGGAAAGAATGTGGACATCTCGACGCCGTCGGATTGGAAGCCAATTTAGTTTTCTTCGAAATTCTGTGACATAATCGAACTTTCGTAAGCCATATATAAATCGGATACATAAATTCTGCATTCGTTCAAGCTTCTCCCAGAGTTCTTCGGTAGCGTCGAGAAAAGAGACGTCAGCATAGTCAAGAAGGGGAAGGAGAAGGGATTGAGAGAGAAGTACTTTAGTGTGAATAGGTAGAACATTTTGAAGACGTTTGAGGGAGTGATATGATCCAAAAAGTCGTTTACTAACTTCTGTTACATGTATGGTCCATGATAAGTTGCAGTCCATGAAAATACCAAGATTTTTAACTTGAGTCGAATATGGTATAACAGTTTAATTATTACTATGATATTATTACTTACTAAGTCTTGTAATCCACAGTACACGAAACATTAAGAGTAGCACAATTTCATGTTAATCTGTTTGTTATCTAGTATTGTACGAACATGTCCCATATAACATATCTATTCATTAACGAAATGAAAACAATCACGAGATAGCAGTATTTGGTATGACATCATTTAACATCAAACAGATGTCAGTATATTGTAATGTAAACAGTAATTGCTATTGCGGAGTTTATTTACTGGTTTAACGTAAATGACTGTAATTTCTGATGTTTACACAACCGTACGTGTCAGAAATGTAACACAGTCTTTATAAATAATAAAAAATCCCCATAAACTCCGACGCTAAACAAGCGGACTGTGGAATTCGAAACGAATGTGTCTCAAATAAAGTCTCGATGTGATGACTTTGAATGAATTGTTGCTCGTAAATATGTGTTTAGAAGGAAGTAGAGTCACGCTGATTTCAGCACGAACGGCTTGACCGGGGTGGTACTACCCTCTCACAGAAGATCAACTTTAAATGACAGCATTCGTGCTGTCGTGCGTTGTCGTTGGTGAGTGCGAGACCAGGAAGTCCAATAATGTAGGAGTATTTCAATAGGCATCCATAGTGTGGGTCACCATACTGGTTTATCTGCATTCGCAATGAGTATGGTGACCACCACTCTTGGATTACAGTTTTAAATAAATTACCCCACTCGTCGTGTCTACACTGATACTACCAGGGATCTGAGAAGTCAGAAGAAAAACTTCGTTATTGACTTTCCTTTTTACCCGACTACGGCGAAGCCAAAAGGAAGGGTAATATTTTAGGCAGTCTGTGAATGTTTGTACAGCCGTAGCGCCTAGACTACAAAACCGATTTTAACTATAAAAGTGTCAATAGATTCTTAACAATGGCTCGGGTGACATAGGCTATAATTTTATTATCAAAAGTTGTGTATGGTTATAGTTTTTTTAAACTTTTTCTTCTTTACACTTTATGTGTATTATCAAACTGCCTTTCAGTGTATGTTTTGATAGATAAACCCCATCATTTTCCATCATTTGATATATGAAATCATTAAACAATACATACATATCTCAAATAACCCAAATGCTCAATTACTTTCAAAATGAACGAATGATTTTATTCTCAGTTCGCTATTCAACAGAAACCTTCAATACTAAGTATTTAACTAAAGTCTTTAGTTTGATCATAATGAAAATTCAATTTATTGAAAAGTTATTTCAATGAATAGAATATTCGAACGGAGACGTTTAAACTCAGTAACAATTTCATGTCATTGGTGTATCTAAATACTTCATAAAATATTTGGAGAATGCCTTTATTCTTGAAGTTATAATATTGAAGAACCTTCTGTAATAATAAAATAATATTGGAATTTTTTTGATTCTTGAAAACGCTGTCATATATTTTTTTACCTTTCAAAAATATTTATGAAATATCAATTTATTTCTAGTTCAATTCACGTACGCGTATTACATAGGTAGACAGACAGACAAATAACTGTGAGAGTTAGTAGTAGTTAGTAGTAAGTAAGCGGTTCCTTCTATAGCAGTACCTAATATATTTCACTAACAGTCCATACTAATATTATAAATTCGAAAGTAGCTCTGACTGATTTCAATGAAATTTCACATGGAGATACTTTGGTTTTTGAGGAAAGACATAAACTTCTACATATTTAACGCCATAACCGACCTATTCAGCGGAGTCGTGGGCAGAAGCAACATCCTTTAAACGACATGTATTTATTGATGATGATAATCTATACAGTTCCTTGGGAATCGGTTTAAATAATATTGTCTTTATATTTAAGTCTTTGCAGAGCGAAGCCTCTTTTCCTACTTATTTTATTTTACACTAAATGCCCCGACAGTATTCGTGCTGTCAAAAATTTACTGACCTGTCGCAGTCCAATTGATAAATACACACATCAAAAGTGTCTAGGGATCAAGCATTTTTATGCGGATTTCTTGGGATTGAGATGTGGCTTTGGCCCTGGCCTGCTCAGTCGCCAGACTTGAACCCGATTGAGCATGCATGGGATATGCTACAGAGAAGAGCTCTGCCGAATATGGAGGGTATCCAGTCGCAAGAAGACCTTTTTTTGTTGTTGCAACGAACATGGGCGGCCATTCCACAGCGTGATTTGGATGAACTCATTTTGAGTATGCCAAACCGATTCTTGTGTTGTTAGTGTTCGCGGTAGAAACACGGATTATTAATTGTTTAAGTTACCTAATAAAATTTAAAAGAAAACTGTTATTTCAGTCTTTTTTTCGAACTTTAATGTTAGTGGTTCAAATGTCAAAAATCCCTTTATTAGGAAAATGGCAAATTTCTTTATTAATGCAAAGGTGACTTGGTTTATCGTTACTGTGACAAACGAAAACACTTTATTTGATGAATCCTTAAAGAAAATTTTAATTAATATCAATCAGGAGAAAAGTTATTGCAAAAATATATGTTGAATCCTAGACACATATGTTGATCCCTAGACACTTTTGATGTGTGTATGTTTTAAACCGACTTCAAAAAAGGAGGTGGACTGTATTTTTTTTTAATGTTTGTTACCTCATAACTTTCGACTGGGTGAACCGATTTTGTTGATTCATTTTTTATTTGAAAGCAAGTGCTTCCCGTGTGGTTCCATTTTAAATTGGACCAGATTGAAGTCGGTTTTTTTTTGTTAAAATTTGTGATTATTTTAGTGTTCGTTGTTGTTTCTCCATATGAACCTTCCATGCACCTAAACGAATACATAAAAAAAATGCAGTTCTGGATACATATTATATGACATATCAAATAGACTGCAGCTGCGGAAGTTCCTACATAGGTCAAACGAAGCGGACAATTGCTGAAAGGGTCAAAGAAACAACTTACCGTGGGAGAGCCACGCTTCGGCATGAATGGGCTCGACCGGAATGATACCAGAGGCCTCACAGAAAACCAGTGTGAAATATAGTGCTTGCGCTGTGTTTCACCGAGTGAGTGAGGATACCGGAGGCCCATACCCCAATCCCCTATCCCTACCTCTCCCTCCCCCATCCCCAAATGGCTGGGAACGCACTTGTGACGCCTCTGGTGTTGCAGGTGCTCATGGGCGGCGGTAATCGCTTACCATCAGGCTGATACGTCTGCTCGTTTGCCCGCCTATTCCATAAAAAAAAGAACATATCGCTGCTGTGAAGAACCGACAGACGAGCAAATTGGCGATTGCAGGACATGCACTCGATGCAGGCATCAACCACTGGATTGAATTTCACCGCACGCAAGTCCTCTTCACCGAACGTCACTCTTACTCAAGAGTTGTACGTGAAGCGATTGAGATTAAAAAGCATAAAATTTTCAATCGGGAAGATGGTTTTAAATTATCTAGAGCGTGGAATCCAGTGTTAAAAAACATACCACCTCGCTTTTCTACGCAGTCGGATAAACACCAGAATGGGAACACATCGGTTTGCTTACAGAATAGGGACACTGTTAGTGTCGTATGTGACGGTACATGGCGACACAAATCCTACTAATATTATAAACGTGGAAGTTTGTAAGTATGGTTGGATATTTGTTACTCTTTTACGCAAAACTACAGAACGGATTTGAATGAAACTTTACAGTTATATAGCTTATACATCAGAATAACACATAGGCTACTATTTGCAGCGATAACCGACATACACGCGGGCGGAGCCGCGGGCAACAGCTAGCATATCAATAATATCGAAAATGTGCGGATGGACTACTTCAAGGATTCGACGACGGAGGGCGTCCGCTGCTGAGCCAGTCAGCCTGTGACCACGGCAGGTGCAACCTGGTCGAAATGTCAGGCAAATCAGTGGTATGTAATACCTTTAAATAAGTGATCGCGTTAATTCCCGTAAAAATAATTATTATTATATAAGTTTTTCCTCTTACCTTATAACCTTACCAAAACTCTATAGTCCGCTTTTATCCAAAGAAAATTCTCTTTAAAAATGAAAAACAAAACACCAGATTACAAGAAACGGTGAATCACTTCGATCAATATTGATCGAAGGTGAATCACGTGCGTGACCTAATTTAAATAACAGTTATCTTACTTATAGATTGACATTTCGTTTATTGCTTGAAAATATTTATTCTGTAAACCCTGGTTTTCAGAAACAAACAAAATAACTCGATAAACAAACACTCGGATTCTGATAAAGCTGGACGAAAACAATAAATTCAATTTTGCAAACACGGGAACGGAAGAATCGAGAAAAAATTATACTGCTAAGGGAAAAGAAGTGAAAAAATCTGCTTGAGTTTTCTCAGTAAAAAATACACAAGCTGCTCTCATCCTGCATTCAAATGAGTTGCAGGCGGAGTATGTTATGAGTACTTATGTATCATAAAATATAAAGGAGGAAAATTGTCCCACCACAGCTGTAGTCAAGGCCTCGAGATCGCATTTTTGAAAATGGACTATGATGTATAAAACTCACAAAGGGGATCGTAGTTGTAAAAATTTAGTTCTTACAGCTATCCTAAGGTTTATAAAATTAGGAAAAAGATATATTGTCTACGAATAAAAAAAAACAATTATTCCACGCAATGAGACTAAACCTCGGGCGAAGTTCGAAGACTAAAGTTCTTCTTATAAAGAGCAAAAACTATAATCTATTCAACTTCCTCTGAGACAAAAGGTAAACAAACCAGAAAAAGGTTCTTAAATAGGTCAAATTTTATATGCATCTAGAATCAATAAAAAAAGTGACATTTTCTTTATTTTTCTTGGAAAATGGCAAACTGCGCCGATGTCGACAATTCTGCCAGTGTCAAGTACAACGGAAATACGTGTGTAAAAAAATAAAATAATTGCAACTGTCCAAATTTTACGAGTTCACAGTGGACTGACTAAAAAGTGACATTAAAAACACCTAAAACTGTAGCTGTTCCCAAACTTTGAACGTATTGTAACACTACTAAATTGAAGAGTAGTGATAAGGCAAATAATTTACGTAGAAATCTGAAATTTTGTAATTAGTTTGGTTACACCGGCCATCTTTACTCTCGATCAACTCGTTTGAGAAACATTGGTTTCTTTGTTTACCTTTTGTCTCAGAGGAAGTTGAATAGGGTATAGTAGTAAATAAGAAAACGTGGTAGACTTGTTAATACACCTTATAAACTAGAAAAACGTATAGGTTCTACACATTTCATACTAGATGATTTTTCTCACGTATACGTTTTCATAAATGGCTCCCAACTGAGAGACCTGAAATTCATGAAAGCAGCCCACTGCGGGATATTTTCAATGATATTTATTACAGCTACTAAAGTGTATAGTTTAAGAAATATTAAAAATAATGTCATTCTAGGAAAAATGAATCTTACATCTCAATAAAATAAGCCTAATCGTCATCAACAGATTTAAATACTGGTCATTATGCCTTTTCTTAGACAGTAGGCCTTGGTCTACTATAACACGCTGGCTAAACGGTTTGGTCTAGTGTTTTTCTCAAGTTTCCCTTCTCTTTGCAGTGCTGTTGTCCTTAGTATTTTACTTCCTCACTCAATTATGACATCCGCAGGATGAATAGGAGTGGTGAAAATTCGTATTCTTAATTCATCACACCAAGGATAACATTTTATATTATCCGTAAACACGGCCTTAGTAAGTACTATAGTGCTATGTGCCTAGTGGTGATATTATTGTTACGAAGAAAGAATATTCCAGAAAAAGACTCGACATAGGCTAAACGTCGTGAAAGTTCTGGATAGTTTCCAGAGGCACAGAACAATGAACCTTACAACGATATACATAGCGTCGTATATAGACTGCGTGGTTGGCTTGTTTACATTCGACGGCGTGTTCTTGGAACCGGTCATTGACTTTCCCGAATGTTCTAGTAATAATAGCGGCATGTAATACATAGTAAAAAGTCGTCTCGCGGGCCGCAGTTCAGGTTAGTTAGAACTACAGTGCGACAAATATTTGAATTGATTGACAAATATCAGTGATATACCCAGCAACCTCGGCGACTATTAAGGACTATATTTTATTAAGTCTCTTTTATTCGTAAGTAGGTTCATTTCTCAAATTAGTCGAACCCTACACGTAACTTAATATAACGCATTAAAAGTAAAAACATGCTTTTTTTTTTTTTAATATTTCTTTACCTTAACGCTACCCACCTAATCCGTTAACTTGATTTCTCTTGGGGTGAACCTTCTGTTACTAAATGTTCGCAAGTTTCAGCGTTTGCTGTTTTTTTCCTAGATTACTGAGATCTTGATAAAACAATATTTCTCACACAACTCCTTGTAGGATTCTTACGTGGTAAATAGATATTAGCAAATTTGTTTTCCTTATATTACCGTTTTTACAGCTTAGTTGTAAATTATAATAATCGGTTAGTTTGCAGTTAGTAGTTAAAAGTTCAAAAATACTTGTGTAATAAAAGAATTCACACAATTGGCCTTTTTCGTGAAATAAGTCAAAATCAAACGGTAAATAAGAAAAACTATAATTGAAGTAAAACTTTTTTACGCACGCTTGACTTGGGCAGAAGCTGGTGAATGCGTGACGAGAGCGTTACGAAAAGTGTGATTGGGCGAGGCGAAAGGAAGTTGAGAGGGAGATATACTATTTAGTGAAGATAGAAAGAGAGAGTTACGTTTCGTATATTAGTAATAGTAGTAGGGGCAAGAGAGGTGCGAGCACTCATTTTCTTTATCTGTTTCTCCCATAGCCAATATAGCCATTATTTACCGACTTCAAAAAAGGAGGAAGTTCTCAATTCGACTGTATTTTTTTTATGTTTGTTACCTCATAAATTTCGACTGGGTGAACCGATTTTGATGATTCTTTTTTTATTTGAAAGCTAGTGCTTCCCATGTGGTCCCGTTTCAATTTGGTCCTGTTCTGACATGTCTTCCATGAGAAAACCATATAAGTCTTCAATTGCATTATATACTTTCTAGTTTCGTCAATTGTATTATGTCACGTCAATGTGCGTCAATTTGTCGCACAGTGCGACAAATTGACGAATAACTGAATATCACGCCAACCGATTTCGATGATTCTTTTTTTATTTGGAAGCTAGGGCTTCCCGAGTAGACCCATTTCAATGTGGTCGTTCTGGAAGTCGTTTTTTTTGTAAAAAATTGTATTAAGTTATTAAAAACTTTTACTTCAGTCGCGTGGTCCAAAGCACACTCGTTTCTTAATAAACTATAGGTTGTAACATCGTTTTTTTTCTTTTCAATCTTTTAACAATTTTTGTTTTCAGCGCCCTCTCGTTCACTTTAGTTCCAACTGCAACTAGGAGCGGATCGCGATCAAATTGTTTATCTGTCTGGTGCACCTAGGATGCGCCAGGTGGCGTTTATTTTAAAGGATTTTTTAGTTTAGATTAAGCCGCCTAGTAACAATGATACATTATCATATGTGTGTCATTCGATTCTCAATACATTTTAAATTTATCGCATAGAAACAAGCAGTATAGTAGTTGTACGTCTTGTTCTCACGTCATGTAATGAGGAGGGGGTTTAATCGAGAAAGTTCGATGATGCGTCTTTAAAAATAGATGTGTCGCAGATGAAAGATTCATTCTTAATCTTCTCTTTGGAACTCTGAGGAAGTTATCATTATCGTGTATAGATATATCTTTGATTGGTAGTGTTTTGTGAGTGATCAAGTCCCACTGTCTGTGGTAAGTTAACCTCAAAAAAGGTTTTCATTAATATCTTTAAGTATGTAGAATATATCCTCAGGATATTTAATTTTGTTTATAGGGTCGATAGATTACGGCTGAAAATCTACCTTCAGTATACCCGTCCTGTGGTTCGTGATTTATTACTGAGGAAGTTTGATTGTTGGCAGCTCACGGCTCACTCCTCAAGATTTCTGCCCTACCTTGAGGGAAGATCACGTAACGATTAACATCCTTAATTATTACTTTTATTTAGCACCTACAAGTAGATCACCGCTGGACGTCTCCTCAAGCTACCTTGAGCTGGTGAGAGACTTCGGCTGACTACCTCGAGTCAGCAAGGTGATCCTGAGGGTTGCTACCTAATGCTGTCCAAGCAACTGGCCTGATTATCTCTAAGAAACTTTATAATTTATTCTTCTTACCTACCTTGTATGTATTTATAAATATTTTTCTTACAATAAGTAACTTATAAATGTAATTTGTTTGATGTAAATAAAAGTTGTATGTGTCTCAAGTTGTTTCACTGAAGCCTCCCGTGGAGCACCAGCACAGGCACCCTCACTTTAAATTTCTTGAAAATTCTAACGGCGCCCTGAGCTCTTAAAATATCTACCGCGAGTTGTAGTCGGTGAGTAATCTACCTGACAAGTTCAGGGGTTACAAATTGGCGACCAACGTTTGGCTAACTTCTCGAACCTTGAGGGTGTGCTGAGTGTGTGTTCCCGGGTGGACTTTGGATGAGACGCTTACTATCCGTCCGAGACTACCCAGGACGTTAATTGGTTTTGCGAGTGCAGTACGCATATAATAATTCTCTCATTGCATTTTTCAGCACATTATTACCATCTCTGCGGTGTGGAAAAGCTTTGAGCAAAATTCAAAATTAGATCTAAATTTTAACTGCACAAATTTTGGTAAGTTTTTTTTGAATTATTTTGGCAAGAACATTTTTTCTTTTTTTTCTTTTTTTGTTAATTTGTTGTGTGTGTTCCCTTTGGGATCAGCACAGTAATAGAGACACATACATGTAGCTTTTATTTTGTTCAGGTTTTCCTTGAATAACTTTATTTTAACTTTTTATATTCCTACCTACTTACAAATTAAGTAGATAATTTTATGATAACTTTAAAATAGAAATCTACGGGATTGCTACCATGTACCTTTTTGTTTGTGAGTATCCGATATTTCGGCGCTGTTGCAAGCGCCATGGAGTAACTGGTTACTCCGTGATCATGGCGCTTGCAACAGCGCCGAAATATCGGATACTCACAAACAAAAAGGTATATGGTAGCAATCCCGTAGATTTCTATTTTAATGTTTCTGACCATGAAAGTTTAAAACAATATATTTATGATAACTTTATTTCAAATCTATAAGAGGGTTTGCATGATATAATCAACAGGATATTGTGCTTTCCTTTATCTTGTTGTACTTTTTTACATAAATATTTAACCTTTTAGTGTATTAATTTAAATTTCAATCTTGGACACTATACATAAATAAAAGTAGGGTATACTTTTATTTATAGTAAAGAAAACTGTTACAACTTAAAACTTTTGTTGTTTTATGGTTTTAAGAGGCAGGAATCTATAGTGATTAATTTATAAATAAGCATAATTTGATTAATTTTGGTTTTCTAACTATTGTATCATTAAATATAGGTTATCTGTAACTGCTTAATAGTTGTACAATCTTGAAGCAAACATTATTAATGTGATAGAATCTAGTCTGTAATTAACTTAGAGTTATAAAGGGGATCACAAAAAGTTTTCTTTTGTTACCTCACAAATTAACTAAAACTGTTTCAAATAATTTTAACTTGTAATTAAAAGTAACATTTAAGAATATTTTCTTAAGAAGTTATTGTGTTAACAAAGTAACACATTATTTTTATACCATTCAGTCTAAGCTATCCTTTTGTAAGACTGAATCTTTTTTTTTTTTTTAACACTAAGATTAACTTAGTGCATTATTTTAACTTTGTTAACTTGTCATTAAAAGTTTGAATTTTAAAACATCATGTCCCAGCTGATTAAATGTATTGATTATCAGTGAAAAGGATGAACTTATTAATGAATTGTCTGCCGTGGGTGTTTCAGCCAATCCCGATGACACGGAGATCAGTTTGAGGAGTGAGCTGCGCACTGCATTGCGGCTTATCCGGCGTGGCAGCATTAAGGCCAGCGCTTTTGGTCCCTGCTTCTGCTGCTTCTAAGCTGTATTCCTGAGAGCCGAAGGTCCTTGAACTGGAAGGAGTCCTTTCTTCAGGTGATTTTGTTTCTATTAAGGCTAGTCGCCGAAGAGTTACATTGAGGGCTAATTATCTTCTAACTAGGTTAGCAAGGTGTAGTTTTGTCTGTCCAGAACTAGTAGGTATCCGTGACATGTTAGTTAAAATTTTGTCTGTGTCAGAAGCGGATACCGACTCTGACTCTGATGGTTCGGAAAGGGAGATACTTCCTACACATAGTGACCAAATAAATTACACCTCACTTGTGTAGAGGACGGACTGTACGATGCTACCCAAAGCAAAAACTATTGCTGGGTTGCCGACGAGTGACACGCCTGATCAGGATTCTGGGGACTGCAAGGTTTGAATCCTCCTTTTTTATAGGTCCATGGGTTACAACTTGTTCCCCCCTGACAGGTCTAGTTGTTACAAATTGGTACCTAAGCATAGTGGCTGCGAAACGCTCGCTTTTGGTTTGTGATCTGTCGGATATCTAAGTGTAGTGAGCAGGAACAACCTTGTGTTCCTTCTCCTCACTGTATCGGACCACTCTCCAAATCGAACGTCAGATAGGGAGATAACAATTTTCGCATCGAACAGTTCCTCTCCGAAACACACCTCTCCACTCGGTTGTACATATATGTGTGCAATATACCGTGACTTAGGGTGTGATGTCAGTAAAGTAGTATCTCTAGGAGTTAAGTGTTTTTAACTTATCCTACCTTTATTTTAATTTTAGATTTAATTCTTGTAAACTCTGTGTGTCCCAACAGTTGAGATCATCACAGCTTATTCTTTGTTTGTTACTGTTCTGGTTATTCCCTTCGCGCTCTACTCAGGGAATACTGTGGGAAGGGGGGTGGTGTAACATCGTTTTTTTTCTTTTCAATCTTTTAAAAATTTTTGTTTTCAGCGCCCTCTCGTTCACTTTAGTTCCAACTGCAACTAGGAGCGGATCGCGATCAAATTGTTTATCTGTCTGGTGCACCTAGGATGCGCCAGGTGGCGTTTATTTTAAAGGATTTTTTAGTTTAGATTAAGCCGCCTAGTAACAATGATACATTATCATATGTGTGTCATTCGATTCTCAATACATTTTAAATTTATCGCATAGAAACAAGCAGTATAGTAGTTGTAGGTCTTGTTCTCACGTCATGTAATGAGGAGGGGGTTTAATCGAGAAAGTTCGATGATGCGTCTTTAAAAATAGATGTGTCGCAGATGAAAGATTCATTCTTAATCTTCTCTTTGGAACTCTGAGGAAGTTATCATTATCGTGTATAGATATATCTTTGATTGGTAGTGTTTTGTGAGTGATCAAGTCCCACTGTCTGTGGTAAGTTAACCTCAAAAAAGGTTTTCATTAATATCTTTAAGTATGTAGAATATGTCCTCAGGATATTTAATTTTGTTTATAGGGTCGATAGATTACGGCTGAAAATCTACCTTCAGTATACCCGTCCTGTGGTTCGTGATTTATTACTGAGGAAGTTTGATTGTTGGCAGCTCACGGCTCACTCCTCAAGATTTCTGCCCTACCTTGAGGGAAGATCACGTAACGATTAACATCCTTAATTATTACTTTTATTTAGCACCTACAAGTAGATCACCGCTGGACGTCTCCTCAAGCTACCTTGAGCTGGTGAGAGACTTCGGCTGACTACCTCGAGTCAGCAAGGTGATCCTGAGGGTTGCTACCTAATGCTGTCCAAGCAACTGGCCTGATTATCTCTAAGAAACTTTATAATTTATTCTTCTTACCTACCTTGTATGTATTTATAAATATTTTTCTTACAATAAGTAACTTATAAATGTAATTTGTTTGATCTAAATAAAAGTTGTATGTGTCTCAAGTTGTTTCACTGAAGCCTCCCGTGGAGCACCAGCACAGGCACCCTCACTTTAAATTTCTTGAAAATTCTAACGGCGCCCTGAGCTCTTAAAATATCTACCGCGAGTTGTAGTCGGTGAGTAATCTACCTGACAAGTTCAGGGGTTACAAGGTACCTAACCAGACTACGTAAAAACTTTTGAAACAAATTTAAATAGCCTATATCACCCGGCCATTATTATAAATCTATTGACACCATCATCAAATAAATTCATTCATCGTCAATAAAATCGGTTCAGTAGTTTGAATAGTTTGTGCAGTGGAATATACATACATTTAGACTGCCAAAACTATTACCTTTTCTTTTAGCTTCGCCTTATTCGGGTAAGAAATAATTAATGTCTTTTTAATTATAAGCACTTTTTTTTTCTAATGATAAATTGTATTGTACATGTTTCTATTGTAATCACATGTTAAAATTAAAATATTAAGAATGATATAAAATGTTACGTGAGAGAGAGGAAGGGTGGCCCCTTGTTAAAATGTTCCGAGCAAGTGCGACGTAAGCAATAAATTTTTGTGTCTTGCGGTCCGAGCTAGTTAGGTACTAACTTATCTTAGTTACCAAACATTCTACTAATATTATAAACGCGAAAGTTTGTAAGGATGGATGTTTGTTACTCTTTCACGCATAAACTACTGAACGGATTTGGATGAAACTTTACAGTAATATATCTTATACGTCAGAATAACACATAGGCTACTATTTGCCGCGATAACCGACATACACGCAGGCGGAGCCGCGGGCAACAACTAGTACATAATATAATATCTATGTGGTTTTAGGGGTCTTCAAATTTAGTTTACTAGTAAAGATTTAGAATAGCTTACATCATAAAAATTTGAAATAAGTAAAATATATTCATACGAAAACTCCAAATACAGGTATTTTACGAATAATTCTTTAAGTTTAACCTCATTCCTCGTGCGGCTGGTCCCATTTTCCACGTCTGCAAAATAAATAAAACCTACCGCAAACTAGCTTTTGTGGAAGCGAATGCTATACATATTTTTTCATGATGTCTGCTAAATCCGGGTGTGCTTTGTCATTCGTATTTGGTTTTCAAGTAGGACTGTAAAAGTACAGAGTACTGCATACACATTACCATTCAACTGAAAAAATCCTTAATTACAAGCTTTTTATTAACTTGCAATGTACCTATGTATATATTCTTGTATGTTCGGGTGGAATCTTGCAACTCAATTTTGAAGCAGATATCTTCAACCGATTTTGCTGAAATTTTGCATACATGTATACAGCGTGACAATACAATATTACAATGACATGGAGCTGGAAGGTGGCCATAGGAACTCTTTAAAGAAACGTCGCAACATCATCGAGTTTGGACTCGTTTGATTCGTCTCGGGGCATTCCAGTAAAAGCTTGTTTTTAAAAGGCTTTTTTATTTAATTACTATCACATTTTAATTGTAAACATTATTTTTGCAATTTGTTCATGATTATTTATAGTGATATATTACGAGACACGTTAGAAATTGTAACGTAGACGACAGTCACAACACGTCGCTCTTTAAGAATTGAGCAAGCGCCGTGATGCGAATATCATTTGTGGAATTTTTGCACAAAATTCGCATCACGACGCTCACATACATACATATAATATAGATGTAGCAGTTTTTGTCTTTAACAGTAAATGAGATTAGACGATGTAGTATGTTGTGGAACGGTGTAGGTATACCTATCTATCACACCCACACACATACACACACAGCTGTCCTGCTCACAGAACAAATGAATATACTAGAAGAGGTGTCGAGCAGCAAGTGCAAGATACACTGTGTCGCCTAGACGCACACATTAACGATCAATAATATTATACACACATAACGAAGTCTTTCCTGATTCGTCCAAAGGATGTTATGTATATAAGTTCAAAAAGCCACTTACAATGTTACTAAATACAAAATTATACCTTTCAACTCAGGTAGGGTTTCACTTGCATGTGTTCGTGGACTTTTTTTTTTTTTTTGGGATTTTATGACCTGGTAACTAAGACCTTTAAGTCAAGTCTTATTTTATTTGAACAAACATTGCACTTTCACTTCACTTCATTTTTAAATTGTTTTAATAGTATTTTTAATATATTTATATATTGGTTTGTAAGTGTTTTTGTCTTTTAATAGCTGTTCTAGTGGCGGCGGGCGGGATGAAAAATCACACTTAATTTTTAAATCACTGAGTTCACTAGCCAACACTAATCTGTCAAGCAAGAATTTTTGACAATCAAAAATCAGATGTTCCATGGTTCCTTCTTGAGATTCGCAATATGGGCATGTATTGTCTGTAATAATGCCAAGTCTAGAAAGGTGTGACGGTGCAGTATTATGGCCAAAGCGCAATCTATTTATCGTCGTTATAAAGTCTCGGCTGGCTTATTTCAATCTATTGTACCAGGGTGTAACAGGCAATCTTTCTTGAATACTTCCATACCACTTTCCTTTGATGTCTTGGTCTTTCTTCCACATTTCTAGCCATAACTTACATACATTTTCATTGATACTTTGCAGAAAATCAGTCATAGGAATGTCCATTGCATTTCTAACATCAACAGCATTATTACCTTCATATGCGGTTTTATCAACTATTTCATTACCCGAGATACCTCGGTGAGAAGGTACCCATAGGAAAGAAATTTTTATGTACTTAAGATAATATTGATATATTATTTCTTTGATAAAATACAGAATATAATTCGACTTAAATGAAAGTGTAAGATTAGTTAAGGCTTTTATCAAACTCTTTGAATCAGAAACAATCAAAAAGTATTTACAATTGTTAATTTGGCGAATATGTAATAAAGCCTGATAAACCGCATATGCCTCTGCAGTGAATATACTACATGTATTGTGCAGAACAAAGCTTTGAGAGAATTTTGTATGTGGATCATAAATAGCAGAACGTACATAATCACTTCCCTTACTACCATCAGTATAAATAACATAATGATTATCATTATCTGCCAAAAACTGTAGCATATCTAAATTATTATTAATTGAATTTTGTAATTCTTTGATGGGATGTGAAATACACTGATAAGAGAAAGAGTAACATGGCCATGGGCACTGTTTTCTTATATGAGTAAAAGTATTCTCTATTTCTAGCAATATTTTGGACAATGTTGGAGATTTGCCATTCAAAAGATTGTCTCCTATTGCTAGAGGCCCAGCAGCACTACTTACAGAAGGTACAATTTTGTTAATAATTTTCTTGTGATTTGCAGCAATTAATTTAAGACAAAATCTCTCTGCAAGTAGAATGCGTCTCAAAATTAAGGGCATCAATTTAGTCTCTACTTCCATGGCCCTTATCGGAGTAGAGCACATTGCACCAGAAATAATTCTCAAAGCCCTGTTCTGCAATAGATCTAGTTTATTTACATGAGTACTGTTTATATACACTAGTGAACTATAATCAAAATGACTTCTAACTATACTTTTATATAGATTTGACAATATTTTAGGGTCTGCTCCCCATGAGACACCTGCAAGACATTTAACTATATTTAGACCTTTTAGAGCATTCTTTGATATATATTTAATATGTTCCTGAAAAGTTAATTTACTACTACTATTACTATGCCTAAAAATTTCTTTGAATTTACTGGGTTTATAAATTCGCCATTATAAACTACTTTTGAATTTGAATTCTCATTTCCAAATATCATAATACTGCTTTTGGAGGCGTTAATTTTTAAATGTACATCATTATAATAGTGAAATAGTTGGGACAAGGCTCTGTTAATATTGTTAATTGCAATTTCTACATTATAATTACTACTGTACAAAACAATATCATCAGCAAACTGCAAAATATCTACATTAATACTATTTACATATTTACAGATTTCACTTGTATAAATATTGTAAAGCAAAGGAGATAGTGTAGCACCCTGCATTGTACCTTTAGATGCACATTTTGGACCATGTAGTGTATTATTATATCTTACATAGAGTGTTCTATTATTCAAAAAATTATATATCCATTTACATACTTGGCCTGGCACGCCAAGCCTAAACATAACTTGTACTAGTATAACAGGATCTAGACTGTCAAATGCACCTTGAACATCTAGAAATACACAAACAGTGTGTAACTTTTTATCCTTTGCATGTTTCAGGTCTGAAATTAAAGAAGTGAAGCTGTCTGCACAACTTCGCCCTCGACGTAATCCATATTGTATATGTGGAATGATGCCATTAGATTCTATATACCAATCCAAACGATTTTTAATCATGTTTTCAAATATTTTACCTAGACATGAAGAGAGTGATATTGGTCTGTAAGAGCTGGCTAGCTCTGCAGGTTTATCTGGTTTGAGTATTGGAATGACACATTGTGTTTTCCATGATTGCGGAATACATTTACAATGTCAAAGTAAATTAAGTATATTAAGAAACAATTTTTGTGCAGATTCGTCTAAATTTTTAATAATACAATAGGGGAAATCATCTAATCCAGGTGTAGTGTCTTTCCGAGATAACAAACTAATTTTAAATTCGGACCATGTAAAAGGATCTAGCAAAAATTTTGAATTTAGACTATCATTATTTAATTCGAAAATGTTACCTAAACTATCAGCATCATTTAAATTGCTATTGTCGGATAATTTGTCTAGAAATGGAGAAATAAACTCATCTTTATGTGATTTATTGCCAGCTCTTATACCTTTAAACATTTTAAGAAGATTCCAAATCTTACTAATAGGGGTAGTTTTATTGAAAGAGTCACATAAGTTATCCCAACCTATTCTTTTTTGCTCTGATATAGTCCTTTTTTTAAGTGCATCTTTTCTTTTGTAGTCTAAATAGTTCTCCATTGTAGGTTCACTTCTATAATGTTTCAATGCATTGTAAGAGGCAATTACACTTTTTTCACAAATGTCATTCCACCAAAGAGCTGGTGGTCTGCTTTTACTTACGTGTACTTTTTTACATGAATATTTAACCTTTTAGTGTATTAATTTAAATTTCAATCTTGGACACTATACATAAATAAAAGTAGGGTATACTTTTATTTATAGTAAAGAAAACTGTTACAACTTAAAACTTTTGTTGTTTTATGGTTTTAAGAGGCAGGAATCTATAGTGATTAATTTATAAATAAGCATAATTTGATTAATTTTGGTTTTCTAACTATTGTATCATTAAATATAGGTTATCTGTAACTGCTTAATAGTTGTACAATCTTGAAGCAAACATTATTAATGTGATAGAATCTAGTCTGTAATTAACTTAGAGTTATAAAGGGGATCACAAAAAGTTTTCTTTTGTTACCTCACAAATTAACTAAAACTGTTTCAAATAATTTTAACTTGTAATTAAAAGTAACATTTAAGAATATTTTCTTAAGAAGTTATTGTGTTAACAAAGTAACACATTATTTTTATACCATTCAGTCTAAGCTATCCTATTGTAAGACTGAATCTTTTTTTTTTTTTTAACACTAAGATTAACTTAGTGCATTATTTTAACTTTGTTAACTTGTCATTAAAAGTTTGAATTTTAAAACATCATGTCCCAGCTGATTAAATGTATTGATTATCAGTGAAAAGGATGAACTTATTAATGAATTGTCTGCCGTGGGTGTTTCAGCCAATCCCGATGACACGGAGATCAGTTTGAGGAGTGAGCTGCGCACTGCATTGCGGCTTATCCGGCGTGGCAGCATTAAGGCCAGCGCTTTTGGTCCCTGCTTCTGCTGCTTCTAAGCTGTATTCCTGAGAGCCGAAGGTCCTTGAACTGGAAGGAGTCCTTTCTTCAGGTGATTTTGTTTCTATTAAGGCTAGTCGCCGAAGAGTTACATTGAGGGCTAATTATCTTCTAACTAGGTTAGCAAGGTGTAGTTTTGTCTGTCCAGAACTAGTAGGTATCCGTGACATGTTAGTTAAAATTTTGTCTGTGTCAGAAGCGGATACCGACTCTGACTCTGATGGTTCGGAAAGGGAGATACTTCCTACACATAGTGACCAAATAAATTACACCTCACTTGTGTAGAGGACGGACTGTACGATGCTACCCAAAGCAAAAACTATTGCTGGGTTGCCGACGAGTGACACGCCTGATCAGGATTCTGGGGACTGCAAGGTTTGAATCCTCCTTTTTTATAGGTCCATGGGTTACAACTTGTTCCCCCCTGACAGGTCTAGTTGTTACAAATTGGTACCTAAGCATAGTGGCTGCGAAACGCTCGCTTTTGGTTTGTGATCTGTCGGATATCTAAGTGTAGTGAGCAGGAACAACCTTGTGTTCCTTCTCCTCACTGTATCGGACCACTCTCCAAATCGAACGTCAGATAGGGAGATAACAATTTTCGCATCGAACAGTTCCTCTCCGAAACACACCTCTCCACTCGGTTGTACATATATGTGTGCAATATACCGTGACTTAGGGTGTGATGTCAGTAAAGTAGTATCTCTAGGAGTTAAGTGTTTTTAACTTATCCTACCTTTATTTTAATTTTAGATTTAATTCTTGTAAACTCTGTGTGTCCCAACAGTTGAGATCATCACAGCTTATTCTTTGTTTGTTACTGTTCTGGTTATTCCCTTCGCGCTCTACTCAGGGAATACTGTGGGAAGGGGGGTGGTGTAACATCGTTTTTTTTCTTTTCAATCTTTTAAAAATTTTTGTTTTCAGCGCCCTCTCGTTCACTTTAGTTCCAACTGCAACTAGGAGCGGATCGCGATCAAATTGTTTATCTGTCTGGTGCACCTAGGATGCGCCAGGTGGCGTTTATTTTAAAGGATTTTTTAGTTTAGATTAAGCCGCCTAGTAACAATGATACATTATCATATGTGTGTCATTCGATTCTCAATACATTTTAAATTTATCGCATAGAAACAAGCAGTATAGTAGTTGTAGGTCTTGTTCTCACGTCATGTAATGAGGAGGGGGTTTAATCGAGAAAGTTCGATGATGCGTCTTTAAAAATAGATGTGTCGCAGATGAAAGATTCATTCTTAATCTTCTCTTTGGAACTCTGAGGAAGTTATCATTATCGTGTATAGATATATCTTTGATTGGTAGTGTTTTGTGAGTGATCAAGTCCCACTGTCTGTGGTAAGTTAACCTCAAAAAAGGTTTTCATTAATATCTTTAAGTATGTAGAATATGTCCTCAGGATATTTAATTTTGTTTATAGGGTCGATAGATTACGGCTGAAAATCTACCTTCAGTATACCCGTCCTGTGGTTCGTGATTTATTACTGAGGAAGTTTGATTGTTGGCAGCTCACGGCTCACTCCTCAAGATTTCTGCCCTACCTTGAGGGAAGATCACGTAACGATTAACATCCTTAATTATTACTTTTATTTAGCACCTACAAGTAGATCACCGCTGGACGTCTCCTCAAGCTACCTTGAGCTGGTGAGAGACTTCGGCTGACTACCTCGAGTCAGCAAGGTGATCCTGAGGGTTGCTACCTAATGCTGTCCAAGCAACTGGCCTGATTATCTCTAAGAAACTTTATAATTTATTCTTCTTACCTACCTTGTATGTATTTATAAATATTTTTCTTACAATAAGTAACTTATAAATGTAATTTGTTTGATCTAAATAAAAGTTGTATGTGTCTCAAGTTGTTTCACTGAAGCCTCCCGTGGAGCACCAGCACAGGCACCCTCACTTTAAATTTCTTGAAAATTCTAACGGCGCCCTGAGCTCTTAAAATATCTACCGCGAGTTGTAGTCGGTGAGTAATCTACCTGACAAGTTCAGGGGTTACAAGGTACCTAACCAGACTACGTAAAAACTTTTGAAACAAATTTAAATAGCCTATATCACCCGGCCATTATTATAAATCTATTGACACCATCATCAAATAAATTCATTCATCGTCAATAAAATCGGTTCAGTAGTTTGAATAGTTTGTGCAGTGGAATATACATACATTTAGACTGCCAAAACTATTACCTTTTCTTTTAGCTTCGCCTTATTCGGGTAAGAAATAATTAATGTCTTTTTAATTATAAGCACTTTTTTTTTCTAATGATAAATTGTATTGTACATGTTTCTATTGTAATCACATGTTAAAATTAAAATATTAAGAATGATATAAAATGTTACGTGAGAGAGAGGAAGGGTGGCCCCTTGTTAAAATGTTCCGAGCAAGTGCGACGTAAGCAATAAATTTTTGTGTCTTGCGGTCCGAGCTAGTTAGGTACTAACTTATCTTAGTTACCAAACATTCTACTAATATTATAAACGCGAAAGTTTGTAAGGATGGATGTTTGTTACTCTTTCACGCATAAACTACTGAACGGATTTGGATGAAACTTTACAGTAATATATCTTATACGTCAGAATAACACATAGGCTACTATTTGCCGCGATAACCGACATACACGCAGGCGGAGCCGCGGGCAACAACTAGTACATAATATAATATCTATGTGGTTTTAGGGGTCTTCAAATTTAGTTTACTAGTAAAGATTTAGAATAGCTTACATCATAAAAATTTGAAATAAGTAAAATATATTCATACGAAAACTCCAAATACAGGTATTTTACGAATAATTCTTTAAGTTTAACCTCATTCCTCGTGCGGCTGGTCCCATTTTCCACGTCTGCAAAATAAATAAAACCTACCGCAAACTAGCTTTTGTGGAAGCGAATGCTATACATATTTTTTCATGATGTCTGCTAAATCCGGGTGTGCTTTGTCATTCGTATTTGGTTTTCAAGTAGGACTGTAAAAGTACAGAGTACTGCATACACATTACCATTCAACTGAAAAAATCCTTAATTACAAGCTTTTTATTAACTTGCAATGTACCTATGTATATATTCTTGTA
The DNA here is from genome assembly GCA_949125395.1 of Diaphora mendica. Lineage (NCBI taxonomy): Eukaryota > Metazoa > Arthropoda > Insecta > Lepidoptera > Erebidae > Diaphora > Diaphora mendica. The sequence continues at coordinate 31,155,372 of OX421311.1, forward strand.
TGTTCGGGTGGAATCTTGCAACTCAATTTTGAAGCAGATATCTTCAACCGATTTTGCTGAAATTTTGCATACATGTATACAGCGTGACAATACAATATTACAATGACATGGAGCTGGAAGGTGGCCATAGGAACTCTTTAAAGAAACGTCGCAACATCATCGAGTTTGGACTCGTTTGATTCGTCTCGGGGCATTCCAGTAAAAGCTTGTTTTTAAAAGGCTTTTTTATTTAATTACTATCACATTTTAATTGTAAACATTATTTTTGCAATTTGTTCATGATTATTTATAGTGATATATTACGAGACACGTTAGAAATTGTAACGTAGACGACAGTCACAACACGTCGCTCTTTAAGAATTGAGCAAGCGCCGTGATGCGAATATCATTTGTGGAATTTTTGCACAAAATTCGCATCACGACGCTCACATACATACATATAATATAGATGTAGCAGTTTTTGTCTTTAACAGTAAATGAGATTAGACGATGTAGTATGTTGTGGAACGGTGTAGGTATACCTATCTATCACACCCACACACATACACACACAGCTGTCCTGCTCACAGAACAAATGAATATACTAGAAGAGGTGTCGAGCAGCAAGTGCAAGATACACTGTGTCGCCTAGACGCACACATTAACGATCAATAATATTATACACACATAACGAAGTCTTTCCTGATTCGTCCAAAGGATGTTATGTATATAAGTTCAAAAAGCCACTTACAATGTTACTAAATACAAAATTATACCTTTCAACTCAGGTAGGGTTTCACTTGCATGTGTTCGTGGACTTTTTTTTTTTTTTTGGGATTTTATGACCTGGTAACTAAGACCTTTAAGTCAAGTCTTATTTTATTTGAACAAACATTGCACTTTCACTTCACTTCATTTTTAAATTGTTTTAATAGTATTTTTAATATATTTATATATTGGTTTGTAAGTGTTTTTGTCTTTTAATAGCTGTTCTAGTGGCGGCGGGCGGGATGAAAAATCACACTTAATTTTTAAATCACTGAGTTCACTAGCCAACACTAATCTGTCAAGCAAGAATTTTTGACAATCAAAAATCAGATGTTCCATGGTTCCTTCTTGAGATTCGCAATATGGGCATGTATTGTCTGTAATAATGCCAAGTCTAGAAAGGTGTGACGGTGCAGTATTATGGCCAAAGCGCAATCTATTTATCGTCGTTATAAAGTCTCGGCTGGCTTATTTCAATCTATTGTACCAGGGTGTAACAGGCAATCTTTCTTGAATACTTCCATACCACTTTCCTTTGATGTCTTGGTCTTTCTTCCACATTTCTAGCCATAACTTACATACATTTTCATTGATACTTTGCAGAAAATCAGTCATAGGAATGTCCATTGCATTTCTAACATCAACAGCATTATTACCTTCATATGCGGTTTTATCAACTATTTCATTACCCGAGATACCTCGGTGAGAAGGTACCCATAGGAAAGAAATTTTTATGTACTTAAGATAATATTGATATATTATTTCTTTGATAAAATACAGAATATAATTCGACTTAAATGAAAGTGTAAGATTAGTTAAGGCTTTTATCAAACTCTTTGAATCAGAAACAATCAAAAAGTATTTACAATTGTTAATTTGGCGAATATGTAATAAAGCCTGATAAACCGCATATGCCTCTGCAGTGAATATACTACATGTATTGTGCAGAACAAAGCTTTGAGAGAATTTTGTATGTGGATCATAAATAGCAGAACGTACATAATCACTTCCCTTACTACCATCAGTATAAATAACATAATGATTATCATTATCTGCCAAAAACTGTAGCATATCTAAATTATTATTAATTGAATTTTGTAATTCTTTGATGGGATGTGAAATACACTGATAAGAGAAAGAGTAACATGGCCATGGGCACTGTTTTCTTATATGAGTAAAAGTATTCTCTATTTCTAGCAATATTTTGGACAATGTTGGAGATTTGCCATTCAAAAGATTGTCTCCTATTGCTAGAGGCCCAGCAGCACTACTTACAGAAGGTACAATTTTGTTAATAATTTTCTTGTGATTTGCAGCAATTAATTTAAGACAAAATCTCTCTGCAAGTAGAATGCGTCTCAAAATTAAGGGCATCAATTTAGTCTCTACTTCCATGGCCCTTATCGGAGTAGAGCACATTGCACCAGAAATAATTCTCAAAGCCCTGTTCTGCAATAGATCTAGTTTATTTACATGAGTACTGTTTATATACACTAGTGAACTATAATCAAAATGACTTCTAACTATACTTTTATATAGATTTGACAATATTTTAGGGTCTGCTCCCCATGAGACACCTGCAAGACATTTAACTATATTTAGACCTTTTAGAGCATTCTTTGATATATATTTAATATGTTCCTGAAAAGTTAATTTACTACTACTATTACTATGCCTAAAAATTTCTTTGAATTTACTGGGTTTATAAATTCGCCATTATAAACTACTTTTGAATTTGAATTCTCATTTCCAAATATCATAATACTGCTTTTGGAGGCGTTAATTTTTAAATGTACATCATTATAATAGTGAAATAGTTGGGACAAGGCTCTGTTAATATTGTTAATTGCAATTTCTACATTATAATTACTACTGTACAAAACAATATCATCAGCAAACTGCAAAATATCTACATTAATACTATTTACATATTTACAGATTTCACTTGTATAAATATTGTAAAGCAAAGGAGATAGTGTAGCACCCTGCATTGTACCTTTAGATGCACATTTTGGACCATGTAGTGTATTATTATATCTTACATAGAGTGTTCTATTATTCAAAAAATTATATATCCATTTACATACTTGGCCTGGCACGCCAAGCCTAAACATAACTTGTACTAGTATAACAGGATCTAGACTGTCAAATGCACCTTGAACATCTAGAAATACACAAACAGTGTGTAACTTTTTATCCTTTGCATGTTTCAGGTCTGAAATTAAAGAAGTGAAGCTGTCTGCACAACTTCGCCCTCGACGTAATCCATATTGTATATGTGGAATGATGCCATTAGATTCTATATACCAATCCAAACGATTTTTAATCATGTTTTCAAATATTTTACCTAGACATGAAGAGAGTGATATTGGTCTGTAAGAGCTGGCTAGCTCTGCAGGTTTATCTGGTTTGAGTATTGGAATGACACATTGTGTTTTCCATGATTGCGGAATACATTTACAATGTCAAAGTAAATTAAGTATATTAAGAAACAATTTTTGTGCAGATTCGTCTAAATTTTTAATAATACAATAGGGGAAATCATCTAATCCAGGTGTAGTGTCTTTCCGAGATAACAAACTAATTTTAAATTCGGACCATGTAAAAGGATCTAGCAAAAATTTTGAATTTAGACTATCATTATTTAATTCGAAAATGTTACCTAAACTATCAGCATCATTTAAATTGCTATTGTCGGATAATTTGTCTAGAAATGGAGAAATAAACTCATCTTTATGTGATTTATTGCCAGCTCTTATACCTTTAAACATTTTAAGAAGATTCCAAATCTTACTAATAGGGGTAGTTTTATTGAAAGAGTCACATAAGTTATCCCAACCTATTCTTTTTTGCTCTGATATAGTCCTTTTTTTAAGTGCATCTTTTCTTTTGTAGTCTAAATAGTTCTCCATTGTAGGTTCACTTCTATAATGTTTCAATGCATTGTAAGAGGCAATTACACTTTTTTCACAAATGTCATTCCACCAAAGAGCTGGTGGTCTGCTTTTACTTACGTGTACTTTTTTACATGAATATTTAACCTTTTTAATGGGACTAATCCCGCCCACACGCCCACCACTGTAACTCCTGTACACCAGGATCAACAGCGGTGACCCACGAAAACACCGAGTTATGACACTCGGGAAGTCCCAGGAAAAATTTAACTGTCTTGGAACCCGCAACGAAATTAATCAGAAGAAAACTGGAGGAGTTGGAAATATAATAAGTCCACTTCCCTCCTTAGCAAAGCGGGAGACAAAATGGAGTCAAAATAGGCAGACGCCTTTTTCAAACCGGGAAGCACCACGGATAAAAATATTATGGGTCCTAAGTGAGCTATATTTGATTTCTATAGTATGTATGGCAGAATCGCTTAAACGCACGGAAATTCACCGCAGTTGACACAAGATCCCCATAATATACTACCCCAGACGTCATTTGTAAGCTATTTAGCATCATGTTACGTTCATTGTGCCAAAGACTACATTCCCAGAGGATATGATGAGCCGACTGTTCACAGCTAGAATCAGGTGTTGAGCATTGACACAATGGTGAATCGACTAATTTAAATGAGTATAGTTTGCTCTTAAAGTTACCGTGGCCTGTAAGAAATTGAGCGACACAGTGATCTACCTCGAGCCATGTCCTTGACAACCTTTCGCGAACAGATGGAAAGAACTGGTAAAGGTGGCGCCCCTTAGATGATTCGTCCCATCGTTTCTGCCATTCATCCAAGAGGTCGTTATAGACATTGGTTTTTTGTTGAAACAATCTTATGATTTTACCGCGGTCTCGTATGCCCAAAAAATCGCATTCCATGTTTTGTAGTGTGGAATAGTACATGGCTGCACGTCTTTGCACCTCGAGATCGACCGGAAGAACACCTGCCAACACCGGTAAAGCCTCAGTGCTAACCGTCCTGTATGCCTTGCACAAGAAAATCAATGCAGGTCGTTGGCCTTGTAACAGTTTGCGACGGACAGCACCTACAGTCGCCCTATCTGCCCATACAGGAGCACCATAGCAAATAGAACCCAAATAAGTAGCTCCATATATGATCTTTAGTGTATTATATGACAGACCCCATGTCGCAGTTGATATCCTCGTCAGTGCAAAGAAACTCTTTTTAGACTTTTCATTAACTGTTCTAATATGTTCAATAAATGAAAAATTTCTTTCTAAAACCAATCCTAAATAACAAACCGAGGTTTTATTTTTAATAGTAATATTTTCAAATTTAATACAAGGCGGTGATTTGAGGTTACCTTTCAGAAGTAGCTGGAAGGTTTTGTTTGGTGCAAACGTCAACCGATTACGCCCACCCCACCGAGATATTAAGTCCAAACATTCACTGGCCAGCCTCTCAAGCCCCGTTCTAGTATCCGACTCTATCAATAACAAACCGTCGTCCGCGTACGCATTCAGGGTACATCCGGACGGCACAGGCATTGCCAGAAAATCGTCGAAGCCTATGTTCCACAAGTATGGTCCTAGCACTGACCCTTGAGGACACCCCATCGTAAGCGCCTTCGACACAGAATGATGCCCAAGTCTCAATTTAGTAGTACCTTGTAAGAAGTACGAGGAGATAAGGGAATAAATATTTTTAAAGCAACCTCTTAATTTTAATTTTAGCAATAGCATGGGCCACCACGCATTGTCAAAGGCGCCAGATATATCTAAGAAGATGCCTAAAACGTATTGAAAACTTGACTCGGTGACAGTTTTCCTTACAGATATAACCGCATCAGTTGTCGATTTTCCCAACGTAAAGCCGAATTGTCTATCATGAAATTTAACTCCACCCGGTAGAAGTCGTGGTACTACAAGACGCTCTAAAAGCTTTCCCAGCGATGGTAACAGTGTTATGGGTCGATAGGATTTAGGATCGTCCGGCGGCTTATCGCCGCTTTTTGGTATTATTCGAATATTACCGCACCGCCAAACACTAGGAAATACTCCTTCCGCAATGCAACGTTTAAAAACTGTTAAAACCGTATCACCCGAAAGTTTACAAGCTTCTTTTATCATTTTGTTTGATATTTTATCGTCGCCCGAAGCCTTATTTAGTGGCAATGACCTAACAATACTGAGGAATTCGTCTGAAGATGGTAAGTCAGACATTGGAGACAATGGTGGTTCAATAGCCCACTGCCTAATTTGTCGGTGATAATCCGTGTCATCCTCCGGCCGATCGTCAGGCACAAGTGATTCTAAAAGATATTCTGTGGTTTGTTCTACTCCTGTAGTATAACTATTATTAATTTTGATGTTCTGTACGTATGCAAGGTCGATTGATCTATTTGCTTTAAATTCATGATACAAAGGTGACCAGGGACCCTCTCTATCGAGTTTATCAACAAGTTTACGTATTAAATTTCCCTTTGATTTCTCCACAGCAGCTCTATAATGAGACCTGGCAACTCTAAGAGCAATAAGAGCATTATTGTAAATAACTCCTGTTACGTTACGCTTTTTAATGTCATTTAGTTTTTTACGAGCTTTTCGATAGATTCTACGTAATTCGACTAATTTATAATTCCACCAATCACATCTACGAGTGTTAGTGATAGATCCACGGCCGATACAAACATCAGCACAATATGTGAAAGTATCTGATAATATGTTTGCGCTTTCCTCAGCTGATAGACCACTGCGACTGAAGTCTTTGGCATGTACTGCAAAGAGTGAACCAAATAAAGCCCAATTTGCCCCTTTAGTTTTATACCTAAAATTGTAAGGAGTTCTTTGTGGATATTGTGCAACCATTGGTATGAATTCGTACACGATTAAGCGGTGATCACTACAGGATGCGTCCGGTAGGACACGCCATCCAGATATCGAGACGTCGCCGCGCGTAAGCGTCACGTCAATTGAAGACTCACCCATTGGGCTGCAAAAAGTTGGTGGTGCATCAGGGGTATTGTGGATAGTAAGATTCATTTCCGCAATAAAATCTTCAACCGCACAGCGACGAGCCATGTCAGCTGCACGCAATTTGCCATACCATAAAGTAGAAGAAGCATTGACATCAGCGCCAATAATAATTTTGTGTCCTATGAGGGACCGCAAAACGAAACGTAAATGATGTAGATGAGGATCAATAGGATGTGAAAATTGAAAATAACAGCTCACTATGTAAACCCTACAGGTAGAGGATGAGATCTCAGCAACGGCGCAGTGTGACGTCATAAGGTTACGCAAAGATGTTACCGTAAAATTAGAACTTGCAACATATATCCCAGCCCGCGACCGGCCATCTAGTTGTACTACATAATTCCGCAATTGAGCGCTTTGATATTGCTCTTGTATAAGGACAATGTCTAACTTTTGTTCCAAAACTAAGCGATCTAATTCTGACGTGGCTATTTTATCATTATGAAGATTTAACTGGCCTATTGAGATATTATCCATTTTATTAAAAAGGTACTACAGCTACTACTGTATAAGCTATTCAGTAATTAGTATTTAGGATTAGCTGCTCTAATTTAAGTTTATATGTGGAGCAGTCTTGTGATCCACATCGATGGTCACATGGTTTTTTGTACCGGCTGCATTGTGCGCATTTCGGTTTAAAATCTGGTGTGTCCTTATCCGGGCAAGCCCTTGTATCGTGGCTGGCCGCGCAATTAGCACACGTAGGAGTTTTAATAGTGCAAAATTTTTGAACATGACCGAATTGTTGACAGTTTAAGCAACGAACTACTTCTAAGTCGTCTATAAACCTACATGTGGCCCAGTCTATATATAATTTATCTTTTGTGCTAGCCAAGTGTTTCCTAACCTCTGTCTCTAATTCTAAGCCTATCCATTGACGTCCGTTTTCCAGTTTACGATGCCTGACAATTTTGGTCGTTTTTAAAAAATCGCTTTCGCTTAATTTTAATTCGTCCTTGATATTCTGACGATATAAAGCTGTTAGGAAGGTACGATCCTCCATAGAACCGGGCACGTCTTTTACAATTATACGGGGCCTTCGGCCTTTCGGCTTTTCTAAGCGTAAGCCTACAGATTTAATGGCGTTTACTGCTTCTAGTTTTTTAAGCTGCCGTTCATTTGCGACCCGCAACACGACGCCTGCCTTTGCGGTTTTTTTGACGCCTACAATTTGAAAACCTTCGTCGCTAGGTTTAATAGCCTTCATGAGAGCTTCTTTTGTAGCTGACGAAGTTGCATAGTCCGCTGAACGTTCCGTAGTAGGATACGCAATAACACACGGCCTAGATACGCGCGCCTCAGCGGACACCGGACACGGGGCTGATCCAGGTGGTAAGCGAAGCCTAAGCTTGTCCGCGTACGTCAAGCCCGGCTGTTGAACGGCGACACCCCCCACCCGGCGCTCGAGATTCGCTAATTTCGTTTCATTGCTAGCAGATTTAATTGCCAACAATGAGACGATACCGGTAATCCGCTGGGTTACGTCCATAATGGCGGTCCTATTCCCCACATTCATTCGCGACCCCTGATCGTTTACCAATTCGTTAATTTTTGCCAAATATTCGGTTGCCTGAGACACCAACTCAAAATAATCATACTCCCCACAGTTATCACGACCACTAAGAGACGAAACACTCTCGCCCAAGTCCGAAGCCCTAATTCGTTCAGTTCTACTTTCATTTGACGATAAATTTGACGGCGACATTCTACCAAACAATTTATTTCCGGTTGGTGTTCGAAATTCATTTGTACCACCGGGATCCGGCAACTCGCCAACAACCGACATGGCCAAACAAAGACACACCAGACAAAAGAAATATCAATAAAAACAACTTCAAAATCAAAAAACACGAAAAGAAAATTAATACAAACAAAATATTACTCCTACCTACCTTTATGAATAAAATAAATTGACTTACCGATAGCCGTAGTAAAAGAAACTAACACAATATTTGTATTTATAAGGCGTAAAACTTACAGATTATTTGTCAAAAACACTATATACAACCTTATACCGCCCACAAACCGGGTAACAGTCGCAAGGATACACAAAAACAATATTTAAATTATTAAAACGCGACGTCACACGTGAACCGTTCAGACCCGCGGAGGGAAGTGGATATTTAACCTTTTAGTGTATTAATTTAAATTTCAATCTTGGACACTATACATAAATAAAAGTAGGGTATACTTTTATTTATAGTAAAGAAAACTGTTACAACTTAAAACTTTTGTTGTTTTATGGTTTTAAGAGGCAGGAATCTATAGTGATTAATTTATAAATAAGCATAATTTGATTAATTTTGGTTTTCTAACTATTGTATCATTAAATATAGGTTATCTGTAACTGCTTAATAGTTGTACAATCTTGAAGCAAACATTATTAATGTGATAGAATCTAGTCTGTAATTAACTTAGAGTTATAAAGGGGATCACAAAAAGTTTTCTTTTGTTACCTCACAAATTAACTAAAACTGTTTCAAATAATTTTAACTTGTAATTAAAAGTAACATTTAAGAATATTTTCTTAAGAAGTTATTGTGTTAACAAAGTAACACATTATTTTTATACCATTCAGTCTAAGCTATCCTTTTGTAAGACTGAATCTTTTTTTTTTTTTTAACACTAAGATTAACTTAGTGCATTATTTTAACTTTGTTAACTTGTCATTAAAAGTTTGAATTTTAAAACATCATGTCCCAGCTGATTAAATGTATTGATTATCAGTGAAAAGGATGAACTTATTAATGAATTGTCTGCCGTGGGTGTTTCAGCCAATCCCGATGACACGGAGATCAGTTTGAGGAGTGAGCTGCGCACTGCATTGCGGCTTATCCGGCGTGGCAGCATTAAGGCCAGCGCTTTTGGTCCCTGCTTCTGCTGCTTCTAAGCTGTATTCCTGAGAGCCGAAGGTCCTTGAACTGGAAGGAGTCCTTTCTTCAGGTGATTTTGTTTCTATTAAGGCTAGTCGCCGAAGAGTTACATTGAGGGCTAATTATCTTCTAACTAGGTTAGCAAGGTGTAGTTTTGTCTGTCCAGAACTAGTAGGTATCCGTGACATGTTAGTTAAAATTTTGTCTGTGTCAGAAGCGGATACCGACTCTGACTCTGATGGTTCGGAAAGGGAGATACTTCCTACACATAGTGACCAAATAAATTACACCTCACTTGTGTAGAGGACGGACTGTACGATGCTACCCAAAGCAAAAACTATTGCTGGGTTGCCGACGAGTGACACGCCTGATCAGGATTCTGGGGACTGCAAGGTTTGAATCCTCCTTTTTTATAGGTCCATGGGTTACAACTTGTTCCCCCCTGACAGGTCTAGTTGTTACAAATTGGTACCTAAGCATAGTGGCTGCGAAACGCTCGCTTTTGGTTTGTGATCTGTCGGATATCTAAGTGTAGTGAGCAGGAACAACCTTGTGTTCCTTCTCCTCACTGTATCGGACCACTCTCCAAATCGAACGTCAGATAGGGAGATAACAATTTTCGCATCGAACAGTTCCTCTCCGAAACACACCTCTCCACTCGGTTGTACATATATGTGTGCAATATACCGTGACTTAGGGTGTGATGTCAGTAAAGTAGTATCTCTAGGAGTTAAGTGTTTTTAACTTATCCTACCTTTATTTTAATTTTAGATTTAATTCTTGTAAACTCTGTGTGTCCCAACAGTTGAGATCATCACAGCTTATTCTTTGTTTGTTACTGTTCTGGTTATTCCCTTCGCGCTCTACTCAGGGAATACTGTGGGAAGGGGGGTGGTGTAACATCGTTTTTTTTCTTTTCAATCTTTTAAAAATTTTTGTTTTCAGCGCCCTCTCGTTCACTTTAGTTCCAACTGCAACTAGGAGCGGATCGCGATCAAATTGTTTATCTGTCTGGTGCACCTAGGATGCGCCAGGTGGCGTTTATTTTAAAGGATTTTTTAGTTTAGATTAAGCCGCCTAGTAACAATGATACATTATCATATGTGTGTCATTCGATTCTCAATACATTTTAAATTTATCGCATAGAAACAAGCAGTATAGTAGTTGTAGGTCTTGTTCTCACGTCATGTAATGAGGAGGGGGTTTAATCGAGAAAGTTCGATGATGCGTCTTTAAAAATAGATGTGTCGCAGATGAAAGATTCATTCTTAATCTTCTCTTTGGAACTCTGAGGAAGTTATCATTATCGTGTATAGATATATCTTTGATTGGTAGTGTTTTGTGAGTGATCAAGTCCCACTGTCTGTGGTAAGTTAACCTCAAAAAAGGTTTTCATTAATATCTTTAAGTATGTAGAATATGTCCTCAGGATATTTAATTTTGTTTATAGGGTCGATAGATTACGGCTGAAAATCTACCTTCAGTATACCCGTCCTGTGGTTCGTGATTTATTACTGAGGAAGTTTGATTGTTGGCAGCTCACGGCTCACTCCTCAAGATTTCTGCCCTACCTTGAGGGAAGATCACGTAACGATTAACATCCTTAATTATTACTTTTATTTAGCACCTACAAGTAGATCACCGCTGGACGTCTCCTCAAGCTACCTTGAGCTGGTGAGAGACTTCGGCTGACTACCTCGAGTCAGCAAGGTGATCCTGAGGGTTGCTACCTAATGCTGTCCAAGCAACTGGCCTGATTATCTCTAAGAAACTTTATAATTTATTCTTCTTACCTACCTTGTATGTATTTATAAATATTTTTCTTACAATAAGTAACTTATAAATGTAATTTGTTTGATCTAAATAAAAGTTGTATGTGTCTCAAGTTGTTTCACTGAAGCCTCCCGTGGAGCACCAGCACAGGCACCCTCACTTTAAATTTCTTGAAAATTCTAACGGCGCCCTGAGCTCTTAAAATATCTACCGCGAGTTGTAGTCGGTGAGTAATCTACCTGACAAGTTCAGGGGTTACAAGGTACCTAACCAGACTACGTAAAAACTTTTGAAACAAATTTAAATAGCCTATATCACCCGGCCATTATTATAAATCTATTGACACCATCATCAAATAAATTCATTCATCGTCAATAAAATCGGTTCAGTAGTTTGAATAGTTTGTGCAGTGGAATATACATACATTTAGACTGCCAAAACTATTACCTTTTCTTTTAGCTTCGCCTTATTCGGGTAAGAAATAATTAATGTCTTTTTAATTATAAGCACTTTTTTTTTCTAATGATAAATTGTATTGTACATGTTTCTATTGTAATCACATGTTAAAATTAAAATATTAAGAATGATATAAAATGTTACGTGAGAGAGAGGAAGGGTGGCCCCTTGTTAAAATGTTCCGAGCAAGTGCGACGTAAGCAATAAATTTTTGTGTCTTGCGGTCCGAGCTAGTTAGGTACTAACTTATCTTAGTTACCAAACATTCTACTAATATTATAAACGCGAAAGTTTGTAAGGATGGATGTTTGTTACTCTTTCACGCATAAACTACTGAACGGATTTGGATGAAACTTTACAGTAATATATCTTATACGTCAGAATAACACATAGGCTACTATTTGCCGCGATAACCGACATACACGCAGGCGGAGCCGCGGGCAACAACTAGTACATAATATAATATCTATGTGGTTTTAGGGGTCTTCAAATTTAGTTTACTAGTAAAGATTTAGAATAGCTTACATCATAAAAATTTGAAATAAGTAAAATATATTCATACGAAAACTCCAAATACAGGTATTTTACGAATAATTCTTTAAGTTTAACCTCATTCCTCGTGCGGCTGGTCCCATTTTCCACGTCTGCAAAATAAATAAAACCTACCGCAAACTAGCTTTTGTGGAAGCGAATGCTATACATATTTTTTCATGATGTCTGCTAAATCCGGGTGTGCTTTGTCATTCGTATTTGGTTTTCAAGTAGGACTGTAAAAGTACAGAGTACTGCATACACATTACCATTCAACTGAAAAAATCCTTAATTACAAGCTTTTTATTAACTTGCAATGTACCTATGTATATATTCTTGTATGTTCGGGTGGAATCTTGCAACTCAATTTTGAAGCAGATATCTTCAACCGATTTTGCTGAAATTTTGCATACATGTATACAGCGTGACAATACAATATTACAATGACATGGAGCTGGAAGGTGGCCATAGGAACTCTTTAAAGAAACGTCGCAACATCATCGAGTTTGGACTCGTTTGATTCGTCTCGGGGCATTCCAGTAAAAGCTTGTTTTTAAAAGGCTTTTTTATTTAATTACTATCACATTTTAATTGTAAACATTATTTTTGCAATTTGTTCATGATTATTTATAGTGATATATTACGAGACACGTTAGAAATTGTAACGTAGACGACAGTCACAACACGTCGCTCTTTAAGAATTGAGCAAGCGCCGTGATGCGAATATCATTTGTGGAATTTTTGCACAAAATTCGCATCACGACGCTCACATACATACATATAATATAGATGTAGCAGTTTTTGTCTTTAACAGTAAATGAGATTAGACGATGTAGTATGTTGTGGAACGGTGTAGGTATACCTATCTATCACACCCACACACATACACACACAGCTGTCCTGCTCACAGAACAAATGAATATACTAGAAGAGGTGTCGAGCAGCAAGTGCAAGATACACTGTGTCGCCTAGACGCACACATTAACGATCAATAATATTATACACACATAACGAAGTCTTTCCTGATTCGTCCAAAGGATGTTATGTATATAAGTTCAAAAAGCCACTTACAATGTTACTAAATACAAAATTATACCTTTCAACTCAGGTAGGGTTTCACTTGCATGTGTTCGTGGACTTTTTTTTTTTTTTTGGGATTTTATGACCTGGTAACTAAGACCTTTAAGTCAAGTCTTATTTTATTTGAACAAACATTGCACTTTCACTTCACTTCATTTTTAAATTGTTTTAATAGTATTTTTAATATATTTATATATTGGTTTGTAAGTGTTTTTGTCTTTTAATAGCTGTTCTAGTGGCGGCGGGCGGGATGAAAAATCACACTTAATTTTTAAATCACTGAGTTCACTAGCCAACACTAATCTGTCAAGCAAGAATTTTTGACAATCAAAAATCAGATGTTCCATGGTTCCTTCTTGAGATTCGCAATATGGGCATGTATTGTCTGTAATAATGCCAAGTCTAGAAAGGTGTGACGGTGCAGTATTATGGCCAAAGCGCAATCTATTTATCGTCGTTATAAAGTCTCGGCTGGCTTATTTCAATCTATTGTACCAGGGTGTAACAGGCAATCTTTCTTGAATACTTCCATACCACTTTCCTTTGATGTCTTGGTCTTTCTTCCACATTTCTAGCCATAACTTACATACATTTTCATTGATACTTTGCAGAAAATCAGTCATAGGAATGTCCATTGCATTTCTAACATCAACAGCATTATTACCTTCATATGCGGTTTTATCAACTATTTCATTACCCGAGATACCTCGGTGAGAAGGTACCCATAGGAAAGAAATTTTTATGTACTTAAGATAATATTGATATATTATTTCTTTGATAAAATACAGAATATAATTCGACTTAAATGAAAGTGTAAGATTAGTTAAGGCTTTTATCAAACTCTTTGAATCAGAAACAATCAAAAAGTATTTACAATTGTTAATTTGGCGAATATGTAATAAAGCCTGATAAACCGCATATGCCTCTGCAGTGAATATACTACATGTATTGTGCAGAACAAAGCTTTGAGAGAATTTTGTATGTGGATCATAAATAGCAGAACGTACATAATCACTTCCCTTACTACCATCAGTATAAATAACATAATGATTATCATTATCTGCCAAAAACTGTAGCATATCTAAATTATTATTAATTGAATTTTGTAATTCTTTGATGGGATGTGAAATACACTGATAAGAGAAAGAGTAACATGGCCATGGGCACTGTTTTCTTATATGAGTAAAAGTATTCTCTATTTCTAGCAATATTTTGGACAATGTTGGAGATTTGCCATTCAAAAGATTGTCTCCTATTGCTAGAGGCCCAGCAGCACTACTTACAGAAGGTACAATTTTGTTAATAATTTTCTTGTGATTTGCAGCAATTAATTTAAGACAAAATCTCTCTGCAAGTAGAATGCGTCTCAAAATTAAGGGCATCAATTTAGTCTCTACTTCCATGGCCCTTATCGGAGTAGAGCACATTGCACCAGAAATAATTCTCAAAGCCCTGTTCTGCAATAGATCTAGTTTATTTACATGAGTACTGTTTATATACACTAGTGAACTATAATCAAAATGACTTCTAACTATACTTTTATATAGATTTGACAATATTTTAGGGTCTGCTCCCCATGAGACACCTGCAAGACATTTAACTATATTTAGACCTTTTAGAGCATTCTTTGATATATATTTAATATGTTCCTGAAAAGTTAATTTACTACTACTATTACTATGCCTAAAAATTTCTTTGAATTTACTGGGTTTATAAATTCGCCATTATAAACTACTTTTGAATTTGAATTCTCATTTCCAAATATCATAATACTGCTTTTGGAGGCGTTAATTTTTAAATGTAGTACATCATTATAATAGTGAAATAGTTGGGACAAGGCTCTGTTAATATTGTTAATTGCAATTTCTACATTATAATTACTACTGTACAAAACAATATCATCAGCAAACTGCAAAATATCTACATTAATACTATTTACATATTTACAGATTTCACTTGTATAAATATTGTAAAGCAAAGGAGATAGTGTAGCACCCTGCATTGTACCTTTAGATGCACATTTTGGACCATGTAGTGTATTATTATATCTTACATAGAGTGTTCTATTATTCAAAAAATTATATATCCATTTACATACTTGGCCTGGCACGCCAAGCCTAAACATAACTTGTACTAGTATAACAGGATCTAGACTGTCAAATGCACCTTGAACATCTAGAAATACACAAACAGTGTGTAACTTTTTATCCTTTGCATGTTTCAGGTCTGAAATTAAAGAAGTGAAGCTGTCTGCACAACTTCGCCCTCGACGTAATCCATATTGTATATGTGGAATGATGCCATTAGATTCTATATACCAATCCAAACGATTTTTAATCATGTTTTCAAATATTTTACCTAGACATGAAGAGAGTGATATTGGTCTGTAAGAGCTGGCTAGCTCTGCAGGTTTATCTGGTTTGAGTATTGGAATGACACATTGTGTTTTCCATGATTGCGGAATACATTTACAATGTCAAAGTAAATTAAGTATATTAAGAAACAATTTTTGTGCAGATTCGTCTAAATTTTTAATAATACAATAGGGGAAATCATCTAATCCAGGTGTAGTGTCTTTCCGAGATAACAAACTAATTTTAAATTCGGACCATGTAAAAGGATCTAGCAAAAATTTTGAATTTAGACTATCATTATTTAATTCGAAAATGTTACCTAAACTATCAGCATCATTTAAATTGCTATTGTCGGATAATTTGTCTAGAAATGGAGAAATAAACTCATCTTTATGTGATTTATTGCCAGCTCTTATACCTTTAAACATTTTAAGAAGATTCCAAATCTTACTAATAGGGGTAGTTTTATTGAAAGAGTCACATAAGTTATCCCAACCTATTCTTTTTTGCTCTGATATAGTCCTTTTTTTAAGTGCATCTTTTCTTTTGTAGTCTAAATAGTTCTCCATTGTAGGTTCACTTCTATAATGTTTCAATGCATTGTAAGAGGCAATTACACTTTTTTCACAAATGTCATTCCACCAAAGAGCTGGTGGTCTGCTTTTAAAATTATTTGGTTTAGTGAGTTTAGGGATAGTCATATCTTTTAAAGTATTCAATCGAGAACAAAAATCATTATAGGTTGAAATAGGATCATATAATTTTAACACTAAATCATTAAATATCGTTTTGGAAATATTTTTATACTTTGTCCAATCAGATTTTTTTATATATAAACCTATCAACAGGGGGATTAATGTGATATTTATCTATATGTAGTGAAATCTCTGTTATTGTAGGGAAGTGGTAGCTGCCCATGGCATCATCATTTTTTTTTTTAAAAAGACAACTCCCGCATTAGTAATAAACATCCTGTGTCGCGGGGGACTTTACAGACATACATGAAACGGACACAATTAACACCCAAACTCAGAACAACAATTTGTGGATCACACAAAGTGTTGTCCCGTGTAGGATTTGAACCCACAACACTTGGCGAATTGGCAAGCGGCGTGGCGACCGCCTAAACCACTAGGCCAACCATGCAGTTAATCATGCACAGACCATTCGCATATTGAGGCGAGGTTAGCACTAATAAAGCTAACGTCAATTGCAGATGGATTTCGTCTTGGGTTATTACAAGTTGTAAAACTACCATCATTTAAAATACATAAATCCAAGTCTTCTATGATATTAAATAAATCCTGACCTCTACTCTTAGTGGATAGACAACCAAATGCAATGTGGTGAGCATTAAAATCACCACTAACAAAGATAGGTTTTGGCAGATCGTTAATTATATTATGTAGTCTGTTGAGATGTATGTGTCCACTAGAAGGAGGACAGTATACACATAGAATAGTCAAGCTACCATGCACAGTAGATAAGGACAGAGCAACAGTTTGAATGTCTTCATAAAATCTAGTGTTTAATAGTTTGTACTTTAAGCATGGCTTAATTAGTATTGCTACACCATTATGAGCATTATTGGAATTTTTATTGTAAATATTATATCCAGGTATTCTAAATTTATTGTCTTTGAACCATGTTTCGTTAAGTAAGCAAATGTCAATATTTTGTTTTTCTAAGAATTGAATCAATAGAGGTTTCTTACTATTAGCACTTTGAATGTTATACTGAGCAATACGTGGCTTAGACAGTGTATGACTTGGATCCATTACTTTAGATTTTTAAGTAGAGTTTCCTTAATACTATTTATGGTAGTGGGCTTAGTATCCCCCTTATTACCCAGTTCCACCAACGTCTGTACTAGGGCCATAAGTACATCGTTGTTGGCAACTATTTGGGCTTTGATGTCTACCTTTGGAGGGACATCTTTAGGTTTATTTACATTATGTACAGGATTATTTACAGATACAGGTTTATTTACAGATAAATGTACAGGCCTATTTATAGATGTATGTACAGGCTTATTTACAGTAGAAATTTTCATTTTTGGAGGTAAAAGAGGTGGAAATTGTTTATTATCATTATTAATATGTGGTTTCTTTAATGTTGCACTTGCAAAAGTTATCTTATTTTTCTTTTCTAATATTTTATTTAACTTAAATGGACATAATCTAGAAATTGCAAGATGAGGCCCACTGCAATTGACACAGCAGAGCTCTGTTGGTTTATCACATTCTTTATATAAATGTTCACCTCCACAAATGGAACATCTTTGTTTACCATTGCATATTTTAGCAGAGTGGTTAAATTTAAAGCAACGGAAACATTGCTGTAATGGTGGTATATATTCAAAAACTCGGTATGAAAATAAATCATATTGTACATTGTCTGGGAGTATGTTCGAAAGGAAAGTAATGCTAACTGTTTGTAGTGGTACTCGCTCTTCCCCAACCTTCTTTGTGAATCTTCTTATAGCTACTATTTCATAGATTGATGATAGTTTTGTATATAATTCTTTGTTCGAAATATTTGCTGGTACAAATCTAATTATACCTGTTTTTTCTATTTCCGCAGCTGGAATAAATGCCTTAAAGCCGTGTTTGTTGAGAAAAGCCGTGTTGTTGATGAAATTATTGGCTGTATTATACTGTTTAAATATTACTGCTATTTTATTTGCATTAATGCGTTGAATCGCCGTCACCCCTTTTATTTCGTTGGAAAAAATATGGTTGAGATAGATAGGGCTCTTATTGCCTATTCTATCCGTATTGTTGGTAGCTTCAATAAATACTTTAAAGTCTAGATAGGTGCCATTTTCTGGGTATAGTCTTTTGTAGTTGGGTTTAATATATGGTGAATAGTCAGAGCGCTCACCAGCACCGCCGCCATCACCACAGTCCATTTTGGTCCCTCCGTCCCTGACCTCAGGCCGAGGACGTTTATGTGAGGTGGGCGGGTTATCCCCGCCCCAATCGTTTCCCACCATTGTCACTATTTAGTCCTCCTAGTAGTTGCTATTTATCACCTCTTTAGCAAAAAATAGCAAATATTTATGTAAAAAAGTAATTTTTAAAAACTTTCACGTGCGCGCTTTTTTGAAGTTCCCGCCAGAATCCGTGTTCGTGGACAGTTTCTTCGCAAACCTTAGGGATGTGGTGAATTTGACATTTATCGATTATAATTATGTTACAATATTTTTTTTATTAATTATTTATTTGACTGATACTCTGATATCCTTTCATTCTACTTAATATTTTTTTTTTTTTGTTGAAAACATTGCAACTCCCTTATTTACCTAAAATAAATTATATTTTTGTGTGTTTGTGAGTGTTTGTGTGTTGTTGAGACTAGATGGCGTTGTGTGTTAGATGTCCGCAATACATATTTTTTTATTACTAGTTGTTGCCCGCTGCTCCGCCCGCGTGTATGTCGGTTATCGCGGCAAATAGTAGCCTATGTGTTATTCTGATGTATATGCTATATTACTGTAAAGTTTCATCCAAATCCGTTTTGTAGTTTTTGGGTGAAAGAGTAACAAACATCCATCCATCCATACTTACAAACTTTCGCGATTATAATATTAGTAGGATCAGCAATGTTTAATTATTAAATTTTGACTCGTTTGGTGTCATAGCTATGATTTCGTATTTAGCACCACATCGTCATCATCATCATTCATTTACATTTAATTTTAAGCCTTTAACATTCACTGTGGGACATAGGCCTCTCCTCAGTAAGGGCCTTCTATGCAACGCTGGAGGGTATAGAGTTTGTTCCAAGATTTCCTTATCTTTGAAATGCTGTTTTCCTGCATAGTTTGGTCCCTTAATCGGCTCTTAAAACCCCTACGGGATGACTAGGGGTGATGACACTTTGTGTCCTTAATCCGTCACAACTCGGACATGTATTACAATTAGGGTTGCCAGATGGCCGGGAAATCCGGGATTGACCCGGAATTTTGCGTCTTGTCCCGTGTCCAGTAATTAGACCTTATTGTCCCGGATACCAAAAACCTATAAGCTTTGTAACAATATAAACTAACAAAGAATGACACGGCTGGCCTGCCTGTGAGTGAGGGGAAAATACTTACTGAATTTCCTACGATGTTTAATATATACTTCGCATTTCTGAAAACTGTATGTAAGGCGCTTCCGAAATAACACGTCCACAAATGTTATTAATTTCTAACAAAGTAGTTTGTTTTGTTCTAACAATTTTAACAAGCAATGCCTTTTCCGAAAGGGTATTTAGCCAACTGAATAGTTTATGGACTAAAGAGCGAAACCAGACTCCTATCAATTTTGGCGTGTCTTGCTCAGAAATTTTAAGAGTTCCTTTTGCAAAGTTTTGACTAAGAAAAACTAACCAAAATAGCAAAATTCAGTGATATATAAGATATTTTTACTATGGCCACGACCAAGCGACCCGACACCGTTGTCTGTTTTTTTTTTTTAACTGTCCCAGATTTGATAAGTTTCTATCTGGCTACCCTAGCTACAATAGCTTACTCCAACGCGGAAAACACTTCGGCGCAATCGTATCCTCTCAACCGGAGTGGTAACATGGTGCCACAGAAAACCGAACCCGTTATAGGCATTTCTTTGGTTAGTGAAGTTGCTGAAACCCAATTACGAATAAAAATAAGCTCCATTATATTCATTCATCATTCATTTATTCATTGTCATTCTGTTCTTTCTCTAAAAAAGTTATACAATTATATTCAACCTACATAATAATAGTATCCTGGCACATTACACAGTTTACACACGGCCGTTTGATTCCAAACTAGGCAAAGCCTGTACTATGCTAACCACACTGTTGATAAACATACATATATATTTATATACATTTTATAGATAAATCACCCACAGACACAGAACAAATGATCTTATTCATCATACAAAAACCTGTCCTGGGTGAGAATCGAACCCATGACCTTTGGCTTAGCAGTCAGAATCACTAAACAGTAAACCAACGAGTCCATCATGAGAAATGGTAAAAGATAGTAGAGCCATGGTGATCTCAGCACGAACGGGGCGGTACTACCCTCGCTCTCGTACAGAAGATCGACGTAAAATGACAGCGTTTGTGCTGTCGTGTTTCGTTGGTGAGTGCGAGACCGGGAGGCCCGATGATGTAGAAGCATCAGTGTTTCCACAATGAGGGGAAATTTCCCTTTTGAGGGGAAATTAGGGTCCAGAGGGGAAGAAAAAGGGGAAAGAGATGAAAAGGGGAAATCATGGATAAAGAGCCTAGCCTAAAATATTGCGGAATGTTTTTAACAAATTTTTGTATGGACTATAATACGAATGTTACCGAAAGAAATAATAGTGACATTGGTAGCCCACCACCAGTGCAAGTTTTATATATATTTATATATCTGGTCAGGCTATAAGAATACGAATGTTGAAGTTATACTTTATTCATGCTTAGTCAATTTTTTTTGGATTCGCTTGCAGTTGCATTGGCCTGTACAAACTTGAGGTGGGGTATTTCAAACTGATTTTTCATCAGTTGTACAACAGAGGTTGTTCCTGTTCTTTTCAAGCCTGATTTGATCCAACTGTTTCATTATCAAGCCTATTGCTTTTATCTGTTTTAATATTTTTTACACGACTACGGCAAAGCCAAAGGAAGGTTATAATTTTGACAGGCTATGTATGTATGTATGTATGTATGTTCATCTGTTCCCTCATAGCTCCTTAACTACTTATTAGAACTGGACAAATAAGGTATCCTTAGAAGCATCTTGATCGTCCGCCGGTTAACTGGTTATAGGCTATATGACGTGTCACTGAATCTAATGTGGCGTCCTCTAGCCGACATAAAGTACCTACTGTATAAAAAAATCTATTTGAGATAAATATGCCATGTTTGGTATCATTCGAAAGGGCGTTACTTGTACATTTCAAAAATATATAAATATTATTAGCATTTTCTCGTGACTTTATCCGTATTTATTCGAGAATATTGTGATATTTCTATGGTACCTATTTAAAATATACTTTGGAAAGATATTAATATTATAGAGGCACCAAAACATTTAGAATAAAAAAAAGTAAAAACTAAAACCCAAGTACGACAAAAACGAAGCTGAAAATGTATGAAACAAGTTTTAAAAGCCGTAGTCACGCGTTGTTCATACAGACGCGGTTCCAGGGGGGGGGGGGTCACAGGGGACGTGACCCCCCCCAAAATCTGCTACTAGAACCTGATTTTTTTATTCTTATCAGTTTCCATAAATTGTTCAATCGAGATAAGAAATCAAAGGATAGGAACTCTTTGAGAGAGTTATCTCTGGCCGTATCAGCGAGCACCTGTCGCGAGTGGGCTCTGATCTATCGGACCGCCAATTTGGATTTCAACGGGGACGCTCGACAGTGGACGCTAATATATAGATATGTTCGCTCCCTGTCGGGATCGGCAGTCTGATCGGGGGGTAGTGTTGGTATTTAGCCTTGATATAGTTAACGCTTTCGACACCCATCAATGAGGCGCGATTAGGGTGGCCCTTGAAGATCACGAGGTGCCGACTTACCTGCGTACCGTCATAGAGGTCTATCAGCGCGACAGGACAGTGAAGTTTGTCGATCGGAACGGAGTGGAAAATTTAAGGGAGGTGTGTTGTGGGGTTCCCCAGGGCTCTGTTTTGGGCCCATTGCTATGGAACCTAGCATACGATGCGGGCCTTCGCACTAGTCTGACTTCGAGTGTCAGTGTCGCCTGCTATGCCGACAATACCCTAATACTGGCTAGAGGCTACATTGAATGCTGCCCAATCTCGCGGGACCGCGGGAAGAAGTTCGCTGCCTCTATGTGCGTGGGCGTGCATATGGGCGTCGTGCGATCCATGGTCCTCTACGGGGCACCGGCTGGATCTTCCCGCTGTAATGCTCAACTCGGAATTCCACAGCGGTTGATGGCCATATGGATCGTACGAGGCCACCGTACGATCTCGTACGAGGCGGCGACGATCCTGGCACGATCTCCACCCTTCGACATTCTAGCCGACATGAACACAATGGTCTGCGACCAAATTCGATCTATCGGTCGGTATGACGAAGTGATTGCGCCGTATCATGAGCCCGGAATGCTTCGTCAGAACACACATACGCAAGCCCTACGAGCTTGGCGGGCATTGATCGTGGCAATGCTGGCGAGTAGTGTGAAGACGTTATGCTCCAGAAGGAGTCCGAAAGAGGCGACGAAGGATGCGCTCTCACTCTCAGGCGGGTCGGTGTTCCGACTCTCTTACTGTGTAGAGCGGTGAGAGGTACGACAGCGACATGCCCCTGGTTTAAATCTGGTTACCCCGGGATGTACCTCAGTGATGAGGTAAGGCAGGGGTAACCAACTCCAGAAGCCGCTCTGATGCGTACCTGGAGCTCCTCTTGACTGCAGATGTAGGCTGACGCCGGGGTTTAGTGGTTAGACTGATTTGTCGGGAGTTCCATACACGCCCTTCGTCCCCCAGCGGAGCTAGATCCTCTAAATATTCATCCAGAGATTGTCACAGATGTTTCAAATATTATGATCCCAATAGATTTACCAATAAAAACAAAAGATATCCTTTTGTTTTTAATGTGTGAAATAAAATTGTGTATTGTGCAATAAAGTCTAATTTATTCGACTTATTTGATTAGTGACCCCCCCAAAATTTCAGGCTGGAACCGCGCCTGTGTTCATGTGTTATGGACGTTGGCACATTTCTACGTAACGTGTGACTACGGCTTTTGAAACTAGTTTCATACTTTTTCAGCGTCGTTTTTTGTCCTAGTTGGGTTTTAGATTTTTTAATCACTAATAGCCGTTCTACGGCAGCAATGAAAAAAGGCAGTTACATAAAATAGAACTAAAGCAGAATAATTTTTGAGGGGAAAAAAGTCCTGAGAAGGGGAAATCTCAATTGAGGCGTGGGGAAATGAAATCATGAAAGTGGAAACACTGAGAAGCATCACTAGGCCGCCATGGTGTGGGTCACTATGCTGCATTGTTGCATTGTCTGCATTAGCAGTGAGTATGGTGACCACCACTTTTGGATTCTGCTTATGCTTTCCATCAGGCAGGGTAGAGTCACTTTGGCAGGCCCATACACTTGTTTTCAACGACGAAAAAGTTATTATTGTGCAATTATCAACCATAATAACATCTACTGCCAAAAGCTGTTGGGAAATCAGTGGCAAGGCGCCAAATATGCTAAATTCGTAACAATTCTGTCTGTAAATGGAATGTTTACCAGTAAGTAGACAAGAATCGAAATCGACATTTAATTGTGCGTCAAAAACATTATGAATAAAAATAAACAGGAAAAGTTACGCATGAATAGCATGTGATAAGAATAATTTGCCTTGCTTGACTGCACGTTTGGCCTAGTGGTTTAAGTGGCTGCCACGCTGCTTCCTACTGTACCAAGTGTTGTGGGTTCAAATCCTACACGGGACAACACTTTGTGTGATCCACAAATTGGTGTTCTGAGTCTGTATGTTCTTTGTGTCCGTTTCATGTATGTTTGTAAAGTCTCCCCCGACACAGAATGTAATTCCTAATGCGGGAGTTGTCTTTAAAAAAAAAAATTGTGCAGAAGTTAGTTTTTCTAGTTTCAATATAGGTACTTGACATCATATAGCTGTTAGAAAATGCTTGTCGTACAAGGATCTTTGGATCATTGGTAATATCACTAAAGAATTGCAAGTGCAGACAATCGGCAGAAATGCGTTAAAAATTTTGATTTGCAGGATATACTTCACATTATTCTGCACATTTAATTACACTTATTTAATAACATACCTACTTATACTTTATGAAAACGCATTTGCAATTTTTTCATTTCCTTATCCAGTAATTTACAAACTAAGTAAACGAAATGACAATGTTTGCATTAGCTGTTCTAAGTCTTAACTAGCGGAAAAATAATCTTTCCGAAATATAATTTTCAGTTATGTCTGAGTGCAAAATAATGCGAGTGCACTCTTTAGATGTGGTTCTTATCAAAAGCAGTCACATCACTGGTAGTTATGGTTATTATATAAATAAAGTAAGAAATTTGCTTTTCTGAAACACACCTGATACCTAAATAATGGTGAATAAATGTCACTTCCCTACGTTATCACATGCGTCACATTACCTCTAAATGAGCGCCGTTGTCATCAACGTTATATAAAATATAAGTATTCGATAGTATGATGACGATAGGTACATAACCTAACGTGCATCATTTAGGTGCCATTAACGTTCAGTATATTTTGACTGAAATTCACTTTTCGCTCGAATTTCTACGGTTTTACTGTGGAATTTATTTTTAAAATATGTTTGTGTTTGTATGGTTACAGTATTGAACAAGCAGTCTGAATAGTGAAATCTAAATATCGACGCTTGAAAGGCAACCCTCACTAAGCGACATTGAGTATAGTTCACAGTGATTTAAAGTTCAAATATTTACAAAAAAAAACAAAAATTCACTTAATAGTTCGATTAAAAATGATGTTAAAACAAGTAGAAATATTTTTTATAGCTATCTAAATAGTCAAAATAAGACACCTGACATTTTTATAAACATTGGTTTGTGTTGGTTAGATAAAATTTACCTGATTTGATAAACAGGTAAAGTGATTTAAGTCATCACTTTGGTGGGTGCTGTACCATGTAAAAATAGGTAAACTTAGTTTAGAATTTTGATTTTGATACAGAAAGATTGATCTTAAAAGATCTGATGGCTTCAAATAAATCAAGTAAATTTACCTTAGCGTTATTTAATGATTTTTGTGATTGTGGAAATTGTATCTTAGTTATTAAGATTATCCCAAACCAACCTTTGTCAGGGTGTCCACTCTAAATCGTCAAAACATTTCCCTGACTTTTCCCTGACTTTCCCTGACCATTTCTAAAATTTTCCCTGACCTTTTTAGCTGTAATTTTTCAAAGTAAAAATGTTTCTCTTGAGGATGACTGTAAGAGACAAAAATTAAGTCTTCACAAACACTCTTAGAGATTTATGTTATTGGCTTCCCAAGGTGTCCAACTATCAAGGTGAAAATTTTCAACACAGATAGATTGCCACACCATAACCATACCGTACCATACATACACCATACCCTATACCGAACACCACCTTACCTTAATTAAACGATACTACCACCAGCCATTACCTGGGTATAGCCTACGACAAGGTCAGCGTTACGTCCGTTTTTTTTATTATCTACATGACAAAGCCTATTTGCGCTTGAAAAGGTATCGCTGACCCTGTCGTAGACTGTAAACCATGATACCAAACACCACATACCCTATTACAGGACTAGGCTAGAATAGGTATTAAACATCATCACATCTATGTATAAATTGTGGGTTGGAGGGATGCTAACTACGTTTGTTAAGAATCAACACCATATAAAGCTTTGACATTCATTGAGATCAATAACACATGTTAGGAACTGAATTAGGAAGCTTCAACTTATATGTAAGTGCAATAATTTAATCAATTTTTCTTCTTTTCTCTTCCAGAGCGTTTTTCAAAGTTTGCAACTCTACATTTTCTTTTTCTCTTTGTAGTTCCAGTTTCTTCTTTTTCTCCTCTACTTCTCGTATTTTCTTTTCGATTTTGCGTTTTTCAGCTTGTTTCTGCTTTTCTTTAGACTCATATCTTTCTTTTTTTCTAGACACGCGTGATATTTCTTCCTAGCACTTCTTACAGAAACTAGTAGGCTGTTACTCGTGATGTGGTTTTCATGGCCATCAATGGTTTTAAGGTAATAATAAACAGTTCTTTGTGCAATCAGTGACTCTTCTGTCAAATTTTCTACCAACAGTGATTTGTTGACAGAAAACCCGCCCTCAACACTTGCATTACCGTGAGAAATGACGAAACAAATTTTCATGACTTTCCATATGTCTTCATACTGTTTAACTCCACCTATGAGTAGATGGTAAAACTTGTCCAAACCAACCGCATCCTCATTGAAGTCTTCGAACTTTTGTCTCCAAGTTCCCTGAGCTTCAGATAACATTTTTTTGTATTGTTTTTTGGCTCTGTCGGCCACCTCTACTTGAATCTTGTCTTGTTCATGTAACGTTTCAAGCACTATGTCGACGCGATTCGATGCTATTTCGGAGTAATTCATAATAACTCGTGGATCGAAACACGTCAAACCACGAACAAAACGAATCTTAATGGGACTTTTATCCAACAGTTTCACAACCGTTTGAACAATTAGTTTTTGAAAGTCGGATTTAAACGCTAGCTCGACTCGTGGACTGCATTTAGCATCTTTAAGCAGGCGCTTTGCTTCATATCCGATATCTGTCTTTTCTAACGGCAGCAGGTTCTCTTTATCGTCTAAATCAAGGTTAATAATATTATGACTCGAAGCTGTTTCTAGTTTGGATGGCTTTACAATATTCGCCATCAGATTATAAAGTAACTCTAGGAGGGCTGTGTAGAGAAACGGAGCCATAGGTTTCTCGCTTTGGAATCGGCGCAAAAAGGTTCGAATTCGTTAGTCAAACTTATTACAGTTGATAGGTGGACTTTTACCAAGGGATTCTTCATAATGTCTTTTAAGATTTTTTGATTATGGTTTTCAGGGACTGTACGATCATTGACAAATTGGTTGACCTTGTCATACATTTTGAGAGCTCTTTCAATGCAAGGACCATTTTCTAACCATCTAATAGATGTGATTTTTTGTGGAAATACAGTCCCTTCTGTGATTTGTGTGTATAAAGCTCGTCGTGCTGGACTATCTTTAAAGAGATTGTACATAGTTTTTAGTACTTCAAAAGTCTTCCAATCTACTTTTTGATGACCTGTTTTGAAAGCACCATTGACAGTGTGCAATCCACACACACCTATGTCTAATAAGGGACTTTTTGTTTCCTCGGAAGAAAGAACATTTTTCAACTTTTTCAGAAAACTAATGTTCACATTGGGGCCATCCATCGAAACTTGTAGCAGTCTTTTTCTATCTAAATCAGCCAATCCTTCCAGAAATGAGTCTACAAGATTATCGGCTGTTTGCCGTCCCAGAAAAACAGAGGTCAAATATCTTGTGGCTGCTGTGTTAGTATTAACGCACCAATATCTTACGCACAAGTCCATCTGACATTTTTGGGCCACTTTATTCAGGGATTCGTCAAATGAGATGACGTAATATAAGCATTCTCTAAGCAGGCTATTCAGTGTCGTCTGAATGAATGGCGCAATGCCATGGTTAATCGCATATGACGCTTTTGTTTTACCCATGGTAAAGTTCTGGGCGATTTTGCTATCGGGAAACATTCTTTTAAATGAGGTGGAAATTCGGTCACATGAATTCAACGATAGTTTATTGTAAATTACTTGGAGTGCCCACAAGATTCCTGACGATGTAACATCATTTTCATTGTAGGTTTGAATCACAACTTGTTTAAGTGTTTTATTGTCATGAGCTTCAACAGTTGGGGCACGTGTGGCTGTTGTTTCATTGTCACCTACAAATCGCCGCTGGCGATTGTTTTTCCACCACAACTACATCTTTGTCAACTGCAGGAGCTGATTTTGTAAAGTATGAAATAGAGGGCTGTTTCTTGCGTAATTCCATATTTTGACGATGTTTAGGTCCTTTGCTGTGAGAAGTGATGGCCTGTTTTCCCATGTTACTAAGTTTGAACGTTTTATGGCATACTTTACAAAAAGCGCTAAGCGGGTCATTTTTTACTACTTCTAGCCAGTCCGTAAAATCAGGATGCTTAATAGGATCCAACCATTGAACATTAAACACTGTACTCTTTTTGGCACTCATAGCAACACTTATAATATAGTTCACGTTAGTAACAAACCTGCACCATATTTAAGTTAAGGTTAAGTCAAATTAAGCGATGCATTCTCGACATTCATAACGACAAATTCGGGTCGATAGGATATTGTTGTCCTACCTACAATACATAGAGTCGAAGCACGATTACTTATCAAACCGAATTTTGTCGTTATGAATGTCGAGACTGCCCAGGTTAGTATTAGCAGCAGTTAAAAGAAAAACAACCAAATGAGTTAGGGAATTAAGGGACCTGCAAAAGTAGTCTGGGTTAAAACAGACTAGAGCATGAAGGCTTCCCTCACTTACCGATCACTGGGAAAAGATAAAGTTTAATAAATTAAATATACTCCAACAGCTAATTACAGAGAGGAAAATGACAGCAGTTTTTATCATATATTATTTAAGTATAAAAAGTATTTTTTTGTATTTTTTTTACTTAATCTATGATAAAAGAACTGTTATTTTCCTCTCTCTAATTAGCTGTTGGAGTAAAAATATGTATATTAGAAGTACTGATGACTGATAAGATAATATTATTTTTATGTATTCTATACTTTTTTAGATTTTTACATTAATTTTAAAGATCAATCATCAAAAAGTCCTGGTTTTCCCTGACTTTTCCAGGTAGAGAAGTCATTTCCCTGACTTTCCCTGACGCACAATAGCTTCCCTGACTTTTCCCTGACTTTCCCTGACCTTCCAGGTCCGTGGACACCCTGTTTGTAACTGACTAATTGTCAGTTACGAAGAACTGTATTGGTACCTAAATACTATCATGCACGAAAAAAATGAAATCAATTATTATTTTAATAAGTAAACAAACCAAATAACATTCTTACAAAATAACAGCAAGACTATCCTAATGTGCAGTGTGAAATTTTTTGACACAATTATTGTCGTATCGTCCTTACAGTCAATACAATCATCTTCAGATTTAGTAAAACGTTCATAGATAGAGAACGATAGAAGTTCTCTTATTTTTAACCGACTTCCAAAAGGAGGAGGTTTTCAATTTGATCGGTTTTTTTACGTATGTACACTGATTACTCCGTCAATTATGGACCGATTTTGATAATTATTTTTGTATTCGAAAGGGTATGCTCCCTATGTGGTCACATTGCCACTATGTCAGGATCTGATGATGGGGTACTTACCAAGGAAATCGAAGGAAACCCTCAAATTTGTTGGGCACGTACTATGTTTTTCATATATTTTCTAAAGCTATTACCGTATTTACATTTGGTAGTCATCAGTTCATGATGACGAGCTGATGATGGAAGATAAAACTTCTTAACGGTAAGGAGTTGGAAGATAAATCTTGAAATGTCACGTGTATGTATGGTTACCTTTAGTTGTATTGTTTTAAAGTTATTTAGGTGAAATGATGATGGAAGGTACAACTCCTCAACAATTAGGAGTTGGTGGATAATTCTTTCAATTTCATACGTATCTATAGATCTATAGTTTCAAGTTATTCAGATGAGTTGATGATAGAAGGTAAAACTTCTTAACAGTTAGGGATTAGAATATGATTTCAATATTATATGTACGCATCGACATTAATTTATTTAGCATGCAGTTATTCACATGAGCTGATGATAGAATGTAAAATGATTAGGGGTGAGAGAATGATTCTTTAAATATCAAATACACGAATAGGGCCTTAGTTGTATTCTTTCAAGTTGTTTAGGTGATCTGACAGGTAAGGTTAGAAGATAGATAAAACTTTAAGATATTAGATAGATAACTAGTAGTCTGTAAGATAGAAACGGCATGCAAAGTTATAAAACCGACTTCAAAAACTAAAAAGTAGAAAATAGCTTAGTAAAGATTTAATTAAATACACCTTATATGAAAACCTTAAATATTAATGAAACAATATTATTTGTATGTACTACCTATTCATAGGTTTGAAGTCGGTGCCAAGCCAAAATGTAATAGATGGAAGGTGTGGAGGACAGGGTGTCATGTCCCACCAACACAAAGGGAGGATCCTCCGACCAGGCGAGTTGATCATGCCTGGCGGGCCAACTGCCCAACTGTTGATGTTAGGATGTTGCATATATGTTAATGTGCGCGAGAACTTTCACTGCGCGATTCGGGATTGGTAGTTTCTTAGTTTCCTTCGTTACTCCGTAGTTCGACGTATCTTCGGTAGATGACGCTGTAGTATGTTATGTTGTTGTTGCGCTGTATGTGGAGGCCGCCACAGAAGGTACCCACTCGCCGCGCGTGACCTTGAGCGGGATAGCTGCTCTTTGTGTAGAACAAAACAACCCAAGCGGGCAGACAAGCGCGAGCTGACGTCGTTGACGGTCGTCTAGAAATATAGCGAGTGCGGTACCTACTATTACATTTGGCTTGGCACCGACTTCAAACCTATGAATAGGTAGCACATACAAATTATAGTGTTTCATCAAAATTAAAGGTTTGCATATAAGGTGTTTTTACTTTTTAGTTAAATCTTTATTAAGTTATTTTATACTTTTTAGTTTTTGAAGTCGGTTTTTTTAAACGAAGTTTTTTTTTATATAACGTTAGACTAGATAAATATTGGACGCATAGTAATCAGTTTTAGTTTTTTCAAAAATGAAATCTCGAAAGCCTAATTCATAACAAACTATCTGTCCTGTGCCTCGCTTCGCCATTTTACATTATATTTCACAAAAACATACTAGAGCGAACACGACACACCGAACTACGGAGTAGCTACAAATTCTGAAACACGATATATAAATGCGCCGATTAGCATATACTCGTATACAACTTCTCAACATCAACAGTTTGGCCGCAGCCCGCCAGGCATGAACACCTCGACTGGTCAGGGGATCCTCCCTCTGAGTTGGATGGAAATGGAAATGACACGCGTTCATCTACATTTGCATTTTTGAGAAACTATGAATTTTGTTTAGAGTCCTGTGAGAAAATAACAATGATGTTGTATTTTCCTTAGCACAATTTACAACAACAAAAAGTTAAATAATCACAAATTTTAACAAAAAAGAACCGACTTCAAGAACTGGACCAAATTGAAATGGGACACACGGGTAGCACTATTATAGCTTTCAAATAAAAAAATAATCATCAAAATCGGTTCACCCAGCCCAAAGTTATGAGGAAACAAATATAAAAAAATATACAGTCGAATTGATGACCTCCTCCTTTTTTTTAAGTCGGTTAAAAAACTATAACCCGACTACGTAATTTATAAAGCCAATGTCAACCGCGCCGTTATAACTATTCTATTAACACACATTTAAATCAGTTCAGTATTGTAGACTCTACGGTGGAACATGCAAACTGGCAAATCTATTACCCTTCCTTTTGGCTTCTCCCACTTCTCCGAATAAAATAATTCTTCCAGATTTAAGTTCGATAAATAAACCACGATTCAGTCTTGTGGCGACTTCCACATACAGCGCAACAGAAATATACTACAGCGCCATCTACCGAAGTTACACTGAACTCCCTTTGTGTTGGAGGGACATCACACCCGTTCCTCCACAAGTCTCAACTTAGGTGAAGTATTAGTACAGGATTTATCTTTATTTTTACCTTTATCAATATCATGGCCTAATAAAAGGATTTTATACGTCTCCAACTGGTTCTGTACTGACCAAAGTCTTAAACTTAAACAGTCGCGTAGTCATCGTTCCGAAATAATTGTGAACAAAATGTTGGGTTGTAGTCGCCGCAAGAGCTATTTAGCTGTCTGCACTGCTCCCTTGCACTACTTCTGCTAGTAGTAGTAGTAAGAGAAGGAACAGCAGAGACTTCTATAAAATACGATCAAATATTCTACACACATCAAAAGTGTCTAGGGATCAAGCATTTTTATGCGGATTTCTTGAGATTGAGATGTGGCTTTGGCCCTGGCCTGCTCAGTCGCCAGACTTGAACCCGATTGAGCATGCATGGGATATGCTACAGAGAAGAGCTCTGCCGAATATGGAGGGTATCCAGTCGCAAGAAGACCTTTTTTTGTTGTTGCAACGAACATGGGCGGCCATTCCACAGCGTGATTTGGATGAACTCATTTTGAGTATGCCAAACCGATGTTCTTGTGTTAGTGTTCGCGGTAGAAACACGGATTATTAATTGTTTAAGTTACCTAATAACATTTTAAAGAAAACTGTTATTTCAGTCTTTTTTTCGAACTTTAATGTTAGTGGTTCAAATGTCAAAAATCCTTTTATTAGGAAAATGGCAAATTTCTTTATTAATGCAAAGGTGACTTGGTTTATCGTTACTGTGACAAACGAAAACACTTTATTTGATGAATCCTTAAAGAAAATTTTAATTAATATCAATCAGGAGAAAAGTTATTGCAAAAATATATGTTGATCCCTAGACACATATGTTGATCCCTAGACACTTTTGATGTGTGTATTTTACTTGAAAGAAATCAACGTTTTAAAACATATCTACCTCCATCATGGATATACTGAGTAATAATGAATATTTTTTATTTTTATGTAAAGCCTTGCCAAAATGACTCTACTTTGCCTGATGGAAAGCATAAGCAGAGTCCAAGAGTGGTGGTCACCACCGAATTGCGAATGCATACAATGCAGCATGGTGACCCACACCATAGCGGCCTAGTGATGCTTCTGCATCATTGGGCCTCTGGTCTCGCACTCACCAACGAAGACGACAGCACGAACGCTGTCATTTTACGTTGATTTTCTGTGCGAGGGTAGTAACGCCCCGGTCGAACCGGCCCTTTCGTGCTGAAATCAGCGTGGCTCTACCACCTTTCTGAATATTATAGATTGACGGATTAAAACAATATATAACAATAATGTATGTTATTAATTAGCAAGAATACTATATGAACGAGAATTAATATCAAATACGAACTAGGTGCTTACATTAAAGTAGGTACTACTTGGAAAACCGTTGCCAGTAGGTAATAGGTGGTCTTATTGAGTTGATGAAACCTTCCATTTCAACACAACATCGAGAAGTTGTCATTTCCTCTAAGCAGCAATTCCCTTCGGGAAGCGGGACATTAGATCTTTCATAAATGTCTTTACTTGGGTTCTTTTGGGAATGACGCCGACATAAACCACTGGAATCACTAGAACTTGTATAACCATTCATTTCATGGGAGAACAGTGGCAAAACTGATGTATTTGAAGTCCATTTATCTAAATAATTAACATTTCTTTCTGTTCCCTTATCGCATCTTGAAATTGAAAGTTCAGTTCCACATTTTTCGTCTTTTACAATTTTAACATAGCCACCACGTAGAACATGGGTAGTGAAGAAGCACATAGGACAAACTGAGTTTTGACTATCACGATCAAATCTATTGTAACCTTTTATTATGCTAGGTACATAGTAAGGAGCAACAGGACATTCGGTTTGAACTTTAGAGTGTCTTAAATTCTCTTTCAGAGTTGAAGCAACATGTGACCATTTTCGTGGTTTATTGATGTTAGATCTATTTTCATCAAGAGTTTTGCGATTATTTGAACCACAGCAGGATGCATTAATCAGCAGCTCTTTCAGGGCCCGAACTTCAACTGAATCCGATTTGGAATGCTCCAATAAAGATGATATAGCCGAAGTATTCATATTTGAAAGCAGCAACAGAATTTGTCTTCAATGCTGCTTCAGTAAGTGGTGAGCACACTAGTTCATATTTGTACTCTATTGAATGATATGGCCTATTACTGAATTGTACAATAATAGCACCTATAGCATGTTCTAGCTAGGTAGGTCTTAAATCATTTTGTAGGGAGAATAACTTATTTTACGAAGTAGAGACTATGGTACTAAAATTTCAACTATTATGTTTGAAAATTGTCTTTATGTATGTATGACAAATTCAAATTTCATGCAAAGGTCAGTGAATTCGTTTTTTTCGGTTTCACGCAATATATTTTGTTGAATAAAAAGTTTGCTAGCAAGTTGGACACATACAATTACTAATGTATTCTTTTCAACGGTTGTTTAAAAACGTAAAAGCACTTCTCCACGACCTCCTTCACGGGCAGCTAAACGAGTACTAAGTAGGTACGATTAATAGTTCAGTGTCAATCTTAACACCCCGCCGTTACGAATTGATGTAAAATAATCTCGCACTAGACCCCCACCAGTACATAGGTACATACTTACAACTTAAAAGAGAGTATTTGTCTCATGGAAGTTCTCATAGAGGCAACGCTTCCACTTCGAGATCCATAAATCCTAAGCAGGGCTTAATGAAAAATACCGAAACAGCGGTGGTCACACACTCTGCACGGATACATACCAAGCAAAACGTACGTTAGGTAGGTAAGTAGCTACTCATAATACAGAAAAATCTACATAGGTTCCTATATACAATATAGGTACACCTTCAGCATATTGATCCCAGTGCATGGCAGAAAAATTTGCGTGGTGTCATATCTATGTACCTATAGATAGAATATATATAACATAAAGATAGATACCTATACGGTCTACTTTAGATCACATTCAACCAGACCCACACTAAGTAGAGCAGGTAGGTACTGCAAGTTCTAAAACAGCATTCACATTAGGTTCACATGCCTACTTAGGTACTTACTTCGCTGGCTCAGCAACCCAAAATGTGTCTATCTAAGCCTAACTTCAGATAATCGTACCTACAGCAGGGTCATTTATGGTTTGGCAGATTCATTTTCTTACGGGAAACAGGTGTTATTATTTCGTTTTCCTCACCGAGTGTGTGTGGTCATTGGAATAACTTGAAGGAGGGGCACTCTGAAAGAATGGCAACGCACTCGTCTCTATTTAGGTATATTGTGATCGTATTGGGCTGAGAGCCTGTGAGGATAGCACATGTTTATAAATAAATAAATTAAGTTGCACGTTTTCATTCAAGCGGTATTCATTCATACGGTCTTCATTTTGCACTCTGCCTACACCATGAACAAAAAGGTAGGTACACAAACCTCTTACTCTTTGGTCTATCTCATCTATCTATTGTCACGTAATAACAACATTTACTTTACAATTTATTTTTATAGCTACCAAGATACACCTAAAATAAGTAATTACATTATCGCTATGGCAAAATAAAAATAAATCAATGTCTTCAGGCAACATGCTGTCAATTGCTGTCTATCAACTGTAGATGTGAGAATAACAAAAATACGATGTCTAAGAATATACTGCCAAGCGATAAATCCGATCACAAACCACCCAAGAGAATACTCACATCTAAGGTAGACATGTTTAATATTTTGATTTTCCTTAGGCCATAACACCATCGAGATCTTATTTTGTCACACACGATGTATAAATAATAAATAAATATTTCGGACATCTAACACACAACGCCATCTAGTCCCAAGCTAAGTAGAGCTTATGTTATGGGTACTAGACAACTGATATAAATACATATATACTTTTTTTTTGTAAATACATACATATTATACATAGAAAACACCCAAACTCCGAAACAAATATTTGTAGGTCATACAAACATTTAATCCGACCCGGGAATCGAACCCGAGACCTCAAGCACAGCAGTCGCATACGCTACCACTGGGCCACCGAGGCAGTCATATGATGTATGCATACATATGACACATCTTACTATATGCTCCAACTAACAAAAGAGCCCAACATTAGTTAAATAGGTGACGTTTCAGTAAAAATAGATGTGGCTAGACCTAATATGTATATTATTATACTCTATTGATTAGTGGAACTTAAAACGAAAACAAATCTCACTAATGATATTTTATTCCACTTTCGCCAGTTTCACCTCACTTGATGATGCCATAAGGTGAAACCAATCAGGTCAATTTAGGTAAATTCAATAATGGAATAAAGGAACACCTAAGTGAGTTTTGTTTTAATAATATAGCTATAGACGTAGGTACCCGATGGCGGATGGCTTCGCGTTGGTGGGAAAAACCTGGTGGTGTTTGGGTGGATTGTGAATACTTATAACAATTAATACAATATGCAGGTATTTTAGATTATGGCTTCTTATAAATACTAGAGGATAGTTCACAAGTGCCACAGTTTTCAACTAAATTAGTTCAGTAGCTCATATTATTTTAGCCTTTCTGCGACTGCTTAAACTGCACATTATTAATAATTATATTTATTTTACTTATTTTTATACTTATATTACTTATACTTAATTATATTATTAAATACAACATTATTACTTTCATTATCGTAACATAACCGGTCCCCGCCAAAATAATTTGTTT
This sequence comes from Diaphora mendica, assembly GCA_949125395.1. NCBI lineage: Eukaryota > Metazoa > Arthropoda > Insecta > Lepidoptera > Erebidae > Diaphora > Diaphora mendica. Next base: position 31,192,118 of record OX421311.1, read on the forward strand.
AAAATTTTAATAAGAGTCTTTATAGCCGTCTGTAGCTATCTTCTTACAATTAATTTATTGCCAAAGTTTACCTTATGTAAAGTTAGGGAACAAGTAAGTCTGCGCTCTGAGGCTGCCATGAAGCGGCCCGTAATTTATTTTACATGCTTTAGAATGCTGAAGCTGATTGCTGTAATTTCTGTTGTAAGTTGAGAAGTGGTTTTGAGTTTTAATATCAATTAACGTAATGTCGAGATTCGTTTTTTTTCGAATACGTCATTTTTTGGGATTACAAAGCTGTAAACGTACGATATCTTGCTTATGTCTTTGAAATTAATCCTTGCAAGTAATGTCTTTAAGAATTTAGAACGCGTTGGGTACACTACTATATTATCCATACTAATAATGTTCTAGCCGATAACCGCCTCTCAATCACTGTCTCTGATACTATCTGTCATTTCGGTTCTAAGGTGGTCGAAACCCCCGAGAGTGGTCCATGTGAGTCAACAAAACCCCTGAACCCCCTCGACGTAATAAACCAGAACAGGAGCTGTAACTGTGACGTGGTGGCACGAGGAATTCGGGACCATGTACACATGAATATTGGCATGTCAGAGCGTCGTGATCCAATTAAACGACTAACCGATGAATGTATCGCACGATGCGATCAGAAATGCAAAGAATCACCAGAGTTAGAGCCAGAATGTAAAATGGACACTGATAAGAAACCCGCTGACAAAAAACCCTCTGCCGATAAGAAGTCCGACAGTAAGACAGATGTTAAAAAAGATACGTGCAAAATTTGCGGATCAATATCGAAATGAATGTTCCTAATAGAGTATAATCTTCTAGTTTATGGTAGTTATAAAGCTCATAACTCAACTGAAATATAACGTGTTTTATTGTCTTGTTTAACTGTCAATATTTTTAAATTGTTAGAACATAGATTTGCCTATTTTATAGGTGGGTGTAAAGAAGTGCGAGCGAGACGAACATATTAGCCGAGCTTAAAATCTCCGAATAATTATTGGTCCTATCTATACATAGAGTTATACAGCTCATTGTATCCGTAGCCTATATGCAAGAATGAATGTTCTGTTTTAATACTTACATTCGGGTATTTCGTTATAAATTTTACATCTAAAGAACCCACATGACCACATAGATAAAAAAACTTCATATTAAATAGTTTATGATTTTATTTCTTGTACTATTTTTATCGTCACTTGTTAAACTTTGTAAAGCAGATATAAAAAGAGTAAAGCAAGATACTCTTAAAACTGTTTATATAGTATTTTCAATACATATAGTATTAAATTTGTTCAGTAATCATCTTCTCAGTTTCTTTATCATTTTCTTCCTCCTGTTGCGATTTCTTGAACTTTTCGCACAAATAGTTCCAATACTTGCTTCGAATTTTATCATATTTGCCTGCTAAAGCCTGGCACAGTTCCACAGCCCTGGTCCCATTATGCAAACAACTAGTCTCTCCTTTCTTTATCGCTTCGTCACAAATATCAATGATGAATGCTAACAAATACGGTGAACGACATTTGTTCTTGTAAAGTTCTTCACAGAACGATGTCACAACAGCGTTGCCATTAATACTTCGTTTGTCATGTAATAATACACCCCTCAAATAATTCCACGCACTCTCATTATTTTTGATAAATTTGATTTTTTCTAATGCGTAGCATATTTCCTTTTGTACATTTAAATCAGACCAGCCTAGATGGTTGTTGACGACGAAGTAACGTTGGTTCCACGCTGAGTTGTTGCGCACGTCTTCTGTGATGAGACTGTCGACGAAATCCATTTCCCGGTCATAAAGCCTAAAAAAATGTAAATACGTATTTAAAATAAATGACTAATTAATAACCAGAATAAAGCACGTACCAAGAGATGAGTTATGTAAAAAGTTAAGTTTCCTTACTATAATAATTATTATAAGAGCATTTTAATTGTTTTTATTTTATGGCATAATGGGCGAAGGAACAGGCGAGTTCTACCACTACCTAGTCACTACCTCATTCGTGCAGTTAGTTACCTTTTATAGATAAGACTAGCTGAGTTCCACGGTGTTACCCGCTATTGTTGTACCTTTACAACCGCGGGTAACACCGCTGGGCAAAGCTAGTCTAAAAGAAAGTAGCTTAAGTTATTCCTTATTACATCAGCTATCCGCCAGTGAAAGTTACGTCAAAATCAGTCTAGCCGTTGCAGAGATTAGCCGGAACAAACAGAGAGAAAAAAAGTGTAAAAATAAAATATGAACCGTGTATAGTATACATATGCCTTTAGTTAAAAGCGGTTATTGTAATATTCCAAACAGACACTCCAATTTTATTTAATTGTATTGATACCTAAATCTATACTAATATTATAAAGCTGAAGAGTTTGTTTGTTTCAGTAACCGCTGGTCCTATTTGAAAAATTCTTTCAGTGCTGGATAGTACATTTATCGAGGAAGGCTATAGGCTATATATCATCACGCTAAGACCAATAGTAGCGGAGCACCAATAAAGAATGTTACAAAAACGGGGGATTTTTTTTACGCTACGGGCAATAGGAGACGTAAACGACGTTGCGTGGGTCAGCTAGTTAATATATAAAACCAACATTGAATTATAAGGAAATATAAACAGTATTTAATTACTTCATTGTTAAAATTATTTTATTTAGTCAAATAATCTAAATGGCGTATCTCAGTTTACTGTTTAGTTAAGACTTAATGTTATAAAGTTATAAATGATAAGTATTTTGTAAATCTATCATGCATGCAAGAACAATAAAAGGGATTTTCATTTTCTTGTCGTGTTACGTTGATTCCAACGATAGACAATGTTAGCAAGGAAAGCAACTCAATACTAATTACATTCAAATTGTTGAGTGACATAATTAACATATTTACAAATAAATAAAGTGTCTGTAATTATACATTAACATTACACTACTTTTATTTTTTTTTGTCCATCTTTCTGACTGTTTGTTTCGGCTAATCTATGAAACCGCTCTACCGATTTTGACGGGACTTTCACTGGTAGATAGCTAATGTTAAAAGGAGTAACTCAAGCTACTTTTATAATAGACTAGCTTCGCCCCGCGGTTTTACCCGCGGATGTTTTTGTTAAGGTACAACGCCGCGTCGAAACTGGTCTCTAGTATGATGCTTACTTCCTCCAAAGGATGTACTTTTTTTAGTTTTTTAGCTGTTTTTTTATGTTTTGTAGTTTGTTTTATTTAGATAACAGTAATTTCATTATAATCATTGTCTTAGCCATTACTGGACACAGGCCTCCATAAATTTACGCCAAAACAACTCGTCCTGTGCTACACATAACTGTGTATTATTAATTTTAACTTACCCAAAAGTTTTTATAGCCCACTGTCTGTGTTGCCATGCATGATAATTCTTGGGATCTTGCATGAGGGCATCTCTTGTTAGTTCTAACTCTAGCGAAGGGTCCTGAAGCCATTCTACCAAGACTCTCCGATGATGCCATACCTAAAATAAATAAATAAATATTTCGGACATTAACACACAACGCCATCTAGTCCCAAGCTAAGCAGAGCTTGTGTTATGGGTACTAGACAACTGATACAAATACATATATACTTTTTTTTTGTAAATACATACATATTATACATAGAAAATACCCAAACTCCGAAACAAATATTTGAAGATCATACAAACATTTGGTCCGACCCAGGAATCGAACCCGAGACCTCATGATCAGCAGTCGCACACGCCAACCGCGAGACCAACGAGGCAGTCATAAATATAAACCAATGTGGAACAGTTCAATGACAGTTTAGAGATAGGTGCCTAGACTAAAATTCCTATTAGGCAAACCTATCATTGTGTCAATCAAGATTTTAATTCTAAATTCAAATGACCTCATTGTATTTAATTTACAATCAAACTTTAATATTAACTGAGACTACACGTTACTCAATACACTGTTAAACATACACTAAATAATGCTAATTTGAATGCAGTTGTAGTTGCAAATTATATTTTAACAGAATAAAATATATTTCTTAACAAATTAGCTATCTTTTGATTAAGTACTGACATAGGTCTGGTAGACCTCATTATAAAAAGTAATAAAACCTACCGATAGCCCGTTATCAAAGTCAACATAAAAAAAAAACATGATCTACAAAGTTATAACCAGAGACATCTAGCTTCTATCCCATCAATTTTTTTTTACCCATAACTTTAGGCTTAAGGCAACCAAAAGTAAATAATCAAAAAAGCGGCCAAGTGCGAGTTTGTCTCGCCCATGAAGGGTTCCGAAGCAGCAAGTAACATAATATAAAAGTTCTTGTAGTTCGTTGTATAATTGATCGATGTTTTAATAATAGTTTTTTTTTGCGGTTTACGATTTATGACGTATTAAAAAAAAAAAACTGACTAGATCTCGTTCAAACTAATTTTCGATGGAAGTTTGCATGGTAATGTACATCATATATTTTTTTAGTTTTATCTTTCTGTTCTTTACGTTATTTACGTCTTATTAAGTTACAGGGGGTCACACATTTAACCACTTTGGAAGTGTCTCTCGCGCAAACTATTCAGTTTGGAAAAAAATGATATTAGAAACCTCAATATCATTTTCGAAGACCTATCCATAGACCCCACACGTATGGGTTTGATGAAAAAAAATTGATTGTTTTTTTTTTATTTTTGTGTGAAAATCTTAATGGGGTTCACAGAATACATCTACTTACCAAGTTTCAACAGTATAGTTCTTATAGTTTAGGAAAAAAAGTGGCTGTGACATACGGACGGAAGGACAGACGGACAGACAGACATGACGAATCTATAAGGGTTCCGTTTTTGCCTTTGACACGGAACTCTAAAAAGGACAAAGATATTTACCTGATAGTTTTTTGGCGAATTCTTTATAACAGCTTCTACATATTCTAATTCCGACGTCAAATCTGTTCCCAGGGCTTTCAGTAAGTCTCTTCTGCAATTAAATAAAGATCAAACATTAAATAATGATAATATGTAGCGTTACTGATCACATACTTTATTCTTTTCATTGTGACTTAGCATAATAATCTAATGATGTTTACAATCTTGTGACAAAATATAGTACTAGCTTTTGCATGCGGCTTCACTCACGCAGACTTTCATCCCCTGATTTACCCTCTTAGGGGTGGAATTTGAAAAATTACTTTCTTAGTGCTCACTTACGTTATATAAAGAACCTACATGCAATTTCAGGATTCTAGGTTCAGTGGTTTGGGCTGTGCGTTCATCTCTGGGTATGTCAGTCAGTTAATCTTTTATATATATAGATAGAATACTAGCCAGCGACTTAGCAGGTAGCATTTATACAACCTTTCATCCCCCCTATCAACCCCTTATGGAATAATGACCATACACACAAGAATGGATCTTTTCTTCTGTAACACAAACAACACCCAGACTCGGAACAACAATTTGTGAATGTGTTGTTCAGTTGATAGTTCAGTTTGTTAATGCAATTGGCTAATATCCAATTATAATTACCTATATTAATTAGCAATTGTGCAAGTGCTTTAAATGTCTCTATGTTAAATAAATTAAAGTCTATTTTTGCCTCACCTGTATTGCCAAACAGTATAATTGGCAGGATTCAGTTCTACGGCATCTTTTGTAAGGTGCAGAGCTCGTTCTGACTTCTCATTACTTTGGAGGATCGCTCGGAAATAATCATACACATCAACAACTGAAATTTAATAAAATATTAGTAAAGTATTATTCTTCAGTTTGCGATAATGATGACATGATTTCATGAAAACACTATCTATTTAGTATTTGTAGATAAGTATTTAAAGATCAGTTTTTTTTTTCTTCAACAATTTTTTTGTGTGTTTAAAACTTAGTGAAACAAGAAAAATTAAAAGTGTATAAAATGAATATTGACCTTTTCAAATTTTATTAAGTTTATTATCATTTCATAGCTCATCAAATGATGACAGTGCAGTGAAAATATTCCTAAGTACTATTACTGAAGTGGTGTTACTACTACCAAAACTTGACTATGTATATGTTATTACTCCCAATCTAATTAATATTCATAAACTATACAACCGCAACACTCACGGTAAAAATAAATTAGTCATGCAAAGATAAGTAATAATACAAAATATACATATTTAACTAGATACATAAAACTGGTTTTCGAGAAAAATACGTCACATGAAATAGTTGGAATCAGTAAACAATGCATAAATCTTTCAATGAAATAGCCTTTCCAAATTGAAGGTCATCACTTGATGTTATGTACATAGGTTCAAAAAACATTCTCAAATATTTGAACTAAGATACTCACATTTTTCAGAGTGAGCTATAACCACCACGAAATTAGGGCCTTCGTCCTCCGGCACTGGTGTAACATCTCGCCATTCAGGACGCTCCTTGTAGTAGGTCCACGCAACATCACTGTCCCCGCTATCAGACATACTTGAAGCGACACTAGCTTCAAACTCAAAACTGTTTGCAAGACTACTTTTCGTTTGCAAAAGAGCTAATGCTAGCAAAGCAGATAATACATGTGCACACAAGCTATATCGACGTGAGTAAACAACTGGCAACTATCTAGGTCGAAGGTGTTAAGGACTTAACTAAAACATATTTTCACGTAATCTATATTACACAAATAATTTAATGTGTGGTATAATATCTCGGCAAATGTAAGAACACTCGGAAACACCGAGCTCAATGAATGACAACAATTATTTCGATGATACTGTGACTGTGACAGTTGTGACAGATCACAGATGATAAGATAGATACAGATTAAATAATAATACGACTTTTGGCACCTTCAGTAGTGGAAGCTTTGTGGCATTTTTGAAGATTAAATTAAATTAATTGTATCTATTGTACGTTATCGTAAACAATATTATTTTTGAGTAATTTCATTTATTAGATATTGTTGAAATCGGTAGTCAGAAACTTACTATGGAAACCTAAAAGAAAATAGGTCGGTTAAAAGTGTATCTAAACCAATTACATTTAATTAATTTATTGGTATATTTTTCAGATCAAAATGTAGTCACAAAACCGCTTACTGATGATATTACCTAAATAATGAAAGCGTATATAAATCATATGCGCTAACCGGCTCAGTCTTTAGTAAGAATTTAAATTTTACTATGAAATGAAATGAAATGAAATGAAATCATTTATTCTGCAATTAGGTTACATGAACACTTTTGCAAGTTAAACTTTTTTTGAGCAGATGAGTTCGGCCTTTCCTAACTGGACTAGCCCTGAGAAGAAAGGACGAAACAAACTCAGGGATCACCGTCTCTTTTAAAGTCCAGACAATATGCAAAAGACATTATTTCAATAAAATAAATGCGATAATTACAATTTGAGTCACAATTACAATAATCAGTAAAGATAATAATTTTAAAAAAAATGACAACAATAGCAATAATCTAAAATGAATTTGTTTCAAACTATAAATTATCGTCACATCAAAATAAATTTAAACATTAAAAATAAACAGCATGTGCAGAATGGGCAGCTCAATCCCAGGCGGTTTTATCATCAAGATATTCTGCTATGGTGTAATACCCCTTTGCGGATAACTTAGATTTTATGGTATTCTTAAATTTCTTTAATGGCAAATTCCTAATATCAATAGGGAGTTTATTGTAAAAGCGTATACATTGACCCATGAACGAGTTGCCTACTCTGTGGAGACGAGTGACGTGAACACTAAGATTATGTTTGTTTCTGGTATTTACCGAATGAACATCACTGATTTTAGTAAACTTTGATATATTTTTTTGAACATAAACTAAATTTTCGTATATATATTGTGAAGATACAGTCAGAATATTTATCTCTTTAAATTTGGAACGAAGAGAAACTCGAGGGCCTAATTTATAAATGGCTCGTACGGCGCGTTTTTGTAAAACAAATATGGCATTAATATCTGCACAGTTACCCCAGAGTAGGATACCGTAACTCATTATGCTATGAAAGTAACTGAAGTAAACTATTCTAGCTGTATCAACATCAGTTAAATGTCGAATCTTTTTTACAGCAAAAGCCGCTGAGCTTAGCCTACCGGATAGTTTTTCTATTTGGGGACCCCATTGTAACTTAGCGTCAATAGTAATACCTAAAAATACAGTTGATTCTACAGGATCTAACTCTAGTCCATTCAATCGAACATTGGTTGTAACATGCCTAACGTTTGGTGTAGAGAATTTAATGAATTTAGTTTTCTTCTCATTAAGGAGAAGGTTATTTGTATTAAACCAATGTACCACTTTCAAGAGTGCACTGTTGACTTCAGTAAAACTGTCAAGTTGGCGCCTAACTTTAAAAATTAACGATGTGTCATCCGCGAACAATACAATCTCATGATTGTCACTTACATAATAAGCTAAATCATTTATATATATGAGAAACAGAAATGGCCCTAGAATAGAACCCTGTGGGACGCCCATTGTTACCGGGGATCCCGAAGATGTTTTACCATTAATATCAACTTTTTGAACTCGCTTATTCAAATACGACGTTAGAATATTTAGAGCATTATTCATTATTCCGTAGTGCTGTAGCTTCCTGATGAGTGTGGGATGATGGACACAATCGAAAGCCTTAGACAAGTCACAGAAAATACCAAACGCATCCTGTGAATCCTCCCAGGCGCCATATATGTGTTTAAGCAATTCCACGCCCGCGTCCGTAGTTGAACGACCTTTAGTAAAACCAAATTGCTTTTGATGAAGCAAGTTGTGCTTAATAAAATGTTGTAACATTTGGTTTAAAAGTAATTTTTCAAAAATTTTACTTAATGTTGGAAGTATTGAGATAGGTCGGAAGTTAGATGGATCTGAACTACTACCAGATTTGAACAATGGAATCACTTTACTTTGTTTCATTAGATCAGGAAACACACCAGATGCGATACAAGAATTGAAAACAGTTGCTAAATATGGAGCTATCATGTCAATTATGGCAGATATAGTATGTACTGAATGTCCCCATAAATCAGTTGTTTTCTTTACATTTATACTTTTAAAAGCCTTGATAACATCATTTATACTAACGGCTGAAAATTCAAAACCCGTATCACACCGGTTTACACTATTTTCTAATAAAAAACAAGTAGAGGAAGAGGATGACGAAAGAGTTTTGGTTGTTCGAATAGGAATGTTGGTAAAAAAAATGTTCAAACTCAGTCGCAACCTCCACATCCGCTTTTATATCTACATTTTTAATTTTTAAATGGAAGTCACGGTTTCGTACAGTGGACCTTCCGGTTTCGGCGTTTATAATCTCCCATGTGGTTTTTATTTTATTGCCAGATGATTTTATTTTATTTTTTAAATATAGGGATTTAGCAGCATAACAGGTGCGTTTAAACGTCTTTGAATAATTTTTTACATATTCTACAAAATCTAAGTTATGATTATATGTTTTTTCATAATACAACTCATATAGCCGTTGTCGACTTTTATAGATACCTACAGTGGCCCAGTCACTGAATACTACACGATCACTAATCGTTAGTGTTTTTGATGTAAAAGTTAATTTAAATTCATTATTAATCATATTAAATAGTAAAGCGAAAGCTTGATTAGGGTCACTATCATAGGCCAATCTTAACAACTTATCCGCCATATTATTCCTGAACAGGCTCATGCGGCTCTCCGTAATCGGAACGTAACTAATACGCTTCCTTTGAACCTCTAGTTTTGTTCGAGTAAAAGTAACGAACTGCCCGCAATGATCTGAATCTAGCTCACTTACAATACACCTATTAATTGGTTTCACATTTGTAAAAATATTATCAATACAAGTGGCACTACTGGCTGTAATACGTGTGGGTTCAAAGAAAACGTTATATAGATTATATGACTTCAATAAGGTTAAAAACTTTACAGTTATATTCGACTTTTCGAGAATATTTATATTAAAGTCACCACAGACAACAACCGTCTTATTACATTGTGTAGCCCTAAATAATGCATCTTCAAGAATTTTATCAAATATATCATACAAACTACATGGGGGCCTGTACACACTCATTACAATGAACCGCTCAAATTCTACACAAGCTATTTCTATGGTTCGCTCAACAGACAAACTGACAATATCTGATCGTTCCTTTACTTTAATACTCTTTTTTGTGATTATTAATGAGCCACCACGTATAATGTTGGTTCTGTTGTACGAGCTAGTAACCTGGTGATTACTGAAATTAAACAAGAATTGATGACTACTAAGCCAATGTTCTGTTAAACATAAAATATCAATATTATTACAGTTAAGATATAGCTCTAATTCTAATTCTTTACTCATCAATCCTTGAATGTTCTGATGTACCAGGTTCAAACAATTTTTGGTACTGTTCATACAGTTTTTATGAAAAGTTTCTGAGGATACAGTGTTGCTAGAGGTACACTCTAATGTCGTAATCTTTGGTTTAAATGACTAGAAATAGATTGAGGGTTATGTACACTATAACTACTATCTCTCTGATCAATAGAAGCAGATGTCGAAGTCAAGACTATATTACTACTACAACTAGTATTATTCTGCTCAATAGGAGCAGATGTCAAAGGCAAAAATATACTACTATAACTAGTATTGTTCTGCTCAATAGAAGCAGAAGTCACAGCCAACGTATTGGCTAATTTAAAAATAAAATATGATAGCGAAGAAGCTATCTGTCGTCTAAACTGTATAGTCTGTAGTAACTAGTACTGTTTAGTCCACCATTAACGAGTTCCCTGAACTAAATTTATACAATGGCCGTTCCAATGGCTTCGAACAGTTTAGATTAGCCCGTCAAACCTCGATGGCCATTCTAATCCTACATCGAGAGCTAAATACAATGATTTTCAACAATTAAAACACGGCACCAACCAACATTTTTCTCAAAACCGAGTTCCAAACTGAATGACATTTTAACCTTGACATAACCATCACACAATGTTGCCATAGCAAACTTGCGTTTGGTTTCGAACAAGTTCTTCTGTCCAGAACCTTATTTCTAGACTTCTTAAAAAAAATACAAGTCAATAACAGAAAATTAAGTAAAACCAAAATATAATAAAAATTAAATTTTATTATAAATATGAAAATGTACGTACTAATGTTAAAACTTAACAGGTAATAAATAGAGAGGAATCTTTCTATGCAATAATAAATTATAAAATAGTTTAACAGTTAACAGTCAACTTTCATGTTTACCAGCCGTAGGTGTAACCAAGTCCATTAGAGTAAGTCATGTGTGATACCGCTGATGCAGGAGAATATGCCACTCCTAGCAGACCTGCAGTTGTAGCCACCTGATAAAACGTACAAAATGATAAGTTCTTAGATATATTTACTATAAAAGTTTTGTCCGAGGAAGCACTACATAGCAGTTTTTTTTTATCTGACCTTGGGACAATTACAATAAAATGCTTAGTAATCTGTACTTTTTTTGTAAACCATGACTCCCGCACTAGTAAAACGTACAAAATGTAGCACTTGGAACTACAATTTTACACAAAGTGTTGTCCCGTGTGAGGATCGAACTTACAACACCTAGCGTAGGAGGTGATCGCTCAAACCTCTACGCTATCCGCCATCCGTCATCTAGTCGCAACGCAAGGAGCACTTGTTTTGCTCTATAGTGTCACTGATAACCTATGCCCACTGGACTAAATAGTGTGATGTGTAACTAGGTACGTATTGTCTCATATCCATGTTAATATTAATATACTGAGTAAATAGTACTTTAAATGAACCTAAGTCTATAGAATAAATGATACCTTAGCAACAGGAGCTGCATAATGTGCATAAGGTGCAGCTACACCAACATGTGAAACTATTGGTGCTGCGAATCGCGTGTACGCCGGTGCTACGGCCAAGCCGGGATTGCTGACACGGATGTCAGATTTGCGAACGCTCGAGAATGGTGTGTCGATGGCTTTCGTATCTGTTGATACCTAAACACAAACAAAATTATTAGCATAAAGCAGTAGGTAGTGTAATTTCAATACTCTTTTATCTTATAACTGAACCCTTATAACTTAAGCTGAACCCCGCGGTGTTGCCCTCGGTTATTGACGTACCGCGGGTAACGCTGCGGGACAAACTTACTCTAAAAAACAGTAGCCTAAGTTACTTCTTAGATTACCAGCTATCTGCCAGTGAAAGTCCCATCAAAATCGGTCCAGCCGTTCCAGAGATTACCCGGAACAAACAGACAGACAAACAGACAGATAAAAATTGTAAAAAATGTTATTTTGGTACACGTGTAAACATAAATATGCATTTATAAAAAAGCGGTTTTTTAATATTACAAACAGACACTCCGATTTTATTTATTTGTATAGTAGTGATATCGATTCCGCGCCTATGGTTTATGGTAGATAGAATACAACTAAAAAACCTTCAATACCCTTAGCCTCAAATAATAATGAATGGGAGAGGCACGCTTTGGCATGAATGGGCCGGCTCGACCGGAGTGATACCACGGCCTCACAGAAAACCGGCGCTGTGTTTCACCGAGTGAGTGAGGATACCGGAGGCATGGGCCTCCGGTATCATGGGTATGGACCCAACCCAACCTCTCCCCGATCCCCCTTCCCATCCCCCAAAAGCCGGCAACGTACTTGTGACATTGCTCTGGTGTTGCAGGTGTTCATGGGCGGCGGTAATCGCTTACCATTAGGTGATAAGTCTGCTCGCTTGCCCCCAATTCCATAATAAAAAAGCTACTTTTAATTCCTTAAATTTCCACGCTGTTATTGTGAAGACGACTACACGGAAAGTAAACGATTAAGTACTCTCCAAAATAAAAAAGAGGACAATAAATTCTGAAGTAACAAAAATAATAGTGTTCAATCACAGTGCATAGTAAAATCAGTTCCAAAATTCATATGTAGCATAAAACCTCCCTAAATATGGATATTCTTGTGTAAAAATATTTTATTGACTGAGTTCCTTCTCACTTGACATGGCAAAACGACGCCGACCTCTCAAAGATAGACCAGGTACTTAATTATTTTATTAATCGACATCAAAAAAGGAGTAGGTTCTCAGTACGACTGTATCAATTAAATACAATACAAACAAAAATACAATTTTTTATCTCAGAACGTTCGACTGCAGCTGTGTGAACCGATTTTGATGATAATTTTTAACCGACTTAAAAAAAGGAGAAGGTTTCTCAATTCGACCGTATTTCTATATATTATTATATTTTTTTACCGACTTCCAAAAAGGAGGAGGTTCTATGTTCCACTGTATGTATTTTTTTTTTTTATGTATGTTCACCGATTACTCCGTCAGTTGTGGACCGATTTTGAATTTTTTTTTTTGTATTCGAAAGGGTATGCTTCCGAGGTGGTCCCATTGCCAGCATATCAGGATCTGATGATGGGATCCCAGGGAAATCGAGGGGAACCCTCATTTTTTACAGGCACATACTATGTTTTTCGTATATTTTCTGAAGTTGCACCGGTATTTGCGTCTGGTAGTCATCATTTTATGATGATGAGCAGATGATGTAAGGTACAACTCCTTAACGGTTAGGAGTTGGAGGATAAATCTTTAAATATCATATGTACATATGTTACCTTTAGTCGTATTCTTTCAAATTATTTAGGTAAGCTGATGACGGAAGGTGGAAGGTACAACTCCTCAACGGTTAGGAGTTGGAGGATAATTCTTTCAATTTCATACGTATCTAAAGACCTTCAGTCGTATACTTTCAAATTATTTAGGTGAGCTGATGATAGAAGGTTAAACTCTTCAACAGTTAGGGATTAGAGGATGATTTTAATATTACAGGTACGTATAGACCTTAATTTGTATTCTTGATGATGAAATTTGATGAAATAGTTCAACTTACCTACGATTGTTTGCACTAAAAACTGAAAAATAAAAACTTTTTATAAAAAAAAAAAAAACCGACTTCCAAAAAACATCCAACGAAAACTCTGCCAAGTGACTATCGCTTAGACTTTTAGCCTTTTTAGTCGGCTTAGCACCGACTTCAAACAGATTCTAGGTACCTAGCACACATTATAACACTACTATTTAAATGAATAAAGAATTAGGTATAGGTAATTTATGAAGAACCAGTTTATTTACGCTTTTAAGTGTTTTTTTGGCAGAGAGTTTTCGTTGGATGTTTTTTGGAAGTCGGTTTTTTTTTTTATAAAAAGTTTTTTATTTATATGAAAGCTGGTGGTTACCGGGTGGTCATTTCAATATGATCCCAGTGCTTGAAGTCGATTTTTTTGTTAAAATTTTTATTTATCAACAAATAAGTTTACTTACCTGACCAAGATTAAAAGGCGATCTTAAAATATTAGAGTGTTGGGCGGATACGGCGTAGTTTGCGCCGTAATTACCGTAGGGGTTCCACGCACCATAACCCGCACCGTAACCGGTGATGATAGGGCCTATGGGGACGGCAAAAGCCGCGGCCAGGCACGCCAAAAAGGTAATCTGCAAGAAAATTAAATCTTGTATTTGTTATATTAAAATAACAATGTTAACCAAATGAACTGTGGTTCCATGAGGAGGGTTATGTTATTATCTGAATACGGATTGATTGATCCATACAGAAGGATTGTGATTTTGAATTGCAGGTATATATGTTTATCTGCTTCACGTCACTTTTAAACTATGTGTCCATACATACATAATACAACATATGGTAATGTAACAAATAAGGTATTTTTGATTGGTCTTTTTTGTCTACTTGTTATAGCGCTAAAAATGGAAAAAAAATGGAATAGGTACTTATTTCAGTACAGAAAACGGGCAAAGAAGTCTTTATTTACAATTGATTTATGTATGTGTGTAACAAAAAGTAAATAAATAAATAAATATTTCAGACATCTAACACACAACGCCATCTAGTCCCAAGCTAAGCAGTGCTTGTGTTATGGGTACTAGACAACTGATACAAATACATATATACTTTTTTTTTTGTAAATATATACATGTTATACATAGAAAACACCCAAACTCCGAAACAAATATTTGTAGATCATACAAACATTTGGTCCGACCCGGGAATCGAACCCAAGACCTCATGATCAGCAGTGGCACACGCCAACCGCGAGACCAACGAGGCAGTCAACACATATGACTACATTACACATATTACATTACTACATTACTATTATGTGACTACATTACACATATGCCATGATTTAACTGCCTAAACTGAAGCGACTACCGCATAGCGGAAATAGGAGTAGGTGGCTTTTAGTGCCAGAACTTTCGGAAGACACTGAAAGCTGTAAATGCCTAAAACAAACCATTCTAGGACTGTAACTGTGAACAACGAGCATTTTACCAGAAGAGACTAAACAATAGAATAATTAGACTCTCAAAATTCAATAGTAGGTAACGACCTAAGTACAGTAAAACAATCCTAGTACTTATTCTAAGAAAAAAAAGTCACAGACGTAATAACTTTTAGTAATTTTATCTTTTCGGTAATTAAAATTTGTTTTATTTACTCTGACTTCTTCGACTGATTTCGTTTGTATTTTCTTTTAATTTTATTGTCTCATAAGAAAGAGATATGTTATAATTTATTAAATAATTACATTTAAAATATGCATTGCGAACCAAGCTTAAGCTTATGTACTAGGGCTTCTAGCAAAGAATAAAATATCAGAGCTTACTCACTTTGAGAAGCATATTTAGTGTTCAACCCTTCGACACTTAAACCAATATGTCATATCACCGGGCAGTGTGGTCTTTTATACCAATCCTAGTATGTCAACATGTTCTAATGAAAGGGCGTACATGTGTGGATAATATTAAATATACATATATAATATACATTAGTAGGCCACAGTGAGCTTTATGAATAAACTAAGTGCAGGCGTGGCTTGTGCGCAAGGATAATCCATTCTCATTATGACACATGGTAGGTATTAGTAATTGACAAATGAAATAATAAGCACAATCATTTAGTTAAAGCTGACCCCCTTCGCCCCGTCTGTGTTTTCCATTGCCCGTTATAAAAATTATGGTGAGTCAACCTTAAAAAATAGAAATCGGTATGCTGTCGCGGACCTTTTTTTTTTTTTTTTTTTTTTTTTTTTTTTACGTTTGGCTCGCCAAAATGACTCTGCTCTGCCTGATGGAAAACATAAGCAGAATCCAAGAGTGAATGCAGACAGTGCAGTATGGCGACCTACACTATGGCGGCCTAGTGATGCTACTGCATCTTTTAGTCCAGTCAACAAGTATGAAACTTGTTGACTAGACTAATTGGGCCTCCGGTCTCGCACTCACCAACGAAACACGACAGCACGAACGCTGTCATTTTACGTTGATTTTCTGTGCGAGGGTAGTACCGCCCCGGTCGAGCCGGCCCGTTCGTGCTGAAATCAGCGTGGCTCTACTACCTTCTACCTTTTTTGAATTTTTCAAGAGGACCAATTACATCATACATTATTTTCACTAATCTTTAACCATTTACGCAACACACTCAATGGAAGCACTCAGAAGAAATAAGTTTCCCCGTTTTTTTTAATATTTTTTCATTGATACTCCGCTCCTATTGGTTAACAGAACACATTTACTTATTGGTTGCAATGTGATGACATTTAGCTCATAGCCTTCCTCGATAAATAGGATATATAACGCTCAAAGATTTTTTCAAATCTGACCATTTTTTCAATTTTAATGCGTTCTTGAGATTAGCGCGTTAAAACAAACAAACTCTTCAGCTTTATTATATCAGTATTGATTGAATTTTATAACTGTTATTGTAATAGGTATATGTCACTGTCACTATTATTAGAATATCAATAGCTTGGCCAATCTCACACGCAGAGTGCAGCCTATATTGACATTGGCAGTAGTACCATCTATAGCCTCCAGAAATCCACTGGCTGGACATAAGCTTCTCCTTAATAAATTAAATTAAAAAGCTTTTTAAAAACAAGCTTTTACTGGAATGCCTCGAGACGAATGAAACGAGTTCATACTCAATGATTTTGCGACGTTTCTTTACCGAGTTTCTATGGCCACCTTCCAGCTCCAGCATGAGATCAGCTCCATGAATGCTTGCAAAATTTCAGTAAAATCAGTTGAAGATATCTGCTTCAAAATTGAGTTGCAAGATTCCACCCGAACATACAAGCATACATACATACTTGCAATGTACTTGCAATGGTGTGTATGTATGTTAATAAAAAGCTTGTAAAAAGAAGGATCGAGTAAAAAAAAAATTGTATTATTTTATTCTCTTTTTGGGGGTATATTACTCGATAACTTAACTAGATTTAGGCCCTGTTCAGTTACAGATAAGTTTCGGATAGCTTATCGGACAAATAATTTAACGTATCCTTTATATAAATTTCTTGTCCTGTCCTTTATATTAATTGACTATCAGTCCTTCGTTCAGCTGTAGACGGCGATTGGTTGATATCTGTCAGAAAAGCTACGTAAATATTTAATAGTAAAATTGTTATTTTCAATACCCCTTGCCCCAGCCCTTGATTTATATTTTCCTTAAAGACCGGTAGGCGACTAATACTCCTGATGTGCAGGCGTAATAGAAATATTGGTTTTAATTAATTTTAATCGTGAGTATTTATAATACCTACATACGAATTTAGAATACTAAAGAAAATTAGTTTTATGTAACTCTCAACGCATAGGTACATACATACATACCTACTTGTGTGTATGCGTTGTGAGTGAAATTCTTGGAACGAATTAATTCTATTATATTTATAAGTGTAATTTACTACAGTAAACCTTTGTAGGTTTAAGTATTACCTCACACCATTTGTGTTAGTTATTGTTATCAAAAGGCAGCTGCACTTACATGCCACCCATCCCTCAGATGAGATAGTTGCCCACTTAAAAAATGCATATATATAAGGCAACAATAGTGTCCGTTTCTAACTAGAGCAAGTTCGACAAGTCTATTTGTAGGGAATTCGTTTATTAAATAATAGCACTAGTATGTTGGCCTAGATATGTCTACTGCAATACTATATGACTGCATTAAATTGTGCGAACACGTAAGTAGGTAATTTAATAACTGGAAAATTACATTTGTTGTAAAAAATGAAAGGGCCTAGATACGTAGGATATGTACCTATCGTTCGATTCGTGGTATATCTATTTTTTTTTAATACTAACTACGCCTCGCGGTGTTACCCGCTTTTTATCAGATACAATTTATCCCAAAGGACCACTACTTTTTTATCAAGATAAAAGTACCATGTGTTAATCCACCGTGGACTAACAGTTACCTCTATATTTGTTTGATCATCATTTACAAAGCTTTTTGAACTTGCAGAAGTAACCATCATCAGGCAAACCCACACTCACTTTCGCCTTTGTAATATTTGTTGTGATTTCATTCCAGCTTTGTAATCGAGAGAGCTGCATGAAGAACGTCGGCTGGTATAACTTATAACGGTAGAATTTCATTGCCAACACCTAAATATATTTTACTAGCTTTTACACGCGGCTTCGCTCCCGCAGGCTTTCATCCCCTGATTTACTGCCTTAGGGGTGGAATTTCAATAATTCCTTTCTTAGTGCTCACTTACGTTATATAAAGAACCTACATGCAAAATTGCAGGATTCTAGCTTCAGCAGTTTGGGCTGTGCGTTGATCTCTGGGTATGTCAGTCAGTCAGTCACCTTACTCTTTTATATATATAGATCGATATAGACTAGCTTTTACACGCGGCTTCGTTCACGCAGACTTTCATCCCCTGATTTACCCCTTTAGGGGTGGAATTTCAAAAATTCCTTTCTTAGTGCTCACTTACGTTATATAAAGAACCTACATGCAAAATTTCAGGATTCTAGCTTCAGCGGTTTGGGCTGTGCGTTGATCTTGGTATGTCAGTCTGTCAGTCAGTCACCTTACTCTTTTATAAATATAGATTTAAAAAAAAAAACAAAAAAAAGAGCGTGAGTACATACATTACACATCCACAGATCGATACAAGAAGAATGTAAAGTCATTTGATTCGTCTATACCAATGACACAATATACTATAGACCGTCCCTCCCTTGGCCAATACTGTACGCCGTAAAAAGCTAGAAAAGTTCAACTAAATCTAGATGGCGCTCAAAATAAGCTCTAAAAAGCAGTTTAACAAAGTTTAACAGTATTTTATTGATGTGCTTCAATTCTAGTAACTATATTATTATTTTTCAAATATAAAACTTGCTTTGTATTGCTTGCTTTAAAAAAATGATTTTCAATTGCTTAACTAAAAGTTATCACCTATGTTTAGGAGATGTCGTTGCAATCGATTTAAATAAACTTGAAAATAATGACCTATTTACTACGCTAGATGTCACATTTATAAGTTATTTGGTTGAATCAGAGAAACAATGCACTCATGAATGGCAACATTGCAAAAATCGTTCATATCTTCCAGTAGTTAATACGGAACGGCAACGTCGCTTGAGCCGCGTACTCAGTTCAAAAATTTAATTAATATGAATGTTTATTTTAACCGACTTCAAAAAAAGAAGGTAGTTATCAATTCGACTGCATTTGATTTTTAACCGACTTCCAAAAAGGAGGAGGTTCTATGTTCCACTGTGTTTTTTTTATGTATGTTCACCGATTACTGCGTCAATTGTGGACCGATTTTGAAAATTCTTTTTGTATGCGAAAGGGTATGCTCTCGAGGTGGTCTCATTGTTACCATATCAGGAACTGATGATGGGATCCCAGGGAAATCGAGGGAAACCCTCATTTTTTTAGGCACATATTATGTTTTCGTATATTTTCTGAAGTTAACCCGGTATTTGCGTCTGGTAGTCATCATTTTATGATGATGAGCTGATGGTGTAAGGTACAACTCCTTAACGGTTAGGAGTTGGAGGATAAATCTTTAAATATCATATGTATGTATGTTACCTTTAGTCGTATTCTTTCAAATTATTTAGGTAAGCTGATGATCGAAGGTACAACTCCTCAACGGTTAGGAGTTGGAGGATAATTCTTTCAATTTCATACGTATCTATAGACCTTTAGTCGTATACTTTCAAGTTATTTAGGTGAGCTGATGATAGAAGGTTAAACTCTTCAACAGTTAGGGATAAGATGATGATTTTAATATTACACGTACGTATATACCTTAAGTTGTATTCTTTCAGTTATTCATATGGATCGTTTTATTGAGTAGACATCCACTAAGGAAGGTATTTTGGAATTTCTACCCCTAAGGGGGTGAAATACGGGTTGAAAGTGTGGACGGAAGTCCGTCATTTTTAAGTTAGAAACATGAAACTTTAACTTTGGGCTACTGATTAAAAATGAGTAGATACGTATTTAACCGTTTCTGGATATTATTTTACTTGGTTACGCGCGACGCGACGTAATATGACCCCTGCCTCTGGTAATACCACGGCCTCACAGAAAACCGATGTGAAAAAGTGCTTGCGCTGTGTTTCACCGAGTGAGTGAGGATACCGGAGGCTCATACCACAACCTCTCCCCCCCTCCCACTCCACTATGCCCCAAAGGCCGGTAACGCATTTGTCAAATTATTTTAGAAATAATCAAACTTTACAAAATCACTACATAGTATAAAACAAAGTCGCTTTCTCTGTCCCTATGTCCCTTTGTTTGCTTAAATCTTTAAAACTACGCAACGGATTTTGATGCGGGTTTCTTTAATAGATAGAGTGATTCAAGAGGAAGGTTTTTATGTATAATAAATGCATAATATAGTATGGAACACAGTTAATTTTCGAGGTTTCTAATGTGATGTAGCAAATAAACACATTTTTTTGCGCTTACATTGCAAACGCTGGTTGCACCCCACGAGATAGATCAAAATAATGTACTACAGTATTGTACACCTTATAAAGTACTACAAAAAAATCTGCGACAGTATATATCTATCTCTTAGGGATAACCCACAACAACCATTTTTTATTCCTTTCTTTTTACGAGAAATAATGGCTTATTTACGAAGTGATTTTAAGCAATACAGAATTAATCCTTATACAATTAAGTAAATTAAATACATTGTGCATTTAATATAAATTAAAATGACCCTTTACAGTATCTAATTTAAATGAATATATTAGAAGATATTACAGATTTAAAATGCACGAATCGTGTCGTCGGCGGGGGCTATCAGAAATCCACCCGTGCGAAGCCGGGGCGGGTCGCTTGTATACTATAAAACAATATATTATTTTCTGTAAATAAATGCAAAAAGTCAACAACACGCGTGGTATTCCCAGGCGGTCATCTATCCAATTACTAACCACGCTCGATGTGGCTTAACTTCGGTGATCGGACGAGAACCGGTGCATTCAACATGGTATGGACGTTAGCAATCAGTTTGTTATATTTAACCTTGAGTATCCAGCACTATGACGTCAACTCAATGTTAAGTATCGCTACAACTTTTGGCGCGAAAAGCGCGTTAGGGAACTTCGTTCCAAAAACATTTCTGATTGTTTTATTAATAACTAGGTTTCGCCTGCGACTTCGTTCGCATTTAATAAAAAGTATCCTATGTTACTTCTAATACCTCTACAAGAATATGTGTTTCATGATGATCAGATTGATCAGCTAAGTAGTTTTCGCCGGAAAGCGTAAGAAAGGAACTTACGTTCGCATTTTTAACATTAGGATTATTGATAAGACACAAACCGAACGAAAATCCTTAATTACACCTTATTGTCATCTACAGTTGTTAATTAATATGTGCAAGCAATTCTCGACATTATCAACTCATAATTATCAAATTTTTTATTTGCATACATTCACGATCAACAACATTTATAAACGCCAAAAACTGTTTTAGACATGTGTCATTAAGGACGGGAATTGCAACTGCAACATGCAACTGTATTTTATTAATTCATCAATTTTTATTTTGTTTTTTAAATCCATTAAAAAAATAAAATGTCAGTCCTTAGTTCCTTACCTATGTCAATTGAGAAACATACATACAAAGTTTAAAGTGAATCCATTGAAAATAAAAAAAGTTTCAAACAATTAATAAAAAAAAAAGATTGTAAAGAGAAAAGCGGTTATTTTAAAATTAAAAACAGACATTTCAATTTTATTTATTTGTGTAGATCTCTCTGACGATAAAATATTACATAAATTATGTAGGTACTAAGATAATTAATTATTTAAAAAACGACATCTAGTGGTACATTTCGCAATAATACAATGACAATAAACTTGACAGTTGACTGTTGGGTTCGTATTGGTGTTGGGGGGAAAATATCGTTGTAATTCACGATTTGATGCACTTAGTGACATCTAGGGAACATTAAGCTTACTATAAATCCGCGTACAGGTCTCGCCTAGTAGAGTGTTGGTCTAGTATATATTTCGTCAGTGGTCTATACCAAATTGTTAAAAAGCATACTGCAGTTATGTGGCTATTGCAACACCCTGTGTTTAAAATAAAGCTAACTGTGCCTAAGCACCTAGCATTACATTTGAACACGTGTGGCATTATTGTTACACAGGGTGTGGTCGGACTTGTCTTTTATTCATTAACAGTGATCTATATGACCTAAACCCGTCAGTCAACGCAGCTGTTAGGTATAGGTATTTTCTGCCCACCGCTTGACAAGATCAATTGGAATAATATAAAGTAAGTTTCTTGGGTATGTCTTTTATACAATTTTAAAGAAATCATCGAAAATAATATATTAGATGAACAAAAAAGGAAAACTGTAGACTATTTCAAGCATCATAATTGTATTCTTAAGGGTTATGCTTTCTTATGCTCGGAGTTTCTTTGAGTGATTGACTCAGGGATGAGGCGATCCACAGACGAACCAAGGTCACCGACATTACCCGGTTAATTGCCAGACAAAAGTGACAGTGGACGTTGAAAAGTGGCGACCACGAACTGGAAGACGGACTTACAGGGCCCAGGGGTGTAAGATGACCTGGTGAAGATCGCGGGAAACCGTGGGATGCGGCCAGCACAGTACCGATTATTGTGGGGCGCCTTAGGGAAAGTCTATGTCCAGCTGTGGACTTATTTCGGCTGAGATGGTGATGATGATGCTTTCCTTAAGTGGCTTATTGGTTTAAGTGGTCACCTCGCTGGTTCCTATTGTGTTTCGTTGTGAGTTCGATTCCACATAGGACAACACTTTGTGAAATCCACAAATTGTTATTTGGAGTCTGGGTGTTCTTTGTGTCCGTTTCGTTTTTGTAAAGTCCCCCGGGACACATCATGTTTTCCAAGTATGAGAGTAGTCATGTTTTTGTGATATAAAAACCCTACTTTGTTAAACTGATTCAGAAAATTATTAAAAACTGATTTGTTAACCGAAAAGAACATTATCGAACTGTTTGTATTTAACATTTTTATTGTTTTGTCACCGGTACAACAAACTACGCCCTGCGATGTTCAACCCTCCTGCCCAGCGTGAAGATTATGGGCAACACCCTCCATACGTCAGCAACGGAGAGGCTTATGTCCAGCAGTGGACTGCGGTAGGCTGATGATGATTGTTTTTTCAGTCTATACTCTTTTCTTTTTTTTAATACTAGGGATATATTCCGTGTCATGGAGACTTTGGAAAATACATAATACGTACACAAAGAACACCCAAACTCAGAATAACAATATGTGGATCACACAAAATATTGTTTCATGTGGGAATCGAACCCACAACACTCCGCACAATGGGGATAATGTGCGATGAGATGTCCGCTTAAACAACGGCAACATACGCATACCTAAGTATTTCTATGATCCATAAATATAGGATATCAAGAGCAATGGCCTTGTATTTCCTACCTGGGTTTCATTTAAAAAATAATTAATGTACTATTCTTTTTTTTTAAGGGACTTTTACCCTATTAGAGTACGCCAGTCCCAGAAGGCCTTAGCTTAAACAAGTATCAATTTAAATATTATATGCTAGATTGTCCAGCCAAGTCTCACATATTGCAGCGATGTGTATTTTTTCCCCTATTAAGAAGCAGTTCAAAATCAGCGAATTATGTACGATTCTGGTATAGCGACTCTACTCTGCCTGATGGAAAGCATGAGCAGAATACAAGATGAGTGGACACCATACTCAATGCAAATGCAGATAATACAACAATGCAGCATGGTGACCCACACTACATCGGCCTATTGAGATGCTTCTGTATCATTGGGCCTAAGTATTCCTAATCATCTAGGTTGTAATCACACTAGAGCGGGGTTAATATAAGTTCCTTAAAAATATGTATAATAAAGTAGGTAACTAATATATTTTTCCACACCATAGCAAGGAGAGCAAATTAACAAACCATAACGATTTCTAGGCAACAATTACATTCGTCACGCTGTCCCCACGGGACAAGCCAAGTGCATCGTTTACTAGCTAACCGTAATGCAGTTCTGTTTATACTTTACAAAGAAACATCCGCTAGTGTTGCGTATTGAACACAGACATGTGTTCAGTTGGAAAACACGTCCTTCTACTTGTTTATACAATAACAATAATTAACAGTGAACGTTGGTACTCAGCAACAATCTTTGAAAGAAGAGATTCAGACATCATTTCGTCGAATCAACCCACACAAAACACGGAGCAACAATTCACACCTTTAATTTTAATAAACTCTAAGGAAAAGAATAACGAACATGACAATTTAAGCCCCGCAATTTACTCAATTGAAGCGCAACCAATTCAAAACTCATCATGGACTAACGCTGTTCTGCCTGTTGTAATACGGCTAAACAACACAATAGAGAACCTGAATGTGTTAAAAAAAGTACCACCAAAAAGGAAGCACATCCGTGCAAGGTGCCCCAGTATTAAATCAAAAGAAACGAAAAAGCAGATCTCCAAACAAAAGTCTAAAACGAGGTTTTTAGAAGTGTTCCAAGTTCTAGAGTTTGATCATGTCCCCTGTACGTCCAACAGTGGCTTGGAAGGGAAGTGTCTACCCGAATCTGAATGTGTTGATGCAGGAGGAAATACAATGGGGACTTGTGCTGATGGGTATGGTACTTGCTGCGTTAGTAAGTATATTTAATAACAATTTATAACGTTCTGTTATCATTAAAAAATATAATATACTAGCTGACCCACGCAACGTCGTTTGCGTCTCCTATTGTCCGAAGTGTAATAGTTGCCCCCCGTTTTTGAAACATTCTTCATTGGTACTCCGCTCCTATTGGTCATAGCGTGATGATATAGATAAACTCGATAAACTTCCTCGATGAACGGGCTATCTAACACTGAAAGAACTTTTTCAAATTGGACCAGTAGTTCCTGAGATTAGCGCGTTCAAACAAACATAAACTCTTCAGCTTTATATATTAGTATAGATGACCCACGCAACGACGTTTGCGTCTCCTATTGCCCGTAGCTTAATAATTTCCCCCCGTTTTTGAAACATTCTTCATTGGTACTCCGCTCCTATTGGTCATAGCTTGATGATATAGATAAACTCGATAAACTTCCTCGATAGCGGGCTATCTAACACTGAAATAACTTTTTCAAATTGGACCAGCGGTTCCTGTTTTTTTTTTTTTTTTTTTTTTTTTTTTTTTTTTTTTTTTTTATGTTTGGCCCGCCGGTATGATGGAAAGCATAAGCAGAATCCAAGAGTGGTGGTCACCATGCTCACTGCGAAATACAGACAATGCAGATTAGCGCGTTCAAACAAACAAAAACTCTTCAGCTTTATATATTAGTATAGATGTATTTATTATACTCTTCTAAGATCTAATACTCATAATCAACAACACATTTATTTGGATAAAGACTAATATTAGGTATTATGTTGATAAAAACTCTTTGGCAAATAACTCAATAATAGGTACCAACTCTTAGCGTCTTAAACTCGTGATAACTCTAAACGAAATGTCCGAATGGGATGAAACAAAAAGTATTTTACTTCTACATAAATACCCTTGATAACATAATGCTTTATTTAGATAAGGATTAATATTACGATACACATTTAAAGTAGTTTCTTTCTTCAGACGATTTAATAATTATTTTGAACACAAAAGCGGTTATTGTGACTAAACCATGATAGTTAGATAAATACTCTCGCGGACTTTTTTGTAGATCTTAATGGGACCTACACAACCGTAATACATTATTTTGTTCTATTGTCAATACTTTTTGCAGCGCACGCAAAAATAGGTTTTCGATTTCACACCTTGGGTTACAAAATCGCAATTTTCTTACGAATCCCTATTTTTTATGAAAATAAAATATAGCCTATAGCCTTCCTCGATAGATGGACTATCCAACACTGAAAGAATTTTTCAAATCGGACCAGTAGATCCTGAGATTAGCGCGTTCTAACAAACAAACAAACAAACAAACTCTGCAGCTTTATAATATTAGTATAGACTAGCTGTTGCCCGCGGCTCCGCCCGCGTGTATATCGATTATCGCGGCAAATAGTAGCCTATGTGTTATTCTGATGTATAAGCTATATTACTGTAAAGTTTCAACCAAATCCGTTCAGTAGTTTTTGCGTGAATGAGTAACAAACATACACACAAACTTTCGCCTTTATATATTAGTGTGAAGTGTGATGTGATGATACAAGAGCTTATCAGATTGATTTATCCTAATTTAGGGGTTCATTAAGCGATATATTTTGAAATTTAGTAATACCTCGCCTACATGTACATGTGTGTTTGTTTTGCTCCTGCACCATAAAAATAAAAGAATTGTACTTAGAATTTTTTGCAGCTCAATTTAAATGCGACGCCCGCTCTGCAGCACAAACAGGATGGTTCACTAATCCAGGCTTTCCTTTACCAAGCACTGAAAGACTCTCTTGTGACATCGCTTTAGACAAATCATCAGAGGATATCACACAGATCCGTTTGGATTTCAACATTTTTGAGGTAAATACAGTGCGTATACCTAAAAATTGTTTTTTTTTTTATATTTAAAACATACATACATTTATATTTAAAACTAGCTGTTGCCCGCGGATCCGCTCGCGTTTATGTCGGTTATCGCGGCAAATAGTAACCTATGTGTTATTCTGATGTATAAGCTATTGTAAAGTTTCATCCAGATCCGTTCAGTGGTTTTTGCGTTATGAAGTAACAAACATACACATAAACAAACTATCGCCTTTATAATATTAGTGTGACAATATCTAAACGGATAATAATTGATACGCCTTTTTTGTTCATTACATCTAGTATATTTTTATATAGCTAATGATATAAAAATTTCCGATATATAACCAGACATACAAATTTTTTGGACATACTCCGAAACTTTATACTCTCGATTGTCGGCACTTGATGGAACTTGTTGTATTAAACTCACGGTTTCGCCCTATGGCTTTATCAAAGGTTACTAACATTTGATAAGTACTAGTGAGTTTAATTTGAGAATGAATCCGAAACAAATATTTGCAAAACAAACATTTGGCTCGCCCGGGAATCGAACCCGAGACCTCAAGCACAGCAGTCGCATCCGCAACACTGCACCACCGAAGCAGGCAATACTTTTAACTTTTGCATGTTTTTTTTGTTTAGTTACTGCCACCTGTTAATGGAGTATGCCAAGATGATCAATTTATTGTATCAGGACAAAATGTTAACAACGTGATACCAATCCTTTGTGGTATTAATACTGGGCAACACGGTGAGTACCTCCCTTTACCTTTCAATTACCTTAAAGGTACCTTTAAGGTACCTTTCAATTTATTCTTGCGTTTTGATTTCATTTCGAGCTACGACGTATTTAAGTATCTAGGTAGTACCTACCAGGTACCTACAGCCACGCTAATTTCAGCAGGAACGGGCCGGCTCGACTGGGGCGCGGCGGCGGCGGTACTACCCTCACACAGAAGATCAACGTAAAATGACCGCGTTCGTGCTGTCGTGTTACGTTTGTGAGTG
Organism: Diaphora mendica; assembly: GCA_949125395.1. Lineage (NCBI taxonomy): Eukaryota > Metazoa > Arthropoda > Insecta > Lepidoptera > Erebidae > Diaphora > Diaphora mendica. Next base: position 31,219,961 of record OX421311.1, read on the forward strand.
CGAGACCGGGCGGAGGCACAATGATGCAGAAGCTTCACTAGGCCGCCATGGTGTGGGTCACCCACCATGCTGCATTGTCTGCATTCACAATGAGTATGGTGTCCACCACTCTTAGATTCTGCTTATGCTTTCCATCAGGCAGGCAGAGTAGAGTCATTTTGGCAGGGCCATACATAAAAAAAAATGTACTTAGATAATTCGATGTATTACCTACCATTTTAAGCGAACATCTACTACCTACTTTTCTAGTTATCCATACTATACCATTATTATAAAATCGAAAGTATCTCTGTCTGTTAACCTTTTACGGCTAAACCGTTGCACTGATTTTAATGTTGGGCATGGTGATACTTTGAGTTTTTGGGAAGGACATAGGCTACTCTTTAAAGGCGCGTCTCCACCAAAATTTTTGTTTCCATTGTGTCTACTCCGAGTCGCCAACAATTTGAAGAACATAATGTTTTTCAAATTGTTGGCGTCTTCGACGTTGACGCTTAGTTCGAATGTTTTAAACATTCGAACTAAGCGTCACCATAGAGCCATATTAGATATTTGCAACAAGCGTATTGTTTTGACGTTTACCGCCAAAAACGGAAACACTGTTCTCAACATTTGTTGACAATTTTTGTTGCCAACACAAGGAAATTACAGAAACTTTTGTCACCAACACGTGTTGACAACACAAAAATTTACAACTTTTGTTCGGGGGAGACCCGGCTTAACGCGATAACCAACATACACGTGGGCGGAGCCACGGGCAAAACCTGGGATTGTACACTATTTTTCGCACTATCTTAAAATTCTTACTTTACACTATATTTTGAATTAAATTCTTACGTAACTACTATAATATATTAAATAAAATTTATCGCCGTCAGCAACTTATTAGTGTGAGAATAATACCTGAAAGACACCGACCAAAACACAAACATCTTTGCAACTTCTGCCCGCTTCCTCTTCCTCATTAGCGTAGTTATTTACTTTGTCATTCATAATCTTTTGTTATCTTTCGCTCTTTGTTTTTAAATTAAAGGCAAATGTAGATTATATTCTTTTCATATATCCTTCAAGAATGAAAGTATGTATCTCCAAGACAAGTTTTACTAAAATCAGTGCAGCAGTCTAGCCGTGAAAGCGCAACAGACAAACAGACAGACAAGTTAAGAAAACGTTTACCTACCTATTAGGTATTTATCACGATCTATTTAGACGCATATCTATTTAATATTTATATGCAATGTGAACAGTCTTATCCTTACACGTAAGTAGTTAACTAATTTAATTAATTGCAGTCAGACTTTTTTCATTTCATTACAGTTTATATTGAAGTTGGTGATACAAAGGGTCCCATTTCTCTCGCATTTCAAACAGCTACTTTAGAAAGCAGGCTGTTTTCCATCAAGGTAAATTATTTTTATAACTTTTATGCTCATACATATCTAGTTACCTATTTAGATATATCGTTATGTGTATCATTTATATTTGATTATTTTTACTGTTAAAGGTGACACAGTTGACGTCATCCGACGACATGGCAGCACCTTCAGGCTGCCTTCAATATTTCAAAGCGGCACAAGGATATCTAGAATCATTCAACTATCGTGATAAATCTGACATAGGAATGACTAGATATGCTTCTTACTTGGTAAGAAAACAATCTGTTTAAAAGGATAATATAGAAAACTATTATCAACAAATGTATGGTTATCGATTATATGTTGATGTTTATCTTCTATTGTAGAAGAACTATGAGAAAGATGAAAGTGGACCAGTTTGAAGAAAACCGGTTTTAGTTCTGGATGCTGTAATTAATTCTCTTGTTTTACCCGAGTGGGTTTGGGAGCCCAAACCCCCAAGAAGATTAGGGCTCCTCTCTCATTCTGGGGAGAGGTAGGGCTCAAATATTGATGATCATTGATGATCCGTCTACTCCTTTGCACCCTATTCCAGAAAAAACAACGAATATTCATTGCGAATAATTTCGTGTCACTGATGATAGCGACTAGTAGATTAGTTTAGATACCAATCTAAACTAATTCGCCTTTTTAGTAAGTAGGTAGCTTTTCGATCAATTAACGATACCTATTAGATGTTTTTTCCTTAAAATTATTGCCAAAACCTTGCTAAGGACAGGCATAATATATGTCCAGTCCAGCAGTGAACTTTCAAAGGCTGTTGATGTCGTTGATGATGATAATCCCATTAGGTATAGGTACATTTGCGTTTCAACATAGTAAAGAACTAACCCACCTATATTTATTACAAGCTCATTAATAAATTATAGTAAGAGATCAAGGAGGTCAAAATGCTAAACAATACTTATCATTTCAGAACAATCTTAATTATGCCATATGTATCGAGCGCGCGCCTGAGTCTTGTAGTGTCACTTACACCAATGCTGATGACATTATGCAGATAGTTAACTACGACACAGGTAAATACATGGAATGTTAGAATAAATGGTTTTTTACCTACTTTAACAAAAAAAAAACTAACCCGAATACGACTTCAAACAGATTCTAGGTACCTAGCACACATTATAATACTACTATTTAAATGAATAAAGAATTAGGTATAGGCAATTTATGAAGAACCAGTTTATTTTACGCTTTTAAGTGTTTTTTTGGCAGAGAGTTTTCGTTGCATGTTTTTTGGAAGTCGGTTTTTTTTTATAAAAAGTTTTTATTTTTCAGTTTTTAGTGCAAACAATCGTAGGTAAGTAGTAAGTTGAACTATTTCATCAAATTTCATCATCAAGAATACAAATTAAGGTCTATACGTACGTGTAATATTAAAATCATCCTCTAATCCCTAACTGTTAAAGAGAGTTTAACCTTCTATCATCAGCTCACCTAAATAACTTGAAAGTATATGACTGAAGGTCTTTAGATACGTATGAAATTGAAAGAATTATCCTCCAACTTCTAACCGTTGAGGAGTTGTACCTTCCACCTTCCATCATCAGCTTACCTAAATAATTTGAAAGAATACGACTAAAGGTAACATATATACATATGATATTTAAAGATTTATCCTCCAACTCTTAACCGTTAAGGAGTTGTACCTTACATCATCAGCTCATCATCATAAAATTATGACTACCAGACGCAAATACTAGTGTTACTTCAGAAAATATACGAAAAACATAGTATGTGCCTATAAAAAATGAGGGTTTCTCTCGATTTCCCTGGGATCCCATCATCAGATCCTGATATGGTGGCAATGGCAATATTCGCCAACTATTCGGTATTCGGCCACTTTTTTTCGCTATTCGGTATTCGGCCGAATAGTTTACTATATTCGGCCGAATACCGAATAGCGAAATCATGAATGCCTATAGCAAATCATGAAAAAAAAAAACTCAAAATATTACTCACAAAGATGTTTATTTAACAATAAAAACAATTTTTTCAGCATTTGTAGATAACAGACGAGTGCGTTTTTCCTCATAAATTATTTCTGCTTCTAAAAACAGCCGCTCACTATATACACTGCTACCAGAAGATGATAAATAAATCTGAGCAAATTGTGTAAGGGTTGGATATTGTTTTGCGTTTGCTGACCACCACTTGTAAGGGTCTGCTGTACGATCTAAGCGAACAGATGCCATATGTCGTAACTAGTTGTGACTTGTCATCCACGGAAAGTACTAAGTGTTGCCGAATATTCGGCGCTTCGGCCAAGAGCCTCGCCGAATATTCGGTATTCGGCCAAATAACTATTCGTGGCATCTCTAGTAAAAACTTTTGATAAAATTTATATAGCCTATGTCACCCAGGTCGTTATAACGAATCTATTTACATCTCATTTATTAAAATCTGGTAAGTAATTCAGAGGCTACGGTGAAAAATACATAGACTGCAAAAAATATTAATTAGTTTAATTACCCTTCCTTTTGGCTTCGCCGTAGTCGGATTAAAAGCTGCCCTCAATACATGTCAATAATTATTTTTTTGACATTTAATAAAGTATAATGAATGCAGAACACTATAATAGCGAATGGTAAGAATTAAAGGTCGCTGTACGTAAATAATTGGTGTGCGTGTGAACTGAGGGACCATAGTGATATTTTTGTTTGAAATTTTTATAAGATTTAGTAGTAGGCTCAAAACAATTGTAGAACAAATATGAGAATTTGTAAAAATATATGTTAAAAACTACAGCCCTTTAAGTGTGGTCCCTCAATCCTCACATACCATCAGCCAGATCTCGGCAAGTATGTAAAAAAATAAGGTATTGTGACTGCAGACATTTAGAAGAGAATTTGTAAAGATATATACTAAATAACTGAGCACAAATCATCAACGATTAAAAAAATACAACGACTACACTGTGGTCCCTCAGTCCACACACGAAAGATTTTGTTATACTGAATATTATCACATCAACGGAATAAAATCTTTATTTTCTTACATAATGTTTTAGAACAAGTCTTATAGCAATTTGTAAAAAAGAAATTAAAAAAAAATACCGACGCACTTTGAAGATATTTATAATTAAAGCTGGTCCCTCAATCCTCACGTTCTCAAACATACTTGCATGTCTAGCTGCTAGACGACTAAAGTATCACAAAGTGTAGTGTATTAAACTTTTTGTAAAAAGTTTCTACAAAATAATAGGTATGTTTAATTGTGTGTATCTTACCTCTAAAATGAGATTATAGCATTTCAGTGATCCTATGAACAGATATACGAGTAGTGTGACCACACAATGAAAAAAAATGTAGACTACCAATATAATTTTTTTGTAATAGTCGAAACCCAAGGTTGTACGGTAGATTTAGTGTTATGTTACATTACGTATCTTTACAAAGCATGAAATAAAGTAGCTTTTAGACACTTATCACCATTTAGGCTATGTTTCAAGGAAGCTTTATGTACTTATAATATCCCAGTATTTTACAAACCATTATGGTAACGTAGTGGTATTATTTATACAGCTCAGTTTTATACGTTTAATTAACACATAAAATTGAACATTTAAAAACACAGGATTACAGAATCCTTTGTACGTACTACGTTACCATAGTGGTTTGTAAAATACTGGGATATTATAAGTACATAAAGCTTCCTTGAAACATAGCCTAAATGGTGATAAGCGACTAAAAGCTACTTTATTTCATGCTTTGTAAAGATACGTAATGTAATATAACACTAAATCAACCGCACAACCTTGGGTTTCAACTATTACAATAAAAATTATATTGGTAGTCTACATTTTTTTTCATTGTGTGGTCACACTACTCGTATATCTGTTCATAGGATCACTGAAATGCTATAATCTCATTTTAGAGGCAAGATACACACAATTAAAGATACCTATTATTTTGTAGAAACTTTTTACAAAAAGTTTAATACTCTACACTTTGTGATACTTTAGTCGTCTAGCAGCTAGACATGCAAGTATGTTTGAGAACGTGAGGATTGAGGGACCAGCTTTAATTATAAATATCTTCAAAGTGCGTCGGTATTTTTTTTTAATTTCTTTTTTACAAATTGCTATAAGACTTGTTCTAAAACATTATGTAAGAAAATAAAGATTTTATTCCGTTGATGTGATAATATTCAGTATAACAAAATCTTTCGTGTGTGGACTGAGGGACCACAGTGTAGTCGTTGTATTTTTTTAATCGTTGATGATTTGTGCTCAGTTATTTAGTATATATCTTTACAAATTCTCTACTAAATGTCTGCAGTCACAATACCTTATTTTTTTACATACTTGCCGAGATACGGCTGATGGTACGTGAGGATTGAGGGACCACACTTAAAGGGCTGTAGTTTTTAATATATCTTTTTACAAATTCTCATATTTGTTCTACAATTGTTTTGAGCCTACTACTAAATCTTATAAAAAATTCAAACAAAAATATCACTATGGTCCCTCAGTTCACACGCACACAATAATTGCTAGTTGCTACTAACATATCAGAGACTAATATTTTCTAAGTGTCTACTAAACATATTCGGTAGGTAAGGCAATGAACATTTTGGCTTTAATATCTAATTAAGCGAATTTTTAATTAAGAATTGTTTTAAAAAAAGGTAGAAGGTTATATATGTACGTCAAGCAAAGTCAAATTAAAAAAATATTTATTTCGTACTAGATGGACTGCCTTTAACACCACCGGGGCAAGCTGGAGTGGAAATTCTAAATTGTCCATACGACTGGTTGCTGTTAGCAGCTACGCGTCTCTGCGGTGATCGACTCAACGACGGTTCAGTCTTTGAAGATTTCACTATAAATGCACCCATTACAGGTAGGTATTTCTTTTCTACGTCATTAGTACCTATAGGTAGTGTTAGACAGCTGTCGTATAATTTGGTACAGGTTTGGTTGAACGTGCTAATCTGAAGAAGAACTGGTCTCATTTGAAAAATTATTTCAGTGTTAAGCCGAGACTGTTGACATCACGTGTTGGTGACAAAAGTTTCTTTAAAACCGAGTCTCCACTGAACAAAAGTTGGCAACAATCGTGTTGTCAACCTTTTATGGTGTTGTCAAATTTCGGTGGAGGCGCGCCCTTAGAGATAGCCTAGTTATCAAGGAAGGCTGTATATCATCAACTTACATCGTGGGAGAGCCTCGCTTCGGCATGAATGGGTCGGCTCGACCGGAGTGATACCACGGCCTCACAGTGAGTGAGGATACCGGAGGCCAATACCCCAACTCCATCCCGATCTCCCCCCCCCCCCCCTCATCCCCCAAAGGCCGGCAACGCACTTGTGACGACTCTGGTGTTGCAAGTGTACATGGGCGGCGGTAATCGCTTACCATCAGGCGATACGTCTGCTCGTTTGCCCGCCTATTACATATAAAAAAAACTTCTTCATGGAAAGCAAATTTGTTCACGCTGATAGCATCACACTACGGGCAATAAGAAACGCAGGCCAGGGTTGCGTGGTTCAGCTGGTACACATTGTTCATGACTGTAGTCTCGAAGGCATATGCAGAGGCGGCTTATACACCTTCACTTTGCCATAATTCCTATAGGTAGGTATAGGAGGCTCTGGTGTTGCAAGTGTCCATGGGCGGCGGTAATCGCTTACCATCAGGCGATACGTCTGCTCGTTTGCCCGCCTATTACATTTAAAAAAAACTTCTTCATGGAAAGCAAATTTGTTCACGCTGATAGCATCACACTACGGGCAATAAGAAACGCAGGCCAGGGTTGCGTGGTTCAGCTGGTACACATTGTTCATGACTGTAGTCTCGAAGTCATATGCAGAGGCGGCTTATACACCTGCACTTTGCCATAATTCCTAAAGGTAGGTATAGGAGGCTCGCTCGCCAGTCCCTCAGGGTACTGTGGCGACTTAAGCCTTCATGGTGCAGATATACGACCTGCACGTCACAATACTGGCAGGTGGAAAGTCCTGTTCGAAATGAATATTCTTTATTTTGAATTGTATAATTTAAAATGTTGATTTTCAAAATGAAGATAGAAGAAATAGAAGATTGGTGTAAGGGGTCGCCGAGTCAAGACCTCCTGACAGTGAAATAAAATTGTATTACGATATTGTAAAATAGCTATCATAAAGTAAAAACCGTAGGTACTAAGCGCGTGGTCGTGTTATTATTTCCCGAAATTCAGGTGCCTGATCCTCTGAAGCTACACTAAACCCCCACAGTACCTACCTGTAACACTGATAGCCTATAATTGACTGCCTCGGTGGCGCAGCACTAGCGTAAGTGACTGCTGTGCTCGAGGTCTCGGGTTCGATTCCCGAGTCAGACCAAACTTTTTTAGGATCTGCAAATTTTTGTTTTGGAGTTTGGGTATTTTCTATGTAGATATATTGTGTATGTATTACAAAAAAAAAGTATAATATGTATTTATATCAGTTGTCTAGTACCCATAACACAAGCTATGCTTGGGACAAGATGGCGCTGTGTGTTAAGCCGAGACTCCACAGAACAAAAGTTGCCAATTTTGTGTTGTCAACACGTGTTAATGACAAAGGTTTCTGTAATTTCCTTGTGTTGGCAACAAAAATTGTCAACAAATTTTGGGAACCGTGTTTCTGTTTTTGGCGGTAAACATCAAAGAATACGCTTGTTGCAGTTATTTATTGGCTCTGTGGAGACGCTTAGTTCGAATGTTTTTCAAATTGTTGGCGACTCGGTGTAGACACAATGGAAACAAAAGTTGGCAATTTTCTGAAGAGTTAAGTACCTACAGTTGGAAACACTGAAATTGCCAAAAATTTTGGTGGATACGCGCCTTTAGTTTGCCCCAAACATTTATTATTATTATAATGGGAATACAGCTGTATCGGAAACTAGCTGTTCCACGCAACCGCGTCTGCGTTATGTATGTTGTCATCATCATCAGCCTATTATCGTCCACTGCTGGATATAGGTCTCTCCCATTGCACGCCACATTGATTAATATGAAGCCAAAATGATGTTATATAGCGTGAACTTACCGTTTACCATGAAAAGAAGTTATACTGAGCCAACCTTAAAAGATCAGATAGGTATGATAATATATGGTGCTAAAGTATGGCGAAAATTTAACCATTTACGCATCGCACGCAATAGAAGCACTCAAAATTAATTATTTTCCTTCGATTTCGCAACATTTTCATTGATACTCTGGTCTTTTTATCGTAGAATGTTGACATATAGCCTTCCTCAAATAATTATAATTCTATCTAAAACTGAAATATTGTTTTAAATCTGACCAGCAATTTCCGAGATTAGCTCCGTGGAAAAATTGATATTCAGGTAAAACCGGTTGAAAAAAATAATCTTGGGAATAACAAATTTTAGGAAGATGATGTTCTGCACTGGAACTAATATTTATTCCATTGCCATGGTAATACTCATTAAACGATCTCGTTAATGCTATGCTCCTATGAATACGAATAGGTACTTATAAAAATTTTCACTAATAAAGATTCCGTCTGAATGCACGGTTGGCCTAGTGGTTTAAATGGTCGCCACGTAGCTTTCTACTGTGCCGAGTGTTGTGGGCTCGAATCCTACATTTAAAAAAAACATATACGGTCGAATTAAGAACCTCCTCCTTTTTTGAAGTCGGTTAAAAATAAGGTTGTTTGAGTTGAAATATTATCTGTAAAGGTAATTTTTTATTCTGTCCAATATTTTTTAAAATCATTTCGTCGGATGATTGACCTCATAGTGTCTTAAAGAAACTATTCTGTTACAATAACTAAAATATTGCTCCATTATGTTTCAGATAATAACGCAGGGCCCATCATCGTGCGGTTCAGATCAGACGAAGCATATGTAGGTTATGGCTTCAAATTGTTTTATCAACAGAATTCATGTAGCATTTTGAAATTATAGGCAAACTATATTTTTCACATAATTATATTTATCCTTTTATAAAATACTGTATTTGCATATACTTAATTAATGTACTTAATACATGACACCGAGCTTTTATTAAAAACTTTAAATTTGACTTAGTCAGGAATGTTGCTATATAAAAAATAAACATAAAAGTCGTGTGGTGTCGTGGGAGACCAGATAGAAATGAAGTTCCTTATCATAAACATATTTAGTTAAAGTTCTATTCAAGGTATAAAGAAAATAATTATTCGGGTACCTATACTTTTTTTTTATCTAATAAAATAAACAAGGAGGCGATTACCATCGCAGAGAATTGAAGTGAAAGATATCTATAGAATACAATTTTAAACAATTTTTCAACTTACAGATTATATAAAATAATATTAGACATAGAAAACATCCAAACTCCCAAAAAACAAATATTTGAAGATCAAAAAAAAAAATTGATCCTACACGGGATTCGAACCCGAGACCTCACATCATTCTCATACGCTACCATTTTGACACCAAGGCGTCAATCTTACGTTGTGGACGTTTTTTGCCGGCTAGGGTACTCCTCCGCAACGCCCCATAAGGAACTTCGTTCCAAAAACAAATAATAATAATATGTTGTGGCAAAGCTTGTTTCATTCTTACATGATACATATTTGAGATCCTACAAGTATAAAAATTGGTTGTCTGTAAAGTCGGTTTACGGACTATAGTTTAACGTGACAACGTCATAACAAAACATTGATGAAATGATGAGAGATAGATGCGGCGCAAGCTCTCTCATACAACGTACAATGAGCGTAACTGGACAATGATTCATCCTTTTTCGTGCATGCAGCCGGCGTTCATCAATTTATTAGACGTTGTCACGTCAATCATATAATATCCCCACACATCACACACACGGCTGTCTAGTTCCAAACTAGGCAAACCCTGTACCATGGTACATGTACCTGTAACATACTTATATAGGTATTTCTAAATACATACATATTATAGATGAATTATACCCAGATACAGAAAAAATAGTTGCGTTCATCACGCAAGACTGTAATATAATAACAATACTAAAACATTAATTATTTATTTTTGGCAGAAAACTTCTTTTTAAGACCATCTCTAACAATATTGTGGAAGGACAGTAATATTCCAACCATTACGATTCTCAGTATCCCCATAGAAAATACTTGTAGAACAACCTGCTTAGCGTCTTCTATAGTGCCACCAAACAACGTGGTGAGTAAGGTTCCAGACACACTGTACACAGAATATGTTTTACCAACCTGAAAAATAAAGTTCATTTATTAAGTAAAACAAAATGTCTATCCATATTAATATTATAAATTCGAAAGTAACTGTGTTTCTGTCTGTCTTAACTCTTGAGGAAGGACATAACCTACTATCTACAGCGATTATATTACAAGTCGGGTGGAGCCGTAAGCAAAAGCTAGTACATTGGTAAACTTACAAATAGAGGTAGGCTACAGCAGATTAAATATGACATTCTTATCCTGCCTTGTAAAAGAAAAGGCAATTGTTCTACAAATTCCTACTGCCCGTTAATATTATAAATTCTAAAATCATACTTTTTACTAATATATTTAATATACCTAGCTCAGAAATGCAACTTTGTCTGCTCTTACTTAACCACGCTAGCAAAACTCACATTAAAAAAACGTGAAAAGTGGTTAAATAGTTTTGGAGTTATCATCATCACATCACACTCACACTAATACATAAAGGCGAAAGTTTGTGAGTGTGTATGTTTGTTACTTCTTCACGCGCAAACTACTGAAGGGATTTGGATGAAACTTTACAGTAATATAGCTTATACATCAGAATAACACATAGGCTACTATTTGCCACCATAATCTACATACACGCGGGCGGAGCCGCGGGCAACAGCTAGTAAACAATATGCAAATGTTCGTAAGGATGTTTGTTACTCTTTCACGTAAAAACTACTGAACAGATTTATATGAAACTTTACAGTAATATAGCTCATACATCAGAATAACACAGACTACTTTTTACTATGATATCCAACTTAAAAGCAGGCAGATATCAAAAGCTAATGTAATTCAAAAAAAAGATCAACTTACGAGAGCATCATGGATCATTTTCTTGCCAACATCATGAGCAGAATGTAATCCTCCTGAACCAGATATAAGCTTCGTTTCCTCTGGCTTTGTAAGGTCCTCATTCTTTAAACCAGGAGTGTCAGTATCTGGAGGGAAAGCTGTCATAAGCCTCACTCCAGTACCAATGAGTTCCATATTCACAGATTCAGCTAATCCACGGACAGCCCATTTGCCTGCACTGTAAGCACTGTACCCATATATACCTGTAATGAAAGAAATAACAAATTGATACTACTTGAATGTTCAAATGTTAACCAACGTCCAAAAGGAGTAGGTTATATGTTTGACTGTATGTATTTTTTCCATTTTTATAATAGACTGAGAGCCACCGTTCGGCAGACTTACGGTATAGTAGCAAAGTTCATACTAATGCTAGGTATACTATTTGACCTGCTGTAGGTGAAATGGGGATTCACTATTCCCATCAAGGGTTCCTTTGGGCGTGACCAGAAGTCGAAAACCATGAAAATTATGCAAATTTACGTTATTTTAGCATGTCTGCCGTCTCACCTGATTCTAGCTGTGAACAGTCGGCTCATCATATCCTCTGGGAATGTAGTATTTGGTACAATGAACGTAACATTGTAACATCGTTTTTTTTTTTGGATTTCAATCTTTTAACAATTTTTGTCTTCAGCGCCCTCTCGTTCACTGTAGTTCGAACTACAAATGGGTGCGGAGCGCGATCGAATTAGCTAGCTGTTTGGTGCACCTAGGATGCGCCAGGTGGCGTTGTTTTAAAGGATTTTTAGTTGAAGTAAAGCAGCCTAGTAACATTGAGGCATTATCATATGTGTGTCATACGATTCTCAATACATTTTAAATTTATCACAAATAAACAAGCAGTATAGAAGTTGTACGTCTTGTTCGCACGTCAAGTGATGAGGAAGGGGTTTCATCGAGAGGGTTCGATATTGAGTCTATAAAAGTGGATATGTCGCAGATGATTCTTCATTCTTAATCTTCTCTTTGGAACTCTGAGGAAGCTTTAGTTATTGTGAATATTTATATCTTTGATAGTAGTGTTTGTGAGTGATCAAGTCCCACTGTCTGTGGTAAGTTAACCTCAAAAAGGTTTTCCTTAATATCTTTATGTATGTAGAATATGTCCTCAGGTTATTTAATTTTGTTTATAGGGACGATAGATTACAGCTGAAAGTCTTCCTACATTGTACCCGTCTTGTGGTTCGTGGTTTGTTGCTGAGGAGGATTGACTGTTGGCAGCTCACAGCTCACTCCTCAAGATTTCTGCCCTACCTTGAGGGAAGTTCACGTAACATTAAACTTAATTAATTAATACTTTTATTTAGCACCTACAAGTGGATCACTGGTGGACGTCTCCTCAAGCTACCTTGAGCTGGTGAGAGACTTCGGCTGACTACCTTGAGTCAGCAAGGTGATCCTGAGGGTAGCTATCTTGTGCTGTCCATACTACAGGCCTGTTATTTAAAAAAGACTGTATATTTTTTATTGTTTATTTCAACCTACCTCATATGTTTATTAATAATTTTACTTAACAATTGTGATAAATAAGGAATTTCTATAACGAAATAAAAGTTTATATGTGTCTCAAGTTGTTTCCCTGAAGCCTCCCGTGGAATCCAGGTACAGGCACCCTCACTTTAAATTTATTAAAATTCTTACGGCGCCCTGGGTTACATGCTCTTGCTGACTGACTGGGTCTAACCGGTGAGTTTCCACCTGACAAGTTCAGGGGTTACAACATGATGCTAAATAGCTTACAAATTACGTCTGGGGTAGTATATTATGGGGATCTTGCGTCAACTGCGGTGAATTTCCGTGCGTTTAAGGGATTCTGCCATACATACTATAGAAATCAAATATAGCTCACTTAGGACCCATAATATTGTATCCGTGGTGCTTCCCGGTTTGAAAAAGGCGTCTGCCTATTTTGACTTCATTTTGTCTCCCGCTTTGCTAAGGAGGGAAGTGGACTTATTATATTTCCAACTCCTCCAGTTTTCTTCTGATTAATTTCGTTGCGGGTTCCAAGACAGTTTAATTTTTCCTGGGACTTCCCGAGTGTCATAACTCGGTGTGTTCGTGGGTCACCGCTGTCGATCTTGGTGTACAGGAGTTACAGTGGTGGGCGTGTGGGCGGGATTAGTCCCAAAAAAAAGCCGTTTTGATATCTTAAAATATATGTTTTTTTATATGTAAAGATTAAATGGCAGACACCTATTCCGGTTCCTACTATAATTATAGCATATCGAAACTGCGAAATTTTCATGAAACTTACGTTATTTTAGCAAAGCTGAAAATTATATATGTTGTTTATATTATCATTAGATACACACATTTAAAAAGGCAGACACATAGGCCGGTTCCAACATCCAGGCAGACAACATAATACTTTCTCAGTCGTGCTACTGAACGCGTACGATTTCGGCTGTCTCACTGGGAATTTGAGTTTCAGCAAAGCTACAATTTACACATGTTATTTATATTATCATTACATACATACATATTTTAAAAAAGGCCTACGATTTTAACTGCCTTCGTGTGAAATTACAGTGGCAGCGGGGCGGGCAGCGGAATCCGCTCGCGGGTAACACAAACACACTTTTCACTAAGGCGCACCAAGTACGGGCGGGGCGGGTGAGCGGGAATCGCAGCGGGACAAGCGTTTGTCGCGAGCGGGGCCGCGGGGCGGGTGGACGCAAGTCAGTTTGCGTTTCCCACTCTGTTTGTTCGGACGTGCCGTTGCCGAGTGAAGATTTAATAAGTGCCGTATTGGCTCGGCCACCTTTTTGGAATTATAGTGATTCAAATCATTCGAATCGACTAGTAATTAAAAAGCTATGGCAAGAAATAAAAATAATAAGCGGAGATTCTTATGGTAATTCACTTTTATTAGTTATTTTCATTGTTATAATTATTAAAGTAATCAGTAAAGTCACTTCGTACTACTCTAGCCCTCATTGTGGAACTATTGTTATGTAGGTAGGTATGTCGGGACCGCTCAATCACCCCGCTGCAACTGTGTTCATCCAATGTAATGTGCGTTTCCCGCTCGACCCGCCGCCCGCTGCCGCTGCCCGCCCCGCTGCCACTGTAATTTCACACTTATTACTCTTACTTTGAATGAGAGCAAATCAGTATTAATACATGAGAATATTTTTTGAATGTTACAATTTACCACCCTAGTTTTCTGTGATATATATGAAATTTCGTATAATATCTAATATTATAAAGCCGAAGAGTTTGTTTGATTGAACGCGCTAATCTCAGGAACCGCTGGTCCAATTTGAAAAATTCTTTCAGTGTTAGATAGCCCATTTATCGAGAAAGGCTATAGGCTATATATCATCACGCTAAGACCAATAGGAGCGGAGCACCAATGGTGAATGTTTCAAAAATGGGGGAAAATTATCACGCAACGGGCAATGGGAGACGCAAACGAGGATGCGTGGGTCAGCTAGTAAATAAATAAAACACTTTTTTAATTAGAAAAATAACAACATTCAACCAAACGTACAACTTAAAACTGTAATACAGAGTAAATAAAAATAAAAAGTTTTATTGTTCTTCGTCAGAACTACAGAATACCGTTGATTTATTACAATTGAAATCTTCAAAGTTTTGGATATTTTCATCGCCCTCGTCATCAGAGATACTACATTCTGTTAAAAAAAATTTTTGTACTTAGACGTTATGTCGAGTGTGACTCCATTAATAGCATCAGGATATTTTATTATGTTTCATCGAATTACCTGATGGACATTGAACCGAATCGGCCACAAAACTTGGCAGCTGATCTCCATCAAACCATTTATAGAAATACTAGTTGTTTCCCGTGGCTTCGCCCGCGTGTATGTCGGTTATCGCTGCAAATAGTAGCTTACGTGTTATTCTGATGTATAAGCTATAAAGCTGTAAGATGCATAAGCTGTAAAGTTTCATCCAAATCCGTTCAAAAGTTTTTGCGTGAAAGAGTAATAAACATCCATACTTACAAACTTTCGCATTTATATTATTAGTAGGATAGTAGGATGTGTCTTCACGATTAATAATCCACCCATACTCCTCTGGTTGTAATGTTGACGGGCAGCGTTTATCAGCATTACTCTAAATATTCGAAATATATAGTTCGCAAGAACTGTTGCCACAGCTCACTCATGCACGGTGGCAAACTGCTGCCATCGAAATTGCGAACTTTGATGCTAAATTGTTCGTTGATATCAGCAGCCTTATAGGTATCAACGAACAGCTGAAATCTAGCATCATTGACGTGGATACACTTTTTTAAATTATACATTTCACATGTGAATTTCTGAATGGTATTAGTTCATTGCAACTTCTGTTAAGTTGGCATCCCCAACAGCTGCAAAATCTTTTTGATAAGTAGTGTTTTTTCTCAATAAAGAAAATGGCCTCTTCTTTCCTTTATTATAAAATGAAGGATTGTAATCGCACCCGGTGAAAGCATGAAAGCCAAGTAAGCTTCTACATATTATGCATATTACCAAGCATTACCACGAGAATATCGGTATCAGAGCCTCTGATAACGATATTAGCTTCAGCGCTGATGCTACATAATTTTACGTGATAAATAATTTTACTATCAGCTTCTTCGTGCAACTCACAACATAAATCTTCTACAAGCTTAGATGCGACCCTATTCCCATTGCCAACATATGAATAAAACTGTCGGTAATGAAGATGTACAGTTTTGTTGGTCAGAAATGGTGCCTCGTTGGTCTCGCGGTTGGCGTGTGCGACTGCCGATCATGAGGTCTTGGGTTCGATTCCCGGGTCGGACCAAATGTTTGTATGATCTACAAATATTTGTTTCGGAGTTTGGGTGTTTTCTATGTATAATATGTATGTATTTACAAAAAAAAAAGTATATATGTATTTCTATCAGTTGTCTAGTACCCATAACACAAGCTCTGCTTAGCTTGGGACTAGATGGCGTTGTGTGTTAGATGTCCAAAATATTTATTTATTTATTTATTTATTAACATCACATGCCCTATAAAGACAAAAGAAGTCAATTAGCGCTGCTTTGAATTTTATGTTCTTCATTTCTTTTGCAAAATCAGCGGGTCGTATTTGATCTGGTCCAGAGATGTTAAAATGTGCGTGCTGTGATTCATAGAGACCTCTCACTGTCTTTGATCAAAGGATGCAAATATTGATCAATTATAACATCGATTCTTCGTGCTGGAAGTTTCGTTACGATTTGTAAAATCTTCTTTGATATATTTTCAAATGTTTTTGGTATCTCTTTCATGGTGTATAGTAGGTGAAATCGTAATCAAATTCGTACGCCTTCTGACTACTTAGCACGTCTGAGAAAGTATTCTAGTAGTAGTAGTAGTCTGCCTGCAAGTTAGAACCGATCTGACTGTTTTTTTTTTAATATGTAATGATAATATAAATAACGTGTAAATTGTAGCTTTGCTGAAACACAAACTTCCAGTGAGAGAGCCGAAATCGTACGCGTTCAGTAGCACGACTGAGAAAGTATTATGTTGTCGGCCTGGATGTCGGAACCGGCCTATGTGTCTGCTTTTCTAAATATGTGTATCTACTTAATGATAATATAAACAACAATTTTAATTTTCAGCTTTGCTAAAACAACGTAAATTTCATGAAAATTTCGCAGTTTCGATATGCTAATATGAATAGGAATAGGAACCGGAATATGTGTCTGCAATTTAATCTTTACATATAAAAAAACATATATTTTAAGATATCAAAACGGCAGACATGCTAAAATAACGTAAATTTGCATAAATTTCATGGTTTTCGACTACTGGTTACGCCCAAAGGAACCCTTGATGGGAATAGTGAATCCCCGTTTCACCTACAGCAGGTCAAATAGTAAACCTAGCAGTAATATGGACTTTGCTACTATACCGTAAGTCTGCCGAACGGTGGCTTTTAGTATTACTTATAACTTGAGAATAGAATGACACATATGCAGATGCTATACTATACAAATGGTTTTTTTTTAAAACTCCCGCACTAGGAATAAATCCTGTGTCGCGGGGGACTTTACAAACATACATGAAATGGTCACAAATAACACCCAGACTCAGGAAAACAATTTGTGGATCACACAAAGTGTTGTCCCACGTGGGATTTGAACCCACGACACTTGGCGAAGTAGGAAACGGCGTGGTGACCGTTAAACCACTAGGCCAAACGTGCAGTCAAGTTCATAAGTAACCTTATTAATCTATTTAAATAAATAAAATTGAAGTATCTCTTTGTAATGTCAAATTAACAGCCCTTCGAAATACACGGTGATTTTGAAAGCGTTTTGGAAAGAAACAGTTTAATTTGGAATCATCTATAGTACCAATAAAAATAGCCAATACAACCACTAAATCAATAAAATTGTAATGGTGACTAAAACAGTTTCAGTTTTAATATTAATTTTTACTCTATCGATTTGGAAAGTGGTCAAAGTGGTAATGCACTGGTCATTCGTTCATTATCTTATATGAATGAAACACGCGCCGCGCGCCGCAGATTGAATAGTGCTACTACTGGTTCTCACTTTTTCTCTGTAAACGATATTATGAATATCGAATTTGATGAAAAAAAAAATTTTTTTTTATTAAATTAACGTTATATATAGCTTCTGTTATCACTCTAATCAATCAAATCAAACTAATATATAAAAGCGAAAGTTTGTGTGTATGTTTGTTACTTCTTCACGTGCAAACGGCTGGACCAATTTGGATAAAATTTGGTATGCAGGAAGCTGACACCCTGGATTAACAGATAGGCTACTTAAAAAAAAATTGGAGCGAAAACCGATAATCACGCGGGCGGAGCCGCGGGCAACAGCTAGTTGATAAATAATTCAAAACTTTCGGTTCCAAAACACTTTCAAAATCACCGTGTATATTCAACTCCATTGCAAAAATTCTATTTTTTTATTTGTCTTTTTGCCAGTCTGTCTGTTTGTCCTGACTAATGCCTGGAACTGCTGGACCAATTTTGAAGTGACTTTCATTAGCAGATAACACCTAGTTTTTAAATAGATACATACAAACATAAATGCAGAACCAACAATCATAATTGTTGACTGCCTCGTTGGTCTCGCGGTTGGTGTGTGCGACTGCTGATCATGAGGTCTCGGGTTCGATTCCCGGGTCGGACCAAATGTTTGTATGATCTACAAATATTTGTTTCGGAGTTTGGGTGTTTCTATGTATAATATGTATGTATTTACAAAAAAAAAAAGTATATATGTATTTGTATCAGTTGTCTAGTACCCATAACACAAGCTCTGCTTAGCTTGGGACTAGATGGCGTTGTGTGTTAGATGTCCGAAATATTTATTATTATTATTAAATATTTATAATTATTATTATAATTGCTACACAATTACTTGTTATGGGTAGAAATGGAATTTATTTCTTCAAAAGGACCTTGATCACCCAGGTTTGTTAATTTTTCTAGAATTAACCAACCAATTACAGTATAAATGCAGTTCACGTAATATGCAGATATAAAATTATATTTTGTGTAAATGATAATTCTTTTAGTCAATTATACATAGTACATGGCTGTTAGAATGTATTTAGAATCGTAATAGAGATGTGTTAATACAATAAGAATATTTATAGCACTTAGTACTTTGGAAAAATCAATACTGATGAAGACCACATCATTGATAACTTATCACGCATTGTAAAAAAGTAAATGTAGATAAAGCATTTGAAAACATAAAATATATTTCTAATTAATTGTTTTCCAAACTTTAACAAATTCACATTTATCACTCACCTATCAAGGCTGCTTCAGAGCTGACAAAAACAATCAAACCTTCATTCCTTTCTATCATTCCAGGTAAAACGCAACGAGTTGGATATGCAGTTCCAAAATAATTTAAATCTATCATCTGTTTTATGGCGTCTACCTTCATTTTATGGAACTGACCGCAAATGCACATACCGGCACAATTTACCAACATAAATATTGGGGCCACGCTTTCTTCTAATAATGAGAAACATTCTTGTATGACATTAAAATCAGAGGTGACATCTAATGCGGCGTGTTGTATTTTCTGATTACTGTCTGTGCCTGCCGCTTTTACTTCTTTTACAGCCTCGGTAAGTCTAGACACGTCACGCCCGATAATAGTTACGTGAGCTCCGAGTTTTGCCGCTTCTATTGCTGCAGCTTTTCCTATACCACTAGAACCACCAGTTATTACAACATGCCTCCCTTTCAAATCTTTGTACACAATTTTTTTATCTAATGAGAAATGAATAACGACTCCTAAACAGAAAAACACCACCAGAAATAATAGGAAATAAATTAACATGGTAAAATTATAGTTTCAGTCACTATTTTCAACACACTGACGTACACTGACTGACATGGGGTCATGGGCTGTCAATGTGTCATATTTATTCCTAGCATAAATAACTAAAAAGGCAGCCGAACGGGCGGAAAGCGTGATCGGAGTAGCGATAGAGACTGAGTTTGGTTAGCATCTGTCTCTCTCACGGAAGCTTTTGATTAGTTGATGTATTTCCCGCCAAATCAATCATGCAAATTGGTATGTGCGTCCACCAATCAGAAGCTTGCGTGAGACAGACAGACGCTAACCAAACTCAGTCTCTCTCGCTACTCCAATCGAGCTTTCCGCCCGTTCGGCAGACTCTGTAGGTATATATGCTCTAAGATCCATATTTTGAATTGAGTATTGCAGCTCAAGCTGTCAAGATAGTAAAAATCGGTCAAGTCAAGGTCAACAAATCGGAAAAAAAGTTGGTCACCCATCCAATTTATGTCCGCAACAGAAATCACGGCTTGCATTCGTCTGGGCATGCTAGCGAGTATATCTTTTATGGTTTCTTGGGGAATACGTTCCCACTCCGCAGTAATAACATTCTTTAACTCTCTGATGATCTGCGGAGCCGGCTGCACTGATCTCACCCGTCGCTTCTGAACGTCCCAGACATGCTCTATGGGATTGAGCCGGACTTCTAGCTGGCCTGTCCAAACGACGAATTCCGACTTCTAGCATATACGCTTCCACATCGCCAGACCGGTGGGCGCGAGCGTTGTCGTCCATAAAAATTGAGTTTTCGCCAAGAGCGGTTAAAGCGGGTTGTGCATAAGGAATTAGAACTTCCGTTATGTATCGGTGTCCAGTTTTCAGTTTTCGATGAAGACTAACTCCGTACGATCCATAGAATTCATTCCTGCCCAAAACATAACAGAGCCCCCTCCATAAGGTGTGATTCCTTCAAAACATGCCTCTGCAAAGCGTTCTCCTCGTCTACGTAGCACTAGCCGACGTCGGTCTTCACCATGCAGATATATCCTGGCTTCATCGGAGAACAATACCCTATCACAGTCTTCATGAGTCCATGACACACAATTTCGAGCGAAGCCTGGCAACTCGATGTCCACGGAGTAATTTCGGGCCGCGTGCCGATGACTGAGTATATGGCGAGAAGCCTCTTCCTGACCGTGCATAGACAAATATGCACATTTCTTACTTCTTCGAGGCTGTTCTTGAGGTAAACATAAAAAGATTTGCGATTTCTCAACGCTTGACTAACTAGAAAACGATCATCCTGTGGTTCGGTACATATCTTTCTGCCAGAACCAGGCCTTCTCTTGACGGAACCGGTCTCTTTAGCGCTGCCAGGTCCTTTGAACTGTCGACCGACTCACATTTAGCCTCTGAGCCACGAAGCATTGGCTGCAACCTTCTTCAAGCAGCGCAATAATTTTTCTCGCTTTTATCACTTTATCTACCATTTTCGAGATTGCTAAACAGCAATAACAATACTTTTAAATTTCAAGGACATCAGATTTAATAAAAATTGACAAAAAGATAATTAGAGTCGATATTAACATATAGGGAATTCGCGCCACAAAATGTAGATAAAAAATATTCTTTGAAAACCGGGCTCAGTCAAAAATTTGAATTTGGAATGTACTCATATAAACATTATGGCACCTTTTTAACTGGCCAGTAACATGTTCAACCTGTAAAACTTTTTTTGTATTTTATTTTTTTCAGCCAGGAAGAAAATCGAAAATGCCCGTTTTTTTTGCAAATGAGTGTATTATTTTTATACCAGTAGAATGTATATTGAATAAGCTATCCGATGATGTATAATTGATTATGATTTAAAATAGCTTTAAATTAGTAAATCGAAGCTGGAAGTAAGAAAAGTGATTTTTTTCCTCGATGT
The DNA here is from genome assembly GCA_949125395.1 of Diaphora mendica. Lineage (NCBI taxonomy): Eukaryota > Metazoa > Arthropoda > Insecta > Lepidoptera > Erebidae > Diaphora > Diaphora mendica. The sequence goes on from OX421311.1 coordinate 31,241,616, forward strand.
ACTGTACTTATAAGTGTTATAATTTATAAATAAAACCTTTACTACAAGTAATATTTATGTTATTTAAAACTATATACAATACTCACCACTATACACAGAACGAAGTACACTTATTCACACATTTTTATCACACAAAAAAAGGTCAATCAACAATAGGCACTCGAAAACGCGGAAAAAAATGGGTTTGTTTACATTTCTAATCTCGATTTCACTGTGATTCATTGTGGTTGAAGTGGCTTTCTGCCGTATTTATTTAAAAGCTTAGGTCGTGTACTGATACGTACTGATATAAAGTTGCAAATATAAACAAAGCATTCAAGTTTAATATTACTGAACACTTTAAATAAACATTCAGGCGCACAGCCGGCAGTCACCGCCACGAAGCAAATACAAAGAGGAGATGCCCTAATAAAAATTTTGTATGAAACAATGCGTGACAATTTACGGGGGTGAGGGGGGGTTACTTTGCCCTTTGCCATCTACCAATCAATCAATAGCAAAACTACTTGCATCGTTACATGTTGATGTTGCTATGTAGTTTAGCTATTTGACACTAAGCGTACGATGTAAGGGTCATCCAGGGACGCACTCATAATTTTCTTATCAGGTAGTTATTTTTTAAAGTCAATTTTGTAAATCATTTTGATGCATGTATCGCAAAAATGTTGTTAGTAAGAAACATCGTACATAACATCTATACTAATATAAAAAGCTGAAGAGTTTGTTTGTTTGAATGCGCTAATCTCAGGAACTACTGGTCCGATTTGAAAAAAAATGTTTCAGTGTTAGATAGCCCCTTTATCGACAAGGCTATATATCATCACTCTTAGATCAATAGGAGTGGAGCACCAATGAAGAATGTTACGAAAACGGGGGAAAATTATTACGCTACGGGGAATAGGAGACGTAAACGAAGTTGCGTGGGTCAGCTAGTATAGTACAAAAGTGAAAGATTGTGTGTTCTTTATATCTTCCCAGTAACCTTGGTGATGTATTTGATTTATAACTTATTTAAATATGTCACCGTAAGATTATAAAAACGGTTAGATTATAATCTACCTAGCGAGATTGCAAACCATCGATAGATTGTCAACTGTGATATACTACTTACGCGCCTCAAATTGTCAACTGTCCCTGATTTATTGGTTTTATAGTTAGACTGAGAGCCACCGTTCGGCAGACTTACGGTATAGTAGCAAAGTTCATATTAATGCTAGGTATACTATTGGACCTGCTGTAGGTGAAATGGGGATTCACTATTCCCATCAAGGGTTCCTTTGGGCGTGACCAGAAGTCGAAAACCATGAAAATTATGCAAATTTACGTTATTTTAGCATGTCTGCCGTTTTGATATTTTAAAATATATGTTATTTTATATGTAAAGATTAAATGGCAGACACCTATTCCGGTTCCTACTATAATTATAGCATATCGAAACTGCAAAAAATTCATGAAATTTACGTTATTTTAGCAAAGCTGAAAATTATATATGTTGTTTATGTTATCATTAGAAACACATATTTAAAAAGGCAGACACATAGGCCGGTTCCGACATCCAGGCAGACAACATAATACTTTCTCAGTCGTGCTACGGAACGCGTACGATTTCGGCTCTCTCACTGGGAGTTTGTGTTTCAGCAAAGCTACAATTTACACATGTTATTTATATTATCATTACATACATACATATTTAAAAAACAGACAGATAGATCGGTTCTAGCTTGCAGGCAGACCACGTAATACTTTCTCAGTCGTGTTAATGACAGCCTACGATTTTAACTGCCTCCCTCTTACTTTGAATGAGAGCAAATCAGTTTTAATACATGAGAATATTTTTGAATGTTACAATTTACCCACAGACATATAAAGAGAAGCAGACTAAACACAACCCATGCAAATGCGTGGCAATCACACTACATACAAACATTACTCACACAGACACAAAACACAGTGCCGAATTCAGCAATAAAAGATTGCACTTTAAATTAATATTTTGTACCTCGAAATACACGTGTATGAGCCTATGCTGCATGCCGAAAAAGCCCATTAATATGTCTGATAATAATAATGTCCGGTGGACTACTAGTGCTCCACAAACTAAGAAATATGTTTCGGAGCGTACTAATTTCGGTGGATCGGTTTGTACCAAATTTGGTCGTCTGTTAGGACTTTTTCTTTGCTACTTAGATGGCAGACAAGCACACGGCCCATTTGATTGAAAGTGGTTACCGTTAAACTGGAGCTCTGTTTAGCTGTATGTTCTTCTTTTGGGTTATTTAAGTGAGAAATAATAAAATAAAAACCAAAAACTTTTAATGAGTGTTTATTTATTTTTAAGAATTACAATTCTTTTGAAATAATTTCGTTCCGATGTTTGATTGGTTTTAGCATAATGATTACATCTTATATCTATATACTAGCTGACCCACGCAACCTCGTTTGCGTCTCCTATTGCCCGTAGCGTGATAATTTTCCCCCGTGTTTTAATCATTTTTCATTGGTGCTCCGCTCCTATTGTTCGTAGCATGATGATATATAGCCTATAGCCTTCCTCAATAAATGTACTATCCAACATTGAAAGACTTTTTAAAATGGGATCAGCAGTTCCTGAGATTAGCGCGTTCAAACAAACAAACAAACTCTTCCGCTTTATGGTATAGATAATGTCACAATTGTTTTCAATAAAATGTGAACATGTTGGGCATCATGCTCTACATCAGCAAATTCGCAGCGGAATAAATCAAAATTACAATCATCTATATATTTAAAAGAGTAAGGTGACTGACTGACTGACATACCCAGAGATCAACGCACAGCCCAAACCGCTGAAGCTAGAAAGTAATTTTTGAAATTCCACCCCTAAGGCAGTAATCAGGGGATGAAAGTCTGCGTAACCGAAGCCGCGTGTAAAAGCTAGTCGTTTATAAAATTGCAAATAAATTGGGAACATGACTTATTTTTCATATTTAGTTTTAAAAAGTTTTCGCACTTTCTAATAATTTTTATCACTGCGACTGAAGGGTATGTGAGACCACTTCAATCTTTCGTACTAATCAGAGATAGCAAAAAGTCATCTTTGTCCCCAATCACTAATTGCTGACAAATAAAACATTTTAGTTTTTTCTGAGATACGCCGACTTACGAATCCAGCTATGTAGGTACTGACGTGGTCAGTGTATTCATCGAGGGGCAAAGTTAAAATATTTTAAATAAACGAATAAATTTGTTCATTCATTCAATGGCACAATATATTTCAGTCAGTGGTTCATTGGAGCCAGCGCTATCTAGTTTCTTTCATAACTCGGCGTATTATTGTTTATTGTCCCAATATATTTAGTAGAACTTACATTGAGTGTTAAACTATCAGCTAAAATTCCTTTTTCACGAAGTTGTAATTCGGTTGCGATCAAATCTTTTTTATATGCTATTTGAAATTGTACGACATTAGGGTTATCTAAAAACCCTCCCCTAGAGCGCATTTTTCCAAGAAACATTTCTAGGTGATCTTGACTAATTTTATATGTACATAAGAATTTTAAACCACCACTGTTATACAAACCTTTAATACGCTCATTACATTATTTAAACATATAGTAAAACCAACAAAACCTGCTTTACGGGCAGAATTTACTATCTTACTTCCGTTAAAAAATTTCAAATTTAAAAATGTATTAAAATAATAAATAATAAATTTATTATTTATTCAAAAATTATAAGGTTGCCATTTTTTACTACAAGTATTTTAAAATCCCTCAAACAGTTTTCAAAATTGTGCGGTGGCCTCTTCTGGATAATAAATGCGATTCAAAATGTGCTGAACATATCACATTGCTCCATTAACACTGCCAGTCCTTTTTAGTAAGATTTTTAATCCAAAGGTTTTTCAAGTCTTCATTGTTGGGGAATCTGTAAAAGAGGTTTATTGAGTGTTAAGATACGTTTTTATCTGCTTCACCGACGACGCTACACAATCAATATCAAAATATCAATACACCTAAAAATAAATTCTGAGTTCGACCCTGTTAATTGCCCTAGTACTTAAAATGTCAAACCACGTCTTCAAGAAACATTTTCAATAAAATTTTATGTATTTCACTTAGTAATCTAGTCACAACAGCTTTTTTTCTAAAGAACCTAACGTATGTAATATTTTTTTCTAATGTCAAGGGAAAAAAAGGCATGGCTTACTAAGTTAAATACAAAAAATAGGCAAGCAATAATAAAATGATATTTACATACCGGTGGAAGGTTATTTCTGGAGATTTTTTGTAAGATGCGTTGGCACACTTCGGGGCACAACACTTCACCATTACATTTTAGTTCTTTAAGCAGCTTGTAGTAACAAAATAAATAAAAACACCACAGCACAAACGTCAGCACGCCGCTTTGTAGCTTATTTTGACAAGCTACGTGCCGCAAGACGGCACGACCTCCGATGTGTCTATGTGTGAGTTATTGTAGCCATATAGGAAAAAGAGGGGTAAAGATATACAATATTAGGTTAGAGTGAAAGTGACAACGATATTTTTTTACATGGTTAATGTGTGCGTATAATTATGTTCAGTCTGCTTCTCTTTATACGTCTGTGCAATTTACCAACCTAGTTTTCAGTGATATAGATGAAATTTTGTATAATATTTAATATTATAAAGCTGAAGAGTCTGTTTGATTGAACGCGCTAATCTCAAGAACCACCGGTCCGTTTTGAAAAATTATTTCAGTGTTGGATAGCCCATTTATCGAGAAACACTATAGGTTATATATCATCACGCTAAGGCTAATAGGAGCGGAGCACCAATGGTGAATGTTTCAAAAATGGGGAAAAATTATTACGATAATTATCGTTTAACGGGCAGCGTTTATCAGCATTACTCCAAATATTTGAAATATATAGTTCGCAAGAACTGTTGCCACAGCTCACTCCTGCACGTTGGCAAACTGCTGCTATCGAAATTGCGAACTTTGATGCTAAATTTTTCGTTGATATCAGCAGTCTTATAGGTATCAACGAACAGCTGAAATCTAGCATCATTGACGTGGATACACTTTTTTAAATTATATATTTTACATGTGAATTTCTGAATGGTATTAATTCATTGCATTTTCTGTTAAGTTAGCACCCCCAACAGCTGCAAAAGCTATAAGCAAAAGCGATAAGTAGTGTTTTTTCTCGATAAAGAAAATGGCCTCTTCTTTCCTTTATTACAAAATGCAGGATTGTAATCGCACCCGGTAAAAGCATGAAAGCCAAGTAAGCTACTACACGTTAATTTGCCTCGATATTCGTGAATTCATGTGACATCTATAATTCGTTAATTATTGCCTGTTCCTATCTGCATCCAGACATGCGAAGAAGTGCTTTTTAACTTATGCATATTACCAAGCATTACCACGAGTATATCGGTATCAGAGCCTCTGATAACGACATTAGCTTCAGCGCTGATGCTACATGCGTGATAAATAATTTTACTATCAGCTTCTTCGTGCAAATCACAACATAAATCTTCTACAAGCTTAGATTCGACCCTATTCCCATTGCCAACATATGAATAAAACTAATGATGGTAATGAAGATATACAGATTTGTTGGTCAGAAATGGTGCATTATCATCGCATGCCCAATAATGACAAAATAAGTCAATTAGCGCTTCTTTGAATTTTATTTTCTTCATTTCTTTTGCAAAATCAGCGGGTCGTATCTGGTCCAGAGATTGTAAATGTGCGTGCTGTGATTCATGGCGTAGAGACCTCTCACTCTCTTTGATCGAAGGATGAAAATATTGATCAATTATAACATCGATTCTTCGTGCTGGAAGTTTCGTTACCATTTGTAAAATCTTCTTTGAAATATTTCCAAATGTTTTTGGTATCTCTTTCATGGTGCTACACACCATACGTGAAATCGTAATCAAAATCGTACGTCGTTGCAATCTCTACTTTCTGATGATGAAAAAAAAAAATGTTACCATAGTAAATCTTCTCAGAAAATGCAAAAAATCGAAAAAAACTCGAATTCGAAAATTTGTTTTTATTATTATATACAATTTTGAGCTATTTATGAAAATTTACACTTTAATTACTCGAAAAACGTAAGATTACATGCTAAATTGATAAAAAAAATTTGGAAATCAAAATATACCTATAATTAACAAACAAATAAGTTAATAAAATTAATATTTAATAAGACATCTACAATATTTGGAGAAAGTTGTCGAATCTTCTTTAAATTATATGCGTAGATGCCTATTTATAACTATTTTAAGATAACTTATATACCTGAGTGACCTACGAAAAATTTTAGGGCATCAAAAGGTATTTCATAGAGAAGTGGGGAAGGGGCTAGGCGGGTCTGGGTCTTACTACATACACACCTACTATTTCGTAGCAGCTGTAACAACCGTTAGCCTAGCCAGTATTCGAAATACAGTACAGTATACAACATCTATATATATAAAAGAGTAAGGTGACAGACTGACTGACATACCCAGAGATCAACGCACAGCCCAAACCGCTGAAGCTAGAATCCTGAAATTTTGCATGTAGGTTCTTTGTTTATCGTAAGTGAGCACTAAGAAAGGAATTTTTGAAATTCCACCCCTCAGGGGGTAAATCAGGGGATGAAAGTCTGCGTGAGCGAAGCCGCATGTAAAAGCTAGTCGTTTATAAAAAATACACGTGCACGCTGAGTTTCTTTAAAATAATTGTGACAAGTTTACTTAAAAAAAAACTATTCGAATCTGCATAGAAAGGTCAATACTATCTCTATTTTTATCTGTATCAATCAAGTCAAACAGTATAAACAAAAATAGTAATATTTTCTTTAAAAATAGTATGTTTAACGTAACATAACCTAAAGATTAAAATTGAATGATATTTTAGTACAAGATTAAAAAATAAAAATAAATAATCTCGTTAATTTTGCACAAACAAATTTAGTTACTCCCATAAAAAAAAAACATAAAAAATATAAAAATATATATAAAATATGTATCGTAAATATATTTTTAATAACATACTTTTGGCCGATTTTCATATATTTATGAATGGTAAGATTAATGTGCTTAAAATATTGTAATGAATAGCGTAATCAGAATAAAGTATCTACATTTAATAGTACGATTTACATTTATATTTATATATAATGAGATTTTCTACGACATAAATGTAATAAGCATTAAATAAATCAACTTTTTAATTGAAACAAATTGCAGCAATCACATTTTTTAGATGAAATTATTTATAACGATTAAAATTTTTTATTCGAATTCGAGTTTTTTTCGATTTTTTGCATTTTCTGAGAAGATTTGCTATGGTAACATATTTTTTGTTTTCACCATCGGAAAGTAGAGATTTCAACGAACAGAAAACATACCAACTTTTTAAAAAAAGGTGATATTTTGACGGGTGAATTTTCGATTGAAAATAAGGATGCTTCTTCGATATTAATTCAATATAAGGTGAATTCGCGCCATCTCATCTTCCAAGTACAGCTGTTTATGCCGGCGCTGCTGCTGCTTCTGCGGAAAGCCTCAAACGACGTAAGTACCAAAATTTAATAGGTAATTACATTTTTGAACCGTTTGGGGTAGAGACGCTAGGTTCAAAATTCAAAATTAAATATCAATAATAGGTTTATAACAAACAATTTAGACATAGCTGAATCTTTTAATACCTTTTTCACAAGTGTACCAGTTAGCACAACGAGTACCTTGAATTCTTGTGCGTCCGGGTCTGAACTGTTGTTAAGGGCCAATGTAAATGAATGTAAGAATCTATTTAAATTTGAATACATAAACCCCACAGATATTATAAAAACGTTTAAGTCTCTTAACTCTAAGAAAACAGGGGACTTATGGGGGATTTCAGTTAAATTAATAGAAACTATTATAATTGATATAGCACCATTTCTAGCAATAACATTCAATCGATGTGTTGATTCTGGGGTTTTTCCTAACCTGATGAAGTATAGTAAAGTAATACCTTTATTCAAGAAGGGTTGTACAACCGAACCAAGTAACTTTAGGCCAATCTCAATCTTACCGGCTATTAGTAAAATTTTTGAAAAAGTCATTTTGCAACAACTAGAAAGCCATTTTAATCTAAATAATTTATTTCACAAAGAACAATATGGCTTTACAAAGGGTCGTTCAACAATTGATGCGGGTGCAACTCTTTTGAGACATATATTTAGTGCATGGGAGAATTCGCAAGATGCGATAGGTGTATTTTGCGATCTTTCAAAAGCTTTTGACTGTGTAGAACATAACACGCTTTTTCATAAACTTAGGCATTATGGTGTTAATGGTATTGCTTTGGAACTAATCGTTTCCTACTTGAAAGATAGAATTCAACATGTAGATGTCAATGGTGCGAGGTCATCTGGATTACCTGTTACTATGGGCGTTCCGCAGGGCTCCATACTGGGTCCTCTACTTTTTCTCATATATATAAATGACTTACCATATTATTTAAAAGATCTCTGTGATATAGTTCTATTTGCTGATGATACGTCACTTATTTTTAAAGTCGATCGTAAGAAAACAGTTTTTGACGATGTGAATAGGGCACTAAATGATGTATTGAATTGGTTTACAACGAATAATCTCCTACTGAATTCAAATAAAACAAAGTGTGTGAGATTTACTATGCCAAATGTAAAACAACTAGGCACTAATCTAACTATAAATAATGAAATCATAAGTATTGTAGACTCAACAGTATTCTTAGGAATTACATTAGATAGTAAACTTCAATGGGGAGCCCAGATAGATAGCCTTGCGGGTAGACTTAGTTCGGCAGCTTATGCAGTATGGAAGGTACGTCAGCTCACTGATACGGACACAGCTAGGTTAGTTTATTTTAGCTACTTTCATAGCGTCATGTCCTATGGTATACTACTTTGGGGCAAGGCGGCTGATATTGAAACGATTTTTATTCTACAAAAACGAGCCATCCGCTCAATGTACAATTTAGGTGCTAGAGTCTCTCTTCGAGAGTTGTTTAAAGATATAGGTATTTTAACTGTTGCATCACAGTATATATTTGCTAATATTATGTTTGTTAGACACAACATTAATGACTATAAGAAAAACAGTGATGTACACAATATTAATACTAGAAATAAATCTAAACTCATTGGTACCTATCATCGATTACATAAGGTACACAACTCGTTCGAAGGTCTTGGTGTACGTTTTTATAATAAAATTCCTATACATGTAATCGACCTTCCTATAAATAAATTCAAGCTAACTGTAAAAAATCACCTTATTAGGAAAGCCTACTATACGATCAACGATTATCTAAACGACAAACAGTCATGGGCTTAAGGTGTCATTAGAATTTAAATAGATACACACAAACTTCTTTGTCTTCTAATAAAGCTAAATATTAACAAACCATTGTTAGTTGAAAGTAATGCGTGGCGATTATCATGGTAATTTAATTAGTAGTGATTTTTATCAGTATCTAGACTATGGTTTGTCATGCTCACTAAAATGTCATTGCTTGCGGTGTCGTCGTGGGGCGGGTCGTTTCCTTCCCTCTGATATGGCGAAGGAGATGATGGCTGGTCCATGCGTCATACTCGTGAACGGGTGCTGCTTGGGGTGACTGGTCGGCCTAGTCAGCGATTCTTTAGACAATACTATTATTCTGGTTCGTTCAACTGCAACCCTAGCCTCTTAATCCAGTCACGAATTATTTTCAACAGTAGATTTTGCAACTGAATGTAAGTGGATGTGCACCTTGTTTCTATTTTGTTCTATGTTTAATAGACTCAAACCTTCAACGTTATCACTGAGTGTTTTTTGTTTGTTTGCGCGTTAGATTTTGGAGCTTTTTAATAAAAGGAATTTCAGGTGACAACAGCTTGCATACTGTTTACCTTACATGTAATACTAACACTATTGTACCTGAAAATCACATTTTGAAAAAGAGTAGCCATGAGTTTCTTTGCCAGTATTCTTCTCATGAGCTCTACGCATTTTGGAAACTGGAAGTTATGGATCGACACAGGCAGGCAGTAGATTTTGGTGTTTTCGCCTAACTTACCTCGACAATACAGCACATGCTGTGGCCTCTGTTTGTGTCGATCTATGATTTTTAACTATAGCTTCAATTTGACGTTCATAAGTGTCACTTGGTGTCTTAGATGAATAAATGATTTTGATTTGATTTGATTTGTTCATGGGGTCCGAGTGCTCGCGCTATGTTTAAACAACTAGCCAAGCAACTGATTGACGCTTCTCGCGACCAGAAGGCCGGCCTTTTTCTAGCACAGATAATCAGCATTGCCATTCAACGTGGTAATGCTGCCAGTCTTTTGGGAACGCTACCAGTAGGCGAAGATGTGGAGTTTTTTGAAGCTTGTATGTAAATATTGTTATTTTTTTTTATAAATTATGGTTATGTACATAGGTTTCTATATTATGTAATAAATATAATGTGAATAAATTAATATTTCTAATCAAATAAATAACAGCGTATTTGGGACATAAAAAGGTAAGTTTTTACCAAATTTCGTGGAAAAAAAAAGAAAATTGTAAAAGCTAAAAATAAAAAAACCAAAAACTTGGTTTTTTGAATTTTTCACATAAATTTTGAGGTTATGTGATGAAAGTATAATTACAAAAGTTTACATCTTTTTATTACCTACAACTTTGCCATTTGACTTTTTTCCATAGGACTTTTAGTTTTGCCGGAAATCGAGAAAAACCTTTTTTTACCCTTACTATTATTACTTATACTATTCGACTAAAGTTTTTGGTTTTTCTTATGTTTCTTAATCTGGACATTAAAATAAAGTCTTGCAATGATAAAATTACTATAAAATTACTAAAATTTGCCAAAAAATTCGATAAATCTGGACGTAATATTTTGGCGGTTCTCACATAGTTGTAAACTTTCTTGACGTAACATACTTACGCTTCACTTCACTTCAAGAACAGTAACTCAATGTTACTATCGGTCAAAGGTAGTCCCTCAATCGTGACTGATAGACATCGATATCTCATTATCTGATAAACTAGTTAAAATTTACAACTGCTCTGAACAGCTATACTTAGTAAAAGATTTGTAAAAACTGATGTAGGTACAAAAATTTACCTTTTTCGTTAACTGCATAAAAAAACTAGTATGCGGTATAGAAAGGTGGTCCACAATTTGGAATTTTTGTATCTTTATAACATTAGTATAATAATTGAAACGATTCTAAATTCAACCTCTACTTTGTAAAATAAGCCTTTCAATCAGTTTCAATTCACTAAAGGTGGTCCCTCAATTGAAAAGCTTATCACCAAAAAGTGACAATTTATAAAACATTTTGAAGTTAAACAGAGAGTCTATCTTTTACCAATATTTTTTACATAAGATTAAAAAGAAGCCTTTCAATCAGTTTCAATTTGTGGCGACTTCCACATACAAAGAAAAAAACATATGACAGCGCCATCAACCGAAGATACGTTGAACTACGGAGTAACATACAATACGTAGAAACTACCAATCCTGCATCGCGCAATAGAAGTTCTCGCGCCGATAATCGTATATACAACATCCCAACATCAACCGGGGCAGTTGGCCGGTGGCCCGCCAGGCATGATCATCTCGCCTGGTTGGAGGATCCTCCCATTGTGTTGGAGGGAAATGACACCAGTTCCTCCCTCAATTCACCTATATATAGATATCTCAATTCACCACAGATATCCGACATATATCAGGTAAGAACAATGTGGTAGCCGACACGCTTTCTAGAATCGAGGAAATCACACAACCAGTCGATCCTGAGAAAATCGCAGTGGCTCAAGCTTCTGATGCCGAATTGTTGAAGCTCCTAACAGGCAACACCTCACTTCAGCTCACACAGATCAAGATCCCTGACTCTCAGAGTAAGATATACTGTGCCATTGGTAGCACTATTCCGAGGCCATTCGTTCCTAAGCTGTTGCGTAGACAGGTGCTCGAAAGCTTACACTGCCTGAGTCACCCTGGCGCTAATGCCACCGCCAAGCTTATCTCCGAACGTTACGTGTGGCCTAAAGTAAGGAAAGACTGTAGAAACTGGGTACATACTTGTTTAGCTTGTCAACGCTCTAAAGTTACCAGACACGTCTTTGCTCCAATAGGTAGTTTTAATTTACCACAGTCCAGGTTTTATTCCACCCCAATACCACAGCTGGTATTGGAGTGCCCCCGCCCAAAGATGGGGACAGTATTCCATGTGAGGCCGAACCTGCGCCTTATAAAGTAAAAGGCAGTGGGCCGGAGTGAAATACTGTCTCGATCTGTTGAGCACACCAAGCTTCTTCGAGGCCAATTTGGCCTTACCCTCCAGGTGGCCACGAAACTGGACTTCGCTCGACATGCCGACACCAAGTATTCCAATATTAGCTGAGGCAGATAGTGGAGTGCCTTCGAAACGAGGACATTGGACCCACGGCAGTTTTTGAGCGGTGAACGCGCAAATTTGTGTCTTTTTGGGGTTAAATTGGACTTAATTAAGTCGACCCCAATCTGAGACCTTTTCCAAAGAAGTCTTAACTTCAGACACGAGTTTGTTTCGACTCTCAATGACATTTTCCCGAGAAATATTGGCGCGGCCGGTGTAAAAAGCATCGCCGGTGCTGTCATCCGCATAACAATGAATGCCGCAATTTTGCAGCATGTCATTGATATGGAGGAGGAACCAAGTAGGCGATAGCACACATCCTTGGGGGACACCAGCATTCACAGATATAGAATCAGAGCATTCACCGTCGACTACGACCTTAATGCTTCTATCTGCTAGAAAGCTAGTGACCCAATCGCATAATTTCTCGGGAAGCCCATAGGGAGGTAGCTTCGAGAGAAGTGCTTTGTGCCAGACCCGATCGAAGGCCTTCGCGATGTCCAAACTAACTGCCAAGGCTTCCCCCTTAGTCTCAATCGCTTGTGCCCAGCGATGTGTCGATCGGCTGGTGATCTTCTGGTATACCACCAGCCGATCGACCCTTACGGAAGCCGTACTGCTGGTCGCTAAGCAGATGATGATCTTCTAGATACCGTAGGAGTTGATAGTTGATGATGGACTCCATTATTTTCGAGAAGAGGGAAGTAATGGCTATCGGCCTGTAGTTGGACGGATTTGAGCGATCGCCTTTTTTTGGGATCGGGTGAACTAATGCTGCCTTCCATGTTGTCGGGACTACGCCAGAAGAGTAAGAGAGCCGAAAAAGACGCGTTAAGACCGGTGCCAACTCTGGAGCGCACATCTTCAACACTATAGGGGGGATTCCATCCGGGCCACTCGACTTATGGATATCCAGGGATAAAAGTGCTATACGCACTGAGCGTTGGTGAAACTGTATATTCAGCATACGGCTCTCGCACTGCGGTATGGTAGGCGGCTCCAGTTCCCCGTCATCCAAGATCGAGTTGGACGCACTTTACTATATGCACAAATCAGTCAGGCTATACGCGACAGTTCTCGGGAGCTTGAGAGAGCTTGAGAGAGCGATACGAGTGAGTGAGAGAGAGATACGAGTGAGTGAGAACGGACTTCGGCAGCTTACGTAAATACGTGCGCGCGCTGAGATTCAGTTCACAATTTGTTTGCTAACGCAGCGAGTGGACGTACGCAAGCTTCGTCTTTTCGTCGGCACGGCGGGACAGCGCCGATGCGCTGTTGCCACAAGTACCTCCCTCTTGTGTTGTTGGGTATCCGCAGTGCGTACAAGGAGGATTTACAAGCGTCATCATCCGAACTTGTGTATGGGCAGCCGATCCGTCTACTAGGGGAATTTTTCAACCCCTACACAGAAGAAACGTTAGACATGACGGACTATTTAACGCGGCTTCGTAGTTTCGTAAGAAACTTACAGCCTGCCCCAGCAGCCCATCACAACCGTAGCGGTAAAGTATTTATTTTTAAGGATTTACCCTCGGCTTCACATGTTTTTCTCCGGGACGACACGATAGGTCGTTCACTAACAGCTGCATATACAGGCCCTCACGAGGTTATTTCACGCGGTGACAAGGTGTACAAAATATTGTTTAACGTTAAACAGGTCACGGTATCAATAGACCGTCTAAAACCGGCATTCATACTGCGTGACTCCACAAACACAACATCTAGACCGACAACCACAATCACAGTCGCACCCATATCCAGACAGACAAACACAACACACTGTTAGACTAAAAGAACACATATATATATATGGAGTGAGCGTTGAACGAGGGCAAGCGTGATCGGAGTAGAGAGAGAGACCGAGTCTAGGCAGAGTCTATCTCTCTCACGCAAGCTTCCCCAAGATAACCCCATCATTTTACTCAGCGCATGCGCAATGCACCAACCGATCACGGAGACTGTGAGAGAGAGATAGACTCGGCCTCTCTCTCTCTACTCCGATCACGCTTTCCGCTCGTTTAGTGCTTCCTACATATATATGTATGCTCTAAGATGTTAGATGATCACTTAGAGCATATATATATATACCTAGAAGGGCAGCTGGCTGAACGGGCGGATCGGAGTAGAGAGAGAGAGACTGAGTTTAGGTAGTGTCTTTCTCTCCTCTCACGCAAAGTTCTGATTGGTGGACGCACATAACAATTTGCATGACTGATTTGGCGGGAAATACACCAACGAATCAGAAGCTTGCGTGAGAGAGACAGACACTACCCAAACTAATTCTCTCTCTCTCTACTTCGATCACGCTTTCCGCCCGTTCGGCTGCCCTTCTAGATATATATGCTCTAAGGATGGTCATTACACACATGGAGTGTTAAAAATTATTAACACTCCTTGTGTTAGTAATTTTAAAATGGCAGCACTTTGAATCAGCTCATTTTTTATCTGTGTTTATTATTGATTCAGTTCTTGTTCTGTCATTCATTTAAAAATAATTGTTGGTGTTTTTAATTAAATACGTCAATTTTATTTTCTGCTTTAAATATTTTATCATTTCAGTTCACAAAATATTAAAACAGTAAGAGTCTTAAGTTTGCTTGTACTTGTAGCATATTAGAATTCTGTCACTTCAGTTTGTGTGTTCACATTATTTATAATGAATTATGAGACCAATAGGCTTAATACATTCGCTAATTGGCCTTCATCAGCACCAGTAGATCCTATAAGAATAGCGAAAGCAGGATTTTACTACAGTGGTAGTGGAACGGAGGTGCAGTGCTTCAGTTGTGGTGGTAAAATATCCCAGTGGAACTACGGGGACCAAGTCATGTGGAGACATCGACGATTAGACCCTAACTGCCCATTTGTGGTGAACCCTCAAATTTCGGGCAATGTGCCTTTAGTCCTGGATACAGGATGTCCGTCCATTGCTGAAAGTGCTTCATCGCGAGTTGCACTTCCTGAAGGAAATATTGATTCCCTAGATTTAGCACAAGAAATTGGACCAACTGAGGAGGATGAAATGTATAGGAATGATGCTTTGCGACTTCTCTCTTATGCTAATTGGGATGTAAGAACATTATTTGTCTCATCTGATAGTATTTCATTATAATAGTTACTGTGTAAGATCTGCTAACATTTATTGTTTCCTGGTACAGGTAATGTAGATTATAATACCTTTTAATGGAAATTGTATTACTAATGTTGTTTAATTCTAATAAGAAGGATTAGTCATAGAGATAATGGGGAATTATCTATAAAGCTCACACAAGCGTATTAGTAGAAATATTATTAGTAAGCCATGAGCATGTTATCATTTAGGGAAAAACATGTACTCTGGTCATTAAAACTAAATGGGTGTGGAATTATTCTGATATAACACAATTTTTGTTTCTTATGTCTGTCTTTTAACATTTACCCTTAATTTGGAATAATGTATTTTATGGATGAATGCTATAAAAATGTTACATGTTTTTAACTGACTTCAAAAAAGGAGGGGGTTCTCAATGCAACTGTATGTTTTTTTTAAATGTGTGTTCGCGGATAACTTCGTCATTTATGAACAGATTTTAATGATTCTTTTTTAATGGAAAGGAGATATCCCAACAGTGGTACCATGATAAGGACACTAAGATCTGATGATGGCATCCAAGAGAAATCGAGTCGGACCTTGAAGTCGGTTGTTATTTTGTTTAAATTTTATGATTATTCTTTTTTTAATGGAAAGGAGATATCTCAAAGGTGGTACCATAATAAGGACACTAAGATCTGGTGATGGCATTCAAGAGAAATTAATTGATTTGGTCGTTCTTGAAGTCGGTATTTATTCTGTTAAAATTTTTTAAAATTGATAAGTTACTTACTTAATTTTGTTATTGTGTTCTATTGAAAAATACTCACAGCATGTTCAGTAACTGTGTCTCAACTCATTTATTTGGCACTTAAACATGGTGATGAAACTGTGTTCATTCAGTCTGTATATTCTCCCATGTCTGACAAACAACCTTACATGTACATCTATACAAATATATCAAAAAGAAGTGTCTGTAAGTTCAATTAACAGCTTTTCACTAAAATACATATGAAAGCTGTTTGTTCCTGCCAATCTCTGGAAGTACTGGACCGATTCTGACAAGACCATCATGGATTAAGCTAACACAATTAAACCTATGAAATAGTAAACTGAGCTGATTTGTGTGATCTAAACTTAAAATAAATGATAAGGAATATCAATCTAACTTGCTATGTACAAAAGAAATTATTAACCTGTTAACTAAAAACACTAACTTTAATAATGTAACCAACCCATATTTGCTTCAATGGTTTTATAATGATAATAATTATAACATGCTAATAAATGTTAATTTGTTGTTACATTGCTTAAGATGTTTCTAGATTGGAATTAAATTAATAGTAGTGCTTGTGTAATGTAAAGTTTATTTTTTTTCCTCTATAAACAAATATGACTATCTTAAACAAGTAGCTGAGTAATTTAATGAATATTACTTACATATAAGTAATGTATAAGTAACAAAGCATTAGTTACAGATATTAACAAAATTTTTTTTTTTCTAATAGTCAACAAGTTGAAAAATGTGTTATTCTTGATAACATATATACTATGAGAAAAAAGTTTTTGTCATAGTATACATATATGTTATCAAGTTTTTGTGAGTCAAGTTCTGGCAGTTGACATAATTTATTCGAAATTTCGTTTAGAATCTTTTTTTCAACCGACTTCAAAAAAGGAGGAGGTTCTCAATTCGACTGTTTTTTTTTTTTGTTTGTTACCTCATAACTTTGGACTGGGTGAACCGATTTTGATGATTCTTTTTTTATTTGAAAGCTGGTGCTTCCCGAATGGTCCCATTTAAATCCAGTACGGTCCGATCCAATCAGGTCCAGTTCTGACATGTCATCGATGAGAAAACCATATAAATAAGTCTTCAATTTGCATTATGTATGTACCACAAATTAACGAATAACTCAATATTCCCGTATGGTCCCATTTAAATTTTGTCCAGATTGAAGACGGTTTTTTTTTGTTAAAATTTGTGATTATTTAAGTTCCAATAGCATAAATTGTTTTATAATTATTTCCAAAAACGTAGACCCATTTTTGAATTATTTCCAAAAAAATAAACCCATTTTTGAAACATTTAAGTGCTAATAGCCTTTGAAATATGTAGTTTGTGCTGTGCAGGTTTGAATTTTTGCACATTTTTCTAGGCCTCATGACCAGTGTGATGTCATGACGTCTTGATAAATGACGAGTATTTTAATTCACAATGTCAAGAATTGACACGTTTTTTCAACTTGTTGACTAGACTAACAACGAACTAATTTTTATCCAAATACAATTGTATTAACAAGTTTCAGAAGCTAAAAATAAACTTAAGTTAGTAGAAATTGGGTGGTAGTTTATTTAAGTATACCTAGATAAATAGAGTGGCCAAATAAAAACATTTTTGTGTGGATAACTACTAGATTTTGTTCGCGGCTACGCCTGTGTGTATGTCGGTTATTGTTGTAAAGAGTGGCCTATGCCCTTCCTCAAGAATCAAAGTATCTGCAAACCAAATTTCATTGAAATTGGTGCAAGGTCGACGGTTTAGCCACGATAGCATAACAGATAGAAAGACAGTTACTTTTGAATATATGATATTAGTATGAGTGATCATCCTCTGATCCATTTTTCAAACCAGGTTGGGGTCGACTTTTAGTCAATGCTACGGCCCCATCTGCGTCGTAACGCGCTAATTGGCGCGTTAATTAAGGCGTCACATAGTTGTGGCCAACGTTTTAACGCGCTAAATTGTAATGGCATTATTAATGGCGTTAGACGTTAAGCGATAACTCGAGTGTCGGTTTTTTGGACACATCAAAGGGTTTTAGCGCGTAGTTAAGCGCGCTAATTGATGTTGGCTACATTAACGCCGTCTCATTCTACTATGGGACGCGCGCGCATAGCAAGGACGTGTGCACTTAGAGTTAGGCGGGAACTGCTTTTTGAGAACGACAATGGAGTGGTCAAACGAAAAAGCGTTTGAGTTTATAGAATATAATATATTTCAACATTTATTTGATTAAAATTTGTAATAGAAATGAAAAGCTGTAATAATTATATTTTCCGAGATGTTTTGTAATATTCGTTTTAATGAAGGAGACAGGTATTTATTTACGACACAGTCAACTACCCTATTGGAAAATATGATTTATATGTTTTTAGCCTATTTACGTTTATTAGAACTTACATATAGTACTTGAAAGTATGTACTTTTCGTACCTATTTATTCCCCACGTATGATTTGTATCAGTCAATTTTTGTCTGTCTGTTTGTTCCGGGTAATCTCTGGAACGGCTGGACTGATTTTGATGGGACTTTTACTAGCAGATAGCTGATGACCTAAGGAGTAACTTAGGCTATTTTTTTTAAGACTAGCTTTGTCCTGCGGCGTTATCCGCGGTTGACACCGCGGGCCTCAGCTAGTCATAACTAAAATATTTTAATTTTTATTATATAAATAGTTGGCAGGAGCTGGATGCGAGAAGCCCAAGATCGAACTAAGTGGCGTGAAATAGAGGCCTATGTCCAGCAGTGGACTGCGATAGGCTGATGATGATGAACTAGCCGAGTCCTGCGAAGTCACCCGCGATTATTGTCGTACCGCGGGTAAAGCCGCGGGGCGAAGCTAGTAAAAACAGTAGCCTAAGTTACTCCTTATATCGTCAGCTACCTATCAGTGAAAGTACCATCAAAATCCGTCCAGCCGATCCAGAGATTAGCCGGAACAAACAGACACTCCAATTTTTATTATAATTATATACTCTATATAGGTATATTCTCTTTTTAAATTGCATAAATGCATAAAATAATTTATGACGCTCAATGTCGCAACTAGCTGCTTCAAGCTCCATTGTGGTACTGTGTTAATGCGTTAATTCATGAGGAATTAGGTCTTTATAACCTTAATGTAGCCAATGCGCATTTTTAGCGCGTTAAGTAACGCGTAGTGTGCCATTACCATTAAAGTTAGCGCTAACGCAGGTGGAGCCGTAGCATAATGATGTGGTTAAATTTCTAAACTTACCCACCAGCCGTAAAAAGGAAGGTAGTAACATATATTTTTTTTTAATTTATTAGATTATTTCCTTATAGGATACATCAGTGTCCCGTGAATCACTAGCGAGTGCTGGCTTCTATCACGCTGGTGAAGGACGTCTGCGATGTGCCTGGTGTGGAGGGGAACTTGCACCGTTTAGAAGATTTGGTTCATTAGGGCAACCACTTGATGTTCATAGAATGTAAGTTTTAAATGCACGCAAATATTTCTTTCTTGAAGCATAGAGCGACACGGGCCACCGAAAGGAGGGGAGTAGCCAAGCGTCTTTTTCTGTTACAAACCAGTCTGTCATGTTTTGTGGGGGGAAATCTACACACATACACATTCTAGACTTACAACACTAAAGAAATCGCCTGTCACTACGAACTCACACATAAAAAAACCCGCGTGTGTAAAGTCACGAAACACTAGTTTCAAATTATTAAGCTGATAAATAATTAAGTCAAGCCTTAAGACTGGTTAGTCGTCATGAAACCTTGAAAGATAACATTTTATTGAATTTCATTTGTCCTCTGCATTAACTGTGTTAGAAATTTAATGAATACCTATTTTATTATACTGGGTGCAATTCGATAACGAATTGCTTAACAAGTTAAGTAACGTAGAAATGAGAAATGCCTTGTTACCTTGCTCATTTCACAAATAATTATCTTTTCTCAGTGCAAAAGTATAATTGTAATTCGTTGTCTACTGATAACGCAAAGGCGACGGGGTCACACAATAACAGTCTAGTGATATTGTTACCATGAAAACTGATTAGATAAATTACGAATCTCTGTCTTGGACCCTCTTGAATCATTGGACAACCATCTTATAATTAGAAACTATACGTCTTATAGTTTCTAATTATAAGATGGTTGACTGGCCTGGCCTTTCTTAGAAAGGTTTCAAAATCTGGGAATTACTGCACGCGTCACAGGAGTTCAGTTTTAAGAGAATTATTAAAAACTTTTTGTATCTTTTTATTAAAACAAGCTGATCCACGCAACTCCACCTGCGGCTCTTCAATTATGCTTATACATCATATACCTATGTACATATATAATATATATGTGTCAATCCTCAAATTACACTACACATTCTATTGTATGGAATTATATAATATATGCTCTTAAAGTTACAAAAGTATGCATGGAGAATAATAAAGTTTACTATTTATTATCTTCGTGGTAGGTGTCACTGATGCAATGACGTTTAACATAAATTTTATGTAAATAAAGATAAATATCGCACGGAAATTATTATAAATATCATTTTTGTTATCTAAAGGTATTTCCCCCGATGTGAGCATGCTGCGTCATTGGAAGCGGCACAGCGGTCTGCAACTGTATCTCTTCCACCGTCCCCAAGATTGGATGCGCCACGTGTTCCAACACCCCCGCAACCCTCGGAAAACCAACTGCAGTCGTATGTTGTTTTAAATGTCTTATTTTCATAATCTTAGTAATTACTTCACATCCATAGATGTAGAATACCAACTATTCTATATCTATGCGGCAATCTGATACAAATTCGCTAAGGTCATTAGACTGCTGATAAGTATACTTATGTTTCTAAATATATACATAACTCTTGATAAGTTACACTAATAATAATAATAAATAAATAAATATTTTTGGATTTTAACACAACGCAATCTAGTCCCAAACTAAGCAGAGCTTGTATTATGGGTACTAGACAACTGATATAAATAAATAAATATACTTTTTTTATTTAACTTCGAAACAAAAATTTGCAGATCATACAACATTTGGTCCGACCCAGGAATCGAACCCGAGACCTAACGCACAGCAGTCGCGTAACACTACCACTGCGCCAACGAGGCAGTCAATTTTACACTCAAACAAAATTACACTCTAAAGTCAAAATTACACTCAATCACAGAACGAATGATTTCGCTCATTACACAATTATTATGTATAGGAATCGAAAACCCGCAGTCAGGGTGACGAAACCAATAGGATTTTTTAAAGGTCGAGTATGGATTGATTGTAGCGCGTTTGGCTTGTTTACATTTCTCGGTCAATCAGTCAGGGTGACGAACTACCAATAAGATTTTTTTTATTTTACACACGACAATTCTACTGTTTCTACATTTTTTTTTTGTATATAATACATTTTTGTATTAAAGACTTTATGATTTAAATGTTGTGCGGATTTGCACATCCTCATCCTCTCTATACACAGTGGTATTAGGAACTGTGAATAACTTCATCGCTCAAGAACGTAGGTATACCTACTCTGTTATTAACGCTTATCCAAATACGTTGCGACCTTAAAAAATTCGGACCAATATCAAATACACAGTACAACAAAGAGTTCCTTATCTTACTTAATTTATTTCCGTTACCTGAAGTGTTTACATATTCACTTAGTAATTTCGCATTCGAATACAAATTAATACTTCCCGTACTAGTTCAAATACGTCAAACAAGTCATTGATACAGTAGCGGTTGGTAATGTTGCACGTTACAAAACTGTTATTAGTACCGATATAGTTCATTCAAAAATAAGTTCTTTAGTTACTTTGTTACAAAACCTTGAAGTTAATCTACTGGTTAAACGCGAGTGTGAAAATATCAATAGTCTGCTTAAACCTGAATTGAAACTTAAAAATTGCCGGTAGTTCGTTGATTGTGAACGCTTGGTATGTGTTGTGAACGTATGGTGTTTGGTACTACACACGTGTGTGGGATAGTCGTGTAGAATGATTAGTAGGTGCGCGTTCATTGGTGATGTGTATAGCTATGTCATTCGCTTTCCACCGTCACCTATAATGGGCCAAAATCTCAACAGGTACAAATACTACCAGACAATAGCACAAATTTTATTTCTGTGCTTTGAACATATACCCTAATGTATTGTTTTCGACATAAAAGTTTCGAATTTGTACTAATCAAAGTAGAAACGGAGCCTAATAGCCAGGATAGTTGGACACTGATAAAAATAAGTTCTCTCATTCCATCCCAGTTCTCTCTCGTTTCAAGACAAACTCGATTTAATTTATATTATACCAATATTAAATGTTTCTCAAGGGGCATTTCACGTGAAGCGGACAACGAGAAAAGGGTCAGGATTCCGATTTCGTTTATATTTTAGTATGTTAAATCTGTACATATCCTCGACACAGATACGAAATATTTTTGCATTTGCAAGCTTCGTTTTTAAAATATAGGTCTTTGAAGATTTCTGAAAACGTGAGGTATGCACTACTTCGAATGTCATTATCAGTTCAAAAATAGTAATTTTGGGGCAAATTGAACACTGAGTTATATTCTACATTTAATAACCTTTATATCCTCATAATTCGACTTTTTATTTCCATTTATAATTGCGAAAAAACAATTATATCTGTATGATCTCTTTTGTTTACACGGAATGTTTATCTATTGTTAGTTTCTTGAGCGAAAAAATAGCCGATAGTTCGTCGTTTTCTCACAGGTGGTGGGACTACCGCCTTATCTAAGCGAAGATATACCAGAGACAGTGTTATTTACCTGTTATTTAAAGAAATATTTCAGTAAGTCCATTACCGCGCTTCGTCATTACTGTACATGTAGCTCCTAAACGTCTGCGCGGCCCACTATAAAACTTGGCATGGTGCTTAAACATAATATAAGCTTTATTTTTATGATAAAAAAAAAATTTAAAAAATGCGAACTTCGTCAAAAACGAAATAAATTATTTTTTAATTTTTTGTTGCAATTAAATATGAAAATAAAAATTCGAATTATGAGGATATAAATTATTTTTTATTTATTTATAGGTTATTAACTTTAGTATATAACTCAGTTTCAATTTGTCCCAAAATTACTATTTTTGAACTGATAATGACATTCGAAGTAGTGCATACCTCACGTTTTCTGAAATCTTCAAAGACCTATATTTTAAAAACTAAGCTTGCAAATGCAAAAATATTTCGTATCTGTGTCAAGGATATGTACAGGTATAACATACTAAAATATAAACGAAATCGGAATCCTAACCCTTTCTTCGTTGTCCGCTTCACGTGAAATGCCCCTCAATCTTATTTGGGGTTGGCATTACAACTTATATAAGTACTTGTTATAGAAACTCAATAAGGCGTATCTGCCTATCCAAGGTCAGGGAGTTCTACTGGCCTCTGCTTTTAATTGTTAAATCAAATAATACAAGTAAATAAATTGACTGCGATAAATTTTGAGTCTTAAGTTATTATTTCATTACTTTAGATTTTTAGATCGATCATAAT
The DNA here is from genome assembly GCA_949125395.1 of Diaphora mendica. Classification (NCBI taxonomy): domain Eukaryota; kingdom Metazoa; phylum Arthropoda; class Insecta; order Lepidoptera; family Erebidae; genus Diaphora; species Diaphora mendica. The sequence goes on from OX421311.1 coordinate 31,265,356, forward strand.
AAGTTTAACGGTTAAAAAGTTGACAGTCTTGTGTATTTTCTTTTAATGGCAATCTCAAACCCTAAAAATTAGGTCTGGCGCTGAAGTTAACGAGCGGGTTTTAGACATGGGAGGTACCTGGCGAGCAAAGAGCGTAGTGAGTGGAGGCGCAAGACATCCACAGTACACGTCGTTAGCAACCCGTCTTGCGAGTTTCGAACGTTGGCCGGCGGATCGACATCAAGTTCCGAAGACTCTTGCCGAAGCCGGCTTCTACTACACAGGCACTGATGATCAGGTAAAATAACCATTGAAAATTAATTACGATAGACGATCTCTGAAATGAAACCAATCACTCAAAGCTCACCTTAGCTGCCAATGTTTTTGTCTGATTATACCGATACTTGGTCGATCATTGTTTTCTTTTCTATTCTTAATTATGTGCAGTTCGGTAGATTATATAATATTAAAGAACACAACGAATTTTAAGAATATATTTATTGTGCTTTGCTCTCCCAGGATCGATGTAGGATTTTCGATCTTTTAAATTTTAAAGGTACGAAAATCCCATATCGGAGTTTAGTGACATTGTTTTAAAGTTTAAAATAATGTCACGAAACATCAAGAAAATGCGAGAGGGGACTTGAGTTTAAGTTGTAATAATAATTCACTGTGGTACAGAACAATGAACCTTACTGGTATAAACGCAAGGTCGAATATGGATTAGTTTGATTAGTTCACATTTTCTCGGAAAGGGTCATATTCGAATGTTGTGGCCGTTGACATTTTTGGGAATGAACCGGTACTCGTGGCGTCAAATAAAAAACACACCTTATTGACCGCAAGTCAGTTCAGTTCAGTTTGAGCTACAGTGCGATAATATCTAAGTAATTAACCTTGGCGATCGTTAAGGACGATTATTCTCGGTTATTTAAAGGTTCTAAGAGTGTTTGTAATAAATTCTCTTTTAGACATCATAAGCCTTATTTTGCAAAATATTCGAACCGTAAAACGTAATAATAGGTATGATATATTGTATGTAACATAACTGTTATGATTCTAACTTCTAGGTCCGTTGTTTCTACTGTGATGGTGGGCTCGGCAAATGGGAGGCAGGCGATACTCCGTGGTCAGAGCATGCCCACTGGTTTCCTCACTGCGGGTACGTGCTGCTCGTCAAAGGACAGGAGTACATCGAATCTTGCAGGAACCGAAGCACTGTGCAACGTACTGTGAGTTTACTTTTTACGAGAGTTTATAATATTATTAATATTATAATAATAATTATTAATAAAAACCGGCCTAGTGCGAGTCGAACTCGCGCATCGAGGGTTCCGTACAAGCCTGTAGATATATTATATATGATGTAACTAGAAAAATAAAAAAATCTTTTCGCAATTTTTCCTTTATCTATGCTATAAGACGTTTCTTCGTACCAAATTTCAAGATTCTGAGTTCACGGGAAGTACCCTGTAGGTTTAAACGGCTGTATCTTTTGATTACGTTGGCTTAGAAGTTTGATTTTTTCACAGCTGCAAGGGACAGTAGACCTGAGTATTTGATTTGAATTCCGCTGTAGTGTAGTGATGGATTAAAAATACGTAGTGTCACCACCCCTATTTATCCTATGAGTGTCGTAAGAGCTATCTAAATGAACTACCTAAGACGATTTGAACCAACACATCTGCGTGGTATCATTTCTAAGTCAGCAGTGAACTATTTAAGGCAGCTGATGTTTTTTTAACTCTATCTATACTAATATTATAAAGCTGCTGACTTTGTTTGTTTGTTTGTTTGAACGCGCTAATCTCAGGAACTACTGAACCGATTTGAAAAATTCTTTCAGTGTTGGATAGTCCATTTATCGAGGAAATCTATAGGATAAATTTTATTTTAAAAAAAATTAGGGATCCGTAAGAAAATTGCTGTTTTGTAACCCAAGGTGTGAAATCGAAAACCTATTGCTGCTATTTGCGCTGCAAATACTATTGACAATAGAACAAAATAATGTATTACGGGTTTGTAGGGCCCATTGTGATCTACAAAAAAGTCCGCGAGAGCATATATCTAACTATCATAGTTTAGTCACAATAACCGCTTTTGTGTTCAAAAAAATTATTAAACCGTCTGAAGTAAGAAACTACGTTAAATGTGCATCGTAATATTAATCATTATCAAAATTAAGCATTATGCTATCAAGGGTAATTATGTAGAAGTAAAATACTTTTTGTTTCATCCCAATCGGACATTTCGTTTAGAAGTTATCACGAGTATAAGAAGAGTTGGTACCTAATAATGAGTTATTTGCCAAAGAGTTTTTATCAACATAATACCTAATATTAATCTATGGCTAAATAAATGTGTTGCTGATTATGAGTATTAGATCTTAGAAGAGTATAATAAATACATCTATACTAATATATAAAGCTGAAGAGTTTGTTTGTTTGTTTGAACGCGCTAATCTCAGGAATTACTAGTTCAATTTAAAAAAATATTTCAGTGTTAGATAGCCCATTTATCGAGAAAGGCTATACGCTATATATCATCACGCTAAGACCAATAGGAGCGGAGCACCAACGAAGAATGTTTCAAAAACGGGGGAAAATTATCACGCTACGGGCAATAGGAGACGCAAACGACGTTGCGTGGGTCAGCTAGTACTTAATATTAAAAAGCTGAAGAGATTGTTTGAACGGGATTATCTCAGTAAGTATTAGTTCGAATTGAAAAAAAAAGCGTGTGCGTCTCAGGACGCCCGACAGAAGTGATAACTTAAACTAATCTAAGTTGAACTATTTTACGGCTAGCGCTGTGGGTTAGGGAGAGAGAGAAGGAGCCTGCCTACCGTTGCCGAATGCGTGAGAGAAAGGGAAGCCAGACAGACTGGCGCCGTAACGCGTTACGTAACGAACGGTTTACCCTCCCATAAGAAATTATCACTTCAAAAAATAGCATTGGATAGCCCGTTTATCGAGGACCGCTAAAGGCAAACATCACACTACCACTAATAGGATCCGAGCATCAATAAAAAAAATGTTCCAGAAACGAGGAATTTGAATTCAGTTCTCCCTCAGGGTTGCGGAGGTCCAATGCCAGTCGCTCCGTGGAAAAACTGAAATTCAGATAAAACCGGTTGAACCGGTTAAAAAAGTAGCCGACCCCAAATAATCTCGTTAATAATTTAATAAAGGCTAGGAAGAAGAAGATCACGATGACTACTTGTGTATTCCTGTAAACTTTAATATTAAGGAAAACATCATTAAGAAATATCCAATAAATTCGCCACAAAGTTCTGTATTTCTTTTTAAAGGACTTCAAAAAAAGAGGAGTGTATGTAAATTTTTTTATCAATTATTTATGTAATTATATAACAAAAAAAATATAACACTTGCACAATTGTAATAAAAGAGCTAAAAAAATAGGTTAAAACCACCATAATTTTCAAATGATTTAAACGCCGCCATTTTGGCGCGCTTATTTTGTAACGTCACCGTACACTGTCAACGAAGTGTTAGATTTTCAATTGAATAGAATTGAATAGAAATTCAAAAAATAAGTGAGTGATTAAAACTTATACAATAAACTTATTGCAATGGAAGAGCATACAAAAGCTTATTATAAGTATTGTATTGTCCCCTATTGCAAAAATAACATTAAAACTGCACCGGACAAGACATATTTTCAAATGCCTTGTGTTATTGTAAAAATATTTACGTGGGTATATTTCTTTAGCAATAAAGATTACATATGATTTTTTTGGCCATTTCTAAATCACATGCATATTGCCCTGTTGCCTCATGACTTTCGAATGGTTGAACTGATTTTGATGATTCTTTTTTTATTTGAAAGCTGGTGCTTCCCGCGTGGTCCCATTTTAATTTGGTCCAGTTCTTGGAAGTTTTTTTTTTTATGGAATAGCCTGGCAAACGAGCACACGTATCGCCTGATGGTAAGCGATTAGCGCCGCCCATGGACACGCGTAACACCAGAGGCGTCACAAGTGCGTTACCGGCCTTTGGAGGATGGGGGGGGAGATAGGGGGAGGGGTTGGGGTATGGGCCTCCGGTATCCTCACTCACTCGGTGAAACACAGCACAAGCACTATTTCACACCGGTTTTCTGTGAGGCCATGGTATCACTCCGGTCGAGTCGGCCCATTCATGCCAAAGCGTGGCTCTCCCACGTTACAAACGTTTTTTTTTGTTAATATTTGTATTATAAGTAATTATGTATGATTTCCTGTAATCCTCTATTTACCACTTATGTACGCAATGTACACAGATATTTCAAAGATCCTTGTTTGCGGTTTATAGGTATCAGCTGAGAGCGGTCTCAATGCAAGGCGTCGAATTCCTGTTGCTAATTATCCTGTCACAGACAGTCAGGTAAATAAATTGATCAAAATAATATGAAAATGAAATGTTGTATGAAAAATCTGTACTAATATTATAAAGCTCAAGAATTTGTTTGGTTGAAGATTATTCTGTGGTTTTAAGAGTGTTTAGAATAAAGTTTCCTTTTAGTCCTCATAAGTTTTTTGAACATATAATACACAACGCCATCTAGATCTAAACTAAGCCGAGCTAGTATTATGGAGACAACTGATATAAATACATATATACTTTTTTTTGTAGATACTTACATATTATACATAGAAATTTAATAAAATTATAAATAAACATTTCAAAATTTTAAAACCCTAACACGTAAAAATATATTATTTTTTTTTGTGCCGCTAAATTACTTTAGTACGGTGATATAAATAAGACTCATATTATTTTATGATTATAGGTGGAGCAATGTATGGAGAGTAGTATAACGATGGCAGCCCTAAGCGCAGGATTGGACGAGGCTGACATACGAAGAGTAATAGCACATAAACTTCGAATTTCTGGTTTGTGTTACATATTTAATTTAAACTTTTCGTTAACTCCTGTAATGTTCTCAGGTTAAAATTATTTGCTCAACCCACAGGAACAATTTCTAGGTATAAATAGCTTATGTGTTCAGTATTTGTGGTCAATTTTGGGTTTATATACATACAGGTTGAATTTTTGAGACGGGCCTGTAAGGTACCTATAGTAAAACGCTTTTAGGATACTATCCATAAATTTTTAAGATATCCTGAACTGCAGTTACAGATTTTGGAAACAATATACAGCCAGCAAGAAAATGGTTATTTTAAACAAAAAACTTTTTTGATGCCAATCGATCCTGTTTCTTATAAGGATCAATAGTCTCTACTGGACCGACTGAGGTTTACGTACTAGATATGTCAGAAATCGCAAAAAACCTTTTCCCATATATTTCTGAAAAAGTGTCAAACCTCTAAATTAGCCCAACTCTTTGTTGTGGGTAGATCCGCCATAATCCGCTATAAAGAATACTGGCTGAAAAAGTAGGCAAGTAAAAAAAAATAATATTTTCAAACTTCGAATTCGATTCAGGTCATTCTCTTATGCTTGTGCTGAGAAAATTCTAGATTGTTAGTTGTAATTTATGTACTTCTTGTTAAAAAATGTCTTTAAATTGCAAACGTTTGGACTTACTTGAAGCGTGAAATGAAATGAAATGAAATCATTTATTCTGCAATTAGGTTACATGAACACTTTTGCAAGTTAAACTTTTGAGCAGATGAGTTCGGCCTTTCCTAATTGGACTAGCCCTGAGAAGAAAGGACGAAACAAACTCAGGGATCATCGTCTCTTTATATTAAATAATATTTTGTAAATAATAGGAACGCGGAATCTGCACTGGTGTGGTACGCGAATAAGTATCCATTACGACAAGTACCATCAAGAAAGGTAATTACAAACCTTTTGAAGAATCTCAAAGAATATGGTTCATTCAAAAAGTAGTAGTAGTAGTAGTAGTAGTGTCGCAGCCTTGTGTGTCAGAATAGGATAATTGTCCATTGCCATAAATAAATAAAAAAATCAGACTGTTCCCACAAATACAACTGTCATTGTTGTGTTGTGCTCATGTGCTGTATTTTCTTTTATATTAAAATAAAACACTATTTAAGTGAATATAACGCAAGTTTTATTGAAGAAAAACTATAACATGGTAGCAGAGCGTGGTTGCAAAAAGAAAAACAGTGCCAAACAAATATAAAACAACAAGAAAAAAAATTAACAACGACAGCCTTAAAAACATACAACGTCTGAGTGACGAAAAAACATTTCTGATATGGAAATTCCAGATAAACATATTCTTCCGGAGCGAGGGACTGGATGATGTTGTTGAGGTGGGTCTTCCTGCGGACAAAAAAGATGTAAAACTAGTGAAACTTGATGCCCTGGCACAGCGTGCCATAACAGGTACCATTGATACAAAACTAATATTGTCACTGTTATCATGTACATCTGCTAATTAAAAGCAATGTACGAAAAACTAGTATTTATCTTTGAGAGACAAACAAGCCAACAAAAATGTCAACTTTTGCAAGATTTTTTTCAATATTCTTATGATAAATCAAAGGATATGGCACATTATATTGGCATGCTCGAGAGCCTAGCACATCAACTTAATAGTCTCGACGAAAAAATAAATGAGAAAATGCTGATTTCAAAGGTTATTTCTACCCTGCCTGAAATATTCAAAAATTTTATAACTGTATGGGAATCTGCATCATCAGCTGAACAGAAAATCACCAATTAACAACAAGACTGCTATTAGAACAACAGCGAAACAGAAAGTACTGATTCCATAGCATTTAAAGATCAATCCAATAAGAAAAATACAAAAAAGAAGAAACAGTGTTCAATTTGTAAGAAAGTATATCACGATGAAAATAATTGTTACTACAAAGACAAACAACAGTGCTCAATAAGTAAAAAGTTAATCATGACGAAAAGGTCTGTTAGTTTAGGAAAAAGAAAAATAACCAAAATGAAGCAGACAGAGGTAGTAGAGCCACGCTGATTTCAGCACGAACGGGCCGGCTCGACCGGGGCGGTACTACCCTCGCACAGAAAATCAACGTAAAATGACAGCGTTCGTGCTGTCGTGTTTCGTTGGTGAGTGCGAGACCGGGGGCCCAATTAGTCTAGTCAACAAGTTTCATACTTGTTGACTGGACTAAAAGATGCAGTAGCATCACTAGGCCGCCATAGTGTGGGTCGCCATACTGCACTGTCTGCATTCACTCTTGGATTCTGCTTATGTTTTCCATCAGGCAGAGCAGAGTCATTTTGGCGGGCCAAACATAAAAAAAAAAAAAAAGACACGGCTGTAACATTCTTCACACAGTCAGAAAACGTTATAGTTGGTTCAGGATGTTCTCAGCACATGACAAATAATGAAAACCAGATTAAACAACAAGAAAACTGTCTCATTAAAATACAAACCGCTTTGCAGAGGCATGTTTTGAAGAAATCACACCTTATGGAGGGGGCTCTGTTATGTTTTGGGCAGGAATAAATTCTATGGTTCGTACGGAGTTAAGTCTTCATCGAAAACGGTACACTGACTGGACACCGATACACAACGGAAGTTCTAATTCCTTATGCACAACCCGCTTTAACCGCTCTTGGCGAAAACTCAATTTTTATGGACGACAACGCTCGCGCCCACCGGTCTGGCGATGTGGAAGCGTATATGCTAGAAGTCGGAATTCGTCGTTTGGACTGGCCAGCTAGAAGTCCGGACCTCAATCCCATAGAGCATGTCTGGGACGTTCTGAAGCGACGAGTGAGATCAGTGCAGCCGGCTCCGCAGACCATCAGAGAGCTAAATAATGTGATTACCGCGAAGTGGGAACGTATTCCCCAAGAAACCATAAAAGATATACTCATTAGCATGCCCAGACGAATGCAAGCCGTGATTTCAGCAAGAGGGGTCACACTCAATACTAAATAAACTTTTATCTGCTTTTAATGTATTCAAGTAAAACAAAGAAATTAACGCGTTTCATTTTTATTTAGCAAGCAGGTACAATAATAGTGTTCTGAGCTTAAAAATTATTTCTCAATAATTTAATCAAAATGTTATGATAAAACTGATGATGGAATTAGGAAGGAATAGTTCCTTCCTAATCTTAATATATATAAATCTCGTGTCACAATGTTTGTCCTCAATGGACTCCTAAACCACTTAACCGATTATAATAAAATTTGCACACCATGTGCAGTTCGATCCAAATTGAGAGATAGGATAGTTTAAATCTCAAATTATAGTCGCAATTTTAATTTATTGCTAATTATTGTATATAAATATGGCGGTACGAAGTTCGCCGGGTCAGCTAGTTAATTTATAAAATTCTGAGGATAACAATACCTAAAATTGTCAAACAAACTAATAGTAACTGATAAAATAGTTCTTTGCTTAAGTGCCCGTTTTTTTTGCAAAAGAGTTTATATATTATCTTTCATTGATGACTCTATTGGATATATGCAAATATACTTATTAGAAAACAAGTCTGAAGTCTTCAACTACATGAAAGAATACATCAACGAAGTCCAAAGACACACCGGTCAGCAAGTGAGTCAGATACGCTGTGATAATGGCGGAGAATACTCCAGTATTCAACTGAAAGAATGGTGTAAAAATCGAGGAATACGTTTGGATTATAATGTAATACACACTCCTCAACAAAATGGGAAAGCAGAACGCTTCAACCGAACCCTTATGGAAAAGGTACGAGCTATGCTTAAACAAAGTAACCTAGACAAAGAAATGTGGGGAGAAGCAGCTCGATCAGCAACGTACTTACACAACAGAACACCGAAGGCTGGAGAAAATATAACACCAATAGAAAAATGGTCTAACAAAAAACCCAACGATCAAAATATACAAACGTTTGGATCTAAAGTAGACACAATAAATCTCACAAACTTGAAAAAACTAGATGACCGAAGCACGAAGATGATTATGGTTGGCTACGCTCCCACTGGATACCGGCTTTGGGAACCTGAAAAAGAAAAATAGTTATTAAAAGAGATGTAATATTTGGAAAGGAAGAAAAAAAAAGAAAAACTAACATCGTGCACTTGGCATAGACAAGGTTGGAGATTGCTATTTTAACCTATGTGGAATCTGATCCAGAGATATCGTCCAGATATGTCGCTCTTGAAGTGGGTGTTTCCCAGTCAATTGTACTAAAGACATTGAATAAACACGGTTATACACCCTATCGACAGGGGCGCATAGGTCAAGCATTACATCCAGGTGACAATGTTCGAAGAATTACCTTTTGCAGATGGCTAAGAGGAAAAATAAGTAGAGATCACGAATTTCTTAAGTACATAATATTTGGTCAGACGAAAATTTTTTTTAAATAACGGAATGTACAACGAAATCACCACTATTGGTCTAGAGAAAACCCTCTAAGAATTCGGGAAAGCCACAACCAAGTTCGATTCTCTTTTAACTGTTGGTGTGGTGTGATGTCAAACCGAGTGGTAATGGTGGAATTTTATGAAAGTACTCTTAATTCTGCCGAGTATAACGACGTCATTTAAGAGAATCTCCAAAACCAGTTGGATGAATGGCTTCTGTCAGAAAAGCGAAAAGTTTATTTTCAGCAAGATGGCGCTCCGCCACGCAACAGCCGCCTTACGCGTTCCAGTTTGAATAGGCAGTTCGGGTCACAGTGGATAGGTACATATGGTCCAACTAAGTGGCCACCTCGCAGCTACGATCTCACTGATCTGAGACTCTCGAATTTTTTTCTGTGGGGCTACCTAAAAAACGAAATCTACAAAAAGAAATACAACAGTATTAAGGAGCTGAAATAATGCATTAACAAGGATTTTCAGGAGCTGAAAGATGCATTAACATGGATTTTAAATGATATCCATCCAAGAAAATTATCGGCTGCTACTAGCTCAGTACAAAAACGAGTCAACTTATGTATTCGTGAAAACGGCGGTCGTTTTGTGCAATTTATTTCGTAGATCATCTTAATGTAAGTTATGTTTGTCTGTGTCTAAAATACATATTAAAATCAATATTTTTTTATCAATTATTTTATTATTATTTGTTTTGGTTCTGTTATGATGATTGTCTACTTAGGTAGGCGCTTTTGCTTCTAGGTACAGTAAGCCACGAGGCCAGCTTGACGAAAACTGTAATTATCTTATGCCCCCTGTATTTCCGTACAAATGTATGGGAAAAGATTTTTGCGATTTCTGACATTTCTAGTATTCAAACCTCAGTCGGTCCAGTAGAGACTTTTGATCCTTATAAGAAACAGGATCGATTGGCATCAAAAAAGGTTTTTGTTTTGTTTAAAATGATCATTTTCTTGCTGACTGTATTTCAGAATATTATATTTCATTCTCTTAAAAGCGTTTTCCTGTAACTATCTTTCTGTCCCGTCTCAAAAATTCACCCTGTATAGTTTAATATTAGGATCAACCTACCCGTCAACACACGCGTATGAGAATATACATTCATTATTGGAAATGAATCTGGGCACTCATGGATTAGCCTCGTTAGTATAATTATATTTCTTCTCGTGTCGAAATACGTTAATTCTATAGAAAAACTATAGAATTAATGAAAGTTTAGAACCCACATTTTTAGACCCAGACTATTATTTCCCCAGCGAATGTTCCGTGGACAGCTGAAGATTGTACCGACATGAGTATGTCGGAACTATTCGTTATCTGTTAACAGCTGAGGAAACAGTTGTTGAATTCCATGTAAGTCGCGAAAAATGACGGAGGGGTCTGGATGTCGTAATAACAGCTGGTTCCTGATCCCTCCTATCTTAAGTGCCTGCCACACGCGCAAGTATCACCACAGTTATAACTGCGCAGGTAAAACTGTCCTGATACTTGAACACGGACGGAGCTACCACGCGGCACAGTTAAGTACGCGCAAGCCTCATTCTTGTCAAAATAGTCGGTGTGGAAACTAATGTTTCCCAATGAGGAACTATTTGTTCTGCTAGTATTTTATTAATGTTTGCTAATGAAAAAAATAAGTCAAAGCGTAAACGATCGAAGTGGACTGCGGCTTGAACACTGAACTGCCAGGCCGGGCTTGTGCAGGCAAAATTTTAAACAAGTGGAAAAATGCTCAAGCCGCGCTATGGGTTGGCGCGTGATACAGTTTTATTAACCGCACGCACTGTGTTCCGTGTACAAGCCGGCCTGCGCAAGCAAAACTTTGCGCGTGTGGTAGGCCCATTAGGCGCAAAGTTCCGAAAGGGTTCCACACTTAAGAAAAAAAGGGTTTCAGCGCGGTCACTATTCCAAAACTTACTTTTTAAGGAGAAGCCTATATCCGGCAGTGGACTATTAAAGGCTGTTGATGATGATGATGTACGACTTTACTTTTTAACCGACTTCACAAAAGGAGGAGGTTCTCAATTCGACTGTATTTATGTTTGTTACCTCAGAACTTTCGACTGGGTGAACCGATTTTCATGAATCTTTTTTATTTGAAAACTAATGGTTTCCGTGTGGTGTCATTTTAATTTTAATTTAGTCCAGATCTTTTAACTGTAGAGCAAATCACATAACATTTGGCAATTACATTGGAAATAAATATGAACATTTCGTTTTACAGGCGTTCCTTTTAGTTCACCGGGGGCATTAATCGACGCGGTGTTAGACGAGCCACTGAGTGAGGCTGATCTAACTTCGTCGTCTAGGGAAGTATCGCCTAGCAGACCACGACTTGCTAGAGACATTTTAGCGGAAACCTTAAGAGACTTCGCACAATCTGGGTAATATTATTACATCTATTCGGTGTTTTGTATTTAAATATATATAAATATTTCAGACATCTGACACACAACGCCATTTAGTCCCAAACTAAGCAGAGCTTGTGCTACGGTTACTAGACAAGTGATATTAAAACAGATCGTTTTTTTATTACATACAATATACATGATATACATAAAAAACAGCCAAACTCCGAAACAAATATTTACAGTTCATCACGTAGATACGTGTAAAGTAGTAAAGTAAGTACGGTACGTACATAAAAAAGTTAATTTGTAACATTTTTGTTTGTTTGTGCCGGCTAATCTCTGCAACAGCTGAACCAATTTTGACGGAACTTTCACTGACAGATAGCTGATGCTATTAGGAGTGACTTAGGGCGGGGCTCAACTAGTCACTACATAGTATAAAACAAAGTCGCTTACGCTGTCTGTCTGTCCCTATAACTGCTTAGATCTTTAAAACTACGCAACGGATTTTGATGCGGTTTTCTTTAATAGATAGTGATTCAAGAGGAAGGTTTATATGTATAATACATGTATAATATAGTAGAGAAACACCGATAAGTTTAGAGGTTTTTAAATAAACACATTTTTTGCGTACACCTTAAAAAGGTGTACAAAAAAGTCTGCGATGGTATATGTCTATCTCTTAGGGATAACTCACAATAACCAATTTTATTCCTTTCTTTTTACGAGAAATAATGGCTAATTTACGACGCGATTTGAAGCAATAAAACAATCATTCTGATTTAATTAAGTATCTTATAATATATACATTGTGCATTTAATATAGATCAATATGGCCCTTTACAGTGTGTCATTTAAATGAATATATTCGAAGATATTACAGATTTAAAAGGCACGAATCGTGTCGTCTGTGGGTCGCTAGTTTATTAATAAATTAATGATTTTTGTTGACGTGAGGGTCATTGTTTTAAAAACCTTCATTGAATCCCAACCCATAACAATCTTAACAATTCTGATTACAGTATAATTCCAATGGGACAGTGGGAGGACAGACCTGATAGTGCCAGGTTTCAGTCAGGCACGGAGAGATCTCCGTCACCCTATTCGGTTCCTGACCGTCGTCCTACTACTGAAGAAACTCCCGTTCAGGAGTGTAAGATAGAGGCCACCTCAAGACCGGAAGAAAAGAAATTGACGCTAGAAGAAGAAAACAGACAGTTGAAGGAAGCTAGATTGTGTAAAGTTTGTATGGACTGTGAGGTGAGTCATTTTTTTTTATAGAATAGGCGGGCAAACGAGCAGACATATCGCCTGTCCCTGATTGTTCGGTTTTATAGTAGGCCGATCAATGCCCATAGTTTAGGTTATTACTTCTTTGAATAAACACAAATATTTTTTTCTGCCACAACAACTTTATATAACTAAATCTAAAGCTGTGAGGTATTTTCAAAATGAAATCAATTTACAATCACAAAAATACTTTACATTCGGCATCAAAGAAAAATTAACAAAGAGCGCGCGACTTGCGATTCGTCGATACCATTTTACAATCTTTCGACTGTTTGCAATCTCGCGAGATGGATTACAATCTAACGGTTTTGACAATCTGACGGTAACATATATTAAAGAGAGAGAACAAAAACAAAGAAATATAGTACAACAACAAACACATACAATAAAGAGAACAATAACATACAAGTACGAGTATAATACAAAAAATTAAATGTTTCTACAAATAAATTTTTCATTTATTATATTTTCAAATTCTTCAGTTTTCGTTTGATTAATTTCGCTGTGGGTTCCGAGACAGTTTAACTTTCCTGGGATTCCTGGGATAGAACTTTAGTTAATTAGTAAACCTATCAAATAATCAGTATAAGTAAAATTTGTTTCATTTTAAAGTATTTTAAATTCTAGATTAATATAGTAGTTAACAGATAAAAATTTGAATTCTAATTACGACCCTGTCTCTTTGTTCTGTTAATGTTTGTTTTCCTAGTTGACGATAGACGTCAGTGTTCACAAAATGATTACAAAAAATAATACTTTTTCGATTAAAAATTCTTTTGGCAAGAATGCAGAACATATTTCAATATTTTTTTATGATTTACTTTATAAATATTCAGCTCTACGAACCTTTCTATTTTTATTTCCCATCACACAAAGTTTTTCCATCTAGTGGCGAATAGATTTAACTATATTTCAACAACACACTGAGAGAATTTTCTAGAACTATTTTAGGAAATTAAGTATAAAATTACTTACAAATGAGTTATTTCTACAAGATAAAACACAACACTTCATCTTGTACTTAATTGTACCGAAAATATTTAAGGATTGCGATTTTTCGATAAAGTTCTAGAACATTGACGATGACAGTCTAATTTGTAAGTCGCGTCAACTGCGATGACGTCGGAGCCTGTATTTTGTCATGGGGCCTATGTGCTTACCATCTCTTTGTATTTGCTTCGTGGCCTGGGTGTACTTTGTGTCCGTTTCATGTATGTTTGTAAAGTCCCCCGCGACACAGGATGTATATTGCTAATGCGGGAGTTATCTTTGAAAGCAAAATCTGTTTTCCCTCGTTATAATATTTTTGTATGCGTTCAGGCGAGTGTGGTGTTCCTGCCGTGCGGTCACCTATTGTCTTGCGCAATGTGTGCCATGGCGTTACCATCATGTCCGCTGTGCCGAGCTAGCGTGCGGGCGATGGTGCGCGCTTACCTCGCCTGACCTACTGCCACTACGACAGGTACGATAAAAATATAATAATAAGAAGTTATTCAGATTTATTTCTAGAATACATCATTTTCAGATCCAGCTTAACAAAAGACATGGTCAAAAAATGTATGGACTTGTTCTCCAGAATGTACAGAGTTGATCTCTTGTACATAATAAGTGGTATGAGACAGCTTAGACTCACAAAAGTATTAGTATTCTGTGACTGAATTTCTTTAAACGAAATATCATACTACCCCCGAAATTATTATTTAACTAGAAGTAGGTGAAAATGAAGTTATTTCTATTTTATTATATACTAGCTTTTGCACGCGGCTTCGCTCACGCAGACTTTCATCCCCTGATTTACCCCCTTAGGGGTGGAATTTCAAAAAATCCTTTCTTAGTGCTCACTTACATTATAAGAACCTACATGCAAAATTTCAGGATTCTAGTTTCAGCGGTTTGGGCTGTGCGTTGATCTCTGGGTATGTCAGTCAGTCAGTCAGTCAGTCACCTTCCTCTTTTACATATATATAACTATATATATATATATATATTTACATACAGGTCAAGCTAATAAAAGCGTGTTAAAAATGCTCTTTAGAAATGAAACAAAAACTTCAATAAAAACGACTTTTAGGCTGAAACTGGCTGTAACTGAAATCAAACATTTGGTCGGTCGCTTATATTTTTTTTATTCCTATTTCATGAAGAAATCATACTTTTTACGCCTGTTTGTAACCCACGAAATCAACAGTCTAATAATATTATCTATACATCTATACAAATAAATAAAATTGGAGTGTCTGTTTGCAATATTAAAATAACCGCTTTTTAATAAATGCATATGTATGTATACCCGATATTGTATTGACTGCCTCGTTGGTCTCGCGGTTGGCGTGTGCGACTGCTGGTCATGAGGTCTCGGGTTCGATTCCCGGGTCGGACCAAATGTTTGTATGATCTACAAATATTTGTTTCGGAGTTTTGGTGTTTTCTATGTATAATATGTATGTATTTACAAAAAAAAAAAGTATATATGTATTTGTATCAGTTGTCTAGTACCCATAACACAAGCTCTGCTTAGCTTGGGACTAGACGGCGTTGTGTGTTAGATGTCCGAAATATTTATTTATTATTTATTTATTTATGTACCAAAATAACATTTTTTAAAAATTTTGTCTGAATGTCTGTATATTCCGTATAATCTCTGGAACGTCTCGACTGATTTTGACGGAACTTTCACTGGCCGATAGCTGATGATCTAAGGAGGAACTTAGGCTACTTTTTTTAGACTAGCTTCGACCCGTGGCGTTATCCGCGGTACGACAATAAACCGCGGGTAACATCGCGGGGTTTAGATAGTTATGAATACAATTGATCACAAATAAGATTGTCACACATTTTCTTTTTTCCAGATATTAAAACAAGACGTACCTACATCTCGTGTGTACAGTTGCAGAATTTAGAACATTATTTAGTTTATATAAATACATTGTAATTGGGAGTGTAGCTGTAGAGTACTTCCATTAGTTAAATGTACATAAATATCTAACATTGGCCTACATTAGATGTACGCTTTATTTATAATTATATTTGCTAAATACAGTAAAGAAGTACTAGTGAGAAATTAACTTAAGGCCTCAAATGTAAAGGGGACTTTAAATGTTTAATATGCGACATGTGATACATCTACACACACATTTACACCTCTTTTAATGGTTTTTTATTAACTTCTTTTACATTTAATCATAAATTTAAACAACAGAAGTATCAACAATGTATTTATTATTAAGTGCTTACTAACGAATTAAATACCTAGTAAAGTAACCGCAGACGTGCTCTTTTGTCAAATAAAGCAAAGAGTTTAAGTACCTACCTAGATTATGATGATAAAAATTATTAAAAACAAGTAAGAGTTATTAAACACAAGTAAAAGTTATTAAAAAGAAGTAAAAGTTATTAAAAAGAAGTAAAAGTTATTAAAAAGAAGTAAAAGTTATTAAAACATGTAAAAGTTAGCCTTTTTTAAAATAACACTAAGAAAACAAAACAAAAACAACGTGTAGATTTATGTAAATTTAAAATGTTTATAAGAGTGTCGAGAAATGAAAAGCAATATTTATAAATAGATGTAGCACAGAGTTTGTAATAAAGTGTTGTCTTTTTTTTCTGCATGTTTATAGACACGTACATTTGATCGAGAATTCATATAGTTAATATTATTTATAAGTTAGATTACGTGACGGCTTGTAAGTCTATTCTATTGACACAGGTTATTGTTCTAAAGTACACTAATGTGTTGCCTGTTGCAAAAATAATTGAACAAAGAACACAGTATAAGGATTAATCTTTCTTTTTTCTTTTTTTTTTTCAATCAAATCAAACAAACATTATATATCGTTATAGAGTTTTTTAATAGACGTGACCTAATTTCCGCAAATGTGTTGCTAGTAATACGCAATCATGCAGAGAACGCAAGCTCTTCAAAAGCTTCGAAAGGCTACTACGATCTCTATAAGGCGAGATCAGCTCGCAACTGTGATATAAAGATCAGTTTCTTTATAATTTGTGTGAAATTATTGTTTTAAAAATAAATTGAAGATTATTCTTAAATCCATTAGTAATTAAACTACAAAATGTGTTTTAAAATATTGTTTATTGTTAAACGAAGGACAAAGTATCATTGTAAACAATTCCGAAAATGTGTTATCAATCTCATTATAATTTAAAAAACTTAAATATGTTAATTAATTTACATGTGTTATTGACTACATTGGTTATTTTTATTTCGATGTTATATTAAATGTTGGGCGTAGGAATATCTAATGTAAAATTAGATATGATAATTTTATTACTGTTAAAAAAATTATACACATAAGAGTGATGTCCACTGAATGGCTCATATCGAAAAGCGTTTTACAAATGAAATTAAACTTTACACACAGTACTTAAAGTCTATATTACTAAACCGCTTGACCGCCGTTATACTAAATATCGTTAGTATCGACGACGATTCAATATCGTATTATGATTGTAAAATTCTTGTGTGCACTCAGGGCCTTACTGTTGGTTGTTATTGTACCTTTACAACCACAACCGAGGGTAAGGCCGTGGGGCGAAGCTAGTCTAAAAAATAAGAAAACAAACACACACATCAATAATATACAAATACATACATGTACAATTTATTATATTAGTTGATAGTAGGCTGTGGTACAAAGGAGAAGGCTGATATTACTATCACAAAGTAGGCCTCTACTAACGTTTTGCCTTCTCAATGTAGCATCGTAACTTAGTTCATAGTGATTGATGGAGATGAATGTAATAGTGATCTGATATTATATCAATATTGGTTTGCTTTTCACCGAAGTAATAAATTATTTTAATTGCCTTATTAAAGGATTTAAGACGAAAACAGGAGGTAGGTAGGGAACACATCTAAGGTGTCTGGGTCCAGCCGTCAATAGAGGCATTCCATTCGTCAAATACCATTGGATAGGGTTTTTTAAGCTGTTTTAGTTACTATACTACATATTTCCATTTCCCTATTTTCTCGATGACAGGTCCTGTGGAAACTTGAACGGGTGTCATTTTTACATTATGTAAACATCATTTAATAAAAATATGACGCTTATGCACGTACAAGGTCATAGCAGCGTCGGAAAAACTGATATGGATGGAGCTATCGATGAACGTAACACGATAACAGACCCGATATTTTTTTACAAAGTGTAAGAAACTAAATTATTGCCGGATAATTTTGCACACAATTAACTAATATTACATTTCATTACAAGATGTGATTATATTAAGCGGCTATTACATTACACGATTTCTCGGGCCCTGCCCGCAGAGACAGGGCAATGTAATAAGAAACAGGGAGGCAGGGTAAGTAATTAACTTTATTCAGAATCATCTAGGTTTAGGTTAGGTTAGAAGAGTGTCCAGATTGTTCCAGTTTTTGATTGATTGATCCAGTGTTGTTGTTGAATCATTTGGATTACCTGCCTCGTTGGTCTCGCGGTTGGCGTGTGCGACTGCTGATCATGAGGTCTTGGGTTCGATTCCCGGGTCGGACCAAATGTTTGTATGATCTACAAATATTTGTTTCGGAGTTTGAGTGTTTTCTATGTATAATATGTATGTATTTACAAAAAAATAAAAAAAAGTATATATGTATTTCTATCAGTTGTCTAGTACCCATAACAAGCTCTGCTTAGCTTGGGACTAGATGGCGTTGTGTGTTAGATGTCCAAAATGTCCAAATTTTTTACCTATATGAGATTGAGTGGATTGCTTTTGATCTGTTCCCGTAGATATAGTCCATTGAAATGTTACATTTTTTAGGCCTTACCTTGCGTTTTTTAGAGGACGCAATTTTATTTTTTTGATGTGTGTGGGGGGGGGGGGGGTCAGTGTAAAGCTAAAACCAAGTTTGTCGGGTCGCCACCCTTGTCCCACGGCCGCCATCTTGAAAATAGGGGTTGAAATGGTTTTTACGATATATCTCTTAACTATTTATTTGATAAAGAAAATTTGTTAACATTTTTTGTTGCAAATTAAATTCTCTACAACTTTGGATCAGTAACTTTTTGTCGTTGAACTATAAGAAATTTCCGGATTTCTACATCTGTCAGCAGGAAAAGGATCAAATTCACTAAATAGTTCTAACCTTCCCAAATAATTTCCGTTATTTTGCGAACCTAAAATCTCATTATCACAACGAAAAGCAATACCTCTAGAAGCTAAAAATTTCACTACTACAGCTATCTTCCTAAGCTCGTTCTTCCAGTAGTTAACTTCTGTATTTATATTGGGACAGCAACTCACCATCAATTCGTCCAGTAGTTTTCATACAGTCATCATTCAACATAAGTCATCATAAATTGCCTGTGCTGTAAACTGTTCTCATGCTTCATCAATAAGTTAATTATATCACTTATATGTCTCTAATCCTTATATCGACTTAGAGAATTCAAATTAGGATTATGAAAAGTACTAGTAGTAGTATTAAATAGGCGGCAGCAATAATAATATACAGGTTTCATTGTTGGTGAATAAAGAAGCATTTTCTCTCTAAATACTCACCATTCGTCAATTATACGGGTAAAAATATTTTTGTTCAAGTTTCTAGTTTTTGTTTTAACACTTGAATCTGGAAATCTTATATAATTTTCGGAGAAGTCACAATTTTTATTTTGGAAAAAATCTGGCCCTTTTCGAATTCAAATATTACGAACTTCTTCTGTTAAGATTTCGTCACAGGAAGTACCAGGGTCAGGAGATGCAGACACATTCATCACGTAGCAGTCATTAATGCAAATTAGCTTGAGGGTTCATTTGAGTCATACGTACGCATCGACATTCATTTGTTTCTCATTCAGTAATTCACATGAGCTGATGATGATGAGGAAGCTACACCATCTCTATACACCTAGTTTGGCTTAGTGGGGTTATTTAAATATTCACAATTAGTCAAATATAATATTTATCAATATTTTGTGACTAAAATGTAAGAAAAACATTAAAGAAAGGCCAGTGCAACGTTTTTATTTAATTTAATATTAATTGTACTTAAAGCGGAACGTGTTTTGACACACCAATCAGCGTCTAGTGGCGTTACTCCTGTTAAGACAACAATTTTAAAACCGTAGGTAGTAGTAGGGGAGCCCACGATGCTAAATGGGGATTTACTCGAGCGTCATAGAGACCTATTGGGTTGCAAAGCTTAGATGATAAAACGAAAAAAAATTTATTACTTATACCTTTTCATCGGTGGGGTGAGCAGCTATGGATGTTCAAAAATGTAAAAAATACTGATGCATGGACATACTCGAGCGCGTCAGATATTGATAGCATCCATGTCCTACGTATTTTTAATAATGTACGTATGTTAATCTGATCGTTTGCATGTTGATCGGGTATGTTATCTTTGTTCCAATCTTAGCTATGATGTTGAACAGGTTTTCATGGTCCTTCGTAGGAACACCCTTGATTTTGACATTGTTGAGACGTGTCCACTGCTGTTTTTCATTAAGATCTTCTTCTAATTTGCTGACTCGATCTTTCAGCTGGAAAATGGTGTCTTGGGCTTTTTCAACTACAATTAGTCCTTGGCACACATATTCCAGACGCTCAGAGTAAGAACCCAAGGTTGACTTCATCTCAGAAATTTCAGTCTTGATGTCCTTAATACCATTCAGGAGATCCATCATAGGTGCAAGAGTTACTTTGATGTTGTTTAACTCCTGCTTGACCTGGTCAATAGAGACGGGTTTAGGTGATTTGCAACCCGGGCATCTCCAGGTGGCCTGACGCTCTGCACCCAGTCGGCGATAACCGCTTTCAGTGACACCCGAACATGCATAATCAAAATGTTTCGTACAGCCACTACATAAGATAGCACTACAATCGCGTACTGCATCACCACACTTACCACAATGCACCATAATTGAAATTTACGTGTTTTATTAGCAAACGTTAAATGCCAAAAGTTTGAGAAACTAAGACGTTAATCGAGCCGGTGTATGTGTGGACGCGTGTGATCAATAGCGCATCTACCCGCTAACTGACACTAATTACATAAAATTACCTTACTACTTATAATTGTTGCCATCTCCTGATCAGCCCAATGATCGATCAAAAGCTTAGTTACTTACAACTTGTACTTAGTTTCAAAATTTTATATAAAGTCAAATCAACTTATTTTCATTACTTCCTTACACACAGGTAAATCTTGCGACGAGCCTTTGTATTCTATAAATTGTATAAAGACCACCTTCCGGGTCCATCATCAGACCCTGAATACTATCAAAACATAAAGTACTTGTCAAGATGAATCAAACGATTTCAAACTCGTTGGTATTGCGACGTTTCTCTACACAGAATTCCTATAACTACCTTCCGGGTCCACCATCAGACCCTGGATACTATGAAAACATAAAGTACTTGTCAAGACGAATCAAACGACGACAAACTCGATAGTGTTGCGACGTTTCTTTACAGAGTTCCTATGACCACCTTCCAGCTCCAGCATCAAATTAGTTCCATGTCATTATAGTATTGTATTGTCACGCTTTATACATATGCTTGCAAAATTTCAGCAAAATCGGTTCAAGATATCTGCTTCAAAATTGAGTTGCAAAATTCCACCCAAACATACATACATTGGAAGTTAAATAAAAGCTTGTAAAAAGAACCCATCTACAATTATAAGGTCTAATTGGGATGGCGGTTGCTCCATATCTTCGACTTATTTCTCTAACACATAAATTAGTTCTGACTTATCAGTGTAAATATAGGCATCACCATCATCAATATATTAAACTTTATCGACGAAATTTTGTTACTTCGGTTTGTGGCTATTGTCAGATTATATATTTTTCGTTATCCCTGAATGATTTCCCACAAAATAAATAAAAATTAGCCACGCTCGAGATTGTCGCGATGACGTTTTTTTTTACAACTTTATAGCCCTCCCCTTTCCTTACGTCACTCTCAAATTGTCAGATTAGTGGAATATACACTTTTTAGCGTGTAATTAACTCACCCTGCCTTGATCTGACGCGTTCGAGAATGTCTGATGATCAAATTTTTTTTACTAATCTGATCCTTTATTCCTGAATTTGGCGAATTATGGCGGCCATATATACGGTGCTCATATTTGGTGGAGGTACTTAACCGGGTATAAGATATCCCCCTATATATTAATCTGCCACGCTTGAGTAAATCCCGAAATTCCTTCTAGGGCTCCCCTTCTATAAACAACCGGAGCATAAAGTACGCAAAGAAGGTTATCGTGTGATAACCATCATAAATGAAATATGTAAAAGGCTTAGTTCAGTCTTGCCAATGCGAAGATTGTACAGCTTCTGAAGGTAAAGAATTGAGGTTATTTTAAAAAGTAATAAAAGTAGTTACACTAGTCCATATCATTACAATTAAAATCTATATGTCACCGTAAGATTGTTAAAACCGTTAGATTACAATCTCCCTAGCGAGATTACAATCATTTTTTTATATTTTGGGCTTCCGGTGTGAAATGTGTTTCAAGCGCAAGCGCTTTTTCATACTAGTAGCTAGTACATTCAACTAGCCGCTAGAGGTACCTGAGTATGCAAAATCCAAGCGACGGCAACTATGACCGATTCGGTGTGTTTATTAATTGTTTATGCTCGTCTGGTATTTATTTTTGCGTAACCAATCGTACATTTGGTAAGTTATTTTTATAAAATTATTTTCTTGCGGGATATGCCGAGCGACCAAGGGGTATGGGCGCCCGCCAGACCCCTCTTATCCCATTCCTCCACCATCCCAAGAACTTTTTACCCATTCTCCTGTTCTTACTGCTCCATTGTCCAATTTTGTAGCAATGGAAGTAGAAATCGCTAGTCAAAAGAGAAAACTCGGCATCGAATTATCTACCGGCCCTACAGACACTAATGAGAATACTTCCACATCAAAATGAGATCGGGTGACTGCGCCATCGTTGATTTCACGTTCAAAGTACAACAACATGGATTCTAAACAGTATTTGGTCTATGCATCAATTGTCGAATCAGACCCTACTTCTGGTACTACCCTCCATCCTATTAGATTTGGGTGAGAGTCAAAATGGCGAATTAAATTGTACCAATTACCAAAAAAATGTACTTAAAATGTACTATTTTGTACCTCGCTCTAAAAAATTTGTACCACATTCATAACGAAGTTATTTCGGAAATAAGTTACACCCGCCACATTGACGTCAATATGGCGGGTGTACTATAATATTCTAATATTTAAACATTATTCATGAAACATGGTAACACTGAAAAATTGTACCTAAAAAGTACCTCAAGTTAAAAAACCCATACAGTTGGTCAGTTGGATAGTTTCCGAGAAATAAAACAATCGTGTCTCGTTTACTTGTGAGAGTCAAAATGCCACGTGAACCACACTGAATTAAATTGTACTAATTACCAATAAAATGTATTATTTTGTACCTTGCTCCAAAAAATGTGTACCTCATTCATAACGAAGTTATTTCAGAATTAAGGTACACCCGCAACATTGACGTCAATATGGTGGATGTGCTATGATATTCTAATATTTAAACATTATTCATGAAATATAATTATTATTATAAATAAATATATAAATATAATAAATATATATATTAATAAAAAAATGTACCTAAAAAGTACCTCAAGTTAAAAAACTCATACACTTGGTAAGTTGGATAGTTTCCGAGAAATAAAACAATCGTGTTTCGTTTACTTGTGAGAGTTGGTTTACTTGGTTTTACACTCTTTGAAAATTACTAAACGCTTAGTAAAACATACCTTTGTAAATATGATTTAAAAAACAATCCGGGGAGATCCCCGCATGGATAAAAAGCGGCCAACTGCGAGTCGGACTCGCGCATGAAGGGTTCCGTAGCAGCAAGTAACATAATATTTAAGTTCTTGTAGTTCGTTGTAACTTTGATCGATAAATTGCCGTTTACGATTTATGACGTTATAGAAAAAAAGTACTTACTAGATCTCGTTCAAACCAATTTTGGATGGAAGTTTGCATGGTAATGTACATCATATTTTTTTTTTTAGTTTTATCATTCTCTTATTTTAGAAGTTACAGGGGGGGCACACATTTTACCACTTTGGAAGTGTCTCTCGCACAAACTATTCAGTTTAGAAAAAAAATGATATTAGAAACCTCAATATTATTTTTGAAGACCTATCCATAGATGGTACCCACTCGTATGGGTTTGCTAAAAAATATTTTTGAGTTTCAGTTCTAAGTATGGGGACCCTCTCTCATTCTAAGTAAGTTTTCATTTTTGTGTGAAAATCTTAATGCGGTTCACAGAATACATCTACTTATCAAGTTTCAACAGTATAGTTCTTATAGTTTCGGAAAAAAGTGGATGTGACATACGGACGGACAGACAGACAGACATGACGAATCTATAAGGGTTCCGTTTTTTGCCTTTGCCTTTGGAGTAAGAAGGTAGTAGAGCCACGCTGATTTCAGCACGAACGGGCCGGTTAATCTTCTCAATAAATTACCCAGCCATTACTGTCGAAAATCAACAGAAAAATTGTACTTGGAACAGACTTTTACTACTTATCAATCGCTTTACAATGTTTATAAGTCTAGTTGTGAAAAAGAAGGCATAGATGCCCTAACCATTAACAAAATGAAAGATGTTCTTTCAGAAATGAATGTTTCTTTGTTCAAGCCTCGTAAAGACCAATGTGACGTGTGTCTGGCCTATACTAACGGACATTTACTAGAAAATTAGTACGAGGTTCATCAAGCTGAAAAGAAGAAAGCAAGAGACGAAAAAAGTGAAGATAAAATCAGGGCTTTGGAGGGTGAATGCCATGTCTTAACCATGGATGTCCAAGCTGTTAAATTGTCTCCGATGACGAAAGCCAATGCTCTTTACAATCGGACTAAGCTATGTAACTGTGTAATTTTACAATCTACAATCTTGCCACAAGTGATACAACATGTAACTGGTTCGATGAAACTTTTAGTGACGGCTCAGCATCAACTTTTGCTACTTTTTTGGTTCATTACTTGGAATCCAATTTTCTGGGAAAGGGTGATAATCGCCCTATTATAATATACTCTGATGGTTGTACAGCCCAGAACCGAAATGTAATAATGTCTAATGCACTATTAAGTCTTGCCGAAAAATATGATGTTGAAATAATTCAAAAGTACCTTACCAAAGGACACACTCAAATGGAGTGCGACTCCGTCCATAGTACTATTGAAAGTGCGTTAAAAAATCGGACATCTATTTGCCCAGTGATTATCACCGTATTATAATTATCATCATCATCATCATCATCATCACCGTATTTCTCAGGAAGCAAGACAACGAAATCCGTATGAGGTTTTCGTGCCAACTTTTGATTTCTTTCGTGATTATGGATACAAATTCCTGTTAAAGCATACATCGATACGCCCTGGTCGAAGTGTTGGAGATCCTGTGGTTGTTCAACTCAAAGCTATAAAATACACCAGTAAGGGCATATCTTACAAACTGCAATTCGATGAAGAATACCGTCTGTTACCACAAAGACCAAAAAATATTACAAGAGATTGGGATTGTTGGCCATATTACGAGTCTCTACCCCATCGTAATTAAAAAAGTTACTTAAATTAGATTGAATTTAATTGTGTTCATATTCTTTCATTAATAATAGAATTACTTAAAAAAAAAATTGTTTTATTTCTATGAGTAACACATTACCTTGTATCTACATAAATTCTATCAATTTAGTTACTGCATTTCCATGTAAGTGAATTATTGAATTCTTTAGTTTGCTTTTGCAACTCAAATCCTTATTTATAACATGGCTATAAAATAAATAAACGAATAATGTAAAAAAAGTTGTATTAAATTGTTCGCATCGCTTTTAAGAAAGTTTTTATCGTCTACTGTACAAAATGCTTTTATTGATAATTCATCCATCAAACAGAAGGGTTACACAACCATGATTCCCACTTTTAACATCACCAGAATAGGAGTAGTGAAATATGTTCCTATTGAAGGCTATTACTGGTTAGACCTTTAATATTTGAGAGTACGCAGGGTTGATCTTCAAATAAACTTGAAAGACTGTAGATTACTTTGACATAGAGATTTAATAAAGATCATCAAAAGTTTATACTATACAATATTATTTACTGAATTCACAACACATTATAATATTTACACAAAGTTCAGTTCCCTTTTATATAATACAAAATGACACAAGAACAGTCATATTCTAAAACTGACCTTCAAACATTTCCTCATTTTCTTCTTTAGTGATATAAGGAGGTCGCACATTCTTACATTATATGCAACCTTAATATCTTCTCTCAATGATGACCTATCAAATTTAAGAGCTTCTGCAGCCTTGGTCTTGCTAAAGCCTTCGTGAATGTATCTGCAAGCTGATACTCAGTTGTGACCTTGCTTACAACTATCTCGCCATTTGTAACCATCTCCCTGACAAAGAAGTGTCTAATCCGGATATGCTTAGTACGTTTGTGGTACTCCGGATTTTCAGCTAACTTGATCGCAGCTTCATTGTCCACTTTGAGGATAGGCAGACCCTTCAGTTTGGTCATGTCTCCAATGACTCTGTATAACCAAATTGATTCCCGAGCGCCTTCACTGGCAGCAACAACCTCTGCTTCAGTAGTTACGCTTGTCTGACGTTGGCTTATCCATGACACGGCACCTCGAGCGTACATGCACAAAACACCAGTGGTTGAACGTCCTGTGTTCAAGTCACCTCCATGATCTGCATCACTGTAGCTCTCAGGAATACCTGTCTTGAAACCTCTTTTGTACAGTATCCCTTTTTCTGGAGCATATTGCAAGTACCGTAGTATTCTCTTAAGTTTGACACAATCCTGTTCTTTAGGATTTTCAAGGCTTCTAGAAACTACGCTGACTGCATAAACAATATCGGGTCTAGTCCCGACCATTAAGTATGCCAATGCACCAAAAACTTGTCTGTAGTTCTTCAACAAGCTGCTTACATCACATGACTGATCTTGACCCTGACACTGATCCTCTTTAACAGTTGGTGTCATTACCGGTCTACAATGTTCCATTCCAAATCTCTTCAGCACTTTCTTTGTGTAACATCCCTGAGATATTTTCAACCGACTTCAAAAAGGAGGAGGTTCTCAATTCGACTGTTTTTTTTTAAATTATTTTTTATGTTTGTTACCTCATAACTTTGGACTGGGTGAACCAATTTTGATGATTCTTTTTTTATTTAAAAGCTGTTGCTTCCCGAATGCTCCCATTTAAATTTGGTCCAGATTGAAGTCGGTTTTTTTTTTGTTAAAATTTGTAATTATGATTCCATCATCAGTCTTTTCAATCTCAATTCCAAGAAAATATGACGCTGCCTTTGTGATAATTTTAAACTTGCGTTTCATTTGTCCTATGAACTCGTCAATAAGATCCTGACTCGTTGCAGCCACCAATCTATCATCAACATATAGGGCAACTATTAGTTTACCTCCACAAGACGTCTTCCTTATGAATTAACAAGGATCTGAGTCACTAACTTTGAATCCAATATCCTTGAAATAGTCCAAAATTCGCTTATTCCAGCATCTTGGAGCTTGTTTCAAAGCATAAAGGCTCTTTTTCAATAAACATACCCGACCAGAACCATCATCATACCCTTGAGGTTGTTTCATGAAAATTTCTTCTTCAAGTGACCCGTAAAGAAATGCTGTTGAAACATCGAACTGCATCAATGACATGTTTTCATTGGCTGCGACAGCCAACACACTCCTGACTGTTGCCATCTTAGCTACAGGACTAAAGGTTTGATCATAATCGATCCCTTTCTTCTGACTATAACCCTTTATAATAAGTGTAGCTTTGTACTTGTCCACTGAACCATCAGCATTCAGTTTGACTTTATAAATCCACTTATTTGGTATAGCCTTTCTGTTTTTCGGAAGAGGCACAAGGACCCAAGTCTTATTCTCCTTCAAAGAATTCATCTCACAGTCCATTGTTTGTTCCCAAAGATCCCGTTCAGATCTTTTAATAGCATCTCTATAACAACCTGGTTCTTGGTAACCACAGCTGGCCATGTTCAAAACATAGTCTTTGAGTTTTTCAGGTGGACGTAGTAATGATCTGTCTCTGAGAATCCTTCCACCATGTTCCATGATTTCTTGCTCAGGGATTTCCTCTTCACCTACTTCTCGTATCTCTCCCCCTAACTCAAAACTCTGTTCAGAAATATCACTTCTAGCATCATCAAATGCATCATAATTTTCAACTGGAACGTCTTCTCTATCAACAAACTCTGTGTTTTCATCTTCTCTACTAACGAAGTCAGTGTCACTGATTTCAGTACCAACACCTTCATTAACATTTTGATGAATATCATTGCTGTCACTTGTTCCACCATTGACCAATTTTTTTGCATTCTGAGCAACCTCAGGTTGACTCAATGGATTCAATGCATCATACATATTTCTATTCATCACTGGCAATTCCAAAGGAATTTCAATTTGAGCTTCTTTAGAAGCTTTTATTGGAACTTCCGCACCCAACGGCTTTTCATCGAAGATTATATCCCTCGATCTCACTAGCGAGTTGTTTTGTTTATTCCAAAGCCTGTATCCATCATCATTATCATATCCGATAAGGATACATTTCACAGCTTTCTTATGCATTTTCTTCCTGGTCTGTTTTGGTACATGCGCATAGCAAGGCCATCCAATAATCCTTAAATGCTTTATTTGCGGCTTCTTACCAATCCACAGATCAAATGGCGACTTGTGTTCCACTGTAGTTGGACCTGTTCTATTTAAAACATAGACAGCGGTATTCACCAACTCAGCCCAAAATGCCTGAGGCAGCTCCTCATGTGCATGCATCATTGCTCTCGCTGATTCAACAATCGTTGAATCGTTCGATTTTCCCTTTCACTACACACGTTTTGTTCCAGTGTGTAAGGCATTACTAATCTTTGCTTTATCCCCATATCCGACAATACTTTTCGTACTTTCTGATTGTCAAATTCACCGCCATTGTCACTCAATAATTCCTTGACTGTATGACCAGCAACCTTGACAGATGCTAACATTTCTTTGAGTTTCTCATGAACCTCTGATTTCTCTCGAAGAAAGTATACAAATCTATAACGCGTGAATTCATCTTTGAACAGTACAAAGTAACGATACTTGGATATCGGTAGCGGTAGCAAGTTCAAGAGATGCTGCACAGTCTAAATGAATCCTCCCAACGAATTGGTCTCTGAACCTGAGCAAGACGAAGGTCATGTACAATGACCTCGTCGCTCCGGGACAAGTGGTCATTGATGGCAAGCCTCTCGAAGTTGTCAAGGAATATATCTATCTCGGGCAACTAATGCAGTTGGGTAGATACAACTTCGAGAAGGAAGCCGATAGGAGGATCCAGTTGGGATGGGCAGCGTATAAGAAGTTAAACAACATATTTTCGTCGGATATACCACAGAGCCTGAAGACGAAAGACCATTCCCAAAAATGTACGTAGAGATGAAACATCCATAGGCCGTCTTTATATCCTTGATCTTTTCTTCTGTAGGGTGTAGCCCTTTTTCATTTATTGTATGTCCCAGGTATGTAACTGACTTCTGGAAAAATTTACATTTCTTTCTATTCAGGTGTAATCCACATTTCTGCAGTTTTTGAAACACCTTTCTGATTCTGTGAAGCAGTTGTATATACAGTGTTGGCCAAAAGTATTAGGCACCCTATTAATTATGTTATTTTTTTCATGTTTAAGGCAAAAAATAAAACTAGTTCCGATTTCAACATTAGTATATTAACACCGTCTGACTTAAAAAACTAATATTTAGTTGAACCACCCTTAACTTTGATCACAGCAGCGATTATTTGGGGTGTGCTGCTTAGCAGCTGCTGTACATTCGGCTGCAGTTATAGCCTTCCATTCTTGAATTAAGGCATTTTTAATACTGTCTTGGATATAATACAACGCTCACAGGCCTTGCGCTTCAGAATACCCCAAAAACGCTCGATGGGGTGTAGTCTTCGTAGTGCCCTTGAAGTGTGCCCTTGAGTCATTGTGCAGGGCTTTGTCAATTTCTTCGTAAAGAACTTCCACATCATCGTCAGAGTATGTGGTAGTCGGCGCATATACCTGTACGACCTTCAGAGAGTATCTTTCAGTCAATTTGAGTACGAGGTACGCTACCCTTGTCGAGACACTAGATATTTCTACAATGTTGCCAGTGAGGGCTTTGTTGACAAGAAACCCGACACCGCCCTGGGAAAGGCTATCACCTTCTCGGAAGTAAAGTAGATGGCCTGATTCTAGGGTTACTGTGTCCTCTCCCTGTCTTCAGATAGCCCCAGAACATGCCATCGTATCTTGTCTAACTCTACCTCCAATTCGGTCAGATGTTCGTTAAGCCTCAGAGTCCGTCCATTATACGTAGCCATTGACCTTGGCTGTAGAGCTTGTTGTAGATATGGTAGCCGTCCGTAACCCGGGGATTCTTTGCACCCCGCGCCCTACCGATGCTATGACCGCTACCGTAGCCAAGCCTGGTGAGGCGGCCGGGAACTAGGGGCCGTTTTTTTGGTGTGCTTGCCATTGGGAGGTAATGCCCTAATCGCCACGCTGGGCAAGCGGGTTGGCGATCGCAGTAAATAAGCAGGTATGCTTATTTACTGGGACTAGACTAGACCAGAAAACGTTTTTCGTTTTCTGGTCTACAGAAGCTTCAGGTTTTCTGCTTAGTACATTTAGTCGCCTCTTACGACACCCAAAATGTGATGGGGTTGGTGCTATTCTACTCTGCCGGACACCACGCGGCGGTTTAAGTTTATGTCACCCAAAATGCATGTAAGCGAACCCGATAGCGCAGTTTGCAGCACATGTATGTACTTTGGACTGTTCATAAGACCTTCACATGCGAACATTTTGCCGGCACGACTTGATTGCCATGCAGCCTCAGATAATATTGCTACCTCCGCCGTGTTTAGCAGTAGACACCACACAATCTATATGATACTCCTCGCCGATGCGCCGCCTCATAAATGTTACAGCCGATGTGCGGAATTCTTTAGAAAACGAAAAAAAAAGAGTTGAAATGTGTGCTCATTATTTTTAGGGAAGTGGAATAAAATAAGAACGGTTAGTGTTATTGTTTGTAAATATAAATTAAAAGCATATCCTTAAAGTTAAATTCATCGTATAACACAACATTTGACCAACCTGTCTCCGTGAAATGTAAGTGTCGTAGAGTCCATTTCAAACGGAGCTTTTTATTTTTTTTCTGAGAGACATGGATTCTTTCTTGCTTTATAGCCTTTTGATCCTGCTTCAGCAAGTATTCTTCTTACTGTTCGAGCACTAACAATCTCTTCAATTTCCTCGGTCAAAGCAACAGCGAGCGTCCAAATTTTTTTTTTTTGCGGTTTTTCCAAGATTCCCAGATGCGTTTTCTATCCTGGCGCTTAGTAGTCACACATTTACTGCCAGGCCGGATTTATTTACATGTCAAACAGTCTCTACAAACCGTTTAATAGCAGATTACACTGCGCACCGTGTAAATTTTACAATTTTAGTAATCCCTACTTGAGACTTCTTTTGTTCGTGCAAAACTGCATTTTTATTCGTTTCTTAATACACTATTCACATTTTTTGGCATTTTCGATAAATTAGAAGGTCAATTTCATCACTAAACAGTGATGAAATTGACAATATGCTACACACGGTAACTTTTTTACGCTGATAATAACAAATAAAGACTGACTATGTGTCTGGATATTTTTTTTTACAATCCGTATTTTTGTTTTCTTCTCCAGATAATTTACAGCCCATAGAAATCTTATTTGAAGAAGAAAGCTTATTGTTTTAACTATCGTTTAAGGACTCTAGATTGACAACAGTTAAAGACAATTGCAATTTTTTTCAAAATTTTTTGAATTATTCATGTTTTATAGGGGTGCCTAATACTTTTGGCCAAGACTGTATATATGAACGTCCCTGTAAGTAGGTATCATCGAAGAAACATGCTGTAACTTTGTAACGTGTGATCCATGTATCTTTGCCAAATATTGGGTGCAATTTTAACTCCAAACATTAACCGTTTTACTTTGTAAGTACCTTTGCATGTACTTATTTATGGCTTGCATCTCTGCTGTATCCTCGTTAGTCTTCAAATGTAAATATGCTTGGTTTATGTCCAGCGTACAAAAGTAATTTCCCCGCTAAGCTTTGAAAATATTTCTTCAATCCGAGGGATAGGATAGGATAGTTGTCATTTTCCAGGTTTTTATTTAATGTTGCTCTGTAGTCTGCACACAGGCGAACGTTTCCATTTTGTTTGATTACAGGAACAATTGGTGTCCCCCACTGTGAGTATGTAACTTTTTCTAGTATTCCTTCACTTTCCGAAACCGAACCTTCAGTCGGTCACTAAGAAATTGACAGGTTATGTCAATTTCTTAGTGACCGACTGAAGGTTCGGTTTCGGTTTCGGCCAGTTTCGGCCAAAAAATCTAGTTTCGGCCGTAGCGAACCTTCAGCCGCGCCGAAACTCGGATGAGTGTAAATAATCGTGCGTCATTCGGCGAACTTTGTTACTCACTCGTGCTCACACGCTCACATGGCCGGCTCAGTTCCCTCCCCGTAATTCCATCGTTAATCGAATTGATTTTATGTCTAACATATGTATGAAAAACATATGACATACTGTATTTGTTTAGTTCAGACATATTCAGGGCACAAAACAAACATTTACTACGTACTTTAATCATAAAATATGCAAATACATGTTGAAAATATCCACTAAATTTCAGTATATAACAGGAATTTTATATATATTTAACTCTTATTCCAATAAAAGTTACTATCATCACTTTGAGCTTTTTTTAAAGCTACTAAATCAACTTGACACGATAATGTCACAGTTCTAATCTTGTCCTTTATTCAGTGTCACAAAGTCATCATTTCAATTTATTTATTATTTATCATTTTTTAACAACTTATCAAGGTCATCCATCGCTAAAAGTTAATTTGACAACAACAAAGTGACCAAACCTTTTGCGTGAAAATGTACACAAATTTCGAGCGCCATTGAAATACTGTTGCAAACTAATTCAACGAAAATTGTAATAATAATTTTTTCGATGTAAATACGCAAACTTTTATATTTTTAGGAAAAGCTTACTTGTTAACTACGTCATATAATAGGCAAATGGTTAATATTATGCTTGTGATAAAATAATTTTTAACTAAACAAATACTATGAAACCTTTCTAGCTCACTTCTGCACTTTCGATTTCCACTATTAGTAAGACAAGAAGTAGTACAAAATTATCAAATATATGTGGAAACGTAAATAGTGAGTTCGTATCAATAATATTTATTCAACATTTAAATTTACAAGAAAAAAAATAAACACAAATATTATAGAAACAAATATTATAGTGGTCCCTATTTTAGCACTTCTGCATGGATAATTTTAAATTATTTACCACCTCAAAAACCAAACTATCTTATTTCGTTCAATTTTGATGAAATATACTAAATAAATTTATTTTTTACTGACTTCAAAAAACTTCAAACGAAAATTCGTGCGTAAAATAAATTGGCTCTCCTTAAATTACTGTGTGGCAACTCTTGTGCATTTTTAAGTATTTATTTATTTAAACAAAGTAGTATTATAGTGTTTGCTATGTATCTAAAACCTGTTTGAAGTCGGTGCTAAGCCCAAAATAAGACGACCAATTACAAAAACTAAGCGACCTTTACCAAAATTAAAATAGGCCACAGATTTATAAAAAAAAGTCGCGTAACCGCACTAGATGGTGTTGCTCTTTACGACTTAGAGCCCAACGAAATTCCTAACAAGCTGCATGATGACAAGCGAAGAAGCGTTACGCAACGAACAACAGTTAAAACTAATTGTAAATATTTAAATGAATCCACTAATATAAACTAGGCGTATAGATATAGTGTAGGTTCCCAATCCGAACTTCAGCTTTGCATGTCTTTTTTTTCCTACAGACGACTAGTTTCTCTATCCTCTATCTCTTAATCTCACCTGACAGATCACCTAAACAACTTGAAATAATACAACTAAGGCCCTATTCGTGTATATGGTATGTAAAGAATCTTTCTCTAACCCCTAATCGTTTTACTTTCTATTATCAGCTCATCATCATAAAATGATGACCACCAGACGCAAATACCGGAATAGCTTTAGAAAATATATGATAAACATGGAACGTGCCTAAAAAAATTGTGGGTATCCCTCGATTTCCTTGAGATCCCATCATCAGATCCTGATATGGTGGCAATAGGACTACCTCGGGTGCATTTCCTTCCGAATACAAAAAGATTGCAATTGACGGAGTAATCGGTGAACATACATAAAAAAATACATACCCCAATTACCTAAAATGTAACAACTTTAGAAAAAAAATGGGTTTGATTCACGTATTTTTCAAGGGCAAAAAAGGTTCGGTTTCGGTTTCGGCCGAAACTGAGAGCCAGGCCGAAGGTTCGGTTTCGGTTTCGGCTGAAAAACCAGTTTCGGTCGGACACTACATTTCTGCTTCCACTAGATCTCGAAGTGCAAATGGTACTGGACGTGGCTTTAAAAATACTGGTAGGGCACCTTTTAATTTAAATACTGCTTGGTAATCTGTTATTTCTCCTATCTCTTCAGAAAATAATCCTTTATATTATTACTATTCTATCAAATGTTGTAATTTCTCTTTAAATACTTTTTCAGTAATATCATATTCTTTTTTTTTGTATTAAATGTACGTCAAATTGTAGGTTTAATTTCCTTATCAATCCTCTTCCTGATACTGGATCAACTTTCTTGTCTATAACGAAAATTCTTCCTTCCACTTCTGTATTTTTGTACTTAATATTTAAATTGCAGGTTCCCAACGGGTGTATTAATTCTCCTGTATAAGTTCTTAGCTTCACTGGTGTATTATTCAGTTTCAGATTGCCAAAATTATTTCTGTAATACTCTGCAGAGCATGTTGAAACTGCTGCGCCTGTATCTAGTTTTAAGGTATGTACTTTTCCATTTAGTTTTTGATTCCGTATCCTAGTTATCTAGTTTATTTCAACAATAAAAATGCAGTTGATCATCCCTATACTGAAACCAGGGAAATCTCTTGATTGTTCAGAGAGTTTCCGGCCCATTGCGCTATCACCTGTAATAGCAAAAATTTTGGAACACATAAAAACCAGGTTGGAGTGGTTGGTTGAAAGCCGAGGCCTTTTGGCTAAATCTCAATTTGGTTTCCGAAAGGGGCTAGTACAATGGACAGTATCGGTTTCTTTATGGCTGATACCCGAATCGCCTTCAGCAAAAATGAGGCTGTTCTGGCAGTCTTTCTCGGCATTTCAGCAGCTTACGACAGTGTCCTTCTTTCCGTACTAAGAAGTAAATTACGCCAGCTGAGTATTCCGGCAAAGATACTTAACTTCATCTGTAACCTGTTGACTGGACGTAGTGTTAAACTTCATGTACCAGGAGAATCATATTACCTCAGAACTGTTCGGCGTGGTCTTCCCCTGGGTTCAGTCCTAAGTCCCTTCTATACAGTATTTACACCTCTGATCTCCACAAGTCCCTTAACAGCGATTGCCAGATTTTACAGTATGCAGATGACCTGTCGTCGGGGATAGTGCAAATCCGCGAAACTAGCATTTTATAATTCCGTGTATCTGACAAATGTAGCCAATTAAAGTTTTCGCGGGCAAATCCCGCAAAATCTTGATAGGCTGCCACCGCCTTGATACGAGTTCATTTCGACCAATCGGAAGTCAGGAATCGCCCAGTAACAACACTGCGTATCTTTCGCGAGCAAGTGTCAATACCGCGTAAGTGATTTGGTGACACCGGCAACGAGTTTGTGGTTTAATTTTGCCATAAAACTGTGTATTTACTTAAAAATTATCAGTGCCAACACCAGGTAAGTGTAAATGTAATGTTTGTTTCGTATATTTTAAATTAAAATCGGTATTGAACACAAGTTAATAATAATAATAATTCTATCAGGCATATTATTTCTGGTTGTTCTCGGCTTACTAACGGCGAATATTTACACAGGCACAACCAAGTAGCCAGGATCGTACATCAGCAACTTGCCCTGAAATACAAACTTGTGAGTTCAGAGGTGCCATATTACAGGTATGTGCCCGACCCAGTTCTCGAGAATGGTCGTGCTACATTATATTGGGATCGATCTGTTATCACAGACAGGACTATTGTTGCCAATAAGCCTGATATTGTGGTGATAGATCGATTAGAGCGCCGCGCAATGATTGTCGATATTGCCGTTCCTCATGACGAGAATCTCGTGAAAGTCGAAAAAGAAAAACAAATGAAATATTTGGATTTATCTCACGAGATTGTTGATATGTGGAATGTGGATTCGGTGATCATTGTTCCGATAGTCGTATCTGCTCACGGATTCAATGAAGATAATCTCGTGTGAAGTATAATAATAATAATAGTTTATTTATTTTCTCTCATACACAAAGGTAAGTACAATATATTTTATAGCCACAATACAGCTTGAATCGCTCTCATTCCTTTGTGAGAGGCTGGTGTCTGTAGTAGGAAAACCCTGTGTCACAGATCACCAGGCTCCACCTCTTGGACAAATCCTAGTAACAATTTACAATCATATTGTCATGTACTTAATATAAAAATATGTTTCTAAGTAGTAGTAGTAGTCGTAGTTTTGCTGTAGTTGATGTGTGTACGTGTTAGGGAGAGAGTAATAGGTGTGTGCATCTGACTGTTCGCGTATGCGAGACTGTGTAATACATATATGTGTGTGTATGTGTGTGTGTGGGGTTGTGTGTTGTGTGTCGTGAGTGTGTATATCTGTGTGTGGATTCTTGTGAAGATATGCACTTATTAGGTTAAGGGTACAATTAGATTTTCAGTGTCAGTGTAAGATAAGTTTTGGAGCCATGACGTTAATTTTGCTTTTAACTTAAATTTATTCAAAGAATATATAGAAAGGAGGTGGTTAATCTTATTGTATAAGTATGGACCTAGGAAACAGTAGAATCTATGTGACGAGGCTGTTCTATATATTGTATCCGTTTGGTAGATTCTATGTTTGCGACGCTTAGTAGCGTTAAACAGTGGGTCGTAGCTAGATCGTGTGTGTGACTTAACAACTATACGAAGAATAAACAGCTGTCGAACGGTAAGCACATTACACCTCGCGTATAGATCGGCAGTAGGATGCAAGAATGGCAGGAATAGTGCTACTTTTAAGACTGCTCTTTGGGCTCGTTCCAGTTTAATGAAGGTGGTTTTAGCCGCGCCCCCCCAGGACGATATGCAGTACGTTAATATAGATTGGCATAAAGCAAGGTAAGTAATTTTCAGGACTTTATTGTCTGAGACATGTCTTAGGTTTTTAAATATGTAAATCAGTTTCCTAATCCTAGATGTCAGTAGATCTATGTGAGCATGAAAATTCAAGTTCCTATCTATGATGATCCCAAGATATTGAATTGTCTCAACCGATTGCAACTCCCTACAGGTACATTGTGCTAGCGAAACGTTTTGGGTTGGACAGGAATGTGCTAACATGGGGATAGGGTCTCTGTGTGGTTTATTATTTTTTAAATTGAATACTATGTATTTAGATTTGTCGACATTCAGTGAAAGAAGATTGGCGTTTAGCCATTTAGTGACTTGGTCCATGCCACTCTGTGCACATCGAGACGTCTCCTCCCAGGAATCACTTTGGAATACAAGCGCAGTGTCGTCTGCAAAGGTGATGACCCTCCCATTTGTCAAGTTTAGTTGGCAAAGGTCGTTGATAAAGATAAGGAATAGGGTTGGGCCGAGTATACTGCCTTGTGGTACGCCTGTGTTGATGGGAAGGTCATCACCCCGCACGGCACCCAGTTGAACGCACTGAGTTCGACCGGTGAGGTAGCTTGCAAAAAATTGCAGCTGCGTACCACGAACACCTAACCGTTCTAGTTTACCAAGAAGTATTGAAACAGAGACTGTGTCAAACGCCTTGGCCAAATCCAGAAATATCGCCATTACTTTTTTCTTTTCGTCCATACCGGTGACTATGGTGTTTGTTAGCTCGTGTACCGCGTCATCTGTTGACATGTTTCTCCGGAAACCGAATTGAGAATTAGATATTAGGTTATTCTTTTCTAGATAATTAACAAGTCTTCTGTTGACGGTCTTTTCAATTATCTTCGATAAAGCAGGTAAGATGGATATAGGCCGATAATTGTTGACACAGTCTCTGTCGCCACTCTTGTGGATTGGGTGGATAAGAGCCCGTTTGAATGCATCTGGAAAGATACCCAACGTAAATGCCAAATTGCAAATGTGTGCGAGCGGCTCAACCAGAATGCCTCTAAATCTTTTAATTAACTTGTTAGAAATACCGTCTAGGCCAACAGCACAATCGTTTCTTAGTCCATTTATGGTAATATTAATTTCGTCTACATCTGTTGGGAAAAGTACAAATGATTGTGATTGATTTATTTCATGTGAGAGTGTAGAGGAAGCTGCAGAGTTTTGTGTCGATAGATTCTCAGCCAAAATTCTTCCAATATTAACAAAATATTCATTAACCGAATTAGCTGATGCCACAGGATTATTATTACTTATTAAGCTACATGCTGATGTTTGAATTTTATTTGTATATGTAATGTTTTTAATAACTTTCCAAAGCTTTTTGGTGTTATGCTTAGCGTTGTCAATTTCACTCCTTTCATGTTCCCTTTTAGCTTTTTTAATAATCGAATTGCAGAAATTACGATAGCGGTTGTAAGTTAGCTGGTATATTTCATTATTTGGATGTTTCCTGGCTTTCAGATATAAATTATTTCTATTTCGTATGCACCTTAACATACCCTTCGTAATCCAGGGCTTAAGGATGTTTTGGCGTCGGGGGGTAGGTACAATTTTGGTACAACTTTCTATTTTACTATTTAGGATAGAGATGAGATAGTCAACAGCTTCGTTAACATCCACCATGGATAATATCGGGTCCAGATCTACTTTAGTAAGGCACTTGTCAAGAGAGCTAAGGTCTACTCTGTTTTTTATTCTCGTAGGTTTTGGGTTGCTAGGTAGCATATTAAGGCTAAGTATGGTGCTAAAGTGGTCCGTAATGGTAGTATGGGCAACATAACATTTCGCGGGCAAGTTGGTCTTAAGGATGACGTGGTCAAGACAAGTATGAGTATGAGTAGGAATATTGTGTGCAGGCAACATACCATGTGAGGCTAGAAGATTTAGATAGTTTTCCGATCTACTGTCCTTCGACGAATCTGCAATATCTAAGTTAATATCCCCGGTTATAATTATGTTCTTAAATGATGCTAATTTAATAAGTATATTATTCAAGGATTCCAAGAATTGAGATATATCTTTTACACCGGGGCGACGATATACAGCGAGGATAACGGTTGCAGTATTTACTTTTATCATTAAACAGTTACAATCCGCCAGTGGGGGTTCTGTTATTGTATAATTATGCATAGAGTTGAAATATACTACAACACCCTCGTTTTGGGTCTCGTTGTCAGTGGTAAATGCATAGTTATAGCCATCTAACTGTGGTAAGTGGAGATTATTTTGTATCCAACATTCGGTCAAAACAAGCAAGTCCCAATGGATGTTTGAGTTTTGTAATAGTGTTTGAAAGTGTGTAATGTTGCAACGAATACTTCTAATATTCTGAACCATTAAATTCAGAGACTTATTAACAGGATAAAGCATGTTAGTACATATATCTTCAATGTCACAGGTAGCACTATTCGCCAACGTCATGCTGTCCAGCTCCGAGTTAATATAGATATCATTCTGATCGAATGTTAATATGGGCTGCTTTTAACTTTGCACAAATTTCAATTAGAGTACACATCGATATACGATTAACTTTAACATTAATAGCAATCAAGTATAGTGTACAAATTACGCAATACTGAAATAGGTTTGAGGTGAGAGTTTTATAAGTTGTAACGAAAATATTTAAGTTTATGAGCTGCATACTAGTCCTATTATATTGGAAGTGTGCGTGATATATTAGTTTAGGTACTTGAAAGTGTTGTTTTTTTTGTATGGTGTAGAGTTGTTCATGTGTGTAGTTTGTGTGTGTAAGTTTTTGTAAATATAAGACACTAAGAATAATGAAATAAACAATACATACTGGGGCTCCTACCAGTCATTGTTGCGTACCTATGTTATCAATATCTTCCTCTGTTTCTATCCGAATGGTAGGTTGACCATCCTTGAGCCGGATAAAGACCTTCCCGAACGCAGTCCAACAACTAGCCTGTTGGTGGGTCTTTGTATACTCCCGTGCCAAGTAGAACAGACGTCTGCTTTTGGCGGTTAAATTGTCAGTCACATAGATCGGAACCGGGTGGCCTTGCATCTTCAGGTGACCTGTATTAATTTTGTCACCTTTCCCTTTGCTTTTATTAAAGCTAATTACAGATTTAATAATTTTTTCTTTCAGCATTGTTTTAGTGAATTCCACAATAATGGGTCCTGGCTCGTTCTTTGTTTTTAACCTGTAAATATCACGGATTTCCGTATCCTGTAACGGTTGATTTACAGCTTCGCTGAGGCGTAAGATGTGTGTTGTTAGGTTCTCTTTTGTCTCTGGTTTAACCAAGGGGATGTTACGGACTTCAACAGAAGAAGACTTAAAGCTTCGCTCCAATTGTTCCAGCTTAGTTTCTAGTGCTTTTATGTAATTTTTATTTGACGAATTTTCTTTTTCGATTTTCTCAAATTTTTGCAGTAAGGTATCATACATGTTAGAGAGAAACTCCAATGATTTTTGGTACTCAATATTTTGTTTTTTGATAGCTTCCATGTCCTGCTTGATGTTTCGGAACTCAGCATTTTGTTTCTTCTGTATGTCACAGAGAAGTTCTTTAATTTCGGCGTTAGCTACATCATCGTGTTTACGTTTAGGTCTCCTTGAGACACTAGGGAGTCGTTGTTCAATCTCAGAAAACACTTTATCAGAGGTAGTGTCCGAGTCTTGAGTCATAATGATATCATTGGGAGGGACTGCTAGTGTTGGAGTTGGAGATCGGTTGATTGGCATGTTTCTTTAAAATGTTTAAATATATTTTTTGTTAAAAAATATAATTTTAACGACTTTTTCTAGCAAAATTTTGTAGTATGGAGATATTTATTATATTCAATAATCACAAAAAGAATCCCAATTTTCCGGACTCGAACTCGAGATTCGATGTTTCTTAGTCGCTAATCTAATCGACAACGCCAAGGAAGCGGTTATTAGTATTAATATATTAGCCCTTCTGTACCGAACAGTATTATGACTGTACTTCTAATGAATTCTGTTATCCTGGTACTTGGTGGTAAAAGTTTAATGAAATGTATAGGGTTGTCTTTCTCACCCGTGGGCGGAGCTTCACCGGAGTTTGCGCAGGCGCAGATGTTGTTTGTAGAAGTGTCGCCCGGTGACCTCTTCGGTGATTATACACTCCTATTATTTTTTTAGTATTATTGTCGAATTTTTAAATACTTTTATAAAATCTGCGTAGTTTTTGCACACGTCTACTCGATGTCGAGATCCAGGAGGAAGAGGATTGATAGCCAAGAGCCTCGACCAACATCTTAGGAGGCTCACGTTAGGGAGCTGGATCAAGGGTCTGATGCAGAAGGCAGTCCTCCTTGACACGGCTCGAATTGTGAGGAGGTTCCTGTCTCTGGAGCCCTAACCACCGGTTTCTTGGTCCCTGTACCCGAAGTCGGTGGTCTACTATTTTTTATATTTTTAAATGTATTTGTTTTTATATGTATATTTAAAAATGTAAATAATATGTTGTATAATAAGTTTAATAAAGAGAATAATAATAATAAACATTTATTGCCTTCCAAATACATAAAAAAGAAACCTCCATGCATAACATATTTCATAAGATGGCAAAGGGTGTAGATTCAGCGGATGTTAAGAGCCTACATAGCAAAGCCATTAGTTTAGTTTTAAAGTTTAGTTCTTTTTACCATTCTAACCTCTTAATATCTAATTATTTTTTTCAAAATACACTAAATTATTTAAATTGTGCAAGTGTATGTTACCCCGTTATTATAAAT
Organism: Diaphora mendica; assembly: GCA_949125395.1. NCBI lineage: Eukaryota > Metazoa > Arthropoda > Insecta > Lepidoptera > Erebidae > Diaphora > Diaphora mendica. Next base: position 31,307,356 of record OX421311.1, read on the forward strand.
CCCTTACATAATATAAAATACCGCTATTTTCAATAAATTACTTCATTGTTTTGTCTATGTTTACTTTGGTAATGCATTTACGCGGTTTTGCTTGTATAAGTGTGGGTTACGTGTTTATTAAAACCACATTAAAAATGATTTTTATTTACTTTTAGGATCAAAATAGAAAGTGAAACTGATTCCTGTAGCGAAAACGAAACGGTTCATGTTACTACCTAGGCACGAACGTTTATTGGAAATGAAAAAACTAATTTTGTTTAAGCAGACTGCAACTCGTGAAAATACCACACAGCTGGTTGAAAACGTTCCTACTACCAGTTTTGCTGAAGCTGAAAATCACAATGAAAATCCTGATGACAGCGATTTATCTAAGTTTGACACAATTACTTTCAATGCTACTAATTCAGCAGAGCTGCTGAAATTTGGTGATCCAGATAATGTTTCTGAGCCTGCTATAACTGCTACTAACAACGTTGTATCCATTTGTATCCATTTCTCCTGAGATGAATGCCTGTATTGACGCATTAAGTGGATCTTCAATCTTTGACTTTTCATTAGATGACTCTGTGGCTGATCCAACTTATGCTTCATTGTCTGAAATAACAAATGTTGCACCGATAGTTTCATCATCGACGGACAGTAATAATGATCTAATTCCTGAAAGTAACTTAGAACGTGGTGTTGCAGCTGAGTCTAGGATAAGGAAACGAAAAGCAGATAAAATGTCTATAAAAGGTTTAGGAATAAGAGGTTAAGAATGCTAGGTCGGGAATACATAGGTTTCAGGAAGACGGATCATGAGAAATTCATACAAGACAAAAACCGGCGCGAAAACTTGGAGAGGCTTGTAAGCCAAGCAATTGTATTAGGAGCAAGGTGATTAACTGTGAAAAGTTTACTCAAACTGTACGATTAAATATTTTTAAAGAATTTTGGGAGATGAGCTGGATTGAGAAAAAATATTTGTTTCATCCTTAGTAGATAAAAACCCGACTAACAGAAAAACCACTGGAAGGGCTGATTCAAGACGAAGTAGTACAAAGGAGTATTATTTGAAATTAAATGACCAAAAATAAAGAGTATGTTTAAAGACATTCTTAGGGACATTAGGCATTAAGGAATGGACTGTAAGGTACTGGTTAGGAGAGACACCGAGTAACGAAACAACAATGAACAGAACGGAGGATAATGCGTTGCCTAAGAGTACGTTAAAAGAATTTGTGCAAGCATTTTTAAGGGATATGCCCAAAATGCCTTCTCACTACTGCAGAAAAGAAAGTACGAAATTATATTTAGAGCCAATAATACAGTCTAAACGTGAACTATATCGTATCTATGTTGAAGAGGCAACAAAAAAGGCACAGAAGTGGCTTCAAGAAAACTATTTGAAGATGTTCTGAAAGATGAAAACATAGCATTGTTTCAACCAAAAAAAGATGCATGTGATCTATGTTGTTCGTATAGAGTAGGTAATATTAGTGAAGAAAAATATCAGCAACACCTGTCACGAAAAGATTTAGCTAGACAAGAAAAGACTTTAGACAAAGAAAGAGCGAAAAATGGAACACTTCATCTATCATCATCTATATTTTTATTAAACACAATGAGCGGGGCAAGATAGTGTAGGCTACACGGGGCATGATGGGGTGTTTACCCCGTAGATTCCAAAACAAGCTATCTACACTATGATAAATTTTTTTGTTTACTGATATTGATTGAAACATAGTTTATTGTGTTTTTTAGATTAAGATGGTTAGGAACTACAAAAAAGACAAATAGAGGAGAGCGGACACAAGAGTGCATGAAAGCAGCTATATCTAGATAAATTTTTGAGCCAAAAGTTCAGGATATAGAAAAGCAGCTTTAGAACATGGTATTCATCAAAGTACTTTGGAGTATTACGTCAAAAAATTTAAGCAATGTGAAGAAATTACCGTCGGATAACTACTAGGACCTGTAAAGCCTGTTTTTTCGCAAAAAGAAGAACAATAACTTGCAGAATATGTAAAACATATGGCAGAATAACTTTTTGCCTTAACTACTCTCGATTTAAGGCGTTTGGCATACCAGTTGGCTGTAAGAAATAATAAAAATACTCAGAGGAAGTACTCATATGCGTGCACTGTGAAGGTGAATGGGACTCCCATCTTACCCCAAGACCCCATTATGCTAGATTTATCATTCCCCATTTTACCCCGCGTACGGGGAAAGATGGTTTTCTGTGTTCTTAAAAATTTTTTTTTATCAGAATTTAGTGATAACATATTCGTCCAAAGATTGCCAGTTTGTAGTTGACTAAGAAATTAAAGTGCCATAAATATATGACAACATTGTGGTAATTATGAATGTGTTTTTTAGTTGTTTTCCAATAGCGTCCCCATCATGCCCCTAGAGCCCATGCCCAAGCTGTGAAATTGTGTCCATTTTTTAAAGCTAGTGCACTGTATTTTAAAACAAAATTTCACAATTTACAATCTGGGCACTAATAATGTAAAGTGTTATTGGTTTGATGAGACCACTACTGATTTAAAAGCATCAACATACGCTTCTTTTTATATTGATTACTAGCTGACCCGGCGAACTTCGTACCGCCATATTTACATATGTAAAGACAGATATCTGTCTCGGCTTCCCGTCGCGGACAAAATAAAGACTTTTCCCGCTATCTTTTAATTTTTCTTATACACAAACCTTGTCCTAACAATGAGGAACACATAAAAAAAGAATCATTTAATTTGGTGCAGCCGATCGGAAGTAATGCGCGTACATACATTTCGGCGATACATTTTTATATAAATAGATAGATATGTTGATACTGAATTTTTAAAATATTATCTAATATTATTGATTACCATTTACTTGATTAACCATTTTGATATTAAAATAATATCCATCTACTCCCTGCCAGAAGATTAATGGATATTGTAACGCGTCGTCAGACACACGTTTCAATTCATTGTTCCCGTCGGAACAATGAATTAAAACGTTTTTTCAGATTTCAGTTTTTCAGATATTATATGCTTCATCGTCATGAAGCATATTATCTCTAGACTGCAAATTTCTCCAACAACGACAATAGCCACTTCGTCGATTGTCGGTGAATTAAACCTCCTTGCATGCTCACCAGCAGGTGTTTTGTCAGCTCTGATTACAATATTATGGCTGTCCGATGGCATACGATCTAAGGCCATTTTGAACATTTTGACTAAATTATTGTTCTGATGAAGAAGCGTTTGCAGTTCTTGGACAATGGTTCGTTTTACTGTTGGATTATGAGCACAACGCCTTTCAACTTCCACATCTTGATTGCCCGTAAAATAAATTTGTAAAAATTGATGGTCCATATTTGGCAGTGGCAAAAGTGCTCCCAGTCAGTGTCCTTGTATGTGCAATTATCTTGTTAAATTATTATTTGTGATACAAATGTATTTTAACGCTTTACATAATTCACAAAAAAATTATTGTGATTTCCCCAATTGTCACGGATTTGTCGGCACAATAAGCTACTTCCGGATTGCAGTGGAATGCTACTCGTTCCAGGTTCACAGGAGCACTGTTTCTGCGGTATCGCTCGATTTCATTGCGTCGTGCTCGCTGTTGTTGTTTGGTGTGCCCGAACTCGTTCCATTCTAAGCGGCTCCGTCCACTTGATGCTTAGATCCCCTGGGGGATCCATGTGAAAATTTCGTCCACACTGATCCCCTAGGGGATCTATTTGGATTTCGATTCCATTTTGATCCCCCAGGGGATTCATTTGGAAGATTTTCGTCCACTTCGATCCCCCTACTTAAACCGATATGGGTTTTTTTTTGAATTTTTTGTGTGGCAGGGCTATTTATGGCCTATATAGTATATAGGTTTATTACCATGCCTATTAATACATTTCACCACCAAAGATTACCTACATAACTTAAAACTCATTTCCACAATTTCACAACACAGGTTAAAATATTCTTGTTGATAGCATGTTGAGCGCACCGGCACCGATCTACCCTCGGTTACAAAATCATATCGAGGTACACCCTAGGCAAGAGGTTTGACTTTATGATTTGATTTAATTTAAATTATTTATTTTGTACAAACAAAATTTTGGATTTACAGAAAACTAAGTAATACTAACAATTGTATGGTATATTAAAAAGGGTTTTAAACAAATTGAAATTTGACAATATTTTAAGGTAATAATAGAATTATAAATAATGAACACACTACAAGTAAATAAAATTCTCACACACTGACAAACAGATGACAGAAGATTTTAATAACGGTAATAGAATGACAGGTATTTTATATGCCGTAGGTGCAAAAAATAGCCTGTATTCTTAGATTATTGATATGTCTAGATGTACTGTCAAAGCTGTAAAAACACACGAAAAAATTGGCTCTAACACTAACGCCTAAATGTTTTTCCGCGTTTAGTAGGGGAGACTGGGTAACAGTGGATCACTTTTTTTTTTAAGCAATGCAGCTGGAAAATAAATGGCTAAATGATTCATCTCTGAAATGAAATCATAATATCTGTATCTAATCTTTAAAAAAAAAGCATTTGATGGCTTGTATTTTATAAAATTTACAAGTTATAACAACTTAAAAAAAAATGGAAAATGATCCACTGTGCCCCGGGAATGGGTCACTTTGGATCAATGCATGGGTGACACTGAATCAACTTGGGTAGACTGGATCTACGTAAAAAAACTAGAAAAATACAACATAATAACAATTTCACTGATGAGCACACATGAGCTTAGTAATAAGTTTAGTTTTTTTTTCTTTGACCTAATCAACAGTCTGTTAATTTAAATTCTAAGATAACAACACAAACAGTCTTCAAGTTTTGGTTATTATCAAAGAACACATTCACATTATGACGGTTGAAACACGTCGCTCTGCTAAGACCTTCAGGAGTTTTGGGCGGATTAAAAAAACATCCAACGCAACGGCAAGATGACGTAGCCACAACGTTGTCTTGCCAGTCCTTACGTGTTTATGTATGGCCTTAACCCTCTCCTGAGAGGAGACCCGAGCCCGGCAGTGGGGCGTTATGGGTTGTTGATGAAATACAGATACTCAATCCCTGCAAGCTTACTTTTATGCCATGTATCTGGTACTTTTATATTATTTAAGATCGCTACTTCGTAAATTAGGCCTCGAACGTCTCTTATAGTAAGTCCATAGAACATTTGGCTGCCCTTAACAATATAATCGACTCTATTGTTTTCTTGGTTATCGGTAAATATTTTACGATCTGCTTAATTAGGTGTGGGTTTTATTGTTTTTTTAGGATCCGGATTGTTTTTAACTTTATTTATTGTATTCAAATAAAGTTGTAAATGGAATACCGGTTGATCTAGCCACAGCTCTTATTTTGTGACCATCCGAAATGAGTTTGAGAGCATTTCTCATTTGTTCTTCAGTGTGAAGTCCGATGCCAGTCTTTCTTACCCGATTGCGGGGCATTTCTACCTAAAAACAAATTATGAATCGATTTTTGTTCCATGGGTTACAATGGATCAGCAGTCCACTGTGACCCAATACGAAATGATTCATTGTGACCCAATGGCGGTTCTGGAATAATACAATAAATAAAACAATTACTACCTATCTTGCAGATAAAACGACACAAGCTACTTAAGATTTTGTAAAATGTCACTATGGGCATCGTTTAAGGGTTTTTAGGTATACTTACTAAATAGGAGCTCCTCTCTGTTTTAAAAAAACAACTCCCACATTACGAATATACATCACAAAAAACACCCAGACTCAGAACTACAATTTGTGGATCACAAAAAGTGTTGTCCTATTTAGGATTTGAACCCACAACACCTGGCGCAATAGAAAGCGGCGTGGCAACAACTTAAACCACTAGACCAACCGTGCAGTCATGCATTTTTCAAGTCCAGTTTTTATTATTTCAAAACAAGTACATCTTCGAATGTTCTTAACAACAGATAAGAATTGAAAAATTTAACTTAAAACTACTCGTCAGATCTCATTCAGATAAAAAAAACTAGCTAATTGTAAATCTAATAAAACAAATTGAAAGCCCAAGGTCTAATCCCCATAATATCAATACTGAGCTATCTTGAAGATGTCCTAAATGTAACACAAAATAATCACAAATTTTAACAAAAAAAAAAAAACGACTTCAATCGGGACCAAATTTAAATGGGACCATACAGGAATATTGAGTTATTCGTTAATTTGTCGCGCACATACTTAATGCAAATTGAAGACTTATATGGTTTTCTCATGGATGACATGTCAGAACAGGACCAAATTGAAATGGGACCACATGGGAAGCACCAGCTTTCAAATAAAAAAAGAATCATCAGTTCACCCAGTCGAAAGTTATGAGGTAACAAACATAAAAAAAATACAGTCGAATTGAGAACCTCCTCCTTTTTTTGAAGTCGGTTAAAAAATAATTAAACCGGTCCATTAAAAAGTAATGTAAACAATTTTTTTCTTACCTTTCTTCTTTTTTAATGTTGGTAAAAAAGACAATTAGATGGGCTAATTTTATATCTTACATATTTTAAAAGGTTAAAAAATCGTTAAGTACTGCTTTTACAATACCAGACCAAAATTAATATCTAGTACGACATATTTTTAATCATCACCAACAGCCTTTAACAGTCCACTGCTAATGATAATAGATAATAAAAAAACACGAGGCATATTATTAGGTTGTATCACATTTTGTTTTCCTAGCATATTTTTCTAGATAGAAAAGTTATTCAACACTATTATAATTGTTTCCCCATTTTCACAAAAAAAAAACTCAACAACTGGTATCATTTACGCACTCACACTAGGAAATTTAGAATGACATGAGGCGAGTGTAAGACGTACCTGTCACGCACACAAATATCAAAAAGTTGTGTCATTTAATTTTGTTCTTTTGTATCGCGATGCTCTATCTAGACATAAATAATCAAAGCCTGTATTTATAACCTTTCGTCTAACGTTCGACAGACGATCGACATCAATAATTTTTTCGCATTCCAACAAAACAGCGTTTTGATTTTATTATCAGTGTCATCTTATTTTGTTTGTGATATGATCTCTATGGATATGGCACAATAAAGACTTTTTATTTGCATTCTAAACAGTGACAACCCTCAAAATATGTTAATACAATGACAAAAATTTCTGAATGAACCAACAATAACAACCATCAAAATAATAATATTAAAATACGCGATGATAATATGTAAATAATATGTGGTGTCTATTTAAAACCCTTAATTTAATAAGTGCTTCAATTTGACAGACAAAAGTTTGACAGGAAAGTTGGTAGAACAGTTTATATGGGCAAAAGAAAATTGTTGTTTTTATTATCTTCCTCACAATTTTTCCATATTTTCTCACCGTGTAAACCTTCCCTGAACTACGACAAACATTTCAAAACCTAAATCAGCTCAATCGGCCCGGCGCGGCGGTTCTCGAGTTTTAGCGAGACAAACGAACAGTTCATTTTTATATATAAGATTTAAAGAAAATTATAGAAGACTGCCCAAAAGATGTCGTTATTTTTAGTGATGGATGCACATCACAAAATAGAAATGTTGTGGTTTCTAACGCTCTCCTGCTACTCGCGCTGGAAAAAAATATTGTAATTACACAATCATTTTTAGAAAAGGGTCACACTCAGATGGACGTGGATTCAGTTCATTCTATAATTGAAAGTAAATGAAAAAATCGTGAAATATTTATGCCTAGTCAGTACTCTTCGATTACCAAAGAAGCTAGACTAAATCCATCTCCATATGAGGTAGTAACAGTGGACCACACATTTTTTAAAGATTGTAGTATTAAAAATAACTTTATTTATGATACAATTCGCCCTGGGAGAGGGTTTGGTGCAAAATGTGTGGTTGATATCAGAGTACTAAAATACAATCCCAATGTTACAATTGAATATAAACTTAACTACAATGACAAGTTTCAACTATTATCACAAAGGTCAAAAAGAATTGAGACATTTATTCCACCACAGCTCTTTACTGATAGGTTGCCAATATCCAAATCAAAGTGTGAACATTTACTGTAGTGTATGTTATGTACTTATTGGTATATAAACTCTGTCGTCTCGAGCATGGCACGCGCGGTGCGCGGGGCGGGGAGGGGATTGGCCTACCGACCGCCGCGGAGTGAAGACGTGTGCGCTTGCTGCGAGCCGATATCTATCAGAAGGTAGTGTAGTAACTAAGGTATATAATGTACACCACATGAGTACATTACATGTGGCGACGAGATAAACTGTGAGTATTTTTAAGATATTTACATTTAATAACAAAAGAAAAGAGAGAAATGATTTGTGCAACTTTTGTATAATGGGGGATGTTAAAACGCGAATGTGGGTTTATAATGATAATAGTATCACATGAGTGTTTTGAATATGAAGATATGATGCTTATATCACTTATTTGTAAACTACAAAATACATTTTTGGATTACTAATATCGAACAAAAAAAAAATGGCGGGATACGACGTGAATTCGAAAAACAGTTCTTTTTTTTAAATACGGCGCCGCCGTGGTAATGGAAGACGCGGGCCGAATTATTTTTTTTTGGGCAAAGGAGTTACAATATGAGTCGCGGAGCCGCATAAGTTTTGTTATTGAAAATGTTAAATCAATCATAGTGGGTAATGGATAGGATTCTTATGTTGATTATAATTAGTTACATACTAATTCTGGTTATTGATTGTTATCACTGTGCTAAGTGTTAACTAATGTGGCAATAAGCTAGCTGTTTCAGAAACTTTTATAGAGGAGGTTTAGCACGGGGGTAGATAAATAAAATCTACGGATCACGAGCCACTGGCTTTGGGTTTCAATGTAATATAGCGATTGACTTCAATAATATTCGAACATAATTCGAAGAAAGTCAAGAGATAACAGTAGTAGAATAATATTTTAAAACGAAACATTCATAATTCGAGAATGTGTTATTGACTAAGGTCTACTGATTGTAACGTTGTAGGTGTAGTGTGTCACCTTGCTCTGCTATAAAATGTGTATTTGATATTAAATAACGTTTATGTAAAGCGGAAACAAATTCACTTAATTGACGATAAAATGTTATCCATTGACCATTACTTCTTTACGAATTACCTCCCTACATAATATTGCTATTTTAAATGCTATATAAAATTATTTGATAAAGTAAATAACATGGCATAGAGTCATAACTATCATTGGAAGATAATATTCTGATTCTATCAGACGATACCCTATTATACTAACTTTTATACTCTCAGAGCTGGTTCACAGCTCACTTTGGTCTCGCGTATCGGCGAAATCGGTCATGTTGAAAAGGAATGTATGCAATAGTTGAGGATATACACTGGGGCCAGTATGATAGGAAAACACGATTGCTAGAGAATTCTCGAAAGAAAGAATCAACAAACTTCTCTTAATATTAGAAAGAGACCGCAGAGTTAACAGATTATTTACCAATCCTAATTGGGCTTTGTAGATAAATATGGTTTGGTACAGTGCAGGCAATATGAGATTTAGTAACTTACTGTGACTAAGTTCCTTTAAGTAAAGATGACAGGATTTTTCTAGGTTACATAAGAAACAGTAGGCATTTCTTAAATAGTTATCAAATATAACAAATGAGCTACCCCAATAATGAGAAACATTTTGTTTAATATGCAAACCTTACTGTGGTGTGGGTAATTGACAAATAATAGAACTACGCGCTGCACGGCGCTAAATACTGTACAAACAAGTTTTGTGTTTAATGAGAACAATAGTTAAGTTTTGTAATTGGTTTATGAACTACTTTATGAATAATATTATGATAAAACCCGTAGTCAGTAACCTAAGAGCAACCACAACAATTGTTTTGTTTAGCATGATCATAACAGTTCATACAAGTTTTGTACAATTTAGGGTAGCACAATAAAAGTGCAATATATACTGGTTAAGTAACCGACCACGAAACTCTAAAAGAAGTTTGTTTGACTTACTTACAAATATATCCTAAAAGTTGGTCATAGCTGACAAAACTGGAGATAAGACATTCGTTTTGGGACACCGTAAACTTAAACCCATCTAATCTGAACTAATTTAACAAATGTGAGAATTACATTATATATATTTGTAGTTCCTTACTTTGAACGTAGAACAAAAGATTAAACTAAATATGGTGCGGAGGTAGTTCTAGGCCCAGTAAAAGGTTTTTACGAAAATCATAGCCTTTATGGGGGAAATCCTAGCTATAAAAACCGGCAAGGATAAGAAGGCTAAGTGCTAACTAACATTGGCGGTATATAATCAAATAAAAATAAAAACATGTAACTGTCGGACAACGCGATGTATAATAGAGTTGAAAGATGATAGCTTAGACACTAAGTAGGCACCACATTGCGTTCAAAAGGCCTAGACATCTTAGCAATGGGCAAGTAATCGGGAAGTGGTTGCGTTGAGATATTCAATGTATATAAGCCAACGGGCTTAGTGGCGCAGTCCGTCGTGTGCGTGTGTCTGTCGATTGTCGTGCACGGGTCGTGGTTCATTTCCCGCTCAGTACGACTCCGGGTGTGAATTGTTGTTATTTACAGGTAACCGTACTGCGTCAGGGTGCACGGTAAGTATGGCATTAAATTGCGGACATTTGTCGGTATGGCATTAAATTGCGGACATACCTAGATACATGGCATTAAATTGCGGACATTTGTCGTTATGGCATTAAATTGCGGACATTTGTCGATATGGCATTAAATTGCGGACATACCTAGATACATGGCATTAAATTGCGGACATTTGTCGTTATGGCATTAAATTGCGGATATTTGTCGGTATGGCATTAAATTGCGGACATACCTAGATACATGGCATTAAATTGCGGACATTTGTCGGTATGGCATTAAATTGCGGACATTTGTCGGTATGGCATTAAATTGCGGACATACCTAGATACATGGCATTAAATTGCGGACATTTGTCGGTATGGCATTAAATTACGGACATTTGTCGGTATGGCATTAAATTGCGGACATACCTAGATACATGGCATTAAATTGCGGACATTTGTCGTTATGGCATTAAATTGCGGACATTTGTCGGTATGGCATTAAATTGCGGACATTTGTCGGTATGGCATTAAATTGCGGACATACCTAGATACATGGCATTAAATTGCGGACATTTGTCGGTATGGCATTAAATTGCGGACATACCTAGATACATGGCATTAAATTGTGGACATTTGTCAGTATGGCATTAAATTGCGGACATACCTAGATACATGACATTAAATTGCGAACATACCTAGATACATGGCATTAAATTGCGTACATACCTACTGGGCATTAAATTGCGAGGTTTTTAGGGGTTAAACTTTCAATTTGTAAAAAAGGTAAAAGTGTACCTAACTTTGAGCACAGATACAGTCGACGCTTTGTTACTAGCATTAGATTGCGATAGCGTGTTTTAAAATCTGTAAATACGCAACATAGGTATTACCTTGTCAACAGTGTGAAAAAAAAAAGAGTAAAGAGAATTATCACATTATTTGTCGTATGTTAGATTCTCAGAGAAGGTCAAGTACTTGGCGATTCTAGAACAGTTCTATAACGATCAGAGTAAAGTTCAAGTACAAAATATTTAAGTACCAGGAGGGCCAGAATGTGTTTGCCGGTTCGATAAAAAAGAAAAAACTATTACGGTGAAAGAACTAACAATACTTAGTCCCAACAGTATGTGGGTAATCATGTTGCCAGATTCAGAAACATACCGCTGACTTTAGTCCATTCTCACTAAAATCTAAACGGATACCTACGTATTCTGATTAGCGAGTTGATATAAATTAACATGTAACAAAATGAATGACTGTCAGAATGTTCATCAATTGTTGGTTAAACGATATTTTATAATCTAAAATACTTGTCTTAAGTTTAAAAATAAGTTCTGCAGTTTAGTGGGTTGTTAATGTGTAAATGTTGACAGTGGGAAGTTGCTGAGTTTCTGTAGAGTGTAGGTAATGGTTGTTGTTGTGTCACATTTTAGATACGTACTTATTTTCTACTGGAATAGTAGTACTAAAAATAGTCTGTTAGACCCTTAGGGAATGGTATTTATTTACTTAAATAATTGAAATGAGTCACTATCTCATTCCACTAAATAAAAATATAAACAAGCAGTGCTTCGATTAATTGTCCTCCTTATTTTGGAATTAATAGAATACAAATAACTCCTTTTTCCTAATTGTTAATAGGTAATTAGGTATGTAGGTAGCTATGGCTCCTTGCTAGCGTAACAACACATAATATGTATTCGGATGGATCACCATATTCACTATTGTGTGATAAAGGGTTTGGATTTACTACAGAATGAGGTGTTGTACCACGATCAGCAGTCTGAAAACTCATAACAATATTGCAAGAGTTTTATACTTTTACCACTCGGGATGTACTATAGTGTGCAATCACATTATTAATTAGATATTTATGAACAATAATTATTAGTCCTTGTTATTCATATAGCCAAGAGCAATGTAACAAAATAATCAGGTGGCCATAGTGGTTTGCGCCATGGATCCAATGCCTCTTTATGATATTGTTTGGATACTAGGGTATAGTTCGCTTTGCAGGTAACAAAGACTTAATATTACCTATTCTTAAATTTCCGTTAGGGCAAATTCCAAAATCAACAGGGAGTTTAATGTGAGGGCGTAAATATTATTTCATGAACGAAATAAAATACGTTAATATAGAGACATAAATCAGATAAGACATTTACTTTTATTCTATTAATACATGCTAACGTGTTAGCAGTCCTGCTGTGGTGTATAAAACAATAGGTAAGGTAATAGTAACCTACCTAGTGTTTCGCTTTCTATTTTAAAATAATATTATTGTTTCGTTGGAAAAAAAAAACGAAAGATACAAGTAGGTACTACAATATTATTGGACTTAATGGATTCAATTAAGGTACCTATATAAAAATATGATTCTCATTTAACTAGAAATATTACATCAAAATGTGATTTCCACGAAACTAGAGATATTATGTCAAAACGTGATTTTCGTTAACTTAGATTAAACTGGACTTTCATTAAATTGGAAATAGTAGGTACAATGTTGTTTGAAAAGTAGCCCATTAAATTGGATTAAAATTGGACTTTCATTAAATTGGAAATATAAGTAGGTAGTCTGTTAAAGCGAGATTAAATTTAATATTGGACTTCCATTAAATTGGAAGTATTATCATGTTACTTATTTTTCATTAAATCGAAGGTAATATAAAAAGGTGTTATGTTGAACTTTCATTAAATTGAATAGAAATATAAATCAATCACAGCTTGAGTAAATACAAAGATGGATAATAAAGACAAAATAAGTGATGAAGAGTAATTAAACATAAGTGGAATAAGGACTTACTGATTGTATCTGACATGCATATGACAAGTTAAAAAGTTTATTAAATAAGTATATTTTGGTGATTATTAATGTGTCTGATTCGTAACATTAACCTGATCGCTGTTCCTTAACTAAATTCTCTATTGGGTATGGGTATATGTACAGTTATATATAAAAGAAAAAATAACAATAACAAGGGAGGGATGTAGTGTATGTTATGTACTTATTGGTATATAAACTCTGTCGTCTCGAGCATGGCACGCGCGGTGCGCGGGGCGTGGAGGGGATTGGCCTACCGACCGCCGCGGAGTGAAGACGTGTGCGCTTGCTGCGAGCCGATATCTATCAGAAGGTAGTGTAGTAACTAAGGTATATAATGTACACCACATGAGTACATTACATTTACAACAATTAAAAAGTGTTATACCTTCAGATTGCCATGAATTATATGACAAGCTGCCTTACAGAAATACCTAATTCGTACCTACCTCTTATTAATAGTAATCTATAACTGTTCACACCTTATAAATGAACAATTTGGTTATTTCTTTTTGTTTAGTTATTTTGTTGATTTTTTATAATTTGTTTTTAATTATTACCTACAAGTGCCTACTATTATTTTTAAGTGCGTAATTCAAAGCACTAAGGCTGTTTGATTTTGGTATTATTATTTTATTAATATATTTATAGACACATGGTCACCATTATTCGATTCCGGGTTCATTACTGCCGCGGAGCTATTGTGGGTAAGTAAGTAAAACCATGTATTGTAAATAATTAACAATGTAACAATTATTATTTTAACAAAATGTGGATAGAATTACAATCAGCAATAATTAGAATTCGCCGCTCCACCGAACACGTCTTATTTCTTCTGCTAAGAGAGCCCGGAGTTGCGTCAGTGTCAAGAAACGTTCACCAGTGCTTTTCAAAAAATTAGCTGCCAGTCTTCACGTTTCTTGCCACTTTTAAAATATCGAAGCGCCGTCACGGCCGGACTGACATTCGCACGTCCTCGTGCGACACCTCACGCCTCGATTTATCTGGAAAGACCAAATACAGTTCTGTAGCACACGTCTGGGCATGCTCGCACATCCCTGACTAGCTACCGATTCATGACACCTGTTTAAAAAGATCTCGATCTTCACCCCTTACATCTGAGTTAAACATACTGGGCCGACAACTGACTTACGCGCCCCTTCCACCACCCACCAACTCGCATGGTGCGATGGACCGGACAACCCGTCAGCGCCCCTTCCACCAGTCATGATAACCACACACAGCTGCTGCAATCAACTGGTTCAGAACGTGGACCCATATAGGCCAGTCCCAAACCAATCTCTTGCCACCCAGCTCATACCAGAAAAGTCGTAGTCTGACCGTGGGCATCGACCCGGTTTAGGCCAGTCCAGTCGATCAAATACACTACATACCACGTAGTCTGATCAGAGGCATCGACCCGGTTTAGGCCAGCCCCCTTGATCAACTACGCCACTCCCAACTGAATATCCAGTGCAGTAGGCTCTAGATCGATTCTCAATAAAAATACAGGGTTTACTCAATTGTTATAAACTAACCATTTACTGCTCATCATGTTCGGAGGCAGAGAGGGTGTCAGAGTTTGCCGTCAAAGTAGTTCACAACTAGATACCGATACTGTATCACTATCATCATCGGAATGTTATCGTTCCATTCTTATTACTATGGATTTCCGCCATCTCGGCCTCCTCTGCCTCATTGTTTAATGAAGTAGCTACAATCATAATCAGTCCATAGTAGCACCTGTGTACTGCACACAAGTTTGGGCGTACTTATAGGTTTGGTTAGACCCATCAATGTCTCTCAGGTCGTAACTATCGTGATCTAGTACCTTGACAATCGTAAAAAGAACCTTTGAACTTTCGCTGTAGTTTGGTTTGGTTACGCTCGTTACCCTTGATAAAGTCGAAGTCGCCTACACTGAATGGTCTCACTATTGCTGTACCCCGGTTGAAGCGTTCTACTTCTGACGAAGCAGCCTTTGTGATATTCTCGGATGCGTCACGCCTAATGGTGCCTAAGTCTAAACGGGGCTCAGGTTCAGCGTGCAATGATAAGGTTGATATTCCTAATGACTTAGCTCGTAACCCGTCGCATTGGTATACCGTCCGTGATGAACTTACTATATTTTTCTAAAATTCTAATCAATGCTAATTTGTCATTACCTCGTAAGTTTGTATCAATATTCATAAAATCAAAGCTGCTAGGTTTTTCAGAAAAATGTACTTCTCTACGGTGAGAAAATGCACGCGTCCTCTAGAATATCCCAACCTATTATAACTGGTTCCGCAATAGTGCCATCAGGCACTACGTGAAACGACACTGAGAGCGAGAAGCCTTGAACATTAATGGGGCCAATAACTTGGGAAATACATTCTACATCCCCTTTACCAATGCCCGTCAGTCAAATCATTCTGTGCAGTACCAGGGAACTTCTTGGCGTAGCTGTTGGTTGCCAATGAACAAGTAGATCCACAAAAAGAAAGGAAACTGGCTCACCGGATAGTGTAGTCAAAGTGCTACTCTATGCCTTGCGTTCACACACATGGACTTCTTTGGCTGCCGCTGCTCCGCTGCCACCCACTCGAACTGGACACGTCAATGCTAAGTGTCCTGGTCGTCCACACGCAAAGCAGGTGATTATTTTTGGTTTATCAGCGGATCTGGATGTTTTGTTGTGCGTCTTCTCTGAAGTAGCAGACTCTTCTCTTCGCTAGTGGCAGTCTTTCGCTTTGTGACCCGAAGTGCCACATCGATGACATGTTCCCATGAAGCGTGATTCGTTGAATCGGGTCCTTTTCACATCTGCATCATGGTTATCACTACCCTCATGCCTTTGTTTCAGTGAAGCCATTGAGAACGCAAAGAAGTTGAGATCTAGTGGTCAGGTTATGAGAGTGGAGCTCACGGCGAATCACGACTTCCTTTTGGCATAAACCGCAGATACAAATTCCATCTTCAGACATCTCCATCCGCGGAATGCGTTCGATTATGTTCCAAAGGCGCATGGCTACCTCACTCACAGTTTTTTTAACATCAACTTAATGTAGGTACATTTCATCAACGTAGAATTTCATCGAAGTAATCTTGTGGCAACATATGTTTAGTAAACTTTGCTAGCAATACCTCTTTTATTTGAGGCCATGTCAGCTGCGATGCCTGCAGTCGTGCTAAACAGGCAGCAGCTCGGCCTTTGAGTGCACGCGTAAGTAACAAAAGTAGTTCTGAACCTTGTAACAACAACAAACAACAACAAGCTGTTGACAACAATTTCTGTTACGTTGTACCAACCCTCGATATCCGCTTCGTTGCCATCAGGATCAAACTCGATCAACTGGGTAAACGTGCTGCTCGAAAGTTGCGGCTGCGATATAGCCATCATTCGCGACAAAAACAATTCCATTTGTTGAGACAGGCTTGGTTCTGATGCCTGTGCTGAAGATTGGGCACGACTATTCTCGTCTGAAGTAAGCCCTTCAAATCCCACTTCTGATATAGACACATGGTCACCATTATTCGATTCCGGGTTCATTACTGCCGTGGAGCTATTGTGGGTAAGCGGGCGAGGAGAAGTAAAACCATGTATTGTAAATAATTAACAATGTAACAATTATTATTTTAACAAAATGTGGATAGAATTACAATCAGCAATAATAATTAGAATTCGACGCTCCACCGAACACGTCTTATTTCTTCTGCTAAGAGAGCCCGGAGTTGCGTTAGTGTCAAGAAACATTCACCAGTGCTTTTCAAAATATTAGCTGCCAGTCTTCACGTTTCTTGTCACTCTTAAAATATCGAAGCGCCGACATATTTAAGATTTGTGATATTCCGAAGTTTTCCAATTGAAATTATTTAAAAGGCTGATTATCGTCTGAATAAATATAAGATTTAATTAAACTAGTGTTGACACTTTAAATCAATGTTTAAAAGAGTAATTCAAAGAGATTTAGATTAACCGGTCAGGTTAATCAAAAATGTGGCAGTCTCTACTGCATGACCCCATAAATAGCGTGGTAGATTGGAATCATCCAACATAGTTCTGGCTTTGTCATAGATAGTACGGTTTATACGTATAATATTTCTTCCGTTCATCCATGCACCTCTTTCAGATTACGAAACGATACATACATCTCTTGTGTACCCTCATGCCAGGAGCAAAGCTTCGAACAGCAAATCGTGCATCATAACGTTCGATCAGCCACTGTATTGGAAAGCGCATGGCATTGTTTCCAACACTGAACCGCCCTCTGAGATAATTCCATCGTTCTTCGCCTGGGGGGATTTCATCTTCTCATATCCTTTTTGGGTGTGACCGGATTCATAATGAGGGGCAGTGGACTTGAGGATGCTCTGAAAATTATTTTGCAGATGCAGATCCGTTCATCATAGGAACAGCGATTTCTGAAGCTCCGCAGTACGATCAAGTGACAATCATCGGCGAAGACATCGACCTTCTGGTTCTACTTATTGGCATCGGACGTAATGTGAACAACGTTTTCTTCAAGAAATAATAATAAATATAATAAATATTTCGGACATCTAATACACAACGCCATCTAGTCCCAAACTAAGCAGAGCTTGTATTATGGGTACTAGACAACTGATATAAATTCGAGTAAACACGAGTTGGCCGGAAGTCGACGTGTTGCTCAGTTGTCTCGCTGTGAATATTGCAGAAATCCCCCACTTATTGGCAAATGTCCTGCATTCGCACCGCACCCATGGTTCATCTTGTTGCCACGCTTTCACTAGCTCCTCGTCCAAACAATCCTCCACTTATTTTAGATTCTCGATTGAGAGTCTGTTCAATCGACTGGTCAGACATGATGCCTGACCAAAATTTGTTGGTACGCCGAATTGTGAAATAACCTTCCGTTGTAAATGTTTCGTAATCATCAGTCGATATCTTATCACGTAGGTTCAACATATCTTGAAGATAAAGATTGGAACTCTTCGCGTATAGGAAAAGACCGCTAGCGTGGAAGAAGGGCAGCATCCTTTGAATTGTAGTGAGATGGAGTTTCCAGTTTCCAGATCGTTCGGCTTCTATGAACTGTTTCACGTGATCATTTGGAAGTACTGCGTCCATAATTTAGCAGTAGGTCCGTTGTTGACAAGTCCGTTGATTTAGCGCCACCCTGAATTTATCGATCACAGCTTTGACCAAATCGTTTTCTTCAGCACCCAGAACGACTGTCCGCTTGAAATCCAGAAGTAATTGCGTTTTTCGTCGGCAAACTCAATCGTGTCCATGACGCGCTTAGATAAGGATGCATGGACGAGAAAATGAGCACGAACAGCTCTCGAATACGCTTAATTAACAAACTAATAGTAGTGTACAGTTCACGACACTGTTCAGTGCAATAAAAAAAAGAGGAAGTAAGTCAGGCTGTTGATGGGAGCAAGGGTTGTTGTTGTGCAAGAGCAGATAGTGAAAATAGTGACTCCACTTCTGCTATTAGCACAGTTGTATATAATATTAAGAATAAAGTCATACCGAGTAGTGGTTTGGGCCCCCAGGGTTCAGTATCTGAAGTTGCTAGGACCAAATATGAGGTCAATGACGTGCAGAAATAGGTAAGTCTCCCAATAATAAGACCACCTTGCACCCGGTTACATTTGGTAGGTTTTTCAAGAGCAATGCCATTTACAACATTGTAGATGGATATGTTAAGAGGAGAGGCAGAAATAGAATTTCTTAATGTTCTCAGATTTTCGTGATGCTAATTCCTTTATTTCCAATACTGAATTATCAAAATCAAATTTAGAAGCATTTATACCAACTTTTCAAATAAAACGAATGGGCCTTGTTCGTGGTGTTCAATCGGAATGGTCGCCTGTAGAAATAATTGAAAATGCTTCAGTACCTGATAACTGTGTCAAAATTCTTAAAGTTAGGAGGATAAATTATAAAACTATTATAGAAGGATCCCCTGTTTGGAAAGCAACGCAGAGTATTGTAATTACGCTGGATGGTCAAGTTCTTCCTCCACGTATATTTATGTGCTACAACTCATTACACAAATAAATGTTACAAGTGTGGCCAAGAACGGCCCAGAAGTGGCCCAGCAGTGGGACACAATAGGCTCGTAAAAAGAAAATGCAATGGTAACCATGCTGCAAATTCTAAATCGTGTCCAGAATTTTTGCGTCAAAAAGAGATTAAGACTGTTATGGCAGATAAATGTGTTTTATTTGGTAAATTAATTGCTCCTGTTTCTAATTCCTATGCCAAAAAAAATACTCCGGTTACAACTAACGTTCACCGAAACTCTCAATCACCTTATACATAATCTCTCAATCACCTTATACAGTTCTCTTATGTCTTCACACTAAACAAAAAAGAGTCTATGCACATACTTCTTGTACCAAAATTAACAAGGAGGGTGTTCGAATGGGTTTAACTAACATC
The DNA here is from genome assembly GCA_949125395.1 of Diaphora mendica. Taxonomy (NCBI): domain Eukaryota; kingdom Metazoa; phylum Arthropoda; class Insecta; order Lepidoptera; family Erebidae; genus Diaphora; species Diaphora mendica. The sequence continues at coordinate 31,327,185 of OX421311.1, forward strand.
AATTGGGATCCAGTCTTTGTTTCTGAGGATGCAAATAGTGCTATGGAATATCTTATCGGATCTATTCAACAGACAATTATTGCTAACTCCAGCACTGTTAAAGTATCTAGACGAAATAGAATGATTAAATCATGGATTACACCAGATTTATTACGATGTATGAGGCATAGAGACAGACTTCATAGAAAGGTACATCAATCTCCTCAGGATGAAATTCTGAGGCTGACATACACTAAATACAGAAATTACTGTAATAATTTAATTAAAAAAGTTAAAATAGCTCATGAAAGAAGCTTAATAGAAGAAGCTGGCAATAAGAATAAAAAGATCTGGGAGGCTATAAAAACCATCACTAACACAACAAAAGCAAAAAGTCCCGCTGGTGAGTTATTAAATGTGTCTTGCCCAGAACAGTCGATTGAAAGAGCAAATGAATTTTTTGTTAATGTTGGGGAGTCCTTGGCTCAAAGGACTCCAAGATGCAATAATCCAGCACATCTATTTAATCCCAAACGATTCTCTGCGAGGTCATTGCAATCTATTGGGATGCTAGATACTGATGAAGCGGAAGTAAACAGCTTAATTGCTAACCTAAAAAATGTATGCTCCGTCGGTTGGGATGGTATACCAAATAATGTGCTTAAGGAAAACCGACCATTTCTAGTACCCATTTTGACACATGTCCTTAATTTATGCCTTAAGGAAGGCAAGTTCCCAAGAGTGTTAAAGAAGTCGGTGATTCATCCTATCCATAAGTCTAATGATAAAGACCGTATCACCAACTACAGGCCAATCTCAATTCTTCCTTCCATTTCTAAGCTCCTGGAGCGCATAATTAATAAAAGATTGGTGAAGTACATGGAGGCAAAGAATCTTTTCTCTCACAACCAGTTTGGTTTTCGTACTGGAAAATCAACCGGTGATGCAGTCCATGAGCTGGTGGACCATGTGGTTGGAAATATCAGTTCTGGCAAGAAGACAATAGGCATATTTTTAGACCTGGCCAAGGCCTTTGATACGGTCTCCGTGCCATTGCTCCTCAACAAGTTGGAGAGAATGGGTATTAGAGGAAAGCAACATAACTTACTTAAAGAGTATCTATCAAACCGTTCTCAGTGTGTCAAAATTAACGAATATACTAGCAGTGATTTGCCTATCACTTTCGGAGTCCCACAAGGCAGTATATTGGGCCCAACTCTATTTCTTGCTTATATAAACGACCTCTGTGAACTGGATATTGCAGGTGGCAAAATAATCTCCTATGCTGATGACACAGTTCTACTTTTCTCGGGGAATACTTGGGATGAGGTGTTTAGGTATGCCCAACGTGGTTTTAATATAGTCTCCCACTGGCTAAGTAGTAATATCTTGACCCTGAACGCTGAGAAAACACACTACATTGCTTTTTCAATGCGCAATTCAAACACACCTTCGCCATCATATTCTTTGTTTGCCCACCACTGTTGTAACGATGGAATCTGTTGTTGTCCGACTATAACCAGAACAAATTCAATAAAATATCTTGGCGTTATAATAGACAACATTTTAAGTTTTAAAGACCACATTGAATTGGTTTCGTCTAGACTCAGAAAACTAATTTATGTTTTCAAAAATTTAAGACATGCAGCGGACCCGAAACTAGTCAAACAAGTATATCTGGCACTAGGTCAATCCATACTAGAATATTGTATTACAATATGGGGTGGTGCTCCTAAAACTACTCTAAAACCACTAGAAATAGCACAGAGAGCTGTCTTAAAAGTATGTACTTTTCGTCCCTATTTATTCCCCACGTATGATTTGTATCAGTCTTGTGAAGTCCTTACTGTTCGACAATTATTTATTTTAAACACCCTACTAAGGCAACATTCATGTATTACAAACTTTGCTAGCTCCACTGCTGTTACCAAACTACGAAATCGCCTTGCTTTTTCGAACACACAAACTTTCACACATGCCTATGTCAATAATTATTTCTGTTTCTTGGGCCCGTATCTCTATAGTAAAATTAATAAAAGCTCAAACATAAAAAGCCTAAATAAAAAAAAATGCAAATCTACTTTATTCTCTTATCTCCACAAATTAAGCTACAATGAAACCGAAAACCTACTTTGTATTCTAAAATAAGAAATTAGACACACACGCACAGTAGTATACATGCACTCACTTTCACTCACACTGACATACACATACACCAACTTACACACTACACACAGATTTCACACTATTTTCTTTTATTATTTTCTTTTATTATTCTCAATATTTAGTTTGTTAACTACACTAAAGTCAAAATGATTAGAGTGAACTGTTTTAACATGCCTCTATAATTATAATGTCTAATCTCAAAGAGGAGCACTGATGTCCGAAATACAGATATTTCTATCTAGTTCGGACACAGATATCTTACAAATGTTAGCATAAGCTTTAGTTTTGTTAAACCACAATTGTTAAAATGTATATTTATGGTTAATAAATTATTATTATTATTATTATAACTAAAGCAAATAAAATAACAGTCTCCTAGCCACACTTCTTTTAAGAAAACAGTGTATTTGAATCGTCGCCCTCTCCTCAAACCAGGTAAAGGTTACGATCGAGAAAAACATCAACAGATACTGTTAAGAATAATCACTCGTGTAAGGTAACGATGTTTCCCTGGACATCACTAGTTTAGTCAGTTTTCTATACGGTAGGTCTTCACAACGACTCTATTCTCTGTGGTTGGTTGTCTTTGTCTTTGGTGTGATAGGAAAATAAATGTTAATTTTATCGGCCACTGGATTGTTATTCAATTTTTTTTAGAGCAGAGCGTGGTTCCGAAAAATTATAAGGAAGTTTAGGAGCGGACGTATTGACAAAGATTTTCTACTTGGGTGGTTTGGGCTGTGTCGTGTCGTCTCGTAGCCGGCTATGCAAAATGGCAGCACGTGGAGATGAAAATATAAAATATCTCTTCGAACCATTCAGAGGGGTGAACTATCTGTTGTGGAAGCGTCGGATGGATGCTATTTTTGCAGCCAAGGACATGGATCAGTTTCTAACAAATGAGAAATTTGATGAGGGTAACAAAAAGACAGCATATGCATTATTGTTAACCATGATTGATGACTCTATATTGGCTGCGATGTCAGATGAGACTTGAGCATTCAAGATATGGGCGGCTTTGAAAGACAACTACGGGAAGACTAGCGCTGTGAGTCAGATACTAGTGCGAAACAAACTCACGAGCATGAAAAAGCGCTGTAATTGCAGCATGCAAGATCATATAAACGAGATGCTGGGGATGATAATTCAGGTTCGATGTAAAAGACATGGATATTGTTATGTATATACACCATTAGTTTTTAATTACCAGAGTAAAAATAGGGGCAGATACAGAATGTATGTACTTACATAAAACACCATAACAGAAATGCCAAACAAACAAAACAAAAAAGTTATTAACTTTTTTAAAATCAAAAAATACGTCCATAATTTTTGGACACCATGTAATAATTACGCACGTAGTGTACCTAACATATCGGTCAATGAATATTTTTATTCTTTCGCGCTCACAGCGGGCCCGGGCGACGATTGGTTTAATATTATTATTGCATTGCAGCGACTTCAAATACAACTGTTCTAGGTTTATGATTAAATAGTTAAAATCCCTCATTATACTAGTTTGATCGTAATGGTAGTAAAATCAATGGTGAACTGAGTACCTAGTAAAGTAGGTATCTACTTTACTAGGTACTTAACAAAGTTTCTCTATCAATCACTCAATTTTATGTTCGATACACCCGAGAAGCCAGCCTTTAAAATGGGCAAACACAAAATCCCTACATACCTACCAATGTTTTATCCGATACTGTTTTATTATTACTTAGTTTTAATTTTAAGTAATCAACTAGCAGCTAGGTACTACAGAACTTAAGTATTTCATGATTTTTCGATGTCCCAAGAAATTTGTGTTCGTTGGAATTTTGAAATGGCGAAGACGGCTTTGTTGTAACCGTGCCGGTTTTCAAGATGTCCAAAATGCAAACACAATCAGGAAAAGTAACGCAGCCACGGAGAACGTAGAAAAAATCACTTGACGGAGACGAATGACGACCGTTGATTTTTCAAATTTTTCTTCTTCTCTTCGGTCCAATGTTTACGGGAGAAGGACCAATGTATATTGCGATCGCTAAATAATAATAATGCAAGTAGCGGACTGTATAATTAGGTTTAATACTGGTAAAATAAATGAGTATATAAATTTTGACATTAAGTACGACGAAGCTCGTAACAGCTGAGTGGCTAGTGTCCTGCGATGACGGGCTGCGCGGGCGGTGCGCGATGACCGATGTCTTCGTCTCGCTCTGGCTGCCGCCGCGTAGGTGTTGACAGGTCTCAACAAGCATTTTCAGCCTTATTTTCACTTGTATCAGCTTTCAATGCCTCCGCATTCAATAATCTTTGAATGACAAAGTCTGATGTCAAAGTTGTATCTGGTTGGTTTTCAATTGTTGCCTGTATAACATCATATTGTGGGGGTAATGACATAATATACACGACTAGTTTTTAATTACCACTACAAATGCTTTAATTGTTGCAAACACAAACACACTGTTCAATTCACTTTTAAACTTTTTTTCTACGTTCTCCGTGGCTGTGTTACTTTTCCTGATTGTGTTTGCATTTTGGACATCTTGAAAACCGGCACGGTTACAAAAAAGCCGTCTTCGCCATTTCAAAATTCCAACGAACACAAATTTCTTGGGACATCGAAAAATCATCTCGTCATCATCGGAAGCAAATCAAAGTCTTCAGAGTGTCGTTGTGCATAGGGATCACTCAAGAATCTCCACGCCGCAGTTATCACCAGTGGTTTGCACCAAAAAACCGTGAGATCGTTCCAATTCCTTATTTTTATTTTTGTCATCTCATCATTTCATATACATCCTATTTATTTAAACTTCATCAATTAGTGCAAGTCATTTCATTTTTGCAAATCATTCACATCAAACCAATACTCCATTTTGTTTTTTAAGTGTGTGTGTCACTTCATCTATTCATTTATTAAGTAATTAATAAATTATTTACATTGAATATTAATGCATTTCATGCAAATTGCATGCTTTTCATTACTTTTCAGCTGATTTTAGCAACTGCAATAAGAATACAAAGTGCCTTACAAAACCTTTATAGCAATCATTGCCTAGCACTTTTGCTTAATTTTATTTTGTGATACGTTGCTGTTAATTTTCAAAAAGGAACTTGTTGCTTAGCCTAGTCTTTATTTTTTATTTCATCGTTTACTTGTTTAATTTCTTTGCACGCTCATTTACAAAATGGCTGAGATTAAAGGCTGTATCAAAAGGCGAGCATCACTTAAGGCTAAGCTTACGCAATTCTCTTCTTACAAAAAAACAGCTCAGTCTTGTGAGAAACTAAGTGAGGTTCAAATCGTTGAAGTCGAATATCGACTTAATACATTCGAAAGCTTATTTGAAAAATACGACATGTTACAGAGCGACCTAGAAGCTTTGATGGATGACCCCAGCGAGCAATATGCGGAGCGTGAAGAGTTTGAAAAGCAGTACTACGGCTTAGTAGCAGCTGCGCGTCAGCTGATAAGCGACGCTCGCAAGCTTCTGACGGAGGACTCCGCGTCCGAGGTGGTATCTTGTAATTCTCAGACTCACAAACACAGCTCAGTTCGTTTGCCTAAAATTGATCTACCTAAGTTTTCTGGCAACTATCATGATTGGCTTGAGTTTAGGGACACCTTCATTTCTATTATACACAACAATGAAAGCATAGATAAAATTAATAAGCTACATTATCTTCGTGCTTCCTTAAAAGGTAGCGCTGCTCTGGTTATTGATAATCTTGGCTTTAGATCAGATAACTACGACACTTGTAACCCCTGAACTTGTCAGGTGGAAACTCACCGGTTTCGACTCAGGATAAATTTGAGACCTCAGGGCGCCGTAAGAATTTTAAGAAATTTAAAATGAGGGTGCCGGTACACGGGTTCCATGGGAGGCTTCAGGGAAACAACTTTAGACACATACAAACTTTTATTCAGTTCAAGAAATTATTTTTAAATTACAATTGTTAAAATTAAAATTATTATTATAGATATAAGGTAGTATGCAATAAAAATATACAGTCTTTTTTTTTTTTTCAATAATAAGCCTGTAGTCTGGTCAGCACAGGATAGCCACCCTCAGGATCACCTTGCTGACTCGAGGTAGTCAGCCGAAGACTCTCTCCAGCTCAAGGTAGCTTGAGGAGACGTCCACCAGTGATCCACTTGTAGGTGCTAAGTAAAAGTATTAATTGATTAAGTTTATTCTTACGTGAACTTCCCTCAAGGTAGGGCAGAAATCTTGAGGAGTGAGCTGTGAGCTGCCAATAGTCAATCCTCCTCAGCAACAAACCACGAACCACAAGACGGGTACAATGTAGGTAGACTTTCAGCTGTAATCTATCGACCCTATAAACAAAATTAAATAACCTGAGGACATATTCTACACACATAAAGATAATAAGGAAAACCATTTTGAGGTTAACTTACCACAGACAGTGGGACTTGATCACTCACACAAACACTACCATCAAAGATATAAATATTCACAGTAACTAAAGCTTCCTCAGAGTTCAAAAGAGAAGACTAAGAATGAAGAATCATCTGCCACACATCCATTTTTATAGACTCAATATCGAATCCTCTCGATGAAACCCCTTCCCCATTTCTTGACGTGCGAACAAGACGTACAACTTCTACACTGCTTGTTTAATTGCGATCAATTTAAAATGTAATGAGAATCGTATGACACACATATGATAATGTCTCACTGTTACTATATGGCCTAATGTCAACAAAAAAATCCTTCAAAACATACGCCACCTAGTGCAACCTAGGTGTACCAAACAGCCAGACAATTCGAACGCGCTCCGCACCCAATTGTAGTTCGAACTACAGTGAACGAGAGGGCGCTGAAAACAAAAATTGTTAAACAATGAAAATCAAAAAAACGATGTTACACCACCCCCTCCCCACAGTGTTCCCTGAGTAGAGCACGAAGGGAATAACCAAAACAGTAACAAACAAAGAAAAAGCTGTGATGACCTCAACTGTTAGGACACACAGAGTTTATAAGAAGAAAATCTAAAATTTAAAATATAGGTAGGTTAAGTTAAAAAAAAACTTAACTCCTAAAGATACTACTTTACTGACATCACACCCTAAATCACGGTATATTGCACACATATATGTGCAACCGAGTGGAGAGGTGTGTGTCGGAGAGGATCTGTTCGATGCGAAATTTGTTATCTCCCTATCTTACGTTCGATTTGGAGAGTGGTCCGATACAGTGAGGAGAAGGAACACAAGGTTGTTCCTGCTCACTACACTTAGATATCGGACAGATCACAAACCAAAAGCGAGCGTTTAGCAGCCACTACACTTAGGTACCAATTTGTAACAACTAGACCTGTCAGGGGGGACAAGTTGTAACCCATGGACCTATAAAAAAGGAGGATTCAAACCTTGCAGTCCCCATAATCCTGATCAGGCGTGTCACTCGTCGGCAACCCAGCAATAGTTTTTGCTTTGGGTAGCATCGTACAGTCCGTCCTCTACACAAGTGAGGTGTAATTTATTTGTTCACTATGTGTAGGAAGTATCTCCCTTTCCTAATCATCAGAGTCAGAGTCGGTATCCGCTTCTGACACAGACAAAATTTTGACTAACATGTCACGGATACCTACTAGTTCTGGACAGACAAAACTACACCTTGCTAACCTAGTTAGAAGACAATTAGCCCTCAATGTAACTCTTCGGCGACTAGCCTTAATAGAAAAAAAAATCACCTGAAGAAAGGACTCCTTCCAGTTCAAGGACCTTCGGCTCTCAGGAATACAGCTTAGAAGCAGCAGAAACAGGGACAAAAGCGCTGGCCTTAATGCTGCCACGCCGGATAAGCCGCAACGCAGTGCGCAGCTCACTCCTCAAATTGATCTCCGTGTCATCGGAATTCGCTGAAACACCCACGGCAGACAATTCGTTAATAAGTTCATCCTTTTCAATGATAATTAATACATTTAATCAGCTGGGACATGATGTTTTAAAATTCAAAATAAATTTATTGACAAGTTAACAAAGTTAATATAAAGCACTAAGTTCTTCTTAGTGAAAAAAATAACAGATTCAGTCTTACAATAAGATAGCTTAGACTGAATGGTATAAAAATAATGTGTTACTATATTAACACAATAACCTTTAAAAAAATTATTCTTAAATGTTACTTTTAATTACAAGTTAAAATTATTTGAAACAGTTTTATTTAATTTGTGGGGTAACAAAAGAAAACTTTTTCTTTTGATCCCCTTTCTAACTCTAAGTTAATTACAGATTAGATTTTATCACATTAATAATGTTTGCTTCATGTTTCTACAACTATAAAGTAGTTACAGATAATCTATATTCAATGAACAATAGGTTCCTGCTTCTTAAAACCATAAAACAACAGAAGTCTTAAGTTATAAAAGTTTTCTTTACTATAAATAAAAGTATACCCTACTTTTATTTATGTAAAGTGTCCTAGATTGAAATTTAAATTGATACACTAAAAGGTTAAATTATCATGTAAAAATACAAACAAGATAAAGGAAAGCACAATATCCTTTTGATTATATCATGCAAACCCTATTATAGAATTGAAATGAAGTTATTCATACATTTATCTACTTAATTTGTAAGTAGGTAGGAATATAAAAAGTTAAAAATAAAGTTATTCAAGGAAAACCCGAACAAAATAAAAGCTATATGTATGTGTCTCTATTACTGTGCTGATCCCTTAGGGAACAAACACAAGAACTTAATAAAAACAACAAACAAACGAAAGAAAGAAAAAAATGTTCTTGCCAAAATAATTCAAAAAAACTTACAAAAATTTGTGCAGTTAAAATTTTGATTTAATTTTGAATTTTGCTCAAAGCTTTTCCACACCGCAGAGATGGTAATAATGTGCTGAAAAATGCAATGAGAGAATTATTACATGCGAACTGCACTTCGCAAAACCAATTAACGTCCTGGGTAGTCTCGGACGGATAGTAAGCGTCTCATCCAAAGTCCTCCCGGGAACTCTCACTCAGCACACCCTCAAGGTTCGAGAAGTTAGCCAAACGTTGGTCGCCAATTTGTAACCCCTGAACTTGTCAGGTGGAAACTCACCGGTTTCGACTCAGGATAAATATGAGACCTCAGGGCGCCGTAAGAATTTTAAGAAATTTAAAATGAGGGTGCCGGTACACGGGTTCCACGGGAGGCTTCAGGGAAACAACTTTAGACACATACAAACTTTTATTCAGTTCAAGAAATTATTTTTAAATTACAATTGTTAAAATTAAAATTATTATTATAGATATAAGGTAGTATGCAATAAAAATATAGTCTTTTTTTTTTTCAATAATAAGCCTGTAGTCTGGTCAGCACAGGATAGCCACCCTCAGGATCACCTTGGTGACTCGAGGTAGTCAGCCGAAGACTCTCTCCAGCTCAAGGTAGCTTGAGGAGACGTCCACCAGTGATCCACTTGTAGGTGCTAAGTAAAAGTATTAATTGATTAAGTTTATTGTTACGTGAACTTCCCTCAAGGTAGGGCAGAAATCTTGAGGAGTGAGCTGTGAGCTGCCAATAGTCAATCCTCCTCAGCAACAAACCACGAACCACAAGACGGGTACAATGTAGGTAGACTTTCAGCTGTAATCTATCGACCCTATAAACAAAATTAAATAACCTGAGGACATATTCTACACACATAAAGATAATAAGGAAAACCATTTTGAGGTTAACTTACCACAGACAGTGGGACTTGATCACTCACACAAACACTACCATCAAAGATATAAATATTCACAGTAACTAAAGCTTCCTCAGAGTTCAAAAGAGAAGACTAAGAATGAAGAATCATCTGCCACACATCCATTTTCATAGACTCGATATCGAATCCTCTCGATGAAACCCCTTCCCCATTTCTTGACGTGCGAACAAGACGTACAACTTCTACACTGCTTGTTTAATTGCGATCAATTTAAAATGTAATGAGAATCGTATGACACACATATGATAATGTCTCACTGTTACTATATGGCCTAATGTCAACAAAAAAATCCTTCAAAACATACGCCACCTAGTGCAACCTAGGTGTACCAAACAGCCAGACAATTCGAACGCGCTCCGCACCCAATTGTAGTTCGAACTATAGTGAACGAGAGGGCGCTGAAAACAAAAATTGTTAAACAATGAAAATCAAAAAAACGATGTTACACACTGCCTGGAACTTACTCTGTGATAGGTATGATAATAAAAGACTTCTGGTTAATAATCATGTCCGAGCTTTATTCAAAGTACAGCCTATCAATAAAGATTCAAGTAACTCATTATGTCACATAGTTGATACCACTAACAAAAACTTAAGAGCTTTGTCTACTCTTGGTCAACCTGTTCAGCACTGGGACACACTCATTATTTACATCATGACCAGTAGATTAGATCAGGTGACGAATCGTGAGTGGGAAGAGCATAGGAATTCCTTACCTGACCCTCCAACATTAGATGTCTTCATCGGGTTCATCAGCAATAGAGCTGACCTACTAGAGACGCTTGAGGAATCTAGGTCAGTAAAATCTAGGAATGACTTGACTATGAACACTAAACCTAAATTGTTTGCAGTTACCACTGAAAATAACACAAAACCATCATCATGCCCTATATGTACTCAAGATCATTATATATTTCAGTGTGAAAGGTTTAAAAATCTGCCCGTCCAAGCTCGCATTAAAAAAGCTCAAAGCTTAAATGTGTGCCTGAATTGCTTACGACCAGGCCACAATATTCATAAATGCAAACTAGGTAATTGTAAATACTGCCGTGAAAAACATAATACTTTATTACATGTTGACAATGATTCTTCTATTAACTCCAATCAAAACATTGCATTATCTGTTAATCATAACAGTACATCTCGTGTTGTTTTACTCTCCACAGCTCTCGTGAGGGTGTCGGACGCCGAAGGCAACCTTCACACTGCTCGAGTCTTGTTGGATAATGGGAGTGCTGCAAACTTTATAACCGAGGACCTAACCCGTAAGCTTAACCTTCCTATTTACTCTGTAAACTCCAAAGTTAAAGGCATTAACAATCAATCTTCCGATTGTTTACACGGATGTTCGATTTCATTCAAATCGGTTAATAGCGACTTCCGACTGGATATTGATTGTTATATCTTACCTAAGGTATCATCATCAGTACCTAATACTTATGTTGACACTCACAACATATGTATACCCTCTAATGTCATACTTGCCGATCCTCACTTTTATACTCCGTCTTCAATCGATATTCTTGTCGGCGCAGAAGTATTTTGGGAGGTCATAGGCACTAACCGTATTCCGTTATGAAAATACATGCCCACGTTATTTGACTCTAAATCGGGTTGGCTAGTCTCAGGTGTCGTACATCAATCTAATCCTATGTCTCATGTTTGTTTACTTGCAAATGATTTAAAGATTAACTTAGAACGATTCTGGGAGTTAGATTCAATAGCGCCTCGACACAAACTCACGAACGAAGAGCGATCCTGCGAACATATTTTCGTAGATACCACTTATCGCGACTCAGATGGACGGTTTGTTGTCAACATCCCTCTTAAAGAGTCACCTGACGTCTTGGGTGATTCATACATAATGGCTAAGCGTCGTTTCCTGTCTTTAGAACGTCGATTAGCTAGATTCATATCTCGGAGAATCATATGTCAACTTCATAAATGAGTACATAGTTAGGTCACATGACCGAGTACAGGCATCAAAACTCCAACTCTGTATACTCAAATTACTTGCCTCATCATGGTGTCTTGAAGGAGTCGAGCACGACCACCAAGCTTAGAGTGGTTTTTGATGCTTCGGCTCGTACAACGTCAGGTAAGTCCTTTAATGAAATACAAATGGTTGGCTCTCCTTTACAAGATGACTTATTATCTATCTTGCTTCGATTTCGACAACATATGATTGTTGTAAGCGCAGATATCGAAAAGATGTACAGAGTCACTCGCGTAAACGACATACATAGACCTCTTCAAAAAATTCTTTGGAGTGACCTCCAAAGAATTCAAGAGCCAACTCATTCTTTAAAAACTTACACTTTAAATACGGTGACTTATGGCACCGCTTCTGCCCCTTTTTTGGCCACTAGATGTTTGATGCAACTAGCCCAGGAGTGTGATGATCCATCAATTCGCTCTACCATAGAGCACGACTTCTATGTGGATGACTACCTCTCTGGCGCTTCATCTGTTGTAGAGACTTTAGACAAATGCGAAAAGGTCATCACCGTTCTTCAGTCCGCAAAGTACAACCTACGTAAATGGTGTCGAAGTATTACAAGCTCTTTGCGAACATCAAGGTAGTTCTGATTTCGTAAATCTTAGTAGTAACGAATTACTCTCGGGCTAAACTGGAAGTGCTGTACTGACACATTTTCTTTTTCCGTAGACCTTGCCTCAAGTGATATAATTAGCAAACGTCATATTTTGTCAGTCATAGCTCAGATTTTTGATCCAATTGGTTTGGTTGTTCCTTGCATTGTAGAGACCAAAATGCTAATGCAAAATTTATGGCTTACAGTATGTTCTTGGAATGAGCCTGTTCCTGAGGAGACTCAACTATTTTGGAGTGACTTTAAAAAATCTCTGCCTCTTCTGAACGAGCTTGTTGCGACATCTACTGGTTGAAGATCGGCACTAGCGGCGGCACGACGATGCGGCGTGCAGCGGAGTGAAGAGGAGGAGGGGGTGAGCGGGGCGTCGACCCGGACGGTTGCGACAGGACAGAGGCGCTTCCTTGGTTTACCACTGTTGACGGTCAAGCCTTCATTACTATTGTAAAGCGAGTAAATACCAGCAATTACAGTCCACTGCCTTTTATTACGTCCGCTGGACCCTAAACATGGTCCTTCAAGGATAGCATACTCGCTGTGATCAAGAGGTGACCTGTGGAGCTCTTCGTTGTGGACTTCAGCATAGCAAGATTGTATTTTCGTCAATTGAAACAACTTGCAAAGCATCTACACACGCACCACACAAAAGTCATTAGAAGGTCGCCGTTACGGACTTTGAAACCTACGAGTCATCGTCTAATTTTTCTTTGGAAGGAAAGAAGAACAACTTGGATTGAATTGGATTACTTAATACTTGTGAGTTCGTTCCAATTATTCCCTTATTTCTTTGCCCAATTTCATCTCCTATATTTGTAAAAAACTGCCTTTATTTAGTAAGTGCATTTATCCTCATTTTTTTATATTGATCCCTATATTAATTGTTGCTATAAAAGTATCTAATTTGATTGTCTTAAGCTATACAAAAGCTACAATCCTTTAGCAGTACCTACACATATAGTTCATTAGTCTGCATACCTATATATGTACATACACACATCAAAAGTGTCTAGGGATCAAGCATTTTTATGCGGATTTCTTGAGATTGAGATGTGGCTTTGGCCCTGGCCTGCTCAGTCGCCAGACTTGAACCTGATTGAGCATGCATGGGATATGCTACAGAGAAGAGCTCTGCCGAATATGGAGGGTATCCAGTCGCAAGAAGACCTTTTTTTGTTGTTGCAACGAACATGGGCGGCCATTCCACAGCGTGATTTGGATGAACTCATTTTGAGTATGCCAAACCGATTCTTGTGTTGTTAGTGTTCGCGGTAGAAACACGGATTATTAATTGTTTAAGTTACCTAATAAAATTTTAAAGAAAACTGTTATTTCAGTATTTTTTTCGAACTTTAATGTTAGTGGTTCAAATGTCAAAAATCCCTTTATTACGAAAATGGCAAATTTCTTTATTAATGCAAAGGTGACTAGGTTTATCGTTACTGTGACAAACGAAAACACTTTATTTGATGAATCCATAAAGAAAATTTTAATTAATATCAATCAGGAGAAAAGTTATTGCAAAAATATATGTTGATCCCTAGACACATATGTTGATCCCTAGACACTTTTGATGTGTGTATTGGATACATATTCTTGAAAAATTTAATTTCCATTTGCTTCATTATTAATTAGGTACATAATTGCATTATTCTAAGCCATACAACATAAGCTATAACGCTTTAGCAGTGCCTACAGATTCTATTGTTTCACATTTATATTTTATTTGGTACCTACATATGCCTTTGAAACTTTTCAATGTACTAAATATTATATATAAATAAAATTTTGTGTGTTGCTTAGTACAACGCTTTAATTAACGCTTTGGCTGTGTCTGTATTTCCTTATTCTGCATACCTATATCTACTAGTTAATTTTTCACATACCTATCTACCTACATAGTACCTACCTACAACCTACATATTCATAAAAAGCATTTCAAATTGCAAGCTTTTGTAATTTAATTTTATTTATTGAACGATAAGCTTCATATTGCATTCGTATTTATTTACATAGTTTCTGTATTATTTTTTTACCGTTAGATTGCTACCTGAACAGCTGATTAACGGACACCGGCCGGCGCGCGTATAACCGGTTATCTATTATTCTCATAAGTAAACAACTCGCTGCATATTATATATCTTTCTTCTTTATTCTTTATAATAAGTTTGTTTATTTATTTATCGTTCTGTTTGCCTTGTATTTACTTTCGATACATTTTTTTCTATTGCTATGGCAGAAATGAATGTAAGCAAGCTAATAAAAAGACGCGCCGGGCTTAAGTCTAAGTTGACAATTTTTTATAATTATATTACTTTGCTTAAAAGCTCAAAACAACTCAGTACCTTGCAATCATTAGATTTAGAAGATAGATTAAATAGAATCGATGCTGTATATAGTACTTTTGATAACTTACAGCTGGACATTGAAATGTTGTCGGATGACCCACAAAATGAGTGCCAAGAACGCGAGCAGTTTGAAAACCAGTTTCATGGTCTAATAGCTGACGCCCGTGGTCTTCTTGGCGTGCAGCCGACTAACCAGCGCATGCTTCGCGTGGATGGTAACGAGACGAGTTTCGAAGATGGACAAGCAGGTGGTTCCAAATTTAATTTTGTTAGATTGCCAAAAATTTCACTACCCACTTTTGATGGTCACTACCAACACTGGTTAGAGTATAGGGACACCTTTATATCTTTGATCCACTCAAGAGCCGATATGGATGACATTAATAAGCTGCATTATCTTCGTGCATCTCTTAAAGGCAGCGCCTTGCTGGTAATTGATAGCTTAGACGTAAAAGGCGATAATTATATAAACGCCTGGAGATTGTTATGTACTAGATATGACAATAAAAGGTTGCTTGTCAATAACCATGTACAAGCCTTGTTTAACGTGGAACACATACAGAAGGAGTCCTCCCGAGGTATTCGTCACCTGATAGACATCACAAATAAAAATCTACGTGCCTTATCAACATTAGATCAGCCTACACAGTTTTGGGACACGTTACTTATACACATGATGGCTGAAAAGCTCGATGTCACTACTCGTAGGGAGTGGGAGACGCATAGGAATACTCTCACAGATCCACCTACACTTGAAATTTTCGTGACGTTTCTTAGCAACCGGGCGGACTTATTAGAAACGTTACATGAGTGTAATATATTAAAGTCACAAACTAATAAACCTAATACAAATTTTTTTACTGACACAAAACACAATCAAAATTTAATCCATAACACAAATAAATCACCTTTTAATATTTACAAAAAAACATTAAATTGCCCCATGTGTAAACAAAGCCATTTTTTATATAATTGCGACACATTTAAATCCCTTTCTATAGAAGAACGTATAATAAAGGCAAAATATTTAAAGGTGTGTCTTAATTGTTTACGACCAGGTCACATGGAAAATAAATGTAACCTTGTTGCATGTAAGTATTGTAAGAAAAAGCATAACACGCTTTTGCACTTACATACTACAGAGCCTTATGAGTCTACTGTTCCAGTCAACAGTCTTGTTAATTCGTCTCAATTAAAGCAGTCAAATACTCCTCCACGCGTCTTGCTTTCCACAGCGCGGGTGAAGGTGCACGACTGCAGAGGCGTCGAGCACATTGCCAGAGTGCTGCTCGACAATGGCAGCACTGCCAACTTCATAACAGCATCTTTCTGCGGAAAGCTGGGTTTGTCACGTCAAGGTGCGAGCGCCACGGTGTCAGGTATTAATAAAAGTATTTCTAAAAGTACTCAGTCTTGTAGTCTTACCATAAAGTCTCTTCATAACGACTATGGAACTACGATCGACTGTCATATTTTGCCTCAACTCACCACAGCTACACCGTCTTCTTTTATTAATATTGAAGATATCCCTCTTCCTTCGGGGATACAATTAGCTGACTCTTCTTTTAATGAGCCTGCCACAATAGATATATTGGTCGGAGCCCATGTATTTTGGTCAGTCTTAGGAAGAAATTCCATAGATTTAGGTAAAAATTTACCTAAATTATACGAAACGAAACTGGGTTGGTTGGTGTCAGGGTATGTTGCCCGTCCTAGTTCACACTCTTCTACCTCAATTTGTAATTTTTTAAATGAGGAACCAAACCCAGACTTGTCTCGTTTTTGGGAGTTAGATACGGTATCAATCAAACACTCTTTGTCTCCCGAAGAGCGTGCCTGTGAGGAGCATTTTTTAAAGAACACTACACGTTATCATGACGGTCGTTTTATAGTCTCAATGCCACTGAAGAAAGATCCTTCAGTCTTAGGCGAGTCTTTCAATAAAGCAAAATTTCGTTTCTTGTCATTGGAACGAAAGTTTCTTAAAGATCCCGTTTTCAAAAATAGATACCTTGAATTCATGCAGGAATATGAACGCTTAGGTCACATGACTGAAAATAAGGAGTTGTTGCCTAGTTGTCTTCAACCGGTCAATTACTTTCTACCTCATCACGGAGTCATCCGTGAGTCGAGCCTTACTACGAAGCTTCGTACAGTCTTTGATGCTTCCGCGACCACTTCTTCTGGCGTATCACTCAATGAAATCCAGATGGTTGGTCCAACTGTACAGGAAGATCTATATTCCATTTTAATCCGTTTCCGTCAACATAAATATGTCATCACCGGGGACATAGAAAAAATGTACAGAGCCATAGAACTTCATCCTTCTCAACGACCCTTACAGCAAATTGTCTTTCGTTATAATACAAGTTAACCTTTAAAAACTTACACTCTTAATAGGTTAACATACGGAATGACTTCTGCACCTTATTTAGCAACGAAATGTTTAGTTAGTTTGGCTTCAAGTGCACTTAATACTGTAGTAAAACAATCTATACTTAAAGATTTTTACGTTGATGATTACATCAGAGGTTCATCCACTATTGATGATACCATTTCTCTTTTTAAAGGCGTAATTTCTACTTTAGAAACAGCACAATTTAATTTACGCAAATTTAGATCCAACAGTAAATTAATTTTAAAAGAAATTTCTCCTAGTTGCGATCGTACAAATAATCTATTAGATTTTTCTGAAACGAATGATAATATTCTGTCGAAAACTTTTGGATTGTATTGGAACTGTGAATCAGATATTTTATCATTTTCAATTAATATTAAACTTAACAAAAAGGTAACTAAGCGTCACATTCTTTCTGTTATAAGCCAGATTTACGATCCATTAGGCCTAGTGGGCCCGTGCGTAGTAGAGGCTAAACTTATTATGCAGAGGTTATGGATTGACCAATGTACATGGGATGACGAAGTGTCTACTGAAATAAAAAATCGTTGGTTGAACTTTGCTAATATTCTGCCTTCTCTTAATGAATTAAAAATACCCCGTTGGGTTCTTAGTGATGACGCTTGTAGTTATGAAATTCACATTTTCTGCGATGCTTCAGAACGAGCATACGGTGCATGTCTGTATCTTCGGTCTGTGCATAAATCAGGTCTAGTTAACGTAAACCTCTTAACCTCTAAAAACAAAGTAGCGCCGATAAAGCCCACGACAATACCTCGTCTTGAGCTTTGCGGAGCCTTGCTCGCTGCAATGCTGCTTGCTAAAGTACTAGCCTCTTTAACCTTAAGTAAAATATCTAAATGTACATTTTGGTGTGATTCAACCATCGTCCTTGGATGGTTGACTACATCTCCACTTCAATTAAAAAGTTTTGTAAAAAACCGTGTTCATGAGGTTCAGGATATTACTGAGGGTCATCAGTGGCGCTACGTACCATCGATAGACAACCCGGCGGATCTTGCTTCTCGGGGGGTGAAGGCTGATTCCATCAGTGGTTCTTCGCTGTGGTGGTCTGGCCCCGATTTCTTGTTAAATCATGAAGCCGATTGGCCTAGAATGCCTAATACTGATGAGAGGCACGAGTTACCCGAGTTGCGGTGTTGTTCTATAGTACAAAACAATATTCCCAATAATGACGTAGTTTGTAACCTAATTAATAATACTTCTAATTTCTCATATCTACAAAGATCAATAGCCTATTTACAAAGATTTATTTATAATTGTAGAAACAAAACTAAATTGAAAGGGTATTTATCTGTAGAGGAACTACAAAAATCATTAAATTTAATACTGTGCAAGGTTCAATTGGAAATGTTTCCCGAGGAATATGTTATTTTAAAAACTGGAAATACACTGCCTACCAAAAATAGACTCTCTTCTTTGTCACCATTTATAGACTTAAATGGTATAATAAGAGCCGGTGGCAGACTTAGTAATTCCCCATATAGTTTTGATACTAAATATCCCATTTTAATCTGTGGTAAGCATCATTTTAGTAACATCTTATTTAACTATTTTCATCTTAAATATTTACATGCTGGTCCACAACTTCTTTTAGCAAACATACGGTTGACATATTGGCCCTTGGGTGGTAGAAACCTATCTAAGGCTGTTTATCATAGATGTGTTCGGTGCTGTAGGTACCGAGCTGAAACGGTTCAGCCCGTAATGGGACAGTTACCAGCATCAAGAACTAGAGTTCCCCTTTTTACACTGTTCTGTAGATTATGCTGGGCCAGTGTTGGTAGTAGATCGGAAAGGGAGGGGTTGTAGACTTAGTAAATGCTATTTGGCTATTTTTATATGCAACTCTGTTAAGGCCTGTCATCTGGAACTCGTGACGGCGCTATCGACTGAAGCTTACATAGCCGCGTTAAATCGCTTTGTGTCACGACGTGGTAAACCTTCTAGTATCACGTCTGACAATGGTACAAACTTTGTGGGTACTTTTAATGAATTGTCTAAATTCCTGGCACAATCAGATCTCGAGGGTCATATTGCACGTGAAGGAATTCATTTTAAATTCGTACCTGTTTCCAGCCCACACTTCAATGGCTTAGGCAATGGCTGCCGTCCGTTCAACTAAGCACCATCTTCGTAGGCTACTGCAAATTACTCATTTTACCTTCGAAGAAATGGCTACGTGCCTTACCCAGATAGAGGCAGTTTTGAACTCGCGTCCATTAACCCCACTGTCCTCAGATCCCTGTGATTTTTCCGCTCTAACTCCAGCCCATTTTCTAATTGGACGACCACTTGTGGCTATCCCTCATCCAGAGATGGCATCAAGCAACATTAATGCTCTTGAGCGCTTCAAACGAATAGAGCTTATAAAGCAGCACTTTTGGAACCGCTTCAAGATGGAATACATATCCTTACTTCAGGCAAAGACCAAATGGAGGTCTTCAAAGTCAGAGCTTAAACCGGGATCTCTGGTTATTATTAAGGATAAGGCTCTTCCTCCTCTTCTGTGGTCTTTAGGCAGGGTGATCAAGCTCTATCCAGGGAGCGATGGCATCTGCAGAGTGGCGGAGCTAAAAACATCAGGCGGCACCATTCGCAGGGCATATAATAATATGTGTCCCCTTCCAGATTTTGAAGCTTTCAACCTTCAACCCGGGGAGCATGTTGCGACATCTACTGGTTGAAGATCGGCACTAGCGGCGGCACGACGATGCGGCGTGCAGCGGAGTGAAGAGGAGGAGGGGGTGAGCGGGGCGTCGACCCGGACGGTTGCGACAGGACAGAGGCGCTTCCTTGGTTTACCACTGTCGACGGTCAAGCCTTCATTACTATTGTAAAGCGAGTAAATACCAGCAATTACAGTCCACTGCCTTTTATTACGTCCGCTGGACCCTAAACAAGCTCAAGATACCTCGGTGGGTGACATGTGAGTCAGCGTCTACTCTTGAATTACATGTCTTCACCGATGCATCTGAAAAGGCATATGGTGCCTGTGTTTACGTACGCAGTGACTCCGAGAACGGGGAGGTGAACGTACATCTACTTACCGCTAAAAGTAAGATAGCTCCTATTAAATCAACTACCATACCCCGTCTCGAACTCTGTGGTGCGCTATTAGGTTCACGCCTATACACAAAGGTTCGTCAGTCACTTACACTTAACTTTCATGAAGTACATTTTTGGTGTGACTCAACCATAATATTGGGCTGGCTGTCTGCCGTACCAACACAACTAAAGACATTTGTCCGACATAGAGTTTCCGAAATACAGGAAGCTGTGGGGGGAAGGTCTTGGCGTTATGGCCCTTCTCTTTCAAACCCCGCAGACCTCGCTTCGCGTGGACTCAGAGCGGACAAACTATTATCGTCTTCTTTGTGGTGGTCAGGGCCTCAGTTTCTTCAAAAAGATTCAACTACATGGCCTCAATTCCCTGAATCAAAAAATAACGATTTTATCTTACCTGACATAGTTTCATCTCATCATATTGACATACCTAACAATACTGAAAATCTAATTAATAACTTATTTGCTAAATTCTCTTCTAATTTTTATCTTTTACAACGTATGATGGCATACGCATTACGTTTTATAAATAATTCTAGAAGACAAGCAAATAATCGCGGGCCTCTTACATCCTCTGAAATAATTAATTCATTACACTTATTGTGTAAATTTAGTCAAATTGAATCCTTTCCTGAGGAATACAACTTATTGTCGATGGGTAAACAGTTACCACCTAAAAATAAACTTCTTTCATTGTCTCCATTTTTTGATAAAACTTGTAATCTAATTCGTGTTGGAGGAAGGTTAACTAACTCTTTTTACGATTTCAATGTTAAACATCCCGTTCTATTGTCTAGTTCCCATATTATTTGCAAATTATTATTTAACATGTACCATGCAAGACTTTTACACCCAGGACCTCAACTACTGCTCGCCACGATTCGTCACCACTTCTATCCTATTGGCGGCAGGAACTTGGCTAAAAAGGTCACGCATCAATGTGTAAAATGCTGTAGAATAAAGGCTAGCACTGTTCAACCTATGATGGGTAGCCTTCAAGAGCAACGCGTACATTTAGAATTTCCTTTTATCGATACAGGGGTCGACTATGCTGGTCCAATCATGATAGCTGATCGTAAGGGCAGAGGGTGTCGGCTCGTTAAAAGCTTTATATGTGTGTTTGTGTGTTTGGCTACAAGAGCCGTTCATCTCGAACTCGTGTCTGACCTGACGAAGGAGGCCTTTCTATCGTCTATGAACCGCTTTATTGCTCGAAGGGGGAAACCGCGTAATATGTTCTCAGATAACGGCACAACGTTTGTCGGTGCCTTTAACGAGTTGGCCAAGCTTATCTCACAAGACCTTAACTGCAGTGCAATTGACCCTGGTATTAACTTCTCTTTCATGCCTGCATACACTCCACATTTTGGTGGATTATGGGAATCCGCAGTAAAGTCCATTAAGCACCACCTTAAACGCATTCTAGGATTAACAAATTTGACCTTCGAAGAAATGGCTACTTGCCTAATTGAAATAGAGGCTATCTTGAACTCAAGACCTCTCACTCCACTCTCCAATGATCCTTCAGACCTTACCCCGTTAACTCCAGCCCATTACCTAATTGGACGATCACTCGTGATGGTGCCTCATCCACAGATCCAGACTGCCCATATCAACAATTTACAAAGGTTTCGTCGCATACAGTTTTTAAAGCAGCATTTCTGGACACGCTTCACACACGAATACATTTTATCGCTTCAACAGCGAACCAAATGGCGTCGATCGTCGGGAGAGCTGAAGGAAGGGACGCTTGTCGTCATTATAGACAAAAACTCACCGCCTTTACTCTGGCTTCTAGGACGAATTGTAAAGGTGCTTCCTGGTCGAGATGGCATCAATAGAGTCGCCGACATCCGGACACGTAAGGGTGTCATTCGGCGCGCCTTCAACAATATTTGCCCTCTACCCGTGGTGTCTTCTGTTGAAGATACTGCAACCGGGGGAGTATGTTGAGACCTGTCAACACCTACGCGGCGGCAGCCAGAGCGAGACGAAGACATCGGTCATCGCGCACCGCCCGCGCAGCCCGTCATCGCAGGACACTAGCCACTCAGCTGTTACGAGCTTCGTCGTACTTAATGTCAAAACTTATATACTCATTTATTTTACCAGTATTAAACCATCTAATTATACAGTCCGCTACTTGCATTATTATTATTTAGCTATCGCAATATACAATGCTAAGACAAAAATGTAGCATTTAATGCAGAGAAATATCAAAATGTGACATGTCATTGTTGTGTGTGTAGTTATAAGACATATTATAAATGTAATCACTATTGTTCGCAAGTATATAAACTGTTGCTTAATATGAATTAAAAACAGTATTTATCCAACACTCGTCTTGTTACTATCCCAACCTCATATCATAAATGTAAACAAAAAGGTCACATTGTAAAATATTGTCGCAGAAGGTCAACATGCTTTAATTGTGGACGTGCTGGCCATTTGAAGTAGGACTGTCGTGCCAAGACGAAGTCTAATAACAGTGAGTCTGCTGCTGTCACCTTCACGGTAAATGAAACAAGTGAACGCTTCATGTTGGACTCGGGTGCATCCACACACATGTGCAGCAAACAAGAATGGTTTAAGGACATGAGACCCCACAGAGGTACAATGACATGTGCATCTAAAGTAGAAGTTTTGGAAGTCAAAGGTATTGGAACAATTGCTGGCATGTTAAATGGAAGAGAGATAACCCTCACAGAAGTATTGTTTATTCCAGAGTTAAATGGTCAGTTAATATCAGTGAAAAATATACAGAAAGCTGGCTACAGTATTACACTTACAAATAATGTGGCAATTGTCGAAAAGAACAAAGTCAAATTTGTTATAGCCAGATTGAACGTGAAAGGTCAGTACATGAGTCAGTTTGATCCTATTAGATCAGCTGCAACTCACTATGTTGAGCAAGATGCTAAATTAGGGCACAGGCGAATGGGACATTCAACTAGCAACAATGTTATGAAGGAATTAGAATTGCCAGTATCAGATTCCTTAAGTTTTTGTGAAGAATGTGTAACTGCCAAGCAAGCTAATACGCCAATGGGTAGAGGTCCAAGAGATTGGGAAGATAAACCCATGAGAATTATACACACGGCTATTTGTGGATCAATAGACCCGCCTACCAGCAGTAACGAGAAATATTTTGTTACCATAATAGATGATCATTCTAGATTTTGTGAAGTTCATCTATTGAAAAATAAGAGTGATATAGTTGATATATTGAAGCTGTTTCACAAGCAGAATCCAGAAGTTTACAAAATAAGGTGTAACAATGCCAAGGAATATATGTCAGGTGAGCTTGCACGTTATTGTAAGTCGAAGAATATTCAGCTAGATCCTGCCCCGCCATACACTCCTCCGTTGAATGGTGTTGCGGAGAGAGCAAACAGATATCTGTTGGAGTAGGCACGAGCTCTCACTTTTGATGCAAACTTACCGAAGAGTTTTTGGGGCTATGGCGTGCAGACTGCTGCTTACCTGAAAAACCGGATCCCGAACCAGACAATGGGTAAGACTCCTTTCGAGCTTAAATTTGGAAAGGTACCAGAGATTGGAACAACATCAAGGTTTTCGGATGTGACGCCTATGAGAGTACCAGATAACTTGAGGAAGAAGCTGGATCCCAAGTCTAAGAAGATGATTTTCTTAGGATATTCCAATATTCAATATTTCAATTCAATCAAATTACTGTTTCACGTATTGCAGGGGATTGCAGACATAGCGGACAAGATTGTTGAGGCTCAACCAAACCCTAATAACGTTTTTGCTGCGTCCATCTCCTCGCCCTTGGACTTGCCGCAAAGGCCAGGAGATGCACAAGCCCTTGCAGCTGGAAGCCGAAAAACCCCGAATGCAGTCAGTAGTGGCTGCAACTGATTGCGAGCCCACTCCTAGCCGCCGGCTTTTCATCACCGATCGTACCACCAAGCGTCAGTATCTCATCGATACAGGATCAGACCTATGTTGTTACCCTCGCCGCTGGCTTGCAGACCAGAGGAAGCAATCTGACTACGACCTCAGCGCCGCTAATGGTAGCACCATAAAATTCTACGGAACCATTAATTCGTCCCTTGACTTCATTCTCCGACGCAACTTCATCTGGCAATTCGTGGTCGTCGACGTCACTATTGCCATCATTGGTTCTGACTTTTTGGCACATTACCACCTCCTGCCAGTTGCGATGCCAAAAAACTCGTAGATGGCGTTACGAGCCTTTCAACGCAAACCGCTACTGCACATTCGGAACAACCAAGTGTCAAGGCGGTGGTGTCGACCAATTCTACTTTCGCACAAGTGCTAGCAGAATTTCCAGAAAATACACGCCCGCCCGGATTTCCCAGGACAATTAAGCACAATACTGTACACTTCATAAAAACCACTGACGGCCCACCCTCGCCTTCGTCGCTTAGCTCCACAGAGATTAATTACGGCTAAAAAGGAGTTCGAGGATATGGTACAGTCTGTTATGTATCTACCTACATTGAGTATATGTGTATATCGCGTCCCGGCGGGTGGACGAATAATAAACCAGTTTGCATTCAACCGCTGTCTTATTGCTACGCACCTATCTAACACAGTCTAGCACCGCACGACCTTCTAAAAGCGCCTGGTCGTCGCCGCTACACATGACCTTGAAAAAGGACGACACTTGGCGACCCCACGGGGACTACCGCGCGCTCAACGCTAGAATCGTATTAGAACGATATCCAGTTCGGCTGATAAACGATTTTGCGCACAACCTCACTGGGATAAAAGTCTTTAGCACCATTGGCCTCGTGAGAGCATACCACCAGATCACGATAGCTGAAGAGGATGTGCCAAAGACTGCCATAGTCACCCCTTTTGCCTCTTCAAATTCCCTTTTATGACCTTCGGTCTCAAAAACGCTGGCCAGACCTTTCAGCGGTTTATCGATGAGGTCACACGGGGCCTTGATTTCTGTTTTCCTTACGTGGATGATATTTTAGTCTTCTCTGCAGATAAAACTCTCCACATTAAACATTTGTAGGATATCACATCAGCCTCGAAGGCACTCGACCACCTCAGAATCGCATACAAGCTATCTTGTATGCGATCCCCCTCCGAAAACAGTTCAAGGCATGCTTCGTTTCCTGGCTTTCCTGCGTTTCCAACTATAAAAGAATTTAAATGTTTTGAACAATTCATTGAATTTCTGAAACAACAATTTGGAGACAGGAAACATTACACTCACCTGCTTTCCGCATTACAAAATTGCAAACAAAGTACAACCGAAACAGTTAATCAATATTAAAATTGAAACGATATTGTCTAAATTACTCAGTGAAATAAAAATGTCTATCAAAAAGAAATCAGAAGTAACAGGTCGCGTTGCGGCCATGGAAGACCTCGCATTACACACTTTTACCATAGGCCTCCATCCGCGACTCTCGCAAATAGTACGTTGTTGTGACCCTGATTCGTTAAATTCGGCTGTAGGATTTGCTGTAGCCGAAGAGAAAATATTATCAGCATCATATAAGAGACCGACTCAACCAAACTTCAGCAACGCTGAAAGATTTAAATTTATCCCTAGGCACGAAAAAGAACCAAACTCATTCCTTAAAACTAAATTCGAAAACAAAGAAATATATCTAATCTCTACCAAAGTACACCACTTCGACGAATCATCTTACCCTGTTATATACGATAGCTTGAAACGAGTAAGAAACAACATTTTACAATCGGGACCCGTAGCACATATTGCAATTTCAGATTTTAAAAATCCCTTCGAGTAACATTCATATACAAAAATTTACAACATACTTACTTACATATTTCATAGTTCCAAAATCTGCATACATATTTACCTTAATAAAACAATTAACCCAACTCTCAGTGAAAGACCTAAAATCCTACGAGAGAATCATGACATCCCTGCAGCAGGTCATTTAGGTTAGACACGCATGTACAATAGGATAAGAGAACAATTTTATTGGAAAGGAATGAGGGGAGACGTAGAAGATTACGTCAAGAAATGCAAAATGTGCCAAGAAAATAAAACATTAAGAAGACTTAACAGAGCACCTATGGAAATCACCACTACTTCAACTGCTCCATTCCAAAGAATTGCATTAGACATAGTAGGCCCTTTACCTGAATCCGGCACTGGTAAACTTAAATACATCATGACCTTACAAGATGACCTTACCAAATATTCCATAGCTTACCCTTTACGTAGCACCACTGCAGAAGAATCAGCAGACTGCTTAATTCATTTCATTTCCCTCTTCGGCATTCCTAAGTCCATCCTTACCGACCAAGGCACTAACTTCTAAACATAAATTCAAAAATAAAATAAATAATCAAATAAATTCAAAATAAACTACCAATGCGTTGGCAAAGATGCGTCGATTGCATGGGTGATTACTTCGAAAACAAGAAATAAAAAAGTTTGAAAAAATAAGTACTTTCACTTATTGCATACAAAACGGCAATTTCATAGGTAAAGACCTATTATTAGTTCACATTACTACAGATACAAACCTGCTCCTTGTCTCGTCGTTAGCTACAGGCAACTTTTAGCCATCCGGGTTCCTATTTACCGCTCGCCAGTCTTACATTTATTCAATAACAGTTATGAATCTCTATGTATAAGTCCTGATATTTGCTATAACGTTGGTTTTGATCAAAATGATGTCGAAATGAACGCCATATTTAACTTTAATGTAGATGTAAATTGGAGAAATTTGCACTTTATTTTTACAGATGCTTCTAAATCATCTGATATTGAAAATGTAGGTGTCGGTGTTTTTCACGTCCAGTACAATATTGTACAAAAGATCAAATTACCACCAGAAGCATCTGTATTCACAGGTGAATGTTTTGGAATCTTTAGCGCCTAAGAGTATATAATTTTAATGAAACTTAAGAATACAGTCATATTTACTGATTCTAGAAGCTCAATACCAGCCATTCAAAAATTTCCATTTAAAATGAAACCGTTCTATTCAATAATCGGTGACATCAGAACAAAATATCTGGTATGTAAATCTTTAGGTTATTCAGTGACTTTAGCTTGGAGTCCAAGTCATTAGAGAATCAAAGGAAATGAGAAAGCCGACCAGTTAGCAAAAGATGCGGTGAAGTGTGGAGACATTTATCCTTATATAAATTACTGCCATGATTTAACTTTTCTCCCCAAGCTCTACTTATTATATTCTTGGAGAACTTTGTTAGTTGAAACTAGTTGAAACCTCTCAATTGAAAGGTGTACAATATTTTAGACTTCAACATAATATTCCCAATAACCTTGGTTTTCTAAAACTGAATATAACAAAAAATCTATTAGCATCATTACACATATGCGTCTTGGTCATGTGTGCACTCCTGCACATTTGGCAAATTGCATATTATAGACAGCGACCTGTGTGAGTGTGGAATGGAAGTGGGGGATCTTGACCATATTTTCTTTTCGTGTCATTTATATGATCGTTCCTTTTTCCTAAATTCTCTTATAACGCAAAAAGTTCCATTCCCTGTTTATATTTTTTTTTTTTTTTTTTTTTTATGTATGGCTCGCCAAAATGACTCTACTCTGCCTGATGGAAAGCATAAGCAGAATCCAAGAGTGTCGGTCACCATACTCACTGCGAATGCAGACAATGCAGTATGGCGACCCACACCATGGCGGCCTAGTGATGCTTCTGCATCTTTTAGTCTAGTCAACAAGTATGGAACTTGTTGACTAGACTATTTGGGCCTCCGGTCTCGCACTCACCAACGAAACACGACAGCACGATCGCTGTCATTTTACGTTGATTTTCTGTGCGAGGGTAGTACCGCCCCGGTCGAGCCGGCCCATTCATGCTGAAATCAGCGTGGCTCTACTACCTATTAAACTCTACTACCTATTATGATGAAATATATTCCTTTATTCATTTAAATGACATTAAAATGTAATCACTTAACATTATTCTACTTCACAAAAAAGGCAGCAAAACTGATATACATAATTACAGGCCAATTAGTTTAATCTCTCACATTTACAAGATGTTTATAAAAATAATTGAGAACCGCATTGCCGCCACACTTGACCGCCATCAACCGCCAGAACAGGCTGGATTCCGTCCATGTTTTTTAACAACAGACCACCTTCATACACTCAACCACATTATCGAAAAGTCCATAGAGTTCCATACACCTCTATATCTGGCATTTGTGGATTACTCTAAGGCTTTCGACAGCCTCCATCACTTCGCAATCAAGGTGTCGAAGAGACTTACGTCAAGCTTCTGGAGATGGTCTACAAGAACAGTACTGCATCCATCCAACTACACTCTCAGGGGCCGATATTTAAAATAAAGAAAGGCGTGAAACAGGAAGACCCTCTATCGCCGAAACTATTTACAAGAACCCTGGAGGAGGTCTTTAAAAAACTGGCATTCTCATGGGAAACGAGGGGCATTGTCGTTGGTGAGCAAATTGACAAATCTTCGTTTCGCCGACGACATAGACTTTTCGCACCCACGGCCCGAGAACTGCAAAAAATGCTTCAAGAGTTAAGCGCGGCAAGCCTCGAGGTTGGACTTCAAATGAATCGATCCAAGACCCAACTTATGACCAACGGCAGAAAATGTTAGATGGAGGTCGACGGGCAGGAGATACAATATGTCGAAGAATACTTGTACTTGGGCCAGTTAGCATCCTACGAGAACAGGCAAGAAAAGGAAATCGCCGGCGAGGCTGACGTCACTGCTTTTCTTTCAAAAAAAGATCATTTACTAGCCCTTTACCTATACTACTCTCCGTTATATATATATTACAATGCATGAATTTTATAGTACAAATATTTTTACATTGTATAGACTATAGAGTATGTATGTATGTACATTACGAAAACTTTTAAAGCTTTTCTTCTATATTTTACTTAAAAATAAAATATAGTACTCGTTCTACTATATTGTATTTGTACATGAAAAATAAACAAATTTTGGTTATAATAGGAAGTAAACAAAATTTTAAAAAATAAAGCTTCTAAGGTTTGTAACCGCAGTCATATTAGATATTTGAAATTGTTTAGTTGAATATCATACTCAAATACAGTCCCCATAAGTTATTGAAGGCTATTCAAGTTAACAAAGCCAATTTAATGCAAACAATCTAAGAAAAATAAATGATCGCTGTTTTTACATATATCTGATTTTAAATTTTTTGTCTTTAGAATCTTTTTTGTTTGAGTTTATTCATTATGGGTAAAAATGATCTTTCATCAATAATGTCTGGGGGGAAAACGTTTGTTAAACATATATAAAGCTTTCCGATCTCTGTGGGTAAGTTTATATTGCAACAACCATTATTCATAATAAAAGCACTAAATTTATACATAAAAGTAAAAAAAGATTATGGAAGTTACTATCAAACTATAGAAGGCACAAGAATTGGCCAAATAATAATATAATTAGTGACAAAGAACATGTCAATCTTTAGTGATTCTTCGGATCATTATGATGAATTTAAACTGAAAAAAAGGAATCTCTGAAGAATATCAAGTTTAATATAAGATTTGGTTCGAATGAATGGGAGGAAATCAGTCCAATTGAGAAGTTGTATAAAAATGGTGAAAAGGGTCACGTTTTAAAACCAGGATGACCTGATATTCTGGTACGAAAAATATGTCTTGCAGAAAAGCTTTCATGTGGGTACAACTTTAAGAGACACCAAATAGATTATATTAATGCGTACATTAAAATTAATGGAAATTGTAATACGTGCAATGCCATTATTAATATCAGTTGTGATGATAAACCACCAGCAATCTTTGAGTCAATCACATTCACTGTAAAAACTATAAACACACGAGGAATACCTCAGACAGAAATAGGATTTAAATGACCTGAAAAATAAGAAACCAAAGCAGTGACAGCGAGACATGGCCAAAGTTGATATGAACTATGGTGATTGTGAACCACCTTATCTGTATAAATTAAGTTTTTCAGTAAGCTTGTAACATTTTTTTTTTGGAAAATAGAAATATTAATACAGATTTTGTAAATAGCGCCCTCTGTTAGACTCGTTATGCACTACTGCTATAGGTTACGTTCATCCAGTATATTGATTTGATTGCTTGTTCGCTGATTGTGCGAGAGAGGGCGTAATTTTAAGAATTAAATGAATACGCTGTATGTTTAGTAATATTTTAATTTGATGTAATTGTTTGTGAACGTATGTGACAGTGTCAAAGAATGTCATATAGAAATTATAGTGGGGAATTCTAGAACAATCTATGAGACTATGTATTTAAGCGGATGTTTGGAGTCTCGAGTCCTTTTTCTCTGCTTGGAACTCAACAAGAATAGTGTGACTGTCTGTCTTTCAGTTGTATTAATTACTTAGTGTGACTACATCCCGCATGAGCGGTAAGTGAGAGAATATTTTTAGATTTCTTTTCAAGTCATTTATATTCTTCAAAACATGCTTAGTAGGTCCATTTGTTTGTAGGGCTCTAGGATACGGGTGAAGGGTGTCACCATTAAGATGCCACACAGCGTTTTGGTTCGTGTGTGTGGCGAAGATATTCTGATGTTCATGTCCTGCAAGGCGTGGCTCCCCGTACCAGGGAGCCTGTGATGTGGCTGCTGGTATGCGGAGGATGGCCTGACCGTTGGTCAGGCCAACTGCCGTGCCTGATGAAGGTCACGTATAGTATTTAATTTTTCTTTTGTATATTTAATCATCTGTCATCCAGAGGTTGGACACTCAAGCTATCTTGGGCTAGAGTGGAAGACCTGAAGAGCAGGAAGCTTAATAGATGTTGATCATATCAAGATTAACCATTTTTGTTACTTTTTTATATTAAATAATGTCACTACCCACTGTGATTTTTTAGATTAGAATTGTTTTAGAATTAAGAAACTGTAAATTTCTTATATGATTTTGTTATATAGTTATGTGATGTAGATGATATTTATTCAGAAATATATACTGTGATTATGCTGAATGTATTTTCTTTGAAGAGATCCAAGGGACATCCACCCACACACACATCTATCTCTTTGATTTTATTATGTAGTTATTTTGTTTCAATTAGTTTGTTGTTAAATTAAGTATTATTTTATAAAGGCGCCCTGGGTAATCATGCATCTATCTACTGACTGGGTCGGCTGGTGAGTGGCATCCCCTGTTCAGGTCTAGGGGACTGCAAGGTTCGAATCCGCCTCCTTGGTAGGTCTAGGGTTGCGACTTGTGATCTGCAAGGTTCGAAACCGCCTCCTTGGTAGGTCTAGGGTTGCGACTTGTGAACCGCCTGACAGGTTTAGGTGTTACAAGCTTCACAAGAGATTAAGAATGAAGTGTAACGGAAGGAAACCGATTTGACTTGGCGGATGGTGATTGGCGAGGAGAGGCGAGGAGAGGTGGTGTGAGGTGGGGGAGGCGTTGCAGTGTTGAGGCGAGGAGAGGGGCTAAGACTATAAAAGGCGCTGTAATTGCGAGATTGTGGCATTATAACATAATAATTAATAAATGTTAATAATAAGTTTCCTATATATTACTTTATATTCAAATAAATCAGTTATTAGTCTCGGTGTTGTGTGTTAATTCTCAGATTAGTATCGTCGTCCTTACAATCAGAATTGGGATACGTAAAATTATTGTTAGAATGAAGAGATTCCGTACTACTTCAGGTAATCAGCCACAATCAAAAAGGAACAGACAATGTCGTGATTCGCAAGTAAGTGACAACTTTTCCAAATCTACCTCACAATCAGAGAAAGTCAAACAAATTATTAGCGAACAGGTAGATAAGGCATTAAAAAAATGTTTAAATAATGAGGATGAAACTAAATTAACGACAGTCCAAAATACTGAAAAATTAGTGCCCGAATTCGACCCAGAAAATCGAGATTGGAATGTAAAAAGTTGGATCAGGAAAATCGAACAGTTAGGCGTGATTTATAATTGGAATGACGTCACAAAATCATTTATTTTACAATCTAAATTATCAGGACAAGCAAGATTATGGTTCAACAGATTAGAGTCATATGAACGTTCTTGGGAAGAATGGAAATGTATGATTATCAGGGCCTTTCCTCGACAACATGATTTCGCCGCCTTGTTAGATGAACTTATAGCTAGAAAGAAATTACAATCTGAATCTATGACTAAATATTATCAAGAGAAGGTAGCTATGTGTTATAGATGCCAACTGAGTGATCAAGCTGCGGTGTCTTGTATTATTAAAGGTTTGCCGTATGAACTGCGAGCAAACGCCCAAGCATTTCAATGTACAAGTCCGGATGAGCTATACGAGGGATTTTTGTCAGCATTTGATTCATATCAAACAAATATGTTAAAGACGCAGAATCTATCTAGTAAAGTATCCGGGGCAATTAGAGCTAGTGAAGGGCCAAGTAGTCAGCAGAAAAATACGTCTACAAGACCACCACCAATCTGCTATCGATGCAAAGAAGTAGGTCACGTAGCCACATCGTGTAATCTACCCGACAAGCGTAAGTGTTATAGATGTGGCCAACTTGGTCATGTAGCGAATGTCTGTACAAGCGAAAATAATGTAACAAGTGTTAAGAAAATTCAGTTCCTGTCATATTTGAACGATGTATACAAGAAAAATGTGAAGGTGAAGCAAGTTTATATGAAAGCTTATTTAGATACCGGTAGTGAACTCAATGTAATTTATGCAGGTGCGGCCAATGCCCTTAAACTTAAAATGATGCCTAGTAACGTTGTACTAAAAGGTTTCAATGGTTGTACTGTTCGTGCATTAGGTGAAGTTTCATTCGATTTACTTGTGGACAAAGTGCAGCTAGAGACCACTGCCGTTGTCACCGATGTGGATTTGGGCGACGTTGTTTTAATCATTGGTCAAACCATTATTAACAGGGATGACTTAATGTTAAGTGTATCTAAACATGGAGTCACTTTGTCTAAAGTTCAGACTACCCCCAATGATTTAATGAATATCGATATGTGTGATGAAGCGACTTCTTACAGAGTAGAGCTATTTGAAGATACCATTATTCCTGTGGGAGACAACTTGATAAAAGTATCCACTCATGGCGCCGGGCCGGGAGACTACTGCACAAAACCCAGGCGCTACAGCATGGGTGGCGTCGTGTATGCCGTGGCCAGTGCAGTACTGCGCAACGGCGTTGGCTACCTACGAGTCTGCAACATCGGCACCGGGTCCATTGCATGGAAGAAAGGAATGCTGGTCACGCGAGCTGAGAAGTGTACTCCTCATGTTGAGGTGAGTTCAAACTGTTTTACTGTGAGGAGAGACAACTCTGATAATATCAATATTGTGTTAACTGAGGTGGATATGGGAGATGTTGAACCAAATGTATCAGACAGATTAATTAGATTATTAAAATCGTACAAAGATTGCTTTGCTAGTTCGATAAACGAAATCGGTTGTACTAGTTTAGGAGAAATGTCTATTCAATTAACTACCGACAAACCAATAGTCCGGAAGCCATATAGGTTAGCTCATTCAGAAAGACCCATTGTTTCTAAACTAGTGAATGATTTGATAAGTGGCGGCGTTGTTAGAGAATCGCAGTCGGAATATGCATCGCCAGTTATACTAGTTCGTAAGAAAAATGGTGAGTTTAGGTTATGCGTTGATTACCGGGATTTAAATACAGTAACTGTCAAAGATCGTTTTCCTATGCCCCACATTGATGACCAGTTATCGAAACTGGCTGGTAAAAGTTTTTTTACGAGCTTAGATTTATTTTCTGGGTACCATCATTTAAAAATTCATGCAGATTCTATAAATAAAACTGCGTTTGTTACGCCAGACGGGTTGTATGAATATCTAAGAGTACCATATGGGTTAGCCAATGCACCGTCGGTTTTCATGCGTGTTATTCAAAAATTAACACAATATGTGGGTAGTGATGATATAATTACGTTTATGGATGACATGCTCCTGTCAACATCCTCGGCTTTTGGGGGGTTAGAATTATTAGAGAAAGTGCTAGTTCAGTTGCGGCGTGCAGATCTAAAGTTAAACATGAAAAAGTGTACATTCCTCAAGCCGACCGTATTGTTTCTCGGCCATGAAATAAGTTCAGATGGTATTAGACCGGGTGACCAAAAAATAGCAGCAGTGCACAATTTCCCTAGACCTAACAATTTACATCAGTTACGTCAATTCTTAGGACTTTGTAGTTATTTCAGAAAGTACATAAATAAGTTTGCTCTTATAGCAAAACCGTTGACCGATTTGACAAAAAAATGTTCTGTTTGGTTATGGAACGACAAACATGATTCATGTTTTAATGAATTAAAACAAAAATTATGCTCACGGCCTGTACTCGCACTGTACGATCCATCATTACCCTGTGAAGTACACACGGATGCCAGCAAATTAGGTATAGCAGGTATTCTATTTCAATTACAAAATGACAGCGATCTTAAACCAGTGTTCTATTTTAGTAGAGTGACATCTCGTGAGGAATGAATATACCATAGCTACGAACTTGAGACGTTAGCAGTTGTTGAGTCTTTAAAGCGTTTTCGAGTGTATGTGTACGGACGTTCAGTTAAAATTGTGACAGACTGCTCTGCCGTTAGGTATACTTTGCTAAAAAAGGATTTAGTCCCTCGCATAGCGCGTTGGTGGCTTACGATACAAGAGTATGACATTCAAATTGAATATAGACCGCAAGCTAGAATGCGGCATGTAGATGCTCTGAGCCGTAACCCATCAACCAAGGGAGCAGTACATGTCAATATTGATATGTTGCAATCTTTTCCTACGAAGGTAGATATAAATATGATATCTAGTGATGATTGGTACTTAACTATTCAATTGCAAGACGATAAGTTAAACAACATAATTAAACAATTAATGGAGGGTAATGCGTGCAAAGATATCAAAAACAATTATACTATTAAAAATGATCGATTATATAGGAAAACTTTAAATGGTAATAGGTTAGTTGTACCCGCATTTGCTAGATGGAAATTTATGCAGAAATTTCATGACCAAATAGGGCACGTAGGTATAAAACGCTGCGAGGAATTAATTAAATCTGATTATTGGTTCCCTAAAATGACACGATTTATAAAAAAATACGTTGCTAGTTGTTTAGAATGTGCTTATGCTAAAAATAATCACGGGAAGGCTAGCGGTGAACTGCATCCTATTCCTAAGCCGTCTTTACCAATGGAAGTTGTGCATATCGATCACCTTGGCCCTTTTAGTAAAACTAAAAAGGGTTATCAGTATATTCTTATGGTGGTAGATTCTTTTTCTAAATTTTTATTAGCACGTCCAACTAGAACAATAAATTCGGTTGAGACTGTTTCTGTCCTTAAAGATATGTTTAGTTTGTTTGGTTTTCCTAGAAGGGTTGTGTCAGATAGAAACTTAGCTTTTACGAGTAGGACTTTCAAGGAATTTGCAATCTGTTACAATTTTCATCACACTCTTAATGCCATCGCGTGTCCGCGTGCCAATGGGCAAGTGGAGCGCTATAATCGTACATTGCTTGATGCGATGCGTACTCGAAATGTAGACTCTAACATGTGGACCGAATGTATACCAGATACGGTTTGGGGTATGAATAATACATTGAACAGCAGTTTAGGTTATCATCCTTACGAAATCATGTTTAGTCATAGGGGTAGGTTAATGCCTAACTTAATCGGTAATGATGTATCTATACCGGTCTGCGAGAAGCGTACTAAGGCTTCTAAACAGCTAGAAAGACAAGCTGAGAATATGAAGCGTAATTATGACAGACTAAGAAAACCTGAACATATTTTTAAAAAGGGAGATTTGGTTCTTTGGAAGCAATCTCCTTCTGGTGGGGAAGTTAAAGGTGTAAATAATAAACTACGAGTTCTATACTCTGGCCCCTACATTATACAAAAAGTTCTAAATAATAGCCGGTACGAGATTAGGAGTGTCAAAGGAATGCGTGGGTACAAAAAGTTCACGGGTATTGTAGCAGCAGATTCACTTCGTGTTTATAGGGGTGCCCCTGAGTATAGTGAGTCCAGTAGCGATAATGACGTAGTTGCTAGGGATGACTTGATCGATTTACTTGAGAGTTAATACTGATGCTTGATGAACTAAAGAGGTGTGTGCACCAATTGCGGTGCAATTGTTTCAGGATGGCCGACTGTAACGGAAGGAAACCGATTTGACTTGGCGGATGGTGATTGGCGAGGAGAGGCGAGGAGAGGTGGTGTGAGGTGGGGGAGGCGTTGCAGTGTTGAGGCGAGGAGAGGGGCTAAGACTATAAAAGGCGCTGTAATTGCGAGATTGTGGCATTATAACATAATAATTAATAAATGTTAATAATAAGTTTCCTATATATTACTTTATATTCAAATAAATCAGTTATTAGTCTCGGTGTTGTGTGTTAATTCTCAGATTAGTATCGTCGTCCTTACAGAAGAATTAGGGATCAAACCTGGATCAAAAATTTTTGACCATCTGTCAAAAATTAAACAGAATCCAATGTTTAATAAATGTATTAGAGAAATTGGATATGACAGATTTTATACAACATTCTGGTCTCCTGAACAAATAAGCGTTCACAATCAAATTCAGAAGCTTTTACAATATCCCGTATGTTTTGATGCAACAGCATCTGTCACTTTTGAAATTAATAGACCTGGCGGTGAAAGCAGTGACGTATATTTATCAGTTATAGTGTCTTATGTAAACAATATTATAGTCCCCCTAAGGCAATTTCTGAAAAAAAACGATACAAATTTTTTGACGTTTTGGCTAACTGATTGGCGAAAATTTGGAGCCAAAGTACCATCACAGATTGTGACAGACATGGGAAAGGCTCTTCAAAACTCTGCATCAATAGCTTTCAATAATGTTACCTTTTCAACATACAATGATCTTTGTCTGTTAATTTTATTAAAAAGGCAAGATTCTAATATCAAAAGATTTAAATTATCCACGTATATTAGAACGATGTAGCACATCTTCAACACGCAGTTTCAAAGTGGCCTTGCTTTCAAAATCAGCTCCAAGAGTAACAGATCTTTACACGAGATGCACTGGTTTCATGACAACAATAGAAAACTTTCAACATTTTCAAACATTTTTAGAATCTGTTTGTATATTAACTAATAGTAAAGTATGCGATGAGATGTATGAGAATACATTAGATTATGTGATTGAAAAATTCAAACATGTTTAAAAGGTAGTAGAGCCACGCTGATTTCAGCACGAATGGGCCGGCTCGACCGGGGCGGTACTACCCTTGCACAGAAGACCAACTTAAAATGACAGTATTCGTGCTGTCGTGTTTCGTTGGTGAGTGCGAGACCGGAGGCCCATAGATGCAGGGGTGACAGTTATCGTGATAAGTGTATGAGCGAAAGAGTGCTCGTGAAATCATAGTAAGGTTGGCGTGGATCGAACCGTCGGCCAGGGAGACCCGTAGAAACGGTGGTGCCGCTGGCCGCCCGCGGCATAGAGAGGGGCCAACCGCGTGGGGCCAACGGTGGGACCAGGCGACCACTTCCGGGAGGGTACGGGGGCTCTTCCGTCCGGCGGTTCGGTAACCGACATACCTTACCGTTGTATGACGACGCAGCACTCTGGGTCTCAGTGTTACACTGTCACGATGACTGTCACGCCTTTTACGTCTCCATTCCCTCCCCTTCTTTTCAATCATGGCAGCAAAAAGGAAAAGATATAAACGTTCCACAGCGGCATTCCCTTCTCCCACCACCACCAACCCGCTCTTTGAAGTGGAGTTTACAAATATCCGTGGACTCCACGCAAACCTGAGCGCCGTCCACTAACATCTTGAGACGACACGTCCGGCCATGCTTTTCCTAACTCCAAATACGTCACCCTGCCGACATGGCATATCTTCATTCAGGTTCGCTCGTGCGTGGAGTACTGTTCCCATCTATGCGATGGTGCCACACAGTATCTATTTGACGCTCTCGATCGGTTGCAGCGGCGAGCAGTCCGCATCATCGGTAGTCCCGAAGCCACTGAGTCCCTAGAACCCCTGCAGCTGCGAAGAGATATCGCCTCTATGGCAGTCCTCTATCGCCTGTATCATGGGGAGTGTTCTGAAGAGCTCTTCCAACTGGTCCCCCTTCTCCTTTCCTGTACAGGACAACACGTGCCGGCCTTCGCAGTGACCCTTTTAGAGTGGAAGACATACGCTCTCGAACGCAACGTTTCGGTTCTTCCTTCTTGTGTCGAGCGATCAAAACATGGAACTCACTACCACGACACGTGTTCCCTTCTCATTATGATCCCGGGTCCTTTAAGCGGGGCGTGAAAAAGCATCTCACTAAGCCGCCATAACACTATGGCGGCTTAGTGGGAGGAACACTGGACGTGTCTTTTTTCACTGACACAGTCACTGGACTGTCTGTCTACGGTAGTTCTAGTAGGGTCCTATTACTTAGGTAAATGTAAATAAAATAGAGTGAACTGTATAAATAAGACTTGTATTTAGGATAACTAAATACATATGTAAGGCAAGCGTCGCTGTCTAATGCATTGCGCGGAGTGACGTAGAACCGAAGGCTCCCTCCTCGCGCCGTTGTCCTCCTGTCCCCCGCCGCTGCTCGGTGCCCGTGCGCCGACATACTGCCCGGGTTGAAGTACCTCATACTTCAATTAAAAGGTAAGGGGCAGATGGAGTTGAACCCTCGTGTGATGCTGCCCGTCTTCGTTCGGATCTCGGCCACCCTTGTGATTCGGTCGCTGCCAGGAAATACCTTAGTGACTCGGCCAAGTGACCACAATAGAGGTGGCTGCGTCCTGTCTCTGATCAGCACCATCATGTCCGGCTTCAAAGTTCCCGTAGAAGCGCTCCATTTTGACCTTTGCTGCAGTGTAGAAACATATTCATTAGCAAAACGTTGCCAAAAGTGAAGTTTAATGTTTTCCACTCGCTGGAAGCGCTCTAGATGCGTGATGGTCTCGTTCGATGTGACCTGTGGGTGCGGAACAGACGTTAGTGGTCGTCCAATCAGAAAATGGGCAGGTGTTAATGCGGAAAAATCTAAAGGATCAGAGGAAGCAACGGTGAGAGGACGAGAATTAAGAATGACCTCAATTTGGACCAAACATGTCGCCATTTCCTCATACGTGAGGTGAGTAGAGCCTAAGACTCTTTTGAGGTGGCTTTTGGAGGACTTGACGGCTGCTTCGGCGATGCCATTAAAGTGAGGAGAATATGGAGGAGCAAAATGAAATTCTATACCCTCTTGGGCTATGTCCGAAGCAACGTCCGGACCTGAAAGGAGGCTACACAACTCGTTACAAACTCCAACGAAGTTTGTCCCATTGTCGGACCAGATGCTGCGGGGTTTGCCTCGACGTGACATGAACCGTCTAAGAGCAGCCATGTATGCTTCTTTTGTCAATGCTGTGACAAGCTCGAGGTGAACAGCCTTTACTGCAAGGCACACAAAAATGCATAAATACGACTTAATCAGTCTACACCCTCGGCCCTTCCGATCAGCGATCAAAATTGGCCCTGCATAGTCCACACTACAATTAAGAAAGGGATATTGAAGGTCAGTGCGAGACGGAGGTAATTGACCCATAATAGGTTGTACATTTTGTGCCATATATCTAAAACATTTAATGCAATTTCTAACAATGGCTTTAGATAAGTTTCTACCCCCTAGAGGCCAGTATTGCTGACGTACCTTTGTCAATAAAAGTTGTGGTCCAGCATGAAAAAGCTTTAAGTGTTCGCATTGGAATATTAACTTTGTTATAGGATGCTTACAACAAATTAAAATTGGATGCTTTACATTAAAATCGTAGGGAGAATTGTCAAGCCTACCGCCAACACGTAGAATGCTATTAGAGTCTATAAAAGGAGATAAAGACATGAGACGATTGTTACGCGGTAGGGACTTCCCTGAGTGCAAAATGGTATACTCTTCGGGAAACATTTGAAGTTGAGCATTGTATATAACACAATTTAATGATATTTGCAGTTCTTGTGTTGACAGAAAACTTGTACGTTTATGACGTGAATTTTTAAAATTGTAAATAGCTCTAAATACATAAGCAACTACTCTTTGTAAATAATTGAAATTAGAATATTTAAGAATTAAATCACTAATTATTATAGAACTAAGTTGCGTTTTATTAGTAATGAGCTGATTATCAACGCCACTAACTACATTACAAACTACGTCTGGTAGATCTTGTTTTACATTACTGTTGGGCTTTTCTGGCCAATCATTTTCTGATTTTAATAAAAATGTTGGACCAGACCACCACAGGGAACTGTTGCTGATTGCATCAGCCCTCAGCCCTCGGGAAACTAGATCTGCTGGGTTGTCCTTCGACGGAACGTAGCCCCAGGTACAACCAACAGTACCTTCTTGGATTTCGTTGACTCTGTTACGTACAAATGGTTTGAGGTGATTAGGTGACGTGCATAGCCAGGCAAGAACAATTGTGGAATCGGACCAAAGATAAATTTTATCTATTTGCATCGTAAGAGAGTCACGCACCTTCGTACACAGTCTTGTAGCTACCAAAGCACCGCATAGTTCGAGTCTCGGTATTGTAGTAGGATTAATAGGAGCTACTCGATTTTTAGACACTAACAATTGTACGCGAACGGAGCCTGAGTCATTAATAGAACGAATATAAAGACACGCTCCATATGCTTTTTCCGAAGCATCGGCAAAGACGTGAATTTCGTTTCTTATTGGGTTACTGCACGATACGAATCTAGGTATTTTTAGTTGATTAAGACACGATAAAGTACACGCAAATGAGGACCAAAGATCATTTATGTTTGTGGAAACTATGTCGTCCCAGTCATATTTCTTGATCCAAAGTTGTTGCATAATGATCTTAGCTTCGACAACGCACGGTCCCACTAGGCCCAGTGGGTCGAAAATCTGACTGATTACAGACAGTATGTGACGTTTTGTAATTTTTTCGTTATTTTGGTTGATATTAATGGAGAAAGAAAGTGAGTCTGAATCACATAACCAGTGTAAACCTAACGTTTTAGAAGCTACATTAATGTTACTATTATTAAATTCTAAGACATTATTAGAAGAAGGAATTTTATCTGTATTGTTATTTATTTGTTTTAAAATGCTAGGTTCATTTGTTTGAAATTTACGTAAATTAAATTGTGCCGATGAAAGAGTGTTTATGACGCCCCGACATAGCAGTACCGCGCCTGAGATAGAGTCACTCCCACTCAAAAAATCATCAACGTAAAAATCGTGCTGGATGGCGCGCTTAACTCGCTCATTGTCGGCCACTGCGGCTAGACTAGTAAGACATTTAGTAGCTAAGTATGGCGCTGAAGCAGTACCATATGTTACCGTGTTTAAGGTATAGACTTTAAGCGGCTCCTTCACATCAGATCGAAAAACTATACGCTGAAGTGATCTCTGAGAGGGATTTATGTCTATGGCTCTGTACATCTTCTCGATGTCGCCCGATATAACATATCTATGCTGACGGAAGCGCAACAATATAGAGAGAAGATCATTTTGTACCACGGGGCCAACCAGTTGGATGTCGTTGAATGAAAGACCGGTGGTAGTGGCTGCAGAGGCATCAAACACTGTACGTAATTTAGTTGTTGTACTAGACTCGCGTATGACTCCGTGATGAGGTAAAAAATAATTTATTTCTTTACCATGAACCGCAGAAAAGCTACGAACAGTAGTGGTAAATGTCATATGTCCTAACTGTTCGTATTCACGCATGAACTTTACGTACCGTTCTTTAAATACGGAGTCACGTTGAAAACGTCGCTCAAGAGCCAAAAATCGCTTTATAGCCAATTGTAAAGAATCACCTAGAAGGTTTGGGTCTTTTTTAAGAGGAATCGTGACTACAAAGCCCCCTTTGCTATTGCGATAAGTACTATCAGCAAAAATATGTTCGCATGAGTTTTCCTCTGCAGTTAATAAATGCTTAACCGGTACCGAGTCTAGTTCCCAGAAACGACTTATATTGACTTCGTCTTTTATAGCATTACAAAAATGAGACGAAGCTTGTGACGTAGGGCAATTGGTATTTGAATAGGATATATGCCCCGAAATGATCCAACCTAACTTCGTTTCATGAAGCTTAGGTTTATTTTTGCCTAAATTAACAGAATTGCGCCCTAAGACGTTCCAAAATATTTCAGCCCCGACCAGGATGTCTATTGCCGAAGGTATATTGAATGAAGGATCAGCTAGACGCATCCCTGAGGGAAGAGGGACCTTATTGACGTTAATGAAACGCGATGGCAGCAATTTTGTTATCTCGGGTAAAACAATACAATCTAATTTGACCGAATAGTCACCGCAATAAGACTCGAGCGTGAGATTACAAGACTGTGTACTATAAGAGGTCTGATTGTTAATACCTGTGACTGTTGAACCAGTGCCGTGTTGTGACAAACCCAGCTTGCTACATAAAGCTTGTGAAATAAAATTAGCAGTACTTCCGTTATCCAGCAAAAGTCGGGCGGTGTGCTTAGTGCCATCGACACCATGCACCCTCGCCAAGGCTGTGGAGAGGAAGACAAATGAAGATGAGTCATCGTGCTCAAAATTAGTTGAAAGGGCAACATTATCATTGTTTGGCATTAGATTAAGAGAGCTGCGTTCAGGTTCTTTATGCAAAAGAGTGTTATGCCGTGTTTTGCAATATTTGCAGTGTGACAACCTGCACGTACTGCTTGTGTGGCCCGCACGCAGGCAATTCATGCAAACTTTAAACTGTTTTGCCTTTTCAATGCGCACTTCTACTGGCAAGCTCCTGAATGATTCACAACTGTAAAGTAAATGGTTTTCAGTACATAATAGACATTTATTTGTAGATTTAATTGTATTGTTTTTAGATGCTATAACAAAACTTTTAGGTTTGTTTAAATTATTGTTGTTTTCTACTAATTTAATAGATTTAAGGTTGATTTTACTATTCTCTTCTAATTTTTCTAATAAGTTAATCTGATTTTCTATAAATTTAATAAATTGATCTAAAGTTGGAGGCTTTAATAATGTATTACGATGCTCTTCCCAGTAACGGCTTGTGCTGTTATCTAGTTTTTGAGACATCATGAAGATAACGAGCGTGTCCCAATGTTCCGTAGGTTGTTTTAACGTTTTTAATGCTCGAATATTCTTATTAGTAACGTCTATCAAGTAACGTAAGCCTTTACTAGATTCTTTAGAACACGGCTGAACACTGAACAACGCTTGTACATGATTATGTATAAGTAAGTTATTATTGTCATATCGCTGACACAGCAGATCCCAAGCATTTACATAGTTGTCGCTCGTAAAATCTAAATTTTCTATAACTAAAAGTGCACTACCGCGTAAACATGATCGCAAATAATGAAACTTCATTATGTAATCATTGCAGCTATTGTTATGAATTAGGGAAATGTACGTGTTTTTGAACTCAAGCCAACTTTGAACGCTGCCATCGAAATGTGGCAAGTCAATTTTCGGTAGACGGACATTTTTGTGTGCCTTACCTGACCCATCAGAGCTAGGATGAGTAGAAAGCAAGCTCCGAGCTAGGGCAGCAGCGGTGTGGTACTGTTCTTCGAAATCACACCGGCTTTTAAATTCCTCTGCGGGCGTGTCTAACAGCACCTCAATCTCCGTCTGTAACGCGTCAAAGTCACTATATAAGTTTTGGAGTCGTTCATAACGTCCTTCCAGCTCAAGACGCTGCAAATCGGACATGCTAGAAGTACTACTAAGCGGATAAATATAGTTTTTAAAAATGGTTAACTTGGCTTTAAGTGCACCTCGACGTTTCTTTAATGTTTCAATAGTCTCAGTCATTGTGAATAAAATTAAGCGGATAACTAGTTAAAGTCTATACAAATGAGTGAGAACCGGTTTTGTAAGCAACAGTATGCGAGCCTTGACCTTGAAACGGCTAGATATAAGACGCGTTAGTTACCGTTAAAATAAAAAGATGCACAGCTGTTAAGCAAATTATAATAAATGACAATTAAGAATGCGCTTTTATGAAGATTAAAAATACAAATATGAAAATTAGCAATTAAAATAATATCAATAAGTAGGTAGGTAACCGTACCTATCTCAAAAAATAATTAAATCTCAGCGCTTAAGCCACATAAATGCAAATAAGCGCAATAAGATGTGATGACAAGCAAGACTGAGCGTTAAATTAAATGTTACGTTGATAAAAAAATGTTAATATGAAAATTAGGTAGGTACCTATTACTAAAAAATAATTAAATCTCAGCGCTTAAGCCACATACATGCAAATAAGATGTGCCAGCAAGCAAGACCGAGTGTTACATTAAATGCTTAATCCAAATTGAGGCGAAAAAGGTATGAAAAAAAATT
This sequence comes from Diaphora mendica, assembly GCA_949125395.1. Classification (NCBI taxonomy): domain Eukaryota; kingdom Metazoa; phylum Arthropoda; class Insecta; order Lepidoptera; family Erebidae; genus Diaphora; species Diaphora mendica. The sequence continues at coordinate 31,371,799 of OX421311.1, forward strand.
ACGAAAAAATCGTAAATTGGAAGTATAGATGAAGAAATAGGAAATCTGATTGGAACGAACTCACTTATTTATCCGAACCGTCCCACCAAGTCAGATGTCTTCAGCTCCGCAGTCTAGCAGCAACGTAGTAGCGGGCGATCCAAAGTCCGTATCGGGTTTAAAGTTCGCCAACGCCGCTTTGTAGGTAACTCGCTGGTTTTTTCCGGAATCGGTTTTATTCAAAAAAACTTAAGGACCAATGTCTACGGTAGTTCTAGTAGGGTCCTATTACTTAGGTAAATGTAAATAAAATAGAGTGAACTGTATAAATAAGACTTGTATTTAGGATAACTAAATACATATGTAAGGCAAGCGTCGCTGTCTAATGCATTGCGCGGAGTGACGTAGAACCGAAGGCTCCCTCCTCGCGCCGTTGTCCTCCTGTCCCCCGCCGCTGCTCGGTGCCCGTGCGCCGACACTGTCCACGTTCACATTGAGGATAGTGACCATCACTTTTGGATTCTACTTATGCTTTCCATTAGGCCGAGTAGAGACATTTTGGTAGCTTAAACATAAAAAAAAAACATACAAATTTGATAAAGATATAACACTTAAAAGAAAATACCAACAAAGTAACGCAAAATGAAGACTCTTTTGATGACAGTAAAAGTTTAACATTACAATATATTGAAAAAATGATGAAAAGGACTGAGAACCGTAAATCATTTGACATTTTAAATTTTAAAATAAAAGAAAATGATTTATTTACCTAATTATGCGAGTAGAGTTTGTCAACTTTGCAAAGAATTCCTTTACTGGACATCGGTTATGAATCAATATTTTAATAATCCAGGTAATGTAGCTTCTTCTGCAAGAGTAGAAGGTAATTTTAGTCAGTATAAGGGATCCATTTGTGAAAATGGTCTGATAAGAGAGGATATGCTACTAATACTAACTTGTCATCAAATTGATAGCGATATCAAACTGGCATAGTCAGCTTTAAACAATTTGACATCAACTGAAGAAGTTTTTAAAAAACAACTTGATACATATGATAACGAGCATCTCCATGCTATAGAAAGGTGGAAAAATAAGTACAGTGAAGAAGCAACTCCAGAATTGTCACAAACAGTCTTTGACACCATCATTAGTAAAGAAGTTTTAGAATTGACTGGTACAGTATGTACCTACTGATGATTTATTCTCTGAAAAAATGAGATTGTTACATATAATATAATAAAACAGATGAAAACGTTATTAATTTTAAGGGGAATGAGAATGAAATATTATTCACAGAACCACATAATCATGATCAAAGTTACTCAAAAATAGAAACATCAGTGCCAGAGCTTTGTATGGAAACATCAATGGTATCTGCACAACGTAACGATGGTCAAGATCGTATAAGTGATAATTTTATTGATTTCTCTAGCAATGTTCAATTGACTTCCTCGATAAACGATGAGAAAGATATTTGTGATAATGAAAATGTTGATAAAGAATTACCAAAGCGTGGCACATACGTGTCATTTGACCCTGTAATATGTATTAATAAAATTTCAGAAGCCATTAATGCTAAGTACTCACATACGGTTTTACTCGATCGAACAAACATGTCGAGTAATAACCACGGCACGGGCTATCGTCCACACAATCAGCATTGATCGATGGAGTGATGCATATTTTGGCTCACCGTTCAATATTCAGCGAACCGTTCGAGCCAAATGATGTCTGTTCAATAAAGGAGACGGAGGCTACATTAAGCAAGTTTGTCCCGAAGATTATAACAATTATTTAAGGATGCCTGATTATACTATAAAGCGAACTGAGTGTCAGAGTGATATCAAAATATCAGTGACATTAGACCATTGTCAAAATGGCGGATAATTAATGTTCTAACCCGGAATGTTGTTGTGAATCTTCAATTTCACTTTACTGGACGGACGTAGTGAGAATTAGACGGATGTTTTTTCCAGATCTACCACGGCACCTGTAGTGTTATTTTTAATGGTGTTTTTGTGCAGATCTTTGAGTGCGGCGTCCGAATTAAGAAGTAACGTAACGAAAATAAAACCTGACACCCAAAGCAAGCACGGATCGAGACGAGCTGCTCCGAAACCTGTCTGTATCTGTCTGACAGAGACAGACAGACAAAACAGTCTGGGTTTGCGCAATTATACTTGAACGTGTATGTCCGGCTTAAACAGCTGTTTGTGAGAAAGTATATAGGTATCTATCATATCTATAACCCTTGCGCTGTGAGTATATAGAAAACAATACATTGGCTATTGTTATATGGCCTTATGTGGATTTCAACGATGCAGATGTTATAATGCCACACTCACCGCATGTGCGCCCCGTATGTATACATGTTCAAAGAAAAAAAAAACTGTAAATAAAACAACCCGTTCGTTCAATGACGAAGAAATTTATTAGGAATAGTTTAAACCTTTTATAGTGTGCTGTGTAACGAAACCATATCGCTACTTAAAAAAGTGATCAACGCCATCTAGTGACGATGTTGGTACTAATTTAATAGTTGAGTATTTTTCATTCACAATATTATACATACTGCATAAATAAAAAATTATAATTGCATAAGTTGAAAAAAAGCTATGCAATAGCTTTACCGCGGCAGTTCTCGAGTGCCACACGTCTTTTTTTATTATATTTGTATATCCATAATCATAGTTTTAGTTCTCAATACTTTTTAATAAGACTCAGTACGTGCTCTAGAAGCTTTACAAAAGTACGTACAACCAAGTCTTGCACTTTATGAAATGCTTCACTAAAGAATATGAATATTGATATGTTAATTGATAATTTCTAACACAATACACAATCCAATAAATTAATAAGTCAATGCATTCTGAAGAATCCAAAATATATCAGTTTTGGCAAATCGTCAACCTCTTATCTGCGTCTTTGTACAGGATGCAAAGAGACCTTTTAGCTATCTAAACCAATGGTTTTTTTAAGCATCAACATTCACAGCAGAAAAGAAAACACAGATAAGGTTAGGGGTGGGAACTTGGTTCGAACCATCGAAAATGAAAACCCTTGATGTTTGGCCTGACGTACCACGTACCACGCGCCTTCGGCAATTGACTGTTTACGTTATATTTGTTTCTTGTAATAATTGTAAAAAATCCAGCCGGATCCACACCAGACGATCCAAAGCGCTCGGATCGCTGGCGGCAGGAGCGTTTGATGTGGACTTGCCTCGCGCGATCCAAACTGCGCGGCAGGAGCGCGCACTCCTTGCCGCGAGCGATCCGTCAGTTGTCGGTTTTTACGTGGACCACACCGTGAACATCTCGCAAAGTCGCCGTCTGATATCGCTTTATAGGAATTTAAATGTTTATGGGACCAAAAGAGGTTAATTATACCAATAGAGGTGTAAGAGACGATGCTTGGCGTCAGATTTCTTGCGAAATTCGACACCAACTCTGCGTAAAGCTGAGTCCCGGATCGCCTATGGATCGCCTGGAGCGTAGTTCAGGATCGCAGTTTTAACCAACTGGATCGGCCTAGGACGATCCACGCTCCACGCGACTGGATCGCGGATCGCGCGATCGCCGATCCATTTTGGATCGTCCGGTGTGGCCCCAGCTATTGAGCATTTCAGCAAAATAACAAAAATAGCAAATCAATTGCGGGATGCGGGCAGCCCGTTGTCAGAAGAAAAAATTATTATTATTTTATTGTCAATGCCGGAATCTTATGCAATGATTGTTACACATACTGAATCGTTACCTAATTTAACGGTAGATATGGTTAAAGATAGATTGCTAGGAGAAGAAGAAAAAAGGAAGAATGGTAACATCATTATTAGTACAGAACCAAATAACCAAGCATTTTCATGCTTCACTAGCGGAAGGCCGGGCCACAAAAAATTTCAGTGCAAATTTAGAGGAAATAATCAAGGACAAGAAAATTATCAAGAACCAAGACGTGAAGTTTTTCAAGGACTAAGAGGTCATCAAGGAAATGGATTAGGGCGAGGAAATTACTACCAAGGACATAATAATAGAGTAAAAAGATTTTACCAAGGTTAGGCTTTCAAGGATTGAGCAGACAAGGACATGAGTCGATGAATTTTAATGCAGAAATAGGAACAGACTACAATCTAGGTAAAAGTGTTACATATTATGGCAAGAGAGCCACAAGACCACAGGAACTTATTCATACTGGTGTTTGTGGACCAATAGGTCCACCGACACAGGAAGGTTACAAGTACTTTGTTACTTTTATAGATGACTATACACAGTATACACATTATGTTATGTTGTACTTAATTTCTAATAACAGTGAAGTGTTTACCAAGTTCAAATTATATTATCATTTTGTCACTATATTTTAATTAAAAATCTTGAAGTAAATATCAGATAATGAAAGAGAATATGACAAGATGAAACATACATTAAGAAAATGCACAGCATGGAAAGAAATCAGTATAAAGAGAATATTGAGGAAAATGAATATGAGCGTAATGGCGAAGAATACAAAGAAAATAACAATGAAGAAGATAAGATAAGAGTATAAGAGAATTAATTAAAGAAACAGAGAACAATGACAAAATACAAGAAAGAGAGAGAGGAAAACGGATTTTTAAGAAACCAAAATGGCAAGGAAATTTTATAATAAATATGAATGAAGAAGATGAATCTTTATATGCCTATTAACTAACTACAAAGATATACCTATGACTTGTGAAGAAATAGAAGGAAGAGAAGACAAACAGGATTGGAAAAGAGCAATTGTTGAGGAATTAAACGTTTTAATGAAAGTGAAACATGGAGAGTGGTCCCAAAACCTTATAATCACAAACTACTTGACAGTAAATGAATATTCACTAGGAAAGACTTAGGAAATGAAGAAATGTGTAAAGCAAGACTGGTTGTTAAAGGTTTTCAGATCTGTTCACGACTTCGCCCTTGGCATATGGCCTGATACAACTGGTTGCCACGCCCACGCGAGTCCCAGATGTGGAGAACCAGAATCCTTCACTGTTGAACCTTCTGCTGACTTCTCATCGGACGGTTACCGCGTATCCGTTAACGCCCCACTTGGCTCCTCAGACCATTACCTTGTCCAGAGTAAAGTGCCTATCACACCCTCGCCGCGATCACGAGTCGCACGCAGCCGTCGTGTGTGGCACTACAAGTCAGCAGATTGGGATGGGATGCGGTTCTGCTTTGCGTCCTACCCTTGGAGACAGTTGTGCTTCTCACCGGATAATCCCAACGCCGCTGCTGATTTTGTTGCTGATGTTGTGCTACAGGGTATGGAGCTCTTCATCCCATCCACTGTGGTCCCCATTGGTGGCAAGTGTCGGCCAGCGGCCGGTCGCCGCTGACTCCACGCACTAGCAACATGGAATCAACGCAGTCTGAAGAAGTGGTGACGCACGCCGCGGAGCGTCATTTGACCGCCATCAACTGTGCTCAGGTCAGATCCAACCGATATATTGTGTCTGATTTTGATCCGAGTGTTCATGACTTCGACTCCTGGTGTGATGAAGTAGAGAAAGCTCGTATTGCGAACTATTGGGACGACAGGGAATGCCTTGCTCGCGTGGGACATTGCCTAAAAGGGGAATCTCGCACCTGGCTGAGCCAATGGACAAGCAATATTCGCACGTGGTCCAATTTCAAGTTAGAACTAAAAGCGCTATGCCCACGATCAGTCGATGTCGCGAACATTCTTTATGATGTAATGCGGACAGAGTCCGATAAATACTCCACATATGCTGAGTACGCTCGCAAATCGCTTTTAAGGTTACGCATTGTTAAAGGTCTTAGTAGTGAGCTGCTTACTACTATTTTTATTCGTGGAATTTCGGATCCGCAAATTCGTGCCATGGCTACCAACGCCAAACTATCACCTGATTCTATTGTGGAGTTTTTATCGAGCTTTGTTAAACCTTCTAACAACTTTGAGAAAGTGTATTCTAATGATAATCGAACTTACAAGTCTTTTAACAATAATAATTCAAACCGCAAACCGCTAAAACGTCAATATGATTCTAGCAATTTAAAATCAATAATGTGTTACCAGTGTAATCAGTTCGGTCATAGGAGCGTTAACTATAACAAACGGTCGAATTCAATTTTAAAACAATAGCCATGAAAAGACGATCTCTTTACCGGCATCTCGTGGCGATGTATTGAAGTGTACATTTTGCAAAAAAAATGAGTCATTCCGAGAGTACCTGTTTTGCTAAGGTACGCACGAATTCTCGAAATAGTAACGGTGTCAACTTTTGTCGCGAAATTTCAGGTAGATATAAAAATCGTGACGTGACAACCGCACCGATTATTTACAATAGTATTTTTTTCCTCGTCGCCAAAATGTAGTATATCCATAAACTATATTGTCGGCTCTGAGAGCAATGTTTATTAATAATATGAAATTTATTAATTAAAATACTTATTGAATTTAAAGTATAGGATAATTGAAATGTTAAAAGAAATAACAATAAATCGTCGTCATCTGATTGTTTGTGGGTGTAAAGAGCGTAAGTTTATTTTCCAAAGAGACTATGCAACTTGCCTAGTCTTTTAAGCAACGCTGGAATGCGTTGAGCGCGCGGCATGTTTATCACGCTGACTGACGGTGTTACCCCCATTACCCCTGTCAAAAGTAAAGCTGGCAGTTTTCTTTACTATTTTAGGCAATGGTCCGACCGCCGGCGAGAATACGACTAACTATCGGTGATTTTCTCGCTCAAGAAACGCACAAGAAATATACATTCCTTGTAAACGAAAGAGATGTATATATTAATACGAGTAGTTGCTCTCTGACTGTTCAAACTGCCGAAGACAACTCGCTTTACTAGTTTTGTCGCTGAGCGACAAGAGTTTTCAAAGATAAACTCGCTCGCTTGATCACTTCTAAACAGTGCGACTTTGAAAGCACACGTATGGATATCACAGTAGCAATAGTATTACTGGTGTATTGCATTGTTATATAGATCATTAGTTCTACTGCCTACTGCAGCAAGGCATAGTATATTTTAAATGTAGATATAATATGCTATCTCTTTCAATTACACTTTAAATAAAATCAATAACATGTACCTATGATTGTTTAATAGAATATTATATTTTTTGTATTTTCACAGGTGACATATATCCCAGTAAGAATAAAAAAAAAGTGAATGAACGCTTTTATGCACTTACACAGGAGAAAATAGAGTTGGTCCAACTCAAAAAACAATTTAGAGTTGGAAATGAACCAAAATCCAGACTACATGAACTTGAATTAAAATATAAAGAAGAACTCTACCAAAAGGAATTAAAATTCAAAGAAAGAAATCGACAAAAAATAATTAAATCTTCTATAATTAAATATAAAGAAAGTGAATAATTAAAAGGTTGTTTTATTACATATTTAATAAGCTGAAATAGGTATCTATGAAAACTCTTTGCTGTAAATTGTAGCCTCCTTGCTGAGTGGAATGATTCAAATTTTCATCATTAATGAGTGCCTGGTATTCACTTTCCTCAGGAGAAACATCTTCATTTTGAATTATAGCCAAATTATGCAACACAGCTGTAGCCACTATTATACCTGGTACCTAGGGTTGCCAACCCATACTGTTAAAAACAGTATTATAGTGTTTTTTACAACATTATACTATTTACTGTTGAACAAAAAAAAAGTATTCAAGACCTACAGTGTTCCGTACTCACATACGGTATTACTCGATAGTTTTACTCCAAGACTAGTAAAAATTAACGTGCGGGACCGCAAAACTCACAACTCGCATCGCTCGCATCGCAAACAGGCTCGCATCGAGCCGGCTCGATAGAATTAAATAAATGTAATTTCCTTTGCACTTACTCGAAGCAAGCCATCAAGCCATTGATGCAAGCGTGTGTGCGTGACCGCATGTGGCGCGAGTCGAGCTTCAGTCCGATGGAGTGAAGAGTGCGTCCTACCCATAATAAAGATTCTAAATAAATAAATAATGACGTACGGAGCCGAAACGTGGACACTTACGGTACAGCTGGTCCACAAGTTCAAAGTCGCTCAGCGTGCTATGACGAGGGCTGTGCTCGGCGTTTCTCTAAGGGATCGTATCAGAAACCAGGTGATCTGGCAGAGAACCAGGGTCATCGACATAGCCCAGAGGATTAGCAAGTTGAATTGGCAGTGGGCTGGCCATATTTGCCGTAGAACCGAGAACTGTTGGGGTAAACGGGTTCTAGAGTATAGACCGCGTTATGCAAATTTAGTAAAGGACGTCCACAGGCCAGGTGGAGTGATGATTTGCGCAAAACTGCCAGTAGGAGCTGGATGCGAGAACCCAAGGATCGATCCAAGTAGCGTGCAATTAGAGAGCCCTATTTCCAGCAGTGGATTGCGGTAGGCTGATGATGATTGTTTAATTTAATAAAAAATACATAATTTTGTTTATTTGTACATGTTTTTTATTATAATATTGTTAGGTGTATCCCAACTCTAGCGATAAATTATGCAGTGCGAACCTATAAAAAGACGGTACTTGGCTATGCATTCTCACTTGTTGTTCGAGCAAAAGGTCGGTAAGACGTGTTTTCATGGGATCGTAAGGCATTCGTCATATATCTTGTCGTTTAATGTTATATCGTTGTAAACCTATTGCATTATCGTTCTAATGTCGATCTGTATGTATTTTGTGAATTGCTTGTAATCATGAATTATAAGATTCGTTTGTTGTCAACTGTTTAGTGTTTTAATTATAAATGAGAACTGAGGTTAGGCTACCTCTAATTTGTTCTTTTATTTAATTCTCCTCCTAGTTTGTAACATCAGAAGTTGGATAGTCCCACTACCACTATTTAATTGTTAGTTTACATCGATAGGCATTTTAATTACGTATTGTTGTTGCTTCTTTGTTTTTCTTTTAATAATGGATCGAGAGGGTAGATCGCGAATTCGTAAACACGGGCGTGTTTTGTGTATAAGGCGTTCGCGATCGCGTAGTCGTAATTCTCTTGGATATAATTCGCACCGTGCTTAGCGAAGATTGGTAGATTCAAGGCGCAGGCGTAGTGAACGAAGTCGCTCGCGGCAATGCTTGTTCGATAAAAGTGCGGATTGGTAGGTACGTGTCACTGAGCCGTCGGAGCAATCCACGGGTCGGGTCACGGAGCAGATCTTTGAGGCCATGCATTCGTTAAATTTCCCTACCTACGCTGAATATGCGCGTAGATCGTTACTGCGTTTACAAATTGTAAGGGGCCTCCGCTACTAGCTCATATCTGCAATTGTTATTCAAGGAATTAGGAACCCGTATGTGAACGCATCCACTACTAACGCCAACTTAGGACCGAACGATGTTGTTGGTTTCCTATCTACTTTTGTGAATACTATCCTACTAAGGATTTAATGACGGATGATGGATGTTCGGTCCGCAGCAGAATACTACGTTTCGTAACGAATGGTCTAACAACGCTGGGTTTACACCGAAAGTCTAATCAATTGTTTCTAACAAATGTTTTCTGTGCGGCAAAATAGGACGCAGACAGGCTAGTTATCCTAATAAACCGAAACCTATCGATACCTCGCAGAAGTTCAAGCCAGAACAATCGAATAAGCCTGAGGATACTTTGACTTGTGCGTACTGTAAAATGGGGGGTCATGATGTTAGTGAATGTTTCGCGAAAAGTTCACAACAGCGCGGTCAGATTAATGTTAGTTTTGTTCCCCCTCTATCCACTAAGTGCAGTGAAATTGTTGTCGACGTGATTCAAGGGAGTCCTATTCTCTCTAAGCATAGTTTTTGTTGATTCAAGTTCATCCGATAATTATTTAGTTTGTCGGTAAAAAAAAATAAAAAAGTAATAAACTACCGGCAACATTTGTCATTTAAATCGGAAAATTGAAATGTTTAGAAGTCTTGAAGGAAGTGACACACCGCCTATCTTTGATATCGAGTAACAATTAGAGTTAGTAAACGATTTTGAAACATTTTACTGCTCTAGAGGATATTTAAGTGTGGTATTTCAGATAAACAAAATAAAGCGGGTACTTCAATGTTTCGCTGCATTCGTGTGTGACGATCACTAGCTAGAAAATATCACGCAGTGCACCAGTGCCGACACGGTAATGAAAAAGCTTGTGAATGTAATTAGCGCTACACAGTTAAGGTTAAATCACATTTTCATATTGAGTTTTAATCTGTGTTTACATGATTTTGATGTGTGGTGTACGGAGGTGAGTCATGTGTGCAATTTTAAATGTTTGGCGAGTGTTTGGTGCGTCTATGCAATTGTTTTAAGAGTGACTGTTGTAGTTGGTCGAATTTTAGATTACAAATCAAACTTTGTCTGTCACAGATTGATATTGCAAATATTTGGTTTGACGTAATGGAAAATAATTCCTTTATTACCCCACCTATGCAGAATAAGCTGAGTGTCTTACTGTGGTTACTTACGCGTTATTTACGAAATGAAAAGACATTGTACGATGCAACCGTACACTAAGCCGAGTAAGCAGTTTACGTTACTCTGCTATTTATTACAAAGTATAAATGAATTCAGTACACGTTCATGATTAGCGGTGATCGCGTGTGCTCCCTCGCTCCTTTACATAACAAGTCATTTTGGTCTTCAATAAATTAGTATATATTATATTCTCACCGCATTATTATTTAGCAACTTACAGACTTCTACATGGTCCTTCGAGCTACTCGAGCGGGACCTCGCGTTTAGCAAAGCGTATAGGAGCGAACACTATCAGCAAACAGTGGAATCCTGAACTAGTTATCTTAGCAACATAGCTCTTCATCCACAACAGCAGTGCCACTATCACGTGGCTATTAGCATTTTTATAGCAGCAACTATCAGCATCAGCATCTCGGTATCATCAGCTAGAGCATTTCGGTATCTTCAGCAGCACCGGCATTCAGCAACAGTGTCGGTATTCAGCAGCAAAAAGTCGTCGTCTTCACATAGCAGAGCAGCGGCAGTTATCAGCCAGTAACAAGTAAGATCTTTCCTTTTTTTATCGTAAACTACTAGCAGCAAAATGGAAGATCTTTACAGCAGACAGTGTGAACTCAGCGATTTAATAAAGAAAATACCGATCAACATAAAAAAGGATAGCGCCGAGAGAAAATCTAGCGACTATTACAAAAGGCGATTAGATTTGTTAGAGAGATATTGGGCGGATTTTCAGGATAATAACTCAGCTATCTGTGAGTGTGGGATAAAAGAGCATAAATATTTTATCGAATCAGAGTATGAGAAGGTAAGAAAGGTCTATTCAGCTGCCAAGGCCTTTATAATAGAGCAACGTCAGCAACTGGTAAGCGATCCAACGCTTTCAAAGCCTATTAGGGATTTTCACCTAAAATTAGGAGAGCAAGAAGAAACAGAGCAGGAACAAGAAGTACTCTCTCGTGACGAGCAACAATTAAAACCCAGCATTGTACGTGCAATGGAGTCACGTGGTTCATACAGCAAATTAGACGATTTGGTGCGTAGACAGTCAGCTAATTTTAAAGCTTATAAGAGATCTATAGCATTTATCGACGTTGACTCTTTGTCCGACAAATGGCAGCTGGAGGACGCTTTAAAAATATTAACAGCGCGCTGGTCAAAAATTGACTCCCTTCACTGGGAGTTAGACAGCGAATTAGATGGTGAGGATGAGGAATACGAAGCGATGTATACCCAGCACGAGCGATCATATAATAACTTGAAACAAATTATCAGCAAAAAGCTTTCCAGTGTATCGCACAAAGAAAAAATTACACCTAAGATGGAAATACCAGAGTTTTCTGGCCGTTTCCAACACTGGATATCGTTTAAAGATCTTTTCACCGAAGCTATTCACAATAACCCTATCTTTTCTAAAGCTGAAAAAATGCAATTTTTGAAAGGAAAAGTTAAGGGTGAAGCAGAAAGCCTTATCCAGCATCTCACTGTAAGCACCGACAACTACGAAGCCTGTTGGGAGATACTTAATCGTCGATACAATAACCAAAGGCTTATTTTTATTTCCATCATGAATAACCTACTTAATCTACCTAGCACCCAACCACGATCTCCGGGTCATATTAAAAAATTGCACGACGTATCCTTAGAAAGCATTCACGCTATTCGAAACTTAGGAATCGATATCAGCAGTTGGGATCCTATTCTTGTTTACTTATTAATGCAGAAGTTGGATCTCGAAACATACGATAACTATAACGAGTCCCTGAAAAATAAACGACAGCTTCCTGTGTTACAGGAATTTATGGACTACTTGGAAAGTAAGTTCACCGGTTGGGAAACATCTCGTAAAAAGTTAGAGCAAGCTATACTGAAACCTAAATATCATGTACCTAACGAAGTCCATGAAAATCAAAAATTTAAACGATACAATCCTAATTTTGCTAATAAATTCAGCAAACCACAATCTTATTCTAAAGCTTTACACGTGTCAGCTATCACATGTCAATTTTGTGGTCAACAACATGCTCTGTTTAATTGCGAAAAGTTTTTACGATTGCGAAATGAAACTAAACTAAATACAATATCAAAATTGAAATTATGCATAAATTGTTTATTCGATCATAATGGTCAGCAATGCATTTCTGCTAAGCGATGTCGCAAGTGCGAAAGAAAACACCACTCCGTTTTACATGACGCCTGCACCAAAAACATGTCGCAATCGAACACTGCAGCTACAACAATTGATGACGCAATCACTACAGAAGAACATGTGCCAATTACTGCACACGTCTCCCAAAGTAATCCGGGGACAAGTGAGGTGTTGTTGGCTACTGCTTTGATTAAAGTTGCAGCAATTGATGGCTCTTATCATATTTTAAGAGCTCTTATAGATCCAGGATCTCAAGTTTCTCTGATAAGAGAGAGCGCCATTAAGAAATTAGGATTGCCCAGATCAAAGTTCAACGGAGCAATATTCGGAGTAGGAGAAATCGAAAACAGCTGTAAGGGTGTGGTCACACTGCACTGCTGCTCGACAAATAATAATTTTTCGTTTAACACCGACGTAATTGTTATGAATAACTTACTAAAAAATATTTCTTTTAAATCCTTCGACACGACGAAGTGGTCATACCCGGAAAACCTAAAATTAGCTGATCCATATTTTAACATTAGTCGTCCCGTTGATATGTTACTAAGCGCTCAAGTTAACGGCTTGATATTGTTAGGAGGATTGATTAAAGGAGCGAGCTTATCGCAACCTGTTTTACAAGAAACACAGCTTGGTTGGATCATATATGGCGGTGGTGAAATGTCGTCATATCAATGTAACGTGATCATGAACGACACCCTCGATATTCAACGGTTTTGGGAGATAGAGGATATAAGCGAAAATTCAAACTTATCATCTGAAGATCAGCAGTGCGTAGACTTTTACATGGCTACGACGAATCGTCGTGAAGATGGGCGGTACGAGGTGAAATTGCCATTAAAACCTGAGATAAATGAAAAATTAGGCTCATCCAAAGAAATGGCAATAGCACAGTTTCAAAGTTTAGAACGAAAGTTTAGCAAACAAACAGTTTTAGCAGATCAATATAAATCATTTATTAGTGAGTACATAGCCTTAGGTCATATGGCGCCGGTTTATAGCAATTATAATAACAAAGCGTTATCGTGTTACTTGCCGCACCACGCGGTACAACGAGCGGAATCAGCAACTACAAAGCTACGCGTCGTTTTTAACGCGTCAGCAAGAACGTCTAGCGGATATAGTATCAATGACTTGATGTTGAAAGGTCCCAATTTACAACAGGATCTTCTAGAACTGATTCTGAAATGGCGTCAGTATCGGTATGCCTTTACATCCGATATTGAAAAGATGTACAGGCAAATTATAGTGTGCAAGGCTGATCAGCGGTATCAGCAAATTATCTGGAGAGATACACCCGATCAACCTCTGCAAACATACAATCTCACTACGGTGACATACGGAACTAAATCTGCACCATTTCTAGCAATGATGACCCTAAAGCAGTTGGCCTCGGATGAACGGTTAAACTTCCCTGAGGCTGCCAAAATATTAGAAGAAGCATTTTATATGGACGACCTAGTCCATGGGTCTCATTCTATCGAAAAAGGAAAGCAGCTTATAGCGGATCTAATAAGATCATTAAAATCTTTCAGTGAAAAAGATCGCAAACGCATTTTTTACACTACTGATCAAGAATTGAAAGCAAAATCTACAGCGAACATAGTCAATACTGTCCAAAATGATAGTACAAAAAGCTTTATATCCAAGCTATTATTTAAGTATGATTCATTCCGTAAAATAACCAACATAGTAGCGTGGCTTTTACGAGCAATTAAAACAATAAAGTTTAGAAAAAGGCAAAACTTCTCAAATAAACACAACCATTTGCCCGGATTTCTTATTCTATCTGAATTGAAAAAAGGCAAATTACTAATTTTAAAATATGTACAAAGAACTGAACTTATAGAGGAATTTAGTTCATTAAGGAAATATAATGAATTAGCTAATAAACACAGCTTACTCAGATTACGTCCTTTTATTGATAGCGAGGGCATTTTACGAGGTGGAGGCCGTTTAAGCAAATCTCACATAAGTATGGAAATGAAACATCCTGCGATATTACCTAATAGCCATCGGCTGACTACTCTTTTAATACAACAAGCTCACCAGCTCACCTTTCATGGTGGCCCGCGATTAACTTTATTTAATCTAAGACAAAACTATTGGATAATCGGGGGAAACAGTGCTGTAAGGAAAGAAGTAAGAAACTGTGTAACCTGTAGAAAGCACCAACCTAAAATACAGCATCAGTTAATGGGAGATTTACCCGAAGCGCGGAGCAACCCCGCGCCACCATTCTATCACACCGGTGTAGATTACACAGGCTACGTTGAAGTCAAAAGTAACAAGGGACGCGGCATTAAAACAACAAAAGGCTATATAGCATTGTTTATCTGCATGTCAACTAAAGCTATACACTTAGAACTTGTATCAGATTTAAGCAGTTCGGGATTTTTAGCAGCCCTCCGTCGAATGGCAGCAAGAAGAGGAGCACCTCGACATTTGTACAGCGATAACGGTACAAACTTTGTCGGGGCAAATAGGATGTTACAGGAGAGTTATCACGACTTCAGAAACGTATATGATAACAAGTTTTTTGCAGAACTAGCGGATTTAAATATAGAATGGCACTTTAATGCCCCATCATGGCCCAGTGCGGGCGGTTTATGGGAACGGGCTGTAAGAAGTTTAAAGCACCATCTGAAGCGAGTTCTTGGAGAACAGAAGTTAACATTCGAGGAGTTTACCACCGTCTTAACACAGATAGAGGCTTGTCTAAACTCTAGACCCTTATGTGCATTAAGCGAAGACGTCGAAGATTTAGACGTGCTAACCCCAGCTCATTTCTTGACCGGAAGATGTAGCACCGGTATTATAGAAACAAAAGAAGACGCACGGACTCGGTGGCACCTTTCGGTAAAGTTGGTAAACGATATTTGGAAGAGATGGAGATCGGAATATTTAACGCAGATGTCAGTAAGAAGCAAATGGAAAAACGTTGAGCAAAACATGAATGTTGGAGATTTAGTGACTATCCAGGACGACAATTTGCCGCCTGGAAAGTGGGTCATGGGTAGAATAGTAGAAACTCATCCCGGTCAAGACGGCTTAGTTCGAGTCGTTACTTTAAAAACAAGATCCGGACTCATCAAGAGGCCCGTGGTTAAGCTCTCAAAACTGCTGATATTATCAACTCATAGTAATGCGGAAAGCCAGCAAGAAAATAAGACTAGCATGAAAAATCCTTTAAATCAAACCAGACGTAATAAGTTCAGGTCTAACTTTGCATCCCTAGCATTTTCTTTAATGTTTTTCGTTTCAATATTTACTTCAACTCAAGCAGCGTTTAACTTATCAGTGTTACCTAACAACAACTCACTTTATTTTGAATCTATAGACCACATGCAAGTCATTCGAGACAAATGGAGTCTTATAGTTTATTATGACATGAAACCCTATTGGGAAGGGAATACCGCTGCCACAAAGTTTTTAGAATATTTAGAAAAACTCTGCTTAACCCTGAACGACAAAACTCATTGCAGTATATTAACGTTACAATTGAATCACGACTATAAGGAATTACAGCACTATAACAAACTTATGCTTAATCAACATTTTAATACGCGTAGCAGACAGCGTCGTGGATTTATCAATGGTGTCGGTTACGTGGCCAACAGCTTGTTCGGAGTATTAGACGAACGATTCGCGGAACAGTATAAAAAGGATATACTACTAGTATAACGAAACGAACAACATCTGGCGTCCCTGTTGCGAAACCAGACCTCAGTCATCGAGGCTGAATATAATATATTAAAAAGAACCGAGCAAACTATCCAATTACAACATAAAAATATAAACAAACACTTGAATCAATTAGATAACGCTGTAATTACGCTTAAGAATGAAGTTGAAAGCTTAGCAAAAACACAGGATTACATGTTATCGTCAATCACAGCTATAAATTTGATTCAAAACCTCAGAAGAATTCAAGATACTCTGTTGGATACCATCACAGATATTTACCATGGAAAATTTGATACTCACCTCTTAACTCCAGAACAGCTTCAGCGTGAGTTACAGTTCATCTCAGGACAGTTATCTAAAGATGTTACTTTACCCGTAGAAAATATACAGTCACATCTCAAATACATATACAGTATGTTGAAAGTGAAAGCAAGAATGTTGGAAGAATTCTTTATATTTGAGATTACATTTCCATTGACCAGCAGAGATAATTACAAAACATACAAGATTTTACCCGTGCCTCAGCAAGTTCACAGCGACATGGTCAGCGTTGTACCAGCTGCGGAATTCATTGCTATCAATTTACGAAAAGACGCTTTCTTTACAATTTCATTGTTGGATCTTCAATTATGCTTGCATAACGAACAATCATATCTATGCCAAATTAACAAACCGATAAGTCACTTAACCATCGATGAAAAATTCTGTAAAATGGACAATAGACTAAAACAATGTGTTGTAATTCAATCCCCTTGTCAAGATACTTGGTTACAATTTAATGACCAGTCGAAGTACTTTTATTTTTGTTGCAATACTTCTTCGGTGAGGATCATATGTCCAGATCAAGTTGCGTTTAAACAGCTGGTCGGAGCTGGTACTATTGATCTAGATTCAAAATGTATCATAAAAGGCAAAGATTTTACTTTATATTCTCATGGCCAATCAGAAAATAGTATCCAATTCAATTCAGAGGTGCCCACCCCTCAGATAGCTGAGCTAAATCACATAGTGAATACTGTCCTATCCCACTATAAAGAATCCATAGACCCATTGAACATCACATTGGTTGATCTGTATAAACGAATAGAGAAGTTAAAAGCTGATAGTTCTAACTCGCAAGACTATACTCTGACGACACATGATATACATCAATACACCATTTGTTACGGCTTGCTGGGAGTGGCCTTTATCTTGGCTGCATACTTCTTATGGAGGAGGCGACGAGCAGTTTCTGTAGTGAAAATAACTGAAGATGTGTCACAAAGTGTAGTGTTTTCGCGAAAGCAGAGCACGGCTCACCGTGAGCCGAGTGAAGTGAACTTAGAAATAACCAGTGCGGACTCTCAGAGCAAACGAGATAAAGCTTCATCACCGATTGTTCAAAGATGTCGCTTTATCTCAGATGATGCCTAATTTTATATATCTTATTGGCCCGGGAGCATGTACGATGCAACCGTACACTAAGCCGAGTAAGCAGTTTACGTTACTCTGCTATTTATTACAAAGTATAAATGAATTCAGTACACGTTCATGATTAGCGGTGATCGCGTGTGCTCCCTCGCTCCTTTACATAACAAGTCATTTTGGTCTTCAATAAATTAGTATATATTATATTCTCACCGCATTATTATTTAGCAACTTACAGACTTCTACAGACATTATGAAAGATTCTAGACACTTTGACTAGTGCTGGGTTTTCTATCAACTTACAAATAGTGTAAGTTTCGCATCACAAAATATCACCTAGGTAGAGCAATCAGTAATGGTCAGGTTAGACCGAGCTTATGTAAAGTTCAAGCAGTTGGTGCTTGTATGCAAGAGTGAGTTATTGCGGTCGTAAGGCGTCACCGGTGTGTCTACTGAGTTACCATGTTATTAACAGAAATAATTACTTTTCAGATTCCCATGATTCAGTATATGACCAGGATCTTAAAGGATATGTCACCAGGGCTCATCAACAGCAAGCGACGCTGGGCGCGAGACGCTCGCAGTGCCGCGCGGCGCGGCGCTGTGGCGAGGCGCGCTGTAGGCGCTCGCCGGGTTATCAAGTAACACTTCCAACATTGTATAAACGCATAGTTCGTTTAAATCGTGTTGTGGCGAGTCGAATTGACACCCGACACATGTACTGGTTTCTATGAAAGTTAGTTGATAACTTTGAATTTATTTATTGCTGTTTAGCATGTTTGTTTGCAGACTATGTATCGAACAATTACTAGCTGTTTTTGTTGTATCGTTGGAACAGACCCATGTAAAGGCCTGATGGTCTTGGGTTGACCTTGGTACACTGTGACTATGAGTGGACCATAGAGGGTTACGCTCGTGGGAAAGGTAACAAGGTTGCTGTCGGTGGGGCCCATGCTGACTATAAACAGAGTGTAAATCCTGTAGTGGGTCTCATGGTTGACCTGCTGTAACTGATGTAAATCCTTAGCGCGCGTGGTATTCGGTGTGGGAAAATGACCTGAGTAAATCCTGCTTGTGGTGGCCATTGCGGCCTGTATGTTGTTGTTAGTAAACAGCCGTGTTTATTTATTGTGTAGTGGTGGTTGAGCGATACATAGACTGTGAAAATCTTGGGCGGTATATGAATTTTGTGCCTATGCCGACAAGTCACTGGGTGGTATGCAAACTTGGTGCCTGTGCCAACAGTGTTTTGTTTTCTAGTACCCCGACATTATGGCACTCGTTGCCTAGAATTGAGTTTAAAAAAATACATAAAGCATTGGATATATATTTTAATCGTCATTTAATGTAACAGATGATTGAATTGTATTTCAATTTTTCAGTAAAAAAATAAAACATTCGGCCAATTTTTCAGTTTAACATCGCAATTTGAACGTGATTTTTGGTTTAAATACACAGTAATTACAAAAATAAAATTATTCCAAAATAAACTACGTTCCTTAGAGTACCGATTTCTGCAGTAATATAGGAAATTCTTGCATATACTTTGTCAAAATATTGATATAACTTCAATCGAAATTACAATAAATTACGCTACACAAGTGGGCAGCGCTTAGTACGGCGCGAGCGCCTATTGGAGAAGGGCCTGTGTCATTTTTCCCGCGTCCCGATTATCGAGCGTTCGTAGAGCGAAAGCATTATTGTACTGCGACCACATAGCTTTGAGCTTTGTATTTTTTTCACAAGGTAAAGTTTGGTTTATTATCAAGTATACTGTACGATTTTCATTGTTTGTAGAATAAATATATATTTTTGTTTTATTAGTTTTAGCAATAGGGCGCAAGGATTGTGTATACCGTTGTGTTAAAAAAAGGAAACGTGATAATTCTGCAGCCTTAGAGAAAGCAACAGAAGTGAGGTAAATGTCTATTTATTTTTATTTACAATATTTATTTACATAGTAACTAATTATTTATTGATTAAACATACAACTTCTTTAAACATACCGAAAATCAACAGCTCTTTTATTTTTATTTTAGAATGAAAAATCGTCTAAAACGCTTAGAAGAGGATGACACTTCTAGATCAGACACCGCCGCCGTGCCGGGTACTAGCTATACAAGTGATAAGTCAGATTCGGTAACAGAAGCTGTACGAAACATTTATCAATTGTTGGTTTAAATTTGAATTTTATTTAGTAGTTGTTAATAATTATTTCTTTAATTTTATAGGAGAAAGAGCATGTTGCATTAAACCCTGGAGACCTAGACGAATCAATGAAACTTTCGGACTCAATCGTAAGTATTTATGTACACATTTTTTTTTTTAATTTCATTTTAAATGTTATTATTACTTATTATTTATGAAGTATTACTTTTTAGGACGATTATACAGTTGATGGCAGAAGGATAATTGATTTCGCATACTTTTGGAGTCAATTAATAAATATAAGCGAACATAGCAAGAAATTCGGCTGCCAATTGAACTATCTCAAAATATGTAAAGAGAAACAGGTGGGCTTTATATCTAAATTTGACATTAAGTGTACGATGTGTGGATCTAGCTTTGTTCTAAAAACTTCGGACAGCAACACAACCGAAGCAAAACTTGACCTTAATGCTGGGGCGGTATCAGGTTCAATCATTACGGGAATTGGTCTATCAAACCTTAATGAGATCACTGCTTCGATGGATTTGCCAACAATGCCATTTCGTTTATACAGTAAAAACACGACGCTATTTCTGACATGTGGAAGGCTGCTGCTCAAGAAACTATGGTAAATGCTGCTATACAGGAAATTGAGGCGGCAAAATCACGAGGTGATATTAATAATTCGGGTATAGCCATGATACCGGTAGAAGCGGATGCCTGTTGGGGCAAACGCTCGTATAAAAATAATTATTCTGCCCTCTCTGGTGTTGCAGCCATAATCGGAGGGAATAGTGGTAAATTGCTACACATTGGGGTTCGCAACAAATATTGTGTCATTTGCGCGCGAGCAAACAAAAAAGGCCAGCCAGCGAGAACCCACAAATGCACTAAAAACCATTCGGGATCTTCAACCAGCATGGAACAAGCTATATTAGAAGGTTTTAAAAATTACATTAAAGACAAAAATTTAATTTATAAGTTTTATTCCAGTTGTAACACCCAAACTTGTTGGTTGAGGTTACTCTCCGGCGAACCCAGTCAGTATTCAAAGCATGAAAGTCCCAGGGCACCGTTAAATAAATAATTTAGAAGAAAGAAGAAAGAAAGAAGAAATAGAAAAGAAAGTATAGATCAAAGATGTGTGATGCGGGAGTCCCAGGCAACTCTTCAGAGAAACAACTTAACCTCAGTTACTCAAATATGTTTCACTAATCTTTACACATTAACACATAAAAAGATAATTCACACAAAAGATTCATTAAGCTTATTCCACATTAACATTTACAAGTTTAATGTTCTCCTTATACACAACAATATAAATATATCTCTTCTAGATTTATTTAAAATTAGTACAATTTATAATGAGATATTTCTATTTCTAAGTTGGTTAACCTTTAACAACATCAGTAAAATAGCGTTTTCTCCTCCTGTGGTACCTCTTGTGGGTCTCCAGTCAGCAAGGGTGCTAATATTTAAAGTTTAGTTACACACAAAATCACTATTCTAGATTTAATTAATATGAACAACTTTCCTTTGCACGATGGTGGGTTTTGAGAGTCTTTATATCATCCTTCTTATGCTCCCCCAACTTGTCCAGGCTTTTATGGTGAAAATAAGTTGAACCACTCCTTGAAGGCCGGGTAGGTTGAATAATAATCCTCTTACTTCCACCCTCCTCTCGTGTCGCAAAGCATACGTGGTATCCTCACAGTAATGTGAATCTGAAGTATAATTCAGTACTAACCAACGACCCTAAGGAAGAATGGAATACCTCAGTATTGTTTAAGAACCAAAAACGACTAACACAATGAAAAAAAAACATTTTTTCCACTTACCGCTTCACACGGGATGATTTCACAAAATTTATTAAAACTATTAACGAATGAGTATAAATAAATGTTTCTTGAACAGCTCAGGAAAGAAAAGGGCTCCCAAATTGGAAGAAATTCCTTTTATATTCAGTCCATCGACTGTTCGAGAAGTTTATTCCTACTTTTTCCATTCTCCCACCACAGCTAAAAGTAACATTTAAACTTTCGTCCTGAAATGATTCCTTAATTCGTTCAAAAACCTAAATCGATCGAATTTATATATTGTCTAATTTACTGCCATCTCTCGTACAATCCGTAAACTAACTATGAAGTTCCTTAAAGAGCCTGACTACACTCTTCGATCACAGAGGTCTCTACTAGTACAAAAATATATTTCTAATTTTGAAATTACGGTGTTACACAGTACCTATAAAAGTATATTGGAGAGTCGACCATATCCGGATATTCCAATTCAAAAAATTGAATGTACAAACCATTTGTTGCGTAATTATAATGGAAAGAATATGCTTCTTCAGAAAGATACAACTATTCCTTTGAACGAGCGTAAACTTTTAAATATGGACCGTTTGAAAAGGATACGTATTGCTGTTCGTGCTGCTATTAGACAGAGACAACAAGACAATAGTTCAAATTCCTGTAAAATTGAGAACCTCCAAAAGGACATTTTAAATAGCCCTCATCACATCTTTGGGGACCATTCAAATTGTGATAGTTATTACTGCACAGATAAGAGAAAAAAGAGCCTAATCTAGTCTCACTAATACCTACGCTGTTTTTGAAGATTAAAAAGAACGTATCTCAACTCGCCTATAACTTCCGAAGCCTACACCAATAATCGTGCAGAACAATTCAATAGTATTGTGGCTAAGATGGTAGGTGGGAAACGCGTCAACTTTTCGCTAAAAGACTCCTACACTACAAGGTGTTATGCCGCAGTGGTATCTTTTAATACCGGCAAGCCACAATACACTTTTTATAAGTCAATTTTTCACACTAGTCCGGGAAAATCTTTCAAATTGTTAGAAACCAGGAGACATGCAAAAAATAGAGAAGTAATAGCACGTGCAGGTAGTACTCGCAAAAAAATTAATTTTAATCCTGTAGATGCTCATTATGGAGAAGAATGTGAAAGACCGGATATGGAAGCTGCAGATTATGAGCGAGGAAAAGAACTGTTTTTAAAGAATTTAAAAGAACAAGCGTTAAACCGCCATGAAATTGAGAGAGCTACTGTACTACAGACTGAAAGCTCTTTGTGGCTCGAACTTAGAAGGTGTATACTTACTGCGTCCTTCTTTGGTAAAATTTGCAAAAGGCGAACAAACCAAAATTCTGCTCCCCTTGTAAAATCTGTTCTTTATTAATATAACCTAGACCGCATTACCTCAATAAAACATGGTAAAGACAGTGAACCAAGGGCTTTGGCACAACTCAGTATCCAAGAAAATATTAAAATAAATAAATGTGGTCTTTTTATAGACGGAGAATATTTTTATTTAGGCGAAACACCAGATGGATTGTTCAGTGAGGGATTAGTGGAAGTGAAATGTCCAAGCTCACTTTTTGGAATAGATCCTGCTACCGCTTTGCAAGCTAAAAATTTGAAATGTTTCAAAGTGAACAGCCAATCTGAAATCGAGATAAACAAAAAACATGACTGGTACTACCAGGTTCAGGGCCAGTTGCACATAGCGAAAAAAAACATATGTGTATTTGCTTTATGGACTGGGCCTGATTTTTCCTTGAAAGTAGTAAGAGTAGAGAAAGACGATGTTTTTTGGCAGGAGAAAATGCTACCCAAATTGACTCGATTTTACCAAGACTGCATATTACCGGAAATCATAGACCCAAGAAAGTCAAGATCAATGCCTTTACGCCAAATATTCATATAGCATTAATAAGTATTTTATTGTTAATCGACAATAATATGTGATTGGTTTTATCTTAATTGTTATTATATTATTTTACATACTTAACTTCTTGTTGTTTTATTTACCTAACTTGAAAATTTCATTAGACTAAATTAAATATATAACTTCTTGTAAATCTCATATAAAATCACATTACGGCTTAAGATTGCTTCGTCCGTCTCGTCTCTCGCGTTACACTGTTTATGTTACGTTTGAGTGCGTAGCTATGCGCACAAACAATTATACAATATTTTACCTAAACTCAAGCGCAATCATTTGTGAAATGGCTCTTAAGAGATTTTAATTACGCCATCCCACACGTATAAATTCGAACAGCTTCCAAAAACAAAAAGTGAAATTAGCGGCATAGGTCTTTAGCAACTCCGTGAAGGCAGCTTTATATACTTACTAGTCTACTGGAAATGTCAATATATATAATTGAATGGAACAATAGAATTCGTTAAGCTCATGGACCATTTATTTGATGGGTTGAATGCTAGCAATCTATACTCAACAATTATAATTAACCGTATAAAGTCATCGAGTATCAAACTGAAAATCAACTGTAAATTTAAGTTTAGACCGCAAAATAACTACATTTAAAAAATTACGATTTTTCACTGACTCCCGATTAAGTTCATTTACTCAGCTATTTGTCAACGTATTTTTTTTATACCTCGTTGGATAGCTAATAAAACATACTTGTTTTTAAGCTATTACGCCGATAAAATTGTAAGGTGATTTTTTAATAAAATTGCATTTAGTCATAAGAAACAGTAAAATGTATGAATTTTTTTAGATTCCCTGAATCATTATTCACTACCGGTACTACATTTCTGTTCTTTTTTGTGTTATTATTACGTATTAGGGTGTAAGCAAACTAAAAACACCAACAACAACCATTAAATACGCAAGTGTTTGTTTTAAGAGCACTTTGAAGTAGCGTGATCCACTAATCTTAAAAAAAAAGTATTTTTATTTTATTTCCAAAACGGTACATTTTTGACACATTTACCCGAGGACAATTTGATAGCTAATGATCTCTACTATCACCCCTTAAGGCTTAAAGGGATTACTACATGTTACCAGTAACCCTGTATACTAATACCAATTTTACCTGAAACTTGTGTCGACTTATTATTGCCTGCCTGTTGCTTGCACAACATATTACGAGATGTTTATCTTGAAAACCAGCAGATTCCAAGATATCACCGTGATGAAAAATAAATACCATCTCATAATATGATAAGAATGGCGAGTACAAGTGGTTTTGCTAATGCCGGAGGTTTAGTGATTCGAGACAAATTGAAAGATTTGGTTCGTATTGAGAAAGAAGGGATATTTTACAGAAAACGGCTGATAGAAGACCATTATGTGATTTTATCGGAACCAGGAAGCGACTATTTCGGCCATGTCACATGTGTGTTGGGGACTGCTAAGAGTATTAAAGATACTATAATAACTCACTTGAAATCTAAGTCGCTAAAACTGAGTGAAATAACTGTTGTTGGCTCCAATGTAACAGTAGTGAATTCAGGTTTCAAAGGTGGTGTTATTCGTCTGATGGAAGAACTAAACAAACCATTACAGTGGTTTATCTGCCAGTTGCATTCTAATGAACTACCAGTGCGACATTTGTTGTTACATTTAGATGGAAAAACTACAGGGCCTAAATGCTTTTCAGGTGCCATCGGATCTCAATTACGAAATTGTCAATCAATATCACCTGAGATTACTAGGAAAGAGCTGAGTACTGATCAAAAATATCTTTACGATGTAATGACCGCTATCAGTACTGGTATATTTGCTTCTGATTTAGCTAATATGGAACCTGGACCCCTTAACCATTCTAGATGGCTAACAACAGCTAATCGAATTCTAAGATTGTATGCCACTAAAACTGACCCAGAACAAAACTTAGTGGTATTAGCCACGTACGAGATGTAGGTTTATGGACCGATTCCTCGTGCAATAATTAATTTATTTATTTGGACGCTATTTGGACTGTAACTTGAAGACAATCATTGACGAGGTAATCCAACGAAATGGATTTTTCGATCATCCAGAAAATCTTCTCATTGACATGCTTGGAGATGACAGATTATACGGGATCTTGCATATCGAAGAATTTTAAAAGCAAGATCAGAGAATACTCGAGGACTTCAAAGGTTTTAGGTGCCTGCATTCAATTTCGATGCCAAAGATTATACCGACATTATTATGTGGCAAGACTGTGAGATAACTGAGCCACCTTTAACTTTAAACATATCCGATGAAACCTTGAAAGATAATGTCGTAATAAACGGTCTTGGCACATATCGGAATATTAATGATTTTCCATGCCACACCAATGCATCAAGTTGGTGACAGAAGCAACAAATGCTGTTTGTGGGGAAAATAAAAGAGACTGTTTCATTAGGGCAAGACTACTATCGCGTCAAAGAATGCCTAATTTTAATACAAAAAAAATTAAATTGATATTTATGTTTGTATTTTTAATAAAGTTTCTAAATATTTTTAGAATAAATGTTTTTTTTATATTTACCTGTGCTGGGGCACCTCAAAACATTAAAACAGTTGGGTGAAATTTTGTACGTTTGTTTTATACATTACAAAACAACTTTTCATCGTTATTCCGATGAAAAAAATTTTTTTTTTTTAACTCCATACATTATCGCTCCACCCTAATGTACATCCGTAGAATTCTACTGGAAAAAAACCTACTTTATCCAAAGTAGGGACGACTCTAAAGTAAATAACGGTGCAGCATTTGTATAAAAACGAAGTACCGTACAGTCCAAGTTCTTCAGCACTCTATACTGAATTTACTTCTGAAGCAAAAAAAATAAAAATGACAACTGCGAATTGTTAAAATATCAGCATGATTCTAAACACACGGATGTGATGCAGTATTCATTGCATTACGTATAAGGGATCAATCTTCAGAAATTAAAGCAGATGTAGATAAGCTTGTAGATGTGATGAAAGCAACATTCACTGTAGCTGTTATAAGTGCTATAGAAGTAGCTACAAAGAGCCAGAACAAGAGGAGCATGTGGTATGAAATTTATGGCGTTATGGCTGTTATCACAGCATCAAAGGCATATGAAGTAAGTGTTTGCCATGCACCATATGGTTCGTTGGCTGCTACTATAATGGGTGCAAAAATACCTGATACAGCAGCAATGAAGAGGTAGAAATTTGGAACTATCCGTCCGAAAAAGAGTTGGTAATAAACTGAAAAAAAAAACTTCATGTGGGCTTTAATCTCTGCCAAGAGAATGTCATAATTGCAGCTTCTCCTGACGCTTTAATAAGGGATGCAATTGTTTAAATAAAATGCCCCACCAAGGCAAAAGCGAAGGAAAATTGTTTAAAGAATGGTGTAATGTTATTACAAAGAAATTTAAGGCACAGGTGCAACTGCAAATGTATGCAGCTGATATAAAAAAAAAACTATTTTTGTATTTTTGTGTTTATCTTATTATAAGTAATAATAATTATTATAAGTAAAAATAATTATAAAAATAATTATTAAATCTTATTTCTCCATGAAGAAAAATACTTTATTTATTCGGATTATCTCGTTTAAAATCACTACTCATGTTTACCTCCACAGAACATCGAACTAAAACAGACTATATAGTAGTTCTATATTAACTAACAATGTTATTGTTTCAGCTGAAGAATGTAAGAATTAATGGCGTAATTTACGCGACAATTATAGAAAAAATCAGAATAAGAAGAAAACCGGAAGTGCTTCTTTCGTTTCAAAGTATGACGACGAAAGACTTAAATTTATAAATGACAGCTTTGAAGAAAGGGAGTCTATTTCAAATCTAAATCCCGGAAATGTTCTTGAGGTTGATGAGGATAACAATTTGCCAGTAGAGATATGTTCAGGACCAACTTCTTCAATGCCGAGTTCAACGCCGTATTCACCATGTGAATCTATTTCACAACAACCATCGCAAGAAGGACATTCAATAACACAAAAAAAACTCAAGGTACATCACAAGTGAAAAAGAAAAAAAGAGACAGCCTTGTCGAAGAGTTTAGAAAGAATAGAGAAGAAAGAACAAACATGTTGAGACAAATTACAGAAAAAGGCAATACTCCAGTACACATATTCTTTAGGAGTATGGCCGACGTAGTTTGTCAATTTCCTCCGGACAAAATAGCTCAAATCAGACCACAAGTTTGTAACATCGTTACTGAAATGGAATTATTGGTCTTGGCGCAACGAGAGACACCATCCCCACAGCAATCATTCAACACACCACAGCATCCAATCCACGCATACAACTCGCAACGAGAGACACCATCCCCACAGCAATCATTCAACACACCACAGCATCCAATCCACGCATACAACTCGCAACGAGAGACACCATCCCCACAGCAATCATTCAACACACCACAGCATTCAATCCACGCAAACAACTCGCAACGAGAGACACCATCCCCACAACAATCATTCAACATACTTTGATGTTATACCGAGTTACTGTATTCGATTAATAAAAATAATATGATTATGAATTGTTTTATTTAATTACCGAAATAAATTCATTTAACTTACCTTAACATTAGGAATAGTGTTTCTTGTGCCGTAATAGCAAAATTCCGATTTCTGGTTTTAGGCTGTGTGTCACTAATATCATCTTTTATGGCCATTAAAATCTTGTTATAGACCTCCCTTGAAACCCGAAAGTAACCCATGAATTTTTCTTCACAATCAATTAAATGCCTTTTTATTAGGGTTTCGTAACAACCTTCACTCCTCCGTTGTAAAAACATGTTCCTCGGAGATTTTCTTTGTCTATTCAGAAGCAGTAAAAATTCTTCTTCCTCCTCTTCAAGTAAAGCACAAATTACAGAAAAATTGTTCATGTTCACGTCTACCTTGGTAGCTGCGGCAAAATCAACTGACCACTTCTCCGCAGGGACGCTAAATGCTGCATCGTGACGCTGCGTTGCGGCGCATACCGCAGCGTTGTGCGTCATGATCACCAGACCAAAGCTTTAAGTAGCGCTCCGCGCGCTTTTTCATCTGACAGCTAAGAAATAAAATTGTCTTTGTACCAGAGTGCACTAAACTTTTGTTGTTACCTTATTATTAATGTTTTTGTGTATTCTATCGGGAATGGTATTGTTAACACAGTGTTATTAGTGTTTTATTTTTTTACGTTTACGGCGATATATTCCTGCAAGCAACTTGAAGTTGGAACACAACGCAACTCCCAAACCGGAGACCCCTTCGTTGGCAAACGCCACGCTGGCCTGTCTTTGTTGACGAGCCTGCGGCGACGCATCTTTACAAACATACATAAAAACGGACACAAAGAACACCCAGACTCAGAATGTTGCGACATCTACAAGCTGAAGATCGGCACTAGCGGCGGCACGACGATGCGGCGTGCAGCGGGGTGAAGCGGAGGGGGTGAGCGGGGCAACGACCGGGACCGAACGACGAGAAGCTTGGATTCGACACTCTTCCTTGGTTTATCAATGTCGACGGTCAAGCCTTTATTATAAATTATTGTAACTTCTTAAAGCGAGTAAATACCAGAAAACTACAGTCCACTGCTTTTTATTACGTCCGCTGGACCCTTAACACAGAACAACAATTTGCGAATCACACAAAGTGTTGTCCCATGTAGCATTTGAACAACACTTAGCGCAGTAGAAAGCGACGTGGCGACCTAAGTGGTCGCTACCACTAGGCCAACCGTGCAGTCAAGTGTTAGTTCTATTTACTGTGCATTTTCTGTGTTTTAATCAGTTTATCGATAAGTGTCTAGGTTATTTACAATTTTTTATTATTTTTTGATGTGTCTAGATTAACTCTTGTATGAAATTGTCGTAACAGTTTTATTTCTCACTTAAATAACCATATTGCCACTGTTTTGCACTTGCATATCAACTTCACAAATCATACACCACCGACTGCCTCGTTGGTCTCGCGGTTGGCGTGTGTGACTGCTGATCATGAGGTCTCGGGCTCGATTCCCGGGTCGGACCAAATGTTGGTATGATCTACAAATATTTGTTTCGGAGTTTGGGTGTTTTCTATGTATAATATGTATGTATTTACAAAAAAAGTATTTATGTACTTGTATCAGTTGTCTAGTACCCATAACACAAGCTCTGCTTAGCTTGGGACTAGATGGCGTTGTGTGTTAGATGTCCGAAATATTTAATTATTTTGACAAAAATTTACATACTAAATAAACTTAAATTTAATTTTTAAGGTTACAAATTTTATATATTTCACCCTTTTTATTTTTGTTTATTGTTTTTGTCGTGTTACTTACCTGCTTATAACTATTTTATGTTTTTTTCTTTTTTATTGTGTAAATACTCCATTCAAATTCCAAACATCACCCACGGTCTGACTTTTTATCCGTTATAGTGCATTGGTTTGGCGTTGGTGCGTGGTGTTTGTTGGTTTCTTTCTTAACATTAATACCATATTGCTTACCTTCCTCCATCTTTCTTCACCATGGATGCTGATCTACAAGCCCGTCTTGCTGCTCTTGAATCTGATAATGCTGCTCTTCGAGAACAGGTCACCGTTCTACCTAGGCTTGAGAAAACAACTGAAGTGCTCTCGGTTTCTGTCAAATTGCCACCATTTTGGCCTGACAAGGTGACAGTGTGGTTTACCCAAGCTTAGGCACAATTCCTTCTGGCTGGCATCACCAGAGACGAGACTATGTATAGTCATGTCCTTAGCCAGATGGACCACCGGATGGCTGGGGAAATTGAGGACATCGTAACCAACCCACGTGCATAACGGAAATACCAAAAGCTGAAGGAGACGCTTATCAGCAGACTGTCTTCTTCTGAGGAACAGCGGGTGAAAAGATTACTCAGTGATGAGGAGTTGGGAGATCGGAAACCGTCGCCGTTTCTCCGCCATATTCGATCTTTGGCTGGGACTGCATTGTCCGAAGACAAGATCCTACGGCACAAGTTGCTGCCCTATCTTCTTCGGAACGGTCTCGTTCCAGGAGTCGCTCTACATCTAGAAGCACTTCGCGCTCCGGGACTCCAACCGGGCTAACAAGCTTTGTTGGTACCATAAAAAATATGGTTGTAAGGCTGCTAAGTGCATTGGCCCCTGGCACCTGGAAGCCGGAAAACCCCACCAGCAGTCAGTAGCGGCGGCAACACATTGCGATTCACACGGCCGCCGTCTCTTCGTCACCGACCGGGTCTCTAAACGGTAGTTTTTAATTGAGTAGGTAGGTAGTAGAGCCATGCTGATTTCAGCACGAACGGGCCGGCTCGACCGGGGCGGTACTACCCTCGCACAGAAAATCAACGTAAAATGGCAGCGTTTGTGCTGTCGTGTTTCGTTGGTGAGTACGAGACCGGAGGCCCAATTAGTCTAGTCAACAAGTTCCATACTTGTTGACTAGACTAAAAGATGCACAAGCATCACTAGGCCGCCATAGTGTGGGTCGCCATACTGCATTGTTGTATTCGCAATGAGTATGGTGGCCACCACTCGTGGATTCTGCTTATGCTTTCCATCAGGCAGAGTAGAGTCATTTTGGCAGGCCAAACATTAAAAAAAAAAAAAAAAAAAAAAAAAACAAAAAAAAAAAAAAAGACACCGGCTCGGACCTATGCTCTTACCCCCGCCGCTGGCTCACAGAACAGAGGAAGATCTCCGACTACGAGCTCAGCGCCGCTAATGGTAGCTCAATCAGGACGTATACGTATGGGGGACCATTACCTTGACATTGAACCTTGGTCTTCGGCGGAGCTTTATGTCGAAATTTGTGGTTGCTGATGTCACTACCGCTATTATAATATAATAATATATATAAGCGCCTAGTCGTTGGCCTTACCAGTATGTCAGCACCTGCTTCCTCCGCATCAATGGAATAACCCAGTGTCAAGGCCATAGCTTCAATAAACTGTCCTTTTACACAAGTTCTCGCTGAGTTTCCGGATAGTACTCGGCCACCTGGTTGTCCCAAAACAATCAAGCACAATATTGTGCACTATATCAAAACTACGGATAGACCGCCTTTACATCATATCGTTATCGCGCCTCAAAAATTGCTGGAAGTCAAGAAGCAATTCGAGGACATGGTGCAATCCGGCACCGCGCGACCTTGCAAGAGCTCATCTTCGTCACCGTTACACTTTTTTTTCATGGATTAGGCGGGTAAACGAGCAGATGTATCGCCTGATGGTTAGCGATTACCGCCGCCCATGGATACCATCAACACCAGAAGCGTCACAAGTGCGTTGCCGGTCTTTTCGGGATGGGGGGGGGGAGGTAGGGGTATGGGCCTTCGGTATCCTCACTCACTCGGTGAAACAGTGCAAGCACTATTTCACACCGGTTTTCTGTGAGGCCGTGGTATCACTCCGTGGCTCTCCCACGGTAGACATGGCCACGAAGAAGGACAATTCCTGGCGTCCCTGCGGCGACTACCGTGCGCTGAACTCGAGGACCATTCCCGACCGGTATCCTGTACGTCACATTCATGACCGTGACAAACCGTATGTGCCCTCAGTCCGACATTAAACCTTGTATAAGAAGTACGCTAGTTTCATTTATATTCCTAGCGGACATTACAGTGGCGACGAGGATTAAAATCTTGCGTTTCGTGTGCATTTAATAGGTAAAAAAAATACTAGTAAACATGCCGATCGGTAAAATTACGGAGTTCGACACCCATAAAGATGATTGGTGGTTATATAACGAACGTTTAGAACAATATTTCTTAGTGAACGAAGTGAAAACTGAACTGTATGTACCGATTTTAAGTTATGCTTTTGGTAAGTTTGTGTACGCCAGACAAACCGAGCTTGCCCTGAGGTACAAGTTTAGAAAGAGGACTCAACAAAGTGGCGATTCGATTGCCGAGTATATGGCATGACTCATCTCCTGGAGACTTACATCTACAAGCATCTTCAAAATAACAAACAGAAAAATCATCAGGAAGTGACACAACTATCTCTAAAGCAATATTAGATCAAAGTGATCATCAATGCAATGTAGCATCAGATATTCTTCCTAAAACTATTGTCGCTACATCATCGCAGCCAACAGTAATTAAATTAGCCGATACATCTCCTTTACCGAAGTCTGTAGTTAAACGGTCATTTACAAGAAAACATAAAAATCGGAAGTAATCAGTAGTTCGCTATACAAAAATGAACTGCAACGTCAAATTGAAGAAAAGATCAGGCCTACAGTAAAAAAAATTCAAGCTTGAAATAACACCAAGTACTAGCGCCAACAATATTAAGAAGTCTATGTCGAAGAAAGCAAAAAAGAGTACTAATAAACAAAAAACAAAATCTAATTATAAAAAAATTGGATATGCCCAGGCTCTAAGGAAGTTTACGTCGAACCAATCAGACTGGATTGAGTGTGCTGTTTGCAGCGAATGGTGGCATGAACAATGCACAGCATACATGGGATGGGATAAATGTAAAAAATGATGTCTATGCGCATTCTTACACTACCCGCGCAATCCTACCGATCTCGCTGCGCAATCTTAAACAACCGGTCGTGTAAAAGTGCGCATTTACCATTTGTTATTATGCTTTAATAACATTAAAAATATTGATCTCATGACAAAAAATATCTAGAATATTGCTTAATGGTTAACGAATAAAAATCATTAAAGTTTATTTCAGTTACGTCATTTGTTTTTATTTTATGGCCTCTGAAACGTTAAGTGCGCAGTCTTAGACCACCTTACCCTAATTCTCGGTGCGAGGACTCCAAAAACACCAGCCATACTAAGGGGTAGAAAATAAGGAGCTCATGGGAGGAAAGCTGTTGAAAAGAAATTAGGAATCAAAATAAAAACACGTGGATTGTACATATCTGAGACATTTCCGATGACAGCTGCTTCACCAGATGGAATAAATGAAAAAAACCACTTTTAAAATCAAGATATTCCCACTACTAACAAAACCACAAAAAATTATATTAATAAAGAAGGCAAAATAACGGAAAAATGTTTTGCCCAAGTACAAATACAGATGTATACACAAAAAAAATTGTGTCGCTAATAGTGACTTTGAGAAAAATAATAATATGACACTTGTTAAAGTTGATTATGATCAGCATTATGTTATAAGCATGGGCGTAGCCACGGTGGGGCAGGGTCTGGCATGGCTCTGACCTGTAAGGTACCTTTTTTTTGACGTACCCCACGGGCCGTAAAAAAAAGGGTGGTCTATCGGAGTCGGACCGAATAAAACCACACAGTGTGCCACTCTGCGCCTGAGAAGGGAGGGATCCGGGAACTGCTGTTATTAATACGGACCCCTCCAAGCGACTGCCCGCACTGAAGCGGACACCGTCTGCTGATGGACTCTCTAACCAGGCGTAATGATACGTAAGCGTATTATAGGGGAAAACCGTTCCGTACATCGGCAACCACACTCAGGGCGGCATGAGGCGCTGGTAAGGGCGCCTCCGCTGCCCGGTTCACCGGTGGCGAATTGGTTCCGAGTGGAGGTCGACCTCCCGAGCCCTCTCCGCCGCCTTCTTCTGCAAGATTACGTCCTCGGTTAAGGTAACGTTGCGACGGCAGTAACGCTGACCGGCCATGGAGCGTATGACGGGCGGTAGCGAGAGACCTCCTACAATGACTGCAGTAAGGGCCCAAAGTTGCGTCACCTCTCGGCGGCAATCGCAGTGGTGACTGGCGGGTCTCAGTTCCTTCCTAGCGACCGAGTGCAGGTACTTGCCGAACCAAACGTGCCCCGTAAAGGACATCGGAAAGAAAGGGCCCACCGTCCCATACTGCCGCCCTGCCCACTCGAGGTTGACCGGCTGGAGAGCCTCCACGGCGACAAAGTCAGCGGGTGGAGTCTCCAGCCGGAACGACCCGCGAACCATAGTGGCTCGACGACCGGCTTCACGCCACTCGCGTTGTCCTTCGGGCGGAGGGCGAAAGCCGTTCTCTGCCCGGAAGTCAGCTGTCCACCGATAAACTTCGGCGAGCACTTACGCCTCCAAATCCCACGGGGGATTTCCGGCCAAGGCACTCGCTGCCATGGTCGACAAAGTGCGGTAACCGGATATGGCTCTAACAGCCAATATGCTCTGGGGACACCAGAGGCGTGCCCTATTCTGGGCGGTCAGAGCCGCCACCTACACCGGTGCACCATACAGCGACATCGACAACCCCCATGTAGAGCCGTCTTGTCGCGATGCTGTCTCCACCCACATTAAGCAAAAGTCGCCCAAAGGCAGAGGCAGCGTTGACCAGCTTCGGAGCAAGCTGTCGAAAGTGCTCGTCAAAGATTCACCTTCTGTCGACGATCAGGCCCAGATATTTCATCTGAGCCCGAACCTGTACGAGGACCGAGTTGACCACGATAGAGGCGCCGGGAGGCGGACCACGACGGAGCACATGGAACATCAAGGCCTCAGTCTTATCTAGGGCCACCCGTAGGCCCAGCGCCCAACCACCGAAGAGAAACCCCTGGTAGCCAGGTGCTCTTGAAAGTTTTCCCCCCGGGCCGAGATCAAAGTGTCATCGGCGTAACAAATTACGTCTAACCCGGAGGGGAAGACGACTTCGAAGAACCCAGTCGTACCTCACGTTCCGCAGGAGTGGTCTAAGGACAGACCCCTGTGGAACATCGCACGACATGGGTCACCGTCTCAAGACGCCCTCGGTCCTCGTAAATGACGGTACGCACCTCTAAATAGTCTGCCACAAGCCGGCTAAGGTACTCTGGCACGCCGAAGTTGTGGAGTGCTTCCCTTTCCCTGCTGTTGGCTATGTCGAACGACACCGTCAACAGCACGCCGCCACAGCCCACTGCCGCTTCGATCACGGCCCTCAGGCGCAACACGGCATCGACCATCGGACGCCCCTCTCGAGATGCGAATTGAGCGTCCGACAGATCGAGCCCCACCTCGCAAAGATGCCGGACGACACGGGCAGTATCCTTTCCTCGTCCTACCCGCCTCGTCCAGCAACACGATGAACCTATAAGCCGCGTCCGAATCGGTAGGGGTAAGACCGCGGGTATAGTTTGCTATACTCTGTCCATTCCTTTATTTTCTTTTTGACAGTTCAAGAAATTTCGAAATTAATGATTTCCTCACACATTACCGATTCGATTTGCAATTTTATTTATGAAGAACTTTCAATCGACTTAATTAAATATTTTTAGTTTAAATATTAATGATTCCTTTATTAGTTTTTTATATTATGTAAGAAATAAACAAAACTATAAATAATAAATCAGTAAATTAGATGAATGAACAGAGTTATTGTTCTTTACTCTTGGTTTGATCATAAATTCCAAGATTTCGACTTAATTCCTTGCAAATAATAAATATTGGAGTCATAGATTTTACTATTTTTATTTCCTTTTTTTATTAAATTTACAGAAAAAATACTAACATGAAGTCAAATAATTTTTATTATATGATCGATTTTTCGTATTTCAAAAACGGTTTATAGTCAATGGTTGTTTGTTATGCACAGGGCACTTCACTAAAGTCAATGAGTAAAGAAATAATAAGGAGATGCCCTATTCTACTATACGAACAATTCATTATACAAATCTATATAAGATCGACACATATATACAAAAAAGCATTTTGTCTCTTTTTAACTTATGTTTACCTTGGTGTGAAAAGAGAGATAAACATAGTTTAGTGAGTACTAATATTGGCAACACTTTTGAGTGACGTCATGCACTTGTCAATTCGTGACCGGTGACGCCATTTTACGCACCAAGTTCTGAGGTAGATCTGCTGTCAAGCGGTTGTTGTTGGAAATTTAGTTTTTGTTTTCGTGCCAATTACGGCTTTAAATTGGTTTTTATTGTATCCAAGGCTTTGCCCTAGACATGAAAATCATGCCTTCGTGCTCCATTAAACAATCTGGTGCAAGAAAAAACAAGAATCATTGTACATTGACTCTTTACAGGTTAGTACAAAAATGCATTGAAATTGTTCAATATTTTAAGATTTTGTTTATTATATTGTATTAAACATATTCTTTTTATAATTTCCGAAGACGTTTGTTAGTTTTTTGAGGTTCTCAATGGTATTATTTGCTTTGTTTCACTTTGATTTGTTTACATACGATTAAGGATAGTGATGGTAGAGTTAAAGTGTCGATACTTATATTATGATATGATATAAAAAATATGTTAACATGGTGTTTTCTTCATCAGATTTCCTGTAAATGAAATTTCAAGAAAGAAATGGAACGAAATCATTGGTTTGGAAAATATAAACCCTCGACATAAAATGTGGTATGTCTGCTCGATGCACTTCCATGAAACATCCTACAACAGAACTCTCGACGTGACGCGATTACGTGACTGCGCAGTGCCCTAACCTGAATGTGTGAATAAATGAATAAATATTATTACTACTATTTAAAACGTGTTTTATTTACTCAATTTGTTATTTCGCTCAATGTCAACATAATATAAGTACTTTTTATGTTGATATCGGTATCCCAGAACCGTCGGAGCTACGAAAAAATAGGTAAACAACGATATACATTCTCGTTGGTTTGAATGCGGAGGTATTCTGTTCTTTCTTTAGTCTTGTTGCTGATAGAACGGATAGGGCTGTTTTCATAGCCGATAACAAATGGTTTTAAAATAATAATTTGAGAAACCTCACCTATGATCATTTATTCCCAGATTACAGAAAGACTAGGATTTTAGGGATTCCAAGAGGAATCCACGGCCTCATTTTGGGAGGAGGTGATGTACGCCTAAAAGGTGGGAAAAGGGAGAGCACTAGCACTCTCCTATCCCACAATGGACTCACCAAACGCTGTAGCACTCCTAATGGCCAACGGTTTCTTGGGTAGAAGCCCAAGAATCGTTTAAGTAATATTTCGCTCATATCATATCTAGCCGGGTGTCCCGTGATGGCCAGCTTTCATTTTTGGATTTTAGTCTTAAGTTCATCATTTAAAATGTAATCCATCCATTACATCCATTATAAATAATAAAAAACAATCAGAATTAACTAGAATTATTTATTGTTATTTTTGCAATTTATTAAATACTAGCTGTTGCCCGCGGCTTCGCCCGCGTGTATGTCGGTTATCGCTGCAAATAGTAGCTAATGTGTTATTCTGATGTATAAGCTATATTACTGTAAAGTTTTATCCAAATCCGTTCAGTAGTTTTTGCGTGAAAAAGAAACAAACATCCATCCATCCATACTAACAAACTTTCGCGTTATTAATATAGGTAGGATTTTTATCGATATAAAATCATGATACAAAATGTATTGGTACCTGAATAGTTTTATTTTCTTTACCTCGCATAGAACTTTTATATATTTTTATAAATCAGTTTAAATAAAATAAAGGGGTTAAGACAATTTTGTGAAAACTAAAAATTTAGTATAGCGCCATCTGTAATGATTTATTTATTTCGTGAACGAAAAATGTAGTATAGTGCCATCTGTATTTTTGATATGGAACTCATTCCTATCTGATGTCCCACGACACCACCCGATTTTTTTTACAACTAATACACACACGTTTTACTATTAAAAACTTATTTAAGTATTTATATATGTACATAAAATATAAATTGTTTATATGAGTTTATTTCTACATTTGACATCTACCGTGTCTGTCACCGCTCGCTTCTCTCCAAGCTCTCTGCATTCGGTCCGCCTCCTAGACCCTGTCACTGGATTGACGCTTTTCTTCATCAGCGCCGCATTATGGGCCTTTGCGACGGCACGGCCTCTGATGTTCTGGATGTAAACGCTGGCGTACCTCATTGTTTAGTCCTGTCGCCCACACTATTTCTTCTGCATATCAATGACATGTTAGCTCTTGGCAACATACATTGCTATGCAGACGATAGCACAGTTCATGGGCGATATTTTTAACACCGTTCAGCCAAGCTGGCAGTCGTTGAGGAAAATCGACAGAAGCTTGTCGCTGAGCTCGACCGGGTTTTGAACCGCATTTTACAATGGGGTGATAAGAATCTGGTCGAGTTCAACGCTACGAAAACACAGTTGTGCGCATTCTCTACCAAAAAGTCTCCATTCCTTTGCCTCCCCACTTTTCAGAGCACTCAACTGCCACTACGGGGTAAGCTCGGTGTCCTGGGCATGGATATTGCCGGGACCTCGAGTACTGTTCTCATCTTTGTGATGGATCCGCGCAGTATTTGCTTGATGCTTTCGATCGGTTGCAATGGCGAACAGTCCGCTTTACCAACAGTCCCGAAGCCACCGAGTTCCTTGAACCTCTGCAGCTGCGTAGAGATATCGCCTCTATAGCAGTCCACTACCATCTGTATCATTGGAAGTATTCTGAGGAGCTCTTCCAACTGGTCCCCCTTCTCCCTTCCTCTGCAGAATAACATGTTCACTCTCAAACCAAACGGTTTGGTTCATCCTTCCTGTGCCGAGCAGCTAAAAACTGAAACTCACTACCAGCGCACGTGTTTCTCTCCCACTATGATCCCGGGAGCTTTAAGTGGGCGTGAAAATCGCATAGTGCATCTCACTAAGCCGTCATAGTGTGGGACGCAATACTGCATTGTCTGCTTTCCCAGTGAGTATGGTTGCCCCCACTGTTGGATTCTGCTAACTCATTATTAGGTACTAACTCTTAGCGTACAACTACTCGTGATAACTTCTAAACGAAATGAACGATTGGGATGAAACAAAAAGTATTTTACTACTACATAAATACCCTTGATAACATAATGCTTAATTTGGATAAGAATTAATATTACGATACACATTTAACGTAGTTTCCTTCTTCAGACGATTTAATAATTTTTTTGAACACAAAAGCGGTTATTGTAACTAAACCATGATAGTTAGATATATGCTCTCCCGGACTTTTTTGTAGCTCTTAATGAGACCTACAAACTCGTAATACATTATTTTGTTCTATTGTCAATAGTTATTGCAGCGCACGCAAAAATAGGTTTTCAATTTCACACCTTGGGTTACGAAATAGCAATTTTCTTACGGATGCCTAATTTTTTTGAAAATAAAATATAGCATATAGTCTTCCTCGATGAATGGACTATCCAACACTGAAAGAAATTTTCAAATCGGACCAGTAGTTCCTGAGATTAGCGCGTTCAAACAAACAAACAAACTCTGCAGCTTTATAATATTAGTATAGATATTATAGATTATAGATTAATGTGACGGTCTTGTTTATTGGTTGTCAAGACGCCCGGCGTAGGTAACGCGCAGGCGTGTGGAAACTTTAAATGACATTTTTATTTATATCTAATCAACAGCTTAAAAAAGAAATTTCCAACTTCTAGCTTATATTGACGATACTTCTCTAGAGATTTTAAATTTTACAAATTAATTTGGCTTATTTATTTCTATTAATACAATGAACATACAAATCAGATTGACGAATATCTTTTTAATGAGTGTGACAGCCTTGTTTATTGGTTGTCAAGACGCCCGGCGTACGTAACGCGCATGCGTGTGTGAACCTCCAGACTTCTATACAAACTTTCATCCCCTTTTAAATCCCTTAAAATCATTTTTTCTCATTAAAAAGTAGCCTATGTCCTTTCTCATGCTCTACACTATCTGTGTACCAAATTTCATTGAAATCGGTGCAGCGGTTTGGCCGTGAAAGCACGACAGACAGACAGACAGACAGAGTTACTTTCGCATTTATAATATAAGTAAGGATTTCAGTTAAATATCGATATCGACATTTCGAGTCACTCTACATAGGTACAACCCTAAAGGCAGCCATTTTATGCGCCAACTTCTTGTGTAGGTAGGCACGATAATTTTGTAGGTATGCGTAGTCCACGTACTGTAGGTCAATGACTAAAGTACCGTCACCGTCAGTAAAGTACGACATTACTGTAGTAAAAAAAACGGTAATTCCGAAAAAAATACTGTAATTTATAGACGTAAGCTGTCAAAAAGAAAATAAACGAATGGGCACAGTATATATAGTTACATATTATTTTAGACTGCTGCCCCACCCTGAGCAAATGGCTGGCTACGCCCATGGTTATAAGTAGAAACCGGATTATATTCTCTACTATATAAAAATAAGTCGGGTTTTCCTTCCTGACGCTATAACTCCAGAACGCACGAACCGATTTCCACGGTTTTGCATTCGTTGGAAAGGTCTCGGGCTCCGTGAGATTTATAGCAAAGAAAATTCAGGAAAAATTTCAAAAGAATAGCGGGAAAATCTTTTTTAACATAAAGTGACATCTCTGATACATAGCATGTACTACAAACCAATATTATAAGTAGATGGCGCCGATGCGTCATACATTGTTTGACAGCTACTCATTGTTCTCTGCTCAGTTAATCAACGAAAAAGCGGGAAAATCTTTTTTCACAGACAGCGCCATCTCTGATACATAGCATGTACTACAAACCAATATTTTAAGTAGATGGCGCCGGTGCGTGATACATTGTTTGACAGCTAATAATTGTTCTGTGCTCAGTTATAGTAAGTATACCTATATAATGATACCTGTGAATCTAGAGGTACTATCACACTAGTACCTACTAGTGTGATAGTACCCCTAGATTCACGTATAGTCTGGTCAATATAGACATTTGAAATAACAAAAATTCCCACAGAGCCAAATATTGGAGGAGAGCTGGGGTTTATCATTAAAAATAAAGTTTTAAAAATCCCCATCGATCCTGTGTGCTACAAAAGTTATTCGGGGTCAAAGGTCAAAATTTGAGGTTTTTTGGATTTTTCTTGACAAAGATTTATCAAAAAAAAAGATGAGACAAAGTTGTAGATCTTAAAATTCTCTACAAAAATCGTCTTCATGATTT
This sequence comes from Diaphora mendica, assembly GCA_949125395.1. NCBI lineage: Eukaryota > Metazoa > Arthropoda > Insecta > Lepidoptera > Erebidae > Diaphora > Diaphora mendica. The sequence goes on from OX421311.1 coordinate 31,413,156, forward strand.
TTCCTAAGAGTTACCATTCCTGAGATATCGCGATTCTAAGAGCCACATTATACATGATATGCACACATTTCCACGCCACCAGTGAGGTAGCGTACTCGGCGCGTTTTTTAGACCCAAAAACCTCAAACTTTAACTCATCACTCAATAAAACTCTCCCACTCTTCATGCGTCCAATTTTTATGTTCTTTAGCCAACTGCAACCTCTTAATTTTATTTCGACGTCTTAAAAGGGGTTTCTTCACTGCCACCAAAAAGACCAGCTTCTCTCAATCTCCTTTTCACTGTTGAAGTACTCAAAGACAGATCCCAAGATTAATTGATCTGAGCTGCTATATCTGGGCCCGTGAGTCGTCGATCACGTTTACTGATCAATACAATATGCTTACCTTCAGCGGTTGTGGTTTTTCGAGGCCGCCTGAACGTTTTCTATCGCCTAAGCTCTTGGCGGATGCATATTTTTTCACGTTGTAGTCTACGGTACATCGAGGTATTTTTGATTCGGCGGCAATGGTACGGTTGCTTTTGCCTAGACTATGAAGACTTGCGATTAATGCACGAGTTTCAACCGATAGTTCCTTGGTTTTCCCCATTTTAAAACTTAAAAGTCTGAAGTTGCGAGAACGAAAACAATTCGTATATGAACTTTACAAAAAGATGTCCTGGTCCAAAAAGTATAAATCACAGCACGTTCTTGCTTCTCACAGGGCTAACTGGGACTAAACTTCAATCATAAACACCGAAGAAATAATTAAATATACCCATAAAACCAATTGCAATTCTTATCAATTAAATAATTGTAAGATTACATCTAATTATCTAACAATCACTACGATACTCAGATCGGGATACAACAGCATATTACTCGTAAAATATTAAACTCATTATCCTACTAGTTATTATAGAAGACAGCAACGCACCTGGCTTTCTTCAAAGTTAAATACTTTAACTTACTCAAAATAACTAATGCACACGACTCGATCCGCGCCTATTTTATGGATCGTTCTCTTCCGCTGCCAAAAGACTTGTGTCCCTGCCTACGCCCTGTACTTCTTTTCTCAATAAGCAGGTAGCGTGTTTTTTTATAATATAGGGGACAAACGAGCAGACGTATCGCCTGATGGTAAGCGATTACCGCCGCCCATGGACACTCGCAACACCAGAGGCATCACAAGTGCGTTGCCGGCCTTTTAAGAAAGAGTAGGCTCTTTTCTTGAAGGTCGTATTGGTCCGGGAATATCGCAGGCGACAGTTCATGTTTCTTGTGTCCCTTTTGTCTTATCACTATAAAACTCCGGTTTTTTTTATTCCCCAGATGTGAATGATCCCAGGCTCTTAATGTTCAGAGTACAATAAGTGTTCAAACTATTTATTAGGGTCACCGTATATTTTATCAGAAAGCCCTTTGGGCCATCGCACGTGAGGACTTTACGTTCTACGTTATTGTTACATTTTTCTTTTAACAAGGCGAACAATTTTATTAAAGTTTAATTACTAGTCCGGTCAATTTAGACATAAAATTAGTAGTCAAATAGCGTTAACGTTATAACGGTTGTATGTAAATAACGGTTAACGAACCAATCTACACGTTTCAATTTAAATCTGTGTAGAAAGTTTGCATACTTGGTTAAAATATTTATTTCAAAGTCGTTTTTTACTTTGATGCAGTTTATGAGTCCGTCAGTGTATATTCTTATCTATTTATGTTCTTTAAAATATAAATATCAAAATTGATCGTTTTTTTTTTATTTGTTGTGTATCACGCAAACTATAGGGTGGGCAAAAACTTTTGAACGGTAGTGTAAGTGTGAAATTACAGTGGCAGCGGGGCGGGCAGCGGGATCCACTCGCGGGTAACACAAACACATAGTTTTTGACTAAGACGCACCAAGTGCGGGCGGGGCGGGTGAGCGGGAATCGCAGCTGGACAAGCGTTTGTTGCGAGCGGGGCCGCGAGGCGGGTGGACGCAAGTCAGTTTGCGTTTCCCGCTCTGTTTGTTCGGACATGCCGTTGCCGAGTGAAGATTTAATAATTGCCGTATTGGCTCGGCCACCTTTTTGGAATTCTAGTGATTCTAATAATTCGAATCAACTAGTAATTAAAAAGCTATGGGAAGAAATAAAAATAATAAGTGGAGATTCTTATGGTAATTCACTTTTATTAGTTACTAGCTGACCCACGCAACGTCATTTGCGTCTCCTATTGCCCGTAGCGTAATAATTTCCCCCCGTTTTTAAAATATTCTTCATTGGTACTCCGCTCCTATTGGTCATAGCGTGATGATATATATATATATATATATATATATATATATATATATATATATCATCACGCCTATAGCCTTCCTCGATTAACGGGCTATCTAACACTGAAAGAACTTTTTCAAATTGGACCAGTAGTTCCTGAGATTAGCGCGTTCAAACAAACAAAAACTCTTCAGCTTTATATATTAGTATAAATGTATTTATTATACTCTTCTAAGATCTAATACTCATAATCAACAACACATTTATTTGGATAAAGACTAATATTAGGTATTATATTGATAAAAACTCTTTGACAAATAACTGAATAATAGGTACCAACTAGGGTGCGGATGCGGACCGAATTTCATAAATCAGGCCGGATCCGACCGCATCCGGTCGGATTGATTTAACCCTTAATTCGATAGTGTGCAATATACTGAACATCAACTTTGAAAAAATATTGCAGCATTTTTTATTATATTTTTTTATTTATTTTAATTCCAATAGTTTACTTGTAAACTAACGTTATGTACATAAAATTACGAACAAGATGCGCGACTTCTTAGCTGGTTGGTAGTCGCCGAAATGTCGGGGAGGAAAAGTTTGCCGCGACCGCTCTTGGTAAGTTCCTATTTATTTGTAATTTTATTTTGAAATTATTACTCATTACTTCTCAATATATTTTATAAAACCTGTCAATATGTATACACAAATTAAAATTATTACAGCTATTATAGATTTTTCGTAATATTCAATGAAATTCGCGTGTCTAGTATATTACCCATTGCCAAGTACCTACTATGTTAGTCAGATTTTGTGATGTGTATTATATTGGACATTGCCAATTAGATAGAAAAATAAGGGTTTATATAATTTTATGTATATATATCGTAGATGTATTTTTTTTCCTAACCATATGTAATATTATTTGCAGGTCTTTAGAAAAACATCACGTTAGTCAAAATTATTGGCATTAGTACCACCGACTAAGGCTACATCAGACATAGAAAGTCAAACTACTTCGGATGAAAAGGATATAATAAACATAAACCGCCAAGAAATAGAGGAGTTTTCGTCTGACGTACCATCTATACCGTCGTCACTAGAAAACATGAATCTTTTCGACAGTGATGTAGAGAGGAATAATTCATCTGATGATGAGATACCCAATAGCGAGCCAGAAGACCAAGAACTTGCAGTGCCTCTAAAACCGATTATCAGAAGTGTTACCGTCGATCAGCCAGGTAAATTTCGATAATATTCCAACTTTGAGGTTCATTGAATCTATACCGTATGTCCAAGACATATCACCACTACCTAATGCTGTGAATACCAGGTCTAAGCGAAAGTGAAATGTAAATACGCATATTCGTGTTCATAACGTCAGGCCCAAGAGACGGAAAATCACGAACTATAAGTGGAAAAAAGGCAAATTCCGACATAAGGCTGAAATATCTAATTGTGAATTGAATAAAATACAGTATTTCACACCTATTTATTACTTTTGTCAATATTTTTCATTAGAAATTTTACAAGATATATTATAGGACACGACACCAATCTTTACTCATTTCAAATTACTGGGCGATCCATCAATATCTCTGAGGATGAAATGAAGGATTCTTATTTTATTACTTATGGGTATTGTAAATTTGCCTATGCAGATTATTGGTCAAAAAAATTACGCTATCCAGCTATTGCCGAAACCGTGTCACTAAAAAGGTTTGAAGCTATACGTAGTTACATCCATTTTGCTGGTAATTTGTGTCCAGATTCGAATCGCTACTTCAAAGTAAGACCTTTTGTAGAAAAGGTGAGAAGGAACTGCTTAGCCAAGGAAGAGGAAACGAGATATAGCATTGACGAAATGACCATACCATTATAAAGGTAAAAAGGCGGGTAATAGGAGACAATACAATCCCATGAAAACCAATAAATGGGGTTTCACAATCTTTGTCCGAGCAGGCATGTCCAGCATTGTATATGACTTCCTGCTTTATGGAGGCGAAGATACATTTAGATACATCCAGTTTTCACAAGATGAAGAAACCTTAACCTTAAGAGCCAAAGTAGTCGTTGTTTTATGCAAAACTTAATCCTACTAATATTATAAACGCGAAAGTTTGTAAGTATGGATGGATGTTTGTTACTCTCTCACGCAATAACCACTGAACGGATTTGGATGAAACTTTACAGTAATATAGCTTATATATCAGAATAACATATAGGCTACTATTTACCGCGATAACCGACATATACGCGGGCGGAGACGTGGGCTACAACTAGTGTGTCATAAGTAAGAATTATGTAAAATGTTCCTAATTACCTGTTATTACATTCATAAATAAAGACTTTCTAAGACAATTTATAAAAAAAAATATTATTTTATTACAAAGAGTAAAAATAAATTATTTTCTTGCGTTTTAATTATTACTCCCGTAAAATAGAAATAAGTCCTAGAAAGAAATAATTCGGCAATGTGCACTATACTGCACATGAAAATTATTAACACTTTTATAGCGAACCTGACAAGGTCCAACATACTGAACATGCATTTTCAGAAAATGTGGATATACCAGATTTTTTTTATTATTATTTATTGTTCTAACAACTTCTAATGAAGCCCAAAATACAAAAAGAAACATAATTTTTCACATTTTTTTCTCTTGCCAGATTAAGGGTTAACCAAAAAAATTAATTTCCTTGTGCGTTTCAACATAAACCGTTAATGAAGTGTAAAAAAAAACGTTAGCTTTTTTGTTTTTTTTTTTTATGTATGGCCCGCCATAATGACTCTACTCTGCCTGATGGAAAGCATAAGTGGAATCCAAGAGTGGTGGTCACCATACTCATTGCGAACGCAGACAATGCAGCATGGCGACCCACCCTATGGCGGCCTAGTGATGCTTCTGCATCTTTTAGTCTAGTCAACAAGTATGGAACTTGTTGACTAGACTATTTGGGCCTCCGGTCTCGCACTCACCAACGAAACACGACAGCACTAACGCTGTCATTTTACGTTGATTTTCTGTGCGAGGGTAGTACCGCCCCGGTCGAGCCGGCCCATCCGTGCTGAAATCAGCGTGGCTCTACTACCTACAAAACGCTTTAAAGCTTTAAACGAAGTCGACTTTATTATGATAACTTATCATCGTTCATCGCCAAAACAAATAAAATCACAAGCTAAAATTAAAAGCAATAAAATTTTCCAAAAATACTAATAATTTATTTATTGAAATAAATATTTTCAATACATAATGGGATTCCCTTATACCTGCGCTAGTAAAGACTGTGTTGCAGGAATTAGTATCTTCCCCAATTCTATAGTGACAATAGCGTTACGTCAACTTGATTTTGAAAATATAATAAAAGTAAAATAATAATGGCTTTATTACCTACATAACATAGCTGGTGACACAGTCTTCTTTTTACAGATTAATCAGAGATCAAAACTATTAATCAACATCATTAAACTAACTAAATATGAAGTAATTATTAACCTTAACTGAGATCAAAAATTCGTAATTGTAATATTTGAACTCACTGATCTGACATCTAAGTAAATTTTTCAAGTGTCAAATAATATGATGAAAAATAGAAAGCAGTCGTTTTGATTGCTTTTGAGGTTGCTGAACCCAGAATTCCTAAAGTTTACTTTCGTGATGTGGATAGATTTCATGATTATTCAGAAGATTGTTTTAAAAAGAGATTTCGCTTCTCCAAAAATGTTGTGATGAACGTGATTTTACCGAAAATTACGGACTCTTTACGATTGGAGACTCAAAGAGGGCTTCCTGTAAGTCCACTGTGCCAGTTACTAACGGCCTTACGTTTTTATGCCACTGGTAGCTTCCAGATTGTATGTGGAGACATCATGCATATTTCTCAATCAACAGTGTGTCATATAGTGAAGAGAGTGTTTCGTACATTGGCCTTGCTAATGCAAGATTTCATTAAGTTTCCAGCAAATTTAAGAAAAACAAAGAACGACTTCGAAAACCTTGGTTGCATAGGAAGAGCACCTGGACTGAAAAATTTTGTAGGAGCAATCGATTGCACTCACATTAAAATCACCAAGCCTAGAGGTATTGTTCATACAGAACAGTACCGGAACAGAAAAGGTTATTTTTCCTTAAATGTCCAAATAGTTGGTGGCCCTAATTGAATGATATATGATATAGTTGTACGTTGGGCAGGCAGTACTCATGACAGCCGAATATTTAGGAACTCACGATTAAATATGAGGTTATGCAATAATGAAATTGATGGCGTATTACTTGCAGATGGAGGATATCCTTTCACCAGGTAAATTTGACCATTTCATTTAATTTTCTGTTTCTCACAACAGTCACTTCTTTGGTTCAGAGAAAATTAAATGATAAGAAAGTGTATTATTAAATAAAAATTATATATAAATAATTTTAATAAAATTAAAAAGTATAATAAATATTATGTAATATTCTTGAATAACGGTATTAAAGTCAAATACTCTACAATTACACATATGAAGTATCTCGTGAAACAAAACGCAACAACAGAGTGTTGCCACAGGAAAACAAACATCAAGCGCAGACCATTACTTAGCATTTACTCAGATAGGTAACGTACATTACTTGACTATAGAATAAGATTTTGCAATAGAGAATTCTATCCTCAAGTAATGACTTACTCAAGAAATTACTTAGCAACAAGTAATTACTTCTTTATAAATACGGGTGTTATACTCGTGATAACTTCTAAACGAAATGTCCGAATGGGGTGAAACAAAAAGTATTTTACTTCTACATAAATACCCTTGATAACATAATGCTTTATTTGGATAAGGATTAATATTACGATACACATTTAACGTAGTTTCTTTCTTCAGACGATTTAATAATTTTTTTGAGCACAAAAGCGGTTATTGTGACTAAACCACGATAGTTAAATATATGCTCTCGTGGACTTTTTTGTAGATCTTAATAGAACCTACAAACTCGTAATACATGATTTTGTTCTATTGTCAATACTTTTTGCAGCGCACGCAAAAATAGGTTTTCGAGTTCACACCTTGGGTTACAAAATAGCAATTTTATTACGGATCTCTAATTTATTTTTTAAATAAAATATGCCTATAGCCTTCCTCGATAAATGGACTATCCAACACTGAAAGAATTTTTCAAATCGGACCAGTAGATCCTGAGATTAGCGCGTTCAAACAAACAAACTCTGCAGCTTTATAAAATTAGTATAGATTTTCATTGTTATAATTATTAATGTAATCAGTAAAGTCACTTCGTACTGCTCTAGCCCTCATTGTGGAACTATTGTTATGTAGGTAGGTATGTCGGAACCGCTCAATCGCCCCGCTGCAACTGTGTTCATCCAATGTAATGTGCGTTTCCCGCTCGACCCGCCGCCCGCTGCCGCTGCCCGCCCCGCTGCCACTGTAATTTCAGGGTAAGTTTTAGTGCCAAGGAGTTAGCAAATGCTACGGCCCAATTTCAGACCCGCTACCTTATGTTGCGAGACTGTTTTGATACAGTAGATAAACATAGTACGACTATTGCGTCACGTACGACTATTGTGGTGGCTCACAAGCACTTTAATCAATATTATCCTCAGAGAGCTCAGGCTTTTGAGATCATTTTCAGATATCAGACAGAGGATGCCGGATCGATTACTGCTAAGGAGTTCGGGAAAATCGAACAGCAGTTCTCAGAGGGGAATGGTATTTTGGCACAAATTGAAGAGTTGATGACGACCAACACATCAGGCTCAGCAGGTATTACTACATCTTCAGACCAGGTAAGAGTACAATTACCTGCAATAAAATTACCCCATATCAATGGTGAGTCACTGCATTGGCTCAGCTTCCGTGACTTATTTCAGTCTTAAGTGGATAGTCGGTCCAGCCTGTCAGACTCAGAAAAACATTATTACTTGCGCACATCCCTAGGTGATGAGCCCAAGTCAAATCAGTCACCTGCCCATGGATGGGGCTATCAGATTACAGCCATACAGCGATCAGTCTAGGCAGCTAAGGAAGAGCTATGCCGAGTATGCCTTCGAGGGCACTCAGGCAATCAATGTGCTCACCGCTACTGTTGTAAACATTGCTTGTAAGCATTGTCTTACAGCTTTAAGCATAGTTTACACGGAGCCAACACTGGCTGCCAATAAGACTGGCAGCCAGTGCTGGCATGGTATTGGCCTTGTGTAAACAGTTTTTCAAGCCAAGCCAGCGCTGGCTGCCAACGCTGGCGAGAATAGAGCGACCGTCTATTTTTCTAGCCAGTGACCTCCGCCCGCATACCCTTCGACCCCCGCGCCAGCGTTGCGGACACGTGTAGACGAGTCTCGCCAGTCACTGGCGAACGTCCGTACGGTGTGTGTTCTTTGTTGTTTTATTTGGAATTTCTGCGACAAAATGCCGAGATAATTCAACGAAGAGGATACTTTGAAATTCGTACAACTTTATAGAGAGCACGAATGCTTGTGTGCACGAATGTATGCGATGCATACAAAAATAAAGAAATGCGCGCTTCGGCACTAGAACAACTGCGTGTAGGAATGAATATAGAAGAACTGACTCTGGATGAAGTTAAATCAAAAATCAAAAGTATTTCCTTTGAACCTGGCATTAATAATAAAGTACTAAAGTATGTACAGGAACTAACAAAAACTTGGGATAGAAAAAAAAATGTGTAGCATCACTTTCGATGAAATTTCTTTAAGTCCCCATTTGACATTTAATGAGGCAAAAGATATTATAGATGGATTTGTGGAAGTAGGGCAAGAAAGAAAATTAAAATATTGTGATCATGCCCTCGTTTTCATGATAAGAGGCATATGTTCACCATGGCGTCAAAGTGTTGCATACTACTATTGTGAAGGAACAGTATCAGCAACAGAGTTGGTACAGATATTGAAATATATTGTATTCCATGTAGCTCAAACTGGCTTAATACCACTGGCTCTAGTTTGTGACCAGGGGTCAACATTTCGAAGTGCACTTCAAAGCATTCGTAAAGATACGGTTCGGTCACGGAACGGTCAAGCCATTAGAGATGGTAGGTACCAGGTCTTAAAGTGTAAGAAAAATTATAATTGAAGCCCTTCATAAAGTATTGTATTTTATTTTACAGATGGCACTGTTGAAGTAGCAGGAATTACTTTAAATATTTTTTTTGATCCACCACATCTTTTGAAAAGTATAAGAAATAATTTTATTACAAAAGATTTTGTATTTAATGGAAATATAGGCACATGGAAGGATATCATTTTCATATTTGACATAGACAGTAGATTAGGCATCGAGATATTACGTACTACGTACTAGAGGAGCCACTCAAAACCAATTATATGTTCCGTTTATATTTGAATTAAAACTAAAAAGCGCTGCAGCGCAGCCAAACAATAATTAGTAGTCTAATCCAACAGTATTACCAAGCAGCGCTCTATCGCATTCGAGCTGTAGTTTCCTCGCGAGCGAAATGTCATAAGCGCCGTGATTTTCATGGCGCTTACGCGTTTTGGCCAACGAACTGTTGCAAAGATTCGCTTTTATAGAGTAAGCGCCAAACAAGAAAGCAGAACGGATAAATAGCTTTATACCTACGAAGCTTTATTAGGAAATTCACTTTGAGTAAATAGTACTTCAATAGCTTTACCAGTTTCAGTTTTTTTTGTAGAATTCATCGAGGTATAAAATATAAAAGCCGAATATTCAATTTTTAAATTATACTTTAATGATAATTTAAATATAATTATTGCAAAAAAAATGTTATGGGTTATTTACGAAGCTATTTTTAACAACATATTATTTTTCCTTATCCAATTAAATATGTTATATACGTTGTGCATTTAACGTCAGTTAATTCTACCTAAATATCACTTCTGTATGTTTTACTCTAAGTACTCTATGTCGAATGAGGCAACAATGGCGTCTTAAAATATTTTGTTCGTATTTAATTTTAAAACAATTATATCTAGTTAATTACTGGTGAAAAGTTATTCCTTTGTTTTTCTCCGTATTCCTTGTATTATTAGTGCAATATCTCAAGACACAAAATGGCATAATTCACGAGTTTTAGAACGTTTTTAAATGTAAACAATCACACGCTTAAGCCACCGCTTCATCAGAGTGTAGCTAGCAAGCGACTGAAGGAAGTGCGGCGCATGCGCCGCAATTGCATGGGACACCGCACTAATGAGTGGCGTCTTCTCTATACATTATATCTCGATGAGATTAGGACACACTAGGGCTCTGCACAAACTTACTGCTCATCATGTCATGCTAAATAAAATTAAGAAGATGAAAGTGAGTGCAGCCAAACAAGTCCTTAGTGCTCGAACTGCTGCTATGCTAAAATATACCAATGCTCTAAGTAAGTATACCATTTAATATCTATGTATAAATAGACTTACAGGATAAAGAAGCATTTTTTTAAATCTTTTTCTACCTATTTGTCTTGTTTAGTCATTAAATAATTATATTTGTTGTGATACTGGAAATCTATACAAAGACCATTAACCAATGTCATTGGTCATGAAATTTAACAAATAAAAACTTATATCAATCACTAATCGGTTTCTACTTAGATTATCTAAAGAAGGTAAACAAAGGTTTTATAAGAAGTCAATTTTAGTTTGATTTGATCAAGTAAAGAATGTCTATTTTCAGATATTCGTAACACTCGAGTGTCCCAAAACTCAACAATGGGTACAACAGCTGAAATTGTTGAATTTTTCGACTCATTGTTTGACAGTGTCAATGGCTCACCTGGATGCTCAAAGCAAGGAAAGCTAAGGAGTGCTGTTCGAAGAGGTTCACAACATTTTGAGATTTGGCAAAAAGCTATCTGTACCTTTAAAAATATGCAGTACCGAGATTGTACTAGCAAATTGGCTATGCAAACAGGACAACCTCGTCTTTTGCGCGTTCCCTGTCTAGAAGGATGGATAACAACTTTAGAAAGTTTTATAAGGATAACTAAGTTATTGTTTACTGAATATGAAGTGGAATATTACTATCCTCGCTATATCAACCAGGATACACTTGAATTTTGTTTTGGTAGAATCAGGGCTATTAATTACAGGAATGTAAATCCTGATGCACATGCATTTAGTTTCTCTTTTAAAGCCCTCATTTTATCGAAAATTTTAAATCCACACTCAAAATTTTCAAATTGTGAAGAGGATAATGGAGAAACATTAATAGATTTAAATTTTCTATTTCAAGATGATAAATCTAATAAAGAAAATATGTCAGAAACAATATTTTCCATATCATCAACTTCACAAGAATCACTTTATAGGGATAATCAAGATTTAAGGACCCAGGTGCTGATGGAAAAAATTGGTGTTCAGTGTTCTGCATATGCTGCGGGGTTATTATGCAGAAAAAAATCTCAAAGTGTAAATTGTGCCAAGTGCTTAAAAACTTACACTTCCACAGAGGTTGAGTCGATACACGAATTTATTAAGTTCAGAGAATACAAAAAAATTAAAAACAATAACTATCGCGTTATAATCGTAGGCGTATCCTAATATTTTTTTTTATGGTTGTACCAGAGAGGCATCTCAACATATTCACACATATTTAAATACGTATTGCCATCAAAGACATATAGGTAAAAATATAAGCAATATTTTGCATAAGCATTTGCACTTTACTTGGTTAGGCTGTACAAAACATAAAAAGAGGTTATACAGAAATTTATAATTGTAACCATTCGCATGCAAGTACATAATTGGTGCAAAATTATTAATCAAATTTTGAAGGGAGCAATTGAAGGTAAATACGTAAACAGAATGAAGGAACCACAAAAAATGGCATTAAAAAAATATGAAAAAATAAAGTTAAAGAAAAGAGTAATCAATAAAATAAAGAATTTAAATCACTAGCAAGGTTGTTTAATTTACCATATTATCCTATAAACCTTATAACATCCCCGCAACATGCGTCCGATATCGATAAAGGGCACAACACTAGTTTACCGACATGATAAAAGGGAATTACGTACACATCACTAACTGTCTTCAGATAAGTGTCATTTTTATCAGTTGTCAAAATTGACAATGTTCAACGACAGTAGCGACAAACGGTATACTTGGAACTAACTTGTAAAATTGCAACTGTCCTATCTGTACGTAGTACAATATATAGTAATCTGTGCTTCAAACGGTGTAAATCTTTTTGAATATTTTGTTATTTTGGTTGCTAACGAGGTAATTGAGATGTTATTTAGAGTCATTTGTAATGGAATTATCGTATTTTATATAACATTTGCATATAATTACGTCTCTTTATCTAATTTAACGCATAAATGTAAATATGCGTATTTTGAACGATATCTGACAAAGTTACACCTAGCGATTGTAATCTAATAATTTTTATACAGGCTAACTTTCACAAACAAGTACTTTGACTTAACCAACGAAATAACTAAAAATGGTTATGTCGTTGCGCTGTATGCCGTGGAAGTGGGTGCGAGGGGTATACCAGCCAAATCCCTCTATAACCTGCTTAAATACCTTGGATTGCCAAGAGCTTCAGTAAGCTCTTTTCTTGAACGAATATCCAAAGCGGCATTGCTAGGCTCATTTCAAATATGGTTAGGTAGAGGGGGCAACACGGCGGACAGTAGAGGTGTGCGTTGACGCGTCGTAAGGAGTGCTCCTTAAACCTAAACCTGGGTCGCAATTCCCAGGCACTGTCGAAGTCCCATGTGTTGCCCCCATCTATCACGCGATGGACCCGGCACCCGCACGGTGAATCCATGGAACGCTAAGAAATAGGTCTGTAGAGGCCCTACCGTTGGTGTCTGGTATATTGCAATCGTTTAAAAGAGTAAGATTTATAAGTTTGATCGATTTGAATAACGCGTAGAACCATATACCCTTGCACCCAGAGTCCGTTAAATATACGGGTTTTAATAATAATGTCTTCATTGTACATCAGGTAAATTATAAAGGTCTTAATTATAAGATAAGTAGGTATAATTGGCGGCCTTATCGCCCGGAGGCAATCCCTTACAGGCAACCTTAGGATGGAGACAAAATAAAATAGGGAAAGTACAGGGTTTTTACCTTTATCGTTAAAAATATACGTATCGGGTATTACCACAGGGTCTTAAAACATCTGTGCTCAGATATACCTATTAGGGACGACATGAAATCTTATACTACAAATCTTATAATGCAACCTAAATGCGAACAATTAATTAACCTTTTATGCAAATATGAAGAGGGAAACAACCTTCTTAACGGATTTGAAACAAAAAATGGTCTACAATTTCCTTCAGCAATTATTTCAGTAAAAGACGGAAAAACACGTACCGTAAAATGTTCCTACTTTGCTCCTATAGGGTTAATTATGCTCCAATTGTCTTAAATGTTTTATCGCTTAATATATCCAAATCGGTGCAACATTTTATTTAATTGTGAACGCACCCGAAACATTTTGCTTAAGAGTGGCAGCACTGAACTGGCAAATTTTTCATCCGCCATTTTATTCTTATGTCAGGTGCAGCTGTAGTGCAAGACGTTAAAAGTTTATTTCTTTTTTATCCCAAAAAGCCACTTCCATTTTGAAATCTGCATAGCGCAATCAGATAATTATGTTCTAATGTTATTATGTATATAATCAGGTAAAGGAATACGTAAATATTTCATTGAATTGCTGAGTTGGTCATAATTCAACCTCACTTTTTGGCGTGCTCATATTTTCTTTGCTACAATTGGGGTAATTTTGCGCCTGGAGCAAAGTAAACCCAAACATAAGCCGTTCAAAAGTAAACATTGTTTATTTATTATAAGTGGTTATTAATACACTTTTTATTAAGGAAAAAGTTATTTATTTTCAGAAAAGATGCCAAGAAATTATAAAAAACGTTTAGGGTCGAGAAATTATAAAAATTACACCTTCGAAACTCTAAGACAATGTTTGGCTTCGATAGAAAATAAAGAATTAACCCAAAGAAAAGCGAGTGAAGAGTATGGCATACCACGTAGAACCATTATTAATCAGCTAAGACTCCTACGATCTAAAATGCCATCTCGACCTCCAGGCGCTCCAACAACATTTTCAAGTGAAGAAGAAGCCTTGTTTGTCGACTGCCATTTTAAGGCTGAGTGAGTACGGCTTTCCTCTGATTTTTGTTAAAAAACTAAACATTTGTAACCAAAGTTACTGGTTAAGATAGCAGTGCCTATTATAATTTAAGAATATAAAAAAAAAAACAATAATACGAAGTGATTTTGTAACTAAATTTAAGAATATAACATTATTTCTTTAAAAAATCAGTTTATTTTAATTTTTAACCATTTTTCGACCATTGATACTATCTAAAAGGTAAAGCGTAAATATCACTGGAGCATAGTTTGAATATTGAAAGCATAACTTTGCTCAAACAGCTTCTACAATGAAGATTTCTTGTGAAATATACCCAGGAGCAAAATTACCCATGACCATGGATAACTTTGCTCCTTATTCATAGTTTAATATATATTATGAAATACTTAGTTACGTTGATTTAACTTTAAAAATATGTTAGATAACATGTTATTCTTTATATTAATGCATACGAGTTTATTTCATTATTAATAGTTTAAATAATATTCATAATTCCCTTTTTTTGGAGCAAATATTGGAGTAAAGTAGGAACATTCTACGGTACTACAGTAATAGCTTCATCAAACGAACAAATCATATTGACTGCACGGTTGGCCTAGTGGTTTCAGCGGTCGCCACGCCTCTTGCTACTGCGCCAAGTGTCGTGGGTTCAAATCCCACGCGGTACAAAACATTGTGTGATCCACAAATTGTTGTCCCGAGTCTGTGTGTTCTTTGTGTCCGTTTCTTGTATGTTTGTAAAGTCCCCCGCGACACAGGATGTTTATTCCTTGCGGATATAGCCGAATCTCTACTCACCCTATTCGCTACAATAGGAGTACCTAAAAAGATCACAACTGACTCCGACTCTAAATTCGATAACGAAGTAACTGAAATATGTGCAATGCATAACATTCACATACACTTCACAACCCCTTACAACCCTAACTATAACTCACCTATCGAAAGATCACACTCAACACTAGCAGAAATAATTAGAATCCAAGAATTACAGACAAAGACGACCCAATTAATTTAATGAAATACGGAATTATAGCATATAACAATAGCATTCACTCAGCAACAGGGTTTACACCCTTCGAATTACTTTACGGACACACAGACAGTATACAGCCATACAGCCAATAGACAACCACAATGGAATACTAGTACTAACGGAAGCCAAAGCACAGTACCAAATAGACACATACCGCTTGCAGTAATTTACGACACATTAAAACTAAAAGACATTTATCTAGAAACATACAGCGACTACTTTACTATAAGACTAAAAGAAAATACAACAATTAACACATTAGCAATTAGGAAACAAATAGATTACCTCATAGATAGAATAGAAAGTAGATTACTTAGGAATAGACGTAATTAGTTATAAACCTACTAACAGAGAAGAGCGCGGATTAATAGACGGTCTAGGCAACGTGGTCAAAGCAATTACAGGTAATTTAGATCAAAACGATGCCATTAAATTCGTCATAGAAATCAAAGCGATTCAGTCAGCAATAAATACTAACAGAGCTATTTAAAAACAAACCATGAGTATCATGCAGGATTTCATGAAACAATACGAAACTAGCCAACACGAACACACCAAGATGAAATTGCATTTGCTATCAATAGATACTCTCAACAAAAAACAGAGTTTGAAACTAGTTATCTAACATTAAATATTTACAATAGCATTGAGACATCGCTTCAGCAGTTATACGATAGACTAGACACATTAGAAACGCAATAACATTTTCGGCCCGTACGCGCGATCGTAAGAATAAAATACCAAAGCAAAAGGCCATATAAATTCACTAGAATTTATACGGCCATGCTGCTGGGCCATGAGAGTATTCTTGAAAGCTCGCTCCCACGCGGGGTGATAAAAATGTACCTATTTCATTTCTTATGAACTGTTTATCAAGACTGTGATGTTATGTATTGTTTCTACCGAAAATAAATATTTGCTGTACTTATTCAATTCTTGGCAATTTCTTTTGCATTTATCCGCCGCACGTGGCCATCGACGGCGGGCGGCTCCTTTGAGACAATAGGCGGCGGCAGTCTTTGATTAGACGCAGGTGTGCGGCGGCGAAAAAATTCAAAGCGACCGGCTTTAGTTAAAATCACAGCCACGCGCAACTCTCGCCTCATTCGGTTGTGGAAATTCGCCGGAAACTCACGTCTCATCTGGTTGCTAGCTACGCGTTTCGTTTCACCTTTCTTCCCTTCGCTGATAGCTTTTCACGCACGACGTATGAGGTAAGTACGTTGTATGTACTCGCGAGCAATTTGTTTTATTTTATTTGTTTTATTTTTTTACTAGCTGTTGCCCGCGGCTTCGCCCGCGTGTATGTCGGTTATCGCTGCAAATAGTAGCTTATGTGTTATTCTGATGTATAAGCTATATTATTGTAAAGTTTTATCCAAATCCGTTCAGTAGTTTTTGCGTGAAAAAGTAACAAACATCCATCCATCCATACTAACAAACTTTCGCGTTATTAATATAGGTAGGATTTTTATCGATATCAAATCATAATACAAAATGTATTGGTACCTGAATAGTTTTTTTTTTTTACCTCGCATAGAACTTTTATATATTTTTATAAATCAGTTTAAATAAAATAAAGGGGTTAAGACAATTTTGTGAAAACTGAAAATTTAGTATAGCGCCATCTGTAATGATTTATTTATTTCGTGAACGAAAAATTTAGTATAGCGCCATCTGTATTTTTGATATGGAACTCATTCCTATCTGATGTCCCACGACACCACCCGATTTTTTTTACAAATAATACACACACGTTTTACTATTAAAAACTTATTTAAGTATTTATATATGTACATAAAATATAGTGTTTATATGAGCTTATTTGACATGGCCAAGGCCTTCGACCCGGTCTGGCACCGCTCGCTTCTCTCCAAGCTCTCGGCATTCGGTCCGCCTCTTAGACTCTGTCACTGCATTGACGCTTTTCTTCATCAGCGCCGCATTATGGGCCTTTGCGACGGCACGGCCTCTGATGTTCTGGATGTAAACGCTGGCGTACCTCAGGGTTCAGTCCTGTCGCCCACACTATTTCTTCTGCATATCAATGACATGTTAGCTCTTGGCAACATATATTGCTATGCAGACGATAGCACAGTTCATGGGCGATATTTTTGACACCGTTCAGCCAAGCTGGCAGACGTTGAGGAAAATCGACAGAAGCTTGTCGCTGAGCTCGACCTTTTCAACATTTTACAATGGGGTGATAAGAATCTGGTCGAGTTCAACGCTACGAAAACACAGTTGTGCGCGTTCTCTACCAAAAAGTCTCCATTTCTTTCCCTCCCCACTTTTCAGAGCACTCAACTGCCACTACGGGGTAAGCTCGGTGTCCTGGGCATGGATATTTGCCGGGACCTCGAGTACTGTTCTCATCTTTGTGATGGATCCGCGCAGTATTTGCTTGATGCTTTCGATCGGTTGCAGTGGCGAACAGTCCGCTTTACCAACAGTCCCGAAGCCACCGAGTTCCTTGAACCTCTGCAGCTGCGTAGAGATATCGCCTCTATAGCAGTCCACTACCATCTGTATCATTGGAAGTATTCTGAGGAGCTCTTCCAACTGGTCCCCCTTCTCCCTTCCTCTGCAGAATAACATGTTCACTCTCAAACCAAACGGTTTGGTTCATCCTTCCTGTGCCGAGCAGCTAAAAACTGGAACTCACTACCAGCGCACGTGTTTCTCTCCCACTATGATCCCGGGGCCTTTAAGTGGGGCGTGAAAAAGCATCTTACTAAGCCGTCATAGTGTGGGACGCAATACTGCATTGTCTGCTTTCCCAGTGAGTATGGTTGCCCCCACTGTTGGATTCTGCTTGAGTTTTCCATCAGGCTGACCATAGTCACTTTAGCAGCTTCAGCTTTAATAACTGTGTTTTTTCTTTTGCCTTATTTTGCCAAAATATGGAGATTTTGTGGATTTCATATACGTGAGAGATATACGCTGCCCATGAGAAAAAAAAAACTGTATCTTTAAGCATCTGTCCTTGGGTTTTGATAATATTATTATTGGAAATGCTGAAACTGCATTCTTTTAAATTAAAATGTCAAATAAGTTGGAATTATTGGAATACGGGGAATTAAAACATTATCTTCTTTTGCCATTCCATGCGTCATGATTGTAGCTTTTACAATGTTGTACCCCAGTTATGAAATATTTAGCCATGTACTATTACATTGCTTTGGCGCTCAAGATACCTCATTTAATAGTACTGGAACATTAACTTGCAGCCTCAACTTATGGGTTGGCACTCCTGATATTTCTAAAGACTTTAAGTATTCGACAACATCTCCCTCCACGCCTGACATGATCCGTTCGTTTAATTGATAACTATCTCATTAGTCAGGTGATCAAGATCGATATTATTTACATTTTTATTCATATCTAACCAACAGCTAGCTTATAATGACGATACTTCTGTAGAGAATTTTGAAGTCAAGAAACGCTGTTAATTAATTATATTAATTTGGCTTATTTATTTCTATTAATATAATGAACATACAAATCAGATTGACGAATATATACTTAATATTTAATTTTTATATATATAATATCATTGCTATCATTGTTAAGTCTTCATTGAAAAAGTGAAATATTTTTTATGATTGCGACAGCCTTGTTTATTCGTTGTCAAGACGCCCGACGTAGGTAACGCGCAGGCGTGTGGCGAGTGAACTCCCAGAACAACCTTTCATCCCCCTTTTAAACCCCTTACAACCCTTTTTTCGCATTAAAAAGTAGCCTATGTCCTTTCTCAGGCTCTAGACTATCTGTGTACCAAATTTCATTCAAATCGGTGCAGCGGTTTGGCCAAAGCAAGCTCTGGTGAAAGCAAGACAGACAGACAGAGTTACTTTTGCATTTATAATAATCAAAATTTTAAAATTTTACCAGTAGTTCCTGAGATTAGCGCGTTCAAACAAACAAACAAACTCTTCAGCTTTATATATTAGTATAGCTGACCCACGCAACGTCGTTTGCGTCTCCTATTGCCCGTAGCGTGATAATTTTCCCCCGTTTTTTAAACATTCTTCATTGGTGCTCCGCTCTTATTGGTCTTAGCGTGATGATATATAGCTTTCCTCGATAAATGGGCTATCTAACACTGAAATAATTTTTTAAATTGGACCAGTAGTTCCTGAGATTAGCGCGATTAGCTGACCCACGCAACGTCGTTTGCGTCTCCTATTGCCCGTAACGTAATAATTTCCCCCCGTTTTTGAAACATTCTTCATTGGTACACCGCTCCTATTGGCCATAGCGTGATGAAATATATATATATATATATATCATCACGCCTATAGCCTTCCTCGATAAACGGGCTATCTAACACTGAAAGAACTTTTTCAAATTGGACCAGTAGTTCCTGAGATTAGCGCGTTCAAACAAACAAAAACTCTTCAGCTTTATATATTAGAATAGATGTATTTATTATACTCTTCTAAGATATAATACTCATAATCAACAACACATTTACTTGCATAAAGACTGATATTAGGTATTATGTTGATAAAAACTCTTTGACAAATAACTCAATAATAGGTACCAACTCTTAGCGTCTTATACTCGTGATAACTTCTAAACGAAATGTCTGAATGGGGTGAAACAAAAAGTATTTTACTTCTACATAAATACCCTTGATAACAGAATGCTTTATTTGGATAAGGATTAATATTACGATACACATTTAAGGTAGTTTCTTTCTTCAGACGATTAAAAAATTTTTTAGCGGTTATTGTGACTAAACCATGATAGTTAGATATATGCTCTCGCGGACTTTTTTGTAGATCTTAATGAGACCTACAAACCCTTCATACATGATTTTGTTCTATTGTCAATACCTTTTGCAGCGCACGCAAAAATAGGTTTTCGAGTTCACACCTTGGGTTACAAAATAGCAATTTTCTTACGGATCTCAAATTTTTTTGAAAATAAAATATAGCCTATAGCCTTCCTCGATAAATGGACTATCCAACACTGAAAGAATTTTTCAAATCGGACCAGTAGATCCTGAGATTAGCGCGTTCAAACAAACAAACAAACTCTGCAGCTTTATAATATTAGTATAGATTATTGTTACAGAATATATAAACATGGCTTCAAGAAAAAGGAAGATAGAAGAAGAAAAAAGAGTTTTTAACGAATTATGGACAGAATTATACTTTTTTATCGAGTTTAAAGGAAAACCGTTATGCTTGATTTGTCAAGAGAGTATTTCTGTAGTAAAGGAATATAACCTGAAGCGACATTACGACACTGAGACAACAGCGAATCGAATGTTCGTGCCAGTTACAGGGTAGCAGAGATTCTAGCAAAAAGTGGACGTCCGTTTACCGATAGTGAATTAGTAAAAGAGTGTGTCTTAGCTATCGCAGAAGAAACGTGCCCAGAGCAGAAAAAAATGTTTGAAAGTCTTAGTCTCTCTGCGAGAACTTGCACCCGACGTACTGAAGACTTGGATGCTAATTTGTGTAAACAACTCAGGGATAAGGCGCAGTCTTTTGACTGCTTCTCTTTAGCGATGGATGAAAGTACGGACGTGTCGGATACAGCACAGCTACTCATATTTGTACGCGGCATTGACAAAAACTTTACTGTTTACGAAGAGCTTGTGATAATGTGCAGTTTGAAAGGTACAACTACGGGAGAAGATTTATTTCACTATGTGGAACAAGCTCTGGATTCATTGCAATTAAGCTGGGAAAAGTTAACAAGTGTCACTACCGATGGAGGCAAGAACATGAGCGGTCAAAACATAGGTGTTGTTGGGAGAATCATCAGCAAAGTGAAAGATTCTGGATGTACTGTGCCATTGATTTTTCACTGTATTGTCCATCAAGAGGCATTGTGCACCGAGGTTATATCCTGGAAAGAAATAATGGATACTGTAACATCCACTGTTAATTTTATAAGAAGAAATGGGCTCACACACCGTCAGTTCCAAAAGTTTTTGGAAGATCTGGAAGCTGATCATGGTGACGTGGTTTACTACTGTGAAGTGAGGTGGCTCAGTCGAGGTGCCGTTTTGGAACGGTTTTTTGATTTGAGGAAAGAAATTGGCAACTTCATGGAGATGAAAGGAAAGCCAGTGGAAAAGCTTACTAACAAACAGTGGATTATCGATCTTGGTTTTTTGACTGATTTGACTAAGGAACTGAATCAGCTCAACAAACGCTTGCAGGGAAAAAATAAATTGATTTGCGATATGTATTCAGATCTAAAGTCATTTGAGATGAAACTGAAACTGTTTATCAAGCATATTGATGAAAAAAAGCTTGACTATTTTCCTAATTGCAAGAAAGCCGTGGAAGAAGCTGGAGATAATTTTGTGTGGCAAAATATTACAATGAGAAACGTGTTAACACAACTACAAACTTAGTTTGTAAATCGATTCACCGACTTTAAAAAGAGCTCCCTTAACATGGAAATATTCCAAAACCCTTTTGCAATTGATATTAGTGAGGTACCAAGCAATTTGCAAATGAACATAGTAGATTTGCAAAGTAATAGCACACTTAAAACGGCATTTAAGGAAAGCACTGACTTGATACAGTTCTACGGAGGTTTGAGTTCTGAAAACTTCAAAGAATTGAAAAAGTTTGCTCAGCAGATAATAACTATGTTTGGTAGTACATGTTTGTGTGAGCAGACTTTTTCAATTCTCAACTACCGCAAAAATAAGAATTGTTCGCGGTTAACGGATGAACATTTAGACGCGATACTGCGCGTGTCTACTACTAAAATGAAAGCAGACGTTAAAAAACTTGCAAGTCAAATGCAGCCGCAAAAATCTCACTAGTTCTTACTTTTATGTTAGTATAGTAATTCAATTAAAATAGACATGATTGTATGAATATATATGCGTTTTATTTCAAATATTAAAAATACATGCCCGAACATATAAATATAAAAATAAGTGCGGCCCGCACTGATACTCTGGCAACATATGTGGCCCTGCTATAGCAAAAGGTTGCCGACCCCCGCTATAACCTATTACACCTTTATTTCATTCCCAATAATAATAACACTATCCTTGTCCCTAAAAATTCTTTCCTTGTCTTGAGAAATAATGAGTTTGCGTATCCTCACGAGCCCTGCATAGAAATAGCTGAAGACGACGTCATCTGTCAACATCTGGAATGGCAGACACTATTGCACTCAACGGATTGCATCGCACAGCTAGTTCAACACCAAGAACCACATAACTGCACTTATGCAACTGCAAGTTTTGAAAATAACATCATACAAGAAATCAAAGACAACAGCTGGTTGGTCATCATGAAGCAGGAAGAAGTCATTAAAACAGTCTGCAACAACGACGTGCAATACCAACGCAGCAAAGGAGTTTTCCTGATAACCACCAACAATAACTGTAAGGTGCACATACTAGACAAGATACTAATGACACATCAGCGTTATATTAACATCAAAGAAACTGTACCATTACCGAGAGCCCGCCAAGCTATGAGAGTACTACCAATAAAAATAAATCTGGAATCAATCAAATTAGATAAACTGAAATATGCACTCCATCACGCAGAAGAAATCAAAATACCGGATGAAAACTTCACAGTCATCTCCACGACACCTAGTTCGTCATCAATACTTCTGTACTAAATTATTACAACAATCATCGGTGCAGGAATATACAGATTTTGGTGGAAACGCAAGTCGGCACAAACCTCAGTTCCGCAATCAAAAGCTAAAGAAATACAGCTTCCGCAGCAGCCTTCGGCGCGCCTTCATCTTAAGGGGGGAGGATTTATGTATGTACAGAATGGATCCACTCTTAATTAGGCAATGACCATTAACCTCAGGTCGCATGCGCTGATTATCAAAAAACATTAGAGTTAAGTTCCTTGTTCGTTGTTAAACCAATATCATGTTAACCTCAGGTCACATCCGTTATGATTACTTAGAAATAATTTATTAGAATAAGTCCTTTGTATAACACCCATATATAAATGTAAGAAACTGAAATTAAAGATTAGTACTGATCACAGCTCCGCTTGGAGCAAACGTCTTCTTTGTCTTTTTAAAAAGCCTCTCGCCCTCGCCCACACGCACCTTAACTTCCGTCACCAACATATGTTTAACGATTGACGAATAGAAGGATTTTGTAAATTGAGAGCTATCTTTAAGTAAGTAATTATTTTATCAAATTTAAAATTGTGGCATACCGCCGTATCTAGCAACATAAAAAATATTTGCGAAGAATGCGCTATATTAACTAAGGCCAGAAGCCGAATATTATTCAAACGCTTACCTAAGCTTTTATTTCTAAACTCATTGTCTACAGATTTCGTCTTTTTTTAAAATAAATATTTATTATTCTAAAACTTTACTTTGTAACTTTTAACTTTAACTTCTTATTTCTGTTGTTTATGTTTTATGTAGAATGTTATATTCCTATTACCATCCCTAAACGAACCGGCATGATCGTGCACAAGCAATTAAAGGCTGCCATGGAAGCGACTGGATTACTGCCTTGGCCAGGGCCAAGGCAGTAATCCAGTCGCCCAGATGCCCAGAAGTACCCTGGTACATCTGGGCGACTGGATCCGTTCAGCTTTAAAAGAGGACATCAAATTATCTACCCGCGGAGATGCTATGTGCAACTCTGCGTCTTCCTGGCGAACTGATATAAATCCATGGCAGTCATCACTGAAAAGTGAGACGCAGAACTGTTTAACAAACAAATCCTGAGCTATACAAAAAAAAAAACAAAAGTAAATAAACCAGAAAAAGTATTAAGGTATATTTGTGGTATAAACATATTTGTGTTAGACGAATTATTGAGAGAGCGTGGCCACGAAGTCGTACGTCTGCCGCCTTAGCACTGTGATTTAAATCAAATTGAATACATCATACAGGAATTTGTTGAAACAAAGAGTGGCAGACAAAACTATTGATCAGTCAGAAAGTGAAATAGAAGAATAGATTGACAAGAGAAGGAATTCAATCAATAACTGCTGCAGACTGGAGAAAAGAGATGAAACATGTGCGGAGACCGGAGGAAGAATATTGTGTTAAAGATCGACTTCAAGAAATCCAAGAAAGAAAGAGAATTTACTATGGTACTTGGAGGTTAAAAAAGCTCTGACAGCGGAACTGATAGCTCAATCATGTCTGGCATAGAAGACTTAAGACGGCGATTAATATTGTCACACTATCACACTAATATACAGGGTGTCCGGTGGCAGAATTAGGTTTTAAATGTAAAGTTTCTCCCTAACCGCTAAGCGTAGGCGCGAGGAGGGGGCGCGTTCGCTTCGTCATTCGTGCGGATTATTTAGTCGCGATGTCGCAGTGGACGAACGAACAGCGCGCGTTCGCAATCGCAACGTACTTCAAGGCCAATGATTCGTGGACAATAGCACGTCGAAGATTTTATTCACAATACAGTATCAAACGTTTACGTGATGCCCCAAGTGAAGATTTGATACGATCATGGTTGCGAAGATTCCGGGCAACATGTTCAGTAGCAAACACCCCACGGGCGGGGCCCAGTCGGTCGTCGGATCAAATGAGAATATTGAAGTCGTCGAGACCAGTTTGCGTGATAATCCGCGTCAGTCGGTACGCAAGAGAGCGGCTGTCCTGGGGCTTCCAAAAACGATTGTGCATGAAATACTGAAAAAGGATCTTAAATTTCATCCTTTCAAAATTCAAATCGTTTTAGCACTTAAGCCTAACGATTACAATTTGAGAAAAAAAAAACTCAGGCAATGTTAGAGCGATTTCATACGGTAAACAGTATCCTTTGGAGTGATGAAGGCGATTTTCGTTTAAATGGAAGTGAAAACAAACAAAATTGTAAAACATCAACAGCCACTTCACAGCCCAAAAGTGACGGTTTGGTGCGCATTGTAAGGCAGTGGAATAATTGGACCATATTTTTTCAAGAAAAATTTAGGACAAGCAATTTCTGTGAACAGTATCTCTTGTCGGCGTATGCTGAACGGTTATTTTCTCCCAATAATGAGAGAACATCCTTCCTTCAGCACACACACATGGTTTCAGCAAGATGGCGCCACTCCACACACGGCTAGAGAGACTATGACGATTCTGCGTAAATTCTTTCCGCACAAACTGATAAGCCGTTTCGGTGACATATCCTGGCCACCCAGGTCACCGGATCTTACTCCTATGGACTTTTTTCTGTGGGGTACACCTAAAAAATTAAGAAAATATTGTGCACGATGTTAATGCGATCCCAACATACTCCTCCAGCGAGTGGCAAGGAATGCGGAATGAGGCCCGATTCCAAAAGTGTGTATGACGTGACGGTCAACATTTAGACGATGTAATTTTTAAATAATAAAATGCGCAATTTTCTTCTTCAAAAACTACCGAACGGATTTGAATAAAACTTTACAGTAAAATCGCTTATACATCAGAATAACACATAGGCTTCTATTTGCCGCGATAACCAACATATACGCGGGCGAAGCCGCGGGCAACAGCTAGTAATAAATAACTGTGTATAACATTTCTTTTTGTCCATCTAAGCTTTCCCATTTAATAAGATAATAGTAAATGTCATTATCAATATTCGATGATAGAGCCAACTAGCTGCTGCAATTGCGGCGGACTTTGAAATGTCAAATGGCTAGTTGTCTTTACGAGGGATAAATAAACAAAGAAATAATTTTAATGAAATATCGTAATTTGCATAGAATTATATTTGATTCTGTAAATCTATAATGTTAAAAATAACGTTGACCTTTTTATTTCCTTTCTAAAACAGCATAATCAATAAATTTCAGGTAGTGCACACGGACTGACTTCACGAGAAATAAGTTAAAAAAAGAAACAAATTAAGTGCACATATATATATATATATATTTTAGACGACCAATTATAACTGTATTATTAATCCAGACTTTTTGTGTATTTTCAGTGAACATGGCCAAATCTATAAGCGAAATACCACTCACTTATTAATCACGAAATCTCAGGAACTATAATACCTACAGACTTGAAATTTGGCAGGTAGGTTCCTTATAGGTTGTAGACATCCGCTAAGAATGGATTTTACTCCACCTCTAAGGGGGCAAAACGGGGGTTGGAAGTTTGCATGAAAGTCCTATGTTTCTGAAGAAGGAGACTTGACATTAAAAATGTATGCTCTATAGATGGTGTGGAGGTGTACTAATAATGTATCTTTAGAAATCAACCCCCTATTGGGTTTAAAACGGGGGATGGTAGTTTGGACTAAAACGGGGGATGGTAGTTTGGACGCAAACGAGGTTGCGTGGGTCAGCTAGTTAATTATAAAAACTGGATTCCGAGTAATCACATACGACATGATTTTTAACAACAATAAAAGGAAAATAATTAGTTTTAGCTCAACATGTGCCACACAATTAAAGTTGTTTAATTCTTCAAACTTTAGTGACATCTACGCCATACAAAACATACTTGAATTAATTCTTCAAACTTTAGTGACATCTACGCCATACAAAACATACTTGAATGCAAGCTGTTTTTATTTGTTGTCTTTGCAATCGTTGACGTAGTTCATACAAACTGGATGGAAAGTAGATCATCCATTTCAATGTAATAGAAAGTAAATAAATATTTTTATTTTTTACAGATTGATTCTAGTCATGATTGTGTGTACAAACAGAGTGGCAGATTTAAACATATTGCGGCTCTGATATAATAACTTAACCACATAGAAAGCTTCTCAAAAACCAATGAAGAGCAGTAAAGGGGCAGATCTAGTGCCACACAGGTCGCCAAAGAAAAGTACTCAAAATGGAAATACTTTAATAATATCTTTGTATTGATTCCAACTTGCTTGTGATCAGTTTTTGCCATTGTTCTTGAAGTTAACTAAGCAGCAGGTTTCGTGACGCATGTTAAGTTTATTTTACTTAAAATGCATGGTTACGAAAATTTCGCTACCAAAAAGTGGCATTTGGTCTGCCGAAAATTCCTTTTTTCGCCACGATACCGTGGCGAAAAAAGGAATTTTCGGACAGACCCGTAGAAGGACGGAATATTTTTTCTTTGCTGAAGCAAGATTTAAAAAGACCCATAGTTGGCGTAGGTTGTCCAGTTCATATTTTGCATCTTCTTCTTCCTAGCCTTTATTATTCCCAAGATTTGGGGTCGGCTACTAGTTCAACCGGTTTTACCTGAATATCAGTTTTTACACGGAGCGACTGGCATCGGACCTCCGCAACCCTGAGGGTAAACTGAGTTCGAAGGTTGGTTCCAGTTCATATTTTGCATAACTGCATAAACATGGAGCCA
Source organism: Diaphora mendica (assembly GCA_949125395.1). NCBI lineage: Eukaryota > Metazoa > Arthropoda > Insecta > Lepidoptera > Erebidae > Diaphora > Diaphora mendica. The sequence goes on from OX421311.1 coordinate 31,440,818, forward strand.
ACTAGCTTTATATTACTAGACTAGTAAGCGACATTTAATCAATTGTTATGAAAATTTAGACCTACCTATCTATTTTACTGTGTGTACAGAGAAATTGAAGTATTTTTGTGATGCCGCTGAAATCGAGTACCAACAATTATTATACCATTAAAAAAACCGATGGGTATATTCCTAGAGATTGAAAGACTGCTAAAATTATTTCCTGCTCTGATAGTTTTTTTCTCCTCAGAAATAAACACGCCAAACGCCAAAATTTTCGTTAGCAGGTTTTCCGAAATATGTCTCTGGTTTGTTTATTAACTAATGCCTCTTTTTCAAAACAACATTTTGCAATTAAGAGATACGATTATTACTAGTATCGAAGTTGTTCAAGTTCTTAATTCTACTTTGACTGCATTGCGTTCGCTAGACTAGACGAAAACTTGGTCCCCTCAAAGTGACCAAACTATTGAATAGTCTTGAAAACGTCGAAGATGACGCAACATGTTTTCGCAAAGAAATGACAAGAATGTATTCAAATTGCATTGAGTACCTACAGATGTGGACCAGAAAATTCGAAGAATTTTCATGTTTTGGCTGGACAGCATTGAAGAAGAATATGACGGATTTCACGAATTTAACTGAATCTCTCGAATATTTTCTAGAAAAAAATAATACCGATGAAATTGAGAACCTCCTCCTTTTGGAAGTCGGTTAAAAACAGGTAGCCATTGACGGCGTTAAACTTTTTGACGAATACCAACAGCTCAAGAAGTATTGTACAAGACAAAATTCAATTTATTTTCTCAACCTTTAACCACTTCATGGATTGACTTTTTATGACCAGAAAAAGCAACTGTACAGTACTTCCAAAAATTTGACAATATTTATTTGGAATTATTTCACATAATGCTAACGTCGCCGTCGAAAGAACATTTTCTTTGATTAATGCTCAATGGACGAAAAAACGGGATCGACTTAACGTTGAGTCCATAAAAACCATTGCTATCACACAAGTGAATTAAAAAAGTTACAATCATCGGCACGAATCTTGCGCGCTGACCATCACCTGCGCAGAAGTGATTTATTGGGTCCCTTTTGCGGTATGAAGTGAGGCGCGGGGCGGGCTAAAGTGCGGTGATTGGGCCGCAGCGCAACGCGTCATAGCCGTCACTCGGGATTCGTTCTTTGCTGCGGTTGCACGACCTCACGACGACAAGTACACTTCCGGCCAATTTAATTGACACCTATTTTTAAATAATTATCTGGTAAGTTACAATTCAAATATTTTATGTGAATTTATTAACTATTTTTCATTCAACTACTTTATTTCTTCGGAAGTGTATTGGAAATCGTTTATCGATACACGTGGGCATTTGTTATTACTGTGCTTAGTTACTTTTTAGTTTTTATTTTGTACAATTCATGTTTATTTAAATTCTTTTTAGGTATAAGATGCCAAGGACAAACACTGTTTTAAAAAGACAAGCCAGAAAACTGGTTTACCATGTACACTGTTTTATGAAAAAGGAGGCTGAAGAAGGAGTCAGAAATCTAAAACAAGTTCAAAAAAGAACAGCGGAGGCTACGAACACATCTGTTGCAACTGTGAGGCGAATTTTAAAAGAAAGTGGTGGTAATGAGTTTATGTATTTAGAACACCAGGAAAAAAACGATCAAGAGCAAAACCTGTCACAGGTGTTGATAATTTTGACCAGGGAGTAATTAAAAGGTGTATACACAATTTTCATATCACCGAAAAAGAATTGCCCACTTTAGAAAAATTGCGAAAAAAACTGCAGCAAGATATACATTTTCAAGGCTCTGAACGAAGTTTGAGGAGAATTATCAAAAGTTTAGGGTTCAAATGGAAGAACACGGAAAATAATAGGCAGGTGCTGATAGAGACCTCAAATATTCGATTAAAAAGAATTGAATATTTAGAAAGAATGAGCCAGTATAGACATGAAGGAAGGCCTATAGTATATACGGATGAATCATATGTAGATTCTTCTCATTCAACTCCCAAAGCCTGGTCAGATGAGTCAACTAAATGTATTAAAAAACCTATTTCGAAAGGACAGCGGGTAGTCATTGTTCATGCCGGGTCCGAGACAGGTTTTATTCAAAATGCATTACTCACGTTTAAAGCAGGTATTAAGACAGGCGACTACCACGACAATATGAATTTTGATAACTATGAGAAATGGCTGCGAACTCAATTAATACCTAATCTGCCAAGTAATTCCGTCGTGGTAGTTGACAACGCTTCCTACCATAATAAGCAGTATGACCCTGCACCAACATCAAATGCCAAAAAATCGGAACTACAGGCCTGGTTAACGGAAAAAGGCATTGAATATAGTGAGGATATGTTGAAACCTCAGCTATACAACCTTGTAAAATCTAACAGAATATTGGCAGAATATAACCATGACGTAATTCGTCTACCTCTGTATCACCCAGATCTCAATCCGATTGAGATGGCATGGGCTGCGATTAAAGGGTACTTATCCAAGAAGAACGTTACTTGGACCATCAAAGGAGTGACTGAATTAATTAAAGAAAAGGTAGATTTAATGGGTGCAAGCGAGTGGAGTAAGTTGTGCGAAAAAGTAAAAAATATTGAAGAGGAGTACAAACGAAGTGATCATGTGGTTGATACTTTAACAGAGGAATTGATTATTCGAGTTAATGCCGACTACGATACTGATAGTGATTTTACTGATAGTGATGACGACGAAGAAGATGATGATGGAAATCCAACTGCCAGTACTAGTTCAATTGTGGAAAGCGATTTAATGGAAGGTGTCACACCCATATCACCATACGTTTCGTCACTACCCGACTACGAGGCGTATAATTTTGAATATCTTATAAAATATTTTTTTCTTTTTTATAAAAAAATGTTTTTCATTTCATTAATTAATAAATTAAATTCGAAGTCAAAAATGTTAACAAAAAAGTACATAGGTACGTAGTTTTTTTGTATTTTTTTACAATCTACAAGATTTAACTTATATTTTAAATTAGAAACATTTTCGAGTACCTACTTCCATCCCAATTTCCATTTATCAAAATAAAACTCTTTTAAAATCTTTCTTTCAACCATAGAGCCATTAGATAGGTAACTTAGGAAAAAATAAATAATAAACGGGTGTGCGTTTTTTTTTGTGCGCAAAGCGATCCCCACTCTTCCGCCGAGCGCTCAAGATCCGTGCCGGTATCTGTATTTGTAAAGAATTTTACTCGTATATATTAAGTCAGAAGGACTCGTTAAAAGTGTGTACGATTTTTTTTTAAATAAGTTCATAATTCCTTTTTTATGGTTCCTTCTTTATTTAGTTGATTTTGTAATAACATTGTCAAATGTAATTAATATCCTTTTTCATGAAAATTAGGAGTTTTTACTTTATCAGGCATAGTTTTCTTCAGAGATGGTAACCCTAGTTACGTCAGACGGTCATTTTAGAAATGTGAGGGTGAGACGTCGCTTCTACAACAAGAAATTAAAAAAGAACAAATTTGTTCAAGTAGAGTTTTTCTTTAACATAATTATGCGAACTGGTTAAAAAAAATATCTGCTTGACTTATTGATACATTTTTTTTTTGTAAAATATATTTGTGTTTGCGTATGATTTAAAACTCTAGAAAAAAGTTTGGGTTGGATTTTAAAACGAGTCGCCTGAATTTGAGGGTATTGGTGGTGTAGGGGGCTTAAGGGAGTTAGTCTTAACCCCCCCAAAGTAATTTTGGCTGCCGGAGTTGCGCCTAAATATTTTTAATTAATTTTCAAAAATTCTTAAATTACGCAAAACGGAACGTAATTTTTATGCTGTAGTACAGTTTTTCAAATGTAATTTTTAGGTTTTATGTGAAAAAACGTAAAACGAAACGCAACCCGCCATCTTGGATGGATGATATTGACAGCTAATGTCATTGTGCGTCATTCCTTCACTTTCGAGTTTAAGTGAATGTGTTCTTCCGTATCGATTTGTGTTTTTTCTACGACTTGGCTACGTTCTTGGATTCTGTTTGGATTGCCTTACTGTACGACCTCGGCTTACTCACTATTGGACACTGGAAAACCGCTACCGCAGCTTGCAATGGCGTCTGGAAGGCGTCTGGAAGTAGTGGAAGTGGACACCCGAAACCGGAACCGTCTACGAGTTCGGGGCTTGGTGGAGCATCGGCCGTATATGAAGATGTTTTCGAGGGCGACGGGTCCTTTCTCGATCGACATCTCTACACAGAAGAGGTGCTTATGATGTGGAATTTGGCGAGAATAATTAAAAAATTGGGCACCAATGAGCAGTGTGTGGCATTCGCCGAAGAAAATGGATTGGTGCAGACTCATAAATTATGCAGAACACATTGCACTCCCATGCACATAGCCAAATCGACCAACAGGTCATTTGGCTCTTGGTGTTGCACCAAAAGCAATTGTAAATCAAAAATACCACGCAACAATGGGACATTTTTTGAAAATATAAAAATTGATTTGGTGCATGTTTTCTATTTATTATATGCATATTCTAAAAAATGGACCTACGACGACGTCATTAATGAAGATCCCTACAAGGAAAATTTTGAAAGGTGCCTGGGCCGGGTCACCATTATGTGACTGGTATAATTATTGTCGAGAAACCATTGTGGCATACCAAATGGAGAAAAATGAAGTAGTTGAAAAGATTGGTGGCCCCGGAAAAATAGTTCAGATCGATGAATCTAAACTTGGAAAAAGAAAATACAATCGAGGTTATTATATTTTATATATTATGTGTTATAGGAAATGTATAGGAACCGGATATAATTCTTAGGTAATTCATAGCAATGTATTACTCCGAGTTGGCACAATCCGACTTGATTGGGTTAGGTTAGATGGCTAAGGCGGGAGCGCAGCGCAGCGAAGCTCCCGCCTTAGCCATCGTGGTTATTTTTTTTTAAAACCACCCAGAAATAGGAGCCCCGCGTAGCGGGGCTCCGTCGACTCATAATTGAAGCCTGTTTTTATACATATATTTTTTTTGTTATAGGTCGCCATATTGAGGGCCATTGGGTTCTCGGTATGATTGAGGATGGATCTGAAGATCTGAGGTTGGAAGTGTGCCCAGACAATATTCGCTCTGCTGAGGTTTTGGTGCCACTTATATTGAAGAATGTGGAAGTTGGCACCACCATTCACACTGATTTTTGGAGAGCATATGATTGCTTGTCAGAACATGGCTACATACACAAGAAAGTCAACCACTCGGATCGTGACAACCCATTCACAGCTGAAGATGGGACTTATACTCAACGAATTGAGTCCCAGTGGAGGGCTGTTAAACGATTTTTTAGGAAGGACGATTTCAATAACGTTGAAAATTTTGCAGATGTTATTTTTGAATATTTGTGGCGGCGAAATAACGTTAAATACAAGAAAGATCCATTCATGGAATTATTAAAAGCCATAAAACACGTCTATATCTATATAGTGGAATAAACAATTTTTGTGCAAATTTGTTTTTATTTTTTTCTAAGGGAACCAAGTATTTCCGGCGGCTGAAATTGATGAGGGGGGGATCAGAGACCTAAACCCCTCACAACCCCTAAAAATGGCGACGTATTTCGAAATTTTAACCCCGTCTCCCTTTGTCGTTCTAATTTCGTCCCCGGGACGGTATTAGCTAGGTACTTCTTTTTAAATATGTTTTTATTTTCGTAAACTTCGTTTTTCTTTATTTACAGATGGCAAAAAGGGAGCAGTGAAATCCCGATGCAATGAAAAAAGCTGTAGAAGCAGTACGTACGAAAGATATGGGGTATAAAAAAGAAGCAAAAATATTTTAGGTCCCAAGAGCTACATTGAAAGATTATGTGAAAAAGTCGGAAAAGTCTGTATAGAACATGTGCTTTCGGGGAAAATGGGATGGAAACCAGTTTTGCCGGTAGAATTAGAAGCAAAGCAAGTAAATTATTGCTTCCAAATGGAAAAGATTTAGTATGGCATTAAAGCTTCAGATTTAAAACGGCTGGCTTTTCAATTGCCTATCAAAAATTAAAACGAAAGAAACAAACGAAGGAAAACAGATTCTTCTGAGGAGGACACGCCGGAAGAAGAATCAGTATTGGTCTCTACTAATGAAGATGACAGCGACAATGATGATGCTGAATGTCCAGAGTGCCTTAAAACTTTTTCTCAAGAAGGGAAAGAATATATATTTTTAGAATTTCTTTTACTTTGTTGTTGTATTGCCAGTTTGAAACAATTTTTTTGTAATAAAGATATATTCTGCCTAATGTTGCACGTTTTATTCATTATTCTATTTGAATTGATTTATTTTATATATTTTTTATACCAAAGCGGCCTTTCTTAACTCAGGTAGTAAAGCACCACTAAAGGTAAAATGTTGTGAGAAACAACTAATTGCAAAATGAATGTTGATACTCAAAAAACTAGAGCAAAATTCATTTTTTTTTCTCATTGAATCGAGCCAAGTACCATTTGTCAATGTCACGGTTTGTACGATAATGAACACCTTTTTTTTTTTTTTTTTTTTTTTTTATGTTTGGCCCGCCAAAATGACTCTACTCTGCCTGATGGAAAGCATAAGCAGAATCCAAGAGTGGAGGTCACCATACTCATTGCGAATGCAGGCAATGCAGTATGGCGACCCACACCATGGCGGCCTAGTGATGCTGCTGCATCTTTTAGTCTAGTCAGCAAGTATGGAACTTGTTGACTAGACTAATTGGGCCTCCGGTCTCGCACTCACCAACGAAACACGACAGCACGAACGCTGTCATTTTACGTTGATTTTCTGTGCGAGGGTAGTACCGCCCCGGTCGAGCCGGCCCATTCGTGCTGAAATCAGCGTGGCTCTACTACCTTTAAAAAGCAATAAAAAAATATATAAAAACTACTAATAAAAAAACCGTCCAACATTACTGACTTAAATTACGACTTTTGTTAAGCGTATATTAATATCTAAAGCCTATTATAAGATAAATCAGTATGTTGATTATAACGATGTCTGATTTATTAATCCTCTACTACCTTCTTGGTCTTCCGCAACTCTGCTTGAAGAGAGCAAAGTCCACGTCTGTAATTCACGACTGTGAATTCAGCATTTGTGTACAGAATGAACATACTGCTTTAAAAATGATTTTATAAAAAAAATTGAGATCCTTTTGCGAGGCAATCTTATTAGTGATCGCATTAAAGCTATCGGCGTACTTGATTAGATCGGTGATCGTGAGAGACGCATTGTCTTGTATCTTGTGTTTGAGCTGAACGATGAAAGCGAGACGCCGCTCCCGCCCCACCACGCTCTTTCTGAAGAAGATGTCGTCGAACGCGTCCATGGAGATGACGCAACATGTTTTCGCAAAGAAATGACAAGAATGTATTCAAATTGCATTGAGTACCTACAGATGTGGACCAGAAAATTCGAAGAATTTTCATGTTTTGGCTGGACAGCATTGGAGAAGAATATGACGGATTTCACGAACTTAACTGAATCTCTCGAATATTTTCTACAAAAAAAAATACCGATGAAATTGAGAACCTCCTCTTTTTTGGAAGTCGGTTTAAAACAGGTAGACATTGACGGCGTTAAACTTTTTGACGAATACCAACAGCTCAAGATGTATTGTACAAGACAAAATTCAATGTATTTTCTCAACCTTTAATCACATCATGGAGTGACTTTTTATGACCAGAAAAAGCAACTGTACAGTACTTCCAAAAATTTGACAACATTTATTTGGAATTATATCACATAATGCTAACGTCGCCGTCGAAAGAACATTTTCTTTGATTAATGCTCGAAAAAACGGAATCGACTTAACGTTGAGTCCATAAAAACCATTGCTATCACACAAGTGAATTAAAAAAGTTATTTGTAAAGAATTTTACTCATATATATTAAAGTCAGAAGGACTCGTTAAAAGTGAGTACGATTTTTTTTTTAATAAGTTCATAATTCCTTTTTTATGGTTCCTTCTTTATTTAGTTGATTTTGTAATTAGTCAAATATATGTGAAGATTTCTGTTTTTAATTAAAATGCAAGTATTTCATTCATTTTCTTAGTAGGTAATACGTATTTGTTTTAATATCCTTTTTCGTGAAAATTAGGCGTTTTTACTTTATCAGGCATAGTTTTCTTCAGAGATGGTAACCCTAGTTACGTCAGATGGTCATTTTAGAAATGTGAAGGAGAGACGTCGCTCCTATAACAAGAAATTAAAAAAAGAACAAATTTGTTCAAGTTAAGTTTTTCTTTAAAATAATTATGCGAACTGGTTAAAATAAATATCTGCTTGACGTATTGATACATTTTTTTTTGTAAAATATATTTGTGTTTGCGTATTGATTTAAAACTATAGAAAAAAGTTTAGATTATAACAGGTGTTTTTGTTGAATGGATTGTTCATCATAACAATAGTAAATTCGTATTACCGTCTCCCTTTGTCGTTCTAATTTCGTCCCCGGGACGGTATTAGCTAGGTACTTCTTTTTCAATATTTTTTTTTATTTTCGTAAACTTCGTTTTTCTTTATTTTACAGATGGAAAAAAGGGAGCAGTGAAATCCCGATGCAATGAAAAAAGCTGTAGAAGCAGTACGTACGAAAGATATGGGGTATAAAAAAGAAGCAAAAATATTTTAGGTCCCAAGAGCTACATTGAAAGATTATGTGAAAAAGTCGGAAAAGTCTGTATAGAACATGTGCTTTCGGGGAAAATGGGATGGAAACCAGTTTTGCCGGTAGAATTAGAAGCAAAGCAAGTAAATTATTGCTTCCAAATGGAAAAGATTTAGTATGGCATTAAAGCTTCAGATTTAAAACGGCTGGCTTTTCAATTGCCTATCAAAAATTAAAACGAAAGAAACAAACGAAGGAAAACAGATTCTTCTGAGGAGGACACGCCGGAAGAAGAATCAGTATTGGTCTCTACTAATGAAGATGACAGCGACAATGATGATGCTGAATGTCCAGAGTGCCTTAAAACTTTTTCTCAAGAAGGGAAAGAATATATATTTTTAGAATTTCTTTTACTTTGTTGTTGTATTGCCAGTTTGAAACAATTTTTTTGTAATAAAGATATATTCTGCCTAATGTTGCACGTTTTATTCATTATTCTATTTGAATTGATTTATTTTATATATTTTTTATACCAAAGCGTCCTTTCTTATCTCAGGTAGTAAAGCACCACTAAAGGTAAAATGTTGTGAGAAACAACTTAGTGCAAAATGAATGTGGATACTCAAAAAACTAGAGCAAAATTGATTTTTTTTTCTCATTGATTCGAGCCAAGTACCATGTGTCAATGTCACGGTTTGTACGATAATTAACACCTTCTTGGTCTTCCTCGACTCTGCTTGAAGTGAGCAAAGTCCGCGGCTGACAAATTGGCCATACTCTCCATATCGAACACCGCGTACTTGTTGATAGCAACTTCCTTCACTTCAAGTATTGAATCGCTTTAATAGTGGTCAGTGTGGTATCTGTGACTGTGGACGTGTGAGGGGAGAGTGGTACGAGCGCCTGTCACTTCGGAGTGGCTCATTGAAACTGTATCCGCGATACCTCGAGTTGTTCATGTGGAAGGTGGTATGCAGCCCACTGATCTGCGGCTCTGCTTTGATGTTGTTTATCGCCAGTTTATACAAGTTATTCACCACCAGCTGACCACTTCGTCTTGGTAGTGTAATAACACCCGAGTGATACTGCAGGTCGCTGTGTGGTGTGCTCTTCTTGTAAAGAAGGGTCTCCAACTCATTTTTCACCGACTTCAAAAAAAGGAGGAGGTTTTCAATTCGACGGTTTTTTTAATGTTTGTTACCTCATAACTTTCGACCGGGTGAACCGATTTTGATTATTCTTTTTTTATTTGAAAGCTGGTGCTCTCCGTGTGGTTCCATTTCAATTTTCCATTTTTAAATTGGTCCAGATTAAAGTCGTTTTTTTTTTGATAAAATTTTTGATTATTCACAAGTCCCTTGAGGTTAAACTAGTTGCTTTGCTTGTCGTAGATAATCAGTTTACTGTTAAACTCTCTCGATGTGCAGTCGAGGCGCGAGTGCAACTTGCTAGTTTGTATCTGCACCACATCACTGGTTGGTCTGTCAACCAAAAATTGTAATGATGTGCCGTCACCGTCGCTAGCTATGCGAGTCACGATCACAGGATGTAGCGCGGCGGCTGATCCGTGGATCAGGAACGATGCTATTTGATCGTCCACCGACACTTCTGTCGCGGTAGAATCTGTCCAATGGCTCACACGGACTTCGGATGCTTCTGAAGTATTTGTTTGAACAATTTACATCTGAACAACGCAATAGGTTCGTTGTGGGATTCGAAGAAACGGATCGAAACGACAATTCCCGCAATTTCGTGCCTCGCCAAAACGACGTGGTTACTGCTGCAAGCACTCGTTGTTCATGGTGTACGCGTTCAGCAGACCGACTGAGGCTTCGGTCACCAACAATTCATTAATGTGACTGTGAATTCAGCATTTGTGTACAGAATGAATATACTGCTTTAAAAATGATTTTATAAAAAAAAATTGTGATCCTTTTGCGAGGCAATCTTATTAGTGATCGCATCAAAGCTATCGGCGTACTTGATTAGATCGGTGCTACTGGCTTCTGCCGTGTATCGTGAGAGACGCATTGTCTTGTATCTTGTGTTTGAGCAGAACGATGAAAGCGAGACGCCGCTCCCGCCCCACCACGCTCTTTCTGAAGAAGATGTCGTCGAACGCGTCCATACCCTCCATATAAGTGAAAAGACAGAAGTCTTTCAGGCACTCGTCGTGCAGAAATCTCAACATAACCAGAACAATGTCCTTCATTTCGTAAAACTGTCCTTCCGAGGTGTCGAACCGCTTCTAGTCGTCCATGGGTAGCACTTTTGGGGCCGCAACCTTCACCCCTCACAACTGTTCACCAATCTGAAAATGTAAGATATTGCGATGGTGAAAACACAAACTTAAAATAATTAAGAACATGTACATTTAAAATGACTGTATGCACGGCGTCATTTTTTTTTCAAATTAATAAATATTTCGGACATCTAACACACAACGTCATCTAGTCCCAAGCTAAGCAGAGCTTGTGTTATGGGTACTAGACAACTGATACAAATACATTTATACTTTTATTTTGTAAATACATACATATTATACATAGAAAACACCCAAACTTCGATAGAAATATTCGTATATCATAATAACATTTGGTCTGACCCAGGAATTGAACCCGAGACCTCATGATCAGCAGTCGCACAGGCCAAGCGCGTGACCAACGAGGCAGTTATCGTGTTGTATATGTATAGCGAAAATGGTGCCAAGTGACAAGTGGACGCAAGCTAAGAATATTCGTTTGTTCCGGATTTCAGTATGTTTTTTTGTAACACGCCTTTTCTCAATGGAATTAGTAGTACCTAATTTAGTAGTAATAATTTTAGTTGGTGGCACATTGCGAGATTTTGAGTACCTAGCACTTAAATTTTGTTATGTTCATTGCAAAAGTTGTGATGAAATTATTGTTACTATTTATTTTAAGTATATTGAACATTGCGCATTTTTCGATACTTTTAATTAAAAAGCATTTATATTTATTTTCTATAGTTTTCATATTATTCCTTTGGGTGCGATGCGTAAACGCTTACTTTCACAATGTATGAAAGAATTGTATGTACCCCTTTTAAACTTTCAGAACCCTTTCAGAACTTTTAAGCATCGCACGCAAAGAAAGCTCTAACAGGCAGCGGAAATGATTTCATTTTATACTATTTAAAGATTATTTTTGCTCCACTGTTAAGACTGAGGCACTTGGGTGATAATTTGATGGTACTTACAATTTTATATTTACAGTAGCAGCAGTTTTCATTGCATCTTGAGTCATTTTTATCTTCAGTGTTTATATGCTGCTGCCTCTTTTGTCAATTCAGGGGAGCCTGTAAACAAGATGGTATACCTGAATAACTCATTGGTATTGAAGCTATTCTTACAACATTTACGTGTTAATGTAAAAAGATTAAATCAAGAACAGTTAATGATCCTCGATGAGAGACCATCAGTTCACTGTAATAGCATACAGAAACGTATAGATATAACTAAGTAATAATCTATACTAATATTTTTAAGCTGAAAGTTTGTTCGTGTGTTTGTTTGGTTGAATGCCCTAATCTCAGGAATCTGCAGCAACTGCTCTGATTTTAAAAAATATTTTACTTTTAGATAGCCCAGTTATAGAGGAAGGCTATACGTTAAAATATTATCACGCTACAACCAAAAGAGCAGAGTATCGGTAAAAATGTTGCAATAACAGGGGAAAATTATTTCTTTTGAGAGCTTCAATTGCGTGCGCTGCGTAAACGGTTGAAGTTTTACGAAAACTATGTATTTTTAAAAGCTCTAAAAAAAGTGTTTTAAGTTTGGCTCACTATAACTTTTTTTATAAATATATTTGTTCCCGCTGTTGTAACATCACATCACGGGCAATAGGAGACGTAGACGAGGATGTGTGGGTCAGCTATGAAGGAATATTTACGGTACTTACATCAAAAAATATATTTCTAAAATTTTTGTCTGTCTGCCTGTCTGTTTGTTCCAGCTCACATCTGGAACAGCTGGAATGATTTTGACGGGATTTTCACTGGCAGATAGGTGATGATTATAGGTTGTACAAATCCCTCACTTTCCACGTCGGAACCATCAGACTTTTCTCCACTACCTATGAGACGAAAAAAAAACAACAATCATTAATAAATCAAACACAAAAATATTAATCGAAATGTTTAGTGCAATAAAAAATCTACCAACTGTAATCAAGCAGAAGAACTGAATTGATAAGTAATTAAGCAGATTAAAGATTTCGTCATCTCTTACAGGACGGACGCTGGTTAGCGAAAGTCGGGTCGATCTTGGGTTTTGCTCATCTCACATTCGATGAATCTGAAGCAATTTATTGGATTTTAACAACATGGCAACACTCTTAGTCATCTGAAAATATGCTTTTTAGGGTTTTTCCAATTCATAACTATAATAACACTTACGCAGAGGAAGACGGATGAGCGCAAGCGTGCGCGGCAGCGGAAGTGGATGCCACTGGCTGGTCATAACTAAACAAAAAAATATTAGATTATAAAATTGCATATGAAATGGCCTCTGGCAACACAAACTTTAGATAAAATACACTTAAGAGATAAGAGGTACAAACACAATGGAGTTATGATTGAAATGCCAAGTTTATGACAACAACATCATTTTAAAAAAAGCAAGACCAGTAGTAGTCAGTAACCTAACATAATTTGAATAACACAGGTCAAAGTCAAAAGATTTTTATGCAAATAGGCACTTATGAATAGTCAATATTTGAAATCGAGTGATTCTAGTCGCCAGTTCCAAGTGCAGCCTACCCTTCATGGAGAAGAATCTGGCAAGAAACTCTAAGTATGCTCCTTTTAAAAAAAAATATAGGTTTTACATATATTTTTTTAACTATGTTTATAACTATATATATAACATTTAATAAAATGTCCAAGCCAAAGAAAATTATCAATTTGTAAAAAAAGGAATTAGATGTCCTCAGGATATAATTCATAATATATAACATAATATAATACAACATAATATTTAATAATAATAAAAAACAATTCATACCAGAGTACCAACATGTCAAATCTTAATACATGAAAGTATGTTTATGTGTAAATAGAACATAGTACATATATCATATAGTATAACTATGATTTATTGCTAGGCGGTCGCAGAGTGCAGAAGGGAATTGTCTGCCAGACATCGTTATAATCGACATACTGATTTATCTTATAATAGGCTTTAGATATAAATATACGCTTAACAAAAGTCGTAATTTAAGTCAGTAATGTTGGACGGTTTTTTTTTTATTTAGATTAGAACCGGACACAATTACCCAAAAATGATTTACTGGTTTTGGTGAGTCTAAACCTGGTACAACTATTTTATTCTTGTGACGTGTATTGATGTTAGGTGGGTCACATTTTTTTTCAAATTTAATTATGTTTTTGCAGATATACATAATGTTACCAAAGATATATTGTAATGGTAAAGTTAATATATCAGGTATATAGGTTCAGCACAAGCACCTTTCAAGTCCAGTATAGGACTATGTATAGAAAATCATATTCAATCTCAAGTCCAATGTAGAGGTTGATGATATCTCCTTACGGTTGATATCCATGGGTTCCATGGCACTCCCACAATCCCTTCCAACAATCACTACCATTATCAACACCTTTATAACCTGTTACATAGCCACCAATCAGGACTTCCCAAAAGAAACATCACATGATAACATTCTGGAAGCCGGAGACTGGGGCATGGGAACCATCTTGATCCTCCTAGATTTCTACCGAGCATTTGACAGTATAAACATTAACCTCCTTTTCTCAAAGCTGTCATACTACAGGGAGTGCCGATAGGCAGTTGAGTCCTTCAATCTCTACCTCAGTAACAGACATCAGTTTGTGGAAGTCACTAGTGGTGAGGAAGTCATTAAGATCTCATATTCTTACCAGCAGCTGCTCCATGATTGTCAAAATACTGGTCCTCCTCTATAGTACTGATGTGATCTGCATGAGACACTGTAGACTCCACATGTATGCCAATGTACTGCAATGCTGTAAATAAAATAAACCAGGATTTAGAAAGCATCTTAAAGTGGGCCAAAAGTGCTTGTTTAATGTTAAACTTCAAAAAATCCAATTACCTGATTGTTTAGGTTTTAAAAGCAATTTGTTAAGATGTCAACGCGCTCGATAGATGGCGTTGTACCAAATTAAATGGCACTACGATTGCGTTTCAAAGTCATATTTATATACGAATAAAAATATTGTATTGATGAGCATTTGGAACAGTGTTGTAGTTGATTAATATAATTAATTGAGAGAGTGACATTCCGACTTTCATTTAACCCAGCGCTTTCCAGCAAGACGTATATCTCGTTCACTGATCATAGGTACAACAAATAACATACACTAAATAGCTGGGCAACAACAAGACAACATTGTCAAACTGTGCACTGGAATGTGTAACTGCAGCTCGCAACCTTGGGAGAGATTCTTTAACGGTTACTTGCAGTTTGAAACACATGGGAAGCAGTAAGCAACTGCTTTTACCACCTGGAGCTACTCTATAGGAATTATATCATATAATTATATATCTATAGGAATACATCTCTGCCAACATGCACATAATGCTTTGTGAATCTTTATTAATATTATACAAGCTGAGCTATGCTGACTCTGTGATTGAGGCTTGGTTGCCCAGTAAAACTGAGAGACTCATATTATGATGTGTGCAAAATGCATGTGTTCTGTCATTTCATTTGCAAATCATAGAAACCTGATGAGGATGGTGACACAATGAATGTTCCACTAAGCTACCTTGCTAACTGGCATAGTACTGGATGGTAGATGGCCTACTTACACAGTAAGCTGTCATGGTCCAAGGTTCACAATAAAGCAACCAAAGCATCGTCTAATTTCATGAGCAAACTGAGACACAGGACTGCTGCCTTTAGAAGCAGTTTCAAACTGAGCGCTTTTTTGTAAACTTTTCTCATAGGCTTCACCCACAATCACATTCTTGACGCCTCAGTAGCTGTACCACAATACTGTAGTATCATTACACTATAAACATTAACAAAAATAAGAAGTTACACAAAAACAGCCAGTACTTAACACGACACAACCCCTTAAATTACTCGCTGTCCTGTCACGACCATTATTTATTTTGATTTTAAGAACATGCACCACAGACGTATAAAGAGAAGCAGACTAAACATAATTATACGCTCACATTAACCATGTAAAAAAATATCGTTGTCACTTTCACTCTAACCTAATATTGTATATCTTTATTCCTTTTTTTCCTTTACGGCTACAATAACTCACACATAGACACATAGGAGGTCGTGTCGCGTGCGGCACGTAGCTTGTTAAAATAAGCTACACAACGGCGTGCTGACGTTTGTGCTCTGGTGATTTTTATTTTATTTTGTTACTACAAGCTGCATAGAGAACTAAAATATAATGGTGAAGTGTTGTGCCCGAAGTGTGACAACGCATCTTACAAAAAATCTCCAGAAATAACCTACCACCGGTACGAAAATATCATTTTATTATTGTTTGCCTATTTTTTGTATTTAACGTAGTAAGCCATGCCTTTTTTCCCCTTGACATTAGAAGATACGTTAGGTTCTTTAGAAAAAAAGCTGTTGTGACTAGATTACTAAGTGAAATACATAAAATTTTATTGAAAATGTTTCTTGAAGACGTAGTTTGACATTTTAAGTACTAGGGCATTTAACAGGGTTGGACTCAGAACTTATTTTTAGCTGTATTAATATTTTGATATTACCTACTTAGTTAAGCTTGTGTAGCGTCGTCGCTGAAGCAGAAAAAAACATATGTTAATACTCAATAAACCTCTTTTTACAGATTCCCCAACAATGAAGTCTTAAAAAACCTTTGGATTTAAAATCTTTCTAAAAAGGACTGGCTGCTTAAATCGAGCAATGTGATATGTTCAGCACATTTTGAATCGCATTTATTATCCAGAAGAGACCATCGCACAATTTTGAAAACTGTTTGGGGGATTTTAAAATACTTGTTGATAAAAATGGCAACCATATAAATTTTGAATAAATAATAAATTAACTATTTATTGTTATTTTTTTTTATAAATTTTTCAAATTTGAAATTTTTTAATGGAAGAAAGATAGTAAATTTTGCCCGTATAACAGGTTTTGTTGGTTTTACTATATGTTTAAATAATGTAATGAGCGTATCTAAAGATTTGTATAATAGTGGAGGTTTAAAATTCTTATGTACATATAAAATTAGTCAAGATCACCTAGAAATGTTTTTTGGAAAAATACGCTCTAGGGGAGGGTTTATTGATAACCCTAATGTCGTATAATTTCAAATAGCATATAAAAAAGATTTGATCGCAACCGAATTACAACTTCGTGAAAAAGGAATTTTAACTGATAGTTTAATACTCGATGTAAGTTCTACTAAATATATTGAGACAATAAACAATAATACGTCGAGTTATGAAAGAAACCAGATAGCGTTGGCTCCAATGAACCACTGACGAAATATATTGTGTTATTAAATGAACGAACAAATTTATTCGTTTATTCAAAATATTTTAATTTGCCCCTCGAATACACTGACCACGTCAGTACTTACATAGCTGGATTCGTAAGTCGGCGTATCTCAGAAAAACTAAAATGTTTTATTTGTCAGGAATTAGTGATTGGGGACAAAGATGAATTTTTGCTATCTCTGATTAGTACGAAAGATCGAGGTGGTCTCACATACCCTTCAGTCGCTGTGATAAAAATTATTAGAAAATGCGAAAACTTTTTAAAACTTTTTAAAAATCTGTTTGAAGTCGGTGCCAAGGAACTATCCCTTAGGCTTTTGTAATTGTTCGTTTGTATTCTTCTTGGCTTAGCACCGACTTCAAACAGATTTTAGGTACTTAGCACACATTATAATACTACCATTTTAATGAATAAAGAATTAGGTATAGAACCAGTTTATTTTACGCTTTTAAGTGTTTTATTGGCAGAAAGTTTTTTATTTTTTTATTTTTTTTATGTATGGCCCGCCATAATGACTACTCTGCCTGATGGAAAGCATAAGCAGAATCCAAGAGTGGTGGTCACCATACTCACTGCGAATGCAGACAATGCAGTATGGCGACCCACACCATGGCGGCCTAGTGATGCTGCTGCATCTTTTAGTCTAGTCAACAAGTATGGAACTTGTTGACTAGACTATTTGGGCCTCCGGTCTCGCACTCACCAACGAAACACGACAGCACGATCGCTGTAATTTTACGTTGATTTTCTGTGCGAGGGTAGTACCGCCCCGGTCGAGCCGGCCCATTCGTGCTGAAATCAGCGTGGCTCTACTACCTACAAGATGTATGATTATGTAGATGATTTCGTTGGATGTTTTTTGGAAGTCGGTTTTTTTTTTATAAAAAACTTTTTATTTTTCAGTTTTTAGTGCAAACCATCGTAGGTAAGTAGTAAGTTGAGCTATTTCACCAAATTTCATCATCAAGAATACAAATTAAGGTCTTTAAGTAGTATAAGTACGTGTAATATTAAAATCATCCTTTAATCCCTAACTGTTGAAGAGTTTAACTTTCTATCATCAGCTTACCTAAATAACTTGAAAGTATACGACTGAAGGTCTTTAGATACGTATGAAATTGAAAGATTTATCCTACAACTCCTAACCGTTACGGAGTTGTACCTTACATCATCAGCTCATCATCATAAAATGATGACTATCAGACGCAAATACTGATGTAACTTCAGTAATTATACGAAAAACATAGTATGTGCCTATAAAAAATGAGGGTTTCTCTCGATTTCTCTGGGATCCCATCATCAGATCCTGATATGGTGGCAATGGTACCACCTCGGAAGCATGCCCTTTCGAACACAAAAAAAAAATTCAAAATTGGTCCACAATTGATGGAGTAATCGGTGAACATACATAAAAAAAAACACAGTGGAACATAGAACCTCCTCCTTTTTGGAAGTCGTTTAAAAATAAGTCATATTCCCAATTTATTTGCAGTTTTATAAACGACTAGCTTTTACTCGCGGCTTCGCTCATGCAGACTTTCATCCCCTGATTTACTGCCTTAGGGGTGGAATTTCAAAAATTCCTTTCTTAGTGCTCACTTATGTTGTGTAAAAAATCTACATGCAAATTTTCAGGACTCAGTGGTTTGGACTGTGCGTTGATCTCTGGGTGTGTCAGTCAGTCAGTCGGTCACCGTCCTCTTTTATATATGTAGAAGATGATTGTAATTTAGATTTATATCGCTGCGAATTTGCTGATGTAGTGCATGATGCCCTACATTTTCACATTTTATTAAAAACAATTGTGACGTTATCTATACTTATTAGATAAAGCTGAAGAGTTTGTTTGTTTGAACGCGCTAATCTCAGGAACCGCTGGTCCGATTTGAAAAATTCTTTCAGTGTTGGATAGTAAATTTATCGAGGAAGGCTATAGGCTATATATCATCACGCTGCGACCAATAGGAGCGTAGCACCAATGAAAAATCATTAAAAAACGGGGGGAAATTATCACTCTACGGGCAATAGGAGACGCAAACGAGGTTGCGTGGGTCAGCTAGTATATAGCTATAAGGTGTTATCATAATGCTAAAATCAATCAAACATCGGAACGAAATTATTTCAAAAGAATTGTAATTTAAAAAAATAAATGAACAGTCATCTAAAAGTTTTTGGTTTTTGTTTTCTTTTTTATCACTTACATAACCCAAAAGAAGAACACACAGCTAAACAGAGCTCCAGTTTAACGGTAACCACTTTCAATCAGGTGGGCCGTGTGCTTGTCTGCCATCTAAGTAGCAAAGAAAAAGTCCTAACAGACGACCAAATTTTGTACGAACCGATCCACCGAAATTGGTACGCTCCGAAACATATTTGTTCGTTTGCGGAGCACTAACAGTCCACCGGACATTATTATTATTATTTTCGGACATATTAATGATCTTTTTTCGGCATGCAGCATAGGCTCGTACACGTGTACTTCGAGTTACAAAATCTTTTGTGCAAGTGCAATCTTTTATTGCTGAATTCGGCACTGTGTTTTGTGTCTGTGTGAGTAATGTTTGTATGTAGTGTAATTGCCACGCATTTGCATGGGTTGTGTTTAGTCTGCTTCTCTTTATACGTCTGTGACATGCACATTGGACATGGCCACAGAACACATTTACTCAGAGAGACAAGGCTAATGGCTGTAACGTAGTGATTTATATACTCTTTGGCTAATGGCTATGATTTTAAATTTTAACAAAACAAATTACTCATTGCAAAACAAACACAAACAAGCGTCTTTTTTCGACGAGGGATTCGAGGGAATGAAAGAAAGAATGAATGAATGAAGCGTGGAATGCTAGAGGAACTTAGAGCATATATATCTGAAGGGGCTACCTCACGCTTTCCACCCGTTCGACTTCCCATCAGATATATATGCTCTAAGACGAGGTATGAAGTTTCAAAACAGAATGCGTTCCCGCCAAATTTTTTTTTCTCTCTCTCTTTTGGCAAGAGAAAACATAAAAATTTGCAAGAATCACTAAAATTATGTATTTATCTGATGAAATGGAGATATAGTATAAAAAACGTATTTATTTTCATATTTAGATAGAGATTAATAGTCAACAAACAAAAAAAAAATAGCAATCCGCCATGCTAAGTTGAACACCAATCGGAGCGAGTGACGTCACGTTTGTGTGAACATCAATTTGTTTGGAAATAATCGATGATCACTTTGCTATTTTTAAGTTTTATAAATCAAGTGTTTGTGATTTCAAAATAAAGAAGAGTCAGCTGTGGAACAAGGCAAACAGCTCTGATTTGTCAAATAACTTCACTTGTGTTTCAACAGCAATGTTTTAATCTCTATAAGGAAAGTAATAATGTCTATCCGTAATATCTGTTATTTATTATAAAATGTGTGGGTAAATAAAATCCATGTATTAATAATAAATAGTAACTTTGTAGTTTTATTTCATTACTAGTTATTGCCCGCGGCTCCGCCCGCGTGTATGTCGGTTATCGCGGCAAATAGTAGCCTATGTGTTATTCTGATGTATAAGCTATATTACTGTAAAGTTTCATCCAAATCCGTTCAGTATTTTATGCGTGAAGATGTAACAAACATACACACAAACTTTCGCCTTTATATATTAGTGTGATTAGTGTGATTAAATCTTGCAAGTTGATTAAACCAAGTAGGTACGAACATCATCAAGTAGGTAAGTACTTGATTTAAAATTAAGATTTAGACGTGTATGTGATAAACTTACGTCACAGCGATCTTGGCAGAAATGAATTGGAGTACCTAGTTAAACAAATAGCCATGGGCGCGTGTTTACGTTCCTACTATCTTCTTCTGTCGATAAAAGAACACTCAGGCGCGTAAAAACGTGACTAAGATCGACTATGGACAAAGACAGTTTAGTTTTTTGTGTTTTTGTGAGATCGGCAGTCAGTCCCACAGGCATGGTAGCTTTAAGCTACTTACGGGTCTGGTCTGTAGTCTTGAAGGCGCGTCTCCACCGAAATTTGACAACCCAAAAAGTTTTTATAAAAAAAAACCGACTTCCATAAAACATCCAATGCAAACTCTCTGCCAAAAAAACACTTAAAAGCGTAAAATAAACTGGTTTTACATAAATTGCCTATACCTAATTCTTTATTCATTTAAATAGTAGTATTATAATGTGTGCTAGGTACCTAGAATCTGTTTGAAGTCGGTGCAGTGACTATTGCTTAGACTTTTGTAATTGTTCGTTTGTATTCTTTTTGGCTTAGCACCGACTTCAAACAGATTAGGTACCTAGCACACATTATAATAGGTCTTTACCTATGAAATTGCCGTTTTGTATGCAATAAGTGAAAGTACTTATTTTTTCAAACTTTTTTATTTCTGTTATTCGAAGTAATCACCTATGCAATCGACGCATCTTTGCCAACGCATTAGCAGATTATTGATGCCCTTCTTGTAAAAATCAGCTGGACGGGAGGCAACAAACTCTCCGAAGGCATTTTGTACTGCCTCTCGGGAATTGAATTTTTCACCCACTAAAAAGTTGTCAAATTTTGGAAAAAGTAATAGTCGGTAGGTGCACGTGTCGTCACGTCTGCGCAGTCACGTAGTCTACGTGACTGCGCAGTGCCCTAACCTGAATGTGTGAATAAATGAATAAATATTACAACTATTTAAAACGTGTTTTATTTACACAATTTGTTATTTCGCTCAATGTCAACATAATCTAAGTACTTTCTATGTTGATATCGGTATCCCAGAACCGTCGGAGCTACGAAAAAATAGGTAAACAACGATATCAGAGACGGTCGGTCGGATTTCAGTACAATTCAGGTCATCAAAAAAACTGCGGGAAAATTAAAAATTATCTGCGTCTTTGTACAGAATGTTTAGCTATCTAAACATTTTTTTTTGAGCATTAACATTCACAGCAGAAAAGAAAACAGATAAGGTTAGGGGTGGGAACTTGCTTCGAACCTTCGAAAATAAAAACCCTCTACTAGATGTTTGGCATTATGTTTGGCCTGCGCATGCGCAAACGTACCACGCGCCTTCGGCAATTGACTGATTACGTTTTATTTGTTTGTTGCAATAACTAATGCATTTTATGAAATTCTAATGATGGTGCAGTTAGTTTCGAGTAGGGTGCAGTTTTTTCACTGTGCAAAAAGTACGAAATTCGAGGTATTTCAGGTGATATCGACGGGGTAGCATGTAGTAACTTTATTTATTTTTTACTCGTAAACTAGGAGGGCAGCACCCTCCACCACCCTTTTAATAATAAATAATTTTGGAAAGTGCTATTTAAAATACGTCGATTGGTATTTTTTTTCTTTTAAATCTCAAATCAAATCAAATCAAATCAAAATCATTTATTCATCTAAGACACCAAGTGATACTTATGAACGTCAAATTGAAGCTATAGTTAAAAATCATAGATCGACACAAACAGAGGCCACAGCATGTGCTGTATTGTCGAGGTAAGTTAGGCGAAAACACCAAAATCTACTGCCTGCCTGTGTCGATCCATAACTTCCAGTTTCCAAAATGCGTAGAGCTCATGAGAAGAATACTGGCAAAGAAACTCATGGCTACTCTTTTTCAAAATCTGATCTCAAATTTACAGGCTGGGGTGGGGGGGGTCACATCCGCATCCGCGCTCTCCTCTTTGTATTTGCTCTGTGGTTTGTCTCATGAGAGCAAGGAAGTTGAACTAAAGCATGGAAGTAGCGATAAAATAAAAAGACATAATCAAATAGCGGTACTCCATCAACTTATTACGATTTTAACGCGCGAAAAAGAGATAGTTACATCCACTAAAATAATAGATTGTACACTGTTGCATAAAGATACTTTGTTGCATTTAGAGATGTTGAGTGTAGAAAACTATGAATATTTATGGAATACTTTGCTACGAAGATATTTAAACACAAATTCACTTCACATTATGATATTCTACATTTTCGATACTTTTATAATGTAATTTTAAGACAACAGTTGGAAAAAAATCGAAATGTCTTCTTACTTGTGGAAGCTTATTAACTCCGTTTCATTTTCCTTGCGTGACGAATGCGATCTGCATTCCCACACTACACACGCCATATTTTAAGATGTCGGAAATATCATTTAGATACCGTTAAGCCTTGAAATTTGCTGTTCAATGTAAGAAAACACAGTACGAACTCGAGACTACCACTTGGCTACTTCAAGACAATACACTCGACTAATAAAAAAACAACGTTCGTTCTATACTATAGATTACTTTCTTGAACGCATTTTAATTTGGTTGGGTAAAGATGACCAAAGGTGACCAAGTGACAGCGGTAATGTGTACAGCAGCTCTTAGTACGAAAACGAAACTATTTTCTTTCCTATTCTAACTTATTGAATATTTGTATCTCGTTTACGGAGACAAATATGGGTTTATTATTATCGTTTTTTAGGCTACTTCCATGCTTTAGTTCAACTTCCTTGCATGAGAGGGATTGTCTTTGTATTTATTTGTCTACTAATATCACCGACAATAATATTCTAAATTCCCAAATTTTTAGAAGATTGCGTTAAAAAGTTATTTTAGTTTTAGATTAGATTACAATGAAATACATGGGTTACAAATCAGTTGTCATTGTAGTCAACATGATGGCGTATTTTATTTTTAAAATCAAAATCATTCGCTTACATTTTTTTGATCTGTCAAAAAAAAGTTGCTCTTCTGTTATCTAATATAATAAATAAACTCATTTTTACATATCGATTCCAATTTTATTTATTCGTTTTTTATGTATTATAAACTTAAAAATAATAAAAAAAAATCAGCAATCTGACACGCAACGGCATCTAGTTTTGAAATTAAGTAAACTTTAAGCATGGCATGTATAAAAGACTTGAAGGCGTTCTGCTAATGCACAGCTGTAAAAATTTTGGACCAGAATTATTATTTTACATATTAGCACTGTTCAAAATATTTGATAAACATATGAAAATAATTAGGAGAAAAATATTTCTAAGGAATGTTTATTCTATTTTATCTATACAAATAAATAAAATTAAAGAGTCTGTATGTAATATTAAAATAACCGCTTTTTACTAAATGCCTAAGTATGTATACACGGTACAAATACCAAAACTAGCTGAGTCCCGCGGTGTTACCCGCGGTTATTATCGTATCGCAGGTGACGCCGCGCTGTGAAGCTAGTCTAAAAAAAGTAGCCTAAGTTACTCCTTATGTCATCAGCTACCTATCAGTGAAAGTCCCGTCAAAATCGGTCCAGCCGTTCCAGAGATTAGTCGGAACAAACAGACAGAAAAGTTTTCCGTAGTCGGGTTATAGCTTTTTTTGACCTTTTCTTGTAAGTAATATTATAGTTACTTCATGAGTGGTACACTTATTAGTTATTACAATGTTTATCAGTAGGTATACTCGTATGATCATATGTACATTATCGAGAATAAAAGTGTATATTTTAGAACATGACATCTGGATGATCTATAAATTAACTTGGCGGTGTAAATTAACTTTTGTTTCAGTAGATCAAAGGGCATACTTTTTTGGAATAAAGGTGAAGTGCGTGTGCGGAGTTCGCTATGCAGTTCGCCGGCGTCTGGCCGGGAATAGCGCCGCCGCGACGTGTACGCAAATAGCGCAGACGACGCCGACGACACGACGCATTTGGAACAATATTAATATGCGAAAGTCGCACACCTTCACTACCAAATGCTGGAGGCGCTGATTCACAGGGGAGTTATGCGTGCCCCTGTTGATTCAGAACTATTTACACTTAACACATACGTGTCACTGCATGCACATACCTTTTTATTTAATTGGTACTTAAGGTAGCTATTTGGTATAGGCAGTGGCGTAGCTATCTTGGGTGGTACCCGGTGCGGAAGTTGGTGGTGTCACCCCATCGAAAGTAAAAAGCAATAAATTTTATATGATAAAGGACATGGATAATTTATTATTTATATTATTAAAGAAATAACAAAACACAATAATAACTAAGACAGAAAAGGAATTGTTATATAATTAAAATTTCATCTTTCTAGCTTTGACAGCTGCAAACTCAACTCAGCAATAACTTCATCGAAATTTATATTTTGTATTGCCTAGTGTTCGATGGCTAATATACCAAGATTTCTAAGCCGCGATTGGGTCATTGTTGCCCGCAAATAGTTTTTTATTAATTTCAATTTACTGAAACTCCTCTCACATGAAGCTACGGACACGCAAACCGTCATGAACAACTTCAGTGTAATCATAAGAGAGACCTACAATCAGTAA
This sequence comes from Diaphora mendica, assembly GCA_949125395.1. Lineage (NCBI taxonomy): Eukaryota > Metazoa > Arthropoda > Insecta > Lepidoptera > Erebidae > Diaphora > Diaphora mendica. The sequence goes on from OX421311.1 coordinate 31,466,231, forward strand.
CCGTAACATTAGCGGTTTTTAAGTGTCTTCGCAGTCTTGGTATCACCAAAAGTAATTCGGTTTCTGAGACCTCATCCCAATCCCCCACGACAGCGTCAGGCTCTTTTGCGGGAATCCCCGAATTATACATAAGAGCTGAGCTAGTGCTAGTCGAGGAATCCCCGAAAAAGAAATGTTTGTGCTAGCGATTTATTTATTTTTGTTTGTACATTGTTCATAAAGTTGAGAGGCCGGGTGGGTGTCACCTTTTTTGGGGTGACACCCACCCGGTCTCACGGTGCGGCCCGCCCCCGCCGCCCTCCCTTTGCTACGCCACTGGGTATAGGCGATTGTATAAAAGCTAAGAACTGATCTTTACAAGTCTGATGTAGACAAAATAGTCCACAATAGCGCACAATAGCCATATGAGATATAAAAACTGATCCCACTATACCGGATTTACCAGCACGGTAAAACTGCCGGAAGAGCTAGTGGCTAATTTTTTTTATAAATCTGTTCACATTACGCCGGATGCGGCAAAAATACCGAGCGTTTTGTCACTGCGCAGCGCCGGTAGAATGCCCGGACCGGAGTACTGTGAACGAGTGTGCTGCAGTTTGCGCCGCGCCGCTATCCCCCGCTCGCCCCACCTGTGCTCCTCTCCCGTCATTTCTGCTTATGTCTATTGGAAGTCATCCCGATAAATCGTCAAAAGAGGTTGCTGTCATTTGAAACCAATTAAAGAACTTTGATTCATCACTTCTCAGTTCACCCATTAATGTCCCAAATATTCCAAGTGAAAATCTTTCCCGTAAAATAAGATGTACCCAATGTACAATTAAGATACCACCACAACACAATAATGTCATCGTCCATTGTGAGCAAAGGTCCGACTTTAACTGTGATGAGTACTTGACTGTCCGGTTTTCTTGTGGAATCTGGTGTAATGTGGCATTTACCGGTTTACGGCAAATTCCCCGGTCCGGCACAGTGGGAACCGGGCCTAAGAACAAATGATAAGAAGGCCAATGACAGGGAGGAGTACAGGAAGCTGACGGCCAACCTTCGAGATTGAAGAGGCACCTCAGAGAGATTCAGATTGTTTCATTTTAGGGTATAGAGATAGGTATTTACGTTCCTAGCTTTTTTGTTTCAATGAGATTTCAAAAGATTATGTTTGATTTATGCAGACATGACTAATATTCTTGTAACCGGCTAGCTAAACTCCTAATACCCCGAATATTCGTCCTCACGTTAGTTTAGTCTCAGTGTAGTTTCGAAACTGCCTAGTTATGCTGTCAATTTTCAGAGACTTAGTACTAAATTAAAAAAAGAAAATTATAGAGATTTCTATCACCTATCTATCACGTCTTTCTGGAGTATTGCTATTTGTGTATTCAAGTAACGTGATGTTTGGTCAAAAGACATCTACCCTCACTACCTAATGGTACTGGTGTTTCACTACTAATCGTGACAAACATACTAATGGTAATAAAATTATCCCTGATAAGTTTAATTTACAATATTATCGGTATTAATAGATCAGTCGAACTGAAACTGTTCTTCATTTTAAGATAAGGTTTTCTTGTGTCGCAGCTCTGGGTGTTTTTAATATATGAGCAATGATATGTATATGAGCCTGCCAAACTGACTCTACTCTACCTAATGGAGCATGTACAGAAACCAAGAGTAGTGGTATCATAGTCATTGCTAAAGCAGACAATGCAACAAGGCAACATGGTGACCCACACTACGGCGGCCTATTGTGACGCTGCTGTATGTACTATTGGGCCTCTGGTCTCGCACCCACCATCGAAACACAACAGCACGAATGGTGTCATAATTTAGGTTAGTCTTTTATGAGAGGATAGTACCGCCCCGGTCGAGCCGGCCCGTTCATGCTGAAATCAGCGTGGCTCTACTACCTTGACTCCTTGACCTACCTTTTTAAATAGGGAGCAACTAAAATATTTTCTATGTTGACCGTTAAGTAGTATGAAATTTTCAACAGATGATACAGCTGTGTTGTAAACATAATTTGGGGTATCGGCTTTACTATATTGTAAATATCTGTATTAATGTATATCTTTGTTATCACGAGCTGGAACAGGGCATGTGGTTATTTATAGAGGCGTTCGTTGATAACTTATCAAACTGTTGTACTTTATAAGTGTGTCGGTTTTGCGTTAAAAAACTAAGTTGCTATGTAATGTAATATTTAAATAATCACAAAATTAAACAAAAAGAAAACCGGCTTCAAAAAGTTGACCAAATTGAAATGGGTCTACACGGGAAGCACCAGCTTTCAAATAGAAAAAGAATCATCGAAATTGGTTGGCGTGATATTGAGTAAATTTGTCGCTCACTTAAATAATGCAAATTGAAGACATATGGTTTTACCATGGATGACATTTTTAGAACTGAACCAAATTGAAATGGAACCACACAGGAAGCACCAGCTTTCAAATATTCTAAGTATTTATCATATTTTTTAGAACTTTACTATGAGAAAACTAGATGTCGTTGTGTGTCCCATAATATTTTTATATAATTATAAGATTTAAATCACATAAAAATTTATATTTTAAATGTATTACTAGTATTTAGGTAGCATACCAACATTTGAAAATCGTAAACGAATAATTTCTATTTTAAAAATATGGTACTACACAGGGCGATGTGCTCGCACAGCGACAAAGCCCTTTAATAAAAAAAATATCGTACTACGCCATCTTGTTGACAACCATGACAACTCATTTTTGATCTATCTTTGTATTGCATTTTATTTATCTAAAAATTATAATCTATTGTTAAGTATATGAAAAAGAATCCTCGAAATGTATGTACGCGCATAACTTCTGATCGCCTGCACCAAATTGGATAATTCTTTTTTAACCGACTTAAAAAAAATCGACCGTATATTTATTTTTTATTTTTAATGTAGGTATGTTCGCGGATAACTTCGTCGTTTATGAACCGATTTTGATGATTCTTTTTTTAATGGAAAAGAGATATCCCAACGGTCGCGGTGGTACCATACCATAAGGACACTAATATCTGATGATGGCATCCAAGAGAAATCGAGTCGAACCTTGAAGTCGGTTTTTGTTAAAATTTTATTCTATAATATGTTCGTTATTATTAGGACATGGTTTGTATACAAGAAAATCAAAGATTAAAGGGGATATTTTTGAAAGAAAAGTATGGCGGTACGCATGATGGCGGTACGAAGTTCGTCAGGTCAGGATTAACTTATAATGGAAAGTTCTAAAATCTGGGAATTTAAAATGTTACTGCCGATGATATTACCAATTAATTAAATATGCAATCAATCCCTACAATGAGATACGCGAGGCGGTACAAAAGTCCTTTGTTTTTAGCAAGCATTACAAAATTCCTGCCATTGTCCTTTTTAGCAAGCAAATTTTGCTCGCGAAATTTCTTACTCTTTAAAAAAATATCCTTTATTTATTCCTATTAGTTAGTAGGTATGTAACTATGTAGAACGCACCAAGAACGTAATGTATGAACGTAGACACTGCAGTCAAGAGAGAGATTTCTTTTGATCAAAGAGAACGTCAATTAATGTTCAATGTGGCGCCAACATTAATGCGGTCCAAGGTCACAAAACTATCATAAATCAACAATATCATTGTAGTTGATATTGTTGATTTATGATATACTCATGATATATATAGATAGGTATACATTGCCGAATAAAATATTTTGTTTATGTATTGATATAAAGGCAAATATATATCGAAATAGAAAAAAAAGCAATTTATATGCAGTGTTGCCATTAACCACATCTTTTCTATTTTCCCAAATTAATGGCAGAACTTGTAATTAAGGAAATAATATGCTATGTTCTCTATTTTAAAATGTTTTAACAATAATAATACAATTGGTAGGTAGTAGAGCCACGCTGATTTCAGCACGAACGGGCCGGCTCGACCGGGGCGGTACTACCCTCGCACAGAAAATTAACGTAAAATGATAGCGTGCTTCGTTGGTGAGTGCGAGACCGGAGGCCCAATTAGTCTAGTCAACAAGTTCCATACTTGTTGACTAGACTAATTGGACTGTACTGGAAATAATAATTGTTTATTTTGTATCAGAATATTAATAACTTCAAACTAATTCGTAACTTAGATTCTCCTTACTAGACTATTATTTTTCCTACTCAGATATTATCTTCTTTTTTGAGTCAGTTGATTTATCTTGTATTAGTTCACAATAAAACATGTAATTTGTATAGTCACAGAGATTTTCGTCTCTTTCATCAAAATAGAATTCGTTTAAACTCCGTTCTGCATGCAGAATACTCTCTATGTTTCATCAAATCATCATTTATATGAAAAATTATAGTAAAATAAAAAAAAAACTAGTTTCTGATGTATACCTATGTATTCTCCCAACTACCTATCTGGTTGCCGAATTTGGACTTTCTAGGTCATCTGGAACTGGGTTATAATTTTGACCTTTAGGTGAGTCTGTGATAAAAATGATGATTTTTGGACGTTAATATCTAAATAGCCGTTTAAGTTGTGTTTATGAAATTTAGAGGACAGGTGTATCTCGCAAGTTTTAATATATGTGCCAAACTTGTCACTATATATATGAAATAGTTTTTGAGTTATGACGGTGTCAAAAGTAGCTCCAAATGCTTCGTGTAATATTACACACGGTGCTGCTCGCCAGTTCTATTAGCTTGAGAATAAAACATCCAATAGGGGGATTCAGGTGAGAATATGACCAATGTATAGTCTACTCGCAGACAGCGCACGGTTCTCTTGCCATCCGAACGTGGTTAACCCGCAGACAATGCGCCCCGGAGTTGACATAGTGAGTGTATGTCACCAGTAATACCAATAATTTCTAAGACCCGAAATATCTTATTAATTTTCAATTATAAAAAACAATTTGGGGAGTTTGAGGATAGCATCTGGTAACACTCGTCACGCGCTGTTTTGAAACGGTTACATGTATGGACGACAATGGACGTTACTTTGCTTTAGTCATTTGACGAAGGCAGACATGTACATACATATTTACCCAGATACATACCTAATGTATTTTTGTTCATAGAAGTTTTGCCTTGTTATGATGTCATCTCTTAAGATAAACGTAAATCATTCGCGGACATTTTCATTCTACTGATCTACTGCAATTGGAAATATACTGAAGAAATATGTCCGTTGAATACTAAAAAGGTTATGAAACTAGAGTTGCATAGCAATCGATGTTTCGGTATGGGCATGGTAGGTATCTACTAAGTAGTTGAGTCAACATTTCGCAGAAGCCACATAAGTGACTATGCGTGTATTTCCATTACAAATTGAACCAGGAAAATGTTATCATCAGGGACTGTCCTCTTTAGGCTCTTTATATAAAATAAATGACTTCTAAGCCTTAATTAATATACTAAACTATTTTTTGGTTATTAATAGAGGTTTTTATTAGTTCCGCTCAATTAATGGTATATTTTTGTTAAAATTCTAACAGCGTAATTTTAAAGTAAATTAATACAAAAATAACGATTACAAAATGAAGTAGTTAAGTTAATATTCATTGGGTCCTAAATATAAGTTTAAAATTACTGCCTATCTGATTTGACGATGTAATGGATTTTTTTTAAGAATGCACATGAATTTAACTCCTTATAATAACAAAAATGTTAACAAAAAAAATAACCGACTTCAAGAACTGGACCAAATTGAAATGAGACCACACGGGAAGCACCAGCTTTCGAATAAAAAAAAGAATTATCAAAATCGGTTTACCCAGTCGAAAGGTATAAATAACATAAAAAACCCTCCTTCTTTTTTGAAGTCGGTTAAAAACATTAACATTTTTAACGAGAGTAAGTTAAGAGTAAAATCCTCAAACAATATTAGTTAATAAGGCAGCTGGAATCGAAATGAAGGACTTGGCAGTTGGCATTCGTTACAAAAAAGGTTTGAAAGATACGCCGAAGTGTATTTCTCGGAATTTGACGTTTTCGTTTAAGCCAGGTGGGCTTATGTTATTTATAGTGAGGTTTTATGTTAAATTCGACGGAAATACATAGTTTTCATGTAAATCGATTTTAATGATTAACTTTTTGATAAGACGAATGGCGTAGTGGTTTAACCTCTCTGCTTTCTACTGCGCTAAGTGTTGTGGGTTCTAATCCCACATGGGACAACACTTTGTGTGATTCGTAAATTGTTGTTCTGAGTCTTCTTTGCTTCGATCAAAATCTTTGTATCTTTATGTATATATTATGTGTATATTATGTATATACATATATAAATTTGTATGTTAGTAAAGTTCCCTATGACACTGGAATATTCCTTGTGCGGGTTTTGGAAAAGAAAAAGAAAAAAAGAGATGAGTTGGCAGAGGCACCACCACTTTACATAACTTATACATGTAATTATGATATAAATATGACATGTGACTTGCCTTACTTCTAGATTGTTCAATTTTCTTAAATAATTTATTTTTACCAACAGATGTCGCTGTTTCTTCTAGCAAACCGCGTAGGACTTGATGGTGCAAAGTTGTAAACACTTATTATAAGTACTGCAGTTTGCGAGTGAGTCAGCGTGAAGGTGGAATTAATTAACGATAGTTGCCGGTGCATAGACGCAACGTCCTTGCAAGGCTGCAGCGCCTGATCACGTGCCGGGCGCATGCGAGCTCACCGTGTGCCGTCAAATCGCCCTCTCGCGTACGTAACCTGAATTAATACTGATTTGAATTTTTTCTTTTCATTTTGCGTATTCACCCAGTTTATTAGAGTAATCTGTACAATTCTATTTAGAATAAATATCTATATTTTTTCAATGATTTGTATTTTCTTTAGTCAATATGCCCATTATAGAAAGTAATAAAGATTTTAGTGGTGGTACAAACACTAGGTAGGTGAGAGGTATACCTACCAAGACAAATAAATATTCAAAATATAGTTTTTACTGTTTTTTATTTATCGATTGCAATTCTAACACGGCTATTAAACTTGTTTTACTGGTTTTAACAAGATATTAAATGAATAGGTGTATCTATTACGCCTTAAATATTATATTTGGTTTCTTTACCATTACGTCATTCCGATGAATGATAATTGCATAATTTTTTTTGATATCTACTGGCTTCGTACTGCGTGACTTCTGAAATTTTTGAAAGTAAATGATATCTATTTTTATTTAATTTTTATTTAAAAACTTCATGCACTACATTTGTACATCGGCGGACTTAATGCCCAGGGCATTCTCTTCCAGTCAACCTTCGGGTGGTGTAGATATTTTGTAAGGTAGTTGCACAGAGGTTACATACCTATAAGACGTATACAGTTCACAATATAATTAAACGTATACATACACATAGACCTAAATATAACATACCTATATAAATATAGATTATCATATACAAAAATACTATATTTGTTTATACACTATGAAACCCTGCAACGTGAGGTATGCTATGGATTTGATCGTTCTGCCAGTTCATTTAGAAGGAGTTCATGTACTTTCTTTTCGAACGTAAATCGGTTGGTGGACATCCTGATGTATCGTTGTTATAATTTCTTTTGGAATAAGTTCATGGCGTAAGTAAGGTCGTCGTCCGTTTATATTAGGTAGGGAGGTATACCTTCTTAAGCCTACAATTGTAAATAGACGTGGGCGCGTAGGCCGCATATCGAATCGGTGGTGGCGCCGGCAGCCGTATGACTAGTTGTTGGGACTGTATAAGACTCTGTTCAGAGAACGGATTGGGTTTGGCATTACACGTTGTCGTTGACCTGGTGGTCATGAATTATGCATTTGGTTGGTTAAAACAGAAAACTAAACGTATTCGATTATACAAATTAAGTGCTTCAACAGCCTGCACTCCTGTAGGCAAGTGTATGGTAAACCAATGATCTCAAAGTGACTTATTTGTACACGGGCGCTATCAATCAAGCATAAAATAATGAAGGTGGCAATACTGCAACTGTAAGGTACATGTAGAAGATAAAAACTGTTAAAAGTTGTTAGAGAAGGTAGAAGTAAAATGTACATTTACATCATACTATATAATAATAGGTATTTACCTATGAAATTGCCGTTTTGTATGCAATAAGTTAAAGTACTTATTTTTCAAACTTTTTTATTTCTATTATTCGAAGTCATCACCCATGCAATCGACGCATCTTTGCCAACGCATTGGCAGTTTATTGATGCCCTTCTTGTAAAAATCAGCTGGACGGGAGGCAACAAACTCTTCAAAGGCATTTTGTACTGCCTCTCGGGAATTGAAATTTTTACCCACTAAAAAGTTGTATAAATTTTGGAAAAAGTAATAGTCGGTAGGTGCAAGGTCTGGTGAGTATGGCGGATGAGGGAGAGCTTCCAACCCCAGCTCTTGCAGCTGCTTCACGACAACGTGCGACCCCATACTGCGCAACAGACAGTCTCCAAGCTGCAAGAGCTAGGGTTGGAAGCTCTCCCTAATCCGCCATACTCACCAGACCTTGCACCTACCGACTATTACTTTTTCCAAAATTTAGACAACGTTTTAGTGGGTAAAAATTTCAATTCCCGAGAGGCAGTACAAAATGCCTTTGAAAAGTTTGTTGCCTCCCGTCCAGCTGATTTTTACAAGAAGGTCATCAATAAACTGCCAATGCGTTGGCAAAGATGCGTCGATTGCATGGGTGATGACTTCGAATAATAGAAATAAAAAAGTTTGAAAAAATAAGTACTTTCACTTAGTGCATACAAAACGGCAATTTCATAGGTAAAGACCATCGAGATATAATGTATAGAGAAGACGCCACTCATTAGTGCGGTGTTCCATGCAATTGCGGCGCATGCGCCGCACTTCCTTCAGTCGCTTGCTAGCTACACTCTGATGAAGCGGTGGCTTAAGCGTGTGATTGTTTAAATTTAAAAACGTTCTAAAACTCGTGAATTATGCCATTTTGTGTCTTGAGATATTGCACTAATAATACAAGGAATACGGAGAAAAACAAAGGAATAACTTTTCACCAGTAATTAACTAGATATAATTGTTTTAAAATTAAATACGAACAAAATATTTTAAGACGCCATTGTTGCCTCATTCGACATAGAGTACTTAGAGTAAAACATACAGAAGTGATATTTAGGTAGAATTAACTGACGTTAAATGCACAACGTATTTAACGTATTTAATTGGATAAGGAAAAATAATATGTTGTTAAAAATAGCTTCGTAAATAACCCATAACATTTTTTTTGCAATAATTATATTTAAATTATCATTAAAGTATAATTTAAAAATTGAATATTCGGCTTTTATATTTTATACCTCGATGAATTCTACAAAAAAACTCAAACTGGTAAAGCTATTGAAGTACTATTTACTCAAAGTGAATTTACCTAATAAAGCTTCGTAGGTATAAAGCTATTTATCCGTTCTGCTTTCTTGTTTGGCGCTTACTCTATAAAAGCGAATCTTTGCAACAGTTCGTTGGCCAAAACGCGTAAGCGCCATGAAAATCACGGCGCTTATGACATTTCGCTCGCGAGGAAACTACAGCTCGAATGCGATAGAGCGCTGCTTGTTAATACTGTTGGATTAGACTACCAATTATTGTTTGGCTGCGCTGCAGCGCTTTTTAGTTTTAATTCAAATATAAACGGAACATATAATTGGTTTTGAGTGGCTCCTCTAGTACGTAGTACGTAATATCTCGATGGTAAAGACCTATTATTATAAACGCGAAGGTTTGTAAGTATGGATGGATGGATGGATGTTTGTTACTCTTTCACGCAAAAACTACTGAACGGATTTGGATGAAACTTTACAGTAATATAGCTTATACATCAGAATAACACATAGGCTACTATTTGCCGCAATAACCGACATACATGCGGCCGGAGCCGCGGGCAACAACTAGTATATACTAAAGTAATCAATCACACACAATTACAGTTTTATATTGACTGAGCTTAACATCTAACCTAATCAGTTGGATTATAAACGACTGTTAAGGAATTTCTATGCTAAGGATTTCAATTCAACGGAGGCTAATAGTTTATATTCTATTAAAACAAATTCCTTACCAATAGAATAATGCAATATGGCTGAATCTGTCTCAAAGAATTTTTGCATAAAGGCGTGGGCGCCACCCGTGTGACTCACGGCACTCCTTGTCTTGGCGCCTTAAGTCGCAAACCATTCGCACTGTGTGCAATACGCCTTTTGTTGATATTTAAAGCAATACAAAGTCTGAGAAAGCTTACGCATTAGTTTAGATCTCTAGGAAACTTTCAGCAATCAATATTTAAATAGCAAAAGTGCTGAAACTTTCCTAGAGAGAAAAATTAGGACTTTGAAGTCATTACTTCAAAGTCCTAACTTTTATAATTCACGATTCCCCGTTTGGCATTGTGATTACATTGATAAAGCGGTTTGTACCTCGTCAAAATATTTTCTAAATAGGTGTAGAATATCTTGAGTTTTGGAGGGTACACAATCCAGAACTTTAACGTTTCTTTATTATTAATTTATATAATAAATCTATATATATAAAAGAAAGTCGTGTTAGTTACACTATTTATAACTCAAGAACGGCTGAACCGATTTGGCTGCAAAATTGGTGGGGAGGTAGCTTAGAACCAGGAGACGGATATAGGATACTTTTTTTTCTCTTTATTTATTTTTAAGGGACTTTTACCCTTACCCCATAAGGCCTTAGCTTAAACAAGTATCAATTTAAATATTATATGCTAGACTGTACAATTTAATAGCTTTTTTGATGTCGGTATAGCCGTATAGGTATAGATAATTTTTAAATGTTTTTTTTTAATTTGTCCAGTGGCGTTAACCGCGGTTGTTGTTGTACCGTGGGTAACACCGCGGGGCTTAGCTAGTTAATAATAAAGAAACAATAATCAATACTTATATCCCGCTTTAAAAGTAAAAAAAACATGTTTTTAGTTATTTCTAATTTAGTTCCTATTTGCACAACTTCTTTCACCCTTCTTTTAGAAGACTCAGGAAGTTAAACTGATTGACTTGTAAATTCTACGACTAGAGTAGTCTCTCGTACCTTATACTGGTAGGTACTAGTACTACTCATGCATTTAAGTTTAATGATATGAAGATCACTTTCACTTCAAGGCATTTTCCGGAACGTAAACACATATAATGCGCGATTTTCCCTACGTATGATAATTTATTGCATTATTATAAAAAATTTAGAATCTGGTCCGGTTTTAACTAGATACTTACTGCACTTTATCAGAACTAGGTTCAGGTTTACTTTTAAAGTGCAAAGTTTTGTAGGCGGAAGCCGCTATCAACTCGTTTCCTGCTTTCACATTAGTATACCAGCTTCGCAAGCGCGGTGGTACTTTGCGCTACAAATGCGGCAACTAACATAATCGTTGATTTATCAGTAGGTACTTTAATGAAATACTTTAATTTCCGTTTGCCGACGAACCGATAACCATTGGGGTAAACGGGTCCTTGACTGGAGACCACGTCTCGGCAAACGTAGTGTAGGACATCCACAGGCCAGGTGGACTGATGATTTACGCAAGACGGCTGGCAGGAGCTGCATGCGAGAAGCCGAGGATCGAACCAAGTGACGTGCAATTAGACAGGCCTATCTCTAGCAGTCAACTACGGTAGGCTGAAAATGATGAAGAATTTCGTACACAAAACTTATTTAAAACTTCCACATAAAGGTTATTAGGAATGAATATAGAAAACTTTAGAATTTTTTCCATTTGCAGCACTGCAGCAGTCATCGTGGCGGGCGTTCGCTCCCGGGAAATCCGAGATACCTAAGCGCTACCTACGAGTAAATCTAAACCCAACAACGTAATTCTAAGTTAATCTAAAACGCTGCCAAGTACTTACATTTGTGAGTATTCGATTTTTACTCGACTACGGTAAATCCCAAAGGGAGGGTAATATTTTTGACGGTCTATGTATGTTCGTATGTTCACCATATCGCCAAATCTACCGAACATTTTTCCTGAACGAATTATTGTGCTATATTTTTATAAAAAGCTTTTAGGTACGTGTCTGGTTATAGTTTTTTAAACGGTTACTTGTTTTCCTTATTCTTTAGGAGCATAAACCAGAAATTATCGAAAAAAAAATTACCGCGCAATGAACCCAACAAAATTGAGGTTCTTCTTAAATTAACTTCCCAACAATATCGAATATAATTCTAATTTGATAGCAATTGCGGCAATAAAATAGAACAAAAGAAACCTATTTAGGACAAAGCAATTGACCTCATATCGCCTTGACCTGGATGAGACCATGAGCGGTGTCGTGTGATTTACGTCACAATATACACTGACGGACTCATAAACTGCATCAAAGTAAAAAACGACTTTGAAATAAATATTTTAACCAAGTATGCAAACTTTCTACACAGATTTAAATTGAAACGTCTAGATTGGTTAGTTAACTTTAAAACAGCGTAGGGTCATATCCTTAAGTTTAAGTTTGTGTACTGGAAAGGACCTTAAAACTTTTTTGAAGAAAAACAGAAATTTAAAGAAAATTGGTTTAATAAAAAAAATGGTTTTAACAATAGACACAAGCTTTATGCAAGGGTTTTATAATGTTTTAATAAGGTGTATTACCTCCACGTGCCCTTATTATGGATTCTAATCGGTTCCGCATAGATTTGATTAGGGTTATTAAAACATCTTGCGGAATATTGTCCCATTCTTCTGAAAGTGCTGTTCTTAGTTGTGCCACTATCGTAGGCACAGGATTTCTCGCATATACAGCTTTTTTTAAATTGTCCCAAAGATGCTCAATGGGATTAAGATACGGGCTGCGTGCTGGCCAATTCATTGTACGTATCCCAACCTCTTCGCAATATTGTCGAACTTGTGCAGCAGCGTGCGGCCGGGCATTATCCTGCATTAAAGTAAAATTCGCCTATAAATCCCATGTAAGGCACCACGTGAACTTCTAAGTACTCTGTTATGCAGCGATGTGCAGTCAAACCCCCTCTACTACCGTTTTGACGGACCATGTCTATGAACACAAGTTCTGTTCGCCCGTTCATCGATATGCCACCCCAGACCATGCACGAACCGCCTCCAAAAGGAACACGCTCCTCAATGCAACTTTGAGCATATCGCTCCCCACGTCGACGATAGACTCTTCTGTGACCATCTGCACCATATAAACTAAACTAAACCTACACTCGTCTGTGAACAATACGGAGGCCCATTGCTCATCTGTCCAATTTAGGTGATCACGTGCAAATCTTAAGCGAGCTACAGAGCTACTGTGAGCTACAGACAACTTTGGACCATTTGCTGGTCTAAAAGGGGTGATATCCGCTTCCTTTAACCTTCTTCTTATTGTTCGTGCACTAAAGTTTACTCCACGCACTTCATTAAGCTCTGTTTTGATGTTAACTGACGTGAGGAAACGATTTCGCAGGGAAGTTGTAACAATAAATCGGTCATCACGACCGGTGGTTGCTCGAGTTCTGCATGTACCACGTCTCTTTTTGTAAGAACCTGTCTCCAGAAACCTTCTGTATATTCTAGAAACCGTAGACTGGTTTAAATTTATATTTCTACCAATCGTTCGTTGATCCAAGCCCAGCCAAGCAGCTTGTTCGAACGGAGTATTCATATTGTGATTCAGAAACTCTCCATGAGTTAAAAAGCTAACCCAACAATTCTGCTGGTAACAATAATTCAATTGTCAAAAGAATAAAAAAATAATAAGAATCAATTTTAAATAACACGCAAATCTGATACTACGAGTAAATTTTCTTTTCCCGGCTATATTCATTTGTTTTTTTTTTTTTTTTTTTTTTTTCCTCCCATTTGGCAGGGAACTTGGCTCGCACTTCTGTGCATTTGCCAGCGTCAAGTTTTATTTTTGGCATTTGAACTTTGAATGACACAAAGTAAAGTTAGGGAAACAATTTATCGCGAAAAGGCAATTTCACGGAATTTGGAACAAAGTTAACAGGATCAGGAATGTGTATATATTATAATACTTACATACTTAACATTAAATATTTTGATTAAATAGCAGGCACGTAAATATTAATATTTATATAAATATTTATACAGTTTAAAGGCGAATGTTATTATTATGAATAAAATTCGAAAGAACACTATATATGGAGGGGTTAGAAGAAAAAAGAAGAGACTTTATGGAAGTGGGGAAAGGAACACGGAGTGATATCAAGTCATTATAAAAGGAAGTACGGTCATGAATCGGACAGGAAAGGAATATGTGGTTCAGATCCCCAAAGTCATATCCACATTCACATTGAGGACTATCTATAATATGAAATCGTGCCAGATGTGCTGGACACGTGGTGTGACCTAACCTCATTCTTATTAGAATGGTTGTCGCAATCTTGCCAAGTTTGAGGACAGAGAACCAAGGTTTACGAGGAATTTTCGGTTGTATACTAAAGTAGTATTTCCCTTTTGAACGGACACTTTCTTCCCAAACTCTATCCCAGGAATCCCCAAGATAAAGTCTAGGGAGAGTAGCCAAGTCCTGAGTATAATTTTTAAACGGAACAGTATCACCACACACCACAGCCTCATTGGCAAGTCTGTCAGCTCTTTCATTACCATTTATTCCACAATGGCTCGGAATCCAGATAAAAAGTACAGAAAAGCCCTTCACAACACAGTCAAAAAGTTTACTCCTAATATGCGCTATAAGAGGGAATGGTGGTTTAGACTTAAAAGGATATCTCAAGAGCGCCTGAAGGGCACTCATGGAGTCGGTTAAAATTAAACTATTTTTAAGTTTTAAAAGTAAGACATATTCCAGAGCCTTCAGGATGCCAAGACATTCCCCAGTGAAAACTGTTGCTTCAGGTGGACACTTTACTTTCTGAACGATATTATACTGAGCATGATATATTCCTACGCCCACAAAATTATCAGATTCATGCTTGGATGCATCAGTGAAAATACGGTGCCACTCAGGCCAATTTTGTTCAACAATGAAATTAAAATGGGGGTTAGCATTATTTTTATCAATATCTAAAATGTATTTAATAGATGGCTCATGGATTAAGGATTCGAATTTATTATTAAACAAATCAAGTTTTGAAGATCGATGTGTCGGGGCATTAAATGATTTAAATCGAATATAACTTTTAACTAAACAAGGAAGAGATTTGTGATTCCAGTAATTTGACGACTCAATGAGATCAGCAAGTATCTGAAGTTTTTGAATTAAATGGCTATTAGAAAACTGTAAAACACGGAAAAACAATCGATCAGCTAAAAATTGACGTCTCAGTCTAAGAGGAGGTTCACTGCATTCGGTTTGTAATGCATTAATAGGACTAGATTTCATAGCACCTGTGATTATTCTTAAGGACTTTGATTGGATGGAATCCAATCTCCTAAGGGCACTCACGTTACAAGGCTCCAATAAGAAGATTCCATAGTCAAGAACACTTCGAACTAGAGCATTGTAAAGAAGTTTTAAGGAAAACGGATGCGCACCCCACCAAACACCTGATAGGCATCTCATCAAATTGAGAAGTTTTTGACATTTATTTACCACATAATCACAGTGCGGAACACCTGTAAGTTTAGAGTCCAAAATAATACCCAAAAACTTGACTTGTTTTTTAACTGGTATTTCGTTATGATCGAAATCTATAGCTATTGGGATGGGAATACGTTGTCGAGTAAATAAGAGTAATGAACTCTTACTCGCAGATACACTCAGGCCATTTTTGTCCATCCAGATTTTTAAATAATCAAGAGAGTTAGATAGCTGAGAACACAGAGAACTTGCTGAATTTCCAATAGCGTATAAAACTAAGTCATCTGCATATTGTAGGATATTTGATGTATTTTGAAGTGAAGAATCTAAATCAGACGTATACAAATTAAATAATATAGGGCTTAGAACTGAACCCTGCGGGAGACCTTTCCATACTAGTCTACTTTCATCCTGTGTTTGATCTAATTTTATTGTTCTACCTGAAAGGAGGTTAATTGTAAAGCAAACCAAAATTTCAGGGATGCGAAGTATATCTAGTTTTTGTTTAAGGACATTTAGAAGAACATTATCATATGCTGATTCTATATCTAAAAAAACTGCAATTACAGATTCGTTTTGTGAAAATGCAACTCTAATATCTGTTACCAAGGTAGCCACACTATCCAACGTACTCCTGCCTTTCCTAAATCCAAACTGAGATTCTGGTAAAATTCCACGGTGTTCAGCTATCCATTCAAGGCGATTTTTAACTAGGTTTTCAGCTACTTTTGCAATTACGGGTGACAAAGCTATTGGTCGATAAGATGAAGGTTCTGATGGTGTTTTCCCCGGTTTCAGAATGGGAATAACAGTTTGGGACTTCCATGTTGGAGGAATATTACCCGACATCATAATCTTGTTAATTAAGTTCAAATAATATTCAAGTGAGGTTTGATTTAAATTAGCCAGGAATGAATACGGAATGCCGTCATCACCTGGAGCAGAGTCTTTAACCGATGATAATACGCCCTGTAATTCTTGCATTGTAAAGGGAGAATTTAGTAGACTTTGGTTCTGAGAGATAGAAGAAGGAATGTTGTTATAAATAAGGTCATGTTCTGGAACAAATGGTGGAGCTAAACGATTAAGAAAAGAGTTCTTCAGAATAGGGGGAATGCCAGAAATATTAGAATTAGTAACACCATTTCTAAACCTTCTTATGTTTTGCCAGACAATAGAAGGATTTACATTGGGGGTAATGGAAAGGCAAAATTTTTTCCATCCTTCAAATTTCTTTTCTTTGAATAATTTACGAGCTTTCGCTATAGCATCAGTTACAATTTCAAAATTATATACGGACATATTATTTTTATATTTTTTTTCAGCTTCCTTTCTAGCTTTTACCATTCGCGAGCATTCAGTGTCCCACCATGGAGGGGAAGGAACTCTACCATTGGTTGAAGTTTTTACAGGGAAGGTTTCATCTGCAGCTTGTATAAGTACGTTTGTGAAAATATTATTACAATCGATAAGTTCGTGTGATAAATTATTTTGTAAATTAGAAAGTTTAAACTCTACAAGAGTTTTAAACTTATCCCATAACCCATCTTTATTAAGTTTATACTTCATACGAGGTTGCCTTGAAGAATTAGGAGAACTGCTATGATGAGTGGGCGTTATAAAAATTGGGAAGTGGTCACTTCCATAAGAAGATGGTAAAGTGCACCACGCAAGAGATGAAGCGAAATTAGGGGTACATATGGAAAGGTCTATTGCACTAACATTTTCATTTGGCCCTGTACGACGAGTTGGGGACCCGGAGTTTAACACACAAAGGTTATGTTGGTCAAATATATCTAATAATATGTCACCACTATATGATGAAAGAGTACAACCCCAAGAAATATGGTGAGAGTTGAAATCACCTAAAATTATGAAAGGACGAGGAAGTAGAGAAACGAGATTGTTGAACTGTTGAAGAGTTGAAGAAGAGGGGGAAGGAATGTATATTGAAACAATACAAGTATTATTTATTTGTGCAGCTACTACGGAAAAATTATTAAATGTTGGAAGAGAAAGGGGACAGTAAGAGACAGTGTTTCTAATGAGTAGAGCAGTCCCACCATACCCATCAGACCTGTCATCTCTTAGACAAGAAAAACCACTGATTTTGAAGATGGAACCTGGTTTTAACCAGGTTTCTGAGATTGCAAACAAAGAAGCTTTATATTTATTTATCAAGTAAATAATTTCGTTTTTTTTAGAAACTGCACTTCTACAGTTCCATTGTATTATGTTCTGAGTTTGCAGTAACATTATTAACAGGTTGAGGGTTTTTATACATATCGACTATAAGGGCAACGTTGGTCGGTATTTTTATATTAGATTGAGTTAGTGTTTGGATGAGAATTTGGATTATATCTGATGTTGACATCAATGTAGGATTTGCGGAATTGGTGTTAAAGGCACAGCCATTTTGTGACGTTGGTAACCTGTATTCGTTAACTAATTGTTGATGTTGTTCTCGGTCGTAGCCTTTACCTAATTTGGAGGGTGGGCGACGATTGATATACACTGTTTTTTTATGTGAAGTGTGTGAAGGAGAATTTTGTGTATAAGAAGACTGCGAATTTCGGTAAGCGTAAGTAGTAACCGGAGTACTAGCTACATTGGCATAAGAATTATAAATAGGTGCAATCATTTTAGAAACTTCGCCATATGAAATACATTTTTCTGCCATAACACTCTTAATTTCTTTTTGGCGCAAAAATTCAGGACACAATTTAGAGGTCGCAAAGTGTTTAGCAGAGCAGTAGCAGCAAGATATATTGTCCTCCTCAACATCACAAGTATCACCAGTATGTTCCTGACCACACTTGTAACATTTAGGTTTGGATCGACACTGAATTTTTGTATGTCCAAAGCGACAACAATTATAACATTGGATAGTGGGGTACACATACAGCTCTACAGGTAATGAGTTGTAGCACATGAATATACGTGGAGGAAGAACTTGACCATCCAGCGTAATCACTATACTCTGCGTTGGTTTCCAAACAGGAGACCCTTCTACGATAGTCTTATAGTTTATTCTCCTAACTTTAATAATTTTGCCACAGTTATCGGGTACTGAAGCATTTTCGATGATTTCTTCGGGTGACCATTCCGATGGAACACCACGAACAAGTCCCATTCGTGTTAATTGAAATGTTGGTATGAATGCTTTTAAATTATTTTTTGATAACTCACTATTTAAAACAAATGAATTCGCATCATGAAAATTTGAGAACACTAAAGTAATTCTATTTCTGCCAATTTTCTTAACGGAGCCTTCCACAATGTTGTGAATGGCATTGGTCTTGAGAAACCTGCCAAATGTGACCGGGTGTAACGTGATATTATCATTGGGCGACTTAACTTCTTTTTGGACGTGTATAACAAACGGGCCTATGTCATTGTCCTCATACTTGGTTCTAGCAACTCCAGATACTGAACTTTGGGGTGCCGAACCACTACTCGGTGTGACTTTATCATTAATATGTACAATCGAGCTAACAGTAGGAGTAGAATCACTATTTTCACTATTATCTGCACTAGCACAACAGCAACCCTTGCTTCCATCAACAGCCTGACTGTGCTTCCTTTTCTTTTTATTGCATACTTTGCATAATTTGTGTAGTCTGGTTCTTTTGTGACCACGTTGTGCACTGGGACCATCCGTTTCCATCCCAGATTCATTAGATACAACTGTTACAAAATTAGCAGCCGGGGGTACAAAGACCCCCGGGTCCGCCAAGTCAGGCGGCTCGTTCATAAGATAATATTAAAAAACTTACCGAATCTGGCAAACTATACACTAAAACTTATATATATACACTAAATATGAATATTATTTACAATATAATACAAAACTGATCCGTTATTATAGAAAAATTAAAATTAAAAATTTTATCCAGAAAAAATGCACCGGTACGCTTGAAGTTTCCCGCGCTTTTTCCTTCATTTGTTTTACTGCAGTTCTATTTTTAAATATTGCTTATTTGTAAGATTAAGGGCCAGTCTCTCCATATTTATATAATTTAATCTAAAATGTTTGCATACTTATTAAAAAAATCATTTCAAAGTAATCCTGAAGTTTGATGCAGTTTATGAGTCCGTCAGTGTACATAGAATGCTATAGTTATATTTATATATTATAGCCTAGAAAATATATTATAGCCTATCCATTGTTTCTTTTTATTTTTCTGACCTGTATTTATTTACATAAATAATCTGTGCAGGTCACTATTAGAATACCTTTTTGGATTGTTAGAGGCTTTTCTTCCGATATGTAATGCTTATTAAAAACTTTTATTTAACTTGCAATGTATGTATGTAACTATGTTTGTTCGAGTGGAATCTTGCAACTCAATTTTGAAGCAGATATCTTCAACCGATTGTGCTGAAATTTTGCAGGCATATGTAGGTATATAGCGTGACAATAATTTGATGACATGGAGCTGATCTGATGCTGGAGCCGGAAAGTGATCATAGGAACTCTGTAATAGAACGACTCAACCCCATCGAGTTTGGAATCGACTTTTTAACGCATTTTAATAAAAGCTTGTTTTTAAAATAGTTTTTAAAAATTTATTATTAGCCTTACACAGCAGATATTTTGTTTGTCTCATAGCTCCTCGCTCATAGCATCTTCATTACGTAGCTTGATATCTTTTTACACATGCATGTTAAAATCAATTGTCAGTGAAAAGTGATTTTTTTAGACGACTACGCAAGAAGTTAAAAAGAAGGGTACTTAATAGTATTGGCATTCTATGTGTGTTTGTATGTTCTATGGAAAAGAGAAAACGATGTGCACATAAACAAAATTATTTATTAAAACAATAGATTATTCCAAAATTGAATTTGTAAAGGACTATAGGTGTGGTGAGTGGGGAGAAAAGCCTACTTACATTTTTATTTCTATTTTGTTCGCATATTACACTATAGCGTGTAGACGAACATTATTCAATAATATAACAGAAGGACGAAGTACAAGTTTCTCCAGGGGATAAAATGCAGTACTGACATCATCGAGCCTTTGTTCGTAATCTTTAAGAAAATTAAGCCTATACACTAATAATATTATAAACGCGAAAGTTTGTAAGTATGGATGGATGGATGTTTGTTACTCTTTCACGCAAAAACCGCTGAACGGATTTGGATGAAACTTTACAGTAATATGGCTTATACATCAGAATAACACATAGGCTACTATTTGTCGCGATAACCGACATATACGCGGGCGGAGCCGCGGGCAACAACTAATTAAGAAATAGTTGTGTTTTAAATCTTCGAATGAAACAAAGAAGTTCGCAATTTTTTAAATAACAAATTGCAGTGAGTTTGTTGGCCTGATTTATTTTCACAAAGCATAGCTATTTCGAAATCTAGAGCATTAAATCGTCATTTTAAATGTCATCGACGCGACGCACGGCTTAACGCGAAGTGAAGGAATGAAGGGGAGATCGTTTTTTGTTTTTTCGAAAGACGGTCCCCATTTCATCTCATCCTCATTTTTTATATTTTTATCATTAATTTCATCATGAGTAACGAGACTTGAAAACTTAAAGACTTTAAATTCTGGACATTGGCAGAAATAGCTGATCCGGCTGGTTATCATCTTATCAAAAGAAAAAGAAGGAATGAAGTGTTCACGCTCCACCTCAAAGGCGGTCCTAGGTAGATGGTACTTGAGTAAAGTACTCGGTGTGAGAACTTCCATTGCGCGATGCAAAAACTGTGTTCTTACGTAATTCTTTGTCTTCATTAGACGGGGTTAAAGTATATTTTTCGTTGTATATGAAATAGCCCCAACTACTTGTCATTACTTATTTTTAATTAATCTTATACTTTTGATAAAGCAATCTATTGTTGCTATGACATTGTGTGTTTATCTTCAGCCCTTATTTAAGAGGAAGATATCAAGCAATTGTTAACCGATTATTATCAAATAGAGATTCTAGAGTATTGACTGATGGAGTCGATAGTCTGGAAGATTAAGCTATCGGCGAAGACACAATAGAATTATGACATTCATTTCCGATCATTGATCAACGACCGATAATAAACTTACAACCGATAGTCAAAAGAAAGGATCGGTACCTCTCATGTTTTGTATCTTTAGGTATAGACTAGCTGACCCACGCAACCACGTTTGCGTCTCCTATTGCCCGTAGCGTGATAATTTTACCCCGTTTTTGAAACCTTCTTCATTTGTGCTCCACTCCTATTGGTCTAGCGTGATGATATATAGCCCATAGCCTTCCTCGATAAATGGGCTATCTAACACTGAAAGAATTTTTCAAATCGGACCAATAGTTCCTGAGAGTAGCACGTTTAAACAAACAAACAAACTCTTCAGCTTTATATATTAGGTCTTTACCTGTGAAATTGCCTTTCTTCAGTACTGGTCATTTTAAATAAATAAAAAATTGTAATGGCACTGTATTCTAAATTCAAATTTTTGTTTTAAAACCATGACATTCTATTTACAAACAAATTATATTGACAAATTTTCTATTTATTTTATTTTGTTAGCTGTGGGAGAGTGGGAATCAGGGATTCAGGCACTTCCATCACCCAACATAGGTACCTTGTTGGACAATACTATTTTTCGCTTTGCCACTTGCCTTCGTTTAGGAGCGCCTTGTGTTTCTCCGCATTTTTGTCACTGTGGAGAAGCTGTTGACAGTTTCGGACATCATGGCCTTTCTTGTAGCAGAAGCGCTGGCCGAATATCTCGACATGCCAATATTAACGACATTATCCGTCGTGCTCTTGTTACCGCCGGCGTTCCAGCTGTACGCGAACCAAATGGTCTGGTACGGGACGATGGCAAGAGACCAGATCGTATGTCGTTACTGCCATGGAAGATGGGTAAGCCTTTGGTGTGGGACGCAACTTGCGTTGACACCCTCGCGCCATCTCATCTTCCAAGTACAGCTGTTTATGCCGGCGCTGCTGCTGCTTCTGCGGAAAGCCTCAAACGGCGTAAGTACCAAAATTTAATAGGTAATTAAATTTTTGAACCGTTTGGGGTAGAGACGCTAGGTTCATGGGGTCCGAGTGCTCGCACTATGTTTAAACAACTAGCCGAGCGACTGATTGACGCTTCTCGCGACCAGAAGGCCGGCCTTTTTCTAGCACAGAGAATCAGCATTGCCATTCAACGTGGTAATGCTGCCAGTCTTTTGGGAACGCTACCAGTAGGCGAAGATGTGGAGTTTTTTGACGCTTGTATGTAAATATTGTAATTTTTTTTTTATAAATTATGGTTATGTACATAGGTTTCTATATTATGTAATAAATATTTACAAACTCAGTCTTTTGTTTTTTGATTAGCATTGTATTTTCAGTACATTTGAATATTTTTAGTCATAATGGATATTTTAAAAATTCGTGTAATTATGGAATATGAGTTCCGTCGTGGCACCAACGCGACACAAACGGCACGTAACATCAAAAACGTTTACGGAGAGAACTGTACAAACGAACGCACAACCCGTTATTGGTTTTTCCGGTTCCTGGAAATTTTGACTTGAAAAATGAAATTCGTGGTCGTCCGGAGACTTAGGTTAACAATAATGAATTAAAGGCGATTGTGGAAGCTGACGATACTCAATCTACAGCTGAGCTAGCAGCAGCTTTTAATGTAAGCATTAAAAGAATATTGATCCATTTGCGACAAATTGGCAAGGTAAAAAATAATAATATTATAATATAATAATAATATAATAATAATAATAATATATAATTTTGAGGAATAAGAATTTTGAAACGAATTATTACGTGCGACGAAAAATGGATTCTGTTCGACAATCGAAAGCGCTCAGTAAGTTGGTTAGACCCTGGTTCAGCACCAAAGCAATGCCCTAAACCAAAAATGACCCCTAAAAAGGTGATGGTCACTGTTTGGTGGCCTAGTGCGGGTGTGATTCACCACAGCTTTTTACAAAACGGCATGAGCATTTATGCAGATGTGTACTGTGAAGAACTGGAGAGAATGATGAAGAAGCTTGCACATCTGCAACCAGCTTTGGTCAATCGGTCGTCCCCACTGCTCCTTCATGACAACGCGCGACCCCATACTGCGCAACAGACAGTCTCCAAGCTGCAAGAGCTGGGGTTGGAAGCTCTCCCTCATCCGCCATACTCACCAGACCTTGCACCTACCGACTATTACTTTTTCCAAAATTTGGACAACTTTTTAGTGGGTAAAAAATTCAATTCCCGAGAGGCAGTACAAAATGCCTTTGAAGAGTTTGTTGCCTCCCGTCCAGCTGATTTTTACAAGCAGGGCATCAATAAACTGCCAATGCGTTGGCAAAGATGCTTCGATTGCATGGATGATTACTTCGAATAACAGAAATAAAAAAGTTTGAAAAAATAAGTACTTTCACTTATTGCATACAAAACGGCATTTTCATAGGTAAAGACCTAATATTAGTATAGATTTAACAGGTAAGTGTTTCAAAGAAGTTTAAGCAGTTGTAACTGAAAAATAGTTTTCGTATAAGGCATAAGGGTTTATCTTTGTACTTGAATAACATAGAGCTAGACGGTAGGGAGTAGTTATACTCAGGCGGTCCTCTCTGTTAAAGTATAAGCCCAAATGAGCCTACGCGTCACACTGTTGTTATCACACAAAATATGTGTGTGTGAAATTCGGAATGTTTTGTTTTAATCGTTATGTTTGAGTACGTAGTGACAGGCGATTATTCTTTTATGTGGGTCGCAAGTGTGTAGGTATGTGTGAACATTTCACCCCGCAAATAATGACAGACTGTTTTGTATCAGAAAAGACGCTATAGCTACTCCCCTCCATAGCTCCATGCTTAATACTCAGATCAAGTAAAAAAAGGTAGATAACGCACGGCCTTGTTCTTGTTGAAGCAAAAAAGTAGCGTAGTTCCAAGTAA
This sequence comes from Diaphora mendica, assembly GCA_949125395.1. NCBI lineage: Eukaryota > Metazoa > Arthropoda > Insecta > Lepidoptera > Erebidae > Diaphora > Diaphora mendica. Next base: position 31,490,643 of record OX421311.1, read on the forward strand.
ACACACGCGTTAACGCACTAACTATGCTATAAACTACGCTACTATCTGTCAATATGATACAAGTATCGACAACTTGTACGATACTGACGAAAAGTAGCGTACTTTCTTAGCTTGTGTCATGTGTGTGCGTTAACGCGTGTGTTTACTTGGAACTACACTACTCTTTTTGCTTTAACAACAACAAGGCCGTGCGTAATCTACCTTTTTTATTTGATCTTAGGTTTAATAGTGCTAATAAATAACAAGACGACGAATCAAGTGTAACAATTAAATCACATTATAAAGAACACGCACGCTATCAACAAAAGCATTTAGCGTGAAGTGTTTGTTTTTACGATAAAACATAACATGTTTAATAAACACTCTATGGGTGGAAAATTTAATGAACAGTTATCATCATAAGTAATAGTGAATCGTGTTAACCCTTATCAGCACTCTAGTAGACTTGGTTAAAACGCACGAATTTTATGTCAGACTAGCTGAGGCTAGTCAAAAAAGTAGCCTGACTTACTTATTATATCATCTATTTGCCAGTGAAAGTCCCATCGGAATCCGTCCAGCCTTTCCGAAGACTAACTGGAACAAACAGACAGACAAAAAAAATAATAATTGATTTTTGATATAAAGAGGCTGTTAATTTGATATTACAAGCAGACACTTTAATTTTATCAAACACATAATAGTTTGTATAGTACAATAGACATATGCAAGATAATATAGAAAATGGGTGACTGTTACAGCGAATTTGGTCTGTGTATTCTATCTAGAACTTTGTTTTTGTAAAGAGGAGAAGTCTACTCTCCTCCAGGTGATCTATTTATCCACACTGTTCTTTGTCCTCTTTTGTGAAGCAATTGAAACACAGTAACTGGCTATTTCTCAAGTAACTCATTATTCAGTTGACTTCGGTGGCTGTTTTTTTTTTTCTAAATTTCAATATATTAGTAAGAAATTCAAATACTATATTTTATTTGGAAAAGATCTGTACTGGAGGCACTCTTATTGGATGAAAGGTTAGGGGGCGTCCATAAATTACGTGAGATGTTTAAGGGGGGGAGGGGGCCGAGTCAAATCTCATCTAATCTTACGTTGGAGAGAGGGGGGTCTCGGAAAATATCACGCAATTTTTTTTCTGATTGAAACAAAAAAAAAAACATTTTGGTCCATTTAATCCAGATTGTACATGCTTAAGATCTTAAGCGTAATCGTAATAAGATTAAGATCATTCACTAATTCGTTCAAAAGAAAATAACTTACTTCATACTTCGATGTTACAGCACCAGCTAAGCAAGCGCATATGTTCCGCAAAGTGCGACCCTCACGGATTGTCACAATAGTCTAGTCAACAAGTGCTTTTTTGGTCAACTTTTTTCAGCAGTCTCCGAAAATTATAATTGAGGTGTCATTCGATTCGAAATGGCATCTAGATGATTTTTGAAAAAAATGAAGTGGCGCTTGCAAATATTGCAAAAGTTATTAACAATTAACTAAAAACACAAAAAGGGGTTTAGTTTTTTGCGAATTTCTCAAAAACTAATTAAGATTTTTAAATAAAAAAAAGAAATCAAAAAGAGTACAGAATTTCCTACAAAAGAATGCCGACTCCCGGAATTGTAGGACCAATCTATACTTATAATAAAAATGTAACAGATCAAATTCTGTACATTGAAGATATTTTGAAAAATTTTTTTGCGGGCCACTCTGTTATCGATACTGAAGCCAAAACTGTATTTTTTTTCATTTTTGTCTGTCTGTCTGTCTGTCCGTCTGCCTGTCTGTCTGTCTGTATCTTGGCCGCGCATCACGCTGAAACTACGAGGTAGGACATAGGATACTTTTTATCCCGAAATTCAGCACGGTTTCCTGGAGAGAGGGGATGAAAGTCAAAATATGTACTTAGTTGTAATTCAATAACACTTAGTCAGATTTGATTCATTCTTTTTTGCTAGAAAGAAAAAAATTAAAAGATAACGGGAAAAGTATTTTTTTTGTCCGCAACTGTACACTGCCTGTGGGAAGCTGAGACAGATATGCAAATATGGTGGTACGAAGTTCGCCGGGTCAGCTAGTATTTAATATTACCAGAGGGTTGAAAATACGCCCGAAAATTAGTGCTACGGCTTGCGCAAGCCACGCCTCCTTCGTAACTTCAATGAATAAATATTATTTAAACTTATTAAATGTCAAAATAAAAAAATTGAAAAAATTTAGGCGTCTACAGGATAGATCAATGAACAATAAATCCGTGGTCCAAAAATTTTTATTGCCAATTTTCTATAAGTTATCCATTAATTAATTAACAATTTTTGCAAGCGTAACTTCATTATTTTCACCGAAATCAAAAATTTTATTATGTTTTCAAATTATTGACATGGTAGTTCTATATTATAAAAAAAAGAAACCGACTTCCAAAAAACATCCAACGAAAACTCCCTGCCAAAAACACTAAAAAGCGTAAAATAAACTGGCTCTTCATAAATAGCTCTGAGCCAATTCTTGTCTATATCTAATTCTTTATTCCTTTAAAAATAGTAGTATAATTATGTGTGCTAGGTACCAAAAATCTGTTCGAAGTCGGTGCCAAGCCAAAATGTAATAGTAGTTACCGCAATCGCCGCTGCCGGATGCTGCTGCTACCGTGTAAAAAAAAACAAGCCAAGCGGGAAGACACGCGCGGGCTGACGTCGTTGATGGTCGTCTCAAAATATAGCGAGTGGTACCTACTATTACATTTGGCTTGGCACCGACTTCTAACAGATTTTTGGTAGGTACCTAGCACACATAATTATACTACTATTTTTAAATGAATAAAGAATTAGATATAGGACAAGAATTGGCACATAGCAATTTATGAAGAGCCAGTTGGATGTTTTTTCGTGTTGGAAGTTTCGTTGGAAGTCGGTTTCTTTTTTTATCATATAGAACTACCATGTCAATAATTTTGTTGTTAAATAAGAGCTAGCAACTCCAGTCTGTGAGTTTGAAGCAAAACTGGCATCACTAGATGGACACAATGGTACTGACAATTCTCGATAAGTCTTAATACGTTGTATTAAAGAAGATGAAATGATTGACTGACTCTATAGTAATAAACCACTGAAGGAACTTGATTGAGTGCTAAGCCGAGTCCTTACTATCGGTGGCACTATTTGGCGTTGTTATAAAAGTTTCAGTTGCGATTGTGAAGTTATCAAAGGATCATCATTTGTATCGACTACTTCTGGTATGACTATTAAATCTTCTTCAAGGCATTTCAACTCTCTGAGCCTTTTTTCCGATTATGTTTGTCCAAAGATATTCTACTCGAATTACGAATACGAATTAATTCACTAACAGATTCCTTCATTCTTCCTTTCATAATAACGCTTCCTGTCTTTTTCTTGTGTATTGCGTAAAGTTCTGGATGACTCTTGATTCGGGCTTTCCGACGTCTTAGCCAATCTTTTCTTAGCCAAGTGACCTTGCTTAGAATCTGACATAATGACAATACTAGAACAAGATAAATATTTTATGATTTAGGGTCTTAAAAAGTTAGTAGAAGGTGGACACATTTAGTAGAAGGTGGACACATTGCCACGGAAAACACCGAATTCAATATCACTGAAATCAAAATAATAAGGTATTTTGTAAATAACGTAAAAAATAATTTAAAATGCTAATGTTTACATTTTATACTAAAATCTATTGCATGTAATATATACTGTTTTTATATTTTAAATATGATAGTTTAAAATATACAATATACATGAAAAAAAGGGTTCACCGAAATCAAATTTTTAATATATCAAGCCAGCGAAAACAGTTTCTTATGCTATAAAAAGGTGACCATAAGACGTACAGCCATGGCTTCTTCGTTGCTGTCGCAACACGACTGATGCTTCAGCTAACGGCAATAACTATCCTCACAGACAGTTTAGTTTAAGAAATATGAGCAGATCGGTGCGCGCCTCTGATATCAACTCAAAACGTCGGACGTGTATACAATCTGTTGTATCTTCTCTATTGTGGCATATCATTATTTAATAATAATATAAAATGAACAAATAACTATTTGGTCATTTGTGAACACATGCAAAGTAGCGTAATTTGTTAGAGGAAAAAAATTAAAAAATAATTTCCGCTGCAACGTAGGGTTCGGACGCGCCACCGAGGTCAATATTTTAGTAAGTTTTATTTTTTTTACTTACTTCTACTTAATTTATCTAAATAAGGACATAGGGCCCCCCTATTATTTTAAAATTTTCTATTACATGTAAAAAAATTTAAATAGTAAGTAATCAATTCAAAGAGATTTCGATCTGGACACGTTTTTTCAAGCGTTCGGAGAATGACCCAACTGCACTATATGGTCCAGTCTAGTTGTCCGGTCATGGTTTCCCTTAACGCTACATTTACTTGCCGCCATTCATATTAAGGACTTGCAGACCCGGCGAACTTAGTACCGCCATATTTACTATTATTTACATATCTGTCTCAGCTTCCCACAGGCAGTGTACAGTCGCGAACAAAAAAAGACTTTTCCCGTTATCTTTTTTTTTCTTTCTAGCAAAAAAAGCATTTCTTTAGATCTTCAGATGAATGCATTCGTAAAGAGAAATTATTCGCAATTTATGCACCTACTCGAACCGTTATGGTAACCGTGCATACTGATACAGCAAATGGTCAGCAGACTTGATAGTAAAGTGTTAACATATTTAAAGAACGTGTTTGGTCATATTTAATGTGTGCCATTTGATTTCAGTCTCATTTCTTGCATTGCAATGTTCTGGGGATGAAATAATGCAGAACTCTTCCACGCTAACTACTGATTTAATCTTACTTACGGCTTTGACTTTACCATCATAGGTGTGAAAAACGGAGCTTCGTTGGAGGGGTCCGAATTTATACATAGCTAAGCCTGACCAGCTATGTCAGCATATTTCAGATATGAGCATAATATTATCGATCACGTAGTATTTAGACATTCTTTATCTAGGACAGTCTTTGTTTAAGACGTTATTATATGCATTGTACCGATAGATTTTAGTATATATAATGTAGCTGTAAGTTGGTATAACAAGCCATACGATACTATGTAACATTAGAGTATTAAGGGCAGGGGCCGGAGCTCCTACCTAATAAATACTACTTTTTACACCGGTGCTCGCCAACGTTGTTATTCTTATTACCTACAAGTCCGCTATATGTGTTGCCTGACTATCATTACTGTAGAACTAATTTAGAAGGCACATGATAAGCGTCTTAGGAGGGCTTATCACCAACTTACAGAGTAAGATTTCACTTCTTCTGTATGCTGTGCTGTGAAAGGTTTGAATTAGGGTTCGTTGCGCTAGATTAACATACGGAGATTTCTGTTAGAGTTGTCGAGAGTTCTCATCATATTACCTTCAGAGTTCCCATCATCCCATCTCTATTTCATTTACTTCTTTTGGTAAAGTGATTGTTTTTGAAGACGCTTAACTCTGAAGGCATCTCTTTTATATATTAAGAGTAGCTTTTGGCCGTGGCTCCACCCGCGTGAATGTTGGTTATCGCGGTAAAGATTTAACCTACCGCTGCACCGATTTCAATGAAATTTGGCATGAAGACACCTTGATTCTTGAGGAAGGATATATGCTCTCGTTAACATAATAACCAACATAAACGCGGTCGGAACCGCCGGCAAAAGCCAGTTAATAATACTTTCTAGAATTAAACTCACTCACACTTATTCCACTATTTTAATTAACTTTAATCCCGACCGATTTCGCCCAATGGCATTATCAAAGGTTGATAATGCCATTGATACTTGTTTGATAATTTATTTATTCTTAGAAAGACTTACAGACGTATAACAATGATATATAATTATAATTAAATTAAAAAATGCCATAAGGTTATAATGGTGGTAGTAGCAATGGTATTTTAAAAATGATAGCAGAAAGAATGAACTCCGCCATACTCTGTCGCTTCACTGAACTCCATGTTAAGAGAGGAAATTGATTGTTTCTGTAGTTTTGTTGCTACTTAAAACCTATGAATTGTTGATTTTAATTTTGAACTGTGATTTTTGTTTTAATTTTATTGTTTTGGATTTTAATTTTTGATTTTGAATGTATTTTTAAATTTGTATTTAAATTGTGATTTTTGTTTTGGATTTTAATTTTAGATTTTTATTGGATTTTTTAAATTTGGATTTTAATTGTAATATAATTTTGATTTTATTTGGTTTTTGATTATAAATCTTTGATTTTGCTTTGAATTTTGATGGAATGTTTTTAATGTTAATTTTATTTTATATGTTTTAATTTAATTTCATTTTAATTTGTAATTGTGTGCATGCATCAAATATGGATCTAAATGGTCTGAAATAAATGGATATTATTATTATAATGAAACCAGTAACCTTTCATAATGCCATTGGGCGAAACAGGTCAGGATTAAAGTTAATTAAAATAGTGGAATAAATACAAACAACTTAAATTCTAGAATGTATTTGAACAAGTTCCATCAAGTGCCAACAATCGAGAGTATGAATTACTAGTTTTTAATCGACTTCAAAAAAGCACGAGGTTCTATGTTCCACTGTATGTACTTTTTTTTAAATATTGGTATGAATTGGAGCGACATATTTGGAAACACGAATTTGTGTGTAGGTATATTCAATAATAATGAACTCGTATTAAAATAGAGTATAGTCTTGTACCTAAATAGGTAATTAAAAAACAAACTACATGACATTTTTGTGCCATGACTTCTGACCGTTAGTATTTAATGTATGTGGTTATTACAAAATGTCATTAAAATGGCAGAACCTTTTGTTTACTGCGACTATCAGCACACCGTGTCACACTGGGTCACTCGATAACTGCACTATCGAATGAGCGCATAAGTTCCATTAGCTATATGTCATAAGCATCGTTGGAAATAATGTTAAAGTCCGTTGTGGTCATGATGTATGGCATTTAGTCATTTGCATTGTTTTGAAATAGACACAATAGTTACCTATTTGTGTTTGGCCTTACCAATGACACAATATACTAAATAGACCGACCCTCCCCTGGCCCAAACTGTACACCGATAAAAGCTAGAAAAATTCACCTAAATCTAGATGGCGCGCAAAAATAAGGTACTAGAAATAGTTTAACAAACTCTATCACTATGTTATTGATATGCTTCAATTATAGTAATTATTTTATTATTTTTCGAATATAAATCTTACTTTCTAATGCTTGTTTAAAAAAAATTTTTTTCAATTGCGTAACTATAAGTTATCACCTATTTTTAAGAGATGTCGTTGCAATCGATTTAAATAAATATGAATATAATGACCTATTTACTACGCTAGATGTCACATTTATAAGTTATTGATATGACATATAGAATATTATATGCTGGATGTGCGATGATAGCGCCACCAAGTGGCTACAATTACGTCGGACTTTGATTTGTCAAATGGTTAGTTGTCTTACGAGGAGTAAGTAAACAAACAAATTATTTCAACGAAACATCGTAAAGGGGCGTCCATTAATTACGTGAGGCATTTTTGAGAATTTTTCGACCTCCCCTCCCGCCTTGTTGAGATATCGTAAGATTTTCCTCAACTCCCTCCCCCGTCCCCAAATCTCACGCGAGACTCTTCAAATTTATGTTTTGGCTGTAAACGTGTTGGATTATTGAACTTGTTTTATTACTTCTATTGAAGACTAGCAAAGCAAAATCGAATGCTACTTCGCTGCTCTGCGGAGTTCGGACGAATACGACACACACTATTGTGTCAGATTTGGATATATTTTATTCGGAAATATTTTTTCACGCAATTTTACACAATAATTACGTGATATTTGCCAAGACCACCCTAAGTGAGATTTGAAAAGATTTAGCTCAACCCCTTCCCCCCTAAAACACCTTACGTAATTAATGGAAGCCCCCTAATTTAATTATATTCTATTCGATCATGTAAATCTATGGTGTAGATAATAATGTTGAGCGATTTTATTTCCCCTCTGATATGGCATAATCATTATATGTAATTTTAATATAAAATAAATGATTGAACTGCAAAGTATAATCTTTATTTTGGAACGAAGTTCCTTATCGCGCGTTGCGAAAGGGGGCTAGACGGAAAAAAATGTAACGACACTTTTCGTGCCAAAAGTTGTAACGAGACTTTTCTTGCCAAAAGTTGTAACCACACTTTTAACATTGAATTGACGTCATAGTGCTGGATAGTCAACGTTATTTATAACAAACTGATTGCCAACGTCCACACCTTGTTGAATACACCGGTTCTCGTCCGATCATCGAAGTTAAGCAACATCGGGCGTGGTTAGTACTTGGATAGGTGACCGCCTGGGAATACCACGTGATGTTGGGTTTTTGCATTTATTTACAGAAAATATGTTGTTTTATAGTATATTTTGTAAAGCTTGATTAAAATAATTAGAGTATTGTATGCGCATTTTTATTAGTAGTAGCATATCAAATATAATATATATATAAACTTCGTTCCATCCGGGTGTTCCTTGACACCTCTCAAGTTTTTATTATACAAATTTTAATTTGTACAACAGGTAATATTAAAATCACATTAAATCAGTCAGGAGATTAACAAATAAATATTATTTCATATGCATACACTTTAAACAGTTTTCTAACATTTTTTTTATCCTATTATTTAAATTACGGCAAAAAACAAAGCTGATGACATCATTTTAAAATCTAAAGAGTTCAGAAGAGGTTTCTAGAGAATTGACATTGATGCAGCTACGAAAATAAAGGTTATGAATTGGACAGAAGACGAAAATAAATTCAGCTTGTCATTATTTTACAAATCTAAAGTGTATTTTTTTCTAAGGCGGCAAGGTGTAGCACTTGCCGCTCTAACCACAATCTGAAACTCCGAAAGTGGCTAGCAAAATCCGATTGTTTTGCCCTGATCTATTTAAAAAAAGAATAACAGAAATTCGAAATGCATTAATTAAAGATAAAGCTTGTGTGATCACTTTCGATGAAATCGCAATAATGTGTAACTTACAATATTCCATCAGCAGTAAAAGCAGAAATGTTACAACTCTTTTAAAAGCTACTATAAATAAACTATTTGATATTAAGTGGGCTTCTGCTAAAAGCTGTATTTTGCGGTCGGGCTACGTAAAACCAAAATACATGCAAGAAATCAGGGATATCTAGTAACTTTCCCTTTTTCTTTTGTAACTTTTTGTAAAATTATTTGCGTTTTTTGATGTGCCACATTTAATTAAAAGTATTCAAAATCATTTTTTAAACAATAACTATCTTAACGGCAATGAGCAAATTTCGTTTCAAGATGTTACCAAACCATACGAAATAGACAAAACTTAAAACTTGAGTCGATCACTTACAAAATTGACAGATCGGCACATTGAACAATAACAAAAAAAAATGGGATGCCATAGAAACACGCATTGTTTAAAAAAGTAACACATGCATTAAATGCGATAAAGAAAGGCAAAAAATATTTGAAAAATTACACAATTAACAAAAACATAAACCGACTTCAATGTTCGACTTGATTTCTCTTGGATGTCATTATCAGATCTTAATGTCCTTATGTCATGGTACCACCGCTGGGACATCTCCTTTCCATTAAAAAAAGAATTATCAAAATCGGTTCATAAACGACGAAGTTATCCGCGAACACACATTAAAAAAAAAACATATATACGGTCGAATTGCGAAACCTCCTCCTTTTTTTGAAGTCGGTTAAAAATTAAATCAGGATGTAATAGAAAATTTGTTTGCGCAATTTCGGCAAAAGGGTGGCTGAAACAAAAACCCAACAGCAAAGTTGCTAAGGACCATATTTAGGAGTAATTTAGTTAATTCCTTAAAGAGTCCCCATAACAAAAAAACTGTGGGGATGAAGATGGTGATTTTATCCAGTTAGCCGTTGGAGAAAGCAAATAATTTTCTCCAAAACCATCATTATCACCAAAACACGCAATAAGCAAACACGTAAGCAATGAGAAACAATGCACTCATGAACGGTAACTTATTTATTTATTATTTACCGCTGCCCATGGATACCCGCAACACCAGAGGTGTCACAAGGCTTTTAAGGAGAAGTATGCTCTTTTCTTGAAGATTGATTGAAGGTCGTATTGGTCCGGGAATAACGCAGTCGACAGTTCATTCCACAGTTTTGTTGTGTAGGGCAGAAATTTTCTCGAAAAGCGCACAGTTGACACCTAAATGATGAGGATGAAACTGCAGTCGCGTTGGATGATGGCGAAAAAAGGGCGCAGAGATCAATTCAATCAATCCCCATTGTAAATACGATAGCAGATGCGTAACGAAGCCACGTCTCTACACAGCGCGTGCAGCGCCAGAGATTCCAGCCAAATTGAAACTTCTTGACAATTGACGATTCGATTCGATTGTATATTACTATTTCAATCATAGACGAATTGAATTTTGCGTAAAATAAGAAATAGGTACATTTTGTATACTCAGAACAATAAAATTACTTGAGGAACTTGATGAACTTGTAAGAGTTGGCTTGCAGATGTTTATATTTGTGCAAAAAAAAAAGCTGGCAGGTGGCTTAGAAACTTCAGTCAACACATGTAAACAACGAAGGCCTTGTAAATAGTAAGTAAATTATTAAAATATTCAAGGAGCTTTTACAAATGCGTGTGAACTTTTCAACACCTACCCACGAAAAAAAATATATTAACTTAATAAATATTAAGTTTTACTTAAGTATTTAAAAAGTGAAGATTATGAGCGTTTACATTATTTTTCTTTCAGTAATCGACATAGATATCATTATTGTGACATAATAAAATATACGTGTCGTTCCAAGATGAATATCTGAGGCCACTTTAAGGCGCCTCAATCGTGTTCAATTCAGTTCTCGTACTGTATTAATCCTATATAATGTATCTAGGCCTGTTCCTTAACAGTAGGTTGACGACAGTTTCACACACATAGTTCGATAGTTTGCTCGAAAGCTTTTGCCGAATTTAGGTAAACTGAGTGTTGCGACAAGATGGAACGCAGAATTCTCCGGTTAATAACACTTAACGGTACCCGGTGTAGACGGTGGCACTGACCGCCTAGAGTAGGGTGCGCCACAGGCACCCTTAGAGAGTGTTGTTGGTTTGAGCCACACGCGTTTATCACATAATGTCTACGGAGGCAGATTGCGCGTTGGCAGGAATATCCATGTGAGATTCGTTCCGCGTAACGCAGGTTCTTTCCGGTCACAGTTGCTTCGGAAATACCTGCACGCGGTTACTAGAAGTGAGTTGAATCCTGCCTGTCCAGTGTATTGAGCCGATTCCCTGTGCCATTACTTGAGCATCGCAGCGTTGGATATAGAATGCAGTTATGGGAGAATATCTCTCGCTGCCAACCATGTTATGCTCCATAGTGGATAGCAACAGAGTTTTATCTTCTGCGAAGATGACATTGCACAGAAAGAGGTGGAGGACAGGACCAAGGATGAAAATTTCTACTTGAACCTAATTTGCCGCCAGCCGCTGAAACGGACGCAGCAGTGCATTCTAGCAACTCATGCCACGTTCAGTGGTAATTAAGAAAATGTTTAGTTGAAATTACTAATTTAAATTGTAATATTTAACTGCTATTGAGATGTCTTATAAACAGATATTTACAAAGATGTATTTTAACAAGCATATACAATTTCTCAAACAGTACTATTAATACATTATTTCTTCTTGTTAAACTGCCAAGACTTATTTTCTCCATTTCTATTACAGTAATGTAGTTTTTTTATTCGTTTAATTTGCCACCCCCTAAAAGAAGCCGCCCCCTAAAAGAAGCCGCCCTAGGCTTCAGCCTACTGAGCTTTCATCACTGAATAATATAACATATATATAATTTATGGATTTTTTTTTCAACAAATTTTGATTATTATAACACAATTAAGTAGCTAGACCTACATACAGAGTTTTATGTGAAAATTTAAAAAGTTTCGTACAAAAATTAATAAAAAAATATATTCATGTACCGCTGTTTATTTGTAATTATAAACAGACATATAAAATTTATTTATTTGTGTGTATAGATGGCTCTTGGACGATTTAATAAAATATCACGTAAATTACTAATGTAATTATGTGGAAAACGACATCTAGTGGGACATTTTGCACTAATACAAAAACAAATAAATTTGACAGTTTACTCTCGGATTCGTATCGGAGTCGAAGCTCAGAAAATATCTTTGAAATTTACAATTTGATACACTTAGTGACATCTAGTGAACATTAAGCTTATTATACATCCGCGTACAACTCTAAGTTCATGCGGTGTAAGTCTATAGTTATATTTCGTCAGTGGCCTTACTCAGTGCCGATGTATTTAGGCACTAAGTAACTAAAACCTCTTTACAACTAACAGATGAATAATATTCATCTGTTAAGGTGCTCCCACACAGCAGTAATATAACGTTATAAAATATTGTGTAACACGATAACATTTGTTACAACATGTTACATGATGTTGTATAACATCAGTAACATTTTATAACTTTTGTTACAACTTGTTAAAAAATGTTATCCAACATTCTGTAACATTATATAACTGATGTGTGGGAGCACCTTTAGTTGTAAAGAGGTTTTTTAAGACGAATAGCTGTGTTACCCGCGGTTGTTGTTATTCCTTTACATCAACAACTGCGAGTAACACTGTAAGTAAGTTACTCCTTATATAATCAACTATCTATCAATGAAAGTCCCGTCAAAATCGGTCCAGCCGTTCTAGAGATTAGCCGAAACAAAAAGACAGACAAACACCTCAAAAATTGCTTTTTTAGTGTAAGTAAGTATATACGTTATATACTTTCGCATACATTTAGTGAAAAGTGTGAAAACTGATTATTTGAAATTATAAATTAAATTAAGACAAATGATTATTACAATGATGATGATGATTACAATGCGATTTTATTTATTTGTATAGTTTTTTAGGGTTCCGTACCCAAAGGGTAAAACGGGGCCCTATTACTTAGACTTCGCTGTCCGTCTGTCCGTCCGTGTGTCACCAGGCTGTATCTCATGAACCGTGATAGTAAGACAGTTTAAATTTTGAGAGATGATGTATGTAAGTATTTCTGTTGCCGCTATAACAACAAATACTAAAAAACAGAATAAAATAAATATTTAAGGGGCAAAAACGAGCAAAAAAATCACGTTTGTTGAATGGCAGCCCCATTCAGCAAACGTGATTTTTTTGCTCGTTTTTGCTCGATGTTGATAACGGCAACAGGTAGATGCTTGAAATGTATAAATAATGGTACGGAACCCTTCCTGTGCGAATCCGACTCGCACTTGGGCGATTTTTTTAAAGAAGTTCTGTATATAATTAAAAGTATAAGCAACAATAAACCGAAATCTAGCCGAAAACCAAGCTGAAACCTACACAATTAAAATTTGTCCATTGTCAATACGTCTTAAAATGATTTTCTCAACTTTTTATCTACCTGCTCATACTACAGAAAATACTAAAACAAATCAAGTATAAAACTCATATGCCCTTAAAACACATCACCTTCGTATGACATCAGCCATTGTATTTTAGTTTGAACAATGTGAAGTTTGTATGCGCGTGTATGGCTCAGTCAGTCACGCGCTGATTCACAGGCACGCACCTACTCAATGGATGTGCAAGTCCACTGGTTAAGGAATCGACCCAACATATTGCTGATCACGACTCTTTTGATTTCATTATCGTTACTTTCAATGCTTTGTCGGAATTTGAACTTGTGTTTTTTATAAACTCAATGACCAGCCCCCCTAGCCAAGTTTCAGAAAAAGTAATCTTAGACAAAGTATTAGCCAATGACAAACGACGAGAATTTAGGCGTTAACGATTGCAGAAAGAAGAACGCTTGCAACTTGGCTAGGGGGGCAGATAACCATCGTTCTCTGAAGTGGCGATCATATACATATTCTAAATAAATATAGGTACAATTGACCCAAAATATTACTAGTTACGGGTGTTACGGCTCTATTGATTTGATTATCAGTGTTTTGTCGAAATATTCTAAAATAAAAGTTAGGCTAAGTTACTTCTTAAACCATCAGCTATCTGCCAGTGAAAGTCTCGTCAACATCGGTCCAGCCGTTACAGAAATTAGCCGGAATAAAGAGACTGACAGACTGACAGCCAAACAATTTGATCATTTGTTTTAGGTACCGTATATACTTTCAAATGCATTCAGTGAAAAACTGGTAATCTGAAATCACAAACAGACACTACAACTTAATTTCTTTGTATATACTGCTCCTAGTTCTTGGCTCGAGGCGGATAACTGTGTCGCTCAATTTCTTACAGGCCACGGTAACTATAAGAGCATTAAACACTTATTTAAAATAGTCGATTCACCATTGTGTCAATGCTCAACACCTGATTCTAACTGACCTAGCTGTGAATAGTCGGCTCATCATGTCCTCTGGGAGTGAAGTCTTTGTTACAATGAACGTAACGTAATAGCTTACAAACTACATCTGGGGCGGTATTTTATAGGGATCTTGTGTCAACAGCGGTGAATTTCCGTGTGGTTAGGCGATTCTGCCATACATATTATAGTAATCAAATATAGCTCACTTAGGACCCATGATATGTTATCCGTGGTGCTTCCCCGTTTGAAAAAGGTGTCTGCCTATTTTAACGTCATTTTGTCTCCTGATTTGATAAGGAGGGAAGTGGACTTATTATATTTCCAACTCCTCCACTTTTTCTTCTGATTCATTTCGTTGCGGGTTCCAAGACAGTTAAATTTTTCCTGGGACTCCCGAGTGTCATAACTCGGTGTGCTCGTGGGTCACTGCTGTTGATCCTGGTGTACAGGAGTTACAGTGGTGGGCGTGTGTGTGGGCGGGATTGGTCCCATACAAAAAAAAAACTGCTCTATAGACAAATTTTAAAACATTACCATCAACATTATTGTTACCATGAACATCAAGCTTTTATTAAATTTCGTCAACTTTTGTTTAAAAGTTGTAAAAAATTAATTTGTCTCTATTCTCATTTTTATCCTTTATTTAAAATATGACATAATATGTTTGCTACTGTAAAACCTTGATTTTTTTGGTATCCAGGACACACTGCCAAGCAACGTAATTTAAGAAATCAACTTAAATAATAGGTCTTTTTAGGATAGATTAGATTAGATTTTAGGAATAGGACCTATGAAATTGCCATTTTGTATGCAATAAGTGAAAGTACTTATTTTATAAAACTTTTTTATTTCTGTTATTCGAAGTAATCACCCATGCAATCGACGCATCTTTGCCAACGCATTGGCAGTTTATTGATGCCCTTCTTGTAAAAATCAGCTGGACGGGAGGCAACAAAATCTTCAAAGGCATTTTGTACTGCCTCTCGGGAATTGAATTTTTTACCCACTAAAAAGTTGTCTAAATTTTGGAAAAAGTAATAGTCGGTAGGTGCAAGGTCTGGTAGGTATGGCGGATGAGGGAGAGCTTCCAACCTCAGCTCTTGCAGTTTGGAGACTGTCTGTTGTGCAGTATGAGGTCACGCGTTGTCGTGAAGGAGCAGTGGGGACGACCGATTGACCAAAGCTGGTTGCAGATGTGCAAGCTTCTCCATCATTCTCTCCAGTTCTTCACAGTACACATCTGCATTAATGCTCATGCCGTTTTGTAAAAAGCTGTGGTGAATCACACCCGCACTAGACCACCAAACAGTGACCATCACCTTTTTAGGGGTCATTTTTGGTTTAGGGCATTGCTTTGGTGCTGAACCAGGGTCTGACCAACTTGCTGAGCGCTTTCGATTGTCGAACAGAATCCATTTTTCGTCGCACGTAACAATTCGTTTCAAAATTCCTTCATTTCTTTGCCTGTTGAGCAGCGCAAGGCAGGTCTCGACGCGTATGTTGCGCTGGCGATCGTTAAGGTCGTGGGGCACCCATCTATCAAGCTTTTTTACCTTGCCAATTTGTCGCAAATGGATCAATATTGTTTTGATGGTTACATTAAAAGCTGCTGCTAGCTTAGCTGTAGATTGAGTTTCGTCAGCTTCCACAATCGCCTTTAATTCATTATTGTTAACCAAAGTCTCCGGACGACCACGAGCTTCATTTTTCAAGTCAAAATTTCCAGAAAGGAACCGGGAAAACCAATAACGGGTTGTGCGTTCGTTTGTACAGTTCTCTCCGTAAACGTTTTTGATGTTACGTGCCGTTTGTGTTGCGTTGGTGCCACGACGGAACTCATATTCCATAATTACACGAATTTTTAAAGTATCCATTATGACGAAAAATATTCAAATGTAATGAAAATACAACGCTAATCAAAAAACAAAAGACTGAGTTTGTAAATAGAATGTCATGGTTTTAAAACAAAATTAATGTGAATTTAGAATACAGAGCCATTACAAACTTTTTTTTATTAACCGACTTCCAAAAAGGAGGAGGTTCTATGTTCCACTGTATGTATTTTTTTTTTTTTTTTTGAAATGACCAGTACTGAAGAAAGGGAATTTCATAGGTAAAGACAAGGAAGTTGAACTAAAGCATGGAAGTAGCGATAAAATAAAAAGACATAATCAAATAGCGGTACTCCATCAACTTATTACGATTTCAACGCGCGAAAAAGAGATAGTTATATCCACTCAATATGCACTAAAATAATAGATTGTACACTGTTGCATATAGATACTT
This sequence comes from Diaphora mendica, assembly GCA_949125395.1. Lineage (NCBI taxonomy): Eukaryota > Metazoa > Arthropoda > Insecta > Lepidoptera > Erebidae > Diaphora > Diaphora mendica. Next base: position 31,507,315 of record OX421311.1, read on the forward strand.
TGTTATGCATTTAGAGATGTTGTGTGTAGAAAACTATGAATATTTATGGAATACTTTGCTACGAAGATATTTAAACACAAATTCACTTCACATTATGATATTCTACATTTTCGATACTTTTATAATGTAATTTTAAGACAACAGTTGGAAAAAAATCGGAATGTCTTCTTACTTGTGGAAGCTTATTAACTCCGTTTCATTTTCCTTGCGTGACGAATGCGATCTGCATTCCCACACTACACACGCCATATTTTAAGATGTCGGAAATATCATTTAGATACCTTTAAGCCTTGAAATTTGCTGTTCAATGTAAGAAAACACAGTACGAACTCGAGACTACCACATGGCTACTTCAAGACAATACACTCGACTAATAAAAAAACAACGTTCGTTCTATACTATAGATTACTTTCTTGAACGCATTTTAATTTGGTTGGGTAAAGATGACCAAATGTGACCAAGTGACAGCGGTAATGTGTACAGCAGCTCTTAGTACGAAAACGAAACTATTTTCTTTCCTATTCTAACTTATTGAATATTCGTATCTCGTTTACGGAGACAAATATAGGTTTATTATTATCGTTTTTTAGGCTACTTCCATGCTTTAGTTCAACTTCCTTGGGTAAAGACCTAATATAGATGACTAAACTTTAAGTCTAAAGGTTTTTTTTTTGCATAACGCAATGTTAACTCATGTTATCGGACAACGATGTTTGAATAAGTGTCTTACGTTATGTAAAAAGCTTTATCAGATTACATAAACAGTGATATATATACAACGATTTTGTAAAGAAGATTTCAATAAAAGCTTTGCTGTAATTGGTGGGTGTCTTGATACTTCAAAGTCTGTCAACGTACGCCGACTCTAGTAAAATATTCCCGAAACCTCTATTACTATATTAACCGAGGTCAGTGTTCAAAAATTGTTATCAAAACGTGTACTGATAAAAATTAGCGTAAAACAATTATAAAACTTGAAAGTATGACGGGGATGCCCCGAGTTGAACAGTCGGGAAATCCCTGATATGCATGTTACCTAATATTATTGGACAGCGCTGCACCTATAGACGATTTACGTTAGCGTAAAATATTATCAGATTATATTACCAACAACTGATAAGAGAACACCTATGTCGGGGATTCACCGAACGCTTACCATTGACAAAACTTACTGATACGGACTTAGTAGATTAGTAGCCAAGGGCTGTAAGGCATCAATTGCAGCCCGAGATATTTAGGCGCACGAGCGCAGCGAGGGCGCCTATAGTTCGAGGGTGCAATTGGTGCTTACACCCGAGCTCACTATTCTGCTTTACGTCTCGATTGTGAGGTAAGTAGAAAAAAACCGGCATTATAAGAATTATATTAAAGTTTTCTATTCCTGCCTTTTTTCATTAAAAAGAATCAAGTAAATAACTTTTTAATTATTTTTTTCAAGAACGAAATTGAGCTTCGCCGTTCGATATTTAAAATTGATGATTACTATACTCACACGAAGACAAGGCTGAATAGCAAAGCGACCTCTTTGGTCATTGGGCTGAATGCATGATGTCTATTGCCAGTATGATGATGAACTTTTTGAAAAAAGGTTTTTTTTTTAATTACTTACCGCTCTAAAGCTTTTCGAGCTACATTATTACCCTAGAGCGCTAATTCATCACCTACAAGCCCCATTTGGAGGTAATAAGAACCTACTTACCGAACATGAGACATGTAAATTTTATTTACAGTACAAAATTATTATCTTAAACCAAAACATATGCTGACGATATGTTGTATGTATAATAGTTAATATTTTTCAGACGGCGCCCATGACGTAATCAAAGTATAGGTCTGTAACTCTGTATAGTTCGCCGCCCGTTAATCGAAATGAGCATTTGGTAACAACGAGGTAGGTACGTCTGGGTTATTGCTTCCGTGATTGGCGAACACTGGTGTTGCAAGCGAGCACAGCGCCACCACAATGACTGTTATGTAGATTTCACTGAACTAGATTAAACATGTCTTGCTTCTACGACAATAAAAATGTAGTTCATAGTACAGTTTATATATAACTATAACTAAATGAAAATAGCGAGTGTCAATTTGATATCCAGGCCTCTTGCTTTAGTGGTTAGTGATCCTGACTGCTACGCCCGAGGTCGTGGGTTCGATTCCCACGCAGGACAAACCTTTGTATGATGAACACGATATTTTTTCTGTGTCTGGGTTTAATTAATCTATAATAAGATAAATGCACTTATATATTTCTAAATACATATATTTATATATTTTTTTTTATGTATGGCCCGCCATAATGACTCTACTCTGCCTGATGGAAAGCATAAGCAGAATCCAAGAGTGGTGGTCACCATACTCATTGCGAATGCAGACAATGCAGCATGGCGACCCACACCATGGCGGCCTAGTGATGCTTCTGCATCTTATGGTCTAGTCAACAAGTATGGAACTTGTTGACTAGACTATTTGGGCCTCCGGTCTCGCACTCACCAACGAAACACGACAGCACGAACGCTGTCATTTTACGTTGATTTTCTGTGCGAGGGTAGTACCGCCCCGGTCGAGCCGGCCCATCCGGGCTGAAATCAGCGTGGCTCTACTACCTAGACTATATTACTAGCTGAGCTGGCAAACGTTGTTTTGCCATAAAAAAAGGAAATTGGGGTATAAAAATAGATGTTGGTCGATTCTCAGACCTATCCGATATGCACACCAAATTTCATAAAAATCGGTCCTGCCTTTTTATAGGAGTATGGTAACTAACATTGTGACACGAGAATTTTACATATAAGATGTATTTATTAGCCAATCATCAATTCATATTATATTAAAACAAAGTCCTCCGCCGCGTCTGTCTATCTGTTCTATTCTGTTCGCGATAAACTCAAAAGCTACTGCACTGAATTTGATGCGGATTTTATCAATACATAGATTGATTCTTGAGGAAGGTTTTCGTATATATTTAGTCAATTTTTGAAGATTTTGACAAAATTAAACGATATTTATTGAAGACTTCGGAAAAAATGAAGCCGCACAGCTTTTCGGGGTAACATATTATATTTTCCGTAAAGAGTCCGTGCGAATCCGGGGCGGGTTGCTAGAGTTTAGAAATATACTAGTATAAGTATGTTTATCAAGATTCTGGTTACTGGCTTTGCCATGTTTGGGGTCAGAAAGCTGTGTGTAAGAGATGTGTTAGGAAGATATATTTTTTTTTATGGGATAGATGGCAAACGGGCAGACGTATCGCCTGATTACCGCCACCCATGGACACCCGCAACACCAGAGGCTTCACAGGTGCCTTGCCGGCCTTTGGGGGATGAGGAGAGGTTGGGGTATGGGCCTCCGGTATCGTCACCACAATCGTCACTCTCTTGGTGAAACACAGCGCAAGCGCTGTTTCAAACACACGCCGTGGTATCACTCAAGTCGAGCCGGCCCATGCATGCCGAAGCGTGGGTCTCCCACGGTAATTAAATTATATTATTACATCTGATATATAAACTTAATAGTATTCAATATTAACATTTTATCCTGAAAATTTTGGTTTCCACAGGCAGCAGCTAAACGAGAGGCATATCATGTTAAAAAACACATACATCAAAAATAACATTACAAAGTATTCTGTGCGTGTAGTGGGATCACAATTTTATTTTGTTTATTTTATACTAGCTGTTGCCCGCGGCTCCGCCCGCGTGTATGTCGTTTATCGCGGAAAATAGTATGTGTGTATGTATACTATGTGTTATTCTGATGTATCACTACATAGTATAAAACAAAGTCGCTTTCTCTGTCCCTATGTCCCTATATCCCTATGTTTGCTTAAATCTTTAAAACTACGCAACGGATTTTGATGCGGGTTTCTTTAATGGATAGAGTGATTCAAGAGGAAGGTTTTTATGTATAATAAATGAATAATATAGTATGGAAACACTGTTAATGTACTACAAAAAAGTCCGCGACGGTATATGTCTATCTCTTAGGGATAACCCACAACAACCATTTTTTATTCCTTTCTTTTTACGAGAAATAATGGCTTATTTACGAAGTGATTTTAAGCAATACAGAATGAATCCTTATGAAGTAAACAATGAAGTAAATTAAATACATTGTGCATTTGATATAGATCAAAATGGCCCTTTACAGTATCTAATTTAAATGAATATATTCGAAGATATTACAGATTTAAAATGCACGAATCGTGTCGTCGGCGGGGGGCATCTGAAAACCACCCGTGCGAAGCCGGGGCGGGTCGCTAGTTAGCTATATTACTGTAAAGTTTCATTCAAATCCGTTCAGTAGTTTTTGCGTGAAGAAGTAACAAACATACACACAAACTTTCGCCTTTATATATTAGTGTGATGTGATTAGTTTGATGAAATCTTCATTACAGGTATAATATTTTCTTCAGCTTTTCTGCTATTCTTTTGTAATCAGAGATCATGGTATGATATTGGTATCGCTCGGTTGAGTGTAGGCTAATATAGAGAGTTGGAGAGCGTAGAAATGAGTGGCGAATTGTACCGAACTTAATTAAATTTGATGGAAATGTTAGGTTGCTTCACAGCTTCACAGGGATTTTGGTTTGTTGGTTTTTGCTTTAATAAAATGCAACAAATTTTCTTATTTTTTAGTTTTGGAATGAGATTCATTTGACCTTATGTTATTTAAAACTACGTTAAAAGTTCGTTATGTACCTACTTAGATCTATAAACACAGACCCGCTGCTGAGCATGTAGCATGTAGGAATAATGTATATCTATTAGATATATATATAGTAATACTCGTACGTAGTATGTAGGTATGTAAGTATTATCGGAAGTACGACAGGAAAACTATTTTGGTTGTGAACTTATCTTGTCGCCTCTGTGTCAATTTTCGTAGAGTTAAATAAATTATTCGTATTTAAAGTTACCATGAATGGTATGGTGATAAAAACAGTAACCGCTTGAATGAAAAACCAGTAGAGTTACTGATAAGCGACAGTTGGTATCACAATATCATTTTTAACTCATAAAATATTTGTCAGACTTAACTTAATACTGGCTGGCACGCGCAACTTTGTCAGCGTTTTTCAAAATTATTCATTGCGCTTTTGACTCCTGAGTTGGTGAGGCGTTCATCGGCAGCGGGAGTTACTTTCCGTCAGGTGAACTGTGTGCTCTTTTGTTCGCTCTACAATCCATACAAATAAATAAAAGTAACGAGTGAGTGAGGATACCGGAGACCCATACCCCCTCCCTCCATCTCCCCTCCAAACTTCAAAGGCCGGCAACGCACTTGTAACGTCTCTGGTGTTGCGGGTGTCAATGGGCGGCGGTAATACTTACCATCAGGCGATACGTCTGCTCGTTTGCCCCCTATTCCATAAAAAAACGTGTACCGTCTGGCCAGCGTGATATAGTAGGTTAAACCTCCTTTTAGGGAGAGTCCCAAGTCCAGAGAAGTGGATAGTTAAAGGCTGTAAATGTGATGTGACAGTGTCCAATTGAAATTGCAAGTTTGTTCAGATTTTCACTAAATGTGTATGAAAGTAAATAGATACAACACTTACATCAAAAACAATCTTATATTTTTTGTCTTTCTATTTGTTCCAGCTTATCTCTTGAATGGCTGGACCGATTTTGACGAGACTTTGACTGGCAGACAACTGATATTATAAGAAGTAACTAAGGCTACCTTCATTTGAGAAAAAAAATTGAAACCAATGATATAATGAACAATATCCGATTCGAAAGCCACAAAATCCCTCGGTTTGACCGGCTGCTGGTATAAAATATATAAAAATACTTGGCTAATTGCCTTAACGTAATGATTGGACCTTCCTCGATAAATGGACTATCCAACACTGAAATAATGTTTTAATTCTAACAGTAGCTCTCATAGTGCGTTCAACCAAAAATACTTTTACAGATTTATAATATTAGCATCATCATCTCAGCCAAAGGACGTCCACTGGACATACGCTTCCCCAAGGTTCTCCACAACAGCTGGTCCTGTGCAACGAATTCCATTGATCTTTATCAGGTCGTCGGACCACCTCGTGCCTACCAACGTTGCGTTTTCCGGTACGCTCGAGAACTTTTAAGTTAGTATAAATATACATATATTTATACTCGTACATATAATAAATCACTTTGGCCTCACGTGTATTGTGTTGTTGAGTAATTCCAACGGAATTTCAAAAGTTATTTATACTTCATCATTGTTTCTGACCACGTTTGATGTATATACTCAAGCGCCATTGACAAGTAAGGTTATCATAGCCATATGTTTTTAAAAGTAAACAATTCGTTATTGTCCGGCCGTTTATAATTGTTACTCATCATGTTATTCTGGGAAATTCTCGTTAGTACATTACTTATCATATTGCTCATCTCTTCCTGTGTATAGTAATGTGTGTTGGTCTATATAAATAAGATAACATTGGTCGTAAAGTAGTGAGATTGGCATAGTACCTACCTATTAGAATTATTAGAATCGAGCAAAATGTTGACCTAGGTCAGTTGACTTCGCTTGGCTTTAGTATACTGATAACTAAATAATCATTGTGGAGGTAACGGGTGTCGTGTCCCTCCAACACAAAGGTAGGATCCTCCGCCCAGGCGAGGTGATCATGCCTGGTGGGCCACTGCCCAACGATTGATGTTGGGATGGTGTATATATGTTAATCGTCGCGAGAACTTTTATTGCGCGATTCAGGATTGGTAGGTACTCCGTAGTTCGATGTATCTTCGGTAGATGGCGCTGTAGTATGTTATGTTGTTGTTGCGCTGTATGTGGAGGTCGCCACAATCATTAGTACATACATACATTTCAATATACATATACCTACATATTATAAAATCGTAACTGGTCGCTGTCTGTATATGGAAGACATATCAGGAAAACTATTATAGGAGGGCTTTATGAACAAAATGGAACCCAAAACAAAGATTCTTAGAATTTTAGTCTGTTTGTCTGTGCGTTTGTGCGCGCTAATCTCATTCAGATTGGCTTAATCGATTTGAATGCAATTTTCACCAATCTGTTGTTTGCTTCATTTAACATTTAGTGTTTGTTTTATTTAAATCGGTTCATAAATAAAAAAGTTATGTCAGTTTGAAGAATCACCGCGATATTCGAAATTCACGCGAGCGGAGCCGTAGGCAAAAGCTAGTGTTTTAATAAAATGAACTGAAAAACTAATACTTAAACACATAATTCGTAGGTAGGTATAGTAACAAAAACACAATAGATTGTTGGAACGAAGTTCCTTATGTGGCGTTGCGGAGGGGTACCCTAGCCGGCAAAAAACGTCCACAACGTAAGATTGACGCCTCGGTGTCAAAATGGTAGCGTATCGAATGATGTGATTGAGGTCTCGGGTTCGAATCCGGGTAGGATCAAATATTGTTTTTGATCTGATCTGATCTGAATGTTTGTTTTTTTAGGAGTTTGGATTTTTTGTATGTAAAATATGTATTTATTAAAAAAAATGAAAGAAATATTTATTTATTGTTTAGTGAACAAAAAATTTTGTATAGCGTAGTAATCTGTAAGTTGTATGTAACAAGTATGGAGTAACTCTAGACATAACTTGTTTCAGTAGAAATTACTAGGTGGCAGCACAAGTGAAAAGTTTAGTTTAATTTTTATCGATAAAAAAATCATAATAAAAAAAGTATACATATCCTGAATAGTTATTAGTTTTTTAGTATGATTTAGGAGATAAGTACTTAGTGCTAAAATTATATTATTTTTGTCATTTGATTGCCAAAATCGGGCAAAAAATAGCTGGTCTTATTAACAGGACATAGAAAACCACAAACCGCAGATGTCCCTCATAAGGCAACCGAACTTAAATGAAATTGGGATTTATAGGCAATATTAGCAAAACTTTGGTCCCACAAGGTGCTAAACGGCAATGTGGTTATTGGCGGGTCAAGGCGCCGACACGGCCGGACGATCTAGATGATTTTTGAAAAGACTGGTCCGGATTTAAAACACGACAGAGAGATATGAAAGAAGAGAGGGAGCAATTTTTCATGTAGTGAGACAACACAGGCTAAATGTAAATATACAAAGAGAAAATATGAACAAAAGGATTATATGTTGCGTCATCTGTGTGGTGATGGACTAAGGATTCTAACAAACTTCGCAGGACAACAGTACGGCAAGAGAAAGAAAACATGAAAGAAACCCTTTACTAACCCGATTAGCCAGCGTGGTATAGATTTTTTTTTATGGAGTAGGGTGCAAATGAGCAGACGTATCGCCTGATGGTAAGCGATCACCGCCGCCCATGGACACCCGCAACACCAAAGGCGTCACAAGTGCGTTGCCGGCCTTTAGGGGATAGTGAGGGGGATGGGGGGAGGGGTTGGGGTATGGGCCCCTATTCTCACTCACTCGGTGAAACACAGCGCAAGCGCTGTTTTACACCTGTTTTCTGTGAGGCCGTCGTATCACTCCGATCGAGCCGGCCCATTCATGCGTGGCTCTCCCACGGTAAAAGGACGATAATAGGTATGCCATAAACTTCTTTCTAAGGTCTGAGAGGCCTATATTCAGCGTTCAAAGCATGTTAAAGAGGCGCTCGTTAGTTAAACAACATTATATTGTAACATTTGTAACTACGTTTTTAAAAATCTTTTCGTGTCATAATAACGGAATCGGTATCTTCTCGATAATAAAAATAAACGTTATTGTACGAAGAGCTCATGTGAGAACAAAAGAGCATTACTGTTGAAAGTCTCTATCGCAATCGTATTTCCGCGTAACCCGTCTCAAGGTTCACTTGTTCTAAAGCGAAGGGAACAGAAGGTCAGTAATTGTAACAAAGTATTAAATAAAGTTTTACTCGTATAGATCGTGAAAGGATAACTAAACCCGGATTCACCAAGAACCATTTTAAGTTGTAAATACGAGTTTTACGGCAAAGCCAAAAGGAAGGGTAGTATTTTTTGCACTCTATATCTATATGTTTGTGTTTTCTGCAGCAGTGTCTTAATAAATAAATAAACAAATATTTCGGACATCTAACCCACAACGCCATCTAATCCCAAACTAAGCAGAGCTTGTAATATGTTCAAATTCAAATTCATTTATTTTATTCAATTAAGACAATAAGTGACATTTATGAACGTTAAATTGAAGCTACAGTTAAAAATCATAGATCGACACAAACATACGCCACAGCATGTGCTGTATTGTCTAGATGCTAGATAAATTAGGTGAAAACATCAAAATCTACTGCCTGCTTGTGTAGATCTATAACTTCCAGTAGGGGTACTAGATGATTTACATACATATTATTTACGCATAGAAAACACCCAAACGCCGAAACAAATATTTGCAGATCATACAAACATTTGGTCCGACCCGGGAACCGAACCCGAGACCTCGAGCACAGCAGTTGTATACCGCTGTCTTAACTACTGAACCGATCTGAATCAATGAGGTGTCAATAGATTCATATTAATGGCCTGAGTGACATAGTCTTTATACATTTTATCAAAAGTTTTTACGAAGTCGGGTTAAAGTTTCCTAAACTTTTTCTTGTTGTGTGTCTATCTATGATCGGTGAGTTCTTTTAGTTTTCGTGAGTTTTTTTTTATGAAATAGGTTGCAAACGAGCAAACGTATCGCCTAATGGTAAGCGATTACCGCCGCCCAACATGGACTTTTGAACTAAATAAAACTTTCAAAATATTCTAGAGTGTATTATCAGTTGCACCTTTTCAACTCGTATAAAAATGCAAGACCAACAACTTGAGAAAATTAATTGTTATGGCTTCTATGTCCAGAATACTCGGTTATAAGAATATCGCGAAATTGTCATGAATTAGTAACCACGAAAATATTTTTACAGTTGATCTGTAAGGTAACCTTTTGGTCCATCGTTCAAACGACTCAACGAATTTTTTTGGCCTGACCTACCCCATCGTCTGCATAACGCCTAGGTATCAATATATTAAGTCCGTATACTATTTTATAAAACGCAAACTTCTTACAGACCGTAAAAAATTACTAAAACATGTTTTAAAAGGTACTAAATAATCTGGTTTTACGCAGCATTTACCTGTTGGTTTGATACAAAGGCCAACTTTAAGTGTGGTGGTAACGATGAATGATCCCACGGGTGCATGAATGGCGCAGTATATCGTCAATGGCCGACTAAAGGCTAATTGAAAGCATCCTTCCTATGTCGGTCGTGGCGGAGTAATTATCACCGCCGTATCTTGAGCGGTCTGCTCTAACTGCTAACTCACGGGATACATGAGCTGTGTGTGTGACAATTGTCATTTGTGTCTAAGGGGATTTTGTTTTTTTATTAAATTTGTGGTTTTCTAGTATTATCTAACTTTTCTTAAATATAGAAAAATTGTAGGCAAATAAATAGGTATTGCATTCTGTTTTATTGGAGACAAATTAGGGAGACAATTAGGGAAATGGTAAAACGGTTCGAGATGTTTTAAAATTTCACTTTAAAAGTTAAACGAGCATTTACATCGTTTGATTTAATGTTTTAAATCAAATACAAAATCGGTAAACAACATTTTCTAGTTACATACATTTGTAATCCACGGGCAGCAACTTTGAAAGACAAACTTAGCTTTGAGGGTAAGATTGTTTGAGATGTAAATATAGTAGTTGCGGTCGTACAAACATTACAAGTGATTTAGAGATAGGTGTTTGTTCGTCTTGGTCGTGGGTGGTTAATCCCTAGTGGGCCTCAGGTGTGCTTAGGATTTTATATCAGTACTGTACTTAGATCAGAATCAACTTGTAATATTATAGCGTACTATAGATTATTTTTATGGTATAGGTAGAAAACGAGGTGATGGGCAAGTGACTTAAGGCGTATAGTAGCCTCAATGACCTTGAGCGTCTGGGCGGAGCTAAACGCATAGTATCATATCTGCACCGCACACATTCATATCTCCGTACCTTACGCGTTACTTCAAAACGATGATCAAAGACTAGGGAGCGAGACAGACATGCGCGCTTGTCTGACGTTTTTGCCTTAACTTCAAAACATAATTATAAATGGTTAAAATGTTAACATAAGAAAGGGGTATTTCTAAAAGTTTAGTAAGATTTAAAATTAACACATTTTATCATAGGTAGGTACTAAATACGAAAAAGTATGTTAAATTAGGTAAGAAATCTGATAAAATAAATTAATTCATTTTACCCTTTGTAGAAAAAAGTAAAAATTATCATATTTCTGAAAACTTCTAGCATGTTTAAATAAATTAACAAGTAAAATTTTAACAAAATAAAACCGACTTCAAGGTTCAACTCGATTTATCTTGGATGCCATAATCAGATCTTAGTGTCCTTATCATGGTACCACCGTTGGGATATCTCCTTTCCATTAAAAAAGGAATCATCAAAATCGTAGTTATCCCCGAACACACATAAAAAAAAATATATATACGGTCGAATTGAGAAACCTCCTTTTTTTAAGTCGGTTAAAAACAGGTAAATGCGTTACGTGTCAGGTCACCCATAGAATAAGGTTCCGAAGTCACCTGCAATGTCTACAAATTGAAATAAAATCGTGTCGAACAGATAATTATCATGAATTTATTTTTAACTAGCTGAACCCCGCGGTGTTACCCGCGGCTATCGTCTTGCCGCGGGTAACGACCTATCACTGAAAGTCCCGTCAAAATCGGTCCAGCCGTTGCAGAGATTACCCGTAACAAACAGTCAGACAAAAATTGTAAAAAAAAAAAATGGTACATGTATCGTGTATACATACATATGCTTTTATTAAAAGCGGTTTTTTTAATATTACAAACAGACACTCCATTTTTTTTATTTGTAGAGATTTTACATGTACGTTGGTGCAGTGATAGCTTACGCGACTATTGTCCATGAGGTCTCAGGTTCGTTTGGGTGTTCTCTATGTATGATATATTTGTATTTACAAATAAAAGCATATAATTGTTCTATCAGTCAATCTAGCTTTCATAGTACAAGCTCCACTTAGTTTGAAACTAATAGACGTTGTGTGTCAGATGTCCGAAATATATATTGATTATTATTTTCAAAGCTTTGAATGTGAGTGTGTGTATTTTACAAGTTAGACCTCTATACTCTTGTACCATCTTTAATATTATATCGCGGGTGGGTTGGCTAAAAATCCCTGTCTGAACTATTATAATATGTTTATATGTCAAATATTTATATAATTATCATGTTTAAATATTAATATGTATATCCGCGTATGCATTTTATATAGCACTAGCGACCCGCCCCGGCTTCGCTCGGGTGGATTTCAGATGCCCCCGCCGACGACACGATTCGTGCATTTTAAATCTGTAATATCTTCGAATATATTCATTTAAATTAGATACTGTAAAGGGCTATTTTGATCTATATTAAATGCACAATGTATTTAATTTACTTAATTGTATAAGGATTCATTCTGTATTGCTTAAAATCGCTTCGTAAATAAGCCATTATTTCTCGTAAAAAGAAAGGAATAAAAAATGGTTGTTGTGGATTATCCCTAAGAGATAGACATATACCGTCGCGGACTTTTTTGTAGATCTTTTTAAGGTGTATAATACTGTAGTACATTATTTTGATCTATCTCGTAGGGTGCAACCAGCGTTTGCAATGTAAGCGCAAAAAAATGTGTTTATTTGCTACATCACATTAGAAACCTATAGGGACAGAGAAAGCGACTCTGTTTTATACTATGTAGTGATTAATATTATTATTGTTACTTATAAACCGATAAGTCCGCCTTTATAAGACTTATAGACTTTATGCCACATGGTATTATCTCTCAGTCAACCTTGAGTTGGTTCAGTAAGGGACAAGGCAGGTGCCTATCCTATCATACAATTGTAATAAGAAAAAGAGATAAGGGAAGAAAAACTTTAATTTATCGGTTTATAAGTAACAATAATAATATTAATGCTATGTAAAATGCATACACGGATACACGTATTAATATTTAAATATGATAATAAATAAATGATAATTATATAAATATTAGATATATAAACATATTATAATAGTTCAGACAGGGATTTTTAGCCAACCCACCCGCGATATAATATTAAATATGATATATTAAAATACTTTTCATCTAATAAACAGATGGGTGAAGGGCGTTCCTAATCGTATTCTCTACTAATATATTACTTTTTTGTAAATATGTAAGTAGATACATATTATGCATAGAAAACAGTCAAATACCGAAATAAATATTTTCAAATCATACAAATATTTAATCCGACCCGGGAATCGAACCCGAGACCTCAAGCATAGCCTGCAGTCGCATACGCTACCACTGCGCCATCGAGGCAGTCAAAACACCAAAAATCATCCAAGCGCACGATCACTTTGAGTCCTTTGCAGCGAGTTAGTCTCTAATGCACACTAACTCAGAAAGTACCTAAATACTTACACAAACACAAACGTCTAAGCATAGTTAGTCGTAAGCGTGAGCAGAGCAGCGAGCGACACAGCCTTCCCGTCTGAATGCCAACGCACGACTGCCGCCTGCGCCCGCACAGAGACCCGCTGTACTTTTAATTTTGGGAATCGCAATATTGATCATTTTCTTTACAAAATATTGATTGATTTAAATATGAGTATGCCTAGGATACTAATATTGATTAGTACAACATTAGCATCCTAATGTTGTAATGTTGTTGGGAGGGACTACCAGGTCAACTTGTAAACAGGTCTAACCTGTATCTTAAAAGATTAATACATTTTCTGTAGATGTGACTTTATTCATGAAGTAACTGCTTATGTTTGCTTAGACGAACCAGGAACAGTAAGTCAACAGGGCCCGATTTAAGGGGCGGAGAGCCGGGCATTTGCCCAGAGCGGCAAGAAATGAGGGGCGGGAAAATTGACTTAATCATTTCTTCCAACCAAGCCATTAGTCATCCACACCCAAGTTGGCAGACTGAGAATTTTATGTGATACCTTCAAACTATATTCAAGTTGGATAGTGGAAATATCTAAGTATTTTACTTGCTGAATTTATTTGAATTATTTTAGTTTGAAAGAAAGAAAGAAGAAGTAGGGATCCGCAAAAAGTACCGATACCAAAAGTACCGATACCTGAGTAGTATCGATACTTTTATTTCGATACTAAGTACGAAACTTAAGTTCCGATATTTTTGAGGTATCGAACAGTTTGAATTTTTATGTTCTATTATAATTTGGTAAGAAACTTTAAATCGCATAAACCCTGTTAGTAAATAAATGCAAAGTAAAGATTTCGACTTAGTTTCCGTCATTAAATGACTTAAAAATACAAAAGATTTTTTTGAAAACTCATGATCAGATGCGTATTTAACTCAAGTTTTTAAAGACGCCAAAGCCTTAGCTTCTGAAATTGATTGCGAGGTGTTAGACTTTGAAAATATGGCTAGACCTTGTGCACGAACCAAGAAATATCAATTTACAAATGAGTGTGTTGACGAACCAATCATTGAGCCTCTTCAAAAATATAAAATTCAAGTAAGTATTTTTACACATAATGGATACAGCCATAACCTCCTTAGAATTAAGATTTTCCCAAATTTCTTAGCACAGTAAACATTTTGCTTTTTTTATAAGAATAGAATAGAATAATCGTTTATTTGGCCCAACGCCGAGACATAAAAAACTATTACAAAAATAAAATAAACAAGAAACTTAACACTAGAGACAGAAAAGAGAAAGTAACATATATGCCTTAAGAAAACTCAGAACATTGTAAGAACCTCGAGGCTATTTTAACTCATGAGAATTCAAGCGATTCTCATTTATGCATTAGAACTTTGTGAGGAGTTGTCAGTCCTCTGTATGTTTTATAAATAGTAATTTATCTCTCCTCAAGATGTTCCGAAATTTGTAACAGATTTAGGATTTGATCCAAATTTCAGTATTGCGCTCAGAATCCTTTTAACTTTGCCAGAAACAGTTGCAAGTTGTGAAAGAAGCTTTCCTTAATAAAAATAATAAAAATTATCTGCGGTCCACAATGACACAGAATAGATTATCTGGATTGGCTATGATTTCAATAGAGCACAAGGTTTGCCACAGTATACTTTTATCAGATACTAGCTGACCCACGCAACCTCGTTTCCGTCTCCTATTGCCCGTAGCGTGATAATTTTCCCCCTTTTTTGAATATGATGTGATGATACATAGCCTATAGCCTTCCTCGATAAATGTACTATCCAACACTGAAAGAATTTTTCAAATCGGACCAGCGGTTCCTGAGATTAGCGCGTTCAAACAAACAAATAAACAAACAAACGAACTCTTCAGCTTTATATAATAGTATAGAGTATAGATTATTAAAGATTTTGCAGAACAAAAAGTGCAAAGAAAATTAATATAATTACAAGGTAGGATTTAATATTCTCCGATAAACTATTTAATTTACACAATTTCTTTTTTTTTGTTTTTACGCCTCTTTTTACCGGAGCACAGTTTCCCTTCCTTAGCGTAAATGTGATATGCACAGATTTAGTAGTGCTGGCTGTGATTCTCCAATTCTGGATCCATTCGTTGACATTATCATTTATCAAGGTTATTTTGCAAGACGGGGGATGCTGCATTTAGATCCCTGCTGCTTGCGGAAATTACAGTGTCGCCAGCAAATGTAGCCGTAGTAACGCCTTGCGTTTCTGGAAGGTAAGCAGTGTAGATCGTATATAATACGGGGCCAAGGACAAATCTTTGTGGGACACCCGCCATTTTATCTTGTATAGTTGACAGCTCTCCGTCCTCTCTTACCTGAAAGATTCTGTTTGTGAGGTATGACTTCATCAAAAGGTAGTAACTGCGCGGAAGAGATGCTTTTATTTTATAGAGAAGTCCTTTAAGCCACACTTTATCGAAGGCAGCCTGAATATCTAAAAATACAGTGGAGCAGTATTCCTTTTTTTCAAAGGATTGTCTTATCTTATCACACACCCGATGCACTTGTTCCACTGTAGAATGGTATTGTCTGAAACCAAACTGGTCTTTAGGTATCACCAGGTTTTTGTTGAGCATGGGTGATATTCTGGTTAGGAGGTTCCTCTCGAAAATCTTGGACAGCACAGGCAAGAGGCTTATTGGTCTATACGATTACGCGTCTTCAGGGGTCTTTCCTGGCTTGTGTATCATTGTCACTATGAATACCTTCCATAATCTGGGAAAATATTGTACACAAAGTACGCCATTGTAAAGCATGACTAGAAAAACCAATTGTTAGAAATTTAACGTCATTGTAATGGCAACAATTTTGATTGTCATTTTTGTTGTTTGACGTTTTGACGTTGACAGATAGTACTTGAGACGCTTGTTGTAACCGGTCGACGAATGTCGTTTTAGGAACCGTTTTAATTGTAAATTAGCTAATTGTCAATTCAACCCGGTCCCTTTAGTGGTTTACCGTTATGATTGGTCTGATTTGGACTCGCGAGTTTTTGTAGTCACGTCATAGGCGCGATCCGTGATAGTTGAATCGGGTGTCTTGTAATTACGAGATTTCGGGAGCCCGCAAGCATTTAGGAATACCTTGGAGGTGTACAGCACTTTAGGAGTCATGTATGTGTGACGACGCACAGAGGAAACTACCAAGAGGCCTCTTGGACGCCGCTTCAAGGATATCACGCATCTCCAGTAAGTGCTTGATTACATTAGTTAGAATAGGAACACGGTGAAACGCCGTGGTTCATTGCTCTTGCCAATAAACTAGTTTTAGCGATTGTATGCTTATAACATGGGCCTATAGGTATTTCAAACGTCACAAGGTGATCGCTGCATTGGCAAGAGGAATGAACACCAATGCTTTTCTGGGAAGTTGCGTTATAATTTCTTTTGTGATGAGATCGAAACCCGGGGCTTTTTGTTTTGAAGTACATTTATGGTTCTCTTCAGTTCCCCAACTGCTATTAGCCTAGGTGGAATAGATAGTTGTAGGTCCTGCTGTAGTGTACATTCGACTTCGTTTTCAAACTCCGCATTGTTGTCTTCGTTTGGTGTAAATTTGGCCTTTTCTTTACTTGACCTAGGCCAGCTAGATGAAGTTCTAATGGGGTATTTATGTTGCTGTGGCCTGTGCCACACACAATAGATAGTCTAAATAATTCTACACTGCAAAGCAAATTGGAAAGCCAATTTGCTTTGCAGTGTAGCATTATTTAGACTATCTATTGAGTTTTTTAACGTTCTAATAACTTTGTTGAGAGCTGTCTTATCATTTTAATGTCTATTTTGGTGTCAAATTCGACTTAATCTCCTCTATTTGGCCTCTAATCTCAAGAGATCTCCCAACCACTTGGCAATAAAAAAAATTACTGATTTGCTTTGTAGTAATATAATTGTTTTATTCTGTCTGTATAACATTTTAAAACAAATCTTTTGTTGTGTCTTTTTATACGTACCGCATGAACCTCAACTTAATACAAATGATCCGATTGACCATAATAAACAAGTAAACAGCTTGGTCCTAATCTTTTTAACTTCTGAAACGATTTTGATGAAAAATGTTTATTATTCCTTTAGTTAAAGAGTCATCTTAGATAGGCAAGACATGTCCGAGACGGGGACTATAGCACAAGGGAAAAGAGGCCCATTCGCATCAGTGAGTCGCAATAGATTGATGATGAGGATAAAGTGGATATCAATCCAGTCAGTAGTTTGTGTGAAAGACAAGTGTGTTTTAAAGACATACATTGTATACTTACTAAAATAAAAAAATAAAAACACTCATCAACTTTCGTATAGGTTACTGCTTCAGAAGGCCCAATAGACTGACGTGAATATTATAGGTAGGTATAATCCCAACAATATCTATTTATGTAGGTACTTGAATACTTAACATCCCCCAACATAACTAGCTCATGACTAATATGGTTTTGTGTGTGTAAAGGGCGGCGAAAATTACCTTTGCCCGGAGCAGCTAAATAGCTAGATCGGGCCCTGTAAGTCAACTACGAACCGACCCATATTATAGCTAATATAGTTATGAAAGCAGCAAGGGTATACTTCCTGCGGATGTAATAAATGTCGACGAAAGAATTTTATATCTACAATCGTGACCGTCGTGACAGATCAGCAGGTGGTGGTGTGTAGGCAGATACACGCAGGAAATCGATTCATAAACACAAAGCCGGTAGCTAACAAAGGTGACGTTGATTGCTTCTCGTAATATAAGAATATTGGAGAAAAATTAGCCACAGAACTGGGATTGCGGCTCAAAAATACATATTTTCTGTTCTTTTATGCATAATAAAACGGCATACAATTTCATGATATTTCATTTAGGGATTGTATAAGAAATGGTAAAAAGCATTTATTAGTTCAATAAATATTCTAATATCATGCATGTTACATGTAGTGTAATCAATTGTAAATCATTTTAATACTTAGTTTCATATATGACAAATTATATACTGGGAGAATAAATAACAAGGTAATGTCAGAGCCACAGAACAAGTAGAATTGTTATGTAGGCGGGGTAGGCGCGCCGAAGTTAAGCGCCGATACCTCTAATAGGTCTGCTGGCATCAACTGAACGCTTTAATACACGTATAACTTTCGTCGGGAACGTAGCTGCGTAAAAAATTATTGCTATGCCGAACTGTGCGATAATTACGTGCTGAAAACGAAGCAAGGACTACGATTTACTTAAAGGAAACATATCGTATCATCGGTAGTCTCAAAACTTTTGTTTTTAAGCAATATTAACAAAAAACTAAAAAGTATTATGTAATACACATGAAAACCGTTATATTCTAATCTATTGAAATAATCATACATTACGTATTAAATTTAAGTATCATTTGCATAGTTGCCACGAGAGCACGCAATGAACTGCCTTTTCTGCGGGAATATTTCAAAACATTTGGCACGAAAATATTTAATAAAAGTAATGTTTACAATTATTTGACATAGGGATGTAGACAAATTCAATCGACATCGTAATGTTAAACTTTTCGATGATATTGATTTTTACAGTGATTTTATGTTTAGTATCATAGTACGATTTATATTTTACTATGGTTTTTAAAACAATATATGATTTTGTTTATGCGCAAATTTTTAATATCAAGTTATTTTGGAGAAATATTTGAAAATAAATGTTTTAATAAAAAGTTTATAAATATTTCATATATCATAATTTTACAGCTACCAGACAAATAAAACAGATTTGATTAAAAAAAAGATAGTATGTAAGTACTTTTGACTAAATAATAAACGTGACATATTTTTAGTAATATAAGTTAGTTAGCCATTAATCCAACGGCTTCCTGTACCGACCGGTGGTTGGCGAGAACTTGCGAAAATGCGCAGTCGTTTTTTATTTATTTAAAATGTCTGAAATATGTATGAATAAACACACAAAAATATAATTTATTTTAGGTTAATAAGGGGGTTGCAATGTTTTGCAACAAAAAAAATATAAAGTAGAATGAAAGGATATCAGAGTATCAGTCAAATAAATAATTAATTTAAAAATAATTGTAACATAATTATAATCGATAAATGTCAAATTCACCACATCCCTAAGGTTTTCGAAGAAACTGTCCACGAACACAAATATGCAAGTGAAACCCTACCTTAGTTGAAAGGTATAAGGTTGTATTTAGTAACATTGTAAGTGGCTTTTTGAACTTATATACATTACATCCTTTGGAAGAATCAGGAAAGACTTCGTTATGTGTGTATAATATTATTGATCGTATGTGTGCGTCTAGGCGACAAACTGTATCTTGCACTTGCTGCTCGACACCTCTTCTAGTATATTCATTTGTTCTGTGGTCAGAGCAAATATACTTTCCAAATTTTATTACAGCAATATTAAAAATAAAATATAAATAATATAATACATATATACATAAATAATAAAGATACTTTTAAAGTGTTATTCCGATGACTCCATCAACAAGTCTTAATTGTGCTTCCGTAATATATATATATGTATTTAAAAGTGGATAGGCTAGTGGACATCCTGATTTCTGGTGGTCCAAGTTATGGCCAAATATGGCCAGTACAAATTAGAATAGAAGTTATAACTTCTATCTATCAGTGCCTATAGGTATAGATAGATAGAAGATATATATAGATTATCTATACTAATCTATACTAATATTATAAAGCTGCAGAGTTTGTTTGTTTGTTTGTTTGTTTGTTTGTTTGTTTGTTTGTTTGTTTGAACGCGCTAATCTCAGGAACTACTGGTCCGATTTGAAAAATTCTTTCAGTGTTGGATAGTCCATTTATCGAGGAAGGCTATAGGCTATATTTTATTTTCAAAAAAATTAGGGATCCGTAAGAAAATTGCTATTTCGTAACCCAAGGTGTGAAATCGAAAACCTATTTTTGCGTGCGCTGCAAATACTATTGACAATAGAACAAAATAATGTATTACGGGTTTGTAGGTCTCATTAAGATCTACAAAAAAGTCCGCGAGAGCATATATCTAACTATCATGGTTTAGTTACAATAACCGCTTTTGTGTTCAAAAAAAATATTAAATCGTGTGAAGAAAGAAACTACGTTAAATGTGTATCGTAATATTAATCCTTATCCAAATTAAGCATTATGTTATCAAGGGTATTTATGAAGAAGTAAAATACTTTTTGTTTCATCCCAATCGTTCATTTCGTTTAGAAGTTATCACGAGTATAAGACGCTAAGACTTGGTACCTAATAATGAGTTATTTGCCAAAGAGTTTTTATCAACATAATACCTAATATTAATCTTTATCCAAATAAATGTGTTGTTGATTATGAGTATTAGATCTTAGAAGAGCATAATAATATACTAATATATAAAGCTGAAGAGTTTGTTTGTTTGTTTGAACGCGCTAATCTCAGGAACTACTGGTCCAATTTGAAAAATTATTTCAGTGTTAGATAGCCCATTTATCGAGGAAGGCTATAGGTTATATATCATCACGCTAAGACTAATAGGAGCGGAGCACCAATGAAGAATGTTTCAAAAACGGGGGAAAATTATCACGCTACGGGCAATAGGAGACGCAAACGACGTTGCGTGGGTCAGCTATACTAATATATAAAGCTGAAGAGTTTGTTGGTTTGTTTGAACGCGCTAATCTCAGGAACTACTGGTCCAATTTGAAAAATTCTTCCAGTCTTAGATAGCCCATTTATCGAGGAAGGCTATTAGCTATATATCATCACGCTTAGACCAATAGGAGCGGAGCACCAATGAAGAATGGGGGAAAATTATTACGCTACGGGCAACAGAAGACGCAAATGACATTGCGTGGGTCAGCTATCCATACTTATATTATAAATGCGAAATTAACTCTGTCTGTCTGTCTGTCTGTCTTGCTTTCACGGTCAAACCGCTGCACCGATTTGAATGAAATTAATTTATTTACACAGATAGTCTAGTGCCTGAGAAAGGACATAGGCTAAGGAAAAGGGGGATGAAAGGTTGTTCTGGGGGTTCACTCGCCACACGCCTGCGCGTTACCTACGTCGGGCGTCTTGACAACGAATAATCAAGGCTGTCACAATCATAAAAAATATTTCACTTTTTCAATGAAGACCTAAATATTAAGATATTAAGTATGTATTCGTCAATCTGATTTGAATGTTCATTATATTAATAGAAATAAATAAGCCAAATTAATATAATTAATTAACAGCGTTTCTTAACTTCAAAATTCTCTGCAGAAGTATCGTCATTATACGCTAGCTGTTGGTTAGGTAAGAATGAAAATGTCATTTAAAGTTTGTAAAAATTTTACCCTCAAGGGGGTAAAATAGCACCAGGGGATGGCAGTTTATATGGAAATATGTTAGGTTTGTGAGTTAGTTTGCGACAAGAGACAAAATATGTATTAGAGCTATTCTGATATGACATTTACGGAGTTATCACGGAGAAGATAGTATGCCAACTGACAATAACGACATGATTACACTGAGACGTGGGTTTTGGTTTAAGATAGCACAGATGATTTAAAAATAATTTCGATCCTGATCTGCTGACTAATGAGATAGTTATCAATTAAACGAACGGATCATGTCAGGCGTGGAGGGAGATGTTGTCGAATACTTGAAGTCTTTAGAAATATCAGGAGTGCCTTCCCATAAGTTGAGGCTGCAAGTTAATGTTCCAGTACTATTAAATGAGGTATCTTGAGCGCCAAAGCAATGCAATAGTACATGGCTAAATATTACACAACTGGGGTACAACATTGTAAAAGCTACAATCATGACGCATGGAATGGCAAAAGAAGATAATGTTTTAATTCCCCGTATTCCAATAATTCCAACTTATTTGACATTTTAATTTAAAAGGATGCAGTTTCCGCTGAATGCATGAAAACAGCATTTCCAATAACAACATTAACAAAACCCAAGGACAGATGCTTAAAGATACAGTTTTTTTTTTTTCTCATGGGCAGCATACTCCCGTATATCGAATCCGCAAAATCTTCATATTTTGGCAAAATATGGCAAAAGAAAAAACGTAGTTATTAAAATTGTACTTTTTTTTTTAAGCTGCCAAAGTGACTATGGTCAGCCTGATGGAAAACTCAAGCAGAATCCAACAGTGGGGGCAACCATACTCAGTGGGAAAGCAGACAATGTAGAATTGCGTCCCACACTATGACGGCTTAGTGAGATGCTTTTTCACGCCCCACTTAATTTACGCCCCGCTTAAAGGGCCCGGGATCACAGTGGGAGAGAAACACGTGCGCTGTAAGTGAGTTCCAGTTTTTAGCTGCTCGGCACAGGAAGGATGAACCAAACCGTTTGGTTCGAGAGTGAACATGTTATTCTGCAGGGGAAGGGAGAAGGGGGACCAGTTGGAAGAGCTCCTCAGAATACTTCCAATGATACAGATGGTAGTGGACTGCTATAGAGGCGATATCTCTACGCAGCTGCAGAGGTTCAAGGAACTCGGTGGCTTCGGGACTGTTGGTAAAGCGGACTGCTCGCCACTGCAACCGATCGAAAGCATCAAGCAAATACTGCGCGGATCCATCACAAAGATGAGAACAGTACTCGAGGTCCCGGCAAATATCCATGCCCAGGACACCGAGCTTACCCCGTAGTGGCAGTTGAGTGCTCTGAAAAGTGGGGAGGGAAAGAAATGGAGACTTTTTGGTAGAGAACGCGCATATCTGTGTTTTCGTAGCGTTGAACTCGACCAGATTCTTATCACCCCATTGTAAAATGCGGTTCAAAACCCGGTCGAGCTCAGCGAAAAGCTTCTGTCGACTTTCCTCAACGTCTGCCAGCTTGGCTGAACGGTGTCAAAATATCGCCCAGATCAGATCAGATTCAGATAGGAATGAGTTCCATATCAAAAATACAGATGGCGCTATACTAAATTTTTCGTTCACGAAATAAATAAATCATTACAGATGGCGCTATACTAAATTTTTAGTTTTCACGAAATTGTCTTAACCCCTTTATTTTATTTAAACTGATTTATAAAAATATATAAAAGTTCTATGCGAGGTAAAGAAAATAAAACTATTCAGGTACCGATACATTTTGTATTATGATTTTATATCGATAAAAAGCCTACCTATATTAATAACGCGAAAGTTTGTTAGTATGGATGGATGAATGTTTGTTACTCTTTCACACAAAAACTACTGAACGGATTTGGATAAAACTTTACAGTAATATAGCTTATACATCAGAATAACACATAAGCTACTATTTGCAGTGATAACCGACATACACGCGGGCGAAGCCGCGGGCAACAGCTAGTACAGATAATATAGAGTTAGACCACCAAACAAAGGTGTTGTGTTAAACATAAGTATCACTACACCACTTAAGAAATCATCACAACCATACTTAAGTAGAGTAAACTGTTTGTACTATGTTAGTACTGTTCAATATTTAGTTCGTGACGAACTACGCGTTTACAGTAAATTAAAATTAAAAAATCACGCCGTTATTGCGGCGGTAAGATTCGTTATGGAGGATTGGCTCGAGAGGTAATTACGGCTCAAACTCATACCGGCTGACGCACTAGAAAAGGATGCTTCGGAGATCACCTATGTCTGATCCGTAAGGAGCCAACGTCTGAGTGCCACCACTGCGATGGCCTATTCGTAGACACGGCACTTCACACGCTGTCAGAATTTCCAGGGTGGGGGGATTCTCTCACTCGGTAACATGATTGCGGCCATGTTACGGAGCGAGAGCGCGGAACTTCGGCGGTCTCTTTCTGCGAGCAATTTATGATTGCGAAGAAGATGGCGATGCAGAACCGGGAGAAGTTTAGAACTCTCTACCCCGGCCTAGGCCATCTATGAGCAATACGGAGCGCGCGCCCAACCGACAGCAACGGGAACGTCGGGGTTCCCACACAGAAGGGGGCTATCGACAAACTGTAGGTGGCCTGAGGAACGTGGGGATTCCAGGGATTCCCTTTCTAAGATGCACCTGGTAACCCGGTTTCTAGTACCCGAGACGGCGCGTAGTTTTAGTTGGCTTGAGTCCGACATAGCCACTAGCAGGTGGTATACGTGGGGATTTTCGTACAGAAAAAAAGGAAAGAAAAGAAAGGAAGCTATCCCTCATAACCACTTGTTTTAATAACACACACTTTAAAATATTACATACTTGTATTTAAAATATTATTTACACTTTACTGTTTTCAATGTTGGGTGGAGGCACCAGAGTACCAGCATCGCCGTCTGCAACTGGAATAGCTTATTGCCAGAATATTTCAGGTTTGACCCGTTGGTATTGTTTTATTGGTAGGTATTTTTTTCGAAAACACAACGTACATATTATTAGCGATAATGCAGTGGTTCGGGCAAGTCTATCATATTTTTTTATCTGGCACGTATTACAATTACAGATTTAATATTTGATATTTTGTGATAAAAAAATATTTTTACTGCTGATTTTTATAAATGCGTAGGCATTACTCGTAAATGATAATGGCATAATAGCACTTTAGGCACTAATATCTAACCTACATAGCACTATGTCGAGCTTATATTTATTTAGCAGTGGTACTTTCAACAACCGAAAGGGACTAGGTACTTTTATCTGAACCGCAATCAAAATCTCTATTCAGTTATACCTAGCTTTTGCCTGCGGTTCCGCTAGCGTAAAGGTCGGTTATCGCGGTAATTCTTCAAACTGACATAACTTTCCTATTTGTGAACAGATTGAAATGAAACAAATACTTAATGTTAAGTAGAGCAAAGCGCAACTCAACGCGTAAACAAACATTCACAAACAACAATTCAAACAAAAATTCTAAAAATCATTGTTTTGAGTTCTATTGCGTTTATAAAGCCTCCCTATAATTAATAATAGTTTTCCTTAGGTATCTTCCATGTTGAGACAGCGACCAGTTACGATTTTATTATATATTGAATATGTTTATTAAAATTTACGGATTTCATTGTTGTCCATATACATACCTAATATTAATATTTAGAAAATGTGACAAACCGACAACCCTAAATTGATTGGGCTCTGCCAGCGCGCTTCCGTCCGCAACACTGCATATCCGGCGTAGTTGCGCGCGCGCCGCTCTACTGCTGATAAACAAAGGGTCAAAGGAGCTTCCCTTCCGCTCTGTTATAAACACTGGTCGTTGCTCTGTGTGCTGTTTTATTGCTGTTACACTGATACACAATGTACAAATGCTTTTTCAGGGCTAACAGCAATATTCTATCGTTCAAATGATGTATAAGTTCTTTGGTGTATTTCTGAAATTGCAATACAAAAGATTAGCAGCGTAAAACAAGAACAAACTGTGGAGGAACGGGTGTTATGTTCCTCCAACACAAAGGAAGGATCCTCCGACCAGGCGAGGTGATCATGCCTGGCGAGTGGCGGGCCATAATTTATAGTCCATTTGAGATTTTATTACAAAAAATTACCTGAAGTCCTTTTTGATTCTATACAGTATGTTGTATGTTACCTTTAGTCGTATTCTTTCAAGTTATTTAGGTGAAATGATGATGAGAGACTTGAGAAAGACTAAAAAGCGAAAAATAAAAAATAAACTTCGTTTAAAAAAACAGACTTCAAAAACTAAAAAGTATAAAATAACTTAATTTGTATGTGCTACCTATTCATAGGTTTGAAGTCGGTGCCAAGCCGAAATGTAATAGTAGGTACCGCACTCGCCGCGCGTGACCTTGAGCGGGATAGCTGCTCTTCGCGTAGAACAGAACAACCAAAGCGTCGTTGACGTTCGTATCGAAATATAGCGAGTGTGGTACCTACTATTACATTTGGCTTGGCGCCGAATTCAAACATATGAATAGGTAGCACATACAATTTAAGTTATTTTATACTTTTTAGTTTTTGAAGTCGGTTTTTTTAAGCGAAGTTTTTTTTAAATGTTTTTTTTCAAGTAAATCTTTGTAAGTGTATAGTTTTTTGAGTGTTACAACCAATAGCAAACTCTTTTAAATTTTTATGGTAGCGAATTTAGGATTTCTTTGAATCGCCTGATAGCTCCCGGGAACGTTGGATCAGACCAAATGTTTTCAAGGTCCATCTAATCAACTTTGAACCTATTATTACACTCTATGACATGACCTTAGAGTGTCTGCGGCCCAGCTGCCCATGGTCTCCACTGCCGCCGGAACGAAATAATAAAGCTGCTCTAAAGCCGCATAAATTTAAATCATTAAAATAATTTTCAAAGTATGTTTATAGAACAATCATTAAGTTTTTCAGACATATCGATAACATAATAAGCATAATAAACCACAATAAACATTGATAGAGACGTGGATTTATGTTTAGCAACAGTTTGACTCCTTACAAAAAAACTCAGAATAGAATAACTTGTTATCAGTAATGCAAATATCTGTGACGTTTATAGTCATGGAATTCATGACTCTTCAGAATCTTATCTTGTATCCATTGTGTTGTCCCATCGTGTCCCCAATTTCAAAGTTTTATCGAATGCAAGCCTTACCCAAAATTGTTTATGACTCTCTGCTTCCTTAGCAATATTTCTCGGACATCCAACTTGGTATATTTGTATTTTAATATATTTATATTCTACCTACTTTTTTATTTCTGAGCCTGCTATAAGTTACTACTCTGTCAGATGAAAAGCGTGAACAGAATCCAAGAGCGATGGTCACCATACACCATTGCGAATGCAGAAAATGGTGACCCACACTACCGAGATGCTTCTGCATCAATGTGCTTCCTTTCTCGTACTTACCAAAGAAACACGACAGCATGAACGCTGATATTTTAGGTTGGTCTACTGTGTGTGAGAGAGTAGTACCACCACGGTCGAGCCGTCCCATGGTTTTACTTAATTGTATAATCAGGTTCTGGGTTTTCCTGAGCTACAATATTAAAATATAAAGCACTTTCCGTAACAATGTTTAACAGTTTAATTAATATTTTCCTTCCTTTTACGCTATTTTATTGCGTTCCAAAGCAAAATATCTTTTGTTTAATCTATACACGTGAAGACTATTTACTAAAATGTTCAGATTTTATCAAATATCTAAGCTGATTAAAATCTTGCATTCAATTTTATATGCCTTTTGTATATAGGTTTTGATTAAAACATTGATAACTTTATGTAATGTAGTAATAATTATAACATTGAGTTAAGATGAAATTAACCTTCAAGACGCCTCACCTCATTAATTTTGTGGATCAAAAATTTGGATACGTACGTTGAATTAGTCACCACACAATAACCTATAGAATACGCGTTAGACATTTGATACACATATATGCGTATTCTGAAATTGATTATTATTATTGAACAAGAGCTCTCAAGTTATATGCGGTAGCATTGACGTCTGTAAACGCACATTGCATCACGCAATCGCAAACAATTAATGTAACAGAAACGCGGGGTTAACGAACTATAACAATGCCTCTATATCAATGAACAATACTTTAATGAAGTTGTTAATTTTTAATCGGCCACAAATCAAAACAGCCTAGTTTCAACCCAGAAACGTGCTTTAGTAGACTACCTATTTGCCGCTGACAAATTCCCTGATAGACTAATGTCAGCTCATTTGACAGTTAACTATAAATTTCAGTTTCTTAGGCTTTGGATAGAGAAATGTATATCAGGTATGCAAATATCAGACAGATCGTCTTTGTTGTCGTTTATTCATTTGGAATACATGATTTTTGTTTGTTTGAGTGGATTATGTTTGCCTTGTTCCCGTAACCGTAAATGACACGTTACCAGCTGCTCATTGGGTACTGTATACAATACCTAGGCAAAGTATAAAATAATAATATTTCAAACATTACCTACACGTTTTAAGTATTGTACAGTATACCGGATTATACAGATTACTGGCAAGATATACAAGTACAAGGATTCGTACTAACTAACTAAAACCCAACTACGACAAAAAACGACGCTGAAAAAGTATGAAACGAGTTTCAAAAGCCGTAGCACAGAATAACTAATAGTAGCCATAGTCACACGTTACGTAGATATGTACCATAACGT
This sequence comes from Diaphora mendica, assembly GCA_949125395.1. Lineage (NCBI taxonomy): Eukaryota > Metazoa > Arthropoda > Insecta > Lepidoptera > Erebidae > Diaphora > Diaphora mendica. The sequence continues at coordinate 31,535,747 of OX421311.1, forward strand.
CCAATTTTTTGACCGCGACTGTACACTGCCTGTGGGAAGTTGAGACAGATATGTAAATATGGAGCTTACTTGCACAAGCACTTCTACTTCCAATTCTCGACTATGCCGATGTCAGCTATCTGAATCTCACTGAAGCACAACTTGATAAGCTTGAGCGACTACAAAATCTCTGTATACGATTCATATTTGGCCTTCGTAAATATGATCACGTCTCTGAATTCCGTCAAATGCTCAAGTGGCTTCCGATTCGCTCTCGCCGGAATACTCATATCCTCATTTTTCTCTACAATATTTTGTTTAATCCCAGAGCCCCCTTCTACCTCAAAGAACGATTCAAGTTCCTTAATGACACGCATGAAAAATGTCTAAGGTCATCCGAGAATTTGAGACTGGAGATGCCTCTGCATTCCACAAAGTTTTACGACCAGTCATTCACTGTTGAAGCTGTACGCTTGTGGAATGCACTACCGATAAAAATCAGGAAAGCGCAGACAATAAACGAGTTCAAGAAATTGGTTCATGAACATTATCATAATTAAAACAGGCACGAATTAAGGTATGATGTGGATTTATATATTTATTCATACGTGATTTAGTTATCTATATATGTATGTGTAACTATTAGTATGTATAAGTATGTGATATATATGTATGTGTATATATAAATATATGTTTTACGTTATATTTATTAGCAAATAATATAATTAATTAAAAACTCACTGCACCGTCAACTACCACTGTCTCTCCTACACATTTTGATCCATCCTAAGGTTGCCTGGAAGAGATTGCTTTTGGCAATAAGGCCGCCCTTTGTACACTACAACTCATATTTTATGTACTCTTGTAACTGTGTAATATTATGGTGTACAAATAAAGAGTTTTCTATCTATCTATCTATCTATATGGAGGTACGAAGTTCGCCGGGTCAGCTAGTTACCCGACTACGGCAAAGCCAAAGGAGGGTTATGATTTTGACAGGCTATGTATGTGTATGTTCATTTGTTCCCTCATAGCTCCTTAACTACTCATTAGAACTGGACAAATGAGGTATCGTTAGAAGCGTCTTGATCGTCTGCTGGTTATAGGCTATATGACGTGTCGCTGAATCTAATGTGGCGCCCTCTAGCCGACATAAAGTAATGAATTAAAAAATAAATTTGAGATAAATATAACGTGTTTGGTATCATTGGAAAGGGCGTAACTTGTAAATTTCAAATACACACATCAAAAGTGTCTAGGGATCAACATATGTGTCTAGGGATCAACATATATTTTTGTAATAACTTTTCTCCTGATTGATATTAATTAAAATTTTCTTTAAGGATTCATCAAATAAAGTGTTTTCGTTTGTCACAGTAACGATAAACCAAGTCACCTTTGCATTAATAAAGAAATTTGCCATTTTCCTAATAAAAGGATTTTTGACATTTGAACCACTAACATTAAAGTTCGAAAAAAAGACTGAAATAACAGTTTTCTTTAAAATTTTATTAGGTAACTTAAACAATTAATAATCCGTGTTTCTACCGCGAACACTAACAACACAAGAATCGGTTTGGCATACTCAAAATGAGTTCATCCAAATCACGCTGTGGAATGGCCGCCCATGTTCGTTGCAACAACAAAAAAAGGTCTTCTTGCGACTGGATACCCTCCATATTCGGCAGAGCTCTTCTCTGTAGCATATCCCATGCATGCTCAATCGGGTTCAAGTCGGGCGACTGAGCAGGCCAGGGCCAAAGCCACATCTCAATCTCAAGAAATCCGCATAAAAATGCTTGATCCCTAGACACTTTTGATGTGTGTATATATATATTATGCATTAATAAGGGCACCAAAACATTTTAAATTAAAAAAAAGTAAAAACTAAAACCCAACTACGACAAAAAACGACGCTTAAAACGTATGAAACAAGTTTGAAAAGCCGTAGTCACACGTTGTCAAAGTTTTATGGTGCGTTTCTATATAACGTGTGACTACGGCTTTTCAAACTTGTTTCATACGTTTTAAGCGTCGTGTTTTGTCGTAGTTGGGTTTTAGTTTTTACTTTTTTTCATTTAAAATGTTTTGGTGCCCTTATTAATACATAATATATATTATATATTTGAAATGTACAAGTTAGGCCCTTTCCAATTATACCAAACACGGCATATTTATCTCAAATTTATTTTGTAATACAGTAATTTATGTGGGCTAGAGGGCGCCACATTAGATTCAGTGACACGTCATATAGTCAATAACCAAAGGACGATCAAGACGCTTCTAACGATACCTCATTTGTCCAGTTCTAATAAGAAGTCAAGGAGCTATGAGGGAACAGATGAACATACATACATAATTACATACATACATACAGTGCCCCCAAAGTGATAATGCGCATAGAAATCTTCGTCACTGTTCGGCAACGGTCGTATTCCCCGATCGTTGGAAGACGATATGTATATAGATACTAGCTGACTCGGCGAACTTCGTACCGCCATATTTATATACAATAATTAGCAATAAATTAAAATTGCGACTATAATTTGAGATTTAAACTATCCTATCTCTCAATTTGGATCGAACTGCACATGGTGTGCAAATTTTATTATAATCGGTTAAGTGGTTTAGGAGTCCATTGAGGACAAACATTGTGACACGAGATTTATATATATTAAGATTACGAGATCCCACCGCTCGATTCTGCATGTATCTGTTTTTTGATGAAATTAATTTTAAATGAAACTTGAGGAAGTATTCAATGGATTAGTGAAGGGTTGCCTATAAAAAAATAGCCGCAACTACCTTTAATAAATTTTTGAAAAAAAAATTTGGAAACATAAACAAAAGTATTTACTGCACTGATCATTCCACAATAATATTACAATTACAAAAAAAAAACAGAATCAGGGAGTATCTCTGTTCCTGACATCGTAGATTCATCAGAACTTTCATTATGCTCTTGTTCATTTTCACTTTCCCCACTGCTATCACCTGTGTAAATAATCATTACATCGGAAAAGCTATCGATTCCTTGGTAAAATTTTCTATATTCATCTTCGCATTTAACAGCATGATCACAAACTTTTTTCCATTCTCCTGGTCGTATATTATTGATTTTTTCTAATATAGCATCTCTGACGTGACAGTCATTGCAATATTTTTTTTGGCTACGTGTTGCTTTATTTGGGACCAAATATTTTCTATTGGGTTAAAATCGCGATGATATGGTGGCAGTCGTATAATTTTATGCCCATGTTCCTCCATTATACGGTCAATGGCAAATTCTGTGTATTTTTCTTTGTCTTTTTATAATTTCATACAATTCGGGTTTCAGTTTCTTTGGGTCATGCGGAATGTTGTGTTGTTGTAACCAAGCTATCATTTGTGGTTTAGATGTGTTTGAGTTTGGTGGTTTCACAGACAGCTTATTTTGATATGGGACGTTGTCAATTACCAACACACTATTAGGAGGCAATTTGGGAATCAATTGATTGCGTAACCAAGTTTAAGAATGTTCCGCGTTTATTTCTTTATGATAGTCACCTTCTGAGTCGACACATTTATGTAACATTAGAGCCCCTGGGACGAAACCTTTTTCATTGCCTGCGTGTACAATAATTATTCGCTCTCCTTTGGAAATGGGTTGTTTGATACCTTTTTTGCTGCTATCTTGCCAAGTTTTACCTTTAGTATGTGATGTATGCACGTATGACTCGTCCATAAACACTATGTTTCTACCAGAATTCCTCAGCTGTTGTATTTCTCTGAGATATTTCATCCTTTTTAAACGTATATCATGCTTTTCCATAAGTAACCGTCTGTTATTATCAGTTTTCAGAAACCTAAACCCCATTTCTTTCAAGATCAGCCTTTGAAATTAATAGCTTGGATCAACTTTTTTCTCAAATTATTTACAGTTGGGAGTTCTTTGAGCGTCAACTGAAAATTGTATATCATATTACGAATAACACAGTAGTCGAAATCATCAAGTCCCAGCCGAAATCTACTTTTAGGTTTTCCCTTTTTCGGTGTGGAAAATTTCATTGATTGATTCTGTTTTTTTTCGTTTAAGATATTACTCAATCAAAGTTTGTCGTGAAATTCCTGTAGCTTTTGTAACACGGTCCTGAATTTTATTAAAACAACCATCATGGTCTCTTTTAAAAACATTACAAACAAGATAATTAACGTTGAAATTAAATTCACCTTTGAAAACTAAACCAAGAAGGATGTGTAATAGCAGCTCTATATAATTCCGCACAGAGAGAACACGTGCGGTCACCACCAATAAATAAAGACGACTGACGGACCTTTGACTGACCTGACCGGCGACCGCCGCCGACCGCTCGAATTGTTTTCGATTGTGTACACATGATATTGACTCCTATTTCTTTCGAACAAGGTGCAAATGCAAGTGCATTGTTTAGGGCTCTTACGATTCAATGACTCGGGTGTTTCCGGGAATACGACAATTAGCGAAAATCGGCATGCGCATTATTAATTAGGGAGTACTGTAAATACATACATACATACATACATACATAGCCTCTCAAAATCATAACCCTCCTTTGGCTTTGCCGTTGTCGGGTAAAAATAGCTTATGTCACTGGTTTAGATCAATTTGTCAAATAAGTCAGTGAGACTTAGTATTTACTGAGTTAGTACTTGCTAGTTGCTGGTCGTAACAGCTTTTCATTGCTTGCAAAGCACTTTTCAAGTAAATATTTCAAAGGTCATTTAAACCATACCGCCGCATTTAAACTCGGTGAGACTTTGATTGGCCGCCTCATTGTTACACGTGAGTAGTCAACGTTTTACTGACAAAGGGATCAGGCGATAATCGTTCAAGTGTCCATCAGGTCATCAGTCAGAGGCGAGATGAAAGCTTGTCGGTCCGGCTGAGAGACGGTAATAAAAGCCGCGGTTCTTGTGACAAATGAGCCCATCCGCTTTGTTGTCTCAGTATTAATATAATAGTGAAACAGATCATGAGCATGCCGAGATTTTAGAAAAGTTGAAGAAATATTAACGTTGCCTACTTAGCAGGCATTCTTTGCAATAGTCATTGATCATAGAGTATCGTTATCACAAATGTACTATACCCTATTCAACTTCCTCTGAGACAAAAGGTAAACAAAGAAACCAATGTTTCTCAAACGAGTTGATCGAGAGTAAACATGGCCGATGTAACCAAACTAATTACAAAATTTCACATTTGTACGTAAATTATTTGCCTTATCACTTACTCTTCAATTTAGTTGTGTTACAATACGTTCAAAGTTTGGGAACAGCTACAGTTTTAGGTGTTTTTAATGTCACTTTTTAGTCAGTCCACTGTGAACTCGGAAAATTTTGACAGTTGCAATTATTTTATTTTTTAACACACGTATTTCCGTTGTACTTGACACAGGCAGAGTTGTCGACATCGGCACAGTTTGCCATTTTCCAAGAAAAAGAAAGAAAATGTCACTTTTTTATTGATTCCAGATGCATATAAAATTTGACCTATTAAAGAACCTTTTTCTGGTTTGTTTACCTTTTGTCTCAGAGGAAGTTGAATAGACTATAGCTGCAGGTACTAGCTTTTGCCCGCGGTTCCGCCTTCGTGTATGTTGGTTATCACGATAAAGAATAGTCTATGTCCTTCCTCAAGAATGAAACTATCTCCATGCCAAATTTCATAGAAATCGGTTCAGCGGTTTAGCCGTGAAAGCGTAAAAGATAGACAGAGTTACTTTTGAACTTATAATAAATATTAGTATGAATATGTTATTTTGTGATACGATTACACTTTACGCCGCTTATCATGAGAGTATACATAGTACAGTACTTATTATGCTGGTTAAGTAAGTGGTGGTCACACTTTCATCATCATCAACAGCCTTTATTAGTCCATTCCTGAACATAGACCGGAGAGGTTAAGAAGGAAATTTAAGCCTAATGAACCACGCAACATGTTGGTATAGATTGTGAATCAAGTTTTCCTTCTATTTGCAATACTATTGTTGTCCTGCGTAGTTTGCTCCTTTATGCTAAGTACTCACATACGGTTTTACTCGAACGAGCAAACATCTCTAGTAAAAACCACGGCATGGGCACACATTCAGCATTCATCGATCGAGTGACGCATCTTATGGCTCGCCGTTCAGTATTCATCGAACCGTTCGAAAAGATGTCTGTTCCACAAAGGAGACGGTGGCTACATTTAGCAAGTCTAGTAATTCTCAACTATAAAAGAATTAAAGAAAAGGAAAAGGAGTAACGTAAAAGGAGGTCGAGCCATCGAGCCGGCTCGATGCGAGCCTTCGAGTTGTGAGGTTTGCGGTCCACACGTTAATTTTTACTCGTTTTGGAGTAAAACTATCGAGTAATACCGTATGTGAGTACGGACCATTAGTCAGCTCATACGACACCCACACGTGATGAATAGGGTTGGAGGGATGATGGTGGGTGCCCGACCGGTAGATATTTAAGGAAACACTTTTTATCCCTAATTTAAAAAGTTTTTGTGAAGCGCCCGTGTGCAATCATTACCTGCTATAGTCGCTACGCTTACGCGCTTGCGTTATTACTCGTAGTTAATATTTCTTTTTTTATTGGATAGGTTGGATAGGATAGGATATAACTCGAAATTGGTCCCATGTAAATTTGGAAAAAAAAATATAAATCTGGGTAAAAAGGTGTGATTTATTGTTTACTCACATAATTTAATGCTGAGTTGTGTATTTATAATAAATATAAAATACTTAGTCTTGCCATAAATATCAAGGAAAAACTTTTTTTTTATTGTACGTAACATTTATTACTATTATAGTGTGTTAGTTTAATGGCGCCGACTCTAAATTACGTAGGAATACTTATACAATCACTTTGCATAGTGCGAGTGCAGGTGTGAAGTGAGGCGATCAACGATTGGTAGAAAATACGTGCAGATCGCGAATTCGCTGTCCACACGTAATTTCCACCAATCACCGATCACCCGTACTATGCACCTGCACTCGCACTATACAAAGTGAATACGGGCCCTAAGGCTGGTCTGTCTACGTGCGTGACAGAGACAGACAGACAAAACAGTCTGGATTTGCGCAAGTATTCTTGAACGTGTATGTCCGGCTTTAGTTTAAGAATTTAGTTAGTAAGGTTAAATAAAAATGATTAATATATTTTGCTTTTCAGTTATTTCGGCGGTTTAAATTTTTTGTTAAAAAGATTTTATTTTAAACTATGCAAAGAAGACCAGTCTTATGATGGTGTAGTGTTGGGTATTCTAGTGGGAAGAAAGAGGATATATCACTAACTTACCTGAAGAAACTTTAAAAAAATAATTTTGATAATATGAAGGTAAAAATTATGATACAAACACTCTCATAAAATAATTTGCCTTTACAATGCGTTTTCTTTTCTTTGTTTTTCTTACATTTATTCATATTTTCAGCATGTCAATAAAGGACAAAAGGCAAATGCCCCGATTAATACTCCCAGTCCCCTTGAAGTCCAATACGGCGAGACGATAAACAAACTTGTTTTGTATTTTAAGTAGTAGGTAGTATACATATTGTTGTTTTTACAGTTCTAAATACGGCTCCATTAATGTTGAACAGGAACTACTAGCTATATCAGGTACGCTGTGGACACCAACACTCTATAAAGAGTTACTGTTCCACTGCGTTTTTTATGGCATAAGAAGACATTCAGCAGCTAACTCAACAGCAGAATTATTACATTTATATTTTTGTTTTCTTTATTAACACTGTGTAGTGTACTACACAGTGTTAATGTTAACGTGTTTCCATTTCGAGGGTGCCATCTGAAAACCAGCGCTGCAGACACCGTTTAGCATTTAGCTGAGACGGTAACCAGTTCTGACTGCCTCGTTGGTCTAGTGGTTGGCGTGTGCGACTGCTGATCATGAGGTCTCGGGTTCGATTCCCGGGTCAGACCAAATGTTTGTATGATCTACAAATATTTGTTTCCGAGTTTGGGTGTTTTCTATGTATAATATGTATGTATTTACAAAAAAAAAAGTATATAATATGTATTTATATCAGTTGTCTAGTACCCATAACACAAGCTCTGCTTAGCTTGGGACTAGATGGCGTTGTGTGTTAGATGTCCGAAATATTTATTATTATTATTATTTACTTCTCATAAATTGTCGGAATCACCACTTCACTCATATACTTTCTTCCAAGCAACTTATACTTAGGCTTCAATAAATGCAATACATAATCTGTTAAAGCCTTCGTTTTCGAGAATTGTAATAGGCTGATTGTCAGTTGCGATCATTCCACGATGGTGTTATGCGTCCTCTAGAGTTTGTTGTGTACCTTGTGAATGTGACCGGTCTATATTCGATCTTACACTCTAAGTTGTTGGTAAAGTGTCTGAGCTATTTTCAGAAGCACTTACAGAAATAGAGGTGTTTTCTGGCAGTTGTTATTTGTGCTTCAGCTTCAAATGATTTTTCATACCACTAGTCGAAGCACTGCGCCCTGTACAACAGCGAGAAATAACACAACCACACAAAGAGAACTTGACTTTTCTTTTGTCATCTCCCATTTCGTCAAAAAAGTCCCAAGGTGGCAGGCGGTGAGGTACGGCACGCTCATCATCTAGCCAGCAGCGACATGTCGCGTACATATAAAAACCTGTTTACGCGGCAAATCAATGAAATGGTAAACCGAAATTGGGCCGAATATTCGGTTCGGTAAAGGTTAAACCGAATAGTATTCGGTATTCGGTTATTCGGTGAAACGACTATTCGGCGCATCTCTAATAAGTACATAGGTTAAAATCCCAATTAATAGATTTTTTTAACCGACTTCAAAAAGGAGGACGTTCTCAATAAGGATGTTTTTTATTCATGTTCGGGCAAAACTCCGTCATCTCTAGAGGGATTTGCAAAATTCTTTTTTGTTCGAAAGGGGTTTATTTCGAAGTTTTCCCATTTAAATTTCATATACATCTGATGATGAGTTTCGGAGAAAAATTAACGGAATTGTTCAAAAAAATCGTCCAAGTGCGAGTTGGACTCGCGCAGGAAGGGTTTCCTACCATTATCTATACCTACACTTCAAGCGTCTACCTGTTGCCGTTATTAATATGGAGTTCACCATCGATCGTAGATCGATGAAGTTCACGTTGGTTGTATGGGAGCCCCCTTAAATATTTATTTTATTCTCTGGTTTAGTATTTGTTATTAAAGCGGCCACAGACATATAATAATAATAATAAAAGCCTTTATTCGCTGACCTTTTAACTTACATGCTATTCTTATAAAACAGTAGTATTCTTAAATCTAATTTACCTAGCAAAATATAAGAATAAATTTATTTATTAGTAACCACTTTGGTCAGGTTGTCTGTCGACATAGGCCTCCCCCAATTGTTTCCACGTCTCTCTATCCTTGGCAGACCTTCTCCATCCTTTTGGTAAATCGTCCTCCCATCTTCTGATTTGACCTCCTCGTTGTCTTTTCCCGTTCCTCGGATACCACTCTATTACATCCTTAGTCCATTTTTCTTTGTTAGTCCTCATTATATGTCCAGTCCAGTTCCATTTAAGTTTTCTTATTTTTTGTAACACGTCGCTGACCTTTGTTCTTTTTCTTATTTTCGAAATTGTCCATCGATCCCGTAGTTTTATGTTAAGCATGCTTCTTTCCATGCTGCGTTGACAAACTGCTAGTTTTTGGTTGTTTTTGCTCGTCACAGGCCAAGTTTGACATCCATAAGTAAGACATGGTAGAATACATGTGTTATATAATTTGCTTTTCATTTCCATGGGAATTGTTTCATTTTTAACTATTTCTTTTAGAGACCAATCCCGTTTCCAAGTGTTGCATATTCTTATATCTATTTCTTTAGAATACTGGTCTTTTATTGAAATAAGTTGTCCTAAATATATATATTCATCTACATATTCTATAGTTTCTTGTCCTATTACTATATTTTCTTTTACGGCATTCGTCATCACTTTAGTTTTCACTGGGTTCATTGATAAACCTGCTTTCCTGCTTTCAACATCTAATTGTTGTAGCATAGTTTGTAGTATGCTTGGTTTCTCAGCGAATACTACTATGTCGTCGGCAAATCTTAAATGGTTTAGGTTCAATCCGTTAATATTGATTCCGAAATGTCCCCAGTCTAAGTTCCTGAATATATTTTCTAAGACTGCTGTGAAGAGTTTTGGGGAAAGTGGATCGCCTTGCCTAACGCCTTTTTGAACTCTAAATTCTTCGCCTTGTTGTTCTAGTTGGACTGTTGCTGTGGTGTTTTTGTAAATTTCTTTTACGATTTTTATGTACTTTCCTTCTACTCCTTGGTTTTCTAGCGTTTTCCAGATATAGGTATGACTCAGCGAATCAAAAGCCTTATTGTAATCGACGAATGCCATATAATACAGTTGTCCATATTCATTGAGCTTTTCAGTTACTTGCTTCACAACATGAATATGGTCGATGGTAGAATAATCGGCGCGAAATCCAGCTTGTTCCCTTGCTTGGTTTTCCTCCAGGTGCTTCGATATTCGTCCGAGTATTATTTTAGAAAACACTTTATATAAATTGGACATAAGGCTTATAGGTCTATAATTATTTATTTCATTTTTGTCACCTTTTTTGTGTAGTAGGATGATGGTTGATTTAGTCCATTGAATGGGTATTTGTTCAGTTGCTACTACTTCATTAAAAAGATGGGTCACATATTTGGATATCGCAGGTAAAGATTGTTTTGGTAGTTCGTTGGATATTTTATCGTCTCCAGGAGCTTTTCCACTTTTTTGTGATTTTATAGCCTTTGTGACCTCAGATTCTAGTATACATGGTATTTCTTCTTCTTCGTAAGCTTCCTTTTCTTTTTCTTCTGGCGTTGTTCTGTCTGTCTCCGTGTATAAGTTTTTGTAAAAATCTGTCGCTACTTTTGCTATTGATAGTCTCTTTGTCGTAATTTTCTCGTTTTTCTTCTTATTTTTAGTTCTCATGTTGGGTATCCATTGTGTATATTCTTTTAACTGTTTTATACCTCTCTTAATTCCGCCTGTTCTTTCTATTTGTTCTTTCAAAACATCCAGTCTTTCTGCTTTTTTATGTTTTCTTATTGTTTCTTGAATTTTCTTGCTAATACTTGCGATAAGTTATGGAATCAGGCGTTACTTTGCGGAAATCCATGACATTAAATGCTATGAAATATATTTAGCTTTAATTCCGCGAGACAAATATCCAGGTCTGAAAGCAGGGCACAAATCCCACCGTCATGCATATGTACACATACAAAACAAGTGAGAAATAATTAGCATGCCATGCAACCAAACCTATACTCGACACGTGTTTCGCCCCTCCACGGGGCATCCTCAGGAGATGTTGACTCGTCGAGCGTTTGAGCTCGAATGCGCGCTAGCTCACCGCTGTCGGCCCTTTATATACCGTTTCGATGACGCTATAATCACGATCGATACAATGTCACAACAACATCTGTGCCGAACTACCCGCACTATTCCATTTGAAGAGTGCCTACGTATTTTGGGGTACCTTTTGGAGAGGCAACGTTTACATCCAGGAGAAATAAATGACCTACTTAACCTCACACGTATTTGCATGGAACAAAATTACTTTCGATTCAATAACGAATACTACCGCCAAAAAGAGGGTCTAGCAATGGGATCACCTTTAAGTCCATTAATGGCGGAAATATTTATGGACTACTTCGAATGTAAATATGTGGTGGGCGAGCCCAACATTCTGTTTTATTATAGATATGTGGATGACGTAATTATCTGTTGGACAGGTACTAATCGTCAATTGGATATTTTCGTAAATAGGCTCAACACTCACCACCCCAAAATTAAATTCAAATTAGAATTAGAATCAAATCAGTCCCTTAATTTTTTGGATCTAACAATCACAAGAGTCAATAACAAACTCGATTTCCAAATTTATCGAAAGTCCACACACACTGACACAACGATTCCCGCTTCATCCTGTCACCCACTACAGCATAAACTAGCAGCCTTCCGCAGCTATGTCCACCGTTTAATGTCACTCCCACTGTCCACGGATAATTACGCAAAAGAACTCAAAATATTGTATCAAATCGCGACTTCAAACGGTTACACCAAACAAGTTATTGATAATATAATTAAGAAAAAGCAGAATGACCGGGCTCGCTCAGCACTTTATGCATGTACCCCCGAAAGAATTAACAAGAATGTGGGGAGTCTCACTTACATAGGCCCAATTTCAGATAGAATCGCGAATATTCTAAGAAAACACAATGTTTACGTAGCTTTTCGATCGGATCATAACTTGCGTAAACTATGTAACGGTAAAGATAAATTAGAGAATTCAAAAAAATCCGGAGTTTACAAATTAGTATGCAATGATTGCACCGGGGTCTATGTGGGTCAGACAGGCCGTAGTTTCGAAATTAGGTACAGGGAACATGTTGCCGCTCACAGGAATGGCCATCCAGATAAATCACATTTCGCAAAACATTTAATCGACACCGGCCACTCCTTGAGCGGCAACAATACCTATAACATTCTGCATGTTTGCGATAAGGGTTTCCGGATGAGTGTGTTGGAACAGTTAGAAATATCAAAATATAACAATAATAATGCATATACACTGTTGAATGACCAAACAAACTTAATTCCATCACCACTTCTAAGTATGATTGCGGGTAGTTCGGCACAGATGTCGTTGTGACATTGTATCGATCGTGATTATAGCGTCATCGAAACGGTATATAAAGGGCCGACAGCGGTGAGCTAGCGCGCATTCGAGCTCAAACGCTCGACGAGTCAACATCTCCTGAGGATGCCCCGTGGAGGGGCGAAACACGTGTCGAGTATAGGTTTGGTTGCATGGCATGCTAATTATTTCTCACTTGTTTTGTATGTGTACATATGCATGACGGTGGGATTTGTGCCCTGCTTTCAGACCTGGATATTTGTCTCGCGGAATTAAAGCTAAATATATTTCATAGCATTTAATACTTGCGATGTTTTGTTTGTTATCTTTTCGTTTGTCTAACATTTCATTTCTCTCTGCCATCAATTTTAATGCTTCTTCTCCTAACTTATTTTTCTTAATTTTTTCCGTACTCGATTTGTTTATATTTATAAGTTCCTTTTCCAAAAAATTATACTTCTCTTGCAATGTTTCAGTATCTTTCATTCGATTTAATGTTGTCCCTAGGTCATTCAATATATTTTGTGGTGATGTTATTGTCTTGTTCATGGTTGAGTGTATAATATGTTTTCTTGATTTGTTGTTTCTGTCTTGTATAACTCCTCTTACCATTCTATGATCTGTGTTAAAATTTAACTTATTAAGTACTTCAATGTCATTAAATATATGTTTTTCTCTGCTAAGTATGAAATCAATTTCATTTCTGTTCATGCCATTCGGTGCCAACCATGTCCACTTTCTCGACTTTCGTTTTTTGAAGAAACTATTCATTATTTTAAAATTGTAAGCGAAACAAAAATCTATTAGTCTTTGTCCGTTGTCATTTCTGTCACCACTACTGTATTCTCCTAAGACAAATTCATCTTTATTTGATTTCCTACCAACCTTGGCGTTAAAGTCTCCCATGATAATTATGTTCTTCTTTTGCATCAACTCTGTCATGTCTTCGTAGAATTTATCTTTCTCTAATTTTGTATCTTGTTCTGTGGGTGCATGTACTTGAATAATAGACCATGGTTGCTTAGATTCTGTTAATTGAATTTTAAGTACGGCGATTCTATCTGATATTCCGTGGAAGCTAATTATTTTATCTTTTAAATATTTTTGTACTAGGAATCCCATTCCATATGTACCTTTTTGTTTACCATAAGAATAAAAAATGTATTTATCATATTCTCTTATTTCTTCTCCTATTCTTCTTACTTCACAAAGACCTATGATATCCCACTTTATAGATTTTATAGCTTCTTCCAATTCTCGTAGTCTGCTGTCCGACATTAACGTTCTAACGTTTAACGTTGCAATGTTTATATTATTGTTTTACCACAGACATTATTTGGCCACAGACATACGTGAACAGAAATAACAGAAAGACGTGTCCGTCCATCTGTCTTCAGGCTGTATCTCATGAACCGTGATAGTTAGACTGTTAAAATTTTTAGAGATGATGTATTTCTGTTGCCGCTTTAACAACAAATACTAAAAAACATAATAATATGACAGACGGACAGTGAAGTCTTAGTAATAGGGTCCCGTTTTACCCTCTGGTTACGGAACCCTAAAAATGACAACAAATCAACCGCGATTACTGCCGTGACATAAAGAATATTTACGCAATCACAGTATTGTTTGAAGTCGGTGCAACTTCTTTTCCAAAAAGGATTTTTATGTCACTAAAATACTTTTTGCGATTTTAAACAACACAATAATGTATTAAACGTTTGTTTGTTCGTTGATAACCTTATCTAGTGCTGACGAAGTAGGCGTATGTTTAAAATGCGTAAGCCACATGTGTGTCCTAGATAATTTAAGTCAAAACTAATATGAATGTAAATATTACCCGCACCCAAACACGTTTCTTTTCTATGTCATGGATAGCAAACTCATTACATTTATTGATTTTTCCCAATTACCCTACAAACCACTTAGCGTTTCACTGAGTTTTTGCCTACAAATGTGCATAGAAAATTTCGTTACGTACGTAGTTACTACTTTAATAGTAAAAAGGTAGGTATTATATCAGTCAATCTAGCTTCCATAGTGCAAGCTCTGCTTAGTTCGAATCTAGATGGCGTTGTGTGTTTGAAAAATACCTTAGTCCTTAATTACTATACATCGACTAGAAAGGACTCGAAAGGAGTAAATAAATAACATTATTAATCTATTAATCTAATCAAACATCTGTCTGTGGTTTTTCCAAAACAACAATATAATAACATAGTTCGAAGTAATTAAATTTTACCTGTTATATATCTAAATCCTATCTGTACCATGAAAACTAAACTAAGATTTAAATAACTTTGTAACAAGCTGTCAAAGAATAAGCTCATTTTCTAAGGCTTTATAAAATCTTATCGTAAGTGACATCAACAACATATTATTTTTAACCGACTTCAAAAAAGGAGGAGATTTCCAATTCGACTGTATTTTTTTATGTTTGTTACCTCAGAACTTTCGACTGGGTAAACCTATTTTGATGATTCTTTTTTTATCTGAAAGCTGGTGCTTCCCGTGCGGTCCCATTAATGTATGAAGTCGTTTTTTTGTTTCTTTTTATACCTAAGTTATTTGCACTGAAGCACACTTGACTGTTATCCGATGGATAAGACCGGCAAAAAAAAGAAAAGCTTTCAAAATCTCATACCACCTCTTGGCGAAAAATTGGAGTAGTTTGGCTAATTAAAGACTACTAATGCATTCCACATGACTTTCAGCGTTCCAAGCTTGGGCTGGTTTTGATTAACAGTTCGTGAACTCTGACTAAATATAAATAGATTGCAAAGGTATCACACGAAGTGTGAATTACATCTTGAAACGATATTTTTCCTTATTTAACAATTATGTTTATTCAGTGAATTCCTTGCACGTGAGTTATTTTCATACTTCAGAAATGAAAAAGAAGACGGTAAAAGATTTATATAGAATGCCATGCAATATCTGAGTGCAATAGCTGAATGGATAAAAATATAATAATTATTATTTTTACGGGAATTAACGCTATCACTTCTTTAAAGGTATTACATAGGTACCTCTGATTTGCCTGACGTTTACCTGCCTGGATAAAAATACTCACTTTGTCACTGTTGGAAGAAGTGTCCAGCAATTAACTAGCATTTCAAGGAACATGACATGTTGTTGACGTTTGGTGATCACTATGGAGAGTGCTCTATTTTATAAGTGGAAATTTAAGGCGTGAAGAGGTCAAAAAAGTTCATTACTTCTTACAGAACAAAATGTCAGATGACGGAGATCCTGCATGGTTTTTTGGAACGCTATTTCAGCTTAGAGTTTTTTGGAGGTTTGGAATTCAAAGATACCCGAAATAGGATCACATAACACAGGTCAAAACATTAATAGTAGTCTACCGACGCTTTTTTTGGCACAGTCCTTATACG
This sequence comes from Diaphora mendica, assembly GCA_949125395.1. Lineage (NCBI taxonomy): Eukaryota > Metazoa > Arthropoda > Insecta > Lepidoptera > Erebidae > Diaphora > Diaphora mendica. Next base: position 31,551,812 of record OX421311.1, read on the forward strand.
AGTGTGCAAATAATGTATGGAGTTGATCTTGATAGAATATTACCGTCCTACAGGCATTGTACTGTCCTTCCACCCATTTTAAGATGTTCATTTATTAAGGAATAAATTTATAAATTATGTTCCTTTGTGTTACTCTTATGTGTTGTATACGAAGAATAACACTCAGCAAGTATGGTTGAGCTCACGTAACAAAACACTGCGGTTTAGAGTTGCTGTGTCCTTGCCCTCGAGAGCTAGAATCAGCCGGACCTTGTTAGTGTTGAAGAAAATCTACATTTAATCTAATGCGTAACACCACTGTACTTCATTGAAATAATAATAACTTGGCAAACATTATATAATGTTCTAATTATCTTCTTCTAATATTTCGGAAACTAGAGAAGATGTATTGTTTAAAAATTAAACCTTTAAAGCACATGAAAAAGAGCTTTCTCTTTTTACTTTTTAACCGACTTCCAAAAGGAGGAGGTTCTCAGTTTCATCGGTTTTTTTTTTACATATGGACACTGATTACTCCGTCAATTGTGGACCGATTTTGAAAATTATTTTTGTATTCGAAAGGGTATGCTCCCCATGTGATCCCATTGCCACCATATCAGGATCTGATGATGGGATCCCAAGGAAATAGAAGGAAACCCCCAATTTTGTTAGGCACGTACTATGTTTTTCATATATTTTCTAAAGCTAATGAACGCAAGGGAGGATCCTCCGACCAGGCGAGGTGATCATGCCTGGCGGGCCAACTGCCCAACGGTTGATGTTGGGATGTTGTATGTATCTTAATTGGCGCGCGAACTTTCACTGCGCGATTCAAGATTGGTAGTTTCTTAGTTTCCTTCGTTACTCCGTAGTTCTAACTTCGGTAGATGGCGCTGTAGTATATTTCTGTTGCGCTGTATGTGGAAGTCGCCAAAAAAGTATAAGATTACTTGATAAAGATTTAATTAAATACACCTCATAATGCAAACCTTTAATATTAACGAAACACTATTATTTGTATGTGCTACCTATTCATAGGTTTGAAGTCGGTGCCAAGCCAAAATGTTAAGTAATTTTATACTTTTTAGTTTTTGAAGTCGGTTTTTTTAAACGAAGTTTTTTTTATTGCTTCTAAGCTTACACTTGCGTTCATTTAGCATTTTAAAGCAAAATTAATAACATTGTTTACGTCCATTTGTTGTGTCTTTTGGCTTGTTGCTTGCTCTGGCTATTGGGGAGCACCCAGACACCTTGCAGACCAGACACTACGAGAGATATTCGAATTACCAGCCAATTCCAGGTTTTTTCTTGAACCGATCCTTCACAACGGCGCTTGGTTGCCCAAGTTTTTCCCTCCAGTCCTTCATGAAGTTCACGCGGGGGTCTTCCCTTCAGGTCTCACGGTGGAGTATTTTTTCTGTTGGTTTAGAAACTGTTAAGAACCAGATAATTATTAATTAAATTATTAATTGTGACATTCGAATGAAATGTTACAAACACAGAGTTGCTTATTTATTCCGATATTTAATGTTTCCTTTAATATAAATTTTATTGCAGGCAATTAATAACATGTTGCATAAAAACACGTTGCCATGGTAGTGGGTTATCCTTTAAAGGGACTTGTTGTTTTCCTTAATGTAACCAATTTTCCTTATATAACTTTAACCATTTAATACCACACAAGTCCAGTAAATGGACCACCAATTTGTTATTTCAGAATATTGTTTATTTATACCTACTCTGGAAAATTGTATTGCCAGCCTGTTCGGAATGTCAGAAAATAGAAGGTATCGTAACCTTTGAAACCATTAAATTGCGATTAAGTACCGTTGTGCAACAAAAACTAAGTGTAGGTATGTGTGGGTAAAGCCGCGAATGTCCAAAAACAGTTAATATCGATATATCTAATACTGCCCGTGTAAATACCTACTAAAATACCTACTTACATTTTGTGTTTTATACCACTACTATACTGATGTTCTATTATTAAGGCACACCTGTTTAATACTCTTTATTGAAAGTGATGTTGCCCAAAAGTAAAGCACATGGCGTCCTAAATTTAGTTAATCGTTTCCTGTGTAATCCAGTCGTAAAGTTGAAAGTATTTTAAACAAAACTAACTTATTTAGCGAAGTTTTACGATTCGTAAATGAATGTTGCTTTCCAAATGAGAAAATTTTAACAAAAAAAAATGACTTCAAGAACTGGACCAAATTGAAATGGGCATGGAGCACCAGCTTTCAAATAAAAAAAGAATCATCAAAATCGGTTCACGCAGTCGACAGTTCTGAGGTGTCAAAGATAAAAAAAATACAGTCGTATTGAGAACCTCCTCCTTTTTTGAAGTCGGTTAATAAAGAGAACGAAAGCAATACCTTTTAAGTGAATGTAAATAGGTACCTACATATAATCTTGCATAGGACAATCAGTTATTTACAACTATTCTAAAACTGCCTTTTTAATATGTAAAATTTCAATGTGCCACAAAACTACTTAGTTTTATTATTAAAATATCTATATTATTGTTATAAAACGGTAAAGTTTGTTAGTTTTAGGTGGTTGTAGGGGGTAATCACGAGATTTACTAAACCTATTTTGAAAATTCTTTTACTAATAAAAAGTCACATTATTTGGGAGCGTTAGGTATAGCTATATATACCCCAAAATGTATCGATGTTCGTCATTTTTAAAGTTAGAAATACTTACGAAGAAATAATCACTCGGGTGAAATTGCGGGCAATATTACATTTAAAATGTATGTGTTTCAGTCTATTACCATTCTATACATGACAGACGAGAAAATACTAGGTAAGACTAGGTTCTTTAACGATCTGATAAACTTGTATCTTATTTAAATCTCTTTTAGTCAAGAAGGTTCATACTTAAAAAAAACTTAGTTTAAAAAAACCGACTTCAAAAACTAAAAAGTATACAATAACTTAATTTGTATGTGCTACCTATTCATAGGTTTGAATTCGGTGCCAAGCCAAATGTAATATTAGGTACCACACTCGCTATATTTCGAGACGAACGTCAACGACGTCACCGACGCTTCGGTATCCCGCTCAAGGTCACGCGCGGCGAGTGCGATACCTAATATTACATTTTGGCTTGGCACCGACTTCAAACCTGGGAATAGGTAGCACATATAAATTAAGTTATTTTATACTTTTTAGTTTTTGAAGTCGGTTTTTTTAAACGAAGTTTTTTTTTTTCGCTTTATAGTCTTTCTCAAGTCTCTCATCATCATTTCACCTAAATAACTTGAAAGAATACGACTAAAGGTAACGTACATACTGTATAGAATCGAAAGGACTTCAGGTAAATTTTTGTAATAAAATCTCAAATGGACTATTATGAAATTAAATGATGTCTACAGAATATGAAGGCATGCAGACAATTGCCTTAACTTCATTGCAGGCGCTTACGTAAATTTGAGGGTTTCCTTCGATTTCCTTGGGATCCCATCATCAGATCCTGATATGGTGGCAATGTGACCACATGGGGAGCATACCCTTTCGAATACAAAAATAATTTTCAAAATCGGTCCACAATTGACGGAGTAATCAATTTACATACATTAAAAAAAAAACCGATGAAATTGAGAAACTCCTCCTTTTGGAAGTCGGTTAAATATCAACTTAACAAATCCTCCCCCTTGTTATGTTCCTAACTAATGGGTTTAACATTCCCTTTTTTATATAATATAAACCTATACACTGACTTAAAATAAAACCAATTTTGAATTCTAATACACTACATTAATCCTTAAACGAGAACTTAAATATGTTAAATTTGTATAGGTATGATTTCAATAAATAAATAAAAATAAAAACTTGTCTGTGCCTATATAGTTCCTTCTTTAATAGTGCAGGGCATTGATACAATCATTGATTGGAATCAATGGAGATTTACATAAACATGCATAGAATATGACGTGATAGATGTATGTACGTGTGTACGTTATCATGATTGATGATGTATATCAATTTCTAGGTTACCTTTTAAATTTCCTTTATTTGTTATCTTACACGTGATAACACAGCATTCAATATTATCCTTTTCTTTCTTTCCTTAAGGATAAGTCATGAACGCGGGAATTACTGTAACGCAATCAAACCAGGTCAAAATCCTATGAGGTAATAAACGCTATCACTCACGTAAATACCGAAATGATTTCATTTTTATTGAGTTTACAATAACAAAATGATTAAGCATTTACTTTACACACACACACACACACCTTCTGGTGTACCTACCTATTTATTTGGGACAGTAAGAAATTCCTTGGATTGTAGTGATATCACAAAATGATCGTAAAAAGCTTATAAAATCCTTTTAATCCTTAAAAAGCTTTAAAAGAGGTTTAAACTAAATCCTACTAATATTATAAATGCGAAAGTTTGTATGGATGGATGTTTGTTACTCTTTCACGCAAAAACTACTGAACGGATTTGGATGAAACTTTACAGTAATATAGCTTATACATCAGAATAACACATAGGCTACTATTTGCAGCGATAACCAACATACATGCGGGCGGAGCCGCGGGCAACAGCTAGTAATCAAATAAAGGAATAAAACATCCACAGTTGTGGAAGACTGTTACATGTTTAACTACAAGTACTTGAATGACTTGTAATATAATTTTTGGTAAATTTTCTAAAAAATAATGCTAGGCTAGATGGATTTATCGGCCCCGATACCTTTCGAAACCGAAATTTAGTATGCGATATTCATGAAAATCGTTGGAGCCGTTTCTGAGCTTCAGAATATTTATATACCAGAATCGCTCTTTTAAAGGTATTCTATTATTCTGTTTATAACGAGCATGTTCTTTGATAATATTTCTATACCAATACGTAATATCCTACTTCCTACTAATATTATAAACGCGAAAGTTTGTAAGTATGGATGTGAAGATGGATGGATGTTTGTTACTCTTTCACGCAAAAACTACTGAACGGATTTGGATGAAACTTTACAATAATATAGCCTATACATCAGAATAACACATAGGCTACTTTTTAATTCGAAAAAGGGTTGTAAGGGGGTTTAAAGGGGGGATGAACGGTTGTATAGAAGTCTGGCGGTTCACTCGACATACGCATGCGCGTTAAATACGCCGGGCGTCTTGGCAACGAATAAACAAAGCTGTCACACTCATAAAGATTTCACTTTTTCATTGAAGACTTAAATATCCTACTAACATTATAAACGCGAAAGTTTGTAAGTATGGATGGATGGATGGATGGATGTTTGATACTCTTTCACGTCAAAACTACTGAATGGATTTTAATGAAACTTTACAATAATATCTATACATATAATAAAACTGTAGAAGAGTGCAATTCTGTACATTGAATAAAAATTAAAAAAAAATACAACTAGGGGTATTCATGCAAGCCACACAAGCCAAAAAAAAAATTTTTGAATTTTATGTCCGTCTGTCTATTGTCCGGCTTTCACGCAAAAACTACTGAACGGTTTGTAATGAAACTTTTTTTATTATATAGCTATCAATCCTCGGCAACATATAGACTATAATTTATTTTGAAGATCGGAATATCAGATAAAATTTTTTGACTGTCTGTCTGTTGTTCGGCTTTCACGCAAATACTACTGGACAGGCGTATGCGTTGTGTTTATCAACGTCTCCTTGCCATAGAATAACTTAAATATCGGGTCTAGAGTTTAAAGCCAGTGCCATCTATTGACTAGCTATCAAAGTGTAATAAAACATATCTATAGAAGTAAATAGTTTATGGCCCATGCTGTGATTAAATACCAACTCTCCGTGCATGCAGAACAGTCAGTGTATGAAACGGTACCCAAAAACCATGATTCAACAAACTATAACAGGCGAGAATGTCTACCCCAAGTACCGCCGATGTTCTCAGCAACAAGGAGTATTTGCTGCAGAAATTAGATTACGTGGCCAAAATCCGACGATGATTGATAATAATAGATGGGTATTACTATACTCTCCTGTTTTATCCAAACCATTTAACGCCCACATACATAAATGTCGAAATGTGCATCAGTGTGGAGTCTATCAAATGTATTTGTTAGTACGTAAATAAAGGAAGCGATCAAGCCACTATTGCTTTACGAAATGAATGTGACTAAGTAACAAGATTTCAGCCTGGCCGCTACATAAGTTCTTCCAAAGCTGTGTGGCTTATACTTAGTTTCCCTATCAACGAAAGACACCCACCTGTGACGCATTTCGCTGTAACTGTAACTGTAAACCGTGGGAGAGCCACGCTTCGGCATGAATGGGCCGGCTCGACCGGAGTGATACCACGGCCTCACAGAAAACCGGTGTGAAATAGTGCTTGCACTGTGTTTCACCGAGTGAGTGAGGATACCGGAGGCCCATGCCCCGACCCCTCCCCCTATCTCCCCCCCCCCCATCCCCCAAAGGCCGGTAACGCACTTGTGACGCCTCTGGTGTTGCGGGTGTCCATGGGCGGCGGTAATCGCTTACCAACAGGCGATACGCCTGCTCGTTTGCCGGTCTATTCCATAAAAAAAAAAAAAAAAAACCTGGGAGGAGGCCAGCGAATATATTTGAATATGCGATTGAGCGATTAGGAAAGTCTCGACAGATCACTTTATTGGCATTCTATGTCTTCTGTGCTATGTTAGACTGATGATTTTACCAACACTTTGCTCTGTGATGAAGCGCCAGCGTACTTTACATACAACAAGGAAGGCTTAACCGTAGAAAAAGAGGCACTCCAGTAGAGGGTGTTCCTGAAGTTTTTAAAATAACACGTCATCGGAAGAGTACAACAGTGCACCCAAGCAATGCCGAGTGTTATCGGTATCCAATGGCCTACTTTATTCGAAACTTTGAAGAAGTCGATGACCCGCAACACCCATCGTTTCAAGCTGCTTGCCGAGCACGACATCTGCTCGATGACAACCAACATTGGAATGACGCTCTCATTGAGGCATACGTCAGTGACTTTCAGATGCTGTCCAATTGTGATAAAAATGTCAAAACAACTTAACCGAAGATCACATTCGCGATATGCATCAAAATATTTATATGAGCGAATTGCACCATTAACAACGGGAAATTATTTCTAATCGCTGTTTAAATGAAATCCAAGACATGGTTTTGCCTATTGGTGGAAATTCTTAATCTTATTAAGGGTTACCCGAAGCCATTTCTAACGAAGAGTGTAGTAATCGGGAGTACTCAGCTGAAAGTAATTACGATTCTAAGAAGCTTTTACATACTCTTCGCGATGGTATTCCGACTCTAAAGGACAAACAAGGAGTATTTTCCATCGTGTTTGTAACAGTGCCAATAATTCTTTGGGTGAAATGCTTTTTCTAGAGGCACTGGGAAAAAAAATCTCACAAAAGTTATTCTCGCACAATTACGACCAGATAGAAAAATAGCACTTGCTGTTGCATCCTCTGACACTGTTGCCTGGTGATAAAACTACACACACGATATTTTAAAATTGCCTTACAATTAGAATTAACAGAACAACATGTTTGTGATAGTGACAAAGCGAGAGTTCTACGTGACTTTCATTTAATTGCTTGGGATGAGTGTATAATGGCACATCGCAAGGCAGTTGAGGATGTAGACAGGATGTTGAGGGACATTCGCCAAAGTGATCGGGCCATCGGTGGGATTACAGTTTCGTTTGGTGGTGATTTTAGGCTGACTCCACCCGTAATACCACGGGGGACCCGAACTGAATAAATAAATACGTGTCTCAAGAGTTCAACCCTTTGGCCTCATATTTCAAAACTAAAACTCACTGTTAATATGAGAGTGCGCAGAGGAGGAAACCAAAACGCCAAATAATTTTCCGATTTGCTTTTCAAATAGGTGACGGTAGATATCAGAAAGAAGAAGGGCTGATCTCACTGCGAGGCGATTTATGCGAGGTTGTAACTTCACTTGAATGACTCATATTATCAGTTTATGGAAATCTTACTAATATCACAACTCAGGAAGATTCTTGGTTTTCTGAGCGAGCAATTTTATCACCTCGAAACCAAGAAGTGATAGAAATAAATAATATTATTTTGGAGCAAGTTGAAGGGTCACAAGTTGAGTACACTGATATTAACAGTGTTGTCGACCAAGATGAAGCTTTGACGTATCCAGTTGAGTTTTTTAAATTATTTGTCCCGCAACTGGTCTTCCCTCACATAATATTATCAAATTAAAAGTTGAAGTGTCTATAATTTTAATGAGAAAATTGAGTCCACCAAAATTGTGTAACAGCACACAATACATTTAAAAGTTATATCGCTCCAACGGAACGTAATAGAGGCACAAATATTGACTGGATGTGGTGCAGGACAGCGTGTTTGCATTCCACGAATACCGCTCATCTCGAAAAACTATCCGTATAGATTTAAACGTTTGCAGTTCCCATTAAGTGTGAGTTTAGCCCAGGGACAGACTATGAGTCGTGTTGGTGTAGATCGGCGATCTCTCATGGCCAGCTTTATGTAGCTTTGTCACGTGTAAGCAGTGCGCAAAGACGGTCTATACTCACTGAGACAAATTAAAAAACAAGTAATATCGTTTATGAAGAAATTCTGTAATTAATTTTCTTATATTACAAACTCACACGTACACACCGATTTTCTTAAAATAACTTTGTTCTGTTTCTCTATAAATTCAGAAAAATGATTGGCAGATGAGATTGAGAAAAAAGATTTGAATTTGAAGCTAAGCACGCGCGAACGAAGTCGCGGGTACAGCTAGTGTATGTATATACGTAAAGTACTGAAAAAAATTAAATTCTCTGTAAAAATAACTTTTATGTGTTAAATATGGCAGATAATTATCTGTAACTTTATCAGTAGTGAAAGTGGTCTAAGGTTATTAATTATTATTATCGAAAGCGAACTCTCGAGTAGATACCTACCTACTATTATATTATTTGACCTTATACCTACTATTATATATTTGAGGGAGATCACGAAAAAGGGTTTATGCTTTCTTGCCCAACATTTTATAACCGTTTGACGTATATGAAATACGTCAAAACATTATGAAACATTTTATTACACAATACGTTACTACTAGTTCAATTCTGCGGATAATACATTTTCATAATGTAAACAAAACAACACCACCGATTAGACACGATAGTTTAAACGATTGTCAATAGATGGCGCTGAATTATTTTGAAATTGGCTTGCAGCAGTTGCAGTGATTAACTAAATTTTCGTATACAATTATTAATAAAAGTATGACATATAAAAACAATTGTCATTCACTACATACTTATTGTTTACGTAAATACCACTTACTTCAATTCAAGTAAGTGGTATTTAGGTAAGCAATAAGTAGGTATGTAGTGAATGACAATTGTTTTTATATGTCATACTTTGAACTTTATTTGAACTATTTGTTTGTCTTTTGTCTTATTATTATTTACACGAAAGTTATTTGTACATTTTATGTCAGTCATAAAATAAAATGCGGGTGTCCATGGGCGGCGGTAATCGCTTACCATCAGGCGATACGTCTGCTCGTTTGCCGGTCTATTCCATAAAAAAAAAAAAAAAAAAGTATTTAATTTCGTATGTATCTACATGTTGAGATACTGTTTGGGGTTTTTAAAGGCTTTAATTTATATACTCGTACTCAGGGAGGCAAATGCTCACTACCACGGGGTTGAAATAAAGCTGTTTATTTAGATTTTACTGTCTCACACAATTACATTGAGTAGAGAAAAATACATATGTGTAATTTATTAAGGTCGCAATAAAACCTAAAACCATTTACATCAGAACGGCTGCATAAACGCCACGGGCGTCTATCTTATCTAGACATAATCCCTTTATCATAAAGCATACGCTAACCACTCATAGATATGTAAATATTGTTTATGTATCCAAGAGCTCTTCATATGCGTAATGAAACATTCTATACCTACCTACAGACTGACCATAAGTAGGAAATCTTCCAAGTGTTTGTGTTAGAATAATGTTATTTGAAACAGTTATTTTGGCGCCCAACGTGGGACTTATTAAATTCAAAATCATTTATTCAATTAAGACACTAAGTGACATCTATGAACGTTAAATTGAAGCTACAGTTAAAAAATCATAGATCGACACAAACAGACCCACCAGATGTACCTACTGTGTTGTCAAGGTGAATAAGGTGAAAGTACCAAAATCCACTGCCTGCCTGTATCAATCCATAACTCCCAGTTTCCAAACTGCGTAGAGCCTTATGAAAAGAATACTGGCAAACAAACTCAAGGCTACTCTTTTTAAAGGTCAGATCTTCAGGTACCATAGTATTAGTTAGCATTGTATGAAAGGTTAACATTATGCAAGCTGTTGCCACATGTGTGTCCTATGGGTAATCACTGGTTTCAGGGTAATTCTAACACACTACAATAAGGAAAGTTGTGAAATATTATGAAAATTATCTAGAGCTAAACATGCGTCTAACGTTGTTATTCTTTCCTCATAAAAATCAATTGAATATGCAGTATGCACGTCATCGTTACGAGTAAGTACTAGAACACACAGATGTTTACGATCTACGATAGCGAATACTCATCACTGTTTATTTATAAGGAAACTCATTTCAAAATATGTAAACACTATGATAATAGCTTTATTTATAACGCCATAAATTACGTTATCCCAAATAACTACAAATATCTCCACAATTTGACCTTCCTAAAGCGTATTGATAAATTAACAACGATAAGCGGAATAATTTAAAATACTTATTCCGAGTAATTCGACGAAAAACGAGTGCACATAAATGACAAATAAACGAACTTCATTGTAATCGCTTACCAAACAACACTCGTCTATAGTCCTATGTTGTCATTTTGCATCAATATTCCTTTAAACTTAGGTACAGAAAACATTCACATTTCGTTAAATGATGAATGTTATGTACCTATCATTACCTATATTCATTTTACTAACAGGTAAAAGTACTAGGGCATACGGTCCGGATCTTCCTCGGAGCAGGGCTTCTGAGGCCGGGGCGGTTTTAAGTGGAATCACCACATACCTGGCTCCTCAACCCCTGAGGACCCGAAGATCTGAAGGTATTTTCCACCCCGTCAAAAAAAACAAAAAGGTCATATATTTTTTTATTTTTTTTTAATCAATCTGCGATCAGTCCTATCAACTATAAGCAGATGTGCTGAGCGGAGAGGGCGTTTTGGGTGGTTTGGGCCAGTGCCCCAACACCCTTTACTAGAATAGCACATTGGCTCTTTTCAAGCGATTTATTTGGTTCGGAATCAAAAGAAAATCTGTAAGGGGATTGGGATGCCCCTCTAGGCGCTTTGAGTATTTTCCAGCAAGTGCTTCAGCTTCCTGAGCAACAGTTTTCATATCAAGGCACTCATGAATCTCAGAGTTACGGGTAAACCAAGGTGCACCACATATGGTCCTTAGGATGCTGTTTTGCGTTCTTTGTAGGCAGAGAATATTCGACTTGCTAGCTGACGACCAGAGCTGGATACCATAAGTCCATATTGGTTTTATGACTGAGCAGTAGACTCTTAGTTTGTTGCTTAGAGAGAGGTTGGATTGTCTTCCAAGTAACCACAGGAGATTTCTGAACCTGTTGTTAATTTCGTCCCTTTTTTGTTTAATGTGATCTTTCCATGTCATACGTTGATCAAGATGGAATCCTAGGTATTTAACACATGTAGATTGAGGCAATGGATCCAGGCCTAGGTTAACCGTAGGGCACCGTTTGTGTCTAAGTGTGAAAGTTATATGGTGCGACTTATTGGCGCTTGCTCTAACGTGCCATTTGTTTAACCAGGCTGAGGTCATGTTTAGTTGCGTTTGTAATATCCTACTAGCCTCATCGGGGTCACAGCTAGACGCGAGGAAAGCAGTATCGTCGGCTAAGGTTGCGACTGTGACATTTGGAGCTTGGGGGAGGTCATAGGTAAATATATTATATAAGACTGGACCGAGGACCGATCCCTGGGGTACTCCAGCTCGACAGGTGTAAAGAGAGGATCTGGCATTGCCCAACTTAACTTGGAATAGTCTACTATCAAGATACGAGGCCATCAAGAGATAGTATGAGTGTGGGAGTGTCTGTTTGATCTTGCACAGCAAACCCTTATGCCAAACACGGTCAAACGCCTGCTGTACATCCAGAAAAGCCGCAGAGCAGTATTCCTTCTTTTCCAAGCAATTTCGTATTGTATTATAAACCCTGTGAACTTGTTCTAGAGTAGAGTGGTCCCTACGAAATCCAAATTGATGATCAGGAATGATGTGATCCTCATCCAGATGCCTTTTAAGTTTTGTTAGAAGGACTCTCTCTCAGAGCTTCGACAGTATTGGGGTATGACTTATTGGTCGATACGACGTCACCTCGTTGATTGGTTTACCAGGCTTGTGAATCATTACTATCTGTGACACTTTCCACATTGTAGGAAAGTATGACGTCCGCAGGATAGCATTAAAGAGAATTGTAAGAAAAACAAGACACTTCCTAGGGAGTTCCTTCAATATTCTTGGTGTGATTAAGTCGAATCCGGGGGCCTTATTTAATGCTAAGTTTGAAATCTCTCTACTTAGTTCTCGTGGAGACGTCGGCGTTATGGGTACACTCAGCTGGAAGTCCCGATTCAGGATGGCATCAATTTCCGGGTCATCAGGGGCCATCGTTTCATTGGGTTTGAATACATCTGCCAGATGAGATGCAAACACTTCGGCCTTTTCGAAGTCGGTACGAGCCCAAGAATTGTTCCCTCTGATAGGAGGCAACCACAGCAATGCCACCCTCCTAGGGTGGCATTGCTGTGGTTGATCTAGAGATTTTGTAGCCTTCCACAATGAATGACGGCCACTACTATTGGGTGTCAACATTTCTAGTTTCCTTTTGAGGGTTTCACTGGCCAATTCAGAAAGGGCATCTTTAAGGTCAACAATTGCACGGTTCAGTCTAGATTTATCCTGTTTATCACGAGAGAGGTGCCAAACCCTGCGCAGTCGTCGTTTTTCATTTATCTTCCTTCGAATCTCAACGGGAATAGGCACACCACGTAGAGGTTGGGTCAGCTCAGGGGTGCTAGTCCAAGCGGCGACTTGGATGAGATTAGTGATATTCAGGCAAGCGTTTTCAATGTCGTCCGGACTTTTCATTGGTGTATTCAGGTTAATGTTGGATTCGAGGTAATCCCTGAAGTTGTTCCAGTCGGTTTTAACATTATACAGGTTCTCCCCATTTCTCTCGATGTTTATGATGGTAGTACTTAACATCAGTATTACGGGCGTGTGATCCGAAGAGCCATCGAGGCTCGATTGAACATGAGTGTACAGGTGACCTATATTTTTCGTAATAAAGAAATCTAGTAGATCCGGAAGTTTATTATTATCCGTGGGCCAGTATGTCGGTTCGCCGGTTGATAGTGGCATTAGCCGATTTGCATCCACACGTTTCTTCAATTCTCTCCCTCTGGTTACTGTTGTCAACAACAGTAAAAAGGTCATATAAAAAAAATATTAAGTACTAGCTGACCCACGCAACTTCGTTTACCTCTCCTATTGCCCGTAGCGTAATAATTTTCCACCGTTTTTGTAACATTCTTCATTGGTGCTCCGCCCCTATTGGTCTAAGCGTGTATGATGATATAGAGCCTTTCTCGATAAATGGGCTATCTTGTAAATATCTTGAAAGAATTGACTGCCTCGTTGGTCTCGCGGTTGGCGTGTGCGACTGCTGATCATGAGGTCTCGGGTTCGATTCCCGGGTCCTACCAAATGTTTGTATGATGTACAAATATTTGTTTCGGAGTTTGGGTGTTTTCTATATATAATATGTATGTATTTACAAAAAAAAAGTATATATGTATTCGTATCAGTTGTCTAGTACCCATAACACAAGCTCTGCTTAGCTTGGAACTAGATGGCTTGTGTGTTAGATGTCCAAAATATTTATTTATTTTTAAAATCGTACCAGTAGTTCCTGAGATTAGCGCGTTCAAGCAAGCAAACAAACTCTTTAGCTTTATATTAGTATGGATTTATAATCAACTAATAAATTGTCCACACGGATAATGTGACGTCAAAGAAATTTCTGAAAAAATAATTGATAAATACTTAAAGACAAGCATTGTCATCGTTAATGATGTCATGCAAAAGTCATACGGCGCCAGAAACATCGCTCGTAGATAACATTGCTGGACGAATTGCTAATTTATCTACATGCATTTTAAGCGTGATAAGCACTATATAAAATATGCGGTAAGGTTATTGTACATTTATGTTTACTTTAATTAGCGCAATTAATATTTTTTCCATGCTCATTAGTAAATGCTTAGATACTCCCATTTATGGGTCTCAGAACGCCTATTAAAAGTTGTTATTAATATCAGCGATGGTGTTTGAAAACTGGTTTCAGTATAAATAGCCGATGACATATGTGGTGGCTCAGCTGCCGTTGATAATGCAATCTTCAAGGCGTGTCCCCAAGATTACGGATTATAATGTTTCATCTTTATCTCAAACGTTTGTATCTTGACGCCTTTTGATGTCAATTCAATCAATTTTCTACGAATTGATTGTTTCAGATGGCGTCAGATCAGACCTAGTGATTTTGTGTTTCAAGGATATTTATATTATATTAACAACAACAACTTTAAAAATGCACCTCTGCTCATCATATATTTTTAAAGAACCTTCAGTCCTTAGAAAATTGTAGCAAGTTTTGGTAAACATACCTACTTAGGCCACGTTCAGATGATGAGCGCTCAACGCGCGTTTACAACTACGTGTAATTTCATTCAAGATACGCGCGTTAGCATATTTACTCCTAGAATGAAATTACATGTAGTTGTAAACGCGCGTTTAGCGCTCATCATCTGAACGTGGCCTTATTTTGGAAAAAATGTCGCATATCATATTGATAGGTTTATGGCAATCTCTTTAATTTGACCTAGTCTTTGATCTTTTTTTACCACGCAGTACCTTTACAAAACTTGTAGTCATTCTAACAGTGCTATAATTACCATAAATACAAAATTGGAAGCTATTTTTTTATTGAAGTCTATTATTTTACATATTTAACTCTATGGGTATTTAAATAAAATTTTGTGACTTTATATCCTAATCTGCTACAGACTGCATGAAGTTACTCAAAATTTATAATTTATTTTATTGAATCAAAAACACAAACATGACCTCTGTATGTTCTGGGGCAAAAATTGGACATCTCCTTTGCCATATCATCACCTTTAGTAATAAACTTGTGTGACGTTGCTTGAGTGTGAGGAAAAAAAATCGCAGATAAAACGCTGATTAAAATCATAATTGTTTTTAAAGTTGTGCGATACGGACATAATCTGGAAATGTTTTATCAGTACTACAAGTAAAACATTCTGGTATCTTCAGACTGTTGTGCTTTATATCTATATTTACGATAAATATAAAAATAAAATATTTAAATGAAAAACTAACGATTAGTTTTTCATTTAATTAAAATTTTGATATCAACAAAACATGTTATTGATACAATCATCATCATCTTTATACCCTTTTCGACGGTATGAGTTTTTTTCTTCCATCCTCCTCTATCACTCTATTTACTGTTCCCTTTCTCGCCGTACCATCTTTTACGCAGTCCATTCATCTTTTCTTTGGTTGTCCATCCGTCAGATTACAAAACAAAACATCTTAGGCTACATATTTGTCATTTCTACACATGATTTCTATACAAAATCTGTGTCAAATTTTGCACATAACATATATAGGTTCGCTGTTCACTGTTTCTTTTACAATAAAATGCGTGTTTGTAAGAACACGTGTTCCAATTGTGTACTGGTTCCTGTTTACATAGCATCTCTTCCCTAGTTGTGCAGTTATGTTTTAAAGTCTAGTTATCGTACTATAAATTGCAATGTTCGACGCTTATTACTACGACCACATATTTCAGATATGTTCCCGGTTTACTATGTTATTTCAATCATTTTCCTGAGTGGCAACTCCAGTCCACAGTTGTCATTTCGAAGATCTTCTTAGCGTTTGAGAGCGTTGAGAACGCTAAGAAGAAGATTTCGAAGATCGCTGTTTAGTGTTTTGGCAAGTGTAAGTTATGTCGACTATATACTATATAGCAGTAGGTATTTTTGAAAGCATAGGTGCTTATATTAAATTTTACTGAAACTCATTCGCATTTTTATTCGTACGAAAATATATATTGTGAGCAACTATAAAAAATATATATTTGAAACAAATTGACAATGTGTGTTTGTACAGATAACGCATGAATGTAAGAATTGAAACGGCACCACAAAGGCCAACATTCATCAACAATTCTCATTGGCTTCGCTTCAATTAAGATTCATGTTCATTGAATATGAGTCAAATAGTGCTGTGACTCCGTGGCAGTCATTGAGAGCATTCATGGAGTAAGGACGCGGTCACACGAACGGACGGTAGGACTTGTCACTTGCGACTGTGGAGTGGTTTTGTCGAGTTATTTAATGCAAATTGTCGTTATTTCATTAAACTAATGCTGCATATCCGGCGAGACCCGTGTCGCCTTTGCGTGCCGACGCCGTCGTTTTATTATAAACAATGTTAGCTGATACTTTGTATGTAGGTACTTTTACGTTTTAAAATAACAATCATATCAAAATAATAAGTTTATAATCTTTATAATTTTCCGCTTTTGTTTTGTTATCGTAATCTATAATAACGATTATTTTTGGTTTAAATTATTTTATATATAATTTAAAATTTGCTTTACCATGACATACGGGTCGTAGAAATAATGTCCCTGGTAAATTGATCACACGCAACCATTTAATCGGGACGATCACGAGTTGAGATCCGCTTGCAATATAATGAGTATATGTATCTACATAAAGTATAAACATAGGTTTACCTATTCCTGCTATAGAGCAGGAATAGGCTATTTGACTATATTGAAAATAAACTATGGATTGTGGTCATCCTATCAGATAATAGCCTAAAAATACATATTTCACTATGAATTAAACAAAATAATGTGATTTTTTCGCAGATTGTACGAAATAAATTGTAACAATTTTTTGAAATATTTTCCGCGACATGAACGCCTTGTGATTTGTTGCAACTCTGGTGACGTCACACGCTAGTAAACGAAAGATTCCTCGACTGAGTATTGTTCGCGTTTTGTGAATTTGTTTACTAGCGTGTGACGTCACACGTGTCATGTGACCAGCGCCATTATAGAAATGTCGTTTTTGACGCGGTTGTCAAACTTGAACTTTATCTTAAATTTTAATTCTTAATACAGTAGAAATTCCGCAAAATATTAACGCAGTGTGCTTATTACGTAATAAAGAATAATTTAAAACGATTTCCAAAAATCAGTCAAATAGCCTATTGTGATCTATTCCTCACATACAATACAATACTTACAATGTATTGTCTAAATCTGAAGGATAAGTTGAAAAGGAGACCTAAAAGTTGACTCATGATTAAATCTGACGAAAAACAGGCATTGTCACGCTATTAATTTGGGTCTGCACATATTTAAAACATTATGGAAGGCTGTCAGGTACGCCGCTTGCCACATAATTAAGCATTTACATTCGACAACATTCAATAACGTTTAACAAATATATTGAATGTACCTAAAGATAAATACATACATGGTTGTTCATAATTTGTTTAATTTATCCTTTTATTACTTTTTTCGATAATATGGCAATTGGCCGAAAACTTAAATAGGCACGCTCACATTCGCACGTTTTATCACAAATAGTTGTAACTAAACTAGTTAGTTAAACCTATTCCATAATACAAGTGTCGAATATTCAATACAATATACCTTAACTTTAAATAACCTCTACTAATTCGGTCAGTTCATTTAAATCAAATATGCACTGTTTCGTCTTATTGTCTTGTTCAAATTTGGGTAAAATCCCACCGAATTATAACCATGTTATTTTAGTTTTTGCAACTTGACAGTAATTTATTTTCTTGCAAGAAGGTTAGTCCTTTGCCCAAACAAAGCGGCGCTTGAGTCAGCAGTGGCTGCGTAAATATTTTTATTTCGGCCGAGTTCTGGGCTCTTTGTTTTGCAAATGACTGGCTGTACATCCAGTGTTTGTACTGCTGAAGTGTCGTGAGCCGATCCATATGTTCTTCTGTTTTGACATGCTGCGTGTCATAATCGGAGTCACGACTAAAGCGTCGATCATTGTTTGAAACGAAACTCAGGGAATCGCGTTCAATATGGAGTACTTGCAAATAAGACGGCCATTTATCTATATCGTTCCTTTATGAGGATCATTGTCAACCCGCATATTTTTATCGAACAAAGGAAAGCTTTCAACACTGGAAAAAATACTTTCTGGAATGTACAGCTGCAAGATTGAAACAGTGGTTGTTATACAGTTAAGTTACAATGTATGGCTGACAAAATATTATAATGTGTCAAAAATATTCACAGGACACTTGACGAAAGTAATTCGGTACTAGAACAAGACACATGTTTATTTATTTGTAGACCAGAGACCACTGGGGATGACGCACAAGTGTTTACCACCACTGAGCCCAGAAATAAAGCAATACGGCAAAGTAGGGTTATCGCAACAAGTGTTACTCAGTCCCGGTCAGTGTACGGATCACAATTTCTCTTTGCTTTGCAATAGTATGTTGATAAAATTTCTATTGTTCCCGCAATGTTATCGTTTGTCGGAAGTATTGTACTTAAAACAATGAGCGATAATTATCAGAATTGTATTTGATAAGGTAAATAAACGTTTCATATGAACGCAGAATTACAATGAGGAAAATGCATAGAAAATAGAACTTATTTCCGGAGAAATAAAAAATAATAACAAGAGGTAATCGAAATGCATATTGGTGTGTAAAAAGTGGTCCTATGAGATGAGGTAAACACTGTACGTAAGAAATAGGCTATTTTAAGGGAAAAGTTCAGATGTGAATTCAAATACATATAATAACGATTTTTCTTGCTTACGTAGAAGCGTTAAAGTTCACTTCAAAACACTTCTGAAGAAAAATATTCGACTAAATCATAAACATCCTTTACTTGCATATCACTGATCTTTAGTTGATATTACTTTTTATAAACACATGCTTGTAGTACGTATTCCCATATTAATTATTTGCAGAAATATACATAACACAACTGTTACTATAAATGTACCCCGAACTTATTTAAAACCTGAAATTTTAAAAAATCCTCCAACTAACGTTTTATTATTTTCATCCTGTGTTATCTCACAGGACGAAAATAATAAAACGTTAGTGCAAAATTTTACTGCTGGAAATTTAAACTACCATCGATATTTTAAGTGTTGTTGGGGAAATAGAAAGATCAATAAAGACAGCGATTTACTTAAAATTCATCAACAATGTTTTTCTCATTTAAAAAAGACAACTCCTGCATTAGGAATAAATCCTGTGTCGCGGGGGACTTTATAGACATACATGAAACGGACACAAAGAACGCCCAGGCTCAGAACAACGATTTGTGGATCACACAAAGTGTTGTCCCATGTTGGGCTTGAACCCACAACACACAGGACACTTTAACCACTAGGCCAACCGTGTACTCAAAAATATTAAAAATTATGCAAAAACATGAAATGGAGAATTTTATCTCTTGACTCTGAATTTTGTAAATATTGAACATCTTTACTTATAATCTATACTTATACTTATAATAAGAATGTAACGGGTCCAATTCTGTACATTAAAGATATTTTGAAATTTTTTTTTGGAGGGCTCTCTATTATCGATACTGAAGCCAGAATTGTAATTTTTTTCATTTTTGTCTGTCTGTCTGTCTGTCTGTCTGTATCTTGGCCGCGCATCACGCCGAAACTACTGAACGGATTCAAATGAAACTTGGCATGATTTTAGTTCATACTACGAGGTAGGACATAGGATACTTTTTATCCCGAAATTCAGCACGGTTTCATGGAGAGAGGGGATGAAAGTCAAAATATGTACTTGGTTGTAATTCAATAACACATAGTCCGATTTCATTCATTCTTTTTTTGCTAGAAAGAAAAAAAATTAAAATAACGGGAAAAGTCTTTTTTTGTCCGCGACTGTACACTGGCTATGGGAAGCTGTGACAGATATGTAAATATGGCGGTACGAAGTTCGCCGGGTCAGCTAGTAGATAATATAAATAAGGGTAGGTATATATTATCTACATTATAGAATCCAAAAAAATGATCTTCTAAATTTGAAGTAATTTGTACAAATTATTTGAGTAAGAGAAAAAAAAGGAACACAACACAATGAAACAAGATGCATGAGTGTACAATGAATATGTCGCAGACCTCCAGAGAGCGAGGCTTGAGACGAGTAATAAATTGCTGTCACTTATATAAATACTTATTTAGCACAAGTGAAGTAAGTATATTTAATAAAAGATTGATAACACGAATTGAAACGCTGCGGTATGAACACTAGCAACCTCGAACCCAAACCAATTTTTTTTTCGAACTGTTTACCTTCCTGTTTGAAGTTTGACTTTCCTCGATCTTTTCAATTTTGAAATGATGAAATAAAAGGTTTAAAAACTTTAACCCGACAACGTAAAAACTCAAAAATAAATTTAGGTACTACGGTGGAACAATACGACCTTCAAACCTTCAAGAAAAGAGCGTACTCCTTCTTAAAAGGCCGGCAATGCACTTGTGACGCCTCTGGTGTTGCGGGTGTTCATGGGCGGCGGTAATCGCTTACCATCAGGCGATACGTCTGCTCGTTTTCTCCTTTTTTAGTAAAAAACAAATAGAACATACACACATACATAGACTGCCCTGAAGCTATTACCCTCCCTTTTAGATTTGTCGTAGTCTGGTGAAAAATAAATGTACATAGCATTCTCGACGCCTGCAAAGTAGTCATCTAAAGTATAATAAATATACATATCCAATGGTATGACAATTACTACAATCATTTAAATCAAATGGCGTGTTGGAGTAGCCATTTCAATTGCAGATTACACGAAGAGAACAAAATGTCCCTGCACCCACGGCCAGACGACAGTGCAAATAATGATGACAGACTGAATGACATCATAGTGAAATCATTGTGTATATTCATATTTTAGAACATGTCACAAAGAAGCACTGTAGTATGTTTAGAGTTCTTTCCATATTGAACGAGATAAAACATAATTTTTACTTTATCTGTTTGGGTAATGACCTTTTGGCTGACTTCCCTGTTATATTTACTGAAATATCATACATTAATTCCTTTTATGCCGACTTTTCATGAATCGTTAAACTTGGTGCTTTTACAGAGTTTCACGTGATGCCGACTTTTTAATTTTTTCTCTAATTTGGTTCGGAAAGCCAAAAAAAGCATAGTTCTAAGAAACACTACGCCAACTATTTGTACAGTCGTATTCAATTGTCTTGTAAATAATGAAACTAAGCTTTATTAATACAATAGTAGATTAGTAGCCAGTAGTAAGGCATCAAATGCGCCCTCGCTGCGCTCGTGCGCAGTAGTTCGAGGGTGCAATTGGTGCTTACACCCGAGATAACTATTCTGCTTTACATCTCGATTGTGAGGTAAGTAGAAAAAACATTTTATTTAAAAAGAATCAAGTAAAGAACTTTTTAATTTTTTTTTTCAAGAACGACATTGAGCTTCGCCGTTCGATATTTAAAATTGATGACTATTATACTCACACGAAGACAAGGCTGAATAGCAAAGCGACCTCTTTGGTCATTGGGCTGAATGCATGATGTCTCTTGCCAATATGATGGTTAGATGTACGCGAACTTTTTGAAAGACAGAAGTGTTTTTTTTTTTAATTACTTACCGCAGGGCTTTTCTAGCTACATTATTACCCTAGAGCGCTAATTAGTCACCTACAAGCCCCATTTGGAGGTAATAAGAACCTACTTACCGAACATGTGATAATTTTTTTTTCTGGTTTTCCAACTGTACTAATTCAGTACAGAATCTGGTTTCAACCAAAATTATATAAAACTTCTCTAACACAATATAATACTTCTTTGTGAAAATGGAAGAAAAGTCATTGCAGAGTTTAATAAACAGATAAGTTTGTATTTTGTTGATTGTAACAAAAAACACAAGCCTCTATATATCCTACTAATATTATAAATGCCAAAGTTTGTAAAAATGTGTGTTTGTTGCTCTTTTACGCAAAAACCACTGCACGGATTTTCATGAGACTTTGCAGTAATATAGCTTAGACATCGGAATAACATAATAAGTTAAAATTTATAGAGATTTTTAAAATTGAAATACTAGTAAAGCTAGTAATATATAACTTAATGTTATGACAAGAGACCCTTTGGTATCAAGTGTTGATTGAAATAAAAACTAAGAAATAATTCTTTATAATACACTCCAATTTGTGGTGCTAACAATAAACTGAACCGTTGAACAGCACAGACGAAGACGTGTTTCATTATCCTCTGCGCCAATAATCCCAACAGGTAATGGGCCCAGGCTACGTTATTAAAAAGTATTACAGTATTCAAAATTATTAAAATTAACAAAAATAGTTTTCAAATATCAAATGACTGCACGGTTGGCCTAGTGGTTTAGGCAGTCGCCACGCCGCTTGCCAATTCGCCAAGTGTTGTGGGTTCAAATCCTACACGGGACAACACTTTGTGTGATCCACAAATTGTTGTTCTGAGTTTGGGTGTTAATTGTGTCCGTTTCATGTATGTCTGTAAAGTCCCCCGCGACACAATGTTTATTCCTAATGCGGGAGTTGTCTCATATAAAAGAAAAATATATATTTATAATTGTAAAATTTATTCAAAGTAAACTCGGGAAGAAGAATAACTATAAATTCTCAAAAATTTAAAAAAATCCCCGACATAATAACCTGAGTTACCTTTAAAAAGTAAAAAACACGTTATGCGCTTTCATTTGAGACCCCACTCGATGATATTTTTGCAGACATTCGGTTACTCTTTCCCACTTTCACCCCCCTAACTATTAAACGGCTCAACCGATTTTCATGAAACATGTCTAAGAACACTCGCACGTAACTCACCTTTCATACAAAAAAAACTAAATTGAAATCGCTTCATCCGTTCGGAAGCTACGGTGCCACAGACAGACAGACAGACACGTGAAACTTATAACACCCCTCTTTTTGGTCGGGGGTTAAAAAGAAAAGAAATATACATAATATATTTAACAGCGAGCGGTACAGTGCATGGAAGTTTCGTGTGAAATCAAAATAAGACGAGATGGATACAAGATTTCGAAGCTGAGTTGCAATCAATGTGGTGGACGAAATCATTTCAAGAAATACTGACCTTTCAACAACATAATCACAAATTTTAATTAAAAAAACGACTTCAATCTGGACCAAATTTAAATGGGACCACATGGGAAGCACCAGCTTACAAATAAAAAAAGAATCATCAAAATCGGTTCACCCAGTCGAACTTTTTTTTTTTTTTTTTTTTATGTATGGCCCGCCAAAATGACTCTACTCTGCCTATGGAAAGCATAAGTAGAATCCAAGAGTGGCGGTCACCATACTCACTGCGAATGCAGACAATGCAGTATGGCGACCCACACCATGGCGGCCTAGCGATGCTTCTGCATCTTTTAGTCTAGTCAACAAGTATGGAACTTGTTGACTAGACTATTTGGGCCTCCGGTCTCGCACTCACCAACGAAACACGACAGCACGAACGCTGTCATTTTACGTTGATTTTCTGTGCGAGGGTAGTACCGCCCCGGTCGAGCCGGCCCATTCGTGCTGAAATCAGCGTGGCTCTACTACCTATATTTCCACTATATATACCACTTCGAAATGGAGAACCTCCTCCTTTTTTTGAAGTTGGTTAAAAATGGTGAAGTGAATGTTAAAGCAGCAACTAGAATTTCCCCGTACAAATAGTACAGATTTTCAACAGTAACGAGGAGATTTTCGTTTTTACTTATTTAAAATGTGAGTTAAATTTATTTATTTATAAAAATAATAATACATATTATTTTATTTTAGATTCGGATGCAACCGATAATTTTGTAAATAGAAATGACGTTTTCTCATAATATAATATGCTGTGAAATCCAATTTAAAATGTCCTAGCTGCTAAGAAAATGCTCCGATTTTGGCATCGATACATGATTGTTACCGTAATCAAATTCGTCGTCGTCTTTTTCTGAATCTTTCCTGGATATTTTGGTAAATAGGGAATTATTAAATAAGTAATACAAAATTACACAAAACAAAAAAGATACGAAAACTTCACAACAAACAACAGAGGGCGCTGAGTGTGGATTTCGGAGCAGCTCGTCTCGATCCGTGCGAGCTTCGGGTGTCAGGTTTTATTTGTGTTACGGAATTTCTTGATTCGGTCGCCGCGCTCAAAGGCCTCAAAGCCCGCGATAAAAGCTATGCAATAGCTTAATAGTAAAAGTCTGTTACCAGCACTAATATTAATATGTTGTTATATTTTCACATAAACCGTTCTAACTATACCTAATAATTAAACTTAAGAAATAACATAGATACGGCATATACGCCTAATGAACTGTATTAACCTTAAAGGTTATATTATATTTATTAATAATATGTTGCCTGATGACGATTATATAGACCGAAGTTATATAACGATAATGTAACGAGTGTATTTTAAAATTGTTTTTCATAATTCATAACAATATCTCGGCACGCTTAAATCGTACACTAACTGAAGTAACTTTAGTTTCAAGCGCGAAAGTTAATAAAAAAAATGTGGAACGAAGCCGTGTTAACAGCCACTTGTTTAACCAATATGTTTCCCAGTAGACTTCTGATAAATGCACCACTAAAATGTTTGGTAGTATTTAGTATTGCACATATTCACAATAAATTAAGAAAAAATGAATTTCATGTAAATTGTCTTATAGTCAATCTTAGTTGGTTTTAGGCAAATATTGCAATTTTATTTCTATTAAGACTATTTGTGAACGAATCCGACAATAGCTGTACTTACTAACATGAAAACAATATTATGTCAAATAAAAACAAACCAAAATTAGCAAGCTTGAAAATAATTCGACAAAGCTAATACATATGTGTCAAATAAAGACATAAAAATGAATAAGCCTGAAAATAATTTGACAAAACTAATATTTGTCAAATTAATACAAATTAGTAAGCGTGAAAATAATTCGGCAAAGCTAATATGTCAAATCAAGACAAATAAAAAATTAGGAAGCCTAAAATAATCTTGGCAAAGCTAATCATCAAATTAAGACAGATAAAAAAAAATATAAATATTAGTAAGATTTAAAAAATTAGGCAGAATAATATGTCCTTAACACCTTAAGACTTAATAAAAAAAAGCGGCCAAGTGCGAGTCGGACTCGCCCATGAAGGGTTCCGCAGCAGCAAGTAACATAGTATAAAAGTTCTTGTAGTTCCATGTAACTTTGATCGATATTTTTCGGTTTACGATTTATGACGTATTAAAAAAAACTACTTACTAGATCTCGTTCAAACCAATTTTCGGTGGAAGTTTGCATGGGTACATCATTTTTTATTTATTTTATCATTCTCTTATTTTAGAAGTTACAGGGGGTCACACACATTTAACCACTTTGGAAGTGTCTGTCACGCAAAAAAGAATATCTACAAAGGTAATAACCACCCGAACAGTATTTCAGACTTAGTGTGACATGATACTAAATTGTATGATCAATTATTAATAAACTAGCTGTTGTCCGCGGCTCCGCCCGCGGCAAATAGTAGCCTATGTGTTATTCTGATCTATAAGCTATATTACTGTAAAGTTTCATCCAAATCCGTTCAGTAGTTTTTGCGTGAAAGAGTAACAAACATGCACACTCACAAACTTTCGCCTTTATAATATTAGTGTGATTTATGAGGGAGTAAGTCGCTAACAAAATATTAAAGTTAATAATTTAAGTTAGTAAATATAATCTATTTCCATAAACTAACTTATACCTATATTGACAAAAGCGGCTTCTTTCGAAAATTATAAGATTTAGTTTTAAGACAATGTATAAGTTTATACTGTTAGGTGTTACCTACCCTACTCTACCGATAAATTATGCAGTGCGAGCCTATAAAGAGGCGGTGCTTGGCTATGTTCGCACACTTGGTGTTCGGACAGCGCTCAGTGGGGACGTGTCTCGGTCTCAATCATGAATTGTAGGATTCGTTTGTTGTGAGCTGTTTAGTGTTTTAATTATGAGAATAAGAACTGAGATTAGGCTACCTCCAATTTGGGCCTTTTATGTAATTCTCACTTCTAGTTTATAATAATACTAAGTTAAAATACAGACAGATGTGTTGCTGGGAAGTTTGTTCCACCGATGCTTCTTCCCAGCTAAAACACTTGGAAGTGGTGATGGGTGGGCGATTTTGGGGTCTGTCTAATTGTTTTATATGCCAGTGTTTTTGAAAAGTTATTATTAATTAATAATAACTTTTCAAAAACACTGGCACTCAACTTAAATTTAAATTATTTAAATAATTATACTTGCATTTTTAAGGGGGACTGTTGATTGTAACAAAAAACACAAGCCTCCATAAATTACTTAGTTATCGCAAGCCTCTATAGATAACTTAATGTTATCAACAGACCCTTTGGTGTCAAGTGTTGATTGCAATAAAAACTAAGAAAGAATTATTTATACTATACTCCAATGTGTCGTGCTAACAATAAACTGAACCGTTGAACAGCACAGACGAAGACGTGTTTCATTATCCTCCGCGCCAATAATCCCAACATATTTAAATATTATTGCTTAAATACTAGGTATTTATTACAATTCTTTTGATATTGTGTCTCGTATTTTTTATAAATCGGTAGGTATGTAATACTACTAAGACCAACGTATTTACTAAGTGCGTTCTAACTCTTTAGTATTTCAATTATACAAAATATTAAGGTTTTCTCACTATGATGAATTTATTTTCAGCTCAGCATGCCAACTTAGTCCTAATTTTAAATCCGTAATTAAAACTGTATCTATAAATAATATAATAACGCAATGAAGAGAAGTTGATAAAAATTTTGTTCGTCCGTGAATGAGAGTCGGCAACATGGTACTTAAAATTGTAAAAATTGTAAAATTCAAATAATATTTTGATGAAAGAAGTAGAGAAAAGGGTATTTCGTTTAAAACAATGGCTTCTCCGTACCCTGGTTCATTAACAGCGAAGTGAACAAAAATATAATATTTTTGTTCACACAGACTTCGGTTGTAGCACACAGACTTCGTTCAGGACATTATCCGTCTAGGAAGTTTGGACATCTTATAAAGTATTAAAAGTGCTTTTGATGTATAGCCTTATCGGGTGTGCCTTGTATAGCCTTAAGGGATGTGTGAACCACACATGACATGTCTGGCGGGCCGCGGCCTCACAATTGATATTGTAAAGTTTTCTAAACGCGAGAACTTCTATATCACGATACTGAATTACTAGTTACTTCGTAGTTTTGTTACTCCGTAGTTCAGTGTGTCTTCAATAGATGGCGTTGTAGTATGTGTTGTTGCTATATGCGGAAGTCGCCACAAGTATCTACTGTCAAATACAAAACTATTTGTTTACGATTGCTTCCATGAATTGAGCAAACTAGTTACGCCCAAAGTTAAGAGTATGAGTTGAGCAGACGAACGTTACATCTCTTATTTTAATTTTAAGTTCAGAACGAAATAAAACATTTTCTATTTAATTAGCAGAAAACGAAATGTATTCGTCTCGTACAGAGATGAAATATTTTATTATAATATACGATAAAAGCAAATAGGCGACCCCAAATAATATTGGGAATAAGAAAGGCTAACAAGAAGAAGTTTATAAAACCAGAGGTCGTGAATTCGATTCTCAACCATAATGAATATTGTTTGATTAGCACGATCATTTCTTTTACGTCTGGCTGGCAGGAGCTGGATGAGAGAAGCCGAGGATCGAGCCAAGTGGCATGCAGTTGGAGAGGCCTATGTCCACCAGTGAACTGCGATAGGGTGATAATGATGATGGACACGACATTGTGATCCTTTTGAACTACTAATATGACACTACCATAACTTCGAATGTTCGTAACACGAAGTCTAGTTATCTGATTTATTTATTGTAGTAGATATTTAAATACTTATAGCAAACAAGCAAGTCATAAAATAAAAAGATTTAGTTAGAATATATATGACTTAAGCTACGATCAGTACGATCGACTAATATGTTCCAACTTGTTGATTAAAATATCCCCTTTGATAGTATCAACATGGATACATCTTAAGTGGATGCTGATGGAGTGATGAAAGCTCTTTCTAAATATTGTTTGACTCAACCCTAAGACCGTGATCGTTTCTATTTAAGATTACAAAGAATTGCCAGCTTGCCACTAATGTTCTAGGTATTCGTATGTTTGCTCAAACTATATTTGTTTAGAGTCGATTGGCCGCATTTCAGCACGCGCCGTTCAATCCAAAACCGTTACTATTTAACACAATAGGTAAACAACCACGTAAGTGTTCGTGATATGAAATCTTATTGCATACGAAGTGTGTTTGATGAAAACATGGCCGTCGCTAACCACAATATTGTGGAGAGCAGGTTTATGATAAACGAGTAGATTTACTGAAGTGGGTCCACATCTCGTATCGACGTTTCAATCTACAGGTTCCGACGTTACCCGCATCACTTGTCTACATTGTAAAGTCTACGTAGGCATGGAGTTTGCAGACACGTCTTTGACCGTGATCGAAATGCCGCAACCGGACTGTCCACGTTTTCGTTTAATAACCTAAAAATATCTAAAGACAATTCGCGGTTTATGGGCTGTATTTAGACACTAGCTGACCCGGCGAACTTCGTACCGCTATATTTACATATCTGTCTCAGCTTCCCACAGGCAGT
Source organism: Diaphora mendica (assembly GCA_949125395.1). Lineage (NCBI taxonomy): Eukaryota > Metazoa > Arthropoda > Insecta > Lepidoptera > Erebidae > Diaphora > Diaphora mendica. Next base: position 31,580,652 of record OX421311.1, read on the forward strand.
GTACAGTCGCGGACAAAAAAAAGACTTTGCACGTTACCTTTTATTTTTTTCTTTCTATCAAAAAAAGAACGAATTAAATCGGACTATGTGTTTTTGAATTACAACTAAGTACATATTTTGACTTTCATCCCCTCTCTCCAGGAAACCGTGCTAAATTTCGGGATAAAAAGTATCCTATGTCCTACCTCGTAATATGAACTCAAATCATGCCAAGTTTCATTTGAATCCATTCAGTAGTTTCGGCGTGATGCGGCCAAGATACAGACAGACAGACAGACAAAAATGAAAAAATTACAGTTTTGGCTTCAGTATCGATTATAGAGAGCCCTCCTAAAAAAAAACAAAATATCTTTAATGTACAGAATTGGACCTGTTACATTTCTATTTTATGTATAGATGTATGTATAGGTTATAGGTGGTACTATTTATTCACAGATAGGTGGGTAAGTTCATGTTCAGTGTAATGGTAAAATATTTGAGCGTGGTACCGTTAGCCGGCGGGCACTGTGTGGGCTTTATACACTCTTAGATGGTCGTCGGCACCTTTGTGCATTGACCCGTACAAGGCTTGGTACACTGAAGAACTTCCTAGTTCCCTACACTTGTTAATGATACAGTTCGCAATATACATCGTGTAGTACAAGGATATTCAGCAAAAGAGGTCAATTTTCGTTACAAACGGCTAATGATGTTTAGCAATCGGCATGAATTCCCAAGAGTTAGTAAGCATTTAAAACAAATAAGTTTGAGTGTCATTTGAGTATGTAGTTGGCATGCATTCTCGCGGTTGTCGAGTCATTTTGTGTTTTGGTGTAAGTGATGAGAGATTGAAATGCAAATAACAGTGTCCCAAAATTACCAGTTATGAAAGTTTCGAAGAAGTAACAGATAATACAATATGTACTTATCCGATTTGAGAGTGTACAACCCACAGTAAGGCCATGTTCAGATGACGAGCGCTCAAGGCGCGTTTTGCTAACGCGCGTTAACAACTACATGTAAAAACGCGCGTTAGCATGTGTACACCTAGAACAAAATTACATGTAGTTGTAAACGCGCATTAGCAAAACGCGCGTTAACAACTTCATGTAAAAACGCGCGTTAGCATGTGTACTCCTAGAACAAATTACATATAGTTGTAAACGCGCGTTAGCAAAACGCGCGTTGAGCGCTAGTCATCTGAACATGGGCTAAGGCTTAACAGGTATAGTAAAACAAAACAAAAATAGAATAGATAATAAACAGTTCAAGATTCAAAGAAATTCTAGAATGAAAACTTATCATGCTATAATTTACTCAGTTACGGACACAAAGAGCTATTTTCTTTAATGCAATTTACATTAAGTGGTCATGGTAGAATGAGCACAAAGTTACGCAGGGATAGTGATGGTAGGCGAAGGTAAAAATCAAAATGTAACGTTTTAGTTTAAAAACACATTAATGTATGAAAGTGCGTTTGCAGATATTTTTGTTTCTTTTTTATCTTACGTACGTCCGCTGGTTCGTTTAGCCCATGTTCAGATGACGAGCGCTCAACGCGCGTTTTGCTAACGCGCGTTTTTGTTCTAGGTGTACACATGCTAACGCGCGTTTTTACATGTAGTTGTTAACGCGCGTTAGGAAAACGCGCGTTGAGCACTCGCCATCTGAACATGGCCTTATGTGGCAGTTTTATGTAATTACTTACTTCAGCCAGGGGGTTTCACTTCTCAGTTTAGGTGTATTTCGCCGAGCGCCTCCCGGGTAGAACTATGTGACAATGGTTGCCACTCTGCGCTCGGCTCGCACGCGACGCGTATAAATAAGTTTAATATTACGTGCAGGTACTTACTGCGAAAAATGAATTCAAAACGAACTAAAAAACGATTCTGTTGACGGGTGTTTCAATAAAAGGAAGAACAATGAATATATATTTAATTTTTCAAAATTCCGAAAGATATTGAAAGGTAAGCCGTAATTTGATGCATTTATGTTAATCATCACATCTCAGATTACTGAGCATCACATTAATAACTGTAGTAGATAGGAAAATAATGAGGTCGATTTTGTTATAGATAGGTCATATTAATTACCTTTACTTACCTCCTATTAATTAAAAGATAAAATAATTGCCTACCTACTTAGAACACAAAGAAAATTCTATTCACTGTTGATTGAATACCAGTTTGTTTATATAATAAAAACTTGAAAAGTAATCGTTTTAATGTAAATCAATTTAAAATAAATTATAATTACTTATTTAAGTTTACATAGTAAGTACCTATCTACTGTAGGTACTCACGTAGTTATCAATAGTAGTAGCCTGAGAATAGTAAGAATATAAGGCGTATAAGGAATATAAGGTACTTATAAACTATTAGATATGATGACATACAAACAAAAAACAGTTTGTGACTTTTTCTAACATAATGCTTTATATGATTTCAGTCAAGTTGTCAAGTTAGTATGATAGACATGTTTTGTCAATACAAAAACCTGTAACTTATCACGAAGGTACCCAGAACGAGTAGTACGTTACGTAGACATGATTATTATGTTTGTTGAAATTTTCCTTCTTCATTACTAAAGTTTTTATATTTTTATAATTAATTTATTTTACCTAAATGTACAGCAAGTGGCATCCCCGTGCTCTTGTAGTAAATCGAGCGGTGTCTAACGTAATATGAACGCTCGAGTCACACGACAAGATTCAAATTCGCGTGCAAGGTGACAAAGTTGAAAACTTTTTATGCCTAAACTTGACTTTTTTTCGAGAGTGACACTTCTGTACGACAGTACTATTAATTATTCTGTGCTTCAGCCGTCCACTGCTGAATGATTAGCAGCTCCTTAGAACCAAACAAACATCCCCGTCTTAGGCAGTCCGCATCCACCCCCTGCCGTTCTTTAAGTCGTTTTTGGTCTTCGTTAATCGTAACTTACTACTACACAATTAATTTGAATGATGGCAGCTATTAGACAGGCAAAGTAAAAAACGGCGGCAAAATTTGCCCAGATAGATTCTCAACCTACTACATTTATAAAATTACATAAACAGCTTTTGTTTCAATATTACACACACAGAGTAAAATTTATCGTTGCACAGATATGATTCACATGTTCGTAAGTGGAGTAAGAAGTTAATGTTCGGTTAACCGAACACACTCTAACACTAGCCCTAAGGCGAGTGTCCTCTCTCCACAGATTATCCCCTCATAATAAATAATGGGTAATCTGTGCCTCTCTCTCGTCACTCGTCACGTGTCAGTACTACCCGAAGAGCAGACCACATTCCTTCGCGATCGTCCTCGCCATAAACGGGCGTCTGTCGCCGATCGCCACAAGTGGCATCGTTTGAGCCTAAGCACTGGGAATGTTGCGGTTGCACGTTTCGCACACACCGCTTATGGCATCACAACTTTTTAAACCAAATTCTACTAACTTCGCTTGATTATATTAGAGATCAATGATCATAATTAAGGATAGATCCCGCCAGAGAAATATAATCTTTTAAATTATCTACTGTATTATTATGTTCTTAAAGTTCAGATTACATTTAGAATTACATGTAATATTTGTAGTAAATATAATCACAAATTTTAACAACAAAAACAACCGGCTTCAATCTGGACCAAATTGAAATGGGACCACACGCGGGAAGCACCAGCTTTCAAATAAAAAAAGAATCATCAAAATCGGTTCACCCAGTCGAAAAAAGTTATGAGGTAACAAACTTAACAAAAAATACAGTCGAATTGATAACCTCCTCCTTTTTCTGAAGTTGGTTAAAAGAATGGACCGTTAACGCCGCTAATAATATATGCGATATAATATAAGAGCAGTCTAGGTAGGTTGCTCTTTAAAGCTATCACATACCAGTGAGAATACTTTGTAAACTGCGTCTCCCATTCCAGATTTTAGCTGGCGAACCACAGATTTTAAATTAATAAGAGCATTAGAGAATAAGAGTACCAAGAAGTCTAATGTGAATTTAATTTAAACTCGAAAATTCCTGATATATTATGGTTACGCTCAATGCCCATGTTTACTTACTAAATATATTTAAAGATCATAAATCTGATCTAAAATGTGTTTATTATTAAATTACGATTACTGGTTTAAGTTTTTGATTGATGCTTACAATAGGCACCTAGGGGGATCAAAATAAATGTACATGTGTCATTAACATTAGTAAAAAATAAAAAAATCGGTTTTACTCATTCAAAATTATGACTGAATGACCATTGGAATTTAGTAGGTGAATACTTATCTGCGAGCGTCTAGCAGTTACCGTTACCATACTGAGGAATGGGAGCATCCGTTCTATCGGTACGCCATTGTAACCACAGTAAATGACTTTCCTATCGTTTTCGGACATACCTACATACCAAAGGTCAAATGATATTCATTAGTTTAGCAATTCGTCATACAATACATAAGATAACCAGCTTAGATGTTGCAATGCACCGAATGACAGCGTGTTTACAAAATATTTGCTTTGCTTTTTGCTACCTGCGAAGTTTCTGCTATTTGTTTTACTCGTGAAAAGTCTGTAAGTCAATTATAATAAAGTGTGCATACGGTCCCCGCTGATTTTTACTCAATAATTAAGTAATTATATGTTTCGTAAAACTAGTGATCTTCCGAATAGCCGTATCAACACGCCGCCGCGCCGATGACAAAAATGTTTGCATCTGTCTCCGAGCTTACTTTAGGAGATTTTCCCATTTCATCACTAAAAATTCACATTTTGTAAATGTTTTATTTTCAAAATTACATTGCCAATGTATCTATTATCATCCAAGCCGTGGTATTTGAAATCACATTCTCACATCGCGCCGTTTCATAGTCACACGTATCAAAATCATATCCTGTATGTAGACCTAGACACTAATAAATTTATATTTCTATCTGTATTTTAATGTGTTTGGATACTTTAATGTCCAGATTTTAGCACGTCGCCGTCGCGTCGTTATCACCATTATTACTACACAGTATATAACAAAGTCGCTATCTCTGTCCCTATATCCCTATGTCCCTATGTGTGCTTAAATCTTTAAAACTACGCAACGGATTTTGATGCGGTTTTTTTAATAGATAGAGTGATTCAAAAGGAAGGTTTTGATGTATGATATATGCATAATATAGTATGGAAACACTGTTAATTTTCGAGGTTACTAATGTGATGTAGCAAATAAACACATTTTTTGCGCTTACATTGCAAACGCTGGTTGCACCCTACGAGATAGATCAAAATAATGTACTACAGTATTGTACACCTTAAAAAGGTCTACAAAAAAGTCCGCGACGGTATATTATGTCTATCTCTTAGTGATAACCCACAATAAACATTTTTTATTCCTTTCTTTTTACGAGAACTAATGGCTTGTTTACGAAGCGATATTAAGCAATATAGAATGAATCCTTATACAATTAAGTAAATTAAATACATTGTGCATTTAATATAGATGAAAATGTCCCTTTACTGTATCTAATTTAAATGAATATATTCGAAGATATTACATAATTAAAATGCACGAATCGTGTCGTCGACGCGGCGGGGGCATCTAAACTCCACCCGTGCGAAGCCGGGGCGGGTCGCTAGTTAAATATAAAACTATACTCCGTCCATTTCTTTATTTTCTTTTTGACAGTTCAAGAAATTTTGAAATTAGTGACGCCCTCACCCATTACCGATTCGATTTGAAACGAATAGCGATTTTATTTATGAAGAACTTTCAATCTATTTAATTAAATATTTATTGTTGAAATATTAATTATTCCTTCATTAGTTTTTTATATTATGTAAAAAATAAACAAAAATATAAATAATAAATCAGTATATTAGATGAACGAACAGAGTTATTGTTCTTTACTCTTGGTTTGATCCTAAATTCCAAGATTTCGACTTAATTCCTTGCAAAAATTCAATCTTGGAGTCATAGATACTATTTTTATTTCCTTTTTTTATTAAATTTACAGAAAAAATACTTACATGAAGTCAAATTATTTTTATCATATGATCGATTTATCGTATTTCAAGTACTGTTTTATAGTCTGTGGTTGTTTGTTATGCACAGACCACTTCACTAAAGTACCGTCATCGTCAATAAAGTACGACATTACTGTAGTACATAATTCCGAAAAAAAAATTGGTAATTTATAGGCGTGAGCTGTCAAAAAGAAAATAAACGAATGGACAAAGTATAGTAGTGGTAATAAACCGCACGCTATTTAAGGCAACAGTAATAATAATAATATATTTTATTAACGCCACAATGATTGTATAGTACTATTAATAATCTATATTATAAAAATGAATCCCCGAAATATATGTGCGCATAACTTCCGATCGCCTGCACCAAAATTGGATAATTATTTTTCTAAATGTTCGTTAAATATTAGTACAAGGTTTTTATGGAAGAAAATCAAAGATTAACGGGGAATTTTTTTTGAAAGATAAATATGGCGGTTCGAAGTTCTTGATGTGAGCTAGTATTTTATAAAATTAATTACACTAATATAGCAAGGCTATTGTGAGCTTTAACTTGTAAATTGGGTAAGGAAAGACCTATTATGACATGTTCAGTAGTGCACTGTTAAAGGCTGTTGTGTTGTGTACCAGTTTCTCTCTCTTTCAAGACTTACCTACTTAGGTTCATATTATATTATACCGAAAAATTTACTTCAAGTATTCCTTAAAACAGTTAAAACACCTAGACAATGCATACAATACATGGGGCGTTCAGGCAATTGTCTATTACGTTCTTTCCCTAGGACCTAGGTTATCAACACAATTCCTAGGGATTGTGTAGAGTGAGTAGATTGAGAGTGATTCACCGACAATGTGTACATAGATTTTGGTCTGTATTTACAATGTTATGTAGTACCTACCTTCCTACCTATAAAATGACAGGCAAATGAAACATATTCTGTTTGCTTAAAATCAACTTTATTCAGAATATCTTTAAGGATTGTATATGTTACAATGTCCCCAAAAAAAATACTAAACTACTGAATAGTTGATTTATTAATTTTGGTTCAAATAGTTTTTTAATGATATCAGAGTGAATTAATCAGAAAACAATTTTAATTAGCCTGTTTCATTTAGTGTATCAATTATCTATTGCATTATTTGTTAGTATTTTGATATATTTGACAATTATATTTCAATTAGAACAAAATTGTTGTAATTGAAATATTATTTAATTTCAATTAGAACAGAACGGCGGCGTCTGCAGATCTTGGTATTGCACGGAATTCACGGTTATTATCAGGCTGAGAATAATTCCAGTGCGCCAGATGACTTTACAAACATTCCAACAAGACAAACGGCATCCAGACTCGGGATAACCCAGTGCGAATCACAACAATTTTGGTATATTTTGGTATAGACTCCAAAAATTAGACAATGTAGTAGCGATGCAGTAACTAAAAATACTAAACTATTAAATTAATAAATAATAATAAAAAATATTTTGGACTTCTAACACACAACGCCATCTAGTCCCAAGCTAAGCAGAGCTTGTGTTATGGGTACTAGACAACTGATACAAATACATATAATACTTTTTTTTGTAAATACATACATATTATATTATACATAGAAAACACGCAAACTCCGAAACAAATATTTGTAGATCATACAAACATTTTGTCTGACCCGAGAATCGAACCCGAGACCTCATGATCGCACACGCCAACCGCGAGACCAACGAGGCAAGCAAATTAGTACCAACATCGTCACTAGATGGCGTTGATCATTTTTTTTAAGTAGCAATATGGTTTCGTTACACAGTACCTATACTATAAAAGGTTTAAATTATTCCTAATAAATGTCTTCGTCGTTGAACGGGTTGTTTTATTAACAGTTTTTTTTTTCTTTGAACATGTACCTATACTTACGGGGGTATAATATGTATACACCACACCGCACATGCGGTGAGTGTGGCATTATAAAGATATGATAGATACCTATACACCTATTTATTCGGAGCAGCTCGTCTCGATCCGTGCGAGCTTCGGGTGTCAGGTTATATTTTCGTTACGTTACGGAATTTCTTGATTCGGTCGCCGCGCTCAAAGCTCTCAAAGCCCGCGATAAAAGCTGTGCATTTAATAATAATAAAAAAAACATTTTGTAAAAAAAACCATCGATCTGATATTCCCATTAATGATATCCCATTATTTCCATTTCTTTATTTTCTCGATGACAGCTCTTTGTAAAAACTTGAACGAGCGTCTTTTTAACATTATGTATACATTATTTAATAAAAATATGACGCTTACGCACGTACAAGGTCATAGCAGATGGATGGAAACTCATAGGGATGGAGCTATCGATAAACGTAATACGATAACAGACCCGATATTTTTTTACAAAGTGTAAGAAACTAAACTATTGCCGGATAATTTTGTACAAATTTATTAACTAATATTACATTTCATTACAAGATGTAATTATATTATGTTGATTCTTTATTTATTTATTTTAATCAAAATCTGATGAATCGTCACTGTCATTCGATGAGATTCTCCCTAACATATATTATAAGTTCCTGTACTTCTATATTATCGAATGCCACATGAATTTCCCAATCCGACGCTATAATGTTTTAATTCCGCACATGCATTTTTTAATAAATCTAACATCTTGTTTGCCGTAAAAGGGGGATGGGTATTGTTTCGAACGGCGTGTCCTTTGATTTGTGCCCATATTAGTTCTATAGCATTGTACTGGCAATGATACGGCGGAAGTCGAAGAACCCAATACCACATTCGGCAGCTATTTCGTCGGTAATATATATTTCAGGGAGGCTTTTTTTCGATTTTAAAATATTCACTAATTGTACTTTTAATAAAGTATAATCCACACTTTCGCCATAATGTTAGAGCCAGTCAATTATCTCTTGTTTTTTATTGGCCTGCGTCGGTATTTTATCAATTTGTCTGGAGTGAGTTTTTTTTCAGTGTGTCTAGGCCGCCATGGTGTGGGTCGCCATACTGCATTGTCTGCATTCGCAGTGAGTATGGCGACCAATACTCTTGGATTCTGCTTATGCTTTCCATCAGGCAGAGTAGAGTCATTTTGGCGGGCCAAACATAAAAAAAAAAGTGATATGTAACATTGTCCATAATAATTATCGACGGTTCTTCCAGAGATTGCATCATTTCTTTAAACCATCCTTCGTAAATCTCTGCGTTCATTTCTTCGTGGTAGTCCACTGTTTACTTGGATTTAAAGGCCAGTAAAGCATCTGACACGAATCCTTTCGTAGACCCTGCATGGCATATGATAAGGCGTTCACCTTTTCCCATTGGCACTGAACTAGTGGAAGCGGCGATGTCGTCAGTCCAGTTCTTAGATACTGTTTGGTTTGCATTTAAACAAGTCTCGTCAGTGAAAATAACATTTGACCAATCTGATATATTTTTGGCTTCGCTCAAAAATTCGCAGCGAGCCATAGCAACGTCGTGACGCTCCATCAATATTTTACGTTTGTTCGATTTTTTATAAGAAAATCCAATTTCTTTCAAAACCAAGCCAAATGACGATTTTTGGCCATGGAACAAACCACATTCACGTAAAGAAACAACAAGTTTTTTAAGTGTTGGAATTTCTTTGCGCTAGTAATAGTCGTATATATGACGGCGAATAGCGACAGCGTCGAAGTTGTCAACCGATGTCACACGACGTGGTTGGCGTTTTTCTTCGGCGTACGAAGCTTATTTTCCTGTGTGCCGCTTGTATAAGTAGTAATTTTTGAAATTGTAGGTCTACTAATTCCTAATGCTTCCTAAACACGCTCTCGCACTTGCGACAGTGGTAATAGCGGGCCACCATTTTGATACTCTGCTTCAAAGTAATTACGAACTTTGATCACCAGTTCTCTCGCCTGCCTTTTCAGAACAGATCCTTTAGGCATTTTGACATTTGACAGCTGGGCAGCAATCGACACGGAGGAACACAAAATACACAACGTAACGTATGTATGGATAGTGTGAAAAAACTCAGCGAACAGAAATGTAGTGACTGTAAAGCACAACCGTCTTGTTGCGAGTGACAGATTAAAACAAACTCAAAATGGTGGTGGGTCATTGAGTGTTACCAGCTTGCAAAAATATATTTGAATATTTTTGTTGTATTTGTTCAAAACATAATGAATATATGCGATCGATATCATTACTTATTTGGTCACAACACTACAACTATCAAATTAGAACTGTCATCGAGAAATTAAAGAAATGGAAATAGTATAGTAGCCGACCCCAATTAATCTTGGGCATAATAAAGGCTAGGAAGATGATGAACCTATCGATCTGATATCTACTTTATGTACTGTATTATACTAATATTCTAAAGCCGTAAAGTTTGTTCTTCTGGACAACATTAATATGCCATCTCTGGAAATACAAGTGCAATCAAATATATATTTTAGACATTCAATAGCTTAACTCTTGAAAAGGGTTATAGGTTATTTAACATCACGTCACCCCTATTCATATTGTGAGTGTCGTAAAAGCCGACTGAGGGAGCAAACTATAGAAAACAGCAGTGCAAAGAGAGGGAAAACTTGACACCACAAACCCTATAGTTACCAATTCGTCTGGCCAGCGTAGTATATAAGGTTTCGTCCTACTATATAGTAGGACGAAACCTGACTGCACGTTTGGCCTAGTGGTTTAATGGTCACCACACCGTTTCCTACTTCGCCAAGTGTCGTGGGTTTAAATCTCACTTAGGACAACACGTTGTCCACAAATTGTTGTTCTGAATCTGGGTGTTCTTTGTGTCCGTTTCATGTATGTTTGTAAAGTCCCCCGCGACGCAGGATTTATTCCTAATGCGGGAGTTGTCTTTAAAAAAGAAAAAAAAACCTGCTTACTAAGCAGGTTTTTTTTCTGAACTAAAACAAAAAAAAAACGATTGAGCAAAAACGCGTCAAAATATGACAAAATCATTTTGGTTACATCTACACCGGTATACATAAAGTTCCAATGTTATTATTTTCTAATCTTATCTTTTGTGAGCACCTGGAGATCTTTATATATTTAAAATCTCATTATGACTAACTCAAAAGTATTTTAATAGTGATTGGGACAGTTGATAGGCAAACGTTTTAAAAGAAACATAATCATTGATCACTGATATTAGTATATTTATTTTATTTTTGTATATTCGTTTATATAGTAGAATGTTCTTGAACAATCTTGTCTCATTTCGAAATATTAAACAATATATAAATAAATAAACATAGTAAACATCCCGTTAATTGTGCTAATAATAATAAACAAGACAGGTTTGAGAAGACTAAGTAATCTTGTCAGTTTTGTAAATATTTACGAGAAGAAGAAATCTTGGAAGGTGTTCAATTATTCGTTTGCGCATTTCATTATTTCCTCTTGCATATTTATTTTTATGGAAATTTTTTAAACAAGTATTGGTGTCAACAGAAGCATCTAATGCGCAGTGATATCTCAGGTTCCATCGTATCATTTGATAAATATAAAGTACTTTAGCGCTAACTAATTAGTATGTTACTTAGATATTTTGTCGTGTCACGGAACTGGGAACAATGGTCAATGATGTAAGTGACAATACTTCGATCGTGAGCACGCGCGCATTTTCAACCAATATTATGCTTAAGCAGTACTCATTACTAAATCATATCATTTACGACACATGACAAAACATTCAATAAAATTTATACCTACCTGCCTATATTAAAAGTTGAAACAGCTATCTTTACTGAGAACCATTCAAAGTAAAAATAAATGTTGCAGATTCACTACTATTATTACTATTCATGACGCTATTTATACCGTTTGAAGATCACACATAGTCTTTATTTAAATTTCTCAATCCGACGCCCATCTGCGACCCACTTCTTGCTCTAAAAAGCTTACAAAAACATTGAATTACATATGAATAGAAACTGGATTGAATACATTAATACGTAATTTGGTACGGGCCCTGTATTAGGGAGGGAATAATGGATGGCGAAAAGTTTAAATAATAATGTGATATTATTTGTGTGACCCCCTCTAATTGCACGTGTGTAGAACAAGTTTCAACACGTTTGTAGCCAGATGCTGCCCCTGAGATAAATTTTGTATACATATATAACCAGAACCTTAGTAAAGTAAAAAGTAAAAATCGCTTAGTAGGAGCAGTTGCTGCTTCGAATATATATTATTGGAGTAAAATCTATTGCATTGTAGTTATTAAAACATCAAGTAAAAGCGTCATTGTACTATGGAAACAGCAAGATTATTTTTGGACCATGTATTCAGGTTTTCATTGAAAATATCAGATACGTAACTAAAGGATCGATAATGTTTAAGTTCTGCAGCGCTCGCTTTTAATTTTGGCAAAGATTACAACAAATCCAAATTATTAAAAACCGTTTTCAATTTAACCTATGCTATTCATTTAACTACTAAACTAGAGGATAAGTTATAATTCATCAATATTTATGAATCAATAATTCAAAGAATGTTGACTGTATGTACATTAATATTCATCAATAATTATGAAACAGATTTAATAATATCATTTATTCCATTATAAAAACTTAGAAAATACCTAATTTGAAAAAGTTTTGAGGGGGAGAACAAGATAAGCGACGGTTATGGTTCAAATAAACTGAGCACGCGGTGGTCTGTTTTTATAATCTGTGGGGGAATATTCTTAACTTAGATAGCGCACTTATTAATTTTCTCCATAACACATTTTTACAAAGTTTACAAGTGGCTGTTATTTATATATGCCAGCTAAGCGAGTTCTTTTTTTAAAAGATGACTAAACCCAGTTTAGATATAGATAATAAATTTAAGACGTTAAGAGCTTGGCGGTCCTTTTAAAAAATGTTTTTTTGTAATGTTACCACTTGGGCGCTTGCGAACTGGTGATCTCATGCAGGGGCCAGTGCTCTGACATACCTCCTCGAGTCATACGACCAAAATAAACAGCCGTAGCATTGATGCAACTCCAGAATGGGAGCTATCGATCTCATGCGTGGGAGCAATTTAGGCACTTATTTCATTTGCAACTGCTAATACGTATTATCATAAATCCTTTGGACGAAAACGTTGCTCTGCTGACTCAGAGGCAAACAGGCCACGGACGTGTATCAAATGTCCGAAAAGGCACTTTGTCCTCGTCTTTGATTCAGTGAAAATTCAAATTGAGCTTGATAGTCTAATTTAAAAAAATAAATGTCAAATGAACGTGTTTGTCTTTAAATATGATCTAACTCAACCCGTCCTTGCTTTGTGAGCGGCATTAATATTCAAATGGTTTCTTTTTGAGAAAACGCTATATCAGACAATCAGAATGTAGATAGAAATATTTCTTATTTATACAAAAAATTAAGAAACAAAATAAATTTCACAGTTTGTAAAATTAATTCAAAAAATTGTACAAACGGCGGCAGTTTAATCGCGAGGATTTGTATCAATGTTTGGGATTGAGCAAGTTGTTTAGCCCGAAATTTACAACACGAGACGATTATTAGGTTGGAATCAGTAAACATGAGACCTAGTTATTTAAAAAGATAGGTCTTAAAAAGATAGTTTAGAAAGGGCTATATTCTTTTTAGATTCAGTAATAGGTTAGATAGCTAGCTTTAGAATTCATAAACAACTGTAAAAAGGCTACGATAGTTTTTAAAATGGAAAATAAACTCATCTTAAAGATATTGAGTTACATATTATTAAAATGATTTTATAGTTAATAATACATCATCATCATCACTTTAATAGTCTACTAGTGGACAAAAGCCCCTCCTTAGAAGGAGGATTAGGCCTACTATAGCACGCTGGCCACGCTTGGGTTGCTATAGGGTTTGTTTCAAGTTTTCCTTCTTTTCTTCTTTTAATAATACATAAGTATGTTTAACTAGTTGTTGCCCGCGGCTCCGCCCGCGTGTATGTCGGTTATCGCGGCAAATAGTAGCCTATGTGTTATTCTGATGTATAAGCTATATTACTGTAAAGTTACATCCAAATCAGTTCTGTAGTTTTTGCGTGAAAGAGTAATAAACCATCCATCCATCCATCCATCCATACTTTCGCATTTATAATATGTATTAGTAGGAAAGTAGGATTTTTTATAGTAGAAGATTTTTGAACTCATTAGAACACTCGTATGGATAACGTATCAAGTAAATAAAAAAGTATACGCATTTCATTATAAAGCATAATTATTATGCCTACAGTTGTTGCAATGATAATACATAGTTTCATCAATGCCACAATAGTATATATTTCGTCAGTGGTTTCATCTAAATTAGAAGAAAAAGTTTTAAAAACTTTAACCCGACCACGTAAATACTTTTTAACCGACTTCCAAAAAGGAGGAGGTTCTATGTTCCACTGTATGTATTTTTTTTTTTTTTTTTTATGTATGTTACCTGATTACTCCGTCAGTTGTGGACCGATTTTGAATTTTTTTTTGTATTCGACAGGGTATGCTTCCGTGGTGGTCCCATTGCCAGCATATCAGGATCTGATGATGAAATCCCAGGGAAATCGAGGGAAACCCTCATTTTTTATAGGCACATACTATGTTTTTCGTATATTTTCTGAAGTTACACCGGTATTTGCGTCTGGTAGTCATCATTTTATGATGATGAGCTGATGATGTAAGGTACCACTCCTTAACGGTTAGGAGTTGGAGGATAAATCTTTAAATATCATATGTATATAAGTTACCTTTAGTCGTATTCTTACAAATTATTTAGGTAAGCTGATGATGGAAGGTGGAAGGTACAACTCCTCAACGGTTAGGAGTTGGAGAATAATTCTTTCAATTTCATACGTATCTAAAGACCTTCAGTCGTATACTTTCAAGCTATTTAGGTGAGCTGATGATAGAAGATTAAACTCTTCAACAGTTAGGGATTAGAGGATGATTTTAATATTACACGTACCTTAATTTGTATTCTTGATGATGAAATTTGACGAAATAATTCAACTTACTACTTACCTACGATTGTTTGCACTAAAAACTGTAAAATAAAAACTTTTTATAAAAAAAAAACCGACTTCCAAAAACATCCAACGAAAACTCTCTGTCAAAAAACACTTAAAAGCGTAAAATAAACTGGTTCTTCATAAATTGCCTATACCTAATTCTTTATTCATTTAAATAGTAGTATTATAATGGGTGCTAGGTACCTAAAATCTGTTTGAAGTCGGTGCTAAGCCAAAAAGAATACAAACGAACAATTACAAAAGTCTAAGCGATAGTCACTTGGCACCGACTTCAAACAGATTTTAGGTACCTAGCACCCATTATAATACTACTATTTAAATGAATAAAGAATTAGGTATAGGCAATTTATGAAGAGCCAGTTTATTTTACGCTTTTAAGTGTTTTTTGACAGAGAGTTTTCGTTGGATGTTTTTGGAAGTCGGTTTTTTTTTTTTATAAAAAGTTTTTATGATAAAATTTATATGACCTGTCACCTGGGCTATAATATACGAATCTATTGAAACTTCATTCATCAAAATCGGTTCAGTAGTTTAGGAGCTACTGTGGAACATAATAGACTGGCAAAAATATTACCCATTCTTTTTGCCTCGCCCTAGCCGGGTATTTTTTTTATGTTGTTGGCGGAAAACGAGCAGACTTATCGCTTGATGGTAAGCGATTGCCGCCGCCCACGGACTCCCGCAATATCAGAGGCGTCACAAGTGCGTTGCCGGCCTTTGAGGTATGGGGAGAGAGATGTTTCCTTTCTGTATGGGCCTCGGGTACCCTCACTGACGCGGTGAAACACAGGGCAGGCGCTGTTTCACACCGGTTTTCTGTGAGGCCGTGGTATCACTGCGGTCGAGCCGGCCTATACATGCCGAAGCGTGGCTCTCCCAGTGCTAATTTTTATTAATACATGTTTAACATCTGAGACACTAACAAGAAAACTAATCATCATGTTTTACCTACTGCCAATCCTACTGCAATATTTTTAGTGACTATAACTAGGTGCCTAACTGTACAACTGAACTGAGGACCGAGACGAGAATCGATCCAGAACTGCAAAGTTTAACAGTAACTTGATAGATCAGTTTTCTTTTATTTATTTTTTTACCTTACCTCCCATGACGATGATGACAAACATCTTTATGAGAAACTGGACATCTTACCAAGTTCAGATCTGTTTGGCCATGCCTTTGTTTTATGTTGATATACATTCCTTGCAAGCTAATCGAACATTTAATATCATAACAGTGATATCATAGATCGAAGTCTACACTTATACGAGTAAACATGTTAAGTATTTTGAACTGTCTGACTCTCATCTGCATAATTACAATAAATATATAACTTAACCATATAACTTAGAAAGATTAAATATATATACTGACTGGTCTATATCTTATTTTACGTATGGCCCTGCCAAAATGACTACTCTGCCTGATTTTTTAACTTGCATAAGTGTTCATGTAACCCAATTGCAGAATAAATGATTTCATTTCATTTCATGGAAAGCATAAGTGGTATCCAAGAGTGGTGGTCACCACACTCATTGCGAATGCAGACAATGCAACAATGCAGCATGGTGACCCAAACTATGGCGGCCTAGTGATACTTTTGCATCATTGGGCCTCCGGTCTCGCACTCACCAACGAAACACGACAGCACAAATGCTGTCATTTTACGTTGATTTTCTGTGCGAGGGTAGTACCGCCCCGGTCGAGCCGGCCCGTTCGTGCTGAAATCAGCGTGGCTCTACTACCTTAATTTTTTTAAATGTTTTCGTTACGGCACAAGGATGGTTTTATGTAGAGAAAAAACATAAAAATTGCAGGGAAAATAGTAAAAACCACTGACGAAATATATACTAGACCAACACTCTACTAGGCGAGACCTGTACGCGGATTTATAGTAAGCTTAATGTTCCCTAGATGTCACTACGTGCATCAAATCGTGAATTACAACGATATTTTCTGACCCCCAACACCAATACGAACCCAACAGTCAACTGTCGAGTTTATTGTCATTGTATTATTGCGAAATGTACCACTAGATGTCGTTTTTTAAATAATTAATTATCTTAGTACCTACCTAATTTATGTAATATTTTATTTTATCGTCAAAGAGATCAACACAAATAAATAAAATTGAAACGTCTGTTTTTAATTTTAAAATAACCGTTTTTCTCTTTACAATCTTTTTTTTATTCATTGTTTGAAACCTTTTTGTATTTTCAATGGATTCACTTTAAACTTTGTATGTATGTTTCTGAATTGACATAAGTAAGGAACTAAGGACTGACATTTTATTTTTTTAATGGATTAAAAAACAAAATAAAAATTGATGAATTAATAAAATACAATTGCATGTTGCAGTTACAATTCCCGTCCTTAATGACACATGTCTAAAAACAGTTTTTGGCGTTGATAAATGTTGTTGATCGTGAATGTATGCAAATAAAAAATTTGATAATTACGAGTTAATAATATCGAGAATGGCTTGCACATATTAATTAACAACTGTAGATGACAAAAAGGTGTAATTAAGGATTTTCTTTCGGTTTGCGTCTTATAAATAATCCTAATGTTAAAAATGCGAACGTAAGTTCCTTTGTTACGCTTTCCGGCGAAAACTACTTAGCTGATCAATCTGATCATCATGAAACACATATTCTTGTAGAGGTATTAGAAGTAACATAGGATACTTTTTATTAAATGCGAACGAAGTCGCGGGCGAAACCTAGTTATTAATAAAACAATCTGAAATGTTTTCAGAACGATATTCCCTAACGCGCTTTTCGCGCCAAAAGTTGTAGCGACACTTAACATTGAGTTGACGTCATAGTGCTGGATACTCAACGTTAAATATAACGAACTGATTGCTGACGTCCATACCGTGTTGAATGCACCGGTTCTCGTCCGATCACCGAAGTTAAGCCACATCGGGCGTGGTTAGTAATTGGATGGGTGACCGCCTGGGAATACCACGTGTTGTTGGCTTTTTGCATTTATTTACAGAAAATAATATATTGTTTTATAGTATATTTTGTAAAGTTTGATTATTTCTAAAATAATTTGACAAATGCGTTACCGGCCTTTGGGGCATAGTGGAGTGGGATGGGGGGAGAGGTTGGGGTATGAGCCTCCGGTATCCTCACTCACTCGGTGAAACACAGCGC
This sequence comes from Diaphora mendica, assembly GCA_949125395.1. NCBI lineage: Eukaryota > Metazoa > Arthropoda > Insecta > Lepidoptera > Erebidae > Diaphora > Diaphora mendica. The sequence continues at coordinate 31,598,789 of OX421311.1, forward strand.
AAGCACTTTTTCACCTCGGTTTTCTGTGAGGCCGTGGTATTACCAGGGGCAGGGGTCATATTACGTCGCGTCGCGCGTAACCAAGTTAAAAAATATCCAGAAGCGGTTAAATACATATCTACTCATTTTTAATCAGTAGCCCAAAGTTAAAGTTTCATGTTTCTAACTTAAAAATGACGGACTTTCGTCCACATTTTCAACCCGTATTTCACCCCCCTAGGGGTAGAAATTCCAAAATACCTTCCTTAGTGCATGTCTACTCAATAAAACGATCCATATGATTAACTGAAAGAATACAACTTAAGGTCTATACGTACGTGTAATATTAAAATCATCATCTTATCCCTAACTGTTGAAGAGTTTAACCTTCTATCATCAGCTCACCTAAATAACTTGAAAGTATACGACTAAAGGTCTATAGATACGTATGAAATTGAAAGAATTATCCTCCAACTCCTAACCGTTGAGGAGTTGTACCTTCGATCATCAGCTTACCTAAATAATTTGAAAGAATACGACTAAAGGTAACATACATACATATGATATTTAAAGATTCATCCTCCAACTCCTAACCGTTAAGGAATTGTACCTTACACCATCAGCTCATCATCATAAAATGATGACTACCAGACGCAAATACCGGGTTAACTTCAGAAAATATACGAAAACATAATATGTGCCTAAAAAAATGAGGGTTTCCCTCGATTTCCCTGGGATCCCATCATCAGATCCTGATATGGTGACAATGAGACCACCTCGGGAGCATACCCTTTCGAATACAAAAAGAATTTTCAAAATCGGTCCACAATTGACGCAGTAATCGGTGAACATACATAAAAAAAAACATTCAGTGGAACATAGAACCTCCTCCTTTTTGGAAGTCGGTTAAAAATAAAAATACAGTCGAATTGATAACTACCTTCTTTTTTTGAAGTCGGTTAAAAATAAACATTCTTAATAATTAAATTTTTGAACTGAGTACGCGGCTCAAGCGACGTTGCCGTTCCGTATTAACTACTGGAAGATATGAACGATTTTTGCAATGTTGCCATTCATGAGTGCATTGTTTCTCTGATTCAACCAAATAACTTATAAATGTGACATCTAGCGTAGTAAATAGGTCATTATTTTCAAGTTTATTTAAATCGATTGCAACGACATCTCCTAAACATAGGTGATAACTTTTAGTTATGCAATTGAAAATCATTTTTTTAAAGCAAGCAATACAAAGCAAGTTTTATATTTGAAAAATAATAATATAGTTACTAGAATTGAAGCACATCAATAAAATACTGTTAAACTTTGTTAAACTGCTTTTTAGAGCTTATTTTGAGCGCCATCTAGATATAGTTGAACTTTTGTAGCTTTTTGCGGCGTACAGTATTGGCCAAGGGAGGGACGGTCTATAGTATATTGTGTCATTGGTAAAAACAAAACTTTTTTTTAATTGTACTTTGACAATAATACAATATCAAGCAGTGAAAAAGGTACAGACTAATTAAAAAAATATGTTCATCTTCATCGGCCTGCTGCAGTCCACTGCTGGACATGGGCCTCTTCCAAAGTATAACCACACAGACTGATCTGTTGCTTTTCGCATCCATCTCATCGCAAATAATATAATACTTGTCTTAAATCATTGATTTATGGAACTGTTGCCATTTCCATGTTAAATAATAAAAAGAAACTTGTAAGCATTCAGGAAACTAAAATCAATTAAAGGAATAACCACCCCAAGTATATTTAAAAGTTACGCGTGACCGCTTTCGTTACACATACACTTCTTAAGAAACCCACTTGAAATCGGCCAAGCTGTGGTCAGAAAGTCTTGGTGGTCTTTTTAATACGTAACCCTTACAAGGAAAATAATTTGTGCTGAGGTCATTTAAAAACATAAAATTATGGCGGTTCTCATGAGTATGATTCATTGATTCCTAGATACAAAAACCGTTGGAGGTTAACAACCGCTTTGAAAAGATTGCCTAGTTTGGCAGCAATTATAGCAATATAAGGGGGGCAGCCCGTTACTTCCCCTTCTACTGCGATAGAAGCGTCGTTCTATTATGTACATATTCTGCTAAAAACTAATTTATACGAATCAGCGTGGGCAAAAACTATGTGTTGTTCTTACTCATGGCTTTCAAAGTGCTAAATATGTAATAATGTATGTGCTCATTGACACAGAACCATGAACTTAGATAATTGGTACGGTGTAATAAACTCTAGTTTTAAATAATAACATATCTCAGTTGATAATTTATTATAAAGTATTATACTCATTAGCTCCTAGCTATTAGTTTCCGAATAAATTCTGTTAGTCGTATAGTTGTACTACTATTTTCGCATCGATAACCGAACATTTTTGATGATCCCCCTCAATTCTAGAAACATTTTTTAAACATACTTTTTTCTAAACACTGTTTTTCTGTTTCAAAACAATGAAAAAGATTTGAACAAGAAATGAAGATGTTCTAAAGTGATGTGCCTTACACACTCGGCAAGTGGTAAATTATTTTAAGTAAATAATAATCAAAGAAATAAATTAACTTAGATACGAGTATAATGAGGTACGTAGGTCACACACGGATAACTGTTTAAATAATGTTAGTATATACGACATTAAATATAAACAAAATAAACGATATCGACTGTCGCAACGGTGTAATAGGGTACATTTTACTTTGTCACTGACCGATTAACCTACAGTTTTAAATACCAAAATACGTTGAAGTATCAATGAAGAGTCCAAATCGCCGGTCGCCGATGTTAAAAATACTCCGTTTATAATCGTCCTCTAGCGAGAAAGAACAGATTGTAGAAAAGTGTAGCACCGATGACTGGAAAGATCTGTGCTTAGTTATATCTATATTGTGTTATCTGTGTTGAGGTTTACAAAATACGTGTATATGCGTTAATCTATAAAACAGAACACGTACAAAATAATTGGTAGGTACTGGTTTCTTTGTTAATTTTTATAACTGTAGTAGCAGACCCACGCAACCCCGTTTGCGTCTTCTATTGTCCGTAGCGTGATAATTTCCCCCCGTTTTTGAAACATGCTTTATTGATTTCTCCGCTACTATTGGTTTTAGCATGATGATATGTTGCTTATAGCCTTCCTCGATAAATGGGCTATCTAACACGGAAATAATTTTTCAAATCGGAAAAGTGGTTCCTGCGATTAGCGCGTTCAAACAAATAAACAAACAAACTCTTCAGCTTTATAATATTATAATAGTATAGATTACACATTTTCCACTCATACATAGAAAATGCTATGAGGCTGGGGCATGCCATACTTCGCTTGCACTAATGATTTAGGGAATTTAGATTTGATTAAATTCAAAGCACCATATTGGATTTAAAATTGAAAAATCACTGAGATACTCTAGCAGCTAGCTAATATAGGACAGAGCTGTTTCTTTATTTGTTTTTGGTCGAACATGCTAATCTAATGTAATAATTTGATAGCCAAATTTTTTCGGCTAACTAACTCACGCTACAAACATTTAGGAGCCAATCATAAACGCAAGTGCAACTGTGGTTCATAAATATAAAGACAAAATAATAACAAATTTTAACAAAAAAAAAACCGACTTCAATCTGGACCAAATTTAAAATGGACCATTCGGGAAGCACCAGCTTTCAAATAAAAAAAGAATCATCAAAATCGGTTCACCCAGTCGAAAGTACAAACATAAAAATAAAAAAAACAGTCAAATTGAGAACCTCCTCCTTTTTTGAAGTCGGTTAATAAAGTTGTAATCTTTGCATAATAAGCTGTACTTTATTTTACATTAAAATTTAATTGATATTATAAATTAACATTTCTTGTTTTAACTTACAGAAGTGCGGTTCTATGAAATTGCAAGAACATGGCCAGATGCTTTATTTTATGGTTCCAAAGCCAGTTCTTGTCAGGCCATTGGGAATACTTAGGTTTTATCTAAACTTAGTATTGCTTGATGCATATAAAAGTAATTCGCAACTGTGTTGTGTCAATTGGTTACTACTACAGTGTATGAAGCCATCTGAACATAAGTCACATAGTATTATAAATTACAGCGACTTTCTAACTGTTAGGGTACTTACTACATATAACTAAAACATCGGCGATTTATGAATCTCAAGAAAATCGACTAAATCACCATCCTAATTATAATCTGATAATTTTGGGTCTGTACAATGTGTAATATTATAAAGAGAAAACACTTTTTGTTGTTATTATATATACCTTTGATGGTAGCATGATGATGTATAGCCTATAGCCTTCCAGGGCCTTCCTCGATAATTGGGCTGTCTAACACTGAAAGAATTTCTCAAATCTGACTAGTAATTCCTGATATACCTTAGTATAGTTTGTCATACAATATTCTCATATTTAGTTACTATGCAAGCAGTTCGTTAGTTAGTAACAAAGTGAATATATTTCCACCAAAATTTGAGTACATTGGCTTTATCAGTTATGCAGGATACCGATGCCGATGTGGCAAACCGATAAACGTTCACCGCTTTGATATCGACGTTAACCTTCAAGGCTCTACAGTTAGTTACATCCAAAACTTTGCCAAAATAGAAACTTTCAAATATTTTTAATACATTCTAGAATTAAAATCACTTGTAGTTATTCCACTATTTTATTTTTGTTTACACCTGACCGGTTTCGCCTTATGGCATCATCAAAGGTTACGTAAGTATAATAAGTTCCATCAAGTGCCGACAATCGAGAGTATAAATTAAATATTTTGAACTTAAGCTAAAGTTAGGAACCTGCTTAATATAGTAGGAACGGTTTAAATTTTGTTTAACAAGCAGCTGGGGTATTGCTAAGAACAGAAACATTGAGCAGTCATTGTTTTATATCACGAAACTTGAGCAAGCTCTGTACTACAAAGTTAGGACGTAAATTGAATCCGAAATAAATTAAGGTACCACTTCTAATTTCAAATTATATTCTAACAGATATAACAATTTTGTTTTTGCAGTTTCTTAAAATACGTCAGCTGAATAACATCAATTACCAGGAAACATAACCTGTTTACATGCTACCACTCAAGAAAACAAACGATAAATCCTTCAAAGCAATCTAATCAATATCTCCAATATAACAGATGCCTCGTGAATCCATCAGATTTGAGATGCAAGATGGCGAATCGTGGGCGAATATCAACTGTGACTCATAACGCTATCCTAGCGTTTGTAATAACCTTTAATTAACGTATTGCGTATCAGGTTTATGACATTCTATTGCACAATTTGTCATATCAAATCACAGATCATACATCTGGTAATCCGTGTATCAAATCTGGGATATTTATGCAAAACCTAGGGGTTTTCTGAAGCACCTATTTGACGGATTTCACGCATACAAAACCTAAACGGAATCTAGGTGACATACTAGAAGCATCGGAATGGAGACGATCTGTTAATGGCAAACATGCACAACGATCGTTGTTAGAGGTCTATTTTAATGTGTAAAAAATGTGATTATCACAGACTGAGATGTTTCTTGTACAGTTGTGTACAAGTTGTTGTGTATCTACCAGTGTTATTTTGAAAGGTTTTTTTAAGAGTATATTTCAGAAAACGTCAAGACGAGTTTAGCTCTTGTTGAGCCTCGTGGAAGTAAACGCATAAATTAAGTTTAAAGTATATAGATACTTCTTATAACGAAGCCAATAAATCAATTGCTCATGCCATAGATGCACATTTATTTAGTAAAAATGAGTTTCATTACCACCCTGCTATGGTCCTAAGTCTGGTCTGATGATGAACTTCAGACTATAGTTGCCAAAGAAATTATGTTGGACCCGTCAAAATAAATCACATGAGCGCAAAGTAGCATTACTGAAGTGTCCGCTGTCGAATCTCTGGCCCAATCATCACGACACTTCGGTGACGTCAAATATATTTGTTATTTGAACTATTTATTTATACAAAGATTAATTAAGATACGATTATTTGAATTGGGTTATAATTGGTTTCTAGGAATTGTTTACATGCATAGTACGATAATTTTCTTAATCTGTAGTATTAAATGAAGACGCTTCAGCGGTCTGTTCGCTTGGATTTTTTAAACTATTTATCGGATCTTAATGCTGTTTTCAGCAATAGATATAATGATTCAAGAGAAATGTTTATATGTGTAATACATGCATATTAAATTGAGGAAATTCGAGAATTTCAAAGACTTTCGTGCGAAGCCGGGCCGGGTTGCTAGTTACGCATGAAAATGTGTTAAAATCGATAGTACAAAATAAATATACATTTGCGATGTCTAGTTTCTTTGAAAATAGTGACATAAAGGTTTTTACTCTCCCGTATACTCTTTTGACTCTTTAATTTATTTTTACCGATGATTCAGCTATATTTTCATCTCTTTGGCACAGTTTTAATGCTGTTGTATGATGTTTATTTTGCCTTCTTAAAGCATTCTGGCTTCAGGATAAATCTTTAAAAATAGAACTCGCAAAATCTTTTGCCAACAGTTGTTTGGAAAATATTCAAATTTAAAAGCAGAGAAATGACTCGTGGTGAGATATTGAATAGTACCTGAAGTAGGAATTGTTTGGCTTCCCACTGTGTACGTACTGTTGAAAACTAACAGCTAAACAGCCAAGCCTCTTGCCAAACGGTACCAACATAGCTTGTTTATATACCGCTGGATTTTTTGCATCTTATAGCTGAATTTTGAAGTTTTCAGGTTAAGATAAAGGGAAGCTAATCCGTTTTATTACAAATTGAGTAGAGGAAATCCCCGAATGGGGATATACAAGCAGACAAGTCTATTGCCACCCTAATGTCACGCACTGAACATGCAGGATGAAAAATAAAAGTTTAAGCTCTCTTCTGATCCATAGTTTGAAATACAGAATACTATAATAATAATATATAAGCCTTTTATTAGTTCTCCATTTCACAATATTCATTCCTTTTCATTCAACTTAAATAGTATATTAACATCATATATGATTTTTGCTATATTTCTAACATAAAAAATATAATTTACAAGAGATTTAGGTATGGGTTGTGTTCATTTTTATTATGATTTTTATATGTGTATTGCAATATTTTAGGTATTAAAGATAATCAATACGATTTAATTATTATAAATACAATAAATGTTTATTTTTAAGTTATTTATGAGAACCCCTTTGTAGGGTAAAGGCCTCCTCCATTTTTGACTATACTTTTTCACTTTCTTATCTTGTATTTTTTTATCTTTCCTAATATAGACCATTATATTTCATAATCTCATATTTGCTTTCGCCTGTGTTTCATTATGCCCATAAAAGTGGTTGTATGTAAGACTTGTGAGTATGCTACTGTCCATTTTCTTTTTTTTTCTATTTGTTACAAGGTGCTTCCTGATATGTTGGAGGGTTGCAGTCAAGAGAAGAACTACCTAACTTATTTCTTTTCCCCCGTGGTGACCAGCCGAGTTAGGTTTTTGAATGGTAGAGGGGCCTTTATGTATTGCTAAGAGCTGGATGTAGTCGTTTTATCCTTTGTAAAGTGTTCGGAATCATTTATTTGTCTTAGGAAGGTCGTGATTTTATTATTTTTCAAGACTTGCTTTTCGTGGTTCGGACCGTTTTGGTTTGGGGAAATGTCTAGATTGCGTTTTTTGGGTTTAAGTTTAATAGTATGAATTTCCTTAGATCTGGGCTCGTTTAAAATTATTATTTTATCATACTTAAATATTGCTTTTTTGCCTTCTGCTTTACATTTTAATAGTTCCGTTTGTAGTTCTTTTCTTTTTTCTAAAACTCTTTGTGGGTAATCTTCTTTGTAGTATATTGTGCTGTTTTTCATATTTTTCTTGTGTTTTAATAAAATATGTTTTTTCCTTATAGTTGTGAAGGTGACTCTGATCTGTCTAGTTTGTTCACTTTTTTTTTCCTATTCGATTAATTGATTCAATTTCGTTCCGCTCACAAGATATATTAATTCCGTTAATAAAAGTTAAAATTTTATCTTCCAGTTCTTGATACGATTTTTCTCCTTCTTCAATTCCAAAGAATACCAAATTTTTCTTCCTGATATATCTATCCATATGATTTAAAATTACTTCTTGATTTTGTATTTTTTCCTGTAATTTAAATCTAAAATACAGAATACCACTAGGAAAATAACAGTGAAGGCAATCTAAGATCCTTGTTTCCAATTGAGTTAACACCGAGTAGATAAAAACTTGATCTTCCCTGTACGAGAGCAGTTGCGCGGGCGCAGACCAAAAAGTCGACGCATTCCATTGTTGATTGGAAACAAGTCGCGGTCGCGAGCGCCAATGGGAAAAGTCGCACAAGTCTTAACGTAAGAAGCAATGAGCCGGTGGAGTTGGTATTTTATATTTTATGATAAAATGTTTTAGATGCATTTAGATGGCGGTTTTAAAATACATGTACATACATACGGTAAATTTTATCACTACTAAGAGCTTAGTGACTCCATTTTTAGCCCCCGACGCAAAAAGAGGGGTGTTATAAGTTTGACGTGTCTGTCTGTCTGTCTGTGGCACCGTAGCTCGCGAACGGATGAAGCGATTTCAATTTAGTTTTTTTGTATGAAAGGTGAGTTACGTGCGAGTGTTCTTAGACATGTTTCATGAAAATCGGTTGAGTCGTTTAAAAGTTATGGGGGTGAAAGTGGGAAAGAATAACCGAATGTCTGCAAAAATATCATTGGCGTATGATTACTCGATTAAGTGCTTGAATAGGGGTTTTTTTAAATTTTGAATTTTGTTAAACAATATCAGAATTCAGAAAAAAAAACTTTTTTAAGTACTTGTATTTTACTTTATGTATTTTTTAGATATTTTTACTACACTTACAGTACAAAATGTGAAAAATTATAGTCCATTATTGGATATAGACCTCTCCTTAGAAAGAAGGCTTTGGCCCACTATACCACGCTGTCCAGACGTGTTTGTGATAGTGTTTGCGTATAGTTTTCCTTCTTTTTACCCGACTTCAAAAAAGGAGGAGGTTCTTAATTCGACCGTATATATGTTTTTTTTTAATGTGTGTTCGCGGATAACTTCGTCGTTTATGAACCGATTATAATGATAACAGAAAGGAGATATTCCAACGGTGGTACCATAATAAGGACATTAGATCTGATGTTGGCATCCAAGAGAAATCGAGTCGAACCTTGAAGTCGGTTTTTATTTTGTTAAAATTTTACTTGTTGTAGTTTACGATAGCCACAAGACCGTGGGAGAGCCACGCCAAGGCATGAATGGGCCGGCTCGACCGGAGTGATACCACGGCCTCCCAGAAAACGGTGTGAAATAGCGCTTGCGCTGTGTTTCACCGAGTGAGTGAGGATACCGGAGGCCCATACCCCAACCCCTCCCCACATCCCTCTTCCCATCCCCCAAAGGCCGGCAACGCACTTGTGACGCCTCTGGTGTTGCAAGTTTCCATGGTCGGCGGTAATTACTTACCATTAGGTGATAAGACTGCTCGTCTGCCCCCTATTCCATAAAAAAAAATATGAATAGGGACGGAGTTGTAGATTGGAGACCCTCTGTATTACTAAATCGTAACCACAACAGTTTAGGAAAACTGTTCTAGAATCGGCCCCTGTGCTATACACAAACCGAGCGTTTTCATTTTTCTTTCATCATCGTTTCATTTTCAAACGACAAGATCTAAATATTGCATCAGATTTTAATGCTACCGCATTTCACTCCGATACGTACGAGATTAGTTCGAGTGATGTGAGTCGAAATTGTTAAAAAGCGATAGTGTCAAAGTAGCGATAGATCAAACGATTAATAATGTCAAGAACTTCAAGAAGCTGTAACACCGATGGACTTTTTAAAACCTGTGACCTGCAAACCTTGTAGCAGATACAAGTGTTTCGCGTTGAATCTGTTTCTACAATCGCTAATGCCTCTATTAGCTTATTCTTTATTATTTTGTTTTGATCGCGTGACTTAATGTTAAGACGATGTCATTCCTATACATTTACAACAATACCGTGGAATGAACTGTCGCCTGCGGTCCCCCGTGCGCTATCTACGGAACAATACGACCTTCAAACCTTCAAGAAAAGAGCGTACTCCTTCTTAAAATGCCGGCAACGAACTTGTGACGTCTTTGATGTTGCGGGTGTCCTTGGGCGGTGGTAATCGCTTACCATCAGGCGATACGTCTGCGATACTATTCAATAAAATAATAATAATTAGGTAGAATGTCGACTTGGCTAAGCCTTTTGTGTGTCCCACAAATGTTCTACTGGTTGGACAGAAGTGCTTGGGCACAAACGGGCACAATCGCCTGGCGTGATGCCACCGCTTCTCAGAAAAAGTTACTTTTCGTCGAGTGAGTGAAGATTACCGGAGTCCACCATAAAATTACGTGTCTGTTATAGAAAGTGTATTTACAAATTTGTTGCTCTGAATCTCATACTTGTATTTGGACATTACGAGACTAAGTACTATGTGAAATGAGTCACTTCTGAGATAGTTTATTTTCATCGTTATTCGTGGTATCCGAGTTTGGACTTTAGAATCTAATTATCTCAGTTACAAATATTGGGAAGTTTTAATTAGATGAAATGTGTTGCAATTGTACGGATGAGTTTCAAAGTATAGAAAAACCATTGAGAACATTGTTTGAGTACTTTGTGTGACAAATATCAACATATACAAATATTATGTATATCGCAACAGTATGAACGAAACATTCTGATTCGGATATTATTGTAGATATTCGCAGTCTCCATGGATACGCTTCACCTAAAAATCAGGACTATAAGCCAGATTGATAGCACTCGTAACACTTGATAAGGCTATGTTTCTATGTCAACCCCTAAAACCAATCCTATGTGTCCCAAATTGATATCGAAACTCTGTTGTTTTGCATGTTTTATCTGCAAGGACACTAATACGAGTGCATGTGCCTACGCATTTCGTAATGTCAAATACTAAATAATATAATACAATCAAAATAATATATTTGACCAATGGAAAAAATCTACAAAATTTATTCAGAAATAATAATACTAATATTAATACTACTATTACTAATTAATAATAATAATGTACCTACGTGCTATTTTGCTTGTAGCCTCCAGAACTTAGTTTTGGTCATTAACACTGAGTAATATTTATGTCTATACGAATATTGCAAAGTTGGGCAAGGGGAAAGCCGGTAAGTTAAAGTAGGACAATTTGGTTGTGTACAGAAATTCACCCATTCATTGTACAATGAATGGGTGAATTTCTGAAGAAGCCGAGTTCTTTAATGAAGAATTATTATTCTTTCGTCCAGAAGCCTGTATTGGAGTTGGCGTCAATGAGTCATGGACAAAGAGTCCAACTAGTTAGGTCCAATTTAGAACGAGAGGTCAATTCTTGATATTGTCGACGTATTAAAAACTACGCTGCATCCTATTGTTAAAAAATTCTCAGTACTCACTTAAAAACAAAAGATTTTTGTTTGATGTGTAGCGGATGACATTATGTGATATGGATCCAAAAAGTCTCTCACTATGAACTTGACAGTCAACCTCAGAAGCGCTGATTGAGCTTTATATAGTTGGTGTTTGTCCACGGGACAAAATTAAAATGAGGATATCTAACAGTTTGAAGTAGTGTTAGACTAGAAAAATGGTACGACACGAGGACGGATGGTCGTTTCAGCCAAAAAGTTCACGAAAGGAGGGCACGAAATCTAAAGGATAGCGTATTGCATCTATTGACCCGGATGTGAAAAAAAGGCATCTATTGACAAGACGGACAGATAAACTAGAAAAAATCTGGTCCCACTGGATGCAGGCCACTTCGGAACCCGCTGTTAGTGGCTCACTAAGGACAATTATCACGAAGATGACGAGAACTTTGTGGTGAGTTTACAGTATTCTATGTAGGTATATTAGGTACATGCTACTATACAAACTAATAAGTTCCGTGCTAAAATTACATCTGAATAATTATTATTAATTAATCCTAATAATTAGCTGTAGCGTGGTGAGTTATTAATAACTGTGCTAATGACAGCGATAATATTATTGTTTTCAACTTCATGTATGTGGATTGTATTTGTATTCATATCCATTTTTTCCATACCTATATCGTCTATTATGTGAGATTGTTAACAATAAGACGAATACTATGATCTGTATTTTGACAACAGACCGTGGGCCGTATGTCGGCAATAGTCGGCATAAATGGGTCGGCTGGGTGGAGTAGTATCACGAAATCACAGACAACTGGTGTTAAGTAATCTTTCGTTGATGACTGATTCACCGAGTGCTCAGTAACCGGCGGAGCTCGCATCTCCCCTCCCCATGATTCTGGCAGAGAGACTCAAAACGCGGCAACATTTAGGTGACTCTTGATTTGCAATTTTATTGTCCGTTGACGATGTTAGTCATTTACCATTATGTGAACCTAATCGAAGATGTGAACCGTCTGCTCCTTTGCGACTTTACACATGTACCGAAAAAAATGTATTTTCCTTGGGGTAAGTAGTAAAATATGAAGTCAAAAATAAGCACTAATCTTATCAAAAATAAGGTCAAACCGATTCCGATTTATTTTTTATAAATAGATTTAAGTTTACTATTAGTTCTGACTATCATCATCGAGCCAGCCGTAAACTTCGGAGCATAATGATTAAAAATACAATAGATTCCTTGTGGCCACTGTATAAATTTAACCTTTATGCGATTACGATTCAGAGAAGACAGTGATAAAACAATGATGGGCAAAGTTCCTAAGTGGGTACATCAATATTGTATTACCGTTCCATACCCAACGTACCTACAAAAGTATTTCCCTTCTTTACTGTTGAAATTAAATATTATAAAGCCTCGTCCACAGCAAGTTGTGGCTGTATGTGCGGGCGGTTGTAGCGACCCAGTGCAGGGCGTAATGCGGTGCAATCACCGCGCGTTCCCGTGAGAACGTAACCGAGACTCCCCGCGCTCCGCTGCGTGCCAAGCCGCACGAAAGGTCACACCAATTCGCGAAAAATGTGTTTTCGCAAGAATTTGTTTACAGATAGCTCAAAATTTGGATACTTTATTTCATTATTACATCAATCAATATAGCTTTAATGGTACAAGCTTTACTTAGTTTAAACTAGATGGCGTTGTGTGTCAGATGTCCGAAATTATGTTATTATTTTAAGATTTGCGTAAAAGGACACAGTATAAGGTCATCCTCGAATACTTTGGCCACATTGCGAGGAGAGAAGGCGATAACCTTGAAAGACAGATGGTGACGGGTAAAATAGAGGGGAAAAGAAGAAGGGCAAGTGTACACACAATCGAGGGTTGAGGACATTTCTTATGCTATCGATAAAATCAACAAAGACCTGGACTTTATAAAATGTTGGTCGGCGAGGTTTGGTTTGTCAGTAAAATCCTAAGACTAAAATCGTTTAATTATCGTACAATTCATGTCAATCAATATCACATGATTCTCCTACTGTCACAGATATTGCAAGTCGCTGCATTGCTTCGAAATTTCACTATCAGTAATTTCCTTATCTTTTTATATTATGCATGAAACCAAATATGCTCTCATGATGTTTACGAGCCTCTAACCTAAGACAACATCGTCGACAATGACATAAAAATAGTTTATTTTGAAAATCTTTGCCGCATTCAAATCATGACGTTCATTTTCCTATTCATAATCAAAATGCCTTTTTTACCGCGTCTTTTCACTTATTTGATCTTCTGGCAATATCATTTTCCTCGGCTATTTCTCTCGCTGTTACAAGGGATGACTGAAAACCATTTCTCAAAAATTATCGAGGCAATTTGTGAATGCATCTAGGTTCACATCTAAGTGTATGTTTTCGCTTTGCCACACATTTTACTCATAACATTTATCTTTGTAAGAGTGTCATACCATATGACAAGTGAAACTACAATTTCGTAGGTAATTATTTCCTTTTCTATAGAATGGCACTCACGCCATTCACTGACTAATAGACAATCTGTTGTATTTTCTGCTAAATCCTTCAAAGCATCACATATATCGCTTAGTTGGTATTTAACGGCCATCACCGATACTACCTCGGCACTCCCATCTAGTTTCAGAAAGTGGTTTTATCGATAAAGATTTAACATGAGTATTTAAAATAGCCCACCTCTGACTTGAGCCGGCAAACCTTTGTAGCAAACTTAAAACTGATTTTGGTTTTGAAATGTTTGTCGTAGTCCAGGGAAGGTTTTAACGTTGAAAAAAACCCAAATTTCACGTATACGAAGTCGCGAGCACAGCTAGTATTCAATAAAATTGAAAGATATGTACGGCACAGTAACGATTTTGTAACTCATACTGCAAGCAAAATAATTCCAAGGGGACAAGAGTTGACGAACGAAATGAAACAAGGGGATTCCCCGAGCGATAGAGGAGCAGAACATCCTCCTATGAGCTGCGGAGGCATTGGGTCTCCACAGCTCAGAAGCATCACTAGGCCGCAAACGAGCAGACGTATCGCCTGATGGTAAGCGATTATCGCCGCCCATGGACACTCGCAACACCAGAGGCGTCACAAGTGCGTTGCCGGCCTTTGGGCGATGGGGAGGGGGGAGGGGTTGGGGTATGGACCTCCGGTATACTCACTCATTCGGTGAAACACAGCGCAAGCTCTATTTCACACCGGTTTTCTGTGAAACCGTGGTATCACTCCGGTCGAGCCGGCCCATTCATGCCGAAACGTGGCTCTCCCACGGTGTTTGAGCGTTCTCAATTTATTTGCGATACGGGCAATAGGAGACGTAAACGACGTTGCGTGGGTCAGCTAGTTTTTTATAAAACACTAGGTGACCCGGCGAAGTTCTGTAAGAGATTGTGTGGCAGTGAAAATTGCGTGTATGTTCACAACACTTTATTGATACTACGACGATGTACCATTGATCGCCGGTCGCGGGCTGGGATATATGTTGCAAGTTCTAATTTTACGGTAACATCTTTGCGTAACCTTATGACGTCACACTGCGCCGTTGCTGAGATCTCATCCTCTACCTGTAGGGTTTACATAGTGAGCTGTTATTTTCAATTTTCACATCCTATTGATCCTCATCTACATCATTTACGTTTCGTTTTGCGGTCCCTCATAGGACACAAAATTATCATTGGCGCTGATGTCAATGCTTCTTCTACTTTATGGTATGGCAAATTGCGTGCAGCTGACATGGCTCGTCGCTGTGCGGTTGAAGATTTTATTGCGGAAATGAATCTTACTATCCACAATACCCCTGATGCACCACCAACTTTTTGCAGCCCAATGGGTGAGTCTTCTATTGACGTGACGCTTACGCGCGGCGACGTCTCGATATCTGGATGGCGTGTCCTACCGGACGCATCCTGTAGTGATCACCGCTTAATCGTGTACGAATTCATAGCAATGGTTGCACAATATCCACAAAGAACTCCTTACAATTTTAGGTATAAAACTAAAGGGGCAAATTGGGCTTTATTTGGTTCACTCTTTGCAGTACATGCCAAAGACTTCAGTCGCAGTGGTCTATCAGCTGAGGAAAGCGCAAACATATTATCAGATACTTTCACATATTGTGCTGATGTTTGTATCGGCCGTGGATCTATCACTAACACTCGTAGATGTGATTGGTGGAATTATAAATTAGTCGAATTACGTAGAATCTATCGAAAAGCTCGTAAAAAACTAAATGACATTAAAAAGCGTAACGTAACAGGAGATATTTACAATAATGCTCTTATTGCTCTTAGAGTTGCCAGGTCTCATTATAGAGCTGCTGTGGAGAAATCAAAGGGAAATTTAATACGTAAACTTGTTGATAAACTCGATAGAGAGGGTCCCTGGTCACCTTTGTATCATGAATTTAAAGCAAATAGATCAATCGACCTTGCATACGTACAGAACATCAAAATTAATAATAGTTATACTACAGGAGTAGAACAAACCACAGAATATCTTTTAGAATCACTTGTGCCTGACGATCGGCCGGAGGATGACACGGATTATCACCGACAAATTAGGCAGTGGGCTATTGAACCACCATTGTCTCCAATGTCTGACTTACCATCTTCAGACGAATTCCTCAGTATTGTTAGGTCATTGCCACTAAATAAGGCTTCGGGCGACGATAAAATATCAAACAAAATGATAAAAGAAGCTTGTAAACTTTCGGGTGATACGGTTTTAACAGTTTTTAAACGTTGCATTGCGGAAGGAGTATTTCCTAGTGTTTGGCGGTGCGGTAATATTCGAATAATACCAAAAAGCGGCGATAAGCCGCCGGACGATCCTAAATCCTATCGACCCATAACACTGTTACCATCGCTGGGAAAGCTTTTAGAGCGTCTTGTAGTACCACGACTTCTACCGGGTGGAGTTAAATTTCATGATAGACAATTCGGCTTTACGTTGGGAAAATCGACAACTGATGCGGTTATATCTGTAAGGAAAACTGTCACCGAGTCAAGTTTTCAATACGTTTTAGGCATCTTCTTAGATATATCTGGCGCCTTTGACAATGCGTGGTGGCCCATGCTATTGCTAAAATTAAAATTAAGAGGTTGCTTTAAAAATATTTATTCCCTTATCTCCTCGTACTTCTTACAAGGTACTACTAAATTGAGACTTGGGCATCATTCTGTGTCGAAGGCGCTTACGATGGGGTGTCCTCAAGGGTCAGTGCTAGGACCATAGTTGTGGAACATAGGCTTCGACGATTTTCTGGCAATGCCTGTGCCGTCCGGATGTACCCTGAATGCGTACGCGGACGACGGTTTGTTATTGATAGAGTCGGATACTAGAACGGGGCTTGAGAGGCTGGCCAGTGAATGTTTGGACTTAATATCTCGGTGGGGTGGGCGTAATCGGTTGACGTTTGCACCAAACAAAACCTTCCAGCTACTTCTGAAAGGTAACCTCAAATCACCGCCTTGTATTAAATTTGAAAATATTACTATTAAAAATAAAACCTCGGTTTGTTATTTAGGATTGGTTTTAGAAAGAAATTTTTCATTTATTGAACATATTAGAACAGTTAATGAAAAGTCTAAAAAGAGTTTCTTTGCACTGACGAGGATATCAACTGCGACATGGGGTCTGTCATATAATACACTAAAGATCATATATGGAGCTACTTATTTGGGTTCTATTTGCTATGGTGCTCCTGTATGGGCAGATAGGGCGACTGTAGGTGCTGTCCGTCGCAAACTGTTACAAGGCCAACGACCTGCATTGATTTTCTTGTGCAAGGCATATAGGACGGTTAGCACTGAGGCTTTACCGGTGTTGGCAGGTGTTCTTCCGGTCGATCTCGAGGTGCAAAGACGTGCAGCCATGTACTATTCCACACTACAAAACATGGAATGCGATTTTTTGGGCATACGAGACCGCGGTAAAATCATAAGATTGTTTCAACAAAAAACCAATGTCTATAACGACCTCTTGGATGAATGGCAGAAACGATGGGACGAATCATCTAAGGGGCGCCACCTTTACCAGTTCTTTCCATCTGTTCGCGAAAGGTTGTCAAGGACATGGCTCGAGGTAGATCACTGTGTCGCTCAATTTCTTACAGGCCACGGTAACTTTAAGAGCAAACTATACTCATTTAAATTAGTCGATTCACCAATGTGTCAATGCTCAACACCTGATTCTAGCTGTGAACAGTCGGCTCATCATATCCTCTGGGAATGTAGTCTTTGGTACAATGAACGTAACATGATGCTAAATAGCTTACAAATGACGTCTGGGGTAGTATATTATGGGGATCTTGTGTCAACTGCGGTGAATTTCCGTGCGTTTAAGCGATTCTGCCATACATACTATAGAAATCAAATATAGCTCACTTAGGACCCATAATATTTTTATCCGTGGTGCTTCCCGGTTTGAAAAAGGCGTCTGCCTATTTTGACTCCATTTTGTCTCCCGCTTTGCTAAGGAGGGAAGTGGACTTATTATATTTCCAACTCCTCCAGTTTTCTTCTGATTAATTTCGTTGCGGGTTCCAAGACAGTTAAATTTTTCCTGGGACTTCCCGAGTGTCATAACTCGGTGTTTTCGTGGGTCACCGCTGTTGATCCTGGTGTACAGGAGTTACAGTGGTGGGCGTGTGGGCGGGATTAGTCCCAAAAAAAAAAAAAACACTTTATTGATCACAATGGTAAGTGAAATTAACAATTTACATAAATAATGTTTTACAATTGTAATTGGACAATGCTTACACAGCGACGCCATAGAAGAGAAAGGGACAATCATTTATAGAGTACGATTCATATCAGAGTCACATTGACATCACTCAATGCTACGTTTGCAGAGAAGGCAATGTGAAGTTTATGACATAAATAAATAGCCTAGAACCTAGCTTATTCCAACAATTTCGTACCGCCATTTTTTTCGTAATTATGTTATAAACTTCCGAAAATCTTGTTTTTATTATTTATACCCGCCTAAGCTTCCCACGGGTGCACTTGGGTGTACTACCTATGGTGGTAGTGGTGGTGGTCGTGCTTCTTCCTTCGGTTATTCAGTCGTGGACTAAACTTTTTTTTTAATTCAAACTTTGGCCTGATAATAGCGAACACATAATTTATTTTTATCCAATTTGGTGCAGTCGATCGGAAGTTATGCGCGTACATACATTTCAGTGGCTCATTTTTATTTATACAGATAAGTAGACTTTGTAGTCACTTAAATAGCCAGCCAGAATCAAGCGTTTTTTTGCCTTCTAGGATACCTACTCAATAACAAAGTAATAGTAAAACTGAAAATTTTGCCCTAAATATCTTAGGTTACACCTACGAGATTTGTCTCTATAAACATAAATTTTGACCTAATCAAAGAAGAGCTGATAAATATTTGTTATGCTATTAATTGTATTAGTTATCCGTTTATCTTAATTACCAAGTAAGATAAATATAATTAAAGCATATTAGTCATAGAGAAGAAAACAATAATTAATTAACAGAATGACAAGGATAAGTCAATACAAGCCAGTCAAAGTAATTGTGAACAAAAAATATTTGGTTATCACACAATAGTAAAACAAATATAATTTATCAGTTTCTAGAATGATTGAATAATTACTTAATAACCATTATAAAATTAAAACTCGAGAGTTAATTGAAATGGAAGTAAATAAAATTATAAAACCATATCCTCAACGTCTAATGAATATCTTAATCACTTGAACGAAACCCAAAAAAAAGTATTTTTATCTAAATATCTTTTCTAACTTTATATCTTCCTTAGTAAATATACTTTACTACTACTTAATTAAGACTGTTTACATCTACATTGCTAATGAAATTTAAAAACATTGAGCAGTCGAAACTTCATTCTTTCATTCTTAAAACAAAAATGGGTAGATTATATCTTTGTTTATGTATACTCTTTAACTGCCTCGTGGGTCTAGTGGTTTACGTATGAGACTGCTGATCAAGAGGTCTCGGGTTCGAATCCCGGGTCTGGCCAAAAGTATTATTGGGTTTTTCTGATTATAAATATATTATAGAAATACTTAGTAACAGCTCGAAGTTTGGAAGTTGGCGTCTGAAACTCCGTGCCTCGGAGAGCACGTGAAGCTGTCGGTCCTGCGCCTGATCTCTTTACGGTCGTGCCGGTTAACCGTTCCATCGAATTATGAGAGAGAGGGAACAGAGTGTACACCTGTGTTTGCGCGCACATTTGTACACTATAATATCTCCGGAGTAGGTGGTTGGTCTCCGTTGAGACTGGCCGTCCGTCGTGTGGCCGTAATTGGCTAGAAGAACATTAATCGTGGAATAAAAGTCTTAAATCCTATTTATTCATTTTTTTATTTAAATATTTATTCTACTTCCTGTGTCCCTTTCATTTTAATTTTAAAATAGAAACGATTGATCAATGTCCGATGTTCTTTGCTTCGGTTTCATTTAAATATTTGTAAAGGCCCCCGAGACACAGAGTTCAGTTCCAATCAGTTGTCTATAAAAAAAAAATTTTTTTCGTTAAAACTTGGTACCTAAAATTCTGTTTATTTAACACATTGAATGAGAAATGTAGTGTTAAACTGATATCTATCAAAAATGTGATTTCCTAAACTATTAACTAATAGAGTTTTAATGAGTTTGAACGTGTTAAAGTAATTTAGGGCGAGTCGTTGTCCCGTTGCGTTGTAATCACGCGAAGGACGGACAAACATTCCACGGCAATAGAAAAAAGGGCCTCTGCTCGACAATAGTTTTTTATCTGTATTTCAATAGCGTAAATTCTTTATATTTTTTTACGAGTTTTAGTTATTATCGTAAAGGTTGATATGTTAAAAAGGCCGTGTGGGTAAAGACGAATAAAGAAATATAAACTTACCATTCCATTACAGCTTATTAGTTACTTTCTACAGATTATAAAAATAATTGAAAACAGTTTTCATTTCTTAGTTTATTTCTTTTTCTTATTAACTCAGGTAAAAGTAATAAATTAAATAGGTATAAAAGACAAACGTTTTTTTTATATACAACTCCCACACTACGAATAAATCCTGTGTCGCGGGGGACTTTACAAGCATACATGAAACGGACACAAAGAACACCCAGACTCAGAACAATAATTTGTGGATCACACAAAGTGTTGTCCTACGTGGGATTTGAACCCACGACACTTGGCGAAGTAGGATACGGCGTGGTGACCGTTAAACCACTAGGTCAAACGTGCAGTCATTCAGATCAGATTAAATTCAATCAAAGATTATGTCTGGAATATCATATTCGTTGTATTTTTTTATATTCTACAGATAACAAAATACTACTTAGATTGTCTTAAATCATACATACTGTGAGAAAATAAGATATTTCTTGCACAATTCCTAGTAACGCCACCATGTGAACACACTAAACAATATGATGAAAGAGAGACGTTTCTCAAAGAAACAGCTCATTGAAGACGCCTAACACACACCAGTACACACAGACCTCCCTCAGCCCCCTCGTACCGTATTAAAGCTTACACGATGAGGGTAGATTACGTATTATCGCAGGTCCTTTATAAATGGGCAAACCGTTCACATGCATCCATTGAGGTCCCTTCACACGGTCAAAGGCGACAAAAAATAATACAAAAACCGTTACGCTCCCGAAAAAATGTTCCCATAACTTGTGAATGTCTGTCATTGAGAAATCTGTATAAATTGGTCCGTGTGAGTCGGGCTCCGTTTTAAATTGAAACATAACTGTTCATATTAATTTAATATTTATTAAGCTATTAATGGCTGGTATCCGTTTGATTAATTCTAGTTGGAAAATCTACTGATGTAAGACGAACATTGATCGTTGGCAAAAAGTATAAACATGCTACTTTCTATCAGCAAGCTTTATGCAAGTCGGTTATTAGAACCCAAACATCATTAGTAACTTTATATTCGATTAAAAAATTCTTATTGTCCTGTTATTCAATAACTATTGTGATTGATTGTATACATTGACTGTCATGGAAACAAAGCGACAAATTCATCAAAAATAACTAGCTCAGTGGATTCAGGTGAAGATTGTTGCCCTTAATACGACCAACTTACTGCATTTATTCTGATTTACATGAGTAACTAGGTTATGCCCGCGGACCTGCCAGTGCCGACCCAGTTATTTTCGAATTTCCTACTAATATAATAAACGTGAAAGTTTGTAAGCATGGATGGATGGATGAATGGATGAATGTTTGTTACTCTTTCACGCAAAAAGTACTTAACGGATTTGGATGAAACTTTATAGTAATATAGCTTATACATCAGCATAACACATAGGCTATTATTTGCCGCGATAACCGACAGACACGCGGGCCGAGCCGCGAGCAAAAACTAATATGTTAATAAAGTACGGATTATATATTATTTCATGTTTCTAATTTTAATAAAGTTTAATATCAAAATAAACCGACTTCAAAGTTCGACTTGACTTTTCTTGGATCTTATCATCAGGTCTTAGTGTCCTTATCATGGTACCACCGTTGGAATATCTCCTTTCCATTAAAAAAATAATCATCGAAATCGGTTCATAAACGACAAAGTAATCCGCGAACACACATAAAAAAATATATGTATACGGTCGAATTGAGAACCTCCACCTTTTTGAAGTCGGTTGAAAATGACGACCTTCCGCACAATTATTTATTCCTTATTTTACGCCTTAGGAGTGCAATTTCTGAGTGAATGTATGTTACTGTAAAGTAAAATGGTGTAGGTAGGTATGCAGTGTAATCGTGTATTGTATTGCCTGTAATAATAAAGAAACGCAACAGGCTATAGTGCAAGCCGCATTTTGTTGTCACACATGGATCACAAATGTGCGTGGGATCGAATATTAAACGCACCATGAATGGGCCAAGACATGGGACCGCAGACCATAATCATTCTCACGGTTTACACAAACAGATAAAAACTTAATGACGTAACCAGACAGAACTAACTGGTAATTTGTCAGATAAGCGGTGTCAACATTCAATAACAAAATTGAGTTATTGGTAAATAGGGCTCCAAAGAGATAGTGTGGACTGTGCCTTATCGCTTAGTAGCATTTCACGGCATTTCAGTATTTTAGTGTTTTACGGTATCTCGATGGTTTATATTCCATGTTTTAGTTACTACAGTAATTACTGTTATAGTAAGTATATTTGTATATGTATCCGTACTACTTTACATTTTGTGTGTTCATCTATATCCAACTAGCAGCCCCGAACGGCCGACATACTTCGTTCAGTCAAAAGTTATTGGCCTGTCGCAGTCCAATTGAAAAAATAATAAGTGTGTTTTTTACTATTTTCGTAGAACTAGAACCATTCCTGACTAAAATATTTAAAAAAAAATGACCGAATTGGTCGAGCGGTTCTCAAGTTTTGTGCTTAGTAATACATTTGGCGATTGATTTTTTCCTTAAATGGATAGATACACGATAAGTCTTTGAAGACGAAAAATTCTTTTGACAGTTAGTACTCCTACTTTTTTTTTTATGTTTGGCCCTGCCAAAATGACTCTACTCTGCCTGATGGAAAGTATAAGCAGAATCCAAGAGTGGTGGTCACCATACTGCGAATGCAGACAATGCAACAATGCAGCATGGTGACCCACACCATGGCGGGCTAG
Source organism: Diaphora mendica (assembly GCA_949125395.1). Taxonomy (NCBI): domain Eukaryota; kingdom Metazoa; phylum Arthropoda; class Insecta; order Lepidoptera; family Erebidae; genus Diaphora; species Diaphora mendica. The sequence goes on from OX421311.1 coordinate 31,621,862, forward strand.
TGATGCTTTTGCATCATTGTACCTGTAGTCTATTGGGTTTCATTACCACTATCACGTACGTATCCATACTAATATTATAAATTCAAAAGTAACTCTGTCTGTTGCGCTTTCACTTTCAAGATATACTTTGATTCTTGAGGATTGACATAGGGTACTTTTTTAACGCATAAACCTACATACACGCGGGTGGAACCGCGAGCAAAAGCTAGGATATGAATAAAATAAACTTGTTACAGTTCGATAGTTACTGCCTCAGTCATTGCAGGCAGGAAAAAGTATCTATGTATTAGTAATATATTACTACTGTTAACCAATTGGAAAATACAATAGTAATTACTAATATTTACGGTTATTCCGGTTCCATGTTACAAATTATGATTCCTTTTCATACGACATTTAAAATTAACTGATTTTGTTTGCAAATGACCTTGGTTGGACTGAAAATTAAAACAAAGTTAGTTAGTTATAGACCTTGATTGAGTTTTTATAATTGTAGCTATTAAATTCGAAATATAAATAGCTTCTTCCTAGTTAGGCATAAACTACTTTTAAGTATAGAATTATAGTTAAATAGAATTTAAATTAAAAGTTTATTTATTACACAGTATTCTTTCTCACTGCTTGCTTCACTCTCTTATAAACAAAAGTAAGAAAAAGAACGTTACCATTCTCAAAAGGAAAAAAAAAATTATATCATAAATAACTTTATAACTTTTTTATTTGTTATCAGACATGTTATGAAGTGAGCCTAGTGTCTACCTGTCACCAATAGTCTACACGAAAATATAAAAATCTTTATTCATTCACTACACAAATAACGTACGCTTGTGAATGACAAAGCTACTAACCTACATCTACACTTACTATCAGTCTAACAAATGCAGTCAATAACAAAGTCGTCAGAATACATTACACAGCCATGTAAGACACAATCGCTAATAATTTCCCGAAAACACAAGATATTTTTCATATGGACAGAGAAATAGTTGTGTTATTCGCTCAAAGTGGAATACACAAGAAGACTGCATAGTTCGAAGATGCATTAAGCTATCACGCCAACAGCGCGTCCTCGTCTGGTCAGCATTCTTAAGCCGGGTCCGGTGTCCGCCTCAGGAATGTCTGCGACCAGCAACCCGAGACGGAAGGAGCAGCGGCGGAAGCGGTTCATAGAACCGAACTGCAAAGTTCCAGAACAGCTCTGGAACCATCTAGATAATAATCTAAATCGAACCTTATGTTAAAGGCTTAAAATTGAATGTTTTCTTTGAAACATTTTCGAAAAGTACGGCTACAAAATGTTATCTCCGTTAGCAAATAAAGGCTGTAAATATCAATACCTATATCGCCGAATTAAACCTTATGAGGTTCTAAATAGAGTTAAGAATTGTATAAACATTATTGGTTACATAATGTATATGTTCAGGAACATTCTGCGCCACAGCGCGCGACCGTCGCGCTCCACTGTACCGTGCATCCTGCCTCATACAAGTTGTAATTTTCCCAGTATTTTACCAAAATGTTTTCGCACAAAATCATGTATGGCTACAGACGGCTACATAAGTACACAGTTAATAAATGAAAATTTAGTATAATTAAAAATAAACAGTTCCATTCCAGTGCTATACAATACAGCTCTCGCAAATATATAGAAAATGTCTTTTGTGTCGAAACCGTAATAATTGGATTGGCTACGGTCATAGCCAACAAATATTTACTTTGGGTTTCCAAGAGTTTCTGTTTTGACTGGCAACTTCAATCGCTATAAATTTTAAGATGGCAATAATACATTTAAAAAGAATTCGTTTTAGTTATTTGGGTAAATTTTTCGGCCTTTTAGGACGTTTTGACTAAAAGTTCTCCATGATAGTTTGAAAAATATGTACAATAGAATGTGATTTAAAGTCCTTTATTCTTTATATACGGCGTCAAAATTTGCTTTAGCCGGTTAATTAAACAATTGAGCGGGTCCCGCATGCATCGTCCGTCTCAATTGAAAACAGTTATTGGAAATCAATTGACACGAGGTAAATTGACTCAACTAGTCTGATGAATGATGTCTTTCGAGATGATCACGTTCATTTGTTTCATGTTTAAAATATTTCATATAATTACTAGCTGACCCGGCGAACTTCGTACCGCCATATTTATATACAATAATTAGCAATAAATTAAAATTGCGACTATAATTTGAGATTTAAACTATCCTATCTCTCAATTTGGATCGAACTGCACATGGTGTGCAAATTTTATTATAATCGGTTAAGTGGTTTAGGAGTCCATTGAGGACAAACATTGTGACACGAGATTTATATATATTAAGATATGAGTTTACTGATCTCAACACGTTCAGGGAAACTGTGTTAGTATACATTTGATTAAACATTGTTTTAACAAGACACATGTTTCTTAGAATTGAATTATCTTCTTTACCTACATTATGAAAAACAATATGTATACAGAATATGTTGGAGTGAAACTTTTTTGAATTCTTTCTTAAGACAAAAAAAAACTATTATTCTTATTTGCAGTTAAGTTAATATTATCATATATTACTTTGAAAGTACATCTGTAAAAATTATGAAAATTAACTTTTTTTTTAAGCTTTATGAATGTAGAACTTACTGGGTCACGCATGTGCTTTGACAAAAATAAAGTTCTACATTTATGCGCGGCTATTATAACTAACTGTTCCACAGATTGTACTACTTCGTGATTTCTTAGCAGAAAAGGTCCTCGACCTCATGAATGTGACGATAGCGTTATTCATTCTCTGGTTTTGCTAGCCCAAGTGAAAGTGAGGTCGCGACGCTTTCTATCCGCAACGAAGCCGCAACGCGGTCGTGTTTCGTGCTGGCTTTGCCGCACTTGCGAAAGCTGCCCGCTGCCATAATCTTAGTTTCTTTCAAATAGAAAGCTGTATGTATGAGCAATCTCTATATATAGAGGTATTTACGAATGTTTTCTCAATTAAGTAGCAACTAGTACAACATTCTAGTACTGCAACTTTATAATGAATTCGTATTAAAATGAACATTTGTAACAATTGTTGTAGTATTTATTGTAGTATGTAGTACTCTGGATCATTATTTTATAAAAGACATTTTTTTCTGTGAACATAATTGTCAAGTAAAGTCACACCAAATAATTTCTTACATGTATTTTCTAATTAGAATTTGTAGGGTCCGTAACACTTACTATCAGATGTATACCTATTCATCCCTTTAATTTAAATCAAAGTCAATTATCCATCCACATTAGTAAAACGATATTATTAAGAAGTCGGTTAATAAGGAAGTTCTTGTCTAAGAAAGTTTCTTCACACGTTTATTCAGATAATAAAGCATTTTCTCCTTTTTTTCTGACATCATGACCTGCCATTTCATTACACAACTAGCTAAACCACGAAAGTTTATCTGTGTCTCTTGAGAGGAAAAAAATTTTCCCGCCTTGGCAATATGTTTCAATCGTTTTTTTTTTTTGAGATCCCGGTTTGCCCGATGTATGAAATAATGATGAATGAAATAGATACTCCACAACCTCGATGGGTAACTACGCGATAAGCATGCATAAAAGACTTCATGAAAGAGTACACACATCGGTGCCTCCGCACCGCAGTGTTCCCGCCATTCGCCAAGTCGGGGAAAAAAACAACAAAGGCACAGCTGTACCATTCTTCTCTTGAAGCCATTCAGGACATTTACGACCCCCTGTAAGTTCGCTACGTATCGTATGTATAAATCTACAAGCCGAAATAATACCGGCATACAATAAGGGCATAATACAGATATATTCCTAATTAAAATGTTTCTTCGTTTTAATTTTGACTCTTACTCCAAGGCGATCCTATAACTTTTTAACCGACTTCAAAAAAAGGAGGAGGTTTCTCAATTCGAACGTATATTTTTCTTTTTTTTTAGGTGTGTTCGCGGATAACTTCGTCGTTTATGAACCGATTTTGATGATTCTTCTTTTGTTGGAAAGGAGATGTTCCGACGGTGGTACCATGAAAAGGAAACTAGGATGTGATGATGGCATCCCAGAGAAATCGAGGGGAACCCTCATTTTTTTCAGGCACGTACTATGTTTTTCGCATATTTTCTGAAGCTACTCCGGTATTTGCGTCTGGTAGTCATCATTTAATGATGATGAGCTGATGATGAAAGGTACAACTCCTTAACGGTTAGGAGTTCGAGAAAAAATCTTTAAATGTCATTATGTATGTATGTTACCTTTAGTCGTATTCTTTCAAGTTATTTAGGTAAGCTGATGATGGATGGTACTACTCCTCAACGGTTAGGAGTTGGAGGATAATTCTTTCAATTTCATATGTATCTATAGACCTTTAGTTGTATACTTTTAAGTTATTTAGGTGAGCTGATGATAGAAGGTTAAACACTTCCACATTTAGGGATTAGAGGAATTTTTTTAATATCACACGTACGTATAGACCTTAACTTGAATTCTTTCAGTTAATCAAATGAGCTGCTGATAGAAAGTAAAACGATTGGGAGTTGGGGAAATGAAATAATTCAACTTACTAATAACCTACGATTGTTTGCACTAAAAATGGAAAAATAAAAACTTTTTATAAAAAAAACCGACTTCCAAAAAACATCCAACGCAAACTCCCTGCCAAAAACACTAAAAAGCCTAAAATAGACTGGCTCTTCATAAATTGCTATGTGCCAATTCTTGTCTATACCTAATTCGTTATTCATTTAAATAGTAGTATTATTATGTTAGGTGTTAGGTACCTAAAATCTGTTTGAAGTCGGCGCCAAGCCAAAATGTAATAGGAGTACCGCACGCACTCGCCGCTGCCGGATAGCTGCTCCTCGTGTAGCACAAAACAACCCAAGCGGGCAGACACGCGAGGGCTAACGCGACGTCGTTGATGGTCGTCTCGAAATATAGCGAGTGTGGTAACTACTATTACATTTGGCGCCGACTTCAAACAGATTTTAGGTACCTAGCACACATAATAATACTACTATTTAAATGAATAAAGAATTAGGTATAGACAAGAATTGGCACATAGCAATTTATGAAGAGCCAGTTTATTTTACGCTTTTTAGTGTTTTTGGCAGGGAGTTTTCGTTGGATGTTTTTGGAAGCCGGTTTTTTTTTATATAAGTTTTTATTTCAGATAGTTACCAATATTATATAACCTTGAAATTTAAAAAATTATAAAAATATGTTTTTATCTTATACATACATATATTCTTATAGCATCATGAAACGTAGTTACCAAATTACTTGACTAATAGTTCGAAATCAGAACTTTACGCAATAAGTTTAAAGTACATATTTATATCCAGAGTAAATCTCGTTTTTACACGTAAATAGTACATCCTACTAATATCATAAATGCGAAAGTTTGTAAGTATGGATGGATGGATGTTTGTTACTCTTTCACGCAAAAACTACTGAACGGATTTGGATGAAACTTTACAGTAATATAGCTTACACATCAGAATAACACATAAGCTACTATTTGCCGCGATAACCGACATACAAGCGGGCGGAGCCGCGAGCAAAAACTAGTATACCAGAAATACGTGTGCCCTTATATAGAGTTTTTAGTACTTACTTCAGTTGAGACAAGAAAATTTCTGTCCATCCGTCCGTATCCGTTTTTAAAAGTTCCAAGTGTTTTAACTTAATATGTATGTAAAAGTAACAGCTTTTCATTTTGATTTTGAACTATTAGAAATCTATAAAGCTATGACTGTTGATAAAACTTCAACGGGATTATAATGGTTAAAATAGTAATTACATCGATATCTCGCTCATATTTCCACCGTAGAAGTAATATTATAATTTTGTTAGTGTTCGTCTTGCTATGTTTTACAGCTTTTATACCACCAATTTATATAACTTATCACGGCCTTGGAAAATGTGCGGAGAGTACCGTGGCGCATTTTTATTCCTTGAGATCCTACTCGAATATCACTAGATGTAAGGTACTAGAAACACCTGAATAGCCAAACACGTCCAGTGAGTATAATCATAATATCCTCACACATATCACACAAGGCCAGCGTTGCCAGACGTCCCGATTTTGGCGGGGCGTCCTACTTTTTAACCGACTTCCAAAAAGGAGGAGGTTCTATGTTCCACTGTTTTTTTTTTTCTTTTTATGTATGTTCACCGATTACTCCGTCAATTGTGGACCGATTTTGAATTATTTTTTTTGCATTCGAAAGGGTATGCTCCCAAGGTGGTCCTATTGCCACCATATCAGGATCTGATGATGGGATACCAGGGAAATCGAAAGGAACACTCATTTTTATAGGCACATACTATGTTTTTAACCGACTTCAAAAAAAGGAGGAGGTTTCTCAATTCGACCGTATATATGTTTTTTTTTAATGTGTGTTCGCGGATAACTTCGTCGTTTATGAACCGATTTTGATGATTCTTCTTTTGTTGGAAAGGAGATGTTCCGACGGTGGTACCATGACAAGGAAACTAGGATCTGATGATGGCATCCTAGAGAAATCGAGGGGAAACCTATTTTTTTTCAGGCACGTACTATGTTTTTCGTATATTTTCTGAAGTAACTCCGGTATTTGCGTCTGGTAGTCATCATTTAATGATGATGAGCTGATGATGAAAGATACAACTCCTTAACGGTTAGGAGTTGGAGGATAAATATTTAAGTATCATATGTATATATGTTACCTTTAGTCGTATTCTTTCAAATTATTTAGGTAAGCTGATGATGGAAGGTGGAAGGTACAACTCCTCAACGGTTAAGAGTTGGAGGATAATTCTTTCAATTTCATACGTACCTAAACACCTTCAGTCGTATACTTTCAAGTTATTTAGGTGAGCTGATGATAGAAGGTTCAACTCTTCAACAGTTAGGGATTAGAGGATGATTTTAATACCTATAACACGTACGTATAGACCTGAATTTGTATACTTAATGATGAAATTTTATGAAATAGTTCAACTTACTACTTACCTACGATTGTTTGCACTAAAAACTGAAAAATAAAAACTTTTTATAAAAAAAAAACCGACTTCCAAAAAACATCCAACGAAAACTCTCTGCAAAAAAAAACACTTAAAAGCGTAAAATAAACTGGTTCTTCATTGTTACCTATACCTAATTCTTTAGTCATTTAAATAGTAGTATTATAATGTGTGCTAGCTACCTAGAATCTGTTTGAAGTCGATGCCAAGTGACTATCGCTTAGACTTTTGTAATTGTTCGTTTGTATTGTTTTTGGCTTAGCTTTTAAGTGTTTTTTTTGGCAGAGAGTTTTCTTTGTATGTTTTTTGGAAGTCGGTTTTTTTTATAATTGAATCAAAATTATAATGTCCCGGGACAGGCTTTGGCCCGCTTTTTGGGGATATCTGGCAAGACGTCCAAAGTGAAGTTAGTAAGTTAGCCGTAGTGCTTTATCGTCAATAAAATGGCAGGCAATTCACGAATAAGGGATAATGCAGCATGTACTAGTAGTAGAGAAACAAAAATATTGCGAATGACCTTTTTTTTTAGGTCACTCGTACTCATGTGTCGTAATTTGAGATTAGATACTATACGTTTTTTTTACTCATTGTCCCGCTTTCGACTTAAGAATCCCGCTTTTTTTTACTAAAAAGTTTCAAAATCACGATTTGACTAAAAAAATCTGGCAACGCTGCACACGGCTATCTGATCCTAAACTAGGCAAAGCCTATGGTAACTATACTGCTGATAAACATACTTACATATTTCTAAATATGTACCTACATTTATAATATGATAAAAAAATTACACCCAGACACAGAACAAATGATCATATTCATTACACAGAGATTTGTCCTGGGTGGGAATTGAACCCCTGACCTCTGGCTTAGCAGTGAAGATCATTAACCTCTGGACTAACAGACCTGTTATATCACAATCCATACTTTAATATCATAAAGTTTTTAACTTTCTTTGTATGGTTGTAGGGAGTAATCTTCGGAAGTACTGATCCGATTCTTAAAATTCTTTTACTAAAAAAGCGACACTATTCAGGAGTGGCATAGGCCATATTTTAGTTTATTATGATTGAACAAGAAATTCAGTTAAAAATAATAGTATTTGTAAAACAAGTCGAAGTAAATCGCCCAACGAAGTGGGCACAGGTCGGCTAGTGCTAGAATATAATATTAACTTCCTCGATGGCGAAGTGGAAGCGTATGCGACTGCTGTACTTGAGGTCTCGGGTTCGATTCCCGAGTCAGACCAAATGTTTCTATCATCTACAAATATTTGTTTCGGAATTTGGATGTTTTCTATGTATAATAAGTATGTATCTTAAAAAAAATAAAAAAGTATATATGTATTTATATCAGTTGTCTATATAGTACCCATAACACAAGCTCTGCTTAGCTTGGGACTAGATGGCGTTGTGTGTTAGATGTCCGAAATATTTATTTATTTAATATTAGTGTTATTATTATCAATATTAAAATTATATCTGTGCTAATATAGTAATTTTTTATCAACTGCTTTCGAAAAAGTCCATCATAATGTACATGTGCAGTCTCGTTAATGTTTCTGTCTATTTATCATAAAATCCCTAATATTCTTCCTCATAAAATGTGTTTACGAAAATATAATTTCAATGTTTCAAAGTCAATCAAAAAATCACTTAATTTTCGTTGTAGTTTTCTTAGTGTAACTGGTATTTGGAATTTAATTAATGAAAATCTGCTGAATACAAGTTTTTGAATTGGATGGAATTTTGAATTTACTGGCTAGTTTTAGATACAGTGACTAGTTTTACACCGGACAACTTTTCCAAAGACATATTTTTCATTCAGTTGCTAACATGTCAATGAGAGCGTATTCAGTCCGAGATTAACTAAACCTACTTGTTTAGATCGCAGACAGTTACTGATCAACGATTTCAATCGAAATTTCACCATCAGGCGATCTCTACATTTTTTAAAGAAATTTTAGTTTAGTGGTGCAACAACAGAATTAGCACCATTGTCTCATTTCCGTCATACATAATACAGTAAATCTTTTTGATGTAGATTGACTAAAATTGTACTATATTATCTCATAGTTTTTCATAATTCACCAAACTGAAGCTGAAATTTAAACGTGTAGTCTGTAGAGTATTTGATATGTCATGTAATCCACTACAAGCAGTGTTGTGTAAATATTCTCTTTCCATGGAACATATGGATAACCTCAGTACAATGCACTTGTGTCATATTATGTACAGTGTGAAGGTATTCTTCTTTGAAACCTGAACAATGGACATTGTGCAGAACGCGACTTGATATGGGATCCTGCGTACATACGCTGTGTGTATGTTGTGTTAACTCTTGTTCTAAAATACAATGCGATGACTCTCATTGCTGAGCTCATTATGATTTTAGTTTTACACATAGGTATAATTTCATACTATACTACTGGCACGCTATGACGGCCGGTTTGACGTTTGGCAAATCATGAAGTTTCGTAGTAATTACATTTGAAGGAGCAAATTGCTGTTCTTTATTGTCAATAGTGACGTGCAGTTAGTCATAAAATTAAACCTTTTATTAAACTTTTTTTAATTGTCATTTCACATCACTTTTGTAATATGTCAAAACGGCCATCATAGCGTGCCGGTAGAGTAGCTGTGTTTAAAATTGAGGCATAAACACACGCTCTTCTTTAGCATATATCAATACAGGATTAATCGCGAATTTTATCTAACTAGCTATTCCAAATTGAACGTGTAAATATATTAAGATGTATTGCGATTCAAAATTTACATTTACAAAACTTTTTGTCCTAAAATATCTTTGACCAACGCTAGCAGACACATATTTCGACCCTGCCCATTGTTCGAAAACATGAATCAATGTCATGTAGTTATTTTCACCTGTGTGACTTCTTATATCTACGAGACGTTTGGTAAACATAGTTTATGAGCTCACGACATCACAGATGTATTTACAGGTTCTAAACATAGTTAAACTAGTTTACTGTTAGCATTAATTTTAACGTTCCTAACTTTTAGATCACGAAGCGCTACGAACACGAACACTGTATGAAGAAGCCTAATATGTACCTAACAATAGAAAACTCGATAGCTGTGTATATTGGTATCTATAGTCACGCGCTGTTGAAACGAATGATTTGATTTGTATATTTAGTAATGATATACCTTAGTCTGCAATGTGAGGTGAAATAAAATGGAAAGAGACGTGACCGTTTTTACACTGTATTATAATCTAATGTGTGCTGGCTTACATTAATACTGAAGACAGCAAGATTGTCTTTTTATGTTTTAAATACATTGCTGTTTTACACTGCCGTACACAAGAAGCATGAGATATACCTATTTCAAGTCAGTAACGAGGTTATGTGTCTGTTAATAAAGTGATGACGTCACCTGTACAAATTTGGCAATGCCAGGCAGTCGACCTCCAACGTGAAGTAATGTTTGCGCGGCGTCTTAGTTTAACTGCGCAGCAGAATTTTTATTTAGGTGTACACGTACTGTTTGTACCAACAACAATGTGCCCTGGAGCATTGTTTTTTTCTTTCACAATAAATAGAACTAAGTACATTCCTGCCTTTTCATAGTCATAAATATTGTTACGTTTTCAGACCAACCTGATGCTAGAAATACCTTGTGGGTGTAAAGGAATTTGTAACGTCCGGTATTTGGAGTTATCTGGTTAATTTCCGAGTCTAATATGTATTATACACACACATCATCATTATCCAGGGTTGCCACCTTTTGGAAAAAGGGTCGGGAAATCGGGACAATCGAATGGTTATCAGAGACGGTCGGTCGGATTTCAGTTCAATTCAGGTCATCAAAAAGACTGCGGGAAAAATAAAAACACTTTTTTTGTATTTATGCGTATTTTTGAAATATTTTCCATGCATATTTCTTTTATAATAGAGAAGGGTGTGAAACAAGGAGACCCTCTATCCCCGAAACTATTTACAAGCACTCTGGAGGAAGTCTTCAAAATACTGTCTGCTTCATGGACAACGAGGGGCATTTTCATTAGTGAACGAAGATTGACAAATCTTCGTTTTGCCGATGACACTTGTACTTTTCGCACCCACGGCCCGAGAACTGCAAAAAATGCTTCAAAAACTAAGCGCAGCGAGCTTTGAGGTTGGACTTCAAATGAATTGATCCAAGACCCAACATATGACCAACGGCAGAAAATGTAAGGTGGAGGTAGGGGCAAGAGATACAATTATGTTGAAGAATACTTGTACCTGGGCCATTTAGCATCCTTCGAGAACAGGTAAGAAAGGGAAATCGATCGCTGAATCGATAACGCCTGAAACAGCTCATGAAAGTACATGAAAGAGGATCTTCCCATTTCCTTGACATGTGTCTCCTGCCCATCCTTATTTGTGGTGCTCAAATTTGGTCTTTGTCAGAAGTCCATGCTTAAGATTTGCAAAAGAGCAGTGGAACGCAGAATGTTGGGTGTCATCCGACAGGATCGTATAAGAAACACAGAGCTGACTAAAGTCGAGGATGTGGGCAAGAAGACTGCCAGATTAAAATGGGATTGGACCGGACACGTATATCGTATGAATCCGGAACGGTGGGCCAAGGTCGTCGAACAGTAAGGTAACCTCAGGGTTAACGCCGACGACGAGGTAAACCCCGTAAAAGATGGCGCGAAGATCTTGATGCCTATCGCATAGACTTACCGAAACTGGCCTTGGACAGAGAGAAGTGACTTGTTGCAGGGGAGGCCTTTTTGCAGCAGTGGGACACAGCAGGCTCATAAATAAAAAACTTTTAACGGGTCGTGTTCATTAATTCAGAGTCATTTTTACATTTATATAAGAATTTAGAGCAAGACATGTCTATGTTTATTGTTTAGCGAAATTTGCAATTCTGCTTTTATTGAATCTACCGGGCAATAATTCTTGAAATTCGACCCTTTTATTGTCATTAGTGAAAATACACTCAACATAAGCATTTGAAGGAGGTACGCTCAAACGAGACCAAATAAAGGGCTTAACTTCTGTCCCTTTCCAGTTTCAAATACTTTAACCCATTTTTTACCAACACTTTAATTTTGATCGAGGTGTGGATATTTTTTACTATAGTGTAGTCTTCAAATAATTTATCGGTTGAAAATTTCTTCCGAATCAAAGCCCATAGCAGAAGCAGCATTACAATGTTCTGCAAAATTTAAATCGCCGTTCAGTGATAAAGATTCCAATTTTTTCAATGGATTTGATTAATCGAAACCACAGTGAGTTTGAAGATTATTAATTGCATTTCTGTAATATTCTCTGAAACCAGATATACATTCTAGGTAAACTATTCTCTGCACGGTTATGCACAATATGCAATTGGGATCCAAAAAAGTTCTCAATATTTTTTGTATTCTGTATACGTGGGCTGTTCTAAAAAGAGTTTGTGAAATAAAAAATAGTTAAAAATTAAAATATAAAAAGAGTTTATTTACAGCTTTTCAAAATATCCCTCTCCAATCCCAATGCGCTAATACATTCGAGTGAACCAGCTTTCAAATCATTTAAAAAACGCGTCTTGCTGGAGGTCGAATAATAATCGCCGAAATGCTTAGACGGCCTCGTCTGCAGTGCCTCATTTTCACCCACGAAGCATTTTTTTTACCGTTTAGCTAAATCTGGGCTTTAGTAGGATGGGGTAATATTTATACTGCTGCAAGAGCTGGGGTTCGAAGCTCTCCCTCATCCGCCATACTCACCAGACCTTGCACCTACCGACTATTACTTTTTCCAAAATTTAGACAACTTTTTAGTGGGTAAAAATGTCAATTCCCGAGAGGCAGTACAAAATGCCTTTGAAGAGTTTGTTGCCTCCCGTCCAGCTGATTTACACATTTACAGCCGTACAATTTTATCAATAAACTGCCAATGCGTTGGCAAAGGTGCGTCGATTGCATGGGTGATTATTTCGAATAACAGAAATAAAAAAGTTTGAAAAAATAAGTACTTTCACTTATTGCATACAAAAAGGCAATTTCATAGGTAAAGACATATTATTAACGCTACGACCGCGAACAACTTTGTGGGCAAATCGTCCTCTTCAAACACCCATTGTGTAGATTGCTGATTCGTGAGAGGATTGTAGCTATATATCTATGAATTCTATGATTCATCAGTTGTAAGAATGTAGGATACGATTTAAAAAGTTCCTCCTTCGAACTTTTCTAACATAAATTTGCACCAATCCACACGACGGCATTTTTGTTCATCGAAGAGAGAATGAGGTATCCATCGCGAAGCAAGCTTCCTAACTTTAAGGTGTTCATGCAGGATGGTGGTAACTGCCTGTGATCCAATATCTAGTTCAGCCTGTATCTATCTCTCGATGTGTAATATGTCCATTCTCTCGCAATAGCGGCAATCACCACTCTACCCTGATGACGTTTTCATGAGTTACTGCAGTTGGTGGTCGGCTGGGTCATCGTTTAAGTTCTCTCGACCACGTTTAAATTCACGAAACCAATAAGTAATTGTTGCTAAAGCAGGAGTAGACTCCCCAAAAGCAGTTTGTAAATTTTCTTAAGATTTCTTGAAGTTTAACCCTCGTTTATAATCATAGAAAATCATAGCACGAAAAGCTTCCAGCGAGACGTCCATTGTTACAAACAAAAGAAGAGTGACAGATAATCTTTAAACATAATATGTTGTATGAAAATCACTAGCCACCTATGTGTAGTTTTTTTTAATATTATTTATTTGATTGTATTTAGTCTGTGGCTTTCAATTTTCGAAACAAGCTACAACATTTTGCGACATCTGCTAAAATTTTGTATGGTTAGGTGGTTGGTATGAGCCCAGCTCGTCGCAAGAATAAGTACACTGCGCGGGAGGGGGTGAAGGAGAACGCGGTCCGTGAGTGCGTGCGGCGCGGTCACACACCGTGTTCTCGTGTCGGTTCAAAAGTGGGATATAATACACAAACGTCAATTCAAATTGACCGTTTGACATATGTTATCAAAAATCGGAACAAAATTACTAGTCCGTCGGGACCCGGGACGATATCATCGAAATCGGGACTGTCCCGGCAAAATCGGGACGGGTGGCAACCCTGTCATTATCAGACTACCGCAGTCCACTCTTGAACATTGACCTCTCTCTCGGATTTTGGGTTTTTCGCATCCAATTCCAGCCATCTTGCGCAAATCATTACTCCATCTGGCCAATGAATAAACACACACATCTGAAAATATGGTTAAAGTGCCTAATGCCAAAAGTACCCGTAGTAATTTCAGATTGTTCTAGATCTCTACACAAATTAAATTTACTTCTAATTTGTTTTAACTATCTACATGATTATTTATCTTATGTTATCTAGTTTATAGTATGACGGTACATATATATACTCATCTTAATTACATGCCTCATCATATCTTTACATTTATTAAGTACTTGAAAACTTCATGTTATTCTCAATTCATCTATTAGTTTAGTAAGAGTTCTCTCTTAAAGACCACTTATTGTACATATCTTCTTTGTGTACACATATTTCAATAATGTTGGCCTACAAAGATTAATTATTATTGACACAATAATTAACAAAATATTTTTCTTGTTCCTGCGTCAGCTTGTTTTGAAGCCAACAGTTCGCTTCTACGTAGTCTCGTCATCTGATTTTTTGTTTCCTTTTTATTGATGACACTTTTTTACAATTTTTACAGCCGCCGCTCCTTAAAACAGTAATAATTATTGTTTAACAGAGTTCGTGGACATTAAAAAGTCTAACAATTTTATGTTCTTTCAAAATTTTGTGACTTAACACTGTTAACTTGTATAGCACAATTTGTAAAAGAAATTATTAATGTTGCTAACTATACTCTTTGCGCTGTAGCATGGTGCGGCATTTATTAGTAGACTAGATCATTCTGGTTGGTTTAATTTAATTTACTACAGTTATTAATGATTTAATATATTGCGAATGTGGTACAGTTGAAATACTAAGTCATAATTTGTAAACCGCGGCAACTTTCAAGAGTGAAACGAAATGTTACTGAAACTGTCACGCACCATGCTACAGCGCAAAGAGTATAGGTAGGTTGAATTTGAATTTATATCCATATTTTGTACGCCTTTTTAAGAAAAGTATGTATGAGGGGTATGAAATTTGGCACAGTTCAAGTTCATATGGAGGTGGAGTGCAGTTAATTCAAAACAACAATTAAATAAGTAAAGTAATATTAATAACTAATGAGTGATTGATAACATAAATACCTAATAGAGGTGTTCGATTTACAAACATCCTGGGCGTCAGAGGAGCGTGCTATTTCCAACACATGAGGATAACGAATTACCAATCTAATTCTGGAAGTCTGTGTTGTCTGGTGCAATATGTGGTACAGGATGTCTGCTCTATATTTCAAAATTAAATGATGATGAAATTCAGTACTTATCTACTTAAAACGATGATTTCCGTATAGACACAATGACTATTCCAAAGTGACGTATCATGGGAAACTATTGTTAAGGTGAATAAACAAAAAGGTCATTGAAAATAATTAAGTACAAAAAAAACAACAATGAAATGCAACACAATGGATGTTCAACATGTCGTAGGTATAATTGTAGTTTTTTTGTGAATTGATTGTCAGTAGTGAATTAAACTGCTCACATACATCATAATATTCTTTGCATCCTCAACAGCTTTTAATAGTCCACTGCTTTACATAAGGTTCTCCTGCGAAAGGGGATTCGGCCTACTATACATATATACAACTAGCTGACCCACGCAACCTGGTGTGCGTCTCCTATTGCCCGTAGCGTGATAATTTTACCCGTTTTTGAAACATTCTTCAATGGTACTCAGCTCCTATTGGTCTTAGGGTGATGATATATAGCCTATAGCCTTCCTCGATAAATGGGCAATCTAACACTGTTTTTTTTTTCAAATCTGACCATTTAGTTCCTGAGATTAACGCATTGAAGCAAAACAAACAAACAAACTCTTCAGCTTTATATATTAGTATATATATAGAGTATAGATAAATACCTGAATGACCTAGCTTTGCTCGGTATTTTTTTTGGTATATTTTCCAAAATTTAATTTAATATATTTATCGCCCCCGAAACCACCTGCATACAAAATTTCATGAAAATCGTTGGAGCCGTTTCCGAGATTCAGATCTATACTAATACATATTACTTACTTTTAAACTTTCGCGTTCCATGATATAATAATAATTATTTTCAGGCTGTGACCACGGCCGGTGCAACCTGGTCGAAACGTCAGGCAAATCAGAGGTATGTGTATAAGTGATCGCCTTAATTCCCGTAAAAATTATTATTACTATACTAATATTATAAAGCTGAAGAGTTTGTTTGTTTGTTTGAACGCGCTAATCTCAGGAACCGCTGGTCCGATTTGAAAAATTCTTTCAGTGTTAGATAGTATATTTATCGAGAAAGGCTATAGGCTAAATATCAGGGGTCGGCAAGTAGTTTTAGGTGTGGTCCGGATACTGCGGGAAAATTGTAACGAGGTCTAGAAAAACACAAATGATAAAAATTAAATACTACATAATTACTTTTTGGTATCAAATCACATTTTTAGTTATCAAACACAAAACCTAAATTTCATGTGAAACTACACCGATGACACAGAATAATTAATAGTACTGTCGTACCGATGATCCTGAAACAGTTTTTTATGGTTTGGTTCTCGAGAGAAACAGTGAATTCCAAGTGAGTCTTCTAGGTGGGCGTCTATTAATCTCATATTTGTTTTTCAAAAATTCATCTTTGAGAAAGATGTTTAATATGTATGTCGAGCCAAACAGGAGGCTCAATGATGCAGAAGCATCACTAGGCCCCTATGGTGTGGGTCACAATACTGCATTATCTGCATTCGCAATGAGTATGGTGTCCACCACTCTTGGTTTCTACTTATGCTTTCCATCAGGCAGAGTAGAGTCATTTTGGCAGGTCCATACATAAAAAATAATTTCTGGGACATATTTGGCCCAAAATTCTGCAATAGGTACCGTTTTATACATTCGCAAAGAGTGCAAAGACACCTATTCTTGCAAATCAATTATCTCCATTTGGAGTGATAGCTTTGACAGATTAAACAACTTGTCTGTTCAGCTGCTACATCAACTTCGAATAGCGATTTAAGAAACGAAATTAACTTGCCCAACTCTACAAAGTCTTGGAATCTTGTAGCAAATTCGTTCCTAAGAATCTTGCTTCCTAAGATCGGCATGAAATTTTACAAACACTGCAATGTTGTTCAGAATTCTCCTTTTTAAATTCAAGAATTGTCGGTAAATGAGTGAAGTCTTGTTTTGCAATATCTTTTACGAAGATATCCAGCTTACGACGAGAGGCAGACACGCTTTGTATCAAATCACATCAAAGTCACAACCAGGATTTTTGCTCTTGTGCTTCCTGGCTTCTCGTATGCGTATCTATCTAAGCTTTGCAAAAAGGAGGATACTTGTTCCTTTATTAGCCAGAAACGTTCAATAACTTGACTTTTACTTAGCGAACGAACATTGTTGTGTTGTAGTAAGTCAGAATACGCTGAATCACAATCAAAAAGAAACTCCTTGAAACGTCAGTGCTGAAGAGTTAACTCAAGCTGTACCTACATCACTTCTTTCAGTGTATCACTCAGTTTTCCACAAAGGGCTGCCTGTTGAATTATCACTGATACGACTACGACATTAGACCTGCATTTTTATACCGGATTTTCTTTTCTAAGCCTTTTTATTTGCCAATCATTTCTGGGACCCCGTCAGTTGAAAGCGACACCATTTTATCATAACTGATGTTAGGCTTACCAACCGTATAGTCATTTAGTCAATAAGTGTATATTAGGTCAATAAATGTACCTACTTTTACTTTGTGATTATTGTGTACCTACTTATGGATAATTTTTAATGACGCCACGCCGTCGTCTGCGGCGTCGTTTCTTAATAAACAAAAGCGAAAAACATCACTGACAGTAACAAAAGAAATAAGACTAGTCGAACCGGCCAAATGCGGGCATTGTGGTAAGAAACTACCTACATGCGTTAACTGCCCTGTTTTTGCTGTTCAGATACAACCCACAAGCTACAAGCAATTTAGTTCAGCAAGGCACACTATTCCAAATCAATGATGATTATATTCAACTTTCGTTCTACTATCGCACACTAGTAAAATACCAAAAATTTCAGGTAATTAAATAGTCAATGAGTAAAAGTAGCCCGATAGTACACTGGATTTTAGAAACTATTTGTTTCATTTCTCAGTAAACTATAGTTTGCCAAGTCTTCTAAAGCCTCTGAAAGTAAACGTTCTAGTATGTGTTCGATCTGTCTGGCTTAAACTCAATATACCGTTCTACATACTTTTCACTTAATTTGTAGTTTCAACTATTATATCTACGACTTTCACTCTACGACTTTTGTGGCAGATCGCAGATGTGAACGCCACAAAAGTTACCCGCCCGCAATACGAAGAAATTGAAATGTCATATCTATTTAAGAAGCTAACTACGCTTCGCTTATCATATTCTCTATCATTGTATGATTATCTCATAAAAGGAAAGAAACATGAAATCTGTCTAGTAATATGACTGACAACATTTTTGGAAAATCACAACTTGGCATTTTTATCAGTTTTTTTTATGATATAGGGGGCAAACGAGCAGACGTATCGCCTGATGGTAAGCGATTACCGCCGCCCATGGACACCCGAACACCAGAGGCATCACAAGTGCGTTGCCGGCCTTTTAAGAAGGAGTACGCTCTTTTAAGTTTTTTTCGGAAACGTAGTAGTTCAGAATAATTTGAGTTTTCTCAGAAATGCATATATTTGTATAAAACAATCATGCAGACAATGATGTAACACCTACAAATACGAAGTGTAAAAGTCGTCATTGGCCAGTGACGTAATCATATACTTATATTTACTTTGATACTTAATATTTATAAACAGCCATGTGTGACTTAAGACACCCAATAATTAGATTGAAGATGACTCATGTCTGTCATCCATGTACCCACATCAAGTTTGAAGACTTATGGACCTGTGTACTGGATCAATGCACCGATCTATGCTTTTAAAAAGTTTTGAATGGGAAATTTTTGTTGTACTATATTTTTTAATTAGTTAATAAACTGCTCGGCATACGCTTGCGGTTCGCGGCACTCCACTAATGAAACTCTGGAATCTAACTAAGGACAGTATGGCCTGTTATCTGACTCATTTTACGATTTCGACAATGTTTCACTTTGTTTGTTTCCACTGTGTCGCGGGGGACTTTACAGACATACATGAAACTGAGGCAATTAACACCCAAACTCAGAACAACAATTTGTGGATCACACAAAGTTTTGTCCCGTGTAGGATTTGAACCCACAACACTTGGCGAATTGGCAAGCGGCGTGGCGACCGCCTAAACCACTAGGACAACCGTGCAGATTTCTTTACGTAACAACAACAATGTGGAACAAATCCTATATGTCATTTATCCGTGTGGTGACGCATTAAGAATACGTAGTGTACCACCTCTATTAATCCCATGGGTGTCGTGAGAAACGACTAAGGCAGAGCACAAACGTGGACACTTTTGTGTCAAGACACAAAAGTGTCCACGTTTGTGCATATATTGATACAAGTGTCGGATACAAGCTACCGATGAATATTTGATTTCTATAGAACCAGTATGAAATCATCTACTCGCTGCGCATACGTAAACATTTTTTGTGTCTAGTTGGTTCCACTTAACACATACTCATGACGATCAAAAAGTGTTGGGTGTCGGTAACTGGAAACCTGCTGAAGACATAAGCAACATTACCAATTTTCCTTACAACATCGTGAGACTGACGGAAAACAAGTGAGTGTCGCCTTAGGCGCTCCGCAAACGTGTCGCCCGTTGCTACTACCGGTCACTGGTAACCGTAGTTGCTGTATCCGGTGGCGGCAACCATAAACAGTCACCGGTTGCTACTACTGGCCACAATTCGTCGCTTGTTTTCCGTCAGTCTCACGATGTTGTAAGGAAATTTGTTAACGTTGCTTGTGTCTTCAACAGGTTTCCAGTTACTGACACCGAACACATTAAGTGGAAGCAATTAGACACAAACAATGTTAACGTATGCGCAGCGAGTGGATGATTTCATACTGGTTCTATAGAAATCAAATATTCATTGGTGGCTTGTATCTGCCACAAGATACAAAAGTGTCCACGTTTACACTCTCCCTAAGGGAGCAATCTACGTAGGACAACATCACTGCGAAGAGAAGGAGAACTTGAAACAAATCCTATACTAACTCGTCTGGCTAGCCTGCTATAGTAGACTACTCTTTTCAAAGGAGAGGATACAGTCCGTATCCAGCAGTTGGCTTTTGAAGATGTTGAAGGCATGTGATGTAATCTTTTCAAACAAGACATAGAGAAAAAAAATGGTATAAAAAGCCGAAATCTTGGATGAAAAACAGAATTAAGACTGCTACATCTCCAAATAACCTTGGTCGCACACACGACGTGTGTGATTGTAGAGGCCACAAAGCATTATAATTGATATAAATTGTGTGATGACAATGAGTTGACATATTTCATTAATTAATTAATAATACTATAGAAGAACATGAGAAGAACATGTACATCTAAAATGATAAAGATTGTTGGTTAATAAATAAAAAGAAACATAGCTTAGGATTTAGGCGCAGTTTAGTTTTAACTTTTAATGGAAGAGAATGATATCCAACAGTGGACTATAATAGACTAATGATGGTGATGACTAAAGACCAGAAAAAGGTTCATCTTTTTCAATTGAATGGATATATTATAAACGGCTTTATAGATGTAGGCTTGGGAGGTCTCGTCTTAAGAATGAGACAGTGACACTAAGTACATATAAAAAGCAGTCATAAAAATGCCGACACCTACCGAACTACCGAGGTATATCTATGTACATATAGCAGTACACAGTATACGAGTATTATAGCTCATGGGAAGCGTGCTGTGACGATGACGCGAGTTTCACGCTTTTTGTTCACCCAAAAAGTACACACTAGTACATTACCGGAAAATAAAGCGTTCAAGTTTTTTTTTAATTTTTTTAATACATACAATAACATACAATAAATATTACAGAATTTTCCTTGACGGACGCTATTGTATACACATAACTACATATAGGTAGCTAGATCTGGTAAAACTTTGGAATTTTAAAAGTTCGACAATAGTGTCGAGTTGATTAGTGTTGTAATTGTAAGCCACATCACAACTAATCACGAGTAACTTTAGGGTCGGTGCCTTCGGATATTATGCCTCTTATCGCTACTTTAATCGATACAACTATAATATGCCGATAGTATACGATTTTCTTAACCTACTAACTACCTCCGCGATAGGGAATAGACTAGATCGTTGAGTCAGCTCTGTGGCCCAAATTCCAATGCACACCATCCGCTACATTTCAACATTGGAGAAGCAACTTTAAGGCACTGGTAATACAAACTAAACTGGTTTATATTTTCATATCTGAGGGGCCATTGTTTCATAGATCTGGCGACTTGCAATGTAACATAGTATTAATGTCTAACAGATGCTTTATGACCATAAGACTATTTGAAGAAACCATTGAATTGTATTGATGTGCTTGCTTTTGTTATTAAATTTAGCCTCACGTTACTTAAGCAAAGTTTTACTCTGATTCTTAAAGCATCATTTTATATTTTATAAAAAAAACTTTATATCATCCATCTACAAAAAATATTTACCAAGATCAGAAAAAATATATCGAGATACTAAATAAAAAAACTTTAAATTGGAGCGCGTGCAATTGAACACGAGCTGGTTGCAAGCGTAAAAATAACGTGTTGCCATGCAAAATAATTTTGTGTTTAAAAATGTATACAGAGAACATTTTCTCAGTCTGGGGTGATCGGACCGCGTGTTAATGGAATGGAATTCATATAATTAACAATTTAGTGGAGTCGACCTTCAAGGCTGCCTGGTCCGAAGAATGTGTTCGGGTGCAGCTACATTGCTATTTTCTAAGAAATGTGGGAGACGCGTGTATCACGCACATTTTTTACACAAAGTTTCTATAAATGGCCAGCACAAGCGACGGTAAATGATTTGACACTTATTTATTTATTGTAATAGTATCTAGTGTCTAGCAAACAATAAAATAGTCAAACCGAATTAAAGGGGTTAATTATTTTAACTACATCAACGTAGTAGTAGATAGAAACGTTTTTATTCCTAATCAATGACACCATGATTAAATTCGATATTCCTTTTTACGTTAGTCAATTTTAGGAAAAGACATCGAGAAAGGTTAATGATTTTAATACGAAACTCGGAGCAAACGCCTTTTACTCAAATGTAATGTATTTCTATGTTTCAAGTATCAAATTTGAAAGCACTCACTATAAATTCCTTTGCCTTCTTAGCGCCAGCCTACCTGTACTGTAAAAAAAGTATTCTGGCTGCAGGGCCGCGTCGGCGCTTTTGAGATAATTTATAAGGCTCTGCCTTTCTTGGAATTTCGAAATCTCGTCGAGATAGCTTCGTGCCCAACCCGTGGCTGCGGGGACTGGAATGTAACGGATTTGGATAGGAAAAAATGGTGCATTGTAAAAACATCCATTGTGATACGTTTTCGTAACGTTTTCTCATCTAAAAATGAATTGGCTACGTATTGTAGTATCGTAGTTTAATTGACCATAATAAGTTGTCATGAATTGTGTTTAATTTAAATAAAATAAATACCAATTTATAACTTGGCTGCTAGGTAAGAAACAAGGAAATCAAAGTCAAAGTTTAAAAAAGCGAGCCTGTCATGCAAATCTTAAAAACGCATAGGTACCACAAAGTCCACAAATGCTGTACGCATTGGTAGATATTAGTTTTTCCGATTTGTACTAATAGCTAAGTCGAGCTTAAATGTAATATTATGTAGGTATATGAGATCTACAAAATACAAAATAAATATTAGAAGATCGGTAAAGGTACTAAGTAACGATTCATCATACTGTTTTTTTTCAACATCCTAATTTTGGCCGTTATATGTTTTCAGAAAATAATTAACAGAGAACAGCTACATAGTTCTTCATTACTTCCACATATTTCTTTTAGACCAGTCTTGCTAGTTTATCACATCAATACATAATACTTATGTTCGCTAGCCTGGTACTTCGTGCAGCAACTGATCCCGTCCCGCGGCGCGGGCTGCGGCACGGAGCGAAGAGTTCTGGGAAAAGCGGACCGCATACCACGCTGCGAGACGCCATTGGAGCGCTTTGGCTAGTACCCGCCTGCTCTTTCAATGACAACGTGTTTCAGAAGCGCCACAGCCTTTCTTGAATATTATTAAGTTTATTTGAATTATTTTTACCATTTAAAACTAAACTTCTGGATTTAATATTATGTTATTTTTCCTGTACCTATTTAGTACGTAAATGTTGGCTTCACGATATGGGTTTTACACTGATGTTAATACGCTTTTTTGGACTCTTTTACCGCCTCTTAGAAAATTTTATTTACTGTTGGAACGTTTTCAGAGGTATCAAAAAATCTAAAAACGTGTCCGATAAACGCTAAAAGCTTCACCGCCATAGCCTGTGGCCCAATATATAACTGAAAAAAAGTGGATCGTAAATACACCTTTGTCCTACCTGTTAGAAATTTATGTAAAGAATTTCTCTCAATTCACCTGAAAATAATTCTTAGTGCCCTTTTTAAACAAATGTAGCAGATAAATAATGTGCAATCAGCTAAAATTGCCAATTATTTATTTAGGTTGCATACCTACGCCTGTTCCTAGTTTCCAACCTAATTAGGTAGGTACGCCTGTCCAGCACCTGACACAAATTAAATTATATATTAATATACGATAAAGTATTTATAGACCCCATTACCTGGTTACAAACACATTAATAATGTTGCAACTAGAACTACAAAAACACAATTTTAATATTAATATTTTAGTATGGAACTGCGTATTTGTATGTTAGGCAGCATATGCATGCCAGTTAACATTTACTCTATGATCCCTGTTAAATCACGATGTAAAAGCTACAAGCACCACTCTCGAGCCGGGTTCATTCATTAAAATATGCATTATTACCTATGTGCGTCTATGGTGCATTGCCGATGCCAGACAGACCTTTAAGTTTATGGTCTGTATTGACCGAGATTGTATTTTAACTGAATAACATGAACTTTAGACAATTTCCTTTAAAATATCCAAAAGAATTATTAGAAAACTAGAAACATTTCAACAAAAGTGTCAAAAGTTTCTATCGAAGATGGGTAAATTGGGTGAATTTTATTTAATGCAGGAAAGAATTAAGGAGGTGCAAGCGAGGCGAAGAGTAAGGGATGAGGGCGACAGCTGCAAAGCACGTGGAACGGCAGCTGGTTCCGAGCTGACGCCGCGCCACCCGCGCAAACGCAAGCTGCGCTCACACCTGCCAACGTCAAATATTCGGTACATTTTTTAAAATATCATCACAATGCAAAGGTATGTAATAAATGCCTTGATTGAACTAAGGACTATTAAACTACATAGTAAACGATGTAAAACTGTACTATACTCTTTGCAGTGTTGCATGGTGCGTGACAGTTTCAGTAACATTTCGTTTCAGTCTTGAAAGTTGCCGCGATTTACAAATTATGACTTAGTATTTCAGCTGTACCACGTTCGCAATATATTAAATCATTAATAACTGTAGTAAATTAAACCAACCAGAATGTTCTGTCTACAAATAAATGCCGCACCATGCTACAGCGCAAAGAGTATATAGGTGAAATATTACTCTTTTATTTACATCAACATAAATAACACAAGTACATATCATTTAGCACCTACACTTAACCCTATAATTACTTCAATGTTTAGTCTAAATAAGATGCTATAAAATTAGAGATTACATTCACTTAAAGATATTAATACGTGTAAATTAATAAGTACGTACAATGTGAACTAACTGATTAATTTAGTAAGTTATGTATTTTTATGAATGTGACAATCCTAATAATATATTTATGTAGGTAGGTACACATAAAACCCACGCAACATGCACCACTATGGATGCACAGACTGCAACAATACTTTGAATTAGTGTGAATGAATGACGAGTGATCTAAATTGGACCTGCGCATTGATTACGTTGTGGTTTACGTAGGCCAAGATTATTATCGTATCACAAGTTTCCTAAGTCACTTTAGCGCTCAAGCGCAGCAGTTGAACACAGTGTTCTTCCTTGCCTTTTTGACGTTAATTTGTTTTTAATTGTTTTGATCGAAAATTGACAATTGTCAATTTCTCTACGTTTACAATCTGTAGTATTTTTACAAAACTAATAGGCATAGCATTATCCTATCTGTCTTAGGCAAGATGGCATAAACAGTGGAAGTGTAAGTGAGAAAACAAATGATGGAATCGGCTCAATCTACAGATTTGGCAACAAATGGATCTGACGACGATGAGGATGCTATACAACCTAGTACATCAGAAGGTAAGACAAGGAACTACAATGCATATTAAATTTAGTCGCTAAGCAGTAAAAACAATATATTTTTGTCATAATTTTTGTATTCGATAAAACTGAGAAATTAAACGATACTAAAGACCTTCAAATTTCCATGTATGTCCCAAACATATATTTACCATTGTGTTTATCTTGGTGCGATCTTATAGACCTTTTAACTAGTAATTTCTATAAGCGTTCACTTATATCTGGAACAAAAATGTAATTTTGTTGCAAAAATTGCTACCGTATTTGCATAGCACATTAAATTGTATTTCTTTGTATTTCTGTCAAATAAAGTAAGTAGATTTGCTTCAGTAAATTTAAAAAATGGCATACCAAAACATTACGTCAGTACAATACTTTCATTTTTATGTTACTAATTTGTACAGCACACACTAAAATGAGAAGTGATATATATTTTAAAGCAAATAAATTAATATATTAGATATCTGCGCTTTGCGATTGAGTTGAGTAAGACCAAAATAGTAAACCTATGGTAGATTCTCCCATAAATCAGTAGGAAAATATACAAATAAGGACTAAGATTTATTATGAGGTAAAATAACTTCGAAATGTATTAGATCATAGAATTTATCAATATTAAAATACTAACAAAGTTCAAATAATAATAGAAAGTAAAACATGACTATTTTTTGAACATTTAATACCTTTAATGGTAAACACGAACTTTAAATTGGCAACACTGGGTACGAAGTTTGAGTTGAGCTGTGCAGTCAGCAGTGTGCGTCGTGCGATGAATAGTTTCTGAACGAACGTAGCCGAATGACGCATCTTGCCTCTTGCCTCACTGCTTTGGTTGGTTGGGCGGCGATCGATTGTGAGCATACGTCACGTCACAAGTCAGAACAACTACGTTAAACGTTAGTCGCGAGTTTTGCGCTCATGTTGGGAAGTTGTGTTGTTTGTTTATTCGTGTTCGTCTGACAAGTGAGAGTGAGAACTAGGCAGCTAGTGGGTACCTAGGATCAAAACATTTAATTCATGTTATTGTGCTTTCCAATCATATTGAAACCCACTTTGGATTAAAAATGAATAACACAATGAAAGGTAAATCTAATTTCTTTACATAACCTTCTCTCATCAACCATATGTTGCTAGATTTGGAACGAGTCGACGTCATTTATTTCCGATAATAATAGATGTGTTCTCTGTTCACAGTACTGGGTTTTTTCCCATTTCCCATCATCAGTTAAATCTTAAACCTAGTGCTGATAGTATTTAGTTTACTATTTCATATTATGTCACTAGCAATCTGCCTATGAACTGTACTAATAGGAGAACAAAAGTAATGAGCATTCTTAGAAATTTACGTTATGATCTTAGAAATATATTTAAACAAAAAAATAGTAAATAGTTAAAAACTAAAAAGTTATTTAATTGAAGGTCTTGGCATAAATATGTTTTCTTCGATTTTTCCTCCATATGTTGCTTGCAACTGATATTTTCATTTCATAAAATCATTCACACATCACTATTATATTCTTAAATTGTAACGCCATCTATCTATAAAAAGATTAGTAAATGGCAAGACAGTGTGGGTACATAATGTACATACTGATTTTATTATTTAAAACTGTTTATCAGTACATACTTAATAGGTACACTGTAATACTTCCAAGAAATTATTTAATCTGTCTTTGGAACTTGTACTTATCCATAATCATTAAAAGCTGATAAGATATTGTCATAAAATTCAGATAGAGTCTAATATAAGCTCAAGTTTCTTGAATGTGATAGCATATCATAAAAGTATACTTGTAGTTGAACACAATAGTGTTCCAATGTTATAAAAAACAATAAGTAGGTAGTAACTTTTTGTTAGTTGCTGTCAGTGGCCTTGCCATTTGATTTTCCTCTACCCAGCGGAGCCTCTTTGCTCAGTGTTACCAAATTAGTGAGTACATGTTACTATAAATTATCATAATCCATTAAACCATGTATCTTGTTTTGTTACATATTCAGTACTACATTATAGTGTCTTATATGATATTTTGTAAAAACAAATGTACTAGAGTTTAACATGCTATGAAACTCACACACTAGTAGTTAATCAACTTAGGTGTTGTATATATATTATGTGCTTGAAGTTCAATAGCTACTCATCAAATGAGAAAGCATAAGGAGGAAAATACTTTGTTGTTTTAATACCCTTTGTTTATTGTATCTAATTTTAAAATTTAGCAGTTTTCCTGTAATAAACTTATTGTCTCATTTTAAATTTTAACGCAACTGGTAGCGCCATCTATTAGGCGTTTCGTAAAATTCGAGTGCCGTTTTTTATAAAACTGTAAATGTACATTATTTACAGCACAATCATTATTGATATTATTTTCAATATGACTGCTAGCGCCATCTGTTACGCGCATCTGTGCGCTACGTACAACTCGAGAACAGTTTAAAAAAATACTATGAAAGTAAAATAGATCATTGATAATGAATTAAAACCAGATTTAAATTTTAAAGGGAATTATGTATAACACCTTTAATTTTTTTATTTTTTTCATTAATGTGTAGTTGCATTTTTTGTTTCATTCATAAAAATAATGATATGAACATATGATAATCCAAAAAAAATTGCAGTACCAATTTATTAAATTCGTTTTACAGTTTTAAGAAAACTTAGATGCAACTTGCATTCTTCTGGTCTGAGTCTGGGTGTTCTTTGTGTCCGTTTCATGTATGTTTGTAAAGTCCCCCGCGACACAGGATTCATTCCTAGAGCGGGAGTTGTCTTTTTTAAAATTAAAAAAAAAAAAAAAACATTGCAGATTATATCCAATTTTTTTTGGATAAATTGTAGTGCGAATTCCGTATAATTTGTTAGGATTGTAAAACTGTGTGTGGTCATTAAACAACGAAAAAGCAGCATGTTTTACATGTTATCCTAGTACATTCAGTTAACACTCAATGCCGTCCTCTTTGATATGTATGTGCCCCATCTGGCGGATGTTCCCTTCCGCTGACACCAATTCCGGACTATCCTTTAGTTTATTTTTTCAACTTTTATGATGAGTGAAGCCACGGTTTGTTTTACAGTTACGTTAAATCAACAAGCAATTATTTCATTCATACTATCTATCTATTTATAGATCGAGACATGTTAAAGATTAGAACCACCACACTTTTTAGTAACGGATCCAATCATGTGAACTGAAATAACGTAGACGTATGTAGCTAAATAGATAGCAGTCTAGCGCGTAGGCGCTACAGGCGAGGCATTGGAATTCGAAAGCCGAGCGCCGACCACCCATAGGCATGAGAACACGGCCCCGTCCCCTTCCCCACGCTTGCTCTCCCGGCCGGCGCCGCCTCTTACCGCTCTTTTAAGGCACAATGCTGAATTTCATTTGCTTTTTGCGTCGAGTGACGTGGACTTTGCACATGTTAATATCAGTTTGCCTGGACTACAGGGCTGTTATTTACCACTAATGTGTAGTTTGCAACGTTTATTTTATACATTGGCCACAGGATAATCATTTTAATAATTGTACATTCTTAAAAAAACATTTATTTTCAAAATTCATATTACTTAAATATTAAACTTTTACGCTGTGCTTTCTTCCGAAGCTAAGAACGGTCCACATTCCAGACCACTGTCTTTAGTGTTGTATTAGGCCCGCCCATTAGTAAACTACTGCCACATTCCAAAGTCCCTTTTTTACGTTGTGTGGTCGCGGGTTTCCGCTGAAGACGGCAACGTCGCGTTTCAAATATGAATGAAATCCGGTCGGCTGTGAACGACACGGCAACGTCGCACCAGACGCTAGCCTGATTGAGAACTTACTACCAGTGTTGCCACTTGTTTGAATACAGAGAAGTCCCAAAATTGTGCAAAATTTTAACGTACTATTTAGGGTGAAAAATGGCTTGACTTCTTTTTATCCTACCATATAATCACATCACATCAAAATAATATATAAAGGCGAAAGTTTGTGAGTGTGTATGTTTGTTACTTCTTCACGCAAAAACTACCTACTGTACGGATTTGGATGAAACTTTACAGTAATATAGCTTATACATCAGAATAACTTAAAGACTACTATTTGCCGCGATAACCGACATAACGCGGGCGGAGACGCGGGCAACAGCTAGTACTTTATAAAGAAATGTAGTAATGATATTTACAGTATTTACTGTCCTTTTTTCTGCATATCTTGATCTATAAAATAATACATACCTTAGCAGTAAAGATTTAAGACAGAAAGAAGTACTAAATTACTTTAGAAATTATCTAAATAGTCTATTTAAAATTGAAACTAATAAGAATAGCATCGTATGCAATAAAAAGAAACAATAAAAATAATAATTAAAAACTGAAGCACATTCGTTCAAATTATTACTGGATTGAATTAAAATTAAATGCGCCTATCCACATGATTTCTATGAAATGTAACAGCTGTGGCTATTGGATTATTCAATGGCGCTGACGTTGTTCCCCATGTGTACAGTGGCAGTACTCCATTCCGCGGAGGGTTCCAATTCGACAATTTGAACCCTCTTTTGTACTTACGCTTGCGCAGTAGGGTGGTCGTTGCAGCACGATGTCACTAATAGACGGCACAGTGAATTTGTAGCCAACGATGTTCATACTACACAAACGCTTATAACGCATAACAAGCTTAATTTGTCTTTTTTTATTAAAAAATGTGCTAGTTACTTTGCAATGAGTGTATGTAGTACGTGAAAAGTTTATTGTATTGTTGCCAAAATGCCTGTGTTAATCGACACTAGTAGCAGAAGCGGTAAATATTGATCCATCAAGTATCGGCGGCCATTAGCTGTTTTGTAGGCCTATTGTTTTGTGTCATACTGTATTTTTCGCACTGTAATATTTTTTTAGATCATTTACATTGATCTAAAAAGTTTTATGTGTTTGTCTAATAGACTATATACTTAATACTCTTGTAAAAAATTTTACCTTTCAAATAAAGTAATATATTAGTTTGTAAATCGATGTTTGTCATTAACATTACTATTTTAATTAGAAAATTTATTGTTGATAATTGATATTAACGCTGGTTTGAGGATAATGGGAAATTCCTTTCAAACGATACTTAAATTTTCTACACCATCATGTGTTTTGGAATTTCGGGTCTATTTGAGTGTGGTTAGAAAAGCGATTGTAGTCATTCGGTGCATGCGCACTGAGTGTCCGGGGTACGACCGGAGGTGCGGGGGCGGTTGCAGGCAATGGAATGTCGATGACGCAGCCAGCCGGGCCGGCCCCGACGGCCGCGAACTTGTTGTTATGTGAACTGTTTTTAAACGCACACTCGCGCACCGCTTATTTACAGTAACTACAAGCGTGTCCCATGTACATTGATATAAAATTTTAATATAGTTTCAAAATATTGAAACACACTTCTCTATCTTCTACTCTCCTACAAGGATTTTAAAAAAAACATGGTTTATGCGGTCACCCCGCCAACTGAACATTCATCCATATATGTATATAATGTTGATTGTAACATTTTCACCTGTTCAAGCCATTTAAGAGAACATGTACTTATGTTTTATTATATTTAATTATGCACCAGTATGAGCAATAGTCTCTTTTTAAAAGCAAAAGTTTAAGGTACAGAAGAAGACAGCCAAAACATAAAATGTTCTGGTTGTCTCATGGTACCTATTAGGAACAAAACAATAAATATATTTCCGCTGACATTTTCTAAATAGATAAGATAACACCTTCGTATTTAATTAACGAATGAATTTCTTTTTTGTTACAGTGGCTCCAAATGTCCCTGCATCATTATACAAGAACAGACCGTTTCCGCTGTCTATCTTACCATCTTCCGCGTCGCCGTCTTCTTCGACGCCTTCACCTCCTTCATATTCTATCGACAAAACGGACAACCGCGAGACTTTTGGCTTAAGTGACACAGTCGACATGCGCCGCGAAGATGAGAGGATGAAGACATTCGATAAATGGCCCGTCAGTTTTCTCTCTGCCGAACAACTCGCTCGCAATGGCTTCTACTACCTCGGACGCGGCGACGAAGTGCGTTGCGCATTCTGTAAGGTTGAAATTATGAGATGGGTCGAAGGAGACGACCCCGCCAGAGACCATCAGCGCTGGGCACCTCAATGCCCTTTTGTACGCCAGCTCACAAACCCCGACTCTGCAGGGCGCGACGAATGCGGTTCACGTGTACCCGTGACTGCGGCCGCGCGCATGCCTGGCCCTGTTCATCCACGTTATGCCTCTGAAGCAGCTCGTCTGCGTAGTTTTCAAGACTGGCCGCGGTGTATGCGCCAAAAACCCGAGGACTTGGCTGAGGCTGGCTTTTTCTATACTGGGCATGGTGACAAAACGAAGTGTTTTTATTGTGACGGTGGTCTTAAGGACTGGGAAAACGATGATGTACCATGGGAGCAGCATGCACGTTGGTTTGACCGCTGCGCTTATGTACAATTAGTTAAAGGTCGGGATTATGTTCAAAAAGTCATGACACAGGCTTGTTCTGTCCCAGCGGCCAGTGAAGTAAAGGAAGAAGTACCGGAGACATCTCCAGTCAATACTAATACGCCAACGGAGACCACGGAAAGCGCCGTAGAAGATAGCAAATTATGTAAAATTTGTTACGCAGAGGAGCGCAACGTGTGCTTTGTGCCATGCGGACATGTTGTGGCGTGTGCTAAGTGCGCGTTGGCGGCAGACAAGTGCCCCATGTGCCGCAGAACGTTTCAGAGTGCAGTCAGATTGTATTTCTCTTGAGAAGAGTTTCCGAATCGTAAGCTCGATTCTAGTCTTAAGGGACGGTCCGACAAAGGAGCGTATTGAAAACACGCTTTTACGGTCACGTTTCCACAGCGGGCTTTACTTTGGATTGTGCCAGTCTTCTAGGCTGTGATTGGGAACTCGCTGGTGTAATAAAAGAAAGACTGTATTTTAACAGCTTGATAACTTAGTTTGTTGGTATAGGTGTATTATAATTTATTAATGTTGTTTTTATTTATCAAAAAAAATATATTTTTGGTAACAAAATATTGTTATGAGTTAAAAAGTTATATTGGAATAGTAGTGACATAAAATTAATCTCATTTAACATTCATACACACAAATAACTTCAGCATATCTCGTCTACTGTGGAAACGGGGCTTAGGGCTTCTCCTGTGATTTTAATAAATAAAAAACGGTGGGACAAACTTAAAACTTCAACTCAAGGATTAGTAGTATATGTTCGGTGTTAAAATTAATTAAAATGTAATAATAATAACAAAAACTTGTCAAATTTCACACACGGCTAACTAAACGGAGCCCGTGGTATAGTAACCGGCCTGCTGAACTTACTGATATATTTCACACATATAATAGACAATTTTGAGAGCAGATTATCGAGCTTGTCACACGCTTATTCTTCCTGGGTGAAAGACGAACTTCAGTAAGGATAGCAGTCCAGATTACTAACAAGAACTCTTCATATACACCCACCATTCCTTTGGTAATATTTGTACTCTGACACAAGATGTGGTTTTTTCATACAATGATTGACCAACCGACCTGTGTATGTGTACTAGAAAACTAAGATGGAAAGATGCATTTGCTCCTCGGGTGTTTGCTTGCTGCTTTCGATAAATAATGTAAATATTGTAAAATATAACTTGTCCCACCAAAAATTGTAGATATACAAGCGAACAGCACAGTAAACAGTATTAACTATACTAGTGGTGGAAAAGCATTCATTTTTGTGTTGTTTACTGTGCTGATCTAAATGAACAGATTAAAATTTATTGTAATGAAAATGTAAATAAAAGATTTAATACTGACTGTTTCATATTTAATTAATTTACTGATAGCATTTTTACGAAACAAATTTGTCTAGCATGTGCATAGAATGCAAATAAATAATTCAAGTAAAATCGCATTTAAAACAGATTATATTAGGTGATTTTAAAACAACAGAATTGTAATAGTAGGTATATCTAATAATACAAATGGTCATAACAAATTATTATTTGTGTAAGTTCACCTGTGATTAATATTATCAAGTAGTGGGACTCACTATAATTACTTTGACATACAATATAAATAATGTAAGAGAATTCATTTAAAAGTCATTAAAGTTGTTTTTCATGTGATTAATATTTCAATATGAATAAGAAATTTGTTAAATCATATAGTTGTTTTTTTTTTTATCTCTATTACAGAAACCCTTATATGGCAAAACCAATAGCACGCAAGACAATATTTTGGGCACCCCACTCACACATATATAGGCATGACCAATCTCTCGCTAAACAACATCGGTGGCGCAGTGACAGCGTAAGCGACTGCTGAGCTTGAGGTCTCGGGTTCTTTTCCCGGGTTGAACCAAATATTCTGATCTTTGATCTGATGATTTGTTTCGGAGTTTGAGTGTTTCCTATGTAGTACATATTTACAAAAAAGTATGGAGTGTAGAGATAAGTAGCACAATCTCTAGGATAGAAAAGTGTCCGTCAAAATGCACTAATCAGGTGACGCAACTGTAGCAAGACTAAAAATTTTTAAGAATTAGAACAGATAATCAAATGAGCAAAAGCTTCCGCTTTGCAATGGCGCACTTAATAAAGCTGTTACTACGCAAAGATTTTAATTTTTAAACCACAATTTAAAAAAAGAATTAAAACGATATCACACTCTTCTCACTGTAGCGCCAATGTGCAGCTGCTGTGGTCGGTTCTCGAACTATTATTTAGTCATGTTTGACGGACACTTTTACCCATAAGAGATGGTCCTCCTTACCTATATACTCCATGCCACGAAAGTTATTAAGTATTCCATCAGTATCAGTAGTAACAGTCAATCTAGCTGTCATAGAAAAACTCTGCTTAGTTTGAAGTTACATGGCGTTGTGTCAGATGTCCGAAATATTAATTAAACCCTCAATTAATCTGATTACTATTACATGATAATAAAAAATATATTATCACTAAAGAAATCAAGATTTGATGTTGCTATATCTACTGGAGCAAAAAAATCTTATTACAATGTCATCAATTATTGTTGTTTAGCTAGTGAGAATACTTATTTAGATTTCTATAAATATGATAGTTTGTGTGGATGTATGGATGTTTGTTGCTCTTTCACGCAAAAATACTTAACGGATTTAAATAGAAATTACAATAATATAGCTTATACATCAGGATAACACGAGGTACTATTTACCACGATGACCGACATACTTGCGGGCAGAGCCGAGGGCAAAAGCTAGTGCAAAATATAACCGTCTGTCAGTGACCTCTATCTGAATCTCCCTGGAGTGAATATCCCGCTAAAATGAACAAGGTAAACCAACCAATGGAGTTACAACTAAGTAAGAAATACAAGTATGATAGACAGGAGTTTGAATCTACTACCCATATCTGTATCACCGGTACTAAGCATTTTAGAAATGAACTATGCCGTTCATTGCTATATGATTCAAAGACAAATCAATTTAAAATTAACAAAGGGAACTGAAATCAAATACAATTTTAGGAACAAAATAGGTATATGTACCTTTATTTATGTAATTTTAACAAAATAAAAACCGACTTCAAAATTCGACTCGATTTCTCTTGGATGCCATCATCTGATCTTAGTATCCTTCATGTACCATGCACGTATCATGGTACCACCGTTGGGATATCTCCTTTCCATTAAAAAAAGAATCATTAAAATCGGCTCATAAACGACGAAGTTATCCGCGAACACATAAAAAAACATATATACGGTCGAATTGAGAACCTCCTCCTTTTTTGAAGTCGGTTAAAAATGCAATGATCCCATTAGCGATTTGACATATTTATTGTCAGATTGCAACAGTTGTTGTTTAAGTTTATTTATTTCCTTCATCATTAGTTCGTCACATACATTCGCTTCTTGGGTTTGTTTACACTTGCGCAAGAAATCTACTATTAGCTTATGGCCCTCCGTTGTTTCTTGAGATTCCACAGCTGTTTCCACATCGAACAAATTAATTTCGAGTTGAGCTTGTTTTGCTTCTGCATACTGGAAATATAATTATTGTTATTTAATTATTTTATAATTATTATACATAATTAATATTAAATAAAATTTTAATAGTGTAGGGTACCCTGCGGCACGATGGACCAACGATTTGAAGTGGCTGGCAACGAATGGATGCAGATTATTTTATATGTTTTCGTAAATAACCTGGTCATATTAACTAAGATATTTTAAAGTATTTACTTGAAAACAGATCTAAGTCTTTCTAGAGTTCTAAAAAAAAGTCCGATTCTTTTAACATATAACACTGAACAGTTTGTCGGAATCTCCTGTCTTTATTATCCAATTAAACTACCCTGTAGTTTTTTAGTTCAGGTCCAGTATATTCGGGCTAGAGTCTGTCACTGCCAATATGTTAATATTGGCAGTAACAGCTAGATGGCGTACTGTGTCAGATGTTCTAAATATTTTATTTTCAAAGAAAAGAAACGCCTTATCAAGGGAGTTAATTGTTTATAAATATTGACATGTAGAAATTGTTGTAAATAAACAGCAAGTCAAAAGAATTATTAAAATGGTTTAGGCAGCTGAGGGTCTAGTGCGAGTTTATTTAAACCTCGGCGTTGTGATTGGCCCTTACGGAAATCTTCACCAATCGCCGTCATTTCATATGAAATAAGCTCACACTAGGTCCTCTGAAACGGAATTGTTAGGTCTTATCTGGTATACCTCAATTATAGATTCAGGAAGGTCCGCCAATTTAGCAACATGTAAGCCAAGAGAGTGCAATGCGGGCCCAGGTGCGATTCGATGTAACAGTAGCAGTTGCCCGTTCACGACGGACGCCTCGGCGTGAGAATTGATAACAATGCCCGGGTGTATGCTCGCCAACCGTGTCAACTCTTGATAGTGAGTTGCAAATAGACAGAAACATTTACTTTTCGTTGCCAACTCCCTGAAATATTAACATTATTTGATACAGTATGCAGCTTAAGAAGATTAACTTTGACTACAAATTGGTCTATTGGTTAAGGCATTGGTCCGACCGCCGGCGAGAAAACGACTAACTATCAACGATTTTCTCGCCCAAGAAACCTAAAATAAATAATAGGTTAATAATAAAGTTTCATCCAAATCCGTACAGTAGGTAGTTTTTGCGTGAAGAAGTAACAAACATACACACTCACAAACTTTCGCCTTTATATATTAGTGTGATGTGATTATATGGTAGGATAAAAAGAAGTCAAGCCATTTTTCACCCTAAATAGTACGTTAAAATTTTGCACAATTTTGGGACTCCTCTGTATTCAAACAATTCTCAATTCCCGAGAGGCAGTACAAAATGCCTTTGAAGAGTTTGTTGCCTCCCGTCCAGCTGATTTTTCCAAGAAGGGCATCAATAAACTGCCAATGCGTTGGCAAAGATGCGTCGATTGCATGGGTGACTACTTCGAATAACAGAAATAAAAAAGTTTGAAAAAATAAGTACTTTCACTTATTGCATACAAAACGGCAATTTCATAGGTAAAGACCTATTATAAATTCCGTGTAAACGAAAGAGATGCATATACTAGTAGTTGCTCTCCGACTGTTCAAACTGCCGGCGACGACTCGCTTTACTAGTTTTGTCTCTGAGCGACAAGAGCTTTCAAAGATAAACTCGCCCAGCCATACTCGCTCGCTTGATCATTTCTATACAGTGCGGCTTATGTACACGTATGGATATCAACAAATCATTTCAACTCTCATTGTTATCTAGTTCAGATATTGTCGGACACATTCAATAAAAAACTCATCCATAGTGTCGCGGAATGTGGTGTTGGCACGACTGCGCGAGTAATCGCTCATCGCACTTGAACACTCGCTTATAGCCCAGCGACAAAACTATCGGAACTCATACTCGCTGCCCGCTAATAGCCAACTCGTTCATAGTTTCTAGTTCTACTCGTTTCTCGTTCATCGTCGGCGGTGGGACCACTGCCTAAAGCGGTCGCCACGCCGCTTCCTGCTGTGCCAAGTGTCGTGGGTTCAAACCCCACATGAGACAACACTGTGTGATCCACAAATTGTTGTTCTGGGTCTGGGTGTTTTTTGTGTCAGCTTCATGTATGTTTGTAAGTCCCCGCGACACATTATGTATATTTCTAATGCGGCTTTAATTTAAAATTTGAATTTAATGAAGTGCAACACGTTACAAATATAAAAATTCACACCTAAAATGTACCTGGTAAGTTCTAAAATGGCACTTGTGACAGCTGTCATCGAGATGAAGCTATATTTTACGGACTAAACGTACTATTTTTTGGTATTGGTCTATAACTGATGTGAATACCGTCTGACGTAGGTTATCGCCAGAAAAGGATGCTAGTCGAGATCTCCTGTATCCGAACCGCAAGGAGCCTATGCTTGGAGGAAGAAATTTCAGCAGGACACGGTACTCTACACCCTTGCTGAATGTCCGGCGTGTACCTTGCGACGGCCATCGAATAAAGATTCGCTCAGTAATCACTCCACTATGGTACGAATCGAAAATGTGTAGAAATTCTGAGAGCAAGATATCCTCGCTAAGAAGAGGGCGAGAGTGGTTTAAAACGAGAGAGGGTTTTCTACTTAATAAGGTACGTTACGTTTCAATAGATTTGTAAGCCTTCCTTGTAAGAATTATCTAACAGAGGATGAAAAATGGATCAAAATTCATATCCCTCATATCATATCTCTCTATCCCTAGGATTTCAATATTAAATTCTGGCTTAACGACAAATAACTAAGAAGTAAATCTATTAAAAAACTGTCTTTTAATCACGTAAGATAATAAAAATAAGATTCAATTGCACTAAAAGTACTATATTTTTATAGTCAATAAAAATCGAATGAAGGGCTATTGTGATATGATTTTGCAAATTTTAATAAGCAAGGTTAACTTACACAACTTGCAAAAGGGGTAGTCGATGTTCGATCGAATAGAATGCATATAGTAAATACGTCAGACTGTGCTCACAATTAATCCCAACATCACTGATATAGACGCAGATATAAAAACAAAAAAAAACAAAACCAAATATGTAAAAATGAATGACGAAATCAATGATTCACGATTTATGAGATACTTATTACCAGGTGTTCTCAGAACAAGATAAAAAGATTACAGCATTATTATTTGTTGTTTTGTAATACAGTTCGTACTTGGGTTTTTCGCGAAAAGTTCCATTCTTACGAGAAAGCGACGGTAGTGTAAAACAGTAAAACAACAATATAAGGTGAAAAATAAGTGTTAATACTAATATACGACTGCACGGTCGACCTAGTGGTTTAAGCGTCGAAACACCGCTTTCTAAGTACTGAGCTGAGTGTTGTGGGTTCCAACCCCACATGGGACAACGCTTTGTGTGTACCACAAATTGTTGTTCTGAATCTGGGTGTTCTTTGTGTCCGTTTCATGTATATTAGTAAAGTTATAAAAAAAATTGTGAACATAAGTGAACATTATAGATGATTTGCATATTTTTGATAGTACATACTCTGCTATGGCCCAAGCGATTCCGCAGCCTTCGTACGTCGACGTGCCTCGTCCCAATTCGTCGATGAGAACAAGCGAGTCGGGTGTGGCAGTCTAAAAAAAATAAACACAATTATGTATTGACTAAAGGAAAACATGAATGACAAAAACGTACGCCACGGGGTGACCTTTTTTTGTTACCATCTTCCGAGTATCTTCTCGCTAGTTGCGAGTTTTTTTAATACAGAATAAAATCTACAAAATTTGAAACAAATTAACTCTGACTGGGTGGCTGGCGCCGAACTGAATGCGAAAATCTTAAAGTCGACTACACATGAGTGTAGGTAGACCAGAGAGAGAGTATGGAAACGGCTGGTTTAGTTGTTTTTTAATTAATATTTGAAGCCGGTTACATATTATGGTTTACCGGAGAAGTCTACCTGTGCGGGTAGACAGAAGCGTATGAGGTAACGGCCTGGGCAGCCACACTTACACAGGTGACCGGCCGCGTGCGTGGCCAGCTAAGTCGACTTTAGTGCAGGTAGACCATACAGAGCCATGCATAAAATGAATTAAATTAAAAAGCTTTTTAGAAACAAGCTTTTACTGGAATGCCTCGAGACGAATCAAACGAGTCCAAACTCGATGATGTTGCGACGTTTCTTTACAGAGTTCCTATGGCCACCTTCCAGCGCCAGCATCAGATCAGCTCCGTGTCATTATAATATTGTATTGTCACGCTGTATCATATGCTTGCAAAATTTCAGCAAAATCGGTTGAAGATATCTGCTTTAAAATTGAGTTGCAAGATTCCACCCGAAAATACAAGCATACATACATATCCCATCATTGCAAGTTAATAAAAAACTTGTAAAAGAATTTCAAATTTTGACAAAAAAAAAGACTTCAATCTGGGCCAAATTTAAATGGGACCATTCGGGAAGCACCAGCATTCAAATAAAAATAGAATCATCAAAATCAGTTCACCCAGTCGAAAGTTATGAAGTAACAATTTCTTTGTTACTAACAAACAATTTGTTACCAATTTGTTTGTTACTAACAAACATAAAAAAAATACAGTCAAATTGAGAACCTCCTCCTTTTTTTTGAAGTCGGTTAAAAAGAAGTGTGTGAGAGGGAGGTAGGTCTCACCCGCAGTATGGCGGCGGTGTCGATCATCTCCCGCATGAAGGTGCTGTGTCCCTTGCCCTCCGCGTCGCTGGCGCCGATGCGCGCGGCGATGGCTCGCAGGCGCGGCAGCCGAGCGCTCGCGGCGGGGACGGGCGCGCCCGCGTGGCTCAACAAGGCCGCCGCACCGCATGAACGCATCCACGTAGACTTGCCGCCCATGTTCGCACCCGTCACTATGTGTAATATACCCGACCCTGGAACGCGAATCGGAGGACCTTAGTTTTTACCCGACTGCGAAAGGAGGGTTATGTTTTTCGAGTGTGTGTATGTATGGTATATTTCTTCGGCACGCCCTAGAGCCTAAACGGCTTGTCGTATTTTTATGTGAGTGGTGTCAATAGATTTGTCTTAGTCGTGAGAGTGACACTGGGTACATCAAAATATAAAAAAAAGAATTTTTGGCGCCAAAAAGTAATATAAAAAAAAATGTTTTCAAAATACAACGAGTGTGGTACCAAAATAAAGATTTTTTTCGGTGATTACGAATATATATATATAAAACTTATATGTTTTTATTGTTATATATTATTGACGCAGTCGGGTTTTTTATTTTTAATAATTTGTACTTGTTTATTAATTTAAAAGAGTTAGTATTGATGCAATCGTTTTTGATTGCCTCATTGGCGCAGTGCTGTGCATGAGGTCTCGGGTTCCATTTCCGGGTCGGACCAAATGTTTGCATGATACGCAAATATTTGAGTCGGAGTTTGGGTGTTTTCTATGTATAGGTGTGTATTTACCAAAACTATATATGCATTTATATCAGTTGTCTAGTACCCATACCATAATACAAGCTCTGCTTAGTTTCTGACTGGATGGCATTGTGTATTAGATGTCGGACAATATTTATTTGTTTGTCATAATCTCGCGGGAAATTTACCGTGCATCGAGGTTATCGATAAACATCTATTAAACAAGTAATATTACATAAACGGATATTGTGGGTATATGTTAAAAAAAAAATATTAATTACATTTGCGCATACAACGCCCAGTGTAAGTTTATTTCCTACTAGTTGTTGCCCGCGGCTCCGCCCGCGTCTATGTCGATTATCGCGGCAAATAGTAGCCTATGTGTTAATCTAATGTATACGCTATATTACTGTAAAGTTTCAACCAAATCCGTCCAGTAGTTTTAGCATGAAGAAGTCACAAACATACACACAAACTTTCGCCTTTATATATTAGTGTGATTGTTGATGGTGTCGTCGTTCGGTGGGTTTGCATCGCTGTAGTCCCATATCTGCAGGCCTACTGTGAGTTTATTTCACATCATCGAACAACGACTCGATCATTTATGGACCTTGTGATATAATCATCAACAGCCACTGCTGGACTTTTGGGGTATCGGTCAATTTTTTTGTCAGCTTAGATATATTTCTTCTGACGTCACATAACCTATACCTAATGTTTTTTAAATCGGCCAAACCACTTAGACTAGAAGAGCCCACAATGGAAATGACATGCGTATATAGGTACATATATCATACCAACGATATTCACATAAATTTTCTTAAAATTGAAAGTATGTATACTAAAAATGTTGTATAAAATATATATCAAATTCAATATGCACTCAAAAAATTAAATGATTTCTGGAACCCACCGTATCTAATATGGAGCAGATTTTCGGAACCCTCCGAATTCAATATGGACCATCTACGCCTCTACGGGTATATTCAGACATTCAAGCAAAAAATCCATCATAAATGGAGGTTATTCTTAGAATCCATTTATAACGCCACCTACCGGTTCAATTGTAAAGCTAAGCCACCCGAAT
Organism: Diaphora mendica; assembly: GCA_949125395.1. Classification (NCBI taxonomy): domain Eukaryota; kingdom Metazoa; phylum Arthropoda; class Insecta; order Lepidoptera; family Erebidae; genus Diaphora; species Diaphora mendica. Next base: position 31,663,763 of record OX421311.1, read on the forward strand.
ACCAGACCCGAATTCCGATAAAACCCGAACTCGAATACCGATAAACAATACAATACTGACGGTTTTGATCTACCTGTCGGTGTAGTGATTAGAGGCCTTCACAGCTAAGCCAGAGGTCGTGGGTTGGATTCCCACCTAGGACAAATAATAGGGTAGTTGACAGCTTAGTCAAATTAGTTACTTTTTATCTTCTGTCAAAACGATAACTGTGTACGAAAAAGGTACTAAATACAAACTAATGACTTCACTGTTTTAGAAAAATCAATTGAGCAATATTATTACAATGTTTATTTGATTAAAATTTGTAATAGAAATGAAAAGCTGTAATAATTATATTTTCCGAGATGTTTTGTAATATTCGTAACTTCCTTAAAAGGAAGGAGACATATTTATTTACGATACAGTCAACTACACGATTATATGGAAAAAATTAATACGTTTATTGGTCTTACACACAGACGTGAATAATTTACCTATATGTATGTATTTAGAAATAAATATTGACTGCCTCGGTGGCGCTGTGGTATCGTATGCGACTGCTGTGCTTGAGGTCTCGGGTTCGATTCCGGGGTCGGACCAAATGTTTGTATGATCTATAAATATTTGTTTCAGAGTTCGGGTGTATGTTTGCTATGTATTTACAAAAATAAAAAGCAGCCAAGTGTGAGTCGGACTCGCCCATGAAGGGTTCCGCAGCAGCAAGTAACATAATATAATTTTATTTTTATATTTGTGTTGATTGAATGAAAGGCAAATTGCAGTTTACGATTTATGACGTATTAAAAAAGCTACTTACTAGATTTCGTTCAAACCAATTTTCGGTGGAAGTTTGCATGGTAATGTACCTACATCATATATTTTTTTTAGTTTTATCATTCTCTTATTTTAGAAGTTACAGGTTGGGGACACACATTTTACCACTTTGGAAGTGTCTGGCGCGCAAACTATTCAGTTTAGAAAAAAATGATATTAGAAACCTCAATATCATTTTGAAGACCTATCCATAGATAGGTCTTCAAATCCCACACGTGTGGTTGATAAAAAAAATTTTTTTTGAGTTTTGGTTCTAAGTATGGGGATCCCCAAAATTTACTGTTTTTTTTTCTATTTATGTGTGAAAATCTTAATGCGGTTCACAGAATACATCTACTTACCAAGTTTCAACATTATAGTTCTTATAGTTTCGGAAATAAGTGGCTGTGACATACGGACGGACAGACAGACATGACGAATCTATAAGGGTTCCGTTTTTTGCCTTTGGCAAGGAAGCCTAAAAACGTACTTATGTATTTATTATGTATTTCAGTTGTCTAATCTGTCTGGAAACAATTTAACTTTTTACTCTAATAACAAATAGTACACATAGTAAATGCAACGCTTTGAACTTACCTCGACGAAACTCCACGTCATTAGGAATATAAGAGACACCTTCCTGTATTTCAAGACAGGGGTGTCTCAAGTCCTTTAGAACGAACTCGTCCAGGTTTTCAGTTAATTGTGGGCGACAGTATGGGGCAGGTGCGCTTGTAGAGGCTACCGCGAACGATACCAACACGTCTAGCCTCGACAGAATGTGCGACAGACAGAACAAACATTCGGAGTAGCCCGCTATGGAATAGAAATAAAAATTATATTAGTGTGATATGTTACTTCTTATTCTTATAGACTAGACTAGCTTAGCTCTCGGCTCCGGCCGCGTATATGTTGGTTATTGCGGTAAAGAGTAGTCTATGTCCTTCCTCAAAAATTAAAGTATCTCCATGCCAAGTTTCATTCAAATAGGTACAGCGGTTTAGCTGTGAATGCGCAACAGACAGACAGAGTTACTTTTGAATCTATACTAATATTTAAAGCTGAAGAGTTTGTTTGTTTGAACGCGCTAATCTCAGGAACTACTGGTCCGATATAAAAACATTTTTCAGTGTTAGATAGCCCAATTGTCGAGGAAGGCTATAGGCTATATATCATCACGCTAAGACCAATAGGAGCGGCGCATAAATGAAGAATGTTACAAAAACGGGGGAAAATTTACACTACGGGCAATAGGAGACGTAAACGACGTTGCGTGGGTCGGCTAGTGTATAATATTAGTATGAATGACGAGGTTTGCTTTAGAGACCACACGGCAGACGGTTATGAAATATTCCACTAATTTCTTTTTATTAGCTTTATAATTTGAAAAAAAAAGTAAGGAAATTAATGTTTCTATTTTACTACCATACAGATCTGTTACAGCAATTAAGATTTAAGCGGACAAGCCAAGTGGTATATCGGCTTACTACCGTTTAAACAGCACAGTAGTTGTAAAGAGGTTCAATAATCTAACGGCTAAGGAATAACCTTGGCCCACAATAGTAAAAAAAAAAACTAGAGCGACCACTGGTTAAACAGAAGGACATGAGGAAGGTGGTTACCATACTTATCAAAGAGAGTGGCAGAATCTCTGTAGATAGTGGAAACTGTAGAAATGGGAAGGTATGTATTAAGCTGGGTCTCCACCGAAGAAAAGTTGGCAATTTTTATGTTGTCAGCACGTATTGGTGACAAAAGTTTCTGTAAAACTGAGTCTCCACCGAACAAAAATTGGCAATTTTTGTGTTGTCAAATTTCGATGATGACGCGCCTTTATATGTTGTTTATAGTTGTATTATGCTTACCTGCAATACCAACTATTTCAGCCACCACTATATCTTGTTCCTTCTCATATGAGGATTTTGTAGATGTATATTCTTCTGTGATATTTTCTAAGGCACTATTTTTGAACCTCACCCCGCCTTTTACAGCATCTATTATGGTATATTTCTTATTTCCACGCAAACTTTGTTCTTCCTTCATGGTGACTCTATAACAAAGAAACGATCAACCTGAAGACTTGTGGTAAGAGTAAATATTATGTTTTAAAAATACCAATTAAATTGAGAACCTTCTCCTTTTGGAAGTCGGTTAAAAATAAGTAGTAGACATTTTTTTTATGATATATGTGGCAAACGAGCAGACGTATCACCTGATGGTAAGCGATTACCGCCGCCCATAGACACCCGCTACACCAGAGGCATCACAAGTGCGTTGCCGACCTTTGGGGGATGGGTGTAAGGGATGTGGGGAGGGGTAGGGGTATGGGCCTCCGGTATCCTCACTCACTCGGTGAAACACAGCGCAAGCGCTATTTCACACCGGTTTTCTATGAGGCCGTGGTATCACTCCGGTCGAGCCGGCCCATTCATGCCGAAGCGTGGCTCTCCCACGCATTAAACGTTTTAAAACTAAACGCATTACGCATTTAGCTGTAAAGATAAAGGAAACTACTGTATTGTATTGTTTTTACTTGACCTTGCTGTAAAATCTGTCGGAAACATTAAGCATTACAAGGTTCTTACAGTAGTAGTAATAGATCATCGTCTTATCACCACTATTTGGTCCTGATAAAAGACCCTTTTTAAGTAGTTTTTAATATACATATTTTTTATAATTAGTTGTGATAAGCTTGTAATATTGCCTTGGGAGATTATCCTATCAAAATTTTGTAAGTATATATTTCTAAATAAATGTATTGTTAATGTAATATTATTCACCTAAAATAGAATCCATTCTGAGGATTGCTCTCCAACTTGATAGTTTTGCCAGCATCAAGACCTAAGTCTCTAGCGGCTTTATTGAGTTCCTTTTCAGCTGATGACTGCAGTTGTTCCAGCTGCTTACTCAAGTTCTGGAGTTGTTCATCGAAAGATGGTTTCACTAGAAAATCACCTGAAAACAAGATAGTATAAATGAAGAGATTATAGCCCAAAAAATTCTTCATTTTTGTAACATTTTTTATTGACGCTCGGCTCTTATTAGTCGTAGCGTTATATAAAATAGCCTTTCTCGATACATGAACTGTACACTAAAAGATTGGTTCAATACAAACCAGTCGTTTCTAAAAATGGACAGATTATATAAAGTCAGGGCGCTATTTAAAGTTATCATGCATATATGGTAATTACTGGGAAAAAAGTTACAGCAGGCATTTTAATTCACCCCCCAATGTATCCCTACGTTGTCGTCGTGGTGGGGCTTGCGTGGGTCGATGATTTCTGGGGCTATGCCGGTAGAGCCACTCATGCCGGATAGGCCCAAAAGGAGACCCCAGACTAAATGGGATACGAGACGGAGTCTTTACAGACTGCCGCGTGGGGCACTCTAAACGTCCCTCTGCTCTAGCAGAGGGCGTATTAGAGTGCCAGTAGTTCCGAGAGGGACAGGGGGCGGACGGATCCGGTCTGGTGCAGACCCCGTCCGGCCCAACCGTAATCCTGAACGGACAGGACCGGTGGCTCTTCGAAGCCATGAGGACGTAAACCTCTATAAAAATACCCCAAGCTCACGCTCTGACGCCTGGCAATGAGCTGAATCGCTGGAGGGAGTCCAGTGCCAAGGGCGTCCTCTGTCGAAGGACATTAAACTTAAAAACCTCATGACAATGGACAAAAATAGGATTATACCTACCCAGGAGGGTCCTAGACGCGATGCGTCTGGGGAATCCCTCCCGGAGCCAGTCGGCTCCGGCAGCCCCCAATCGTATTATGGGGGGGGCAACCCTTGTCTCACACGCCCGTCGCCGAGCGTCAAATCCGGCACCGAAACAAAAGCGGAGGACGCTGATAAAAGAAGTGGGGCAGTGTCGCGCCCGTCGAGGAACAGCCGAGGGCAGTTCCGGAAGGCGGACGCCCACTCCTCCAATGAGGAGATTGCTGCAGCAGTAACGCCTGCAGCGGTGGGGCTCCCAGAAGTCAATCTGACTGCTGGGAGCCGAAGAACAGTGGAACGCACGCGTTCCAGGTCCGCCGTGAATGTCGCGGGTGGTAGTTCCGGTGCGAGGACGGACGCGCCGGAGCCGATGGAAGTAGAGGCAGACCGGAAGCGCGGACGCCCCACTGGCTGCGAGAGTGACATCGCTCAGGCGATGTTACCTCCTAAGGTGCCAAGCAGTCAGAGGGAGCGATCGCTGACCCCGGTGCCGGCCCCGTCGGGTTCCGCCTTTTCTAGGGCGGGATCCTATAGGCGGACTCGAGCGGACGGCGAGTTACAAGCGGAGGAGGAGATCGCTGATCTCCTGCTGAAGATCAGGGAGCCGATGGTGGGGAATCCTGAGCCCCAAACACCATCCTCCATGCAGGAGAGAGCGGACGCGGCGGTGGCTATCATCCACAAGGTGGCCACCAAGTCCGTCAACCTTAAGGGCCCTTTTGTGAGGGCCCTTAAGGACTCCTCCTCTGCCTTAGCGGGAGTCGTCGAATCCCTCGCAGGGGACGTGGCTCGCCTCGAGGCGGCCAACGGCCGCTTGACGGAGCAGGTGGCGGAGCTCAGCGCTCAATTCGCCCTCTTTCGGGCGGAGCGCTCTGAGCGTGAGGGCCCTGTCCCGTCTGCGTCCCGGTCGGCCCCGGCCCCGGCCCCGTCTACGTCCCGGCCGGACCCGTCTACGTCCCGGCCGCCCCCGTCTGCGTCGCGGCCGGCCCCGTCTACGTCCCAGCCGGCCCCAGCCCCGGCCCCGGCCCCGTCTGCGTCTCGACCGGCCCCGTCTGCGTCCCGGCCGGCCCCGTCTGCGTCTCGACCGGCCCCGTCTGCGTCCCAGCCGGCTCCGTCTACGTCGCGGTCGCCCCCAGCCCCTGCTGTCCCCGGGGTATCCGACGACGTCCTGCAGCGGATGCTGCAGCAGATTCTCGTCTCGGTGGGGAATCTGGTGGACGGTCGTTTGGCTGGCCTGGAGGAAAGGCTGCTTCCCGCCCCTATTCTTCGGCCGCCGCTCGCGGCGCAGAAGACGAGGGTCACCTCGGCACCGACCCCGCTTCCTGCGGTGGGGGGTCGCGTGTCGTACGCGGCGGCGACGTCGGTGCCGGGCCCTGTCGCCGCGCGCAGAACGCAGCAGCGGGCGAAGGCTGCGGCCAAGACGGCTGCGGCGCAGCCGACGCCCAAGACGGTGGCAACGTCTGGAGCGGAGTTCCCTCCGCTCCCCACTCCAACACCTCTGCCTGGCCCCTCCACAACTGCCCCCTCCAATGAGGGTTGGCAGGAAGTCGGGGGGGCTAAGAAGTCCAAGAAGGCCAAGAAGCGGGCCAAGAAGGCTGCCCAAAAGGCGGCCTCTGGCCCGCAGTCGTCAACGGTGGCCCGGACCACTCCGAAAAAGCCGCGGAAGCTGCAGCCACCTAAGACCGCGGCTGTAGTGGTCACGGTGTCACCGGAGGCGGCAAGTGGAGGACTCTCCTACGCGGCCGTCTTTAAGACGGCCCGGGACTGTCTCGCCGGCGACTTCGCGACGGCAGGGGTCCGACTGCGCCTCGCCCAAACGGGAGCTCGAATCCTCGAGTTCCCTGGGGCTGAAGGCGCCAAGACTGCGGACATGTTTGCTGAGAAGCTGCGGGGAATGTTTTCGGACACGGATGGTGTCAAGATCGCCAGGCCTACGAAATGCGCTGAGTTGCGCATCTCGGGCCTGGACGATTCGGTGACGGCTGAAGACGTTCGCGTTGCAATCCGGGCAAGGACGGGTTGCAACGCGGAGAGCGTCAGAGTTGGCGCCATCCGCCCCGGTCCGGGAGGACTTGGCGCAGTGTGGGTGAGTTGCCCCGTGGCGTCGGCCAAAGTTTTGGGCGACGCCGGCAGGCTTCTCATCGGTTTTGTGAGTGCCAGGGTAACAGTCCTGGCGGCAAGACCGATGAGATGCTATAAATGCCTAGCATCGGGGCACACACGCGTCAAGTGCGGGAACTGTTTCGACTGCAGCGGTCTCTGTTTCCGCTGCGGTCGACCGGGGCACAAGGCGGCAGAATGTTCTGCCGCCCCTCACTGCCCTATTTGTGCGGCGGACAACAAGCCCGCCAATCATCAGATGGGGCAGGGGGGCTGTAAGCCATCCCGCGCTTCTCAGCAGACATCGGGGGCTTGCCAATCGACCCAGGCTGCCTCCGATGTCGTTCGTGCGTCTACATCGTCGCCCATGGAGGAGGTTGTAGAGACGATCCCTTAATGGATCACGTCTCCAACCTCCTTGTCCAGACGAACCTAAACCACTGTGCCGCGGCGCAGGATCTTTTCCTGCAAACCATGGCGCAGTGGTCGATCGGTGTTGCCGTAGTCGCGGAGCCCTACTTCGTTCCTCCCCGTCCAAACTGGATGGGTGACTGGGACGGCTCCGTGGCAGTCGTCGGTTCCGCGGTGGCTTATTCCCCGCCCTTGTCGCTTAGAGACAAGGGCTCTGGATATGTTGCCGCCGAATGGGGGGGGATCACCGTTTACGGTGTTTACTTCTCCCCCAACCGGAGTTTGAGCGACTTCGAGGTCTTCCTTAACAACTTGGAGACCTCGATGCGGCGATTAGCGTCTGGGCACGTCCTCGTGCTGGGGGACTTCAACGCAAAATCCATTGCGTGGGGGTCCCCCGGGACGGACGCCAAGGGCGAAGCCGTTGAGGAGTGGGCGGCTTCGGTGGGCCTCTGTTTGCTGAACAGAGGCTCCACCAACACGTGCGTGCGACAGCAAGGGGGGTCGATAGTGGACCTTTCGTTCGCTACCCCTGCTGTTGCCGCACGAGTAAGGAACTGGTGTGTCCTGGCAGAGGTTGAGACGCTCTCGGATCACCTGTATATCCGATTTGAGCTCTCCCGGTCCCAGGGCCCCAGTAGGGGTCACACGGCGCGGCATCCTTCCCGCTTTCCGCGGTGGGCTGTTGCCAAGCTGGACAGGGACCTACTAGAGGAGGCGGCCATTATTCATTCTTGGCTGTCTCCGCAGGCCCCGACCGAAGAGGTCGGTGTGGACGAGGGGGCTGGCCGTTTTCGAGATGCGATTACGCAGATCTGCGATTCGGCCATGCCCCGCGTCCAAGGTCGTCGGCCTCCACGGAAGGAGGTCTACTGGTGGTCCCAGGAGTTGGCGGACCTCCGTGCGGCTTGTACTCGTGCCCGGAGGTCCTACACCCGCAGCAGGCGACGTCACCGTGGAAACGGTGGCGGGGACCAGCTTCATGAGGAGTACCGCGAATCGCGGAAAACTCTGAAGCTGGCCATTTGCCGCGCCAAAGAGGTAAAAAGAAAGGAGATGCTGGAGAGTCTCGACCGTGACCCCTGGGGTCGCCCATACCGTGCGGTGCGTCAGAAGCTCCGCACGTCGGGCCCCCCCCTTACCGAGACTCTCCAGCCCAGCTTCCTGCAGGAAGTGGTCGAGGGCCTTTTCCCTGAGCGGGCGGAGCACACACCCCCGTCGTTGGCCTATGCGGTCATAGACGACGGGGGTAGAGAGGACGATGTGCCGCCCGTTAGGGAATCGGAGGTTGGGGCGGCTGTTCTTCGGATCCGTTCCAAGAACACCGCCCCCGGGCCGGACGAGGTTCCAGCCCGAGTGATGGCCCGAGCCCTCGACCATATGTCGGACCGCCTCAGGGAAGTGTTGGACGCTAGCCTGGCGTCCGGACGCTTCCCTGAGTGCTGGAAATGCGGGAAGCTGGTCCTGTTGAGGAAGCCGGGACGGCCTACCGATTCGGTCGCGGCCTATAGGCCCATCGTGTTGCTGGACGAGGCGGGTAAACTTTTTGAGAGGATACTCTCTGCCCGCATCGTCCGGCACCTCTGAGAGGTGGGGCCCGACCTGTCGGACGCCCAATTCGGATTCCGAGAGGGGCGTTCGACGGTCGATGCCGTGATGCGCCTTAGGGCCGTGACCGAAGAGGCAGTGAGCTGTGGCGGCGTGGTGTTGGCGGTGTCCTTGGACATCGCCAACGCCTTCAATAGTCTGCCATTTAGCTGCATCAGGGAAGCACTCCACTATCACGGGGTGCCAGAGTACCTGAGGCGGCTAGTGGCAGACTATCTAGAGGAGCGTACCGTCGTGTACGAGGACCGAGAGGGCGTCTTGAGACGGCGACCCATGTCGTGCGGCGTTCCGCAGGGGTCTGTCCTTGGACCACTCCTGTGGAACGTGGGGTACGACTGGGTCCTTCGAAGTCGTCTGCCCCCCGGGCTGGGCGTAATTTGTTACGCCGATGACACATTGGTCACAGCCCGGGGAGCAAACTTCCAAGAGGCGGCGTGCCTGGCCACCAGGGGAGTTTCTCTGGTGGTCGGGCGCATCGAGGCGCTGGGCTTACGGGTGGCCCTGGACAAGACGGAGGCCCTATTGTTCCATGGGCCCCGTCGTGGTCCACCCGCCGGCGCCTCCATAGAGGTCAACTCGGTCCTCGTACCGGTTCGGGCCCAGATGAGGTATCTGGGCCTGATACTCGACGGTAGGTGGCTCTTCGACGAGCACTTCCGACAGCTTGGTCCGAAGCTGGTCGACGCTGCCTCCGCCCTTGGGCGACTTTTGCCCAATTTGGGTGGAGCCAGCGTCGCAACGCGACTCCTGTACACGGGGGTTGTCCGGTCGATGGCGCTGTATGGTGCACCAGTGTGGGTGGCGGCTCTGACTGCCCTAAATAAGGCCCGCCTCTGGCGGCCTCAGAGGGTATTGGCAGTCAGAGCCATACGCGGATACCGCACGGTGTCGACCGAGGCGGCGTGCGCCCTGGCCGGAACACCCCCGTGGGATTTGGAGGCGGAAGTGCTCGCCGAAGTTTATCGACGGGTGGCTGAATATCGGGCGGAGTATGGCTATCGCCCTCCGCCCGAAGAGGTACGCGAGTGGCGTGAAGCCGCCCGTCGAGCCACGATGGCTCGCTGGTCGTTCCGGCTGGAGACTCCACGCGCTGGCTTTGCCGCCGTGGAGGCTCTCCAGCCGGTCATCCTCGAGTGGGCAGGGCGGCAGCACGGGACCCTTTCCTTCCGACTGACGCAGGTCCTTTCCGGGCATGGTTGCTTCGGGAAGTACCTGCACTCGGTCGCTAGGAGGGAATTGAGTCCCGCCTGCCACCACTGCGACTGCAGTGAGGACTCGGCCCAGCATACGCTGGCGATCTGCCCTGCATGGGCGTCGCAGCGCCGGGCCCTCACTGCAGTCATCGGAGGAGATCTCTCGCTACCGGCCGTCATACGCTCCATGGCCGGTAGCGATAGCAGTTTTACCGCGGTCGCAACCTTTTGCGAAGATGTAATCTCGCAGAAGGAGGTGGCGGAGAAGGCCCGGGAGGACGATGTCCACTCGGACCCAATCCGCCGCCGGCGAACCGGGCGGCGGAGGCGCGCCTATCAGCGCCTCATGCCGCCCTGAGTGTGGCCGCGGATGGTCGGGACGGGCTTTCCCCTCCATCCGCTCTAGTGGCCTCCCGCGAGGGTGCGACGTACGCGTGTGCCGTACGTCGCCTAATTGAGAGGATACCAGCAGACGGTGCCCGCTTCTGTGCGGGCAGGCGCTGGGAGGGGTCCGGATGTGTTAATAACTGCAGTTCCCGGACTCCTCCCTTCACAGGCGCAGAGTGGCACACCGTGTGGTTTTAGTCGGTTCGAGTCCGACACACCGCCCCGCCGCAAGCCCCGGTGGGGTGACGGTCCGAGGGGATTTCCACACGTTAAAAAAAAAAAAAAAAAAAGGCATTTTAATTCAAGGTTAAGGTTAAATCTGGAACCTGTCAGATACATACAAAACATCTAAACTCCGGAACAAATGTTTGCAAATCTACAAATATTTGATCCGACGCGGGAATCTAACCAGAGACCTCAGTACAGCCATCGCATCTGCTACCACTGCACCACTGAGCTAATCGAAATATTTAAGATTTCTATTTAATGCCAGAAATATGATCCGAACCTCTATCGACGGCATCCATATCCATGGTGGTTTCAATCATTTGGAGGAACTTGCCAAGGTCTTCATTGAGTTCAGATATGGGTTCAGTAAGAGACGAGTGAACAGTTGCGTGTTCTGCTTCCGCTAAACATTGCAATAACGCTGGTAATCTTTTAATAGCCTGTGAATTAAAACTTACTTTTACTGATATTTTATAATGAAATCTCGACAGACAGGATGGTATAGGGCAGGGATGGCGAACCTTTACATATCGACGTGCCATTTTTATAAAGAAAAGTTTTATAAGGTCATAGACGTGCCATCAAATAATTTTGTCTCTAAGATAAAAAAATAGTGCTGGTGAATGATGCAGTGAAATTCAAGAACCGAATGCCCTACGTCTGTTTGAAATAAACTTATGAAATTACGAACGTAGGGTTTACTCGGAGTCGCTCGCCATTTAATATCTACTTCACACTTATTTTTTGTAGTGCATAACGAACTTTGTGATTGATATTAGTGACGTGCCCAAAATATTGGCCATTGCCATTGGTTCGCCATCCCTGGTATAGGGCATGGTATAACAATACAGGTATGACATTCCGAAAGCTACCCAGGGTGTCGTCACTATCCAGTTACCACTTTATAGCAACATAACATGAAATGATGGAAACATTTTCAGTTACCAATCTATTAAAAAAAATTTAAAATGCATTTAAATTGTTGTTTTGTGTACGTAATCAAACAAAATATTTGAATTTAAATATATGATAACGTAAAACTTTATTGTTCTATCGAATTGTGATTGGGGAGTTATTATTTCACACTACTGGTAACACTGACCAGCGATAGTGATGATGATGTCATTTCGTCCTCTATGTATCTCGGAATGCAATACCTGTATTTTTATATCATGGTGGTATAGGGTTTGTTTCAAGTTTTTCTTGTCTTAATAGTAATGTAGTCTTGTGTAGTTTGCGCCTTTAATCGGTTCTTACGACATCCACGGGATGAATAAGGGTGGTGACACAATAGAGTTATTATAGATAGAGTAGGGGAGCCAAGCCTCCAGCCGTCCCTCAGTTAGAAAGAGAGAGACGATCGCGGCACCCAACTGTCTCTCACTACTCGCGCATGCGCATAGCAGAGCGCATGCGGTTAATTGTTGTGATTGGATTACCATTATTAGTCCTTTACTGCGCATGCGTCACTAGAGAAAGCAGGACAGGGTACCGCGATCCCCTCTCTCTTTCTAACCGTTAGACGTTTCCGCTTACTGTCAGCCGTATGTCTTCCCCTCTCTATCATCTATAATAACTCTATGGGTGACACTCTCTATTCTTCATGGGCGTAGCTAGGGGGATTTGGGGTTTAACCTCCCTTCGAAATGTTTTTACAATTTGATATTTTTTTCAAATAAATTACGGCTAAAGGGACATAGTCATTTTATTATCTTGAAACCCCCCGGAAACTTATACCAGGCTACGCCCGTGTCATTCTTCATCCGTCACCACACGGATAGACAGACGGGCCGTTACAATCTGAGTTTTAATTAATTACGTGGTTCAAACTTTCCATAAGGTGTTCATTTTATCTAAAGCTTTTGTTACCTGATAAATTCTATAACAGTCGTGCAAGTTAGCTTTCTTTCTGGTTAATCTTCTGGCCAAGGCTTGAAGGTCGGGGATCCGTCTTAAATGGTCTTCGTGCAGTTGTAATCTCAGTTGTGAGTTATTCATCAACAGTTCTACTACATCAAGGCGTTCGTTGATTAGATTTATATCACGTAGAGGCTGGCGCAGCCATTGAGCTAAGAGCCTGAAGGTATTATAGATAATACAAAATTTTATAGCCTATTAATACTTTTACTACTAACACCTACTAACACCTACCAACAAATCGAATCCATGACCTTTCGGGTAGCAGTTCGTTGCACAAACTACTGTGGTATTCGACCGTCGTAATTAATCTATATAAATTTGCATGGAGAAACCGATACACGAAAATACTTTCGATTAAGTATTTGGGCTTAACAGACACATACTTACTTATACGTTATAAACAGTCTAAAAAATCTGAGTATCGATTTTTCTGGGTCAGAAAAGCTCTAATGTCCAGTTCTGAACCTACAATACTTATGCTGTTAGACTTAGGATATATGGATAATAGAGTATGTATAGTGTACATCACACAGTCGGACAGCTACAAATATGAAAAGGCATTGTGTTTTACCTCACCAAACGCAAAGTATATTATTTCAGGTGATGGCCTCTGAGTAAACAGTTAAGACGATTTTTAATAAATAGATTCATAGATAATGTGTTTTCAGTATTCACCTTTTGCCTTGTTGAGTACGGCATCTATCCAGCAATCCGTACAAACTCCGAGATGGAGCATTTGATGTGTCGCCTAATTCTGGAAATACGTTTAGAGCCGAGATTGCGGCGGAATCTAGGTGTAAGAAACAGTCAGCTTGAATTGTCGCCAACCGAAACCTGTAAAGCATTTTATTAGCAACTTTAGTACTTATATAGTGAAACATAAAACTACGGAGTAATCGCTAATCCTGAACTCAATCTTCTCATATATAAAAATCAACTGCTGTTCGATGGTCTCGCTAAAAGTCGACAACGGTTGGGCTGATTTAGCTGATTTTGGTTTTGAACTGTTTGTCGTAGTCCAGGGAAGGTTTAAACGGTGAAAAAAATAAATTGAAAATCCAAATGTCACGTGTACGAAGTAGCTGGCACAGCTAGTCCTAAATAATTCTCACGCCGATTAGTCTACATACAACTTCTCAAATTACTGGACCGTTGCGAAGTTTTACTCGCCTGGTCGGAGGATTCTCACCTTATATTGTTTGGAATAAACAATGAGTAGGATGGTGTATTTATTTTGAGATTTCTATTAAAATATGATCAGCTTATAATAGTTGCACCAGCTGTTTGTAACTGCTGCTTTGCACATACATTAAAAAACTAAGGTAAGATAATGTTGTTCTGTGCCTCTAATCTCTTCAGCTTCAGTTCAGTTCAGATGCTTAAGGGAGCTAATAAATGAGAACTAACAGACCTAATGTATTTTGTGTATAATTAATTTAATCTGGACCTCCGACAAGAAATACACTTTACATGCTAGTTTTATTAAAAAAATAATCTTCATGTCTTGTGCTCCCTCAATTGGAATAGAAAAAAAATAATAAAAAAAAATTACAAGCAAAGGAAAAGTGAAAACAATTAATTGTGCAAAAATTACAAAACAAACACATACAATATTCATACACAAATTTTCATTTTTGTTCATATTTATGTATGCTAAATGTGTCACCACACTTGTAAAAAATATATGTAGTACCTACGCCCGGTACGTGCTTCGCTACGTATAAAGTGAAATTACAAAAAATGTGATAAATGAAGAACCACTCGATCGATTTTGTGCAAACTTCACATAAACCATCTACTAAATAGTCCGAACAAAGCCTAAACATTTGGTTTGGATAGGTGAGCCCGTTCTTGAGTTATAAAATTACAACGAAAAGTGGCATTGATTTTTATATGTATTGATAAAATACCAACCTTGCAAAATTAGTGCTATCATTTAATAAAGCTGAATATTTAATAGCCGCAGCTAAACTACTCATAGCGACCTCTTTCCTCGTTTCGGGGAAAGCATTGGCGTCCTGTTGCTGATTCTCTTTGAACTTCAGCAATCTGTTCAGATCTTGTATCAAACCTTCGGTGGAAAAATCGTTCTTCTTTAACTTTGTCACTGTGACATTTGTTCGCTCCATCACCTTTTTAAGGGCTTTGTACTATAACAAAAAAATAAGTTAGATATTGAAGGAAAATATTTTCAATACAAATTCTTAATCCACATTTATATTATAAATTCTGTCTAACTAGTACTAGTAACTATGTCTGTTACGCATTTAGATCTAAACCGCTGAACCCATTTTAATAAAATTTGACATGGAGATACTTTGATTCTCAAGAAAGGATGCTACTGCGATAACCGACATCCACGCGGCCGAAGCCGCGGGCAAAAGCTAGTAATATTAATAAACAAATTTTTTTACAAAAAAGTTGTCAAGAACTGGACCAATGACAATTGAAATGGGACCACACGGTAAGCCCCAGCTTTCAAATAAAAAAAGAATCATCAAAATCGGTTCACCCAGTGGAAAGTTATGAGGTAACAAACATTAAACAAAAAATACAGTCGAATTGACAACCTCCTCCTTTTTTGAAGCCCGTTAATAACCGCAGGTCGCAGCTAGTGTGATGAAGTATGATGGTACTATTGCAAAGTGTTGTGTTGTGTGTATGAAGTTTTGTAGAAAACATCGGCATATCGTTTGTTGAAAAGCTCAGATGTGAATTATCAATTTTCAAAGTAAAGTTTCTATGAGATTTCACTTTGACGTACAATGTACATGCATATTGATGACCCTCTAAGTTTATTTTTATTTGAATCGCCTTTTAAATAAGTAGGTTAATCGATTTCAGTAATGCAACTTTTATAGAATGTATAAAAAAATATTATTAGGTGTATTCTTTTCGTTTAGTAATATTATATCCAACTCTTTGCGACTCGGGTATTACTAGTGGCATATCTTATGTCTATATGTAAAGTTTTCATTAAAACAGTAAATTTTTCAAGACAAAAAGCCATGTATTAATCCAGGATGTCAACTACACCCATACCAAATTTTATCAAAATTAGTTAATTCGTAAATTAGGACACAAAAAACACCCAGACTCAGAATAACAGTTTGTTTATTACACAAAGTGTTGTCCAATGTTGGGTTTGAACCCACAATACATGGCGCATTAGGAAACAGCGTGGCAACCGCTTCAACCACCAGGCCATATATGCAGTTGGTGATGTGACGTCAGTGGCAATTTAGTGTGATGTGATTTCAATACAGTAATGTCGTAAAATTATAAAGAAATAAAATAAGTGAACTTACGTCATCTAGATCACTAGTAGGTACTAGACATTCGGAGGGAGCCATTTGTACCGTAATGGTTTCAAGCTCGGTGAGTAAATCATCGTCTGTGAACTCTGTGACCGACATCTGGTAGTCACCGGAACTGATGCATGCCACGCCGAGGAGACGACCCTGGAATGAGAATATGCACTAGTTGTAAAATTTGACCAGTACCTTTAAGGTGAAGTTTTATAAGTAACGCCGGAAATATTCTATCTTTATTTTTTTTTATTAACCATTTTAGTGTCTGTCTGTTTGTCTTTTACGCAATATTTTGATTAGTTGTAATTTTTTTTTTTTTTTATGATAGTGCAGCAAAAAATGTTGATTCTAGAAGACCGAATTAGGAGATTACTGCATCAAGTTCTACAAAACATTTTATTTGTGCATTTATTAGAATACCTTGCACATTTATTATAAGAGCTACGTTTTCTAGAATATACAACCGACAAGGTTGTATCAAAAAACTTCAAACTATAGGCATACTATTGTGTTTTCGGAACCCCACAACTTGAAAAACCAAGGTTCTTATTTTTGTATTAGAATATTTACGTCTTGAACATCTAAGGTGAAGGTACAATATAGGATCCGTTTCAGAGGGTTATCGGATCGGACGTCATAAGACAGGCATGTTCCGATAACGGGAAGTATTGTAAAGTGTAATGACCAGTTCACTTATTTTAACTTTACCTTTTTAAATGGTTATTTTTTATAGTATTAGCTGCCAAAATCTACTCTGCCTGATGGAAAGCATGAGCAGAATCTAAGAGTGGTGGTCACCATTGCGAATATGGACAATGCAGCATGGTGACCCACACTATGGCGGCCTAGTGAGATACTTTTTCACGGCTCGCTTAAAGAACTCGGGATCGTAGTGGGAAGAAAACACATGCCAACGGCCCTTTGCCTATCCCTTAGACAGCACTTTTGGTGGTTGATAGTAATTAGTCAGCAAAGTCGAGTTCAGTTCGCTTCCATCATCCGCGCGTGACACTTGCCCCTTTTCTTGAGTCCTTTTAATTCAATAAACGACCTTCAGCCAAATTAATATCTTTAGTTCTAGTGTTCTAAAAAGCTCTCTATAAAATCTCGGCTTTTATGAAAAGGACTGGATAGAGTTTACTTAAGATCGGAATTTAATCAAGATACCTTCGTGATTGCATCAGTTTTGATGTTTACGGCCATCAAACACGGTGTGGTTTCTTCAGAGGCTCCCAGTCCCTCGCCAAGAATTTCTTCCAATTGTGACAAATATCCTGGAGAGCCTTTGTACTTGAGCGACCAATCGGTACCCTTGACTGAACCTTCGGGTACATATATCTCTACCCGGTAGCGCCTTACCTATAATGTAAAGTTACACATTTTTAAAACGTCAATCATTATTAGTTTCTCTTGTAACTAACTTACATTGTAAACATTTCTAAGAAATTTATCTCTCTCTTGTTATCAGAATTAAACTTCATCTAACAAATGTGTAGTTGATTGGCATCCTGGAGTTAATGTAGTAATATTCGCTTCATATTTATATTATTAAAGTGTTTTACAATTTCTAAAGTTTATTACGTAACATATCTTGCTAATGACAACACGTCAGGTGTATATAAAATAGATATTTGAGATCGATATTGGACAAAGTTTATATTTAAATGCCTTGATTCAGTATTATTAATAAACAGACAACTATAAATTGAAATCTTTTACATTTTGTTATAGATAGATAATGATATTATTTATAACATAAAGTATTGAATCACATCGACAAGAATCTGGCATTTTGTTACATCGCAGCATTCAAAGCTCAATATCAATGCTGGTTCTTTTATAAAATTACTAATAACTCGTCTTTCACATAGTTACAATATGCAATCCAATGCGGATTGCATAATTATCGTACAAACAATCTTGATTATTTTAAAACAACATTTATTTTAATAAAGTTGACCAAATATAGGATTGAACACATAACCAGTCGAAATTAAAATAACACATAATCGAGACAGCTACACAAGACAACAGCACTGTGAAGAAATCTGTCTGTCTCTGTCACAGACAGATTTCGGAGCAGCTCGTCTCGATCCGTGCGAGCTTCGGGTGTCAGGTAAATTTGTTGTTTTGGTTTTTTTTGGTTACGTAATTTCTTGATTCGGTCGCCGCGCTCAAAGCCCGCGATAAAAGCTATGCAATAGCTAAAAAAAAATGTCTGGTAAAATTTGACAAAGTCAAATAAGCCTACGTCCTATCTTGATTCAAACAAGAATTTGCAATATATTGTTTGGCAGAGGATGAATGCGGATTACTAAAGACGACCAACAGTTGGCTCTCCTTGAGAGGAGCGGCCGATCAGTAGTGGCCAGCGATAGGATGATAATGATGCAATACGTTAATTAAGAATTTTGAATTCCGTGACTGCTTCTAAGTAATGCATAAATTATGTACCATATTATGTTTATTAAATCTAATCAGTTTTATGAACAAAACTAAATAAACACGTACGCTTACAGTTTAACAATAATTCTTCGAAGTTATTATGTAAAAGATGTTCCATGTTTACGTATAGCAAACAAGAACAAACTTAAGATAAACGGTCGTCAGATAGCCCTGATGAAGTTTAAGGTTAAGTGTCAACACGCGATTTATTATTATTGTTTCAATTATAGATTTAAGATAATGCTTTTATAGTTAGACTGGATTCGTTCTCTAATCTTTTCTTTTTAAATACTCACCGAAAAAAAATATATGTCATAAAGAACTAATGAAGAAAAAAGCATTTACCAACTACACTTACATTCAAACCACAAGCTAAAATTAAAAAAAACTCCCACCTAATCGAGTAATCATACGCCAAAAATTTCTTACATCATTTTGGAAAAGAGCTGATACTCTTACACTGCTGGACCGATATTAACCAAACATAGCTAAGAACCACCGCAAGGAAACTGGCTTTCAAATGAAAAAAAAAGGGCATCGAAATCGGTCCATCCGTTTGAGAGCTACGATGCCACAGACAGACATACAGACATTCACGCCAAACTTATAACACCCCTCCTTTTACGTCGGGGGTTTAAAACGATGTTTAGGTAAACCATCTAAAAGTGGAAACGTATAGTAAATACCTAAGATTATGTAATGATTTACCATACTAAAGATTAATAGCAATTTCGTTTGCTTTCTTTAAATTGCTTTTGCCTGCGGCGTCGTCCGTAGGTATATATGTCGGTTACCGCGGTGATTCTTTAACCTGATATATAACTTTTTTATTAACCAATCGTTTGAAATAAAACAAACACTAAATGTAAAGTGAAGTTTACTACCATACATAAGAGAAAATCGCATTTAAATCGGATGAGCCACTTCTGAGATTAGCGCGCTCAAACACCTCAGAAAAAATTCTAAAAAGTGTTGTTTCGAGTTCTGTTCCTTTAACCTACATTTTCTGCATTAGTTTTTCTCCCCTGTTATAGTTTAATTATATGCATATTACAGATAGTTTAGTTTAAAAAAAAAAAAAGTTTATCCTCTTTTTTAATATTAATAATAATATTATATCACTAGGTACACGATAAAATTATAATGCTACGCAATAGACTATCTTATAACATTGTATACCAATCTACAGACATAGCATGCATGGTGTTAATATTACACCATTAGAAGCATTCATAGATCCAAAGTAGATACTTACCAGTAATAACTTTTTGATGAGGATTTCAAAATTTCCTTTCGATAAAACAAGATAGTCGAGACGGTTGGGTTCAAGGCCCATTTTTTTGATGTTCGAAATTGAGGAAAACACTTCCCTTGAAGCAGTTGTTGCGTCATCACCGTGGACACTGTAGTAGTCATTGCGGTCGAATATTCTCACTGTAGTAGGCGGTTTCTGAAAAATCATATTACCAGTTCGCTTTTAATTAGAAAAATGCTGATGGTTTTCGACTAGCTACACCAGTTCGTGGTTACGACTGACACGCAGAATAATTTATAAAAGTTTGAATGTGCAGATAAATAAACACTAACTAAAAGGCTTGATTATATGACTGAACAAAATATATTGTTTACCAACTGCCTCGTTCTGTCTAAAGATATTGGGTCTATCAGAATCCCATAGAAAAAAGAAATAAAACGTTTAGTGATCACTTTTCTTCGAACTCTATAGTAGTTATCATCGTCCATTGAAAAGTTACATTTGGGGTTGCGTTTTTTAGAGGGCGCAATTTTTTTTTTTTTTGTGTGTGTGGGTGGGTCAGTGTAAAGCTAAAACCAAGTTTGTGGGGTCGCCACCCTTGTCCCACAGCTGCCATCTTGAAAATAGGGGTTGAAATGGTTTTTACGATATATCTCAAACTATTTATTTGATAAAAAATATTTGTTAATATTTTTTGTTGCAAATTAAATTCTCTACAACTTTGGTTCAGTAACTTTTTGTCGTAGAACTATAAATTAAAAATTTATAAGTGCAAATGTTCAGAAATTCGAGAAAAACATTAATATTTTTCGATATAACTTTCTTTTAATCATTTTACGAAAAAATGATATCAGACCATTTTTGTAGATCGTTTTTTGAGGAATAACTTTTATTCGCAACATTTTTTCATTAAGTCAATAGCTAAGGTCTTACAGCGCTCCGAAGTGAGTACTATTTTTCAGTACTCTTAACTCTTAAATTAGAACTACTCCGTCCTCAGTCTTTTCGATGGACCAGGCTGCGGCTCAGCATCTGATCGGCTTTCTGAATTAAATATCAGGTGGGAGTGGGAGTGGAAAAGAGTCAATAATTAATTATTAATAATATTGCAAAATTTGTAATAAAAAAAATAAAAAAGCAATAACTGATGACACATTATTAGTACACACGTATAATATAGGTAGGTATAGTTAAGTTGTAGAGAATTTAATTTGCAACAAAAAATGGTAACAAATATTTTTTATCAACTAAATAGTTTAAGAGATATATTGTAAAAACAATTTCAACCCCTATTTTCAAGATGGCGGCCGTGAGACAAGGGTGGCGACCCCACAAACTTGGTTTTAGCTTTACACTGTACTTTATTTTTTTGATGTGTAGGGGACACATCAAAAAAATAAAATTGCGTCCTCTAAAAAACGCAAGGTAAGGCCTAAAAAATGTAACATTTCAATGGACTATAGTCCTTTGCTGGACATAAGCCTTTCTATAGAAATGAGGTTTGGGCATACGCTGACCATGCTGGAGAGTATAGGGTTTTTCTAGTTTTTCTTCTCTTTGCAGTGCTATTGTCCTGCATAGTTTGCTTACTTATACCCTTTGCGCTGTAGCATGGTGCGTGGTGGTTTAATTTAATTTACTACAGTTTATTGTTTAATACCATTTAATTTACTGCAGTTATCAATAATTTAATATATTGCGAATGTGGGTGAGAGTCAAAATGGCGGGTGTACCACAGTGAATTAAATTGTACCAATTACCAAAAAAATGTACTTAAAATGTACTATTTTGTACCTCGCTCTAAAAAATTTGTACCTCATTCATAACGAAGTTATTTCGGAAATAAGTTACACCCGCCACATTGACGTCAATATGGCGGGTGTACTATAATATTCTAATATTTAAACATTATTCATGAAATATGGTAACACTGAAAAATTGTACCTAAAAAGTACCTCAAGTTAAAAAACCCATACACTTGGTCAGTTGGATAGTTTCCGAGAAATAAAACAATCGTTTTTCGTTTACTTGTGAGAGTCAAAATGCCAGGTGAACCACACCGAATTAAATTGTACTAATTACCAAAAAAAATTACCTAAAATGTATTATTTTGTACCTTGCTCCAAAAAATTTGTACCTCATTCATAACGAAGTTATTTCAGAATTAAGGTATACCCGCCACATTGACGTCAATATGGCAGGTGTGCTATGATATTCTAATATTTAAACATTAATATAATTATTATTATAAATATATTAATAAATATATATATATTAATAAAATATTGTACCTAAAAAGCACCTCAAGTTTAAAAACTCATACACTTGGCCAGTTGGATAGTTTCCGAGAAATAAAGCAATCGTGTTTCGTTTATTTGTGAGAGTTGGATTACTTGGTTTTACACTCTTTGAAAATTACTAAACGCTTAGTAAAACATACCTTTGTAAATATGACTGAAAAAACAATCCGGGGAGATTCCCGCATGGATAAAAAGCGGCCAACTGCGAGTCGGACTCGCGCATGAAGGGTTCCGTAGCAGCAATTAACATAATATATAAGTTCTTGTAGTTCGTTGTAACTTTGATCGATAAATTACTGTTTACGATTTATGACGTTATAGAAAAAAATACTTACTAGGTCTCGTTCAAACCAATTTTGGGTGGAAGTTTGCATGGTAATGTACATCTTTATTTTTCTAGTTTTATCATTCTCTTATTTTAGAAGTTACAGGGGGGGGGGGTACACATTTTACCACTTTGGAAGTGTCTCTGGCACAAACTATTCGGTTTAGACAAAAATGTTAGAGGTTTTATTCTTGGTACACGGACTTTTTCGAAAGAAGAAAGAAGATGTACAAGAAATACAGCCCAAATAAACTAAAAAAAAACTCTACATCTCAGTAAAAATGTATGGCTTGGCTGTTTCGTTACTTCAGAAACTAGATATTTGCAAACAAAAGCCGTTCGTTTCCCCTTCGTGATGGTATGGTAGCAAAACGGCGAAGCTATACATTTTTACTGAGATATAGAGTTTATGAAGTTAGGGTTGGCAGAGTTAGGGCGTGTAGATTCGGAACCTTGGCTCTACATGAGATCTGATATCTTTTTCACAGGGTAAGCCATATGTAGTCGTCTTGGCAACATTTTACATGAAAATGTTTTTGGTGGGATTTAACTTTCGTATACAATAAAGATATATAAATAAACTAGCTGACCCGACAGACGTTGTCCTGTCTACACGTCTTTAATTTGAAAATTTCAAAAATTAATTAAAAAAACATTGTCCAGCGGACAAAATTGTGAATCTAAACCATTCCCAGATCCCCTTGAACACACACATCAAAATCGGTCCAGTCGTTTGAGAGAAGTTCAGTGACATACACACTCACTGAAGAATTATATATATAAAGATAAAAAAGTATTTAGAAATATTTAAGATTGCTTATCGGTAGCCTGGTCACCATAGTATAAGCTCTGCCTAATTTGGAATCAGACAGCCGTGTGTAAAATATATAAGGTTATTATTCTTATTATGTACCGATATGAACATTGTAATTATAAACGTAAGTAAACGAGACACGGTTGTTTTATTTCTCGGAAACTATCCAAGTGACCAAGTGTATGGGTTTTTTAACTTAAGGTGCTTTTTGGGTACAACTTTTTAGTGTAATTATATTTCATAAATAATGTTTAGATATTAGAATATCCGCCAATATCGCGGGTGTACCTTAATCACAATAATTTATAAAGGCGAAATTTTGTGAGTGTGTATGTTTGTTACTTCTCCACGCAAAAACTACTGAACGGATTTGGATGACACTTCACAGTAATATAGCTTGTACATCAGAATAACACATAGGCTACTTTTTGCCACGGTAATCGACATACACGCGGGCGGAGCCACGGGCAACAGCTAGTTCCGAAATAACTTCGTTATAAATAAGGTACAAATTATTTGGAGCAAGGTACAAAATAGTACATTTTAGGTACATTTTTTTGGTAATTGGTACAATTTATTTCAATGTGGTTCACCTGGCATTTTGACTCTCACAAGTAAACGAGACACGATTGTTTCATTTCTCGGAAACTATCCAACTGACCAAGTGTATGGGTTTTTTAACTTGAGGTACTTTTTAGGTACAATTTTTTAGTGTTACCATATTTCATGAATAATGTTTAAATATTAGAATATTATAGTACACCCGCCATATTGACGTCAATGTGGCGGGTGTAACTTATTTCCGAAATAACTTCGTTATGAATGAGGTACAAATTTTTTAGAGCGAGGTACAAAATAGTACATTTTAAGTACATTTTTTTGGTAATTGGTACAATTTAATTCACTGTGGTACACCCGCCATTTTGACTCTCACCGAATGTGGTACAGCTGAAATATTAAGTCATAATTTGTAAATCACGGCATTTTTTTAAGAGTGAAACGAAATGTTACTGAACCATGACACGCACCATGCTACAGCGCAAAGAGTATAGTTGCTCCTACGACACCTATAGAATGAATAGAGGTGGTGACTCTATATTCTTAATCCGTCACCACACGGACATTTGATATCTAGGGACAGGTATACGAGTTGACTTTGTGGTGTGTATGGGAACAATGTAGTTTTTACCCGACTGCGAAAGGAGGTATGGAAGGTTTTCGAGTGTATGTATGTATATATATTTCTTGCCCTAGAGCCATGTGTGAATAGATTTGTCTTAGTCCTGAAAAAAAAAAAAAATCTTTTTTAATTCTTTCTATCTTTTCAGTTCTTCAATGAATTTAATAAAGATGGCAGATATTGACGCAGTCAGTTTTTTTTATAATAATTAACTTGTTTACTATTTTCCCCTCAACTTTTACGCTTTTTCTCTCCATGCAAACCTTCTTTGAACTTTAACGAAAACATGAAAAAAAAGCGTGTAAAAGACAGCCGAATTAGACAACCCGTTCTCGAGTTCTGCGCTTAGCAACGCAGTTAGCGATTCATTTTTATTTATATCCATATAATTAGTAGTGAAAGATGTGACAATGATTTTAATCAGATTTTGCAGTTAGGTATTAGAGCTCCATCTACGCAGTATATATTCAACATTGAAAACGTTCGGCCTTTAAACACTGACGCTATTGGAATATCATAATAAATATAAAATTTATAAACAAACATTTTACTCAAGATAAATCTGATATTAGGAACTACACATCTACAAAATCAATAAGGAAACTCAATCACAAAAAAAAAACAAAGATGTAACGAAGTCAGTAATCAAGTACATAAGTTATGTAGTTGGCATTATTTATTAAGTATGTCAATACTTTTCCTCGACGATATCTTTTTTAAATAAGAGCAATGTCATTTGAGTGTAAGATTAATTATCGTGGTGTCTACCACACAGTACGTTACATATATCTTTCTTCCGAAGACTTTCCACTAGTATGAGAATTCTTTTAAATACTTCAAGGTGGCTCTACTACAGAAGGTAGTAGAGCCACGCTGATTTCAGCACGAATGGGCCGGCTCGACCGGGGCGGTACTACCCTCGCACAGAAAATCAACGTAAAATGACCACGTTCGTGCTGTCGTGTTTCGTTGGTGAGTGCGAGACCGGAGGCCCAATTAGTCTAGTCAACAAGTTCCATACTTGTTGACTAGACTAAAAGATGCAGCAGCATCACTAGGCCGCCATGGTGTGGGTCGCCATACTGCATTGTCTGCAGTGAGTATGGCGACCAATACTCTTGGATTCTGCTTATGCTTTCCATCAGGCAGAGCAGAGTCATTATGGCGGGCCATACATAAAAAAAAAAAAGGCATATGACCCTTTTTTTAGGGTTTCGTGCCAAAGGCAAAAAACGGAACCCTTATAGATTCGTCATGTCTGTCTGTCTGTCTGTCCGTCCGTATGTCACAGCCACTTTTTTCCGAAACTATTAGACCTATAATGTTGAAACTTGGTAAGTAGATGTATTCTGTGAACCGCTTTAAGATTTTTACACAAAAATAAAAAAAAAACAATTAATGTTGGGGGTCCCCATACTTAGAACTGAAACTCAAAAAATTTTTTTTCATCAAACCAATACGTGTGGGGTATCTATGGATAGGTCTTCGAAAATGATGTTGAGGTTTCTAATATCATTTTTTTCTAAACTGAATAGGTTGCGCGAGAGACACTTCCAAAGTGGTAAACAGTGTGTGTGTGTCCCCCCCCCCCCCTTTAACTTCTAAAATAAGGGAATGATAAATCTAAAAAAAATATATGATGTACATTACCATGTAAACTTCCAACGAAAATTGGTTTGAACGAAATCTAGTAAGTAGTTTTTTTTTAATACGTCATAAATCGTAAACTGCAATTAACCTTTCATTCAATCAACACAAATATAAAAATAAAATAAAAATTATATTATGTTACTTGCTGCCGCGGAACCCTTCATGGGCGAGTCCGACTCGCACTTGGCCGCTTTTTTGGAATTTGGATGGATGAGGACAGCACATGGCCGGTAGTTGTAAAGAGCCTTAGCGGAGGCCTGTGTCAAGCTTTGGATGTCTTTCGGCTGAGATAATGATGATGATGACGTAATTTTATTTATTTTATGTTGTGATAGTATCCAGGGTCTGATAATGGTGCCGGAAGGTGGCCATAGGAACTTTGTAATGAAACGACGAAACCCATTGAGTGTGGAATCATTTGATTCGTCTTGACGAGTATTTTATGTTGTGATAGTATTCAGGGTCTGATGATGGAGCCGGAAGGTGGCCATAGGAACTTTGTAATAAAACGACGAAACCCATTGAGTGTGGAATCGTTTGATTAATAGTGATATGAAAATGAAATGAAAAAATGAAAATATGAATAGTGAATAAATATTTTATTTATTTATTATTATTATATATTCGTCTTGACGAGTATTTTATGTTGTGATAGTATCCAGGGTCTGATGATGAAGCCGGTAGGTGGCCATAGGAACTTTGTAATGAAACGATGAAACCCATTGAGTGTGGATTCGTTTGATTCGTCTTGACGAGTATTTTATGTTGTGATAGTATTCAGGGTCTGATGATGGAGCCGGAAGGTGGCCATAGGAACTTTGTAATGAAACGACGAAACCGATCGAGTGTGGAATTGTTTGATTCGTCTTGACGAGTACTTTATGCATTGATAGTATCCAGGGTCTGATTATGGAGCCGGAAGGTGGCCATGGAAACTCTGTAATGGAACGACGCAACACCATCGAGCTTGGAATCGTTTGATTCGTCTTGACAAGTATTTTATGTTGTGATAGTATCCAGGGTTTGATGATGGAGCCGGAAGGTGGCCATAGGAACTCTATAATGAAACGGCGCAACACCATCGAGATTGGAATCGTTTGATGCGTCTTGGCGAGTACTTTATGTTTTGATAGAATACAGAGTCTGATGATCTAGCCGCAAGATGGTTACAAGAACTCTGTACTAAAACGACGAAACGCATTGAGTGAGGAATCGTTTGATTCGTCTTGACGTCTTGACGAGTACTTTATGTTTTGATAGAATCCAGAGTCTGAAGATGGAGCCGGAAGGTGGCCATGGAAACTCTGTAATGGAACGACGCAACACCATCGAGCTTGGAATCGTTTGATTCGTCTTGACGAGTACTTTATGTTTTGATAGTATTAAAGGTCTGATGATGGAGCCGGAAGGTGGCCATAGGAACTCTGTAATGAAACGACACAACACCATCGAGATTGGAATCGTTTGATGCGTCTTGGCGAGTACTTTATGTTTTGATACTACCCGGGGTCTGATGATGGAACCGGAAGGTGGTCATGGAAACTCTGTAATGAAACGACGTAACCCATCGAGTTTGTACTCGTTTGATTCGTTTTGACGAGTACTTTATGTTTTGATAGTATTCAGAGTCTGATGATGGAGCCGGAAGATGGTCATAGGATCTCTGTAATGAAACGACGCAACGCCATCGAGCTTGGAATCGTTTGATACGTCTTGACGTTTTGACGAGTATTTTATGTTTTGATAGTAACCAGGGTGTGATGATGGAGCCGAAAGGTGGTTATGGGAACTCTGTAATGAAACGACGTAACACCATCGAGCTTGTAATCGTTTGATTCGTCATAACGAGTACTTCATGTTTTGATAGTATCCAAGGTCTGATGATGGACCCGCAAGGTGGCCATAGGAACTCTGTTATGAAACGACGCAACACCATCGAGATTAGAATATTCAAATTAATTTAATCAAGTCTTTAGTTTTAAATGGTAACCAGGGTTTGACGGTTAAGTTGATAGGTGTTCATAGGATTTGTCTTGATAAGTAGGTACTTCGGTCGTCGATGTCTTGCAATATTGATGCGTTTGAATGAGATGAACAGACTGAAAAAACTGTCCAGCGATAACTAAAAAGTAAAAAAAAAAAATTAAAAAAAAACTTTTTAAAAACAAGCTTTTTTTGGAATTCTCTAAAAAGAATAAAATAAAGTATTCCTTGAAAACTTTTCTATCAACTTATAATGTCATTACACAATTTATATTATACAAAAACTTGTTGCGAGATTTCGTTACCAGTATTTACTTAGTTTGAGAATTTTAAACATTGATATCAGTCAAATCAAGTTCTTTAGTTGACTTTCTTATCTACACAGGCAAATCTCGCGAAAAGCTTTTGTATAATATAAATTGTGTGATGACATTATAAGTTGATAGAAAAGTTTTCAAGGAATACTTTATTTAATTCTTTTTAGAGAATTCCAAAAAAGCTTGTTTTTAAATAGTATTTTTTTAAATTTATTAAATTTTGGAATGCAATGTATAAAATAAATATTAGGCTGAGTAGAACAATCTTTTGCCTAGAATGCATTGTAAAAAACATAAGTTTTCCCTCCAGTTTTCTTTGTTAAAATATTATTTTTTACAATGAGTGCCGAGTCCTAAGCCTTCGAAAGCAAGTGGGTGAACAGATATTCACAAACAAAAATCGTCGATGACTTACCAGATCGTGGCAAATCGTAAAAGACGTCTGTTGGACTACGGTACATTTCTGAATTTCAAAAGCTGTTCTAGTCCATGTCGTTTAATGTGCCATAGTCCATAACACTTTAACAACGCGTAACTACGGCTTTTGAAACTTATCCAAATTCGGACATACACTAGGTCCGAAAAGAGCGTGACCGGCCAAATTTAATGAAAATCTTAGAAATATTAAACGATAAATTGTAATCAATTAAGTCTTTTATTGCTGTTTGATGCTTTATATTAATACGGCGTCCAATCTCCATTATTGTCCATAATCGCTTGGAATCTTCGCGGCATACTTTCCGCCAATTTACAATACAGTACTTTATATCGGTTAGAGGGCGCCACATTAGATTCAGTGACACGTCATATAGCCTATAACCAGAGGACGATCAAGACGCTTCTAGCGATACCTCATTTGTCCAGTTCTAATAAGTAGTTAAGGAGCTATGAGGGAACAGATGAACATACATACATAGCCTTTCAAAATCATAACCCTCCTTTGGCTTTGCCGTAAGCGGGTAAAAAGAATAAACAAACGAATTTCGGTGTACGAAAAATGATGGTTGAATACATATAAATAAGCATTGTATACGTACTTTTCAATGAAAATCACAATAGGGGCAGTCTCACAATACTACAATAAGATTTTGGGCAGAGCACTATATGTCATTAAGTGGTGAGACGTGAACAGCGATACTAAGTTCAAGTGGCAAGGGCGTGTTTTCTGTGTGGTTGATATTTTTAATTGGATCAAGGATATTAAGTTCGCCTCATATTTTTACCGAGTTGAAGTAAGTCAGTGTTATTCCTATTAGTATGTTTTCGCAGAATTGGCGATTAAGAGGAATTTTGATTATAATTTCTGTTTTATTCACGTGTTTTCTACATATTATGTTTACCTGTGCCTAATTTGATAACAACCTTTCGATGGTCAATTTAGTTTTTTGGTCGATAAAACTTTAGAGGAATGTGTAAATCATTTAAGTGTTGAAATTATAAAACAGACAAAATATCCGATATACATATTTGTACAAAAATGTATTTGGATGGGCTGTAGTTATTTTACATAATTTGTAAAGTGTATCTGGTTGTACGTGTCAGTCTAGAACTAATCTAGTTCTAGACGGAGCACACAAAGTAAAAACTGACGCGTCCAGTGTCATTCTTATCATTGCGGGTTAATGACATCCCTTCTATTTATCACCGCGAAACCTACCGAACGACGGCAAGCACTTTAGTGCTTTGACACAGATATAAGTAGTAGAGCTACAGATGTATTTCAGCACGAACGGACCAGTACGACCGGGGCGGTACTATCCTCTCACAGAAGACCAACCTAAAATGACAGCATTCGTGTTGTCGTTTCGTTGGTAAGTGCAAGACGGGAGGCCCAATGAAGCAGAAGCATCTCAACAGGCCGCTATAGTGTGGGACACCATGCTGCATTGTTGCCTTGTCTGCATTCGCAAAGAGTATGGTGACCACGACTCATGGATTCTGCTCATGCTTTTCATCTGGAAGAATAGAGTCACTTTGGCAGGCTCATATACATCTCTTTTATTATTCCCAAGATTTGGGGTCGGCTACTAGTTCAACCGGTTTTACCTGAATATCAGATTTTCCACGGAGCGACTGGCATCGGACCTCCGCAACCCTGGGGGTGAACAGAATTCGAAGGTTGAACTAGTTGTCAGGTATATTTGAGGGAACTGACTTCCCAATAACGATTGCCATGGATGATCATGACAACCGGGACCGACGGCTTAACGTGCTCTCCGAGGCACGGGCGGGAAAACACAGTCATCTTCCATACTCCGGGCTGCTATTAAGAATTTCTTGTAAGAAAAACCCAACAGCAATTCGACCCGGGAATCGAACCCGAGACCTCTTGATCCGCAGTCGCTTACGCTAATCAGTAGACTAACGAGGCAGTCCAATATACATATATTTGTATAAAAATGTAACGATTGAAAATGTTCAAAGGATCTGATATTTAGTTTGTAATCATTTTTAACAGTTTTTCTCAACAGCTCGTTGATATTAAACTTGTAGCTTGTATTGAAGCATCAAAAACAATATAGAAACTTATTACTTTGTTGCGACAATTGTTACTTAGTTAACATTTCTTATTAACATAAGTTATCTGTTTTCAATCATAAACAATTTCTGGAATTATAATGATATAAATCCTCATATCATTGTACTTCTAGCACCGAAGATACCGATGACATTAAGATTTATGCTGTAGACGCCACAAACGCAAAAGAAGTGCATTTTTTTGAGGTATCACTAGTAGGTAACCAACTACCTCATTTAGGAATGAAATCATTATGTCACTGAATCATTCAATAATCTTGACGGTCACCAATATAAATAAATATTTGTTCATTTGACCACTCAAGGTTTTTTGACCCAAGTATAAGGTTCTAAGTATATTTTGCACGCCCGAGTTCTGAGAATAAAATATCACTCATAGCCGGTCATAGGGTTATCTCTCAGCAGATAGAAAATTAAAGCTCAATAAATTGGCGCGTCTTGTTGAACCAATGTCAGTACGTGAAGCACTCAGGTCGTGAAGTGAAGTTTATACTAATTTTAATATTATTTTAAGTGGCTATTATTCTATAGCGGTAAGTGATAATAATTATTGAAATTATGAGCAAGGCATGTTATGAAAATATAATTATTTACCTAGTACGGTGTTTAAACATTACAAGTGCACCTAACTTTCGTGTCAGGGCCGGTTTACATAATAAACAAAAACAGTACATGACTATAAAATAAAAGAGCAAATACCTAAATGCTTTTGTGAAAAAACTTAGGGGGATCAACATTAGCTGTTAAAACTATTGCATCGACTCTTTCAAACTGTGACACAAAGCATCTGACGATTTTAACAAGATTATTTTCTCGTTAATTATATTTTTTGTCATAATTAATATTTAGTTAGGCTTGATATTAAGTAAGTTTCAAATAAAGGTTTTGTTTATCGGAGCCAGCAGTAATTTGTAGGCTTGCAGTCTTTTATAAATGCGGTAGCGGTTTGTAGGTTTCCTCTCCGGAAGTAAATCGCTAATCCCGACTATACTATTCAGAAAAATTGAACAAACTTGGTAATGTCATCATGCCTGGAATAATTATAAGAGATTCAATTTAAAAAGGTCAGATTACATTTTAAAATGGGTGAAAATCACATTACATAATAATGTATGTGTTATAAACATCCTGGTCAAGATAACAACAGTGTGTTTATATTATAACACATACTATCATATTTACTCATTTATCCCTCTCGTTTCATCATAACTATATGTATTATACTAATCGTGGTATAGAAGGCTCATAATACAAAAAAAAAAGTAAAAACTAAAACCCAAATACGACAAAAAACGACGCTAAAAAAGTATGAAACAAGTTTGAAAAGCCGTAGTCACACGTTGTTAAAGTGTTATGGTGCGTTTCTATGTAACGTGTGACTACGGCTTTCCAAACTTGTTTCATACTTTTTCAGCGTCGTTTTTTGTCGTAGTTGGGTTTTAGTTTTTACTTTTTTTATTTAAAATGTTTTGGTGCCGTTATTAATATATAATATATATATATACTAGCTGTGCCCGCGACTTCGTACGCGCGTACTAAGATTCAAATCCAAATCTTTTTTTTCAATCTCATCTTCCAATCATTTTTCTGAATTTATAGAGACACAAAACAAAGTTATTTTAAGAAAATCTGTGTGTACGTGTGAGTTTGTAATATAAGAAAATTAATTACAGAATTTCTTCATATACAATATTACTTGTTTTTTCATTTGTGTCAGTGAGTATAGACAGGCTTTGCGCACTGCTTACACGTGACAAAGCTACATAAAGCTGGCCATGAGAGAAATAGGACTTTCGCCGATCTACACCAACACGACTCATAGTCTGTCCCTGGGCTAAACTCACACTTAATGGGAACTGCACACGTTTAAATCTATACGGATAGATTTTTGGGATGAACGGTATTTGTGGAATGCAAACACGCTGTCCTGCACCACATCCAGTCAACATTTGTGCCTCTATCACGTTACGTTAGAGCGATATAACTTTTAAATGTATTGTGCGCTGTTACACAATTTTGGTGGACTCAATTTTCTCATTAAAATTATAGGCACTCCAACTTTTAATTTGATAATATTATGTGAGGGAAGACCAGTTGCGGGACAAAGAATTTAAAAAACTCAACTGGATACGTCATAGCTTCATCTTGGTCGACAACACTGTTAATATCAGTGTACTCAACTTGTGACCCTTAAACTTGCTCCAAAATAATATTATTTATATCTATCACTTCTTGGTTTCGAGGTGATAAAGTGCTCGCTCACAAAACCAAGAATCTTCCTGAGTTGTGATATTAGTAAGATTTCCATAAACTGATAATATGAGTCATTCAAGTGAAGTTACAACCTCGCATAAGTCGTCTCGCAGTGAGATCAGCCCTTCTTTCTGATATCTACCGTCACCTATTTGAAAAGCAAATCGGAAAAATATTTGGCGTTTTGGTTTCCTCCTCTGCGCACTCTCATATTAACAGTGAGTTTTAGTTTTGAAATATGAGGCCAAAGGGTTGAACTCTTGAGACACGCATTTATTTTGTCAGTTCGGGTCCCCCGTAGTATTACGGGTGGAGTCAGCCTAAAATCACCACAAAACAAAACTGTAATTCCACTGATGGCCCGATCACTTTAGCGAATGTCCCTTAACATCCTGTCTACATCCTCAACTGCCTTGTGATATGCCATTATACACTCATCCCATCCAATTAAATGACAGTCACGTAGAACTCTCGCTTTGTCACTATTTTGAGACACATCACAAATAGGTTGTTCTGTTAATTCTAATTGTAAGGCAATTTTAAAATATCGTGTGTGTAGTTTTATCACCAGGCAACAGTATCAGAGGATGCAACAGCAAGTGCTATTTTACCATCTGGTCGTAATTGTGCGAGAATAACTTTTGTGAGAATTTTTTTCCCAGTGCCTCTAGAAAAAGCATTTCACCCAAAGAATCACAAAACCAAGAATCTTCCTGAGTTGTGATATTAGTAAGATTTCCATAAACTGATAATATGAGTCATTCAAGTGAAGTTACAACCTCGCATAAATCGTCTCGCAGTGAGATCAGCCCTTCTTTCTGATATCTACCGTCACCTATTTGAAAAGCAAATCGGAAAAATATTTGGCGTTTTGGTTTCCTCCTCTGCGCACTCTCATATTAACAGTGAGTTTTAGTTTTGAAATATGAGGCCAAAGGGTTGAACTCTTGAGACACGCATTTATTTTGTATTATTTATTTATACTGTTACAAACACGACGGAAAATACTCCTTTGTTTGTCCTTTAGAGTCGGAATACTATCGCGAAGAGTATGTAAAAGCTTCTTAGAATCGTAATTACTTTCAGATTAATACTCCCGATTACTACACTCTTCGTTAGAAATGGCTTCGGGTAACCCTTAATAAGATTAAGAATTTCCACCAATAGACAAAACCATGTTTTGGATTTCATTTAAACAGCGATTAGAAATAATTTCCCGTTGTTGATGGTTCAATTCGCTCATAGAAATATTTCGATGCATATCGCGAATGTGATCTTCGGTTAAGTTGTTTTGGTATTTTTGTCACAATTGGACAGCATCTGAAAGTCACTGACGTATGCCTCATTGAGAGCGTCATCCCAATGTTGGTTGTCATCGAGCAGATATCTTGCTCGGCAAGCAGCTTGAAACGATGGGTGTTGCGGGTCATCGACTTTTTCAAAGCTTCGAATAAAGTAGGCCATTGGATACCGATAACACTCGGCATTGCTTGGGTACACTGTTGTACTTTTCCGATGACGTGTTTTTTTAAAAACTTCAGGAACACCCTCTACTGGAATGCCTCTTTTTCTACGGTTAAACCTTCCTTGTTGTATGTAAAGTACGCTGGCGCTTCATCACAGAGCAAAGTGTTGGTAAAATCATCAGTCTAACATAGCACAGAAGACATAGAATGCCAATAAAGTGATCTGTCGAGGACTTCCTAATCGCTCAATCGCATATTATCAAATATATTCGCTGGCCTCCTTCCAGGTTACAGCGAAATGCGTCACAGGTGGGTGTCTTTCGTTGAAAGGGAAACTGAGTATAAGCCACACAGCTTTGGATGAACTTATGTAGCGGCCAGACTGAAATCTTGTTACTTAGTCACATTCATTTCGTAAAGCAATAGTATGGCGAGTATGGTAATACCCATCTATTATTATCAACCATCGTCGGATTTTGGCCACGTAATCTAATTTCTGCAGCAAATACTCCTTGTTGCTGTCCGGTAGACATTCTCGCCTGTTATAGTTTTTTGAATCATGGCTTTTGGGTACCGTTTCAAACACTGACTGTTCTGCATGCACGGGGAGTTGGTATTTAATCACAGCATGGTCCATGAACTATTTGCTCCTATAGATATGTTTTATTACACTTTGACAGGTAGTCAATAGATGGCGCTGGCTTTAAACTCTAGACCCGATATTTAAGTTATTCTATGGCAAGGAGACGTTGATAAACACAACGCATGCGTCTGTCCAGTAGTATTTGCGTGAAAGCCGAACAACAGACAGACAGACAAAAATGTATATCTTATATTCCGATCTTCAAAATAAATTATAGTCTATATGTTGCCAAGGATTGATAGCTATATAATAAAAAAAGTTTCATTACAATCCGTTCAGTAGTTTTTGCGTGAAAGCCAATAGACAGACAAAAAATTAAAAATAATTTTTTTTGGCTTGTGTGGCTTGTATGAATACCCCTAGTTGTATTTTTTTTTTATTCAATGTAAGTACAGAATTGAACTCTTCTACAGTTTTATTATATGTATAGATAGATATTATTGTAAAGTTTCATTAAAATCCATTCAGTAGTTTTTACGTGAAAGAGTAACAAACATCCATCTATCCATACTTACAAACTTTCGCGTTTAGATTATTAGTAGGATATTTAAGTCTTCAATGAAAAAGTGAAATCTTTTTAATCAGTTTGACAGATTTTTTTATTCGTTGTCAAGACGCCCGGCGTATTTAACGCGCATGCGTATGTCGAGTGAACCGCCAGACTTCTACACAACCGTTCATCCCCCCTTTAAACCCCCTTTCAACCCTTTTTCGCATTAAAAAGTGGCCTATGTGTTATTCTGATGTATAAGCTATTTTACTGTAAAGTTTCATCCAAATCCGTTCAGTACTTTTTGCGTGAAAGAGTAACAAACATCCATCCATCTTCACATCCATACTTACAAACTTTCGCGTTTATAATATTAGTAGGATTTATATCATATCGTATTTATTTGAGACTAGATTGCGTTATAAAAAAAAAAGTTACTAGTCAATTAGTGTAGCAGCAATGGTGAACATTATTTTAGTCACAGTGAACAAAATTATTACAAAAACATGTTTTTAAATCTATTCTAGTATTTTATTCTTTTATATGGTGGTAATTGGGATTTTCGCACTTTACATATATATTTTGGGACGACATGACAAAACTGATATTATTATGTAGCAAATGCGTAATATACATATAGTAGGTAACAAGGGCGGATCCAGCTTTGGCGCCAGGGGAGGGTAATAAAATCATGGCCAAGTCACAAGAAGTCATAATTTAATTTTGATAATAAATCGATATGGGTAAAAAGTAGGTATTTTAATCATGTATGTAAGTGTAATAATGTAAGTATTGTACTTGATTTGCCCGGGCTGTTTCAGCACTTGAGCGTGGACGCCCAGGCTGCCCCTCGTTTCCGACGGGGGTTGGGATCTAAATTATGCTCAATAATGCCCGCGATCGTGGACCTTTGCAACATTAGGGGATGGTATAGTAACCTTAATGCTGTCCATCACCACCTCGAGACAGCATAGCCAGCCTTGCTCTTCTTGACTGAGACGCAGATATCGTCTCCAGCGGACACTCCTACCACACTCACACTACTAGGGTCGGACTAGAACACTCCTTCATGTCTAAGGTCAGAGTGTGCGTGTACGTTTGAGACGATATTAGTTTTCTCCGATATTACTTCTCAATGTTACGGCTCCGTGTAGGCGTCCTTGTCAGCGACGACCACCCTCGCGTCTATGCATGCCTCTATAGATCCCATGGCAGTGATGCCGAAACTGACCGACTCGTTGAGCACATCTAGATGGCTACAGACTTCCTGCAGCAGCAGATCCCGTCCACAGAGATCGTCTTACTTGGTGTTTTTCTCTCACCATTGCCTTGTTCGGAGTACAGTGCCTCTCACAAGCTCGCCGCGATTGCAAGTTGCACGCAGCTGCCGTGTGTAGCACTACAAGTCAGCAGACTGTGTTGCACTACAGTCCTGCCCTTGGAGACAGGTCTGCTTCTCGCCGGATTATCCCAACACCGCTGCTGATTCTGTTGCTGATGTGGTGGTGCAGGGTGTGGAGCTTTTTATTTCATCCTCTGTGGTCCCCATTGGTGGCAAATGTCGGCCCTGGTTTGGTCAATCTTCCAAAAAGGCTTCTCCTAAAAAGGAGTACAACTTTGCCTCCAGGTCCTTCAAGAGAGACTTTGCAAGGGCGAAGTCGGAGCACTTTGCTAGGATTCGTGAGAGACTTAAGCGTTTTCCTCTGGGAACTCGGGCGTTCTAGTCCCTTGCTAAGGCTATCGAAGTGTATTTTGGTAAGCCATCCTTTCCACCTCTACACATAGGCAATAATTCGTTGGCCTATTATGGCAAAGGAGAAAGCCGATCTTCTGGCCAAACTTTTGCGTCTAACTCGATCTTGGATGCCGGGGAACAGGATCAGAACTTGTGTCTGAAATTGAAACTCTTTGGAAAAGGTCTCAGATTGGGGTAGACTTAATTTAGTACTATTTTACCACTGAAAAACTGCCTTTGGTGGTATGTCCTCGTTTTGAAGACACTCCCTTATATGCCTCAGCCTATATTGGAATACTTGGTGTCGACATGTCGAGTGCAGTCCAGTTTCGTGGCCATTTGGAGGGTAAGACCAAATTGGCCTCGAAAAAGCTTGGCGTGCTCAATAGGTAGATAAAGACTATATTTCACGCCGGCCCACCGGCGTCTGCTTTATAAGGCGCAAGTTCGGCCTCATATGGAATACTCTTCTCAACTTTGGGCAAGAGCACCCTAGTACCAGCATCTCCTCGAATCGTCGACTGCCAAGATGTTTCAAATTGGCTGGTCTCTCTGGTGCTGCGTAGAGATGTGGACTTGCTATGCATCTTCTATCGCATTTACTATGGGGAGTGCTCCGAGGAATTGTTCGAATTGATCCCTGCCGCCTCTTTCCGCCATCGTTCTACGCGACAGCAATTTCATCCCCATCGTTTAGACGGTTGGCAGTCCACAACTGTGCGCTTTTCTAGAAACTTTCTGCCTCGCACAACAAAACTGTGGAATGAACTGTCGCCTGCGGTATTATCGGACCACTACGACCTTCAAACTGTCAAGAAAAGAACGAAGGTACTCCTTTTTAAAAGGCCGGCCACGCACTTGTGACGCCTCTAGTGTTGCGGGTGTCCATGGGTAGCGGTAATCGCTTACCATCAGGCGATCCGTCTGCTCGTTTGTCACATAAAAAAAACTTTGCCATTGTACATGGGTTTAGAAGTACTATACTCAAAAATATCTATATTTAAATAAGAAACTCAATTTTTCTTTTAAGTCTTCGCCCAAAATGCGTATCACTTTTATTGCTACTTCAATGGGTACATTTTTATGGATGTACAGAAGTGTCAGTCTGGTTAGACGTTCTTCAACCTTAGCCACGATTAAATTCTATATCGTGACAAAAAATATATATAAGGAACTTTATGTTTAATTTAGGTCATGGACAGCCCAGGGGGGGTCATGACCCCCATGACCCCCCCTGGATCCGCCCTTAAGTAGATAATATAGAACCTAAGGTTCAATGTTGGCAGCGCATATTTTTTATTAACTGTATTTTTATTATGCTGGATATCGATCTGCTTCAAGTAATATCTTATAATATAAAATTCTCGTGTCACAATGTTAGTTACCATACTCCTCCGAAACGGCTGGACCGATTTTTATGAAATTTGGTGTGCATATCGTGTAGGTTTGAGAATCGACCAACATCTATTTTTCACACCGCTTAATTAATTAATTTTTTATGGCAAAACAACGTTTGCCGGATCAGCTAGTATTTTTATAAAATCTTATCACTCACTGTCTCTTATAGATTACGAAACGAAACTATATTTTTCATGTTTCATTTATTACAGAACTGAACGACAATATGAAGTGGCTAATCATACTAGCCGCAATATCGGTATTGGTCGGGGCGAGACCAGAGAAATATAAAGAACAAGAAGATTTTCAGTATTCAAGAAGTTCGTCAGATGAAGGCAGTAAATCAGGATATTATGACGCACAGAGAGGTAATATGGGCGGAAATTACGAACGTGCTCACAACATGGATTCCCTAGCTCAACATCAAATGAGTGGTCTTGTGAGACAAGTCGAAGGGGAATTAGGCGACGGTGCCAAGATGAGGACTGGAAGTGTCTATAGTGCCGCTAGATCGAAAGGTATTTACGGCTCCGGACATTTAGACACAAGCAATCTTCAGGGTCGCAACTTCCAAGAGGGTGTTTCATATGATAACTCAAATTCTGGGTCATCATCTCACACTGCGCATTCATCGTCGGCGCATAATAGTGCTAACTATGCGAATCGGCATTCTCAAAGTTATGGTGGATATGGAAGAACAACGAGTGATACTCAAGCACAGGCTGAAGATCTAGTGTCACTCGATAATGCACAAACAAGTAAACATCATAATTACGGAAGTACGAGACATAGCTCAGGTTATCAATCTCAAGCGGGTTTTCAAGAGCAAAGACATTACGATAGTGATAGTACCGATTCTCACACAGGTTATGGATCAAATATCTATACAAGATATACACCTGTGAGAGTTGTTGTAACACCAGGAGGTAGAGTAGCGCTGCCGGTAACCGTACGAACTTATGACGATACACATGGCTCATCCATAATCAATCATAATGCATTGGACAGCGAAGTCGCAACAGGTGACATGAACCAAGGTTCTGTTTACAGACCGGGTAATACAAAATATTACGAAGCATCTTATAAGTACAATAAAAAATGGGAAAAACATGATACTGTTCCTACATCTGTTTCTGTAGTTATTCCCACCGAAAGCCCTATTCCTAAACACAGTGAGTTGTATGAAGATGTTGATGCGCATTCATCTGGTAGCCAAAACAATGCAAGAGCAACTGATTTTCAAAGCGCACACTTAAGTAGTGCATCTGGAAGATACAATGCAGCTAAATCAACATCCAGTCAATCTGGATATGATTCGAGTTATAACTCGCAACAGTATAGCGGAGGGTCATCTAACTCAAATGCATACACTCATACCGGATATAGGGCACAACTAGGTCATGGTTCATCTTCAGATTCTTTAAATGCTTATACCCAGGCTCAGCGTAATAGTGGATCAAGATACAGCGGCATTTCAACGGATTCTGCTTTGAATGCGCAAGCAAGATATAACGCACAGACTCAGTCAGATTTGAATAGTCAGGTTGAGGATTTAAGTGCTAGGCCTAAAAGTTATCATTCCTCGTATTCATACCATAAGTCATGGGAACGTCAAGGTGATCCATATGTAATTGAGCCTGCGTCTATTTCAAATTCCAACAGTCATACATCACAACGATTAACGTCATCTACCAAAAATCTTGGATCTTACCAACCAAGTTCTCAATACAATCTAAGAAGTTGTGAAGAAAATTGCCACATGCGCGTTACGCGTTCTCACGGTACTGATAACGAAAATATGGAACAACAGAGTCAAAGCTTGTATGACGATCAAGATTTAGGCCAACAAGTCCAAGACTTAGGCCAGTTAGCACAAAAAGACTGGGGCCAGCAAACTAATGGACAGCAATCTCTAAGCCAATGGGATAATTTGAAAGATTTAAGTCAGCAATCACTAAGCAATTGGGATCAAGAAAATGTCGAACAGCAATCACAAAATAATTGGGAGCAGCAAAATGTCGGCCAACAATTACAAAATAACTGGGGGCAGCAGAATGTTGGCCAGGAATCCCAAAACCATTGGGAGAACTTTGAAAATTTGGGTCAACAAACGCAAAATAATTGGGAGCAGTTAACAATCGGGCAGCAAACAGATAGTCAGACCAGCGCCCTTGAGAATCTCGGTCAAATATCACAAAACAATTGGGATCAGCAAAATGTTGTACAGCAACCTAATAACAATTGGGATAAGTTGGAAAAGTTAAATCAGCAATCACTTGCTAATCCCGAAGAAGTTGGCCAGAACACACTCAACCAACATACATGGGACAAGTTTGAAGATATTAATCAGGCTAATCAAAACAAAGACGATTCTGATATTTTTGGGCAACATGCTCGAAGTAAGTGATAATCATAGATAATACTAACAGAAAGCGCTCACTATGATGTAATAATTGCTAGGTATAACATAATAACAGCTTGTTCACATAGTTCCATTTGGAACTTTTTACTATTCATAATGAAACAACTTATAAAATGTGAAGGGCATAATGTTTGCAAAAGGCATTTTTCGGGAGTCTTTCATTGCACAAGGCATGTATAGAATACAAAGCAAATAGTTAAAAACATGTGATGTAAAACAAATATGTTTACTAGTACACCAAATGTATTTTTATATATATGTAGAAAAGACTTTTTATAAGAAAGTATGGTCTAGAAAGAATCGTGTAGTTACCCACAATAGAATGCTACTATTTTTCTTCATAAGTTCAATTACTAAATTATATCATATTTTACACTATTATTTTATATCCATACAATTAAATATTAATGAAAATGTTTATGGTCATTGGAATCAGGTCAGGAGAGGGTTCGTTCTTACTACATTGTACTGGTATCTTAAAAGGTGACGGAAAAGACTACGCAACGTTTAACTTTTTAGATACCAATACGATATAATTATTCGTCTCGAACTATGTATTATTTTGTGTAGTTTATAATTTCCATTTTCTTCAACGTAAACTGGATTCAACAATACGTCGTCTATAAAACTGACTGATTGTATGGGTATATTTTTGTCTTGAGCTCTCCCAGTCTCTGATAACAAAGTTCGGTAAAAAGATTCGGAGGTTATGTGAACAGGTTGCAAGTAAAATATATGTCTTGATATTTATTTTACAACTACTAAAATAGGTGCTCATTCTAATTTATGTAAAGCATAGCAACTTCTCTTTTTCATCTGTCGTTACTTACTTATCGCTGGCATAATCTATAACACATGTACTTAAAAGCTGGTGTTGTGTATATTATATAGTACGTATAGGGTGTTGGTATAACGTCATAAACGAATATCATCAACAATGTAATTAATAACCACTAATAATGTAACAAAAAGCTCTATGTGTAGATAATGTACTAAAAGACCAACAAAATAATAAATAACATATACTTCTTAATTTAGATGTTCTAGAACAGCACAATCAAGATATGGAGTACGAGTTAAGCTATAAACCTCAACATGAACTTCATGCAGAATTTGCTCATAAATCAGAAGTTGTGCCAAACAATACCAATTCGCAACATTCAGAATCCGAGAAAGGAAAAGAACTTTTGAAAACAGTTAGTAATATATGGGACAAATTTGACAGTATGGATGTTTACAATGTTAATTTTGGCCACATTCAAAATAGCACAAGAAGTAACACAGATATTCAAACACATGAAAATGATGCTGACTTTTTCTCTAAAAACGACTCACATTCATACAAAGATATCATTAACGATAATATTGACATCACTCTTCAAAGAGAATCCAATGACAACTCAGAATATAGCTATAGCAACGGATTTGTGAACCCATTCTTAAATCAACATCATAAAAATCAACTTTCTAACGTCGATAGTACGTATTCAGAAAACAACGGTGCTTTTGAAGCAAGTAATTGGAATTCACAAATACATTCTTACAGAAATTCAGGCTTTGATTTGCAAAAGGTTAATTATTCTCATACCAATAATCAAG
The DNA here is from genome assembly GCA_949125395.1 of Diaphora mendica. Classification (NCBI taxonomy): domain Eukaryota; kingdom Metazoa; phylum Arthropoda; class Insecta; order Lepidoptera; family Erebidae; genus Diaphora; species Diaphora mendica. The sequence continues at coordinate 31,706,240 of OX421311.1, forward strand.
ACACTTCATTAACAAGTTTATGGTCTAAATTCGAAAAAGTTGATTCAGGATTATCTACAGAAATGAATCACACTGATACATCCTTAACAACAAATAAAGCAGAAAGCAATTTAACGTCAATAGATGCAAACCAGAACAGTGATATAACAAACCAACCATGGTATTTCCGAGATCCTCGTGTAACAGAAAGCAGCACTGCTTCAGAAATTCCGGAATATAGAGGGTCACTTAATGATAAAATTGATCCAAAAAATCGACAACCATTAAACGACGATAAACCTGAGACACCCCAAGACATTGGGCGTGGTGATATCGAGCCAGAGGAAATTAAAGATGTCAATGAATCTAAGACACAATATATAAATCCAAGTAGCGTTGTGTCACACAATAAATTTGATAGTCCTGTTAAACAAGACAATGTTGAAGAAAAAGTTGACCATAATAATAACACGTATAGAGAAAATGAGCTACTAAATGACCAACGGGTGGTGTTGAGCACACAACATCAAAAACAAGAAAACATACATGTTCATTCGAATAAAAGTGATATGTCTAATAACACGTTACAAATAATTACACAACAGAGTAAAAATGAAAATAAAAAAGAATACAATACAGAGTTACAAAACATTGAAGTCAATAAAACAGGTAACATTAATTTATTTAACCAAAGCCACAGTTTGGAAGCACAAACAGAAACTAAAACTCAAAACAATTCAATTCATCAAAATATCACCAACCATGAAGTAGAATCGCAAAATGGAGCAAATTTTGAACAAGAAAATGTAAATGTGGAGCAAGAGAACTTATACAACTTTGGGCAAGAAGATTTACAAGTTTTTGCACCCCAGAACGAAAATGCAGAAAATCAATACTCACATAACTTTCCAGAAACATTACAGGACTTTAGACAACACAATGAAAACTTAGATCAACAGAATTTATATAATTTTGGTCAACGTCAACGGGAACTGTTATTAGAAGTGATACAAAAAAATATAGAACAACAAAATTCACTTAGCTCCAGTCAAGAACAAGTATTAGAGGATCTGCAAAAAAATATAACACAACAGAATTTATATAATTTCGGTCAAGAACAAGAGGGTACACAAAAAAATATAGAACAACATAATTTATACAACTTTGGTGAAAAAGACATACTGAACAATGCTACACAAAAAAATAAAAATACAGAGCAAGAAACTTTTGGATCAGAACATAAGACGATTTTCGAAAAAGAACAAATAAATCACAGACAGCAGGTTAACTATATGCATCAAGAAAGGAATCACAACAATACTGAAATGCAAATCGAAAATCAAGAGCAACAAAACTTAAGAAATAAAGACATAATTGGCTTGAATAATGCTCAGACACAACATGTAGAACCTAATAATCATCATTATGAACAGATAATACCAATAAATTTACCTCGTGTTCAGAAAAGTGTAGGTACTGAAGAAGATGAAAGTGGTCAGAACCAGAATCATGAAGATTTACTGTATGTGCAACAAAAAGTACAAGATTTAGGAGGCCTAAGTGAACACATGCCTGTTGAGCAGATTGTTGAGCACAATTATGCTGTTGATTATGAACCAAATATTGGTAGCTTGGAACAACAATTTGAACAGGATTTTGGACAACAACATCAAACATCCTCTGGCTATTTGAATAAATTTGAACAGCAAAGCCAACAGATAGCTGACATACAACAGAACACACAACAAAGTACTATAAACAGTAGTCCAACTACTACTACCAGTACACAAAAGGCAATTATTAGCCCACAAATAACAGAAAAAGTAACTGAAAAACCTGGTTTCTGGAAGTCTGTAGGTAATAAATTTTCAAGTGCAAAAGATAAAGTAGTTTCATGGTTTAGAAGTTAGATAAAGTTAAAAACTAATAAGTATGTAATAGAAGACTATCTGTTGAGTATTTCTTAAATGACCTAGTCATTAAATTTAATTTATGCTTTTCATATATTTATGGGCATGCATAAAATAAGTATGAGTTACATTACAAAAGTATTTTATTATTTTGTAAATCTTATAAAAAGTGCAAGTATAATAAATTATAATCAAGCCTTCACTATATTGTGCTATAAGAATTATAAATAACTCCACTACTTACCTCTGGTAGAGAATTGATGTATTTGACAAATGCTTGTTGTTGTACTGAATCTGTAAATTGTAATGAAAAACAAAATAGTAAATTATTTAAAAAAGTAATAATTGTGTATTATTTTAAAACTGTCACATATTTTTGATAATAATCATCCTCTCCTCAACATAGTTACTTAATTTAATGTAAAAAAACCTAAATTATATTTTACCCAAAGACTTCTGTTTGCTAGCATCAACAATACTGATCACTAAAATACAAAGCAGGACATCATTGTTTGTTAAGCAAGAAAAAAAAAACTTCATAAAAAAAATATTCAAAGTTTTTATCATGGAAGAAGGACACAACCAATTAATTTACAGTCACATTACGCAGCACATAGTACATTAATTTGGCTATAGTAATTATTGCGGGTAATGGGATTAATGATAGGTCTTTACCTATGAAATTGCCGTTTTGTATGCAATAAGTGAAAGTACTTATTTTTTTAAACTTTTTTATTTCTGTTATTCGAAGTAATCACCCATGCAATCGACGCATCTTTGCCAACGCATTGGAAGTTTATTGATGCCCTTCTTGTAAAAATCAGCTCGACGGGAGGCACCAAACTCTTTAAAGGCATTTTGTACTGCCTCTCGGGAAATTAAATTTTTACCCACTAAAAAATTGTCTAAATTTTGGAAAAAGTAAAAGTCGGTAGGTGCAAGGTCTGGTGAGTATGGCGGATGAGGGAGAGCTTCCAACCCCAGCTCTTGCAGCTTGGAGACTGTCTGTTGCGCAGTATGGGGTCGCGCGTTGTCGTGAAGCAGCTGCAAGAGCTGGGGTTGGAAGCTCTCCCACATCCGCCATACTCACCAGATGACCAGACCTTGCACCTACCGACTATTACTTTTTCCAAAATTTAGACAACTTTTTAGTGGGTAAAAAATTCAATTCCCGAGAGGCAGTACAAAATGCCTTTGAAGAGTTTGTTGCCTCCCGTCCAGCTGATTTTTACAAGAAGGGCATCAATAAACTGCCAATGCGTTGGCAAAGATGCATCGATTGCATGGGTGATTACTTCGAATAACAGAAATAAAAAAGTTTAAAAAAATAAGTACTTTCACTAATTGCATAAAAAACGGCAATTTCATAGGTAAAGACCTATTATGTCCACAACCTTGGGGTCATAGTCATGTTTATGCTTTTACATGAACTTATACATTACATATTACTTAAGGTGCATATCCACCTAAATTGTTGGCAGTTTCAGTAATTCTAACTGTTTGCAACTATACAGAAAATCGCCAATTTTCTTTCCATTATGTCTACACCGAGTCACCAACAATGTGAAAAACATTTGAACTAAGCGTCTCCACAGAGCCAATAAATAACTGCAACAAGCATATTCTTTTGATGTTTACCGCCAAAAACAGAAACATGGTTCCCAACATTTGTTGACAATTTTTGTTTTGTTTTGGTGACAACAGAAACTTTTGTCACCAACACGTATTGACAACACAAAAGTTGCCAACTTTTGATCGTCGGAGACTCGGCTTTATACATACTTTACTTTTACTCCTAGTTATTATTACATGACCTAAGGAGCCAAGAGCTTTTTTCCAATCAAACAATTATATTTTTACATGAATAAATGATGACTTTTGCAAGATTTTAGAAAGCTCGCCACGTTGCTGTGAGTAATATAATTTTATGCAAGTTCCTTTAAACCGGGTTAAAATTGGAATACTTTTAGTACTTTTTTATAGTTCAACGTTGGAGAAATATGTATAATTTACCTTCAGCAACAAGATTGAAAATAAATGTTTCAAAAATTTGCATTGGTTATTCGTTCACTTGACCCTTTTTGCACGACAACAGCGGAGCCAAAAGGAAGGGAACCGATTTTATGAGGTAATGAGGTATCAATAGATATCAAACAATGGCCCGGGTAGATTAATTTTATCAAGTAAAACATACGCTCGTATTTTTTTTTTATTAATAAGAAATTTATTGTTTTCTTAACTTCAAATAGTAAAATAATAGTAAATCCTATTTAATTAAATGTTAACTTAAAAACTAATAGTATAAAATAAAAAATTGCTAAACTTTTTACGCAAGTTATCTGTGACGAGTACGAGTATTATATAGTATTACTTCAACATACTCAAGCGTATTGTTATACCCTTTGTGATGTTTACTGTGAGAATAAGGAATAAAAATAGACCATCTTTATTAATTCTGGCAAAAAAAGTAAGTCAGAATTCTTTAAAACCGTACGCTTTTGTGTGTTTAACTTAGATTTATCAAGAGTACAAGACCGTCACATATTATATCGACTCACCTAAACTCAAAGCGTGGATCGGTTGCAGGGAAGACATTTTCGATTAATGTAATGATAATACTACAACATTTACAAATCCTACACACTTCTAATTGTATTTAATAATTATGAAACAATTATCAAAATAATGTTGACAGAAGTTTGTATCATTGATTGAACATCGCGGGAAAATAAAATTGACTTCTTCTGACATCTTTGGCAACGATGTTACCACATGAAACCACAAATTTAAGGTTTAAGATTCAATTTACACCACCACGGCAACCACGCGTCAGCGTCGGATAAAACAATGCTAGCATGACAGTCTATGATGGGTCAACAATAGTCAACATTCCTAAAACTGATGATAGCCTTTCGTTCCTTGAAGCATTCCATGTAATTTGGATATCTACTTCAATCATTCATTACAGGTAGCCCGTAGCTGGAACCCTAGAAAGTCGACAAATAGTATTTGGGTTGTGTAGATTTGATAGTAGTCGTTCCATAAAAAAATCGAAATTCAGTCAGGCATGTCATCAAGCGTGTCTTAATTTAGGTCTTAATAGACTGAAAGCTGACCCTAATTATGTTGAAAAGACTCAGAGAAAGATCCTTATCTCGACTTGTAGGCTAGGTAGTTAAAGTCGTAGAGTTAGTGTCGTGAGAAATGTGTTCTGTGGTCGTGAGTCACAACACAACATTACAATGTAATGGTGTGACGAAAATAAATTATGTATATTAATACGATTAATAATCGGTGCGAAATAATATCGCAAATCTGAACAAAAAACACTACAATCCGCGCACTACGAAAACAAATCGTTTGCGATTTAACATCGCAGATGCGAAATCGTATGTAAATTTTGTACCGTAGTAAGTGGTATCAAATCTCGCGCATTGCGGAAAAAATCGCAAACGATTTATTTTTCGTAGTGCGCGGATTGTAGTGTTCTTTAGATAACCCATTTGTAATATGTTTTCTTATATATACTAAATTTATTATAAACTAAGTTTTATTCTATTATCAGCTCAATGAAGGTTGTTCTTGGGTCGGATCTTAGACCATAACTATATTTTGCCTCCGCTATTCCGCAAGCGAAAATAAATCGTAGTGCGCGTAGGAACTATTGTCGTTTGCGATATTATTACGCATTTTAAAAATAAAAACAAATAAAAAAAAAAAAAAAAAAACATATTAAAAATGGGTTGTCTAAAAACACTACCATCCGCGCACTACGAAAATAAATCGTTTCCGATTTTTTCCGCAATGCGCAAGATTTGATACCACTTCATACGCCACAAAATTTACATACGATTTCGCATCTGCGATTTCAAATCGCAAACGATTTATTTTCGTAGTGCGCGGATTGCAGTGTTTTTCTATTGTTCACAGATTTGCGATATTATTTCACACCGATTATTAATCGTAGTGCGCGCTTAGCCTTACGAACGTAATTTTTCATTTTATGAGCAGTGTATATGTACGAGTATGTCTATTTCAGTTTTCATTTACTTGTGATAATTTAAATTCAGCAAAAAAAGAGATTCCAAAAGCCTAGATTACACACAAGTAAATATTGTTTTTAAATTTCTGAAATATATAAGTCGACGTCAAATTTAAAATGTCAGGTTGCACTGTATATTAGTCTATAAAAAATAAACGAATCGTTGTAGTGAGAAATTGTCTTGGTTATTAATTTAATTTGTTAGCGTAATATGTTGATATTTAAGTGTGGATTAATAATTTTAACATCTACATATATTGTTTCGTAAGTATTTAAAAACAAAAAAAAAATTGATATCAAAATTAATATTTACTATTTTTTCAGTTTAATTTAAGAGAAAACTGTTTAAATTGTTTTATCCATCTAATTATTAGTAACGTATCTATGTACGTTATTCTTTGATTAAAATGTCTAAATTGTTTTAATACGAAATAAATGTTGTATTCTCTTTTACTTTCACTTTGTTATAGAATGTATCGGCTGTATGAATTAATTTATTTTTATAAATGATAAAAATGACTGTTTTCTTTACTTTTCAGTCTGTGTTTTCAAGTTTCGCAAGAGATAAGTTCTTTGGATACTGGCCTTGCTTTTTTGTACATAGCCAGCGGAGCAATAGGTGAGAGGCATTTATGCTTATTATATAAACTTAGTGTTGAAACTATGCTTCATGTGGTGTGATATGAAGTTATAGAAAACATTGCCATAAATTGTTCTAGATTACTCAAAATAGTATGTTATTTAAGTTGCCCTCTTTGACCACCACTGTTTGAAAATATCTTTATTAGATTTGTTTTTTTTTAACGTGCCACTGCTATATTATGTTGGAGTTGTTATTTTGTGTTTTTAACAACCTAACCATAAAACTCTTCTGACTAAAATGTTAATAAATTCGGTAAAAAATACATAGTAATCAAATCACAAACAAATTACTATTGTATAAATTGACTACAAAAAATAGTATTAGAATAATTTTATGTGCACTTAAAGTAAGGAAATATTAAAATATGTTTCCTTATTATTCCTGCATAAATTTGCAGTCTCTTCAAGGTGATAATGTATTGATAATCTTTGGCTTGTCAATAATAATAAAACAACAAGAAAGTGTGTATCGTTACACTATGGAATATGTATGATATGGAATTGACAAGATTAAAGTAACTATACATTTATACATAGGTACACTACACTAACAGAGGAGAGAATATTAAATATATAAAGAAACTAGTATTTCTGGCAAATGTTGTTTTGCCATAAAAAAAAAATGGGGTATAAAAAATAGATGTTGGTCGATTCTCAGACCTACCCGATATGCACACCAAATTTCATAAGATCGGTCCAGCCGTTTCAGAGGAGTATGGTAACTAACATTGTGACACAATAATTTTATATATAAGACATATAACTCAATAGTCTAATTCATTAATGTTAGACATACGGATATTCAAATCTATACTAATATTATAAAGCTGAAGAGTTTGTTTGTTTGAACGCGCTAATCTCAGGAACTGCTGGTCCGATTTGAAAAATTCTTTCAGTGTTGGATAGTACATTTATCGAGGAAGGCTATAGGCTATATATCATCACGCTACTGACAAATAGGAGCGGAGCACCAATGAAAAATGTTTCAAAAATGGGGGAAAATTATCACGCTATGGGTAATTAGGAGATGCAAACGAGGTTGTGTGGGTCAGCTAGTGACTGATAATATTAAACAGCTACTTATATTGGCTAAATGTTATCCTGCAAGTTCTAAATAATAATTTGGGGTCTACACTGTTACTAACCCTGAGTATAACCAAATCTTATCATGGGGTAAAACTTTTTTTATTCAGAATGTATGCATATTAATTGTGGGTATAATTTATATTTTTATCATACTTATCTCTGTTTTATTATCCAATGTCAGATTCATAAGTTTATCAATCACTTAATTTTCATATGTATTCACATTGAACCATGGTATAATGTCCATATGAAAATATGTGATATTACTATTGGTACCTATATACAAAATTATGGTGCTGTTTATTTTAAATATATGGTAATGTCGCAAAGCATACTAATATTGATTTTTTTCGAATCAACTAATCACACATCCGAAAACAAAAAAAACAAAAACACATTTATTTATTTAAGTAGTTGGTCAACTGAACTTATAAACCAAACCATATTTATTTATTAACTTAACTATGTTGTAACTAATTATCTTTAATACCTCCATCATACCATAGTTCAATGTTACTTTAACTAATGTTTGCGTGCTAACCATATCTCCTTTTTCAGCTGGCAAAATTATATATGACAGATATCAGCAAATACATATACTTGGTTCATTAACAACAAATCCAAATGTCACTTCTTTTGCAAATAGGATAGCTTCCTTTTCAGCCTCATTTTTCTCTCTGGGCTTCCTGGTATACTTCCTCCTCTTCCTGTTAAAGGTAAGAGAGACAAATCCTATTATATTAGCTAGGACTCTTTGCCGTAGCTCTTAAACTACTGAACTGAATAAGGTGTCAATAGATTTGTAATAATAGCCTGGGTGACATAGGCTATATAATGGTCTAAGATCCGACCCTAGATGGACCTTCACCGAGCTGTTAATAGAATAAAACTTAGTTTTTAATAAATTCTGTATATTAGAAAACATATTAAAAATATGTTGTCTAAAAAAATCCTGGACAGAATATTTTTAATTAGATTTTTTTTATTAAAAATTATATATACATAGTATATATAATGAAACTAATAAATATTAATAATAAAATATTAAACAATATAACATAAATTAAACAAATTAGTAAATAAATATATATTAATATATAAAAATACTAGCTGATCCTGCAAACTTTGTTTTGCCATAAAAAAGCATAATTAGGGGTATAAAAATAGATAGTAGCCGATTCTCAGAACTACTGAATATGCATATAAAATTTCATAAAAATCAGTCTAGCCGTTTCGGAGGAGTATGGTAACTAACATTCTGACACGAGAATTTTATATATAAGATATAAATTTATATATTTAAATACATACATCATATATTTATTTACTTCTTTAATTGATATATACATATATATTTTTATTTATTTATTTGTTTAATTTATGTTATATTGTTTAATAATTTATTATTAATATATATTAGTTTTATTATAAACAAAAAAAAAAAAATATCATGTATGGTGTATGCATTGAGCTTTTTAATGTCATGAAACTATTGACGAACCTTCATGGATATAAAGCAATAAAATGAAATAAAGCAAAATTAATATTAAATCCCATAAAAAGGATACTTCATTAAAAAAAGTTAGATAAAAAGGAGCCTTGAGCAATTCAATTTATAAAACATCAATAAGTATTGTTTTTGTTTACTTAATTTAAAGATTAAGTTAATTGTTGAGTTAGTTTTATACTATACTAGCTGTTGCCCGCGGCTCCGCCCGCGTATATGTTGGTTATCGCGGCAAATAGTAGCCTATGTGTTATTCTGATGTATAAGCTATATTACTGTAAAGTTTCATCCAAATCTGTTCAGTAGTTTTTGCGTGAAGAAGTAACAAACATACACACTCAAAAACTTTCGCCTTTATATATTAGTGTGATGTGATTATAACTGTACGTCTCGAAAGGCAATTGGACTGAAAGAGACTAGTTTCCACGACAGGCAGTCCTAGTGTGGGATCTAATCACCCTGTACCTGTATACTTTTTGAGACAGTATATTAAAATTATAATAATCTAAATGTATTAAAAAGTGAGGAGTATATTGTCCTTGTGTTAAATCCTCAAAATGCACTACATTTTCGTAAGCACAGTGGTAAATTTCCCAACAATTATGAACATACAACTGTTACACATTATTTAAGTCATTAAGTAGCACTATTATTGTAATAGGTCTAACGAAATATTTGTGCTTAGAAATCAGTTGAGGTGTTTGAACATTGGTCAATGGTTATGTTAGGCAGTTGTTGATGTCGTAATAACGCGGTAGCAAGAGCCCACATTTCAAAGATTGAAACATCCAGGTTTCGTTATTATGATGGTTCATTCTGCAATCTCAACTGGAAATCAAACCATTTGTCTAAAACCTTCTTTTAAATACTTCCCATCAACATCAGAATGTGCATTATCCGATTACGGCGAAGCCAGAAGGAAGGGTTATTATGTTGGCAGTCTGGATTAACCTATGTGTGTCTAATGTATTAACCGATTTCAATAAATGAGGTGTCACTATATTCGTAATAATTGTCCGGGTGACATTTAATTAAACGTTTTTATGTACCCGAGTACCGGTTATAACTCTTTAAAACATTCTTGTTCTGTATCAAAAACTAATGATGCTCATAGTACACAATGTTCATAATCATTTAACTAAAACAAATAAATTCTTACCGTTATGATAACAGAAATATTAATGCTTGCATAACAATGTACATTAACTCATTCGGCATTCAGGGGTTTCACAATTAACTAATTTAAGTTATGTAAAACTTACAAGCATGAAGTTTGACTCGCCCTAACTGTTACTTTAAACTTATGTAATTTTTCACAGGTTGATAGCAATTGCCTGACGGCTTTGAATATTTTTGTATGTGGATTTGGCACTTTATACATATGGATGCAGGTGAGTTTTCATTATTTTTTCTAAAAATAAACTAAGCAAAGATAATGTACGGATTACGGTGCCGTAAGACATGCTTTTCGTCCACACAATATGGCTATTTATGGCCTATATATATAGATCAACTGTAAATAGGTCAAATGGCAAACCTATAAATACATTTCACCACGAAAACCCCCAACTCCAAATTCATGATTAACCTCTGTTGTATACTCTAATGGCAATTGCTTCATGCATAAAGTGAGCTGACGTAAATGTAAGAGTGATGTGTCACGCACGCATTCACCATTAGATGTAATTGACATAAACTCAATTGAAAATTTCCTCCCGTCTGGGTCTGTACAATATAATATTACAGCTTAATTTGCAGTATAAGTTGTACTAGATTGAATTTGGTAGGTCTCTTCCCTCCTAGCCTTTATTATTAAAAAAATATTTTGGGTCGGATACTAGTACAACTGATATTACCTAAAAAAATTAAAAGTAATTTCACGGAGCGATTTTTGGCCCGACCCGGGAACCGAATTCGAGAACTTTAACCCTAACCGCTAACCTAGGGCTAAAAGCTAGGGCTAACCGCTAAACTAACAGGGCAGATTAAATTCGGTGTGTGATTTCAAAAAAGCTTGTGTTTATAGCTGCATTCTCTGTGAAAGCAGCGAATACTTTTATCTTATGTGGTCACATATTCACACAGTATATCCTTGTAATCTCTATAGGGAGGTTACTAAAATGTATTATGCGAAATTTGATTGCGATGCGACAGTGCGCAACTTTTCCTAACAGTCCTACTAGTGTTGTGCCGGATGATTAAAAATGTAGATCCGCAGATATCCATATCTGAATACGAATCATTGAAGTCAAGTTCCGCGGATACGGATCTTAACTTTCTTATTCAATCGGTGTCGGGGCGCGTGACTTTGTAACGATAGAGAAAACATGCAGAAGTATATGACTTATTTTTGAAAGAAGACTACACTAAGAATAGTCCTGTGAAGTCCTGTCGAAATATCACATCCGGGAACATATTTGCAAAAGGTAGAAACATAACTTTATAGACCTTGCTTCCTCTGCCGTTTCCTTTTTGCCGGACTTTCAGCTAAAAAAAACCTAAAGAAGACGTTAACTTAGTTTGTTATCGAGTTTGATTATTACTGAATAAATTAAGCGGTATCGATGTTAAAAATAACACAAAACAAACATTAGGAAGAATTTGGTTAGTGATATAAAATAAAACCAACATGTTTCTTTCTAATCTGTAAGATAAATTTGAAACACTTTTACTGAATTACGAAGTCATGCAAAAATAATGCAAAAATAAGAAATTGACGATATACCTACATAGGTGCATAACTTCGAGAGGTGGATCATTGTGTTAATCCTAGTTTGGTGAGAAAGCAATGAATTCGTTTTTCCTGTCAACATTTTTCATCAAAGTACGTACTAATTATGGAGGCACAAAGGTGAACAAATGAGATACCTAACAAAGCTATAAAAGTCTATGACTAACCAAGTTCTATGACGATAACTTTTAATATTATCATTTTAATAGACATTTCATAAAAAACAAAAAATAAGTCAGAAATAATTAGTGGTAAATTAAACTCAAATGTAATTGTTGTGATATTAATAAATAAATTTTATTAATAGTTGTGATGTTTCTATGATGTTTTAATGTTAATAATGTAAAATTTTCACTCTTACTATTAGTAAGAGTGAAAATTAACATTAATAACATTATTCTCAATTTAAGTTTTCATTTTTTTTTTAAATTTTAATTTAATTTAATTTAATTCAATTTAAATTAAGAATAATTATTTCAAAATCATTATTTATAATAATATTTATAATACAATTAAACCTGCACTAATGTTTAAATTCTAGCAAATTAAATCGTTTTTTTTTGCAATTGAATAATTTGAAATAATTAATGTGCAACTTCTTTTTTTTATTAATGTTTTTGATACCTTTTTTCGTATGTACATATATGTTATACACATACATAGTATTCGATAGGATATGCTTTTTTATCAATGGTAGGAAGCGGAATTATATTTCGGTGAGAAAGAAACCAGTAAAAAAAAAATTCACTTTGCTTTAAAGGCCTTTTATTTTTAACTGTGATTTATTGTCTTATGTTTAAGAGTTCCTCGGTTGTTGAGAGACGTACTCGTTTAAGCTATTTAAATTAATGAGATGCCTTAAAATGTTAAAAAATTAGCGCCTTAAAAAACAGCTTTTATGTTTCACGTTTAATAAAAGTGTTATCGGTTCTTATCTTTCATCACTGTTTGCGCCAGAATTTCTGTCGGCAAATATGTGTGTGGAAATTACTACACGCATTGTAAAAAGACTATTATTGCGCTTTCTCAACGCATTTTTGTAAACGCAATCGGTTACATATTTTTATTAAGTCGCAAATAATTGTCAAGGAAAACGATACAAATATTTTTAGTTATACAAAAAAGGAGCAACTGTTATATTGATGTTTATTTAACTTCTTAGATGAAATTTACTGACGAATAGTATATTGATTTTCTGAATTTCAGTAACATAGCCCGAAATAGTAAAATAGTAGTACTCGCTGCAATAGCAAATATTGTATTATTTAAACATTTTTTATTAAGACCACACATCGAGAACTACTTAGGGCCGGATAAATATGGTTTTAGACAAAACAAGGGCACAAGAGAAGCTGTACTAGCCTTACGTTTAATTATTGACAGACGCATGGATTAAGCCTAACTACATAAATAGGCTTTATAAATCTAGAGAAGACATTTGATAGTGTAAACTGGTAAAAAATGATGGAGGTCCTGAGGGCATCGGGCATAGACTATAAACAACGAAAAAAATTTAATAACTTTACAATAATAAAAAAACAGTAATAGAAGTGGGAGAGGAAAAGCAATTTGCAGATAATAAGCAGAGAGTAAGACAGGGGTGTCCTCTGTCACCCTTAATTTTCAACATTTTTATTGAATATACCAGAAGAAAATAGTAGAGTCAGGTAAAGGAGGGGTAAATTTAATGGAGACACTATACGCTTTAATAGATTTGCAGATGATATTGCGAGAATAGTCGATAGCATAGACAGCTTAGAACATCTACTAACAGTGATGAATAATATTTTAGAGATTTTGGATTAGGTATAAACTTATACGAAACCAAGATTCTAATCACCTTCGAATCTCAATATAGAGAGAGAGAGATAACAGTCAAATAGTGCATTATTTTGAAAAAAAGTGTTAAATAGTCGATATTGGACATAGGCTTAGTTAAATTCATCCCCTCTAAGGGTAAAAAATTAAAAATGAAGATGAAAGTTTCTTAAAATATATCATGATTTATTCACTTTTTTTGTAGCAATATCATTATAAACCGCCGTTTTTATAATCATTTATCATTATAAAACTTTCTACTGCCGCATGTCGTACCGAAATATATATTTTAATTAAATTTGCAATCGGTTATCTAATCTCTAATTATTAAAAACCGTTGGATATTATCTACTTGCAATATATTGTGGCTTTATGATTGTACAATGACTTTGTACTATACCGCTTTAGTTTAATATACATTTAAATGTTTTAGGGGCCATGATTTTCAAACCCCGACGCTAGAAAAGGGGTGTCATAGTTCCTAAACGGATGGACCAATATAGATGCGAGTTTTTTTATGACACATATGTATAGTTTCGGTTGACTTTTTCCAAATTAAAGATATTAACAGAAATATTATAAATTATAGACTGAACAGAGTCAAATACCTATCTCTAACATACTAAGCTAAACGCCTACATAGCCTTTTTTCCTTTCTTCGAGCACTTTTTTCAAACTAAGTTGGGACCCGCTTTCGTCTACTACGATATGGCTAAACTTTACTCACTTTTCACGTGAAGAGACTACCGTCATACCTCTGCTATCCAAGTACTAGACGATATTGTAATTCTAAATACTGTTCTCGTGACTTCTTAAAAAGATAAAATCGTTATTATTATTTTTTTACATCTTGTTTTCAAAAGCCCCTACTTACATAGTATTTTAGACTATTTTTTTTATAATAAAAGACCCAAAGGTTTTGTTCTCTTTAAATTATTAATGTTTATGTTTCAGAGCATCATTACGACATATATCTCGACGTTGTATTATGATAAAAAACTAACAGTGTTTCGACAATGCCTTGCAAACGTGAGCTTCCTTATTTTGATCGTAATGGCAATATTTGGGACAGTCACGTCATTTTTACCTCTCAGTAAGTATTGGAATCTAATCGATAAAAGCTCTAAAACAATACTAATTGATTTAATGGTTTAAATTTTAGCTGGAAATGTCTAAATAATATAGAAATTTAGGTAGAAGTCTGGCCTAAATATTTATCTTTTGCCTACGGCTTCGCCCGCCTGTATACGTATATGTTGGTTCTCGCGGCAAAGAGTAGCCTATGTGCTATAGCTATGTATATGTAGCTATATGCCTTGAGAAAAGTCAAGAATCAAAGTATCCACATGCCAAATTTCACTTAAAATGGTACAGCGGTGTAGTCGTGAATAAACAGACAGTTTCGAATTTATAATATTAGTATTGTTGCGCGTGTAATGTTTTAGCTACTTAACTAAGACATAAAATATTTATTGTTATATAGTGAAATCTATTGGTATCACAGAAACCTCGGAACTCGAGACATCCTTTCTCTCGACTGTTTCACTTTCCATTTGTGTAGTTTTGTTCAAATATTGGCTAGGTTCTGCACTGAGATGCAATATAACGTAAATGAGATCTTGTGTTTTACGCTTCCTTGAGCGTTTGTATGAAATTAGCGAAATGAGTTTCGGAGTCATTGGCCTTAAATTAAGTCATGAACAAAATACATTGACAAATTATTACGGCGTGTGCGTTTGCGCTTAGTTTCAGCTAAAATGCCAAAGATCTCAAGGCCGCATTCCATTTAAAAACAATGTTATTAGTCAATATGAGTATGTAATTTAAGTTTAGGTTATTATATACAAGTGAAACAGTTATTTACATTAAATAACTATTCCACATGCACATTTGTCATGACTATGAGGTAGGGTGCAATATTTGAGTAGAATTGTATGAGTTTATGTATAATATAACATTGTATAAATATTCAATTTATTCAAATTAAACTACTATTTCATTAAGCGTAGTGCTAAGTGCTAATATAAGTAGTGTAATTTAAGAGCATCGTAAAATTTTAAGATTACTGTAGAAATACTTTTGCAAAATTTTAATCAGTTATTCAGGTCAATCTTCGAGACGCGTTTATATTTTTCTTAAATTAAATCACTAAATATCAATCGCGTTTTATTTTTATTTTAGACCTTAGGGACATACTTACTTTGCTGACATAGTCGAGTATTGTAGTTAATGGCATCCAAATATTAATTGAATAGTAAGTTGGTAGTAGGTAATAGAAATAATTTAAGAAAGAAGCAAGTTTTGTTCGTTTTGTAGAGGAATCGATCTCATGTCCCTCTAACACAAAGGGAGGATCCTCCGACCTGGCAGGTGGGGTGATCATGCCTGCGACATACTAATGGGCGCGAGAATTTGTATATCGCGATACAGGATTACTCCATAGTTTGGCGTGTCTCCGGTAGAAGCGCTGTAGTATGTTTTGATGTCGTATGTGGAAGTTGCCATTGCTTTATAGGGTGTGTATGTAAGTTTCTTGTAGTATGACACACACTTCAAGAACTTTAATATTAGATATTTATAGACTACATAAAATCTAATCTAGTCTTAAACGTTTGCTAATATTGTCGTTTGTTAACAGGTGGTTCCAGCGGGATCTACATCTGTTTTGTCATAACATCATTGTGTAGTAACATATTAGCAGCAATATTTTGTGTTTTTATACTGTCTTTTGAAAAAGAGTATGAATATTTTTCCGAGGTGATTTCTTTTAATAATATTGTTCCGTTAAATACTGTTTCTGATGTTTCACATAATAATAAAATGTTATGTCTATTTCAGGGTTTGCGTTCAGAATTATTACTGGATGATGATTGCTCTTTAAACAATGAAACTCTGTCCGATGTGGATAGTATATTCGGGACCCAAGAATCAATTTCTAGTACAATCGTAATAAAGGGTAACATTAGCTGTGGTAAGGTCTCCTGACCCGAGGCCGTGCCCGACAAGGGCACGGTACTCCCACAAACGGTTGCCGCAGCTCCTACCTCGCCTTCTTACGGAAGCTTCGGCAACACAAAAATCAAGGTTGTCAAAGAAACTAGAAATAATAAAGAGCAAAATGACTTAGATGCAGTTGAAGACAATGACAGTGGTATGTCTTCTGAAGAAACCGACGATTCCTTGAAGGTTAATTTAAGTTCTATCATTAATGATAATATAAGTAAACATGTAAGTTCAAGTGTAGATGATAAGCAAGAAATAATAACAAAGTGCCTAACTATTGAACCTCATTGTGCTGAGCACAGGAATGAGATTCCAAGTTGTTCTAAAGCTGTTAATGTAAGTGTTTTTGTTGATAAAGATGATGCCAGGTCTCGCCTGACAAATTCTGATGATCTGATTTTAGATAATAGTATTTCAGATTTTATTGTGATAGATCTGTCATGTGGGGTCACCGGTGTTCATGCATCATCTAAACGTAAAGGGGAAAGAAAGAAAAGGGTGGGTACAAAGGATTATAGGGTTGATTGTGATTATTCAAGTATAGCTAATGTAGAATCCAGCCAATGTTTAGTTCCTGTTGCGAACAACGAACTCGCCAACACCGAGAACCAGAAGTTGCTCAGCCTATCTCTCTCGATTCTTCTCGCTGCGTTGCTTCAAGCGATGCGCTGTTTTGCCCAGTTCTTAGAAGATATTGTGGTACCGCAACGGTAATAGTTAAGAATTGTTATTATGTTCCTTTATATTTTTGGTGCAGTATTCACTTATTATATTACAAAATGTCAATGATAATATATTTAATTACATTGTACTAATTATGTGTTTTATTTAGGTATTTCTAATGCTATATTATTCTGAATTT
This sequence comes from Diaphora mendica, assembly GCA_949125395.1. Taxonomy (NCBI): domain Eukaryota; kingdom Metazoa; phylum Arthropoda; class Insecta; order Lepidoptera; family Erebidae; genus Diaphora; species Diaphora mendica. The sequence continues at coordinate 31,723,820 of OX421311.1, forward strand.
ATCATTGGGCAAAGTTTTTCAATATTAATCTCCTGGCTAAGACGGAAATTATCTACAAATAACATCGTCACTTTTACAATATCATAGTAGTAAATATCGAGGATATGAGAAATCCTTCACTGCTGCTTTTAGAAATTTGATACTAATGCGTCAGAAGCCATTTGTGAAGCCAGTGTAGAAGGCCATTTGTTATTTTATTTATTGAAATTAAAATGGTAATTTCAATAAGATTAAAAAAAACCGATCAAATTGAGAACCTCCTCCTTTTGGAAGTCGGTGAAAAACGGAATTCCCTGCACCGATAAATAAATGACCTGTATGGGAACGTAACGAAGAAGCGCCAATTAAATCCAACTGAAACAACAAACCAGCTATTGAAGAAATAAAACAAAAATCCTGACTGTATTAAATGTAAATGGACTAGTTACGTAACATTTCCATACCTACGATATTTTTTTATAGGCAAAGTAACATAAACTCAAAAAACATAACCCTGTTTTTGGTGTAGTCGAGTAAAAACAACAAACAATGAAAGAAAAATATACTTCCGCAGCAAAAGTCACTACGTTGCGCTTCGTTCAGTACCAATTACAAGTAAGAATTGAGATTCTTCAAGTTTTCCAAAACGTTCGGTAACTAACCGAGTGATAAGAGGTTATAGACCCACGGGTTATAAAATAATAAGTAAACACAATATGAAGTAATAATTTAATAAATTACTTTGAACAATACACAAACGCTACTATTCACACACATCAAATAAATTAATGAGGTTAAATAGGTCGTACACTAATTACTTTCTACTTATTGTCTGATTATAATTCCACTAGTAGTTTATAGGGACGCTTCGTTGATCACTGTTATCAGCCTACTATTAGTATTATGGCACTTTTTCTTCCACTTGATGGAGTTTTTGCTGTGTACTTCTGGTGAGCCGGGATGTTCAGCGATGGCGGAAGCTTTCGGCGAGGAGTTCGCCACTACTACGGACCAACGACGTCCTCGCCGCTCGTTCAGGGTTGGTAGTTCCGCTATAAGGTTGTTCTCGTATTCGCTCAACATTAAATAATTTTCCACCTGCAAACATGAAAAATGGGGTTTGTGGTATCGCTTTTAAAGGAAGAATTTAAGTTCATTTAATTTTCGACCATAGCTGATGCAATAAGAATTTGTGGTACCGAAATTACTAGTGACTATAATAATTATAGTTTAGATGGACAATATTTGAGACTAAGCCTTTTCGAAAAATATATAGACAAATAAAAATTGACGTTATTGTACAACACTTAAATAAATTATCTTTAAAAATTCTCTTTAATAATTAATTATGAATAAATGTTGCAGCATTTATTACTGCTCACTTTTTTATGTGAAAGTGAACATAAGACGAGTGAAAGTAGGTTCATCCACTTTGAATGTAATAAACAAATTTGTTAGATCAGTCGATATTTAAATCGGATGATGTTCTTATTAAGTCAGTTTGAAGCTCGATTCAGTAAAGCCCCAGTTAGTTTCTTCCAATTGTAAATTGACTCCGAGTTCATGGAAAGGTTGCATAAAACTGTAAACTGTTATTTCCCCTATGTAAGAACACTTATACAAAGGTTCATACAAATGTTAAACTTACGAGCTCAACATATTTGTACATCGACAAATAAGCGAAAATAAGCTCTGCGAAAGTTGATTCTGTATTGTCAAGTGCGTTTATACACCGTTAAGTATTATTGGGTTTTATTGGAGAGTTGCAAGGTATAGAATATTAAAAGTTAAATAGGGTATTTGCGTAATGTAAGCATAACTTTGTTTTGGTTTTATATGCTCCAAGTTTCGTTCACTTCACGGCAAATATGCCTTTGCTTAGCAAAATGTCACATACCTTATTACAACTAGTGATACAGTCACCGCAATCCAAGTCCTCTAAGAGGTGTTCAGGTATGTCTAGATCCAGGTCGAGGTCCAGGCCGCCTTCCTCGCTTATGCAGGTGAGCTCGGGTGGCACGTTGGGCGGGGACGAGCCGAGACTTCCCGGCCGGATGCTGTCCAGAAGGAGATCGCGCCCAGTTCGACCCGGGGCTACTAATTCTGCTCCTAGAACTGAATGCGAAGATAGAATGGTATTAGTGTTAGTTTCGTTAGTAGTCAGTTATGCAGTACGTTATCTGCAGAATATGGAATGTCACCATCCATGCTTCACTGCGAGTATCGTAAGGGTCAACTAAGGAAGTAAACTAAGCATGACAACAGCAGAGAGTAGAGTTGGGGCTCCTCCCACCCCTCTCCTGCTTAGTTCAATCGAATCAAATACTCGAAGGGCGGTAGTTTACTTTAAGTCTTGAGTTACTAATGTCAATGGGCTAGTTACCGTCGTCGGGTAGGTACCTAATCTAATTAGATTCTCCCTTATCCATAAAAATGTTGGGCTACCGGTTGGCGTATGCTACTGCATATTAAAGAGGTCTCGGGTTCGATTCCCGAGTCAAGAAAAAAAGTGTTGTCGAGTATTCTTTGCAGAAATTTTTAATAATAACCAGAGTTGGCGGCGTTTCGCGCACGATAAGCTTTCAGTCCAGGTTGACATGAATCAATTTTATTGGTAATCGTTATTAGGAAGTCAGTACCCTCAAATACAGCGACAACTATTTCGACCTTTGAATTGAGTTCGTCCCCAAGGTTGCGTAGGTCCGATGCCAATCGCTCCGTGGGAAACTGGGATTAAGGTGAAACCGGTAAAACTAGTAGCCGGCCCCAAATAATCTTGTAGTAGTTAGGAAGATGGTGATGAGAAGAGTTCCCTCGGGCCTCGTGTAGTAGTTACGTACCTAGCGCGGTGGCGGCGCCAGTTGCAGTGCGCGGCTCGCGGTCGCGGCTGCGGCGCGGCGGCTCGCACGTCGACTCACACGCGCCCGTCCCGCCGTTTTCTCTGTCATTACACGCACTTAATTAAACACGATAATTGCAACATTCTCTTGTCGCCATACATGCTATGTATAGATACCGGCACCTAACATAGCCAGATTTCGGCGTAGTGGGGGTAAGTTCGCGCATAGTACACTTAATGCAATAAATCAAAACAAACGAAATTGAAGTGTAGTCGACTGGCCGACTGATTGACTCCAATCGCTTGCTTGGAACGTCCAATCACTTGCTTGGAACGCGCGAACGGTGCTACTACAATCCCCGCGTCCCTCGATCACCAAAGGGACTTAAAAGCGACTTTCTGCGCTGACCACCAAGTTAGGTGCCGGTATCTATTGTTTTAGTTTTCAGACTGCTCGATTTTTCATAAGAAGTCGTCGCTTTTATACGCAACAGATTAGGTTTCCCGTTTTAAAACGGATTGTAAAGGACGTTAAAATTGTAAACAATTCTCAAAATTTCTAATGGAAAAATAACATAAGTAATTCGAAACAATCTAAAACTTTCTGTGGAATTGTTGACATAGATATGGTAACAGGTATCACAATAATAATTGGATGTTATATTAATAATATTTAAAATAAATTATAATAGGTCTTTACCTATGAAATTGCCGTTTCGTATGCAATAAGTGAAAGTACTTATTTTTTCAAACTTTTTTATTTCTGTTATTCGAAGTAATCACCCATGCAATCGACACATATTTGCGAACGCATTAGCAAATTATTGGTGCCCTTCTTGTAAAAATCAGCTGCACGGGAGGCAACAAACTCTTTAAAGGCATTTTGTACTGCCTCTGGGGAATTGAATTTTTTACCCACTAAAAAGTTGTCTAAATTTTGGAAAAAGTAATAGTCGGTAGGTGCAAGGTCTGGTGAGTAAGGCGGATGAGGGAGAGCTTCCAACCCCAGCTCTTGCAGCTTGGAGACTGTCTGTTGCTCAGTATGGGGTCGCGTGTTGTCGTGAAGGAGCAGTGGGAACGGAACGACCGATTGACCAAAGCTGGTTGCAGATGTGCAAGTTTCTCCATCATTCTCTCCAGTTCTTCACAGTACACATCTGCATTAATGTTCATGCCGTTTTGTACAAAGCTTTGGTGCATCACACCCGCACTAGACCACCAAACAGTGACCATCACCTTTTTAGGGGTCATTTTTGGTTTAGGGCATTGTTTAGGTGCTGAACCAGGGTCTAAACAACTTGCTGAGCGCTTTCGATTGTCGAACAGAATCCATATTTCGTCGCACGTAAGAATTCTTTTAAAAATTCCTTCATTTCTTTGCCTGTTGAGCAGCGCAAGGCAGCTCTCGACGCGTTCGTTGCGCTGGCGATCGTTAAGGTCGTGGGGCACCCATCTATCAAGCTTTTTTACCTTGCCAATTTGTCGCAAATGGATCAATATTGTTTTGATGCTTACATTAAAAGCTGCTGCTAGCTCAGCTATAGATTGAGTTTCGTCAGCTTCCACAATCGCCTTTAATTCATTATTGTTAACCAAAGTCTCCGGACGACCACGAGCTTCATTTTTCAAGTCAAAATTTCCAGAACGGAACCGGGAAAACCAATAACGGGTTGTGCGTTCGTTTGTACAGTTCTCTCCGTAAACGTTTTTGATTTTACGTGCCGTTTACGTTTTATGTCGCGTTGGTGCCACGACGGAACTCATATTCCATAATTACACGAATTTTTAAAGTATCCATTATGACGAAAAATGTTCAAATGTAATGAAAATACAACGCTAATCAAAAAACAAAAGACTGAGTTTGTAAATAGAATGTCATGGTTTTAAAACAAAATTCATTTGAATTTAGAATACAGAGCCATTACAAACTTTTTTTTATTTGAAATGACCAGTACTGTAGAACGGCAATTTCATAGGTAAAGACCTAATATATACAAAAGTACCAAATAGACTTAAGCATATTTATGTTTTAATATGCCTATCTCCTACTGTTTCCTAGCAAACATTTTGATTCTTGTTAACTTAGGAACTAACTGCATCAATTACTCGAATTCCACAATGACACATACTTGGTGTGTTTATGCGCTACACTGCGCTTGTGAAGATCTATACAGAAGAGGGATAAGGAGCCGATGAGCGAACACGTCGAGCTGAAGTAGTAGCCTGCTTTACCGCCGCAACCGACGTTTATATAACCTGTAATTATAATAAAGAGCAAGATTAGAGTTAGACATGATTTGAAGTTTTATAAACATTACATTTCTGCAAATGAGATCTTAAACATCAGTCGTAATCGGATGAAAAAAGTGCAATTTTTTAATGTTTTTACACATAAGAGAGTAGTTAGTGGTCACCAAACTCATTGCGAATGCAGACAATGCGACAATGCAGCATGGTGATATGCACAGCAGTGCAGGATATCGCAACGCTTAGTACAACTACGTATTGTGAGTTTTCTTAGCTGTGTCTTAAAACTGAATTCTGAAAGGTGTAGTTGACTTAACTGTGTGTATATATAAAGTTCTACTAAGTCAAAGCTTACCTGACAATGGCACTCCTATTGCGATGGGTACAGCTTGCGAACATTGCACAAATCCCCAAGTTCGCGCAAAGTTCCTCGATCGCACTCGTTCATATGTATACATCTTTAGTGAATAGTGGTATCCACCGCAAAATATACCTGGAAGATATTACGTGTCTGTGAGAATTAATAGGGTTTAAGTAATAGTTTTGAAGGGAAACCTGAAATTGATATACAGGGTGTCTTAGAAAGAGTGCACTTTTAAACTTAGTGTTATTTTTTTCTTGTGTAAGTTGCAACTTTGAAATTTTGCAGCTGGCTCATATGTTTATTCCGATTTAAAAAAAGCGGTTTACGAAAGAACAACGCGTTGTTATTGTGAAAACTTAGGACAAAAATTTGAAAAGTTATTTTGAGCCGAACTGAGTTAAGTTAAGCCGCTCGCAAACTTCGAAGAATTTTCAGTTCAGATAGTGCACCTTTTTTTCTTTGGGGTTTTGTGAAATCTCGGGTTTACACGAATAAACCAGAAATAATTACTGAGCTTAAAGCTGAGATCCAACGCGTAATTGGTGAGATACAGCCATATCCAGAAAAAGTCCAAACTCCGAAAAAACAAATATTTGCAGATCATAAAAAAATATTTGATCCGACCCGGGATTCGAACCCGAGACTCAGCATTCGCATACGCTACCATTGTGACACCGAGCCGTCAATCTTTTGCCGGCTAGGGTACCGCTCCGCAACGCCCCATAAGGAACTTCATTCCAAAAACGTTGTAGCAAGCCCTGACTGGGACATCCATTAGTTCTACGAATCTCTACAAAAATATGTATAATAGGTACTATTAAAGGAGGTTTCGAAAAAATAATATTAAAAATAAACGGCAGAATTGAATAAACTATTTTGATCTTTGGACCATTTTTGTTTATGTAATTGTTATACTAACTACTGTATACAAAATATGAATTGTGTACTGAGCAACCTGTATAGATAGGTAGGTTATTTTTTTTCACTTCACCTCTTTAATTTACCGACTTCAAAAAAAGGAGGAGGGTTCTCCATTCGACCGTATATATATATATATATATATATATATTTATGTATGTTCGCGGATAACTTCGTCGTTTATGAACCGATTTTAATGATTCTTTTTTTAATGGAAAGGAGATATCCCAACGGTGGTACCATGATAAGGACACTAAGATCTGATGATGGCATCCAAGAGAAATCGAGTGGAACCTTGAAGTCGGTTTTTATTTTGTTACTTGTTTAATTCATCCATTTATGTAAGTCCAAGTTCATTTTCGTCTTTACATTATTTTGACCTTACTATATTATAAACCATGTAGGTACAGAGAAAGATACGATCTACGTTTGTATTAGATTAGCAGGTTTAACCAGATAAAGAAGTATTTCTTTCTTCTAATCTTGTATTGCAGATATAAAACTAACAGGCGCTTGGCGAAAAAATGTTTTTGCATTATTTGCAATGAGATACATGACAGACAAAACGAATGTCTAGACGACGCAGAATCGAAAGCTAGTTAGTCTTTGGCTACAGAAATATTTTATGGAAACTCTTTATTAGGACTGATCTTATTGCTGACGTAAGAACTGTTGACTGGGTATGCCTAGAAGTAGCAAAAGTACTTAGTTAATTGCAATTACTTTGTGTGAAATAATGGAGATTCCAACCAGTTTGAGTAGAGTTTTAACGATATAGGTACTCCTTACTTTTGCGAAGTAAGATACTTACCATAGACCCAAGTGAACATGACATATCCCCTATAGGAACCCTCAACAGCAGTGAGTGCCATGGTACATATGGCACACACGAATACAGCGGCTTGTGTGAGGTACTGCCGTGCTATTCGACATTCTGTTGATTTCTGCCGCACTAGAAGTCCAAACGCTGCGCAGCCGACTGCCCAAGCCAACCCAAGGTACGCTTGTAAAAGTTCTACTGTGTCACCCAATCCTGAAAAGAAAAGACATCTCGGTCTAAATACTAAAATCTGTTTTTGCAATATTAACAGTTCTTATGTTAATATCTAACTAATTAATGTCATGAGGCTTAAAAGATAAGTAGGTACTGTTCGCTGCTATGCTTGACCTATTGACATAATCCGTGTAGTTCCAGCGAATTATTTTCAAAATAAGTATTGACCAAATCATAAATCAGATACAAAAAGTTGTTTCTGTATCTACCATTTGGTATGCGAGTGCTATTGAGTTTTCATACCCACATGGAAGCCGAGATAAAACTGTCATTCATAGAAAGTAGTTAGTTGACATTAAATGCTTTCGCGAATTAATGAGTCAGAATTCTGCAACCAACCGAGTCCGATTTTATAAAGGGTCAAAAATTTGTTCCACATATTATTTTATGCATCTATTCAAATACTTAAAACACTATGTAATGCTTTTTACCTTCCTCTTCTGCATGATAAGCCAAATAAAATATAGGCGTGTTGATCCCAAACGCCGATATCCCGGTCGACATGAGCAAGATTCTAACCGTCTTCGACTTTAGTGTAGAAAAGTCGAAAAAAGGTGGACTGTCGTCTGCCTTGTTCCTGTCTTTCAGCTTTCGTTTGATCTTATTCTGGTTTTTAAGATGTAATATTGCTCTTCTCTGTGGGTGGTATAGAGACGCGGATCGATAAAAGGTGCCTAGTATGAAGGTTACGAAAACTACTCCTGTTACAGCTTGCAGCCCTAATCGCCAACCGATTGCTCTGAAAACAATATGCAATTTAAGCAAAATTAATTAGCAGTATCTGTGAGTAAGACAAAAGTGATATCTAAGAATATCCAGTTGATTTGCATTCAGCTAAAAAAATATATTCATAGATTACTCTAGACAATTCTTCAATACCTCTAACCATTATAGATTGATAATGTCTTACTCACCTGATAGCACATTTGATGAAAGTAGACATAACGGCGATGCCTAGACCGCTGCCACTGACGATGAATATTTCTACCAGTTCTCGTCGGCGTTTGAAGTACTGAGCCACCATGAGTGTGGAACAATCTCTGGTCAAACCCACGCCTACTCCTACAACCGTCCCTGAATTTAGATTTCAAATATTAGTATCATTATTGTTAATAAAATCACTCTTTATGATGTGAACCTGAGAACGCTGTTGCATTATGCAGATAGAACGAACTCTAAGATAATTGACACTAATCTTGTAGCCGATATCGTGAGTTGCTTGAACCTATGTAACTTTACAACATATTTCATACAGTCTTTAAAATATAGCTTTATCTCTGTGACACATTACTACGAAACCGACGAAATAACAAGCGATTATATTTTGTGTCACTCATATTTCCTGCTTTACGGGCCAATTTTATCAAAAATGAAGTGAAACTTATTAATGTAAAAAGTTTACAATTAAAAATACCTCAAAGTTCTAAAAACGACACTAGTGACAACTGGCACAAAGATCAATCTATATTTTGAGGAATATGATTAATGAGAAATCTTGCAATTCCTGCAAGCTAAAGTAAAGTAAGTCCTTTAAGGCTTGCCGTATAGGTAATTAATATTCACAGATTTCTTCAAAGCTTACAATTCGTTGCATTCTGTGATTTCGTAGATTATGTTTTCTTTCTGTCGGTTTGTGTTACGTTATCTTTATAAATAACTTAAAATATATCTATGTATTTGCGTATTGCAAGTGAAGGTGAAACTAATGTATGAACGTCGACATTTCAGGACATCAATCCTTATTAGGATCGCAAGGGGAGTGTGATATGACAAACGACTTTTTAAATTTATTCCCACGTTATTGATGTACTGAGAATACCAAGGCTGCACCAGCATTGATATAGAAGGCGAACTAATTTAGTAACATCAACAATTTACACATAAATAGATACGTATATCTATTTATAGTGTCATTTTTTTAAATTATCAGGTTTACTTTTAAGTAAGAGGTACCAGGTTGACCGGTCGGTATTTTTTTTTGTAAATTTTCTAAAAATGAATACTAGCAACATGGATTTATCGCCCTCGAATCTACTGCATACTAAATTTATGGAAATCGTTGGAGCCGTTTCCGAGATTCAGATTATATATATTACTAGCTGATCCCACAAACGTTGTTTTGCCATAAAAAAATTAAAAAAATTGGGTATAAAAAATAGATGTTGGTCGATTCTCAGACCTACCCGATATGCACACCAAATTTCATAAAAATCGGCCCATCCGTTTCAGAGGAGTATGGTAACTAACATTGTGACACGAGAATTTCATATATAAGATATACTAGCTGACCCGGCGAACTTCGTACCGCCATATTTACACATCTGTCTCAGCTTCCCACAGGCAGTGTACAGTCGCGAACAAAAAAATCGTTATCTTTTATTTATTTTCTTTCTAGCAAAAAATGAATGAATGAAATCGGTCTATGTGTTATTAAATTACAACTAAGTACATATTTTGACTTTCATCCCCTCTCTCCAGGAAACCGGGCTGAATTTCGGGATAAAAAGTATCCTATGTCCTACCTCGTAGTATGAACTCAAACCATGCCAAGTTTCATTTGAATCCATTCAGTACTTTCGGCGTGATGCGCGGCCAAGAGACAGACAGACAGACAAAAATGAAAAAAAATACAGTTTTGGCCTCAGTATCGATTATAGAGAGCCCTCCAAAAACAATTTTCAAAATATATTTAATGTACAGAATTGGACTTGTTACATTTTTATTATAAGTATATAGAAGAATTGCTTGTTTAAAAGTATTAGGTTTGTGTGGTATCCAAGGTATCAAGAAACTGAATAAATAAATATTTCTTACATCTTATTTTTTGTAAATACTTACATACATATTATACATAGAAAACATCCAAACTCCGAAAAAGCAAATATTTGCAGATCATAAAAAAATATTTTATCCTACCCGGGATTCGAACTGCTGTGCTTGAGTTCTCGACTCAAGCACAGCATTTACATACGCTCCCATATTGACACCGAGGCGTCAATCTAACGATCCGGACGTTTTTTGCCGGCTAGGGTACCCCTCTGCAACGGAATCATCCCCATAAGGAACTTCGTTCCAAAAACAATATAACCTAGTCCCACAATTAATTTAGAAAAATGTTTTACAGGTTCCTTTATTTAATATTTACAAATGTTAAAGGTGATTGCCGTATGATGGCGGTGCTACACATGTGATCAAATAACGATAAATGCAGTAAAATTTTAATGTTGTTGCGCCATAGAGTTAAATGGGTCTCGTATAATCTAGTTTCTAGGTGATTCGGAGGACAACGCCAACTAATATCAAGTAGCGCACGACTGTGGTGTGGAGATTATATTTACTAGCCGACCCACGCAACCTCGTTTGCGTCTCCTATTGCCTATTGCATTTTTCATTGGTGCTCCGCTCCTATTGGTCTTAGCTTGATGATATATAGCCTATAGCCTTCTTCGATAAATGTAATATCCAACACTGAAATAATTTTTCTAATCGGACCAACGGTTCCTGAGCTTAGCGCGTTCAAACAAACAAACTCTTCAGCTTTATATAATAGTATAGATAATTCCGATATTATCAACGCTAGATGGCGCTGCAAGTAATGGATTACTGATTCTAGGAGATTATATTTGGTCCAGAATGGTTTATCGATCATTCCAGATATTTCGATAGCCTTATAAAAGCGGAGACGTTGTTAGCCGTACGGTCGAGTATTATTTCACGATACAGCGGATTAACATCGAAGCGATTTTCTAGTGCGACTAACGAGTGATTTAGTAAATTATTGTAAAAGTGTCGTCATTAATAAATATTGTGTTATTTTTTGGTAATAAGCCTACCACTTTTATTTAATTAACCCGTTCGTAACAATGTCAAATCTAATATGTAACTGGTTTATAAAATTCTAGAAATTGTGTTGTTGTATACATTTTTATGAAGACTTCAGAAGATACAATGGGCTAAGGTACTTTAGTTTGTTTTATGTATTAGGTGTTCGTGTCCAATACCGTTATACAATACACATGTTTATTCAGTAGGCAATCTCTGTTGAAATAAAACTGCATTGAACTGTAGCATCTGACTTAGGCGTCCATTTTCTCCTTCTAGATCCGTTCTATAGATATTGAATATAAATAACGATAAATCTTATTTATTGGTGCTGTTGATATTTTTTATTAATACCATTTGAAATATTGTCTTTTAAGCCTTTTGATTCCTAATATAAACGGCCGTAACTTAGGTTACGTCTCTATGAGATTAAATGCTTTGAAAGTTTAACGTATCTTTGCCAAAAATGTTGTCTGATTTGTAAATTAATCGAGGTCTTTAGATAATGTGTTAATATACGTTTCATTTATAAATTAAAGTGAATGTATGTAACGTCTAATACTTAGCATAAGATATCTCCGATCATTTATTTTACTAACTACTACTACTACAAACTTTTTTTAAATAACTTTTTAAAATTTTAATGACAACTCCCGCATTATGAATATATATATATATATAAATATATCCTGTGTAGCGGGGGACTTTACAAACATACATGAAACGGACACAAAGAACACCCAGAATTAGAACAACATTTTGTCTATCACACAAAGTGTTGTCACTTGTTCCATGTAGTATTTGAACCCACAGCACGTGACGCAGTAGAAAGCGACGTGGCGACCACTTAAGCCACTAGGCCAACCGTGCAGTCATTGCTTATACCTACCCGTTTAGTTAGATATTAATGCGTTTACGACACAAAACTAAAACTCCAACTTAAACAATTCCGATGTCATAGACATAAGGCTGATCATTATATCGGTTAAATACAGATTCTATTAATAATCAATCACATTAAATTTGATACCGGACACTCAATCTCCCTTAAATTCTCGTGTTCCTCTCTCTTGGTGCTTCTGCTGTTTTAGTTTGCATAATATACCTAATTTTGGGCATATATTCAATTTACTTAAATATGCTAAGAACAATGGGTGTTAATGACGCCATTATGTTTATAGCCACTTATTAGGGTAAGTGACTATAAAAATAATGGCTAGTGCCAGTGATACTTTTAGGTTTCTTTTAGTTTGTTTTCAATAAGGATCTTAAAAGTGACTTTGTCTAAATAAGATTAGGATATTAGTATAAGATTAATTAAATTACTTATTGCTACTGAAATGAAATATGGAATAAATATTGTTACGGACCAAATTTAAAGTTAGCTGTCAATTTTACGAACGAATTCATGATAGACATCGCCTTACTTGAGATACCGGTGTCCGGGTGGACCTGTTTCAGTACCTTGTAGATATACATGGCGTAGCTCTCCAGTTTTCGGTTTTCGTACATCGATTACGTACTCATTAAGAATTAAAATAAAACACAAACGTGCTAACTGGTTTAGCTGACAATTAATATGTGTTTTAATTACTTTTTATTAAAAGTTTACAAAAACAAATAATAAGAACGCATAATTATGTTTTCAGAACTAAATAAATTGGCATTTGTAAATTTTGTCGTTCATTTTGTGACTTTGCATTTGTGCTCAGCATTTCAATGTGTTATTTTTTGTTGTTTTATTATATTATTGAAATCGTTGTAGTCGTGGTCGTGGCATTGGCGTCTTTATAAATCATCAAATATTCAAATGATACCGTTACGGACGGACGTACCGCTCCAGCAAATTATTTAATTTTACGCCCCGCTCACGTCTGATTGATGAGATGAGGATGTACGAAGATTAACTACTAGGCATAACTATCTTACACACTGTTTCAGAGAGCTACCGAAATGTATTACGTCTATAGATTGCCTCTAACTTAACATGAAACAAAACAAGTAAAATCTTTGTGGGATTTGCATGCACACGGTCCACTTAGATCTTTTAAATTATGTACTCAATGAATTTTAATGCAGGCTACCTACCGACGGTTATAGTTGTACCTTTACGACACAAACCGCGGGTAACACCGCGGGGCGCAATTGCTTTGATAAAATGAGAAAACCCTGACTAACGAGTAGGATTGATAAAAAAGAACATACATTTTCTTAAGAAAGTAAATTGATTTTGTTTTGAGCTACGCTGGTTTCGCGTTTAGCAGGCGTCACAATTTAAATGCTAATATTCTTTTCTGTTCGGCGCCAACGAGTTATCTTTGAACAGAGAACCAGCTTTCAATGCACCACGTATACAGTTTATTCAAATGTATTCCTTTATGCTACTCCTAAATGTTTTTTTCATGACGAGACAGACTTCTATGCCGATTTTGCAAAATCTTCAGATGCTTTTTCCTATAAAAATGTTTGTTACTCCATTTACAGAAATAGCTACTGATGAAGGGATTGGGGTGTCCCAATCCCTTCATCAGTAGCTATTATTTTCCGTAGCTTCATTATAAGTCGACTAGGATTTGGTAAGTCACACTTCCCTCATTTTTTACAATTATATTAATTCATCATGTAGACCTCTCTAATTGCACACAAACACATTAATTACATATTACTTAGAAGAAGCAACATTCTTCTACTACGATTGCGATAAGCATGTCTGAGCTTTTGATATAATAATATGCGGTCCCTGTTATGTACCTACCCACTAAGAATACTTTCAAATGTTTTTGTTGTTTTCCTTTTTCGGTAACTTTCGAAAAATGTACAAAACGAAAAAGAATTTATTACAATACAACGCTAAAACAAGAAAATGGCGGAAGATCATTTGTCTCTTCTCTTACTAACCTTTTTGACTGATTGGAAAATGAGTTAAGTATTGAAAGGAAAACAGTGGTGTTTAAAATTTCAAATACTGGTACACTGAATATAATCTATGATTGATATGATATGATCTATACTTATAATAAAAATGTAACAGGTCCAATTCTGTACATTAAAGATATTTTGAAAATTTTTTTGGAGGGCTCTCTATATTCGATACTGAAGCCAAAACTGTATTTTTTTTCATTTTTGTCTCTCCATCTATCTGTCTGTATCTTTGCCGCGCATCACGCCGAAACTACTGAATGGATTCAAATGAAACTTGGCATGATTTGAGTTCATACTACGAGGTACATACTATGTAGGTAGTAGAGCCACGCTGATTTCAGCACGAATGGGCCGGCTCGACCGGGGCGGTACTACCCTCGCACAGAAAATCAACGTAAAATGACAGCGTTCGTGCTGTCGTGTTTCGTTGGTGAGTGCGAGACCGGAGGCCCAAATAGTCTGGTCAACAAGTTCCATACTGGTTGATTAGACTAAAAGATGCAGCAGCATCACTAGGCCGCCATGGTGTGGGTCGCCATACTGTATTGTATGCATTCGCAGTGAGTATGGGGACCACCACTCTTGGATTCTGCTTATGCTTTCCATCAGGCAGAGTAGAGTCATTATGGCGGGCCATACATAAAAAAAAAAAAAAAGGACATAGGATACTTATTATCCCGAAATTCAGCACGGTTTCCTGGACAGAGGGGATGAAAGTCAAAATATGTACTTAGTTGTAATTCAATAACACATAGTCCGATTTCATTCATTCTTTTTTTGCTAGAAAGACTTTATATTTTAATATTTACTAATTATAATATAATTCTTGGATATATGTAATATAAATATAAATTAATATAACAAAGAAAATACTTTAAATATTGCTCCGTGATCTATTTATTTGTTTAATATTCGACTTTAGTGTGTATTTATCGGTTAGTTCTATAAAATCCTAATAGATGGCAGTTCGGCATCTAAGTTGCACAGATATCCGGTAGGTGGCGCCGTATTTCTATTCCTAGATTATGCGGTAGATGGCGCCGTATTTCTATTTCTAGAATTTGCAGAAATGTAGAAAATATTTACAAAAAAAAATGTGGCAGCTCGAAGTTCGCCGGGTCAGCTAGTCTCGAATAAAAAGCAATTAAAGATAGTATGCATTGGTAGCTCACATTGTTTTTTTTTATTTCGATACCAACTGAAATCATATTCCTATTTCTAACTATTTTCTGCACCATATAATAACAACAAACAATTAAATCAATTATTTTGTGTTTCGTTCTTCTTTGAATATTGATGATCGTTTAGAACATGCAATCGATTTTAGTTCTGTAATCTGTTTAGTCATTACATTGTTTGTAAATTCTAATGAATAAAATAAAATTGTTTCAATGTGAGAGAATTTATATAAACAGAGTAAGTATACATAATAACCATTGTTTAAATTATATTTTATTGTCACTAATTACAGAAAGCCACGCGTGCTTTTCACGTGTGCACATGTAGACATTTTTCTCAGAATCTAATAATATTGAAATGTTAAAAGGAATTCTGTTGCATCCGAAATCCATTAATACAGCATAAATAATATAATTGGAACGTTAATGCACCTGAAAATGCAACGCGTGCAGTTTCTGACAACTCAATTTATTTCAACAGATTCATATCCGAAACTCGTTTTAGCGGACTTCAAAGGTTTGCTAATTGGGTCTCTGTTTAAGAAAACAAGTAGATTTTTGAATAACCGTAAGCCTAAAATAGAAGCCCGGAGAATATTGTTTCACGGTTTACATGATTTATCAAATAAATTATAGTTAATCTGTAAACACTTAAGCTGTTTGATCCAGTTACACAGACTATGACTTAAAAGGAAGATAAATTAAATATTTATGCCATATATTATATAGAATCAGTTGTTAGTTATTTATCAGTAAAGTTAAAAATAGATTAAATAATAAAACTAGAAATGTATGTGGGTGTTGTCATGTCAGGTGTTGCAAGTAGCAGTGATGGAATGCTACGAACATTTAAAATTAACTTAATTTAAAAATAACGTTCCTTAAATATCACGTAGACAGTTTGTTTAATGCATGGATGGAGGCACGGAACATTCGAGGCACATTTTCGGCAAAACTTGGTTGGGTTGGAAATTAAAAAGGTACTTAAAAAGCGAGGATGCCTTTTGATTATCGTAACAAAAATATTCAAACCTTTTGGAGAACTAGCTTTTTTTAACGGCTCTGTCCGCGTGTATATCCGTTATCACGGTAAACAGTACCTATGTAAAGGTACTGAAAAGAGTGTTTTCAGTACCTTCACATAGGTACTAAATACCTATACGAAGGTACTGAATGCGTTTGTTGTTGTAACCGCGGGTAACGACGCGGGGCTAAGCTAGTCTAAAAAAAGTACTCCTAAGCTACTCCTTATATCATCAGCTACTTGAGCATCAGATTTTTACTGGCAGATAGTGCCAGTAAAAATCCCGTCGAAATCGGTCCAGCCGTTCCAGAGATTAGCCTGAACAGACGGACAGACAGACAGACAAACAAACAAAATTTAAAAAAAATGTTATTTTGGTATATACACATATGCATTTAGTAAAAAGCGGTTATTTTAATGTGACAAACAGACACTCCAATTCTATTTAATAGGTCTTTACCTATGAAATTGCCGTTTTGTATGCAATAAGTGAAAGTATTTATTTTTTCAAACTTTTTTGTTTCTGTTATTCGAAGTAATCACCCATGAATTCGACGCATCTTTGCCAACGCATTGGCAGTTTATTGATGCCCTTCTTGTAAAAATCAGCTGGACGGGAGGCAACAAACTCTTCAAAGGCATTTTGTACTGCCTCTCGGGAATTGATTTTTTTACCCACTAAAAAGTTGTCTAAATTTACAAGAAGGGCATCAATAAACTGCCAATGCGTTGGCAAAGATGCGTCGATTGCATGGGTGATTACTTCGAAACAGAAATAAAAAAGTTTGAAAAAATAAGTACTTTCACTTATTGCATACAAAACGGCAATTTCATAGGTAAAGACCTATTATTTGTATGTATAGATAAAACAAAATATTACCCAACTACCTTAGCTGCGTGGTGTTACCCGCGGTACAACATCGACCGCGAGCGAAGCTGTTCCATAAAAAGCTGCCTAAGTTAGGTACTCATTATATTATCATCAAATTTTTTCTCGATCAAGCCGTGCCAGATGTTAGTCGGGACAAACAGACATAAATAAAAAAAAAATGCTTTTTTGATGTAAGTACCGTATATATACTTACTTTCATATGCATTTAGTGAAAAGCCGTTAATTTGTAATTACAAACAGACATTTCAATTTTATTTATTAAGAACCTACATAATTATATGAGTTGATGGGTTTAAATTTGATTAATTTAATCATCTGCTTTATTGGTTCAAAAAACTTGATTTTGTTGAATTCTACACAAATCAATAAAATAACATTTACTAAGCTAAAAAAACTAATACTATAAAAATGTTTGTTACTCCATTTACAGAAATAGCTACTGATGAAGGGATTGGGGTGTCCCAATCCCTTCATCAGTAGCTATTATTTTCCGTAGCTTCATTATAAGTCGACTAGGATTTGGTAAGTCACACTTCCCTCATTTTTTACAATTATATTAATTCATCATGTAGACTTCTCTAATTGCACACAAACACATTAATTACATATTACTTAGAAGAAGCAACATTCTTCTACTACGATTGCGATAAGCATGTCTGAGCTTTTGATATAATAATATGCGGTCCCTGTTATGTACCTACCCACTAAGAATACTTTCAAATGTTTTTGTTGTTTTCCTTTTTCGGTAACTTTCGAAAAATGTACAAAACGAAAAAGAATTTATTACAATACAACGCTAAAACAAGAAAATGGCGGAAGATCATTTGTCTCTTCTCTTACTAACCTTTTTGACTGATTGGAAAATGAGTTAAGTATTGAAAGGAAAACAGTGGTGTTTAAAATTTCAAATACTGGTACACTGAATATAATCTATGATTGATATGATATGATCTATACTTATAATAAAAATGTAACAGGTCCAATTCTGTACATTAAAGATATTTTGAAAATTTTTTTGGAGGGCTCTCTATATTCGATACTGAAGCCAAAACTGTATTTTTTTTCATTTTTGTCTCTCCATCTATCTGTCTGTATCTTTGCCGCGCATCACGCCGAAACTACTGAATGGATTCAAATGAAACTTGGCATGATTTGAGTTCATACTACGAGGTACATACTATGTAGGTTTAGAGAACTAGCTTTTTTTAACGGCTCTGTCCGCGTGTATATCCGTTATCACGGTAAACAGTACCTATGTAAAGGTACTGAAAAGAGTGTTTTCAGTACCTTCACATAGGTACTAAATACCTATACGAAGGTACTGAATGCGTTTGTTGTTGTAACCGCGGGTAACGACGCGGGGCTAAGCTAGTCTAAAAAAAGTACTCCTAAGCTACTCCTTATATCATCAGCTATTTGAGCATCAGATTTTTACTGGCAGATAGTGCCAGTAAAAATCCCGTCGAAATCGGTCCAGCCGTTCCAGAGATTAGCCTGAACAGACGGACAGACAGACAGACAAACAAACAAAATTTTAAAAAAATGTTATTTTGGTATATACACATATGCATTTAGTAAAAAGCGGTTATTTTAATGTGACAAACAGACACTCCAATTCTATTTAATAGGTCTTTACCTATGAAATTGCCGTTTTGTATGCAATAAGTGAAAGTATTTATTTTTTCAAACTTTTTTGTTTCTGTTATTCGAAGTAATCACCCATGCAATCGACGCATCTTTGCCAACGCATTGGCAGTTTATTGATGCCCTTCTTGTAAAAATCAGCTGGACGGGAGGCAACAAACTCTTCAAAGGCATTTTGTACTGCCTCTCGGGAATTGATTTTTTTACCCACTAAAAAGTTGTCTAAATTTACAAGAAGGGCATCAATAAACTGCCAATGCGTTGGCAAAGATGCGTCGATTGCATGGGTGATTACTTCGAAACAGAAATAAAAAAGTTTGAAAAAATAAGTACTTTCACTTATTGCATACAAAACGGCAATTTCATAGGTAAAGACCTATTATTTGTATGTATAGATAAAACAAAATATTACCCAACTACCTTAGCTGCGCGGTGTTACCCGCGGTACAACATCGACCGCGAGCGAAGCTATTCCATAAAAAGCTGCCTAAGTTAGGTACTCATTATATTATCATCAAATTTTTTCTCGATCAAGCCGTGCCAGATGTTAGTCGGGACAAACAGACATAAATAAAAAAAAAAATGCTTTTTTGATGTAAGTACCGTATATATACTTACTTTCATATGCATTTAGTGAAAAGCCGTTAATTTGTAATTACAAACAGACATTTCAATTTTATTTATTAAGAACCTACATAATTATATGAGTTGCTGGGTTTAAATTTGATTAATTTAATCATCTGCTTTATTGGTTCAAAAAACTTGATTTTGTTGAATTCTACACAAATCAATAAAATAACATTTACTAAGCTAAAAAAACTAATAAAACCTAACGCCAATTTTTGTTTGTTAATTGTCCGATCGAAAACAATCTACACATTAAGCTGATCTTAATTTAAATGTTTAATTTTTAATCTTATTAAAGTCAATGAGACGTATTGAGTTGTGTTGTGGGAGTGAGTTTGATTTGTATTAAATAGTTTCTAAAATCAATGCGCCCTGATCTTGGATAAATTAATATTCAGACAGTTTTGAAAATATGTAATATTATTACTATATTTTTAAATGCTTTATTAAATGCTTTTTCAGTTATTTTGATAATCTACTACTTACCTATATATACCAGTAAGTAGTGTACGAAAATAATATATGAATTTGAAAATAAAAATCGAAAGACCATTAGTTTTTGATTATTACATCAGTCTAATAAGTTATGTGCAAAAATAAGTTTTAAGTATCTATTTAGTTTTATTTAAAACGTATTTAATTTTTCCTAGTGTTTTATTGACAGGAAAAAATTGAGATTGTTTGGACGAAAGTATCATTATAAAAGACTTCAGTTCAAAAGATTTGTTGACGGATTTTCTTCTAGTTATCAACCGTATGAGCCGTATCAAGCTACTTTTTATAGACTTTAGGGTCTATTACGCTACTTTATTACTTATTTATTACTTACGGTTTTTACTTGGTAAAAAGCGTAAGTTATTGCATTGAATTACGATAAATACCAACAAAACATACTATAAAAGTTGTTACTTCTAGAATTATCAATAGTTGCCATTACTTTTGAGACTAATAAGTACACCTGTGATAGTTTGGTTTGATTAGAGCAGCGTTTTCTTACTGTTCTTCCTTCATTGATTTTCCATCAATTACAGAAACAGTCAGTAGAGCGCTTTTAGCAGTTTTAGCACTAGCACGGCACTTACATTTGTCCAGTTTAATTAGTAGTTTCTTTTGAACCAGAATTTTTGAGCAATAAATAATAGTTAATTTATCTATTTACGAACTATTAATCCCTAAAACTGAAATGAGGTAGTAGACTTTATTTGAGATCTTACGACCAACATGTTTTTAAGTGTATCTAAAATTTCCCGATGAACTCGTTGCTTTTCATTTTATATTTTACTGATTAACTTAAATATAAGTCCTTTATTTATTTTTTTCTTAAAAAAAGACAACTCCCGCACTAGGAATAAATCCTGTGTCGCGGGGGACTTTACAAACATACTTGAAACGGACACAAAGAACACCCAGACTCAGAACAACAATTTGTGGATTACACAAAGTGTTGTCCTACATGGGATTTGAACCCAAGACACTTAGCGAAGTAGGAAACGGCGTGGTGACCTTTAAACCACTAGGCCAAACGTGCAGTTTGTATTAAAAGGTTACTTACCATAACTGAAGAATAGCTGGTGAAACTGAGTTGCGAATGAGGTGAATAGGCATCCTAGGGCTGCGACTAGGCCGCCGACGACAGCGGTGACGCGCGTCGACTTGCGTACACACAGCGCTACCGTCACAGGTGATAGCGCTAGCGCCACTCCTGCTGATAATGCACCCAGACATCCTGCAACAAAACGATATGAAAGTATCTTAATAGGTTGTTATATTGATGCAATGAAGGAGGTTTTAAACGTTTTATCAGGTACTTTCTAAACTCATCTCTTTCTTTTCTTTTTAAAGGACAACTCCCGCACTAGGAATATTCCTGTGTCGCCGGGGATTTAAAAACTTAAAAATTAAAAAAAAAACCGTTTAGCATCTTTGCTCTTTCCTGTTTTAGATAATAAAACAACGAAAACTGAAATAAAATGCTGCATAATAAATCCTCAAGTGGTAAAAAATTTCATAGAGATTCTACCACAATAAAATAATAATGCAAACCATCACACTGAATAGGTTTTATTTATCATAATAAAATCCCACTTAAATCAATTTTGTTGTATTCACGGGTTTCACGACATTGTCTATAAACACAAAAGTTGACTTGATTCTCAGTGGTAAACCGTCTACGTCAGTTTTTGCTTATCAAGTAGCGGACTACAAAAAGCTCGGGTTGTTTATTGTTATCCGCGCCGTCATAAAGATTCGCGTGCGGGCATTGCCTTTGCCTTGTGCGGACACAGTCGCAGGGCTGTCTAATAACTGCGATTGATAAATATACAACAAAACACTTTTATATGAATTTATAGATAGTTTAATTATTTTCTAACAATACATTCTAGAATTATATGAGTATAAATTTTCTTACAACATTACGCTGTTTCATTTGTTATGGAACCGTTGCATTAACAAGTATTTTAAACATCTGGATACATTGGATTTTAAATAATCACTTGGGTATGAAACATGTTGCCTCTCGGCTAGTCCCAAAAGACCTGAATTTTCTCCAAAAACTCAATCGCATGAGTGTCGCTGAGGACAAGCTAGAACGAGTAAATTCTGATACAACATTCATGAAACGCATTGTTACTGGTGACGAGACGTGGGTTTACGAGTTTGACATGCAAACTAGTCAACAAGTTTCGGAGTGTCGCCTTCCAACTGAACCGGAATCGAAAAAAAACACGCCAAAGTTGATCAAAAGTCAAAGTCATGTTGACTGTTTTCTTTGACTCTCGTGGTGTTGTGCACTCGGAATACTTGCTGGAAGGTCAAACGGTCAAATAAAGAATATTATTTGAGCGTTATGCGGCGTTTAAGAGAGCCAATTCGACGAAAAAGGCCAGATAACGCGCCTTCGCACAAGGTCATCATTGTGAATGAATTTTTGATCAAACACTCAACAAATACCATCGAGCAACCACCATATCCACCAGATATGGCTTCAGCCAACTTTTTTCTTTTTCCTAAACTCAAATTACCATTTCGTGGCACCCGTTTTCAATCGGTAGAAAACATAAAGAAGAATTCACAGCGAGAACTAAACTCAATTCCGAAAACAGCATCTAAAAATGTTTTGATGATTGGATTATGTGTTGGCCTAAGTGTATCGTTTCTAAGGGAGCATACTTTGAAGGTGATTAAATCAATTTGGATGAATAACTAACACATTGTGTATTATTGATCTTTTCCCAGTCCTTTCTTGACAGAGTAGTATATCTCATGATACATCAACAGCCTTTAATTGTTCACTGCTGGACATAGCACTCTACTTAAAACTGAGGTTTTAGTATAGATTTAGTTAAGTTAATATATTTATAGCTACAGATACTCGACTGCATAGTTCTGAAGCGGTCAGCGTTTTCGTGTCAGTTGAGTTGAACTCAATGTATAGGAACGTTTGCAATTTGATTTCGGATGCAGATTTCAACATTATGCTGTATGGACAAGTTATTCTGAACTTCGTGCCTTTGGGTCCGTCATTACGAAAGAAGTTTAAAATTTCTACAAATTTTACTAAACTCTTTTACACTAGTTTTGCTATATTTTTCCTTACATACATGGGTAGTATTTAAATAAATTTTGCAGGATCAAATTTGTTTCAGCTTTTCAGTTGAGAAATGTAATACTTAAGCCGGGTCTCCTGCGACACTGTTTAATGTTTTTAAACACCAAACATCACATAATTATCAAAATATGGGCGTGGCCTAACTGTTTTGTTACCTAAAACCTGTCTCCTGCGGCTAAAAATAACAAAACAAACTTAACTGAACATGTTAGCGAAAAGTCGCAGGAGACGGACTTTTAAACGAACATCAAACACGATTACACGTCAAGCAAAAATCTTTTATCTACTCGCCAAAATGACTTATAGTACACTTACTTACTTTTATAGTATAAATATGAATAATATAAGTATTAATGTTAGCTCAGTTCAGTTTCATTATACGAGAAGTATACGCTCCGATGTTTTCAGTCCGCTTTAGATAACATGTTTGCTTGTTAAAATTAACAAAACAGTTAGGCCACGCCAATATTTTGATAAATATGTGATGTTTGGTGTTTAAAAACATTTAACAGTGTCGCAGGAGACCCGGCTTTATAGTTATATGTTTTTTGAGTTGTTATTTACAAACTGCGATTTCACAAGAGGATACAACACCTGTCGTCTCTCCAATCCGTTCTGTATGTTGGTATTAAAACTTACTGATTATAGCATGTGTACCTAGAAGAACTTGCATAAAAGTGGCACGGTTTCTATTTTAATTTGAAATAAATGGTAAAAATGTACATAAATTAATATATAAATAAAAATTTAATCACAGTAAATTTTAAAGTATAATTTATTATAAATAAATCAATTACAGTAACTTAGAACTAAAAACAATACATAGTAGTAGTCTCCTACACTTTTTACTACAATCGAGTTTTTTACCAGGTAGAATAGAATAGAATAAACTTTATTGTACACCAGTTAAAATAGTTTACATTCAGAAGCTTATCAACTTAAAAAAAAAAAGAAAACCATGTATAAATGGCGGGCTTATCGCTAAAAAGCAATTTCTTACAGGCAGGTAGTCGAAAGTCTTTGTGTAATCATTTGAAACTTCAGTGTTTGAGGATATATACCTACCTATAGATGTACCTAGTCTGTAAATAAAGTCTCCTAACAAACACGTCTATTGAAAAAGTTTAGGGACCACGACAACGGTAGTCGTTTGCAAGGTTCGTCGACATTTAAACAAGGAACGTCACCCATCGCCCACAGATCTTCTCACGTATAAATTTACGAGATGTTGTTTAGTCTGGATCCACATAAATTGATGAGTGATTCATGTCACTCAGCTGATGCTTTGGCACCGAGTTTTGACACAGCTTTTTTTGGACACTTAGTGAATGAAAGTTTTATTTGAATTATTTTTATTAGTATTCTATCAATATTGTCTTTCAGTTGTTAAATTATTTAGAGTACCTTTCTGTAATAGTATGGGCTGCCATGAAAACATTTTCTTTATGGAAATTGTTATTTAATTAGGACTAGCTAAATCGTCAATGAGTAACGTGAAAACACAATTCCTGCAGTGTCCATTATGGAAGTTACATCGGTTCTGTATTTTGCGATAACTCGACGAATACATTCACTTATGACAATGATTTCATTTTTTTATATTTTACATGTTTACGTATTTTCTTATTTTAATACGAAGTTTTCCAAGTAAGCGCATTTTACTAGTTAGGCCTCTATAACTCCTAAACTAACAAAGTTATCAAAGTCGTTATAGTAGTTCAGTTCATCACATGGACTACCATCATATTTTTTTTAGATTTTTCGGGGAAGCCGTTTATCTTTTAGAGGGGGGAGACGGGACGCCCTGTTTCAACAAACAAATGCGCTTTATAAGGTTAAATATCTCGCAAACAGATACCTACCTAAATCAAGAAATCGTTTGAGTAACCTCAGTGTTTTAAAATACCTATCTAATGATAGCCCACACTTGAAGTAAACGCGAGAAAAACAACTTCCACACTTTACAAACCAAAAGAAAGCACCAAAAATCGTCATCATCGTGGTTTTACTTTAGCACTTTGTCGACGTGGTAAATATACACATATCCATGCAAAGTTTCATCTTTCTAGCACTCACGGTTTGGAAGGTCCGTAGAGGACGGACGGACGGACGGACTTGACGAAACGATAAGGGTTTCGGGGCGTGAACTACGGAACCCTAAAAATACTAAAATGTTTTTTGATTGAGTCCTCGTCTACTGCGAACATTGTAGTATAATTAAGTTAATTATTGTCGGTTTATATAAAGGTTGTGTTTCCCTTTGTATCATGTGATAAAAGTCAAACTTGAAAGCATGACAAACAGAGATAATGATATAAATGGCTTGATTTGAAAAAATGTAGTCGATTCAACTTCATAAGCACTTATGTTTCCGATACGTACGTATTTAACTTTTTCTATAGGTACAACCATGTTCTCCAAAAACGGGTTGTTGATATTTTATATTTATAAGTATTTTTAACAACAGTAGTAATGCAGTTTGAGTAGGTATCATCAGTTGAACTTTATTTTATGGGATTTGGGGAAAGTATTAACTTCAATGTTTTACGTGCAAGGTTATAAATGAATAAAAGAAAACTTTAATATTTGTTCTTTGCTATTTTGTTTCAGAATATTCAGTGTTTTTAAAAACTTTATAAGAAATGGCAATGGTAAAAACGAAATATAAGGCGATAAATTTTAATAAACAAGTTATGTGCATAACGTAATATGTGTAACGTGTGTGTATAATGTAATAAATAAGTCTTTTTTTTTTTTTTTTTTTTTTTTATGTTTGGCCCGCCAAAATGACTCTACTCTGCCTGATGGAAAGCATAAGCAGAATCCAAGAGTGGTGGTCACCATACTCATTGCGAATGCAGACAATGCAGTATGGAGACCCACACTATGGCGGCCTAGTGATGCTGCTGCATCTTTTAGTCTAGTCAACAAGTATGGTACTTGTTGACTAGACTAATTGGGCCTCCGGTCTCGCACTCACCAACGAAACACGACAGCACGAACGCTGTCATTTTACGTTGATTTTCTGTGCGAGGGTAGTACCGCCCCGGTCGAGCCGGCCCGTTCGTGCTGAAATCAGCGTGGCTCTACTACCTTTGTTGTCTTGTTGTATTGTTTGAAAAGAAAATACCTACTACAATTAATATCTATACATTGAGGGTTTCGTTGCTTAGTTCAATCGAAAAGACTTAGATAAGTACGCTGTCTCATCGTTTTGTAAATAACGGGCTAAATGGACTGTTTGTAAGTTATTTTAAGTGTAATCGGACACTATTGAGTGTGTAATGTGTAATAGAGCTATAAAACGAAATCGAAAAGTAACTTTTCGTTTCGGTAACACTCAGTCAAGTCTGATTACTTTACGATTATCTTAGTTTATTTTATGAAACTGTTTTATAAGTACTTAATTGCATAGTTTTAGAAGGCGATCCTACGTACACATCAATCATTTAATTAAAGCAGGCAATAATTACAGTAATTACAGGTATAACGCGTGTAGTTTTTGTGGCTAGTAAAAAGTTGGTACAATTGATGTTACTACTTGGAAATTTGTTAAGATTTGTGATCTTGTTAGTTACAAATTTTTAAGTATTAGTGTAGTATACTATCCGAGTATAACATGCAGTAAAACTCAATGTACTTATATATGGTTTTTTTATATTAATAAATAATAATATAAATATTTCGGACATCTAACACACAACGCCATCTAGTCCCAAGCTAAGCAGAGCTTGTGTTATGGGTACTAGACAACTGATACAAATACATATATACTTTTTTTTTTTGTAAATACATACATATTATACATAGAAGACACCCAAACTCCGAAACAAATATTTGTAGATCATACAAACATTTGGTCCGACCCGGGAATCGAACCCGAGACCTCATGATCAGCAGTCGCACACGCCAACCGCGAGATATTAATATTACCTATCTTATCTAAACGCCTATTCAATAAGAAGTTGTAGAGTACTCTATATTATATTTTTCGAAATTTTAAAATATTTGTAAAAATATATATCCTTCTATTTTCTATTATACGAGTATTTTATTTGTAGACATCAATTGTCTTGTGCCGGTCACAAAAGAAACAAAATCAGCCTTTTTCTTACTCCCTTTTATTGGGCTATCATTATTTCCGTTTTATTCGACTGGCAGTCTAGACTTCAAGTTTTTAAAAGACTAACAAATTACTCTGAGCCTTTTAAAATAACAAAAATATTGGTTTTAATGAAAGAATATAAAGCATTTTAGTTTTGTAGTCATTTGAAAAGTAAGTGGTAGAACATTCTATTTTTAGGTTGAACATAACCTAAAGACCAATTAAGTGGTCTTTAAACGAGAAAATATTAATGAAAACTGATGGAAAATATGAAGCAGACAGCTAATGCAATAATCTTACGAGAAATTCGATGACCTAGGGTACCTTCACGATTACAGTTTGTTTTAGATGTGTAACTAACATAAAATGATTGATCGAGCATAAAAGATAAACATAGACTATGTTTGCCTTTCAAACAGAGTCGCATAAGTGAATGTCAATAACATGGAGAACTTAATCCCAGATCAAAGAGATATTTTTTATACGAACGTCCTTAGCTTTGTTTGAATGATAACCTTAAAACAAATTTTAACAAAAAAAACCGACTTCAATCTAGACCAAATTTAAATGGGGACCATTCGGGAAGCACCAGCTTTCAAATAAAAAAGAATCATCAAAATCGGTTCACCCAGTCGAAAGTTATGAGGTAACAAACATAAAAAAAAACAGTCGAATTGAGAACCTCTTCCTTTTTTGAAGTCGGTTAAAAAGGAGTTACGTCCACTGAATTTGGTAGTACTCAGAAAAGTTCAGTCAAGCACATGCTAAATCGTCTATTGCTGCTGGTATTCATCACACTTATTATCTTATAAATCTTCTTATTAAATCTCAATATACCTATTTATAGTAATAATTAGATAGTACTAGTTTGTATATGACGTTCATCATCTTATTCTTCATGGGCTTTATTATTATTCCCAAAATTATTTAGGGTCGGTAACTAGTTCAACCGGTTTACCTGAATATGATTTTTTTACGGAGCGACTGGCATCTGACCTCCATAACCCAGAGGGCGAAATAAATTCGAAGATTGAAATATTTGAGGGCCCTGACTTCCCAATAACGATTGCATTAGATGTTCATGACAATCGAGACCGATGGCTTAATGTGCTCTCCGAGTTTGTATTTTATGTTGCTATGCAATAATAGTCCAATTATCTCCCAAAAAATTCCCGGTTAAATGTCGGGTTTTATAATGATTCAAAATATAAATGTAGGCTGTACTCTCTCTTGTGTAAACGAAGACAAAGTTGGAAGATAGGCTTATGTTTATGTCCTAACATACCGCGTGTTTCGTTTACTGTCATTAAAAATTTCATGAATTAAATCGGTTTTAGGGTTTTCCGATTTGAGCTCATTAATTTTGTGACATTTAAACGTCTGAGATTAGTCTGAACAGATACATAACACAAGTAAATACATTTCAATATAAGATCAAACAATTAATTTGCATATCCAAAAGTAACAACTATTTGTTTATAGTTACTTTTTAACCGACTTCCAAAAGGAGGAGGTTCTCAATTTCATCGGTTTTTTTTATTTTTATGTATGTACATTGATTACTCCGTCAATTGTGGACCGATTTTGAAAATTATTTTTGTATTCGAAAGGGTATGCTCCCCATGTGGTCCCATGGCCACCATATCAGGATCTGATGATGGGATCGAAAGGAAATTGAAGGAAACCCTCAAATTTACGTGAGCGCCTGCAATAAAGTTAAGGCAATTGTCTGCATGCTTTCATATTCTGTAAACATCATTTCCGAAATATTTATTTATTATTCTATATCTATACAGTATGTTGTATGTTACCTTTAGTCGTATTCTTTCAAGTTATTTAGGTGAAATGATGATGAGAGACTTGAGAAAGACAAAAAGCGAAAAAAAAAAAACTTCGTTTAAAAAAACCGACTTCAAAAACTGAAAAGTATAAAATAACTTAATTTGTATGTGCTACCTATTCATTCAGAGGTCGTTGACGTTCGTCTCGAAATATAGCGAGTGTGGTACCTACTATTACATTTGTCTTGGCGCCGAATTCAAACCTATGAATAGGTAGCACATACAAATTAAGTTATTTTATACTTTTCAGTTTTTGAAGTCGGTTTTTTTAAACGAAGTTTTTTTTTTAAGTTTTCACGTCTGTCGGCAGTCCTTATGACTGCTTTTGGATTTTGATGCTTTTGGACTTTTATGACGGATTTTGCTTTGCTTTTGCTTTTGGCTTATGACTGGAGTGTCTGTTCGTAATATTAAAATAACAGTTTTTTTTTTAATGCATGTGTAAATATACACGGTACATCGACCAAAATAACACTTTTGGCAATTTTCGTCTCTTCTTTCGTCTGTTTGTTCCGGATAATCTCTGGAACGGCTGGACCGATTTTGACGGGACTTTTATTGATAGGTAGCTGATGATATAAGGAGTAACTCAGGTTACATTTTTTAGACTATCTTCACCCCACAGCGTTATCCGCGGTACGACAATAACCGCGGGGTTCAGCTAGTTTTAAATATAAATGTCCAGACTGCAGATCAGAGTTGTTATGATTCAAGAACGACTTTGCTTTACCTTTTGTGGAACGCTATCGCCCCTATAAATTTGAACCATAGTCTGGAGTTTGTTTAACTTTTGTAGTAGTTTGGAAAGAGTTTTAATACAGCTCACAATTTTTGTAGACTATATAAATAATATAGTCTATTGGAAATTACAATGTATTATTTTAACAGAATATCTAAGAGCTTAGCTATAGGTGCATTAGCTTTTATATTAATTAACCTGCATCTGTAAAAAGAAAAAAAAATCCATATGGATTTTAATTTCAAAATATCGAGAAACATTTACTTATTTGACTGTCATGTTGGTCTCGCGGTTGGCGTGTGCGACTGCTGATCATGAAGTCTCGGGTTCGATTCCCGGGTCGGACCAAATGTTTGTATGATCTACAAATATTTGTTTCGGAGTTTGGGTGTTTTCTATGTATAATATGTATGTATTTACAAAAAAAAAAGAAAAAAAAGTATATTTATGTATTTGTATCAGTTGTCTAGTCCCCATAACACAAGCTCTGCTTAGGTTGGGACTAGATGGCGTTGTGTGTGAGATGTCCGAAATATTTATTATTGCAAAGGGTAATATTTATCTCTAAATGTACAATTTTCCCTACTAGACCAGTTGTTTGGTAATCCAAAGTTGTTGATTGATGAAGTCTGGCTACCGTTAATATAACATTTTGTGATAAGATCTTCTCACCATACTCGTAATTGTAAATTGGGTTGGAATATTAAAATCATTGGATCGATATTATGATAAAATGACAAGTCCAAAATTTTGCTACTCGGTTTTGGATAAAAAATGAGGTGATCATAATCGCTTGTTACTTGGCAAAACGCGTTGCCGTTCTCTGTCAACAAACTGAAACATATTAAACGTCATTTGAGATGATAAATGTAGGATGAGGTCGATGTTCAGAGACTCGCGTATCAAAACTGCCTCACGCCTCGCCTACCTCGTAATAAACGATTGCTATGATTGACAGTTCCGTTACCCGCTCCCTTCCTCAAATAAGATGTGCTGAAAAATCATTTTCAGCAATATTTGGAATCTCTACAGATTAGTAGATATAACTTACTATGCTACTACTATCCCTTTAGAGATAGATTCATGCGGATAGAAAGAGATTAAATTTATGATCCAGGCAGAGACAAATTCCGTCGTCTCTTTCTGCGAGCGGTGCGGTGCGAGCGCCACAAAGCGGGCGCGCCTCCTTTTGGTGACAGCAATGGGAACATCGGGGTTCCAACACATGAGGCCTTGATGGTCTTGGTCTACGGTTTATAGATGAACACATCTATAAACCGTAGGTGGCCCGAGGTACGTCGGGGTTCCAGGGTTTTCCTTTCTAGGGTGCACCTGGGTCCCCGGCTTCTAGTACTCGAGACGGCGTGCAGTTTTTCGTCGGTTCGAGTCCGGGATAAACAGTAGGTGTATTTACGCACGGAAAAAGAAGGCGGAGACAAATAAAACACCCATATTTTGCAATACATAATTTTGGTTTCGCTTGATCACAAACCAGCATTATCCAATGAGCGTAAGTGCTCTATTGAATAAAAAAAGTCGGACTTATATTGAAAGTGCTATTTTGGTCAAACATTTGATTATCTATTTAGCACATGTCCTTTTCATTTCAAGTATAAGAAAATCTTTAATAAATATATTGTCGACTTAACAAAAGCTCATACATTTCAATCTAGAAAGAATCAATTCAACAAATATATAGTGAAGAGAAATATACAAACCGAATCGGTAACAAAACATAATAAATGGCGAGCAATCGATGGAAAGATAACGAAGTACTCTATTTCAGAGGGTAATCGATTCTTGACGGTTCTCCAAGCACATTATCTGTGTTTATCACCTATTATTTTAACGACACCCTTCTGTTGCTTTGAATAGGAAACTGTTATGTTTCCTAATAAAAAATGAAAGGATTATGGCTAGATAATAAAACGGTAACTGTAAAAAGTCGTTTGAATACTTCTGAAATTGGAAAACTCTTTAATACGGGAATTATATCAATAAGAACATTGCATTCTTAAATAGTTTTATCTCTTATATATACAATTCTCGTGTCACAATGTTAGTACCATACTCCTCCGAAACGGCTGGACAGATTTTTATGAAGTTTGGTGTGCATGTCGGGTAGGTCTGAGAATCGACCAACATCTTTTTATACCCTAATTTTTTTACGGCAAAACAACCTTTGCCGGATCAGCTAGTATTCTATAATATCACAGAACATAAAGAATAGGTAGAAATGTTATGTGTCATAATTTACAACGGAACGACTGTCGCCAAACTCAAACAAATGAAAGCACTATTATATTACTGCACACTACTAACGAATTGTTTTGATTTGATGTTTTTATTTGCTCAAAACTAGCCTACAATACATAAAGTCACACGTATGATAATATATCTTATCGCGTAATTTTAACAGTTATTTTGCCATAGCGTAAGAAGAACTTACAACATTTCGTAATCTTGAAAGTAAGAATACTTCATTGCAAGCTATTCAAAAACAGATGGCGTTATTTTAAATGCACGCAATTATAACATTAATCGCTATAAGAATAAATTCGATATTTGTGTCATTCTTCGATATTTACCGCTACTCGCTTAGTGCTGTGGCACATATTACAATACTATCAATAATATCGATACCTAACTTTTGTTGTTAGGACGGAGCAGAATAAAAAACATGAATTGAAGGATATCTGAGGAGGTAACATTATAAAGGTGAAGAAGCTAAAAAATAAGTACTTGCATAATAATGTTTATTAATTTTAAGAATCTGTATTATAATCATATTATATTTAATAAAGACTATTTAGCCACTTAACAAAATTCAAAACAGTTGTTACATAATTAATATTTGGCACAGTATGTATTCATATTTAGCTTTATAGGAAATACACATGGTATCAATAATCATAAATTTTATTGACTGCAATGAACAAAAATGCAATACGTCTAATTGTCGACCCGTGGGTATAGTGTTTAGCGATCCTGACTGCTGAGTCAGAGTTCGGAACAGACAGAGAGACAGACAAAATTTAAAAAAATGTTATTTTGGTATACGGCCCGTGCCTGCAAATTTCGCAGAGAAAAGAATCACGCTTCGACATAAATGGGCCGGCTCGACCGGAGTGATACCACGGCCTCACAGAAAACCAGTGTGAAATGGCGCTTGCACTGTGTTTCACTGAGTGAGTGAGGATACCGGAGGCCCATATCCCAACTCCTCCCCCTCCCCACCCCCCAAAGGTCGGCAACGCGCTTGTGACGCCTCTGGTGTTGCGGGTGTCCATGGACAGTGGTAATCGCTTACCATCAGGTGATGCTCGTTTGTCACCAGTTCCGTAAAAAAAAATTGTACCGTGTACCTACACATGCAGATGCATTTAGTAAAAATCGGATATAAATATTTAATATTACAAACAGACACTCTTATCTATAATATATAGATAAGAGTGTCTGTTAGTTAGAGTTATCTATATATATATATATAAAAAAATTTGTACCGTGTACCTACACATGCAGATGCATTTAGTAAAAATCGGATATAAATATTTAATATTACAAACAGACACTCTTATTTATATATATATATATATAGATAAGAGTGTCTGTTTGTAATATTAAATGTTTATATCCGATTTTTACTAAATGCATCTGCATGTGTAGGTACACGGTACAATTTTTTTTTACGGAACAGGTGACAAACGAGCATCACCTGATGGTAAGCGATTACCACTGTCCATGGACACCCGCAACACCAGAGGCGTCACAAGCGCGTTGCCGACCTTTGGGGGGTGGGGAGGGGGAGGAGTTGGGATATGGGCCTCCGGTATCCTCATATATATGTAATATATATGTATATATGTAATATATACATATATATATATAATACCACATATATATATATAAGCCACGTAAACAAACAAGCAAAATTTAATATTTATAATTATTATAGTAAGTAAATGTAACACGTTTATAAGTATGCAAATCGATAAAGTTAACATCCTACCTGGCTACATCACTAATCGAGTAGAATAGAAAATACGAGAATAACGTTGAAAACTGATAAGACCCGATCATACGAGATTGAGATTTATGTGAATGGGATAAGGAAGAGTTTAGCTTAAATCTCTAGTCAATTATCAGTTAAATAAAATTTTAAGATTTTATTGATAAAACATATAAAATTGTACCTACAGATGGTAAGAAACACCTCCATTATCAATCTTTTTCCTTCTGCTATCATTTTTACACTGTAAAACAGAACAGTACTGCATTGTGGCGTAAAAAAGAACTTTCATTGGACGACCTATTCAACGCAGCGTTGTAACACGACTATGATACAAAATACCTACAACTCATAAAGGTATGCGTTGCAACGCTTATCAGTGGCAAGCGCGCCACGCCTACTAGTCATTTCTACTTATATCTTTTTGTTTTGTGTATAATATAGTAAAATATTCAAAATCTAGGTTTATTGTCTATCTTAATCGTTGCCACGGCAATCGTTTTATTTCTCTGAGAGGAACTAATTTTTACACCATCTTTTAGCTTTACCACAGAATAACTAATGCCTTTACGTTCATAAAATTACCCATAACCTCATCTCATTCATGGACATAAGAAAACTCTACTAACAGACGGCCACTTCAGCGGTAAAATTACGTGGTGACTCTTTTCATATCTTGGTAACTTAGGCGCCTTAATTAATTAAATGACAAAATATTATAAGCGCATGTGAACATACTAAGCTACTTGCCGAAACAAAATATTAAATAATAACATATAAATAAAGCATTAAAGACTATGCGTGTCATAACAACGCACGTGTAAGTACAAAATTTTAATGCGCACACATTCCGCGAATTTTGTAGATCGAGACCCTTGTGAGAAAAGCAAACGAAATATAGTACAATATCCTGTAAAATCTATATTTTATTCATCTCACATTGTGTCATAACTTTAGAGTTCGATATGAATGAAGTTACTTAAGAAATAGATAACAAAGAATAAGGAGAAAGTATGCCTATGAAAAATATAGTAATTTTTCTTCCAAGTAAAATGATATCTGTGTTGCCAAACTTCAAGAGGCTTGACTTACTTGAGTGTTTGTAGATATTTACCTACTTACGTAGATAAAAATATTTGCGACTATATTGAAAAACATAAAAATATTCACAATAGCTAAGTCTGGGACGACTGGTACATCGCTGATTTATATTTATGATTTTTCATTGTTAATCTATTTATATAAAAGCGAAATACCACTCACTTATTAATCACGAAATCTCAGAAACTATAACACCTACAAACTTGAAATTTGGCAGGTAGGTTCCTTATAGGGTGTAGACATCCGCTAAGAACGGATTTTACTAAACTCCACCCCTAAGGGGGAAAATCAGGGGATGAAAGTCTGCCTGAGCGAAGCTGCGTGCAAAAGCTAGTTTAATATATAAACGTGAAAAAAATTCTGATAGGTTGTTCTTTTCTTTCCATTCTTGTTCTTAAAAACAGCAAATTCATTTGGTAACACCATTAGGTAACTAATAACTTAGCTCTTGCATTGCTTAGTTCTTGCATTTAGGATCATGGTGTTTTAAGTATAAGTTTATCCCGCCAAAAACATAAATGTAAAAAGTAGAGCCAAGTTCAATACAAAAATTATGCTTGGCTGTGGGCTTTGCCGCAAAAAGAATGGAGATCTAAATGAGTGCCAAGGTTTATGCAAAATCCAAATATGTATTTATAGGAACAAAATAATATTATGAACAAGTATTAAACTCTATTTCTTTGCTTTATTGGATACCTATACTGCTATATTATTTTTTTATGTGTGTTCACTTATGTATGTATGTGTGATAACTTAGACGTTTATGAGCCGATTTTAATGATTCTTTTTTTAATGGAAAAGAGATATCCCAGCGGTGGTACCATGATAAGGACACTAAGATCTGATCATGGCATCCAAGAGAAATGGAGTCGAACCTTGAAGTCGGTTTTTATTTTGTTAAAATTTTACTTGTTTGTCTGCTAAATCGGTCTAGATGAAAATGAATGCATTTTAGTAATACCCACCGTACTCGAACTCGAAATTTTTTGTCTGTTGGATATATTTTAGTATGCTTAGTATGCAAGTGTCAAAGATACCTACTCAGATACTGGGTGCAAACTATTTCTGGTTCGTATCGATCTTACTGTTCTAATATGTAAACTATGTGGAATTGAATGCTATCCAAATCGATTAGGTGGTATATATTTAAATTGAATTGTTTACGTATTACAGCAGAAACTTCAAATAATGTATGCCTTGTACAAAACAACACAACTTGTGACTTACCAAGTCTTGACACGTGGCTACGCTTGTGTTGTTAAATATGGCATTTATGCTATGCATTATTTGAAGTTTGAAGTTTAAATTTATTTGCTGATTGAAAAGACACTTATTACTTGCTAGTGCGAAACACAACTATAAGTTTTAATTAGCTCAACTCAACTGAAATAATATCCATTGGGTAGTACAAACTACAACAATTGGTTAACTACATTTAAAAAATAAACGAGACACGAGAATGACTAACACATGAAATAATCCGCATTTCACCTTAGCATGTCATGAGAACTACATAATACATTTTTATCCCTTTTTCATGGCCTAACAGACTAATGGTATTGAAACTAAAAACTATATCAATAAAAACTGCTTTCACTTACCAGGAATTAAGTAGTCTCTATTAACATATTACATCGTCGCTCGGGTTGCCAAGAAAATATGTATGTTTAGTGCTAGATCGACCGGAACTTGGGATGCTTTGACATTACCCAATTCTTGTCTTATTTTGTAGGTACTAAATAAGGAGACAGCTCGTTTTTAACGCAAGCAAATTGTTTGAGCTCTGGGATTGCGAGATACGTAAATTTTCTACGGCCAATAAAAATCTCCGTTCATAGAGTTATTATATTTGTTTATATTTACAGAAAATTTGAAATGATTTCTTAACTTTCTTATTGTTTAGTCTGAGTTAAAGTTAAAGTAAGTTTAAATAATATAAAATTTAACAAAAAAAACGACTTCAAGAACGGCCAAACTGAAATGGGCCCATAAGGGAAGCACCAGCTTTCAAATAAAAAAAGAATCATCGAAATCGATTGACGTGATATTGAGTTATTCGTTAATTTGTTGCGCACATACTTAATGCAAATTGAAGACTTATATGGTTTTCTCATGGATGACATGACAGAACTGGACTAAATTGAAATGGGACCACATGGGAAGCACCAGCTTTTAAATAAAAAAAGAATCATCAAAATCCGTTCACCCAGTCGAAAGTTATGAGGTAACAAACATTAAAAAAAAAATCGTCGAATTGAGAACCTCCTCCTTTTTTTGAATTCGGTTAAAATATTACATTGGAGCAAGAGCCCGTGAACCCCAGACCTTCGTTATTTTATAAAAGCTGAAAGTTTGTCAGCGCATGCTCCTAACACAGGTAAAAAGGATGGACCATTATGAAGTTTGGGTTATCGTGGTTTTGTCAAGTAAACGTTACCAAAGGTGTGTAAATCTCGGACCACCTGGTGTGTAAACCACCTCGGAAGCATACCCTTTCGAATACAAAAATAATTTTCAAAATCGGTCCACAATTGACGGAGTAATCGGTGAACATACATAAAAAAAAAAAAAACATACATTAGAACTTAGAACCTCCTCCTTTTTGGAAGTAGGTTATAAATCAGCTTTTATGCTATAACGTAAGTAAAATTATAATTTCATGAATATTAAGGGTGTCTGGCAAGGGGTTGCCACTATGTTAAGTGTCTGGCAATGAATAACGTGATTTTTAATAATATTCTGAAGGTACTACCAAAAAATCGCGCTTTATATTTGACGAATTTAGATCGATATTTTACACACCTTTGGTACCGTTTACCTGCCAAAGCCACGGTAACCCAAACTTCATAGTGTTCCATCGTTTTTACCCGTGTTGGGAGCATGCGCTGACAAACTTTCAGCTTTTATAAAATAACGAAAGTTGTTCACGGGGTTCACTGGGGTTCACGGGCTCTTAGTCCAATAGTGAATTAATGAAAACATATATGAAATTCGTTCCATAAATTATTTTTAAATTATTTGTTTCTAAAATTGATGATGTACAACTAGCCGGTCCAGTCTAAATGGAGACCAGCTATCTACGCAGGAGATATTATGGTGGATAAGTGTGTGCCCAAACACAGGTGCACTCTCTGGTCCCTTAATGTTTTCAATCCAATTGGACGGCTATTTGAAATGACCGAGGAGAGATCAGGCGCAGGATCGGCTCCGACTTCCAAACTTAAAGCATTTATTTAATAGAAGAAACTAAATAACACTCTTTGGCCCAACCGATCGAACCCGAGACCTATTGATCAGCAGTCGCATATGCTAACCGCTAGACCAATAAGGCAGTTCTAAAATTAATTAGTGGCAAACCAATATTAGGTTGTTTACTTTATAGATTACTTGAATCCAATAAACATGTGTAAAATACTGAACACACACAGTGTGAAGCAATATTTGTTAACAAGAAGATGAACTGTTTACCTCGAACAAACAAATACTTTTACAATATAGTGATCGATTGACGTCCAGATTATGTTTGCACTTGGTAAGCATGGAACTGTAAATAACAAAAGTTGAAGAAATTAATTACATCTCATAAAATACGAGAATACGGTGCCCATGCAGTAAAGTATGAGCCATCCGGGTAAAAAATATTTCTTGTTTCAGTACATTTAAGACAGCTTGTTTGCCTTTTTTGTTGTTGCCTGAATTGATGATGGTATAAGTGCTTTAGACTTCTATCACGACTATCCAAAGTGATTAATCCTGTATGTTCAAAATAATATATCGAAACGAAAACGATTTCCGAAATCCTAACAAAGTGACAGGAAGATAAATCGTAGAGTATATGGAAGGGCTGAAGTCCCAAGAAAGGAACAAATGAAGTAAAAAAAGGACAAGAATAAGTGGTTTATTATATCCCACATGTACATCGTTATCATTTTGACCTTTGCGATATTTCATTGTTTCAGACAAATTTTGTCGCAAATTCGAAGATTTATTAGTTAGGAGACAGACCGACGGGATGACGAAGGTTCGATATATAAAGTGTATCTTGGACATTTGGAGAGTCCATTCGATCTTGCACTTTCAAAGTTCAAGAGCCTTTAACTGAAATATGAGAACATTTTCTCTTGGCACTCTGGGGTGTAATATAATGTTCTTCTATCACACGCAATCACTTACATATTTGTAATTGCTATCGCATCAAATTTTATTATTGTTTTACAGAATTCATTTCAGAGATGGTTGGTAAGTATAGCAGATGTACAGTTCAAGAAAGATATTTTAATAGCTGTGTGTGCTAATGTGTATAATTTAAATTACTTACGAGCTAACTATTTCAAGATAAACAGACATTAGCAATGGATATATGTTTTGATAAGCTCTATTTTCTCAAGGTACCTGCTTGCATGCGGACTTCTGGTCCAAAACGTTTGACGGTTTCCACGGCGAGAACAGCTGCGGCCTGGTGTAGGCCATGGGCGAGAATCTGTGCAAGTGTAGCCGCAGCCGCGACGCCCCAGCCCCATCCTCCTTCTGGGTAGTAGTGTCTTGTGAGGGTAAGCAGCTGTCGCGGGTCGAGCTTTGTCTGGCGCGTGGGAGCACCGCCGCTCGCAGCCTCGAGCACCAGCGGCAGCGACCGAGTGCGCAGCAGCGGCGCACCGCCCGACGACCATGACTCTTCCATCAATGCCCGCGCGCATGGTGCGCGTGCATCACCGCCGCTCCGCAGTTACACCACACTGCTCCCTCATGTCCGTCCTAACATCACTTTAATATAACACATTTATTGCCTTTGTTAACGCCAAAAAAAATCAAGATATTAGAAGGCACATTAGGCTGTAAAAGCGATTGCTTGGAGGATCACCATTCAGTCAGCAAAATAGCTTAAGATTACGCTTTTTATAAGACGATGTGTGTATGTTAAAATTTGCAGTCAATGATATATGTATGCATGTAAATGAACATAATTTTATAGATCTTGAATTTCTACTTTTTTCTTTATAGTACAAGAGCCGGTGAAGATCGACTTACACCCATCACATATAATATACACATAGACATACACACATATAATACTTAGTGTATAATACTTACCTAAAATGCCTTTTTTGTCTCACTATTTGTAAAAAAATACATTTACGTGTGCCTCGTATTCCGGTTAAACATTAAATAAATAAAATCAAAATATTATTATAATTTATGCGTATGTCGTGGGACACCAGATAGGAACGAAGTTCCTATTCATAAAAATATTTATTTGAAGTTCTATTCAAGGTGTAAAGGAAAAAAATATTTGGGTAATTTATACTCTCCATTGTCGGTTCTTGGTGGAACTTGTTGCAATACATTCTAGAATCAAACTCACTTGTACTTATTCCACTATTTTAATTTATCTTTGCACCTGACCGGTTTTGCCTTTTGGCATTCTCGAGAATGCCATAAGGCGAAACCGTATAAGTACAAGTACGAATAAGTACAAGTGAGCTTGATTCTAGAATTATTTGGGTATACATTTTTTATCATGTTTTTTCTCCGATAAAAATAAAAAAAGGAGGCGATTACCATCGCAGAGGATTGAAGTGAAAGATAAATAAAATACAATTTTAAATGCACTGTATTACATAATTTTAAATACACTATATAATTTTGAATCGTTTCGCTGATATTTCAGAAAAAATAATAGAAATTTTACCATAGTTGAGACCATCATCAACATCATAAACGGTTTAATGTAATGATAGTGGTCTTAGTTGTGGGTTACTAATCTTCTCGTTCAGCTAAATAAAAACTTAACGATAATAGAAATACTTTATGTCAATTACTAAATTTATACAATATTTTGTAATGTTCCTACTATTTAAATAAACATACACAGTAATAATAAAGCCGTTTAATAATTGTTTTAACATCTGAGTATATTAACAAAAATATATAGATAAAATATAATAATACATGCAAATTACAGATGGCGCTATACAAAATTTTTCGTTCAGACTCTTTAAGAACCACAAAATTGTCTTAACACCTTTATTTTATTTAAAATGATTTATAAAAATATATAAAAGTTCTATTCGAGGTATAAAGAACATAACTATTCGGCTATAATTTTTTTATTATGATATTTAACAATAAAAATAAAAAATATAACTAAACTTGTGCTGCCACCTAGTAATCTCTACTAAAACAAGTTCTGTCTAGAGTTACTCCGTACTTCTTATATGCAACTTACAGATTACATAAATTTTTCTTTCACGAAATAAATAAAATAAATATTTCGGATATTTTTTTAATACATATACATATTATACATAGAAAACAACCATCAATATTTGATCCTACACGGGATTCGAACCCGAGACCTCACATCCTTCTCATACGCTACCATTATGACTACGAGGCGTCAATCTTACGTTGTTAGCCGGCTAGGGTACCCCTCCGCGACGCCCCATAAGGAACTTCGTTCCAAAAAAAGTTTGATCTGGTTATCAGATGGGTGTAATGTAAATCGATCTTCATCGGCTCTTAGACTATTAGTTACATTCAAACCAAATATACTAATTTGTATGAATATACAGATGTTGGTTTACATATATATGTTTCATTTAGATATTATTCAAATTATACACATAAATTATTATAATATTTTGATTTTATTTATTTATTGTGTAACCAAAATACGAGGCACACGTAAATGTATTTTTTTACGAATAGTGAGACAAAAAAGGCATTTTAGGTAAGTATTATACAATAAGTATTATATGTGTGTATGTCTATGTATTATATGTGATGGGTGTAAGTCGATCTTCACCGGCTCTTGTACTCTAAAGAAAAAAGTAGATATTCAAGATCTATAAAATTATGTTCATTTACATGCATACATATATCATTGACTGCAAATTTTAACATACACACATCGTCTTATAAAAAGCGTAATCTTAGTAGTAGTAATAAATGTAGATAATGATCTGTGTAATAACATGGCATGTAACATTGATAGCCGATTAAATGGCGTGGAAACCGTGAAAAGATACTTGATAGGCTTCCTGTGGCCCGTGATTTGCGTCACCGGTGTATCAGATAAGGGCGTTTTGTTTGTTCCCCAAAATTTATTGCCAAACGTTACGGAGACAGGCCCAAACTAAGTATTTACTCCTGTTGTTTTTGATCATTTGCGTGATGTTTTGGTACACTTATTTTGAGTTACGAGTTTGGTTATATCTTATTTTTCACGCGCATCACTGCTTCCGACGAATTTGTATTGCCGCAAGCGTAAGCTACGAGTATTTATTTTGTTACCCGACTATGTTGAAGTCAAAAGGATGGCAGTCAGTTTTTGGCTACTTATGTTAAACCGTAAGCGTTTAAACTATTCAACTGATTTTATTGAATGGGGTGTCAGGATTCGTAATAATGGTCCGGGTAACATAGGCTATATAATTTTGTCAAAAGTTTTTACGTAGTCGGGATATAGTTTCTTGACCTTTTTCTTGTTTTTGTATTAACTATATTACTTTCAGAAACATAGTTTCTCTTAAGAAAGATTAGTCGTAGTCGTAGTGTCAATTTCAGTTCACAGTTCATTAAGCTTTCAGGGATCACCTCAAGGTTGAATATGGAACCGGAGCTGTCTAATATATGACCTCCGATTAGTGATGTCGCTGGTATTTAGTATCTACTGGATTAATAATTGGTTCACAAATTGTTCTATACAATTTTTTAACAATGAACGGTATAATTAATAAACTTGATACCAAAGTCATTCTCAAGAAATACGATTATGTTTTAATTTTTACATGTTCCGTAATATAATTTATTTATTGTCAGAATGTCTTATGTTGAATTCGAAGTGGCATAAGTTGAGTTACAGTGTATAAATAAAAACGATTGAAGTGCGAGTTGGTTTGACGGGGGCACATGACGGGTTTCGTATTGTCGTGTCAGGATTTAACACTTATTTTACGTGCTTGAATTGGCCAAACACTACAATATAAATTTTATTTATATTTATAATTCCCTTCATCGTAAAATAATTAGACTTGTCGAGAAATACATTCTTTTAGGTGGCTTTTAGGTGGATTCATTGCAAATATTACAAGATATATTCTTTAAATTTTGCTGTTTCAGCATCTTTAGTAGAGCGCTTTATAAAATTATTAAATTATAACTTCAAATTAATAACAAGTTAGCTTTAAATTTACACATGCCGTTCTAATTCCAAAAAAATATTACTGTTCTAAAAGATGGGTTATACGTTAGCAAGTATTTTAGCCATACGAAGCTATTGTATGTAGTGTCTTGTCTTGTCCTTCGAAAGTTAGAAGCACAGAAAATGTAATAATTATTATTATTACGGGAATTAACGCGTTCACTTATTTCAAGGTATTACATACCTCTGTTTTGCCTGACGTTTCGACCAGTCAGCCTGTGACCACGGCCAGTGCAACCTGGTCGAAACGTCAGGCAAAACAGAGTTATGTAATACCTTGAAATAAGTAATCGCGTTAATTCCCGTAAAAAATAATAATTATTACATTATGGAACGCGAAAGTTTAAAAGTTAGTACAGAAAATGTAGTTTATTTCTTAAGATGGTTTTATTTCAAGAAAACAAAGAATGTCATCTTAGTCGCTGACAAATGTTGAGTACAACGCTGTAAAATCAACAATTTGTAAAGGAACTTGGATAAACAAGCTCGTAAAACGGGAACTTATTATATTTTCTGATGACCGTAAGCCATTTTCACTTGGATGACCTTCAATTTCGTCGACATTTCCTTATCCGCATTTGCTGTTGTGTCTAATCATATAAGTTTTGACGAAAGATGAATGATAAATTTTATTAGTAACAAATAATTTAATTTTGAACACATACCTGTTGATTGCAAACAAAAAATATAATTTCACTTATTGTTACATGTTATACAAGTTGAAAGTAATAAATAAAAAAAGTACACTGAATAACATAGAAAAATACTAGATTAACTGAAACTATTTTATTGCTAACACCGCGTAAGTAGGTAACTACCCTACAAATCAATCATATGATTAAGCATAGGTGATTGTGATTTTATTCAATACCTAAACCAAACTAAAAGTTGTAAATAAAAATATCCAGTCGATATATAGGCAACATGTCAGTATTGTATGCCCACATTTATTATGCAGTTAATAGCAGCAAATGTGCTTACACGGTACTTGTAGCTTGTACCTGGCTGTTTGCTTGTAATGGATTGATGGACCACCTGGGGTTTGCAAATTGTATTGCTTTCGTCCCTCCTCGATGTGAGATATTGCGTCACTGTTATGTTATTTAGGACAAATATTTTATGACCCAAACTTCCTTTTGTTCCCATTAGGGAAATGTTTTAATTGCGTGATAATTTTTCCAAACTGTCACGGCGTTGGTGGTTTTTTAAAATAAATCTTCAATAAAATTTCTAATATAAATCTTTGGGAACAGCGGGTTTTGACACGATCTGAATGAGACAAACAATAAATTAGGAAAATTTCTAATTTCAGTTTATGTAGACTGTCTAATGGGTTTGGTTTGCTTACTGAGTGTAGTTAACCATAATGTGTTTTGGTATAGCTAAAGTACCTAATATCAATATAATTTTAATATCAAGATAAGGAGATATCATGTTTTATGTGTCGAAAGTATAA
Source organism: Diaphora mendica (assembly GCA_949125395.1). Taxonomy (NCBI): domain Eukaryota; kingdom Metazoa; phylum Arthropoda; class Insecta; order Lepidoptera; family Erebidae; genus Diaphora; species Diaphora mendica. The sequence goes on from OX421311.1 coordinate 31,768,391, forward strand.
TCAGTTCAACCAGTGTTTTATTTTACGACCGAGTCCTTTTTCTTTATACTTTTTGTAAAAAGCACGTGCCCATCGGGTGTAGATTGTCGCATGCACGCAAGGGCGGATCCAGGGGGGGGGTCATGGGGGTCATTACCCCCCCTGGGCTGTTGTCATGACCTAAATTAAATTGTTAAACATAATGTTCTTTATATTTTTTGTCACAATATAGATTTTAATCGTACACAATATAGAATATAATCGTGGCTATTGGCAATGGTTGCTCATTCATAAAAACGTACCCAAAGAGGAAGCAATAGAAGTAATACCGCGTTTTGGTAGAAAACGTAAAAGAAAAACTGATTTTCTTATATTCTAAGCCTAGTATTCTAAGCCCATGTACAATGGCCCAATCAAGAGGCTAAGTTTTTTTATGTGATAAACGAGCAGACGGATCGCCTGATGGTAAGCGATTACCGACACCCATGGACAACCGCAACACCAGAGGCCTCACAAGTGCGTCGCCTGCCTTTTAAAAGGGAGTACCTACGTTTTTTTCTTCAAAGTTTGAAGGTTGTATTGGTCCGGGAATATCGCAGGCCACAGTTTATTCCACAGTTTTGTTGTGCGTGGCAGAAAGTTTCTATAAAAGCGCACAGGTGTGGACTGCCAACCGTCTAATCTAAGCGATGGGGATGAAACTGTTGTCGCGTAGGACGATGGCAGAAAGATACGCCGTCGACTGCCAAGATGTTTCGACGCAGGCAGTCGACGATTCGAGTCGCTCTCCGTTAGATGCGGTCCAGAGGAGGGAGTTGGTACTAGGGGTTCCTCTGCCCAAACATGAGAATGTATTCCATATGAGGTCGAACCTGCGCCTTATAAAGCAGTAGGCGGTGGGCCTGAGTGAAAAAACAGTCTTGATCTATTGAGGACGCCAAGCTTCTTCGAGGCCAATTTGGCCTTACCCTCCAAATGGCCATGAAACTGGACCTTACTCGATATGTCGACACCAAGTATTCCAATATTGTCTGAGGCAGATAAGGAAATGTCTTCAAACGAGGACATATGACCAATGGCAGATTTTTGGCGGTGAAATTGTACTAAATTAAAATTAAGTCTACCCCAATCTGAGATCTTTTCCAAAGAGTCTCAATTTCATACACAAGTTTGTTTCGAATCTCAATGACATTTTCCTAAGAAATATTATTGCGGCCGCTATAGAGAGCATCGCCCGTGTTGTCATCCGCATAACAATGAATGCCGCTAATTTGCAACATGTCATTGATATGGAGGAGGAACAAAGTAGGCGATAGTACACAGCTGCATTCACCGTCGACTACGAACTTTATGCTTCTCTCTAATCTGCTAAAAAGCTAGTGACCCATTCGCATAATTTCACAATAAGCCAATAGGAAGGGACCTTCGAAAGAAGCGCTTTGTGCCAGGCCTGATTGAAGGCCTACGCAATGTCCAATGAGACTACGCCAGAAGAGTAGGACAGCTGAAAAAGAGCAGAAAAATGTATATCTAGGGATAGAAGTGCTAAACGCACTGAGCGTTGGTAGAACTGGATATCCAGCATACAGCTCTCGCACCGCGGTGTGGTAGGTGGATCCTGTTCCCCGCTATCCAAGGTCGAGTTAGACGCAAAGAGTTTGGCCAGAAGATCGGCTTCCTCCTTTGCCATAGCCTAACGAATTATTTCCTATGTGTAGAGGTGGAAAGGATGGCTTACAGAAATTCTCTTCGATTGCCTTGGCAAGAGACCAGAACGCCCGAGTTCCCGGAGGAAGACGCTCAAACCTCTCGCGAATCCCAGCAATGTGCTCCGACTTCGCCCTTGCAATATCTCTTTTGAGGGACCTGGAGGCAAAGTTATACTCCTTTTTCAGAGCGCTGGTATTTTGATCCCGTACCACCACCGCGTCAGCCCAGGCTTGGTAAGCTTCCTGCCGACAATTGCCACCAATGGGGACCACAGAGGATGGAATAAAAAGCTCCATACCCTGCACCACCACATCAGCAACAGAATCAGCAACGGTGTTGGGATCATCCGCCGAGCATATCTGTGTCCAAAAGTAGGACTGTAGTGCAACACAATCTGCTGACTTGTAGTGCTACAGGCGGCGGCTGCGTGCAACTCGCGATCGCGGCGAGCATATGAGAGGCACTGTACTCTGGACAAGGCAATGGTCTCAGGAGTTAAGTTGAGCGTCTACGGATACGTTGTAACCGTCCGGATGAAAGTCAGCAGAAGGTCCAACAACGAAGAACTCTGACCCTCTACATTTGAGACTCGCGTCGGCGTGGTAACAAGTTGTGTCAGGCCATATACCAGTGCGAAGTCGTGAACAGATCTCCCCGCATGATCCGTTTTATTACTAAGCCAGTCGGCGTGGTGGGCGTTAAAATCACCAAGTAAGACGATCTCTGCGGACGTGATCTGCTGCTGCACGAAGTCTGTAGCCATCTGTATGTGGTCAATGAGTCAGTCAGTTTCGGCATCACCGCTATGGGATCTATAGAGGCACGCAAAGACGCGAGGGTGGTCGTCGCTGACAAGGTCGCCTACAAGGACATCTCCGGCCTTAGACCTGAAGGAGTGTTCTAGTCCGTACCCAGGGTGAGTGACGTAGGAGTGTCCGCTGGAAACGATATCTGCGTCTCGGTCAAGAAGAGCAAGGCTGGCTATGCAGTCTCGAAGTGGTGATGGACAATACCTTGATGTTGCAAAGGTCCAAGACCAGGTGGTAGGGGGTGCCATGTTAATTCTGTTCTTACCCCGGGCATAATTGAGTACAATTTTGCCCCCCAAGAATACTAGGGGCAGTCTGGGCGTCCACGTTCCCGTGCGAAAACAGACCGGGAAAACCAAATACATTAGGTACTTACATTATTAAAATACCTACTTTTTATCTGTATCTATTTATTATCAAAATTATATTATAACTTCTTGTGACTTGACCACGACTATATGACCCCCCCCTGGCGCCAAAGCTGGATCCGCCCTTGCATGCACGATTGTAGAATCTTAATAGAACCTGCATATATGCGTATATCCTACTAATATTATAAAAAACGTGAAAGTTTATAAGTATGGATGGATGTTTGTTGCTCTTTCACGCAAAAACTACTGAACGGATTTGGATGAAACTTAACAGTAATATAGCTTATACATCAGAATAACACATAGGCTACTATTTGCAGCGATAACCGACATACACGCGAGCGGAGCCGCGGGCAACTGCTAGTATTTTAATATAACAACACACTGTAGTATATTGTATGACATTCAAGGGTTTCATAGAGTAAGTAACTTTTTAAAACACCTGAACATGGAGTTATTAGTTCATTTTTACCTTAACCAGCGATTTAATCGCTTATTTTATACGGCATGTCTAACGCATGTACTTTACACCAACGATATTGTACAGCTAAAAGCCACTCAGTAAAAACAGCTATGAAAGTTTTATTCTGATACCGAACTGATTTTTTGTAGTTTTTTAAGTTATATCTTGGCCGTTACCTACGATTGATCTACTTTCACGATAAAGAAAATAACAATTTATTTCTAATCTATGAATACAATAGTTCATGCTTTTATTGTTTCGCAACAAATAAAATCTGAATACTTTCTTGTAATGCAGGATTGTGAAATTTTTGACCTTTCGAGGACGCCAGTTACGACGCTTGGGACAGTTTAAAGAGCTTTTTATGAACACTAACAGCAGTTCACTTGATTTTGATTACTCGCTGTTTCGTTATGGGCCCTTATTAAGCGATCTATCCAGACATTTTCACTGCCGCTCTTTTGGTTCGGAATTTTTAAATTCAATTTATGATAACGACTGGCTTTTAATGTATTGTACAAAGTGCCTCTTTATACAAGTATTAATCACCGTGTTAAAGAATGATTGCGTTGTTATATTTCATATGAGTTACTTTAAACAAAAATGGCATGTGATAAATCATAATTAATAAATTATGTTGTCAGGGTGAACAGTTTCCGTGCAAGTTTGAGATGTTTCGGGTATTATTATGTCCAATTCGACGATGTGAGTTATGAATATGTTTCATTTATAAATAATTAATAGGCAATTAACGTCGGGCGGTGTGATTGTTACAAATTTGAAATACAGTGGGGTGACATATAAATGAACTATTTAGTTAATTAACACGACTATTCAAGAGCTCATAAATGTCACGTTTACATCCACATAATTCTTTCCGAACCATTTCAGTGATGTGGAATATATTTGGAACAAAAGTAGGGGAAGTTTTGGTTTTTGTTTGTTATATGTTTTCTGTTGTGATATTACTTACGATTGTTTATATTTCATTATTAGAGTGGAATAAGTAGTGCCTAAAAAAAAATCTTAGAATTCAAGTAGGCGGTACTACCCTCGCACAGAAAATCAACGTAAAATGACAGCGTTCGTGCTGTCGTGTTTCGTTGGTGAGTGCGGGACCGGAGGCCCAAATAGTCTAGTCAACAAGTTCCATACTTGTTGACTAGACTAAAAGATGCAGAAGCATCACAAGGCCGCCATGATGTGAGTCGGCATGCTGCATTGTCTGCATTTGCAGTGAGTATGGTGACCACAACTCTTGGATTCTGCTTATGCTTTCCATCAGGCAGAGTAGAGTCATTTTGGCGCGCCATATATAAAAAAAAGAATACCTACTCTCTATAAATACTGTTGTTGAATGTACACGCATGATACAAGGAAGCTGGTCCATAGAGTACATTTATGCATCTAGCTTTTTATTTGAACAACTTTAATTTCAAGTGCTTTTCGTAGAATGAAAGTTTACAGATATTATTTCATAGGATTTGTTATTATAACTTTACAGACACGTTATCAGGAGTCGGCATCGTTGTGAACTACAAATTCGTATGATTGGTGGTAATAATAATAACAATAAAATGTTAGTAGTATTGAGAACCACTTCGTTACGTCAGACAAATTTCAACCAATTTGGTCCAGTTATTTTAGAAAGAGAGATTAGCATCTACCTCATGAATACGTATTCTTCAGTGGGTAGCAATAGGTTTACCTGCTATTATGTTAGTTTACTTACATACCTACGCATACAGTACCTGGATAACTTTTTTTTTTGGAAAATTTTCTAAAACTTAATCGTAGCTAGATCGATTTATCGCTCCTGAAACCCCCTTCATACTAAATTTCATGAAAATGGTTGGATATCACACTAGTATATAAAGGCGAAAGTTTGTGTGTATGTTTGTTACTTCTTCACGCAAAAACTACTGAACGTATTTGGATGAAACTTTACAGTGATATAGTTTATACATCAGAATAACACATAGGCTACTATTTGCCGCGATAACCGACATATACGCGGGCGGAGCCGCGGGCAACCACCGAAATATATGAATGCGTAAAATAACGATATACCTAGCCTGCGCGTTGACATACATATTAGATATTATTATGTATGTTACAATGTGTGATGTGACGGTGACCGATTTTCGCAAAGCTTTATATCTTGTCGATTTTTTTCCAATTTATTACCCGTTGTAGTCAGATAGTGTGTTGCTTGTTTGCTGATTCTGTAGTCTTTTTATTAAAGAAAACAAGTCAAACAAAATAGCGAGTACACACATATAATATCGGACAGACCATGAAAAATCAATTATTCAGATAAACTGTTCAAGCTATTGACTATGATCTATATATATAACTAAAAACAATAACATATCAACGAGTAATAGAATTTCAATTCTCATGAATTCAATTTACCGAACAAAATTAAGCATCCAAATACCAGGAATAACAGAAATGCGACGAATTTGTGTTGCTAAATTAAACAAAATAACAAGAGAAGTTAACATAATACCTATTTTAAGCACCATTTACTCGACACCATTTATGTCAAGGAAGTATTACTGCTAAGTGTACATCCGTGTGGGCACATCTTTTCATTCCAGGATAAGACGATTTACAACTGTATCTAATCTTCACATACCACTATCAATCATATTTCAACTGTAAATATAAAATCGTTTCGTATTTTTTACAAATATTTATATGAAAATTGTCAAGGTGAATTATAACATTTAGGATACCTAAATTTTAGATGTACAAATGAACAATAAACTAATATTGGATGAAAACATCTATACAAAATATAGAATAAATAAATAAAAAAGAATATATAAATAAAATTGAAGTGTCTGTTTGTAATTTCAAAGTAACAGCTTTTCACTAAATGCACATGGAAGTATATACCTATATACTTCCATGTGCATTTAGTGAATTTTTTAATTAGTAATTTAATTTATTTAATAAGTTAATTTTTTTTTATAAGTAGGTACCTACCTACTTATAAAAAAAATCATTTTTTAAGTTTTTTGCCTGTCTGTCCATTTGTCTGTCTTTCTGTTTGTTTCGGCTAATGTCTGGAACGGCTGCACCGATTTTGACGTGACTTTCACCAGCAGATGACTGATGATTTAAGAAGTAACGTAGGCTAGTTTTTTGATCAGTATGGCCCCGCGGCGCAACCCGGGGCTCCGCTAGTTTGTTTACAATTTGACTTCGTACTAGTAGTAGGTATTATTAACAAAAATTTAAACTAAGAAATTATGAGCAAAAGTCTTTAAAAAATAAATAGTTAACAAATTTTTACAAAAAAACCGACTTCAATCTGGACCAAATTTAAATGACACCACACGGTAAGCACCAGCTTTCAAATAAAAAAGAAATCATCAAAATCGGTTCACCCAGTCGAAAGTTATGAGGTAACAAACATGAAAAAAACAAAAAAAAAATTGAGAACCTCCTCCTTTTTTTGAAGTCGGTTAAAAAACGTAGTTATTACATATGTACTGGCGTGATCAAAGCACGCATATATTTATTATAAATAGACGTTTTAATTTATCCTTCTCGTAAAAGAATTTGTGTCTCAAATTAGTAACCGCCACTACAGGAACTATTCGTCATGTTTCACAGGAATCTATTTGAATTCATTACCGTATATTTCTCTAAAGTCCTACCCAAATAGAATTATGAAACTTTTCATAACGAAACTAGAAAAAAAATAACGTAGAAGAAACACGCTACGATTAACCAAATCTGGGCAGGATATGGACAGGCTCTACCACAGTGGTATTACGATCTTACAAAAAAGAATCATCAAAATCGGTACACCCACTAAGAAGTTATGAGGAAACACACAAAAAAAACAATTGAATTGAGAACCTCCTCCTTTCTTGAAGTCGGTAAAAAAACGGTGTTCATAGACCTCCGGTATCCTCACTCACTCGGTGAAACTCAGAGCAGGCGCTGTTTCATACCGGTTTTCTGTGAGGCCGTGGTATCACTCCGGTCGAGCCGGCCCATGCATGCCGTAGCGTGACTCTCCCACAGTTATGTGGTAACGTACTTTTGTCTCTTGAAATGCACGTGTCCATTTTGATGACAGTCAATTAGAACTGGATTTTATTGTTTGGTATTTATTGGTTTTATTTTTCCTGGGACTACCCGAGTGTCATAACCCAGAGTCTTAGTATGTCACTGCCGTTGATCCTGGTGTACAGGAGTTACAGTGGTGGGCGTGTGAGTGGGATTAGTATGTTGTATACATAAAAGAGATACCTCTTACAAAATCTTCACTGTAAGGATTATTTGATTGGAAGTTGTAATACCTATAGTTCAAATTTAATATCTTAGACAAATAGCCTGAAGTGAAATCTATTATTCTATTACATATGTAAATGTTAAACATGTTTTTGAAACTTATCTATATATATATATATAAAAGAGTAAGGTGACTGACTGACTGACATACCCAGAGATCAACGCACAGCCCAAACCGCTGAAGCTAGAATCCTGAAATTTTGCATGTAGGTTCTTTATATAACGTAAGTGAGCACTAAGAAAGTAATTTTGGAAATTCCACCCCTAAGGGGGTAAATCAGGGGATGAAAGTCTGCGTGAGCGAAGCCGCGTGTAAAAGCTAGTATTAAATATAGGCTTGCATATCTGATTAATCATAAAATTAACTTTCTTACAAATTTATTGAGAACATTAGTAACTTATTAAACTTACAATTTCTCGTTATTGTTTTTAAGTTATAAGTATTTAGTGAGCAGTTGATGGCCGCATGCAATATTGGAACTGTGATTTATACATACACTAGCGGCCCAGTACGTGCTTCGCTACGTATAAAGTGAAATAACAAAAATTGTGATATAATTTGAGATTTAAACTATCCTATCTCTCAAGTTGGATCGAACTGCACATGGTGTGCAAATTTTATTATAATCGGTTAAGTGGTTTAGGAGTCCATTGAGGACAAACATTGTGACACGAGATTTATATATATTAAGATAATATACATATATTGTAGTTTAGACATTAATTTGTACATAACTTTTGACAGCAAGTGATTTTGGCAGAAATGAGACTGCTTTTATGAACCTACTTTATATTTTATTCGAAGCTATGTTGATACAAGCAATTTCTGTTTCTTATGTCTATTTATTTGATGATTCAAATAAATAGACATAAGAAACAGAAATTGCTTGTGTCACTTGTGCACAGTATAACGTGTAAACGTCTGGACCAACGTCGCTAATGCTTTTAGTATTTGATGACCCATTAATTTAGAAAGTTTATAGGCTATAAAACATCACACTAATACTAATAGGAGCTGAACGTCAATGAAAAGTGTTGCAAAAACGGAGAAAATTTATTCCTTCGGGGAGACGCAGACGATGTTGCGCGTGTTAGTTAGTCATGAATAGTTATGATTATAAAAAAAAACACTTTACGTTATTTCAACTATTAATTATTAAATAATATTTAAAACTTCTAAACTAAAGTTCTAAATAAAAATAGTTCGGTCACAAATAAGCATTAAATTTCACGTTAGTGTTGCGATAAATTGCGTGAAGTGAAGCCCTGTGATATGGGTATTGTCATCGTGTTAAGCGGTGATTGCGGCCGACAAGAGTTAAAAGGAGTTTATAAGTGCTATGCATAGGGTTGTTACATCATGCACTGCATGTATTTAACGGTTTACTTATCTGGTCTTATTGCTTTTTGATAGGCTGACTGTTATACAAATGAATACTAGCCTTTTTTTGTATGGGACTAATCCCGCCCACATGACCACCACTGTAATTCCTGGACACCAGGATCAACAGCACGAACACACCGAGTTATGACACTCGGGAAGTCCGAGGAAAAATTAAACTGTCTTGGAACCCGCAACGAAATTAATCAGAAGAAAAACTGGAGGACTTGGAAATATAATATGTCCACTTCCTTAACAAAACGTGAGACAAAATGAAGTCGAAATAGGCAGACATCTTTTTGAACCGGGAAGCACCACGGATTAAATATTATGGGTCCTAAGTGAGCTATATTTGATTTCTATAGTATGTATGGCAGAATCGCCTTAACGCACGTAAATTCACCACACACAAGATCATGACACAAGATCTCCATAGTATACCGCCCCAAATGTCATTTGTAAGCTATTTAACATTACGTTACGTCCATTGTACCAAAGACTACATTTCCAGAGGATATGATGAGCCGACTGTTCACAGCTAGAATCAGGTGTTGAGCATTGATGGTGAATCGACTAATTTAAATGAGTGTCGTTTGCTCTTAAAGTTACCGAGGCCTGTAAGAAATTGAGCGCCACAGCGAATACTTGCCTAACATTTCTAGCTTGTCTATGATGCCCGTGCTTTCTCATCTCTCTTTTTATTTGCTCCGTGCTTTCGACTCACCGTGTTTATGAATTAGCTGTTCCGTGCACCTTAAAAAAAAATTACGGTATTATGGAGCAAAGGTACTTGGTATTTTTGAGGGCCTGCAAACCCTAGTTATGCATGCATCTAGGTCGGTGGTGGTTAACGTGACAATATCGTTATTTGACGGCTCCCTCTATATAGGTTCGCTTATAACATGATTTGTTGGCAAGGATTCCGTTCATTTGCTCGTTTAATTGTACTCTATCTTTGTCGTGAAAATCGTTGTAGCGCGGACAAAAAGCAGCCGTTTATGAAGCTTGTGATAAAATTGTCAAGTATAATATAATTATAATAAGTGTCACAAGTTTTGCTTGGGTACTCAGTGAATGCCTTCCTAAAATTATTACTAATGTAGGAGTTGAATTTTAGTAAGTAAACTTAGAATATTGTACAGAAGTAGACACTTACAATTATTTACGTAACCACACATTAGAATGATTTAAAAAAAAATCTGATTGAAAATAAAAAATATTTTTGTGGAAAAAAACATTTCCTGTTTTTTTTAATAGCAGGAAATTAGTTGAAATATTCAACTAACTTCCTGCTATAATACAATATCATTGAAAAAAGGAGTACTTTGAATCTACATACCTATCATGTACCTAGATTAAAAGTATAATTTATTCCGTTACATAGATTCATTTGCAATATGATATTCCAGAGCACAATATTAATCGAGTCCTGGGAATATATTGGCAACGATAAAAAATCTGGCTGACACATCAGCCCTAATAAATGAGAAAGCAGAAATGATGGCGCCAGGTACTTCTACGTCACGGATTTAAGTAGTACTAATAAATCATTGTCGTCAATGTTTAATAAAGTAATTAATTTTTCCCCACATATTATAACGATGCTAGTGGCTACGACTTCTGTACTGGAAACTTTGTTGTGTAGAGTTTTGGTGACTCTAGTACTAGCAAAAGCCAAACTATTTTTGACACGCTTTGATTAGCTTCATCTATAATATGTTTGTTTGTAATTGATTTTTGTAAGTGTGTTTTTTTTTGTCTTAACTCTCTGTTTTAAATGAATAAGATGTCATCTTACTAATATTATAAACGCAAAAGTTTGTAAGTATGGATGGATGTTTGTTACTCTTTCAAGCAAAAACTACTGAACGGATTTGGATGAAACTGTACAGTAATAGGTATAGCTCATACATCATATTGACACATATACGCAGGCGGAGTCGCGGGCAACAACTAGTAAGGTTCATAATAATGGCCCGGCTGACATAAGCTATATAAATTTCATCATTTTTATGAAGATGGATTATAGTTTTTAAAATCCTTCCTTTTATTAACTATTTTTTAATTAATTGCATTGTTCTAACCACTGTGTACCTAACCCGTTAAATAATTTGATTTAAGCAAAGACAGAGTAGTGTTTTTAAAGAAGAAAATATGAAACAATAAGTTGTGTATACATACAGACTTTGACATAACATTATAGAGAGGAAATGGTTCTAGATAGAAACTTTATCGGTATTTGTGCGAATGAACGATTTTTCGTGTTTGCTCTAAATATCTGATCTTTACCTTTCCTGATCCCGTTATTTACTCGTATTTTACAGTGTAGAATAAAACAGGCGAAACAAAATAATATTATCGGAGTCTACTAAAAATGTTAGTATTGTTGTAAACTGTTGTACTTCGGGCATTCTCGGAAGTTCTTTGGAAGCATAATTTATTTATAGGTACTTAGTTATATTTTACATTAATACAACGATATAATTGGCGTGTTTTAAAATCTATCTATATGTATAAAAGAGTAAGGTGACTGACCGACTGACTGACTGACATACCCAGAGATCAACGCACAGCCCAAACCGCTGAAGTTTTGCTTGTAGGTTCTTTATATAACGTAAGTGAGCACTAAGAAAGGAATTTTTGAAATTCCACCCCTAAGGGGAAAATCAGGGGATGAAAGTCTGCGTGAGCGAAGCTGCGTGTAAAAGCTAGTGTAACATAACGATATTCTTACCTATTAACTGTATTAGATTTAAAATTTTCCATTTTAAAATTTGGTCAAAGTTTGTTGTAGGTTTTGTAAATATTAGCAAACTCGAGCCTACAGAAATTAGATTCGTATTATTTCAATTCTATATGTTCTTGTACATGTCTTTGTGTTCTTTAACCCATCTAAGCGATAAGAGACCAACAGTTTCTTATAAATCTATCTACACTAAAACAAAAACAAAAATGATAGTCAGTGCTTTTTTATGATATAGAGGGCAAACTAGCAGACAGGTCAACTGATAGAACGTAACTACCGCCACCTTTAAATGCCTGCAACTAGAGAATCACAAGAGCGTTACCGGATTTTGAAGTATAAGGTCTCCAGCACACCATATCAGTGGCCTGGACGGCAGGTTTAGGTCGCGCGGGTATGCCGCTGGCATCATTAGGCCGCCGGCACAAGTCTTTGGAGACTGCAGAGGAACAGCTCAGCCCGGTGGCCGTACCGGCACTGCTTTGGATTTATAATACTTCTAACATGATAAAATAACATCTTTAACAGGTAATAATTAGAATACATTACACATCACATCAACAGCCTTCAACAGGTTTTGGGCTACCACGCTGGCTAGACATACCGTAGATATACACTGATCTTAGAATACTACTTTGTATGGTATAATTTCTTGGTTTTATCTCAAGTATAAAGAAGTGTTTCAATTAATATAAATTTGTCGCTTAATGTGTAAACGACTGAAACTAGTTAAGAAACCGTGTCAACCAAAGAGCTATTAAATATCGTAACTTTCACACTGAGATATTGTTTGTACTCAAAACTTGATTCGAAGTTATTGCCATGACCAAATACAGTGATATATTATAATATTTGCGAAACGTAACGTATTTATTACGACTTTATAATCTGCGAGATAAAACTGCAGGACAGTCTCGGACAATTTATTTGGCGAGCACTAGCCGTTAAAGGAAGGCCAGCGACGCGTGTCTGGCGAAGCGATATCCTACGGCGCAAGTTGGTGCCACCAAACCGAGGGATGATCAAATCATACATATTTTATTATCATGTTTTTGTGTCAGTCGACAATGGAGACGATTCGTTGAATGTGATTATAAAATTCCCATAAATAATTGCGACACACTTACTGGTGTTCTTGTGAGATAAGAAATACCTTTGGAAATCGGATTCGTTTCTCCGTATATTAAAAAAGTATAAAAGGAAAACAGGAAAATATAAAACAGTTGTAGGTTATGAGTTCGTTGTAAAGTTTTCAAGTTTGTGAATCTTGAATGTCTTTGTCACACGGTGATTGGTTTGAAATTTTCAACTAGTTTGTCTGCTCGAGAAATATTATAGATGCTCCTTGAAAAAAATATTTCTCTTCATGGGTTTTTTTGTGAATCCCAAGAGGTATATTAATTTTATCTTGATTATTGATAGTTTCCTTTGCCTTAGCTTGTTTTTAGTAAATACGACAAAGTAAGACGTAAACAGTATAACATGAAACAACATATAAAACAAGTTTATTATGCGTTTATAATGTGTTTATGGCTTAAAAGCAATTTAATAGTTTTAATAAAGATAATAAGGTAATTTGGCAGCTTATGAATTAATAAAAAAATGAGGGCTTTTTAAGTTCCAGTAAAGGAATTTAAATTGTAAATCAGAGTGTGAAGCCGTTAGTAGCAGCTATTTGCTAATAAAATGAATCTTTTATTGATTGAACTAAGACGCGGTTTCTGGTATTTAGTTTCGTTTTAATTAAAGATAAGTGCGTAAGTAATTAGCAAATTCACAGCATCCTGTTTTATTATATACCTTTCAATAAAGTTGCCGACTCGTTTGATGCAAATACCAAAATAAATTTACTTCTTGAAATCAATTTAATTAACAAGCTAATTCAATTACTTGTTTATGTTGTATCTTTAAGTATTTCTGGGTTGTATGTGTTATACTCGTACATATAATAATAAATATTTCGGACGGACATCTAACACAACGCCATCTGGTCCCAAGCTAAGCAGAGCTTGTGTTATGGGTACTAGACAACTGATATAAATGCTTATATACTTTTGAATACTTTAGAAATCACCCAAACTCCGAAACAAATATTTGTAGATCATACAAACATTTGGTTCGACCCGGGAATTGAACCCGAGACCTCAAGAACAGCAGTCGCATACGCTACCACTGCGCGGCAATCATATGATTGCCGCGCAGTGGTAGCGTGCAAGATTCATTTTTAATCGGATTCTCAAACACATATATATGTGTTTGAGAATCCGATTAAAAATGAATCTTGCTTTTTTAAAATCTTGAAGTATTGTGACTAACACACAATTGAAAGAATAAAGGCGGTTTTAGGGTAATAATACACAGTTATGGCACAAAACGAATTATTAAAATCGAACAAATTCTATACTTTTTCCCGACTACGGCAAAGCCAAAGGAGGGTTATGATTTGACAGGCTATGTATGTATGCATGTTCATTTGTTCCCTCATAGCTCCTTAACTACTTATTAGAACTGGACAAATGAGGTATCGTTAGAAGCGTCTGGATCGTCTGCTGGTTATAGGCTATATGACGTGTCGCTGAATCTAATGTGGCGCCCTCTAGCCGACATAAAGTAATGAATTAAAAAAATAATTTGAGATAAATATACCGTGTTTGGTATCATTGGAAAGGGCGTTACTTGTACATTTCAAATATATTATATATTAATAATGGCACCAAAACATTTTAAATAAAAAAAAGTAAAAACTAAAACACACGTTACATACAAACGCACCATAACACTTTAACAACGTGTGACTACGGCTTTTTAAACTTGTTTCATACCTTTTCAGCGTCGTTTTTGTCGTAGTTGGGTTTTAGTTTTTATACACAGTTCACTGCTGGATATAGGCCCCTTGCCTCATTATGTAATATTAGAAAAGTGTAAGATATCACCAGATTTATATGTTGAGTAAATATACATATAATGAAAATATATCTGTAATGAATTATTGGTTTATAATACAAATAGTACCTATAGATCTCAAGAATCTAGTTATTTCGGCGTAGATAAAAGTGATAAATGTAGTAGGCCTATATGTGGCGAGTACAATGAGGGAATGACCACTTTAAATATTTTAGTTACTGTTAGTTGTGAGGGGTTGTGTCCCTGTCAAGGCTAAGTTGTTAGTGTTTCGCGTCGGTTCTCTTTCTTCAATCGCTTAAACCGCTGTTCTCTTGTATTATTGGCAATTATTTTATTTTGACTACGTGATTTATCGTTGAGAGACGTCATTCCCATATTTTTAGTTTTCTACTCTCGTTTGCTTTTGTAGAATGAACCTTGACTCCTAGTGAGTTCCTAAACTGCGATAATTACACCTAAATGTATATTTGATCCCTACAGGGATCAATACAGCACCCTAAATCACAATAACTTTATGTAGTTATTTTGAGATAGGGCGCTTCATTTATGCATTATTAATTTAATTTCTGAAGTCTACCCGACATACAAATCCTCCGGGAGAAAAATGTAATGAGTGACTTATACTTTTTAGTCAAATATGAACATATGTTTTTTTATATAATAATCTAATTTAAAAGTATATGTATTTATTGTTAATACTTAATAAATTTATATTGAAGTTGATTATTTTATGTTCGAAAACCGCAATAATCTACACTTTTTTAATTATTTTTCGAATGTAAAATCACTCTTACTTTTATATTGGTAAAATTCAAATATTTAGGTTCACATATAAAGCGAACAGAAAAGTAACACGACAAGTAAATCAACTCGGTATGTATTCAAAATATGGGCTACATTTGGCTTGAGCCCAAAGACGTGATAGTATGTGATCGGAAATATTTAGAATTGCCTATTCATGACTATTTCGCGTATGGAAAACTTTTACACTGGTTCGGAACTTCACGTAAAAGTAAAGGGGGTTAAAGAACCTCAATATTTTAGATAGAAGAGACAGAAACGACAAATCGCTGACGATAAAACATGAAATAGTATTTTTTGTAAAGGTGATACTACTTAATTTTCCTTTTTATTAATATGATATTATTTTTTAAATGTGTAATGCCTTTAGCACTGGAATTATTGATTTTATCACTGTGCCTCCTTAAACACTGTAAGTATTCATTTCAATCAAATAAATCGGGAGCCAAAAGTTAAAACAAACAATTCTTAGTGTCATTATTACAGAGACTTAAATAGGTAACTAATATAGTGATTTTAACTTTAAATATTGCTGTTATCTTACAAAATAAAGAATTTTGTATTATTGATTGTTTTACCTTAATCGAAAATATTACTATACCTAAAAATTGGAATTCCTATTTTGTATTTTATGCTATTTTTATATTTAATTATCTAATGATTGTATAAAAATTAAAGGAGCATTGTCATTATTTATTTAATACCAGCTGACCTGGTGAACTTCGTACCGCCATATTTACATATTTGTCTCAGCTTCCCACAGGCAGTGTACAGTCGCGGACGAAAAAAAGACTTTTGCCGTTATCTTTTATTTTTTTTCTTTCTAGCAAAAAAAGAATGAATGAAATCGAACGTGTCGAACGAATGTGTTATTGAATTACAACTAAGTACATATTTTGACTTTCATCCATGCCAAGTTTCATTTGAATCCGTTCAGTATTTTTGTTACATCTATATCTATACTTATAATAAAAATGTAACAGGTCCTGTCCAATTCTGTACATTAAAGATACTTTGAAATTTTTTTTGGAGGGCTCTCTATAATCGTAACTGAACCCAAAACTGTAGTTTTTTTTCATTTTTGTCTGTCTTTTCGTCTATCTGTCTGTCTGTATCGTGGCCGCGCATCACGCCGAAACTACTAAATGGATTCAAATGAAACTTGGCATGATTTAAGTTCATACTACGAGGTAGGACATTTTTATCCCTAAATTCAGCACGGTTTCTTGGAGAGAGGGGATGAAAGTCAAAATATGTACTTAGTTGTAATTCAATAACTCATAGTCCGATTTCTTTCATTCTTTTTTTGCTAGAAAGAAAATAAATAAAAGATAACGGGAAATGCCTTTTTTTTGTCCGAGACTGTACACTGCCTGTGGGAAGCTGAGACAGATATCTAAATATGGCGGTACGAAGTTCGCTGGGTCAGCTAGTTTTTATTATAAGTAAATAGATAGATAAAAACCCTGTATCTTTCTACGATCGATTATTACTACTGATAGATATTTACTTCGGAATTCCAATAGTTTTATTTCGAGTTAGAAAACACCTTTTTAGATACTTTCTTAGGTAAGTATTCAATTTTAGATGTACAAACTACTTTACACAGGTATTTTGTAAAATTCAACTCTCCAGATCAGTACTCTATCTGTAACGAACAAAGTATAAAATTAGAGATTGTCTCCAATTGACCTACAAATGCATATACCTAAAAAGTAATCATTCCACAATCATATTAATTTCTTTGCAGATGATGATGACTGGATGTAGTAATTAGACTAAAGTACAATATGATTAATTATTTTTTAGTTGTCATGCAGTCATTAATATTAATAAATCATCAGACAGTTACTCTCTAGTAGAAAGTTTTGATTTTGAGATATAGTTTAGCTGATAACATGATTGTCTTGTCGAGTTTATTTTAAACTGAAATTGTAAAAAATCTCATTTAAATCTCTAGATTTCCATCTAACTACTAATAACTTTACAGAAGGTTGTTTTTTCCATTATTGTATTTTATCAATAAAATCCCTCTGAGATGTCATTCACATACCGTTTTCTTTAACCCGAATACGTTGAAATCAAAAGGAATATAATATTTTTGGCAGTCTATTAGTCTAAACGACACCGATTTTAATTAATCTGGTGTCATTACATGCATAATGATGGCCCAGGTGTCATAGTCTATAAAATTTACATTTTATTAAAATTATTACGTAGTCGGTATATATGTTTATTATATTATATATTTTTACACTTTTCTATAAAATGACTGACACGTGTAGTTCGTATAATAAATAAATAAAATCTCCTGTTTTGAGTTGATGGTTTGCCTATTTAAATGAGAAATTTTAACCTAGTTAAAATGAATAGTTATAGTATTAAATATAGAATAGTTTCTAATAAGTTTCTAATAGGAAGGTATGAAACTAAGCAGCATAGCTAAGTAAGTACTAATTTATCAGAATTTAGTCATGAAAAGTCACGGACAAATGGTGTTGATAAACAATAATTTTATAATTTATATATTATAATTATAATAATAATTCTTTCCATCTGTTCGCGAAAGGTTGTCAAGGACATGGCTCGAGGTAGATCACTGTGTCGCTCAATTTCTTACAGGCCACGGTAACTTTAAGAGCAAACTATACTCATTTAAATTAGTCGATTCACCATTGTTCAACACCTTGTGCTCAACACCTGATTCTAGCTGTGAACAGTCGGCTCATCATATCCTCTGGGAATGTAGTCTTTGGTACAATGAACGTAACATGATGCTAAATAGCTTACAAATGACGTCTGGGGTAGTATATTATGGGGATCTTGTGTCAACTGCGGTGAATTTCCGTGCGTTTAAGCGATTCTGCCATACATACTATAGAAATCAAATATAGCTCACTTAGGACCTATAATATTTTTATCCGTGGTGCTACCCGGTTTGAAAAAGGCGTCTGCCTATTTTGACTCCATTTTGTCTCCCGCTTTGCTAAGGAGGGAAGTGGACTTATATTTTATTACTTATATTATATTTCCAACTCCTCCAGTTTTCTTTTGATTAATTTCGTTGCGGGTTCCAAGACAGTTAAATTTTTCCTGGGACTTCCCGAGTGTCATAACTCGGTGTTTTCGTGGGTCACCGCTGTTGATCCTGGTGTACAGGAGTTACAGTGGTGGGCGTGTGGGCGGGATTAGTCCCATGAAAAAAAACAATAATTTAAACTACTATCCTGACTATATTTTATACTAGCTAACCCACTCAACCTCCTCTGCGTTTCCTTTTGCAAGTAGCGTGATGTTATACAGCATGAACAAATTTGTTTACCATATAAAGAGTTTTTTTTATGGAATAGAGGGCAAACGAGCAGACGTATCACCCGATGGTAAGCGACTACCGCCGCCCATGGACACCCGCAACATCAGAGGCGTCACAAGTGCGTTGCCGACCTTTGGGGGATGAGGAAGGGGATGGAGAGGGGACGGGGGGAGGAGTTGGGGTATGGGACTCCGGTATCCTCACTCACGCGGTGAAACACAGCGCAAGCGCTATTTCACACCGGTTTTCTGTGAGGTCGTGGTATCAAGCGTGGCTCTCCCACGGTTAAAACAGCGTTACAGTGAGCCAGCCTTAAAAATAGACGTATGTTGTCGTGGACAATTTTTCATTAAACATTCAATAATACTCAACTCCTATTGGTCGTAGTCGTATGCGTCGTAGCGTGATGATATATAGCCTATCTAACACTAAAATTTTTCAAATCAGTTTAGTACTTCCTAAGATTAGTACGTTCAACCTCTCAAACAAATAAACAAACTGTTCAGCTTTATAATTTTAGTATAATATTTGTTTTCAAGTTATCATATTGTTGTTCTTTTGCCCTATCAGAATAATTTGTTTTAAAGTTAGCATATTGTTGTATTTCTTTTTGAGACATTGATCATTTATTGTATCATAGAAAAGTAACTCATCTATTATTTTATTCATCAATCTATGCCTCGGCACAGGATTCATGGCTGTCTTGGCCGAATGTGCAATGAGTTTTTTTGGGAGAGCCACGCTTCGGCATGAATGGGCCGGCTCGACCGGAGTGATACCACGGCCTTACAGAAAACCGGTGTGAAATAGCGCTTGCGCTGTGTTTCACCGAGTGAGTGAGGATACCGGAGGCCCTATACCCCAACCCCTCCCCACATCCCTTTCCCCCATCCCCCAAAGGTCGACAACGCACTTGTGATGTCTCTGGTGTTGCGGGTGTCAATGGGCGGCGGTAATCGCTTACCATCAGGTGATACGTCTGCTCGTTTGTCACCTATATCATAAAAAAAAATGATTCAGTGCAGTTAAAATTCGAAATAACATTTTATCAGTCTTATTAATAGATATTTAAG
Organism: Diaphora mendica; assembly: GCA_949125395.1. Taxonomy (NCBI): domain Eukaryota; kingdom Metazoa; phylum Arthropoda; class Insecta; order Lepidoptera; family Erebidae; genus Diaphora; species Diaphora mendica. Next base: position 31,788,252 of record OX421311.1, read on the forward strand.
AAACTACACATTTAAATGAACTTTCGTTTTTTCCTGATATTGGCTAAGGAATTATGATCGAGTCTATGTAGATAGATTGAGATACGATTTCTTTTACTAATACCGTAGAGAAAATACGCTAACCAGTAATTATGACTATGTTTAATTATAGATAAGAATCTTCTATTATACGTGCCTATAAAATTGTGTGATTCAATATATCTCCGTGGTATATGATTGTAAAATTCCATGCATTATAGGCTGATATCATGGTCTGCTGTCATGGTGCAAGTGTGGTGATTTTGATATTGTAATATTTTTGGATTTATAGTAAAGAAAGAAAAAAAGTTGCGCTATATTAGTCTCTGGTCTCATCTCACTTAAACTTAATCGAAAAAAGATTTATTTTATTTATTTAAATTAGGTACTTGTATAGTAAAGGAGGCTTAAAAGATAATATTGTGGGCACCTGTTAGTAGTAAAAATTTACTTCAAAGCTAAAGTACGCTTTATATATATTACTAGCTTTTACACGCGGCTTCGCTCACGCAGACTTATATCTCCTAAGAGGGTAACCCTTAGGGGTGGAATTTCAAAAAATCCTTTCTTAGTGCTCACTTACGTTATATAAAGAACCTACATGCAAAATTTCAAGATTCTAGCTTCAGCGGTTTGGGCTGTGCGTTGATCTCTGGGTATGTCAGTCAGACACCTTACTCTTTTATATAAATAGATTATGCGCATAAAGCTTTTAAAAAAGCTAATTTTCTGTTTCTACGTAAAAGTTTTACAGAAACATCGTTTGTATCCTATAAATATAGAAGATTTCAGAGAAGGAAGATATTTCAGTTAAAAGTTTTCGTTTTAGCTTTTATTTTATTCTTTAGGAAAAATTGAAAAAAAAAACTAATCATCATATCGAACTCGATATTATTCATGGATTGATAACATTTTTTAACATTGTTTCAATAGCTTGGTTTTGAGCTTTTTCATGAATCATAGCAGGTATAAATAATCCCTATATTATTCTACTAGTTGTTGCCCGCGGCTCCGCCCGCGTGTATGTCGGTTATCTCGGCAAATAGTAGCCTATGTGTTATTCTGATGTATAAGCTATATTACTGTAAAGTTTCATCCAAATCCGTTTTGTAGTTTTTGCGTGAAAGAGTAACAAACATCCATCCATCCATCCATACTTACAAACTTTCGCGTTTATAATATTAGTAGGATATGTTACACCTACCTATTGACATACGTACCATGTGAATATTCTTTGAAGTAGAGTTAGTTTGAATGCATTTTATAAATTTCTAAAGCTTTAAAATAAAATGCACGCATTCACCACTGTTTCTAATGTTTTTGTTAATATTCTTATAATGTTAACAAAAATACTTTATATTTTATTGGGTTTTTTATTGTAAGGCATATCACATCGAGATCTTTTACTTCAATTAAACCAATTATAAGTATTTTTGAGAGGTTAGAGTACTCGGACTTCCCGGTACCTAATAACCAGTTTGAGTTACAGGTATGTGGCCGTAAAGAGTACGAGTGTAATACACGATTAAATGTAGTATTTAATGCCACTAAGATGTTAAATAGCCCCCTTTTATAGAAAATTAGCTTTTGGCCGCGGCTCCGCCAGTGTGTATGTTGGTTTTCGCAGTAAAGATTATCCTATGTCCATCCTAAAGAATCAAAATATCTCCATGCCAAATTTCATTGAAATCGGTGCAGCGGTTTAGATAAGCGTTACAGACAGACAGACAGAGTTACTTCCGAATTTATAATGTACATATATTGTATTATTGTATAGTATTTATAATATTAGTATGGATGTTTATCATGGTCTATGGTTATTCAAAAAAACACTTACGGGTGGCTATTCCTGTAAAAATCCCGTGTAAAAGAATGAAAGTGTGAAGATACTAGACGTGGATGGGTAAATATTTTTAGTTCTGAACAAGCACCGCGTGTCTTGTTCAGAAGTAACTAATTACCTCCTATTCCTTTGTAGTGGGATGAAATAAAACATTGACTGCTAATTATATTCTGTTCAGCTGTCATTTTGTTACCGTTTTAACTTTCACGTTTTGTCTTCTTTCTTTCTTTTTTAAACAAACCTTGGCCTCTTATTTTTGGAGAAAAGTATTATTTTATCTGAATGTCACATTGTCAAGTACGTGCATTTTATGTACTTGTAGATAAATTTGGTATAAACATAAGTCATGTGATGAGAACGGAAACTAATTGACCTACTAATATTTAATACGTCTTTAGTAAATAACTAGGTACATACATATACTTACTAAACAAGTTTTAGAATTGCCTTGATTTTGTTTGGAAATTCATTAATCTTTTTACTTAGTAAGTATGTAGTTTTATTGGCCATAGAGACGCAATGAAATAAAATTTGTGACATTTAATTTTTTTTTATAGTCAATGCATTTTTTATTAAATCATGTTAGCTTTGCTTTGGTTTTGTGAAATTCTCATCACGTCAGTTGTTGAGAATCTTACTCAGGATGCCAAAGCGGAATAACATTATAACTTTTACAACGTAAAAGCTTCGAATTGAAGAAACAGATTTCACAATAAATTAATGGAAATGAGTAGCTTAGAAAGAAAAGTTTTCGTATTTCCTCACTACAGGCGGTAATAAAAATTGTAGATGCATATAATAGAAACTTAATAAAAAGTTTCAAGGATCTCCGGTTTAGATATTAACGCTAAATAATATAATTCAGTTTAATAGAGTCAATAGCATACATTTGACATGAGAGAAAATATTTGTTACAGAACTTAGACTTTGGTGTAATTAAAAATGTTTTGAAATCTTATAAATTGCATACAAATTTAACAAATACTTAAGAACTACGAGTATATTTATTAAGTACACGAAGGTCAATTTTCGTTAGAATAGGAGTTAAATTCGAATAAAAAAGATAGGCAATTGTTTTCATAAGAGCGCAACTAATTCAAACTTTTTCTTTTACAGTATTTGTTTATATAGAGATAGGTAGAGTAAAGAATTATGTTAATTATTAGTTCACAACTCTCAGATATAAGTAATAATTTATTGGCTTTGCCCTCATATGACTCACAAGGTATGTAACAGTGAAATCATGTCTATGTATATGTATTTTATTGCCGTATCGTGTTCAGATGTAACAGATTCCTAATCAGGCCAGTGTAGTTTCGATACCTATCGACCAATGCTTTCGAAATCGAAAACAGTTCAATACAAGTGTGAGATGACAAAATAGGTGAAGTGAATGGTGAGCCTCCAGACGCAATAGGCACACACGTGCTTGTTTGTCGTGATTCAATCGGCAAGGCAGCACGACCGATCGTAGCCTAACGACCGGACCTCGGGCCACGGCCATATGTTATTAACTTACACACCAACAGTATGACACTTTTCACTTTATATTTCCACTACTGTACTTATTTCATGGGAGAAATAAAAAGAGGATCGGGACCTCTGACCGGCGAAAATGTTTGAAAGTTGCGAGAAGTTTGTCCGAGCGCGTAAGTCCTCAGGTTGTGTCGCGGGCGTGTGGTGCTGACTGGCTAGCGGGAGTGAGCGCGCGACCGCAGCGCCTTCGTGTACAGCTTACACTGATTTTTTGTTAGGCTTGGAGGCATCGCCGCTGGTTCGCCGCGTGCTCCACATTCGACGACCAGTGTGATACGCGGTACGATGCTCAATTAGGGTTGTTACATGATATTTGGATCACATTACTATCATTCTTAAATAGATTCATTTATAATGTCTTAAAGTTGTTGTCTACATTAATATTTGGACAACAACTTTAAGATACTAATGAAATCTGAATTTCATAAACTCAAGCTGAGAGAGTATCCTTGATAGTAGAGTATTATTCAGTATCAGTAAAAGGACAATGCGAGTAGGTATTATTTTATAATTCTTACTATTGTTGAATTAGAATATTATGGAAATATTACAATAAATAAAAGAAAATAAACCACAACAAATGCTATTTATAGTATTTATATTTCTTGTCTCTACGCTGAAACTTAATTACTTGCACGATTATAGGCCTTTAATAAGCTTTAATTGCTAATAGTTTGCTTTCATGAAGCGTCAATCAATGTTTCGATTCATTCACATGTTTAAATCTACTCGTATACTAATAATATTATTAAGCTGAAGAGTTTGTTTGTTTGTTTGAATGCGCTAATCTCAGAAAATACAGGTCCGATTTGAAAAATTATTTCAGTGTTAGAAATCCTATTTATCGAGGAAGGTTATAGGCTATATGTCATAACGCTAAGACCAATAGAAGAATATTACAAAAACGGAGGAAAATTATTACGCTACGGGCAATTGGAGACGTAAACGACGTTGCGTGGGTCAGCTAGTGTAATTATAAGTGTGAACCCTAGCACTACCATACAACTACATATTATTCGACTCACCACAAAATGTAGCAGTAACGCTTCACAACTTTGCAGCAACTTAACTTCTACGATTGGCTGGATTATCGCACTTACCTACAAAGCTACGTGTCTGATACAATAACGTAGGTACTATTACTGTTTCGCAATGTTCCTACAAGTAAAATCCTCTATTAATGACTTCAATAATACATATTGTATGTAGATTAGAAATCTAAATGTAAGATACTTGCTTGTGAAGTTAAGAATTTGAATAGGAATGACTTTGAAAACAGTAATACTAACAAGAAGTGATGCCATATGTATTAGATGTGAGCTTCGCAAAGTTTCAATACAACATGTTTTTTTACTATCATATCGTAAGTGCTATTTAATACTTATTTATTTATTATAACAAGACTTTTAACAACTAAACAAAGAAGACTATATTAATAGTCTTCATTCTAGAGAAAAATCTAGAAGAAAAAAAGTAAAAAAAAACTTAATTAGTTTATTTTTATCTTGCAACATTCATTACTTAAGTATAAATAAAATAAAAATTTATTAACGATAACACCGGCGGTCTTCTTGATACTTGTCATTTGTTACAAATAATCTATTAAAGGGAGTGACTCAGCGATATATATAGGTATCCGGGGGGTTTTATGCAGAGAGAAAAAAAGACCGCAATACTTTTTCAACTTGACTGTCTTCTTTTAACTATAAGATTCACTAAATTAGTACGGTTAAGTTGACCTCATAGAGCTCTCAAGTGAACACACTTGTTAACCACTTTAACATTAGCCATTACTGTAAGCAATCTAATAAATTATAAGGTAATAAGCAATCCTAATACTGATTTTTGGACGTTCTTTCATCTATAACAAGTATTTTTTAAAGAACACATAATCTGAGCTTATTTTTGTACGTCAGATAAATCGGTATTGTTATGTCTAACTAATTGTTATATATTTTCTAAACTATGTTACATAAACTAATAAGTAAGAACTCTGTTACTTTAAAATCAACATTATTATGTTTCGACTATTAAACACCTGTTATATTGGTAAGGCATAAATTACGGCCATTGAGTCAGCTGTCACTTTCGAAACATAAAACATAAATAAAAAATTGCGCCACCATTTAGAATTAATTGTAAAATGTATAATAGGAAGGCGCCAAAACATATTATTCTAGTTGTCTACCATTTACTGTGATTCATATCTTGTCAAAATATAAATTAAAAAATCGATTCTCGTTAGTCCGAAGTCCAAAAGTTATAATTAACTTGCGCGTTATAAAGTAGTCATTTCCGTCGAGATTAAGATAGTATAATCTTGGAGAAAAAATATATTAACTGTACGCTCATATATTGATATTTAGTGTCGATACACGACATTGATTGGTTGGCTAACTCTAAACAATTGATAGAATAGGTACTGCTTGACCATGTTCCGGTTGCTGCAAAATTTGTGTACTAACTTGACTTATTGTAAAAGTAATCCATCAGTGCTCGTTTGCTAATCGAACAGATAAACAAAGAGGGAATATATCGTTTGATGTTACCTTGATTATCAAGAAACGCAATAAAGTGGATTTTATGGGCGTTACAAAATGGTTGCCTCATCCCAAAATACTTTGAATATTTTATTTACAATGTCTGCAGATCAATTAAATTAAAATCACTATATTCTTAACTCTACTGTTACAATTATCTTAGTACCAGAAAATTCTCTAATAAATGATCAAATAAACCCAGAGTGACTGTCAGTGATGTTATGGTATGTTGTGAAAAATAATGTTATGTTGGACCAAAATAAAAAGACTTGTTTTGATGTATGTGCTGAATACCGTTTTTAAATATTTACGAAAGGGTAACTTGTCATCATAAGTAGCAGGAAAATCCAATATCTTGGTGGAATATTGGCTTTTCCTGCGACTTACGATGACAAGTTACCCTTTTGCAAATATTTACACGTATCTAAACTCCATTTTCTGAAGTGACATTCGAAATATTCAAATAGACTACGTCATCGTGAGTACGGTAACGTAAGCTAAGTTTATACGCACTGGTTGGGACGTTGAAGTTCTGAGTTTCCAAGGATTTGGTATTCTGCTAAAAGCAGTACATGGAAATATCGATGACAGTTTGTCAAACAAACAGTGGCATTACATGTAGATTAATGGGTGTATACGAGTACTTTGTGTGTCTCTATATATAAGTTGGTTTACATGTGTTAGATTTGATTAATTAAATATCTTACGGATATTTGTGTACATTAGGATTAGAATGTGTATTTCAGTTAATAATTTTCGGTATACTATTAGAAATGAGATTAAAGCTATGTGTACTTATATAATAAAAGCAGTGGATTCGTGGTTTAAAGTTTCTGTTCCTTTCTTATGTTTTGTTAATATACTTAAGCCGGGTCTCGCCTGCGACACTGTTTTATGTTTTTAAACACCAAACGTCAAATATTTATCAAAATATGGGCGTGGCCTAACTGTTTTGTTAATTTTAACAAGCAAACATGTTATCCAAAGCGGACTGAAAACATCCTAGCGTATACTTCTCGTATAATGAAACTGAACTGAACTAACATTAATACTTATATTATTCATATTTATACTATAAAAGTAAGTAATTAAGTGTACTATAAGTCATTTTGTCGAGTAGTTAAAAGATTTTTCCTTTTCGTGTAATCGTGTTTGATGTTCGTTTAAAAGTCCGTCTCCTGCGACTTTTCGCTAAAATGTTTAGTTAACAAGTTTTGTTAATTTTAGCCGCAGGAGACACGCCTTACATATTATAGATATGTTAGTTTAGGAAGATGTTTTATAGCTACAAATAATAGAAACGTAGATGCAAAAAGAACCAACCCATTAGGTAATAGGTAAACCTAAAAGTGATTTATTCGGCCGACATTTATACTGTAAGCGATTTCATTCGAAATAGAGGTCATCATTAATTTGTTTGGTAAGATATAATACTAAATCATAAATACTGCGTACCAGAAAATTGATGGGAATTACTTAGAGCAAACAGTTCATTTTCTTACCACGTCTAAAGTTGTTGTCGCAACAACATAATATTAAAAACATAAAGATCATTTACCCATGTATATTTTTGTGTGACATTCAGGTTTTTTGTAAAGTGATTTGAGCAGCGCAGAGAAGGATTAAAAAAGCTTAGAGTAGGTATGCTTATAGTTATATTAGGTCTTTACCTATGAAATTGCCGTTTTGTATGCAATAAGTGAAAGTACTTATTTTATCAAACTTTTTTATTTCTGTTATTCGAAGTAATCACTCATGCAATCGACGCATCTTTGCCAACGCATTGGCAGTTTATTGATGCCCTTCTTGTAAAAATCAGCTGGACGGGAGGCAACAAACTCTTCAAAGGCATTTTGTACTGCCTCTCGGGAATTGAGTTTTTACCCACTAAAAAGTTGTCTAAATTTTGGAAAAAGTAATAGTCGGTAGGTGCAAGGTCTGGTGAGTATGGCGGATGAGGGAGAGCTTCCGACCCTAGCTCTTGCAGCTGCGTCACGACAACGCGCGACCCCATACTGCGCAACAGATAGTCTTCAAGCTACAAAAGCTGGGGTTGGAAGCTCTCCCTCATCCGCCATACTCACAAGACCTTGCACCTACCGACTATTACTTTTTCCAAAATTTAGACAACTTTTTAGTGGGTAAAAATTTCAATTCCCGAGAGGCAGTACAAAATGCCTTTATTTTTTTTATTTTCTTTTTATTTTAAAAAAAGACAACTCCCGCATTAGGAATAAACATCCTGTGTCGCGGGGGACTTTACAGACATACATGAAACGGACACAATTAACACCCAAACTCAGAACAACAATTTGTGGATCACACAAAGTGTTGTCCCGTGTAGGATTTGAACCCACAACACTTGGCGAATTGGCAAGCGGCGTGGCGACCGCCTAAACCACTAGGCCAACCGTGCAGTTTGAAGAGTTTGTTGCCTCCCGTCCAGCTGGTTTGTACAAGAAGGGCATCAATAAACTGCCAATGCGTTGGCAAAGATGCGTCGATTGCATGGGTGATTACTTCGAATAACAGAAATAAAAAAGTTTGAAAAAATAAGTACTTTCACTTATTGCATACAAAACGGCAATTTCATAGGTAAAGACCTATTATATTATCAACTAACTGCCACGTTGGTCGTGCGGTTGACGTATGCGACTGCCGAGGTCTCGAGTCCGAATCCCTGATCGGGCCAAAAGTGTTATTGAGTTTTTCTGATTATAGAAATACTTAATAACAGCTCGGAGTTTGGAAGTTGGGGTTTGAACCCCCGTGCCTCGGAGAGAACATAAAGCTGTCGGTCCTGCGCCTGATCTCTCCCCGGTCGTGTCGGTTAACAGTCCCATCGGATTCTGAGAGAGAGGGAACAGAGAGTGCACCTGTGTTTGCGCACACACTTGTGCACTATAATATCTCCTGCGTAGTTGGCTGGTTTTCGTTGAGACTGGCAGCCGTGGCCGGTATCGGCTAGGAGAACATTATTATATTATTATCAAACTGCAAATTATTCATCAATAAATTATTTAAGAGTTAACAATAAATGAGACATGACTTGTATTTTTGGTTTCAGAGAATAAATTGAACTCCTCAGTTTTTTTGGAGAACCCACACTACGACTGCACATGTACCTCAATAATAATTTAGCTGTAGTATTAGCTTATTTTTTTTCGGACATTAACACACAACGCCATTTAATAGTTGAAAAAAACTTGAAAGGAACAAAACTGGCTTAGACCACCGAAACCACTAGCTAACAACGATGAAAAAAGTTTCATAATATTGACGATTTAGCGTTCTTCATGAATATATAGAAAAAAAAAAGTAAAAACTAAAACCCAAGTACGACAAAAAACGACGCTGAAAAAGTATAAAACAAGTTTGAAAAGCCGTAGTCACACGTTATATAGAAAAGCACCATAATACTTTAACTATGTATATTACGTGTGACTACGGCTTTTCAAACTTGTTTTATACTTTTTCAGCGTCGTGTTTTGTGGTAGTTGGGTTTTAGTTTTTACTTTTTTTATTTAAAATGTTTTGGTGCCGTTATTAATATATAATATATATATATATATTTGAAATGTACAAGTAACGTCCTTTCCAATGATACCAAACACGACATATTAATCTCAAATTTATTTTTTAATACAGTACTTTATGTCGGCTAGAGGTCGCCACATTACATTCAGTGACACGTTATATAACCTATAACCAGCGGACGATCAAGACGCTTCTAACGATACCTCATTTGTCCAGTTCTAATAAGTAGTTAAGGAGCTATGAGGGAACAAATGAACGTACATACATACATACATAGCCTGTCAAAATCATAACCCTCCTTTGGTTTTGCCGTAATCGGGTGAAAAGCACAGGTGGTGGCTGTCTTATTAAATTTCAAAGCAACGATTGCAGTCGCGTAACATCCGGACGCTACATGCCAAGTTGTTGAAACAAACGTTTTAAAAGCATTCTTAAATAACTTTATCATTTTATTATAATAAAGGGTTACGAATTCTTGTGTCAGACCGTAAATTAAAATTCTTAATTTTTGATGAATGAACTACACGTCTACAAGCAAATATTTTTTTGTTGTTAGTACATATATCAAATTGAAATAGTTACATAGATCAACTACTTATACTTAGATTCATTTTCAATTTGTATATACAAACATGTTATCTAAATATTAATATACTACGCAAGGCAAAAACTTATGAAATTTAAAGAGTAAGAAATGCTAGAATTAACCAAAAAAACAAAAATAAATATTAAATAAATTAACACCGAATTTCCCACAACTAGTTTAAAAAAAGGTTAGCATCAAAAGCTTGTAATTTCATCCTCGATAGTAATGTTATGTAGGTCAAAAATAAGATGTAAGTTTTATATTTATCTATTGACGACTATACACCCAATTAACTGCAATTAAAAGTTACATGTAGTAAATTGGGTGTATAGATATGTTGGAAGGTCACAAAGGTTATCTCGCATCAACTTCAGGTCTTTGTGAACCGAACCATAATATACTCGGTATATTCTGGCCCGAGAAAATATCCAACGCTCACTTGTGGGATCGCTGCGATGAAGTCCCGATCGACCAACTAATCAAACGACGCAAATGGGGCTGTTTAAGTCTACAGATCCTGAGGCAAGCCCTAGACTGGAATCACCAAGGAAAACGCAAGCGTGGCCGTCCAAAACAAACCTGGCGGCGGACCATCATCGATGAAGCCAAGGCCATTAGCAAGACCTGGAGCGAAATCAAGTGAGACGCTCAAGACAGAGCGGTATATCGATGCACTGTGGACGCTCTCTGCCCCATCTAAGGGACATAGGACCTTAAGTCAAGTAAGTCAAAAGTTAAATGTAAATGTCATCTTATTAGTTACACAACAACATGTTACTGCCCGTGAGAGAAGGTTTACGTGTTGTTGTATTTAAGATGCTAAATCTATGTCATGTTTCATTGTAAGTTATTTCATTTCATTCTGTAATATTTTTCACTTAATTCTTATTGTTAACTAGCGACCCGCCGACGACACGATTCGTGCATTTTAACTCTGTAATATCTTCGAATATATTCATTTAAATTAGATACTGTAAAGAGCCATTTTGATCTAAATTAAACGCACAATGTATTTAATTTACTTAATTATATAAGGATTCATTCTGTATTGCTTAAAATCACTTCATAAATAAGCCATTATTTCTCGTAAAAAGAAAGGAATAAAAAATGGTTGTTGTGGGTTATCCCTAAGAGATAGACCTATACCGTCGCGGACTTTTTTGTAGTACTTTTTAAGGTGTACAATACTGTAGAATATTATTTTGATCTATCCCGTAGGGTGCAACCAGCGCTTGCAATGTAAGCGCAAAAAAATGTGTTTATTTGCTACATCACATTAGAAACCTCGAAAATTAATAGTGTTTCCATACTATATTATGCATCTATTATACCTAAAAACCTTCCTCTTGAATCACTCTATCTATTAAAGAAATCTGCATCAAAATCCGTTGCGTAGTTTTAAAGATTTAAGCAAACAAAGGGACATAGGGACAGAGAAAGCGACTTTGTTTTATACTATGTAGTGAAGTAAATTATATAATTTTGAAAGTATAAATAATTAAATAATGGACATCTAACACACAACGCCATCCAGTCCCAAGCTAAGCAGAGCTTTTGTTATGGGTATTAGACAACTGATACAAATATATATTATATACTTTTTTTGTTGTAAATACATACATAGAAAACACCCAAACTCCGAAAAAATATTTGAAGATCATATAAACATTTGGTCCGACTCGGGAATCGAACCCGAAACCTCATGATCAGCAGTCGCACACGCTAACCGCGAGACCAATGAGGCAGTCGATAATATTGTGATTGTTATAAAATTACTGACAGCTGGCAGCTTATTGGTTAATTTTATAGAGCTTTTATTTTATTACCGATTTAAAAAGAAATATTAATTATCTACAATTAAGTATTTCAATAACATTTTTAAGCTATGAATTTCATCAATGCGGTTTTATATCTGCCTTTAATACTTATATTATTAACAAAGTAACACGAAGGATAAGAATAAAGTTTCTAGGAATAACGATTTTTTTTCTTAGCATAGTTGAATGCGTTTAAAGTACAGTCGCGATCGGAATTGTTACCAATTATAAAACTGACTGTTGAGTGGAAGCCCGTGCTGAAAGTATCAATTCCCAGGTGTTATTTCTTAATATTACAAATACCTAATTTTAAACATGTTGTAGCATGCATATAATGCAAAAGGCAAGCTGCCAGTAATTAGAAATTCCGTCAGAAGCGCATAAGTGGCATTGTTGATATCAATAACATTAACGGATCTTATATAACAAAATAATTATTAACCTGAAATGAAATACTAAAGAGTTTTGTCCTCGAGTGTACTAGAACTTGTAATCTTAATACAGCCATCGACCGTCGTCAGCGCTGGGAATTTACTTACAAAACTTTAGAATAAATTGGAGCGGTTTTCATTGTAAATAGTGTGAGATAGAATTTAATAGAGTGCCATTTTCACGATGTATATTTTCTATTTAGCTTAAAATGTTGAAAAAGTAGATGTAGAGTCCATCGCGCGATATTTCTTTTAATCAAAGCAATCAAAGGCCCTTTCTTGGCTTTACCATGTCATACCATAATATGTATCCTCTGTCACAGTGAAAAACATCAAACAATCGTTAGGATAAAAAAAAAAGAGATTTTACGTTTGGTTATTTTTTTTTACTCTTGGCTCATTGTAACACGCTTTTTTCGGCACTGTCTTTAAAATGCTGCCCCTAAATTTTTAATAGCACAATTTGCCAATCTTGTTTAAATTCGCTAAATAGTCTGCTCGGTAAAAATAGCACACCGCATTAGAAGATAATCCTCTCTTCAAATGCAATTTTAGACTCGAACAAATCTTCACGAAAGAAATTTATAGAGCGAATAATATAGAATGTGGAAGTGTCGAAGAGTTCGAACATTTACCCACCAAATTGGTGATGTTCTGAAAAATGGCCATATAAAAAGCACCAGGACTGAATAATGTGGTGGATAGAGCAAGAAAGGTGTGTTAGGACCGTAGTAAGCGGAGATCAATTGTCTCTACCTACTCTTCTGCAAATCATCAGTCCACCTGGCCTGTTTTGACGAGACGCGGTCTCCACTCAAAAATCCTTTTACCCCAACGGTTATCGGTTCTACAGTGCTGTCACTTCAGCTTGCTAATCCTGTAGGTCCCTGGTTCTCTGTCAGATCACCTCGTTTCTGATACGATTACCGTAACATAAGTGTATTAGATTCGGCTCCGAATGTTATTACTGGTAGGACGCACTCAATGAAGACTTTCGTCTTTAGGCAATGTGGGATAGCCGATGAGAAGACCCGACGAAGTTTCCCAAATTTGCAATTAAAGAGGCGTATGTCCAGCAGTGGCCTGCGGTAGGCTGATGATGATAATGATATGTATGTAAGAAATCTTCTAGCTTTGTATGGAACCGGACATTGAATGTGGCATAGGTTTGTTTTTTAAATTGCTTTCGGGCGTAAATTACAAGTGTAATCAAGACGTTTCTTAACGTGCTACAGGTATCAATATCGGATTTGCGTAAAATATTACTTGAAAGTCCTTTATTTAAAGAAATAGGTTATATAATTTCAAGAAAAATACGCTATAGATGAAATTGCATTGTCCATTTGAAGCTGAAATATGAGAGACAGAATTTTTCAAACAAATTACTAGTGTTTTATTAGCAAAGAAATGCGCGGTTACGAAAATTAGACGCTATTTTTTAGACGACATTATTTTACGTGACTTAAAGTATGAAGTTAACTTAAAATTTAATAAACATACTCACGTTGGATATTGGTTATTGCAGCTCCGAGTACTCCTTTAAATAACTTGTTGTTGCTGCTTAGAAGTACCTATTTAATAAATTTATTTGACAGTTTATTGACTACTACCAGTTGCGACCAGGTTAGTGTGAACTTTAGGACAGACTATGATAATTAAAACGTTCCTTCGTCTGGAGTTGGCTCAGGCATCATTCATAAGTGCAGAGTCAAGTCGTGCATATTTTAAAAATACATTCATCCGAACTAAATAAATACACTAAGGTTAAACCCCATAAGATAAAGGCAAGTAGTTCTTATACAGTTTTTTATTTTTTACTCAAACTAACAAACTCAGAAGTTACATAAAAGTTTTTTAATTAAAACTAACAAAGAACGATAAAAGACAAGCAAAGTTATGAATAGATAAATAATTTTATAAAATGACTTACGAGAGTGGTTTCCAATGATAAGAAGGCTTATACGAAATTACAAAATACAAGATTTCAATTATATACAAAGTTTATTGCTTAGGAAAATTTATTGAGCATTACGTATGTTAAAATTATTTTAAATGACTTCACCAGCTTATGAGATAATCACTGTGTTTTCGTAATTACAAATCACGGTCGGAAGTAAAGGCTTCTGACATCATTTATGCCAGAGAACTGCCCCGAAGCGGCAATATGTTGTGTCGGGATTGTTGCAGATTTATATTTTTTGTTCTTCTTGAGAACCTACAAAATGTTGACTTTAGGATTGTTGTTTTCAACATAAGCGAATGACAAACAGGTAAACATATTTGGACTTGCATATTAAAAAGTGCATGATAATAATTATGTAGTCCGTATAGGGAAACAGTAATAATTTTGAATTTAATTATGCAATTTCATGGAGACCGCCTGTACGGTAAGATGAGCACTTGTCTGTAGTAAGTTTGATAAGCATTAAATAATGGCATAGTTAAAAAAATCAATCTCAATTCAATTAGCCTTGCAGTATTCTCATTGTTAAAACATATCTATCTATAAATATTGTAAATGTAAATTAAGTATTGTAAATCTCAATTTATAAAAGAACTCAATTTTTAACTTATGAAGTTCCTTGCCGGTTCTTCTCCATAGAAATGATATTTTGAAACCTAGCAATTAGAGTCATTAACGGAAGGTTTCGGTTTCGTTTACCTCGCTAGAAATTGTTTTTTAATTTTAAGACAGTGTTATGTGATCATCCAATTTTTAAATAAAGATCCAAGGCAGGCAAGGCAAGCTAAAAAACAATAGTAAACTCCTTTTTAATAAATAACATCACCTTTTTTCATTTAACTCATAGCTGATGGAGACCTGACCTGAGTTAGATAGAAAAGTAAGAAAAACTGTATGAACCCCACAGGCGTTAGTTTACGAAATAATGGATCAGATAATATTAAAAATAAAGTCCCTTTTGTCTGCAGATCTTACTGGTAAATCGCACTTGCGTAATAGGTAATTCTATTTAACGAACTGCAACGCCCGACGTCGAGATCAAAGCATTTCAATAACATTTAAGCACAGTAATAACATTGTAAACACTGATCCACGAAATCGCATCGCCGACTGTTATAGTAAAGTCTTTGTCGCGTACGCGTGTAGAATTGAAAAAAAATGATTTTGACTCAAGGGAGAAAAGGGAGCAGAGCTTTTATTAAACTCATATCTTTATTGCTAGAGTAAAATTCAATAAAAAGGTTGACAGCAAAGTTCATATTTCGTTTTGATCTATATCTATATAATACTTTAAAGAGTTAAAGTTAGTGAGGTTGTAGGGGGTAATCTCTAGATCTACTAAGTCAAAAGTACTTAGTTCAGCAGTATTAAATACATAATTGTGTTGATGTGCTGCATGGTTTGTGTATTTCAAATACTTTTTAACCCCCGACGCAAAAAGAGGGGTGTTATAAGTTTGTCTGTCTGTCTGTCTGTGGCACCGTAGCTCGCGAACGGATGAAGCGATTTCAATTTAGTTTTTTTGGTATGAAAGGTGACTTACGTGCGAGTGTTCTTAGACATGTTTCATGAAAATCAGTTGAGTCGTTTAAAAGTTATGGGGGTGAAAGTGTGTGTGTCATTGGTATTATGTTAACTTCTCTTATTTTGTTTAATTTAGCAACACAACATTCGGGTTCGTCGCATTTCTGTTATTCCTGGTATTTGGATGCTTAATTTTGTCCGGTAAATTGAATTCATGAGAATTGAAATAATATTACTCGTTGTTATGTTATTGTTTTTAGTTATATAATTATATAGTTCATAGTCAATAGCTTGAACAGTTTATCTGAATAATTGATTTTTCATGGTCTGTTCGATGTTATATGTGTGTACCGGCTATTTTCAACCCCCGACGCAAAATGAGGGGTGTTATAAGTTTGACGTGTCTGTCTGTCTGTTTGTCTGTCTGTCTGTCTGTCTGTGGCACCGTAGCTGGCGAACGGATGAAGCGATTCCAATTTAGTTTTTTGGTATGAAAGGTGACTTACGTGCGAGTGTTCTTAGACATGTTTCATGAAAATCAGTTGAGTCGTTTAAAAGTTATGGGGGTGAAAGTGGGGAAGAATAACAGAATGTCTGCAAAAATATAATTGGCGTATGATTTCTCGATTAAGTGCTTGAGTAGGGGGTTTTTTAAATTTTGAATTTTTTGAATAAATAAAGCAAACACATAATAATAACTTACTTTTTCTTCCTTTAAAATTAATCTGTTTGAACTTCTTGATGAAAGTAGGTATAAAATATATTTAAAAATCAAAATAATGAAAATGCATTTTAGAATCTAGTTGTTCCCAGTTTGCTATAGTCACGAATAAATTTATCAGATAGAATTGCATCGGTTCAGAATAATTAAAGTTAGACTCGCCGAGTCAACTGCATCAGTTTGCTGTAATCTTATTCGGTTTAATCGATTTTTTAATTGAACAGGGCGACAGATTACACAGATTATTCACTTACATATATATTTAGTATTGGTTGCGATTTATCTTTATTGTCAGTGTTAATCCTTTTAATTTCTTCTAGAACTGAAGATTCTACATATAATTTTTATGTTTATTCAAGAGTTGTAATAGCCAATTGTCTAATTTTCTAAAGAAAGATAAGTACACACAAATTTTTGATATTCTGATTACTGATCTGACCATAAATCATGATAATAAATATATAGCTTGTTGATTCTAAAAAGTTAGTAACACTCAATTGACTTCTAATTCAACAAAATATTGCCAGTTTCGAAGTCAATGAGCATAAAGAAATAAAAAAAACAAAACAAGAATAGAGTAGATATTTAATAGGTAATCATGTTTTCGTTTCGATTTACTGTATATTAATGTATACTAAAATTAGAAAACTATCGTACAACTAAGAAACACCGTGCATAACAAGAATACTACAATGAGAGGTTAAGTATTTGAGTGTTAAAAAGATTCATGTCAATCCAATCACTTGATTTCGAGTGATATCAATCTACATTTTATACAGGGTTACTGGTAAAATGTAATAATCCCTTTAAGGAGTGATAGTAGAGATCATTAGCTATCAATTTGTCCTCTGGTAAATGTGTCAAAAATGTACCGTTTTGGAAATAAAATAAAAAAACATTTTTTTTAAGAAAAGTGGATCACGCTACTTCAAAGTGCTCTTAAAACAAACACTTGCGTATTTAATGGTTGTTGTTGGTGTTTTTAGTTTGCTAACACCCTAATACGTAATAATAACACAAAAAATAATAGAAATGTAGTACCGTTAGTGAATAATGATTCAGGGAATCTAAAAAATTTCATACATTTTACTGTTTCTTATGACTAAATGCAATTTTATTATAAAAAGTCACCTAACAATTTTATCGGCGTAATAGTTTAAAAACAAGTATGTTTATTAGCTATCTATCGAGGTATAAACAAATGAAATACGTTGAAAAATGACTGAGTAAATGAACTTAATCGGGAGTAAGTGAAAAATCGTAATTTTTAAAATGTAGTTATTTTGCGGTCTAAACTTAAATTTACAGTCGATTTTCAAAGTGTGAGGCCCTATTTCTAATGCAAGCACGCATTTTTGTCCTCAATTGAGTTTTTACAACACCACTAGACAACGAGTTTTTGATTTCACTTGCGGCATTAACTTTGCGGATCCTTAAACCTACAATATTTGGTACAGTGTACGCCTTGTTTCCAAAGGTACGACTTCAAGAAGTCCAAACATGTCTTCCCTCAAAAAGTTAACACGGAATATATATTAAAACACAGTCTGACTCATCCGAGACTTCGACTGTTTGAAATACTTTTACTGTAAAATTCTTGATTGTAGAACATGGGGCGAAAAAAATCAGATTTTTTAGGCCACTGATGGCTAAATAGAGAATATATTTTAATTAGAGTGTTAATTATAAGTTTGTGTGTTTCACCCCTTAACAGGTATAGAACTGTTAGATATTAAAATACGAAAACTAAACTCAAACATCAAAAGTAAAATAAAATTATTTCGTCAATAGATCTGTAAGAAAATAGACGTTCTCAGGTTGGCTGACTTGACTTGTACCTACAAAATACGTATCTGATAAAGAAATACCTGTTTTCCTAAAATAAAAAGAATTACGAGAAGAAAGGCATATCTTTCATTTTTGACACTATCTTATCTGATGGTTATTTCTTTTTAACCGACTTTAAAAAAGGAGGAGGTTATCAATTCGAATGTTTTTTTTTTAAGTTTATTACATGTATTTCGACTGGGTGAAACGATTTTAATGATTCTTTTTTTTATTTGAAAGCTGGTGCTTCCCGTGACTTTCCTTTTCAGTTTGGTCCAGTCCTTGAAGTCGGTTTTTATTAGTTAAAATTTGTGGTTATTACACACATCAAAAGTGTCTAGGGATCAAGCATTTTTATGCGGATTTCTTGAGATTGAGATGTGGCTTTGGCCCTGGCCTGCTCAGTCGCCAGACTTGAACCCGATTGAGCATGCATGGGATATGCTACAGAGAAGAGCT
Source organism: Diaphora mendica (assembly GCA_949125395.1). Classification (NCBI taxonomy): domain Eukaryota; kingdom Metazoa; phylum Arthropoda; class Insecta; order Lepidoptera; family Erebidae; genus Diaphora; species Diaphora mendica. Next base: position 31,807,054 of record OX421311.1, read on the forward strand.
CTGCCGAATATGGAGGGTATCCAGTCGCAAGAAGACCTTTTTTTGTTGTTGCAACGAACATGAGCGGCCATTCCACAGCGTGATTTGGATGAACTCATTTTGAGTATGCCAAACCGATGTTCTTGTGTTAGTGTTCGCGGTAGAAACACGGATTATTAATTGTTTAAGTTACCTAATAAAATTTTAAAGAAAACTGTTATTTCAGTCTTTTTTTCGAACTTTAATGTTAGTGGTTCAAATGTCAAAAATCCTTTTATTAGGAAAATGGCAAATTTCTTTATTAATGCAAAGGTGACTTGGTTTATCGTTACTGTGACAAACGAAAACACTTTATTTGATGAATCCTTAAAGAAAATTTTAATTAATATCAATCAGGAGAAAAGTTATTGCAAAAATATATGTTGATCCCTAGACACATATGTTGATCCCTAGACACTTTTGATGTGTGTATTATGATTCTTATACTGGGATGTTTACTAGATTCTAGACCTTTTTATCAATTTTACGCCAGAATTTTTAAAAGAAGTTAGCAGCAATTGTAAATTAAAATTGCTCATTGTTTTTTTGTTTTTTTTTAGGAGTTAGTGGCAAACGAGCAGACGGTTCGCCTGATGGTAAGCGATTACCGCCGCCCATGGACACCCGCAACACCACAGGCGTCACAAGTGCGTCGGCCTTTTAAAAAGGAGTACCTACGCTCATTTCTTGAATTGACGGCATGTACATATACATATATGTTTACACATTTTTAAATTTTTATGCATTCTTGAAATTAAACTCACTTGTAATTTTATTCCACTACTTAAAAATAAACTATCGTAAAAAGCGGAATAAATGAACAAGTAAGTTTAATTTCAAGACCTAATGAATTATATCGTAAAGCAGAGTCACAAATACTCGTCTCGGAGACATATGATAATGGCAGAGTTTTAAAATTGTGTACAATAGCGGCCAGAGGAAGAGCGTCATTAATATCTGTGACTTTCTTAACTTAAACTATTTGTAAGAAACTCTTTGGTTACAGTTTTCAGAACGGAGACCGAGGAGTAGTCAGTTTAAAACTATTTTGAGAAAAATATTTACTGTTTTTTTTTTTCACAGACTGTTTAATTGTGTTTTAAATAATTTCAAGTCACTTAATTTAGAGGACATTTTGTTCTTAAATTTACATAAGGGTTTTAAAACACGTTTACTTAACAGTAAACGTGTTTTGAAACCCTTATGTAAATTTAAAATTTAAAATTTCTTTTTACATTTTTCTCATATATATTAGGAAAATACCACACAAAAACCACATAATATCGTGCACCTATTTATTTATATTACCTACGATATTTGTTAAACTAATAAAGTTGTAGTGTTACACGGCTGGCCTAGTGGTTTAAGCGGTCGAAGTGGAGTGGGTTCAAATCCCACATGGGACAACACTCTGGCATCGACAAATTGTTGTTTTAAATCAGGGTGTTCTTTATGTCCGTTTCATATATGTTTGTAAAGTCCTCGCGACACTGGATGTATATTTCTAATGCGGGAGTTGTATTTTTAATAAAGAAAAGAGAGAAATAAGTTCTAAAGTTTGAAAATTCCTAATCAACAAACATACATCTGAAATAATTCATGTTAAATGCTGGTGTCGATCTTTCTACGAAATGTTTTCCGCCTCACTATGGCGTTGTTATTTAGTGAGTAGGTATACAGGGTGTCCCAAAATTCAACGATAAGCGGGCGCCTAAAGGTAGACCTGCTAATGAGTACATAAGGAAAAATAATTTAAAAAAAAATACCTAGTTTTTTTTTAGTTACAAGAAAAATTTAGAATTTCTTTGAAAATTTATACCTTTCATGATATAGACCATGAGTCAAAGTACACTAAGAGTAAAAATATTTCATAATTTTAAGGAAAAAAAATGATTTTGAACGTTTTTTGTGTAAAAATTGCGGGCAATTTGGTGTTTTTAAGAGTTGTGGTGAATAGTAGCACTATTTAGGTATAAGATAAAAAAAAAATCTTAAGCATAGAAATTCTAAATTTTTGTTGTAACTAAAAAAAAAACTAGGTATATATTTTTTATTTTTTTTCCTTATGTACTCATGAGCAGGTCTACCTTTTGCGCCCGCTTATCGTTGAATTTTGGGACACATGGTATATACCTCGTGAAATAGTTCAGAATACTCTGATAAGAAGCAAGAGACACTTAAAGCTATGCGAAAGTGGGGTATATACATTAGTTAGATTTCTATCTTAACTTTCTTTTTCTATTTATTACACTAAGAATAGACCACGAACAATATTTTAGCTCTCCGAGACAAAGTAGTTTTTACGTTGGATTTTATTGAATATAAATTAAGTGACAAGGTCGTGTCTAATTACCTAAATATTTCTCTTTCTTTACATGTGTCTAACATAACAGTAGTAGTAGTAGTAACAGTATTTAATGGAAATTTGTTTTTTTATATAATTACTGCTAAATCAAGATGCTTACTTCAGTAGAAACTGAATCTCTTATTAGATCTAAGCAAGCATTTAACATAACTTTAGACCATTTTGTTTTCTCTGCTGTTAGGTTAAAGCAAATGCTCTGAAAAAAGAAATGTTCAATAAAATAAGATGGGAAACCTGTTTACAAAGCACAAGAACACGTAGCAATATCACGATAGCTATTTTATTAAGATGCGGAAGTCTCCTATGGGAAAAGAGACCTCTGCCTTAATACTTATACTGTAGACTACTTATTTATTCTCCTCGAATATTATATCACTGTGTTCTTGGGATCCTTGTCGGTAGATGATAAGTGGATTAATTTTTTCTTATCTAGGGGACTCTTACGTGTGATTTCAAGTGATTTTGATAGTCTGTATGTTCACTCTTTTAGCCTAACATGTTTTTTTATGTTTGCTAAGGTTTTTGAAAAAAAAGCTAAAAAAAGGAGCCGTGCCTTGCAGACCTATTTCACCTAAAATGTTACATATCATGTTATGTTAGTACGTATTTGGCATTACTCGTACTTGTCTCTGTCGTTCTATTATGATATTGGTGTAGAACGTACACATAAATGATCGTAATTTATTACAACCTGCCTTGTTTCCCATATACCGGAACTTGAATGGAAAAACAACTTTTCAATAAGTTGTTATGATGGTGATTTTGTTACCCATAATGTCATAACTTTGATCATTTTTTTAAGTAATTTATCATTTTCATTTAGTAATGTGCACATTTAATATTTTAACAAAGTTACTATATTGCCAGTGGTTCTACTCGTATACCGATTTAACGAAATCTGTTCCATTTTTCATACTTCATCAGGATGGAGGTTTTCCCTTGTTGATTGTTTTTTGTATATGTTTTATAATATCGCTCTTAAAGACTTTTGTTTAGTCACATTATGCTTCTTAATGATTGTGAAAATGTTCCTAAAAATACCTCGTAACTTTAGGAGCACAGACAATAGCATAATCTTACTTTATATGTAATCTAGTTTTTTGTTTATCTAGTTTATAGCCGGGATTGAATCTTTTTGAAAAACTAACGCACTGATTTTGTACTTGTAAAGTCATATAATACACTACCCACCTATTTGTACTTCTAAAGCCTTCCTTTAAGTTAATTTAAGAGCCCTAGAATAACATGACATAATGACATTAACTTAAAGAATGTCAGTAAATGACCTAAAGTCCTTAAAATATTACTAAAACTCGGTTTGAGATTAATATAAAGAAATAAACCGCCAGTGGTTTTACGTAAACACTGATACTAAAAGTTACTCATATGTAGCTGACAAAACAGGTTAATAAAGTATGAGGGCTTCAGGATTTATTTTGTTTGTATTGAGTGCAGTTATTGACAGAGAAGATACATGTCTCTGTATTTTGGGGGAGAAGTAAATGCGCTGAACATAAAATATTGCTTATGTAGCCTTATCATAATTCACTGAATGGGTGACTTACAAATTTATACCGGCGCGAAGAATTAATTTAATTGTTTAATAAACGCGTGTTCGATGTTTAATACAATCATCACATTGCGTTTGTTTTATAAATTTATTGCTTATTTGTGTTTTTCTTTCTTAAACATATCTGTTTTTTGCTAAAAACATGTTGTAAAATCTTTACATGAAAAATAAATGTGCTATGTACTGCAATTGATCACTTGGTAAGGGGGTTACTTTGTCAAGAACATTTAGGGCGACAATTTAAATAAAGTCACAGTAATGTTGTTTTATATGCTATATGTTTATTATTCTTTGTTTATCCTGATTTGTTTATTAACAATCATTTCTTTCTGCAATATTTCACGAAAAAGTAGTTAATGTGTCAATTCATCTAAGCGCTCTCGTTGATACTTTTCGAGTCATCGATAAATTTATATACGCAACGTATTCCATAGTTGATAATCAACACTAAAGAACCTTTCTTCCTAATTGCTAGTCAGTTATACGCATCATTAACATTGGCTAATGCCAAAATTCGTAAAATAAAAGCCAGTTTTATAACCACAACACGAGTGTTTACAAAGTTTTAAAAACGTGTACCAAATCATTTTAATAGCTATAGGCATATGTTCGATTAAATTAAAATAAATATGCAAAAGCGCTGTAAATATGGCGTTATTGCCTATAAAACAGCAATAAGATAACTATAAAAACCAAGGCAACTAATCTCAAAAATACAGGTAACTGTGGAACGTTGTGTAAGTTGTTAGATATCTTTGGACATAATAAACTATTTAAGTTCTGTGGCCTTTTATTTATTTGTTTTTGTAGTCCCTACGAATCGTACCGAACATTTTATACCTTCCTGTATTTAGAAGTTAAGATAAGACTCGTTGATGAGACAGGAAACAAAGTTTTTAGAAGACGTCTGACGGTGCTGATTCGTATTATTGTTAAATGTTTTCTAGTACTCTCTTCATAGATCTATTGTAAATAAATAATTTGGGATTATCTTAGTCACGTTTTCATTCATTTTATCTTAACCCTAATACTATGGTTTCGCAATTTAAAGATATTAGGTCCATCGAGAAAAAGACACAATTAAAATAGAAGCGTACTCAGCTTTCTCACTAAGATTTCCTGTGTTGTATTTTCCAGTCCTTCTCTGAAAATAATGCAAAATTTACAAAATAATAAAGCACATATAATTATGCATGTATACCATGATGTATGCAAATTTAGGTTAATATTAAAATAATAAAAGAGAACCACTTATTTTTTGAAGAAACATACAAAAACTAACTACAACTTTCTACATACCTTTAAAGTTCCTCATTTTGTATTCAGTTACATATATAGCATCTTTTATTTCATGTAAATAGTCACATAGCGTACTTACATTATGAACACTCAATTTTCTCATAATAAGAATTTCTATACAGATGTTACAGACATTAATTAGTATACTTAAGAGCCAAACGACCTGTTTTTATATCTTTAAATTCGTCGGTAGCATTAAAATATTGACTACGATACACAGTTAAGTATCTTATCGCAGCTATGTCGGTAATGGTGTAATGTGTGGCATGCATGTACAGAAATATTGATTGAATGTAATGGAGCGGAAAGCCCGTTTCAAAAATTCAAACCATGTAAAATGTTGGTTTGTATATGTGTTAGTATGGGTTTATTATTTATGTTTGCTATTCGTCTAAATATACAAGAAATAACATTTATAGTAAAACAAATACAGAAAAGTATTTTGTTATAATACTTTCTTTTTCAATAATATAATTTCATTATTATTTTAAAGGAAACGCAGAAAATAAACAATAAATGTTATAAAGAAAAACTTTTATGAAACAACACTACAAATACGTTCATTTAGGAAAGCTAATTTTCTAAATAAGGCTGAATTAATTATTACTTAGTTTTCAAAATAACTTGTTATACCCTGTCGCTACCAATTTCAATGGTCACTTGGCTGTAAAACTAACCATATTGATAATGGCTGCTGGTATTCTACGCCTAAGTAACAAATGAACAAAACAGAAAGAAAAGCGGCCAAGTGCGAGTCGGACTCGCCCATGAAGGGTTCCGCGGCAGCAAGTAACATCATATAATTTTTATTTTATTTTTATATTTGTGTTGATTGAATGAAAGGTAAATTGCAGTTTACGATTTATGACGTATTAAAAAAAAAACTACTTACTAGATTTCGTTCAAACCAATTTTCATTGGAAGTTTACATGGTAATGTACATCATATATTTTTTTTAGATTTATCATTCTCTTATTTTAGAAGTTAAAGGGCCCCCCCCTTTAACTTCTAAAATAAGAGAATGATAAATCTCTAAATTGGGACACTCATTTTACCACTTTGGAAGTGTCTCTCGCGCAATCTATTCAGTTTAGAAAAAAATGATATTAGAAATCTCAATATCATTTTCGAAGACCTATCCATAAATACCCCACACGTATTGTTTTGATGAAAAATTTTTTTTTTAATTTCAGTTCTAAGTATGGGGACCCCCAAAATTTATTGTTTTTTTTTATTTTTGTGTAAAAATCTTAAAGCGGTTCACAGAATACATCTACTTACCAAGTTTCAACATTATAGGTCTTATAGTTTCGGAATAAAGTGGCTGTGACATACGGACGGACAGAGACGGACAGACAGACAGACAGACAGACAGACATGACGAATCTATAAGGGTTCCGTTTTTTGCTTAGCACGGAACCCTAAAAAGAAAATTTAATATTAAAAAAATGAAATATTTTTTGTTATTCTAACGTATTTTGTTTAGTTATATGTTATTTTCATGAAGTATAACCCACTGGATTATAATAATGTGAAAGGTTTTCATGATTCCTCCTGAACTTTCCTTATACAGCGCGGCAAGATCAACATAATATTATTCTCTTTAAAAATCTGTAATAGTTTTGACAGTTAGGGCATAAAAAGACAGTGGCATCTTTTGACAATTGACCATATTCGTTATGGTGCTTGAAAACCCTTTGTATACGCTATCTTTTTTCGTCATCAATGATTTATACTTTTAAAATGTGTTTATTTGCATCTTCCTCAATACTTTCTTTATGGTATTTTATGAATTAATCTCATTTCATTTTATAAGCAGCTTTACTTTAAAAACATTCCAATAGAAGTCCACTACTGTGAAGTGTGGACATTCTATTGGCTTTTTTGAAACTCATACCCATTACGTACAGTAGATAGTACATAAGAACTCTTTGGAGAGCCATAGTTCCTTAGCTGGAATGGAGATTTAACAGCTGCATGATATAAGATTTTCAAGACCAGAGAAAGTCATACAAAGGTTTTACTGTCACCAATCAATTACTTAACTTGGTACCTTTACTATTTCACCATATTGTCTACAGCTGTAAAAAATAACCTGTAATTTTGAGACAAAAAAATTTGAAGCGTCACAAAAAACTAAACAACGTGCTTATGTGGAATCAATGTAGTCGGGTAACGGTGTGTGGTTGTGATCAATCTTTCTCCAGATGCATGTCAAGGATCATCTCTGATTATTAAATCGTAAGTCTCTTGTGAAATTTCATGTGTATGTTGCTGATTATCCTCAGTGCCCATATTTGTATAATATTACAATTGGAAGGCGGGAGCGATGATTGATCGTTTTGTCACCGATGACCACTGATTCTTACTGTAAGCCACTATTGATATACGCATCATTTAACGTCAACAAGAGATAATAATTATTTTACTTATTCACTTCATTACGCGTTCTTTGAGATATGGTCTTCATTATAAATGGGAATTTAAACAACATAAGCGATCATTTTTATTTGTACCTTCTTTTATTTATGGATTTTTGATTATGTCGGTTTTGATTTGTGGTTAACACTGAACGATCGTTGTATGAAACAGAGCATAAACATCAGTTTATGCTGTGTTTGTCTCGACTCTAAAAAAAGCTATTTAATGCTTCTAATAATAATAATCAGCAGTAAATAGCTTTTTTCCGAGTCTCCGCGTATATGTGGGTTATCGCGGCAAAGAGTAATCTATGTCCTTTCCTCAAGAATCAAAGTATCTATGAATGAAATTGGTGCAGCGGTTTAGCCGAGAAAACGTAACAAACAGGTTGACAGATAGGGTATGGAGTAGTATATATTTTATGCATTACACTCATTGTGTTTTTTATACCGAGTGTGAATTTTCTTGTCTTGCATTTAAAATATATCATCATGAAAGTTTATCTATCTTACATCAGATCTTTGAAATAAAGTAGCGGATTTAACCAAACCTCCGTTAGTGCCTTTTCACACGATTTGCAAGTAAACGCCGCTGTATCTCCATTAAACAAGTCATGTCCTCAATCACAAATTTAGTAAAGTAACCAATTTACAAAAAAAATGCATTTTGATATAAAACACTTAATATACATTTAGCGCATAGCGAGAAAAACGTGAAAATGATTGAACTACGAGTATTATAAAGTATTATAGGAATGCGATAAAAATTCCAAGCGCCTTTTTACTTTCATTGCAATCGCATCATTTACATTTCACGCATATAGTAACATTGAAAGGTCACAAAAGGGAACGGCCGGTTTTACATTCCGAACACACATTTCACATTCACTTTCAAAAATTGCACTTAATTTTTGGAGCAGCAATGTCAGGTTAAAAAGTGAACCTGTCTCATTCGTTACAGTTTTAATGTATCTCAACTCTTGCCCAAGTAAGGTGAATACGAACTTGTCTGTGTTAGAAATATTTTAATATTACGATCAGTATATTATTCATAAAAATAAGCAATATTCTTATAATAGTATTGGCATATCGTTATCTGTTAAATTTCTGGGGGCACAGACGTGGCCCCGCCAAGACGAGGCAAGCGAAGCGTAAGGGGCAGTACCTACCTTTTCTCGAAGTGTTTCGTCGTTTTTTTGAACCCTCATAACTTTGATTTCCGATGTACCAGATCGCTAAAATTCTCAGGATATGATATCAGTAATAGACTAATGAAACATACAAAGTTTCAATTGCATAGCTTTGATACTTTAGATTTTATTGATACCTAAAAAGCACAAGTTTCGTCACTGACACAGTGTAGAGTTTGTGAAGTTAGGGCGTGTAGATTTAGAAGCTTGGCTCTACATGAGATCTGATGTTGTTTTCACAGGGTAAGCCATATGCAGTCGTTTTGGCAACATTTGAGATGAAAATGTTTTTGGTGGGATATATATTATGTGTAGCTAAGACCCGCCCGTGTTACCCGCGATTTTAGTTGTACCTTTACAACTACAACTGAGGGTAACGCCGCGGGTAAAATCAGTCTGAAAAGCCTAAGTTACGCTTTATATCATTAGCTATCTGCTAGTGAAGGTCCCGTCAATATCGGTTCACCCGTTTCAGAGATTAGGCGGAACAGTTAGTATCGTATATAATTGTGTATACGCATTTAGTAAAAAGCTGTTAATTTTAAAATTACAAACACACTTATATTTTTATTTGTATCAAATCTATACATCTAGATTTGATCCTCTAAAGGCCTTTTGAAGCAGAATTGGTGATCGGATTGAATTCGATAAAATATAATATTTTTTTAATACAAATGACAAAGACGTTTATTTATTGTATACCATGAATTGAGCGCAAATTAAGTTCTCTTGCTAGTACATATTTTTATTACGTGCTAAGTAGTACAAAGTAATAAAAATCGGGCATGATGTATTACTTACGAATTGAAATAAACTTGTGATGGCAAGCAATAATTGTATTGTAAAAACACAAAATGTTTTTTCTTAGTTGAATTTAATATGATATGGTTAGTCAATAGTAAAAACTTTTAAATTGTAATTATTGAAAGGTGACTTTGCGAATTTCCACAATCCTTTATTGTAATCTAAGAATTGAGTATTACGGTTTTCACTATATAAAAACCATGACACGGACACGGAATTCATATACATTTAACACGGTTTAATTGGATAATAGAATTTCAGTCTAAAAAAACTGTTACGTTATGATAGAATGGTTTGCGTCAACCATTGTATTTACAGAACTTTACTTACTCCATGTAATTATAGTTACGGACTTTTAAAAGAAATACATAGTAAGCTTCTCCTATTGTATTCTTTGTTCCTAAATATACTGTAACACTGACTTTATCGTTTACCGGGACATCTTGCTAATTTTCTCTCTTTGATGCTGCGAGATTTGTAATATACATACAGACTGCCTCGTTGGTCTTGCGGTTGGCGTGTGCGACTGCTGATCATGAGGTTTCGGGTTCGATTCCCGGGTCGGACCAAATGTTTGTATGATCTATAAATATTTGTTACGGAGTTTGGGTGTTTTCTATGTATATTATGTATGTATTTACAAAAAAAAGAAGTATATATGTATTTGTATCAGTTGTCTAGTACCCATAACACAAGCTCTGCTTAGCTTGGGACTAGATGGCGTTGTGTGTTAGATGTCCGAAATATTTATTTATTTATTTATATTATTTAATGTTTTTATAAAGATATTTCGATGTTAATATATTACAAGATATAAGAACAAACTATCTCAGTAACTGTTTCTGGTTTTGCGTAGATTGAAAAGTTGAAAGAATTAGTAGAAAAAAGACTACTGATAAATTGTATAATTTTTAGTTGAAAAATAAGTACAGGCAAATCTGTTCGTTTAATTAAACTTAACTTTAAAATGTATAAGTGAGCATGTCGATATTAAATTATATATTGTAATTTTTATACCTAATTAATTGAAAGTTTAAAAAAAAGAAAAGTCTTGTTACTGTCTTACATAGAACTTAAAAAAAAGTTTAAACTTTTTATTTTTAAGCTATTGCATAGCTTTTATCGCGGGCTTTGGGGCCTTTATGCAGAAATTCCGTAACGTAACAAAAAAACCTGACACCCGAAGCTCGCACGGATCGAGACGAGCTTCTCCGAACGACGAATCAACGACGAGTGCCACACGTATTTTTTTGTTACTATCGGTTTGTCCGTGGTATCTGCTATAGTTTTAAAATTGCAACTTTCACAAGATACCTATATAATATAATATCTTTTTTCTTTGCTTACAGGTGACATGTACATAAATAATACCGAATCTAGATGTAAGTACAAAGATTAGTAAACAAGACCATCAAATCTTTCGGACGGAGAAAGTTCCGTAAGTAAGTCGGCGTTCACCTTTGCTTTGGGGCGGTTGCGTGTTTAATCCGTCTGTCAACCAGTCAAACCCCATTAAGACATTATCGTCTTGTTATCTGTATTATTCGAACACCTTCGTGCTTCTAATGCTACGGTATATAATTGTTTCCCACCCGTTAGATACGCTTTTTACGGCGGCTATTTAATAGTCTGATTGATTGACTTGTTACATAAATTGCAATAGGAAATCTTTCAATGTAAATAAAATTGAAATGTCTTTCTGAGTTTTTAAAATAGAGGGTATGGTTTTAGATATGGTTATAGAAATGTCAAAAAGTCAAAACACGCTTATAAAAAATCCTCTGCCAATTTGACCGGACTAACGTCTAAAACAACTACGCTGATTTCCTCGATATTTTCTATAGATGCTGTTTGGAGTATGTTTCTATTGATTTTTTAAATAGTTAGTGTTTTCTGGCGAATATGTATGTGGTATACCCAGGCTAAAGGATAAAACTGTATGAAATTGTTAAATTTTATATGTTATCGATTGTTATTAACCAAATATTTTGTCATTAACACAATAATAAAGACCTGGAAACGGATTTTTTTTTGCGTAAATCTTAATAACCTGTAAAAAATTGCATTCCCACGACTTTACATCGTTGCGCGGTAGTTTAATATGAGATTAACCTGATCTTAAGACAAGTTAAGGCAATATTTTGATTTAGAAAGTAATGACGATTATCCTTACACTTCAAATAATAGGAATTTGACTTTATACAGGTCCAAACTAACTATATTAGACAGAGTAGTGTCACTTTGGCCGCCATAGTGCCACAAAAAATTATGTACGCAAGTACCCGCCAAAGTTTGGCGGGTACTAACATACATAATTTTTTTTTAACAAAAACAAACCGACTTCAATGTTCGACTCGATTTCTCTTAGATGCCATCATCAGATCTTAGTGTCCTTATCATGGTACCACCGTTGGGATATCTCCTTTCCAATAAAAAAAGAATCATCAAAATCGGTTCATAAACGACGAAGTTATCCGCGAACAGACATAAAAAAAATACATATATACGGTCGAATTGAGAACCTCCTCCTTTTTTGAAGTCGGTTAAAAAACAGTTATACATTTTTTTTACTAATATTTTTTATGTATTTATATAAATTGCAGTAAATAACTATAAATTGGAGGAGACGGGCGTCAGGAAATGTTCTCATAATCTTAATTCAGTGCAACTTTTCTTATTAAAAGTTTGGTTCAAAATCGAGACTTGGACTGAATGCAATCCTCTATTTCACCGTCGATTGCTCCGTAGTATTGCTATTTTATTTGCTAGAAGTTGCCGTTCTGACCTGTCGCAATCGTTTTGTGTTTCAAAGCTTTACCTTAACCCGATTCAGTTTTCTTTATTCAAATGGTAGTAAATAGGTATCCTGTTTGTCCCCAATTTGAACTTAAAAGTAAGATCTTTTATATTATTACAAACGTTTTAATCTATACAAATAAATAAAATTGGAGTGTCTGCTTGTAATATTAAAATAACCTCTTTTAACTAAATGTATATGTATGTATACACAGTACATACCTATATACCTACCTAATATTTAGGCTACTTTTTTATACAAGCTTCGCCCGGCGGCGTTACCCGCGGTACGACAATAACCGCGGGTAACAGATAAATTTCGAAATACAAAAGAAATTGTATTAATATGTATAAAACTGTGCAAAGCGTGCGAAACGAAAAGGGATAAGTAAAATTAGTAAGCTACTAAACTTAAAGAAAGTCAGTTGTACTTAAATTTGCAAATGCGTGTTATAATTATATGTATGACATCGAGATTGAGAATAAATTATTATCATTGTTCTGCTAAGTTGTACATGTTCTCTTACATACTTTCCTAAATTGTATATTTTTCAAAGCTCATTGCTTTGGAAAGATACAATTTATCAATAGTCATAGAAGAATTAGTATACATAGAAGATGAAAAGTATAATAAATATAAAATATAAGTCAAGATAAGTATCTCCTACGAGATTGGTTTTAGGGGCTCAATTTATTAAATGAAGTTCTAAACTATGGCGTTAAAAAACATATTGTCAGTGCGTGCTGTTGAATAAGCTCGTATGTTTCTTAAATGTGTGTAACGGTCAACTGGACTGTCAATGATAAGTATCTGTCCGCAAATCACTGTCATTTTTAGTTGCATTCTCAGATATCAAACAAAGTGGTTGGTTCTAATTTATTATAACTGAAATGCAAGTTTTTTTTTTTTTTTTTTTTATGTTTGGCTCGCCAAAATGACTCTACTCTGCCTGATGGAAAACATAAGCAGAATCCAAGAGTGGTGGTCACCATACTCATTGCGAATGCAGACAATGCAGTATGGCGACCCACACTATGGCGGCCTAGTGATGCTGCTGCATCTTTTAGTCTAGTCAACAAGTATGGAACTTGTTGACTAGACTAATTGGGCCTCCGGTCTCGCACTCACCAACGAAACACGACAGCACGAACGCTGTCATTTTACGTTGATTTTCTGTGCGAGGGTAGTACCGCCCCGGTCGAGCCGGCCCGTTCGTGCTGAAATCAGCGTGGCTCTACTACCTTCTATTACTACTACTACTACCGTCAAGCATATTAATAATCAAAGGGTGTATCTTAAGGTGTTTTTGGATCTGACAAGTGTCAAGACGGTTTAATTTAAAAATGTGTTTATATATTTGTTATCTGTTAATAAGCTTAAAACACAACGACTCAAGAACCACTATACGTTGCCTTCGATAAGGCAGTACAGTTTTGACTCCACTGTCCGTCTGTCACCAGGCTGTATCTGATGAACCGTTATTGTTAGAAAGTTGAAATTTTCACAGATTATGTATTTCTGTTGCCGCTATAACAAAAAATACTAAAAACAGAATAAAATAAGTATTTAAGGGGGCTCCCATAAAACAAACGTGATTTTTTTGCCTTTTTTATAGATAATGGTACGAAGCCCTTCGAGCGTGAGTCTGACTCGCACTTGGCCGGTTTTTTATGGTTTTACTATCGTATCCTGATTTAAATTTAAAATAGACTGGTAAATAAAAGTGAGCGCCTCCTTATTAAAATTGACTGAATCTTTAAGTTTAGACATAATCGTTACGTTGAACTTGAGTCAACAAACCAAGTCCAAGATTTCATTTCTAAGGTTGAGCGACATTGTGATCTCTAATGCTGGTCAATTTTTTTGCCAAAAATTGCATTGAGTAGGTACTGCAGTAATCTATGACCAAAGAGCCCAAAGTTTATGATTTTAAATAAATGAGCATCATAGAATATTCGTCAGCTTATCAGTTTTTATAGGATTTACTTTGATGAGTGTAAGCACTTCATTCGTTGCTTTACACCGGAGCCCAAATACCTCACCTGACTTTAGTGAAATTCAACGGGCGTCACAGCACTTATGAACTGCGAGCTTCCATAGGCAAAACATTGTTTGATTTTTTCCATTTTGTTTAGGAATAAAGATGAATTGATTAAAATAATAGTATCTATATAGATAAATATATATCACATTTTAATTATTAACCACCTTTCTAAAGACTTTTAAAGAAGGCAAATATATTGCCACAACCTTTGGTTTAATAATAAATAACTTGTTTCACATTTTAATTGAAGAATGTTAATGCGTCCTTAATTTGATATCTGTATAAACGAAGGCAATCAATGAGCACTTAAAAGTAATTCCTTTAAATTTTCAAGTAAATCCGGTTTACTTGTTTTAGTCAAGAACTGTTGTTAACTACCGATGAATTGGTTTTAAAGAAATAAAAATCTTGGGTTTGATTGTCATAACTTAAAAATTGGTTATCTAACACTTTAACGCATGTCTAAGAAAGAACTAGATAATTTAGAACCCGGCCATTGTCATTTCGCCATCAAAATAGTGAGGTAGGAAGTTTATTATGTTTTAATTCAATGGGCAATACCCACTAATATAATCATTGCAGACAAGTAACGCTTTTTTAAATATTACTGAAAAACATTCGATATCTTAAGAAAAGGAATCACCTATTTTTAAATAGAAATTGTCGTTTATGGTTCATTTAATTGGTCTATTTTTAGTACAGCCAAACTGTAAAGAGCCAAAAGTTCCGATGTTTGTTCGCGTAGATCTTTTAAACTACTCAACGGATTTTAATGAAGCTTTCAGCAAAATATAGAATTCAAGAGGAAGCTTTATATGCAATGTGTAAAATGTGCATATTCTAGTACAGAAAATCCGAGAATTTCAAAGATTTCCGGCCAGGTCACTAGTATTATAACAAGTGTAACATTTTCTTAGAATAGGTAATTTGGAAATTGGTATTTATACTACATTATTAAATTAGGTTTGAAACTACTTAGTAAATGTTAGAAATGTATTAAGCATTACATGTTACTTGAATTATACGATAAAAATCTTGGGACCATGTGCGTTTTAGATAAACGTAGATAATATTCATGACAATAAAACTGTCATTATTTTTGACTTGTTTCGTGAACAGGTTTTAAGAACTGGACCTAAATTAGCACACTCCTGGCACGTATTGGTATTTCGAAAGGTTTCAAAACAGCCGCCAACAATGTTGAGAATATTTGTGTAAATTATTTTCACTATCCACCCATGTTGATTTATATTATTTATCTTGAGCAATGTTGGTAAAATGGTTTCCTTAATTTATAAATAACTTTTGGTATTTAATGAAATTTTAATTTAGCTTAAATATCATCTCAGACCTTAAAGTGAGGCAGAATAATGTGTGTCTTTAAAGCTTTTTGTAGGACTCCTATTTTACAAGATTGTATGTCAGGTATGTCAGGTCAGATGTGAGCAATTGCCCTGTACTGTAATTATTATAATATTTATATTTTCATCTTTGTTGAACGGCATAGGTATATCACTTAGCAATTAATGAAAATTTAAATAATCTTTAACGTTTTGAGTACTACCTACAGTTTGAATGTATTTCGTATATCGGAGAAACTGCAATAAAGGTGATTTTGATAATAAATGAAGGCGCCGCCGGGTCAGTTGAGATAAATTGTCTCGGCCTAGTCTTCTCTCCACTCTGTCTTTGTGACATTATTTGGTATAGTTCATAGTTAATCGAAGTTCCTATAGTTTAATCAGTAACGATGAGAATTCAATCGGAATATATTAATTAATGTACTCCTAGACCGCTCAGTGCATATATTTTAAAAATAACTATTGATTTACCATTCATCTATAAAAATGAGTGCGTATTTCTCTTGGTCATGGCATCATGCCTGAAGAATGAATGATTGGATCAATTTCACTACTTAATTTTTTTTGGATGCCCCATTTAACGGGGAAGGCTATAGGTTATATATAGGGTATCAATAAGAAATGTTGTAAAAACGTCGAATATTTATTTCTTTTGTGGCACCCACAAAATGCCTTCAAAGGCTGTTGACAGTGATAATTATTTAGATCTCTTGTAAACGCGTTGGCGGGACTCGGCAATCGTTCTGGGTAGTTAGAACCCTAAAAATTACGACAACATTATATCAACAGAACATCGATATCACCTAATACTCGATTCGATTCGACTGCCTCGTTGGTCTCGCGGTTGACGTGTGCGACTGCTGATAATGAGGTCTCGGGTTCGATTCCCGGGTCGGACCAAATGTTTGTATGATCTACAAATATTTGTTTCGGAGTTTGGGTGTTTTTCTATGTATAATATGTATGTATTTAAAAAAAAAGTATATATATATGTATTTATATTAGTTGTCTAGTACCCATAACACAAGCTCTGCTTAGCTTGGGACTAGATGGCGTTGTGTGTTAGATGTCCGAAATATTTATTATTATTTATACTTGGGTTGTGCGGGTCTGATGGTAGTCGCTCCTCATAAAGAAATTACCACGATTTACCACCACTCAGCTTAGTTTGAGAATAAACTCGGAGTAGAATAATAATATTTTCTTTACACTAGAGACTAATTTCATAGTCGCGGTTGCTAGGTTAGAAAATGTATAACATTCCTTAACACTGGTTGACGTCCACCTCGATTTAGTTTCGTGATCGCAATTCTGTTTGCAGTTTGGAGAAATGTGGCAATACTGGCATTATGCTAAACTAAACCCATAACAAATATCTTTAACGGCATCTAGTAACGGAGGGAACGAGAAGATAAGTGATAGGCGTGATAGCTTCGAAGGAGTTCAACGACCGATCTTTATGCCCGCGGGACGCGTTTTACTATCATGCCAAATAAAGTTTCAATGATAATGGCGCTAGGAATCAATTATACAGTGATTTATAGATCATGGTTATTTTATATGCCTTTGAATATCCACAAAGTTGAAACGATTCACTATTTAATTTACCGTGACAAGCGATATATATATATTATTGCTTTTTATAAAAATATCAAGATTGAAAAGTTCTAAGTATTATAAAATGTGTCTTTGTGATTGTTATTTAGTGGCAATTGTATAAGGTACAACTTATTTTATTATAAGGTGACCTGAGTTGACTCTGATACTTATTGACTTATACACTTTTTAAAACGATTAATTTTATCCGGCCTTAACCCTCTTCTGAGAGGAGATTATGATGTTGATGAAGATTTTACCTGAGGTTTTAATAAACGGGTACCCTTTTTGTTAACAGACGTAATATTGCTATATTAATGTAAAATAAAAGCAAATGTCTATAAGGTGCATCTCATATCATCTACAGTCTGCTGCCTGTCCAAAATTCTATAAGAAATCTACAGTGTTTGACTTCTAAACTATATTTTTAATTATATTCTGGTACTTATCTATCAGTACTTACGCCTTCTACATGTGTGATGCGAAGTTCATTTTTGCGAGACGATAGGTAATTGTAATATTTTTACGTATTCATTTTTGTACAGCTTTTCATTAAAAATGGTTGTCTGTAAAGTCTGTTTACGGACGATAGTTTAACGTGACAACGTCTTATAATTCGATGGAGCCGGCTGCACGCGCAAGCGCCGCATCTATCTCTCGCTTGCACTTCAAGCCTTAAATGGAACGCCTCAGAGCAAGATACGCCGCATGGTGCCAGGTAACGCCGCATGAGTCATGTTTTTTCGTGCGTGCAGCCGGCTCCATCGAATTATAAGACGTTGTCACGTCAAAAAACCATGATTCTACATCGTTGCTCTTTTTCCTTATAAGAATGGAACCCTTAGGGTTCAATGCTCATAAACTTCAGGAATAAGACAAAGTAATTTTATGCCTTGTCACATTACCCTAATAAGAGACTTCATATACAAAACGTAAAATTTAAAAACAGTTATGATATTTTCGGCAACAGCTAGGCGTCGTCATTTGCAGATAACTCAGTTAAGTCAATACAATCCACGTTCAAACACTAACTTGATCAGATACGTTGACAAGAGTGTTCTCTGTACATAAACCACTCTCTGATTCTCTTCCTCCTTCCTTATTACTTACTTAAGCAAAAGTTTAGATCGACAAGTTGAGATATCACGGATAAGAACTTTCTTTTACTAGTAAAATACCTACCTAAACTTAGTTTTAGATGTTGATTGTGATGAATTATCCTTGAACTTATCACGAAAACTATTAGAAGAACATTACTAAACTATTGGTTCTGTAATCTTAGTTAAGTAGTTATTTCTTTGTTTTGATTAACTCTTATTATATCCTCTTATAACATAGTTTTATGATTCACTTAGACAAGTAAATTTTGAAATACATTTTTGTTGGTTAGTTTCTGTTATATCCGTTTACTCTTTAAAGCTAATATTGGTAAAGTCTGGAGCTTGAAAGATTTAGGAAAGCTAAACCACGAGCCGTTAATTATAAAGTATCATTACTACTTAGCAAATAATGATTTAAATTAATTTTTGTGATATCCTTTTGTTAAACAACTTTTTGAGATATATTTATGTCCTTATGATTTATATTTATATTCTGGTAACAATACAAAAAAGCGAAGTAAGAGAAGTAGGTAACTAATCTAAATTATAAAATTGTACTGTAAGAGGATATACATATAACTCGACCATGTTCTGGGTTGCATTTCTCAATGGGGCTATGAGAATCTGGTCGAGCTCAACGCCAAGAAAACATAGGTGTGCGCGTTCTCTGCCAAATAGTCTCCATTCCATCCCCTTCCCACTTCTCAGAGCACTCGACTGCCATTACAAGGTAGGCTCGACATACTGGAAATGGATATCTGCCGCGATCTCAACCCACACGAATACGTTGAGAATGTCACTAAGGATGCCTTGCGTAAGTTAGGTGTTTAAACAAGGTAAGACGGTTCTTCTCGCCCGTGCATCTGTGTCTTCTTTACAAGACCCAGGTTCGCTCGTGCGTGGAGTACTGTTCTCATCTTTGCGATAGAGCCGCGTAGTATCTGTTTCACGATCTCGACCGGTTGCAGCGGCGAGCAATCCGCATTGTCGACAGACCCGAAGCCACAGAGTCCCTTGTGCCTCTGCAGTTGCGTAGAGATATCGCCTATAAGGCAGTCCTCTCTCGCTATTATCATGGAGAGTGTTCTGAGGAGCTGTTCTAACCGGTCCACTCTTCTACCATCCTCTACAGGACAACACGTTCCGGTCTTGGAAGTAACCGCTTCAGAGTGTTAGACATACTCTTGTACTCACCGCTTGGGTTCTTCCTTCCTGTGCCGAGCGGTCAAAACCTGAAACTCCTACCAGCGTACGTGTTTCCCTCCCATTATGAACCCGGGCCCTTTAAGCGGGGCGTGAAAAAGCATCTCACTAGGCCGCCTTAGTGTGGGTCACCATGCTGCATTGTCGTTATTCGCATTGAGGATGGTGACCACCACTCCTGTATTCTGCTCAGGCTGTCCATCAGGCAGAGCAAAGGCATTTTGGCTGCTACAAAAAAAAAAAGATCAGTAAACCAGAGACTACAGATACCAACTTAAGTACCTATATGTTGATTCAGAATGCTCACACAGACTTTTATTTGTCGCTTATTTTTAGTTACTTACAATCTGTAGAGACTGGTTTACTGATCAATAAATTTATAAAACAGACACCAATTAATACTGTATAAGCCGATTCCCATCTCATTAAAGTAATGAGTTTATCAGTAAAGTATGCATGTTAAAGTCCTTACATATATACTCACTTAATTTTAATAATTAGCTTTTGATACTTCAACTTATTTTAAGTTAAAGATAAGAAACGTAATTTATTAAAGGATTATTTTACAATAAATTATCTATTTCCTTTCGAATAGGCCGTGAATTGAATTGTAATTTAAAAGTAAAATAATTTTACGTTCCTTAAATTTTTTATCTCTGTAATACTGTGCGTTCTTTTGACATTGCAAATTGTTCCATAATAATTACAAATTTTAACAAAAAAAAACCGACTTCAATCTGGACCAAATTTAAATGGGACCATTCGGGAAGCACCAGCTTTCAAATTAAAAAAGAATCATCAAAATCGGTTCACCCAGTCCAAAGTTATGAGGTAACAAACATAAAAAAATATAAAAAATGTCGAATTGAGAACCTCCTCCTTTTTGAAGTCGGTTGAAAATATTACGTGTAATCGATAACTTTATCTTTGAAAAACTATTATTTTTCTAATAACATGTTAAACTGTTTGGAATGAGAAACGGCTACAATAATTGTTCACTGAACAACTACCACGATTAATTCATTAGGCATTAGGTTTCAATATATGATATCAGCGGGAGGAGAACCTAGAACTCGGGATCTGAAATAATATAATTTATTAACTAGACATTGCTAATTTACTGTCGGTAAATCTCACAGTGTCATCCATTTTGATATCATGAATAAGATTAGAGTATAGAAAAAATTGAAGTAGAGAGTTTCTGTTAATTTTTTACAACTTTTAATTTTTTCAACTTTACAACTTAAATGTCTACTTATTCAAAACATTGATAAACTAGTTATTTCAAATACATCAATCAGTATAAATAAATATTTGAATATATACTTTTAGAAGAGTCATTTAATAATATTAGTTTAACTAAAGAGTACCTAACATTTTAAATTAAAATCCTAAAATTAAATACTTAAATCAGATTAATTAATGTTAAGCAGCTTCAAAACTTTAAAGATATTTTCGCTTCGATGTAACAAGCAGTCTGTATTGTTTCTTATTAATTTCTGTAAAACTTTGTTACAGTCCTAAATCTTTAGAATAGAATTTTATTCTGTACAAATTTTACACAATAATTATATATTACTGAACTGAATGGATTTTTTTACCCACTATAAAGTTGTATAAATTTTGGAAAAAGTAAAAGTCGGTAGGTGCAAGGTCTGGTGAGTATGGCGGATGAGGGAGAGCTTCCAACCCCAGCTCTTGCAGCTTGGAGACTGTCTGAACTAACAACATCATTTGGTACAGTTTGGTACAGACAGTCTACCGACTATTACTTTTTCCAAAATTTAAACAACTTTTTAGTGGGTAAAAAATTCAAATTCCGTACAAAATGCCTTTGAAGAGTTTGTTGCCTCCCGTCCAGCTGATTTTTACAAGAAGGGCATCAATAAACTGCCAATAAGTTGGCAAAGATGCGTCGATTGCATGGGTGATTACTTCGAATAACAGAAATAAAAAAGTTTGAAAAAATAAGTACTTTCACTTTCTGCATACAAAACGGCAATTTCATAGGTAAAGACCTATTATATCGTAATGGATACCTCGAAATAAATTTGCCCAAGTACTTAACTATAAATTTTTATGTTGAGAGTTACTCGTACAAATATCCTAAATTAATATAAAAATATTGGAATTTATTACTCACTGGCGACCCTACCCGGCTTCGCACGGAACGCTGCGGCACGGAAGTCTTTGAAATTCTCGGATTTCCTCTTATATAGTATGCAAGTGTAATAACACATATGCAGCTTCCTCTTGAATCACTCTATCTATAGCTGAAAACTGTGTTAAAATCCGTTCAGAATTTAAAAATATCTAAGCAAACAGACAACGAAAGCGACTTTATTTTATACCTTAGTAGGTCTAAAATAAATAAATAAAATTAATATATATAAATATATATAAAATAAATAAAGGTATAAAATGTAAAGATTATTTATTGGTTGATTCGAAAGATATGTGTACTTGTGTTGAATATATATATTTTAATTAGCCAGCTGTGTATGTAATACGAAAACACAATAGTACAAGTGCCGGTAAAGATCGACTTATACTCATATAACCAGATGAGAATTTTTTTTTAAATGTTATTAAATTATGAACCACATATAAACTAGTAAAAAATTCGAACTGATAAAATAAAAAAATGGTATCAAAATAAATATTTTTGAATAACAAACATTAAAGACATTGGCTTGCCTGCGGAAAAAAATATAAATATTAATTGTATCTATACTAATATTATAAAGCTGCAGAGTTTGTTTGTTTGTTTGAACGCGCTAATCTCAGGAACTACTGGTCCGATTTAAAAAAAATCTTTCAGTGTTGGATAGTCCATTTATCGAGGAAGGCTAAAGGTTATTTTTATTTAAAAAAAAAAATAGGGATCCGTAAGAAAATTGCAATTTCGTAACCCAAGGTGTGAAATCGAAAACCTATTTTTGCGTGCGCTGCAATAACTATTGACAATAGAACAAAATAATGTATTACGGGTTTATAGGTCCTACTAATATCTACAAAAAAGTCCGCGAGAGCATATATCTAACTATCATGGTCTAGTCACAATAACCGCTTTTGTGTTCAAAAAAAGTATTCAATCGTCTGAAGAAAGAAACTACGTTAAATGTGTATCGTAATATTAATCCTTATCAAAATTAAGCATTATGTTATCAAGGGTATTTATGTAGAAGTAAAATACTTTTTGTTTCATCCCAATCGGACATTTCGTTTAGAAGTTATCACGAGTATAAGACGCTAAGAGTTGGTACCTAATAATTAGTTATTTGCCAAAGAGTTGTTATCAACATAATACCTAATATTAATCTTTATCCAAATAAATGTGTAGTTGATTATGAGTATTAGATCTTAGAAGAGTATAATAATTACATCTATACTAATTATAAAGCTGAAGAGATCGTTTGTTTGTTTGAACGCGCTAATCTCAGGAACTACTGGTCCAATTTGAAAAAATATTTCAGTGTTAGATAGCCCATTTATCGAGGAAGGCTGGTAGGGAGGAACGAGTAGGGAGGAAGGATGATATATATATATATATCATCACGCTAAGACCAATAGGAGCGGAGCACCAATGAAAAATGCTTCAAAAACGGGGGAGAATTATCACGCTACGGGCAATAGGAGACGCAAACGACGTTGCGTGAGTCAGCTAGTTAAAAATAAGTTTTGACGGCTTTGCGATATGCAAGCTATCATAACTAGGTATGTTTATTCATTAATAAAAAAAAACCTTCACTGGCTATAAGACAACAACTTTAATTGCATTTGTATAATAAAATAGGTGCAATTCCATGTTTTATTAAATCAAAAGACGCTCAAAACACGCATTTCTCAGGCTTTGTCTAGTAATTTCGTCTACAGCCATGTTTGGAATAATTGGTAAGTCTAAATATAGCTTCAATGTGGGCGTCAACTGTCTCGAATGTCTTAAATTAATCTATCAATAGTTTTATAAATGTAAAGCCGTGATGCTCAATAGAGACTTATGTCTGAATGGTGTATAAAAAACTTTATTTTCAAAGTGACCAATGGAATGGAAAATACGCAAAGGAAACTTGTAGCCAGCGCAGTGATGCTCAGACAAAGGAAAAATATGATTGCAAATGTGTGAATTACTTTGAGCGTACGTAAAGTGATAAACGACATCAAGAATTGTAATTGTATGAATGAAGTATTTGTGTGAGGCTATAGAAAAATCGACAGCTTTCTTAGCTCCTATTACTTATTTTGTAATGTTATCTATATTATAGATCAATAATCATATTGTTTTTTTATTGTATGTGTTTGTATGTGGGTATAGTACTAATAACACTTAAGATATTAATATCATCGTCAACAGTCTTTAAAATTACACTACTGGAAATAAGCCTCTCCTTAGCAAGGTTTTACCATAAATAATATAAATACAGTTTAAAAACTTATATAAATAAATAATAATTATATATAATAATTTAATATCATCAACTATGTATTTGTAGAAAGCTAAAAATGTTTGTTTGTAAAATCTTATATTGTCTGAGCCTTTCAACTCACGTCAATAAAATGAATACCTACCAAATTAAAAATAATTCGTCGTAATTTATTATCCGAAATTGCATTTAAATATAAATTTGAGTGATGGAATCGCGTATTTTATTCAAAACCAGTATTTACTTATAACGCTACATTTATTTTTATAGTTTACTAAACAATGAGACTGATAAAACTCGCAGTAAATCGTGAACTAAGTATTATTTTTAAAACGAAATAACGATACTGCAGACAGGGCCATTCATATTTGTAAGAAATGGTTGCAGTAAATGTTATGAGTCAAGGGTGAGCTGTCCTGTAGAAGTATTATATGTCTTTACAAAATCTGAAAACATTTTAGTTCAATTATATGTTTTCAAATTTTTATGTCAAGCAAGTTTGAAGTAATATTAAAGTTTAGAATTCATAGATTATATTGTCAATAAATTTAAAACTTTTTCTGGTGGTGTTATTGACCTTGTTGGTTACTAAATAATTTTAAGACTTTTATAAAAGTGTTTATTAATAAAGTTATATACTTCAAAAATACATTTAGTGGATTTTTACAAAATATATAAGTACTACAAAAAACACCTAGGTTTAAAATAAAAGTCTAAGTACCTAATAATTAATTATATAATGATATCCAAGTATATCAGTGAAGCTCTACAAAAATTGCTAACTGCCTAGTACGGCTACTGCCGATTTTACTACTGATTTTCGTACCACAGTAGGGAACTGTGGTACGAAAATCCTACATACGAATATGACAATGAATAAATAAAATCATATCTTTAATATATAATACTCGCATATACAGGCACATAATTATTTTATTAGATAGTTACTATATTTATTTACGTCGATATGGTTAGTCCGCGTCGCAGCGTGTACACTCACATCAATTGTGAAAAATCGCCTACTCCATCACTATTAATTAATTCCTCAAAAGTGCAAATCTATGCTTATTCATTTAGAACTAAATATAAATTTAAATTATTTCACAGAAATAAAACAAGTTCGATTTGGTATTAAAATCAAATCGATAAAAACAAAAGAAGACAATTTGGAGGCAAATTTGAATTATGAATGATTATACTTTTTCTATAGTTAATGTTTTTGTTTTAAAGAGACGTTAAGTTTTTAAACAAACAAGGTTATTGTCGAAATCATAAAAATTGTTCAGTAGGAATTTTAAATATTTCAGCTAGTGTGGAAATTTATTTTTCTTTACAGAAAATCAAAATCTGGCAAAAATAAGGATGGTAATGACATCTTTATACAAAATTCAATACTGATTGTATTTTGTTTCTGAACAAACTCTATAAAAATACTTTGAATTTATTAAGCCCACGTAGGTATTTAATAAAGTCAATTTATAATGTAATACATAATTAAATATTTATTAGTCTTTATCTTTAGACGTTGCATAATACATAATTAAATATTTATTAGTCTTTATCTTTAGACGTTGCTGATTCTACAGCTACGTGTGATGGATAATTATAATTTGCTGATCCGGTAGTCTAAAACATTAATAATTTGTAAAATCCCTCTTTTAACAATGAGGGAAGGAATCACATTCAGGACACTGTAAATATGTAGGTACGTACGTAAAAAGTAATAGCAAGGATAAAGAGAGTCTGTGGCTGGTGTTGAAACATTTGTCACATTTGAAAAAGTTATTGCGAGAATTGCTGGTAAAAGCCAGTAGGTGGGTACCCCTTTCTCTTTTTAACCGACTTCCAAAAGGAGGAGGTTCTCAATTTCATCGTTTTTTTTTTTTTTATGTATGTACATCGATTACTCCGTCAATTGTGGACCGATTTTGAAAATTCTTTTTGTATTCGAAAGGGTATGCTCCCCATGTGGTCCCATGGCAACCATTTCAGGATCTGATGATGGGATCCTAAGGAAATCGAAGGAAACCCTCGAATTTACGTGAGCGCCTGCAATGAAGTTACGAGCAATTGTCTGCATGCCTTCATATTCTGTAGACATCATTAAATTTTAAATAAAATGATGATGAGACACTTGAGAAAGACTAAAAAGCGAAAAAAAAAAAACTTCGTTTAAAAAAACCGACTTCAAAAACTAAAAAGTATAAAATAACTTAATTTGTATGTGCTACGTATTCATAGGTTTGAAGTCGGTGCCAAGCCAAAATGTAATAGTAGGTACCGCACTCGCCGCGCGTGACCTTGAGCGGGATAGCTGCTCTTCGCGTTGAACAAAACAACCGAAGCGTCGTTGACGTTCGTCTCGAAATATAGCGAGTGTGGTACCTACTATTCCATTGGCTTGGCACTGACTTCAAACCTATGAATAGGTAGCACAAATAAATGAAGTTATTTTATACTTTTTAGTTTTTGAAGTCGGTTTTTTTAAACGAAGTTTTTACCTTAATGTTTTGTTTTACTAAGGAGATATTAGTAACATGCACTTGGCAAGAACTTTTAAGCTGCACTATTGTTTATTATAGATCCAATGCAAAAAATTAACGAAACACACCTAAAGCAATTAATACTAAAATAATATAGTTTTGTAATAGGATGAAAAACGTTTTCTCTCAAAACGGAATTATCCTCTCAAATACATTTGACTATTCTTAAAATCATAAAAAAGCGGCCAAGTGCGAGTTGGACTCGTCCATGAAGGGTTCCGAAGCAGCAAGTAACATAATATAAAAGTTCTTGTAGTTCGTTGTAACTTTGATCGATATTTTAATAAGATTGTATTTTTTTGCGGTTTACGATTTATGACGTATTAAAAAAAACTACTGACTAGATCTCGTTCAAACCAATCTTCGGTGGAAGTTTGCATGGTAATGTAATCATATATTTTGTTGTTTTATCATACTCTTATTTTAGAAGTTACCGGGGGGGGGGGGGGGGGATGACACAGATTTTACCACTTTGGAAGTGTCTCTCGCGCAAACTATTCAGTTTAGAAAAAAATTATATTGGAAACCTCAATATCATTTTTAAAGACCTATCCATAGATACCCCACACGGTTGGGTTTGAGGAAAAAAAATTTTTTGAGTTTCAGTCCAGACTCCCAAAATGTATTGTTTTTTTTCTATTTTTGTGTGAAAATCTTAATGCGGTTCACAGAATACATGTACTTACCAAGTTTCAACATTATAGGTCTTATAGTTTCGGAAAAAAGTGGCTGTGACATACGGACAGACAGACAGACAGACACAGACGGACAGACAGACATGACGAATCTATAAAGGTTCCGTTTTTTGCATTTGGCTCGGAACCCTAATAAAGGTATTACTATCGTTACCTTGGGGTGAATATTATTATATATCAAATTGATATTATCAAGTAACTGAAAACGTAAACAGCGGATATCGGTTTATTAAAAATAAAACTTATCGTTGAATTTCGATTATGATTGTTAGATCTTATCGATTTTTATTTACATAATGGCAACACCGAAATAAACGTCTGATATGTGATTGACAATTGGTAGATGATGTTCTAGTTAAGATAAGATTTCATAATATATATTAGTCAGGCATAATGTACACCAATGAACCATTACCTTTCATTTATACATTTGAAGATTTTATGAATAATAAAAATATATTACATAAATAATCAAATACTGATATTATTTACCTACTGTTATCTTGACATAGGTACTTTTATATGTATGCGTTGTGGGCCTTAGTTACTATGGTCACCTGCCATTCCCCTTTGTGTAATTTATAAGTATTTTTAAAGAACTTATCTCAGCCAAGGACGTTTTTGAGATGTAAGTCCCAATAAAAATAAATACAAAACTCTTGACTAAGCAACTCTGTATAAGTGCTCATTTCTATACAAATTTTACACTTAGACTATCAGATATCCTATAACAACGAAGTGTGCCACAATAAAAACTGCGATACGCTCACACTATCTTCAAAATGTTTTACTCATGAAGAAATTGCATATTCAGCACTCACGCGGCTGCATTGAGAAAGCCTGCGTCTCAAACAACTGGAGCTAAACTACAAGTGATTACTAAAATCACTATTTTAGACTAAATATTAGGCTAGTCTACAATAACTGATTTCCAGTAACTGCAAATTCTCGTAAAACTTACGTTTTCAAAACTATGCCTCTTTTCGAAGAGCTACGGTATATTGTGGCAACACATAGGTTAAAAGGAACTGCTAAACATAACTAAGAAACTGTATATAATAAAATACGTCTCTGAATTTCAATTGATGCTTGTGCAATAAACACTTGCAGTGAGGAGACTGGAATCCGTCTATCATTAAGCTGAAATTATAAAAAGAACAAACACAGCAAGAAAAATGCTACATCGAAAATCTAAAAATAAATCTAGAAAATAAAACAGAGAAATAAAGGATCCTTCAACAAATTATGTTAAAAGAAGCGCATAACATATCCGAAATGCTCGTTATCTCGCTGACGATACAAAAACTCGAAAAAAACCTTTTTAAAAGTGCCAGGACGCGGTCCCCACTCTGCCACCGCCTTGCTTATTTGATAAATAACCGCCCGAACAATAAATCACTACGCGAGAAAACTAGTGTATTTTGTCCCGTAGTATAAATTCATCCTAACCCAAGTGACCGAGTCGGGGGGAACAGTTAGGAACGTCTCGACAGGAAGCCTAGGCGCTGGTTTCTGTGGCTTTTATCGCTTTTCATTTCCTTGTTTGTGATTTTTGGTTGGTGTATCGAGAGTATCAGATGAAAAAATCTATCTATCTACGTTATATTATTCTTGTCTTGTTTAGTAAAGTGTGAGAAAAAAGAGAAAATACATGTTGGTATATTAGAATATTATTTCCTGCAACGGTATTCCAAAGAGATTATTCGGGATGGTTTTTTTAGTTGGGATATTAAGATTAAAAAATAATATCCGGTTAAAAATGTAAATTAAAATTTCTTGATGATTAAAGAATTAATGAAATTAATTTTACTAATGACGTATCTTTAACGCTATACCTAAGTTGACGTAATAATTGTGTAAAATGTAGATATGTATATCAGTCTATCCCATATGGTAAACACGGAAAGGACTGTACAAAACCACAAAACGCAATGGCACAGGGAGAAATTCTCCGTGGTCCTATTAAAAGCATTGGCGTTGATATAACTCACAGACTGCAAGTAATAGTTTACGGTCTTGCTATTTTCCTTATTTAATTCTATGAAAACATTAGAAAAGAAAAGGAGTTGATAGATTTATTTTATATAGAAGATATTTACCTCCATGGTATGTACTAGGAATCTATACTTATATTATAAAGCTGAAGAGTTTGTTTGGACGCGCTAATCTCAGGAACCGTTGGTCTGATTTGAAAAAATATTTCAGTGTTGGATAGTACATTTATCGAGGAAGGCTATAGGCTATATATTATCACGCTACGACCAATAGGAGCGGAGCACCAATGAAAAATGTTTCAAAAACGGGGGGGAATTATCACGATGCGGGCAATAGGAGACGCAAATGAGGTTGCGTGGGTCCGCTCGCGCTAGTACAAAATAAATGGTGACCTATAAGTTTCAGGAAGGATGTAGGTTGTGTGATTACATTTTTTTTGTACGTTGTTTTGTCTACAAAGTTGATGGAACCGAATAACAACAAATGTGAGTAATGGTATTAGTTGTAAATACTTATGATAAATGTTGTTTAAGATAGATAAAAATAGTTATATTGTATGTTCGATAACAATTTTCCCAGTAATAATTTTTCTGCTACAGGAAAACAGCAATCAGTTCAACTTATTGAGTACTTATTTAAAACCTCATTTTTTAACATTAGTTGATATGAAAACTAGAAAGCTACATAAGTAGTTTTAGTATTGGAAGTCTACCTACTATTTAAAAGTAGGTAAATAGTTTACAGTTTGTGTAATAATAAAAAAAAAAAAATTTCAAGTCTGTTCTTATAGTATTGCTAATACTACTGTATTATGAACTACAGGTATGGTCAATTAGTGTTGGAACTAATCAGTAATACCTCATAGTCGCAAGTGAGCAAAGTCTGATTTCTTTATTATCATTCCCCATAAAATTGTGGAGTTGTGGAAAAGAGCTACTGTAAAGAAAATAAATGTGTAAAGCTTTTATTGTGTAATCTTTGTTACATATAAAAATCAATTGCTGTTCGATTGTCTCGCTAAAACTTGAGAACGGCTGGGCCGATTTGGCTGATTTTCGTTTTAAAATTTTTGTTGTAGTCCAGGGAAGGTTTAAACGGTAAAAAAATAAATTAACTTAAAAATCCAAAAGTCACGTGTACACAATCTCTATCTATGATCTCTATATCGTAGCTCCGAAATAATAAACCTGCCATCTATATATTTTATTACTAACGAATACCACGTTGCTCTTACTGAAAAGTAAAGTTTATAGAGGTGCTAGCACCGGATCTAATAATTGTCGTACCTACTGTAGAGATGGCGCTGTACTCAATAAATTGTGAACGATATTTTTAGTAGGCTTTAGATGTTTTCATTTCTTTCTTATAATCAACTTGTAGCGCCAAGCGGTATTACCCGCGGTTTTTTGTTGCTTTTGTTGACTCGTTGTCCAGGCGTCCATCGAAGGTGAATCTAAACCATTCTCGAATCCTCAGGAGTAGACACAAAAGTTCATTAAAATTGGTTCAGCCTTTTAGGAGGAGTTTACCTAGTCACATACACACGCACAGAAGATTTATATATATATATGAAGATTTAAATCAATAACATTTTTTTTAAATTTAATCTTTATACCTATTTTATGTGATGGACTGAAGTGCTGAATAGTGTACACATCTATAACGTTTATTTCCCTTCGTTGAGCAAATTTCTCAAAGAACATAATATATAGATATTCTGAGAGAAATTGTAGGTTTTAAGTTCCTATTTTGCTAACACGTTAACCTCAAGGGCAAATCATCATCTTCCTAGCCTTCATTATTCCCAAGATTATTTGGGATCGGCTACAAGGGCAAATAAAAGTATGACGCATTTTGGGTTATAATTGTCTATTTATATGTAGGTCATCAAGCGATTTTTATTTTTGTAATTAAATAATGAAGTACAAGCATTATGAGATTCTCAACTTATGTGTTTGAGGTTCGTGATTCTGTTATGAGTCAGTCTCAGTAAAATTTCTGAGATATCTCTAAGATATGGATTAATTTAGAGATGGAGAGATTTTAATAAAAGATAATTTTGATACCCCTACGACGTCAGTAGTCAAAATAAAGGTAAGTTCAGATAATCCTAGAAAATAAAACTACAGTCTCTTTATACCCCAAGTACCCTGAAGTGTAAAAATAACGACAAAGCCCGTTATTCGGTCAACATTCGTATGTTAATGCTGCCAGACCTTTAATTTCGATACCCCATGTAAAATATATTACTAAAATATATTAAAAAAAAATATATATAAAAAATAAATATAAATAACTCCATAAAAATTGAACGATTCCAAAAGATAAATCTTGTACTTACTGGAGACCCACTATAGTATGTCTAACGATAAACCTTATTAACTGACATGTAATTAAAATAAGCTACGTTCAATGTCCTTGAAGTATGTAGTCTGCATATAAACATTTGGTCCAGGTCGGACTAAATGTTTGTATCTGCAAATATTTGTTTCGGAGTTTGGGTGTCTTCTATGTATAATAATTGTATGTATTTACAAAAAAAGGTTATATGTATTTATATTAGTTGTCTAGTACCCCTAACACAAGCTCTGCTTAGCTTGGGACTAGAATGACTAGATGGCGTTGTGTGATAAATGTCCGAAATATTTATTTATTATTTCAGACCACATAGTGTTTTCTTAAGTACCAGTGTGTATTAGGAAAAGAAATTTGGATTTAATTTATAAGACAGATTTAATTTTTACATTGCTATTTAAGGCAGTATTATCTTTATTTTTCCATACTTAGTATGTATATGAAGTTCGCTTAGACCTTTTGCTACTCTTTTATAATAATAATAATATAATAAAAGCCTTTATTCGCTGACCTTTTAACTTACATGCTATTCTTATAAAACAGTAGTATTCTTAAATCTAATTTACCTAGCAAAATATAAGAATAAATTTATTTATTAGCAACCACTTTGGTCAGGTTGTCTGTCGACATAGGCCTCCCCCAATTGTTTCCACGTCTCTCTATCCTTGGCATACCTTCTCCATCCTTTTGGTAAATCGTCCTCCCATCTTCTGATTTGACCTCCTCGTTGTCTTTTCCCGTTCCTCGGATACCACTCTATTACATCCTTAGTCCATTTTTCTTTGTTAGTCCTCATTATATGTCCAGTCCAGTTCCATTTAAGTTTTCTTATTTTTTGTAACACGTCGCTGACCTTTGTTCTTTTTCTTATTTTTGAAGTTGTCCATCGATCCCGTAGTTTTATGTTAAGCATGCTTCTTTCCATGCTGCGTTGACAAACTGCTAGTTTTTGGTTGTTTTTGCTCGTCACAGGCCAAGTTTGACATCCATAAGTAAGATATGGTAGAATACATGTGTTATATAATTTGCTTTTCATTTCCATGGGAATTGTTTCATTTTTAACTATTTCTTTTAGAGACCAATACCGTTTCCAAGTGTTGCATATTCTTCTATCTATTTCTTTAGAATACTGGTCTTTTATTGAAATAAGTTGTCCTAAATATATATATTCATCTACATATTCTATAGTTTCTTGTCCTATTACTATATTTTCTTTTACGGCATTCGTCATCACTTTAGTTTTCACTGGGTTCATTGATAAACCTGCTTTCCTGCTTTCAACATCTAATTGTTGTAGCATAGTTTGTAGTATGCTTGGTTTCTCAGCGAATACTACTATGTCGTCGGCAAATCTTAAATGGTTTAGGTTCAATCCGTTAATATTGATTCCGAAATGTCCCCAGTCTAAGTTCCTGAATATATTTTCTAAGACTGCTGTGAAGAGTTTCGGGGAAAGTGGATCGCCTTGCCTAACGCCTTTTTGAACTCTAAATTCTTCGCCTTGTTGTTCTAGTTGGACTGTTGCTGTGGTGTTTTTGTAAATTTCTTTTACGATTTTTATATATTTTCCTTATACTCCTTGGTTTTCTAGCGTTTTCCAGATATAGGTATGACTCAGCGAATCAAAAGCCTTATTGTAATCGACGAATGCCATATAATACAGTTGTCCATATTCATTGAGCTTTTCAGTTACTTGCTTCAAAACATGAATATGGTCGATGGTAGAATAATCGGCGCGAAATCCAGCTTGTTCCCTTGCTTGGTTTTCCTCCATGTGCTTCGATATTCGTCCGAGTATTATTTTAGAAAACACTTTATATAAATTGGACATAAGGCTTATAGGTCTATAATTATTTATTTCATTTTTGTCACCTTTTTTGTGTAGTAGGATGATGGTTGATTTAGTCCATTGAATGGGTATTTGTTCAGTTGCTACTACTTCATTAAAAAGATGGGTCACATTTTGCTACTCTTTTACTACTCAATAGAGTGATTCAAGAGCAAGTTTTACATGCATATTATAAGTAGAAGAAATCCAAGAATAGGGTACTTGCATGTAGTACTAAAAAAAAATGATGTTTTGCATATAACTAGTTTAGATGCCAGGAAATTTATTATATTTTTATTTCTAAAAATAAATACATATTTTCAATATTTTCATAAATTGAAAATCATGATTTTTAATCTATATGTCACGTGACCGCAAATACCAATCATTAAGTGTGACGTCAGTTTTCTCAAACGTATCGACTTGTCAATAACCTAAAAAATTTTTTGTGCTGAAATAAGTTTCTAACTTATTATTTCGGCATAAATATTATAAAAGGCGAAGGTCTAACAATGCAGAAAAAATCACGAAAGCTTATAGTTTAAATTTGTCACGGATAGACACGATGATGGTGGCAAGATATTTCGCCGATAATCCCGAACAATTTTGTAGGTGTTCTTTATGTGGTATTTTCACAAAAAGGCACTACGCAATACTGGTAATATTATTTTAAACTCATAATGAAATGAAAG
This sequence comes from Diaphora mendica, assembly GCA_949125395.1. Lineage (NCBI taxonomy): Eukaryota > Metazoa > Arthropoda > Insecta > Lepidoptera > Erebidae > Diaphora > Diaphora mendica. Next base: position 31,841,353 of record OX421311.1, read on the forward strand.
AAAGACAACAGAAATTCTAACCTACACATAATGTCTGGGAAAAATCGTCATTTTTCCCAGACATTATGACGTCTCATACGACCACTTGACGGCGATGGGGTTTTGGGCGGGAAAATATTTAATTTGAATTATGTTTTTAAGTTTTACCATTGTAAGCCGCTTTTTAACCCCCGACCAAAAAGAGGGGTGTAATAAGTTTCACGCGTCTGTCTGTCTGTCGGTCTGTCTGTCTGTGGCACCGTAGGTCGCGAACGGATGAAGCGATTTCAATTTGGTTTTTTGTATGAAAGGTGAGTTACGTGCGAGTGTTCTTAGACATGTTTCATGAAAATCGGTTGAGCCGTTTAAAAGTTATGGGGGTGAAAGTGGGGAAGAGTAACCGAATGTCTGCAAAAATATCATCGAGTGGGGTCTCAAATGAAAGCGCATAACGTGTTTTTTACTTTTTAAAGAGAACTCAGGTTTTTATTACGGGGGTTTTTTAAATTTTGAGAATTTATAGTTATTTTACGCAAATATTTATTTTATAGCTTAAAATTGATCAATTATTAAATTGAAACACTTTTTGAAAAATGTATTTATATTTTTTTATATTTCGGACACATCTAACACACAACGCCATCTAGTCCCAAGCTAAGCAGAGCTTGTGTATGGGTACTAGGCAACTGATATAAATTATAATAAAATACATATATACTTTTTTTTTGTAAATATGTACATACATATTATACATAGAAAACACCCAATCTCTGAAACAAATATTTGTAGATCATACAAACATTTAGTCCGACCCTGGAATCGGACCCGAGACCTCATGATCAGCAGTCGCACACGCCAACCGCGAGACCTATGAGGCAGTCAATTTTTATAGACAAATACCCTATTTCAAAGACTTCCGTGCTTGGACAGGCCGGGTTGCTAGTTTATTTAGAAATGGCTCTCACCTTCTATGAATAACTTTATAGTAGTACCGACATTCACTCGAACGAGTTTTGATTCATACATTTATGTATATGTATAAGTTTTAAAATAGAAATCTACGGGATTGCTACCATGTACCTTTTTGTTTGTGAGTATCCGATATTTCGGCGCTGTTGCAAGCGCCATGATCACGGAGTAACTGAAGATCTTGCGGGTGGGATGTTATTGGCAGACATATCGGTCTACCCTCTTTCGCAGTCTTTTACTACGATCGCCCCCGGTACCACTGTTCACTAACTCACTATTCACTCGTAATTGTTCTCGACACACAACACTAACAGTATCTGGTCGCGAAACTATGTTTTGTTATATATGGTATTGTATTTACTGATATAATATTATACTGATATACAGTGAATTCGGAATAATGTGGGCTTTAAGGAAAACATCTCTGGTCCGCTTTTTTTATAATAAGCAATCTAAATTACAATGCCGCATATTGACCGTACTAGAAAGGGTTAAGATTAATCTTGAATAAGAGCACTTAGCAGAAGATAGTCTTGTATCATCTAATCCATTACGTGAACTCTCATCTTCTCATTTAAAAGGAAACAACTTTGAATTCTTATTAAATGTCATCAAATTTGTACTGTTTAACAAAATTTTTAATAAAATTGCGTATGATTGAGAAGAAAGTATATAAAACTAGCTGACCTAAACAACCTCGTTTGCCTCCAAGCTACCATCCCCCGTTTTAACCCCAAAAGGGGGTTGATTTCTAAAGATACATTATTAGTACACCTCCACACCATCTATAGAGTATACATTTTAAATTTCAAGTCTCTTATTTCAAAAACATAGGACTTTCATACAAACGTCCAACCCCCGTTTTACCCCATTAGGGGTGGAGTTTCGTAAAATCCGTTCTTAGCTGATGTCTACATCCTATAAGCCTATCCTATATAAGTCTACATCCTATACCTTGTATAATTATTGTATTCTATTTCATGTTACTTTAACAACTAGAACTGCGTTTTTGAGAATCTTTTTCTGCAAGGGCACACACTTCAGTCGATGATGGTCCCCCTTGTTGCCAAGGAGGACTTACGTTAAACCATTCTAAGGATTCGCTCCCTGTACAAGTGCTGACTTTCACATTTGAGCATATCGCACCACATCTACCTGGACAAGGTCGGCCCTGTTTTAAAAGACGGCCAAATTAGTTTTCGAGCTGGGCCTTCAGTGATCGGCGATGTGTACGTACAGCGGACATCCAATATATTCGCCAAAAAGCCGGGGGTACGGGGAAGTTTTACTGACGAAAACCTAATGCAATAAATGAACACGAACTCTGTGGTCAATGCTTATAAAATAATGTGAAAGAATGACGGTCGCTATCTGTCCTATTCGGCAAATACACACATCAAAAGTGTCTAGGGATCAACATATGTGTCTAGGGATCAACATATATTTTTGCAATAACTTTTCTCCTGATTGATATTAATTAAAATTTTCTTTAAGGATTCATCAAATAAAGTGTTTTCGTTTGTCACAGTAACGATAAACCAAGTCATCTTTGCATTAATAAAGAAATTTGCCATTTTCCTAATAAAAGGATTTTTGACATTTGAACCACTAACATTAAAGTTCGAAAAAAAGACTGAAATAACAGTTTTCTTTAAAATTTTATTATGTAACTTAAACAATTAATAATCCGTGTTTCTACCGCGAACACTAACAACACAAGAATCGGTTTGGCATACTCAAAATGAGTTCATCCAAATCACGCTGTGGAATGGCCGCCCATGTTCGTTGCAAAACAAAAAAAGGTCTTCTTGCGACTGGATACCCTCCATATTCGGCAGAGCTCTTCTCTGTAGCATATCCCATGCATGCTCAATCGGGTTCAAGTCTGGCGACTGAGCTGGCCAGGGCCAAAGCCACATCTCAATCTCAAGAAATCCGCATAAAAATGCTTGATCCCTAGACACTTTTGATGTGTGTAGTGAATAAGTAAGAGATTGTTGCTAATCTAAGACCCTGACTTGGAAATATAATCTTTTGACCTAAAAGCTAACTCTAGCCTCTGTAAGAAGACATTTACAATAACGTTGACTTATCTGTTTAGTAAAATCAGAAAAATGAAATAGTATATGTGTGCAGGTATGTATGTTTAAGAAGGATCGAGAAACTTGTGAAAGCGTTAGAAAAGCCGTAGACAGATAGCAAACTAATTTATTGAGCACTCAATCATGAAAGATATAGCCCCTTTTAGTTTTGTCGAAGTGTGATAATAAATCATGAAGGCACTTAGCCAAACATATCTAACAAATTTATGTTTTCGCGTATTGCTGAAAAAATACAGTCACCATCAAAATCTTTTTTTTAAATGGTGGATGTCATGTTCAGCTATCAGGGTTACTTTTATCGCTTTTTGTGAGGTAGGTAAAGAATATAAGAAATAATTTCATGCCTTGCCATGCCTTTAGATTAGTTAAATTAAATATTTCTACTAACTTCTGTTGCGAACTACCACAATATTGTCACATTGGTATTAGTGTCACCATCTCTAAGTAACAAAAGATAAGTGCTTCCATATTTTTAGCGAAGTAGGAAATTTATTTAGGTGTATGTCTCCTAATTTGTTTATATTGTAACCATTATGATATTTAACGAAATATATCATCAGTTTCCGCAAAACATATTATGTCGATTTGGATAGCTATGACTGTTGCTTATATAATGGGTTGAATAAAGAAGATACAATTTAATCAATTTTATTTCCACTCGGTTGTTAGGCAAAAATCCCTTAAAATATAAAGAGATTGAAGTAGTTCAGAAAGAATGACAACGGATAAAAATCAAAGATAGTGAAGGTAGCATAAATCTAGTGAATTGAAAGACAAAATTATCTTCGCTCCTAAAATGTCCTCCGAGGATGTGCGGTTACATTACGGTCCATATAAGTTTTGTATGTCAAAATCTAACAATTTCGTTCCTTAGAATATTTCCTTCTATTCCTAACTTTTAGTGTTAAACCTCGCTTCTTACCGAAATTGAGTGTTCTAGGTCAACGGGACCATTATGTTTTTACGAAGTCACTTTTTTAACCGACTTCAAAAAAGGAGGAGGTTCTCAATTCGACCGTATATATGTTTTTTATATGTGTTCGCGGATAACTTCGTCATACACGTTTTAAATCGTTTAATCATTAAAAACTCCGATTTTAATGATTATTTTTTTAATGGAAAGGAGATATCCCAACGATGGTACCATGATAAGGACACTACGATCTGACGATGGCATCCAAGAGAAATCGAGTCGAACCTTGAAGTCAGTTTTTATATTGTTAAAATTTTACGTGTAAGCTAAAGCTATCAGATAACCGCTCTTATATTTTAATTATGGAAATTGAAAAGCAATACAGAATACACATAACGAATATTTATTTCAGGTAGCATATTGTACAAATATGTTAATTAAGGGTTTATTTATTATGATTAAGTCAAAGCATAATCGGCCCATAGGCACTAAGTAACAAGTAAGTTGTGTTGTAAAATTTAAAAGAAACATACGCTAAAACATTATTCATAACATAATATTTTCAAAAATAAATAAATTATTAATATTATTATATTTTTCTATGTGTAATACGAATGTATTTACAAAAAAAGTATATATACATATATACTTTTTTTGTATATATGTATTTGTATCAGTTGTCTAGTATCCATAACACAAGCTCTGCTTAGCTTGGGACTAGATGGCGTTGCGTGTTAAATGGCCGAATTATTTATTTTACTCTAGAACCGTGACAAATATATACTTACTCTATGTATACGAGTATTTATTTACTCTGTGTGATAAATTGGCACAAATAGAAGCAGGAAGGGACTAAGCCAATAACGACTGGATTGGAAAATGTTATCAATTGTTTTTCTCACAAAAAAAAAACTACTGAATCGTAATTCTATATGCCATAAAAATAAAAAAACATTCGATGACTACCTACTTCTATCCCTCGCGAACTTAACATTTCGTTTTTATTCAAGTGTGTGTCTTAAAAATTATAGTCAAAGACATTGTGGCAGTGTTGCCAGCCGGGTCTTGTCAGAAGTTAGTTACCTCAATTATTTAAAAAATTAACCTTTTTGTGTAAAACGTAACCTTCCATATTTTATATGTATACTGAAAAAATAGTTTTTTTTATGGAATAGGGGGCAAACGAGCAGACGTTTTGCCTGATGGTAAGCTATTACCGCTGCTCAGGGACACCCGCAACACTAAAAGCGTCACAAGTACGTTGCCGGACTTTGGGGGATTGGGGGATTTTGATGTTCTAGGATGGAATATCCATTCTTTGAATCGGTTAGGTTCTACATTTTGCGTCAGAACTAAAAAAATGTTGGCCAAAAAATTTTTATAAAAAAAAAACAGACTTCAAGAACTGGACGAAATTGGAATGGGACCACACCACGGGCAGCACCAGCTTTCAAATAAAAAAGAATCATCAAAATCGGTTTACCCAGTCGAAGGTCTGTGGTATTCTCAGGCAGATATAAGGCAGATATTCTTTCTCTTTTATACAGTGTTCTGTTTCATCCTCACACACCTCTTTATCTCAAAGAACGTTTTCAGTTCTTAAAAAACATACATTGCAGAGACCTGAGGTCATCAGAGAATTTAAAACTGAAAATGCCAAAACATTCAACTCAGTTTGCAGACAAGTCTTTCACTGTGCAAGCTGTAAGACTTTGGAACAACTTGCCTGAGACAATTCGACAATCAAAAAAATTGCCTATTTTTAAAAAGCTGGTGAAGGAGCATTATTTGTCATTATGATATATTAAATAGATATATAGAAATATTATATCCTCTTTTTAGCATATTATTTTTAGTCTGTATATGTATTGTATGTATATAAATTGTATATATGTACACACATCAAAAGTGTCTAGGGATCAAGCATTTTTATGCGGATTTCTTGAGATTGAGATGTGGCTTTGGCCCTGGCCTGCTCAGTCGCCAGACTTGAACCCGATTGAGCATGCATGGGATATGCTACAGAGAAGAGCTCTGCCGAATATGGAGGGTATCCAGTCGCAAGAAGACCTTTTTTTGTTGTTGCAACGAACATGGGCGGCCATTCCACAGCGTGATTTGGATGAACTCATTTTGAGTATGCCAAACCGATTCTTGTGTTGTTAGTGTTCGCGGTAGAAACACGGATTATTAATTGTTTAAGTTACCTAATAAAATTTTAAAGAAAACTGTTATTTCAGTCTTTTTTTTGAACTTTAATGTTAGTGGTTCAAATGTCAAAAATCCCTTTATTAGGAAAATGGGAAATTTCTTTATTAATGCAAAGGTGACTTGGTTTATCGTTACTGTGACAAACGAAAACACTTTATTTGATGAATCCTTAAAGAAAATTTTAATTAATATCAATCAGGAGAAAAGTTATTGCAAAAATATATGGTGATCCCTAGACACATATGTTGATCCCTAGACACTTTTGATGTGTGTATATGTAGGATTATGAATATATTATTATGTATGTGTGTGTTACTGTATGTATGTTTGTAATGTGAAAGTGAGTGGGTGCTATTTTTGTTCATGATTGTATAAGTGAAATTTTTAACCATTCACGTAGAGGATTATGTGTTACATGTATGTAAGCTACCCAAAATTTTTGGATATCGAAAATCCGTGTTGTGGTTGTCTGGAAGAGATCGCCGTGACCGATAAGACCGCCTATTGTAACATTTGCATATATTGTAACTCATCCTTTGTTTTATGTTTGTAATTTTGTATGTATACAATAAAGATATAAATAAATAAATAAAAAAATACAGTCGAATTGAGAACCTCCTCCTTTTTTTGAAGTCGGTTAAAAAAACGATTCTTTGATAAATCGATTTTAGATCGCCATCCTTGCTAATTTAGCTAAAAACCCCTAGAATACCTAGCTAAACCAGATCGGCGCTATGTAAGTAGTACCTTGGCAAAAGTAGGAACAAGAATATAAAGGGTAAAAACATAAAACCTGGCGTAATAATGATACTAGTTAATAATAAACCAGAAAGTGAAGTGCCAGTACCTTATGGTAAGGTTCTGACCCACGTCGTTAGTTTTAGTATATATGTATCTTATATATAAAATTCTCGTGTCACAATGTTAGTTACCATACTCCTCTGAAAAGGCTGGAACGAATTTTATGAAATTTTGTGTGCGTATCGGGTAGGTCTGAGAATCGACCAACACCTATTTTTTACACCCCAATTTTTTTTTATGGCAAAACAAAGTTTGCCCGATCAGCTAGTAATCACATAAATGTAAGAAATTGAGTAATTTATACTCTCTAGTGTCGGCACTTGATGGAACTTGTTCTAATACATTCTAGATAAAAATCACTTGTACTTCAAAAATCATTCCACTGTTTTATTTTTATTAAAATTAATTTGTCATTTGTAATTAGTATTTTCATATCATATCTTGGATTTGTGTAGCTTTATAGGTTAATAATTTAACAAATAGCTTAGGTGGATACAAATACCCTAATTTCGGGGCAAATTCCTTACAAGGACACACCGATATTTCAATGTAACCGCAGTCGGTGGGTTTTAGATGTGAAGATTTTATTTCGTCTATCCAGTAACCTTTGATGATGCCATAAGGCGAAACCGGTCAGTTGTAAACAAAAATAAAATAGTGGAATAAGTACAAGTGATTTTAATTCTAGAATGTATTAAGAAATTGAGTTAATTCTACAAATTTCGAAAAGTCACCTAAAAGTAACCTTTTCATTAGCGTAACCTAAAAGTAACCAACATAGTTGAAAAAATCACCTAAAAGGTTACAAAAGTAACCTTCTGGCAACACTGCATTGTGGAAAAAATACAATCTAACTAGTTGAGGGAGTACAGGGAGAGTTTAGTACAGTGCTAAACAATAAACGTCTCAAATATCTCAATTAATTGATGTTTCCTCTGACTAATGTTATGTAATAATGTGTAGGTAATTTAGAGTAGGTAGATTCTTGGGTTTTGGCGACGAATAAGAGAATGGTATAATACTCATAAACCATACACTGACTGCTTTAACACAAGGGTGAGGATGCTTATTTCTTAACAGACAGCCAAATACAGACAATCCTTAAATCAATCAATAGATAAATCTTGACGTAGTCTTAAATCTATTGCACCAAACATAATCGTTGATGTGATATGTATATACTGTATATCAGTATTAATCAATTAAAATATTTTAGCGATAGTGGACACAGTAATTGAGATATAGTCAATACTAACCAAAACCCTTTTTTTTCACTAAACATCATCTAGTCCCAAACCAACCAGAGCTAGCAAGTTCTTGAAAGCTCCTCTTCGAACTTCTCCCTTTGCTTGTTCCTTTTTTTTTATGGAAACTAGTATTAGTCACGATAAAACAAGTATGTTATCGAAAATACAGGAGCAAGAAATTCTATGAGTAGCTATTATTAATTAAAGCTACTTCAGAAAGTACAAGCTTGTAGCTCACAGAAATTAATATTGTTGACGTCGCTTGAAATGTAGCTGTTCGAGACATAGTTCAAGCCTCGGTGCAGAGCTTGAAGGACTGAAACGAATAGCCTCATCGTCTACAGTGCACTATATCTATAGAAGAACCTGTATACAGCCACCTAACTTAAACTCTGGGTATTCACTGTGAGAAAACATTCACCCCACTATGTCTTTTATGTCGTCCCTTGTTTAACGTTTCGAATGGAAAAGGTGAATCTAAATTCAACTTGATTAATCTTGTCACGTGTCTTCGCTCTTTTTCAATTGAATTAACCTTCGTTACTGAACATATTACCAATATCAATGTTTGCTGGAAATAAAAAGAAAAAAGTATTGAAAGACCACTTAAGCAGGTTTATTAGAGTTCTAAGCTTATTTGCTCCTTTATTTTTTATTTATTTTAATATGAGAACAGAGTTTAGAGATTAACTGACATCAGATAACTAACATAGTTAGATTTGACCAAAATATTTTACAAATGTAAAAGTATCATTGGCATTTCTATATCCACCGGCGTTACGTAGAAATGTAGTTTTACTCTGCGATTTCTGCTGCATATTTTAGAGGGAGTGCTCTTCTGAACTGTTTGGACTTAAAACTTTCTGACATCGTTTAGCACTGTAATAGTACATTATGATATAAGTGCGGTAAGTTGAAAATTACAACCGAGGCGATATTGCTAGCCCGAGCCGCAGGCGAGGGCTACAAGAAAGCTGAGGCTGTAATTATCAAAGCGCACGTATGTCATACGACGTTTTAAAACATATTTGCGAGGAAATAAATAAAACTCGGACTTTCTTGACCGAATAAATCTTTAATTACTTGTTAAAGCAGTTATAAAAATTTGAACAATTTGTAAAATTGATTATTACGTTGCCAGTTGGCATTTTTAAGCTTGTCAAGTTATTATTATTAATTAAAATTTTACCAGTCTCTCTCTCACTCTCTTAAGTGAAAGTAGGAGAAACAAGACCGCAGAGTTCAGCGGAGGCGGCAGCGGCGGAGGCGGCTGCGGAACTCTGTGATCTCGTTTCTCCTACTTACACTCATATGTTGAGCACTTTTCTGACATAAAAACTCTTTGCTAATATTTAAAAGAGTATTGTTCGAGCATCTTGATAAACCGTGAGTTTTACTTTATTAAAAAAAACGTGCGTTTTACATTACAATAACGCACAAGTACGTAATGAGATGCATTACGATATTGAAATTGGTGAAATAAGAGACCCTTTACGAGCAAATATGTTATAAACTTCTATACCTATCTTCAACAAGTTTTTTGACTCACAAAACGAATCTATTGTCAAATGCGGTATCTTCCTTGATTCTTGAGGTAGGCCATTGTTTACTATTTACCGCGATTACTGACAACATAGCTAGTAATCCATAAATATCAAACTCAGAGTTTGTACACTTACAGCACTCAAGCAAAAAAAAAAGTAAAATTGTGAAGTAATAGGGACAAGACCTTTCACCTATATTTTGTTCATGATTGCCTGTGATGCTGATGTTTGTAACATAAGTACACAAAATAGCTTTAGAAAGGAAATTTCTGCGTTTTTCTTCATGAGATGATTGATTCCGATAATTATAATTGTGAGCTCACGACAACACGAAGCTCCATTTCCGTAATTTATGCACACTATGTCAATTTCCAACGTAATTATGGCAAACCCATCACTGTAATGAAACTTTCGGTGTAGTGAATTTGGTATTCATTAAAGTGGGCGGAAAATAGGCTTGAAGGCAGACAGGTTCACTCGTAAAATTCATCAGTAGACTATGGAATACTAGGCCTGCAGAAGCCGATGGGCCCCATCCGACGTTCCGAGTGCAGGTAACTAGAAATTACTCGTAGAGCTTTTGCAGTGAGCGAGGGTAAATACCATAATCAGTATTAACTTAATTTTGTTTTTCCCTTTAATAAGTACTAATAATATTTTAAATTGAATTATTGTGATTTTAATGTTTTTATTTTTGTAACGCGTTATTTCCATTAAAGTTTTTGTAAGCATACGTTTACGTACATATATATTTTACCTATGCGCCAAAACCAAGAACTTTCACATAAACTTGGATTACTTGGAAGAACCTTATACCTATTTAATCCATTCATAAACTCCGTTCTTAGCTACGTCTCCTACTTATGTTCAAATAAATTACCTTTTAACCAAATTTAACACGCCTTACAGTAAAGACTATAAGACGACGTAAAATTTCACAATCAATCTATCTATCAATCGATCAATTTGAAAGTTCAATTCATTTACAATAATTGACTTTAACCAATACGTTTTTTGGGAAAAAACAAAAATGTATTGAAATTAATTTGGCGCTTTACCAGGTGGTCAGAATAACAATAGCTTTGTACTTATGCCACGTCAGCAACGTGATAAGTCCACCACAAATGACATTTACTAAAAGCAATCTGAAGTTGCTTCTGAATCTGAAGTACATACAATATTACAAACTTGAAATTTTGGGGTTTCATGATTATTTTTCCTTTTAAGAGGTGCTTTCTCTTATTAAAGACAACAAAACAAAAAACAAATTATTCAAATCTGTCAAGCCTTGTTTGAGTTTCAGCGAGACTAATGAACAGCAATTGATCTAACTAAGCACAAATTGAACAAAAGACAAAGCTTGAAAGAAAAGGTTGCATTTTACAAACGAGCCTGAACATGAAAGTCCAGACTCGTTTTTAAAATACAGATATGAATGAAAGAAAGATAACCGTTGCATGTCCAAAACCGGAACACAATTATTTTTAAGTGTCTACACCTTTATAAATATTAAAAATGCATACCAAGAATGCGATTGAAACGAAGTTTATTTCACGAGAGTGCACCTTAGACAACTCGACGCTGACTTTAATTTTGTTCATAAAGTCAATAAGTTGATAACAACTTTGAAGGTAACACTTTTCGTTTGCCTATAAGGAATTTTCCTATACTCTCTTAAAATCTTAATGGTTTTTTTAAGTACTAATTGATACTGATTATAAAAAAAAAGTAGCATGCAGCATTTACTACTATTGAATGGTAGTTGGATAGATTGTGATTTGAGGGCACGAGATCGCGATGAAACCAAAAGGTTATTTAACAGCAGCCCAATGTCTTTAATGTACCTCATAGACGAATGGCAACAACGCCTTGGCGAATCACCACGCCTTGTCGGGTCGTTTTTTCTACCAGTTCCTGTGTAATGTTCAATTTCTCCAATTTACTTATGATTAATTTCTTTGTGGGTTCCAAGACAGTTTAGCTTCTAGAATTACATAACTCGTAACAGTCACGGCTGTGGATGATGTTATACAAGAATAACAGTAGGTAGTTGTCGTTTGGGACGGATTAGTCTAATATATTAATATCTATTCAGATTCTTATAACCAATAATCTTATAATCGTAATACAATTTTTTTATATAACGTTGGACGTAGTGATTGTGATTTTACATCAAGTTATTGTTACAGACAGCCAAATATAGTGTTACAATATCTTTGCAAACAATTTTAAATGTCGAGTCTAATTACGCAGGTTCGTTGTTGATATAGGGGCTGGCTTTTATCACTTATGTTTTTTTTGTTTTTATTAAAAGTGTTTGTTTTTTTAAATTACATAATTTAATCAAGTATAGTTTTTTTATGGAATAGGGCGCAAACGAGCAGACGTATCGCCTGATGGTAAGAGATTACCGCCGCCCATGGACACCCGCAACACCAGGGGCGTCACAAGTGCGTTGCTAGCCTTTGGGGGATGGGGAGGGGGATGGGGAGAGGGATGGGGGAGGGATTGGGGTATGGGCCTCCGGTATCCTTACTCACTCGTTGAAACACAGCGCAAGCGCTGTTCCACATCGTTCCACATTTTCTGTGAGGCCGTGGTATCACTCCAGTCAAACCGGCCCGTCACTTTGTGACTACGCTGTAATTTCGCAAGTAGGTATCTCAAGTCAGCAAATCTTATATTCATGACTACCTGAACCCCGCTGTGTTACCCGCGGTTAATGTCGTACCGTGCGTAACTTCGCGGGGCAAAGCTGGTCTAAAAAAAGTAGCATAAGCTAAAGATACGAATATAAGAATAAAATAATGTACGTACGTAGACTTGAAACAGCAGAATTATTTCATAATTTGAGATTCATGAACAGCCTTTAACAGTCCACTACTGGACATAAGCCCCTCCTTAAAAGGAGGATTTGACCTGCTATACCACGCTGGCCAGACGGGTTGGTATAGGGCTTGTTTCAAGCAAAGAAAAGAGCTTTTAAGCTATTGCATAGCTTTTATCACGGGCTCTGAGGCCTTTGAGCGCGGCGACCGAATCAAGAAATTCTGTAACTTAACGAAAATAAAACCTGACACCCGAAGCTCGCACGGATCGAGACGAGTTGCTCCAAACGATGAAGCAACGAATCTGTCTGTCCCCGAGTGCCACACGTCTTTTTTTTTTTCATTTGAGATTAGGTTAAACAAAACTCTCTTGAGTACCCTCTACTTTTAAATTAGAAAGATGAACACTTACCGACCGATGCTCACATTAAAAGTTTAAAGAGTTACCCAAGGGATTGCTGATAAATGTCGTTAAGTGTTACTGCTTACTCATTTTGTCCTGTGGATTGAGGTTCTATCGCATGGTTTTTTTCCCAACTGGCATTTACATACTCAGTTATTTTTAAAGGCATTTTGCTTTTTTTCTTAGTTACATTTAGAAACATATTATCCAATGCAAGGATTAGAAAAGCTTAATTTTAAATTATGGCCGACGACTTTATTATATTGAAGTGTTATATCAGAACTCACCTTATTCCATAAGTAATAACACGAAAGACGCACATCATTGCGAATATTTAAAATATGTGGTGTCATTTATAGTAAACTCATAGTAATTATTTATCTATTTTACCTCCTTTATGCAGTCAGTTCTTCTCGGGAATGCACTCCCTGCCGAAATGAGGATGTCTACAAACGGTCTTATATTCAAGTCACTTTTGACTTGAATGTAAGAACGCGAACTTCTTATGAATGAATTGACAATACAGTCACAACTCTATAATCCGACTCGATCTCAAATATGTACAATATAAAATTTATGTGTGTGTTTTATTATATTACATTAAATATGTGTATTATTGTGCATTTATTAAATTATGAAAATCAACGTAAAATGACAGCGATCGTGCTGTCGTATTTCGTTGGTGAGTGCGAGACCGGAGGTCCAATGATGCAGAAGCATCATGTGCTTGGATTCTGCATATGCTTTCCATCAGGCAGAGTAGAGTCATTTTGGCAAGGCCAAACAAATAAAAATGAAGTAGGAAATTTCTGTAAAAAGTAAGTATAAATAATGTAAGTTATTTAGAAAATTGAATATCTTTGCACCTATCGTATCATATTTCTACAACCCCTGAAGGTTGAGTGGGAGAGATTACTTCAAGGCATTAAGTTCGCCTTTGTAGAACATGTACAATTAAGCTAATATCTATTTATTTGTATAAACTAAATAACTATAAACTAATACATTTCATATCGATCAATTACAAATGTTTGGCCGTATTCAATGGCGCATAGGTCGCATCAGTCATTAACTGTGTATCTAGAATATTAAAAAATGTAATTTTGTACGAATTAATGCATAAGCCTTAAAATAGTAGTGAACAAAAAGAATACATTAAGTACGCCTCTTTTTCACTTATAGTATACTTATTCAATATGTTTAAATAAATAAAGTCCAACAAACAAGTTTAGGTAATTTATTATAATAACTGTGACTTTGTAGCAAAATTGACTTATTCAATGTCCTTCCAATACTATAACTGTTTATTGTTGTACGACCATATTTTAGAAACAAAAGTAACAAAAACCACCCAAATTGTTAAATATATGCGAGTGTACTTGTCATGTAACCCATGTCTCAGGAGTGTAAGTAAATCTATATAACATTTACTTGTACAAAGCAAAGTTAAGGTCAAGAAACAAAATTGACACAGGCCGAGCCATAATTTATAGCGGTCTTAGAAGGATAGGCCGTCACGAACACATGTTTGGCGGTATAGTGAAATTTCAGGGACATTCTGATATTCTTCCTGAAATTATTCCCTTCAAATACGTTCATTCACCTCGCTTTGAACCAAGTAAAATGACACTGTGTTTGAAATTCACATTAAATATAAATGTTTTAAGTGAAGGTTGTCGATTGTAACATCGTTTTTTTAGTTTTCAATGTTTAACAATTTTTGTTTCAGCGCCCTCTCGTTCATTGTAGTTAGAACTACAATTGGATGTTGATCGCGATCGAAGTACCGGGCTGTTGGTACACCTAGGTGGCACTAGGGGGCGTATTTTATGAAGGATATTTAGTTGACATTATGACACTTAGAAATAGTGAGACATTATCATATGTGTATCATACGATTCTCACTACTTCTTAAATTTGATCTCAAATAAGCAAGGAGTATGGAAGTTGTACGTCCTGTTCGCACATCCAGAAATGGAGTAGGGGAATCATCGAGAATATTCTATAGGATGTCTATATAGAGGAGTGTGTGGCATATTTCTTTTTATTTCTTAAACCTTCTCTCGTTAACTCTGAGGAAGCTTTGCTTACAGTGTACATTAATATTCTTGTTGGTAGTGTTTGTGAGTGTTCAAGTCCCACTGTCTGTGGTAAGTTAACCTCAAAAAGGTTTTTCCTTATTATCTTAATGTATGTAGAATATGTTCTCAGGCTATTTAATTTTGTTTATAGGGTCGTTAGATTACCGCAGAAAGACAACCTACATCTTGCCTGTCTTGTGGTTCAAGATTTGTGCTGAGGACGGTTGACTATTGGCAGCTCACAGCTCACTCCTCAAGACCTATCTGCCCTACCTTGAGGGAAGTTCATATAATATATATATGGAAATTAATTAATACTTTTTTACCTAGCACCCACAAGTTGGATCACTGGTGGACGTCTCTTTAAGCTACCTTGAGCTGGAGAGAGTCTACGGCTGACTATCTTGAGTCAGAGAGGTGACCAGAGGGTGGCGATCCTGTGCAGACCAGTCTACAGGCTTGAAGTGTGAAAGAAAAGACTGTATAATTTTATTTTTTTTATTTTTAAGACTACCTCTTAAGTTTATTTGTAAATTTTATTTGGTTTCACTTATGTAAGATAGCAGGAACTTGAGTAAAAGTTTGTATAAATCGTAAGTTGTCTCATTGAAGTCTTCCTTGGACCCTCCGCACCCTCACTATAAAATTTTATCTAAATTCTTACGGCGCCCTGAGGTATCATCTTCTATCCTGAGTCGAAACCGGTGAGTTTCCACCTGACAAGTTCAGGGGTTACAAATTGGCGCCCAACGTGGGGCTAACTTTTCGAACCTTGAGGGTGTGCTGAGTGTAGTTCCCGGGAGAACTTTGGATGAGACGCTTACTTTCCGTCCGAGACTACCCAGGACGTTAATTGGTTTTGTGGAGTGCAGTTCACATGTAATAATTATCTCATTGCATTTTTCAGCACATTATTACCATCTCTGCGGTGTTGGAAAAGCATTGAACAAAATTCAAAATTAAATCAAAATTGTAACTGCATAAATTTTGGTAAGTCTTTTTGAATTTATTTTGGCAAGAACATTTTTTATTTTTTTTCTTTTTTTCTTTTCCTATTGTTTTAATAAGTTCTTGTGTGTGTTCCCTAAGAGATCAGCACATACATATAGCTTTTATTTTGTTCAGGTTTTCCTTGAATAACTTTATTTTTACTTTTTATATTCCTACCTACTTACAACTTAAGTAAATAAATGTGAGATTAACTTCATTTTAATTCTATAAGAGGGTTTGCATGATATAATTAAAGGGATATTGTGCTTCCCTTTATCTTGTTTGTAATTTTAACATAATAATTTAACCTTTTAGTGTATCAATTTAAATTTCAACCTAGGACACTTTACATAAATAAAAGTAGGGTATACTTTTATCTATAGTAAAGAAAACTTGAATTTTTTTGTTCATTGAATGTGGATTGTTAGTAACTACTTTATAGTTGTGGAAACATGAAGCAAACATCATTAATGTATTAGAATTGAATTTATAATTAACTTAGAGTTAGAAAGGGGATCAAAAAAAAAGTTTTCTTTTGTTACCCCACATATTAGGTAAAACTGCTTGGAATAACTGTAAACTTGTAATAAAAAGTAACATTTGAGAATATTTTTTTAGGTTATTGTGTTAATATAATAACACATTATCTTTATACCATTCAGCTAGATCTTATTGTAAGACTGAATCTTTTATTTTTTTTACTAAGAAGAACTTAGTGCTTTGTTTTAACTTTGTTAACTTGACATTAATTTTAATTTTGAATTTTAAAACATTGTGTTAATAAAGTAACACATTATTTTTATAACATTCAGCCTAATCTTTTTGTAGGACTGAATCTTTTACTTTCTCACTAAGACGAACTTAGTGCTTTATATATAAATTTTTTAAATTGTCAACAAATTTATTTTTGAATTTTAACATCATGGCCCAGCTGATTAAATGTATTAATTATCTAAAGAAGGATGAACTTATTAACGAGTTGTCTGCCATGGGTGTTTCAGCGAATCCCGATGACACGGAGTTCAGTTTGAGGAGTGAGCTGCGCACTGCGTTGCGGCTTATCCGGCGTGGCAGCATTAAAGCCAGCACTTTCGTCCCTGCTTCTGAGCTGTCTTTCTGGGAGCCGAAGGTCCTTGAACTGGAAGGAGTCCTTTCTTCAGGTGATTTTTTCTATTAAGGCTAGTTGCCGACGAGTGATACGCCTGATCAGGATTCTGGGGACTGCAAGGTTTGAACCCTCCTTTCTTGTAGGATTATGGGTTACAACTTGTTCCCCCCTGACAGGTCTAGTTGTTACAAATTGGTACCTAAGTGTAGAGGACGGACTGTACGATGCTACCCAAAGCAAAAACTATTGCTGGGTTGCCGACGAGTGACACGCCTGATCAGGATTCTGGGGACTGCAAGGTTTGAATCCTCCTTTCTTGTAGGACTATGGGTTACAACTTGTTCCCCCCTGACAGGTCTAGTTGTTACAAATTGGTACCTAAGTGTAGTGGCTGCTAAACGCTCGCTTTTGGTTTGTGATCTGTCCGATATCTAAGTGTAGTGAGCAGGAACAACCTTGTGTTCCTTCTACTCACTGTATCGGACCACTCTCCAAATCGAACGTCAGATAGGGAGATAACAATTTCGCATCGAACAGTTCCTCTTCGACACACACCTTATACTCGGGTGCTCATATATATGTGCATTTTTCCTTGAAAGAGGGTGTGATGTCAATAAAGTAGTTTCTCTAGGAATTAAGTGTTGTTAACTTAACCTATCTATAGTTTAAATTTTCTTCTTATAAACTCTGTGTGTCCTAACATTTGAGGGCATCACAGCTTTTTCTTAGTTCGTTGCTGTTTTGGTTATTCCCTTCGTCCTCTACTCAGGGAACACTGTGGGGAGGGGGTGGTGTAACATCGTTTTTTTAGTTTTCAATGTTTAACAATTTTTGTTTCAGCGCCCTCTCGTTCATTGTAGTTAGAACTACAATTGGATGTTGATCGCGATCGAAGTACCGGGCTGTTGGTACACCTAGGTGGCACTAGGGGGCGTATTTTATGAAGGATATTTAGTTGACATTATGACACTTAGAAATAGTGAGACATTATCATATGTGTATCATACGATTCTCACTACTTCTTAAATTTGATCTCAAATAAGCAAGGAGTATGGAAGTTGTACGTCCTGTTCGCACATCCAGAAATGGAGTAGGGGAATCATCGAGAATATTCTATAGGATGTCTATATAGAGGAGTGTGTGGCATATTTCTTTTTATTTCTTAAACCTTCTCTCGTTAACTCTGAGGAAGCTTTGCTTACAGTGTACATTAATATTCTTGTTGGTAGTGTTTGTGAGTGTTCAAGTCCCACTGTCTGTGGTAAGTTAACCTCAAAAAGGTTTTTCCTTATTATCTTAATGTATGTAGAATATGTTCTCAGGCTATTTAATTTTGTTTATAGGGTCGTTAGATTACCGCAGAAAGACAACCTACATCTTGCCTGTCTTGTGGTTCAAGATTTGTGCTGAGGACGGTTGACTATTGGCAGCTCACAGCTCACTCCTCAAGACCTATCTGCCCTACCTTGAGGGAAGTTCATATAATATATATATGGAAATTAATTAATACTTTTTTACCTAGCACCCACAAGTTGGATCACTGGTGGACGTCTCTTTAAGCTACCTTGAGCTGGAGAGAGTCTACGGCTGACTATCTTGAGTCAGAGAGGTGACCAGAGGGTGGCGATCCTGTGCAGACCAGTCTACAGGCTTGAAGTGTGAAAGAAAAGACTGTATAATTTTATTTTTTTTATTTTTAAGACTACCTCTTAAGTTTATTTGTAAATTTTATTTGGTTTCACTTATGTAAGATAGCAGGAACTTGAGTAAAAGTTTGTATAAATCGTAAGTTGTCTCATTGAAGTCTTCCTTGGACCCTCCGCACCCTCACTATAAAATTTTATCTAAATTCTTACGGCGCCCTGAGGTATCATCTTCTATCCTGAGTCGAAACCGGTGAGTTTCCACCTGACAAGTTCAGGGGTTACACGATGAGTACCTACTACCTATGATTCTTGGCTGGCCATGCCAAAAAGATTCCAGAGAAGAAATAAATAACTATCTTCCATATAGGCAGAAAGCGAAATCGTCGTATCTTGACACTAATATTTTGGTATAGTTTTGATCAGAAAAAAAACACGTCAAATAGTCTGTGTCTCATTGCGTGAGGTTAGCACAGAGAGAAATATGTTTCAAATTTCAACTTGCCATCATTATTAATCTTCGAGTTATGAATTTATGAAATAGTTTTTTTGATTCTGGTGTTATGTTGGATATATCGAGATAAGACATCTTTGCTTTCTGCCGTTGATATCTACACTATAATAATGAACTACTAATGTAATATGGTAACCTTGTGCTCTAAATAGATAGGCTAAATTAGGAATACCACAATCCATTCTAAAGCTTAATCCACTGACGTCACTAGAAAACTGCCACTTCGGAGTGCGAATGGACTGGACATAATGGAAATACAGGGCACATAGCAGATGGCGTATAGGTCAAACAACACGTAATTAATTGAATTCCACATATTAGTAAGCTACAGAACGATAGAACTCGACGGTGATAGTGGCGCTATTTGGTTCTCTTTCATAATACTTAGTCAACAATGGAAGTTTTTTACAAATCGGTTATTGTTATGAATGTTGACTGTTAGAGAGAAACAATGCTTGTAATAATATTTTTCTGAACCTGATCTCGTGTGTGTTGTCGTCGTAAACAACTAGAGTTGGAAGTCCGTGTCATTGCGTAGAAAAGTAAGAGACAATTAGGTGTAGCGCCTTCCAGTTTCAATAAACAACTAACATGATCGTGGACAGTTTGTGTACGACTCGTATCCCTGTAATTGGATACTTTCTGAAGAAGGTTATTAGTAGATGGTGTATTGTTTACTGTTATACGATTTTTCAAAATTAATGAAAGAATAAACATAAATGTTGATCAATTGAAAATCATTCTATTGGTTGATTGACAGTGACAATCTGAAACAAAAAGCACAATATTTTTACGTTCTCCAATTTATTATGAGTTAAAATTAACATTTGAATCAATTGTTAAATTTTAAATATAAAACTATATCAACAAATACTTTTGTCATTTTCTCTCGTAAACATACATTGCTTGTAGTCATCATATAAACCTATAATCTCAATATTTTTTTTTTTTTAAACCTGGCGTTCAGAACTTGATTCACACAATGACCCTTGTTTATATACAATACAATACTCGTATGTATATTATTAAAAAATATTGCTTTTCCGATGCCAGTTTTTTTAACTAGTTTCTTACAAAATAAACGAAAATATAAGATGTAGATGCTTTGAAGTTTTTGTTATCGGTTGCACTTTAAGAAATAGTTAAAGTGAGAATTGTCGAATTGATTATTTGCACTAAAGATCTGAATTTTCAGTGTGGTTGAACACATTTAACGCCCGGCAGATTATGTTTTATGTTTAAAATGTCTGGCTGTATTAAACAGGCATTTATATTTGAATCAAAATCAGAAACCACACAAGCTTATATACGTGTACCGGTACATAGAAAACGACATGGTTTTGAATGATGTTTTAGCGGTTTTCAATAACCGACAGATTGATTAATAAATAGGCATTGATATTTGCAAGTCATTGCTATTACCCACATTAGAGGAGCGAGTTAATAACGACTGAACCATCCATCAATGTAGGCCAGTCATTGAGCGCAGATTACAGAAATTCTATCTACGATAGCGAATCAAATAATTTAATGTTAGGCATTTTCAGCTGCTATACGAAAATGTATTTGATATGGCAGAGTTTTTTTTTTTTTTTAAATACGTACAGAATAAAAAAAAACGACGGGTTGCACTCCGTGAGTGCCGGCAGAAGTAAATATCTGAAACTTGAACATTAACGTTGTGCATTTTTGTTTTTTTTTAATTTCCTATATTTATTAAATACAATGAACGATGATATACGAATCTATGCCTTGCTTTGCCTTTATTCCTTGAGAACCGATAACTACAGACATGCTTATTGTGATGTTATAAAAATATAGGTTAATGCTTTAAAGTATACACATATTAGTAGCGAAGCCGGGTTTACACACACGCACACTCGCGCAAGCGCCCTGCGCTGCTTAAACGAAACAGTAGGAGCAGGCATACATTTTCGCCGTGCGGTAGAAAGAGAGGGGGATATTACGTCCTCTCCTATGCCACGCCTCCATCTTACGAATATTCGATCAGGTCACTTATCGTGATGCGAATTTCAGACACGAGTTTAACTTTTTAACCCATCCAAAAAAAGTGCACAACGCTCCTAAAGAAGTTTTCACTTCAAAAATATTAAATATTTCTGAAATCTGATACACATCGCCATCTAGTCCCAAGCAAAGCTTGCACCATGTTTACTAGACAACTGATATAAATACTTATAAACTTTTCTTCTGCAAATACATACATATTATACATAGAAAACACTAGAACTCTAAAACAAATATTTGCCGATCATACAAACATTTGGTCCGACCAAGGAATCGAACCCGAGACCTCAAGCACAACAGTCGCATACGCTGCCATTGCGCCACCGAGGCAGTTCAGTTTGTACGAGTGACAGGGGAAGTTTGACTCAAAAAAAAATTAGTATTTTCATCATCACTCACACTGACGTCACTCAAAAGACAGATGTGTCTCAGAGACATAACTAAAAAATTGATTTATTACTCTCGTTAATTTTTAAAATACCTGCTCACTGCTTAGAGCACGGATCAGAAAATTCTATAATCTATACAAATAAATAAAATTGGAGTGTCTGTCAGTCTGTCACACAAACGTTCCGGCTAATTTCTGGAACGGCTAGACCGATTTTGACGGGCCTTTCACTGATAGATAGCTGATGATATATGGAGTAACTTAGGCTACTTTCTTAGAATAGCTTCGCCCCGCGGCGTTACCGGCGGTACGGCAATAACCGCGGGTAACACCGTGACGTGGGGCGAAGCTAGTATAAAATATTAAACGTTCTCTTTTGTAACGTGGATGTTGTGAAATGCCCATTTTTACCATCCTCCAGCAGGATTTCAATAAAAATGATCGCATTGCTCATGAATCGATATGCAGTAAGTGATAATTGGTTATTTTTTATTAAATGTTTTGCTCGCGATAACAAAAAGAAAGAAAGATATTATTTCAAACAATTAGTAACAAACTAAGAGACAAATATTTTAACATCCACGTGAGTTCACGTTGCCAAGATCTTAGACAGAACTGTTAATGTTTTTTTTTTGTATATAATAGGCGGGCAAACGCGCAGACATATCGCCAGATGGTAAGCGATTACCGCTGCCCATGGACACCTGCAACACCAGATGCGTCACATGTGCGTTGCCGACCTTTGGGGGATGGGGAAGATAGGGGAAGGGGTTGGGGTATGGGCCTCCGGTATCCTCACTCGCACGGTGAAACACAGCGCAACCACTATTTTACACCGGTTTTCTGTGACTCTGGTCGAACCGGCCCATTCATGCCGAAGCGTGGCTCTCCCACACGGTAAAATTTTACGATAAGATTTCGTGAGTACCCACATTAATATGCACGAAAATAAGATCACATTTGCCAATCTTATAATAAGAGTTAAGCTTAAACAGTAATGTTATTTATATCGTTGGTTTATTGCTGAATGAAAACTAAAACTCAAACAGGTCAGGTTAGTATATCTGAAACTTGAATTGACTGTTACCGGGAAATTCAAGGCTTCTAAACATCATCATGTAGTCTCTTTACGTTGTTTAAATAACCATACATGTCAATTAGAATTGTAAAGATACATCCGTTCAAAAGTTTACCACTGCAAAAACACGACTGCAATTAAAAATAAAACATCAAACACTAATGAAAACTCATTTATACTTAACTCAAAATAATCGTGAGTTTTGTAAGGATTTATTTATAGAAACAAAAGGCGACAGCACAATGCTGTCTAATTAAGTAAATGGTTTTAGTATTATAAAGATGCTTGCAATGAAGTTGGTCTTTCTGAATCTAAGATTATATTTTTCCTCTGTCCCCTGTGTAACTTTTACTAATAATGAGCACTAACAGTCACGTATTAGGATCTTGTAGATCCATTAGCGTGTGAATCGAAGATAATAATGGTATGATGATTTATGACGCAACGAGCACATATCGTTACAGCTTAGTCCGATTTATTGAATCAGAAGAATGTGTCATTGAACTAAATTAGGGTTATCGTATATTTCTTCTTATAGAAATGTTTAATCTTTAGTCTCTTGCATACTTTTTTGATTTCCCTGAGAGGTTTAGAACTCTTACGGTCCGCACGGCCCTAGAACAGACCAGGTACCGTAGGCGTCGGTTACTATAGGGTTGGAGTCAAGTTCTCTTACTCTGCAGTACTGTAGTACCGCGTAGGTTGCTTTTTTAATCGGCTCTTACGACATCCACACATGACTATGGATGATTAAACTCCGTTTTATCCTATTAGTATTAGTAACACAATTAATTATTATACGTATAACATATATGTTAATACGACTGCCATCATTAAATGTCTATAAACCCGTGAATAAACATTTGCTTTACGTCGAAACTACCATATCGTTAGCATTTTACGTATAACGATGTGAAGTTGAGTTCATGTTTATTTAACCTGATCTGTTGGCCATTATAGAGCTATTCAACCGTCGAAAACTGTTAAAAATGCTATTCGTACATCTTCTCTAAACCGTAACGAGTTCACTCACATTGTACGAAATATCTAAGTCAATGTAAACAACCGAGGAAAAAAAAATGTTTTGAACAACTATGGCACATTCCATTTACAGGTGAACCGTTTTCACTGTTATTAGAAATAAAACGTCGCCTGTCGATTAGGCTTTAATCATAATAGATAAATATCATATTATAATGTATATAAACAATCCGTAATGTAAACAAACAGACAGCAAAAATACTCACATACGGAGTTTTAGTATAATATTTGGTGATTTATAAATGATCGGTAAATCTAAAATATCTGAGTTTTGAGTCATACGAGTCGTAGCTTCATTGCTGCAGCTGCAATTTTCATCTATTTGGGAAGAATAACCGCTCTTGGCATTTTTGAGAAATCGTGACTAATAAATAAGAAAGGAGGTAATTAAATCTCCCTTTGAAGGAGAGGCTTATGTCCAGCAGTGGACTATTAAAAGCTGTTGATGAAGAAATTAGAAAATGCATATACGAGTACATTTTTGTTGATGTTACTTAGAAATAGTCGTTTGTCCTTGAAGAAATAAGGGGAGTTAAGAACCGCTTTCAGCCTGCAGAAAAATTTCGTAATGGTCCTATATTTCAATACTTGGAAAATCTGTTCTTGCACAATCCAAAAATCATTTTCTTTCTACCAATTTTATTAAACATCTTTGCTAGAATTTAGCTAGAACATCTTTGTACAAAACTTAGCAGTACACCCCCATAACTCTACGTATGAAATTGGCGAACAAATTCAGCAACAGTCATTTATTACAGGGCTTAACATTGGACAAGGCTAAGCCTGTTATGTTCGAACGAGGGAAAACCGGTATCGCCCGAATTTTCAATCATGCTCAGAGTTTTTGTATATATTGAACTAAGCGATCTTTACAACAATATTTTAACCTATATAGTTTTAATAGAATCAATTTAATTAAAAAGCTTTTTAAAAACAAGCTTTTACTGGAATGCCTCGAGACGAAACAAACGAGTCCGAACTCGATGATGTTGCGACGTGTCTTTACAGAGTTCCTATGGCCACCTTCCAGCTTCAGCATCAGATCAGCTCCATGTCTTTATAATATTATATTGTCACGCTGTATACATATGCTTGCAAAATTGCAGCAAAATCAGTTGAAGATATCTGCTTCAAAATTGAGTTGCAAGATTCCACCCGAACATACAAGCATACATACATATATTGCAAGTTAATAAAAAGCTTGTAAAAACTACACGAATTAGTAGAGTATACATATTTCACGTACATAAATTTTCTCAAGTTAGAAAACAGACCCTGTTTACCTGCTATTCCTAGTATCTTTCCTTTCTTCTCAAACACAGTTACTAATACATAGTTCACTCTGCCACATGGTAATAATGTTTATCATCTGTGAAGTTCTTACAGTGCGTTAGTATTTCTATTACAAATTTAACATTTTTAATACCATTCCACGAAGAAAGATTACGTACATTACTTGGAATAGTCAGAAAGGAGATAAGTAACTCCAAAAAAAATCTTGATAAATCAATATAGTCAACACTACGTAAGCCTTGTAACCGTACTTCAAGCAAATGTAACGTGTTGATTATTGATTCGTATTGATTGAAACATACTCTGTGAAATGTAAATGCAGACTGATAGCATACAGGTTCAAATTCTTTACGTGATTAACTTTCATATCACGTAGTCTGGTGTCTATAGAAAAGACCTAGATCGCGCTTTTGTTTGATTGGTATTTACACTTTTCGCTCGTATTTTCGTTTTACGTCTAAAAATATAACCCTACTTTTTTTTAAATATACTGGAATTTCTTTTTCGTTTTGCATACCGATTTAGCTTTTTATTATTGCACTAGAAGTCTGTTCTCAGACGCCATATTTGTATTATGGCGTCTCAAAACAGACATAATAAGAGATTCGTGCCTCTGTCGTTGCAGGCCTTGTGATATTTTTTTTTTCTTTTTTTTTTTTTTATGTATGGCCCGCCAAAATGACTCTACTCTGCCAGGTGGAAAGCATAAGCAGAATCCAAGAGTATTGGTCGCCATACTCACTGCGAATGTAGACAATGCAGTATGGCGACCCACACCATGGCGGCCTAGTGATGCTGCTGCATCTTTTAGTCTAGTCAACAAGAATGGAACTTGTTGACTAGACTATTTACCTGAACAAGTACAAGTCTTTGGTATAACATATGTTAAAGGCTAACAATATATCTTTTTAATAAAATTTATTTATATAAAGAATTTTCATTATAATTTTGCGACATTATTAGAACATTTTTTGATCGTTTTTCCAACATTTACCAATCTCTAAAATGAATAGCGTTAGACATAGATAAATATTAACACAAATGATCCTTTTTAGGGTTCCGTGCCAAAGGCAAAAAACGGAACCCTTATAGATTCGTCATGTCTGTCTGTCTGTCCGTCCGTATGTCACAGCCATTTTTTTCCGAAACTATAACAACTATACTGTTGAAACTTGGTAGGTAAAGGTATTCTGTGAACCGCATTAAGATTTTCACACAAAAATAAAAAAAACAATAAATTTTGGGGGTCCCCATACTCAGAACTGAAACTCAAACATTTTTGGACCGAAGTTCCTTATGGGGCGTTGCGGAGGGGTACACTAGCCGGCAAAAAACGTCCGGAACGTAAGATTGACGCCTCGGTGAGGTCTCGGGTTCGGATCCCGGGTAGGATCAAATATTTTTTGATCTGCAAATATTTGTTTTTCATGTGTTTAGATTTTTTCTATGTAAAATATGTATGTATTTAAAAAAATGAAAGAAATATTTATTTATTTAGTGAACGAAAAATGTAGTATAGCGTAGTAATCTGTAAGTTGTATGTAACAAGTATGGAGTAACTCTAGACAGAACTTGTTTCTGTAGAGATTAATGGTGGCAGCACAAGTGAAAAGTTTTGTATTATTTTTATCGGTAAAAAATCATAATAAGAAATATATACCTAAATATTTATTTTCTTTATACCTCACATAGAACTTTTATATATTTTTATAAATCATTTTAAATAAAATAAAGGTGTTATGACAATTTTGTGGTTTTTAAAGAGCGTGAACGGAAAATTCAGGATTAGCGCCACCTGTAATTATTTATTTATTTCGCGAACGATAAATTTAGTATAGCGGCATCTGTATTTTTGATAATGAACTTCGTTCCTATCTAGTGTCCCACGACACCACCACACACCAGAACTTTTTTTTCATCAAACCCATACGTGTGGGATTTCTATGGATAGGTATTCCAGAATGATATTGAGGTTTCTAATATCATTTTTTTCTAAACTGAATAGTTTGCGCGAGAGACACTTCCAAAATGGTAAAATGTGTGCTCCCTGTAACTTCTAAAATAAGATAATGATATAACTAAAAAAATAATATGATGTACATTACCATGCAAACTTCCACCGAAAATTGTTATGAACGAGATCTAGTTAGTAGTTTTTTTAATACGTCATAAATCGTAAACCGCAATTTATCGATCAAAGTTACAACGAACTACAAGAACTTTTATATTATGTTACTTGCTGCTATGGAACCCTTCATGCACGATTCCGACTCGCACTTGGCCGCTTTTATGTAAAGCTACCGTCAATGTAACTTTACGCGTACTGTAGAACGTATAATAAGTACATGAATTTATTTAATTGATTATACTTTTAATAGTCTAGGAGCCGGATGCGACAATCGTATCATCGAACAGAGTGGCATGCAATTAGAGAGGCTTATGTCCAACAGTGGATTGCGATAGGAAAATGATTATACTTTTGTTCGAAACAATTTTGCAAGATATCAATCGATGTGTGACCTTTATAACTATAACCATAAAAAGATAGGGAGCGAGAAAGTTAGCGCAATCGGGCATAAATGGGTAAATTATAACTGATTGCCTTAACTTCCTTGAAATTAATGTTCACGGAAATTGATCTAAATTTCTACCAAACTAAGGTTAACTGTGCGAGGGTAGATGCTTAATTTTGGCACTTTTAAAAGTTTTCAGTGGTGTTAACACTGTAAGTTGGATTTAACACTATAATTATGTTACTTTGATGGCAATGAATATCATTGCATCATTATTAGATGTATAAAGAAAGAAGTAGGTAGTTTAATATAAATTATAAAGTAACATAACACTCATTTCAAACATTAAGAAGCATTTGTTTATTTTCTAGAAATAAATAATTTATAAATGTTACTGGGCAATTAAATTACTGAACATTTACAAGGACATTTCTAACTTAAAGCTAATGCAAATGCCGACTTAACGCTAATATCATTAAACCATATGTACATAATAAATGTTAGAGTCGTGTGCATATGTTGTAAGGTATACAAAACTTATGTGGAATAAAGCTTCCTAGTGGTTTTTTTCGTATTTGATTATATTTATGACTAATATAAACAAAACTAGAAACCAGCATGTATGTGTCTCACGCGTGTTGGTAGGCAATTAGTGATTATAGAAACCCAACATACCTGCCGCAAAATTTCTTTTTCTCAAAGAGAAAAATTACTATGCGCAATGTGGCAGTTATTCGTCAACTTTGCATAGTTTATTTTTTTAATTAAATTCATTAAAACAACTTGAAATCCTCAAAGCCATATTGAAAAAGGGGGGCAATATAAATAAAAGATTATCTTATAGATTTCTGGCTGCTGTAACACAGTTAACACTAGAATAGCAGTCAACGACAACCTCTTTTTCCTTATATTTATCATTTTTCGGTTGTATAAAATTATGTGATTAAGAGTTATTGTAAAATTTTGAGTGCAAATAAAATTATTATTATTATTATTATCTACAAACCGACCTAAGGTCCTCCTCGTATCTTATCATATTATTTATACGTATCTCATAAAAACTTACTTAAAATTCTTTTGAGTAAGAATTAATTCACAAAAATACTAAGTCTGGCCATAAATACTGTTACAATTAAAAATAAACAAAATATTATATTTGAATTTGAAATTTATCATTTTTATACGATGGTTTATTGTGTTTTCTTATTTTCGCTCCAATATATTGTGATATTTAAATGGAGTGGGGTGATAAAGAGAACCGAATCGCTGTGATTGCATTACTTAAGGTAGGTATTAGTCAAATATTTGTGTACCGGGCTATTGATAGGTACAATGAAACCCCCTCTGTTTGTGACAGAAAAATACCTGGCCGTCCACGTAGTGTTCGTACGAAAAAGGCGATAAAAGCAGTAAGGGAAAGAATTCGAAGAAATCCTGTCCGAAAGCAAAAGATTTTATATCGGGAGATGAAGATAGCACCTAGAACCATGTCGGGTATTTTAAAAGGTGAGTTAGGACTTACAGCCTATAAGAGACGTACTGGTCATTTCTTACCTGATAATTTAAAAAAGAATAGGGCGGTAAAATAAAAACAGCTATTTAAACGTACACAAAGGGAGGTCACAGAAAATTTTAGATTGATGAGTTTTTTTTTACAATTGAGCAACATTTTAACAAACAAAATGACCATATTTATACTGAAAGCTCTTAATAAGCTTCCCAATTACTCAACAGAGTACAACATGGGCATTATCCGACTTCAGTGATGGTTTGGTGGGGTTTTAGCTATGAAAGAGTGACTGAGCCATATTTTTGTGATAAAGGTATCAAAACATCAGCACAAGTATATCAAGATACCATTCTTCAGAAGGTAGTTAAGCCCCTTCACAACACCATGTTCAATAACCGAGAATGGTCCTTTCAGCAAGACTTGGCGCCGGCTCATAAAGCTCGATCCACCCAATTTTGGTTAGAAACGAACGTTCCGGACTTAATCAATCAGAGCTGAAGATTGGCCGTCATCTAATCCTGATTTTAATCTACTGTTGTATGATTTATGGTCAGTTTTAGAGGGTAAATCTTGCTCTAAACGCCATGATAATTGAGAGTCCCTAAAACAATCCATACGATTGGCAGTGAAGAATTGTCCCATGGAAAGAGTGCGTGCTGCTATTGATAACTGGCCTCAACGTTTGAAGGACTGTATGCTGTTAGACGTTGAGGAAAAACGACGGAAGCTTGTCGCTGAGCTCGACCGGGTTCTGAGCCGCATTTCACAATGGGGCGATGAAAATGTGGTCGAGTTCAACGCTAATAATATACAGGTGTGCGCGTTCTCTCCCAAAAAGTCTCCGTTTCATCTCCTCCCCACTTTTCAGAACACTCAACTGCCACAATGGGATAAGCTCGGTGTCCTGGGCATGGATGTTTGCCGGGACCTCAACCCGCGGGAGTACATCGAGAAGATCACTAAGGCGGCCTCGCGGAAACTTGGCGTACTGATAAAGGTGAGATGGTTCTTCACGCCCGAGCTAATGCGTCTTCTTTATAAGACCCAGGTACGCTCGTGGGTGGAGTACTGTTCTCATCTTAGTGATGGATCCGCGCTGTATTTGCTTGATGCTCTCGACCGGTTGCAGCGGCGAGCAGTCCGCATTATCAACAGTCCCGATATCACAGAATCCCTTGAGCCTCTGCACTTGCGGAGAGATATCGCCTCTATGGCAGTCCTCTACCGCCTTTACCATAGAGCGTGCTCTGAAGAGCTCTTCCAATTGATCCCACCTTCTCCCTTCCTCTACGCTCTTGAACCAAACGGTTTTGTTCTTTCTTCCTGTGCCGAGCAGTTAAAAACTGGAACTCACTACCAGCGCACGTTTTTCCCTCCCACTATGATCCCGGGTCCTTTAAGAGGGGCGTGAAAAAGCATCTCACTAAGCCGCCATAGTGTGGGACGCCATACTGAATTGTCTGCTTTCGCAGTAAGTATGGTGGCCCCAACCGTTGGATTTTGCTTGAGCTTACCATTAGGCTGAAAAGAGTCACTTTGGCAGGTAATTTATAAAAAAAAAAACAATATTTATGGCAAGACTAAGTAAAGGCAATGTGAGAAGAAATACGAAGCAGAAGTAATTTGGAAACGTTGTAAAGGTATGTTATTGCACTTAATATAATTCCTACTAAATGCAGAGGTGTATCTTCCCTTATATCCCCTTAGGTCGCGTACCCGTGACCCAGTTTCTCACCACAATTGACTTTAAAGGAAGCACGTGTTATCTATTTCCATGCACATGAACTAATAACAAACGTGTCAACTTTGTGTTATTAATGTAAAGTTATTTTGAATACAAATTAAAATTATTGAAAAAAAATTTGTTTCTAGTTATTCATAAATATACATACATAGTTGTACATTTTCTATTAACGATACATTTAAATCGTTATTTTGAATGAAAATTTCAGCATTTTTATTTGTAGTAACGCAATTTGATGGCTACCTGTAGGCCGCGTACACAAACTCAGCGGGAGTGGAGCGGGCAGCGGCGCGTTCAAATACATATATAGACTTATATAAGGGAGTGTTCACGAACACAGCGGAGCGTGGAGCGGGCGACGAGCGGGTGATGAGCGGTGCCCATCAATGTAGCGGTGTCAGATAGGGATGGAATAAAATAACAATCACCTGTGATTAACCATTTTTAATTTTGCCAATGTTGTGATCTTTCCAAGTTTATTTAATTATTAATATTTTATTTATTTGCTGCTATAAAAGCATTTTAATCATCTTAATTACTTGTAATTTTGTTCGTTTGGTTGATGTTTTTTTTTTTTCATTGTGCATTCTGTGATCTCCTCCTGAATGAGTATAGCAAGCTAATACCCTAATAATCTAATTTGTCAATTATAGTAAATTGTTGTATTTGCAATGACGACTTATTTATATTTTTCTAAAGTTTTCTAATGCTTGGGTTGTACTATTTTAGATGAATCAATTTAAAATACTTACTTATGATGCTATTACATAACTAGGTACCCTAATCGAACAAAACATTATCAAAAATTTGATCGATTTCACCAAGACATACACTATTTAGAAATCACTAGTATATTTTTGTGCTAACTGTCATCCGTACTAAGCTATATTTTAGGAGGTATAATTTCTCTAGCACCCACTGCCTAGCCTGCTGACTTTGTAAACGGGTTAGCGTTCCCGCTCCGCTGTCCGTTACGTTTCCGCTGCCGCTCCGCTCCCCGTTGTCTTCGAAAATGCGGCCAAATGATTGCCTTCGAGTAATAAGGCCGCCACTTGTACCTTGTAATTGTCTGTCTGTCTGTTTATTCCGACTATTCTCTGAAAGGTCTGGACCTTTCCTGGTCTTTTAATGAGATTTTCACTGGCAGATAGCGAATGTTATAAGGTTTAACTTAGATTACATATATTTCATAAATAAGGTGACGCGAAAACAAAATTAAAACCAATAAAAACCGGTAATACCGCAGGGCGCAGATAGCATAGTAGAAGTAGTCGGTAATTTACAATTGTAACACTCTCGACAATCTTTGATAGTATCTAG
Source organism: Diaphora mendica (assembly GCA_949125395.1). Lineage (NCBI taxonomy): Eukaryota > Metazoa > Arthropoda > Insecta > Lepidoptera > Erebidae > Diaphora > Diaphora mendica. The sequence continues at coordinate 31,873,601 of OX421311.1, forward strand.
CTGAAACATCTTTAATGAATTTATTTCAGTAATTGATATCCCGTCCTTTATTTACTTGTGGTTAGTGTTCTTGATTGCTGTCTTGACTTTGCGTCTATATATTTCAAACATAAATAATTGAGTGGGATTTCAAAGATATATAATCTATTTATAGTTTATCTCTATAAATTAGACAGAGCCCGCCCTATGGTTAGCGATACCCTCCCTATTAAAAATGTCTTTAAGACATTGCGTAATTTCTTTACGTTTGGAGCTATCAATCTATCAATGGTGTCTCGTGGAAACGAATTTAACACATTTGGCAACAAATACCGTACAAGGCGCTTACCATATCTATTATTGAAATGAGGTAGATTGAAATGGGGTAGATAGCTTAGTGTGCGTAACTGGTCGGGTCTTGATCTTTTGTGTAGTGTGTGTAACCGGTCGTGACCTTCGCATACTATCATTAGCCTATGTTTATGAAATACGGAAAGAACCTTACAATAATTAAATAATCTATTATCTCTTTATGATATTCTCTTACTTTTTTTGGTACTATGGATTTAAAGATTGATATTTGCAGTTTGTATATTTCATTCAAAAGGGTTTTATATGTTCGTCCATATGCACATAGGCTATAACTTATAACAGAGTCAGCTAAAGATAGATATAACAATCTAAGGGTTTGGTAGTCCATTTTGTATTTGAGAATAGTGAATTTTGCAAGGAGGGATCTCATTTTATTGCAGACATATTCTATGTGGTATTTCCAAGTAAAATGGTGGTCTATAGTTACTCCAAGATATTTGTGGGTGTTGACGAGCTCCAACGATGGACATGTGTATGTATGCGAATTGCTGTGCAAACAGACGCGACTATGCGCAATGATACGGGGAGCAAATAAAACCTTCTTATAAGGTGAGTGTATGTGCATCAGCTTAGTCTTACTTGTGTTAACTATAAGACCGACGTGTGTCCATTTTAGCATCACATCGAAATTTTGTTGCATAGTATTGATCGCTGTTTGTAGATCGTTGTGTGCGGTTACTAAGCATGTGTCGTCTGCGAATTGATAAAAAGATCCGTCCCTGAACAATTTACTCAATTCGTTTACATATAATAATTACTCGATCGGCGCAAGAATCGAACCTTGTGCCGCGCCTTCCTCCGTTAACATGCCATCACTCAGGCTACCACCGATGTTAACGAACGTGTATCTATCTGTGTGATAGCTTTTAAGGCATTCGAGTAGGGGGCCCTGGATCCCATTTTATTCCAATTTTCGAAACAAGGTTTTGTACCGTAACACGTCGAAGGCTTTGCTAAAATCTATATATATAGTTAGAACATGCATACCCGCATCTAGATATTAATTTATTTTATCAGTAAATATTGAAATTAATTGTTCAGTGTTGCGACCTTTCTGGAATCCAAACTGGTTACTGTTAATAATTTTGTTTTGAGATAAGAACATGATAATATAGTGATTGGTCTATAATTGTTCGTGTTATGACGTGCTCCCTCCTTGTAAATGGACTTTATAATGCCTAGTTTTAACTTGTCTGGGTATATACCTGTGCGAATACATGTGTTGATTAGGTGCGTAATGACTGGGTTAATTTTTTTATTGATACATTGAATATCTGCCGCTGGTATCTTATCTATACCTGGGCTTTTTTTTACATTGATGTTTTTAATTATGGACTCAACATTGTTTGTATTCGCTTTCCGTAATCTAATAGAAACCTGTGGACACATGCAGTATTTACTTTCGTCAAGTAGGGGTGTATTAAAATTATATAAAATGTTTTTTGTATTCTGTTTAAATTCTTTAGCGAATAAGTTAGCTAAGATGCTGGCAGTATTTTTAAAAACCTTTATTATTGCAGTGCCGATAGATTCTGTTACTTTACCTGTTATTTTGTTAATTATACTCCACACCTTCTTTCGGTTGCAGAAATTATATTTTATGTCTTTTTTATATGGTTATTACGCACCTTATTTATATGTTTGTTTAATTTGTTTCTGTATTTATTATAAATTGCCCTTTTTTCTCTGTTATTTTCATCTTGTTACCATATGTTGAACAATTCTACCTTCTTCTTACACATATATTCTATTCTATCACTTTTCCACTCGCACAAAGATCTTTTTTTTTTTTTTTTTTTTTTATGGTTATGTATACGAAGTCCCGGGGACCAGTTGATTTGACTCAATTCCCTTCGAACTTTTTTGTCGTCTATTTTTGTTACGATAGAATATTGTGACGCGCCTGTCACTGCCGCCGGTTTGTTTACGTAGGTCGTAATGCCGATTATGTAGTGATCAGCTATTGCATTATTGACAACCGCTGTGCGCACGAGTGTATTTGTGTTCGTTGTGCGGGTGAAGATGTGATCGATACATGACTTTGTTAATGCGTTTCCTCTATTTTCGACTCGAGTAAACTGAGTAATGCCGCAAACTAGACCTAAGCTGGCCATACTGTTTAGACAATAAGTAGCATGCGGGTTATTGTTTAAAATATCTATATAATATATACTCGTTTATCATTTTTCAAAATTCCGGAAGACATTAAAGGTAACCTGTAATTTGACGTGTTAATGTTAATCATCACATCTCAGGTTACTGAGCATCACATAAATAACTTTAGTAGGTAGATAGGAAAATAATGTGGTCGATTTTGTTATAGATAGGTCATATTAATTATCTTTACTTACCTTCTATTAATTAAAAAATAAATTATTACCTACCTACTTAGAATACAAAGAAAATTCTATTCACTGTTTATTGAATACCAGTTTATTTATTTAATAAAAACAAGTAATCGTTTTAATGAAAACCAATTTAAAATAAAATATAATTACTTATTTAAGTTTACATAGTAAGTACCTATCTACTGTACTCACCTAGCCTAAGAAATTATTAATAGTAGTAGCCTGATAATAGTAAGAATATAAGGCGTACTTACTCGTTTGTTAATGTTTGTTTACAACTCGGTACTTATAAACTACTAGCCGACCCAAGCAACCTCGTTGGCGTCCAAACTACCATCCTCTGTTTCAACCTCAAAAGGGAGTTGATTTCTAAAGATATATTATTAGTACACCTCCATCCATACCGTCTATAGAGCACACATTTTAAATTTCAAGTCTCTTACTTCAAAAACATAGGACTTTCATACAAACGTGCAGCCCCCGTTCTACCCCCTTAGGGGTGGAGTTTCGTAAAATCCGTTCTTAGCGGATGTCTACACCCTATAAGGAACCTACCTGCCAAATTCCAAGTTTGTAGGTGTTATATTTTCTGAGATTTCGTGATTAATAAGTGAGTGGTTGACAACCGCTGTGCGCACGAGTGTATTTGTGTTCGTTGTGCGGGTGAAGATGTGATCGATACATGACTTTGTTAATGCGTTTCCTCTATTTTCGACTCGAGTAAACTGAGTAATGCCGCAAACTAGACCTAAGCTGGCCATACTGTTTAGACAATAAGTAGCATGCGGGTTATTGTTTAAAATATCTATATAATATATACTCGTTTATCATTTTTCAAAATTCCGGAAGACATTAAAGGTAACCTGTAATTTGACGTGTTAATGTTAATCATCACATCTCAGGTTACTGAGCATCACATAAATAACTTTAGTAGGTAGATAGGAAAATAATGTGGTCGATTTTGTTATAGATAGGTCATATTAATTATCTTTACTTACCTTCTATTAATTAAAAAATAAATTATTACCTACCTACTTAGAATACAAAGAAAATTCTATTCACTGTTTATTGAATACCAGTTTATTTATTTAATAAAAACAAGTAATCGTTTTAATGAAAACCAATTTAAAATAAAATATAATTACTTATTTAAGTTTACATAGTAAGTACCTATCTACTGTACTCACCTAGCCTAAGAAATTATTAATAGTAGTAGCCTGATAATAGTAAGAATATAAGGCGTACTTACTCGTTTGTTAATGTTTGTTTACAACTCGGTACTTATAAACTACTAGCCGACCCAAGCAACCTCGTTGGCGTCCAAACTACCATCCTCTGTTTCAACCTCAAAAGGGAGTTGATTTCTAAAGATATATTATTAGTACACCTCCATCCATACCGTCTATAGAGCACACATTTTAAATTTCAAGTCTCTTACTTCAAAAACATAGGACTTTCATACAAACGTGCAGCCCCCGTTCTACCCCCTTAGGGGTGGAGTTTCGTAAAATCCGTTCTTAGCGGATGTCTACACCCTATAAGGAACCTACCTGCCAAATTCCAAGTTTGTAGGTGTTATATTTTCTGAGATTTCGTGATTAATAAGTGAGTGGTATTTCGCTTTTATATATATAGATATAGAATATAGATAGACTAGCTTTTGCACCCAGCTTCGCTCACGCAGACTTTCATCCCCTGATTTACCCCCTTAGGGGTGGAGTTTAGTAAAATCCGTTCTTAGCGGATGTCTACACCCTATAAGGAACCTACCTGCCAAATTTCAAGTTTGTAGGTGTTATAGTTTCTGAAATTTCGTGATTAATAAGTGAGTGGTATTTCACAGTCAAGTCAGTATGATAGGTATGATAGACATGTTTTGTCAATACAAAAATCTGTAACTTATCACGAAGGTACCCAGAACGAGTAGTACGTTACGTAGACATGATTATTATGTTTGTTGAAATTTTCCTTCTTCATTACTAAAGTTGTTATATTTTTATAGTTAATTTTAATATTTACTTAAATGTACAGCAAGCGTGTTCCCGTACCCGTGTTCTTGTAGTAAATCGAGTGGTGTCTAACGGAATATGAACGCTCGAGTCACACGAAAAGATTCAAATTCGCGTGCAAGATGACAAAGTTGAAAACCCTCGACCAAAAAGAGGGGTGTTATAAGTTTCACGTGTCTGTCTGTCTGTCTGTCTGTGGCACCGTAGCGCCCGAACGGATGAAGCGATTTCAATTTAGTTTTTTTTGTATGAAAGGTGAGTTACGTGCGAGTGTTCTTAAATATGTTTCATGAAAATCGGTTGAGCCGTTTAAAAGTTATGGGGGTGAAAGTGGGGAAGAGTAACCGAATGTCTGCAAAAATATCATCGAGTGGGGTCTCAAATGAAAGCGCATAACGTGTTTTTTACTTTTTAAAGGGATGAGTTCCCTTCCCTGAGGGAGGGTTATTATGTCGGGGTTTTTTTTTTCAATTTTGAGAATTTATTACTTTATTATGCCTAAACTTGACTTTTGTTCGAGAGTGAAACTTCTGTACGACAGTACTAATAATTATTCTGTGGTAATAGTACCTATAATGTAAACATCGCCAATCAAAATTGATCACAGCCTGTCTCTATGTGAATTTTAAGGTCTTCCGGTGAATATACAAGGTGGATACCACAAAGCAAGAGTTTTTTAACTAGATATACCTACACACGTTACAAGTCCACCTACAAAGTTTCAATGAAATCGGTTCAGTAGTTTAGCCACAGGACACTACTTTTCGTTTTTGAAATTTACTACACGATGTGTTCAATGTAACGCTATCATCAACGGGTTAACGACCTTAGGTCTAACTACTCAAATAATTTTCACTCTAAAATATACCTTATGTCTGAGTAATAAGATCCTCACACACGTAATCACAAAATAGTTAAAAACAATAGGTAGGTTTTGCTTAACCCGGGAGAGTAAAAGGGTAAACCGAAAATATATTTTCTATCCTTTTCTAATTTCAAACGTAAAAAACTGTATTTGATTTTTGATTAGTGAGTCAGTGTGTCGCAGTCCGCGAACCCGTGACGTGTTGCACATTTTGGCAAAGTCTATCGCGTCGTTGCACGTTTGAAGTAGCCGGCGGGCCATGTCGTGTTTGTTTTGATTATTAATAATAGGTATTTTAAAGTGATTAGTGCGAAAAACTGCTTTTATAGTGACAGGACCCATTAGTTAGGTTTGTTAGTACTTAGTTGTTATTTAACGATTACTTTGTGTGAGTGTAAATGAAACAATGCCTCGATTTGGTTATACGGCTAGTGAATACTCGGATATGATATTAATTTATGGAGAATGCCGAGGCGAGGGAACGCCGCTCTGGCTTTACAAATCTACACTGATATGTAGTTGGCGTACAGCTGCTCCTGATTTTCAAGTAAGTAAGCCATAGATCTATTCACAAAGTTCTAAAAATAACAAGCGTAAACCTTCAAATACAAGTAAGTACAGGCTTTATTAGATCGACGAGATATACTTTTTGTAAGACATTGCCCGTAAGACATACTTTTTGTTATTACTTATTTGCAAAGCTATTTGTTAGTTACTTACTAATTTGCAAAATTGCGAAAAAATTACATTATTAAAAGATACGATCTGTGTATTCATTGAGAATTGAAAAATTTAAATTATAATTAATTGAATTTTATGTTTTGTGATATTATTGTGAAATATTGTGATTGTGTAAATACATGTAAATTATTATTACAATAAGTAGGCGGCAGCACCGCGCGGGCGCCGTTTGACGTTGACGCCATGCCATGCCCCTCAGCTGTACTCGTATACACGTAGGTTAGTGAACTTAAATTGCAAATAGTGTTCTTATCGGTTTTAATATTTTTTGGCATTTAGTTTGTTTGAAAGTTTCATTTTTTTAATTTCATTTTCAAATAAATTTAACAATCCCAAAGTCAACAGACATATTTGAATGGCCCGCGGTTTCGTTAAATATCGTTTTGTCATATCCACCCTGTATAACGAGTAAAATACCACCCCTAATTTACGAGTTTTAGTACTTATAAGTATGTGCTTATAACTAAGATTTTAGTCGAATTTCGTATTTATTACGTTATCAACTGGAATTTAGTGTTAATTATTATTTTATTATTATTAAAAAATTGAAATAATGATTTATACGAATATACAGTATTAAATTTTATTATGAACTAGCTTTTACACGCGGCTTCGCTCACGCAGACTTTCATCCCCTGATTTACTGCCTTAGGGGTGGAATTTCAAAAATTCCTTTCTTAGTGCTCACTTACGTTATATAAAGAAACTACATGCAAAATTTCAGGATTCTAGCTTCAGCGGTTTGGGCTGTGCGTTGATCTCTGGGTATGTCAGTCAGTCATCTTACTCTTTTATATATATAGATAGATAAGTACCCACTAATAATATAATTTCTGTACAAAAAGTATTGATATTCCATCAAAAACATAAATGTGAAATGAGAGCCAAGTTCAATAATAAGATATATGCCTTGCACTTCAACGAAAAAAGCAGTGAGATCTAAATACCCATTTAGATCTCACTGCTTTCATTGGCTTGGCACCCGCCAAGTTCAATGATCAGTCCTTAAATTTATTTATAACAACATGAAATATTTTATAACTATTTAAATTATATCATTTCTTCTTAAAACTTATGATAATATATTAAAGCCTAAAGTTTGACTTGGCTAATTTCTAAATACTAAAACTGTAAGTTCTTGTTTTATTCTTCTGAAAATTTGACTTTCTGATAGAAACTAGCCATCGAACATAAGGCTCTTCCATGACTATGTTATTAGATACTTAATAACAATTCGTATATGAAAACTAGGCAAGTCAGACTTTAGGCCTCAATATGTTATCACAAGTTTTAAGAAGAAATTATATATATTTAAGCTGTTATAAAATATTTCATGTTGTTATAAATTAATTTAAGCACTGATCATTGAACTTGGCACCCATTTAGATCTCGCTGCTTTTGTCGTTGAAGTGCAAGGCATATACATATCTTAAATATATTTGTTCAGAACAAGCCCTCCGGGCTGTTTTCGGGAAATGTGTCAAGTTATAATGTAACAATCCCAACTTAACTTAGTCTTACTACAACACTTGCTAGAAGTAACTAGAAGTATCATGAGCTGAGAAACAAAAACAAATAAAGACTTCAGAGAAGTAAGATGCATCAGTGAACTTCGTTAATCTTCATAACACTCTATTCAACTAAGGCCGAGGATAGTACATTTTATACGATTTCCTCCAACGAATCATAATTTAATAATAACAAGCTTATTCAAATCCAATTTGTGTTCCTAATGAAAACGCTAATCATGAAATTAGTTATTTAGCACACACCTTTCTTATCAGTAATGTTTGTTTCTTATAGTTTGAAAGTCAGTCATGTACAATCCAGAACTTTCCAATAAAACACTGTTTTGTTATCCACAGTTATATTTACTTCGCACCCAATCAACAGCTTACAATATTCGTCCTTTTATATCCACCTTCAACCATTTAACCAAGTTCCCTGACTTTTTTCCGCCATCATTACGCGTCCCCTCTTGTCGAGTGTTCCCCTCCAAACCCCTGTGCTGCCAGTCAAAACCTGCTAGCTATTCGATTATCATCGATGTTAGTTCAAAAACCTTACAGTAATTAAATACTGATCAATGAATGTTCAAGGTAGCAGGGCCGTGCTGGTTTCAGCACGTACGGGCCGGCTTGACCAGGTTGGTCTTAGTAGGGTGGACGGTACTAGCCTCTCAGAGAAGACCAACTTAAAATGATATCATTATAGCTAGCGTATGGGTGCGCCACAGTGTGGGTCATACTGCTTTGTTGCATTATCTGAAATCTTGGATTCTGCTCATACTTTCCATTAGGCAGAGTAGAGTCATAATTATTATTTTTAAGGGAATTAACGCGATCACTTATTTCAGGGTATTACCAGGTTGCACTGGCCGTGGTCACAGGCTGACAGTCAGACTGTGACCACGGCCAGTGCAACCTGGTCGAAACGTCAGGCAAAACAGAGGTATGTAATACCCTGAAATAAGTGATCGCGTTAATTCCCGTAAAAATAATAATTATTATATCATGGAACGCGAAAGTTTAAAACTTAGTAGAGTAGAGTCACTTTGGCAGGCCCATATATAAAGAAAAAGCAATACACAAACACAAAAGTATTACGGCAGCAGATGAAATATTTTAAACAAGAACTATCAGAATTACATACAAAAAGTACAAGGCTAGAGTCCCCAAAAGTTGATTTACAAAAGGCGGTCCATTCTAAACTGCTTGTGACATTAATACGTTTGAGTTGACTTATTGAATACTTTTTAGAAAATATATTTTAGGCATTATTGTATAAAGAAGTCTCATGCTCGATAATATTATCTAAACCTTATTGAGTCTTGTATGCGTGTGATAAGTATAAAGAAACAGAATTTACCTATCTATGATCTATTCTTAACACAAACTGTAAATTTCGTATACTTGTATCGAATTGTGTCGTAAGACTCAAACATAATAAGGGCTGTGTAAACGTATACGTATTCTGAATAATTGATTTTGGGCTTCAGGCAATCGATTGCATGAAACTAAGTTTTACAAACTACTTTCCTATGGTATATGCTATCACCGTATCCTTTGTATTATTATATTATTGCATTACTTCTATACAGAGAAAAGCCGCGTAATAGAAGACGGAAATTTTGGAAATTCATGTGGGGCTGCCCTTTAATTTTATTAAAAGGATAAGAAGGTGGTATGCTAGATTACTTCTGTAATGGTAGGAATACATTAGTATGTATTTTTAAATCCAATTTTAATTGATTGAATTTTAAAAAGTACACATTTTGAACATAGTCACTAACTGTATACAAAGTTTATTCTATATATGGGCAAGCGAATTTTAAAATAGTAGGAGCCTTTCAATTCGAACGTATATTTTTTTCGTTGTTTTTATTGCACGCCATCTACGCTATTTCTAAACGGATATCAATAGCTCCATTTTAAATTCGTATGAACGCGTATTATAATTTCCCATGATCAAATCAGCATCATCATCATCATAGTCATCAACATACTTTAACAGTCCACTGATAAAATAAATAAAGTAACTGGAACAATGCAGTCGGTTTTACTTTCTTGAAAAATATTTTTTTATTTGTGACATCCTGTCGCAGTCATAATGTATTCTGGATACATTTGATTCCGGTAAGGTCAGCACATAACTGTTACAAACATGTAACATACGACATTATTTTGTGTAACAGTACTTCACAATAAGGAAAATCCTGTGACGGACAAACAAAAAACTAAAATACAAGGACGAACTGAAACGAGGAAGTTAGACTCATATTTCCTCGTTTAAAATGACAAGACAATTTAAAATACTAAAAGTACTGTAAAATACTTAAAGACTATTTGGTACTCAGCAAATAGTCTTTTAGTATTTAAAAAACAGAAGAACTTATTTAAGTAATGTATGTTTATTTTTTAATACAAATCAGAAGCTAATATATAAATAAAATTAAAAAGCTTTTTAAAAACAAGCTTTTACTGGAATGCCTGAGACGAATCAAACGAGTCCAAACTCGATGATGTTGCGACGTCTCTTTACAGAGATCCTATGGCCACCTTCCAGCTCCAGCATCAGATCAGCTCCATGCCATTATAATATTGTATTGTCACGCTTATGCTTGCAAAATTTCAGCAAAATCGGTTGAAGATATCTGCTTCAAACTGAGTTGCAAGATTATACCTGAACATACAAGTATACATACATTGCAAGTTAATAAAAAGCTTGTAAAAACAAAAGAACTTAAGTAATGTATGTTTATTTTTGAATACAAATCAGAAGCTATAAAGAATAGTGACAGTATTAATAGAAACGAAGTCACTCCAACATCGTGTTTCACACGATTTTTCTGTTCACTTAGATATGTCGAGTAGCAATCCTATCCTATATTTTTTTTATTGAAAGGGTTAATGTAAAAATGCACTCTATAGAGTAATGTATTAAATTTACAATGTATTATGCTATCTCAAATACTTATACAAAATTATCTGCGAACTCTAAGACTACAAAAAAGGGCCTGGGGCCTCGTCAAACGCAGCTGTACGCAAGCATGTATGGAAGACCTGATAAAAGAACAAAGACCTGACAAACACGAAACGAGTCAAATAGGCTTCTATCGTCTCTTTATAACCCTGGATGGTACCTTCGCGTGAATGTATGAATGAATGGAGGAAACTTCACTTATCTAAATGAATTTGAAGGTTGTCAGATTATACCATTACTGGTTTGATTAAGTCATAAGTCTTCAATAGCCCTATAAGATACTGAAAGCATCCAAAGTTTCTTTTAGAAACTCATCGATCATTGAAATGTTGCCAAATCATTGTTTCAAACTTTTCTTTATCCAGCTAAAGTTTTGTTTTCATTGCCATAAACCAACATTGTGTTATACATAAAAGTTTGTATAGATGCTAAGTAATATCTTTTTAATTTTTGTAATACTAGAAAATATTAGGTATTGATTAAACTGTATACTAATTTGGTTCTAGATTAAGCAATAAATGTAAAAAATATATATATACTAGCTGACCCGGCGAACTTCGTACCGCCATATTTACATATCTGTCTTAGCTTCCCACAGGCAGTGTACAGTCACGGACAAAAAAAAGACTTTTCCCGTTATCTTTTAATTTTTCTTGTACACAAACCTTGTCCTAACAATAACGAACACATAAAAACAAAGAATTATTTAATTTGGTGCAATCGATAAGAAGTTATGCGCATACATACATTTCGGCGATTAATTTATATATATATATAGATATATTTGAATTGAGTAAGGGTCTTGGGCTAATTGATGAGCACACTAAAATTAGCGATGATTATTGAACATTTTTAAAATATTAATGAAATCTTTTAAAGTAATTTGTATTAATTTAGCTATTCATTATATTTTTATGCACAAACAAATGCATTGACGTACTTAATGCCTAAGGTATTTTCTGCTAGTCGACCGATTGGGCAATGCAGAGATAATATGAGGTGCACTTAATGGGCGAATACTAAATGATAGAGGTTTTATTACAATTAAACTATTTATCTTTAATATTCTAAGTACACACAGTAATACACACATATACATACATTTATAAGTATATCCATACACATATATACCACAATAAGAGAAAAAAAAGTGGCAGTCATAACTGACGATGCGGTAGAAGTGAAAACTTATAACTTAGAATGTTATTTGCAATTAATGTGTAAAACTAGAAATTTTGTAATGTTTAAATTAAAATTATCAACATCAAACATCAGCATGTCAGTGACGCAAACTCATAAGATTTTCCCCTACCAAAAGTCCTCAACGCAGCCACAGAAGTTTTGTTACGTCAGCAGCACCCAGTAAGAGCTCCTTCACTTTCGTCTTCAAGGAGTAACAGTTTCTAGCCGTTCTGATTTCGAGGGGACTTTAACAGTACAGAAAACCAAACATATACGATAGACGTATATGTCAGTCATTTAAAACTCAGCGGCATATATCCTTCATCAGGTAGCATGTGCAGTTTGAATACTAAAATGTTACGTAGTTATAGTGTGATATTTAGCTACATATAGCACGTGACCTTCCTCAATAAACTGGCTATAGAAAACCATTCGTTTATTTCCCTTGTTGTCACTAATACCCGTGTACACTAAATTACTTCACAAAATTTCATATTTCAGATCAGATTTTAGCGTAAACAAGAATAAAGGTGATAATTTTTTTTTAAAGAATTTTTAACCTGTACGTATAGGATAGTCTGGATATGGAATGCCCGAATGGTACTAGCCGTTTCCTACTACACTGAGTGTTGTGGATTCAAACCCCAGAAGGTAAAACACTTTGTGTGATCGAAAAGTTGTTGTTCTGAGTCTGGGTGTTCTTTGTGTCCTTTTCTTATATGTTAGTTAAGTCCCCCGGGATACAGGAATATTCTTAATGCGGGAGTTGCCTTTAGAAAAACACACAAGCTTATATACTAGCACAAAAAGGCATTTTCAAAGATTAAAATATACTTACAAACTTTCCTCAAAGGATTTGCACGTTAATACTAATGAATGTAACTGTTGTTGTATCAGTGTTCATTATCGCTGTGTAAACAATAACATACTCGAAAGGCAAATAGTAATAAAGGGTTTTAATTAAAGACGTCACGGAGCCGTATTACATGAGAGCCTGAAGGGACATCTACCGATACTGTGCGTCACAAAAAGCTAGTAGGTCAACGCCTTGCAATGACATTCTTATGCAACCTGTGTAGGACGGTTAGCACCGAGGTTTGCAGATACCGGCGTGTATGCCTCCTCTTAAGAAATAAGACCATGTATAAGTTTTTAATAACACGACAGCATAGTATAAACTTTTTTCAAATTAAGACTTATCTTTATTACATTACTAGCTGAGCCCCGGTGTTACCCGCGGTACAAAAACAACTGCGATTAACGGCTTGGCGAAAAGTAAAAAAATAAATTTAAAAAAAACTTTGTAAAATGTCCGTCTCCTGGTTCTAAGCTACCTCCCCACCAATTTTCAGCCAAATCGGTTTAGCCGTTCTTGAGTTATAAATAGTGTAACTAAGACGACTTTCTTCTATATATATAGATATACTTCTGTTACTTACATAAAGCTACTTTTTGCCAGTACTTTCAAAAAGTTGACGTTGACAAAGGGCATTAATTTGTATCAATATTTAACTCATTTTTTATGAATGACGATAATATGATCTATACAAATAAATAAACTTGAAGTGTCTGTTTGTCATTTAAAATTAACAGCTTTTCACTAAATGCATATGAAAGTATATCCAGTGCTTACATAAAAAAGAGGTTTTAATTTTTTATCAGTCTGCCTGTTTGTTCGTCTGTCTGTCTGTTTGTCTGTCTGTCTGTCTGTCTGTTTGTTCTGGCTAATCTCTGGAACGTCTGGGCCGATTTTGGCGGGACTATTACTGGCAGATAGCCGATGAAATACAAAGTAACTTAGGCTACTCTTTTTTAGAAAGCTTTACCTTGCAACGTTACCCGGAGTTGTTGTGAGTTAGAGAATATTAGTGCAGTATTTTTACACACGCCAAAATATAAGCTTTACTAAAATATGTTGAACAGTTTAAAAGTTACACAAACAAATAACGCACCCGTGCGAAGCCAGGGTGGGTGGCTAATGAACAATATGTTGAAATATATTGCTATAAAGCCAATAAACCAGCGGCCAATCTGTAATATTAGGGCTATTATTACTTTTTTTGGCACGTTCGAAATGAACGTCCCATTGTACGTGATAGAATCTTGACTAAATAAAGAGGTTCTTGGCCCCTGTAGTTTTTGGCAACTATTGTGTTAGCGTACTGCGCGATCTTAATGTTAGTTACGGCAGTTAACAAGGTGTTTATTAGAACAATGTTGAAGATGAAATTGTCTTTTGAGAATACAAAAGTTTTTTTTTCTCTTTATAAAAGATAGAGGTAACGATATTCTCACGAACTAACATAGCTAGTGTCACGAGTTTTGTATATACTATCCGGACCAGAAGACTCACACCTGGTTAAAAAAGCTATTTATAAGAAAAAAACCAAAGTTACTCATAAATCAGATAACAAGATAAAAAATCCTACTAATATTGTAAACGCGAAAGTTTGTATGGATGGATGTTTGTTACTCTTGCATGCAATAACTACTGAACGGATTTGGATGAAACTTTACAGCAATATACCTTATACATCAGAATAACACATAGGCTACTATTTGCAGCGATAACGAGCAACAGCTAGTTGAGTTATATTTTTGTTTAAAATTATATGGTACACAGTATATTTCATTCAAAATGGAAATTTTGGGGACCTCGCGTAAAAGCTGAACCGCGATGTGTAATTCTACGTCTCTTCGAAAGCCCTATGAGGCTATTTAAATTTATAATAAGTACTTACAAACACGTATAATTTATTTCATGGTAAGAAACCTTTCCGTCTGTGTCAAATTCACTGTTAATTCTAATAGGTGACCATTTATTAGAATTAATACAATAGCAAAATATTTAATTCAATGGAAGAAGAACTCGGAAGAGCAGTCACTATAGAAGGAAGGCACGGAAGAGAACTCATGAGTCTATCGTAAGGAGGCTACGAAAGAGAATTGGTAAACATAAGCAATCACAAAACAAATAAATGAAACAAAAGAGCTAACTAATAGTAACTTTCTCCTGTACTACTATTACTGCTAAATAAATAAGTGATTCCGTCATCAAATCAAACTGATTGAAAGTGGAAATTTGAAAAAACCAAGGGCTACGGTACGCGTACGACGTTTCAAAGTTGATGACCTATGAAAAGTTCGATCTGGATGCAAAACGAGATGCTCTTAAGGCTAAATCACCAGAAGCTATCTCCTCCAACTATGTCGGAGGTGTCCTCACGTGCTGCAACTGCTTGCGCACGTTTACTCACATTATCGGATACTTTAGTCATCAGAGGGCACATGCAAGAGCTGATCATCCGATAAGCCAATAATCGGTTGGGAAGTATATTATTATATTTATTACTATCTTTTGACGTATTTAGGGAAACAGTATTTTCAAGCACATTTATAGATATTTTAATAAATAACCTAAGCTAAAATAAGCTAGCAACACACTATATAACACTACATATACAAGTATATCCTGAAATAGGTTGTATTCACTAGTACGCAGTACGTCACAGTTATCACAGCAGTAATTATGCGTATTTCGAAATAAATACTAATTCAGTCAAAGTTATTCCACGAGAACTGGCGTAGCATTTGCATATTCGCGATCATACGAGTTTTTTCAAGATTGAAACTGAGCTATCAAAAATTATCAGGGATAAAATATCAAGAATTCTTATATATGACACAAGTAAAAAACTCGCCTCACGTTTTTAATATAAGAAAACGAATACACACCCATATTGAAACTTGATTTATACGTTCAGATATTGTTTGTCGAGGTATTTTACATATTTGGTTTTATATTACAAAGAAGATTTTTTATGTACCTTCACAGTACTCTATTAAATATTATAAATACATAAAAAATCCTACTAAGACTAGGAAAGTCCTTTTGCAATTTGTAATACTAATAATATAAAGCAATTTTCTTTACCCTAAGTTAGGCTACTTTTATTGTATGTGTGTTTGTATGTATGACTGCGATGTCTAGCGTGATCTTTTAATAATTTACTCGTATATTGACTAAATCGTTACTGAAACAAAATAAAATCCAACTTTATGTAACCGTTTATTTATATACTTCAAAACAAGTACTTAAAATTTGCTAACAGGCAGCTATGTACGTACATGGATGCAATACTCGAAAATTATAAACTGAAACTGAAGTTTATTCATTAATTAGGCCTTGATATATCATTTTCAAATCTGAGTATTACAATTAATATTATGGTTAAATAGTCAATCACATTGCCTTTTTCTTCTGCATTCGAGTAACATTGCCACATACTTTTTCTAAATATATTTGGAGCAGGTACCATGACTTTTCTTTTTACATGTTCCTCGACGCTCTCTTTCATTCACTTAAATGCGATTGAGTTTTCGTTGTTATTTCTTTTTGACCGACTCCCTGTCTAAAACTACCTCTTGTTAATAATTATGTAAACTTTCGTCGTACTAATGAATGAATCGATATCTTGTTAACCACGGGCTAGTACCAAGTAGTACCAAGTGAAAATGTTATAGTTTCTGTGCTGGGGTACTAGTCCACAGATACAAATAGATAATAGTGAACTGTTATGAATCTATCACTTACGGAAAAAGATTTTTCCTAATTTAAGATTAAATCTTCAGAGTTAGGATATTATAGCGGGGGTCTTCTTCCGATGGCAAGCAAAATAATATGATGTTGTTATCATCATTGTCAATAATATCTTGTCGCTTAAAGATATATGGAGACGTAACCTTTACGCCTCGTTAAAAACCACTTATGAGTTTTAAAATAAAAGATAACTTACGGTATGGTATTTGACATATATTAACTCAAAGTTAATAGATATGAAACAAAATACGTAAGTAAGAAAATAACTACTCTCGTTAAATGTCATTCATCGATATTATTAGACTGCCTCGTTGATTTAACGGCCAGCGTAAGTGACTGCCGATCAGGTCTCGGGTTCGATTTCCGGGTCGGACTGCTGTTGGGTTGGCGGTATGGAATATGGATGGATGTTTCCCGCCTGTGCCTCGGAGAGCACATTAGGCCGTCGGTCCCGGTTGTCATGAACACCTATGACAATCGTTATTGGGAAGTCAGTGCCCTCAAATATACTGACAACTAGTTCAACCTTCGAATTCAATTCACCCTCAGGGTTGCGGAGGTCCGATGCCAGTCGCTGCGTGGAAAAATTGATATTCAGGTAAAACCGGTTGAATAGTAGCCGACCCCAATGAATCTTGGGAATAATAAAGGCTAGGAAGATGATTTTAGACCTATCAAGTTTATCAATCAATCTTGAAATACGTGGTTAATTGATAGTTTCGGCTAGATTGACACCTAAAAGGTGTGCTTATTTTAAAAGGATTCTTAGGCAGTTACGAAATGCGATCTAATCGAAAAGGATGATTGGCATTATTAGCATTCTATGCCTATACGAGCGACACAGTGCATGACGTAACAGGTTTATAACGCTACCAAACCGCATTAAACTGAATCGTACAGTGAACAATGTAATGGGTTTGTACAAATAGATGCAAATGCGAACGATTCTTTGTATGTAATATACCTACTCGTGTAACAGAGTTTCGAAAAACAGGTTTTTTAATGGCACTCTTAAATCCGATTACCTACGTTTATCAATTCTATACGTAAGTATGGTATTCCAGATAATAATATAAAGCTCAAGTCTTGAATCTATAAATCATTGTTGGCATTTGGCATTAGTTCGTAATTTCTGATTGTATCTGTGTGAATTCAGGCGTGTACACTTATCTATTTCGAACAAACCTTTGATAAGAATATCATTTTTTTACAGCTAGACTTAATGATGGTCAAACACTATGGATATTATAGTCTGGCTTTAATAAATAATTGTCGGAACTGCTAAAAACCGTGTCAAGTTATTGCTCACGATGAACTCCGAAACTATATAACCGACTTTTAAGTTTTTTCTTAAAATGTGTTTTTTGATAGAGAAATTATAGTTAACATCACGCTTAGACCAATAGAAGTCGAGTATGATAGAAAAGAGACGCAGACGATGTTGCCTAGGTAGATAGTGATTTTAAAAGATCAATGACGTACTAATAATACTTATTTTTACGGGAATTAACGCGATCACTTATTAAAAGGTATTACACATACCTCTGATTTGCCTGACGTTTCGACCAGGTTTCACTGGCCGTGGTCACAGTGGTATTATTATACCATGGAACGCGAAAGTTCAAAAGTTAGTAATGACGTACTAATTATAAAGTACAATAGTCATAGTAACACTACAAATCTTTTTACTTTTTAAAAAGATTCATTATTATTTATTATTTTATTATTATATCGACATATGCAAGTGTTAATCGTGACTTAATTGCAATAATAAATTCAAAGTAAATAACTAGTAACAATAACAAGTACGAGTAGTAACCTTAAATACATAATTGTATTTAAGGTTACTACTCACTACAATTTAATAATTGCAAAGGTTGCTTAAATGAAGTACAGTCATTTAATAATCAGGACAACAAATTATATTATCTATATTTAACAGTCAGAGGTCTTAGTCTGTGAAAACTATTTACCCGGCAAAATCCGTCGAAAGCCCTTTCGATCGCAACATCATACTAATATGAACTCATTTCGACCAAAAAATTAAATGACAGTAGATGGTATCGGTCGCAGTAATAAAAAGTAATTGCCCTATGCCGTTCCTTACAAATACTTTTGATCGGTTAAGAGACTATAACAAAAACTCGTTGTTTTCGTCTTGAACTTAGTCTTTAGTCATTGGATGTTCTGGAAAAACACCACAACACTTCTATGCACTATATGTTTAAAATAAGAATTTAAAAGATACACTATTTCAGTAAGCGTCCAAAATTCTCATCCTTACTATTTCTCCTATAAAATCGTATTATCGACAAGTCAATGTTATGCAAACTACGAGCTTCCTGGACTATGATAATGCAGGAGCACTAACAGCGACAACTTTGGACATAAAAATTTAGAACAGTCATTTCTATATTGGATGCTGGTCTTAGTTTAATCTTTTCTTAGACCGGAAAACAAAGCTGACCTTACACCGAACTGAACTAAAATTCAAATGATAGGATTTTTAATAGTTACGGTATTCAGGATTGTAATAAAAACAATCATATTTTTCTTAGTTTGTCTTTTCTAGTGCATAAGATATTTTGTTTAAAGAATTCACCTTTTCATGTAAATTGACATATATTTAATACATATAGATTGGTAAAGGTAAGTCCTAAATTGAAATTTAATATTTGGGTCAACAACTTCTTTCAAGTTAAATGGTGTTCCCACAAAAATATATTTAGGTAATTTGTCACTAAAATAACATTTTATTTAATGAATATTCCGAAGATGTTTTGACGAAGAAACCATTGTAATGAGCTAACATTGAAATATCACTTGAGTCTTTAGTGTCAAGATACAAAAAGAAAATAGTATAAGTGATGATCTCAGTAAAATCGTCAATCATTGCTTAAGAATGGTAAAATAGGACGTCCTTTTTTCAAACTCTTATTTATTTTTGATATAAATTTATAATTTAGTTATAGGCAAAATGGAAACATTTTTTTTTGTAATCGAAACATTGTTGCTAATTCTGTTATTCGAAAAATCTTTAAGCTAAATTAAAAATCAGTAAAAGTGATTTTTGTTAACCCCGACCAAAAAGAGGGGTGTTTTATGTTTCACGTGTCTGTCTGTCTGTGGCACCGTAGCTCCCGAACGGACGAAGCGATTTTAATTTAGTTTTTTTTTTTTCTGAAAGGTGAGTTACTGAGTGTTCTTAGATATGTTTCATGAAAATCGGTTGAGCCGTTTAAAAGTTATGGGGGTGAAAGTGGGGAAGAGTAACCGAATGTCTGCAAAAATATCATCGAGTGGGGTCTCAAATGAAAGCGCATAGCGTGTTTTTTACTTTTTAAAGGGAACTCAGGTATTTATGTAGGGGTTTTTTTAATTTTTGAGAATTTATAGTTATTTATTTATAAAACTTTATGCACTAAATTTGTACATCGGCGGACTTAATAATTTTGTTCTATCAAACGACGCTTTAACTTTCAAATATTTAGGTACTAAATTTTGATGTATTACACTAAAAATAGATGTTATCTAAATACATGTACATAATTAAATAGCATTTTGGAAATCGTTCATCAAAATTTAAGAAAAGAAGAAAAAAAGATAATTTGGATAAATTTTAGTAAAGTGATGCAACAACAGAATTAGCTTACATATGAATTATTTGTAAAATTAGCGAAAAATCGTTGCATAAGTAATTATGTTGTAGAGAATTTACGAATTACTACGAAACCCGCATTGCACGATTACGCCTAATACTTTTAAGTCTTTTAACACTCCGCTGGTCTTCTTTTATTTAAATGTAATAAATTTTACAACTGTTGTTTACCTCTGCCAGAACGCTTTCGACTTTGTGACCAAGTATATTTTAGCGTGAATTTATTAAAACTAGAGTTGAACGTTTGTGAGTCAGGTATGACTTCCAAAAGTACATTATGCTTCCAACACTTACATTTTACTCACCATTATTCAAATGTAAATGGTTTTATTCAATTTAGAGTTGATGTTTTCTTCACGGTTACGGACTGCTAAAAATATTACAACGTTTTATGTTTATGCTGTCGACGAAATTGTCAGAACTCTAAAATTATTTTGGTAGATAGCTTTCATCAAATTAAAACTACTAAAAATAAGTATTAGGTTCGCTGTCAAAAAGCCTTAATAAACTACTTCAATACCTATCCGACGTACTGACGTATTCAGTCTTGTACATGCTTATAGTATACTAGCTTTTACACGCGGCTTCGCTCACGCAGACTTTCATCCCCTGATTTACCCCCTTCCCCTAAGGGGGTAAATCAGGGGATAATTTCAAAAATTCCTTTCTTAGTGCTGACTTACGTTATATAAAGAACCTACATGCAAAATTTCAGGATTCTAGCTTCAGCGGTTTGGGCTGTGCGTTGATCTCTGGGTATGTCAGTCAGTCAGTCACCTTACTCTTTTATATATATATAATTTGTTGAATTGCTTTGAACTTCAGTAATATATTACTGGCTGACCCGTGCCCACTTCGTTGGAAATGTGATAAATGAAGAACCGCTCAACCGATTTTGTGCAAACTTCACGTAAACCATCTACTAAATAGTCCGAACAAAGCCTAAACATTTGGTTTTGATATGTGAGCCCGTTCTTGAGTTATAAAATTACAACGAAAAGTGGCATTGATTTAAATATATATATTGATATTAAATGATCCATACTAATATTATAAATACGAAAGGAACTCTGTCTGTCTGTTACTTTTTCACCGTTTAACCACT
Organism: Diaphora mendica; assembly: GCA_949125395.1. Taxonomy (NCBI): domain Eukaryota; kingdom Metazoa; phylum Arthropoda; class Insecta; order Lepidoptera; family Erebidae; genus Diaphora; species Diaphora mendica. The sequence continues at coordinate 31,894,942 of OX421311.1, forward strand.
GCACTAATTTTCATGAAATTTGGCATTGAGATACTTTGATCTAAATACCGATATACACACGGGCGGAGCCGTGGGCAAAATCTTGTTGTTAATAAAATACAACCAAGTTCTAGCAGTTTTCTAGAATTAATTTATCTCCCCTTGATTATACGACTTTCATAGATATATTCTCTTCAGAAATCAGGTGCGAATATTATACACACCAAGTGCTGTTGTGCAATAAAATAGAAATAGTGAAAAGAGTTGCATTAACATACAATTCTTAGGAGAAACCTTTTTGTGGAAGAAAAAATTCAGGGCACTCAATAAAGGAAGGTTGTTCGAAACTTCTTGTATCTCTACTCTTGCCTAGACTTGATTGTTGTCTTTCAACATGAAGTGATCAATTTCATATTGACTAAAGGAGAACTTTATCTAAAATATAAACTTTATCTCAATTTAAGACTAACTGTCGCTATCCCTTAAATATGACAAACACAAAATGTCGTAAGGCAGCCGCTGGTTTCAGCCTGATGATAATACACTAATATAATTAATCTAACAACTTTGACCTGAATTAATTTATCACGGTTCCTTTATCATATTTATGTATTCATTTGTTTATCATAAGTATGCAGATACAAGTCAAATACCTGTTTAAATAAATCATAAATAATAACAAAAAAATAATGCGACGTAATGGGTTCTTGTTTTGTTGGCGACCAGAAGCAATACTTTGGTTTATTCGGAAGCGTTAATCGTCGCAGTTGACGGTTTGAAATGGGACTAATCCCGCCCACACGCCCACCACTGTAACTCCTGTACACCAGGATCAACAGCGGTGACCCACGAAAACACCGAGTTATGACACTCGGGAAGTCCCAGGAAAAATTTAACTGTCTTGGAACCCGCAACGAAATTAATCAGAAGAAAACTGGAGGAGTTGGAAATATAATAAGTCCACTTCCCTCCTTAGCAAAGCGGGAGACAAAATGGAGTCAAAATAGGCAGACGCCTTTTACAAACCGGGAAGCACCACGGATAAAAAATATTATGGGTCCTAAGTGAGCTATATTTGATTTCTATAGTATGTATGGCAGAATCGCTTAAACGCACGGAAATTCACCGCAGTTGACACAAGATCCCCATAATATACTACCCCAGACGTCATTTGTAAGCTATTTAGCATCATGTTACGTTCATTGTACCAAAGACTACATTCCCAGAGGATATGATGAGCCGACTGTTCACAGCTAGAATCAGGTGTTGAGCATTGACAAAATGGTGAATCGACTAATTTAAATGAGTATAGTTTGCTCTTAAAGTTACCGTGGCCTATAAGAAATTGAGCAACACAGTGATCTACCTCGAGCCATGTCCTTGACAACCTTTCGCGAACAGATGGAAAGAACTGGTAGAGGAGGCGTAGAGGTGGGTTGACGGTTTATGAAAACTTAATATTTTTGATTAAAATTCAGACTTAATAGCATCAATAATATAATCGGAAGTAGCCGGTATTTTTTTTTATGGCCCCTCCAAAATGACTACTCTATTATGGACGTAATACGTATTTCACACTTGAAGCTTTTAATATAACTAAAAATTTACAGTAATTGGAAATTTACTTCGTACATAATACTTCTCTAGATTTAAATACCGCTTAGTATATACTCGTAAATGTGTAAACTCGAATAATTTTGCGTATAGTCAAGTCCAATAGCTATCGCTAGATGCAATGGCAATCCTTGAATAAAGGCTTTATCTTTTGATCCGTGACGTCAGGATGGAATCAGGGGCTGAAGCTGTCGTGATCGCGCTCCACTTTTGTTATCCCCATTAAGAAACGTTACATGATAAATTAACCTTTTGTACATTAATCTCTCATTGCGGTTTTATGTAATGCTTTAGCTCCGTTCTGAGCTCTGTTCTTATTTTGTATTTACCGTATGGATCTTATTGAGATATCTTTAAATGATTATAAATTGTTCATTTATTAAAACCTATAAGTTAACTTCAGATAATATAAAAATTGATATCGAAATTGAAACGGACGACATTTCAGTACAAGTTGATAACTTGACTGATTAAAAATGAGTGAATGTAAAATTTTAAGACGTAATATTTTACATTATTTATCATTCTTAAGATGAGCTACGTAGTATTTGTTATTGAATATTTGATGTATATGTCAGAACAGACTGACGAAATGTGTGATTATTTTTAATATCTGTTTACAACTTATGCATTATATTTCTGTAAATGAAAATGTCATTTGACAGTGAAGTGTGATTTAATATTACCAAAAAATAATAAATATAGTTTAAAATAAACTAATAAAAAGGACAAAATTACGTGAAATAATTACAAATAATTTAGTTGAGTCCAAATAAGACCCTACTCCATCTTGAATTAGGTTTTAACGACTTATTATTATTAAACTTTTCGGAGCAAATTTACTTTTGGAGAAAACCATTCCTACAATGAGAAAACAACATGACTTTCCAGTATGTCATACATTCAAATAGAAATGTCTTGGTCGATTCTTTTCTTACTATACCTACACTAAACATATATATAATAAAAAGGTATTTCGTTTCTTTCAGAGGGTCAACCTATTTTATTCCAGTATGTCATTAAAAACTTTTTTGTAACCTTTTTGTACAGCCCAGTTTCATAAGGTTTTTCGTGGTACAAGGTCGATGATAAGCGAACAATAATGTTGCTGTTTTTGTCGTATCGGGCACTATTTATGAGTTTCATAATATGTAATTAGATACTTATTGTATTATATTTTTAAATTGTTTAGAATCATTTTATTGGATCTTTGTTTATTTTCTATTCTATAACATTTTTTTTATTAAAACCATCTTTTATGTTATATTTTAAATTAAGAGAGCACACATAATGTTAGAAACATTTAAATTAGTCTCATGTTTTAAAGAGGATTTTTTTAAATACATTTTCAGCATCTGAACTGCTACTTGTTCTTTTATAAAATTACAATTACAAAACTAATGGTAGTTAATATCAACCAAAATGATAACGTTCATAAATTCTACCCATAACATCATATCTTTGTATTATTATGAAACTAGATATGTCTCTGAGAATCTGAAATAGTAGATAAGAAAAACGGGCCCGTTACCCTTGAAAAAATAACGACTTACCATGTGTATAAAGCGGTGAGACGTTATATTTGACAGCCGCTGTACATGCTATTGCACCAGTGCCGCCACCTAGCTGCAGACCGTGAGACAGCACTTGTACAATAGTGCCAACTACAGTTATGGTCCAGCCCCAACCACCTTCAGGGTAGTAGCGCCGGGCAAGAGTAAGAGCGGCTCGAGCGCGAAGCGCTGCCGCGGTCTCCGCGCCCACTGTAGCTCCAGCACTCGCACACCTAACATGTCACAACACTTTAGACATCCACTTAAACAGGACCTATCTACTAGAACTCATTTTTCCAGTAGATAAATCCCGCTTACACATACTATCATAGAGAACTGCACTAACCGACGGAACTGAGCCACTTCACGTGATGCTTCATATCCTACACTTTTTGAACGACCTCGCTCTTGCTTTTTATCAAATTTGTTTGAAGAATTAACTTGATTACTACTAATACCACATGTACAAAAGTCTTCCGGCCTAAATCTCGGCTCGGTGTGAAATTTTGGTGTATATCGTTCATTACAGTCACATTCAGGAGTTCTCCAGGACAAAAGACGTTGTAAAAGAGACCGCCGACGGTTGACCGATTTAGAGCCACACTCAATTTGTCGCGTATCACGGATGGACGGAAATGGATTGCCAGCACGATTTGAATTGTTGACCTGTCGATTGTTATAGGAAATTTTTTTTCGGCCACCTCTACTGCTACATCCAAACGAGGGTAAGAAACTTTCAGTATCGGAATCTGTTTTTTCATCTCCACCACAAGTTCGTCCCTGTTTTGGCGCGAATCCATTTTTTATTTTCTTAACGTCTACGTGAAGGGATTTCCACGTCGCAATAACTTCCTCTCGAACAGGTGGGTCACTGAAATTAGGTATAGTGCTGGAATCGGGAATTTTTTTTTGTCGAACCTCACTCTCTGATGTAATAGGTATAACCCGGAGTTGTGTAGGTAGGCTGTCAGATCGGCGCAACGTCATTGTCCATTTGATTTGAGGGTCTCATTTTTAAAAAACATGTACCTACATCAATGTTTCCTATTTGTGAAGTATTATTCGTGCTATTTAGCCACAATCCAGCCGGAATTCTGTAACAAGGAATTTATTACATTTATAAATAAACCGTTTGTAATAGAACGTGCGAGGAAGATACAAGCTTTAAACATCTTTGAAGACTCTAAGCCTTTGAAACTGCTTCAACGGTTTAAGTTATCCATATCCTAAATCTAAATGTCAATGTAGGTAATCCTATTTCCAAGTTATCAGTAATCTTCGAAATACCATAATGGGTCAGTAAAATATTAAAAGCTTATTTATAATTCAAATGAAATACTCGTGAATTTAATAAATTTTATTTACAAAGTTACAAGAGTGATGCCAGGAAGAGAAGAGTTAGTAAGGGTATATACACTTATTATTGAAAATACAAAAACAAGGTTATTTTAATGAAAAACATTCAACACCGAATATAGAATTTGTCATAATTAACTTGACTTGTACTTTAAGGTCATCGATTGCGAAAGATTTGATGCTAAGATTTGGACGATACATCTTAGGACTTTTGCTGAGACATTAAAAGCAATTTTGTTGGTGATAAAGATCTAACAAACCGTTGATTCGCCGTCTTACAGTACCCTTAAATCTTTTACTTTAATTGCTGATTCGAGCGCTGATGTAGTGATCTATTTATGAGCTAATGATCTTTTTAATGCCTCTTAGTTATGTTGATAAGTAAATACAAAAACAATTGTGTTTTTATTTTTATATAGAGTAGGGTTTAGAGAGGTTAGTGAAAGTTTGCAGACATTTTATGTTAAAAGTAGTAAAATTGAAATGTTTTTGGTAGTCGTCCTTTAATAAATATCCTTTTAATAGTTTGTGGTAAGAAAGCCTTTAAGTGTTTTATTACAAAGTAGTTTTTAAGAATCAGTATGGCATAACGTAAATATAATTACTGTTTTCAAATACAAAGACGTTTGTTAAAATTAACCTGTACGATGTTAGTATCTATACTATATGTGTAAAAGTGAATCGCCGAAATGTATGTACGCATTGTACGCGCATAACTTCCAATCGGCTGCACCAAATTAAATAATTCTATTTATGTGTTCGTTATTGTTAGGACAAGGCTTGTATATAAGAAAAATTAGGTAAATATGGCGGTACGAAGTTAGCTGGGTAAGCTAGTTATTTACATTTAAAAAAATCAAAGATTTCATTGAGAAATCTTTGATTCTCTTGATCTTTGAGAAATTCTAGAAAGATATTGTAGCCAAAGACTAGGTAAGATGAGAATTATTGAGCCTATTCATAATCGTAATACAAGGTACGTTGACTACCCTATAACTACGTTATAAGTGGAATAACAATGACAAGATATGACATCTTTTGTATTGTTTTTAGTAAAATAATTTAATAATAGTACTAGTAGTACTTTTTAAAAGAGGGAACGCATATAGGTAGGTACGTCTCTATAACAATATGGTATGCAATAAGGTATTGAGGTTTGACTGTTTTTTTTTACAAGGTTTGTTATTGCTAATATGGTTGACATAGATGTAACTGAAAATAAATGACACAATTTAATAAAAATGTAAAAAAACTGCTTCATCTTGAAATATGAGAATAACCAATTTAAAAACGTAATAGACAACATACGAAATTTCGGTTTCTAAGGCATATTATTAAGACCCATGGCGTAAGAATATTAATACTACTAACAAAATATTATACTACACGACATACAAACTTATACTAAGAGATTCATAAAATCAAAAGGTATAAACACTTTTACGACTTAATTGAAAAAGAAATTCGACTAAAAAACTGAATATTGATTGTTGTACCAACTCTATAATGAGGGTTAAACGCCGAACTTTTCAGACATCATTCCATTCTGTTGGCCGTTCATAGTCGGTAATTACATGCGCGGATTCTTTTGTTGCCCTCGCTTTAGCAGACAATTGAATTTCAAATCCATTTCTTTTTGGTATCCTTGGGTGATCCCTAGACACCGTTATATCAATGTTTTTTATAGTAAATGCTCGCATCTGCTTCGTGTATGATAATGTGTCTGGGCTATGAATTAAACGAGTAATATCGCCTGAAAATTCTCACCACAGAATTTGCCACTATTTTTATTACTTAAAGTTTATTACTACTTACCGATTTGATAAAACCTTCATGAATATGTTAACATTTACTATAAAATAGAGCAGTAAAAATGTAAGAAATGATTTTCATTTCTATCATCCAACGCCATCAGGAGTGTGCGGTCTAGTGAAAATGATGACCTTGAAATTATATGTGTGTGTAAAAAAGTATTTTATGATGAACTATTCTTTCACATTTTTTACGATAGAATACTTAATTAATCTATATCTATACTAATATTTGAAACGCGAAAGTTTGTATGGATCGATGGATGGTTGGATGGATGGATGGATGGTTGGATGGATGGATGTTTGTTACTCTTTCACGAAAAAACTACTGAACGGATTTGGATGAAACTACAGTAATATAGCTTATACATCAGAATAACACATAGGCTACTATTTGCCGCGATAACCGACATATACGCGGGCGGAGCCGCGGGCAACCACTAGTACTACATATTTATGATAGTTTTTCGATATAATATTACAATAAAAATCTTAAATTTTAATTAAAAGAAACAGATATATACTTGGATTGATTGTTATCAAAGTTATAAATGTCTAATGCTGAGGTTTCCTTTATTATCTTTAGTAAATTCATATTTATTACTAACCTAGACGTGAACAAGTGTGTGGTTGTGGGCGCACTATGTTTTTTGTCAAAAGTTTTTTATGAAGGAAGGAACTCAATTTGCATTTTGGTTTCATCAATATTGTTATTGAAACTACTCTTTTTACATACAAATATATAGAAATTCACTTGAGAAGTCAGTTATTTTAAACGAAATGTATACGGGAATATATCTTTAAAGGTTTCTAATTGTTCTTTAATTTCCGTAACTACTTTGGTTACAAAAGACAAGGCTATTCTTGCTAAAGTACGTATTTGTGTCGCTGCTACGACACATATACTTTAGACTAAATTCACTCCTGAGATCAACGAGGAAACAGAAAGTAATCATTCTTACCAATGTTTTTTTCTGAGATTAAAAAAATAATCCATCACGTGCTCAGTAAACTGGAAACAGTTGTGCTAGTGAAATTGCCTGTAATTCTAGGCAGAGAATTATACCAAAAGATCGACCGATTCTTGACTTTGATTAATTCGAATAATGAAATTACAATTTGGGACAACTGAGGACCTCGACTGCTATTCTTTGATTTGTTGCTACCCCAGCTACTGGAGAACTTCTCGAAACCTAAGAGCTTTTAGAAGTTTTGATTATATGAGTCTTTATGCTTGATTTAGATTCGAACTCGTAAATCTTGATTGTGTTCATTTTACAAAATATAATATAGACTGTAACCTCACGACATGAATCTTGATAAGAACATAGTTATTGATGAATGAATGTAGTTAAAATAATAGTACTTTTCGAGAACGATTTCGCTTGTTTCAATCTCGAAAACCTCCCGTGTACCGCACCGTTTAATATATTCAGTGGTTAATTATCTCGATTTTAATGATTACTGTCTGAAGTGCACAACTCTGATTACATCCCTAAAAGGAATATCTTTCAACGTTTTTGCAACATCCGACTCCCGGTAGCATGGTGTTATTATAGCCAATAACCTTTCTCGATAAATGGGCTTCATAACAAAAAAAGAATTAGCGAATTGGTCCAGCCGTGCGTGACCAAGGTAAATCGGGATTCATTTATATTTATTTTATATAGATTATTCACGGGCATACTACCCGCTGTAAAATATAATTGCACAGTCTGACTTCTTGGATTATATCATAGGACTTCTATTTTTTTATTTAAGTACTTACTGTCAGGAATAAGAAGGTACACAGTCTTCAAGTTTTTCTTAAAGATGATAAATAAATAAACATTTTCGAACATCTTACACACAACGCCATCTAGTCCCTAGCTAAGCAGAGCTTGTGTTATGGGTACCTACTAGACAACTGATATAAATACATATTATACTTTTTTTTGTAAATACATACACATTATACATAGAAAACACGCAAACCCCGAAATAAATATTTGCAGGTCATACAAACATTTGGGTCCGACCCAGGAATCGAACCCGAACCTCAAGCACAGCAGTAATGATCTGCAATTATATTTATAAAAGCAAGTATTTCATAGGTAAGGTTAATAGTCACGGGGAAGTCCTAGTTTACCTAATCCAAAATATTAAACACTCATTTGTAGATACCTTCTTTTTATATTTACGAGGATTAAGGCCAGTTTTGCGTCTATATTTTTTTTATTTTACTAAAATATAAAATTAAAAACACTCCTATCAAACATAAACACATTCTGAGTTTTCATAATGTATTGCCACTAATACATACAAGTGATTCGAAATGTTATTATTAAAAAGTTTTATTTTGAACGATTTAATTTATCAGCACATAAGACTTAGTAATCAGCAGCAAATTAAATTAAAATCAGCTGAAAATACTTGTAAGCGTGAGTTAACTATATGTAAAGTGAAATGTTTTTTTCGGTTAAATGATAAGTCTAAATAACTAATGCCAGTAAAAATAAATACTCAAGCTAAAAGGATGACAGACGTAATCATAATATAGACACGAATGCGACATAGCCTATAGCCTGTTGAAATTTATGATCAATTATTTTTTGATTGCAACGTGACTTTGTCCAAAAGAGAGGGATGAAACAATTTTTGTAAGAAGATGGAGTAAGATTTTGTGTAAACAAAAATTAAGGTTATGTCAATATTATACTAAAATGGTTTTTTCATTTCTTTGAAGGACTTTGACGAATCATAATATTTTTGTTACGTGATTGCGCTCAAAAGTATTTTGAAAGGAGGTAATAAGTTAAAATTAATTAATTAAACCGCATATTTCTTTCAATAGCTATTTCTATTTTCCTCAAAGTAATTTAATCAAGCAAGCGCATTTGTAAGTTTCTTGATATTGATAAAGTCTGAGAGATGTCTGCGTAGGATAAATGTTGAAGGTACTAATTTTGTTGACAACTTTGCGAAACGCCCATGTTTTCTCCAGAGTACTTCATTGAGAGTTAATTTGATAAAGATGCTATTATTATAGACATTCATGGAATTTTAAAAGCATAAGATATCTAATAGCCATTGCAATAAACGCTATTTGTTTTAGCTGCACTTGTGGACAAAATAGAATAACGACTATTTGCTATCATGCTAAATAGATCTTTCAATCAAAACAAAGTCAAATTAATAATATACCTTAGAGTTTAATATTGAATTTCATTTTTTACTTTGTCACATACGGTACAACATATGAGTAAATATCAATTTATGGGCGTAGCTCTTACCTATATCAGTATTTATTTGCAGAACTCTATTCATGAAACTATTATAAATAAGGTTTTCTTTCACCTCTCATTTAATAAAATTATAACATTAGTTTTGTAGTTAAGTGAGCTTCTTAAGCAAGAATAAGACAATTATAACACAATAGCTCTGATTCTATAAGTGTGTGTGTTTTTAATGAAAATGGGGGCAATCAGTGCAAGAATCAATTACTGGAAAATGGTAGGCATTTTCGCTTGTCCATGAACACCTGTAACTTATGAGTTACTAACGCGTTGTAACGTTTTGAGCCGGAAGTATGGAGTTTGAAGGTTATATCGATCCAAAAATAATGCAGGCGATAAATAATTCCACGGATTGATTTACGAGACATAGTTGTAACTGTGCACTAACTGAGGTAAAAAGTTATGATAAAAGCTTTCACTACAATTTTTTTAAGCTATTGCATAGCTTTTATCGCGGGCTTTGAAGCATTTGAGCGCGGCGACTGAATCAAGAAATTCCGTAACGTAACACAAATAAAACCTGACACCCGAAGCTCGCGAGGATCGAGACGAGCTGCTCTGAACAACGAATCAACGAATCCGTCTTTCGTGCGTGATAGAGACAAACAGATTCGTTGACGAGCAGCTGAGATCGAGATAACATCATCATCACTATCGCTGGTTGTGGTTGGTCAATGATATTATATAATATCATTGTGGTTGGTTCATTTCGTGTTATGTTACTATAAAGTGGTAACGGGAATGCGAGATCTTGTTTTCTTAGACAATGAACATGTCAACAGCCGGTTGTGCAGGCGTATTGAAATACGTCAACGAAGATTCGTTGCCTTGGACACGAAGATTTGTTATGTCATATAATGTATATTATAAAAATATTCATGGTAGCCATACACTACTGCATAAATAAAAAATATATAAATGAATATACTTGATAAAAAATGCTATGCAACAGCTTTACCGCGATAGTCTCCGAGTGCCACACGTCTTTTTATTGTTCTTGAGGGAGGACATAGGCTACTTTTTACCGCGATAATCGACATACACGCGGCAGAAGCCTAAAGCTAGTAATGAGTACAAATAGAATGAATATAAATAAAATATAAAGAGAACATTAATAGAAAATTTGGTAAACATCGCAACTTTGTCCGCTTATTGACACTAATCTCTTCTTCGCCAATAATATCTTAATTTATTTGCGGGATATTCTTTTAAGAAATCAAAGAAAGATACTGAATACTTATTTTGGTAAAATGCTTTTTATTCAAAGTACCTCATCATATCTGAGTCTTTAATTTACTTTCTATATAGTACTTTTTCTACTAACAACAATTGTGAACAATAAAAATATGAAGTGGGAAAAGCGCTTTCTACTGCGCTAAGTGTTGTGGGTCAAAGCCTACGTGAGACAACATTTTATGTGATCCCTAAATTATTGTTATGAGTCTGGGTGTTCTTAGTGTCCGTTTCGTGTATGTTTGTAAAGACTATTTCAACACAGGAATATTCTTGGTACAGAAGTTGTCTTAAAATAAATTAACTAAAAAGCTTTTTTAAAACAAGCTTTTACTGGAATGCCTCGAGACGAATCAAACAAGTCCAAACTCGATGATGTTGCGACGTTTCTTTACAGAGTTCCTATGGCCACCTTCCAGTTTCAGCATCAGATCAGCTCCATGTCATTATAATATTGTATTGCCACGCTGTATACATATGCTTGCAAAATTTCAGCAAAATCAAAAAGATGTATCTGCTTCAAAATTGAGATGCAAGATTCCACCCGAACATACAAGCATACATAATATCGCAAGTTAATAAAAAGCTTGTAATAAAAAACTGCTACTTCAGCTGTTCGTATAAAAAAGAAAAATATTACTCAAGTATGTATAATATGTATATAATAAAAAGACATATAAACATAAATTGTAGGCACGGTCGTTCATACAACACATACTTGTGACCTCGGCTTACACGTGAAGTCCTCGACTGTGCTAGTTACAGACTATAGCACAGTTGTCCCAATTAGCGTAGCAAGTGAAGGAAAGAAAAAGGAAGGTTGAACAAAGAGGAATACACCGCATTTTAGATGGATAACTACTGATCTTGATTTGAATATGACAACTGGGGTCATGAATCACTTAAATGTTTCATAATTACGAATTGTCGAGTTTTTTACGTTATGTGACTAAAAAAATTACGAATCTAGAAAACATAAATGCTAAATCTGTTAATTATATTAAAAATCTACTACAAATATGGCTGGTGCGATAGCAGATAATATTAAATATATTACATATGGTAACATAGTAAGTAGGTATTCTGTAAGGTGTGATTCACTATACTTTGTCCATTCGTTTATTTTCTTTTTGACAGCTCACGCCTATAAATTACCGTTTTTTTTTTTTCGGAATTTTGTACTACAGTAATGTCGTACTTTATTGACGGTGACGGTACTTTAGTGAAGTGGCCTGTGCATAACAAACAACCACAGACTATAAAACAGTACTTGAAATACGATATATCGATCATATGATAAAAATAATTTGACTTCATGTAAGTATTTTTTCTGTAAATTTAATATAAAAAGGAAATAAAAATAGTATCTATGACTCCAAGATTGATTATTTGCAAGGAATTAAGTCGAAATCTTGGAATTTAGGATCAAACCAAGAGTAAAGAACAATAACTATGTTCATTCATCCAATTTACTGATTTATTATTTATATTTATTTCTTACATAATATAAAAAACTAATAAAGGAATAATAAAATTAATATTTAATCTAAAAATATTTAATTAAATCGATTGAAAGTTCTTCATAAATAAAATCGCTTTTCATTTCAAATTGAATGGGTAATGTGTAAGGGCGTCACTAATTTCGAAATTTCTTGAACTGTCAAAAAGAAATAAACGAATGGACAGAGTATAGTTAAAGCAATTTTTCTAAGTAGCAAGGAACGCGTATTTCTAAATGTATTTTTTGAAAATGACGTTTAACTTGTAGGCATTATTTAGGCTATTACTCTAAGCTGTACTCAAGATTTCTTAAGCCTAACTTAGGAAATCTTGTTGAGTTTAATTTCACTTAGATGTAACGAATAGATATAATTAAAGCAGATAAACAATTTATTTGTAGAAAATTATGAAATAAACAATTTGTACACTGTCAAACACAAGACATCCTTAACAGGGAGTATTACTATCAAGTTTTGTTAATTGTTGTAATTATTTATTGCCTTGCAAATAACCGTAGGTATAACCGGCTTGATGATTAATGGTACAAAATTATCACTTGTTCAATGGAGTGTTTCGACTGACTATTATACTATATTTGCTGAGGTAAATAAATTGTTGGCAAAGATTATTTTTTCTGCCAAAATAACTGTACTTTGCTTGACTGAAAATAATACAATAGGTTCGCAATTAGTTTTCGTATTAAGTACATAATTATGATGGTTTAAGTGGTCTAACTTTATTGAATGCGGTTCAATTCCCGGATCGGCCAAAAATGTTGATAAGATTTTCTTACAACAAATTATTAATAGCAGCCCGGGTATGGAAGTTGTCGGTGTTAACGCTCGAGCCTCGGAAAGCACGTTAAGCTGCCGGTGTCGGTTGTTATGAACATCTATGGCAATCGTTATTGGGAAGTCAGTGTCCTCAAATATGCTGACAACTAGTATTTTTAACCTTCGAAATCAGTTCGCCCTCAGAGTTGCGTGTTTAGACCAAAACTTTGTTGTTGTTGTCCAATCACCAGGCGCTGCGTTATCCGTTTGGAACCCTTGTACTAGTCTATAGGACCAATAGTATAGCCAGACAAGTGCCGGCCGATCACCTGGTGAAAGGATTTCAACCTAGGGCGCTTACACTCGTTTTCAATAGAGAATAAGCTTGACTGAACTTATGTCTGATGGCAGTTCACCTTCGATACTGACGTGGGGTACCCCTATTGATGAGCTGCTTACTTCCCAATCACATAACGGTTCCAAGTTACGAGTCAAGCACCTTTTAAGGTCGGGGCGGATCCCCTAAATCCGTACTACACACCCGAAATACACTCGCTTCCCGAGGAATCGCACACTACTTACATTACGTAGACAATTACGACGCGATTACAAAACACTCGGTTATATATTAAAGCTTATCAAGGCGGTGGTCGAACAATTTCACACCGAAGCTTCAATTCACAACTAATTATACAGGCCGCGCCATTACCGTTCGCGACCGAGACCAAAGCTTAAAGTTTATGATGTTGATGGCCCCCGCAGGCATACAAACTATCAACCACTCCCAAAGCGAATTATTACAATTACCGAACAGGCTCTGGGAGGACTTTTTAACAATTATTAGGCCGGCCCGCGCCAAGACACATCCGCACGTGTTACATATTTTCCAACGGCGGTGGTCCGATGCCAGTCAGTTTGTGGAAATCTGATATCTAGGTAAAACTGATTGAACTAGTAGCCGACACCAAATTCTTAATAATAATAAAGGCTAGGAAGATGATGAATAATAGAATGTACAAAATTATGTAAAGAGTTCAATTACTCGGCCTAACGGTTGACTCTAATTTATACGAAAACTAGGAACAAGGAATATTTATTGTTATTTAGTATAATGTTATGAAGCATTTCTTTAAAGATTCGATTTGAACGACCTAGACATCATTAGTCCGCTGTTCTAAGTTTTATAAATAGTAAAAAGTATTTTTAGAACTCACCTGTTTTTTCACTCACCTCTGTTTTGATCTTGTAGAATAAAAGTACATGAGGAAAAATGTGCTGACAAAGTTCTGTTTCTAAAATAATAATTCAACTAAGAATGTAGATACTAAAATGTTATGAATTGTAAAATTGGATTAACTGAATGTCCACTTTGAAAGTATTTTAACATTTTTCGAACTCAATTGTGACGTTCCATCTAAAACTTTCTATCAAATTGAACAGAAGTAATTGTGAAAGTTTTGCACCAATCTAGTATCAGTTACACTGATCCAAAAGATCAATAGGCATAGATAATGGACATACGGTTTTTAGCATTTCTTGAAACATCTTTACAGAAACTATATTTATTTATTTATTTATTTATTTATTTATAAAAGGTACACTTACAGATCACTGCCAGTACATGTTATTAGACGTTATGAGACAGGAACATAAAAGCTAGACAGTAATCCAAATTTAGCATACACAACATGAGTGAAGGCAAAATACAAACATTTCTTACGACTAATCTACAATAAATTATTGTTTAATAAAGAAAATAATACAATACAAAAGAAAGAAGCATCTCAAAAACAAATAATAGAGATTAAAGGAATATCCACTACGAACACTGTGACTTAGTTAAACGTGTGATGACACTCTTGTAATGGGAAAATCTACTATTAAATATGTCTACGTCTTCAACGCGATTCAGTTCGTTGTATGTACGACACATTCTCACGACAGGACTAAAGAAAGAGGTGTTGTTACGGGAAACTTGTAATAAAAATATGTTAGGATTGCGCGACCTGTGTCTGATGTTAATAGAGACCGCAGACAGCAAACCCGATGCATCGATGGTGGAGTGAACAATCCTGTGAAGGCAAAGAAGATCATACCTTCTACGGCGAGCTTGAAGGGAAATCATGTTGAACTCAACTAACCTATCACCATAATTTTGTAATGACCTACCATAGCCAAATTTGCGGGCGACGTATCTCAGACAGTGCCGCTGCACACTCTCAATGGCATCTGTGTGAACCCTATAAAAAGGCGACCAGACTGGACAACAATATTCAAGGCCGCTTCGAACAAGGCTTGAAAAAAGTGTCAAAATACTCTGTTTGTTTTTAAAATCTCTTGTTGACCTTATAACGAATCCCAAAAGTCTACGGGTTCTACTCACTATATGTAGATAGTGAGGACGGAAAGTCAGTTGGTCATCAAAGAGCACACCCAGATCCTTAACCACATCTTTTCTCTCTAGGGTTTGATCTTGTATAAAATATTCAAACTTGTATATATTTCGTTTCCTAGTAAATGAGATAAGGCAGCACTTTTTCACATTTAGGCTCATTTTGTTGAGCACGCACCAGTCAGAGATAGCTTTTAAGTCACGTTGAAGAGCTGTACATTGTGCATGATCTCTGACATCAGTAAAAATTTTGAGATCGTCGGCGTATAAAAGAGACCGGCAGGATATTTGGCTTACAAGATCATTTATAAAAATGACAAAAAGAAGCGGGCCCAGGTGCGAACCTTGTGGAACACCCGATGAGGCTGAAACAGGTGAGGAGGAGAAGCCCTTTACCGTAACGAGTTGACTGCGGTTACTAAGGTAAGAAATGATCCATCTCAGCAAGGAGCCATTAATGTCATAGTGCTTAAGTTTGAGGCTCAGAAGATTGTGATCCACCTTATCGAAGGCCTTACTGAAATCCAGGTATATAGCATCGACCTGACCTCCCGTGGCAAAAGAATGACACAGATAATTTTTGAACTCCAACAGGTTACTTAATGTAGATCTCTTTTTGACGAACCCATGTTGATTCTCCGAGATATAATTACTCAAGTGAAAATAAAGGGGGGAGTATACCAGGGTCTCGAATAATTTGGCCATACAAGACAAGATACTTATAGGCCTATAGTTGGAACACAGTGATTTATCGCCGGATTTTAAAACAGGTACAATGTGAGTTGTCTTCCAACGTACTGGAAAAATGCCTGATTCCAAAGATTTATTAAAAATTATTGTCAATGGAAGAGACAGCTCTTCACAACACTCCCTTATAAAGCCTGGCGGGATACCATCGGGACCTGACCCCTTACGCGTATTTAGCTGTTTAATTTTTGATGAGATATCCTGTTGGCTAACCCTGACCTGATACAGAGACAGATTTCCGACCAGAGGCATATTATGCAGCAAGGAGGATTCCCCGCCAGAAGGAGCGTCATAAACTGAACCAAAATACTCGGCAAACAAATCACAGATATCCTGTCCATTTGAACAAGTTTTAGATTCGTACGACATTGTGAGTGGTATAGTAGAACCACCTTTTTTGTTATTAACATACCGCCAAAACATTTTAGGATCATCCTTCAAAGACTCCTCAACAGAAGACACAAAGTTCCTGTAGCAGTCTGTAATGAGGACTTTACACCTGCTTCGAAGTAGAGCGAATGTATCATAATCCCTTGGATTAGAATTTTTTTTAAAACGCTTGTGATATTTTTTTTTTCCTTTATACAACGAATTAAAGCCTGATTGTACCAAATTGGGTACTTATTTGATACCGTGTTTCTTACAAGTGGCGTATTTTTTGAAATTATCTCATTTAACTTGTTATAGAAAGCATCCAAACATTCATTGACATCCTCTGAGGAGAATAAATTCTCCCAATTGATGCAATTCAACTCAAACTTTACCCTGGCATACTGACACTTATTGAAGTTATAACGCGCGTTAAATTTAGGTTTAGTGACCCTAACAGAACCATATGTAATTTCAATGTGATACGCCAGGTGATGCTTATCTGAGTGGCATAAAGGTTCAGCTTGCTGAACGGTGACTAAGTTACATGGTAAAGAGGTCAATGCAAGGTCCAAATACCTATCATTTACGTTAGGAACATCGATACACTGAATTAAGTTACAGACCTCCATCGTTTCAAGAAGTAATTTAGCTCTACGATCTAAAGGATTGATTGGCAGGATGTTGACTGAATTCATCTGTCTGACCCATGTTAAATTCGCGCTATTAAAATCACCCAGCACAAGAAAGTCATCACCAAAAGCAGAGTTGAGTATTATATTTTGAGTATTGCCATGAAATATTTCCACGTCTTCCAAGGGTAAATCAGGCGGTAAATAGCAAAGACAAATATGCAAAGACGTCTTACCTTGATTACTAGGCATTATTGTAACCCAAATGTCCTCAACTCTACTTTCCCAGGTTGTCTGACGGGTTACGCTTATATTATTTTTGACAGCAATATAGACACCTCCACCATCCTCCTTAACTGAGCAAGCGCTGGCGCGATCACGTCTATACACGATGTACCTGTTATCTATAGTCTCATTATCAAATACGCTACTGTCAAAATTGGTCTCAGTCAGACAAACAATGTCGTAGTTAGCATTTAAAAGATTCAAGTATATCGTATCGAGCTTAGACCTAGCCCTACCCAAATTATATCTAATCTAATTTCTTTCAACGAGCAATTCTTGTATGTATATGTCACCGTAAGCAAGCATTTTCAATCTCCCTAGCGAGATAGATTGTCAACTGTGATATACTGCTTACGCGCGTCAAATTTTCAACTGTCCCTGATTGGTTGGTTTTACAGTAGGCCGTTCAATAGCCATAGAGCTAGGATAGGTTAGAACTTCTTTAATTAATCTCAAATTAATTTTATTGTCACTACAATTTTATATAACTCATTCTAAAGCTGTGAGGTATTTTCAACATGAAATCAATTTACAATCACAAAAGTACTTTACATTCAGCAAAAAAGACTAATTAAGAAACATTTATGGCGGCGCGGGACATATGCTGTTCAACCAATCAGCGTGCGACTTGCGATTCGTCGATACCGTTTCACAATCTTTCGACTGTTTGCAATCTCGTGAGATAGATTACAATCTAACAGTTTTGATAATCTGACGGTAACATATAATCCGAAACGGCTCCAACAATTGTCATGAAATTTAGTATGCAGGAGGTTTCGGAAGCGATAAATCAGTCTTTTTTTATGTTTGGCCCTGCCAAAATGACTCTACTCTGCCTGATACGGTCTGCCTGATAAAAAGATATGGTCATCCAAATACTAAATATTAGCAGTGAACTAATGATGATCAACACTTACAAACTCTCACTTACCTAAATAAATTCCTTAAAATGAAATAAGGCCAGAATAAAGCATATAGTTTCTTTAACAAAGTTTAAGTGTAATTTACGCGAGGTCTTTAAGGAATGAGAATCTTAATGTCAGAAATAGTATAACGTAATCACTTAATTATTATCGCATGAAGCTGTTTAAAATTTGACCTTCAAAAGTTTCTGTGGATTATTCTCTCCATATTTTTCTACGTTTTTTTAGAATTTCCTTTTTTAGTTTTTCTGGATTTTATTATAGACTACAACTTGTATATAGTGTCCACTGATGCAGTATTACTATATGGACAACTAAGCAATTTAATGATCACTGCTAGTTTATTCTGTAACTAGTTGACCCACGCAACCTCGTTTACGTCTCCTATTGCCCGTGGCGTAATAATTTTCCCCCGTTTTTGTAACATTCATCATTGGTGCTCCACTCCTATTGGTCTTCCTGTATAAATGGACTATCTAACACTGAAATATTTTTTCAAATCGGACCAGTAGTTCCTGAGATTAGCGCGTTCAAGCAAACAAACAAACAAACTTCAGCTTTAAATATTAGTATAAGATTACTCATTCTTGGAATCTTATGTTTAATTTTGCTTATTGATACTACCTATATTTGAATATTTTGAAAAAATAGGAAAGGTGAAAAGCGAGATCTGAAATATTTTACTTTTACTGCATATTTTCGTCTACTGATTTTTAGTACGTATTTTAAGTATAATGAAAATATACAATAACCACAGGAGAGATGACAAGCGAAATTTATTTTGTCAAAAATTGCGTATTTCTTACTGATGACTCCTCTCAAGCATTCTGTTGAATCACGGTGAGGGCCTGCTGATGTAATGATACTAAGGTTTCCATAAGGAAAAATAAATTAAGTGTTCGTTAACTGAGTTCAGTAGAGGCGCTGTGACAGTAATGATAAATTGTATAGCATCCATGCCACTCCGTAGGATCAGTATTAAACTTGTACGCTTTTGATTGATTATTATTTATAAAAAACTTTTTATAAAAAAAAAACCGACTTCCAAAAAAACATCCAACGAAAACTCTCTGCCAAAAAAACACTTAAAAGCGTAAAATAAACTGGTTCTTCATAAATTGCCTTTACCTAATTCTTTATTCATTTAAATAGTAGTATTATAATGTGTGCTAGGTACCTAGAATCTGTTTGAAGTCGGTGCCAAGTGACTATCGCTTAGACTTTTGTAATTGTTCGTTTCTATTCTTTTTGGCTTAGCACCGACTTTAAACAGATTTTAGGTACCTAGCACACATTATAATACTACTATTGAAATGAATAAAGAATTAGGTATAGGCAATTTATGAAGAACCAGTTTATTTTACGCTTTTAAGTGTTTTTTTGGCAGAGAGTTTTCGTTGGATGTTTTTTTGGAAGTCAGTTTTTTTTTTATAAAAAGTTTTTATTTTTCAGTTTTTAGTGCAATCAATCGTAGGTCAGTAGTAAGTTGAACTATTTCATCAAATTTCATCATCAAGAATACAAATTAAGGTCTATACGTACGTGTAATATTAAAATCATCCTCTAATCCCTAACTGTTGAAGAGTTTAACCTTCTATCATCAGCTCACCTAAATAACTTGAAAGTATACGAATGAAGGTCTTGAGATACGTATGAAATTGAAAGAGTTATCCTCCAACTCCTAACCGTTGAGGAGTTGTACCTTCCACCTTCCATCATCAGCTTACCTAAATAATTTGAAAGAATACGACTAAAGGTAACATATAAACATATGATATTTAAAGATTTATCCTCCAACTCCTAACTGTTATGGAGTTGTACCTTACATCATCAGCTCATCATCATAAAATGATGACCACCAGACGCAAATACCGGTGTACCTTCAGAAAATATACGAAAAACATAGCATGTGCCTATAAAAAATGAGGGTTTCCCTCGATTTCCCTAAGATCCCATCATCAGATCCTGATATGCTGGCAATGGGACCACCTCGGAAGCATACCCTTTCGAATACAAACAAAAAATCAAAATCGGTCCACAACTGACGGAGTAATTGGTGAACATACATAAAAAAAAAAACATACAGTGGAACATAGAACCTCCTCCTTTTTGGAAGTCGGTTCATCATCAGCCTATTGCAGTCCACTGCTGGACATAGGCCTCTCCAATTGCACGCCACTTAGTTCGATCCTCGGCTCTCGCATCCAGCAGAAAATGATATCTATCTATCTATCTCAAGTCGGTTAAAAACTTTTAATTAAATAGTTTGATGTTTCTTTCCGTTTGAACCAGACTTGTGAAGAATTGATAATTGACACATATAAGTTGATTATAATTTTACAAGTACATAGGCATCTACAATAAAACTTTCCACAGTTTGTTGTCTTTAAATTAGATTTTCTCATACATATACTCATTAAGTGTCTTATATAAAAAAAAAATATATTATAAAATACATACAGTGGAACATGGAACCTCCTCCTTTTTGGAAGTCGGTTAAAAATCAGTAGCATGTGTATTGAAATTAGGTATCCCGTGATGACTTCAAATGTTTTAGTTTATAGCTACATTGTTAAAATTTGTTAAAAACAAGTAAAATGTTAGACAGTTAAGTACGAGTAAAAGGTGAAACACTGAAAACTTAAAAACAGAGCAGAAATGACTAATATTTTTTTCTCTCGAAAGACTGAATTCTACGTCACTCTATCGCAAGAAATTGTTCATGTTGGCCAATAGTGAGTCGCGAAAGAAATTGTTGGAAAACACAGAGAAGCAGTTTATTTTTTATTTTGCACACTTCTAACTTAAACCACTGAAATTTCGTTATGTCTTTCTTCTTGATATTACTCTTACTTTGTAAATCATTGAATGATTCATGGAGTTCTGAGACTTTAAATGTTGTCACACGGGATAGAATAGGCTTCTAATAGGTCTATTTTGTAGACATTTCTTTAGTGCATGGTCTAAATAGCTTCCTATCTAACGATGATCCAAGACATTTTTCCTTTTTACTTTTCTATATAGCCTACTTGAACTCTACACATTATTTCAGCGATTCATGCATGCAAATGTAAAGATGCACAACTACATTCACTAGTTTTTATTAACGGGTCCTGATATCTTCACGTCAAAACTCTTCAGATCATCTAGTACTTTATTATTTTAACAAAACAGTGTATTTTTTGGCTGAACGATTTTCCTTATAAAGAATCGCAAACAATTGTCTAAGGTCGCTCTAAAAAAATGAAGAACGTAATGAATATTCTGAGAGAGCCTCGGGTTGTGTTAAAATATTTACTCGCAGTAAACTCAATTATGCTTGAGAGTGACCAGTTAAAAATTGGATCACTGGCTTGTATTACACTACACGATATTTGTTTCAATGATAGCATAGTCAGTTGATTACTCTGTGTAGGTTTGAGTTTATTTGCTCTTATAAAAACTTTAACCTGGTCATGTACACATAGAACTGTATGCTTATAAGACCCTCCAATATCTAACTTAAGTTTCTATGTTGAGCTCTTTACTAATGGTAGATATAGAAGAGTGTTAGAGTAATAAGCTTTTAAAATTAACATGTTATAATATTGTCTCCCAATAATGATTACACTGGAATATTTTGCTAGTCATGGTTTGATTTATTCTGGAATACTATGTGTTTGTTGCCATAAATCTTTAAGGTAACTAGCGGCATTTGTAACTACAACGTTTGTCTAGCTACACCAAATATCCAGAACTGTTAAGATTTTTTAATTAAATTGTAACCATTTTAGCTTGACATTTGTAGGGCCCTCTTGGTTTGTTATAAATTTAAATTATATTTTACGCTTAATGTACTTAACCGATCATAATGAAAATTTTCGACTCATTGTCAGTCCAATTAATACTAATCCCATCCACACGCCAGCCACTGTAACTCCTGTACACCAGGATCAACAGCGTTGACCAACGATCGCATCGAGTTATGGCACTCGGGAAGTCCCAGGAAAAAATTAAACTGTCTTGGAACCCGCAACGAAATTAATCAGAAGAAAAACTAAATTCACCACAGCTGACACAAGATCCTCATAGTATACCGCTCCAGATGTCATTTGTAAGCTATTTAGCATTATGTTACGTTCATTGCACCAAAGACTACATTCCCAGAGGATATGATTAGCCGACTGTTCATAGCTATAATCAGGTGTTGAGCATTGACTCGACTAATTTAAATGAGTGTAGTTTGTTCTTAAAGTTACCGTGGCCTGTAAGAAATTGAGCGACACAGTGATCTGCCTCGAGCAGTGTCTTCGACAACCGTTCGCGAACAGATGGAAAGAACTAGTAGAGGTGTCGCCCTTTAGATGATTCCTCCCATCGTTGCTGCCATTCATCCATGAGGTCGTTATAAACATTGGATTGCTGTTGAAACATTCTTATAATTTTATCGCGGTCCCGTACGCCCAAAAAATCGCATTCCATATTTTGTAGTGTGGAATAGTACATGGCTGCACGTTTTTGCACCTCGAGATCGACCGGAAGAACACCCGCCAACACCGGTAAAGCCTCAGTGCTAACCGTCCAATTAATAGTCATAAGTACTTGATTAGATCTTACAAAAAAAACATTAATTCACTCTTGAATGTCATTACACCTGCCTTTAGTATGTAGTTCCACTGCACGATTTAATAAGTTTACATTCGGCACAGTTTCCAAATTCCTATTACGATATAGAAACCACTGAATGCTCAAACCAATAAATAAATAAAAATCTAATTTAGGTACTGCTATGAAACGCAAGTGTATGTGTCGATAACGACATTATTAATGACAGTTAGGTCAGGAAAGTAATTGGATTTTATAAAGAGTGCTCTTCAAATATGCATGCCTACATATGGTGCTAGATTCACCGCGATAACAGTATATTGAAAATATTTCCACGAATCTAGTTCATCGTCTGTCGCAAACACTTGTGTGGCGTACTACCCACACATATTGTCCTATAAACTGTGCACAATTCAGTTTCAAACTAGTCCATAACAAGGAATATTTATAAAAAATATTATGTAGAAAATTTTAAAGCTTCTTACTGCTATAAAATATATGTTGACTTTTTGCGCTGTAGCATGGTGCGTGGTGGTTTAATTTACTTTAGTTTACTACAGTTTATGGTTTAATTTAATTTACTACAGTTATTAATGAATTAATATATTGCGAATGTGGTACAGCTGAAATACTAAGTCATAATTTGTAAATAGCGGCAACTTTCAAGAGTAAAACGAAATGTAACTGAACCATGCCACGCACCAACCGTAACAGTGGGAGAGCCACGCATCGGCATGAATGGGCCGGCTCGACCGGAGTGATATCACGGCCTCACAGAATCATCATCGTCTTAGCGTTGTTCCCGGTTGCTTCCAAAGCTAGCACTTTGGAGCCCGGGGTCCGCTTTCCTACTTTTTCTTCTCCACTTTGCCCGGTCTTCGGCATCCTTGGTAGTGAGACCATTAGCACGCATGTCACCCCTTACGACGTCAAACCAGCACTTCTTGGGTCTACCCCTTCTACCGGGAACCGACGGAGGCGGCATGGCCAGACATTTGTTTCCCACGTAGGAAGGCGGTTGCCGCAAAACGTGGCCGAACCAGCGCAGGCGACTCTCCTGCAGTTTGTCTGCGATGTCACGGACACGGAGACAGCCGCGAATGCGGGAGTTTCTCACACAATCCTTTCGCGTGACTCCGCACATCCACCGCAGCATATTCATCTCCGTGACGCGCAGCTCTTGCTTGTGTCGCTCCAGCACCGGCCACGCCTCACAGCCATGTAAGAGAACAGGCCTAATGATGGTTTTATAGACCTGTCCCTTCAACCTAACCGGCATTTTGGGGTCGCAAATGACGCCTGTCAACTCACGCCACATGGCCCACGCGGCAGCAATGCGTGCCTTGACGTCGCAATCGATGTCACCGGACGCCCGAAATACAGATCCCAGGTATTTGACCTGGTCCGTGCTCTCGACTAGGTAATCGCCTATGCGGACGGGTGAGGGATCTGAACAGTTGAATGCCAAGTACTCGGTCTTCGTCTCATTAAGCTTCAGACCGCCGTTCTCAAGCGCCTCTTTCCATGCTTTCCCACGTCGCACCAATCTACCCCTGTCCGCATCTGCCAGCGCGATATCGTCAGCATACATGAGCAACCATGGGGGTTGCTCATGTGTGTCTCAAATGCAGTCCGACAAAACGTCTAATATCACGCTAAACAGGAACGGGCTAAGAACGGATCCTTGGTGTACCCCGACGGTGACAGGAAAGGGTGTCGTGTCGCCAACAGCGGTCCGGACTATAGAGTCGGATTCGTGGTAATAATAATAATAAAAATAATAACTTTATTTGCATAAACACAGTGCACAAAACATAACGCAGTTTAAACAGTACATAAACAAAATATGTAATATGTAACAAAGTATGTAATAAAATATAAATAAAAAAGATAACATACATTTATACATATCACGTACATTTCACGGCCTCACAGAAAACCGGTGTGAAATAGTGCTTGCGCTGTGTTTCAGCGAGTGAGTGAGGATACCGGAGGCCCATAACCCAACCCCTCCCCTATCTCCCCCCCATTCCCCAAAGGCCGGCAACGCACTTTTGACGCTTCTGGTGTTACTGGTGGTAATCGCTTACCATCAGGCGATACCTGTTTCTTTGCCCGCCTATTCGATAAAAAAAAACATGCTATAGCGCAAAGAGTATAATTACCAATACCTAATACCTTTAAACGAGCAATTCTTGTTTATATATGTGTATAATCTGAATCTCGGAAGCAGCTCTAACGATTTTCATGAAATTTAGTAAACAGGGGGTTTCGGGGGCGATAAATCGTTCTAGCTAGGATTCATTTTTAGAAAATTTAACAATAAAAAATACCGAGCAAAGTTTTATTCCAATTTTTTTCCTAAAAGTAAACAAAAACTAAAATGACTAATGTTATGATTAGGATCGTATAACTATACATATCGAATCGATAGCTCTATTTCCATTTGGTGTGTACTTATTTATTATATTATGTACTTGGTTTAGGATGAATATGCTAGCCACAACGTTGTCTAGCCAGTCCCCAACCCGCACTTGGCCAGCGTGGAGACGTATGGCCTTAACCCTCTTCTGAGAGGAGACCCGAGCCCAGCAGTGGGTTATTCAATTCTCTAACAAACAAACATAATGTTTTCAAAATGAAAACATTATGTTTATATGAAAACATTATGTTTATTTGTGAGCATTGTAGTGTTATTTTACTACCTTGACTTATATAAAAATGTATTTTAATATACTAACTGTGCCCCGCGGTGCTATCTGCGGTTGTTCTGTACCGCGGGGAGAAGCTGTTCTAAAATCTATCCAAAGTTACTCCTTATATCACGAACTATCTGCCAGTGAAAGTCTCGTCAAAGCGAAAATCCACCCGTTCCAGAGATTAGCCGAAACAAACTGACAGATACAGAAAATTTAAAAAAAAGCCTGTTTGATGTAAGTACCGTTAGTGAATGCTGTTTCTTTGAAATAACAAACAGACACATCAGTTTTATTTATTTGGATAGAGAAACACTCGCATTCTGTTATCAAAACGCTTCAATACACTAATAATAGGTCTTTACCTACGAAATTGCCGTTTTGTATGCAATATGTGAAAGTACTTATTTTTTCAAACTTTTTTGTTTCTGTTATTTCGATTGCATGGGTGATTACCCATGCAATCGACGCATCTTTGCCAACGCATTGGCAGTTTATTGATGCCCTTCTTGTAAAAATCAGCTGGACGGGAGGCAACAAACTCTTCAAAGGCATTTTGTACTGCCTCTCGGGAATTGAATTTTTTACCCACTAAAAAGTTGTCTAAATTTTGGAAAAAGTAATAGTCGGTAGGTGCAAGGTCTGGTGAGTATGGCGGATGAGGGAGAGCTTCCAACCCCAGCTCTTGCAGCTTGGAGACTGTCTGTTACGTAGTATGGGGTCGCGCGTTGTCGTGAAGGAGCAGTGGGGACGACCGATAGACCAAAGCTGGTTGCAGATGTGCAAGCTTCTCCATCATTCTCTCCAGTTCTTCACAGTACACATTTGCATTAATGCTCATGCCGTTTTGTAAAAAGCTGTGGTGAATCACACCCGCACTAGACCACCAAGCAGTGACCATCACCTTTTTAGGGGTCATTTTTGGTTTAGGGCATTGCTTTGGTGCTGAACCAGGGTCTAACCAACTTGCTGAGCGCTTTCGATTGTCGAACAGAATCCATTTTTCGTCGCACGTAACAATTCGTTTCAAAATTCCTTCATTTCTTTGCCTGTTGAGCAGCGCAAGGCAGGTCTCGACGCGTACGTTGCGCTGGCGATCGTTAAGGTCGTGGGGCACCCATCTATCAAGCTTTTTTACCTTGCCAATTTGTCGCAAATGGATCAATATTGTTTTGATGCTTACATTAAAAGCTGTTGCTAGCTCACCTGTAGATTGAGTTTCGTCAGCTTCCACAATCGCCTTTAATTCATTATTGTTAACCAAAGTCTCCGGACGACCACGAGCTTCATTTTTCAAGTCAAAATTTCCAGAACGGAACCGGGAAAACCAATAACGGGTTGTGCGTTCGTTTGTACAGTTCTCTCCGTAAACGTTTTTGATGTTACGTGCCATTTGTGTTGCGTTGGTGCCACGACGGAACTCATATTCCATAATTACACGAATTTTTAAAGTATCCATTAAGACGAAAAATGTTTAAATGTAATGAAAATACAACGCTAATCAAAAAACAAAAGACTAAGTTTGTAAATAGAATGTCATGGTTTTAAAACAAAATTAATTTGAATTTAGAATACAGAGCCAACAAACTTTTTTTTATTTGAAATGACCAGTACTGAAGAAAGGCAATTTCATAGGTAAAGACCTAATATAAAACTGCAGAATCCATACCTTTCAAACATAGAATATTCTGGTTGGTTTAATTTAATTTACTACATTTATTAATGATTTAATGTATTGCGAATGTGGTACAGCTGAAATACTAAGTCATAATTTGTAAATCGCGGCAGCTTTCAAGAGTGAAACGAAATGTTACTGAAACTGTCACCCGCACCATGCTACAGCGCAAAGAGTATAGTGTTGAGTGTAACCTTACATGGAAGACAATCAACATTTACGCAAAGCTCTTCGCTTTATACAATTTGCAGTCGTCACACATTTCGCAGAAGGGTTGAATGCTTTACATTCCGGAATGTATTTCTAGATATTTTCTGTGAGTGTTCCTGTAGATATTTACGTTTATATAGATACCTTTTACGCAATCATCTTTGATAACATAACATTAACATCCAAAAATATGTTTATAAAATATCGAGAGCTGTCATCGGGAAAATAGAATTACTGTCATCATCTTCACACGCTTGAGATATGAAAGCGAATGACTTCTTTGACATTTGATCATCGATTGATAAAACTAGCAAATGTTGTAACTAAGCCCTAACATCTCTTCTATGTTCTTTTTCTTCTTCTTTCTTTTTATTATTTAACTGCCTCGGTGGCGCAATCGTAGCGTATGCGACTGCTGTGCTTGAGGTCTTGGGTTCGATTCCCGGGTCGGACCAAATGTTTGTATGATCTGCAAATATTTGTTTCGGAATTATGTGTATTATGTGTTAGTAATGTGTATTTACAACAAAATAAGTATATATGTATTTATATCAGTGGTCTAGTACCCATAACACAAGCTGTGCATAGCTTGGGACTGGATGGCGTTGTGTGTTAGATGTTCGAAATGTTTATTATTTATTCCGAAATTTATTATGACTTATTTTAATGATAAAACACAAGGCACACATATGCAAAAGTTATTCTATTGTAATCATATTGGTTACGGTTGAATGCGAAGGCAAAATTCACGCTGTGTCGGTATTGTGGAGGTGGGTAGGTAATTACATGCCCAGCGAACACTTGCTACGGATGTTCTAGCCAATGCCAACACAAAAGTGTCGTATTTAAGTTATAGTTATTTTGCACTAGTTCTTTTGTTATAGTTTCTGCTTCTATTTCATAGTAATTACTCTGTGTTCTGAAAAGTTTCCAACCTCAACATGAAGAGATCTAGTTAATAAAAACTAGTGAATACATTTGCATTGGGCAATGCTGGGACAAGTATTTAGAGTTAAAAGAGATAATGTAGAAAAAACGAAAGAAACGTCTTGTATCATCATTGGGTCGGAAACTTTTTAGACCTCTCACGTAGTTCAAAGATTAGAGCAGAGAACTGCTCGAAAAGCGAAAGACACAATATTTGGCGACGACTCAATTTTATTTAGTCATTACATTAATGTAAAAGTGTGGTCAGGATGGAAAGTTTATTTTATAACATTATTTTTTATTTATCAATTACCTACTGTCTTTTTTTCTTGAAAAGTTTATACATTAAACAAACTGTGTAGTATAAAAATGATGGAGTGGTATTTCATTCTTTTTTTTTCTTGGTAATTTACTATTATTTTAATAACATAAATGGGAACAACAACTGTACAGTAATATTGAAGATTCTAATCTTTTCATTTTAGTAATTTAATAAGAAAAAGTTTATAAAACTATAACCGAACCACGTAAAAACTTTTAATGAAATTTATAAACTCTTTTGCAAAAAAACGGGCACTTAAGCAAAGAACTATTTTATAGTTACTACTAGCTGATCAGGCAAACGTTTTTTTGCCAAAAAAAAATTGGGGTATAAAAAATAGATGTTGGTCGATTCTTAGATCTATCCGATATGCACACCAAATTTCATGAAAATCGGTCCAGCCGTTTCAGAGGAGCATGGTAACTAACATTGTGACACGAGAATTTTATATATAAGATTAGTTTGTTTGACAATTTTAGGTATTTTTATCCTCAGAATTTTATAAATTAATTAGGAAGGAATAGTTTTCATCAGTTTAATCATAACATTTTAATTAAATTATTGAGAAATAATGTTTAAGCTCAAAACACTATTATTGTACCTGCTCGCTAAACAAAAATGAAACGCGTTAATTTCTTTGTTTTTCTTGAATACATTAAAAGCAGATAAAAGTTTGGTATTGAGTGTGACCCCGTCTTGCTGAAATCACGGCTTGCATTCGTCTGGGCATGCTAGCGAGTATATCTTTTATGGTTTCTTGGGGAATACGTTCCCGCGGTAATCACATTCTTTAGCTCTCTGATGTTCTGCGGAGCCGGCTGCACTGATCTCACTCGTCGCTTCAGAACGTCCCAGACATGCTCTATGGGATTGAGGTCCGGACTTCTAGCTGGCCAGTCCAAACGACGAATTCCGACTTCTAGCATATACGCTTCCACATTGCCAGACCGGTGGGCGCGAGCGTTGTCGTCCATAAAAATTGAGTTTTCGCCAAGAGCGGTTAAAGCGGGTTGTGCATAAGGAATTACAACTTCCGTTATGTATCGGTGTCCAGTCAGTGTACCGTTTTCGATGAAGACTAACTCCGTACGATCCATAGAATTTATTCCTGCCAAAAACATAACAGAGCCCCCTCCATAAGGTGTGATTTCTTCAAAACATGCCTCTGCAAAGCGTTCTGCTCGTCTACGTAGCACTCGCCGACGTCGGTCTTCACCATGCAGAGATATCCTGTCTTCATCGGAGAACAATACCCTATCCCAGTCTTCATGAGTCCATGACACACAATTTGGAGCGAAGCTAAGCCTGGCAACTCGATGTCCACGGAGTAATTTTGGGCCGTGTGCCGGGCGATGACTGTGTATGTTAGCAGCGAGAAGCCTCCTCCTGACCGTCCATAGACTAATTTGCACATTTCTTACTTCTTCGAGGCTGTTCTTGAGGTCCACATAAGAATATTTGCGATTTCTCAACGCTTGACTAACTAGAAAACGATCATCCCGTGGTTCGGTACATGTCTTTCTGCCAGAACCAGGTCTTCTCTTGACGGAACCGGTCTCTTGATAGCGCTGCCAGGTCCTTTGAACTGTCGACCGACTCACATTTAGCCTATGAGCCACGAAGCATTGGCTGCAACCTTCTTCAAGCAGCGCAATACTTTTGCTCGCTTTTATCACTTTATCTACCATTTTCGAGATTGATAAACAGCAATAACAATACTTTTAAATGTCAAGGACATAAGATAACTTAATAAAATTTGACAAAAAGTTAATTAGAGTCGATATTAACTATAGGGAATTCGCGCCGCAAAATGTAGTTAAAAGTTGTTTTCTTTGAAAACCAGGCTCAGTCAAAAATTTGAATTTGGAATGTACTCTTACAAACATTATGACACTTTTATAACTGGCCAGTAACATGTTCAAATGATTAAAACCTTTTTGGTATTTCATTTTTTTCAGTCAGGAAGAAAATCGAAACCGCCCGTTTTTTTTGCAAATGAGTGTATAATCTATGTCATCCGGGCCATTTGTATGTATATGTTGACACTTCATTCATTAAAATCGGTTAAACAGTTTAGGGGTTATGAACATACAAACATACATAGGCTGCCAATGCTATTACCCTTCTTTTTAGCTTCGACGTAGTCGAGTAAAAAAGACGTGAGCTTGTTTGTTTTCTTCTGATAAGCCTCAAATACTTGGAAATGGGTGGTTACAGATCGGCACAGGTAGATGTAATGTCTTATGTTATCTGTTTTTGTTACAATTTTACATGAGCCAAAGAATTTACCAGTGGAAAACTGAAACTTGGATACTCATGGACCGACTTGATCATTGCAGCGCGACGGCCGGGCGGCCTCACAAAGAAAGAATATTTTTTCCTTGCATTTCACTGAGTAAAAAGCTGAGGCTACTAAAACCCAACCCAAGTCCCTAGTTCTGTGGCAGGACACTCAAAGAGTTTCAAATCCACTTAAATTCTTGAGTTTCAAGTGTGTTCCCCGTCAGTCCCCGTTTTTCGCCTTCCTTCTTCCTTTTAAACAAAACCATACTATTATGGAATACCTACTTAATACCTAATTTTAATCTTTATTTTTGTGCATATAACGAAAATTTCAACAGCCGATTTGTAATCCTGGATGTTTAATGTTATGGAATGAATTATTTCCAGATAAACGACCAGAGAATATATACACGTTGTATAATATATTATGTTTTAATGTAGGAAACATCTAAAACTGAAATATGTTTATCTTAAATTTATTAAAAAGGCAAGACCATCTTCTCTTTTAATTGATTTTGTAAGAGGATCATTTATTTTGTATTTTCAAATTGTTCTAAGGCTAGATAGTCTATTATGATTAATATATAATAGACTAGCCTTATCAGATATAAATGGTAGAAAATTATAAATTTCAAAACTATTGTTAATTTTGATCGTTTTTAGGGTTCCCTGCCAAAGGCAAAAAACGGAAGCCTTATATATTCGTCATGTCTGTCTGTCTGTCTGTCCGTCCGTATGTCACAGCCACTTTATTCCGAAACTATAAGAGCTATACTGTTGAAACTTTGTAAGTAGATGTATTCTGTGAACCGCATTAAGATTTTCAAAGAAAAATATAAAGCAAAAAAAAAAATTTGGGGGTCCCCATACTTAGAACTGAAACTCAAAAAAAAAATTTCATCAAACCCAGGGTATCTATGGATAGGTCTTCAAAAATTATATTGAGGTTTCTAATATCATTTTTTTCTAAACTGAATAGTTTGCGCGAGAAACACTTCCAAAGTTGTAAAATGTGTATCCCCCTCCCTGTAACCTCTAAAATAAGAGAATGATAAAACTAAAAAAAATATATGATGTACATTACAATGCAGACTTCCACCGAAAATTGGTTTGAATGAAATATAGTAAGTAGTTTTTTTTAATACGTCATAAATGGTAAACCGCAAAAAAAAACACTATTATTAAAACATCGATCAAGTTTACAACGAACTACAAGAACTTTTATATTATGCTACTTGCTGCTTCGGAACCCTTCATGGGCGAGTCCAACTCGCACTTGGCCGCTTTTTACTACGTTAGTTTTATAGGTGTACCGATGTCGATTTAACATAACGGTTTGTTTTAAAACTGTGTACGTGTTTGTGATAATTATTCTATACTAGCTTTCATCCGCACCTCCGCCCGCGTGTATGTCGATTATTACAAGAAAAGGACCCTATGTCCTTCCTCAAGAATCAAAGTATATACATGCCAAATTTCATTGAAATTGGTATAGTGGTTTAGCCGTGCAAGCGTAACAAACAGACAGAGTTACTTTCGAATTTATAATAATACGAGCTTTCGCCTGCGGCTTCGCGCGCATTCACTAAAAGTCAAATCCTATGCTACTTTTAATACCTCCAAGGATATGTGTACAAAGTTTCATGATGATTGTTTAAGTAGTTTTCGCGTAACAAACAAACTTACTTTCACCTTTTTAATATTACTGTGATGGATTTACGTATATTTTCTATTGATTTCAATTACAATATCAGTTTTCTTCTTCGTTTCAAATTATATGATAAAGTAGGGGCCATTGGGACTTGAGCGTTCAAAGTTTGTTACGTAGCTAGGTATTTATAACACCTTGATGAAATGTAAAACAAATGTATTTCTTATTTTGCTCTCCGTTCAGTTTCTTCCTCCATTTCTGTGACTAAGAATTGTCCCATTTAAATTGTAAAAATATTTTACAATTAGATATAAGTTATAATGTAATAGCCTTAATATAATGTACATTGATTTAGATATATTGAAGTCAGCGATACCTTCTTTTCTTTAAGTTATTTTTAATCATAACCTAGAACGTGGGAAAGCCACGCTTCGGCATGAATGGGCCAGCTCGACCGGAGTGATACCATGGCCTCACAGAAATCCGGTGTGAAATAACGCTTGCGCTGTGTTTCACCGAGTGAGTGAGAATACCGGAGCCCCATACCCCAACCTCTCCCACCATCCCAATAAGGCCGGCAACGCACTTGTGACGCCTCTGGTGTTGCGGGTGTTATGTGTGGCCAATCGCTTAGCATCAGGCGAAACGTCAGCTGGTTTGCCCCCTATTACATAAAAAAAACAACACGGATGACTGAATGGAGGCGAGTAGCTATAGCGTCTTTTACCGATTCAAAACAGTCTGTCCATTTTTTGCGAGGGATTTCTTTACACATACATATTTTGGTTTTACATACAAAAACAATCGCCTGTCACTGCGAACTCACACATAAAAATATAAACAAAATATTCAACTATCATTCATACATAAATACATTCTGTGCAATAACAGTGTAACGCGTAGGCCCATTTGGGCTTATATTTTAAGATAGAGACACGCCTACGTACGGCTACTACACCCTACCGTTTTGCTCTATGGTACGTAATCGCTATAGAATTATTTCTATAGCGATTACGTACCGTAAGCCCAATAAGTATTAGAAAGCACGGTAAACTATACTGTAACTGCCTCGTTGGTCTTAGGTCTAGCGGCTAGCGTATGCGACTGCCGATGGAGAGGTCTCGTGTTCAATTCCTGGGTCGGGCCAAAACTGTTGTTGGTTTTTCCTTATCAGCAATTCTTAATTTGATTCGGGTGTTTCATGTCCGTACCTCGGAGAGCACGTTAAGCTGTCGGTCCCGGTTGTCATAAACATCTACGGCAATACTGACAACTAGTTCGACCTTCGAATTCAATTCATTCCCAGGGTTGTGGAAGTGCAATGCCAATCGCTTCGTGGAAGAACTGATAGTTAGGTAAAACCGGTTGAACTTGTAGCCAACCCCATATAATATTGGGAATAATAAAAGCTAGAAAGATGATGACGTTATACTATACAGTAAACAAGGTTGAAACTCAATTTTACACAGCTGTACATTAACTGGCAGCATGTTTGCAGTCGGAAATGGCCAACACTATCGCACACAAAAGTTTTATTTTACGACAGAATCTAAATGTAGGTAACTTCATTAATGTTTTATTTTTCCCGAGCGTACGGTGTCCCGGAATTTTATAACTTGTGGACTCGCCGAAAAAATTGTTCTTGCGTTACAAATGTCGGGGCCCAGTAGGCACACATACCCGTATATAGTAGTGAAACAGTGGACCCATATTTATACAAAAGCAGTTTATGGGGCAAGCTTTTAGATGATAAACATAAAAGTATGTTTTATCCTGAGCCGTAAAAACTGTTCATATTTGTCGTATATACATATATACTCATGTACTCATATTACTGGTTATTAGACCTGCCTTGATTACGGCTGACAGACTTTCAATCGTTTATTGTGATATTAACTATCCGTATAATTGTATATGTTATACTCTGTTCATTTCTTTATTTTCTTTTTGACAGTTCAAGAAATTTTGAAATTAGTAACGCCCTCACCCATTACCGATTCGATTTGAAACGAATAGCGATTTTATTTATGAAGAACTTTCAATCGATTTAATTAAATATTTTTTGTTCAAATATTAATTATTCCTTTATTAGTTTTTCATATTATGTAAGAAATAAACAAAAATATAAATAATAAATCTGTAAATTAGATGAATGAACAGAGTTATTGTTCTTAACTCTTGGTTTGATCCTAAATTCCAAGATTTCGACTTGATTCCTTGCAAAAATTCAACCAGTAGTCATAGATACTATTTTTATTTCCTTTTTTTATTAAATTTACAGAAAAAATACTTACATGAAGTCAAATTATTTTTATCATATGATCGATTTAACGTATTTCAAGTACTGTACGTTTATACGTTTTATAGTCTGTGGTTGTTTGTTATGCACAGATCACTTCACTAAAGTACCGTCACCGTCAATAAAGTACGACATTACTGTAGTACATAATTCCGAAAAAAAATATGGTAATTTATAGGCGTGAGCTGTCAAAAAGAAAATAAAGAAATGGACAGAGTATAAAAGATCACATCATCAACTGCCATTGTGGTTAATGACTTCAGTCTCCAACTCCTCTTGTAGGATTTAATCGTCATATTTCGGAGTATATTTGTACGTTGTTTTTATGGTTGTAGGTTTGTATTTATTTTGCCAGAGGCACTTTTTTACTAAAAAAACTTTAGTAACGAATCACACTCTTTCTAGATAGGTACTTATAGTTTTTACAAATTATCCTATACATATAAAATGTGGTTCTTACCCTAACTTACTGATTTATCAAAGGAAAGCCTTAACCATGCCTACAAACTTGAAATTTTATCCTTTAAAGTATGAACACGAAACTTCGTAGACCACCTTTTTGGTTACAAATCAAGCCAAAAAAGTTTTCTTAGCTTGATCTATTACATATTGATATTACATTAGAGATCTTAGATCTCGTTCCAGAATGGTAAGGAAGTCTTGAAAAATTCTTAGCTTATTGTCAAAGCCTTTTTTAAGAACCTCAGTTCTGCGTCTATTTACTACGCTTATGTTTTTTTTTTTTTTTTGTTAAAAAGACAACTCCCGCACTAGGAATAACTCCTGTGTCGCGGGGGACTTTACAAACATACATGAAACGGACACAAAGAACATCCAGATTTAGAACAACAATTTGGGGATCACACAAAGTGTTATCCTACGTGGGATTTGAACCCACGACACTTGGCGCAGTAGGATTTGAACCCACGACACTTCGCGCAGTAGGATACGGCGTGGTGACCGTTAAACCACTAGGCCAAACGTGCAGTCAAAGTCAAGTCATGTGAATGAATTAATCATATTTTCAAACGTATTTATTATGAATTAATAAAACAAAATATATTCATTCCTAAATTTTAAATTATAAAGCAATTTACAGCTTTATTTGCCTACTTCATTTAGAATCAAATAAAATGAAATTTCAAAATTCCCTAACGTGAATGAATGTTTTGCCTTCGATTAGCTTGTACAGTTCGCTGGTATTAACAAAGCATAGACATTTATGCACATATATAATGTAATTCCTATTAAAAGCAATATTCATGTAACTTCGTCCACGCATGATCAAGTAAGTATATTTGACACGTGATAAATATTAAATCGAACGAAGATCGATCGCTAATATCGAACCAAGTGGCATGCAATTGAAGAGGCCTATATCCAGCAGTGGACTGCGATAGACTGATGATGATGAACTAATAAAATTAGAAACTATAAAATGAGTTAGAACAATTCCAGAATCAATTGTTAAAATATATTTTTTTGGAAAATTTTTATTTATAGGAATATAAACAAGAAAAAATAAGTTAAATTTTTTGTAAATGAATTAGAAATATAAACTGAAAGTATTACTTAAATTTTGCAATCATCATCAGGATCATCTCTGATCATCTCTCTAAGTAACGAGCATGAGCATTTTTAAAGATATGGTTTGGGAACTTAATTATTTCGCTATGATGAGCTAAATTAAAAGTCCATTCACCCTTTCTCTGTAATATCTGTATATATATATATATAACATCTGTAATATAGAACGCAGGCCGCACTTCCAAACATGTTTTAGCGTTCTCAGAATTACGAAATTCCTCCCTAATCCAAAAATGAGGCGGCCGATTGTAACCGCTCTTATAATACGTTTCCGCTACGATGCGTCAAGTTACCTAGAATCCAATTATGTTACACGTCACATTTTTGACGTATTACATCCGATTTTTTTATATTCTTGTAGTACAAGCAGATTTGTATTATATCTGCACAATTTTCTTTTTATTTACGGTTGGTATGTGACGGTCGTCTGATAACCATCGGGTTCAGAAGTGAACGTGCCAGAAAGAGTGCTGGATTTATACTGCTCATGGATACCTCTCACCTTTGAATCTCTCCGCCCCAACCTCCCTTTAGTCGGGAAGTTTGGGGTTCACAAACCTTAACACTGATTTTTCGTGAGACCGTGGCACCATTCTGGTCGAGCCGGCCCTTTGTACCGATACATAGTTTTCTGCGGTTGTATTTTGAACTTTATTATAAGTATAACATATAATTTAAATTTATTACTAAGAATTTTTTCATAAAAGCAAAAGTTTTTAGTTAAAGTTTTGCCAACGTAGCGTGAATTTTAAGAGCTCTTGCAAGTTTAACTGAACATCCTTGTTTTTCGTTATGAAGATCTCAAATTTGGCAGGCAGGTATTTTATAGATAGAACACTGCTTTCTATCGGATTTTACGACAGGACCTAATGAAGAAAGTCTTAAGTTAACGTAAAAGTTCCCGGTTTTTGTTACCAGAAACATAAAGGATTTATAGTTTACTATGTTAAATTAATAAATAGGGTACCGAGATTTTTGTTCACAGGCACGCTTTAAGATGAAGGAAATATATTGTTTCTTTAGAAAATACTTTTATGTTATACTAGCTGAGCCCAAGTGACAAAAATTTAAAAAAAATGTTATTTTGGTAAAT
Source organism: Diaphora mendica (assembly GCA_949125395.1). NCBI lineage: Eukaryota > Metazoa > Arthropoda > Insecta > Lepidoptera > Erebidae > Diaphora > Diaphora mendica. Next base: position 31,932,711 of record OX421311.1, read on the forward strand.
GTACCGTGTATACATACATATGCATTTATTAAAAAGCGGTTATTTTAATGTTACAAACAGACACTTCAATTTTATTTATTTGAATAGAGTAAAGATATCTAAGTTTGGAATTTAGCGACCTTTTGGTTTGTGGGCAGATTTTATCTAAGAACCGTTACTAAACTAACATAAGCTCTATTGCCTTATAGCCTATACCAGTTACCTTCTTTGTTATTTTCTCTCTTTTTTACTGTTAACTATTCCAGTGTTTTCTATCATTGTAAGATATTTTTATATTTCAATTAATTATATTAATAAACCAATAAATTTTCAAGACAGTAAGTGTTATAAGAGGCTAGGAATAGAAAAAGAGTGGCGTGTAATGGGAGAGGTTTACGTCTAAAAGTGGGAGAGGGAATGTTTTATTGAAATTAGTAATCAACATTCGTTGTAAAAAACATGAATACACTGACTCCTAAGCGGGTATTATAATTAAAAGAAGAGCAATAGAAAAAAAACAACAACTCTAAGTAGCGTTTGTTATCTGAATTTTACAAAAAAGTTTCGAAATATTTTAAACTTTCTCGTTATAGAGTAGGTACTTTTCTATTATTACCAATGGTTCCGCCCACTACATTAAGATACTAGCACCATTATCGACGTCAGTGTTATTTATGGATGTCGCATCTTCCAGGGACCCTGGACTACATCCAAAATATTATTTTCCACTACTGCCTAAAATATTGAAAACTCCAGAAGCTAAACTTTAAGTAGTTTTATAGAAAAATATGCTGACTTTATTAGCTTAGTAAAATCAAGGGTCAAAAATTTTGAAAATGTAAAATAAAATGTTTAATTTTAACTTTAAATAATTATAAGAAATAAAAACTTTACGAATTCCGAAATATGATTACCCAAAAATGAATCCTTAAAATTGTATGTTTATAATTACGCGTAATGGCGGATTTTTTTTTAATTAATTTTCTATTATTTACTACTTAATTGTAACTTATCGACAAATCTACTACATATTAACATCAATGTCGTCGATGTTTAACCAACTTTTAGTAAAGTCCCGCAACCTTCAAAAACTTGATACTTAGGTACTACAGAGACATTAAAACTTAATACTTAGAAGAAGCAATAACTTTGTGTGTCATACACAACGTATACCATTGGTTATTGGTGGTCGCGACATTCAGACATTCATTGAAAATATATTTAAACAACTCATGATTAAAAGCAAAACAACATCTGATATAGAAAAAAGAGTTGAGAGAAAAAATATTATTCCCAATTCTGTAATACATTTTATTTTCTCCGTTTAGTTTATCTGCACTTGGATTAAAATTTAAAGCGAAATAATTAAGTTGTGACTCTAATGTCTATAAATATTCAAAGCTACAGTTTTCATGAATAAGTAAATTTTTAAGGTATAAAATACAAATTGCATGGAGATCCAACGTCGTAAGTATAAGCAAATTATCCCTTTTATAGGATTATTATATTATTTTGCCCAAGCTCTTTATAATATAAGCGTCTAATATTAGCGTCTACAAAAAAAATGAGATTCCAAGTTTAATTAAACCTTCTTATTGGCTATTATAAAGTTTGTATGAGCTTACGCAGTTTTATGAACCATTCTACATTACATTAGGACCACTAAAGCGATTAAGTTTTTGGTAAACCATCCTTTTCAGAAGATTAATTTCTTCATTGTTTTTAGAGAAGATAAAACAAAAGTGTAGTGACGTTGGCATTTTCTTAGCTTTCTTTTATTGTTTCTATTCTGTTAAGATTTGGTGTTGTTTCATTTTATTGAAGAGTATCAGTAAATCTTTTTTCGTTGTGGAAAAATAGAAACATTTTCGGTAAAAAGCGTTCGTTATTAAGCAAACGCCTATTCTCGAATTGTTTGTATTTCACGCTTTTAACTTGTTGGCAAAATGATTATTTAAGATAAACGGCTTGATTTTTATTAGCTTTCAGTTGCATCTTAGCAATTAAAAAACTTTACTCGAAATTAATTTCACTTCTGCAATTAAATTAATTTCAATTCCTTATACTTATGTATTTTTAAATAGTTAAAATTTTTCGGTTATCTTTTCTTGGGGTCCATTGGAAACTACCTTAAAACGACGGCTACCCACACGGTTCCAAAAACCAAATTGGTTTAATTAATCGATTGTTTACAGATCTTTAAAGTTCATATCCTAATATAGAATTGTTTTTATCTTGAAATTTTAAAACTATAGTTATTTGATGAACAATAAATCATTCTTTACTTACCATTATATACACAGACTTAATTCACGATCGCACTTACGTACAATGCTGACACGGTAAGTTCGCGAGCGCGTCACACCACGCGTGTACACCATGCCGGCGACGGCCTCGTACTGCCCGCCTCTGATAAAGGACTGTATAACTGATAGCGATAGCGCATCTCACTATACGTATTGAAAGGAAATATTTACCATTTGCAACCTGATATTATTTATTTTTATACTTTATGAACTTTTCCAATTAAAAACCCGGTTCGGCCCACACGGCCGCTTTTAAGTTGTCGGGAAGATAGGTAAGTTATGGTAGATAATTGGTATGGTAAATTGTATTAACAGACCTTAAAAAAAAGAGCGTACTCCTTCTTAAAAGGCCGCTTCAGATCGTTTGCTCCCTCTACCATAGAAAAAAACAGGTAAGGTATTTAAAATATTATTAAATACATGTTTTGAGCTTTCTCTATTTTGTAAATACGATTTTTTAAATCTTGCCAGATTTCTTCAGTTTTCAATATAACTTTGCCTAAGCTTAATAGTGCCTACTGTAATTCTTTTTACGGCCAATATTGTATATCTTATAAGTTCTCGATCCTCTTAACTAGTTTATAACTCGATTTGCTTATACAATTTTCTTCAAAGGCGAGAAAGGCTATTATGGTCCTCCTGTGGGTATCTATAACATTTTAATAATTAAATTAGGGGTGTTTCTACGACATTAAGTTGATGATTTAAATACAAGATTATATAAAAAAAATATTAACATAATCCCTACTTTATAATATAAATGTGAAAGTGTGTTCGTTTGTGTTTAGGGTTCCGTACCTCAAAGGGAAAAAAACGGAACCCTTATGATGTCCTGTCTGTCTGTCAAGACCCTTTTTCTCAGGAACGCGTGGAGGTATCAAGCTGCAATTCATATCAAATACTCAAGTCTACTGTCCCTTGGAGCTGTAAAAAAATCAAACTTCTACGCCAATACAATCTAAAGATACAGCCTTTTATGCTGCAAATTTTCGATGCTCGCAAGGGAATCAAAACATACAAGATACTTCCCGTGAACTCAGAACCTTGTAATTTGGTACGAAGCAACGTCTTATAGCACAGATAAAGGAAAAATTACGAAAAGTATAAATTTTAAGTTACATACATACATACAAGTAGCCTATATGTCCTTTCTGAAAAATTAGAGAATCTCCATGCCAAATTTAATTGAAATCATTGCAGTGGTTTAATCGTGAAAGCATAAAAAACAGACAGATAGCCAGATTTCTGAATTTATAATATTAGTATGGATAGTGGTATGGATGTAAATATTAGTGTTTTATTTTACAGAATTACCGTATTTCTGACTAAAAAAAAAAATTTTTTCGGACGTCTAACACACAACGCCATCTAGTCCCAAGCTAAGCAGAGCTTGTCTTATGGGTACTAGATAACTGATATGCATACATGTTTTTTTTTTGTAAATACATACATATTATACATAGAAAACACCCAAACTCCAAAACAAACATTTGCAGATCTTACAATCTTACTAATATGTAGGGAGGGTTCATTGATAACTAGAAAGCTCGAGTTTAAAAGTTTTGCGCAAATCATCACTCTATCTGGCCAGTGGACGTCCTAAACTACGTTTGTCGAGACGTAGTCTCCACTCAAGAACCCGTTTACCCCAACGTTTATCGGTTCTACGACAAATATGGCCAGCCCACTGCCACTTCAGCTCGCTAATCTTGTGGGTTATGTCGATGACCTTGGTTCTCTGCCAGATCACTTCGTTTCTGATATGATCCCTTAGAGAAACATCGAGCACAGCCTAAATGTAGATTGCACTGCGCAAAAAAAAAAAAAACATATTTTAAGGTGATCTACTCACTGTGGGAGAGCCACGCTACGGCATGAATGCTTCGCGAAGCGATACGGCCTCACAGAAAACCATTATGAAACAGCGCTTGCGCTGTGTTTCACCGAGTGAGTGAGGATACCGGAGGCCCATACCCCAATCCCTCCCCCATCCCCAAAGGCCGGCAACGCACTTGTGACGCCTCTGGTGTTGCGGGTGTCCATGGGCGGAGGTAATCGCTTACCATCAGGCAATACGTCTGCTTGTTTGCCGCATAATCCAAAAAAAGATGATAATGATGTTGTGAGTACTATTGCCTAGAAGGCTGAACATCATGATAGATCATGAAAATACGCTTAGTGAACCAGATATCTCGATATTCTGATTTTAAAACATTTGAGGAGCGAACTACTTATACTGTTTTATAGTCTTGTCTATTTGGGTTTTATTGTTAGTCCAAGAGCTATAAAATACTGCTGAACTATACGGATACTTTACTAAAATACAAATACGTTACATTTGCGCAGAAAAAAACTCTAAAATCTTATTTGACTTAGACCTAAGAGGTAGGCTCGCCCTTTTAGGCTATTAGATATCTAAGATGCCCTTCATAATTACGAACTACATTGCAACACTTACTAGAATTGCTTTCTTTAATAACGTATACCATCATCATCAATAGCCATAAACAGTCCACTGCTGGACAGTTACATGGGACATGACGTGAACATAGGATTCTCCTTAGTAAGGCGGATTTATCCTACCACCTTTTACCTACCATTTATATCTATCTTCTATATAAATAAAAATGAATCACTGAAATGTATGTACGCGCATAACTACCGATCGACTGCACCAAATTGGATTTTTTTTTGTGTTTGTTTGTAAAAGGATACCGGAAATGTCATCTTTTCTTAATCCGCGACCATAGCTTCCCCCGAGAAGCTGAGGCGGGTTTAAATACTAAATCAAGTATTTCGTAAATTTATTTATTCTCAAAAAAAAGAGGGTACAAAGTTCACCGGGTCAACTAGTTTACCATAAAAAATGTTATAGTGAACCAACCTCAAAAGATAGACTCTCGAGGATTTTTTTAAAAACTTTTAAAGAGGAACAATTCTTTCATACATTAGTTTTGCGAAATCTTGACCTTTAACGCATCGCACGCAATGAAAGGACAAATTTTTCTTCATTGATATTCCGCTCATTTTGATCGCAGCTTGATGATATTGAAAGACCTTTTTTAACATAAACGGTTCGGAAAATAAAATACTGCAAGAGAGCTATAGATACACATATTAGATTTAGAAGTATTAATAGAACATTTTTAATTCTAATATTAGTTTAAAAACAATCAGTTGTACGTCATTCTTTGTGTTCCACAAATGTCACACAATGTTTCAGACAAGCTTTGATTTTTCTGCCGGACACAAAATGTGAAACATACATTACCTGTCTAGTTGTCAAAAGTCTAGTACTTTGAAGATGATTTGACAGACTTTTATGCAATATTATGTATTTATTTATTTACTTAGTTACGGATTATATAATATACATAGGAATACTAGCTTTCGCCCGCGTGTATGTCAGGTATCGCAATAAATAGTAGACTATATCCTTCTACAAGAATCATCGTATGGATAGAAGAATAGTGGTCTAATATCTATCTGCACAATCGATAACAGGCAAACACTATACATTAACATAATATGTTGTAAAAAAAAATATATAGTCTATAACTCTATAGAAATGTTAAACGTGCATTTCTCAGAGGACGCAATTTTATTTTTTAGATATGAATTAAGTTGTAGTGCAGAAGACAATTATTTTTTTCAGTCCTGTCATTTGGTAGATAAACCATAAAAACCATTTCCACCCCTAATTCCAAGATGGCGGCCGGGGGCCAAGGGTTGCAACTCCACAAACATGAACTTAATTTTACTCAAATACCTTAATTTAAAAAATTAAATTGCATCCTCTGAGAAATGCAACCTCATATGTAACTTTTCAATAGACTAGGTAATAGCTATTACTAGTTGACCCACGCAACTTCGTCTGCGTCTTTTTTCAATTATGCCCGGCTCCTTTTGATCTAAGCGTGATGTTAACTATTCTATCTCAGGCACGCCAGTAAAACACAAATTGAAAAAAAGCGAGAAAATACTGAAAATAGCAACACTTAGATAGTGTTGGAGTTCAACGTGACACGATAATTATATATGATAGACTATAGTTGAACCAGTTTGTTTATTTTTAAATTGTTTTAATAAGTTAAAACATGATTTAATGGAGGCACCAGACGTGGAAAAAGAAGGCAAAAATAAAATTGGTTAATGAGAAAAATAGTATTTAATTTCCTTTGATGTTGATGGTTTGCAGCACGGTTTGCAGTCGTTCTGTCATTTAACAAACATTTGGTGCTTATTTCGTTGTCAAACGGTTATGTTTTTGTATGTTGTTATTACCAAGAAAGAAAGAAAGAAAATACGTTTATTATTCACATAAAACAAAACAAATGAGATAGGAAAAGAAAACTTTTAACTAGATCTACTTACCTATTTTATATCACTAACCAATTTCTTTTTATGAAAGTTTGGAAATTGCATCGAAATTTTATTTATTTACGAGAGTTTCTTAAAGTAATTAGCCGATTTCGGCCACGGCAACCAGTCGCAACGGAGACCAGCCAACTACGCAGGAGATATTATAGTACACAAGTGTGTGTAAAAACACAGGTGCACTCTCTCAAGAGATCAGGTGCATGATAACATGATATAATATATGTCAGGAATAGTAATAATAACCTGTTTTTTCATTACTTACGTGTATAATTTGTAAAGATCAAGCACATTTTAAAACATCATCTATATAGTATCTATAGTTGCGATATAATTATATAGTAATAATTATTATTTTTACGGGAATTAACGCGATCACTTATTTCAAGGTATTACATACCTCTGTTTTGCCTGACGTTTCGACCAGGTTGCACTGGCTGTGGTCACAGGCTGACTGGCTCAGCGGCGCACGCCCTCCGTCGTCGAATCCGTGAAGTAGACGGTTCTTCATCCACCCGCACATTTTCGATATTATTGATATTTTTGTTTCGCCATGTACAGTCACATACCACACTAACAGGGTCCCTATTCTGTAAGCAAACCGATGTGTTTATTACGGTTACGGTTACAGGTACCTATTCTGGTGTTTATCCGACTGCGCAGAAAAGTGAGGTGGTATGTTTTTTAACACTGGATTCCACGCTGTAGATAATTTAAAACCATCTTCCCGATTGAAAGTTTTATGCTTTTTAATCTCAATCGCTTCACGTACAACTCTTGAGTAAAAGTGACGTTCGGTGGAGAGGACTTGCGTGCGGTGAAATTCAATCCAGTGGTTGGTGCCTGTATCGAGTGCATGTTCTGCAATCGCCGATTTGCTCGTCTGTCGGTTCTTCAGAGCAGCGATATGTTCTTTGACCCTTTCAGCAAGTCCGCTTCGTTTGGCCTATATAGGAACTTCCGCAGCTGCAGTCTATTTTATAAACACCCGGAGTTTGTAGTGGCAATATATCCTTCGGTGTGACGACGATGTTGTGAACCTTTATGCCTGGTGTGTATACTGTCGGAATGGAGTATTTCTTTAATACGGACCCGATCTTATCCGTAACTCCCTTGACATAAGGCATATAGGCTGGTTGCCTGTTCACTTCTGGATACTTGCGTCTTATTTTTGGTTGCTTCCGTCCTCCATTCACTTGATATCCGTTACCTTTGAGTACCTCCTGAACATGTTCTAGCTCCTGTTCTAAATGTTCAGGGTCACAGAGATCGTAAGCTCTGTTCTTGAGTGAAGTCATAACAGATTGATGGTGATGATAAGACGTGGCGTGTAGGTATCTATCCGTATGAGTAGGCTTACGGTACACACAGTGTGACAAGGACCCATCTGATCTCACGGTTACTTTAACATCCAAGAACGACAACGACCTATCCGTCTCCATTTCATATGTAAATCTTATTTTAGGGTGAATAGAGTTAAGATGTTGTATATATTAATCTACTTCTTGTTTATTTCCTTTAACGATACTAAAAATGTCATCCACGTATCGCTTCCACAGCTTGACGGTTTTCGGGCTGAGACTTAGAGCCTTCTCTTCAAAATGGTCAGGGTCTTCAAGAGGTATGTAATACCTTGAAATAAGTGATCGCGTTAATCCCCGTAAAAATAATAATTATTACATCATGGAACGCGAAAGTTTAAAAGTTAATTATATAGTAGTTTGCGATATAATTATTCGCTACTAGCTGACCCGGCAAACTTCGAACCGCCATATTTACAAATCTGTCTCGGCTTCCCACAGGCAGTGAACAGTCGCGGACAAAAAAAAAACTTTTCCCGTTATCTTTGATTTTATTTTTTTCAAGCAAAAAAAGAACGAAAGAAATCGGACTATGTGTTATTGAATTACAACAAAGTACATATTTTGACTTTCATCCCCTCTCTCCAAGAAACCGTGCTGAATTTCGGGATCAAAAGTATCCCATGTCCCACCTCGTATTATGATCTCAAATCATGCCAAGTTTCATTTGAATCCATTCAGTAGTTTTAGCGTGATGCGCGGCCAAGATACAGACAGACAGACAGAGTGACAGACAGACAAAAAAAAACAGTTTTCGCTTCAGTATCGATTATAGAATTTTCAAAATATCTTTAATGTACAAAATTGGACCTGTTACATTTTTATTATAAGCATAGATATACACTATTCGCAATTCATTCTATAACTTCATTAATTAGTGGTTCACTTAGTACAATAGTGGAAGTTATACCATTAGTAGCAACTAACAATGTAAAACTGTTGCCTAATTCAACTTAGATGTAGCGCAATGATTTCATTAGCATCTGGTAATAACCCGTACAGAAAACCTAGTGAAGCGATGTAATTCAATTCGTCATGAGTCATTTACATTTCCATGCTAGTTGGGGTTATGTTTTCCAATTTAAAACAAACATTATGGTATTGTGGAAATATAATGTATATATTTTTAACAACAGGGAACTCAAACTTATTGCCAATTGCGTAGGTTAGAGTTTGCTTTCTGGCTTGGTGTACTATGGGTACTTAAAGACAACTGATGTAAATACAGATGTACTTATATACAAGATCAAAATTGAATATTAACTGTAGGCAAAGGGAATTATGCTATAGAATTCAAGATCTAATCGCTTAATTATTCTTTACAAGTTGTGTTTTCCACATACCTTCACTTGATAAAAGTAGAGGTCATTGAAGTACCTACATAAACTTTATTTTTAAAAGGATATATATTACGTTCATATGTCATAATGTTTCTGATATTATCAATGATACGATCTAACATGGATTAAAGCATTAATAAAGTAGTTACTTATGGTTGGTTGTCCGTATGCATGCATGTATGTTACTCTAAATAAGAAAAAACAAACGAGCATAAAACGTGAGTCGTGATGATAGTTCAATATGTCACTCAGACTTCATCTACGACGTAGATATATGATGAAGAATTTTCTGCGCTGTAACAAAAAGCCTAATTTATGTAGTACTGTAGTAAGTACCACTTAATGTGTTTTTAACCGACTTCAAAAAAAGGAGGTGGTTCTCAATTCGACTGTATTTTTTATGTTTGTTACCTCATAACTTTCGACTGGGTCAACCGATTTTGATGATTCTTTTTTATTTGAAAGCTGGTGCTTTCCGTGTGGTCCCATTTAAATTTGGTCCAGATTGAAGTCGGCTTTTTTGTTAAAATTTGTGATTAATCATGCGTTCGTGGTGGTTCACACATTTATTCGATTCCCCAGGGTAATAACGAGGAACAACCTATTCCTGTATACCTATTTATATTTCTTGTGAGCTACTGGAGATTTTTAGGATTTTTATAGGTGTTTAGATGATAGTTACAACTATCAGAGTTTCAAATGCTTTTCCAATACAAATTATAATGACATAAACCATTTACATTATTTACCATTTCAAAGCCACTTATAACGTTTTCTTACCGGTAATATTTATGATCATCTTCATAGATTTTTCCAATAAAGATGATCGTAAATAAGCCAGTACTTACGTTAGAGACGAAAGATTAATATTTATTGAATACTTAATGTTATGAGACTGTTCGTCCTCTCCATATATAACCCTTTAAAAGTAATCCACGAATAAATTTACATACTATTTCCATTTTCTATTTAAACTTAGTAACGTATAGTCTCTTTAAGGTATTATTAACAGTTCACAAATGGATCAACTGTACAAGTTACAAGAAGAAAATTCAACACGTTTAAGCTTACAGGTTCCAACTTTGGTATGATGCAGTTTAAGTCAATAAATATCGTGTTGTTTGAGCAAAAACTATATGACGAGTTTGACACCCGTATCCATCATGTGATACGTATAGAAAAACACAGTTCATGTACTGTGTGCATGTTTGCTTTGAGTAAATTTATGTAATTGGATTTAAGTTTGTTCAGTTTGTAAATATAAATGTGATGCTCGCGTATTGATTGATGCCAGTCGAGGGCTAAATAGCACAAGGCTATGTATATAAATATAGAACAAAAATTATGTATAATATCGTAAACCAAACTAATAATTTCAATTCAGGGAAGTAACGCAACTAAACAGTATCTATACTAACTTTTAAACTTTCGCGTTCCATGATATAATAATAATTATTTTTACGGGAATTAACGCGATCACTTATTTCAAGGTATTACATACCTCTGTTTTGCCTGACGTTTCGACCAGGTTGCACTGGCCGTGGTCACAGGCTGACTGGCTCAGCGGCGCACGCCCTCCGTCGTCGAATCCGTGAAGTAGAAGGTTCTTCATTCATCCGCACATTTTCGATATTATTGATAAAATTCTTTCGCCATGTACCGCACTTGCAATCTGTTATGACTTCACTCAAGAACAGAGCTTACGATCTCTGTGACCCTGAACATTTAGAACGGGAGCTAGAACATGTTCAGGAGGTACTCAAAGGTAACGGATATCAAGTGAATGGAGGACGGAAGCAACCGAAAATAAGACGCAAGTATCCAGAAGTGAACAGGCAACCAGCCTATATGCCGTATGTCAAGGGAGTTACGGATAAGATCGGGTCCGTGTTAAAGAAATACTCCATTCCGACAGTATACTATATATATTTTTATACTATATATATATGTTTTTTATATATATACTTCCATTTTGACATGAAAATAATTAAGGGTTACATAATACTTACTTAATCACTTATTTACCGGACTACGGTGAGACAAAAACAAGGGTCATAGCATTGTCAGTGTATGTCTATATGTTTGTGTGTTCCACCACAGCACCTTAACTACTGAACAGATTTTAATTAATGACTTGTCAAGGGATTCGTAATAATCACTAACGTAAACATTCACAAATTTTATCAAATGTTTTTACGTAGTCGAGTAATAGCTTTTGTACTTTTTCTCAATTCGACCGTATATATGTTTATTTTTTTATGTGTGTTCGCGGATAACTTCGTCGTTTATGAACCAATTTTGATGATTCTTTTTTTAATAGAAAGGAGATATCCCAGCGGTGGTACCATGATAAGGACACTAAGATCTGACGAAGGCATCCAAGAGAAATCGAGTCGAACCTTGAAGTCGGTTTTTATTTTGTTAAAATTTTCTTGTCTTGTTTATTAAGTAGGTATTATGAATGAAAAGTATGTATGCATATATATATATATATATATATATATATATATATATATATATATATATATATATATATATATATATTCTTTGTCACGTCCTGCAGCTTCATCATCATCAGCTTACTGTACAGCAGTCTACTGCTAGAAATAGACCTCTCCAATTGCACGTCACTTGGTTCGATTCTCGGCTTCTCGCATCGTTCCGCAGATTAGTGAATTATAATTAATAAACGTCCTAATGAATTTTGGCGCTCGAGGTGTCGTTAGATTCGTGTTAATTGTGAGAGTAAGACTGTGTATATGAAAATTTTAATATAAACTTGTTACGTAGTTGAGTTTCTTTTTTTTTCAATAATTAGCTTCTTCATAATAACAGTCTTCGACATACCCGTGCCGTAACCGACATAACCGGGGGAGAGCCACGCTTCAGCATGAATGGGCGGCTCCACCGGAGTGATACCACGGCCTCACAGAAAACCGGTGTGAAATAGCGCTTGCGCTGTGTTTCACCGAGTGAGTGAGGATACCGGAGGACCATACCCCAACCCCTCCCCACATCCCTCTCCCCATCCCCCAAAGGCCGGCAACGCACTTGTGACGCCACTGGTGTTGCGGGTGTCCATGGACGACGGTAATCACATACCACCAGGTGATACGTCTGCTCGTTTGCCCTCTATTCTATAAAAAAAGAAATACCCCTGAATAACTGATCACCATGAACTATCTTTAATTTTAAAGATTTTTAAGACACAATGTACAATGGAAACACAAGACATTATTTTGTCTTTCAATTTAAACGTGTAATATAGTGTATATGTTGCCAAAGGCGATAAGGCCGCCAATTGTACGTCCTAGTTTTGTGTTACCTATGTAAATAATCTGGTGTACAATAAAGTGATTATTATTATTATTATATTTATCAGTTGTAGTATAAAAGAAGAGATATTGTTATAAGATTGTAAAAATTTGGTAATAATTAGGAAGTTTTACTAAAACGCATACGAGTTTTCAAAATATGAGAGAAAAATAATATTTTCAACTTGTTGCAATTGTTTATCATTTCCCATTCCACTGTATAGACATATAAATATAGTTATTATTATACATATAATACAGTAAAAGTGTCGGGGTTCCGAAGTCGTTCCGCGTAGCACAATTTGTAATTCATGCTTTTAGGCACTCTGTCGTAGATCAATAAACTTGATGCAAAACATATTTGCTATTAGTCTCTACTGTTAAACCTTATGTTAGGTATTAATTGTTAAATATTGCATATACATTATTAAAAATGCAATTGGATAAAGGGAATTTGAAAAAAAATGTAATTATGACTCGCTATACTAACTGGGAAATTAAGTTCAGTATATTAAATTTACTGTAATACTTATATTAAAGGTAGTAGAGCCCCGCTGATTTCAGCACGAACGGGTCGGCTCGACCTGGGCGGTACTACCCTCGCACAGAAAATCAACGTAAAATGACAGCAGCAGTGCTGTCGTGTTTCGTTGGTGAGTACGAGACCGGAGGCCCAAATAGTCTAGTCAACAAGTTCCATACTTGTTGACTAGACTAAAAGATGCAGCAGCATCACTAGGCCGCCATGGTGTGGGTCGCCATGCTGCATTGTCAGCATTCGCAATGAGTATGACGACCACCACTCTTGGATTTTGCTTATGCTTTCCATCAGGCAGAGTAGATTCATTTTGGCGGGCCATACATAAAAAAAAATACGTTGGACGCTTAATAAACTAATTGTTGCCCGCGGCTCCGCCCGCGTATATGTTGGTTATCGCGGCAAATAGTAGCCTTTGTGTTATTCTGATGTATTCGCTATATTACTGTAAAGTTTCATCATACCTATATGTATATGCATACATATGTATATACACACATCAAAAGTGTCTAGGGATCAACATATGTGTCTAGGGATCAACATATATTTTTGCAATAACTTTTCTCCTGATTGATATTCATTAAAATTTTCTGTAAGGATTCATCAAATAAAGTGTTTTCGTTTGTCACAGTAACGATAAACCAAGTCACCTTTGCATTAATAAAGAAATTTGCCATTTTCCTAATAAAAGGATTTTTGACATTTGAACCACTAACATTAAAGTTCGAAAAAAATACTGAAATAACAGTTTTCTTTAAAATTTTATTAGGTAACTTAAACAATTAATAATCCGGGTTTCTACCGCGAACACTAACAACACAAGAATCGGTTTGGCATACTCAAAATGAGTTCATCCAAATCACGCTGTGGAATGGCCGCCCATTTTCGTTGCAACAACAAAAAAAGGTCTTCTTGCGACTGGATACCCTCCATATTCGGCAGAGCTCTTCTCTGTAGCATATCCCATGCATGCTCAATCGGGTTCAAGTCTGGCGACTGAGCAGGCCAGGGCCAAAGCCACATCTCAATCTCAAGAAATCCGCATAAAAATGCTTGATCCCTAGACACTTTTGATGTGTGTATATACATTTATATATGTTGATATATGTATATACCATACATATATCAACAAACATACACACAAACTTTCGCCTTTATATATTAGTGTGATGTGATTGTAAAGTCCTTAATCTCGAGCTAAAAGTTGTTTTTCCTGATAGATAAAATTAAAAATTTATGCGAGTATTCAAAGCGAAAAAAGAGACGAGTATAATCAAACAGTGTTTTGGGCTCATTAGATTTCGTCTTGATGAGGACGTCGGAGGAATGGAGGTCATTGAGATGTTGAGTGTCTGCAGGTGCTGGGTCAATATTACATTGTCATTAGGTTTTTATTTAAGCATTACATTCCAGCCTATTTGAGCTTCGGTGTCTACGTATATTTAAGTAAACTTGACTTAAATAAATAATAAATATTTCGGACATTTAACACATAACGCCATCTAGTCCCAAGTTAAGCAGAAGCTCTGCTTAGCTTGGGACAGCATGTGTTATGGGTGCTAGACAACTGATACAAATACATTTTTTTTTGTAAATACATATATATTAAACATAGAAAACACCCAAACTCCGAAACAAATATTTGTAGATCATACAAACATTTGGTCCGACCCGGGAATCGAACCCAAGACCTCATGATCAGCAGTCGCTCACGCCAACCGTGAAACCAACGAGGCAGTCACACACACAAATATAAGTAATCACAGGCACTGCAAGTTAAATAGGAGCTTGTACAGAGCATGAAAATTTGTTAGATTCAATGGACTGTTATGTCCGTTGAATCTAACAAATTTTAATATAGACAATAGACTGAAAGTTCACCAAATCTAATTTTATATTTGGCATAAACACGAAGCTTCAGATGTTAGTATGCGTTCGTAAACTGAATAAATTAATAACACTAAATCTGTGTACTCAATTTAGCAGGTTCTGCAATAGGTTTATAAAATACTAAACATACAGATCTACTTTAATATAAGGATTATGAAGAGTTTTCGTCAAACGAAATAAAAGGTATACCAAAATTAACTCGACAAATAAAAAAATATTTTTATGACAAGTGAAAGTTTGTGGTTTATTTACAAATCACAAAAACTTATCGGGCTGCTTCTTCAGATCATGTAATGAAAGTATTTTATAGCCTTATAAAAAATACAAGTTAGCTTACTCTAAAAGTACAGACTATATGTGTTATAAGCGCCATTCTCAGGGCAATCTGGATTGTAGGCTAACTTAGATTGATTTAGGATTGTACACCGTTGACAACGTCGCGTCGCGTCGGTGCACAGCCCCACTTAACTGCTTACACAAATTGAAACTTTTTCTAAAGTAATTTTTTTTTATATACCTACACTAAATGTGTAATTCGTATAATTTTACAATATGATTCACGTACCCGAAAAAGATAAATTATCCACAAGAAGTACATACTCACATTAGTACATGTATTTGAGAGACGATATATACTATCCTATCGTATTATTAGTTAGATATTAACACCCGAAATTTGTTACCAATGATAATTTGGTTCCACTAATGTAATAAAATTCATTTATCGCTATAGCGAGCGGCGACTTCAATAAATTGTGTAAGAAGTACTCTATTGGTCCCTTTAACACCAAAACTAATTATGTAAACCGTATGCTGAATCTTAAGTTTTTTCAGTGATGACATTTATAATTTAATTTTTTATTTCATTTATTATTTATTGTAATGGTGTATTGTTGTATTGGTTAGTGTTTCAGAACTTTTGTTGATTTATTATGTTGCGATTCGTGAAAACCTGTAATTGACTTGATGTTGCACTTCAAACCAACCATTTTTTATAGCTATTTCTCAAACCGAAATAAATAAATAAATACATAAAAATCAGCTTACTGATGTCAACCAGGAACTTGGAATTCATAAAAAATGAATAGAAAATGTGATTATATCGTAAGAGTCAGGTAGTCTCGAGGGGAATCAATCTAAAGAAAATATGTTGCTAAGTAATTCCTTTTAAGTTTAATATGGAATTTTAAAACCAAGAAACTTTAAACACTATTTGTGCGTGGCTGCGTGGTATATAACCAAACACATTTGAACACACCGAGTGGGGCAAGTATACAAATTCAATGCGAAACAAAATGTATGCGCACAACATCCCGTCAAGTTAAGTGCTATTCACTACGGGCATTCCATTATAATAATAATATGTATAATAAATCTTTATTTAGGTAATTTACAAAATTAGTGCATAATGTCCAGTTGATATACAAGAACTTACATGGGGCAAACAGCGAGTCGCCTCTGACCCTCAAACTAGGTATAAACCTGTGTGATGAGTCGTCAGTGGTTAGTCGCCCTGGCCACTTACTAGGTACAAACTCTTAATAGTAAATAACAAACTAGTAAAGGAAGCATGCAGCGTGTGTATCAGGTATTATTGTATTTATTTTATAGGCTCGTGTGAACAAATGTATGATGTGTTTTAGTGTTTGTTTTTGTGGGGACGTACACAGCGTTCTTTGATTCTATATATGTAATCTTAGATCGCATAGCTTAACATACGGTTTTAATTTAGGCATAAAAGAGAAAAAATAGAACAAATAACTTACGAAAACGAAAGTCAATGGAGTTTATATATCTTTTTTCAGCCATTAGCTTTGCAGGACAGTCAAGAGCTCCTGTGACATGATTATTCGGCTTTTTAAAGCGCAGGCAAGTAGTGCATTTTAAATCTTCTGTCTTCTTTGTGCGGTCCCTTAGTGAGTGCCCTAACTCCCCGCAGTGCCCACAGGTATATGACGTCTCTCGACACGTTTTGGCTGCAGGCCCGTACTGCTGGCACTTGTAACACCGGGTCACAAGAGTAAAATCTCTAACAGGACAGGATGACCAGTTCACAAATACTCTGTCTTTAGCTATTAGGGCTTTGCGAATGTTTGAAGATACTTCAATCACATAGTTGCATGTCTCGGCATCTTTCTTACCCGACTTGTGGCTTAACCTAATTGAGTTCAGAAAAATTTCAAGGCTGCAGTCCTGCAATTTATCTGCTAGGTTCTGGTGATATAAGCAGTTAAAAACTTCCTTTTCCTGCATGGTATTTGGTACCCCAATAACTATAACTCTCGGTTTCTTTTTATGTTGGTCGTCAATGATAAGACCGGATTCCTTAAGCTGGGCTGATTGTTTTAGTTTTCTATGTCTCCCTTTGTATCTGTGCTAATTATGACGCCACCGTTCTTGGTTTTTCGCAGCCCTCTCACTTGCAACTTCATTTGTTCAGGACAAATAATTGTTTGTACTAATGACTTGGTATCGTCGCTTGAGATACCTTTATTATTGGGATAAATGGCCACTGAATTTAAATTTGTCTTTGGTATAAAATTGTTAGTACCTTTTTTGACCATATCGTCGAATGATGTTCGGGGTGAATGTTTGTATGATTCATTAATGGTGCATTTAAGGTCGTTAAGGTTCTTAGATAGGTCAAATTGGTCCTGGAGAGTTAAGGCAACTCTACTAGCTCTAACGGCTTTTATTTTGAGGGCTTGATATTCTACGGCCATGTGGGAGGTACCGCTTGCCACTTTTCGGCACAATGTATTTATTCGTAGCTTCTGTTCCGAGTTTAATTTACTCTCTGAAGCAATAGTACATACCTCAATAAGGGTTTTCTCGATAAGAGTCATCCAGCTATGAATCTCAGGGGTTGAGATGGCTTCCATTCGGTCGTCTACTTGGCTTTGGACATTACGGTGTAGTGTATCTGAAGACATCAGGGCGAGTGAAGCCATCGGTGCGGATGAAGGCGTCGGCGGTGGTGTGCGGGCGATTCTATTACTCCTGCCAAATGGACTGCCGTCCATTATTTGTTGTAGTATTTTACTCCATTGGGGATGCCAAGGGATACATTATGTAGAACGGTTACTGTTTTAATTAAAGACGTTATGGAAATATCAATATGTGTCGAATGTTACTATTCATTCATAAGTACTTCGTCGTCGTGGGTTCAAATCCCGCGTAGGACAACACTTTGTGTGTTTCACAAATTGTTGTTCTGAGTCTGGGTGTTCTTTGTGTCCGTTTCATGTATGTTTCTAAAGTCCCCCGCGACACAGGATTTATTCCTAGTGCGGGATTAGTAAAAAAAAAAATTGAATCATACAATCATACATACTTTAGTTTTACTCCACAGTCCAAGTTTTATTTGTCATGGACATTAATTACTAATGCACCTTGCTTGATTGGACCATGGAGTTATGATGTCTTTTTATAATATTAGTTACTTCATAAATTTATCTGAAAAATATATGATGATAAATGAAAGCAGAAAAATACTTAACAAGGTTTTATAAAAAAAGTAACCCTACCAAACACTGCAAACTCTAAAGTCGTAATTATTACATAGATATAAAGTTACATTGCCACAGGTAGTAATAAATCTTCAGTCACCTGAGTCTATATTTAGATATATTCAAAGACACAGGTCAATGAATTCGTTTCAATAGACTAAACAAAATGTTTTCTTATTTGGTGAGCAAAATAATCTCCCTATATGAATGTGTATGTATTAAAACACATTTGACTTATTTCGAGACGCTTATTTATATGTTCAGCTGACTGGAAACGAATTGTTTGAAGATAATGTTCAGTAACAAATGATTGCACAGCCTCTTAATCTTTAATGTTACAGTATTTATTGAAGTCTTAAATACGAGCAAAAAAGTTTCTACTTAGATATAGGAAGGAACTTTTTTATATTGGTTCTAAACTTCTTCCATACCCTTCCTTCAATAATACTTAATTTAAAAAATAAACTTCGTTTAAAAAAACCGACTTCAAAAACTAAAAAGTATAAAATAACTTCATTTGTATGTGCTACCTATTCATAGGTTTGAAGTCAGTGCCAAGCCAATGGAATAGTAGATACCACACTCGCTATATTTCGAGACGAACGTCAACGACGCTTCGGTTGTTTTGTTCAACGCGAAGAGCAGCTATCTCGATCAAGGTCACGCACGGCGACTGCGGTACCTACTATTACATTTTGGCCTGGCACCGACTTCAAACCTATGAATAGGTAGCACATACAAATGAAGTTATTTTATACTTTTTAGTTTTTGAAGTCGGTTTTTTTAAACGAAGTTTATTTTTTATTTTTCGGTTTTTAGTCTTTCTCAAGTCTCTCATCATCATTTCATTTAAAATTGAATGATGTCTACAGAATATGAAGGTATGTAGACAATTGCTCGTGACTTCATTGCAGGCGCTCACGTAAATTTGAGGGTTTCCTTCGATTTCCTGAGGATCCCATCATCAGTTCCTGATATGGTGGCCATGGGACCACATGGGGAGTATACCCTTTCGAATACAAAAAGAATTTTCAAAATCGGTCCACAATTGACGGAGTAATCGATGTACATACATAAAAAAAAAAAAAAACCGATGAAATTGAGAACCTCCTCCTTTTGGAAGTCGGTTAAAAATATACACTATCTCTGTATTTAAAGTTTCTGCCTTCGTTATACAATCAACTGAATACTCCAGATATCCGGCATCAGAATGCTCGGACACGTATATTGGTAATGCTGTTAGTGATCGCATTTAGTGCCTGGAAAATAATTCTCAAATGAAATTGGATGGTAAATTATGTAGAACTAACTCAAGGACTTAAAAGTGTTACCTTACGTCTTATGTATTTACTGCAAAATGAGTTGAAATTAAAAATGAACATTTGCTGTATATTTTGGAAGTTACGTTGTTATATTGATTCTTCAAGCAATTCGTGTAGTGTAATTTTAAGGAAAATCATTGTGCCCATTTAAGAATCTATGGTGTCATTTGCTTCTAAATATTCTTAATCATTCTCAGATAGGAAAATTACATTCAATGCGTCTCATTAGATGCAAATTTATAATCTAGGTAATAAATAATTACTTTTTATTGAAAACAATACATTTTTGACGGTGTTTTAAACTGCAAAAGTGTAGTGTCCGTTTTATGTATGTTTTTAAAGTACCATGCGAGACAGGATTGATTCCACTTTAGGGGTTTTTTCTTTTCTTCTACATCATTTACTTTAAACTTCAAAATATTTCAATCACACCGATTTGAAAATTTGAACGATCTATCGAAATACAATATGACAGGGGCCAGAAATAAGAAAGAACTTTAGTATACGCCTTTGTCTTGATAGTCGACAGCTCGTTCTCATGCAAAAACTTCAATATTTTATTATAATTCGTGCATTGTCTCGACACATTGCGACTTCTTTCAGTAGTCGTTTCACATTAGATTTTTATTGAATAATTCAAAAATGGTACTGGTTGTCACTTTTATTGTGAAAATAGCGTCTCGTTAGAGCTGTGTGACACTTTGCTGGAGCGGCGCTTGAATGGACACAACAAACACATTTTACTTTGAACTTATACTATGTGTATTGTCCGGTGAAGTGTTTTTATGAAAACATACGTATCATAGAGAATATAAATTCTTTTATTTTTAAAGTCTAAGTGGTCGTATACAATTTATATACCTACCTATCTAATAAATGAATGTATTAAATAATTCTATTCTTCAATTCAGATTTTAGTAGACGTACATGTTATTAAGCTCAAAATGTGATTTTATTTTAACGTGCAGGTAATACTAAAACATTAATTGTCATTAATTGTGTTATACAACCTCTATTAACAGTAAAAATCTTTAGATTTTAGAGCCCCAAGACTAGAGAAATCGCTCTTCTTGCTTTGCAATTGCTTGCAGCCTTATTATACTGTAAGAGTTGTGTAGCTTAACGTATACCTATTCCTATAGCATTAGAAGATATGTAACATGACTTATTTAATACGCGCTAGCCCTACTTTACATAAGAACTGTAAATATTTTTAACGTAGGTTTCATTTTTTCTTCTTGCAATCTTTTGCTTTCATCATAGTTTTATACACACATGTAGTATATATAAATGACCATATAACATAGTTATTTATAGGTTTACAGCAGTTAATAAATGAAGCATTTTATTGATGTCCTGATTAAAAATAGTTATGAGACTTAGTCCACGCTTCTATAAGATTACTTGTTTGGCATTAACTAATACATAGAAATAAGACTGTTTGCTTTTTAACTATTCTCTACTTTAGCGAAAACATTATATTTCAATATGTTTATCGTTGTTGGAAGCACTGACGCATCAATCCTGTTAACATTATGTCGATATCAAAACTCTGAACATGATCTTGAAGTTACAAGTCAAAGGAACTTAAATAAGTAAGTGATAATAAATGATGAACTTTAATACTTATATTATGGATATATATATGGATATATTCATATAACGATAGAAGTTATCTTTATATTATACTTTATATTATAAAGCTGAAGAAATTGTTTGTTTGAACGCGCTAATCTCAGGAACCGCTGGTCTGATTTTCAAAATTCTTTCAGTGTTGGATAGCCCATTTATCGAGGAAGGCTATAGGATATATATCATCTCGCTAAAACCAATAGGACCGGAGCATCAATTAAGTATGTTTCAAAAACGGGGGAAAATTATCACGCTACGGGCAAAAGGAGACACAAACGAGGTTGCGTGGGTCAGCTAGTAGGTATCATATAATTACCAAAACGATTTTAAGAGTTATGAAGTAAATCCCATAATAAAAAATAAATATTTATCTTTTTAACCCCCGACGCCAAAGAGGGGTGTTATTAAGTTTAACGTCGATGTCTTTCTGTCTGTCTCTGTGTGTGTGTGTGTATCTGTCTGTGACATCGTAGCTCTCAAACGGATGGACCGATTTTAGTGCGGTTTTTTGATTTGAAAGCCAGTGTGCAAACTAACAGTACAGTCGATTGTGGTAGCTAACCACTATCGAAATTTTTTGTAAGGTGAAAGGTGGGTCTCATCAAAATGAAGCCACTCACGATAAATTAGCTTGATAGTAATAACTTGCAGTGGGTTATTAAAGGCTGTTGGTGATGCTTCCTCAGTGTATGATTCTATGTTGATTAGAACTCTAATTGAAAGGTATATTCAATATATGTACATACATATATGAAATTATGGTCACTCAACTCAACACACACCCATCTAGTTTCAGAACATACGGCCGGTGAGATGTATGAAGTTATTTATATTATTTATTTATGGACTAGTAAAAAGCAGGTCATGACCGGCATATTTCCCTAGAGTGCATGGGGCATGGAGTTCAAGTCGAGATTTCGTAAACATTTGGCTAAGATATTGTTCACACCCGTTGTTGTAAAGCTTCCTCTATGTGATATAAAATTTTAATTGACAAAAACTTAAGATACTCCAGCTTTTGCTTGTTTTTTTGGTCATTAGACCAGTGTCGATAAGTTTTAAAACCAATAAAAATAATAGTAGAATGAAACCCATTAGAAAAGGAGGGGAATATTATAAAAATGAAAGGAAAAATAATTTACGGGCGATCTGAGGTCGGGAAGGGGATGGGGGGGAGGTTTTAAGGGAAAAAAACGTTTTTTCTCGATTTCCGGCAAAACTGAAAGTCCTATGGAAAAAAGTCAAATGGCAAAATTGTAGGTAATAAAAAGATGTAAACTTTTGTATTTACACTTTTATCACATAACCTCAAAATTTATGTGAAAAATTCAAAAAACCAAGTTTTGGTTTTTTATTTTTATCTTTTACAATTTTCTTTTTATTCACGAAATTTGGTGAAAACTTACCTTTTTATTTAATAATAATTATTTTTACGGGAATTAACGCGATCACTTATTTCGAGGTATTACATATCTCTGTTTTGCCTGACGTTTCGACCAGGTTGCAGGCAAAACAGAGGTATGTAATACCTCGAAATAAGTGATCGCGTTAATTCCCGTAAAAATAATAATTATTAAATCATGGAACGCGAAACTTTAAAAGTTACCTTTTATGTCCCAAATACGCTGTAATTTATTTGATTAGAAATATTATTTTTTTCACCTTATATTGAATTAATATCGAAAAAGCTTCCTAATTTTCAATCGAAAATTCACCCGTCAAAATATCAGCTTTTTTCAAAAAGTTGATATGTTTTCTGTTCGTTCAAATCTCTACTTTCCGATGGTGAAAAAAAAAATGTTACCATAGTAAATCTTCTCAGAAAATGCAAGAAATCGAAAAAAAAACTCGAATTCGAAAATTTCTTTTAATTATTATATACAATTTTGAGCTATTTATGAATATTTACACTTTAATTACTCGAAAACGTAAGATTACATGTTACATTGATATAAAAAAATTGCAAATCAAAATGTACTACTATAATTAACAAACAAATAAGTTAATAAAATTAATATTTAATAAGACATCTACAATATTTGGAGAAAGTTGTCGAAACTTCTTTAAATTATATGCGTAGATGCCTTTTTATAACTATTTTAAGATAACGTATATACCTGAGTGACCTACGAAAAATTTTAGCCCATTAAAAGGTATTTCATAGAGAAGTGGGGAAGGGGCTAGGCGGGTCTGGGTCTTACTACATACACACCTACTATTTCGTAGCAGCTGTAACAACCGTTAGCCTAGCTAGTATTCGAAATACAGTACAGTATACAACATCTATGTATATAAAAGAGTAAGGTGACTGACTGACAGACTGACTGACATACCCAGAGACCAACGCACAGCCCAAACCGCTGAAGCTAGAATCCTGCAATTTTGCATGTAGGTTCTTTGTATAACGTAAGTGAGCACTAAGAAAGGAATTTTTGAAATTCCACCCCTAAGGGGGTAAATCAGGGGATGAAAGTCTGCGTGAGCGAAGCCGCATGTAAAAGCTAGTCGTTTATAAAAATATACGTGCACACTGAATTTCTTTAAGATAATTTTGAAAAGTTTCCTTAAAAAAAAACTAATCGAATCTGCATAGGAAGGTAAATACTATCTCTGTTTTTATCTGCATCAATCAACTGAAACATAAAAATAGTAATATTTTCTTTAAAAAATAGTATGTTTAACGTAACATAACCTAAAGATTAAAATTGAATGATATTTTAGTACAAGATAAAAAAAAAACTCCCTAATTTTGCACAAACAAATTTAGTTACTCCCATGAAAAAAAAAATTTTTCAAAATACATAAAAAATATATTAAAATCTATAAAAAATATAAAAATATATATAAAATATATATCGTAAATATATTTTTACCCGACTACGGCAAAGCCAAAGGAGGGTTTTGATTTTTACAGGCTATGTATGTATGTATGTATGTTCATTTGTTCCCTCATAGCTCCTTAACTACTAATTAGAACTGGACAAATGAGGTATCGTTAGAAGCGTCTTGATCGTCTGCTGGTTATAGGCTATATGACGTGTCGCTGAATCTCATGTGGCGCCCTCTAACCGACATAAAGTAATGAATAAAAAAAATAATTTGAGATAAATATGCCGTGTTTGGTATCATTAGAAAGGGCGTTACTTGTACATTTCAAATATATACATATTATATATTAATAATGGCACCAAAACATTTTAAATAAAAATAAAGTAAAAACTAGTTAAAAGTTTGTTATTAAAAAAGAAAAAGTAAAAACTAAAACCCAACTACGACAAAAAACGACGCTGAAAAAGTATGAAACAAGTTTGAAAAGCCGTAGTCACGCGTTGTTAAAGTGTTATGGTGCGTTTCTATGTAACGTGTGACTACGGCTTTTCAAACTTGTTTCCTACTTTTTCAGCGTCGTTTTTTGTCGTAGTTGGGTTTTAGTTTTTACTTTTTTTTTTAATAACAAACTTTTGGCCGATTTTCATATATTTATGAATGGTAAGATTAATGTGCTTAAAATATTGTAATGTGTACAGAATAAAGTATCTACATTTAATAGTACGATTTACATTTATATTTATATATAATGAGATTTTCTATGACATAAATGTAATAAGCATTAAATAAATCAACTTTTTAATTGAAACAAATTGAATTCGGGTATTTTTCGATTTTTTGCATTTTCTGAGAAGATTTACTATGGTACCATTTTTTTTTTCACCATCGGAAAGTAGAGATTTCAACGAACAGAAAACATACCAACTTTTTGAAAAAAGCTGATATTTTGACGGGTGAATTTTCGATTGAAAATTAGGATGCTTTTTCGATATTTATTCAATATAAGGTGAAAAAATAAATATTTCTAATCAAATAAATTACAGCGTATTTAAGACATAAAAAGGTAAGATTTCACCAAATTTCGTGAAAAAAAAAAGAAAATTGTAAAAGATAAAAATAAAAAACCAAAAACTTGGTTTTTTGAATTTTTCACATAAATTTTGAGGTTATGTGATAAAAGAGTAAATACAAAAGTTAACATCTTTTTATTACCTACAACTTTGCCATTTGACTTTATTCCATAGGACTTTTAGTTTTGCCGGAAATCGAGAAAAACCGTTTTTTACCCTTAAAACCTCCCCCCCATAGCCTTCCCGACCTCAGATCGCCCGTAAATTATTTTTCCTTTCATTTTTATAATATTCTCCTCCTTTTCTAAGGGGTTTCGTCCTACTATTATTTTTTTTCACTTTTTATAATTTTTAAAGGCTTCTACCCTGGTCTACATTTCAAGATTTTTTTTGGGATCAGTACTAAGCTAAGTTATACTTGTTTGTAATAAATTAAAATTTCTTATGAATATTTTATTATACATACTATAGTTTCTACACAGACTTTCTATGTACATATTAAGATGTATTCCAAACGTATTTAATGAATTCTCGTCAAGTATAGAATCAATAGTACAACATTCCATAAATTCTTTTTTCTGTTCTATCATACACCACTAATTCCCGTCGACATCACGGAAATTTCATCTTTATTGAGTCGACATTGTATTAGGGTTAATTAAATTTCACTTTCATATTCTCAATTAATTTCACTATATTATTATAGTTATGAACAAAACCGGGTAAAGTAATATAAAACAGAGCAAGCGACTTGCTTTGTTTACCCAAAGCTCCTAAGTTAAATCGCGTTCAAAGTGGATTGATGCGACTCACAAGCTGATATCATAAAGTGAGCTCAACAGTTTAACGGTTGACTTAAGATAAGAGTTGTAGAAAGCATTTCATCAATTTCTGAAGCTGTACTTTGTAACTATCAGAATGAAAGTAAAAGTCAGCATATGTTGAGACTTACGCACTATCTTCACTGTGAGGTTGTTGGCTCAGAAAAAGTAATTTAAACCCAAGTACGCTCTAATCGAGTATTAGACAATATTTGTTGTGGATAGATCGCTACTATTCAAGTGGTGCAAAGTTTCCCGAACTTTCCACACAATGTGAAAGGATCAAATTGTACAATTACGTCACAAAACGAATTTCGTTTTACCGCTATAGTCGTAATGCTTTAGAATTAAACGTATTTCAGGGATGGAAAAGAAAAAGTCTGTGTTGAAGACTTGTAGTTACGTCTAGACACAAACATCAAAGACACCTACGAGTAGAACAAATAGTTACAAGTAAACATATTAACTGCATTTAAGTATGTACAACTTTTGACAAATTACAG
The DNA here is from genome assembly GCA_949125395.1 of Diaphora mendica. Classification (NCBI taxonomy): domain Eukaryota; kingdom Metazoa; phylum Arthropoda; class Insecta; order Lepidoptera; family Erebidae; genus Diaphora; species Diaphora mendica. The sequence goes on from OX421311.1 coordinate 31,959,502, forward strand.
TACTTTTATAAATCCAACTGAGGTTTCTTTGAGACACTCTTTAAAAAAATAGTATAGTATTAAATCTGATGTAAATAATTGGCTCCTATTTACAAAAAATAAAAGTAATTAAGTTTTAACGCATGAGACGTCAAAAATACATAAATTACAACATGCACAAAAATTTATTTAGTAATGAGTGACTAAATGCGCTGCATGTAAATAAAAGTTATAAGGTTCAATGGAAAAATACCTATAATAATATAAAGAAATAATAGAAAGACTTATAAAAATATAAAGAAATACATTAACAAGCTAAAATTACAAAAAACCCTTCACAAGAACCAAATCGAGTAATCATACGCTAAAAATGCCTTACATCATTTTGGAAAAGAGCTGATACTCTTACACTGCTGGACCGATATTAACTAAACATATCTAAGAACCACCAAGCCAACGAGTAGACGTATCACCTGATGGTAAGCGATTACCGCCGCCCATGGACACCCGCAACACCCGAGGCGTCACAAGTGCGTTGCCGACCTTTGGGGGATGGGGAAAGGGATGTGGGGTATGGGCCTCCAGTATCCTCACTCGCTCGGTGAAACGCAGCGCAAGCGCTATTCCACACCGGTTTTCTGTGAGGCCGTAGTATCACTCCGGTCCAGCCAGCCCATTCATGCCTTAGCGTGGCTCTCCCAAGGTTTTTTTTCCTGATAAATTTTCTAAAAATGATATAGATCTATCCTGCATACCAAATCTCATCAAAATCGTTGGAGCCGTTTTTAGATACAGATTATATAATATTACTAGCTGATCTACGCTATCTCGTTTGCTTCCAAACTACCATCCCCCGTTTTAACCCCAAAAGGTGGTTGATTTCTAAAGATACATTATTAGTACACCTCCACACCATCCATAGAGCATACATTTTAAATTTCAAGTCTCTTACTTCAAAAAAAAAAAAACTTCGTTTAAAAAAACCGACTTCAAAAACTGAAAAGTATAAAATAACTTAATTTGTATGTGCTACCTAGGTCATAGGTTTAAATTCGGCGCCAAGCCAAATGTAATAGTAGGTACCACACTCGCTATATTTCGAGACGAACGTCAACGACGTCACCGGCGACGCTTCGGTTGTTTTGTCCTACGCGAAGAGCAGCTATCCCGCTCAAGGTCACGCGCGGCGAGTCCTACTATTACATTTTGGCTCGGCACCGACTTCAAACCTATGAATAGGTAGCACATACAAATTAAGTTATTTTATACTTTTCAGTTTTTTAAGTCGGTTTTTTTAAACGAAGTTTATTTTTTATTTTTCGCTTTTTAGTCTTTCTCAAGTCTCTCATCATCATTTCACCTAAATAACTTGAAAGAATACGACTAAAGGTAACATACAACATACTGTATAGAATAATAAATAAATATTTCGGACATGATGTTTACAGAATATGAAAGGATGCAGACAATTGCCTTAACTTTATTGCAGGCGCTCACGTAAATTTGAGGGTTTCCTTCAATTTCCTTGGGATCCCATCATCAGATCCTGATATGGTGGCCATGGGACCACATGGGGAGCATACCCTTTCGAATACAAAAATAATTTTCAAAATCGGTCCACAATTGACGGAGTAATCAATGTACATACATTAAAAAAAAAAAACCGATGAAATTGAGAACCTCCTCCTTTTGGAAGTCGGTTAAAAACATAGGACTTTCATACAAACTTCCAACCCCCGTTTTACCCCTTTAGGGGTGGAGTTTCGTAAAATCCGCGTTCGTAAAATTAGCGGATGTCTACACCCTATAAGGAACCTACCTGCTAAATTTCAAGTTTGTAGGTGTTATAGTTTCTGAGATTTCGTGATTAATAAGTTAGTGGTATTTCGCTTTTATATACATAGATGTAGGTATATGCAAAAATTGCTTGTTTAAATGTATTAGAGGTAATTGGCAAATTTAATCTTTGTTGCTCAAATAATTTCCATTTTCAGTTTCCAGTGAGAGAGATTCCTTCCGTTTTTACATTTTTATATACGGAAAAATGACACTTTATATTAAAAATGTAATTTATCATATTACACCTTATCGGCCACAGATTGAAGAATTCATGCGGAGTCATACTAAGTGTAATATTATTAAAACTTGACTTTGTCGCACCGATGGTATCCCTACCAATATTCCTATTAATTTTCTTTTTCAAATAATATTATCTATGGCTATGTTTTCAATTGTGATGATCACAAGGATAGCATTAGTCAATTTAAATTTTGTTATAATACTTACTAGTTCTTTCCTGCCGCTCCACCTGCGTGTACTCGTATGTCGGATATCGCGGTAATTATTTTTCGGTTTAATATATAGTCTATGACACTCAGAAATAATAAGGCTTTCTATGTGTAAAATATTTTTTCCAAATTGGTTTAGTAGATTCAGAGATTAACCCCCTACAACCGCACAAAATTTACCTTTTTGCAATATTAAGTACTAGCTTTCGCCCGCGGCTTCGTTTGCATTTAATAAAAAGTAGCCTATGTTACTTTTAACACCTACAAAAATGTGTGTACAAGTTTCAAGATGATCGGTTTAGTAATTTTTGCGTGAAAGCGTAACAAACAAAGTTACAATCACATTTATAATATTAGTATGGATAGATGAATTAAAATTCATTGGGATGCGCAGGAAAACTAATGAATTACAATTTCTACTCTTTTTTATTTTTACCCGACTGCGAAAGGAGGGATATGTTTTTCGAGTGTATGTATGTATGTATGTATAATTCTTTGGCACGCCCTTAGAGCCTAAACGGCTTGTCGTATTTTTATGTGAGTGGTGTCAATAGATTCGTCTTAGTCGTGAGAGTGACACTGGGTACATCATTTTTTTTTTTTAAATAAGGATTTTTGGCGCCAAAAAGTAATATAAAAAAAAAGATTTCAAAATACATCGAGTGTGTTATCAAAATAAATATTTTTTTACGGTGATTACGAATATATATAAAACTTGTTTTTATTGTTAAATATTGACGCAGTTGGGTTTTTTATTTTTAATAATTTGTATCATTAAATATGATGCCACTAAGAGCGAAATATTAAGTTTACAAAGTTAGTTTGCATACAGCCTACCCCGTCATTTTTCTTGTCCTGAACCCTCCTCAGTCGGATAAGGCCTTGACTGGTTTGGGATAGAAACGAAATGATAAAGATAAGATTGCCATGATTTATGCCAGAAGTTTTTGAATAGCCACTGAGCCAGCATTGGCTTTCTTTGGTATCACTTTTAAATATTTATTTATTTTATAAAGTGCAAACTCTGCTGTGGTAACCGAAAGGGCAGTAAGTCAAAGCCGCTTATCGCTTATTTAGAATGTAAGTGACGTGAAACGAGACTTCTGCCAGTAAAGGTTTAATACGTGTACGTAGATTAGGAACGCATTTTTTTATTAGAAAAATAGCAGTAAGTACAGTAAGAAAAAATCCAATACCATATTTTCTGATTTGATAACAATGGCCAGGCTAGCAGCATGGTCACCTGATTTAAATTCACTACAGTTATCCTAAATGCATGAAATTCATAAGCGCGTTGCCGGCCTTTAATAGAAAGTACGCTTCTCTCTTTGAAGTTAAGAATTCATATAACTTTAGAAAAACTAAAATCATAATGACTAGAGAGCATCCGTGTTGGCACTAGTTAATGGGCAATATTAAATCGAACATTATAGTGCAACAAAAATTATAAATTACCAGCTTTTGTCAGCGACTGCGACTGCTTATACGAGTATGTCGGTTACCGCGGTAAAGAGTAGCCACATTAATCAAAGTATCTCCATGCTAAATTTCATTGACATTACTTTGAAATTAATAATTTTAGTATGACTTTCCCTTCCTAGTCGTAACACGTAAGTGTTTATATGCTTTTTAAAATTCATTTAATCTCCTTTATGAAATTCAATAAAAATATAATATAAATTCAATGACATTGAAAAATTTTAACAAAATAAAAACCGACTTCAAGGTTCGACTCGATTTCTCTTGGATGCCATCATCAGATCTTAATGTCCTTATCATGGTACTACCGTTGGGATATCTCCTTTCCATTAAAAAAAGAATCATCAAAATCGGTCCATAAACGACGAAGTTATCCCCGAACACACATAAAAAAAATAAAAAAATACGGTCGTATTGAGAAACCTCCTCCTTTTTTGAAGTCGATTAAAAACTGAAACATCATTTAAAATCATGCTGTTTTATAGGTCACCAGAGAGTAAAACATTTTTATTGTTCATTTTTTAACCTTTCTTAAAGTCAGTGTTTGTGAAAATTATATGCACAAATAAAAAATGTTTTGAATAAGAACCACGTCACTGTGGCAAATTATTCTCAGGAAAGCTTAGGAAAACGTTCCCTTTAGAGAGTATAAACTAGTTTCGGTACCAGCGCTCCCGATTACAATGCAATTCATTAAGTTGTTGAAAGCCATTGCAGTTGATAGTATTTTTTTATACCACAAAAAAAATTAAGAAGCTACGTATAATCTTCATGTTTCACTTGAACTGATCAAACGAGTCTCAAGAGAAATGATTTTTGAATATGTCACGCATAAATTAGGATTTAATGCGATAATATTAGAATTCTGAATTAATGAAATCATTAGACCTGCATGTAACTGGGTATAATATAGGTAATTACTTTTTTTAATACATGACCGAAATATGCTCTTAGGGTAGTCTATAGATAAAGTGATTTATCCACGAAATTAATTGTTACATAAAACCTACTGGTATATTATTATTCATACACTAAATTTAAGCAAATTGTTTAAATAACCCATTAATGTGACGTCACATGTTGTTATTTTTACGAATTTTCAGAGGTTCTATGATGAGGTTCTATAAAAAATAAAAATTCAAAAATATCACATTATTACTTACACACAAGCAGTCTCCCTGACTATATTTCGACGAAACACTTGCACACCTGCATATTTACTAGCCATTACGATCACACTTAATATAATTTATATAATAATAATTGAATTCCAATATTTTTAAAACAACAATTTGATGACATTATTTTTACTGTGTCCTAGTGATATTGGCTGGCCAGTCGTTGTGTTTTCGTTCCAATTGTTTCAACAAAACGAATGAATAATTTGTATCTACTTAATCTATACTATATATATTAATATTATAAAGCTGCAGAGTTTGTTTGTTTGTTTGTTTGTTTGTTTGTTTGAACGCGCTAATCTCAGGAACTACTGGTCCGATTTGAAAAATTCTTTCAGTGTTGGATAGTCCATTTATCGAGGAAGGCTATAGGCTATATTTTATTTTCAAAAAATTAGGGATCCGTAAGAAAATTGCTATTTTCTAACCCAAGGTGTGAAATCGAAAACCTATTTTTGCGTGCGCTGCAAAGGCTATTGACAATAGAACAAAATAATGTATTACGGGTTTGTAGGGCCCATTAAGATCTACAAAAAAGTCCGCGAGAGCATATATCTAACTATCATGGTTTAGTCACAATAACCGCTTTTATGTTCGAAAAAAATATTAAATCGTCTAAAGAAAGAAACTACGTTAAATGTGTATCGTAATATTAATCCTTATCCAAATTAAGCATTATGTTATCAAGGGTATTTATGTAGAAGTAAAATACTTTTTGTTTCATCCCAACCCGACATTTCGTTTAGAAGTTATCACGAGTATAAGACGCTAAGAGTTGGTACCTAATAATGAGTTATTTGCCAAAGAGTTTTTATCAACATAATGCCTAATATTAATCTTTATCGAAATAATTGTGTTGTTTATTATGAGTATTAGATCTTAGAAGAGTATAATAAATACATCTATACTAATATATAAAGCTGAAGAGTTTGTTTATTTGTTTGGACGCGCTAATCTCAGGAACTACTGGTACAATTTAAAAACTTATTTCAGTGTTAGATAGCCCATTTATCGAGGAAGGCTATCCATACTTCCATACTTTATATTATAAATGCGAAAGTAACTCTGTCTGTCTGTCTTGCTTTCACGGCCAAACCGCTGCACCGATTACAATGAAATTTGGTACACAGATAGTCTAGAGCCTGAGAAAGGACATAGGCTACTTTTATTGCGAAAAAAAGGTAATAAGGGGTTGAAGGGGGGGATGAAAGATTGTATAGAAGAGTGGTGGTTTAATCGCCACACGCCTGCGCATTACCTTGGTGACACCGCCCGGTACACCGGACACTCTTGGCAACGAGGTAACAAGGATGTCAAATTCATTAAAAATATTTCTCCTTTTCAACGAAGACTTAAATTAATATAATAATAATGATGTAATAAATAACATACATTCATAAATATGATTTGTATGTTCATTATATTAATAGAAATAAATAAGACAAATTACAAAACAGTGTATACAGTATCGTCATTTTAAGCTAAAATCTTAAACTTTATTTTTTAGTTTGTTGATTACATATAAATAAAAATGTCATTTAAATTTCGTAAAAAATTTAAGATCAAGGGGGTAAAATAGCAATAGGGGATGAAAGTTTGTATGGAAATATGCAAGGTTTGTGAAGGCAAGGCAAGGCCTATGTCCAGCAGTGGATTGCGATAGGCTGATGATGATGATGCAAGGTTTGCAAAAATGTTTCATGAGTTTGGGACAGGAGACAAGATATTAGAGCTATTCAGATGTAACATTTACTGAGTTATCACAATATGCCTAAGTGTGCTTACCCGAACGGGCAGACATGTGAGGGCAGACGACTGTGCCGCATGCGGATGTTGAATTTTGCTACTACAAATTCGTTATTATTCACTAGGATTGGATTTGTTAACATGATTTTTTGTTTATTCAAATAATTTTCTTCGAAAAGTATCCGGCGGGATTTAAACACAAAAAAAGCAAAAGGGGTACGCCGCAAGATGAAATAAATGCCTGTATGAAACATTTGTATTATGGGTACATGTTAAAAAGTTTTGTCTTACTACAATTATGCGAGTACAACTTCACAATGATTTATGAGCAGTGTCAATATGCAAATGCTCTTCTAAAAAAAAAAACTTCGTTTAAAAAAACCGACTTCAAAAACTGAAAAGTATAAAATAACTTAATTTGTATGTGCTACCTATTCATAGGTTTGAATTCGGCGCCAAGCCAAATGTAATAGTAGGTACCACACTCGCTATATTTCGAGACGAACGTCAACGACGTCACCGACGCTTCGGTTGTTTTGTTTTATTTATTTATTTATTTATTAACTTTGTGCACATGAAGTACAAAGGCGGACTTAATGCCATTAGGCATTATCTACCAATCAACCTTCGGGTGTTGCAGAAATATGATGCGGTAGGTGCAAGGAATAAATATTTAACTCGATAAATAGTAATTAAGCAAATAATACATAAAGACTACATCAGATGTAACAAACATACACAATTATATCAATACATACATGATATACACAAACATACACATATACACCACCATCAATATATATACAAATATATAAACAAGTATAATATATACACGGGTACTAGCGTTGAGACTGTACTGCCAATTCACTCAGAAGAAGTTCGCGCACTCTTTTCTTAAATGTAAGGCGATTAGTGGACATCCTGATTTCGGTGGGAAGTGCATTCCACAGTAGGACTGACTGCACGTAGAAGGAAGAATTGATGAAGTTAGTGGTGTGAGAGGGGCATAGAAGAAGCAAGTTGTTTGCAGACCGGAGACTTCGGTCGTGGTTGGAACATAAGAAGCGGAAGTGTGGTACCAGGTATTCGGGCAATGATGGAGAGTTCAGGAAAGAGAAAAGAGAAGTCAGAGCACGTAGACTGCGGCGCTGACGAATTGGTAACCATTGCAACTGGGAACGTAAAGCAGACACATGATCATACTTGCGAAGATTAAAAACGAATCGAATGCAGTTATTGAGAAGACGGTCTAGTTTATTGAGGAGGTCTGCATTCAGGTCAAAATAACACACATCACCATAGTCGATCAAGGGAATGATTAAGGACTGCATTAGTGTGGCCTTGGTTTTAACAGGGAGGAAGTTCTTGAAACGATATAAAGCACGGAGACAATAGGTGACTTTCTGACTGACCTGAGTAACCTGTGCCCGCCAATCAAGTGTCGAGTCTATGTATAGCCCCAGGTTCTTTACTACTGCGCTCAGAGGTATAGTTACGTTGTTGTAGACAATTGGTGGGAGGTCCGCCGTATCCAACCTACTCAGCATCAGCTTACTCCCCACGATGATAACTTGACATTTGGTTGGATTTACCGACAACCCAAACCTCGCTGACCAGCTCCTTATGAAGTCTAAGTCATTGTTGACTTTGTCAATTGCGTGTGAGATGTCCTCAACCCTTGACTGTGTGTACACTTGTAGATCATCAGCGTATAGGTGATACGAACACTGAAGATGTTGGGTTACGAGATTTATGAAAATAGAGAATAATAAGGGAGATAATATACCGCCTTGAGGGACGCCAGTGCAAATATCACACCAACTCGATGACAGTTCATCAATGCGAACACACTGCTGTCGTCCCTGAAGATAGGATGAGAACCATTCCAGGGTTTCTGAGGAGATCATTAGATGGGAAAGGATGGCCAGTAGGACTTCATGGCAAACGGTGTTAAAGGCATTCGAGAAATCGATCAAAGCCAGCACTGTAACCTTGGTGTCCTCCATACCTTGCCGTATATCGCCAGTAACTTTGAGGAGAGCGGTGGTTGTGCTGTGACCGGGTCTGAACCCGGATTGTAAAGGACTGAGAAGATTCTGTCGATATACGAATTGTGAAAGCTGCCTATGAACACTGGCCTCTAGCACTTTAGAAAGGAAGGGAAGTATGGAAATTGGTCGGAAGTGTTCAGGAAGAGAAGGGTTACTTATTTTGGGTAAAGGTATAATGAAGGCTTTACGCCAGAGTGAGGGAAAGGTGTTGGAATCGAGTGAAAAATTAATGATATGCGATATTGCTGGAAGAATGTGATCCAAGATAGCAACAATCATGCGACGACTGATGCCGTCACATCCCACAGCATTGGAACGAATGGTCAGTATAACCTTTTTGATATCCTCAGAAGATACTGGAGAAAAATCAAAGGATACAATGTTCGGGTGTGTAAGACCAGCTATATAGCTCAAGGTTTGGCTCTTGGTTTGATGATCTATCTGAGGTGCAGTCGAGAAATGACGGTTTATATCATTCAAACCAATCGTCATCTTAACCTCAGGGTGATGTTGTTTACCAATGCCTAGTGTTGCAAGGAACTTCCACATGCTGGAAGTTGGACAGGATTCTATATTTTGAATTATGTGGCGGCGTTTGGCGTTACGTATCACCTGGTTACATCGATTCCTAGCAGTCTTAAAAAGGGTCCATTTCTCCTCACAGCGATCCTTCCTGTATCTAGTAAAACAACGGTCTCTCCGTCTCATAGCAATGCGGATTTCATCCGTCATCCAAGGAGCAGGGGGGCGCTTCAACGTAACTTTCCTTACAGGTGCGTGGATATCGTATAAGTTCAGAATTACATCATTAAAAATATTGACTTTATCGTTTACATCTGTAGCTGCTCCCAATTTAGACCAGTCTAGTTCGGATGCATCCGCACACAGTTTGTTAACATCCATTCGTCTAAAGCTACGAACGTGTAAAATTTTGGGAGGGGATTTAGGAGGTTTTAGGATATAAGTGAGAAAAATCAAATCATGATGGGAAAATCCAGGAGCGGGATGTTGACCGTGGGAATGGATAAGGTTCGGAGCAGAGGTGAGCATTAGGTCGAGCCAAGTGTCCTGATGCTCAATGTTGAAATGAGTTGCTTGAAGGGGGAGGACATGGAGTCCACTAGATTGAATGATGTGGAGGAGATTACGAGTACGGGGGGAGCTAAATGCCAGCAGATCGGTGTTGAAATCGCCCATAATGATGTGGTGTGAGTATTCTGACCCTATAGATTCCAGAACTGTTTCCAGACTGGAGAAGTAGTTGACAGCAGGAGGGCAGTAAACTACCCCTAGTAAAACCTTAGATCCCTTGACACATACTTCAAGGAAAAGGTATTCCGCGGTACCAGAAGTTTCGGAAGACGAAGTAGCAAGGATTTTATAAGGTAGATGGCTACGGAGGTAGATGGCTACCCCACCACCCCTCCTCGTCTCAGGTCGGTCGTTGCGTACTAGAACGAATCCAGTAAGAGGATAAGAGGTGGATGGTAGGTGGGGTTTAAGCCATGTTTCCGAAATCAGTATAGCATGCACATTATTGCCTGTGAAAGTTTCAGTCAATTCGCCGAAGTGACTAGGGACACTCTGAGCATTTACGTGACACACATTTAGTAGCGGTTGAGATTGATTGTTAAATGAGTCACACAATTGGTCACCCAAGGTGTCGGGTAGCGAACTGAAGCTCTCATCCACAGAGGATTCGTTGGCAGAAAAGTATACTACATTGTCAATATTATCAACATCTTCAAACATATTATAGCCGTGTAAGTATATTATGAAATAAATGTAACCAAAAAAAAAAAAAAACCTAATACAATATTATAAATATATATAATACAAATACAAAAATACTTATAAATGCAAACAATAAGAATATTTTAAATAAGAAATTACCTTGATCGAAGTTACACCGTATTTCCACACCACCCGCCAGCTCACAAAACTAAAATTACTTAAATTACTAGAACGAAACACAGCTAGACTAATATGGCCCGAGACGGTATATAATATATTTATCACAATAATAACCATAGCAATTTAAGCAATTATGCTTTAAAACCAAACCAAATATTTTAAAACCTTTTTTTTACATAACATGATTGAATTTAAGCAAATAAGAAAAGAGCAAAAACAAAAGAGAAATTTAAAATAAAAAAAAAACAAAAAAAAATTGAAAGCTCATAACTTTGTTGTGACAATGCAGTTGTGAGAAACGGAACGTACCCGAGAATGACAGAAGAGGGCAGCGAAACGTCGAATTGACACATCCGACTGTCACGCACGGTTGTCACGAATTCTCTGTCATACCATTTACATGACGTGTTTTTAGAATTATAAGTTGAAGGTACATAACAGAGTAATTTTAACAGCCATGGTTATAGAATGTAAACAAGCAATGAAAGTGATATGTAGTACGTACAAAAACACTGACGTTGTCACAAGTAACTAACGTTTCCGTGAACTCTTGCTGTTGATGCCCGAACTCGCATTAGTCGCATTGCCAGGGTCACTCCTGCTTGTGGACAATGTTTTTGGAAACTTGACTAGTAAAGGCTTTAACTCATCGGTAGATGTTATTTTGTACCTGTGATTGTCACTTGCTTTAATGACTATAATACCGTCCTGTGTCCAGAAAGACGACAAGCCGAAATGTTGCCGGGCCTCAGTGAAAACTGTCTGGCGTAATCTAGTTAGAAATTCTCTTACCGAGACGCCGGAACCCTTTAATGCTGACTTGGAATTCCAGACTGCATATCTAGCCTCTGCGGTAGTAAACCTCACCAGTATTGGCCGGCGATGTTCCTTTGAGGGTGCTCCAATGCGATAACAATGTCTCATGTTGAGCCGTGAGATGTCCTGGAGGCCCATCTTCGTACCAATGATTTGGAGCAGGGTTGCACCGCAGTCCTCCTTGACAGCCTCGGGCACTCCTAGGAATAAGAGTGATTTGTGGCGATGCCGAGTCTCCATGGCATCAACCATCTTAACACACTCAGTTATCTGCTTCCGTAAGAGACCTAACATGGAGAACATCAGCTCGCGGAAAGCTTTAAATTCCTCTGACAGTCTCGCAACTGTCTCCTTGCTGTTACCACCAGAGTGCAGTTGCGATTCCAGCTGAGCCATCCTCCTAGAGAAGCTCTCTTCCAGGTTGTTTTGGGCTTCTCTTATATCGGACAGTTGAGACATAGTTAAAGTGAATCAAAACGAAAGTGACAAGTAATTGAAGTGTTTCTTGCAAGTTGATAATTTGTTGTGCTGGCAGGTGATTAAAATATCTGTTTTATTTCATGTAACCGGTGTGATTACAGTAAGTACACTGATTCTAAGGTTAACTGCACTTTTATTTTACAAAATAAAAGAGAAATATTCATTAAATTAAATAAATAATTTAAGAGCTCAAAACTGTGTGTGTTAACTCTTTTTAGCACCTACCCGAAAAAGGTAGTTTTGTCCTACGCGAAGAGCAGCTATCCCGCTCAAGGTCACGTGCGGCGAGTCCTACTATTACATTTTGGCTCGGCACCGACTTCAAACCTATGAATAGGTAGCACATACAAATTAAGTTATTTTAAACTTTTCAGTTTTTGAAGTCGGTTTTTTTAAACGAAGTTTTTTTTTTTTCGCTTTTTAGTCTTACTCAAGTCTCTCATCATCATTTCACCTAAATAACTTGAAAGAATACGACTAAAGGTAACATACAACATACTGTATAGAATAATAAATAAATATTTCGGACATGATGTTTACAGAATATGAAAGCATGCAGACAATTGCCTTAACTTTATTGCAGGCGCTCACGTAAATTTGAGGGTTTCCTTCAATTTCCTTGGGATCCCATCATCAGATCCTGATATGGTGGCCATGGGACCACATGGGGAGCATACCCTTTCGAATACAAAAATAATTTTCAAAATCGGTCCACAATTGACGGAGTAATCAATGTACATACATAAAAAAAAAAAAAAAAACCGATGAAATTGAGAACCTCCTCCTTTTGGAAGTCGGTTAAAAATAGGAGATGATTGTATGCCAAATGACAGTAACGACATGATTACACTGAGACGTGAGTTCTGGTATATGATAGCACACATGACCTAAAAATAATATATATTCTGATCCGCCGACTAATGAGACAGTACTCGAGGTCCCGGCAAATATCCATGCCCAGGACACCGAGCTTACCCCGTAGTGGCAGTTGAGTGCTCTGAAAAGTGGGGAGGGGAAGAAACGGAGACTTTTTGGTAGAGAACGGGCACACCTGTGTTTTCTTAACGTTGAACTCGACCAGATTCTCATCACCACATTGTTAAATGCGGTTCAAAACCCGGTCAAGCTCAGCGACAATCTCCTATCCATTTTCCTCAACGTCTACTATCTTGGCTGCAGGGTATCCATAATATCGCCCATGCACTGTGCTATCGTCTGCATAGCAATGTATATTGCCAAGGGCTAATATGTCATTGACATGCAGAAGAAACATCTTGGGCGACAGGACCGAATTCTGAGGTACGCTAGCGTTTACCTCCAGAAAAACAGAGGCCGCGCCGTCCGTCGCAAAGAACCCGAATGCGAAGGCGCTGATGAAAAAAAGAGTAAATCTAGAGACGACTCTAGGAGGCAGACCGAATGCTTAGAGATCGGAGAGAAGCGAACGGTGCAAGAACAGGTTGAAAGCCTTGGCCATGTCGAATGTCGAAATAATTTCATACAAAATACTTTTTATTTTATGTACTTATATAAATACTTAAATATGTTTTTAACATTGAAAAGTGTGTCTTATTTTTAAAATAATATTAGCCTTAATAATTAAAACTGCTACCCAAAGTCACTGTTCCACGCGGACGAAGTCGCGGGCGCAGCTAGTATAGTTATAAGCTGTTTATTTTTGTTTAGCACTTTTTTGTTGTTGTTATATTTTGTTTCTGATTACTTCACCTTTTTATGTTGTATCTACCTGTGTATTTATGTTTTGTAATATGAATAGTATACGCATGCTTCGTCACAAGATGACACTAAATGTAACTTAAAGACATTGTTTTCTCAAGTAAGTGAACTAAATTGTTCTTATGAGAATAAAGATTCTATAAAAAAAAAAAAAAAAGAAATTAATTCGAATTAGTAGTCAACCGTCTTTGTATGCACTCGATTGATGCTCTGCGTTATGCAAAATATAAATAAATAAAAAGCCAATTAAAACACAGAATGTAAGTAGATACAGTTATGGACCCGAAATGAATACCTATATAATAAACGTGTAAAATGCGAGTTTTAATTACTCTATTCATTTTGTAATTATTATTCCTATTACTATTAACTGTAGGAATTCTTGATAGTTATTAATAATGGAAAATAAGAAAGATCTAATCACTTATTACCGTAAAAAACACGTTATAAACTTGCATTTTGTACATATTTTTATTTTTGATCGAGTAAAACCAACGAACATATAAAATTGATGACACGATGTATATTATACAGAGACAGACATAAAAACATCTTTATGATAAATATGTATCGATATTTTGCGAGACCTCGAAGGGCAAAGACTCTATTAAAGAACAATTTATTTCTATCCTATTCTTGGATTTGCATGATCGTATAGTGAAGTAGATTATTCTTCATGTTGCACGATTGATATTTGCAAGCTCCTCATAATGTTTATGCCATCTAAAATCACGTCTCGATATGCATTTTCGTATTCGCCGCATGTCTGGCAACCGCAAGGGCACCTACCCAGCAATAAAACAGCATCTGCGACATTAACAGTTATTTTATGACCACTTTATACTTGAAGCGATAACACTCGGGAGTGTTAAAATTAAACTGTGTGAATTTTATCAATTAAATGGGATGATAGCAATAACATTTAAGCCATATGTAACGTGGCTGTTAAAATACCTTAATCGTTTTTTTAATAATACCTTTGTTAATTCTTTACAAAAAAAAAACAATATCGAATTAAAGTTACTTGTTTGGTGATGTCAAACCTGCGATTATTATAAACTAGCTGACCTGGCGAACTTCATACTGCCATTTTCTTTTTAGTAATTATTTTCTAAATTTCCGAAACGCTTGTTTTTATTATTTATGCCCGCCTCAGTTTCTCACAGATAGTACAGTCGTGGATAAAAAATGCGGAACTGTCTTTGGAGACAGCCGATAGAATTGAAAACTAAGTAACTTGTGAATTGTATCGCCTTCGGTGACGATGACGCGAATTCCATGATTTTTGTTCACCCAAAAAGTGCTCAACTCGCCTAAACAAATTTTCATTGTCTTTAGAGATATAAATGAAACAAGCTTATTATTTTGTTTTTGAACTATAGACTTTATCACTATTAGTTTACCGAGTCGGACCAGAGTGCACATTATGCCATACATATTCGTGTTACTTTACACGTATCTTGGGAATTACATATGAAGTTTTAATAAGAATGTATATATTTTATATATTTTTTCATGGAATAGGGGCAAACGAGCAGACGTATCGCCTGATGGCAAGCGATTACCGCCGCCCATGGACACCCGCAACATCAGAGGCGTCACAAGTGCGTTGCCGGCCTTTGGGGGATGGGGATGGGGAGAGGGGCGAGGGAGGGGTTGTGGTTGGGGTATGGGCCTCCGGTATCCTCACTCACTCGGTGAAAGCGCAGTTTCACACAGGTTTTCTGTGAGGCCGTGGTGTCACTCCGGTCGAGCCGACCCATTTATGCTGAAACGTGACTCTCCGACGGCAAGGTAAGTATATACACGTTTTCGCATTCTTTCCAAAAATGGACAATCTTTGCATCGTAGCAGCAACTATTTTTAAATTTATAGCTCTTAACCTTACAACTTCTAGCACTATTGATCTGAAAAATAAAATGCCATAAAAACTTTTTTTTGCATTTTAGCACTGTTTGTTTGCTGAAAGGAATATTAAATTTGTTGAATCGAATGTAATATTCCTTTCACACATAATCTATGTGGAGTTCATGGAAAGTAAAATTTATGTTCGTAAACAGTACATCAATCTCACGTCTACTCGTGAATTAAGGCAAAACCTGAAATCAAAACAACATTTTCTTGAACTATTATTGTTTGAATTTAATTGGAATTGTTTACTCGTCGTGTATAAACAATTAAAAATAGTAACTTTGATTTATTAAGTAGCTTCTGCTCTTATCAAAAGAAAATTGAAATTGTAACTAGCTGTTTTCAAGAACGATATTTAATAGAATTGAAACGACAGCTGGCCACATTAATGCAATGGAAATGTTTAGCCTGAAGAGGCGACAACGATGCATCCTGAACCGGTAGGCCGAGAGAGAGAGAAACTTCCGTTAAAATGTATTGGATGCGTTTTTCTCCCCCTCTCCCGCACTTGAGATGTTTTAAATGTTCTAGAAATTCAGTAGAAGTCGGGTAAAAATAAATAGTTGCCGAATAGTAAGGAACTATTCGGCAACTATTTATTTTTACCCGACTACGGCAAAGCCAAAGGAGGGTTATTATTTTGACAGGCTATGTATGTATGTATGTTCCTCTGTTCCCTCATAGCTCCTCAACTACTTATTAGAACTGGACAAATGAGGTATCGGTTTCAACCGTGGGAGAGCCACGCTTAGGCATGAATGGGCCGGCTCGACCGGAGTGATACCACGGCCTCACAGAAAACCGGTGTGAAATAGTGCTTGCGCTGTGTTTCACCGAGTGAGTGAGGATACCGGAGGCCCATACCCCAACCCCTCCCCCTATCCCCCCACCCCATCCCCCAAAGGCCGGTAACGCACTTGTGACGCCTCTGGTGTTGCGGGTGTCCATGGGCGGCGGTAATCGCTTACCATCAGGCGATACGTCTGCTCGTTTGCCGGTCTATTCCATAAAAAAAAAAAAAAAAAAAAAAAGAAGCGTCTTGATCGTCGGCTGGTTACAGGAAGGAAGGAACTTAATGCATTAAAAACACTTTTTTCAACCCCCGACGCAAAGTTATAAGTCTGACGTGTCTGTCTGTCTGTGGCACCGTAGCTCGCGAACGAATGAAGCGATTTCAATTCTTCGAGTCGTTTCAAAGTTTTGGTGGTGAAAGTGGGGAAGAATAACCGAATGTCTGCAAAAATATCATCGAGTGGGGTCTCAAATGACGCGCATAACGTGTTTTTTACTTTTTAAAGGGAACTCAGGTCATTATGTCGGTTTTTTTTTTAATTTTGAGAATTTATTAATGCTCTAAGTTCCTTGATGATTATTGTGAGAAATTACTAATTTGGAAGATTTTAAGTACAATTGAACGCAAGTTCATACTAGAATATCACGCAATTTCCTTAAAAAATATTAATGCTGACGATTTAATTTTAATGTTTCTTTTACAATCGTTGTTTAAAATAAAGCATTGTTAGAGAGGTTTGTTGTATAGAGTACAAACTGACGCAGTCGCTCGTGTTAAATTCACTTATCTACTGACAGAATCATGGCAATTGGCATAGCTTACCAACGCAGTTGACATTCAACGCCTGGTAATCAAATTACTATGAACAATCCGATTAGCTTAGCTTCACATTCACAGGTACCAAAGGGAAGTAATTTATGGAGTAGTATTACGCCTAGCATTTTAAACAACAAAATATAATACACATAAATTTTTATATCACTTTCTATGTTTAATAATTTTATGTTTTTATTATTACAATAGGTTTAACTGTTAAGGCGTGTCTCCTGCGGCTAAAAATAACAAAACAAACTAACAAAACTTGTTAACTAAACATGTCAGCGAAAAGTCGCAGGAGACGAACTTTTAAACGAACATCAAACACGATTACACGAAAAGCAAAAATATTTTATCTACTATATTATAATAAGTATTAACGTTAGTTCAGTTCAGTTTCATTATACGAGAAGTACACGCTGGGATGTTTTCAGTCCGCTTTGGATAACATGTTTGCTTGTTAAAATTAACAAAACAGTTAGGCCACGCCCATAGTTTGATAAATATGTGATGTTTTGTGTTTAAAAACATAAAACAGTGTCGCAGGAGACCCGGCTTTATAGGTAACTTAAATCTCAGCAGAACACAACACCAATGTAACTTTTTTTTTCTTTAAAAGAGACAACTCACGTATTAGGAACACATATCTCCTGTGTCACATGGGACTTACAAACATACATGAAACGCACACAAGGAAAACCTAGACTCAGAACAATAGTTTGTGGATCACACAAAGTGTTATCCCATGTGGGATTGGATCACACAACACTTAAGTACAGTAGAAATCAGTAGTCAATTAACACTAAGGTGGAACTCCATCTTTTGATAACTGTTTTCTTTGTTGGAGGAAGAGCTTAAGGATTTAATATCAAAGTCAAGAGAAGTTCTTGATTTCTGTAGGATTACTAAGATTATTTAAAAACAATTTTGCCTATTTAAAATATTGTTCAATAGATTATATTATCAATATTGTCGTCCAAGTAGAATGGACTCGGTTAGCATCTTAACTTAATTTAGTTGTATCATACTGAAATAGATTTAGTCCTACGTTTTCAGAATACGAAACGACGCAACCTTCTACAGAGTCAGATTAAATGTTTGTGATTTCACTTTACTTCAAAGAATTATGAAACAACACAATCCGCATTATTATTTAAGCGTGACTCTTTGATATGACTAGACCCTTTCGTATTGACTAGTGCTGAGACACAATCATGACTATAAAGTTTACAAAGATAACGGTCAATATGTCCAATTTAATATTTTAAGGAATTTATGCTGGAATAGTTGTTGTTGAGAGCCTTGTGGATGTCCTTCACTTGGAGAAGGCCTATGTTCAGCAGTGGACGTCCTTCGGCTGAGTTGATGATGATGAATGTTTTTAAGATTCATGTGACATCAAATAACATAATCTATACCAATACTTTGTACCCATTTTTTTTTTAATCGAGAAGTGTGAAATTTGGCACAGTAAACGTTTATATGGAGGAGGACTGCAGAAAGCTAAAAAGTAAAAAAAAAAGAGTAATGTTCGAATTTCAACCACTGAGGGACCACTAAGCTTATATTAGGGTTTTCTTATTTGATTAAGCCCTATGAATCTGTTTGTGAATGTTCTACACACCCATTTAACATGATTTTAATTCAGAAGGAAGCAGCAGCACTAAAAAAGAATCGGAATGGTTTTATAAGATGTTCAGTTTCTCTATCTCTCTATTTAACGATGTACACATCCTTAAATCTTTACCCTCAGGTAAAGATCGTAGTGATCGAAAAAATCTTACGAAACAAATATTTTATTTAAGTGTTTGTTTTTATAAACTAAGTAATTTAATATTACTAAAAGTAGCGTAAAACGAAATCATGTTAATGAGAGGTTAAGCTATTAAAATCTTAATATGGGTGTATGGATTTTTAATGCAATTAACTGAATTTTACGAAAAGTTCCTTTCATTTTGATCTTAATAACCGGCGTAATGACAGTTAGACATTAATAGTAGTATTTATTATAACTTAAGGTCGTAATTCTCTCTTTCCTTACTTTATATGGTCAATTTTAAATAAAATAAACTGTCTAAAAGGCAATAAAAATATATCGCTTTTAAGAAACAACTGACGCTTGTTGAGAAATTGAATTGAATGGTTCCACGCAAGGTGTTCACTCACGGCGCTACGTGCTGTGACCTTAATACACTAATGTGTCCGACCGAAAGGTACAAATACTTTTCACTCTTTGCTGGACCTGCAGTAACAATACTAAGTAAATACTTTATTACTTATTAATACGCGTTACAAAGTTTATTCAGTCGTACATTGCCCTGTCGTACAGAACTAAAATTTATTTGATATTAAAATTTATTGGTTACCTTTTTCAAATAATCGTTTGTCAATTTAATTGTTCCTCTGAATACAAGTCGTTAATATTTTTCCCAATTATGCAGAAGCATCTCAATAGGCCGCTATAGCGTGGGTTATCAATCATGCTGCATTGTTGCATTGTCTGCATTCGCAATGAGTATGGTGACCACCGCTCTTGGATTCTGATCATGTTTTCCATCTGTCAGAATGGAGTCACTTTGGCAGGCTTATATTTATGTTATAAAAACCTACAGAGTTCAAAGTAAATTAATTTTTCATTATATTTTTATCATGTATTTACTAACTCTCAAATTTAATGTCACAAAATACCAAAAAAATAAAATATACGCCCGAAACCTAAATACTTCAGTCAATTGCCTATCTTGTTTACACATCAAATTGAGCTTCAACCTTAAAGGTGGCTCTTTATTTACATTGTTACAGATATTTTTGCTTTTTCGTATCGAAAAAATAATATCAACAATCTATTGGATTGTACAAATACTTGCTATAAAATGCTTTCAAAAGCTGTATCTAATGGTAGTTTAATTATGAAACAGTTATTTTGGTATATATTTACTTTTTTTACAAATAATTCAGAGTTCAAATCTTATTTAATCCAGTATTAATTTAGTGTGCAGATTTATTAGCGTTATTGTAATATTGTAAATTGATTTAGGTATCTCTAGAAGTAGAAATCAAATAGGCTCGGGAGGATCTTTGTCCGTGGTGGTGCCATACATAAAGTAAGTGCAGTGCATATTTTTGAAGTGAAAACTTCTTTAGCGGCGTTGTGCACTTTTTTGGGATTGGTAAAATTGTTAAACTCGCAACAGAAACTCGTGTCAGGACACGTGACCTGATCGAATATTCGTAAGACGGAGGTGTGCCGTAGGAGAGGAAGTAATATCCCTCTCTTTCTACCGCGCGGCGAAAATTTATGACTGCTCCTGCTGTTTCGTTTAAGCGGCGCAGGGCGCTTGCGCGAGTGTGCGTGTGTGTAAACCCGGCTTCGCTCGCGTAATATGTTTATACTGTATAGCATTAACCTATATTTTTATAACATCACAATAAACATTTCTGTAATTATCGGTTCTCAAGGAATATTAAAGGCAAAGCAAGGCTTAGATTCGTATGGCATCGTTCATTGTGTTTAATAAATATAGAAAATTAAAAAAATGAAATTTAATAAATCAAAAATGCGCAACGTTAAGGAGTGCAACCCATTTTTAGGATTCCGTACCACAGGCAAAAAACGGAACCCTTATAGATTCGTCATGTCTGTCTGTCTGCCCGTCCGTATGTCACACCCAATTTTTTCAGAAACTATAAGAAATATACTGTTTAAACTTGGTAAGTAGATATATTCTGTGAACCGCATTAAGATTTTCACACAAAAATGAAAAAGAACAATAAATTTTGGGATATACTTAGAACTGAAACTCAAAAACTTTTTTTCATCAAACCCATACCTGTGGGATATCTATGGATAGGTCTTCAAAAATGATATTGACGTTTCTAATATAATTTTTTTCTAAACTGAATAGTTTGCGCGAGAGATGCTTCCAAAGTGGTAAAATGTGTCCACGTAACTTTTAAAATAAGAGAATGACTTTTTTAGTTAATGAGATAAAAACTAAAAATAAAAATGATGCATATTACCATGCAAACTTCCACCGAAAATTGGTTTGAACGAGATCTAGTTACTTACTCCAATTTACTTTAATAACTTTTATATTATGGGTGTCGTAAGAGCCTAAGGGAGCAAACTCCGGCGAACAACATCACTGCTAAGAGAAGGAAAACTTGATACAAACCCTTTTTTTCTGGAAACCTCCATGGGCCGTCATCCCATCGGATTTTGCGGCGGCGCGGCGTGTCGGAATTGAACCGACTAAAACCACACGATATAGTAGGCCAATATCTCCTTTCTAAGGAGAGGCTTATGTCCAGCTGTGGACTGTTAAAGGCTGGTGATGAAGCCTCCGCTCTCGCACTCACTAACAAAACACAACAGCACAAATGCTGTCATTTCGGTTAGTCCTCTGTGACAGGGTAGTACCACCCCAGACGTGCCGGCGCGTTCGTGCTGAAATCAGCGTCGCTGTACTACCTTGATAGCACAGTATAAAACTATTAAAATCGAGAAATTGTTCACATTTTATCATTGCTGTCAGGCCTCACAGTAAACCGCTAGCTTAGTCTGAGCGGATTGATAATGCTCATAATACTTCGTGTTTAAATAGGATTACCTTTTGAAGTCAATTAATATATTAGCAGATCGTTGAATCAAGTTTTATAAATGTATAAGCGTTATTAGCATTCATTTTAATCAATATTGTTTTTGTGAATCTTATCTATTCTTATCTATACTTCTATACTAATATTATAAAGCTGTAGAGTTTGTTTGTTTGAACGCGCTAATCTCAGGAAGATAGCCCATTTATCGAGGAAGGCTATAGGCAATAGGAGCGGAGCATCAATAAAGAATGTTTAAAAAACGGGGGAAAATTATCACGCTACGAACAATAGGAGACGCAAACGGGGTTGCGTGGGTCTGCTAGTTTATATATAAAACTAGTAAATCAATCCTGCTGTTTTATTTCAAGTTCAACTTAACTTGCTGAAACCTGAAATGGTACCAATTTACTCTTGAATCAATATTTCAATCATCAATCAATATATATAAAAATCAATGCCACTTTTCGTTGTAATTTTATAACTCAAGAACGGGCTCACCTATTCAAACCAAATGTTTAGGCTTTGTTCGGACTATTCAGTAGATGGTTTATGTGAAGTTTGCACAAAATCGGTAGAGCGGTACGCTACGGGCAATAGGAGACGTTAACGACGTTGCGTGGGGCAGCTAGTAGGTATACCATTGATGTTTATCTCTTTTCATAAAAATTACAATATGCGCCAATCTGCATGAGAACAGTGTAACTAAATATTATTACGTTTTCTTTATTACTACTTCCAGTGAGCGTTCTTAGGTCTTCAAAGTCATATCCTCGCTTCTAGAAAAATACATCCTTTAAAAATATGTATGTGATGCCCGGTCGTTATTAAGAAAGTTAGCTTCTTATAAAAGAAAAATACACTATATGTGATTGACAATAAACGAATGAATATTTTAACAGTAGTAAAAATTTTTTTTCGATAACTTCTTGAATTAATAAAAACTAAAGGATATTCTTAGGGAAACCTTCGGAAAAAATCTGATTATAAGTGTATTTATATTTAAAGTAGAGAACGTCAGTTAGTAGCCCAAAAACAAAGGAAAACTATTAAGGTAAATGTACCAGTAGTTGACACAATTGTGAGAAAAAAACACGTTTTCTTTAATAACATTATATTTATTTACGTTGGAATTTTTTAAATTATCAATAAATATTAACTAGTCTTTCATTTCTCTTAAATTGAATTTAATTAAAGAAAACAAGTGTTGCCTATTGTAATATAGTTTTTTTCTTGACAGACTAAAAATGTACCAATAATTGATGCGCAAATTTTCATTTGTCCCAGTAATTGACTATGACTTTTTCAAGCTAGTGCACCAGCACTTGACTTATCAAGTACTGGTGCACTAGCTATAAATAATAGCAATAAAGAGTATGACTTATCATACTCTTTATAAAAAGCTACAATAAACTAAACAAAAAACACAGTACTTGTAGTAAATAATTTCGCAAAGCTTCTTAAAATCACATACAATAAAAATAAAAAATAAACTTTAAAAAATCACTAACATCTTGACATTTCAAGATGTTAGTTAGCGATTAATTAAAGTTTTATTTTTCTTCTTATTTAGATCTTTCTGCTTATTTAGCCATTGCTAAATAAGCAGAAAGATTTTAAAAAACATTATAATCTTCACTATTATCGCTACTTAGATCATCTGTGCTACCACCAGAAGGTTTCCATGTTTCACATTCAGATTCGCTGAACCAAACAAAACCTTTGTGACTTTTTTATACTCGTAGTAGTAGACTCTTTGTTTCTTTCAGTCTTTTTTGCCTATTTCCTTTTTGTTTTTGTTAGATTCTTCTTTTTCCCTTTATCGTTCTTCAGCTCTTTTCTGTTTTTGTTCAAGTTGGTCAAGTTTTTTTCCTCTTTATTTTCATGGTACTCTTGCCATTTTTCTGACGTAATCACTGCACTTATAGGAGGCATTTTCAACTTATTTTATCAATCAATAAGTACTTGCACAATAAAAAGAATACTTAAATACCAGTATTTGATAGTGTTTGTACCAATAGTTGATGACCCCTATCAACGACTGGGTAGAAGCCACCTAGAAAACTTTATTTGATGCGATGTTAACTTCAACATTATGCTTATCAGAATATTATAAAAAATCGATCAAATCGAGCAGACAAAATATACCCAGTAGATGATATCTGTATCAAGTACTGGAAATCAAATGATTTTTGTCCTAGTATTTGATACCCTTATATTTCGATTAATTATTATAAAAACTGTAAAAAAACAACATATTTACTTAATATATGCAATTCCAAATAGGTGACTATAAATACTTACCACTCAAAAAGCTTCAGCTATGAATAACACAGTTCTAAACAAGTAAGGTCCTTAATGAATTCGTTAACATAAACACTGAGCGGCGAACATGAGTGGACAATATTGTAAACAAAACGAAAATTTCGAAACGAAAGTTTGACAGCCGATAGCAAAGAAACTAATTCAGGGTTTGAAAAAGAGATGTCTCTTCTAGTTTATTTAAATAACGTGTTATTGATACGTGTGGATGTCTTATTATGACGAGTTAAGTTAAAAATTAACAACTTTTGGGACAATATCGAGGACTGGGTCAATTACCTTACTAAAATAAATATTAATCAATATTTTATTTTATAAATAAACCGGTATCGTGGACTCTGTTCTTAAAATTTGACATTATTTTTGTAAACTTGATATTATGACGATAGAATTAAGTTACGAGTCATGCTCACCCATAAACAGAAGGTTTAAAATCGTGCGCATAAACATTTTAATGGGCTTACTCTACGGTTTTACCAATCACATCAGACTGAATTTCCATTTGGCCTTTGGTTAGGAAGAATCCACATCTACGACTTTGTGTTGCAAAGTGAGTACTGAGTAGTCGGATGAGTATCATTTGTTTGATTATTGAGTTGACCATTTTTAGAGCGTTAAAACATTCTATTTTTTTAACCGACTTCAAAAATGGAGGAGGTTTCTCAATTCGACCGTATATATATTTTTTTATGTGTGTTCGGGGATAACTTCGTCGTTTATGAACCGATTTTGATGATTCTTTTTTTAATGGAAAGAAGATGTCCCGACGGTGGTATCATGATAAGGAAACTAGGATCTGATGATGGCATCCCAGAGAAATCGAGGTTAAACCTCATTTTTTTCAGGCATGTACTATGTTTTTCGTATATTTTCTGAAGCTACGCCGGTATTTGCGTCTGGTACTCATCATTTAATGATGATGAGCTGATGATGAAAGGTAAAACTCCTTAACGGTTAGGAGTTGGAGGATAAATCTTTAAATGTCATATGTATGTATGTTACCTTTAGTCGTATTCTTTCAAGTTATTTAGGTAAGCTGATGATGGAAGGTACAACTCCTCAACGGTTAGGAGTTGGAGGATAATTCTTTCAATTTCATACGTATCTACAGATCTTTAGTTGTATACTTTTAAGTTATTTAGGTGAGCTGATGTCGCAGGCGCTATGATGACTAACCCCTTAATGTATTTTGCTTTAAGTAACTCGCCTGCTGTTATTTCATCACGACATTTAAGCTTGGACACGATTCCTATTGCCCCGTAGACCACGTTCTCGGTAACAGAAATCTTGCATCTCAGAATAATTTTGGAAACTGATCATACTCAGTTTTAATACGTGTTCAAACCACTAAAGTTATTCGCTTCATCAGAAATTATATGAAATAGTTCAACTTACTGATAACCTATGATTGTTTGCACTAAAAATGGAAAAATAAAAACTTTTTATTAAAAAAAAAACCGAGTTCCAAAGAACCATCCGACGAAAACTCCCTGCCAAAAAACACTAAAAAGCGTAAAATAAACTGGCTCTTCATAAATTGCTATGTGCCAATTCTTGTCTATACCTAATTCTTTATTCATTAAAATAAAAAAAATAAAAAAAATCGGACATCGAACACACAACGCCATCTAGTCCCAAACTAAGCAGAGCTTGTATTATGGGTACTAGACAACTGATATAATTACATATATACTTTTTTTTTGTAAATACATACATATTATACATAGTAAGCACCCAAACTCCGAAACAAATATTTGCAGATCATACAAACATTTGGTCCGACCCGGGAATCGAACCCAAGACCTCAAGAACAGCAGTCGCTTACGCTACCACTGCGCCACCGTGTCTGCTCGCTTGGGTTGTTTTATGCTAGCTATCCGGCAGCGGCGAGTGCGGTACCTCCTATTACATTTGGCTTGGCGCCGACTTCAAACAGATTTTAGGTACCTAGCATACACAATAATACTACTATTTAAATGAATAAAGAATTAGGTATAGACAAGAATTGGCACATAGCAATTTATGAAGAGCCAGTTTATTTTACGCTTTTTAGTGTTTTTTGGCAGGGAGTTTTCGTCGGATGGTTTTTTGGAAGTCGGTTTTTTTTTTAATAAAAAGTTTTTTTCATAATTATAATAATTTTAATAAAGAGAATAATAATAAACACTTTTGTACACCAGATTACTTACCAAGGTAACTTAATGCTATGAGGTACAATTGGCGGCCTTATCGCCTGAAGGCAATCTCTTACAGGCAACCAATAATATTCTTTACATCTCTCATGTTCGGTAACTAGGTTCTTATTACCTCCAAATGGGGCTTGTAGGTGACTAATTAGCGCTCTAGGGTAATAATGTAGCTAGAAAAGCCCTAGGGCGTAGTATTAAAAAAAACACTTCTTTCTTTCAAAAAGTTCGCGTACATCTAACCATCATACTGGCAATAGACATCATGCATTCAGCCCAATGACCAAAGAAGTCGCTTTGCTATTCAGCCTTGTCTTCATGTGAGTATAATAGTCATCCATTTTAAATATCGAACGGCGAAGCTGAATTTCGTTCTTAAAAAAAAAATTAAAAGTTCTTTACTTGATTCTTTTATGTTTTATTCTTATAATGCCGGTTTTTTTCTACTTACCTCACAATCGAGATGTAAAGCAGAATAGTTAGCTCGGGTGTAAGAACCAATTGCACCCTCGAACTATAGGCGCCCTCGCTGCGCTCGTGCGCCTAAATATCTCGGCCTGCAATTGATGCCTTAAAGCCCTTGGCTACTAATCTACTATTATTTAACCAAGCAACATGACTCATATTGTCAGTAACAAATATTCTTAAAATATGTTAGCTTACCTACTCTAGTTCTACACACAAAATAAAAATAAAAATTAAACAAGAACGACTTGATCCGTACACACGAGTCACCATTACAGACTGCAGCAATAGTTAAGTCTATCCGCTAAACACTTTAAAATGTTGTTGGAGCTGAACCGCACACGGCGCACCAGGGACGCGCATCTCTTGTGCATTGCGGCGTAGAAACATTTTCACAATTATTACAAAAATCAATCAATCTAGATACTGCTATAAGTTATTTATTATAATTTATACATAAAATGATTTTAATTAAACTGAGCTTTTCTATTTACATCAGAATAATAAGTACCACTGAAATAAATTCTTACCAACATTTTTTATGATTCCAGGTTGAAAGTAAATACTACTAAGATAAATACTTCCACTTACTACTTGTAAATGTGAGAATCTTCAGGTGATAAGTCTTTTGAATATTATAACGTACTAAATACTCTGCCTCGTTGGTCGCTAGACCAACTGACAGATGGCAGACGCATACGCTAATCGCCAGGTTAGCGTATACGTCTCCCAATCCGAGGTCTGAAGGCCGATTCCCGGGTTGGACCAAAGTGGTGCTGGGTTTTCCTTACAAGATTTTTTTAGTAACAGCCGGAGGTCGTCCTCCCGGGCCTTCTTCACCGCCTTCTGCGAAATAACGTCTTCGCGGTAAAACAGCTGTCGCTACCGGCCATGGAGCGTATGGCGACCGGTAGCGAGAGATCTCCTCCGATGAATGACGTAAGGGCCCGACGCCCAGGTGGGGCAAACCGCCAGCGTGTGCTGGGCCGAGTCCTCACTGCAGTCGCTGTGGTGGCAGGCGGCACACAATTCCCTCCTCGCGACCGAGTGCAGCAACAGTTCCGAAAGGACCTGCGTCAGTCGGAAGGAAAAGGTTGACCGAAACACACAACAGAAACTGAGTTAAGCACGATGGAGGCGCCGGGGAGGGGGGGCGTACCACGACGGGGCCTATGGAACAACAGGGCCTCCGTATTATTCAGGGCCACCCGTAAGCCCAGCGCCTTCATGAGCCCAACAACCAAAGAGACATATGTCGAGAGAGAAATATACTGGCAACTAGTTCAACCTTTGATTTTAGTTCGCCCTCAGGGTTTCGGAGGTCCCGATGCCCGTCGCTCTGTGGAAAAACTGTTATTCAGGTTTTATTACCCTGGAATTAGTAGCCGACCCCAAATCATCTTAAAAAAAAGACCAGGAAGATGAAACTAGTAAATAAACTTGATATCGTAAGCAAACATACTCATGCCTGGACGCGACAGCTACTTCCTGACGACGATCACAATTAGGTTAGTTTTAGGAACAACTATAATTATATATAGATCATGTATGTTTAGGCAAAACGAGTTAATGGCCTAAATAGTTATAATCGTCTACCTTTTAATAGTTATTACCTTTTTAACTCTTATCCATCAATGTGAATGTGTGTCGCATTGAGTAATTTAGAAAAACAAATGCTCGAGATATATTGAGTGTAATTCTTTTGATGGATCCCATAATGTCTCATGTGCCTTAATATACATTGTCCTTGCTTCTTACGACTATCCTGCTAGTGTACATGTATCCTAATGCATACACGGCACGTCCGTAATGGTGAGTCAACGCCCTGCGTCGATGTTGTGCATACTAAATAATATTTGCGAAATGTAGAACAATTCGATTTGGCAGCTGTTTCCAATGTACGTTTTTTTCATCATGTAATTGTCACATTGTCTCAGTTTTCTACTATGTATGACTATGTATTACTAGAGAAAGACACACATGTTCTTTTAGTATAGTGGTCAAACGAATATACGGGCCTCTTGATGGTCAGTGGCTACCAACACCCACAACTAAGTTATATGTACGTTGCCGACGTTGCCGTACTATGTATGAGTCCTCTCGATTCTAGGATTATGAAAATAAATAAATATATTCGGACATCTATCACACAACGCCATCTAGTCCCAAGCTAAGCAGACCTTGTGTTATGGGTACTAGACAACGGATATAAATACATAAATACCCTTTTATGTAAATACATACATATTATACATCGAAAACAGCCAAACTCCGAAACAAACATTTGCAGATCATACAAACATTTGGTCCAACCCAGGAATCGAAACCGAAACCTCAAGCACAGCAGTCGCATACGCTACCATTACACCACCGAAGCAAAGGAGGGTTTAGCGCTCCGAATACCTTACTGACATGGTAAAAAGCAAGAATTAACAATAATCAACAGCCTTGAGCATGAGACATATGCCTTTCGTTAGAAATGAGGTTTTGCTTTACTATTCCACGCTAGCCAGACGGGTTGTAATAGAGTTTGTTTTTTTTTTTGTTGGGCCGGCAACGCACTTGTGACGCCTGTGGTGTTGCGGGTGTCCATGGGCGGCGGTACCATCGCTTACCATGCGCTTACCAACAGGCGATACATCTGCTCGCTCGTTTGCCGCCTATTCCATATTTTTTTTGCAGTGGTATTGTCCTGCGCTATTAGTGTGTTTGTATTGTGCTCCCTTAGTAACCTCTTATGATACCCATGGGATAAATAGGGGTGGTGACATTCGATATTATTACTTCGTCACCGCACGTACACAATGAAAAAACACAGATTTTTGTGACTGTGCTATAACTCTATCCGAATTAGTCCATTTGGCCGTAAGTGTGGCTTTTCCACGGTAAAGATGACATATTGTTTGTTTCAAACAAATGTGTGGATTCTTTAGATCTTTGTACTAATTAAAATATACTAACGCAGTAATTTTTTAACCTTCTCTTAAATTACTTAATATTATTTATTTAAACAACTTAATTATTCAGAAAATAATAAAAATGTTATGTTATGATGATATGATACAATAGATTTAAATTATAATATCACATTATATAAGCACACCGCGTTATTAGGGAGAGCTTCCTTCACGAAACGCTGATTTACTGTCGTTATCAATTTTCTAGATCACTGAATATACATTGGAAGCGTCATAGTAAAATTCTTTTGCAAAGATACGTCCTAACTTGTGTTTCAAATCCTGTTTAAGTAGACATAAAATTGAATTCTAAAATCCATAAAGTGACAGATTTATCATCTACGATGTTTATTTAATATAAATAGGTTCTTTTTTTGAAAAAAATACTTTCAGTATATCCTAATCGTAATAAATTACTATAAATGGGAATATAAGTATTTGTTACGCTTTTTTTTTTATGGAATATGAGGCAAACAAGCAGTCGTATCGTCTGATGGTGAGCGATTACCGCCGCCCATGGACGCCCGCAGCACCTGAGGCGTCACAAGTGCGTTGCAAGATCTTTAGGGGATGGGGAGAGGGAGAGAGGTTGGGGGTATGGGCCTCCTGTATCCTCACTCACTCGGTGAAACACAGCGCAGGCGCTGTTTCACACCGGTTTTCTGTGAGGCCGTGGTGTCACTCCGGTCAAGCCAGCTCATGCATGCCGAAGCGTAGCTCTCTCACAGCTTTCACGGGAAAACTACTTAACCGATCATCATGAAACTTTGAACACATATTCTTGGAGGTATTAGAAGTAACATAGGATACTTTTTATTAAATGTGAGGGAAACCGCGGGCGAAAGGTATGACTAGCTTTCGGCCGCGGTTATAAATAAGTAGCAAGACACATAGTGGACACATTCAGTAATTTTCCTCCGAGACTTTTTCTAAATTCAGTCGGTTTTAAGTCTACTACGATACGACTAAACTTCGATTTTTTTATGTGGAGCGAGCCATCATACCTCTAAAACCCAAGGCGTTTAGGCGATAATGAAGTTCTGCAATAACACTGTAGTCGGACTTTTTAGGGCTTACAATACCCGGAACGTTTGGCAAAGATTTTATAATAGCAACCGGGACTTATGGAGGTGATGTGTTAAGAAAATTCATCCATTCATAAATCTATCAGTAACGCTTAACTTTGCAACGTATTAAGCTACACGGTTACTACTGAGCCACGACAAAAAAATCAATAATCTAGATTTATATTACCACTTAAACCTCCAAGGATACTTTAGGCTCTAAAAAAGAAGTGTCTTACGTCCATGAATACTTTTGTTTCCACAGCGACGAGTTGTCTTTAACCCCGTCTAGTTTAAAATGCGGCTCTGTTTAGTAGATTGATTGATTATATGTCAAGAGGCAAACTTTGTGAGTTTGTGTGGTTGTAGAGAGTAATCGCTGGATCTACTGAACTGATTTTGAAATTTTGTTTTACTAATAGATGAACACATTATTTATTAGTGTCATATTCTATATATCAACTTAAAAAGGGTGGAAGTTCGCCTTTTTATAGTTGAAAACACGAAGAAATAATCATGCGATCGAAAAAAAAAACACACATAAAATTTATTTTATTAAAATCATAGCAAAGGAGTAACACAACAAAGTTCATTGTTATCTTTTGTGATGGAAAATATACAGGAGACAACTGTTAGTTCGATGCACAGATTATTATTTTGTGCGTGGGCGTGCTTTGTGCCTGTTGAAGTTTACAAAGTTTCCTTTGACATAGACTTAACAAAATCTTGTTCAATATTCTACCGCTGTAAAATCTTCTTAGTTGTATTTTCATGTTAAATTCTACTGAATTACCTAATAAATAAATATATTCGGACATCTAACACACAACGCCACCTAGTCCCAAATTAAGCAGAGTTTGTGCTATGGGTACTAGACAACTGATATAAATACATATATATGTACCTTATTTTGTAAATATATACATATTATACATAGGAAACACCCAAACTCAGAAAGAAATATTTGCAGATCATACAAACATTTGGTCCGACCCGGGAATCGAACCCGAGACCTCCTGCACAGCAATCGCGTACGAGAACACTGCGCCAACAAGGCAGTCAAAGAATATTTTCATTCCTATCTCTAAAGAAGTAAAAACTATTTTGATAAGTTGAGGCTAGAAATTAATAGTAGCCTATGTGTTATTCTGACGTATAAGCTATATTACTGTAAAGTTTCATTCAAATCCGTTTAGTATTTTTGCGTGAAGATGTAATAAACATACACATTCACAAACTTTCAATATAGTGTAATATTATATGGTAGGAAGTAGGATAGTATTGTTGTTTATGTGTCTATAGAATTAAACCAATAAATTTTATCACATATGTCAATTGTTTCATTGAGTAAATAATATAATCTTGATAGCCATATTTAATTCAAGTTGTTAGTTTACTGTCTCGATATCAAAAGGAATCAACACACTACAGAGTGGTGTCATGTGCGGAGAAAACGCCTTTTATTTTTAAATCCTAAAACTATCTGTGAATCTCCTATTTGGAAAATTCTATTTGAAATTACGTATAAGATTGTCCAAGTTCTATGTAGTAAGCTAAATAAGCTGCTATATTTTGCTCTCAAATTGGCTTTTGCGTTCATCTCGAGACAAACGATATTGAGATAAAGTATGTCGTTTTGTGGAAATGTTGGTCCTAAATATAGGCCCGAGATTATTTCTGACGTGTGGTGTCGCGCGCGAAGTCTCGTCGGCTGCCGTCCCAATACCAATCTAAACACACGACTCACCCAGTAAACTTTAACCGTACATTACGCCACTGTTTTAAAACTGTGTAAAATCTGTTATTATATCGTGAGTGTAAGATATAAATTTGCAAGTTTTTATCACCGTTAAACTTGATGTTGTTGGTTTATAGCTGTGTTGTGACTTTTAGAAAATGTGTTAGAATGTTACGACCATAGATTCCATTTCCTAGAAATGTTAGCTTTAGTTTCGATAGTTCTATTGTTGTCAACACAATGTGTTTCACGCGATCCTTTGAAAGTTGGTGAGTGAGTTATTAAATTTTAAATATAGGTATGTATGTATACAACTATAAGCATAATATAAATTAACAGTTGATAATACATTTAAGTCTGAATTTGCATGTTAAGTTCTAAATTGACATAGAAGATTTATATATTTTATTTCTTTTACAAAAGAAGTAAAATAATTTAATTAAGTAGCTCTCTAACTCAGTTTCTCTAATGAAAGGTTGACCTGGTGCTATAAATTTTTATTGAAACCGAGTAAGAGATGCGACAATGACGCCAGCATGGTACACCTAGAAGTTGGACTTATTTATTTTCCTTTAAACGTATATATATGTTTTTGCTTTATTGGTAAAAACTTCTCAATTGATGTAAAAGTAAACTTGCATGGAGATATAAACATTTCTTGACATCTTTTTAAAAATTACAGTTAATTTTCATTAGTTTCTTTAAGAACTTGAAAGTGTTAATCATTAGATTAAAGAAATAAAATATTCTAAATCAATTCAGGACTCTCACAAGTTTGAATCGGATATCCACAAGCCTAACAAATGTGACATCTACATTGTTGGTAGAACATCTGTGTTTAGATCAAAGTAATAAGATATGTAGGTATAATAGATCCAATAGCTCGTTGGATATGTTTCACCTCTCTCTACCCAAATTTTAAAAAATTATCCACGATTGTCTGGTTCCTAAATTTGACAACTGAGTTAAAAAAAGAATAAATAGATTTTGACGATTCTTTTTATTTGAAAGCTGGTGCTTCCCGCGTGGTTCCATTTCAGTTTGATCCAGTTCTTGAAGTCAATTCTTTTTTTTTTAAATTTGTGATTATTAAATAATTTGTCTTATTAGTAGGACTCAAAATTATTTTTTTATTTGTTTTAATCAAAACAAAGTTTAAACTTGTCTCATTTTTTTTTGGTTTGGCGCTAAATAAAAATTAATATGTGGAAAATGTTTTAGATAGTGTGTAAATTACTTGTATGTTATTGTTCTCCACTTTTATCTCTGTTTCCCTAATAAATTAAATTAAATAAAAATATGCAAGTGATCCTAAGAGAGTTATGTTTTCAAAGAAAGTCTCGAATTATAAATTATACGTATGACACTCAAAGTGTTAAGAGTTCTAAACGTGTTAGATACTTATATTTCTTGCTTATTTAAAACTTATTGCACTTTTTGTACAAAGATGGACTTAATGCCATGACGCATTCTCTCCCAGTTGACTTTCAGTTGATGTGTAAAAATAAGATGCGGTAGATGCGAAGATATTGAGCTATTAATGATGATTTCGATATCTTTGTAGTTTTTCAGACCAGCCCTCCCAGCCAAGTTGAGGTTCTACAAACGTCAACGTTAATAGAAAACTAAGAAAATTAAATGTAATGCCACTCAACGCCAATTCACCTGGTCAAAATAAAATATTAGCCAATAATACAAGAGAATATAGACGTTAGCGAACATAGAAAGAGTATTGAAGCAAAACAAGTTAGTTAAGAAGGCTAGCTAGATTCGTAATCGGTTAATCTGTAACAAAGACGATTTTATCTTAAAATAACACGAAGAGAAATTAGATTTAAATTTAACTATATGCTTTTTATAAGATTTTTTCCTCCCACACGCTTTCCATTGCAACTCCTGTGCCATGAACACACCAAGTTATGAAGTCCTAGGAAAAATTAAACTGCCTTAGAACACACAACGATTAAATGTAATAGTGTAACAGTGATCATAGTGATAACCTCCGATAAATATAAACTAAAACGAAATAGTAAACGCGATTTCTGGTGGTTAAACTTCGTCTTATACAATAGTGGAACTGTTGTGAAGTGATTATAAATAATCAGTGGCGTGTGATTGCTGATATCCATCAAGTATTTACAAGCACAAGATCAACGAATCAACTTAAGAAAATACAAATAAACATATATGTGGGTACATAAAAATAAACTTACGTTATCGAATCTGTTATCTTAAAATTGTTGCCAGTTAAAGAAACCATTTCTACCGTATTCTGCCATCACGTTCCTTTTTACGTAGACAAAACTTCAAAACATATACGAGTACAATGGAAGGCCAATTTCAAATACTATTTGAAAAAATGAAACTCGAAATGCAAAAACAAAATGCTGAATTAAAGGACTCGATTACAAAAACTATTATGGACAAAATGGACCAAAAATTAATACCTATCATGGAAGAAAATAAAAACTTAAAAATGAACGTAGAAAAGTTGGAAAGAGAGATAACGTATTTAAAGAGAGGCGA
Source organism: Diaphora mendica (assembly GCA_949125395.1). Lineage (NCBI taxonomy): Eukaryota > Metazoa > Arthropoda > Insecta > Lepidoptera > Erebidae > Diaphora > Diaphora mendica. The sequence goes on from OX421311.1 coordinate 31,994,544, forward strand.
AAGAAGCAATAATATCATAGTATTCGGCTTAGAAGAAAAAGAAAAATCTTCTTATGAACTTATACAAAATCTTAAGGAAATACTTGATCAGGATTTAAAAATTAACATAGAGGAGTACGAAGTCAACAAAATCAACAAAACAGCAAACTCCCCCAAGCCGACTGCTCCTCGTGGGGGAAAGATACCTCAACCCTCCAACACCAGACGTTAAAAAGCATCGGAAACCTGTAATATACATAGCATTCCTTAATGTACTTAGCCTGATGAAAGAAGAAAATCTGACTGAACTAACTAACGCGCTAAAACAAATCAAATGGGACATCATTGGCCTGAGCGAGGTGAGGAGAATGGGCGAAAGTATTACCTATCACCCAGACTACTTACTGTACCAGCTAGGAGAGAAGCAAGGCCAGGACGGGGTAGGATTTATTATTAAAGAACATATTAAGAAATATATAGAAGAATTTAAAGGAATCTCAGAGCGCATAGCGATTATGAATGTGAAACTACCGGGATACAAGGACCCTTGGTCTATTGTACAGGTTTACTCACCAACGGAACAGTCAAATATAGAAACAATAACTACTTTTTATCAAGATCTAAATGAAGCCATCCAAGAATACACCCATAAAAACCTTATAGTATTGGGAGACTGCAACGGCCAAATTGGAGCACGACGCCCAGGCGAAAATACAATATTAGGACCATTTTCATTTAGTAACAAGGCTAGGAGCAGGAATGGAGAAAAAATTAAAACTTTGCGCTAGAAAACAACTTATCAGTCTTAAATACTATGTACAAAAAAAAAACAGGAAAAACATGTGGACCTGGATTTCACCAGATGGCAAAACAAAAAATGAAATCGATTATATTATGACAAATAGAAGCAGCTATTTCACCAACTTCACCGTCATTAAAAAAATCAATTTCAACACCAACCATAGGCTAAATAGAGCTGAACTCAAAACAAAGCAGCCAGTGAAACCGAGGCCAAGACAAAATGTAGGAAATACAAAACTCAGCAAACAGCAACTAGAACAAATAGCAATAGCTCTGAGAGACGAATTTATAGATTTCAAAGAAAACACTACTAACTTAGCAACAACAAGAAAAATACAATTACGCAGAGAACATTATTAAAACCCAGACAAAACTCATAACGAACACGAAAACTGAACCAAAAAATATGCTATCAGCAAACTCTATAAAACTACTACAAGACAGAAACCACCTTTTCAGTGCAAAAAACACTCACAATAGAAGAAAGGAAATTACCAAAGTGAGCAAAGAAATCAATGAAAGCATTAGAAATGACAGAAAACAATGGAGGATGCAAACGATAGAAAACTATATACTTAAAACAGGGGAACCAAAAAAGCGCTCAAGGAGTTGACAAATACAAACGACTGGATTGTAAAAATGAAAGATGAAAACGGCAAATGGAACCGACACAGAACAGACATATTAAAAACAGCTACAGAATACTACAAAAAGCTATACTGCAACGATACTACGCAAAGCAAAATTGAACTATTGGAATCCTCGAATATCCCTAACATACTGCATTCTGAAGTCAAGCAAGCTATTGACACCCAAAAAGAAGAGAAAGCACCCGGACCCGATGGCATAAAGAATGAAATTTTAAAACATAGCAAGGAAACCCTGATACCTGTTCTCACAGATATGTTAAATGACGTAATTAATACCGAAACCATTCCTCAACAATAGACAGAGTCTAATATTATCCTACTGTATAAGAAAGGAGATAAATATAATATAAGTAACTATCGCCCTATCAACCTCATGTCTAACGTGTATAAGATTTTCGCTAAGATCATCTTAAATCGAATCGAAAAAACCCTAGACGAACACCAACCGATCGAGCAAGCAGGATTCCGCAAAGATTATTCAGTAATCGACCACATCCACGCAGTGCAACAAGTTCTAGAGAAATACAACGAATACCAGCTAACATATTATATCGCGTTTATCGATTACAGTAAAGCGTTTGATTCCCTACTACACGAAAAACTATGGCAAGCACTACTAGAACAAGGAATTGAACATAAATACATCCGACTAATAAAAAACATATACAGAATCAGTACAGGAAGAATCCAACTAGAAACGAAAAGCGCTCCTTTCAGGATAGAAAAAGGCGTTAGACAGGGGGATCCCCTATCACCAAAACTTTTTTCTGCAGTACTGGAATCAATCTTCAGAAGACTTAATTGGGAACACCTCGGTATTAACGTAGATGGTGTAATGCTGTCACACTTGAGGTTCGCTGACGATATAGTGCTATTTGCCAAAACATCAGAAGACTTAAACAAAATGCTAGAAGAACTTGCGATAGAAAGTGCGAAAGTGGGACTGACACTGAATCCGGTAAAAACTAGACTAATGACAAACGGAAAAAAATATACTATAAAACTCGGGAGTACAGAAATAGACTATAATGACGAGTACATCTATCTAGGACAGCTTATAACGCAAAAAGAACCCATGCGAAAGGAAGTGGAGAGAAGAATTACGAATGCCTGGAAGAGATATTGGAGCCTGAAGGAGGCTATGAAAGATAAAAAACTCCATATAAACTTAAAAAGTAAACTGTTTAATACCTGCATACTACCTATTCTGACATGCGGATGCCAATCATGGGTATTAAATAATGAAATATTAAGCAAACTAGCAACTTGCCAATATGCAATAGAAAGGAGTATGCTAAATATCAGAAAGTCTGACAGATTGAAAAACATAGTCATTAGAAATAAAGCAAAAACTACAGATGTAACAGTTAAAATCAAAAGGCTTAAATGGAGATGGGCTGGTCACGTGATAAGAGGACGCGATAAATGGAGCAAAAGGGTGACCCTGTGGTATCACAGAGAGGGCAAAAGGAAAAGAGGCAGACCGCAAAAAAGATGGGATGACGACATTAGACAAGTGGCCGGAGTCACGTGGAAAAGAGTGACACAGGAAAGGAAAGAATGGAAAAGGTTGGAGGAGGCCTTTGCCGATTGGCAAACAGATCTAGGAAAGATAACCAAGCAACAGATATTAGCTTAAATGTTGTATTTAGTTTAAGAGTTCAGTGTTATTATATTATAAGCCAAATGCATTGTAATTGATTAAGAGATCTGAATAAAAGGCTATATTATTATTATTATTATTCTCTTTATTAAACTTATTATATAACATATTATTTACATTTTTAAATATACATATAAAAACAAATACATTTAAAAATATAAAAAATAGTAGACCACCGACTTCGGGTACAGGGACCAAGAAACCGGTGGTTAGGGCTCCAGAGACAGGAACCTCCTCACAATTCGAGCCGTGTCAAGGAGGACTGCCTTCTGCATCAGACCCTTGATCCAGCTCCCTAACGTGAGCCTCCTAAGATGTTGGCCGAGGCTCTTGGCTATCAATCCGTGAGCAGATACGACTATCGGAACAATGATCACCGAATTCCACATATCGACAATCTCGTGAGATAAATCCAAATATTTTATTTGTTTTTCTTTTTCGACTTTCACGAGATTCTCGTCATGAGGAACGGCAATATCGACAATCATTGCGCGGCGCTCTAATCGATCTATCACCACAATATCAGGCTTATTCGCAACAATAGTCCTGTCTGTGATAACAGATCGATCCTTATTATTATTATTATTATAGAAACCGCAACGAAATTAATCAAATAAAACTGGAGGAGTCGGAAATATAATAAGTCGAGTTTACTATATTATATGGGACTAATCCCGCCCACACGCCCACCACTGTAACTCCTGTACACCAGGATCAACAGCGGTGACCCACGAAAACACCGAGTTATGACACTCGGGAAGTCCCAGGAAAAAATTAACTGTCTTGGAACCCGCAACGAAATTAATCAGAAGAAAACTGGAGGAGTTGGAAATATAAAAAGTCCACTTCCCTCCTTAGCAAAGCGGGAGACAAAATGGAGTCAAAATAGGCAGACGCCTTTTTCAAACCGGGAAGCGCCATGGATAAAAATATTATGGGTCCTAAGTGAGCTATATTTGATTTCTATAGTATGTATGGCAGAATCGCTTAAACGCACGGAAATTCACCGCAGTTGACACAAGATCCCCATAATATAATATAAATATAAATATACTACCCCAGACGTCATTTGTAAGCTATTTAGCATCATGTTACGTTCATTGTACCAAAGACTACATTCCCAGAGGATATGATGAGCCGACTGTTCACAGCTAGAATCCGGTGTTGAGCATTGACACAATGGTGAATCGACTAATTTAAATGAGTATAGTTTGCTCTTAAAGTTACCGTGGCCTGTAAGAAATTGAGCGACACAGTGATCTACCTCGAGCCATGTCCTTGACAACCTTTCGCGAACAGATGGAAAGAACTGGTAGAGGTGGCGCCCCTTAGATGATTCGTCCCATCGTCGCTGCCATTCATCCAAGAGGTCGTTATAGACATTGGATTGTTGTTGAAACAATCTTATGATTTTACCGCGGTCTCGTATGCCCAAAAAATCGCATTCCATGTTTTGTAGTGTGGAATAGTACATGGCTGCACGTCTTTGCACCTCGAGATCGACCGGAAGAACACCTGCCAACACCGGTAAAGCCTCAGTGCTAACCGTCCTATATGCCTTGCACAAGAAAATCAATGCAGGTCGTTGGCCTTGTAACAGTTTGCGACGTACAGCACCTACAGTCGCCCTATCTGCCCATACAGGAGCATCATAGCAAATAGAACCCAAATAAGTAGCTCCATATATGATCTTTAGTGTATTATATGACAGACCCCATGTCGCAGTTGATATCCTCGTCAGTGCAAAGAAACTCTTATTAGACTTTTCATTAACTGTTCTAATATGTTCAATAAATGTAAAATTTCTTTCTAAATTATATAATATATCTAATTATATATACAATTTACTGAATTTTTTTTTTAACAGGGGGTATATTTTACAAAGAAGCCGAAGATATGAAAATAGCCCTGGAAATAAGCGCCGAACTGAAAAACTTCACTGCATCTGTCAAGATGGTGTCTAAACGGGGAGAAATTCTTGAAATCAGCAATTATGTCTGCGAATTGGCTAAGGTAAACACTTAAACCTAAATGCGGTCCCTAAGAAGTATGTGTGATGTGACAATTTGTGACAGAGTCAGGAATGTTGTTATAAGAGAACATTGTGGATTGAAAGAACATGTAGGGACAAGGATTGAAAAGAGCATGCTTCGATGGTTTGGTAGTTAGCCCGGGTTAGGGATAGTTGCCCAATCAGTATTGCTAGACCCGTGATACAACTGATTTATAAGTATATAATACAAAATAATATAATGAATATAATAAGTAATTGTATTTTCTTTTTTAATAATAAAATAAATCAGTTAGGCCCCATTATTCAACTAAAAATACTAATTAAACAATAACTCTCTCTGCCGAAGACCCGTAGTCCAACTGATTGGACATTGCAGTAGAACCACTACCCGAAACCCTTTAAACATGAGTAAACGTTTTTACGTATCTGTATGTATTTTAAAAAGTTAATCAAAATTTTTTTAGAAATGTTTTCACTGCTAAATTACAAATTGAATACATTCTAATAAAAGAATTTGATCACCTTATCTAGAGGAAAGAATTTTTAAAAGTTTTCTTTTATTTCTTTTGTCTTTTCCATTGTTCTTTGCTTTGAATTTATCTAAAATGTAACTTTTTACGACTTTCCTTCAAATTTCCTTTATGTTTTGGTCTGGTACAGTATAATTTTGGCTAAAAATGTCAAACTTTTGGCTTTGATCTTAGATAGGTACCACATACTTTTTTCAGTAAAATGTTTTAAGTTGCAAATTTATGACCACTAAACGTTTTTCTTGTGAATATCATTAACTCTGAATGTCAAATTTAAAGGTGTATTTAATACTTATATGAGAAAGCATAATAATTACTGTACGTTTCCAATCGTGCGTAGCGTAATGTTGTACAGTGTCAACAATTTTGTTTACCACAAAACCTTTAAAGATAAACATTTTAGTCTCGCGGACTTTTATAAAACTTTTCAAGAGAAACAATTGCTTCCCACATTATTTTTGCAAAACTTTAATTGTTTATGCAGCGTACGAAATGGAACCCCACAAAACAAAGTCACCAACCATTATTCTGAACTCCGTGAAAACGTTTGTGTCTTTGATTTCAGGAAGGAGTGATTGGAATCATAGATGGCGTTGGGGGTAAGGCCAGTGAACACGTGCAAGGATTATGTGACTTGATGGACATCCCTCATGTTTTAGTGGATCATAATGACATGTACAGTCAAAACTGGACGCTACTAAACATGTTTCCAAGCCCTGAAGCGTATAATATGGTAAGTAAAAAGTATTTAAATTGATTGCCTTTAAATCAAATCAATGTAGCAATTAATATTTAAAGTCAATATTACTTTTAATAACATTTTTTTTATGAAAAAAGAAATTGGAATACTATAGTTAATTTTTTTAAATCTCATATTTCAAAATGTCATTATTTGTTTATGTTACTTATATCATAACGTTGTATTCTGTTTTGTTTGTATCATTCACGTTTTAACTATCTTACATCTTCAACTTTTTATTTGGCCAAATTCAACTTCACCTTTAATTAATAGTTTCACTTTTAACGCAATCATTTTATTCAGGCATTGGAAAACCTCGTAACTCACAAAGACTGGAGAAATTTTACTATATTGTACACGAAAAGTCACAGTTTGGTGCGCGTGAGTGACTTGATGCAAATGGGTAACAATAGTTATCCCTATGTTGTCACCGTGAGAGAACTTTCAGGGGAAGATTACAGGTAATTGATGATATATATTACATACAGGTTTGATATTTTTATATATGGTGTTTTCTATGTATAATATGTATGTATTTACAAAAAAAAAAGTATATAATAATATGTATTTGTATCAGTTGTCTAGTACCCATAACACAAGCTCTGCTTAGCTTGGGACTAGATGGCGTTGTGTGTCAGATGTCCGAAATATTTATTTATTTTATTTTATATTTTATTAAGATTAAAGTGAATCTGTAGCTTTTATACCAATTAATAATAAATTTATTATCTACCTAGTTATAACAATTGTCAAAAAAAGTTGTGACAGCTTAACGTGAATTGTTTTTTTCTTAATATTGGTAATTTAAAATAATTCTGAAAGCTATAACATCTGTTGTTTAATTTAAGGACTACATCGTTTGAAAATTTGAGAAACAATAAGTAAAATATTTACATTTCATTTCATATTTATTCATTTACATTGCTTTTATTAGGAAACGACTAGACTAATCTTTGCTTGGAATAATGTCTATGATGAGGTCTATGATATGTAATCGCTTGAAACACCTTTTAGCGTTATTGAGTGCATCAAAGCGACGCGATGTCTGGAATTACATATTTCTGAAAAAATGAGAAATTCCTGGATAAAATAGCTACAAGCTTAGAAAAGTATTATAAATCTTTCTTGAATTATAGGAAGGGTAGAAGATCAAGTTATTTTGAAAGTTAAGCAATTGTTTACTTTTATGGGTTATTTCCATGTACACCTGATTATGGAAAAAACAAAAAAATATGTATTATCTGACTGTAATCTAATTATAGAAAATAAAAATGCATACTTATCTTTTGCTTTATTTTTATTTAATTAATACACTACGAACAGTGTTAATGGCACATCATTGTTATTCTGTGTTGCTATATGAGATCTTAATGTGGGGCAATTCTACAAATATAAACAAAACTTTCTTATTCCAAAGGAAGTGTGTGAGGGCGATTGTAGGCATCCCACCCTAGGAATCATGTCGTCCTTTTTACCCGACTACGAAAGGAGGGTTATGTTTTTTCGAGTGTATGTACTATGTATGTATGTATGTATATTTCTTTGGCATGCCCTAGAGCGGCTTGTCATATTTTTATGTGAGTGGTGTCAATATGAATATATGTTTGTATGTATATATATGAGTATATGCTACAGAGAAGAGCTCTGCCGAATATGGAGGGTATCCAGTCGCAAGAAGACCTTTTTTTGTTGTTGCAACGAACATGGGCGGCCATTCCACAGCGTGTTTGGATGAACTCATTTTGAATATGCCAAACCGATGTTCTTGTGTTGTTAGTGTTCGCGGTAGAAACACGGATTATTAATTGTTTAAGTTACCTAATAAAATTTTAAAGAAAACTGTTATTTCAGTCTTTTTTTCGAACTTTAATGTTAGTGGTTCAAATGTCAAAATCCCTTTATTAGGAAAATGGCCAATTTCTTTATTAATGCAAAGGTGACTTGGTTTATCGTTACTGTGACAAACGAAAACACTTTATTTGATGAATCCTTAAAGAAAATTTTAATTAATATCAATCAGGAGAAAAGTTATTGCAAAAATATATGTTGATCCCTAGACACTTTTGATGTGTGTATATAAAACTGATATGTTTTTATTGTTAAATATTGACTGGCAGTCGGGTTTTTTTATGAGATTGGAGTATTTGTAAGAACACATACAAAGTCAAAGATGTATTTTGAACGCGAGACATAGAGATAGACTTCTTTTTTTATGGAAACGAGCAGACGTATCGCCTGATGGCAAGCGATTACCGCCACCCATGGGGGGAGGTGCTGGGGGGAGGTGATGGGGTATGGGCTTCCGCCATCCTCACTCACTAGGTGAAACATAGCGCAGGCGCTATTTCACACCAGTTTTCTGTGAGACTGGTTTGAAATTACAAACTAAATAAATATATTTAAAACTTATTAAAGACAGTTGAAATCAAGCCACATACAAATGTGTTTCTTCGCTGAATGAACTGTTCGAAAGGGTTTACTTGATTTTCTTGTTTTTGTTTCTCCGTCATTCGTTCTTGTATTATAATTTCATTATTATCCGATGATCTGATCATTCCAATATAATATTTAACTTCGATTTGAGATCGATCGAGAAATATAAAACATCTCTGAGTAGTTGAGAGACGTGTGGGCGTAATCGCGTGTCTTCCAATAGTGCACAAATATGTATATTTAAAAGTATATATTTTATTCCTTTACCCTACATACTCTTCAAACTACACGTATACGATTAGTACCAGTAATAGTAGTAGTTCAAAAATATGACTGAATAAGTAATGTTTATGATAACGTACTTAAAAACGTACGTTCGCTCAGCGTGCTATGGAGAGGGCTATGCTCGGCGTTTCTCTAAGAGATCGTATCAGAAACGAGGTGATCCGGCAAAGAACCAGGGTCATCGACATAGCCCATAAGATTAGCAAGCTGAAGTGGCAGTGGGCTGGCCATATTTGCCGTAGAACCGATAACCGTTGGGGTAAACGAGTTCTTGAGTGGAGACCTAAACTCGGCAAACGTAGTGTAGGACGTCCACAGGCCAGGTGGAGTGATGATTTACGCAGGACGGCTGGCAGAAGCTGGATGCGAGAAGCCGAGGATCGAACTAAGTGGCGTGCAATTGGAGAGGCCTATGTCCAGCAGTGGACTGCGATAGGCTGATGATGATGACTTAAAAAGAAAAATAAGGAACACTAAATAAATATTCATTTACAAGGACAACATATATTGTTTCTTTAACACAAGATGTATATACGAGTTAATAATGTTTTTTTTTCTAGTTATTTTTTTGAGAGTTGAGAGTAGAGTTGTACCATTACAAAAATACTTCTGATAAAGGAAAACGCTACCCTCTCATTTTTCGTGTATAAATTATATTTCGGGCTTGTTATATATTATCGGAAAGTATGGGACTGTATTCCCTGAACAGTAAAATTAAATTTGTCACTAAGAAAAATAGGTTGGTCAAAATATTCGAGTAACAATTCTCAAGATAGACGAACTATCTAAATTCAAGGACCTTGTAAGCAATCATCAACAACCCATAATGTCCGACTGCTGCACTGATGGGCTCGGGTCACCTCTCAGGAGAGGGTTACAGCAATACTCACATTTATTTTTTATTATTTTCGTAAAATCTACATACCTAGGTGCTACGAGATTTTAACCAAAATATGTTCTAATCAGATGGTTTAAAATTTTCTGTATTTTTATAGTTATCAATATAGCTATCGCATCCTCAACTATGCTCTACAATGCTCTAAATGATTATGGTATTTTCAGAGACACATTAATAGATGCAAAGCACAACGGCTACGTAAACTTTGTTGTGGATTGTCCATCTCGAAAGCTTGAACAACTATTGATCCATGCTCAGCAAGTTGGATTGATGGCCGAAGAATATTCGTACATATTTCTTTCACCTGATCTCTTTACTATGGATTTGGATCGATATAGATACGGTGGAGTGAATGTTACGGGTAAGCTCTTCTTGAACTGATGCTGGGCCTTGCCTTACTTGTTCGTAGAGAAATACCATTCTATTATTACCCGAATACGGCGAAGCCAAAAAGAAGGGTAATATTTTTGGTAGTCTAAGTATGTTTGTATGCTCAACCGTAGTAGCTAAACTACTGAGCTTATTTCAATGAATGAGGTGTCAATAGATTTGTAATAATAGCATGCGTGACAGCGGTTATATAAATTTTATCAAAAGATATAAGTACTTATTTTACACAATAATGGTACTATACAAATAATATCATTTCGAGTAATACGATAGTAACACGATGCAGTACGAAGAGTTCTTAATAATCATTATTATTTTATAGGGCTTCGTCTTATAAATTGGGAAAAGATGGAAAAACTGACAACTTTTGCGAGCAAATTAGCAGAAAGTGTGTTTGTGGCTACGAATCCAGAGAGCATTAAAACTGAATTAATTCTTATACACGACGCTGTTGAGGTTTTAGCCGCCGCTGTAGCAAAAATAAGAGGTCTGCAGTCTCAAGAACTTAGTTGTGAAAAGTTTGACTCTTGGATACACGGATCATCTTTACTGAATTTCATGAGAACGGTAATTATATTATTTTATGAAGGTATCTGTGTTTTTTTTTCAGATTTTCAGCATTATCTAGCTAGTATAGGTTTTACCTGACTGCGGCGAAGCTAAAAGGATGGGTAATATTTGCAGTCTATGTATGTATGTTCCGTAGCGTCTAAACTGCGAAACCGATTTTAATTTTACAATATTTAACCATTTTTACAATTTTTCTTACAGAACAAGATAGAGGGAATAACAAATACGTTAATCTTTGATGGCATGGGGCAACGAACTGATGCCACTTTTCAAATGTTAGAGCTCACTCCAGCTGGTAACGAGTCAGTGAGTAGTGTCTTTCATAGTATCTATTCTAGACTAATAACCAAAATAATAAAATAATTATTTATGGAGTCAATTAATTATCAGTAAAGATTATTCTTCCAAAAACAACTCATGCATGATGGCTGTATCTTTCCAATTTTTGTGTCTGCCACGGTGGCGTAGTGGACGCGTATGTGTACCCGAGACCTCAAGGACAGCAGTCCTAGAGGTCTCGGGTACAATTCAGGTCTTGGACCAAATGTTTGTGTTTTGCTTATATTTTTAATTTTGTATATCTTATTTTGCTGTGTAAATATGGTAGAATAATACTATTTGTACAATATCGGTACAAAGTGCCTAGATTCCGGTGATACTCGTTTAAAGAAAACTGCAGTACCTCAGAGCGAGATATTTATTGAACATAATGTGAAGGCTTATATACAATGGTTGTAAGCAAACGATAGTGCGATTCAATTCGACACTAACGCTATCTACGGCCGAACAGGATAATTAATTTACTTAACACTACTTACCTACTTTGTTTTACAATTTGTAACCTTGTATACTATAATATTAGGTTTTTTTTTACTGAATACTGTACACTATTATTATCTTTATTAGATATAATACGACATATTGTTTACATTTTTAATTAGTAATAATTATTACAATTATTTATATATTCAAAACTTACTTCATTTTTTCTTTAACAAGGTGGCAGTATGGAGAAATAAAGAATTTGAAATAACAAGACCGCGAGGCATAGATGCAGAAATTACAGAAGCAACTGTTTTGAAAAATAAAACATTAAAAGTTCTTATTTCAACGGTAAGTTATTAATAGAAAACACAGCTAATTTCAAAGGATATTTCAGTTTGACATTGACCTTTTTATAATTTATTTCAGACACCTCCATATGCGTTTATAAAGAATTCTCCAGAAAAATTGGAAGGAAATGATCGGTATGAAGGTTTTACTATTGATCTCATTGACAGGCTGAGTGAAAAGTTAGGATTCAGTTACGAGTTTGAAGTTGAGAACAATTACGGTAAACTACTTGATGATGGCACTTGGGAGGGAATGGCTGGGGCGCTGATAGATGAGGTATGATGCAATCATTAACAGCTTTTAATAGTCCACTGCCTGATATAAGCCTTCTCCTAGGTCTTGGACTTCTCCTCCTTTGAAAAGCAGCTTTAAATAATCTTTATTTTGATACCAATTTCAAATTTTGACTTGTTAGATGTATGATATGATGGTGTAGTTACCTATATCTATTTACCTACGTCCCAGGTAGCTATGACCGGAAATAAGTAAGGCTATGCATATTCTTTCCATAGAAAATTAATATTCAGTACAAAATTTGGTTGGTTATCAACAGAGTGACTAAAATTTATTTAATAAAATAGTCATGACAGCTTTGCAACAGGCAAGGTATCATAGGCGTGTTCATTAATCAATAGAATTCCAAAATAAGTATATCTTATCTGGTTAGCAAAGTTTATAATTTACATTTATCAATTATAGCTGCACGTATGGCCTAGTGGTTTAAGCGGTCGCCATGCCGCTTCCTACTTCGCCAAGTGTTGTGGGTTCAGATCCTACATTAGATAACATTTTGTGTGATTCACTAATTGTTGTTCTAAGTCTGGATGTTCTTTGTGTCCGTGTCATGTATGTTTGTAAAGTCCCCCGCGACACAGGATTTATTCCTAGTGCGGGAGTTGTCTTTAAAAAAAAAAGAAAAAAAAAGCAGATGGGTGTAAGTTGACCTTCAGCGGCCCCTGTACTAGCATATGCTTTAAAAGAAATTATGACCGTTGATATTATAATTTTCAGTTGTCTCAAAATACACGAGTTCCATTATTTTACAGAAAGCAGATCTCGCCATTTGTGACTTCACGATGACTTCACAAAGACAGGCTATAATTGATTTCTCAACGCCGTTCATGACCCTTGGAATTAGTATATTGTATAAACAACCAAGTAAGCAACCGCCAGCTATGTTTTCGTTTATGGCTGTCTTTTCTAAAGAGGTAAGAAACCTATTAGATTGTTTGTAAATAGTATGGGATTTAGAAACATCCTAGGATATAGACCTTATATAACCATGTACAGGATGGAATTTCGTACAGAAAACTGCATTCAAACATTTCCGAAAATCCACTTGCCACGCCCGAGAATCGAATCGACTAAAATCTGTAAAATTACACCCTGTACTTTTATTGCATCGATCGTTAGGCTCAATTATAAGGATGAAATCTCTCTAACAAACTTGATAAATCAAATAAGAGGAAAACAATTAAGTCTCGACTCCCGGGTGTGGCAAGCGAATTTTCGGATATCTTTGAATGCAGTTTTCTTTCTTTTCAAAATTAAAGGAATGTTTTCTTTGAGTAAAATTTCCTATCTACAATATTAATAGTACTTTCCCTTAAGGTGGCATTAAAAATTTCCACCCTGTATATGTCAAACGTAAACGCTGATGAGTGATGATAATAAGCCGACGACCCTCCACAAATGACTTCAAAGATAGTATTATTAGGCAGTAAGGCTATGTTGAGTGTTGAGACGGGAACTAACCATTAGCAAATCAATCCTATACCGTGTATATTGAGTCGTTTGAAAGAAAAACCCAAAAAAATTAATTAGAGCAGGTCAACAGAGAGGACACACACACTGCTGATGAATCTAAAAAGTTTATAGAACTTGATTGTGAAATATTGGATTTAACGCGTAATCTTGCATTTGACTTACATTTATTTTTGACTGCCTCGGTGGCGCAGTAATAGCGTATGCGACTGTTATGGATGATGTCTCGGGTTCGATTCCTGGGTCGGACCAAGTGTTTGTAAGACCTGCAAATATTTTTTTCAGAGTTTGGGTGTTTTCTTACAAAAAAAAAGTATTCAGTTATCAGTAAATCTAGCTGTCATAGTACAAGCTATGCGTAGTTTAAAACTAGCTGGCGTTGTATGTTAGATGACCGAAATATTTATTATTATTATTCTCTTTATTACATTTATATATACACATTAAGTACAACACATTTTAAATATACATATAAAAACAAATAGGTACATTTAAATAAAAAAAATAGTAGACCAGCGACTTCGGGTACAGGGACCAAAAACCCGGTGGTTAGGGCTCCAGAGACAGGAACCTCCTCACAATACGAACCGTGTCAAGAAGGATTGCCTTCTGCATCAGACCCTTGATCCAGCCCTCCAACGTGAGCCTCTTAAGATGTTGGTCGAGGCTCTTGGCTATCAATCCGTGAGCAGATACGACTATCAAAACAATGATCACCGAATCCACATTCCACATATCGACAATCCCGTGAGATAAATCCAAATATTTTATTTATTTTTCTCTTTCGACACTCGAGAATTCTCGTCATGAGGAACGGCGATATCGGCAATCATTGCGCGGCGCTCTTATTATTTTTAATATAACTATTTTTTATTTTGGTAAGTGGATAAAAAAAACTTTTTGTTTTTTGTTTGTGAGACTTTTTTCTGTTAAAATTTTATGTAAAAGTTATGAAATTGTAAAACCATAGGAATATGTTTATTTCAGGTGTGGTACTACATGATGTTGATACAATTAGTCCTGGGCATAGTTTTAATTTTCGTAGGTAGAATCTCTAACAAGGAATGGCAAAATCCAGTGCCCTGTATAGAACAGCCTGAAGAGTTGAGCAATCAGTTCAGTTTTGCTAACTCTGTGTGGCTTATTATTGGTTCTGTGATGCAACAGGGCTCGGAAATTGCACCTATGTAAGTGTGTTAATCTTGATAATATTTGATAAGATTATTTCAAAGTAACGAGTCCATATTTAAAGCCTGTACCCAAATTACTTTTTTTTATATAATAGGGGGCAAACGAGCAGATGTATCGCCTGATGGTAAGCGATTGCAGCCGCCCATGCGCAACAGATGCGTCACAAATGCGATTTGAAGGTAGTATTGGTCCGGGAATACCGCAGGCGACAGTTCATTCCACAGTTTTGTTGTGCCAGGCAGAAAGTTCCTAGAAAACCGCACAGTTGTGGACTGCCAGCCATCTAAGTGATGGGGCTGAAACTGCTGTCGCGTAGGACGATGGCGGAAAGAGGCGGCAGGAATCAGTCCGAACAATTCCTCGGAGCACTCCCCATAGTAAATGCGGTATAAGATGCATAGCGAAGCCACATCTCTACGCAGCGCGAAAGAGTCCAGCCGAATTGAAAATTCCTGGCAGTCGACGATTCGAGTCACTCTCCGTTGAATGCGGTCCAGAGGGAGGAGCTGGTACTGGGGTGCCCCCGCCCAAAGATGAGGACAGTATGCTATATGAGGCAGAACCTTCGCCTTATAGAGCAGAAGGCGGTGGGCCGGAGTGAAATACTGTCTCGATCTGTTGAGCACACCAAGCTTCTTCGAGGCAAATTTTGCCTTATCCTCCAAATGGCCACGAAACTGGACTTCACTCGATATCTCAACACCAAGTATTCCAATGTTGGCTGAGGCAGATAGGGGAGTGTCTTCAAGCCGTGTACATACGACCCACGGTAGTTTTTTGACTTCCAATAAAATTTTAGAAAAGTTAACTAGAAGAAATAGAAATCATTATCTTTTCATTGAAGTATTTATCGCGTGCACATCGAAAATTTTAAATTAATTATTAATAAAACATTTCTGAAGTATTTCTTTAAACACAACATATTTTGCACTTGACTCTTGAGCACGTTATATAAAATTAATTGTCCATGGGAAACGCAACTGGTTTGGAGATCTAGTGGAGGAGAGCCTGACGGTTGTAGAGTTTGACCCTGCGATAAATTAATTGCCCTGGATAACTAACAGCTGACCGGGAATTGGGTTATTTTAAACTAGAATGGGAAATTGTGAGCTATTGAGTAATAGCGTGGTGGTGGATCCATTCTGTTACGACACCAGAAGATGTGTAGATATTCATTCTTAATCTTAAAAATTTCATGAGGACCATTTATTGGACTTTGTAGGTAAACAGTATACTTTGGAATTATTCATAGCGAATATATCACTTTAAAATAATTTTATTTCAGTGCATTAGCTCCGCGGCTTATAACGAGTGTGTGGTGGTTTTTCACAATGGTTATGGTAGCATTATACGTAGGTACTTTAGTCGCTTTTCTAACCGTTGAGAAAAATGTGCTGCCTTTCAATACAGTCGAAGAACTTTACAACCACAAGTCGATTGCTTATGGACCTAAATCAGAAGGATCTACAAGACAATTTTTTGAGGTAAGTACCTAATTATTACGTGTTCTAAAATCTGGGGGCACGGTCGTGCCCCCGCCAAGACGAGCCAAGCGTAGCGCAAGGGCACTACCTACCTTTTCTCGAAGCGTTTCGTCGTTTTTTTGCACCCCCATAACTTTGGTTCCCGATATACCAGATTGTTCAAATTTTCAGGATATGATGTTACTAATAGACTAATGAAACGTACAAAGTTTCAATTGCATAGCTCTGATAGTTTAGATTTTATTGATACCAAAAAAACACCGATTTCGTCACTGACACACTGATGATCATCAAAACTGTTAGGGTACTTCCTGAAGTGCTAGAAAGATGAAATTTGGTATGTAAACTAAGTTTAGTATAAAAACAACAAAAAAATTCATAAACCTATTACTTTTGCCCCCAAACCCCCAAATTTGGGGGTGAAAGTTTGTATGAGACTTTCACGAATGTTTATGCTAGACGTTTCATTTTTAGTACACGGACTTTTTCGAAAGAAGAAAGAAGATGTACAAGAAATACAGCCCAAAAAAAGAAAAAAAAGGAAACTTACAAAAAGAAATGAAATCCCACCAAAAACATTTTCATGTAAAATGTTGCCAAGACGACTGCATATGGCTTACCCTGTGAAAAAGATATCAGATCTCATGTAGAGCCAAGGTTCTGTATCTACACGACCTAACTCTACCAACCCTAACTTCTTAAACTCTACATCTCAGTAAAAATGTATGGCTTGGCTGTTTCGTTACTTCAGAAACTAAATATTTGTATAACACATTACTTCAGAAAGTAGATTTTTGCAAACACAAAAGGCGTTCATTTCCCCTTCGTGACGGTATGGTAGCGAAACGGCGAAGCTATACATTTTTACTGAGATGTAGAGTTTGTGCAGTTAGGGTTGGTAGAGTTAGGGCGTGTAGATACAGAACCTTGGCTCTACATGAGATCTGATATCTTTTTCACGGGGTAAGCCATATGCAGTCGTCTTGGCAACATTTTACATGAAAATGTTTTTGGTGGGATCTATATATTTGAAAGTATTAAATGTGACATCTACTAGTAGTTATTGATTGGCCTAGTGGTTTAAGCGGTCGCCAAGACACGTTTTTTTTTGTTTTGTTATGTACTAGGGGGCAAACGAGCAGACGTATCACCTGATGGTAAGTGATTACCGCTGCCCATGGACATCCGCAACACCAGAGGCGTCACAAGTACGTTGGTGGCCTTTGGGGGATAGGGAGGGGGATGAATGAGGGTAGGGGTTGGGTGCATGGGCCTCCGGTCTCCTCAGTCACTCGGTGAAACAGCGCAAGCGCTATTTTACACCGTTTTTCTGTGAATACGTGGCATCCCTACGGTCGAGCCGGTGTAACAACACACGGCGTTTTAATGTTAAATATGTAAATTTCCTTTCCGTTACCTTCGTTTTAGAAAACTATCTTCTGTAGATAATTATTCCTGTCCAGTATGTTTTGATTTGTTCTATTTATTTTCAGAATTCCACCAACGACATTTATAAAAAAATGTATGCGAAAATGATTGCACATGATTGGCTAGCTCCGAATAATGATAAAGGAGTTGAAAGGTATCTTTTTATTATTATTTAAACTGTCGTTATAATGACAGTGTTTTACTAGGGACAGTGTTTTAGGAGGGTGTATTTAATGTTAAGGCTTTGATTTTTTTCAGAGCTGAAAACGAGCAATATGCATTTTTCATGGAATCCACTTCAATTGAATATGTGAAGCAAAGGCATTGTGATTTACTTCAAGTTGGCGGACTACTGGACTCTAAGAGTTATGGCATTGGAATGAAGAAAAGTATGAATAAGTTTTTATAATAATGTTTTTCATTTTCATTTATAAAATAAATAAGGTAGCCTTTGTTGAAGTAAATGCATTAGGTTGATGAATTACAAATCGTGTAATATTTTTGAACCGTCACGACATAGTTAAGAAAATGTTGATTTAATGTTTTTACAAAAAAATTAACGTGATATAATAATACTTAAGATTTTTTTTTATAATTTAACTATATTAGCTAAAACCAATGTCAAAATCTGAAAAACTTCACTCTTGAAGTTAGTAGATATTTTTTTTCTGTTAACTGACTGCGTCCAACATCAATAAACTTTAAATATTCTACAAGTCATTATTGAAATTAAAATATATCTTTAAATAAATTTAAGTCAGTATTTTAACCATATAACATCATATTTACACCTAAATCGTATCATTTATTACCCTAATGTCATTTTACTGCATGTTTGTCATATTCTATTTTCTTAATACCAAAATGTAAAATATTAAATTACTGTGAGGGTCACAGACTAAAATATTATCATTTCAATTTTACAGAATCTCCATATAAAAGATTTATAGATGACGCATTGCTACAGCTTAAAGAACATGGTGAAATTGATAAAATGAAAACTATATGGTGGAACGAGAAACGAGGTGGGGGAAAATGTGGGGTAAGTACGTTGATATGACTGCACGGTTGGCCTAGTGGTTTGGGCGTTCACCGTGCCGCTTTCTACTGCGCCAAGTGTTGTGGGTTCAAATCCTACATGGAACAGCACTTGGTGTGATCCACAAACTGTTGTTCTGAGTCTGGGTGTTCTTTGTGTCCGTGTCATGTATGTTTGTGGGGTCCCCTGCGACACATTCCAGGTAGTAGAACCACGCTGATTTCTAAGTAGTAGAGCCACGCTGATTTCAGCACGGATGGGCCGGCTCGACCGGGGCGGTGCTACCCTCGCACAGAAAATCAACGTAAAATGACAGCATTCGTGTTGTCGTGTTTCGTTGGTGAGTGCGAAACCGGAGGCCCAATGATGCAGAAGCATCACTAGGCCGCCATAGTGTGGGTCGCCATGCTGCATTGTTGCATTCGCAATGAGTATGGTGACCACCACTCTTGGATTCTGCTTATGCTTTCCATCAGGCGGAGTAGAGTCATTTTGGCAGGCCCATACATAAAAAAAACAGGATGTTTAATTTATTAATTACAAATGTGATACATGTAGGTACATCTTAATTGATTTCGCCAAACTGCATGACAATTTGTTGGCGAATACTGTGCGCTCATTTTACAATTTTAAATATGTAAACAATTTTAAAATTTATATGTTTCAAATTATATACACTATAATATTAATTTATCAAATATACTTTTTTAGAACCTAAGTAGGCTTTGAGATACATTTAATAGTAGTATGTGTAGTCCTAATGCGGGAGTTGTCTAAAAAAAACCTTAAGGTAATTCTTTTTTTTGTGTCTGTGGACATTCCCTCGGATTACCATTCACTGGAGATTATGTGAGACTCAAACCGATCAAAAACCTCACGCCGCCACCACAGAAATAAATCAGGATAGAATGGCGAAAGAGGCGTGGCACGTGTGCCGAAAGCATGCACTATAATGCATAGAATTAATGTCACCCACTCATTACGCAGTGAGATTTACGGAACGGCGTTCGCAGCGTAACAGAACAACAAAAACTTCATTACGATGCCGTATTGTGTAATTACTAACTGTAAAAATAAGAGTAGTGAAGTTAGTCTGTAGAAAGGAGGCAATTCATTTCATCAGTGAGTGCTATTTTTATGTAAAACAAAGATAAACAAGAATCAAAATGTTCTTTCAACTAGTATTATGTTGTCAACTAGAAACATTTCTATTTACTTTTTCATTAAGGTACTGCATCCATTACGTTCAATATACAATACTTCTACTAATTCCCGTGAAGTGACCGCGCAATGAATATCGAAATAAACAATCGTTCCGAACGCACAATTAAGCTGTGTGCACGAAGTAAGTATGCCCGATGCGACTTGTTGCGATTATAGAGCTTGATACCGTACGTATGTAAATGTATCGATAAATTGTTATTATGCAGCCAATAGACTATTTAATTCTGGTAGTGTTATTTCTATATTGTTTAACTACCAACTGTGAATGAGCATGTGAAAATTGTTTTCAATTTGAAATAAAAATAAGTTTGGTAGGTATATTAGTCAAAATATTTACATTATAAATATATAAGTTTTTAAATTACCAGGATCCTATTAAATAAAAAGGCTTTTCATCCCACCAGCTCGTAAAGAGTATTTTTGCCCTTCGATATCTGAGTGCAAAAGCCGTTTTTATCCTCTAGAGGAATAAAGTAAATTGAATTTAGAACATCGCTCGAGTGCACTAAGTTTGTGAATTCAAAACATCCTTAAACCTATTTACTTCTACCTCCATGGTGCCGAATTAATCATACAATATTTTTTAATTTGTTAAAAACTCAGACTCGGAACCTTCTTGGTGTGGTTTTTTTTTAATTTGCTCTGCCCGCACCATTTTCTTCATAAGTAACTATAGCAACTTAACTTTAAATTTTTTATAATTTATCTATACATCCATACAAATCAATAAAATTGAAATGTCTGTTTGTAATATTAAAATAACCGCTTTTTACTAAATGCATATGTATGTATACACGGTACATATACTAAAATACTTTTTTAATAATTTCGGTTACATTGTCTGTCTGTCTGTTTGTTGCTGGTAATCTCTGGAACGGCTGGACTGATTTTGACGTGACTTTCACTGGCAGATAGCTGATAATCTAAGGAGTAACTTAGGCTACTTTTTTAGACTAGCTTTGTCCCGCGGTGTTACTCGCGGTACGACAAAAACCGCGGATAACACCGTGGGGTTGAGCGAGTACCTAAGTATTTTTGAAGTAATTTAAAAATTAATCTGTAATACTTACCTATCATAACGTAGTACCTAATAAATAATTAATACCTAAACTGAAATAAAAGTATCTTGTGATTGTTAATATTTTTTTGCATTTAGTTGTTTCCTCGCTGAGGTGGAATGAAAAGTTACGTGTTGCACTCGAGTGCAAAGATTTTTCACCTCGTGCTCTTTTGATTCCCTTGCTGACGCTCAGGATTCTAATTTTTAAATCACTCGCTATGCTCGTGATTCAATTTTAGAATCCTTCGCTTGCTCGGTCATCAAAATTGAGCACGCGGTTAAAAAGCAACTTTGCACTCTTGTATAACAAATAACTATTATTAGCATATTTAAAAAACATCTATGATATACCTAAATTACGTGTTTGTTATTTCATAACCGATAAATATTATAAATTTTGAAAAAAATTACCTGTTCAAAAAGTTTATCACATTTTTTTCGAAAAAAAATGTTTTAAATAGGTGGTTTTTAGTTTTCGAACTTACATATTAAGTTGCATTTAAGTTTTCCAATGATTCCATTCTTCGATAAATAAACAAGAAAGTGTGACAATTCACTCGTCGACACTCGCACATTGACCAATCGGGTGCATTTAGGGTTGTGGCTTAGTGGTTTGTTGTCACGCAGCATTTATCTGGCAAAGTATTTTTGTCACCATTCTATCTTGATCTATTTCTGTGGCCGCCACCGCCTTGGGTACCAGTAGCCGGGGAACCAGATGTATTCTAGAAAGAAAGAAATTCTGAATGTAATAATAAATTACACATTTTATCGTGGTAAATTAAGAAAAAAGATAGAGTACGGTGTAACTCACAATAAGGTACTACGTACTTCAGTATGTAGTGTTTGATCTATTCAAATATTTAATATAGTCCTG
Source organism: Diaphora mendica (assembly GCA_949125395.1). NCBI lineage: Eukaryota > Metazoa > Arthropoda > Insecta > Lepidoptera > Erebidae > Diaphora > Diaphora mendica. The sequence goes on from OX421311.1 coordinate 32,016,676, forward strand.
TATGTCAAGTTATCTCTGACATCGTTTATGTCAAAAGATGCGTGCGTCTCTTTGAGACATGTCCTGTCTTGAACAACGAAAATATTGGTCTAAGATCCGAGGTAAGATCGACCGCTATCCGGATGAAAGTTTTATTATATTAAATAAAATATATTTCTGATTAATAATATGATGATGAAATAAGTCACGCATGTAAGTTGCCTAAAAAAATGTTCATGAATATCAGTAATTGAAGTTGTAAAATCTTATATTTTTTAAAAATTTCACCGACATGTTATCCAAAAAAAAAAAAGTCGATTTAATGATTCTGTTATTGAATATGATATTCCGTTCAGTATTTCTGGTCCTAAACAAATAAGGCCTACAGATTTTTTGCAATGTTCGAAAAATCATTGTTTCAAAGAAGCTTTGACACAGTTTTTACCGGAGTATTGGGAAAAAGACTGCCTAGTAACAATAATCAAAAACAAAAAACACATTTTGACAGTGGAAGAAAATTGTTATTTTTATCAAACTCACCAGAATTGCATAATAAAAAAAAAGAAACTGATTATGAATGTCATCGCGAGGACGCAGATACTAGAATAGTTTTTCACGCCTACAAAGCAGCAGCAGGTTCAAAAAATTTTATTAAATCAGCCGACACGGATGTTTTAATAATATTACTTGGGAATATACACAAAATTCAAAATTCTGAAATTTGGCTTGCAAATTCGATGTCAAAAATAAAAAATAATTAAATTAAATTAAAAAGCTTTTTAAAAACAATCTTTTACTGGAATGCCTCGAGACGAATCAAACTAGTACAAACTTGATGATGTTGCGACGTAGTGTTGCATGTTACACATATCATGTACTTTTCATTGGCGTTAAGTTCGTTTGGATAACATGTAGGTGAAATCAAGAAAAAAAAATGATTTTATAACTTTAAATAATGATATTCGTGAACATTTTTTTTAGGCAACTCACAAGCGTTATAATCAGAAACTTATATTATTTAATATAATAAAATTTTCATTCGGATAACAGATGGGTTCGGATCCTCGGATCTCCTACTAATGCTACATAATTGGCACATTGTTAACTGCCAATGTTTCTTATCTTAAATAGTCTACTACTATTTAAGATAAGAAACATTGGCAGTAAGACAAATGTGACAAAGTCACGTTTTTCCGTAAATTCCATCTTTACGCCCACATAAACAAGATAACATACCTACTATAATCTGTCGTAGAAATAGTCATAGTCTAAGAAATGTTGTAAATGTCCATAAATTTCATGACGCGAATATTAGATGTAAGATCAAATTCCAAGATGCCGATTAATCCAACCTTGTAACTAGAGCCGAACAATATTTAACATAGACGCCTACATGTAAGTACTGTAATTTACAATTCATAATCATGTATGAGGGTAAAATTAATCAAACGTCATCCAATATATATAAATAATATATATATATTGGACGACGTTTGATTAATTTATATATTATTTATATATATGTACGGCACAACTACAACGATTAGTCTAGAAAACCTATAATAATTAAGTTAAATCATTTGATTGTTCTAAAATTAGTTTATAATAAACCAACAGTTGATTACTTTAAAGTTGTGTGTGTGTGAGCGATCGGGTCAGTTATACTCGAGCCGTCGTACAGTGCGGGCGTTGACCTTCTTAATTGTTGTAATTAATTATTAAACATCTTTGACTAATAATTTAAGATGTGACTTTTAAAAGAGAGGCTTTGAGTTTCTTTGCCAGTATTCTTCTCATAAGGCTCTACGCTTTTTGGAAACTGGAAATTATTTATTTATATTTATTTATTTATTTATTTATTTATTTGTCACTACACACAACGCCATCTAGTCCCAAGCTAAGCAGAGCTTGTGTTATGGGTACTAGACAACTGATACAAATACACATATACTTTTTTTTTTTTTTTGTAAATACATACATATTATACATAGAAAACACCCAAACTCCGAAACAAATATTTGTAGGTCATACAAACATTTGGTCCGACCCGGGAATCGAACCCGAGACCTCATGATCACCAGTCGCACACGCCAACCGCGAGACCAACGAGGCAGTCAAATATATATATATATATATTATGTATCAACATATGACCTTGACAATACAGTATACCTGTGGAGTCTGTTTGTGTCGATCTATGATTTTAAATGTAGCTTCATTAATTCAATAAACTATTTGGAATTTAATATTGTCTCTGGTTGTGTAAATAAACCCTACCTACCTACGTGTGTAATAATGAATTGATTGAAAGCTATTTCTATTGCTACAAATCACAAGTGCCACTATTGAGATAAGCAGTGATGTCGGCGAGGCTGACGTCATCCTTTCTAAAAATCATTACTCGCCTATCCTCCGACATATATATATTGGACACGCCAAGTACGTTATGATAATTTTCGATATTTTAATGGGCTGTCAAATAGTACATACAACGGGCAGGCGCTCGGAGAGGTCCGGATGTGTTAATAACAGCAGTTCCCGGATCCCTCCCTGCTCAGGCGCAGAGTGGTACACGGTGTGGTTTTAGTCGGTCCGATTCCGACACTACAGTTCGGGTTTTTACATTAGCACAACTGATTTAGCACATACGACCATTTGCAATCTTACGTCTGTATCCTTGAAACGATGTACTACCTATATTTTGTCTATAATTTTGGTTACACCAACGTAATAGGGTCAATTTTCTTGCCTTACACCGAGCACTTTGAGATATTGGATTTCAATTAGGGATATTTTCACTACTGCCAAACTGTTAACGTCATCAGTAGTGTTTTCTTTGTCCTTATATCAATAGATGTTACAGTACAGAAAAGGCAGATCTATTAATAATACGCACATTTTCCACCACCGTGCTGTTATTTTATTTTATTTTAGCCCTTTAAACCTATACTTAAAATAGTTTTAAGCATATCTTATTGACTTATTTGTAGTTTCCTTAGTATATATTCTTATCAATATGTCAGTGAGTTAGTTTTCCTTTTTTCCTTGTATAGTCCCTTTTCGGGTATAGGCCTCCTCCAAATCTTTCCACTTCAGTCAGAGTTGGAGGGTAGTGGTCGTAATCCCCACGGGGACCAGCCGGGTTGGGGACGTTGTAGTTTTTATTTTATTGTAGTTCTTGTATTTTGTTATGGCTCCGGATTTTAATTGTTACTTTTTGGTTTTGTTTAACAGGTCGAATGCATTGCTCTTGCAATTTGGAGTTAGGCGTTTTGATGTTATTGTCGTTTCTCTGTTTTTCTTCTTTATCAGGTGAAGGAGAAGTTCTTTTTCGTTTTTCTGTATTTTTGTCACTCTTTATTATTAGCTTGTCATATCTTATTCTCTTGCTCTTCTTTTTGTTTAGCCTTAAGGTCCTTTCGTAGTTCTAAAACTTCTTTGGGGAAGTCTTCTGTAATGTGCACATTTTTTGGTAATCGTTTTTTGTTCTTTAATAGCTCAATTTTCCTCCATTCAAGTATAACCGATATGAGAACCGGTTTGTTATTGTTTTCGATCTTTTTACCTAATGTACAAAAACGTTTAGATTTGAGTGGGAATCAAACCCGCGACCTTTGGGCCTTATCATACTAGCGGTTTAGGCCGCGTTTTCGAACTCAGCGGGCAGCGGAGCGGGAGCGGAGCGGCAGCGGGAGCGGAGCGGGGCCGCTAACCCGTTTTCGAAACCAGCGGGCTAGGAGCGGGCGCTAGAGCGGTTTAGTGATGTGTTATAAGAAACAATACCTCGTAAAATATAGCTTGATACGGATGACAGATTTGATTAGTGATTTTAAATAATTAGTGAAAACGATTAATGTTTGATAATATTTTATATAATCATAATATCTACATATGTAATAGCGTCATAAATTAGTATATTAAATTTATTTTTCTAAAATCGTACAACCCAAGCCTGATAACCTTAAAAAAATCTTGATTAGTCGTAATTGTAAACACAATAATTTACTATATTAACAAGTTATTAGGGGAGTTATTAGGTTACTATACTCGATCATTATAGAAAATAACAGGGGATACAATGAAAAAAAAATAACATCAACAAAGTGAACAAATTAACAAGTTATAAAGATGATTAAAATGTTTTAATAACAACAAATAAATAAAATATAAACTATTAATAATTAAATAAAGTTGCAAAAATCTCAACATTGACAAAATTAAAATCATTAATCACGGGTGATTGCTATTTTATTATTACATCCCTATATGACACCGCTACATTCGTGCCTTAGACAAAGTATTACATAGACTTGACATATGCGTACACCCGTAAGGAATAGAAACCAAGTACATCAAATATTAACATTGCCAGGTTAAAGCCCATTCTCCCTTACTAATGTTCCAAACGTTCAACAAATCTGGTTACAATTTGGTCGGTTAATTACAAAATTATGTCAAGTCTATGTAATACTTTGTCTAAGATTGATGCGTCCGCTCGTATGCCGCTCGTCACACGCTCGTCGCTCGCTCGTCAAATAAAAATATAAATATTTTCGGACATCTAGCACACAACGCCATCTAGTCCCAAGATAAGCAGAGCTTGTGTTGTGGGTACTAGATAACTAATATAAATACATAAATACTTTTTTTTGTAAATACATACATATTATACATGGAATTAAAAAAACAATTTTGTAATATTTGCGTTCCTATCAAAATAAAATTAAAAACAAAAAAACAAACATTCGAACAATATTGCAAGTAATAAAGATGAATAAAATGTTTTTTTAATTAACTATTAAAATTTTTATTTTAATAAGTAAATAAATTTGAAAAAATCACAAACTTGACAAAATTAAAAATCAATAATCACAGGTGATTTCTATTTTATTCCATCCCTAGCTGACACTGCGACACTGGTGCGCACCGCCATAGCGATATTATAGATAGAGCAGAGGAACCGTGCGAGTCATAATATATGTTCGATGAATGGAAAGTCGTCTGAACGTTACTTCGAATACTTTTTACCGATAAGCTCTTCTTCTACTGAACGATTCATCGAATATTTCTGAATCGAATTAATGCTTTTTGAATAAGTTTAAAATGAAAATAAAAGTATAAAGAAAACATGTGTGGTGTATTATTTCATACATAATCGAGGAAGTCTAATAACTTTGACATATCATACGTTCCTTCCGTACTTTAAAATTTAGAAGAATGAAACATTTCAATATCACTTTATTTAGCCTACTAATTAAATATTATAAATTATAATAAGTATAATATAATATTATCATATAGTTAAATAACTGAAATAAAAATGTAAAGAAAAAATGGAGAGTGCGGACAATTTTAAAAAAACCTACGTTCCTCCCGTTCTAAACTTTAGTGTACGGAACATTAAAATTTAGAAACATGAAATTTGGCAATAACACTTTTTTGATTGCATTTAGTATTTCCGCCTATGAAAAGCCTGCCTACGGCAATCTAAACGCAAACATAATATTCATCTGGCGTTGACAAGTAACCTAGGTGCTTCTCATTATTATATTTTACTAGCAGGTTAATGTCAAATTTCATGTTTTTAAATTTTAATGTACGGAAGGAACTTATGATATCTCAAAGTTATTAGATTTTCTTGATTTTGTATGAAATAATACACCACACATGTTTTCTTTACATTTTTATTATCATTATTATATTCATTCGAAAAAGCATTCATTCGATTCAAAAATGTTCGATGCATCGTTCAGTAGAAGAAGTGTTTATCGGTAAAAAGTTCTTTCGCGATAAACTCAACGAAGTAACGTTCAGTCGACGTTCCATTCTTCGAACATGTGACTCTCGCAGTAAAATTACGGACCCAGGGAGGGGAACCAGGCCTCCAGCTGTTCCTCGGTTAGAAAGAGAGAGACGATCGCTTATTGAGAGATTTATTTTATTATTCGAGGTTATCATAATAACAAGCAGTCCTTTACTGCGCATGCGTCAGTAGAGAAAGACAGATGGGGTACCGCGATCTTCTCTCTCTTTCTAACCGTTGGACGTTTCCGCTTACCGGCAGTCATATGTCTTCACTACTCTATCTGTAATACCTCTATACGCACCGCTCGTTCGCCGCTCGTCACCCGCTTGTCGCCCACTCCCGCTCCGCTGTGTTCGAAAACACTCCCATATAAATCCATACATTTGAACGTGCCGCTGCCGCTCCGCTCCCGCGCCCGCCCCGCTCCCGCTGAGTTCGAGTACGCGGCCTTAGGAGCGGCTGCGGGGCGAAGCGGGCGCACAGCGAATGCGTCGCGAACTCGCCGCAGCTCCACAGCGAGGACGTCGCGGTGGTAGCGGGGTTTTCGAAGTACGAGTCCACTTAGTAGTATTCAAAATAATAGCAAAGGTGAATATAGGTATTCTTTAGAAGGAGATGCACCGGAACCAATCCATATTTTTTCATTCCTATCTTTGACGTAGGTTAATCTTGTTGCGCGTTCGCAACTAATTCGCTGCGCATGCGTGGCGTGTTCGTTGCGCGACCGTAACGTATTCGTTGCGCGCCCGCTTCGCCCTGCAGCCGCTCCCAAACCGCTAGTATGATAGGGCCCTTAGGCTTGGTAGTCCGTTACACCAACCATTACGCCATCCAGCTGTGCGTCGCTATTAATTTCCTTAAAATAAATTGTTTTCTTTGCAGGAAAATCGAGATGAAGAACCGAAGCAATTGGGAATGAAAAATATGTTAGGAGCGTTTGTTGTTCTCGGGGCTGGCTGCGGTATCGGATTGGTTATATCTATATTAGACATGCTTTGGGGAGTTTTCAAACGTTCAGTTAAATATCAGGTAAAAACTGGTTTATTTTTTGTGATTAATAATTATGTTCGTTTACTATAATTGCACAGGCTAAACTTTAAACATTTAGTGAAATTTGTTTGTCAATATTGATATGGAAAATTTTCATAAATTACAATACACTTAGATCTACTTATATTTAAGATCGTTTTTGTGCAAATATATGCCGATCACTCGAGCTAGATGGAGATTATCTCAGGATGTTATATTAGCAGTTAGGTTCAGTTTCCACCAGACCAATAAGTCAGTATTGATCAAAAGCTTTTTGTTTCAGACTACTTACAAGTATGAACTAATTGAAGAGCTAAAATTTGTTATAAAATTCAGCGGTAGCACAAAACCAGTCAAGCGGCAGACGAAGAGTGAGGACGGTAGCGAGATTTTAGTTAAAGATGATGCGGGTTCCATTAAGTCGGTCAAATCGACTAACTCGCATAGATCGCATCGTAGCTCAAGAAATTCTTCTGTCAAACTCAGTGACTCTTTTGGAAAGAAATAACAATACACTAACACTTTAATAATCCATACTTCACTATCACTATCACAACATAGTATAAAACAAAGACGCTTTCTCTGTCCCTATATCCCTTTGTTTGCTTAAATATTTAAAACTACGCAACGGATTTTGATGCAGATTTCTTTAATAGATAGAGTGATTCAAGAGGAAGGTTTTTATGTATAATAAATGCATAATATAGTGCGGAAACACTGTTAATTTTCGAGGTTTCTAATGTGATGTAGCAAATAAACACGCTGGTTGCACCCTACGAGATAGATCAAAATAATGTACTACAGTATTGTACACCTTAAAAAGATCTAAAAAAAAGTCTGCGACGATAAATGTCTATCTCTTAGGGATAACCCACATTTTAATTCCTTCCTTTTTACGAGAAATAATGGCTTATTTAAGCGATTTTAAGCAATACAGAATGAATCTTTATACAATGAAGTAAATTAAATACATTGTGCATTTAATATAGATTAAAATGGCTCTCTTTACAGTATCTAATTGAAATGAATATATTTGAAGATATTACAGATTTAAAATGCACGAATCGTGTCTTCGGCGGGAGCATCTGAAATCCACCCGTGCGAAGCGTAGTATATTATAAACTAGCTGTCCCACGCAACCTCGTTTGCGTCTCCAATTACCCGGAGCGTGACAATTTTCCCCGGTTTTTGAAACTTTCTTCATTGGTGCTCCGCTCCTATTGGTCTTAGCGTAATGTTATATAGCTTTCCTCGATAAATTTAGTATCCAACACTGAAATATTTTTTCAAATAGGACCAGCGGTTCCTGAGCTTAGCGCGTTCAAAGAAACAAACTCTTCAGCTTTATAATATTAGTATGGATTCGACAGTAACTCTGGCTGTCTGTCTGTCATGATTTCACGGCTAAACCGTTTCACCGATTTTAATGAAATTTGGCATGGATATCTCCATGCCAAATTTGATGCTTGAGCAAGAGAATAGGCTACTTTTTACAGCGATAACCGAGATACACGCGGGCGGAGCCACGGGCAAAAGCTAGTGTACTATTAAGTATTTAGCAACAAATAGTAATTTCAGTTTGCTAATTCGTTTTTTGCGTTTCCTATGCAGCTAAATGTTTTAATCTGAAGATTGAAGAGACCACGCCTCGCTCGCGGGTTCAGGGCCTCCGTTGAATAAAAACAACATTTAACTGAACTTGATCGTTGTAGTTTAATGTCTGAATTATATAGAATACTGAAAATTATACCTCGGCGTGGTGAAAATATGCGACCGTTCGCTCTGACCTAAAGTTATTGAAGCGCCACATTACTGTAGAATAATAGATAATCTAACACAATATCATTGGTAAAAATAGTACTGAGAAGTACCAATAGATGACATCAGTTGTCCCAAATTTGATCATTCTTCTTCTGACTGAATACAAAATAAATTGAAATTTAAAAAACATGTTAATTTTACATTAACACGCTTACTCTTTTTGAATTGTCATGTATTCTTATGAATCACTCCAATCGCACTTAGTAAAATACTTGTAAATGCTGGGTATTACGTGTTTACGCTGGATTTATTGTTAATGCATTACAAAGTTAATAAATGTATTATATTATTATTGTTCACACGGCTTTTTCATTTTTTCCCTATAACTGGAGATTTAAGCTACTAGAATAAGTATGCCTTCGTTTTGTACGACTGAGGTCCTCCGTAGTTTCAAGTTGCTAGGTCATTTTTCGATAGTTTTGTTAGAGTCCGAGTTTAGATAGAGACCTGTTAGTTGGTCTAAAATATAAACAAAACTGAATTACAAATTTCATTCATCACACCACTGAAGTTAAAATACAAGTCACCATTTGATTGGCTGTATTTCACTAAGTTTAATCAACCAAATAGCGTGACGTCAGTGCAATATTTGAATGTCTCCAAAACAAAAGGTAATTAGCATTGTTGGTAGGTACGAAATAGGCATCTGAATTAGCTAGATATTAGAACAAAGGAAAGAAGATTAATTTTGATGGCCATGATAATTTAATTATTTATTTCAAAAACGTTCTTAGGATGGGATAGGTCTTAGTTAAATTGCGTTGTAAAATAATAGGAAGGCATTATCTAGGCTAGCAGAAATGAGCTTTGTCGTAATTTATTAAACCGGTCCTTTCAACAATAAATATTCATGAAAATGTTAAATTATATTATAATTTTTGAATAAATGTTAAATTATGTTAATACAACTTATGAGAACCTCCTCCTTTTTACTGTCTTAGAATTTACACTTAAGAACAGTAGGTATATTTAGTACTGGATAAAACATGAATCTGTCCGCAGGTAAACAGAGAAATTTATTTCCTTTGTCTTCTTTGAAACCCATCATACTGCTAGGAAAACTGTAACAAGAAGAATATTACATTGTTTTTCCACGATAAAGCTTCAAAGGGTACAATGAAAGAGCGCTACTGGCCTGGTCTTGTTTTATTGTCTGTTACAAGTTTACTCAAATTCCATTATAACGTGATAGTAAGACCGTTGGTGTTGTAACAGTTTTACCGAACTGTAACATAGTATTATTTAAACACAACAATATTATTTCAGTGTGTTTTTATTCACAGAAAGCAATTATAAATCACAATTGTCGAGAAATAGGAGGTAATAACGGCAGGAATGGTATCCACGAAATGTGGATTCACCTCTACATATAAGATTTTAATTTGCTAGTTTGGTTAGCACCTCAGGGATTTATTTGTTTGAGACACGCTACACGTTATTTCATTGTCCGGTGTGAAATGGATACCGACCTCTGAGACCACAATCTTTCACCGCGGTTCCATTAACTTAACAAATTGCGTGGCAGTAACTTATAACTTTACGCATAGTTAACGCCGAACGCTGTAAATTACTCCTACACAAATTCTGATTTAATTTACAACCCTAAAGCGTATTTTACGATTAGAAATACACACTAATATATAAAGGCGAAAGTTTGTGTGTATGTTTGTTACTTCTTCACGCAAAAACTACTGAACGGATTTGGATGAAACTTTACAGTAATATAGCTTATACATCAGAATAACACATAGGCTACTATTTGCCGCGATAACCGACATACACGCGGGCGGAGCCGCGGGCAACAGCTAGTTGTAAATAAATCATTAAGTTCAACAATCTATACTAATACTGCACGGTTGGCCTAGTGGTTTAGGCAGTCGCCACGCCGCTTGCCGATTCGCCAAGTATTGTGGGTTCAAATCCTACACTTTTTCTTTAAAAAGACAACTCCCGCACTAGGAATAACTAGGAAAAAAAATATATAAAACTGAAGAGTTTGTTTGTTTGTTTGAACGCGCTAATCTCAGGAACCGCAGGTCTGATTTGAAAAATTGTTTCAGTGTTGGATAGTACATTTATCGAGGAAGGCTATAGGCTATATATCACCACGCTAAGACCAATAGGAGCGGAGCGCCAATGAAGAATGTTACAAAAACGGGGGATAATTTTTACGCTACGGGCAACAGGAGAAGAAAACGACGCGGCGACGTTGCGTGGGTCAGCTAGTGAATTATAAAACGAATATGACGCTTCTTCTATATACTTATAATAAAAATGTAACAGGTCCAATTCTGTACATTAAAGATATTTAGAAAATTTTTTTTGGAGGGCTTTCTATAATCGATACTGAAGCCAAAACTGTAATTTTTTTCATTTTTGTCTGTCTGTCTGTCTGTCCGTCTGTCTGTCTGTCTGTCTGTCTGTATCTTGGCCGCGCATCACGTCGAAACTACTGAACGGATTAAAATGAAACTTGGCATGATTTGAGTTCACACTACGAGGTTGGACATGGGATACTTTTTATCCCGAAATTCAGCACGGTATCCTGGAGAGAGGGGATGAAAGTCAAAATATGTACTTGGTTGTAATTCAATAACACATAGTCCGATTTCATTCATTCTTTTTTAGCTAGAAAGAAAATAAATAAAAGAAAACGGGAAAAGTGTTTTTTTTTTGTCCGCGACTGTACACTGCCTGTGGGAAGCTGAGACAGATATGTAAATATGGCGGTACGAAGTTCGCCGGGTCAGCTAGTTAGGAATATTTCTCAATTGTACTAAGCCATGATAGAATATGATAAATGCCCAGATTTACCTGCATGAAATCGATGCATTTTTTTAAGTTACACTCTATTAAAGTCGTTTATCTGCAAGTCAACATACTCGAACTATACTGTCATTACTGAACATCCTTGTCAATTGTCAGTTGTCAATACAAGTAATTTTAGAAAGTAGTGTAATGTCTAGGCCATGTAGCCATAAACTAGTAAAGAAACGTGTTGTGTTTAATATAAATGATTGGTGCCATGATATCAAACTCACTACAAAGAAAATAGAAATTCCAAACCTAGCTATTTCATGACAGAATAATTAATCTACAACACATGTACATGGTATACTGCGCCTCCAAGGTACATACCATCAATAAAGCGAAGGTATAACTTGATTTCCCTTCGGATTTCTACTAGTCAAACTTATCTGCGAGTAATGCACTTCGAAACCTAATCTCTGGAAGTTAGAGAAACTAATCCAATTAACTAGATGCCTGTAATCGCTATATCTTTCGCCCGAATAAGTTGTCAAGTGTCCTGAATATAAGCAATGATCACCAAAATAGTGAGGTCCTCAATCAAGCGCCTTCATTACCGCACCCTCTTCACATTAGACACATTGTACGAAGACAGACACCGCGCATTTCTCAAGCCATGTGCTAATTAACAAGTTGACGTATGAAGAATCTACTGGACAACAGAATTTGATCCTACCTCGAGGAAATTCTTCACATAATAAATTATGGGACCTTGTTTATAATATTAAGATTAAATTACAATTTATACTTTTTTTTTAAATTTACTTATATGGTGTTAGTGTAACACAGTCTAGCTTTGCCTGGATACAAGATAAATTATATGTTTACGTTACATGATAAAAGCTCTTTAAAATTTTTAAAGCGTGGGTCAAAAATGCGTGAAAACCATTGAATTAGAATTAATATACGTATTTTACGCACCCTATTTAATCTAACCGCACCGGATTTTCTATCTGCTTTGAAAAAAGAAGAAATTCTATCATTATTTGCGAAGCAGCAACGTAGCAACGTATCGCAATCAACGAATCTCAACACCGGCGTTCGTGTTTACATAGGCAACTTATTATAAGAGTACAAAGTTTACATTCTATAATAAAACTCACTTGTACTTATTCCACAATTTTAATTATATTATGAAAAAGTACAAGTGAGTTCCATCAAGTGCCGACAATCGAGAGTATAAATTATGTACAGTACAAAGTTTCTTACGCTGACGCTATTATAAACTCTTTCTACCATTATTTCAATAAACCTACAAAGTAACTACTGTATCAACTATTAAACCAGAAACCACGAAGGGTTAGGGCGTATTTGTTTTACAGATAATTTAATTTTTGTAATGAAAACGATCATATTAAGTAAATTCTGCATTTAAGGATTTAAATTGTACGGGTTTCAGTGTGTATTGTACTACTCGTATATTATATAATCTGTATATCGATTATAAGCTATCTAGCTTTTTGTCTACACAATTGATATCACACGATTCTCAAGATAGTAGAGACACGCTGATTTGAACACGAACGGGCCGGATCGACCAGGGCGGTACTACCTATCACAAAAAACAACCTAAATTGACATCATTTGTGCTGTCGTGTTTCGTTGGTGAATGCGAGACTGCCCAATGGTGTCCACCACTCTTGAATTCTGCTTATGCTCTTTTATTATTGTAAGAGTTATAAGATTATTGTAAATAATACATTGTTATGGTAAGAATAGAAAGAGAGAAACCGAAATGGGCACTGAAAATCAGCACTGGGATGGGTTACACCCATTGCAGTGAACGCTGAGAGTCCACCATTTTGTTAGACACGGTGTACAGACCTCATTAAAATAGTCCATATTTAGTGTTCTGTCTTAGAGGCTTATTTTGATGTGTAAGTTTGTTCATAATTATGTGGCTTAATATATTGTTTGTTGTTTGAAATTCGAATTGAATTTCATTTAAAATGGCCACAAATGTCAAATGAACCGTGTGAAATGAACATGTACACGTCATCAATGTCACGTCATTTGACTTTAACTTATGCAAGCCTCATAAATGTTCGTTTTAATTTTTTTTTAATTTTATGTTTGGATAATTTTGATTAAGTTTTTTACTTTATATGCTGTGTGTATCAAATAATGTTTTTATTGTTATTATTATCAAATATCAGAAATCATGTCAAACCTAATGGGTTGATCATAAAATTGAAATCTTTTAAACAACACAATAAAAGAACCGCCTATATTAGTAACCGTCTAACAAAGTCACCTAAATTAGTCTAACAAAGTTGAGAATACTACAAAGAAGTAAATTCAGTTAGTACAAAAAATAGAAGTTTTCTGCTAATTTATCATTGCAATTTAGTTCCATTTACTGTCATTAATAGTAATTATTACTAAAACTCAAACACTGGAAGAATACAGGGAAGTCTTACAACACACCAGCTCCTAGAAAGATAGTGTCATTAAAATGTTTTGCAGCATTTGTAGTATAAAATGAACACTTGCAACTCTGATCTTATTATAAACTTTGATACTACGGCTGACACAAAATAAAACTATAATACTTGACCTAAATGGCTGTGCGACAGTGGACGGTAATCGGTCTACCAGGTTATTATTTTTAACCGCACGTCTAATATTATAAAACGGTGTGCTCAATTCGAATGTACCTATACCATTTCAGCTTCTAAAATTTAATTGATTATAATATAATAATACACTTTTATGATTATATTTAAACGACTTCAAAAAAGGAGGAGGTTCTCAATTCGACCGTATATATGTTTTTTTTATGTGTGTTCGCGGATAACTTCGTCGTTTATGAACCGATTTAATGATTTTTATAATGGAAAGGAGATATCCCAACGGTGATACCATGATAAGGTCACTAAGATCTGATGATGGTATCCAAGAGAAATCGAGTCGAACCTTGAAGTCGGTTTTTATTTTGTCTTACTTGTATAATTATCCTTTTTATTAAAATGCTATTACAGTTCGCGTATGTTTCATATTTTTAACTGGCTTTAAAAAAGAAGTGGTTCTCAAGTCGGATGTTTATTTTTTACTAGTTGTTGCCCGCGGCTCAGCCCGCGTGTATTTCGGTTATCGCGACAAATAGTAGGCTATGTGTTATTCTGATGTATAAGCTATATTACTGTAAAGTTTCATCCAAATCCGTTCAGTAGTTTTTGCGTGAAAGAGTAACAAACATCCATCCATCCATCCATCCATCCATACTTACAAACTTTCGCGCACACAAAACTACAAACTATTAGTAGGATGTATGTTCGGCAGAATTCTGTCTTATAGACAGATTTGTGATTTTTTTTAGTTGGAAAGGTGTTTATTTCAAAATGATCCTATTTAAATTTGATATGGATCTGATGACAACGAAACTCTTCGAAATGACGACAAATCAACAGCAATTGCTGCTATAGCATAAGCATGTGCGTTGTTTATCCCACGGATCAAATTTAACTTGCAAGAACTTACAGACAAATATGAGACAGGTGAAAAGCACACAAGTAGTACAAAAGATTTCGATTATGCTAGCTAACAGGGGTAGCAGGGACAAAAAACTTTTGATCGTAGGACCGGGATAACGTACCACGCAATTTGTAGGGCAATGTGAATGTTAAATTATATATATATTAACTAACATTATTACTTATTGGAAAGAAATATTTGTCCTACAAAATGTACCTACGGTTGATTTTTTAACAGTTGCTTAATTAATTAATATTTATATAATTTAACAGCTACATTGTCCTACAAATTGTGTGGTACCTTATCCCGGTCCTATGCTCAAAAGTTTTTGGTCCCTATTGCCCCTGTTATCTACCACAGACAAGAATTTTTGTAATAGGAAAAGGAGGGATCTCATCAAAATGAAGCCATGCAAAAATTAGCTTGATACTTGATAGTAATAATTTGTAAAATTGATTCCGGGAATCCCAGACTATAAATAAAAGCTTGTAAATAGTTAACTCTATATTTTAACATTCTTGTAGTAGTAATTAATTTTTACGTATTTCATTCGCCAAGTAATGAATTTTCTCTGTATTGGAGTGTCTGCAATTTTAAACTTATACAATTATCCTAATATGGTCACTTCTTGATACTATTACCTAATGTTTAATTAAATAGAACGGTTTAATAGGCAGACATGTCAGTTTCTGTGTGGGAAGTTGCAACATGACATCTGTCGCTCTAACGCGGTACTATCAACTCAGAATTTTCTTGTGCCACAAGTCTTGCAGTGTGAACTCAACAAACTTTAATAAACCACTCTTTTGCGAGAACGTACCTCGAAAGAGCACCACATCTAAACGCTAGATGGCGTTACAAGTTACGAGGACGAAGTGTCTGAAATAAAACATTGCACAGATACGCAGTAGATAAAACATTGCAAGTAATAACATCTATAAATACTTGGTGTATAGTTTAGCAATTTATAAACTCAATTAAGATTCATTTATATGCTTTAAGGGCAAATAAGCAGACGGCTGAAAAGGTCATACAAATGTAACGTAAGAGATAGGTTGTGTATTGTCGCTCTATGCGTGCAAGGCAGGTAGTGAGAGAGCGTTGTTCTTCCAGTAATCTCAAAAGTATAACCTAACACCAGTTTCCCGGTCGAGCTGGCTTATAATGTCCATTATTCTTATATTTAGTTTTATCTCCTTTAACTAGTCTCCTAGTTTCCATTACTACGTTATGTACATTTGCACAGGTAAAGGTCTAAGCAGTCCTAAACTTTAAAAAAATACTAGCTTCTGGCCACGGCTCCGTCCGCGTGTATGTCGGTTATCACGGTAAAGAGTATTGATCACACAAAAAAATAAAATCGTTGGGCCCGTGTCCATCCACTCAACGCAGTTTACACTACGCCAAACGTTTTTTTTCAAGTTCTTAAATTTTCATAGTGAACTGTGTTCTACTAATCAGGCCCTTTCATTTGATACCCATATTGAGGTAGTCGTGACAAAATTTGTAAACCACTATCTTGGATTTACAATAAACAGAATGTACCTATTTAATTATATTGTCACCAGAACTAAAGGTGTGTACCAAATTTCAGATCAATTTGTCAACAGGAATAGGGCCTTTTCAATTACTAGATAACCCAAGACCCTTACCGGAGCCTTACCTAGTATACATTTTCAGATTATTTTAAATTTATTAATAAATAAAGTTTAAAAAACTATAACCCAACAACTTAAATACTTTTTGTAAACTTTATATAGTCTATGTCACCCGGGCCATTATTACGAATTTATTTACAACTCATTCATAAAAATCGGTTCAGTAGTTTAGACGCTACGTCGAATGGACTGTCAAAACTACTAACCTTCACTAAGCACGCTCTATCTGCAAATCCTTATTGGTTCGTTAACATTAATTTATTCATTCCGACGTCAAGGATCATTTTAAATTATATTTTTCTAAAAGGACGACGGATTTTCTTAGTAAAATTTCACAAAATAAATCGACAAAATTGAAAATGAAATTGCAAGTAAATTGATAATATATATTTGTCACGTCAAGTATTTGGTCAATTTACTTGCAATTTCATCCAATATTATGTCTAATGAAAAAAATAACATTTAAAAATATTCTAATTGAAGTTTCAAGGGGTTTACGAAGGATTGTAATTAGGTAACAGCAGTGAGCGTAGGAAAGGTAATTCTAATCCCTTTTAGTAATCCAGGATTAAGGACTTTTAATCTCGGGTGGTAGGTTTAACCTGAATTTTTAGAAACAGGAAATAAATTATATAGAATTCGGCTGAATATCGGCACTAGATTCAGAAAGAAATTAGTTACTTTTTAAATTGGGCTTTCTCATTTTAGAATTCGTTGCTCTACTAAAAACTTTGGTCTCGTCGCTGACTTTGAAGTCATGGTTTGAAACTCCTGTTATTATGGATCGGTTTACTTCTGTTTCTTCTATATACGCTTTCAGTCTTTTTCAAATGTATTAGATATATTTATTGTTTTAATACGATTAATTGAGTTCTTAAGTTATCTACTGATTTCGTTGTTCTTACCTGATACTTTTTATTAAATGCTAGCTTTCGCCCGCGGCTTCGCTAGAATTTAATCAAAAGTATCCCATGTTACTTCTAATACCTCCAAAAATATGTGTACAAAGTTTCATGATGATCGGTTAAGTAGTTTTCGCGTGAAAGCGTAACAAACAAACTTACATTCACATTTATAGTAATAGATGTCTACAATAAAACAAGTAAAATTGTCATGAACTCACATGTGGCGTCACATGTTTTACTTCTCCAAGACTAACTTCTCTAGAAACGAAGAAAAAATTAACATGAGAACTAAAACTCAAATACGATGCAAAGTTCATGTATAATACAGAAGGGTTAGGTCAGCTGAAAGACCCGACATATGTTCTCTTGTTTTACATACAAATGTCTTCAGGCTGATCGTTTGAACCAACATATACTTAGCATAAATTGTGATAGAAATAAATACCAATCTTGAAGATGTGAAAAATGTTACAAATCAAATGATACGTTTTTCTTAAAGAATGTAACTTGATTGGATACAATTATCAACTTCTACCTAAAATAATAGAAAACATTTGTAGCTAGTAGGTATAGATTGCTGTAAATGCTACAGATTCTTCTTTGGATTATATAATAATAGGTCTTTACCTATGAAATTGCCGTTTTGTATGCAATAAGTGAAAGTACTTATAGTATGCTGGAGAGAGGGGATGAAAGTCAAAATATGTACCTAGTTGTAATTCAATAACACATAGTCCGATTTTATTTATTCTTTTTTTGCTAGAAAGAAAAATAATAAAAGATAACGGGCAAAAACTTTTTTTGTCCGCGACTGTACACTGCCTGTGGGAAGCTGAGACAGATATGTAAATATGGCGGTACGAAGTTCGCAGGGTCAGCTAGTACATTATAAAAATATACTTAATGCCAATGAGAACGATTCCTTAAAGTCGATTAAAATAATATTCGATAAACTGAATATACCAGTGTTAACAAGAAAGATTGTAAAAAGAAAAGTATGAATTAGGAAAAGTAGAACATACACACAAAACACTACAAGTACACAAAACAAAATACAATAAGTCATGAATATTACGATCTACGTGTTGGAGATTGGTGGCCGGATGGGTCATCTTGTTGACATCAGACACTGCAACCGGTACAACTAGAAGGAACCACAAAATTAAATTAAAGACAAAAAATAATAAGATAATAGATAGAAATTAAAACAATGGCAATTATATTATGGAAAATTTATACTGGATAAAAATTACACTATAAAAATACATGGGAAATGATAGAAGTAAACGTAGCATCAGAAGGTATAAGAAAGAAGGAAAAGAAATGGTAAGCAACATAAAAATAGATAACAGGATATAAACAATATGTAAAAATAACCCCTTAGCAATTAAACAAAATAATGGAAAAAATGTCATCGTACGATGCACGTAGTGCGAACGACTTCTACAACAAACGACATGGAAATAAAAAAATAAAAAAAAATAAGAATACCAAGGTCCTGTCGTTTCATGGACGGGGAAAAGCGGAGAGGTCACTTCAGACCTTCTATAAAAAAAAAAAAAAAAAAAAAACTGAATATACCTACCATTGATGAATATTCCAATCGCCCGTGTTGAAAGCAGCCCGATGCTGGTCAAGATAATGGGCACACGATACTGTTAAATCGCAACTTCCTACCAACGAATAGATTAATGGGAACAACAAATATCACACTTTTATCTTTGTAGTTATATAAATAACAATCATTGTTGTTGTCTAACTTTTATGTGGATTATCTTTTATATAGATTTACATTGAGGTCATTCATTTCAACCTAGAGGTTATAATAATTGTAGACGAGTTCCAAATTTTAAGACGAACGTAGTAATAACTATGAATTCTCAAAATAAAAAAAACCCCCCGACATAATAACCTGAGTTCCCTTTAAAAAGTAAAAAACACGTTATGCGCTTTCATTTGAGACCCCACTCGATGATATTTTTGCAGACATTCGGACTAAATTGAAATCGCTTCATACGTTCGGTAGCTACGGTGCCACAGACAGACAGACACGTGAAACTTATAACACCCCTCTTTTTGGTCGGGGGTTAAAAAAACTTGGAAAAATCGGTTTACCTGATTTGTATTTAGTGTTAAACGTCCCACAACTACAAACGAGCAGGAAATAAAATAATTTGAAATGTGTCTTTACTTACTTTCAGTACAAAAAATATTAATTAGTAAAGCCTTTTTTACATTCTTTCCTAAAAGAAAAAATAAAATAAATAGAAAACAAACAATTCTTTCTTTAGTATACATAGTAGGTCTAGGAGAGGTCTAGGTGTAAAGGTACTACAACAACCGCGGGGCCACCAGTTTAAAAAATAAAGCTAAATATAAATCAAAAGAAGTTCGTTGCTACAGACCCTGTTGTTGTGCCCTCTTTAAAGGTAATGTAATCATGATGGGTGGGGCGGGAGCTTATCATTCATGTTGGAATTCTGATGGTATTGTTTTTTCTTCAATCTTGTGTCATCGACACTACCTTCTTCAATATAAGTAATACTCAACTATAACTTTTTTAGACAATATTTTATCAAAAACGTTATTTGTTCCATTTGTCTCCCAAAATCACTTTACTATGTTGTACTTAGAGTAAATCAGAGATATTATTTACTCTTTGAATACCAACTGGATAAAATATTTAATACCGAGACGACGTATATCTTTTCCACTATTCTCGTGGTGGCCATTAAAATGAATTATACGAATACGTGTCTGACTTATATTCACATTGTTTAAATGTAAAGAACTAGTAGGTATGTGTGTTCCTATGGTTTTGTCGTACTCCTATATCTTATATATAAAATTCTCGTGTCACAATGTTAGTTACCATACTCCTCTAAAACGGCTAGACGGATTTTTATGAAATTTGGTGTGCATATCGGGTAGGTCTGAGAATCGACCAACATCTATTTTTATGCCCCAATTTTTTGGTGCAGAATAAACAGTATCAGGGCGTACCAAGAGAGGGCGCCACTAAACTATTGGAAGAAAAATAACAAATAGGTGGCGTTTGAATAGTCCCAATGTTGCCAAAAAACCCATTTATAAAAAAAAATACCGAGCGACGCTCGGTCATCCAGGTACTAATACTTTAAATGAACTCAACAGTAGGTACATAAACTAGTCTTCACAAAGAATTATACGAAACAATGTTTCTATAAAAGCAACTCATTTCCCTAGCGCTTGTTAATATCATTTTTTTTATTCATTGTAGTCTTGTTCTCCGTCCCACAATTTTATTTATCTACCTTCATCCGACATTAATGTGAAACACAATGCCGGGGTAATGGATTCCCTTAGCACCTCTTTTGATTTTTGTGTTCTCTCATTCATTGTCAAATTTGTAATGTACCTACGCATTTTTGCGTTGTCGACACAATGTAACAAAATGTTATCGTATTTAAAATCCTTGTCAAGATAAATCTTTTACGTGATGTTGCGGTTTAATTTTATGTTTAAGCGATCGTACTTTTTTTTATGTATGGCTCGCCAAAATGACTCTACTCTGCCTGATGGAAAGCATAAGCAGAATCCAAGAGTGGTGGTCACCAAACTCATTGCGAATGCAGACAATGTAGCATGGCGACCCAACAGCGTTCGTGCTGTAGTGTTTCGTTGGTGAGTGCGAGACCTGAGGCCGGAAAGATGCAGAAGCATCACTAGGCCGCTATGGTGTGGCGACCTAGTGATGCTTCTGCATCTTTTAGTCTAGTCAACAAGTATGGAACTTGTTGACTAGACTATTTGGGCCTCAGGTCTCGCACTCACTAACGAAACACTACAGCACGAACACTGTCATTTTACGTTGATTTTCTGTGCGAGGGTAGTACCGCCCCGGTCGAGTAGGCCCGTTCGCGCTGAAATCAGCGTGGCTCTACTACCTTTTGCTTTTACTCAAATAATTATGCTAAAAACAGGGTAATAAATTTTAATAAAAAAAAAATGTTCTCCGAATATACATAACAAACGGTAGGGCTATATTATGCCTGCTTTAACAGTCCACCGGTGTAGACACACGGTCACAGGTAAAAGTAGTCGGTTATTACGGTAAATAGTAGCCCATGCTCGTCCTCAAGAATCAAAGTATCTATATACCAAATTTCATTGAAATAAGTGCAGCGGTGTAGACAAAGGCGTAAAAGACAGACAGACAGAGTTACTAGCGAATTTATAATATTAGCACGGAGAGGATGGTAGTATGGATTACTATATTGTTAGAAACTAGGAGTGAGAATTAAATAAAAGAACAAATTGGAGGTAGCCTAACCTCAGTTCTCATTTATAATTAAAACAGTAAACAGTTCACAACAAACGAATCTTATAATTCATGATTACAAGCAATTAACGAAATACATAACAGATCGACATTAACACGATAAGAAATAGGTTTACAACGATATAACATTAAACGACAAGATATATGACGTATGCCTTACGATCCTATGAAAACACGTCTTATCGACCACGCTGCTCGAACGACAAGAGTGCAAGCATAGCCAAGTACCGTCTTTTTATAGGTTCTCACTGCATAATTTATCGGTAGAATAGGGATGCACCTAACAATATGATATCAGATATCACACTGAAATTGTTTTAAGTGACTAAATTGTGTTATTTATTGATTAAGATAAAAAGAAAGTTGTCAAGTATGTGTAAAAGTTTTGAGCATATAAAGTTTATGTTGACATATAACATTAACTTCAAATACTGTTTTAATTAACAAATATTCTAAAATCTTTACTATTTCTCCTTCCAGACTTCTAAATCCCTTAAACCCCCGTTTTCACCTGTTCAGGAAGGCATGATAAATGTAATGATTTGACATAGCAGCTTTCGCACCTGAAAAGTAAAAAAAAAAGAGTTTTAGTCACTTCTAGATATAATGTTTCATCAAGCTGCGACAATCAGTAACAAATTGATAATAGTAATGTTGCTTCAGGTTTTCATGGATTTTTATACAACGTAGAAGACTGCAACATACAGGTAGTTAAGTAATCCATAATGAGGTAACTACCTTATATGTAGACTTGTAAAATTGTAGGAAACATCTTTTTTTTAAAATCATTTATTCATATTTTTTTTTAAATAAACTTAAACAAATTCCTCGTCAAGCTACACAGGCTTGTTGGCGAGATACGCTCGTTTCCATAAAACTAAATATCTTCTTTTATGACAACTTAAAACTATATTTAAAAGTATATTACTTCAAACACAAAATGTATTATCTAATTAAATAGTTATGGAGCAACTGCACCGTCGCCGAGCAGTAGACCCTTTAATTTAAATTTTATTTTATTTTGACTTAACATTTTCTTTCAAACATATTCATATCATTTAGAAACAGTAATTAAGTACTTAATAAGCATATTGATTTCCACTGATTAGAAATTAAAAGGAACAAAATTTATTTTTCAAGGTATTATTAATTAAAGTGAAAAAACTTCTTTGAACAAGCTTTAAAGGAAATCCTCTAAAAAGAGTCGTCGTATAGCGGCATCGTTCCTTGGGGCTGAAATAACTCCCCAGTCCCCGAGAAGCCGGAGATCCGAATGGATTTTCCACCCCGTCAACAAAAAAAGGACCAAAGTACTTGTACATTATCGGTGCAAAGTGCCTAGATTCCAATGATACCCGTTTAAAGAAAACTTCAGTACCTCAAAGCGAGATATTTATTGAACATAATGTGAAGGCTTAAATACAATGGTTGTAAGCAAACGATAGTGCAATTCAATTCGACACTAACGACATCTAGGGCCGAACAGGATAATTAATTTACTTATCACTACTAACCTATTTTGTAATACAATGGTAACCTTTTTATATCTAATATTAGCTTTTTGTTTATTGAATACTGAACAGTACTTATCAAGACAAATTAAATAAATGAATTAAAAAGCTTTTTAAAAACAAGCTTTTACTGGAATGCCTCGAGACGAATCAAACGAGTCGAAACTTGATGATGTTGCAACGTTTCTTTACAGAGTTCCTATGGCCGCCTTCCAGCTCCAGCATCAGATCAGCCATGTCACAGATCATGTCATTATAATATTGTATTGTCACGCTGTATACTGAAATTTTAGTAAAATCGGGTAAAGATATCTGCTTCAAAATTGAGTTGCAAGATTCCACCCGAACATACAAGCATACATACATATATACATTGCAATTTAACAAAAAGCTTGTAAAAAGCTCAAAATCGAGCTATGATCACCTTTCAACTTCATCATCAAACCCTGGTTACCGTTTAGAACTAAGTACTCGACAAGACGACTCAAACGAGCCCAAATCAATCGGGGTTTTTTTGTTTTTTTTTTTTCAAAATCATATGCACATTCTACATGCTCAAGTCTGCCAAACTGTAAGACAGTTGTGTCGTATTATTATGGACTTCCTATGGCCTATAAAACTAATCGCCAAGACGAATCAAACGATTCTGAACCCAATGTGTTGCGTCGTTTCATAACAGAGTTCCCATGAACACCTTCCGACTTCATCATCAGACCCTGGATACTATCAAAACATAAAGTACTCGTCAAGATGAATGAAACGATTCCGAATTCAATGTGTTGCGTTGTTTCATTACAGAATTTATATGACCATCTTCCAGCTCCAGCATTAGAACTGCTCCATGTCATCATAATGTTGCATTGTCACGCTATTACATTTACCTGCAAAACTTCAGGACAACCGATTGAAGATATCTGTTTCAAAATTGAGTTGCAAGATTCCACCCGAACAAACATAGTTACATAGGCAATATATTGCAAGTTAAATAAAAGCTTGTAAAAAGGTATTCTTTAGCTTGTATCAAAGAAACTAAAGGGCTTCAGGAAATTATTAAATTAATAACAAGGAACCTTTGGTATCGTAATCTGAATCAAATAGGTTGTAAAGAAAGTAAAATGATATAAAAAATCTTTAGAAAAAATTGCTGCTGAATCTCTTGCTCATCATTCATCAATGATGACACTTTTACTAACCAAATTTTTTTTAATATGATTCCTCTTTTTAGTAATATACGTGTGTCTACTCCAGTTATGTTTGAAACATTCTTAAATTTATATAGAGACTATTGCGACAAAAAGTAACCTATTTCCTTCTCCAAGTTCCAATCTCTCTTTATATCGAAATTCAACGAAATAGATTTAGTGATTTAACCGTGAAAGCGTAACAGATAGACAGACAGACCGACAGACAAAGTTACTGTCTAATTTATAATATTATTATCTAGTATGGATTTAAGACATTGAATAACGTAGACCAGGGATGGCAAACCTTTACGTATCGACGTGCCATTTTTATAAAGAAAAGTTTAATCAGGTCATAGACGTGCCATCAAATAATTTGTCTCTCAGATTATTGGGAAAATAACTGAAATTTCGTAATTTACTGATCATAAGAAAAAGTATTAAATAGAAGTATTAAGAAAAGGCAATAAACATAGCGACTCGAATCGTCGACTGCCAGGAATCTTCAATTCGGCTGGACTCTTTGGCGCTGCGTAGAGATGTGGCTTCGCTTTGCATCTTCTACAACATTTACTATGGGGAGTGCTCCGAGGAATTGTTCGGGCTGATTCCTGCCGCCTCTTTCCGCCATCGTCCTACGCGACAGCAATTTCATCCCCATCACTTAGATGGTTGGCAGTCCACAACTGTGCGGTTCTCTAGGAACTTTCTGCCTCGCACAACAAAACTGTGGAATGAACTGTCGCCTGCGGTATTCCCGGACCAATACGACCTTCAAACCTTCAAGAAAAGAGCGTACTCCTTCTTAAAAGGCCGGCAACGCACTTGTGACGCCTCTGGTGTTGCAGGTGTCCATGGGCGGCGGTAATCACTTACCATCAGGTGATACGTCTGCTCGTTTGCCCCTTATTCAATAAAAAAAAAAAAAAAAAAACATCTTTTGCTCAACCAGTAACTGAACCCTGGAACTCACGATTATTAACTTATACATAGAAGACAATCAAAAAGTTTCTTACTTGTTAAATTTATTAACATTTTTTTCGTATGCATAATGATCATTATGACTGATATTAGTGACGTGCCCAAAATATTGTGTCGCGTGCCATTGGTTCGCCATCCCTGACGTAGACGGTAGATATCCCATTAAAATTTAGAGCACGATATCTAAATCAAATTAAGACGTATTTTAAAGTCAGCACTCTCTTTGGAATACAAGCAGTAATGGGTTGTTGAACGGAAAAGTTCCCTTACATTTTTTAATATAATATAATTACAGATATAGATATAGACATTATCGTGTCAGTCTAACTCGAAAGGAATACCTCTGAGTTAGATATTTAAATGGCTCAATTGTACTCTCGGTAGAAAGAAACTTGCTTTTAAACTTGTAACACCAATCACGTAAATAGTTCTTAAGCGATTCAGTGAATTTCAGTGTACTTATCTAAGGTAGAAAAGGTTGGATCATACAATTGAGAAAAAAACCTTAATTCTTCCTAATATGCTCGATTTTTTTAACATAAACAAAATTTAAAAAACCCCCTACTCAAGCACTTAATCGAGTAATCATACGCCAATGATATTTTTGCAGACATTTGGTTATTCTTCCCCACTTTCACCCCCATAACTTTTAAACGACTCAACCGATTTTTATGAAACATGTCTAAGAACACTCGCACGTAACTCACCTTTCATACAAAAAAACTAAATTGAAATTGCTTCATACGTTCGCGAGCTGCGGTGCCACAGACAGACAGACAGACACGTCAAACTTATAACACCCCTCTTTTTGCGTCGGGGCTTAGCAAATAAAAGCATCCTATTAAAGCGTCAATTAATTTACAATACAATAATTCACATTTAATTACTCTCATATCAGTATATTGAAGAGGGTAGCCAGAGGCGTATTCATATAATATTTCGTAATGGCCATAATTTATTTATTTAAAAACTTTATGCACTAAGTTTGTACATCAGCGGACTTAATGCCCAGGGCATTCTCTTCCAGACAACCTTTGGGTGGTGTAGAAATCTTTAAAGGTAGGTGCACAGACACACACACACAGACAGGTTAAAATGTTAATAGTTCACTAAATATTTAAACATATACTTACAATATAAACATACTTCAATAAATATATATACAGATTGACATATATATATAATATATATATATATACGTACATAAATATTATATTTATACACTATGAATATCAGTAACTTAAGGTTTGCTATGATTTAGAGCAGTGTTCCGCAAAGGGTGTGCCGCGGCACGCTGGTGTGCCGTGGTCATCTGTTGGTGTGCCTTGGAAAAATATAGCTATCCCACAAACCTAAATAGACGCCTAAAGAAAAATATTTTGGTACACAGATGTTAATTACGGGAAAGCACTAGGGAGGCGTTTTTTTTTGTTCATCTCTATAAGTAGAGACCAACCCCCACTAAGGTGGGGGTTGGTCAAGAGAGTTAGCGTTATTCTAGGTGCAGTCTACTGCCCTCCTGCTATTAACTACTTATCCGAAGAACCGAGTTCAAAAACACTATTATACTCTGTCCATTACTTTATTTTCTTTTTGACAGCTCACACCTATAAATTATCATATTTTTTTTCGGAATTATGTACTACAGTAATGTCGTACTTTATTGACGGTGACGGTACTTTAGTGAAGTGGTCTGTGCATAACAAACAACCACAGACTATAAAACAGTACTTGAAATACGACAAATCGATCATATGATAAAAATAATTTGACTTCATGTAAGTATTTTTTCTGTAAATTTAATAAAAAAAGGAAATAAAAATTGTATCTATGACTCCAAGATTGAATTTTTGCAAGGAATTAAGTCGAAATCTTGGAATTTAGGATCAAACCAAGAGTAAAGAACAATAACTCTGTTCATTCATCTAATTTACTGATTTATTTTTTATATTTTTGTTTATTTCTTACATAATATAAGTGACATTTATTTATTTATTTAAAAACTTTATGCACTAAGTTTGTACATCAGCGGACTTAATGCCCAGGGCATTCTCTTCCAGACAACCTTTGGGTGGAATAAATTAAATTATTATTTAATTTAATTAATTAATTTAATTATTATTATGATTATTTAATTTCACGCACAGAAAATCAACGTAAAATGACAGCATTCGTGCTGTCGTGTTTCGTTGGTGAGTGCGAGACCGGAGGCCCAATTAGTCTAGTCAACAAGTTCCATACTTG
This sequence comes from Diaphora mendica, assembly GCA_949125395.1. Lineage (NCBI taxonomy): Eukaryota > Metazoa > Arthropoda > Insecta > Lepidoptera > Erebidae > Diaphora > Diaphora mendica. The sequence continues at coordinate 32,044,394 of OX421311.1, forward strand.
TTGACTAGACTAAAAGATGCACAAGCATCACTAGGCCGCCATAGTGTGGGTCACCATGCTGCATTGTTGCATTCGCAATGAGTATGGTGGCCACCACTCGTGGATTCTGCTTATGCTTTCCATCAGGCAGAGTAGAGTCATTTTGGAGGGCCAAACATAAAAAAAAAAAAAAAAAAAAAAAAAAAAACTAATGAAGGCATAATTAATATTTCAACAAAAAATATTTAATTAAAACGATTGAAAGTTCTTCATAAATAAAATCACTATTCGTTTCAAATCGAATCGGTAATGAGTGAGGGCGTTACTAATTTCAAAATTTCTTGAACTGTCAAAAAGAAAATAAAGTAATGGACAGAGTATAGTTAGAATGATATCAATTGTCATTTCTCATCCACAACTACGCCTATCTTTAAACTGAGTATGTATCCCGCCATTGACTCATTTGAATTTTCTTTATTGTCTTTTGAGGACATCAAAAATATTATCCTATCTATACGCTCTAATACTGTGCATACTGAAGCATGATGTCAGTAGCGTAAGGCCTACGTCATCCCTCTTCCCAAAATGAGTAGTCCCTCGCTTCCTGAAAATTTTTGCCCTATTTCTGTTCTTTATTTCCTGAATATTGTCGCTCTATTTCTATTTTACCCTTCCTGAACATTTTCGCCCAATTTCTATTCTGCCCTTCCTGAATATTTTCACCCTATTCTTCCCGTCCTAAACATTTTCACCCTATTCCTATTTTTCCTTCCTGAACATTTTCGCCCTATTTCTATTCTACCCTTTCCTGAATATTTTCGCTTTATTTCTATTCTTCCCTTCCTGAATATTTTCGCTTTATTTCTATTCTTCCCTTCCTGAACATTTTCGCCCTATTTCTATTCTTCCCTTCCTGAATATTTTCGCCCTATTTCTATTCTTCCCTTCCTGAATATTTTCGCTCTATTTTTATTCTTCCCTTCCTGAACATTTTCGCCCTATTCTTATTCTTCCCTTCCTGAAAATTTTCGCCCTATTTCTATTCTTCCATTCCTATCCAAAGTGCTTGAGGTCAGTGCATATAAGCAGCTTTCAGAATTCACTTACAGACAAGTCTATTCTGATTTCTAAGGACTTTTTATTTTTTATTCTGTAATTTCTGAGATCTTTTTATTTTGTCTGCGACTGCCTAACCATACAACTAGATAATAAATATTTAAAGTAACGGAAGAATATTTTGATGAACATAATTTGGAATGGAGCTATACCTGTAGCCTATTTATGTGAATTAGGATTTTTAACCACAGTAAAAAAACAAAAAAAGGGAACGCCTCAAGACGATCGACGAAGAGATGAGACCGTATATGCTCAATTAAACTGTAAAATAAAAGTATAGTTATGTTGACTAATAAGAAACATTGTTTTTTAATACTTAAAAATATATTTTTATTTATTACCTCCAAAAATTTTTAACTTTCTAGATGTACCTTGAACCCAAAAAGTTTGCGGATCACTGATTTAGCTCTCTAAATCAGTGATCCGCAAACTTTTTTCTCAGTGAACTGGCAGAACTCTTTCTGCCAGTTCACTGAGAAAGAGATCATGTACTTTCTTTTTGAATGTAAAACGGTTGGTGGACATCCTGACTTTGAGCGGGAGCGCATTCCAGAGTAGTACTGCTTGAACAAAGAACGAACTGTTCACGAAGTCGGAGTTGTGAGAGGGACATGAGAGAAGCAGATTATTAACTGAGCGAAGATTTCTGTCGTGGTTAGAGCACAGATATCGGAAATACGGCGCAAGGTAGGTAAGGATGGTGAGTTGAGAAATGAAAAAACTTTTTATAAAAAAAAAAAAACCGACTTCCAAAAACATCCAACGAAAACTCTCTGTCAAAAAACACTTAAAAGCGTAAAATAAACTGGTTCTTCATAAATTGCCTATACCTAATTCTTTATTTATTTAAATAGTAGTATTATAATGGGTGCTAGGTACCTTAAATCTGTTTGAAGTCGGTGCCAAGTGACTATCGCTTAGACTTTTGTAATTGTTCGTTTGTATTCTTTTTGGCTTAGCACCGACTTCAAACAGATTTTAGGTACCTAGCACCCATTATAATACTACTATTTAAATGAATAAAGAATTAGGTATAGGCAATTTATGAAGAACCAGTTTATTTTACGCTTTTAAGTGTTTTTTGACAGAGAGTTTTCGTTGGATGTTTTTGGAAGTCGGTTTTTTTTTTTTTATAAAAAGTTTTTATTTTACAGTTTTTAGTGCAAACAATCGTAGGTAAGTAGTAAGTTGAATTATTTCATCAAATTTAATCATCAAGAATACAAATTAAGGTACGTGTAATATTAAAATCATCATCTAATCCCTAACTGTTGAAGAGTTTAATCTTCTATCATCAGCTCACCTAAATAGCTTGAAAGTATACGACTGAAGGTCTTTAGATACGTATGAAATTGAAAGAATTATTCTCCAACTCCTAACCGTTGAGGAGTTGTACCTTCCACCTTCCATCATCAGCTTACCTAAATAATTTGTAAGAATACGACTAAAGGTAACTTATATACATATGATTTTTAAAGATTTATCCTCCAACTCCTAACCGTTAAGGAGTGGTACCTTACATCATCAGCTCATCATCATAAAATGATGACTACCAGACGCAAATACCGGTGTAACTTCAGAAAATATACGAAAAACATAGTATGTGCCTATAAAAAATTAAGGGGTTTCCCTCGATTTCCCTGGGATCCCATCATCAGATCCTGATATGCTGGCAATGGGACCACCACGGAAGCATACCCTGTCGAATACAAAAAAAATTTCAAAATCGGTCCACAACTGACGGAGTAATCAGGTAACATACATAAAAAAAAAAAAAAAAAAAAAGAAAATACATACAGTGGAACATAGAACCTCCTCCTTTTTGGAAGTCGGTTAAAAATAGGCAGGTAAGTGCTCGCTGATTGCGCCGTTGTACGATAATTCTCCTAGCAATAATTAAATGTTCGTATCTTCTTATCGGAGTTGAATCTTTGATACATGTCTTGCTTCATACGACACAGTATAATAACAAAACATAGTTTAATTCCCAATCTCAAAAACCAGTTTACACAAACCTTAATTTAAGTTTTTTTTTTTTATGTAGGTACTAAGCGGGCAAACGAGCAATCGTGTCGCCTGATGGTAAGCGATTACCGCCGCCAATGGACACTTGCAACATCAGAGGCGTCACAAGTGCGTTGCCGGTCTTTGGGGGATGGGGAGGCGATGAGGAGGGGTATAGGGAGCGGTTGGGGTATGGGCCTCCGATATCCTCACTCACTTGGTGAAACACAGTGCAAGTGCTATTTCACACCGGTTTTCTGTGAGGTCGTGGTATCACTCCGGTCGAGCAGGCCATTTCATGCCGAAGCCACACGGAAGCGTGGCTCTCCTACGGTGAGAGTTCCCATACTAAGTGTTTTACTCCGCTCCATGTGCCAGGTTCTGTTTCACCGTACCCAAAAGGGGTGCTATCAGCCCATTTCTTAATAAATGCAACATTCTAAAAATGCACGCTAGTCGGAGGCTTCATATGGCTAGTCTCCTTTTTGGCGTAATTAAATTCCATACACCTGCTTATTTATTCGACAAGTTGGAATGGACATCTAGGCGCAACAAGAGTTTGGGGAAGGAATGCTCACTGCAACTTTCAATACCATATCGTAGAACAACTGCCTTCAGAGGTAGCTTTCGTTACTCTGCTTCGAAATGCTGGAACAATATCCCCACCCATAAAAAGAAGAACCTGTATTTACTCTTTCAAAACTAAGCTAAAAGAATTCTTACTGCAACATCAGAAAGAATTTAGGACATCAGAGTAACTCTTAGCGCGATATAGTGAGGCAGCCGTGAACTTTGATGCCGTGCTATCTCAAATCTCATCTTATCTAAATATTTCTTATAATCACTAAATTTCTACTGTCACATGCAAAATGCTTTCGGTTCTTTTAATACAATTACTATTATAGTTATTTACAATGCTCTCAAATTAATACTCCTTTCTAGTCAATAAATTTATATTACTTAGCAGGCACGGGGCAACACTCTTGGGCTGCAGCTGAAAACCAGCGCTAGCGCATTGCGGTAAGCATTATGCTGAGCTGTGGTACTTATTGGTACAGATGTAATTTTGTTGTATCATATTTAACAATACTATGTAAAAGCGTTGTAAAATGTGCCAATTGAAAGTATTTTTCTTTCTTTCTTTCAAGAAACTACCAATCCCGAATCGCGCAATAGAAGTTTTCGCACCGATTGACATATATACAACATCCCGTGGCCCGGGCTTGATCACTTCGCCTGGTCGGAGGATCATCCCTCTGTGTTGGAGGGACATGACACCCGTTCCTTTACAATACGAAACAACAACTACTAATTCTGATGAAGAAATCATATCCATATAAATGACATGACATATCCACCGTACTTCATTACAAGTAATCAAAGCAAATAAAGCTCAAAAACAAAAAAAAAAATCAAAAACAAAAATAAAATTCAAAAAAAAAAAATTCAAAAACAAAAATAAAATACTATTAGCAAAAATATATACCATAATATGTGTTTCAATTCAATCAACGTTTGCCTCACTTTCAAACTAAAATTCCATGTAATGGTAATAGAACCACAGCAAATGTAAGCTCCTGTTTGCGTATGCCTCACGGCATATATGCTGGTTTTTAATTGCTGTAAAACCCAACATGTTTTACAAATTTACTGTTTTGTTAACTTTTTTGTAGAATACAAAGAAAAGCCTATTTATGTATGCCCAAGGGAGATCGAGCGAGTGTAGACGTACAAGTGTGTTATTTATTCATTAGCGCTGAGCCCGACGCACCGTTGTTTCGCAGTCTGATATGAAATCTCATATTAACTTGTCTACTTTCGAGTCGACGACTTCATGTAGCGGGGAAAATTATTGTGTGGTGTCACGATGTATGAGTTTTAAGACACATCGTAGGTACAAATTTTATTTACTCGGCGTGTCCGTTGGTTTTCATTTCAGATCTTATGTATCAATTTTTGTTTTTCAAAAGTAATACTAAATAATTACCGAATTGGTTGAACGTACTGGCTCCTTAACTTTAAAGTGTTCATGATACATGTAGCATAGATCACAACTGTTTAAGTTACATTAGACAAGTGCGTTATACAAATACTTACAGAAGATCACTCAAATGATGTCTAGTTATAGTCCACATTAGTTCTGGTGTATAAAATATTCAAAAATAACAGCCAAGAGAAGTCGACCCAACATTAAATTAATCTGCTTTTAGGTCAGGAAGTAAGAAATAATCATAAACATTAAATATCGTAAATAAATACCTATATCCTTAAAACAAATATTACAAAGCATCTCGGCAAAAATTATTATTACAGCTTTTCATTTCTATTACAAATTTTAATCAAATAAACATTGAAATATATTGCTCAATTGAGTACTGAGTAGTCTAAAACAGTAACGTCACAAGTTTGTATTTAGCACATTTTAAATACAAAATTATTGTTTTGTAACTAATTTGACTAATATGTTATCTAGCCTATTTCAAGATATTTGTTACCATTAATTACATTTAATAAATAGTTTTCAGACGAAGATATCAAAGAGAAAGTATTTCTTACATAATCCTCATATTTGAGAAGATAGAAAAATAATTATTTTGATAGCTTATTTATTAAAACTAAACATTTTTGATAGAGTTGATTTTCCTTATAGTTAAATAATTGGTGATAATTACTATACAAGCTATTACATTAGCGTTACAAATCTTCAAGTTTTCGTTCATAAATGGACTTTTTTGTTATAAAATATGTAGTTAGCTCCTTTGTTCTGCCGTCGAGACTATTTGTTTAAGTACACATTCCGAGAAAACAGGCAATGGAACTATCACAACCCTGGCTACCTAACGATCTTTTAAATACAAGCAGGGAAAGTTAGACGTGGGTCAGGCCGCTATTAATTAAACAGAAGGGCGGATACCTAATACCCTCATCTTACAAACCACAGGGGCGATCTCACCGGAACTTTGAAAAGGTCAAAATTACCCTTGGCACCATCGAATGTTATACATATATTATTGATATTGCAGGGTAGCATAATAATCCCAATGCGCCTAACTAAGTAGCTACAATTTGAGAAATCTAAGGCGCCTAGAATCAGACCTTTATTTAGTTTGAAGATATTTTGCTACCAAACCAATGTACATTTTCCTAAATTATGAATTTATTTTGAATTATTAAAACTAGCTTTTGCCCGAAGCTACGCCCGCGTGGATGTCGGCTATCGCAACAAAAAGTAGCCTATGGCCTTCCAATGTCTAATCAATCTCTATACCAAAATTTATCCAAATCTGTTCAGTGGTTTAGCCGTGAAACCGATACAAACAAAGTTACTTTAGAATTTATAATATAAATATGGATACGCTAAGATACTTTTAATGTTAATAGTGCATTAGTAAGGGGTTTTAATCAAAGCTAGACATACGCTCTCGCACTCACCGCTTCGGTGCTTCCTTCCTGTGCCGAGCAGTAAATACCTGGAATTCACAACCAGCGCACGTGTTTCCCTCCCACTATGATCCCGGGTCCTTTAAGCGGGGCGTGAAGAAGCATTGTCTTTACTCGCATTGAGGATGGTGACCACCACTCCTGGATTCTGTCCATGCTGTCCATCAGGCAGAGCAGTCATTTCGACAGCTAAAATAAAAAAGCATAACGTATCAGCTATTTACTGCTAGGCATCATCTATGTCATTTAATAGAAGCACAAGAGTTCAGTTCTAAAACCATTTTTTTTGCTTTAACTGTTAAAGTATTGCTGAATGTGATCGTATGAAAAATACTCTTTCATACGAAGCTGTTTATCATTTAGTAGGCGTTAGATTGTTATTTAAAACAGCGTGGAACTCTTTTGTCATGTTTAAGAAGTTTAAACGTTTAAATTGTGTGCGGCCGAACAAACGCAGCTATTTTTAAATTTTGTTCCCTTGTTTCCGCTGAATATACTGAATTATGTTATTACTTTACTGTTATTTTTCGCCACATTTTACGATTTATTATGCTAAATATTGGCCTTCCTAAAGTAGGATAATTTACTAGGGTGAGACCACTCTTGTATGCAGTAAAAAAATATTTGACTCATAATACTAATACAAACGTTAAACATCATGTTCAATATAAGAACTAACAAAAAGTTTCGGTAGATTTTTTCTCCAGATCGACCTTGAAATTTGAATGTTATTCATCTTGTCTAAATGGTGCATACAATGATATTATATAAAACTAGCTGACTCACGCAACCTCGTTTGCGTCTCCTATTGCCCGTAGCGAGATAATTTTCCCCCGTTTTTAAACATTCTTCATTGGTGCTCTGCTCCTTTTGGTCTTAGCGTAATGATAGCCTATAGCCTTCCTCGATATATGGGATATCTAACCCTGAAATAAATTGACCAGTAGTTCCTAAGATTAGCGCGTTCAAACAAACAAACTCTTCAGCTTTATATATTAGTATAGATTTAAAATATAATTGGGTGCATGCATATCATTTAATAAACTTTAAAACTGTGTTTTTCTATAAGATTTCGAAATTTTTAAATTATAACATTTCACATACAGAATCATCAGTGCCTTGGCTAACAATTTATCACTTTTAGATTATTATTATCACCTTAGCCTTTTTAAGCTTTCATCTCTTAATTTTATTTTCTTATCATCGTCATCATCATTTCAGCTGAAAGACGTCCACTGCTGGACATAAGTCTTAATCATCAGACAACACAAACACACAGACACAAATTTACCATATTTTTTTATGAATTTTATCGAAAATGGAAATTGTAAATTTTCAATTGAGGTAAATATTGACCTTTTTTTCAGCGATTTCAATACTCTAGTCAAAACACTTACGTATGGACAACATTAACGCCAACTACCGAAATCGATTTACTAAAAAGCCTCAGGCAGGCCAACAAGACAATGGAACGCAATTACTGTACCTACCCTCTCAAAGAGCTTGCTGATTAAATATTGAGCTATCAGTTAATGGCAGCAGATATTGTGTTAATTATTGAAAGCGATTGAAAGCTTCTCTTTACAACACTCAAGACATTACCTACTACTGTCTATTTATATTTTGAGAACAAAGTAACTAAAGTAATATACGAAAATATTATAACCACACAATTCCTATGATAATTATTTATCGTAGGGTTTTTTTTCGCCACCTAAAAAGTCAGTCAAAATAGATCCTTAGTAACTACAAAGTTTTTTTTTTAATACAACTATACACTGTGATGTGTATACACTCGTATATGTATATGTGCTATGTATGTATATTTATGTATATATTATATGTGTGTATGTATATTGTATACGTATATTATATGTAATTTAGATTTTTTTAATTATGTGTATATATCGATCTGTAGAATCATTAGTTTTGTAATATATTTTAATTTAATTTATCGTAATACTTCTATTAAAATACGCCTGCCACCTATTAATCGAAGCCAGCCACACACAGATTTGCAACACCCAAAGGTTTGACTGGAAGAAAATGCCGCCTTGTGCAATATGTTTGCAGGAAGTTTAAATAAATAAATAAAAACAAATAATACGTAATGCTATTTATTTTATTTAATTTAGTTTATTTAATTTAGTTGCAAATTTAGCATGCAACGAACTTTGGGAACAAAGTTTACAGCACGTAAACATTGTTTGTTTGTTTTAGAAAGTTTAACACAGTTTCATTTGTTTGTTACAAAGTGTTTGAACATGTAGCGTGAAATAAACAAACTTTAGTAGATTCCACACAAAATTCATCATGTTATAAATGACGTACGGTAAATATGAACGAGAATTAAGTGTACTATAAATGCAATAGTACAGATTTAGTAAAAACTAGAAGTTTCTAAAATATACAGTTAAGTGGTAATGTTATAATTGAATTTAAGTTTATTTCAATCCTAGAGAAATTTAATATGTAATTATATTTTCATTGAGAATCACTTTATTTAAATTTAATTATCAATACAAAACTTGCATATTGATAGAGCTAATATAAAGGTGGATAATTGCTTGATTAGTAAAATTCACACGAAGGAAAGCCAAAAACAGAAAAAAAGAACAAAGAAATACAAACTTTATGTTTTTACAACAAATTTCATATAAATACTAGCTGATCCCGCAAACTTTGTTTTGGCAAAAAAAAAAATTGGGGCATAAAAAATAGATGTTGGTCGATTCTCAGACCTACCCAATATGCACACCAAATTTCATAAAAATCGGTTTAGCCGTTTCAGAGGAGTATGGTTACTAACATTGTGACACGAGAATTTTATATATATGATTAATTGGCCAAATGTAGTTTTTTGTAGTCTTGAATTACGAACTTATAGAAGAATAATTATTCTAAGTATACATGGATACAAATCTGTTATTTTAGTTGTAAGTAAATTAGTTGTTTAAGAAATAAATTCATTTAGCTTTATATTAAATAAAAACGGCAAAGTATTAAATTTCAGACCGAATAATAATGACATTGCAATTTCAAACCTTCGAACCCTTTTAATATTGTTTGGTCATTTTTAAATATGTTTAAAACAAAGACTCGATAAGCTATAACATAGAAAGGAAAAGAGAATTTAACAGAAAACAAAGGCAGGCGCATTGCGCGGCAGTAACTTTGGACCGGAGACAATGCAAACCACAGTGCAGTTCCTGTTTACGAGTTAGCACGTTATTAGATATGGCCCACTGAGATTATCTCTTAGGATTAACAGTATTATATGTATGTGGTGTGTATACTGTTACGTTGCATATAGGTACACTATCTTATATTCCTGATATTTTGCAATTAGGTACCTTGTACTGCCGTTGTGTTGGTAAGTACCAACATTTAAAAATAACCAAAAAGTTATCAGGTTTTGTAAGATTACAAACGTATTATCGATATTTCAAACAGATTTGTAGAAAATGAGTTGAGACATTTGAGGATTATCAACTGTGATATTTATTGACATATGATGACATTTCATTAAAACTGTTGTCTGTTTTTCTAATTTTGGAGCTTTCTTTTGTTCACATTAGTTGTATCGTAATGTATCTAATCTAAGAGGTATCGTATGACAGTTTTGACAGATTAAGAAATAGGGTGGGTGTCAAAAAATCGATCACCACAATGTCCAACTCTCGATATCCTTTCCTTATGTTTACAAACCACGGGACTCTCTCATACCTGCCGACGCAGGTGATCACTGGAAAAGGATACTTCAGAAATCACCTATGTCTGATCCGCAAGGAGCCAACACCTGAGTGCCTCATCTGGGATGGCCAGACCGTGTACACGGCGCTCCACACGCTGGCAGAATGTCCGGCGTGGGGAGAAACCACGTAATCTCATGGCGGCCATCGTGGGGGTTCTCTCGCTCGGTAATATGATTGCGGCCATGTTGCGGAGCGAGAGCGCGTGAAACTCCGCCGTCACTTTCTGCAAGCAGGAATGCTTGCGAAGGACCGGGAGAGGCTAAGGACTCTCCCGATTTGCCTGGCACGGGAACGGACTAGGTACCATAGACGACTCAGGCGCCAGAGATCACACAAATGATCTCTGTCCTCCATAAGCGCAAACCTGAGGGTGACAGGTGAGGCCATCTGGCACCCTAGGAGAAGCAGGCCCCGGTGGCCCCCCTTTTTGGGGACAGCAACGAGCACATCGGGGTTCCCACGCAGGAGGAGGCAAACCGTTGATGGTCCGAGGTACGTCGGGGTTCCAGGGTTTTCCTTTGTGGGGTACACCTGGTTCCCCGGGTTCTCGTACCTGAAACGGCGTGTGGTTTAGTCGGTTTAAGTCCGACATGCTACTGGGATCCGGGGTATTTCCGCACAAAAAAAGGAACTTTCTTAACTTGTTTTGTATAAAACAGTTTAGAATGCGTATTTTTATGATTCCATGTTTTTTGTTGTGTCCATTTACCCTTTCTATTTGATTTTACCGTTTTCCATAGATTGCTTAAGGCAAAAGATTTTTCTTTATTACAAAATATTGTCCCTCAACTAATTACTCGTAGAAAGAAAGTTTTCTATAAAAGGTTTTCATTAAAGTGTTTTTTACTGAAAACTTTTAATTAATATTGTACGAAAACTCTGAAAAAAGTAAAGGTTTTGAAAATTTAAGTCGATAGAAAAGTGGTAAATTTATTTTTGCACTGATAAGCGTGACTCTAAAGGTAACGAAAACGTTTAGACATTAATGATTTTCAGGTATTGAAATTCCATCCGCAATTAGTTCACTAAAACTCAAAAATGGTTTCGATTTCAGTAAACATGATCAATGTAGGATTATCTAAAATACATTTTTACTCTAAATACAGGCAGAAAAAATAAAAATAATAATATTAATCCATACTTATATTATAAATGCGAAAGTAACTCTGTCTGTCTGTCCCGCTTTCACGGTCAAACCGCTGCACCGATTTCAATGAAATTTGGCATGGAGATACTTTGATTCTTGAGGAAGGACATATGCTACTGTCGGACTAAGGATAACTGTCAAACACGCGGGCGAAGCCGCGTGCTAAAGCTATAGCTATAAGTAATAATATAATTTTTACTCTAAATAATGCCCGAACAGGCAGGCACCAGAGATCCATTTTGCGAAGCTCAAGTTTCACCATTTGTGTAGCGAGTGTGTAAAATCACCGGTGATCAATAACCATCTAGTTAGATAGGTATGTACTTGTTGGCCAGAATCGGGCTATAAACAATAAGGTAACGTTTACATATTTTCTTGTATACACTTTATAAATATCTAAATCAAATCTTGATGTAGATTGCCCTAGATATGAATTTCGCGGTAAAAAATGTTCTTTTCATGTAAATTTCTGTACTAACTAGGTCGTTTGGAAATCCAAATTGAGTAGTATTTTTTTTTTTATTTTTTTTTATTATAGTCCAAAACACATCGCAGTTCTATGAATTTTCTTTCTATGTTGCAGCACCTGCTTGCCCGGCTACTAGGACCTGTGTCGACGGAGTAGATTTTGGGTTGGTTTGAGTCCGACATTACCACCAGTATGTGGTATCTGGAAGCTACATAAGACGAACCCTGTAGGTAATGAACAATGGACGTATAAGTCATATTTTCCACATTGCGTCCATTATTATTGGCCCATACGAACAAACTTCAAAGTATTGGTGTTACAAATTGATTAGAGGCAGAGACCGAAAACGTATTGAAATTTCAGACAAATACAATAAGATTCTCTCATATAACTTAAGATGTTCTGCATCTCACAACTTACTAATGTATAATTACATAGCTTGGATCGTAAGCTTTTTATGTTACTGGCATACTTTTTTAATTAACTACATTAACCACATGGTGAACTGGTGAAGAAAGATATTTACTTTCAACTTACATAGACCTATGTATGAGTACTTAGGAAATCTTAGGAAGAAGTTAATTAGTGACTAGAAATATACGTATCTATAGAGATAACATATTTAATTATATTAAATACACACATACACACCTAACAAGGCGCTAAAGAAATGATTTTATTACTTTATTTCTACGTGACCGAGCAGAAGGCGTTATCTTTTAGCACAAAACAGAAGAAGCGTTGATCCAAAACTAAAATACAAGTAGAATAATAATAAGGTAATTTACTCAACAATTCCCTGTTTATCAATCGATTACGCCCTTGGGCCAAATGAAAATAGTCTCACGGGACTGCTACAAAATGTCTCTTCTAAATCCATTTGCCGCATAATGACTTGAAAGGTTTTGATAATAATGAACGAATAGTTTAACAATAACAATAAATTTTAGAATATACCTACTAACAATTAGCAGTTAATGAAGTCACTGCCTTCTAGTGACTACTTCGAAGTTGTATACTTTCATACAAATTTTGTAGTATTGTTAATCTGTCTAAACTTTTTGCTAATGAAAAAGAAAACCTTTGCAGTTTAAGACAGAGTTGTAGAAATCCCAATATTATTTACGTATAAAATCTACCTGTGGGACCCCTGCCAATGTAAAATCTGATACTTATACAAACAGGCATTTTTGAATTGTAATGGTACCGGGTTTCAGTTGTAAGATCAGATGTAACAGCTGTGTTTAAGCAGTCACGTCAGTAATGTGGAACGGAAAATAATAAAACAGAATATATACTACACTGAAAAGCAAAACCACAATGAGTCCCTTAGTTGCAACAGTTCAGTTAAATTTTTGGTCTGATTGAAATGATATCAGTAAAATTCTTCGTAAAAAATAGGAATGAATGCAATATGAATAAAGAAATGTAAGAAATCAAAAAGTTGTGTTACCAAAACAATTTGTGTCAATTTTATAAATTGTTAAAAGTTATCAAATATGTAAATGAAAAACATTGTATTTAATACTACTCATATAACTATTTGTTACATAATACTTTGTAAAACTACATTTAGATACTATCAATGAATTGTAAAGAATTGATGAATGTGAAGTATTTCTTAAATGTAGAAATACATATTCATATACGTTCATTTTCATTTTGAGTAAATACTCATTTCGTACGAGGAATTCCCACAGTGAAGAGGAAATTGATAAAATGGCACGCTGGGTACGTTTGTTGTGGTTGACTTGACTTTTATCTCTTGGATGTGAGCCAGAGAGGGATTGGTACACAACTTGTCGAGCCAGTTTAGTACTCTCGAAGTGCTAGCGAAAAGTCTGACTGAAAGAATACTCTTTCGAATTGCTCGAAATCAGTAGGAAGTCATCTCTAACATAACATATATTTAACCGTTAAATGAGTTTCATCCATACGTTGTATCTCTAACTACGTACATTTGTATATCGTAGTTGGATCGTCGCTATTTAGCAAAATTGTTCAAATTATCATAGGTATAAGACCAAATATTTCTACTATACTGAAATACAATTTGGTATAAAAGACAACAAACGCGATTTTCAGGTCAGTGAACTGTGAAGATCTTACCTACTTATCCTCCTACGCAACTTGCCGTCCTTTCCTGAAAAAATGTTCAACACAAGACATCGTCAAATTTTTGCTTTTTATCTGAAAATCTAATAATAAAACCCTTATACATTCGTCACATCCTATCAGTGTAATCTAATTTGTCTCCTAATAAACTTTTCTATCCTAGTCCACTTTAACGTTTAATTATGTTTTTATTGCGTTAGTCACATATTATGTAATGTAGTTGGTATTGGATACTATTCAAAATGTCACCAATACTTCCAGTGTCAATGACAGAACTTTCTTCTGGTTTCTGGTTCAGCCTATTGCTGTCCACTGCTGAACTTAAGTTCTAAATTAAATTTGTTTCTCAACAAGTTTAAAAAATGTAACCTTTATATTATACAAACTGCACTGACTCTCTCGCTGACTGCACGTTTGGCCTAGTGGTTTAACGGTCACCACGCCGTTTCCTACTTCGCCAAGTGTCGTGGGTTCAAATTCCACGTAGGACAACACTTTGTGTGATCCATAAATTGTTGTTCTGAGTCTGGGTGTTCTTTGTGTCCGTTTCATGTATGTTTATAAAGTCCCCCGCGACACAGGATTAATTCCTAGTGCGGGAGTTGACTTTAAAAAAAAACGACCCCATTTTAAATAATTTATTTAAAAATCTTTTTAAAAACAAGCTTTTACTGGAATGCCTCGAGACGAATCAAACGAGGCCAAAGTCGATGATGTCGCGACGTTCTTTACAGAGTTCCTATGGCCACCTTCTATAGGCTCCAGCATCAGATCAGCTCCATCTCATTATAATATTGTATTGTCACGCTGAATACATAATTATGCTTGCAAAATTTTAGCAAAATCGATTGAAGATATCTGCTTCAAAATTGAGTTGCAAGATTCCACCCGAACATACAAGCATACATACATACTCGTACATTGCAAGTTAATAAAAAGCTTGTAATAAAAACACATTTGTTTCCTTATTTTGTGAATTATTTTTAAAGTTACATTAAGTTTATAATTGTTTGTACTTTTTAGGGTTCCGTGCCAAAAACAAAAAACCGAACCCTTATAGATTCGTCATGTCTGTCTGTCTGTACGTCCGTCTGTCTGTCTGTCCGTCCGTATGTCACAGCCACTTTATTCCGAAACTATAAGAACTATACTGTTGAAACTTGGTAGGTAGATGTATTTTGTGAACCGCATTAAGATTTTCACACAAAAATAAAAATAAAACAAAAAATTTTGGGGTTCCCCATACATAGAACTGAAACTCAAAAATTTTTTTTTCATCAAACCCATACCTGTGGGGTATCTATGAATAGGCCTTCAAAAATGATATTGAGGTTTCTAATATCATTTTTTTCTAAACTGAATAGTTTGCGCGAGAGACACTTCCAAAGTGGTAAAATGTGTGTCCCCTGTAACTTCTAAAATAAGAGAATGATAATACTAAAAAAAATATGATGTACATTACCATGCAAACTTCCACCGAAAATTAGTTTGAACGAGATCTAGTAAATAGTTTTTTTTTAATACGTCATAAATGGTAAACCGCAAAAAATATACTATTATTATAACATCGATCAAAGTTACAACGAACTACAAGAACTTTAATATTATGCTACTTGCTACTTCGAAACCCTTCATGGCCGAGTCCGACTCGCACTTGGCCGCTTTTTTATCAATACATTATAAGTTGTAAAGTTATCTGTATAATTATATTACAATAGTTTGTCGCATCTGTGCAAATTTTCATCAATCTACTGTAAAACCACCCGTAAATCCGTGTATGTTGCCCAGCTACTTAAACTTAACTAAAAAAATACCGGGCAAAGGTTATCCACGTTAATACTAAAACAAGTTTTTCGGAAATTTTGAAAATATTTGATAACAACAATTAAGCTCCATACGTTGTTAATAGATGTATATGACGAAGTTTACATATAAAACATACTTAATATTTAATTCAGCAAGTTAAATAGAACAATTTTGTTCTTTAGCTTTTGTTAAAATTGTGAAACAAAAGTTTATGAACAAAGAAAAGGAAGATTTACCATATACATTATTCATAGTACTGATTTTGTTGGCTTAAAATATTTTACAAAATTTCGGAAATTCACTGGATTAAATTCGAAAAAAAAATCGAAAATGAAAACCACATTTAGAGCAGAGCAGCTTATTTTAACAAAAAATGAGCTTTAAAGTTGAATATTTCACAAAATAGTACCTAAATAAAAAATCGTCTTAGCAACTACAATTTTTTTTAAAGACCTATCTAGTAATATTCCACGCTATGGCGTAGACGAGAAAAAAAATATTATCCCCACTTTACGTGGTACAGGTACCTTGATTGTAATAGAGCACTTGGTAGACGTGGTAAATACACACATCCGTACAAAGTTTATCTATTAAACTCGAAAAAAAAAACGATAATGAAAACCACAGCAAAGAAGAGTCAGATTTTTTGAGGTTTTCACCTCAGAATGCTACCTTTCACTCTAGCGTACAATCTTTTGTTGTGTACTATCAAAGAGTGAAATAATCGCGGTGTGAATAATAAAAAGACAATTTGCGTTGACGATGCGAATCCTTGTCACAAGTTCAACGAACGGGCAGGATGCGTTCGGAGAGAGACACAGACTTGAGCGTCCATCTCATGAGTGAATTTTTGTCTTTTTATCGCAATTAAAGTTCTGTGGCTGAATATATTCTTGTTAAAATGAAAGTGACAAATCAATGTATCTAAAGTGCTAGTAAAAGGTAGCTATTCAAAAGCGCATCGACTAGTCTGTAAATTTTTAGGGCAATTTTTTTGTGATAAAAATCATCATTACTTCTTTTAGTTTGAGACACGTAAAGTGACTATTATTTTATTTGTCTTGAAGCAGATTTTTATACATTTCAGGACATGTAAAGGCATTTTATCCAGGAAACTGTTTCAATAATGATGATGATGTATTGTTGTATATCTAAAGCATGCCGTCTTCAGGATCTTATAAGAGGCATTATTCTATTCATCGTAGTATAGTATCATTATGCAACTTGGGAAACAACTTTTTATTAAAGCATTACAATTATTTATTTGTTCTTAATCTAACAACACGATAGGCTAATAAAATTTAAATGCAATAATTATGAATGTTAAATATCACACAAATATTCGGAATCAGTAAACGTTTATAGTGGGTGGGAGAGTGCAGGCAGGGTGTCGGCACGCAGGCGCGATGAGGCTTCTGAGCTTGCCCGCGGCTCAGCTCGAGAACGCCACCCGCGCGGGCGGACGCCGCACGCTCACGGCCTATACAACTCGATTATATTTGAATACAAATCGATATCTATTTGATCAAATACCGTGCCAAATAATCTGCTCAAATAGGATAAATTACTCAAAATATCGTGCTACATAATAACATGAATGACAGCGAATGATCGTAGACATGTTTTCTGTGGTTGGTGTTAGTGAATGGTTAGTGTGTACTGGCGTAATAGTAAATTAATTAATGACGATGCATACTTAACACGTTCGTGACGTGACTGTTTGTGTATAAGATATTGGATTGCTTAACAGGTATGTACCTTCTTCACAATATTTTTCAATGTAGTTCATATATTAATAGTGTTAAACAAAAAAATTGTACATACAACAATAGATATTGTAAGTAAGTATATAGGTATTCATTTTTCTAAACAAGCATGCTATAGAATTTTTTCATGAATGAAAGTGTCATTCAAGTATCAGATATTGCATATTTTTTGGCACATTCAAAAATTACTGATGTTCTTTTGACACTTTTTTGAGGTTGCTTTGAGGTGACATGACTTTTGACAAGAATCAGTAACATTATCATAGTGTCCGTATTCTTTTATGTAACTAATTGGTAGTCATTTTGCTTTTAGCTTGAATTTATCTTTAAAACAAAATTTATGAGTCCTTTCATAAGCGACTAACATCTCGACTGTATTACAAAAAGCTAATTTTCATTCGTTTGTTTCTCAGAAGTTTTGCAACAAAAGTCTTTGTTCCACAATACGGCATCACTACCCTCAAAGGAAGCTTTAGGTATAAGTAAACGTATAAAGTTCCGACTGAGGTTTTTCGTTGCGATATCTTGAAAGAAATGGCGTACGTATCATTCGTTGAATGAGTCACCTAATGATATCTAGGGATTGGAGGCAGTATAAGCCTATCCGGAATAGGCCATGTTAGACGCTATTTCAGTCTAATAGTTGAAAGAAAATCGGCCAAGTGCGTGTCAGGCCACGCATAGAATAGGGTTCCGTAGTCAGCCATTACTTATTGTCTCGTTATTTTAATACGAAGTTTTTCAAGTGAGCGCATTTTATAAGTTAGGCCTCCATACCTAATAACCTAACAAAGTTATTTAAACCGTTATAGTTTTCCTTCAAATTTCATCAGATCATTCATAGACTGCCTCGTTGGTCTCGCGGTTGGCGTGTGCGACTGGTGATCATGAGGTCTCGGGTTCGATTCCCGGGTCGGACCAAATGTTTGTATGATCTACAAATATTTGTTTCGGAGTTTGGGTGTTTTCTATGTATGATATGTATGTATTTACAACAAAAAAAAATGTATATATGTATTTGTATCAGTTGTCTAGTACCCATAACACAAGCTCTGCTTAGCTTGGGACTAGATGGCGTTGTGTGTTAGATGTCTGAAAATATTTATTATTTATTATTATTATTTATTCATCATCACATGGACTACCATTTGATTTTAGAGGGGGGAACGCCCTATTTTAACTAAAATGCGCCTTAAAGTTGAATATCTCACAAAATAATACAATACAATAAATAAAAATATCGTCTAAGCAATCTCTTAATGTTTCAAAACACGTATGTAATGATACCCCAAACCATGGGATGGACGCGAGGAAAAAATACCATCCCCACTTTACGTGAAGGGGAGGTACACCAAAAAAAAATTCTAGATTTTATTTTAGCACTTTGTCGACGTGGTAAATAAACATATCTGTTGGATTTCGACCGTCATTGTACTGGCAACATTTTGATGGTCTCTGGTTCGTGTTTGACGTTTTGACGTTTGAGGAAAAATATGTAAAAAAGGGCTTGATAAAACGCGTGTTGAAATGGCCGGTGCCGTAATTTATTGATTGTTAATTTTGTAGTACTCGTATAGTTTCCGCGTGAGATTGATTACACCGTGAGGTTTGTTGAGCTAGGGTACTTGTGGGCTCGCCGTATGCCAGCGTGAGACGAGATTAATATCGAAAATTGTCGAGAAGGTTTGATCGGCTAGTAGGCTTGGAACAGTTAAGTCAATTGTGATTAGACTCGCGAGAATTGTAATACGTGATAGGCGCGTCCCGCGAGAACTAAAACGAGTGTATTGTAATTTGAATATCTGTGAAAAGTTGATTATTGAGAGTAAGTCGAATTCCTTGAAGATTGTACAGCATTCTGGAGCACGTATGTGTGAACGTACCAGGACAGACCAGGCGGTGGGGTACCCCATCAACGACGCCGAAAACAGGACGCCACACAACTCCAGTAAGTGTAGTTTAGATTAAGAACACGGTGACAACTGCCGTGGTTCAGCCTTCTTGCCAGAGGGCATAGTTCAGTGATTGTAGACCTATCTATGGGCCCGTAGGTATTATAAACATCATCAAAGGGTGATCGCTGCCTTGGCAAGAGGACTGATCAATATCCATGCAAAGTTTCATCTATCTAGCACTAACCGTTTGGAAGGTAAGCCGAGGACGAACGGACGTACATGACGAAACTACAAAAGGTTCCGAGGCGTGAACTACGGAACCCGAAAAAACCTATTGACATCACGGCTACTGACGGCCGTTATTAAACGGATTCCTTCCTCATAAGTTCAAGTAAATCAGTAAATAGGCTTAAAGATTCATTTTCTTATGATAATTTGAACTAAATGATGCTACATGTGCTCTGTTCACCGGCTGATAGATATACCCAGATCTGCCTTAAAAATTTAATATCAGTCACAACCTCATTTCTAAGAAGATACCTTTTAAAGGTCATTCATGATCCCTCACAAATATTTTAAAAGGCGCATACATCCTCCTCTTTCACCCGAATTCAGTTTTATCAGTCTATATACATATGTTCCATTACAGCGCCTAAACTACAATACCGATTTTAAATTAAAAAAATATTCCTAAATATCCCAAAGGGTCGGAAACGACCCGAAAGTCATGATACGAAATATAAATATCCATTGAGTACTGTTTTATGAATTTTAGTTAAACCGCTATCGCAAAATAGTTGAAGAAATCACTTTGAAGAACACATAGACAAGTTTCATCGTTAAGTAATTTTCTATTTACAAACAACAGTTCAAGTTACTGCTTGTTCAGTTCAGGAAAAAAATTGCAACCTGGTGCAATAAAATGTAAGTGTTGCGTGTGTTATTCTATTATGTTATTATTAAAGCATTTTGTTGGGTCGATAATTACCCCTTGGGCAAATACCCTGATTTGAATCGTTATATTGTAATTTTTAGATTCCAGCATCTACTACCCACAAACGCAGTAGTCGATGCTTTGGAAGCATTCTATGTTAATGAAGGTATACAGGGCATCAAAGTTTGAGTAGTTTCACCGTCTAATGACATTTTACATGACTATCAGTTTTTCCACGGAGCGACTGGCATCGGACCTCCGCAACCCTGAGAGCGAACTGAATCTGAAGGTTGAACTACTAATTTTAAGTATATTTGAGGGCAGTAACTTCTCAATAAAGATTGACATATATGTTTATAACAACCGGGAGCCACGGTTTAACGAACTCTGCAAGGCACAGGCGTATAACACTAATAACTTCTACACTTTAGGCTGTTATTTGGAATTTTTGTAAGAAAAACCCAACAACACTTTTTTGACCAAACACAAAAATCAAACCCGAGACTTGATCAGCAGTCGTATACGATAGCCGTATAACCAACGAGGCAGTCACTTGCGGACTGGCTACACCTGATTCACCAGTAAACTTGTCTTCAAATCACCTTCGCCTAGAACAGCTTCGTAGTAGGTCTAACATTACAGCCAGATCACGTAATATAAATAAGGGGTTTGATGATGAAGTTGAAAGGTGTTCATAGGATCTCTGTATTAAAAGGCATAACCACCTCTAGTTTGGACTCATTTGGTTTGTTTTTTAAGTAAGGACTTTGGTTTTAGATATCTTGCAACATTTATTGTGTTTGGTGTTGATTAAGATGAATAGACTGTGAAAATTGTCCAGCAAGAACTAAAAAGTAAAAAATAAATTAAAACAAAAAGTTTCTTGAAGCACAAGCTTTTATTGAAATGCTTTAAAAGGAAGAAAATAAAGTACGTAAGATTTTTCCTGTGTAGATAAGAAATTTAATTAAATAACTTGATTTGACTGCTATCAATATTTAAAATTTTAAAATTCAGTAAATACGGTTACTGAAATCTCGCCACAAGCTTTTGTATTATATAAATTATGTAATGACATTATAAGTTGATAGTAAAAGTTTTCAAGGAATACTTTATTTTCATCCTTTTAGAGAATTTTAATAAAAGCTTGTTCTTCAAGAAGCTTTTTCCTTAAATTTATGTTGACATCGCTTAAAAATATTCTTGTTGTTTACTTGTAGTTCTCTATCGCCTTTATTGTGTGCGCTGTATGATAGTGTATATGTGGTAGTGTTCTGATGAGCTCTTCTAACTGAATCCACCTTCTCCCTTCCTCTCCATCACAACACGTTCGGAACTTAGGAGTCACCATTTTAGAGTGTTTCTCTGTTCCCTAGTACTCACTACCTGCATACTTTGTGTTTCCCTCCCATTATGATCTCGGGTCCTTTGAGCGGGGCGTGAAAATACATCTCACTAGGATGCCATAGTGTCGGACACGATGAGCACTGAGAATAGAATAGAATGGGGATGGTGACCACCAGTCTTGGATTCTACTCATTTATTCTTTCAGGCGGAGTAAAGTCATTTTGGAAAAAAACTTGTTATAAATCTAAACAAAGACAGTGTTTCCATTAGGCCTATATTTTTGCTGTTGATCTTTGAACTTAGTTTCTTAATAAGCACTTCCAAGAAAGTTACGTTTGTTGGTTTTGGTGTTTCTCCTTTCTAATAGCAATAATAGCTGTTGATGAGAGAATTCCTTATTATATTGAATAATCAACTTTTTCAGACACAACAAAATTAATTTGCATTAAAAGATGAAAGTATATTCAAGCGGCATTTATGTAGTAATTTGGTCAACAAAAAGTCTAATTCCCTTGTCACAATACACTCATACCACATGGTCCCCGAGAAGTTGTATAATATGTGTTGTAGGAAGGAAACTAAATCAGCCAACTATTAACGCCCCTTGTGTTGTCTATTAGACACGAGTGTACGAACTAAATAAAGGTTGTACTTGGCAACAAGATTCTGTTTGCTTTTTATGTACTATTTACCTATCTCTACTCTGAGAAGTTCATAGTATGTACATGTTATAACCACACTGTTGCCAAACCTATCATTCAAGAAAAGTTACAAATAAATCATATGTGTGTATGTTTTTTTGTTAGGCTTCTATTATAACCTTAACCCTTATAACATATATGTATTCATGCCTTAGCTAATCGTGTTTGCTCATTACCTTTTTCTTTATAAATATTACTGGCTTTTACCCGCGGCTCCGCCAGCGTGTATTTCGATTATCGCGGTAAAAAGTAGCCTATGTCTTTCCGCAAGAATCAAAATATCTACATTTCATAGAAATCTGTGCAGAGATTTAGTCATGAAAGCGTGGCAGACAGACAGACAGACAAACTTACTTTCGAATTTATAATATTAGTATGGATGTAACAGCACCCTTAGTCTAAAGCACTACTCGTTTTAACCCCCGACGCAAAAACAGGGGTGTTCAAAGTTTGACGGGTCTGTCTGTCTGTCTGTGGCACCGTGGCTCGCCAACGCTATGAAGCGATTTCAATTTAGTTTTTTTTTGTGTGAAAGGTGTTACGTGCGAGTGTTCTTAGACATGTTTCATGAAAATCGGTTTAGTCGTTTAATAGTTATGGGGGTGAAAGTGGGGAAGAATAACAGAATTTCTGCAAAAATATCATTGGCGTATGATTACTCGATTAAGTGCTTGAGTAGGGGGTTTTTTAAATTTTGAATTTTAGCTTGTAATTATAATGCAAAACTTATTCTATGGGTACAAGACAACTGATGTAATTACATACATATACGTTGTTTGTCATATTACCTTTATTAAACAAGCACAGCAATCGCATACGCTACCACTGCGCCACCGAACCAGTCATATTACCTTAAATCTTCTTCCAACATATATACCTAGTATTAATCAATGTATTTTTTACGTTTACAAAACACAAGATTGAAGAAGAAGTAGAAAGAAGAAAAAGGTAGAAGAAGTAAGAAAGAAGATTAACAACAAGATTCTTCTTTCACAAGAAGCGTACACTTTTGTTACATTTCTAAACCACAGTTAATTATACCACATTCTTCACAAGTCCTTCACACATGGACCGACCATTATTTACACATCCGTATGCTCTTGACTGTTTTAAACTAATGAAAATGTTGCCTCTGGGTTTGATGAGGGTGCACGGTTTAGTTGTGACAAGAACGACGACTTTCCTTACTTTGTAACATGGATAGAGGACAAAAATAACGCTTAAAAAATACATAAAGTGGAATATACGGCCTCCTCCTTTTTTGAAGTCGGTTAAAAAGAACCTCACTAAAACGTTTGATGTTTTTCAAAGATCGATGATAATCGGTGATGAAAAGTTTCAAAATGTACATGTAAGATGTCTCGTGTATTTTCCTCACATTATTTTGACTCTCGATCACATAATTTAGATTTTTTTTTTCATTGGGTCTAATCCCGCCCACACGACACCACTGTAGCCCCTGTATACCAGGATCAATAGCTGTGTCCCACGAACAAACCGACTTATGACACTCGGGAACTCCCCGGAAAAATTAAACTGTCTTGGAACCCGCAACGATATTAACCAAAAGAAATCCGGAGGAGTTGAAAATATTTAAGTATAAATATTATTTATTAATATAAACTATTTCAGTAACTAAATACAAAATATCAGCTATCTCCAAACTTCTAAGCGGTATGTAATCTTCATTTTGTATGCACGCCCTGCTCTGTAAAGGCGGAGGAATTTGTGCTAAATGAAATTCTAAGGCGCATAACATCTTACGGTTATATTCTTAGTTCAATGATAGAACATATCGTTAAAAACCACATTTAAACAAAACTTTAGCTATTTCCAAGATTACTTGCTTTATTGACGCACATACACGCATAATGTGGAAAATAAAATAAACTGCAGTTTTAAAACTTTGACTGTACTAAAAATGTTTTCTATTTGTAATTTGGTTTACTATTATTGTTATTATTTGTTTAGTTTTTATTGATATTTTTAAAGTAAATCTATATTAATATTTTCAAGTTTAATTTCTTCTAGTAACTAATCATTTTCTATTTAATCTGTTGATTGTAAGTGTAACAAGTAAAACCTATAGCAGGTATATTATTCATAAGTTATAAAAAACCGCTAAGTTTAAAGTTTTTCATTTTGTTATAATGAGTTATCATGTCTTTCTTATAGTGAATCCACCTTTATCTACGAGATTGCTTTTGGAATGCTTGATAATATATTTTTTTGTGTCTCATGTTATTTAGTTCGAAAACATACACTTTAATTAATATACACATAATATACACTTTAATATTTTTCTTACCTGCATTCACAGTTTATCTCATGTTAAATATTCGAGTTATAAAACGTTCAAAGAAATTAATAAAATCTTGTTTCTTAACAAGATAACACACTCTTGTGTGTAATGAACAAATATGATACACACTATCTTACCAATGCCCATTAGCTCTATTACTGTCATTAAATGATGTTTATATCAGACGCTTAGCTTTCCCTTATCACAATAGACTTATCTTATATTCCAAACATTCCTATAAGTTTTCATCATCTCAATAAGTTTTTTTTTATGTATGGCTCAGCCAAATGACTCTACTCTGCAAATAACTCTACTCTGCCTGATGGAAAGTATACGCAGAATCCATACGCATACATCCATGTCGCCATACTCATTGTGAATGCAGACAATGCAACAATGCAGCATGGTGACCCACACCATGTGACTGGAGTAAGGAATATGGACTATATGTGAATCCAACGGAAACTCAAGTCGTCATAGTGGGCAGCCCCAGGCTGCTCTGTAGAATAAATTTCCAGCAGATACCAGACGTTGTTTGCAGTGGCTCGATTGATTGCTACAGTGAAAAGGTCAAAAACTTGGGGAAACATAATATATGAATAGATACCTATCCTGGGGCACTCAGATTGGGGCAGGTGAAAACTATTTGTGGCAGCGGGGTCTCTGCGAACGTTACGAAACTACCTTCCAACATTAAAATTGCACTCGCACAATCTCTTCTTTTTCTCATCCTTGATTATGGTGACCTCAGCTATCTGGATCTCACCAAAGACCAACTAAATAAACTTGAGCGGCTCCAAAACCTCGGAATTAAATTCATATTTGGACAACGCAAATAAGATCATATCTCAGAGTTTCGTTCTAAACTCAAGTGGCTGCCAATACGCTTTCGCCAGAATGCTCATATTATTTCTCTTTTATACAGTATTCTGTTTCATCCTCACACTCCCTCTTATGTCAAAGAACACTTTCAGTTTTTACACAACACTCATTATAGGTACCTGAGATCATCAGATAATTTGAAACTTGGAATGTCAAACATTCCACCCAGTTTACAGAAAAATCCTTTAGTGTGTAAGAACCTGGAACAATTTGCCTGAAACAATCCGTCACGCTAAAACCTTGCCTGTTTTCCAAAAGGTAGTGATTATATTATCTGTCGTTATAACTTTTTGATATATATTTTAGTCTGTGAATGTATGTGTATGTATGTATGTGTGAGTATGTTTATATGAGTAGATGAATATTCATGAATGAATGTTAAATATTTTGAGTTTCGTGATTGATTTTAGTATTCTCATAGTAAATTTAAGATTTGTGCGCCCTACTACTTCTACCACAATTAACACTTACCATAATTTCCAAACAAAGCTTGTCTGTAACAGATCGCCATGAGCGATAAGACCGCCAATTGTCACATTTGTAAATTGCAATTCTTTTTTAGGGTTCCGTGCCAAAGGCAAAAAACGGAACCCTTATAGATTCGTCATGTCTGTCTGTCTCTCTGTCTGTCCGTCCGTATGTCACAGCCACTTTTTTCCGAAACTATTAGACCTATAATGTTGAAACTTGGTAAGTAGATGTATTCTGTGAACCGCTTTAAGATTTTTACACAAAAATAAAATAAAAACAATAAATTTTGGGGGTCCCCATACTTAGAACTTAAACACAAAAAAATTTTTTTCATCAAACCCATACGTGTGGGGTATCTATGAATAGGTCTTCAAAAATGATATTGAGGTTCCTAATATCATTTTTTTCTAAACTGAATAGCTTGCACGAGAGACACTTCCAAAGTGGTAAAATGTGTCCCCCCCCCCCCCCCCCTTTAACTTCTAAAATAAGAGAATGATAAATCTAAAAAAAATATATGATGTACATTACCATGTAAACTTCCAACGAAAATTGGTTTGAACGAAATCTAGTAAGTAGTTTTTTTTAATACGTCATAAATCGTAAACTGCAATTTACCTTTCATTCAATCAACACAAATATAAAAATAAAACAAAAAATATATTATGTTACTTGCTGCTGCGGAACCCTTCATGGGCGAGTCCGACTCGCACTTGGCCACTTTTTATTTATATCTATCACGTGTGTACAATAAAGATAAATAAATAAAAAATTAAAACACTAAAGGTAGTAGAGCCACTCTGATTTCAGTACGAACGGGCCAGCTCGACCGGGTCGGTACTACTCTCACACAGAAAATCAACGTTAAATGACAGCGTTTGTGCTGGCGTGTTTCGTTGGTTGGTAAGCGAGACCGGAGGCCCAAAGATGCGGAAGCATCACTAGACCACCATGGTATGGGTCACCATGCTGCATTGTTGCGTTGTCTGCAGTCGCAAGGAGTATGGTGACCACCACTCTTGGATTCTGCTTATCCTTTCCATCACGCAGAGTATGTCATATTGGCAGGTCTATCCATAGAAAAACGTAAATAGAGAAAAAGAACCCTCTTATAAAAGGAATGTCTTGTATATCATAATCAAATCATCAAGATGACGGTCCCAAGTAACTTAGTTTTGAAATCCTATTGCGCTACCGTTTACTGCCTGGAAATAGAAACTATAATAAACTAGTGTAGGTTTGGGACTCGATCACATTGAAACTTCCTCGTCGACCTCTAAGTGGATTTTAGTACACCTTTGAGACACTTGTAGGGGAGGGAAGTTTCCATTCTTTATTAACTAACTATATAGAATATTTTTCGATAGATACAGGATAACCCGTAAACATTTAAATGTATGGTAATAACGAGAAATGTTATTATGATATCTACATATATGTATTGTATAGTGTGTTATATGATATCGCATTGTATTGAATCGTATTGTACCGTGGGTAACGACGCGGGGCGAAGTTAGTCTAAAAAAGTAGCCTAAGTTACTCCTTATATCATCAGTGAAAGTCCCGTAAAAATCGGTCCAGCCGTTCCAGAGTTTACACATATAGACAAATAATTATAAATAGCTTTTTTGATGAAGTACGTGTAAACTTTTATATGCATTTGGTGGAAAACTGTTAATTTAAAATGACAAACAGACTCCAATTGTATTTATTTGTATAGATTTAAAGCATATACGTAGGTATTTTAATGCCACTGCACAAAGAAACGTATGTATCTCAAGACAAAATTTATAAATAATTTTAACATACCTTTTATTAGCTTGACATGTTAGTATGTTTATAAAAGAATTTTGTAAGCATTTTTTAAGGTATATTTTTACCTGATACGGTAAAGATAAAAGGAAAGGTACCAGTTTTGGCAGTCTATGTATATTTGTATGTCCATTGTAGTTCCTAAACTCCTAAACCGATTTTGAATGAATGAGGTGTCAATGGATTCGTAATGATGGCCCGGTTGACCAACACCATATAAATTTTATTAAAAGTTTTTACGTAGTCGGGTTATACCTAATTTTTTATACTTGTTAAAATTAAGGTTTGATGCTATAATTTTATTCAAACAGGAAAGCACCCATCGAGATATTACGTACTACGTACTAGAGGAGCCACTCAAAACCAATTATATGTTCCGTTTATATTTGAATTAAAACTAAAAAGCGCTGCAACGCAGCCAAACAATAATTAGTAGTCTATAGTTTGTCTGATTTAAGAAGGTGATTTTGACAGTTGACGTTTAGTGCTTGGGTGTCTTTAAGCCATTGTGAAAAAAATCGATAACGATTACAAATGAACGATCATCAATATAGTATATGAAGCATCGTTAATCGTTTTAAAATTGCAATAATTTATTCTCTTACTTTTAAGAATTATGTTACATAAACAATATACACATGTTGTATTCCACAAATATAGTTAAGAATCGCGGGTGTATTTCTCAAATTGAGCTAAACTTAGACACTATTATGGCTACGTACCTATTGGATTCTGGAATAGAAATTGATTTGGTATATATGTCTAGATATAACATCGCGCTGCAAAAGATAAAAAAAGAGACCAAGTGCGAGTCGGACTCGCCCATGAAGGGTTCCGCGGCAGCAAGTAACATAATATAATTTTTATTTTATTTTTATATTTGTGTTGATTGAATGAAATGTAAATTGCAGTTTACGATTTATAACGTATTAAAAAAAAGTACTTACTAGATTTCGTTCAAACCAATTTTCGTTGGAAGTTTACATGTTAATGTACATCATATATTTTTTTAGATTTATTATTCTCTTATTTTAGAAGTTAAAGGGGGGGGAACACTCATTTTACCACTTTGGAAGTGTCTCTCGCGCAACCTATTCAGTTTAGAAAAAAATGATATTAGAAACCTCAATATCATTTTCGAAGACCTATCCATAGATACCCACACGTATTGGTTTGATGAAAAAATTTTTTTTTGAGTTTCAGTTCTAAGTATGGGGACCCCCAAAATTTATTGTTTTTTTTTTATTTTTGTGTAAAAATCTTAAAGCGGTTCACAGAATACATCTACTTACCAAGTTTCAACTTTATAGGTCTAATAGTTTCGGAAAAAAGTGGCTGTGACATACGGACGGACAGACAGACGGACAGACAGACAGAGAGACAGACATGACGAATTTATAAGGGTTCCGTTTTTTGCCTTCGGCACGGAACCCTAAAAATGAATGAATAAGCATCAGCTACTTAATTATAACGAAAATGATTACGGGCTAGCAAGTCGATTACATCCGATTTGCAAATCAAAACGATTATTATTAACCTCCGCAACGATTAAAGTGTCACTTCACTAAATAAAAAAAATAAAAATCATAGAATGTAACTGTTTTAAGACACCATGCAGAAGTGAAGAATCACGCGAATATTTAATTTTATTTGTGGAAATTTAAACTGAAATATGCTCCATTACATTCATTCAACTCGGTAATATAAATTATTACATTTATAAAATTTCTTTGACTTAAATTAACATAGTTTTATGTTCACTTCCATTAGTGCATGGTTGCATTCTGTCGTTACGGAACGTCAGTCTCACCTGTCAAAATCTACTTCTTAGATCGGACAAACTATAATCCTACAGTATTAACAAGCAGCACTCTATCGCATTCGAGCTGTAGTTTCCTCGCGAGCGAAATGTCATAAGCGCCGTGATTTTCATGGCGCTTACGCGTTTTGGCCAAAGAACTGTTGCAAAGATTCGCTTTTATAGAGTAAGCGCCAAACAAGAAAGCAGAACGGATAAATAGCTTTATACCTACGAAGCTTTATTAGGAAATTCACTTTGAGTAAATAGTACTTTAATAGCTTTACCAGTTTCAGTTTTTTTGTAGAATTCATCGAGGTATAAAATATAAAAGCCGAATATTCAATTTTTAAATTATACTTTAATGATAATTTAAATATAATTATTGCAAAAAAAATGTTATGGGTTATTTACGAAGCTATTTTTAATAACATATTATTTTTCCTTATCCAATTAAATACGTTGAATACGTTGTGCATTTAACGTCAGTTAATTCTACCTAAATATCACTTCTGTATGTTTTACTCTAAGTACTCTATGTCGAATGAGGCAACAATGGCGTCTTAAAATATTTTGTTCGTATTTAATTTTAAAACAATTATATCTAGTTAATTACTGGTGAAAAGTTATTCCTTTGTTTTTCTCCGTATTCCTTGTATTATTAGTGCAATATCTCAAGACACAAAATGGCATAATTCACAAGTTTTAGAACGTTTTTAAATTTAAACAATCACACGCTTAAGCCACCGCTTCATCAGCGTGTAGCTAGCAAGCGACTGAAGGAAGTGCGGCGCATGCGCCGCAATTGCATGGAACACCGCACTAATGAGTGGCGTCTTCTCTATACATTATATCTCGATGAAAGCACCTAACTTAAACGCAGTTCGATTCTTGCCTTCATAGTATTGGGAACAAACGAGTAGACGAGTCACTTAAGTAAAGTGATTCCCGCTGCAAATGAAATACTCTGCAATTAAAGACTTAAGAATCCTATATATATTTCGATATAAATAAATTTGATGACCAAATCGTAGAATACTATAACGTTGAAATTTTCATTAATTCACATTATGGTACGACTTATTAAAGTCAAATCTGTAGGAATATTACATTGGATACTTCACTTTTCATTTTGTTGCAGTACTTATGTACAAAGTTCTGAACGTAACATTTGTTTTTCATGTGTTATATTGACTCCACTTATATTAGCAAGTTGCATGATAAGGTCATACGTACGGAATAATTACGGTACATAAACTTGTAAATACTTTTCGGTAATTCTTTTGTATTTTTTTAACCTGATAAAAAACCGCTTTGCCTTGTATATTTAAATTAAGTAGATAATGCAGCTGTCATGAACCATGCGATTGTATTTCGGGGCACTCTCAAGCAATTTTAAACTCAATTTCCGTTTCAATATGGTTTGGTATCCCTGGGTTCAATCAGTGCCTTGAAAGTTTTCGATCGCCAATGGAAGCCAATCTTCATTACGAATGACGTTTCAATTTGGAATTCTTATTTTTGTTCCTGTACAAGTTATGTATAGTTTCTATGAGATTTTATTTGTTTACTTGCTGACAGATGTAGTTTCGTCTGTCTCTTTTCAATCATGTTCAACTTATATTAGTCTAAGCGTGATGTTAATCATCCTATCTTAGGTAGGTACGCTAGCAAAACAACAATTTTGATAGGAACGTGAAAATCGTTTAGAAATTGTATATTATATATGTAGATTTTCGTTTAGTTTATATTAAACACTGTTATTGGGTACAATCTAGTTTGTGATCCTGTGCTTTCAGAATGATTTTTAAGACTTCGACAGTTTAGGTCATCTGTAGGAACATTGAAATCAAAAAAATAACTGAAGATTTTGTGGAGTTGAATTTCAAATGTTATGAAAATGAAGTTTTGAATTAATGACTAACTGCAGTATTTAATATTAGCTTTAACATCAGTAAGTGTTTCATTCTAAGAAATTGGTACAGTGTAAAATAACTTTTATATTGATAATTAATCACTTTGTTGTACACCAGATAACTTCACTACATATTATAAAATAAAGTCCTCCGCCGCGTCTGTCTGTCTGTCCGCGATAAACTCAAAAGCTACTGCACGGATTTTTATGGATAGACTTCGTTCTCTTCACGTGCCATATTTGTATAGTTTTTTTACCCATCATCATCATGGCCCTAAGACGTGCACTGCTGGAAATGCCCCTCCCCTAAGGTTCTCCACAATAACAGGTCCTGTACTGCCTTCATCCTCCATAAACTTAGTTAGCTTACACACTTAAAATGGAAATGATTTACTTACCCGTGTAATACCTCCTCTGTTATCTAATCATCGAATGCTCACAATTTAATAAACTCCAAGTATCGAAATGGCTTTAAGTTTGTTCACGAAGAAGACAACATTACTCTAATGTACACATTTCTTAAATGTGTTTATTTTAACACATTTATTACTTTTCTTGACGTTGCCTCTTGTTTTCATATTGAATGTTTCGAGAAAAGTCTTGTACGAAAAACCTCAAGAATTCTATTGGGAAATTAGATTCTGAAAATATGTTACAATAAAAACAGTTCGATACTTGTGTATGAAATGTTGATTTATGGGTTTGGATTCGCTTACAAAACTGTGAATTTTGTTGTCGTAATACGTTTTAAGAATCAAGAAGCACAGTTTATGATTGTAAATAAATCGAGTGATGGCTTACCGATTATAGCAGATGGTTTAGTTTAATAAACTTTAAGATAATCGTATTTATTTGTTACAGAATGAGGGGAGCAAAGGCGGTATTTCTGATCCTATTTTTCGGTCATCTATCGGCTCTGCCGGATACAATCCGAATAGGTAAGGATTTCTTGACACTATAAGCTTTATACACCGTGTTATTTATAATTAATATTTCTCAGGGTCTTGTGGTAACTTCCACGTTAAATGAAACTAAACATACTATAGTGACATCTATCGAAAATACACCAAACTACGAAGTAACTGCTAATTCTGTATCGCAATATAAAAGTTCTCACTCTGAAATGTACAAGTTTCTCAACATCAACAGGGCCGCGAACCGCATTATCACCTCGCCTGGTTGGAAAATGTTCCCTTTGTGCTGGAAGGGCTTGACAGTCTTTCCTCCACAGAGAAGAATCAAATTGTGAAAAAAAAACTTATGTAGCTCTAATTTTAAATCTGTATAAAAGAAACGTGGTTCAAACAACGTCAGGTAAATAAAAAGTATAACAATCATTAAAGTATTTTAGTAACCAATTTGCAATCGATTTTTTGTTATTTACAAATAATGTCATTCAATTCCATTAAAGTTCAGAATCGTCTATATATTTATTATGTATTAAAGATCGCCAGGCTGTCCAAAGTCTTTTTATTTTAAAGATATGTATTAAAACTTTAGAATTAAAAGTGTTTACCACTCGGAAACGTAATAGTTGTAACATTAAAAGAAGAACACAAAAGTTGATGGTTTATATTCCAAATATTTGTACAAATATTAAGCCACAGTTCACCACACATCTTTTAGGAGTCCCCATAATCTATATATATAAAAGCGAAATACTACTCACTTATTAATCACGAAATCTCAGAAACTATAACACCTACAAACTTGAAATTTAACCCTTATAGGGTGTAGACATCCGCTAAGAACGGATTTCATGAAACTCCAGCCCTAAGGAGGTAAAACGGGGGTTGGACGTTTGTATGAAAGTCCTATGTTTTTTAAGTAAGAGTCTTGAAATTTAAAATGCATGCTCTGTAGATCGTGTGAAAGTGTACTTATAATGTATCTTTAGAAATAAACCCCCTCTTGGGGTTAAAACGGGGAATGGTAGTTTGTATGAAAGTATAATGTTATTGAAGTAAAAGTAATTATGGCAGAAGGATTTTAAATGGTATTTAAGTATAAAAAAATGTGCAAATAACTAACGCCACTCACTCTCTCTCTCTCTCTCTAACTCCACGCGTACGAAGTCGCAAGGGCTAGTTGAAAATAATCACGATGCAAGAAATAAATAATGGCAGTTAGCAACCAGCAATTTAATTGTTATGTCGCATAAATTAAATCGAAGCCTTAACTTATCATGGATTTATGTTCAGAAGGGTACAATTTCAATAATCTATATTAAAGTAACGATCTGAATATAATTGGGCTTGGTAAACCCTTTTAATGCCCTTCGGTGTTTGTTATACATTCTGTTATAATAATAGGTTTTGTTGGTAGAAATAATTTAACTGGGGAGTTCATTTAACTTCCCTAAGCTCCGTTCAGACTACTGCTTTATACGGACATTATCATTTATCAATTCAGTAGGTATAGTATTTGTTAAATAATTATGTATTAAATAAAATTGGACTGTAATAAAAATCTAAAAAGCGTAGGTAATTGCTATAACATTAACAGAAAAAAATTAACATAAAAGTTCATGATTTATTTGTTAAAAATTAATACAAAGATTGAGTCACTATTCACCCTACAGCTTTCACAAGTACCTAAATTGATTAATGAATTATATCGCATAAAAAAAACAAACACACACATACATACACAAAAACACACATGCACGCACGCACGCATTCACAGACACACACGTATACTAGTATAGAACATAAACAGTGAGTAAGAACAATTTTCCAAGCTGAAGAACGTAGCTGTTACCGACAAAGTATACGAAGTAATAAAACTATAATCACGACAGGCCTAATCAGTAAAAACCGGCCAAGTGCGATTCGGAGACGCCCACGAAGGGTTCCGTACCATTATCTATAAAACGGTAAAAATCACGTTTGTTGTATGAGAGCCCCCTTAAATATTTATTTTATTCCGTTTTTTGTGTTTTTGGCTGTAGCAGGCAACAGAAATACATTATCTGTGAAAATTTCAACTGTCTAACTATCACGGTTCATGAGATACAGCCTGGTGACAGACGGATAGACTGACGTACGGATAGTGAAGTCTTGGTAATAGGGTCCCGTTTTACCTTTTGGGTACGGAATCCTAAAAAAGACAACTTTGCTTCAAAACTTTTAAATTGGTAACTAAGCACTCTGTAGGTAATGCTCGTCTGTTGTGAAAAGCGCAATACAATTTGAGATGGTCATAACGCGTGGAATAAAGGCTATAACCATAACACTCGTTCTTGTTAAGAGTAAAGTGTACATCGATAAAATATGTTGGCACAAAAACTTATCCGATTGACGTGAAACTATTGACGTTGAATAATCTATATCGGTATTCAAATTGTCGTAAAGTCAATGAGACAAATATATTTGTCGAATAAAAATGTATGTTTTGCGATAAGGTTTCATTTGGGAATTGATTTGGTATGTAACTGTTTGTGAGGACATACTTTCATCACTCGTTAATGTTACAATAATAGGTAGATTCAAGTAATAACTGCTTCATTGGCATCATTTAAAGTTATGTTTATGTGCAAACTTAAAGCCAGCCCTCGACTTTATAGTGGTGTTTTATAAAATACTGGCTTTGAATTTCCTGAATTTTCTCTTCTGTAATATAAACCTTATAATATACACACTTACACATATAAACCTTGCTCTAGAATCACTCTATCTATTGACGAAAACTGCATTAATTACTGTCCGTTAATAGTGCCTACAAACAAAAACATCTTTAGGCAACTCATGGGACGACCACGATACTGTAGCGCTTCCGGTATGTTGTTTGAGGCGCGACTTAACTCTTTTAAAGCCATCCAGAGAAACCGCATAGTTCAATTCATATCCTGAATTGATCGGTGTAAGAATGCCATCATTAAATTCTGTCAGATAGGAATGTTACGTCCGTACGTACGTACAAACACTGGTTAAAAACGGCAGTCTGATTTTTTTATCTTTTTTGACGTGACAACGTCTAATAAATCGATGAACGCCGGCTGCACGCAAGAAAAAGGATGACTCATTGTCCCGTTACGCTCATTGTCCCGTTCGCCATCTATCTCTCGCTTGCACTTCAAGCCTATCTCTCATCATTTATGCGGCGTAACTCGCTCTGACGCGTTCATTTAAGGCTTAAGGCTTCTCATCATTTCATCAATGTTTCGTTATGACGTTGTCACATTAAACTATCGTCCGTAAACAGAATTTACAGACAACCATTTTTTTTTGTTTTATTTGTATTTTATTTCGCTATCTCTTAATGTAATTTAAACTTTTAAACGGCTGCACGTTTGGCCTAGTGGTTTAACGGTCACCATGCGGTTTCCTACCTCTCCAAGTGTCGTGGGTTCGAATGCCACGTAGGACAACACTTTGTGTGATCCACAAATTATTGTTCTGAGTCTGGGTGTTATTTGTGTCCGTTTCATGTATGTTTGTAAAGTCCCCCGCGACACAGGATTTACTCCTAGTGCGGGAAGTTGTCTTTAAAAAAAAAAAAAAAAAATTAGCTATGAATCGCGACTGCCTCTGTGGCGCAGTGGTAGCGTATGCGACTGTTGTGCTTGAGGTCTCGGGTTCGATTCCTGGGTCGCACCAAATGTTTGTATGATCTGCAAATATTTGTTTCGGAGTTTGGGTGTTTTCTATCTATAATTTGTATGTATTTACAAAAAAAAAAGTATATAACTATTTATATCAGTTGTCTAGTACCCATAACACAACTCTGCTTAGCTTGGGACTAGATGGCGTTGTGTGTTAGATGTCCAAAATATTTTAAAAAAAACTTGTGTTCGAAATAAAGTATTATTATTATTTAAAGATATATAAGCGAACAAACAGCGAAAGCTACCTTATTTCAAACTATGTTAAGATTTTAAATAAATTTAATCACGACATGTATTATAAAGATTGAAAACAAAGTACTTTATTTTACTTATACTGAATTTCTTCATGATATAGAAACCTATGTACATAACCATTATAAAAAAAAAGAATTACAATATTTACATACAATCCTCAAAAAACTCCACATCTTCACCTACTGTTAGCGTTCCCAAAAGACTGGCAGCATTACCACGTTGAATGGCAATGCTGATTCTCTGTGCTGGAAAAAGGCCGGCCTTCTGGTCGCGAGAAGCGTCAATCAGTTGCTTAGCTAGTTTTTTAAATATAGCGCGAGCACTCGGACCCCATAAACCTAGCGTCTCCCAAATGGTTCAAAAATGTAATTACCTATAAAATTTTTGTACTTACGCCGTTTGAGGCTTTCCGCAGAAGCAGCAGCAGCGCCGGCATAACCAGCTGTACTTGGAAGATGAGGTGGCGCGAGTGTGTCAACGCAAGTTGCGTCCCACACCAAAGGCTTACCCATCTTCCATGGCAGTAACGACATACCGTCTGGTCTCTTGCCATCGTCCCGTACCAGACCATTTGGTTCACGTGTATTCATGATTAAAAGAACTTGTTCGGGTCGTTTATTAATTGTAACCTCATACTTTAATATGAAACAGATAAATTTATTGCTTTAACAATATGTACAATAAAACATTCTGTATCATCCAATGATACATAATGTTTTATTGTAAATATTGTTAAAATTAAATTAACTAATATAACCTACAAAGCCACCCTCAAATACTGTCTCCCTACCTCTATCGATTTGCGATTAGCCAGGACTATCGGTGGTTGTTTTTATGCACGAGTGAGTATGGTCTTCAGAACTAAAGGAAACCCAAAGGGGATATAAATTAGAAGTCCCTAAATCACATTATTACAAGTACTATAGCTAGTCTAGCCCAATACCTTTGCTAATACGAGACTGTCTGTATTACCACTGGATTTTAATATACATATTAACAATTTTGTGTAAATTACTTAAAATGTATGATGATGAATTTAAATAAACTAAAACAGTTAGCATTGATTTTATATAATAACTAACTTCTACACGCGGCTTCGCTCACGTAGACTTTCATCCCCTGATTTACTGCCTTAGGGGTGGAATTTCAAAAATTCCTTTCTTAGTGCTCACTTACGTTATATGAAGAACCTACATGCAAAATTTCAGGATTCTAGCTTCAGCGGTTTGGGCTGTGCGTTGATCTCTGGGTATGTCCGCCAGTCACCTTCCTCTTTTATTTATATA
Source organism: Diaphora mendica (assembly GCA_949125395.1). Taxonomy (NCBI): domain Eukaryota; kingdom Metazoa; phylum Arthropoda; class Insecta; order Lepidoptera; family Erebidae; genus Diaphora; species Diaphora mendica. The sequence goes on from OX421311.1 coordinate 32,082,196, forward strand.
CATATAAATAGATAAATAAAATCTAACGTTAACTTAATTCAAATAGTATACAAACAATATCTATAAATTTTTATTCAACTACAAAATATTATTAAGTTGTTCAAAATTTTGACTATTTAATCATAATGATTTTAATAGTAGATTAGTAGTAGATATATGATATTAAGATTAAACATCAAATTATGCTATTGGGACAAATTTCTCCAACAAAAATAAAAAAACTATGCTAACTTGTCTTAATAACAACAGTTTACTTTGGAATTTTGTTATTTCCAAGTCGGATGACGTTATTCGAGCCAAGAATTGAACCAGAAAAATAGACCAGGAGCCAGGAGCTACTGAACCCCTATGACTCATCACAACAAGAAGTTCCTTACAGCCTTACAGACACACCGTTACTCGGATCGTTCATTATATATATAATTATGTATATATAATAGCTCTCTTACTATATTCATTAGTGTCTAAAATGTAATTATGACACACGAATTTTGTTCGTAAATATATCAGTAAAATTTAATCAAAGGGAAACAAAATTATTTTAATACTATGTGCTAGCTTCTTTTTCTAGCACATTAATTAACAAAAGTCTCCCTGTTCATCAAAAATACACTAATAATTAAAATTCGTCGAGCCCTTTTGGAGTGTGAGCACTCACCTGATGCAATATATTTTTATTATTAGAGATATAACTTGAATTGTATTTCTTAGGTGGTTTGTTTCATCCAGAGGATGACAAGCAGGAGGTTGCCTTCCGATACGCAGTAGAGCGAGTGAATGCAGACCGGGCAGTGCTTCCACGAGCGAAGCTGCTCGCACAAGTGGAGACGATATCACCACAAGATAGCTTCCATGCATCAAAAAGAGGTTCGTATTATTACCAAAAGTCATATGAAATAAGTTACGATATTTGAATAACGATGTAATAGTTTAAAATAACATGCTAACATGTAAATAACGATAGTTTAAAATAAATAAAATAAAATATTTTACTTTACGTAGATCAATTTAGGGCCACTTGCACGAAATAGCTTAAATACATTTAAGACACACTAAATGCATTTAAAAAGGTTAAACACAATAATTGACATCTTGCACAACGATAATTTTTTTGATAAACATGTTTAAGAAACTACCGAAGTTAAACATCGAAACTCGGCATGGTGTGGGTCACCATGCTGCATTGTTGCATTGTCTCCATTAGCAATGAGTATAGTGACTACCACTCTTGGATTCTGCTTTTGCATTCCATCAGGCAGAGTAGTCATTTTGGCAGGCCCATATATTAAAGACATTAAAAATTTCAATACAAAACATACTTATTCAGGACAAAAAAAATTTTCTAACGATTTTTGTCAATATTTCAAAACTGTTATTATCTAGACTATATCTTATTAACTTTAGGTTACTATATCTTATTTTACGAGCACAGTGAAAAGAAACCATTTTCTATCTTTTATTTTTGTAAGTCAAGGAAATATCATAAAAACTACTAAAATGACTTTGAAAAGAACTCTTTATTCTGTTAAGTTTTTCTATTTCTAAAGCTTGATACAATAAAATAACAATAACAAATTCAAAATTACATGTTACGTTCATTGTACCTACAGCTGAAGCAAGCCTTTATGAAAAACTTACATTTATTCTTGTGTTTAATAAAAACAATTTTTTTCTAACTTTCTCAGAACTCGACAGCATCTTTCATTACAATTTACGCCTTAAATAAATAACAGTTCGCAAAAAATTTGGAATTTCATTTAAATGTTATCCTTTTTAAACGACTCCAAAAAAGGAGGAGGTTCTCAATTCAACCGTATATATATAACTATATATTTATATTTTATGTGTGTTCGCGGATAACTTCGTCGTTTATGAACCGATTTCGATGATTCTTTTTTTAATGGAAAGGAGATATCCCAACGGTGGTACCATGATAAGGATACTAAGATCTGATTATGGCATCCAAGAGAAATCGATCGATTTGGTCGTTCTTGAAGTCAGTTTTTTATTTTGTTAAAATTTTATTCCATTCTTATTGATATGGTAAACTAAATTTTACCCATGGCTGCACTCGCGTGTATGTCTGTTATCGCGGTAAAAAGTCTTTCCCCAAGAATCAAAATATCTCCATGCCGAATTTCGTATAAATCGGTGCAGCAGTTTGGCCTTGAAAGCGTAACAGACAGTTACTTAAGAATTTTATAATGTAAATATGAATATTACAAAATGATTATAATTGTTGCGTAAGTATATTTATTACAAATTTATCTTTAAAAGGGAATGTAATTTTAATTGTTTATTAGTTCCATGCTTGGTTATGTCTATTAACTGTCAATAGTGGCTTTTTTGGTTTCATGAAACCCGGAGACCTATACTTAAATCTGCTGTAAAACGACAACATAATCTGCCTCAACATTTTATGATCATAACAATCAAAATAACAGAAGACATATTCTCAAATTCCAAAATGCTTCGACTTTTTTTCTAAATAAATTTGAGACGTAATACCTAGCTTTTAAATTATGTATTTCGTTATTTTTAATTCATTGGAGACACTTTTTTAATTATATCCGTACTATATAGATTTGATTCGTAATTTATAAAATGCACTATCAAAGGTAGGCCTGTCAAAATTTCGAAAAGTCTCGATCACAAACACCCGAATATATCCACCATAATATTTGAACCAAGTTTCTTTATATGCTTTTCACCCTTTATTTAATGAAGATAAATCGACGTCTATCTTTATTATACTTGTCAGAAATAGGCTAGAAGTTGTCCACTGGGTATGACTACGATGATTTGGTCGTGATATAGATGAATTATTGTTTGTTAATCGTCAATTACAAAAGCTAAAGATGTCTGTTGATAAACAAATCTAGATTCGTTGAAAAGACAACGTTATTTTCACCACATTGCTTTCGTGTAATGAGCTTATTTCTTGATCACTTTTACAAACTTTTGGGATCAAAGCAAATAAAGAAAAAGTGAAATAATATAGAAGAGAAGATACAATGAGGCAAGTTTTTTGTTTTGTGGTCGCTCACTATGATTTATGGTCGTTACTGTGTGTAATTATTGTCTAGACACCACTATTTTTGTTATTATTGTACTTATGTACACAAAGCGGTTGTGATACATGTTAATAAATTTAAAGCAGTTCATAAAGATAAAAAATATAGAATGTAATATACTATGAAAGTGAAAAAAATCCCGAGTTTTTACAGCGATTGTTTTTTTTTTATATAAATGTCCCTGTCAAAATGACTCTACTCTACCTGATGGAAAGCATAAGCAGAATCCAAGAGAGGTGGTCACCATACTCACTGTGAAGGCAGCATGGCGACCCACACCGTGGCGGCCTAGTGATGCTGCTGCATCATTGGCCCTCCGGTCTCGCACTCACCAACGAAACACGACAGCACGAACGATTTAACCACCAAATCCACACATTCCGTCTAAAACTTCTGAGCAGACAATACGAGTATATAAATGATCATAGGCATCAACATTCTTTTTAATCGACTTTAAAAAAGGAGGAGGTTATCAATTCGACTGTTTTTTTTAAATATTTGTTAGGTACCTTATAACTTTCGATTGGGTGAACCGATTTTGATGATTATTTATTTTTATTTATTTATTTTATTTGAAAGCTGGTGCTTCCCGTGTGGTCCCATTTCAATTTGGTCCAGTTCTTGAAGTCGTTTTTTTTAAATTTGTGATTATCTCTTTGATGAAGTTGCAGGCGAGTATTTTTAGCATCATAAAATATATTAGTGTATAAGGTGAACAGTCTGTCCGAGTGAAATATATACCTCTTATGTGACAAAACCTTTGGGGAGAGAAATAAACCCTTCTTAAGTTTCTTGTTAAAATAATGTCCCGGTTTGATTTTGTGCTTTTCATCGTAACTTCTCTATATTTTAACAGATTAATTGTGGCGAAAAATACAGTAAAACCACAAATAAATCTACGTTTAATGAATAAATACAGCAATTGCAATGCCAATTTCAAAGTGTGTTCAAAATATACAGTAAATGCTCTACTTCTGTTATATTGAGTTTATAAAAGCAAATAATTATATATGATATATTATAATCCATAAGTCATATGACCAAAAATTAGATATTTTTAGGGAATGTAGATTTTACTAACGACACTAAATATTGAACCTGTTCTTAACTGTTCTTTAAATAACTGCTTTTAAAAATTCTACTCAGTTTTTACGCCGCGGGGCGAAGCTAGTCTAAAAAGTAGCCTAAGTTACTCCTTATATCATCAGCTGACCTTTAAGTGAAAGTCCAGTCAAAATCGGTCCAGTCGTTCCAGAGACTAGCCCAAACAAACAGGCAGACAAAAAATTTTTTTTTTTTTTTTTTTTAATGTAAGTATCGTATATATATATATACTTTATCATGCATTCAGTGAAAATCTGTTAATTTGAAATTACAAACAGACACCTCAATTTTATTGACTTGTATAGAATACGAGTACTATTATTAAATTAAAATGAGAGCTTGCCCTTGGCTGAGACTATGACGAAGATAGTCAGACGTAATCGTAAGTCGACTGCACGTTTGGCCTAGTGGTTTAACGGTCACCACGTAGGACAACACTTTGTGTGATCCACAAAGTGTTCTTCTGAGTCTGGGTGTTATTTGTGTCCGTTTCATGTATGTTTGTAAAGTCCCCCGCGACATAGGATTTATTCCTAATGCGGGAGTTGTCTTTTAAAAAAAGAAAAAAAAAGAAAAATCACAATAGTAGCAAAACCTACCTATTTTAAAACTAAAATAAATTCTGACACGTGTAGTTACGCCTTAACATTGTTAATTTTGTTATATAAAATAAGAACCTTTAACATTATTGTTCAGACACCCTAAGCGAAATAGATGTCGTAATCGTAATATTAAAATGTCAAAACATAATTGCCAAAAGTTATCAATTGCAACCTACATGTATTCAGCTAAAATGTCAAGTGTTAATACTTGTCTTGTTATGACACGTATACATTCAGAACAAATACGATCATTTTTTAACCGACTTCCAAAAAGGAGGAGGTTCTATGTTTCACTGTATGTATTTTTTTTTTTTTTTTTTTTTTTTTTTTTTTTTATGTATGTTACCTGATTACTCCGTCAGTTGTGGACCGATTTTGAAATTTTTTTTTGTATTCGACAGGGTATGCTTCCGTGGTGGTCCCATTGCCAGCATATCAGGATCTGATGATGGGATCCCAGGGAAATCGAGGGAAACCCTCATTTTTTATAGGCACATACTATGTTTTTCGTATATTTTCTGAAGTTACACCGGTATTTGCGTCTGGTAGTCATCATTTTATGATGATGAGCTGATGATGTAAGGTACCACTCCTTAACGGTTAGGAGTTGGAGGATAAATCTTTAAATATCATATGTATATAAGTTACCTTTACTCGTATTCTTACAAATTATTTAGGTAAGCTGATGATGGAAGGTGGAAGGTACAACTCCTCAACGGTTAGGAGTTGGAGAATAATTCTTTCAATTTCATACGTATCTAAAGACCTTCAGTCGTATACTTTCAAGCTATTTAGGTGAGCTGATGATAGAAGATTAAACTCTTCAACAGTTAGGGATTAGAGGATGATTTTAATATTACACGTACCTTAATTTGTATTCTTGATGATGAAATTTGATGAAATAATTCAACTTACTACTTACCTACGATTGTTTGAACTAAAAACTGTAAAATAAAAACTTTTTATAAAAAAAAAAAAACCGACTTCCAAAAACATCCAACGAAAACTCTCTGTCAAAAAACACTTAAAAGCGTAAAATAAACTGGTTCTTCATAAATTGCCTATACCTAATTTTTTATTCATTTAAATAGTAGTATTATAATGGGTGCTAGGTACCTAAAATCTGTTTGAAGTCGGTGCTAAGCCAAAAAGAATACAAACGAACAATTACAAAAGTCTAAGCGATAGTCACTTGGCACCGACTTCAAACAGATTTTAGGTACCTAGCACCCATTATAATACTACTATTTAAATGAATAAAAAATTAGGTATAGGCAATTTATGAAGAACCAGTTTATTTTACGCTTTTAAGTGTTTTTTGACAGAGAGTTTTCGTTGGATGTTTTTGGAAGTCGGTTTTTTTTTTTTTATAAAAAGTTTTTCTGTGTCTGGGCGTAATTTATCTACATATAATATGTATGTATTTAGAAATATATAGGGATATTTATAAGCAGTTTGGTTACCATATTATAGACTTTGCTTATTTTGGAATCGGACAACGAGGATGTAAGGATATTATTATTATTTATTTTGATCGAATCTCTCTCGAAACTGCCTCGTTGGTCTAGTAGTTAGCGTAGGCGTAGTCGCCTACGCTAACTACTATCCCGTTTCTTTACAATCGCTCTTGTAGTCAAGAGCGATTGTAAATAAACAGTGCAAAGAAGTGATACAAACCTTTTTTTTTCATTTTGAAATTATACCTACTTTAAACTGCGTTATTTGGATGTAATAGGTATTTACCTATGAAATTGCCGTTTTGTATGCAATACGTGAAAGTACTTATTTTTTCAAACTATTTTATTTCTGTTATTCGAAGTAATCACCCATGCAATCGACGCATCTTTGCCAACCCATTGGCAGTTTATTGTAAAAATCAGCTGGACGGGAGGCAACAAACTCTTCAAAGGCATTTTGTACTGCCTCTCGGGAATTGAATTTTTTACCCACTAAAAAGTTGTCTAAATTTTGGAAAAAGTAATAGTCGGTAGGTGCAAGGTCTGGTGAGTATGGCGGATGAGGGAGAGCTTCCAACCCCATCTCTTGAAAAGAGACAGACGAAGTTACACTTGTCAGCAAGTAAACAAATAAAATCTCATAGAAACTATACATAACTTGTAAAGGAACAAAAATAAGAATTCCAAATTGAAACGTCATTCGTAATGAGGATTGGCTTCCATTGGCGATCGAAAACTTTCAAGGCACTGATTGAACCCAGGGATACCAAACCATATTGAAACGGAAATTGAGTTTAAAATTGCTTGAGAGTGCCCCGAAATACAATCGCATTGTTCATGACAGCTGCATTATCTACTTAATTTAAATATACAAGGCAAAGCGGTTTTTTATCAGGTTAAAAAAATACAAAAGAATTACCGAAAAGTATTTACAAGTTTATGTACCGTAATTATTCCGTACGTATGACCTTATCATGCAACTTGCTAATATGAGTGGAGTCAATATAACACATAAAAAACAAATGTTACGTTCAGAACTTTGTACATAAGTACTGCAACTAAATGAAAAGTGAAGTATCCAATGTAATATTCCTACAGATTTGACTTTAATAAGTCGTACCATAATGTGAATTAATGAAAATTTCAACGTTATAGTATTCTACGATTTGGTCATCAAATTTATTTATATCGAAATATATATAGGATTCTTAAGTCTTTAATTGCAGAGTATTTCATTTGCAGCGGGAATCACTTTACTTAAGTGACTCGTCTACTCGTTTGTTCCCAATACTATGAAGGCAAGAATGGAAATGCGTTTAAGTTAGGTGCTTTCCTGTTTGAATAAAATTATAGCATCAAACCTTAATTTTAACAAGTATAAAAAATTAGGTATAACCCGACTACGTAAAAACTTTTAATAAAATTTACATGGTGTTGGTCAACCGGGCCATCATTACGAATCCACCTATTATTTTAGTCTGAAACCTTCTTCAATATGTACTGCCTAATTTATGACTTATCCTTAAATATTATTTGAAAGTATACTTTCAAATATAAGAAAATAAGATAAGTACACGTATATGAAAATATTACAATTATCTACTAGAATCACTATCATGGGTACTTTTATTTTTTTTATTGTCGTTCATGTAATTATCTTTTTATGTTTCTTTTCTATATGTTATTGCGAAACATAAGGATATTACAATACATCGAGAATACAAATTAATATTTTATCAATTTCCATGTAAATTTCAATGATTTTGTTTTGTCTTGCGGAGATTTTCAAACAAGCACTCTCCGTCGCCGTCCCCACTTTTCATTTTACCTGTGTTATCTTAAATTAAATTCCTTAATTTCATTCACATCGGCACCCTACCTGTACGCTGAGCTTCGTCCATAAAAAAGAAATTAACCTACATAATTATATTAAACCACCCTAGTTTCTAGATAGGCTCGTGTAATATTAAATCATAATAATATTTAATGTTGCTTTGTGATAAATTTGACGCGTAATAAAATATATATAAAAGAATTTCTTCATTGAAAAAAGTTTATCTACGGTTTCTTTACAATTTTTCATTACGGCGCGTATCCACCGAAATTGTTGGCAATTTCAGTGTTTTCAACTATTTGCAACTCTTCAGAAAATCGCTAACTTTCATTTAACATTTCAACTAAGCGTCTTCACAGAACCAATAAATATCTGCAACAAGCGTATTATTTTAATGTTTATCGCCAAAAACAGAAACACGGTTCCCTACATTTTTTGACAATTTATGTTGTCAACACTAGGAATTACAAAAACTTTTGTCTCCACGTGTTGACAACACTAAAGCTGCTAACTTTTGTTCGGAGGAGACTCGGCTTTAGGTATATTCAAAGTAAACGTCTATAGAGAAATTAGTCAATGGAGACCATACAAGTGGTTTCTTTAAAAGAAGTCTTGATTTTCATTACTCTGTGTTAATAAAAGGTGCAAAATTCCTTATTATAATGTTTTGTAATATTTTGTTACCGCTGGCTTCCTTTATTTATATTATTTATAATACAGGTTGTTCAACTTTTATTTTCTAATTATGTAGCTTACAATGTAACACTATATCCGTAATAATGCAAACGTACTAAAAACCTGTACTAAACCGTAAAGACTGAGATGACTTTTGTGATTTGATAATAAGACACAAACAAAAGATGTAGTTTTGTTTTAATGTTTATTAAATTAAATCAAATTTAAAATAGTTTTGTCTGTATTTCAAAAATGTATATTTGTATATCTTTATTTTATTGTGTCTTGATAATTTGAAGATTTGTTACAAAAAATCTACTTCATATTGTACTATCATGCCAGACCGACTTTAAGCTGTTGAAATCACTGTAAATTCATTTATTTCCATCTTATAAAATAGTACTTCTAGATTTAACCAAACTCTTCCATATTTTGGTTCCTTTTTATTTTTTTTATATTCTAAAAACATTATTCTAACTTTTGCTAGCACACAAAGTAAAATATTTAAATCTAAAAATAACATGATCGTTTTATTAAACAAATTTTAACAAAAAAAACCGACTTCAATCTGGACCAAATTTAAATGGGACCATACGGGAATATTGAGTTATTCGTTAATTTGTCGCGTACATACATAATGCAAATTGAAGACTTATATGGTTTTCTCATGGATGACATGTCAGAACTGGACCAAATTTAAATGGGACCATTCGGGAAGCACCAGCTTTCAAATAAAAAAAGAATCATCAAAATCGGTTCACCCAGTCAAAAGTTATGAGGTAACAAACATAAAAAAAAAAAACAGTCGAATTGAGGATCTCCTCCTTTTTTGAAGTCGGTTGATAAATAGAAAAATGATATTTATCTACATGGGTGGTACACATCTAAAAATAGTATTTTTGCTCACAGTGTGTCACCTTTTAAGAAGCGGGGTGGCAGCTATTTTTGGCCCTCAGTCAGCGCCGGCGGCAGCCCATGTCCAGTCCATATGTGACACAATGGAACTGCCCCATTTAGAAACCAGATGGGACTATCGCACGCGACGAGAATCCTGTCTTGTCAACCTTTATCCACATCCCGCCGCGCTCAGCAGGGTAAGTACTTATGTTGTCAATATGTACTATTTGGATTCGGAATAAATAAAGAGAAACCGGCATTAAAATAAATCGCATGCAAAATTTATTAAATTAGCAACAGATTATTAATAATGGACGACGAACAAGACGCTTTCATTTATGTTCCAAATGGAAAATTATATGGTGTAGATCTGTACATTCTATGTGAGAAAGCAATGTATGTAAATACCTCACTAAAATTTACATCACACAACTATACAAAATCATCATTTCATACTAATCATCACATCACACTAATATAATAATGTAAAGGCGAAAGTTTGTGTGTATGTTTGTTGATGATGTTGACTTTACAGTAATATAGTTTATACATCAGAATAACACATAGGCTACTATTTGCATCGATAACCGACATATACGCGGGCGGAGACGCGGACAACAGCTAGTTTACTATATAACTTTACAATATTACAATTAATCGTCTTAAAGTCTGTGACAAGTGTCAGCCTTAAAATAGACATCTTCATATATGTCACTAACCCCAAAATATTATAACAAGCTCCCTAAGCTACAAGGCTTATTATGAATTATTTGACAACGCGTTTAATTTAATGTAAAACGTATTAAACTATTTCACTTGATTTATTACTCACTGAGCGGGTTTGAATTGCTGTTCTGAACTATAATAAGCAAGTTAATTATAAGACAAACAGCCACAAAAGAGATTATTTGAACATTAGTCGTAGTAATTATGAAATAATGCTACCTACTATATTATATTAAATAATACGGCTATAAAGCTTGTTTTGTGTGTAGGTGTCTGATACATATATATACCTGACCTACTACGGACTTGTCTAGTTTAATCATGCTCCGCCCCTAATACCCCTATTGGTCTAAGCATGATGTTAACTATAAATAATATAATAAATATTTTGGACATCTAACACACAACGCCATCTAGTCCCAAGCTAAGCAGAGCTTGTGTTATGGGTACTAGACAACTGATACAAATACATATATACTTTTTTTTTGTAAATACGTACATATTATACATAGAAAACACCCAAACTCCGAAACAAATATTTGTAGATCATACAAAGATTAGGTCCGACTCGGGAATCGAACCAGAGACCTCATGATCAGCAGTCGCACAGGCCAACCGCGAGACCAACTAGGCAGTTATCTATCTATCATATATTAGGCACGACACCAAAACAAACACTTAAAAAACGTGAAAGTCGGTTAGATAGTTTCGGAGTTCATCGTGAGCAACATTGTAACACAAGAATTGTGTATAGGTAATAGATAATATACACAATCAGTGCGCGAAGTAGGACGAGACGTCTGTCCCCGGGCTAGAGCAAAATATAGTTTTATTAGGTCTAAAACTATAAAGTAAATAATAACTTATTAAAATTTATGCTAATAATTTCAAAATCCAAAACAATTCTATTCTAGACGTTTATTCTGTAAACAAACTATTTATGAGTGTACTACATGTGACAATTATCAGGTTATCTAATATCAACTACTTACTATCATGTCTTTAAAAAAATATTATAATCAAAACATGTTTTATATTTGCAGTTTTTTACTAATTAAGTTAACAATTCATAGGACTTCTACATTTTATTTTGTTGTTATTGTTATTTGGGTAAAAAGCTACTCTCAAATTAATACATTATTGCTTTAATATACGCTGTACCATCCCATACTTGAGCTATGAAAATTATTCTTCTTTCAATTATGCTAAGGTAAATATTCCCTGCTATTTCGCTCTAAACAAATTGAACCTCAAAACCTGAGCCTGGTTTAAAGGCCTTCAAAATCAAGTAATTGTTAATGTCGTAAATGGTTGGTATAGGTGATCATGATAGAAAGCGTTTATATATGAATCATTGTTGGCTCAAACCAAGTCAACTTTTAATGAAAATGTATGTGATGTCATTAAACTCGTCCCTGAAAAGTTAAACTGAAAGACAAGATTCTAGTATCAACAAAGGTAACCGCAAACATCGTTCGATGCCTGTCACATAGAGCGAGTGACCTAGTATAGTTATTGCTTTCTTAAATTGTGGTAACTCCACGAAGTCATTTTCAAAAGTTTAAGTTGCTTTTTTCAACCGATGACAAATTCTCTAAATGAGAATCGCATGTTCCCACGCTTACTTTTCTTATGTCTCCTTACATTACACCATTAAAGTTTAACAGTGGATATAATTTGTTAAGACAATTGTTCCATTCCATTCCATGTTCCACTGTAAACTTTCATGACGATTCGATGAACGGCACGGAACCGTATAAAGTTTGAAGCAATTATAATTTTTGATCACATGATATTTCATCCGAATACAGTAATTAAATTAAATGAAATTCAATTTTATTAATTACCAATATAAATTAAATTTACCACTCATTTGCCTTGCCTATGCTATACACAGTATAAAACATGAAAATCTACGAATGTGTGTTTTTTGATTTACTCACTATTTTTAGTTACGTAGTCTGGAGAATATTTGGCATGGCTACCACGAAAATACTGAGAGTAAAATGCTAATTTTCATCAATTCATTTTACGCAATTTTTTGACACGGGTAATCTACCATTTAAAAAAGGCAAACACAATTAAAAAACTTACTACTTATTGTCACTTGCTGTTCAATAATAATTGCCTAATTATTTTAAGCCTAAAAGTATTTCAAAATTTAGACGTACTGTCTAAAATGCCACCCGTCACGTTTCTTACAAGAATTAGTCCCAAAATAATTTAGGTTGTTGTAGAATCTGTCAGAGAAAACTTTGTTAATTAATTATCGTAATAGCGAGAAGCGGTTTTGGTATGCGGGACTTCGTGGTCCTATCGCACAAAGTGTAATCATTGAAAATGTTTTCCTTGACGGGGGGGATAAAACTCATCCAAGAGGGGTGACTTTTAGTGATTACAGTAACCGACAAACTATTTAATCCTTCTCATACAGTGTTTCGTTAAGATTGAATAGACAGACGAAAACAAAATATATCCACGGTTGAATTCATGAACAGTCGAGAATTAATCATAATATTATTCCGAGAAACGGGTCGCAAATTTTCCATGTCTAGAGCTAAACTTGTGAAATGAAATCTACACAAAATTTATCATAGTCTTGAGGAGAAAATATTTACACCTTGTTTTTGACGTGTTAAAATATAACGGTCATCACAACATCAAGGTGGTTTCTTGGAATCAAACCAGTTTTCAGTTATTTTGGGTCAATCAAGATGTTCTATCTTGTCTCTCTCTGCTGAAGTCTCAGGTGTGCTTTGAAAATCCTCGTAAACCCTGACAAGCTTAGCCTCCGCCTAATTAATAGGTTAATCTGCTCAAGTTCAAGAGACATTGCTGTTGTGTCAATACCAGTTTCTGTCAAAAGGACGCGTCGACGGGTCACCCTGCCTGAAAATGTATAATTCGTTTCCTACAAATTTTTCCAATAACTATTGCTGTTAGGTTTCGAACGTCATTATAATGGCAACATTTTTGATTGTCATGTTTTTTGTTTGACGTTTGAGGTTAGAATATAGTACTTAAGAGAGGCTTTGTGTCAACGGTCGACTATTGTCGTTTTGGGTGCCGTTTAATGAAAATTTAGCTGATTGTCCATACAGACTCGGTGTTTTCGTTGTTTACCGTTATGATTGGTCTGGTGTAGACACGCAAGATTAGTAATCGCGTAAATTAGGCACGATCCGCGACAGTTAAAACGGGTGTATTATAATAAGAATACTTGGGAGCCTGTACAGCCACTAGGAGTGATGAATGTGTGATGACGCAGAGAGAGCTACCACAGGGGCCCCTTGGAACACCAATATCAAGGAATTCACACATCTCCAGTAAGTTGTTGAAATTACATTAGCTTAGAATAAGAACAGGGTGAAGCGCTCTGAAGTTGACTTCTTTTGTCAGTGAACAAGCTTAGCGATTGAATGCCTATACTATGGGCCCTATAGACATTGCAAATTTCACACGGTGAACGCTACATTGGAGAAAGGATTGAACAATTGCTCTGTTTTATATACAAACTCTAATTTTATTTTATGACCAGTAAGTAGACAGTCTTTTTTTCTAAAAAAAAACTTCGAACCATTGAAGGTTTAATGGGATAAAACTGTTGCTGAATTCTAAATGGAGCCCGGTCGCTTTTAACAGCTACAGGAAGCTTTTGAGCACGCAGTCCGAATTTTTAAGTAAGTGTTAACTGTTCAGTTCTTTGACCCTTTAACGTAATGTCAAATACATTTAAAGTTAGGAAACCTGGTACTTACCATGTCTTTATTTCTTTTAAATAGTGTAGATACTCATAAAAGGAACGTTGGTAAACCATATAACCTCTTATGAACCTTGTATAAAATTTGTTATGGACCGGTTTTAATCGTAACTTTATATGATAGAAACAGTAAAAAAACAAAAACGATTAAACAAAAATAACTTTACTTTTGAATTAAATAAGGCTCTAATTACACTAAAGTTGTTGCCTTGTTAGCTCTGAAAGTTTCTAAAAGCAAAGACAATTTTAGAATAAACTTCTGAACTCTTATTATATACAAGGCAACAACTTTTGTGTAATTAGCGCCTTAATGATTATAATAAATTTCAAGGCCATCGTATTATCTAAAAAGCCCCATAAGAAATAGATAACTAAAATAAATATATCTATTGAAGCAGTAAGGATATACCGTGCACCTGTTCTTTGTGTTCTACCGTGCGCCGAAAATTGAAATCTTCTATTAAGATTTAACAACTTCAATTCATTATAATATCTGAGTCAATCGTGTGGCCTACTTAAAGGATATAGTATAAATTCAAAATAATTAAAGATTCAAAACTTTTCATTACTCATAATTATACGGCTTTGGAAACGATTACAGGGGTTAGCGAGGCTAAAATAATATTGCCAAGTTAACCATTAGGCCCGCTAAATCATAAATGCAAATGAAAGATGAATTAATAAATTTTCTCGAACTCCAACGCAAATAAAATCTATCTAATCTTCAGAACTTGATAATCTCAAACCTTTTTAAGTAAGAATGAACACTGCAATGGTATTCGTAATGATTAAGCTCATATGGTTTTTATCACGTCTGCGATACGGTGCTTCCCGGACGAGTTAGTGTCTTGCACTAGACGAATATTAACACGCAGGGGCCAAAGTGACCTTCCGGGTCAGTCATTTCACGATTTTTTTAAATTAGGCATCACCGAATTACACACAATATACACATATATAAAAACACTTACATGTACGTGGTTACTACCAACGTGGTTTGGGAGAAGTCTGATGAATGGTAACATGAAATGTATGGTAGTAAGAATTTCAGAAAGACATCATTAGCACATTCGTTTTACTTTTAGGCATACGTGGATTTAGTAAGAGCATGGGGTTGGAAATCATTCACTATAGTTTATGAGAATAGTGATGGTCTTGTCCGTCTGCAAGAGCTTCTCAAAGCACATGGACCTTCAGAACTACCCGTTTCGGTGAGACAACTTCCAGACTCCCATGATTACAGGTAACTAATATTTAAACTATTTTAAAATTGCGAGCTCTGAAAGTATGTTATTAAAGTCCAAATTGCTTTGCAGACCGCTTTTAAAGCAAATAAAGAACTCAGCCGAATCTCACATTGTGCTCGACTGTGCTACTGAAAGGATTAGGGATGTACTTCAGCAAGCGCAACAAATTGGAATGATGTCGGATTATCACAGTTATCTTATAACATCTTTGGTAAGACTTTCCATAAACCTACTGTAACTAAATAGCTTCTTATCATGTTTACTATTTAGTGTGACCAACGTAATACTATTTTTGCGGTTACGTTAAATTTGATAAAACGTTATGTGAGTATCGTTGAGGCAATTAAATAAGAGACATTTTAGATATTATAACAAATTTCAATAAAAAAAATTACCCTTCTATTGAAATGTGTTTAAGAAAAGAAAGAGCAATGTAGATATTCGAGACTAGTGTGTGTTGAAAGTTAGACATCGATTACTCAGTATGTACTCGGTATGTTCTGAAGATTGACAAGGTCATTATTAATGACCTTACCTTTGATCCTTTCACTCGAAACCAACGAGCTTGTGTAAATGATTATACCTTTTAGTAGCGATAGTAGTACCAAGTCCTGAGGTACATGCAGATAGAAATAAATGTCGGAATCTTGTTTCTGTATAACCCAAAAACAATTAATTGAATTATATACCTTATCTATATATTTCAACAGGATCTTCATAGTGTAGACTTAGAAGAGTTTAAATATGGTGGTACCAACATCACAGCATTAAGATTACTAGACCCCGAACGTTCTGATGTACAAAGAGTCGTCCGGGATTGGGTTTACGACGAAGCGAGAAAAGGACGTAAACTACAACTGGGACACACCACAGCGAAGGTAATTACCTCGTTTAATAGAGGTCTGCGATAAACTTATTACTGTTATACACATGTTGAGTTTAAATTTATTGTTTGTTTACAGGAGAACATGACCTTTATAAAGGTAAGTTTCGGTATAATTAGTTGTAAATATTGAGTAGTGAACATGTTTTGGTTCCTAATTAATATTCACTACCTATTCATTCGTGTCCTGATAATCTTGTATTTCTTAATTAGTGTTAACATAATTATGTTACGATATTGTCATAATATATATACTATTAGGTACGTCCTCACAAGAAAACATACTCGAAATATATACCGATGCCGATGTAGTGTAAGCACTTATTAATGATATCTATCTTATATCTACGATTTGGCGAATACATCGTCTTATTTTGGATACAATAAGTCAAAAAATATTAATAAAAACAGTTATTCAATGTGTATAGCCTCTGAAGTTTTTATCAATACAATAAGTAGTTATTTAAATTAGGTCATCCATCGGTTTATTCGCGTTTTTTTTAATTGGAAACTTAATTTTAAAAGATGGCGGTCATAAATAAACTATTGATATTTAGCACCAAATATGGTAAGGTAATAGAATAATATAAAAATGTCTGTCTATAATTGTTTATAAAGTACATTAAGTTTTTGGGCATTAGATTCGATTTTAGGCATCATTTCTTCTTTAAAATAAATACGTAACTAAATATCTTGTCATACTGAAATCACAGTATTTGTATTTTTTTTTATGGAATAGGGGGCAAACGAGCAGACGTATCACTTGATAGTAAGGATTACCGCCGCCCATGGTCATCTGAAGTTATGGTGCCGATTTACCATTATTTATGTAGATAGCTAACTGGTTTTGCTAATTAAATTTTTGAACTACGTCTTAACATTTTTGAACCCAACAATAATAAAAAACTATACATTGTGTACAACAGACAGAAACAGCTTTGATGTACGACGCAGTTCACTTATTCGCTAAAGCGTTACACGATCTGGATACGTCACAACAAATCGACGTAAGGCCTCTTTCATGCGAGGCAGAGGACACTTGGCCCCATGGCTACAGTCTTATCAATTACATGAAAATCGTAAGTACTCTGTGTTTTTCTTTTGTACTAAGTGTATCGATGTAGTGACACCAATAATTAAAAACATCAACCCCATCTAAATTATAAGATGATAAATGTTCCAAATATTTATCATAATAATAGCTGTACCCTGCTACACTTCGCTGTGCCACGTCGAAATTGTATTAATGGAAAATGCCGAACAAAATTCTTGAAGATGTAGCATTTTACAAACTGATTACTGCGAAGCATAGAAAAAATTTAACAGCGCCAACTGAGTTCCCAGCCAGTACAACGAATTTTTTTTTTGGATTTCTTGATATTTAAAACAATTTATGATTATAACAGTTTTGATTGGAAATGATTTAATTAAATTGCATTAATATTAAATAAATTACTAAAATATAACAATAAAGTATCTTTAAAAACAAATGAAAAAGCAACTAACCAGGTAATTGAACTTTGTTTTCCACCATCACTTCTGTCCAGCTACATGTGTCTATAAAGATAACCTTTTGCAAGCATTCAGCAAACAATAAACTGCACTAAAGCCTAATAAAAAAGAAATCGGTGGTCATTAAACAAAGCTGTAGCCAACAGAAACGAATTAAGTGCTCTAGGGTAGAGTTGACGGATTAACTGCCGCCATGCCGCTCCGTGAAGTACATATCACTTAAGTAACTTGTTCTTATGAAAAACTATAGATGTTAGCGTAATAAATATTCCCTACTGTGAACAATATTAGGTCAAAGGAATATTTTATTATTTTGTAATCTGTTAGGTCCACAATGTTTGTTGTTAAATTGTAGTTATCATACGTATTAATATCAAGTATAAAAACAAGTACAAATTAATAAAAATAAAAAACCCGACTGCGACAATATTTAACAATAAAAACACATGTTTTTTATATATTCGTAATCACCTTAAAACAATCTTTATCTTGATACCTTACTCGATGTATTTTAAAAAAATTTTATATACTTTTTGGCGCCAAAAATGTCACTGAGTGTCACTTTCACGACTAAGACGAATCTATTGACACCACTCAGATAAAAATACGACACGCCGTTTAGGCTCTAGGGCGTGCCAAAGAAATATACATACATACACACGAAAAAAATAACCCTCCTTTCGCAATTACACACAATCATAGTTATTTAACTTAAGTATGCAGTTCAGTCAATAGGCTGAGCAAATCCTATCGACTATGCAATGATGGACGTGCTAAGACAGGTTCATTTCTTTTGATGTTCGCTTTAGAAACCCCCAAATATGTAATAACACATCATTTTAATGTCTAAAATCAATTCTTCGTATATAAGTCTAGAAACACAAGTTGCATGTCTTAATTACATAAATAGTAGCAACATACATGGTAACTTTATTTCAATGAACAGGTTGAAATGAAAGGTTTAACTGGAGTGATAAAGTTTGACCATCAAGGGTTCAGAAGCGATTTCACCTTGGATATAATTGAATTAACAAGGGAAGGACTACAAAAAGCTGGCACCTGGAATTCCTCCGAGGGCGTCAACTACACCAGGTCTTATGGCGAGAATCAAAAACAGATCGTCGAAATACTACAAAACAAAACTCTAACCGTCACAACCATTCTGGTAAGTAATAAATATATTACCGAAATCGTTTTACTATTCCCTGATGACCAACAAAGGTAAATAAGCTTATCGCTCATTTATATAATACAATAGATGGTTATATATATTGAAGTGTCAGTGTTCTCCGGAGAAGCCAAGAGGGAATTTGTGTAGACAGATACAAAAATAAAAATATATTCACCGAAAGATAACATTCATGCAAAAAAGATCTGCTAAGATAAATTAAAGTGAAAAACAGCGCAACGCTGCTCAAACCTGTATATAAAGAAAAAATCCTTAAGCATTTCTCTTCCATCACTGTTTACGAATTCATTCCATGTGTATTCCCCAAGTATCTTAACTCTATTCACAGATATAGTAATTCTTTTTTAACACATTTACATATAGAAAATCTGTTTTCCAATTCCCTAGAGTGCACCCTATTGTATGAGGAGAGAGGCCAGCGAAAAGCTAACAGGGAACGCACAATTCGAGGGATACGCCATCGATCTCATTCACGAGATATCTAAAATTCTGGGCTTCAATTATACATTCAAGCTGGCGCCTGACGGTCGATACGGGTCCTACAACCGCGAGACTAAAGAGTGGGACGGAATGATAAGGGAATTGTTGGAACAACGAGCCGACCTCGCTATCGCTGATCTCACCATTACGTATGACAGGTAACAATGAAAATAACCTGCATAATGTCTGTTTAATAGATTGAAACTTAGAGTCTAGATTTATTTTAGAAATCAGCTCCAGAAAGTTATTTCTGCCGCAGTCTATTGTCTGTTTGGGCCGGGGTACCTTTTGTGAGACTGTATTGTTTAAACTGTATTCATTGTGTTATTTTTGTTTGCATAGGGAGCAAGTGGTCGACTTCACAATGCCGTTCATGAATCTCGGTATCTCGGTTCTCTACCGCAAGCCTATTAAGCAGCCCCCGAACTTATTCTCCTTTCTATCGCCTTTGTCACTCGACGTGTGGATTTATATGGCCACTGCATATCTTGGTGTTTCAGTACTGCTTTTCATTCTGGCAAGGTATGTAGTACATAAAGAAAGCTAAATTAATTTTCCAAATATTTAAAGTTGATGTAAAAATATATTATAGTGTTAACAATACCGTCGTCGAATGTAGGAATATTGTATTTAAAATTGGCTTCAGAAAAGGAGGTCCACAACTCAGCTGTATTTTTTTGGTTCATTTTTTTAAAGGTGTTACAGAATGATTAAAAGTTGGTAAGTTTCTATGATTTTCGTGAATTTAAAAGTTGTTTTAAAAGTCGAGTTCAGTAAGAAGTTCTTTTTACTTGTGAGTGTGAGTGACTCAGATATTTAAAAATATTCAACAAGAAAACAAAGTACAATAAAACAAATTGTAAAAATAAAAGTACAAATAAAGTTCATTAGTGATATTGGGTTTAACATCAATCTATTCAAAGTTATATAGTTATGTTAAGGTTTCTTTTTGTTATTAAATTAAAAGGTTAAATAAGTCAATGTAATGAAGCAGCAAAGTAAGAAGCTTTTTAGGGTTCCGTGCCAAAGGCAAAAAACGGAACCCTTATAGATTCGTCATGTCTGTCTGTCTGTCTGTTCGTCTGTCTGTCCGTCCGTATGTCACAGCCACTTTATTCCGAAACTATAAGAACTATAATGTTGAAACTTGGTAAGGAGATGTATTCTGTGAACCGCATTAAGATTTTTACACAAAAATAAAAAAAACAATAAATTTTGGGGGCCCATACTTAGAACTGAAACTCAAAAATTTTTTTTTCATCAAACCCATACGTGTATGGTATCTATAGATAGGTCTTCAAAAATGATATTGAGGTTTCTAATAACATTTTTTTCTAAACTGAATAGTTTGCGCGAGAGACACTTCCAAAGTGGTAAAATGTGTGTCCCCCCCCTGCAACTTCTAAAATAATAGCATGATAAATCTAAAAAAAATATATGATGTACATTACCATGCAAACTTCCACCGAAAATTGGTTTGAACGAAATCTAGTAAGTAGTTTTTTTTTAATACGTCATAAATCGTAAACTGCACTTTACCTTTAATTCAATCAACACAAATATAAAAATAAAATGTATTATGTTACTTGTTGCTGCGGAACCCTTCATGGGCGAGTCCGACTCGCACTTGGCCGCTTTTTGTTTCATTCTACTTACTTTATGTAGCCCAAAAAACTGCTCTGTTTTGATGTCAAGAGGCGACGAGTATTTTTATTGCTTAGCACGATATTTTAGATTTTCCAGCTAATAATTATTTAAAACTGAGATTTCGTATTAAATTGGTTTAAAGTTAAGTTATTTTGATGACGTATTTCGGGATTTTTTTTATAATATTTTGTTATAATTTATAAAGTTTCACGGACATGGTGAATATTATTGAATACAGTTAAATATTTATTTACCGATATTTGGTAGGTTCACTCCATACGAATGGCATCCAACGCACTCACCTGAAGGCGAAAAATTGGAAAACATATTTTCTCTTGCAAACTGTTTGTGGTTTGCAATTGGATCTCTCATGCAACAAAGCTGTGACTTTTTGCCCAAGTAAGAAAAAACAAGAGATTGCCTCGCTTTGAACCTATTGATTAATACTGCAAAATGCAGTTTTAAGCTGGAAATGAAATGAACTCCTCTTGAATATAAAATTTAAGTACTTCAAATATATTTCATTTCTGGTGATATTATAGTGAACTCAGCGAAGTCCACGAGAAGAACTTTTAACGGGATCCGTAACCATTATAGCCTACTTACTCGTGAGTGGATTTCAAAGCCTGGTTATTTATTAAAGTTTCTGATTTTGATGCTTAAATTTGCTTGGAAAAAATAATTATTTCACGAATATCATCAAAGCATTATAAATACCAGCCATTTACAAGTTTATAAAATCATTTCCTATAGTTAATTTTCTTTTTAAACTGAGAATTCCTCCGCAAAATTGTAATAAACAATCGAAAAGTAATGACATTATTTTGCTCTCTCTCCTATTTATGGGTACGCTATAAACCATGAGAGTATTGACTTATGTAATTGGTGGTGTGAGACTATAACAAATAGTCAAATATACATTTTGCCGTTAAAACTGATTGAAATTTAAAAATAAGAAATTGAACAGTAAATGTTTTATTTGCTAACTAAACCTAATATGAGTATATTTTTCGGTTTTAAAATCCACTAGAGTTCGTTGGCGATCAATGAACACTTATAATTGTAATGAATGATAGGGCGTATTTGGGCACAGGTTCAGCCCGTACGAGTGGGACAGCCCCAGGAACTGTGTTGACGAGCCGCCGGTGCTGGAGAATCAGTTCACTCTGTTGAACTCGCTGTGGTTCACTATCGGATCCTTGATGCAGCAAGGTTCGGATATCGCGCCGAAGTAAGTCCCCACTCTACCCTTCTGATGGCTACAATTCCGTAATCGACTAAACGTTCGAGCATCGTAGTTGACAAATATAAGCACCGAAGCGAAATCGCCAGTTAATGAAATCAGAATGGGTAAAATTGACTCTTAAGAGTAATCCCGCACTAATTACAAAACGGAAATGTAGCCTTCAGTGGCAGAGCTTGGATGAAGAACTCCCTTTTACTAATTAGTTTCAAAGCGACTACAGTCCTTTGTGAATTTCAAGCATCGGTAGTCGCCTAAAACGTCAAATTTGAATACAGACGTGTGGGCTAGCCTCGGTTTCCATTTCACTATAATAAGCTCAATACCCAAAGTTGATTTAGTAGCTACATAAACAGCTAGTTTGAACGTCGTGACTAACCACGCACCTGTTTTGTGCTTGTGCAGTATCTGTAGCTTGCTGCATCAAAGTTTCTTAGACGTATGGATTAGATATTAATCTCACATTCACACTTTTGTCTATACTTTTGAACAATCTAATGTGATGTTAACATCTAGTGCGTAATTAATTTTAAGAGATATACACATTCACTACACTACACTAGAATATAGCAATGATAGCGTAGTTATACGGTAACTCACCTTTAAAATTTAGTGGCATGATTTTCTCCAAATAATACTTATTAGAAACTGTTTATCTCTACAGTTAATACCTCGAAAGTAGTTTAAAAATACCCGAAAATCGGTTTTCTGAGTTCTACAAATCGATTGTTAAAAAACAATTATTTTATGTTGTTATTAATAGTAATTTGTTGATGTCAGGGCGGTATCAACTCGTATGGTAGCTGGCATGTGGTGGTTCTTCACTTTGATTATGATATCATCATACACTGCTAACTTGGCGGCTTTCCTCACTGTGGAACGAATGGACTCTCCTATCGAGAGTGCTGAGGACCTTGCTAAACAGACCAAAATCAAATATGGTGCATTGAAAGGTGGATCTACGGCTGCATTTTTTCGGGTAAGTGTATTTCATGTTATTGTTAATATTGGTTATACATAAGATACGATTTGCGTCATTTTCAAACAGTAGTGGAGGTCACTGGGTACCGCTTGTTATGGCCAGGCTTTCCCGCACTTCATCTTGTATCTGTTCTTACAAAAAAAACAGTACAGAGCAATCGTTGAACTCAACTTGTGCAAATTAAAAGAGATGTGTTTAAATACGTGACGACCCTTTTGAAACCATACTAACAGTAAAGAATACTTCACCAAACTTATTTAAAGCTTGTTAATTTACTTAAGCAAATTCGTGAACTTGTGAAACATAATATTTATTTCAATAGTATTTTTCACTTTTATTTTTAACCGACTTCAAAAATGGAGGAGGTTATCAATTCGACTGTATTTTTTATGTTTGTTACCTCATAACTTTCGACTGCGTGAACCGATTCTATCCTAGTCCTATTTCAATTTTGGACTAATTCTTGAAGTCGGTTTTTTTATGAAATTTTGAATTGCATATTTATAATAAACTATTATATTACATTTTGATCTAGCTGTAAACAAAATCTCGTTGTTTGGGGGTTCGATTCTCACCTTGGACAAATAATTATGTGACGAGAACGATCATTTGTTCTACGTCTCAGTGTAATCTTTACATAGTATAAAATAAAGTCGTTGCCGCTGTCTGTTCGCTTAGATCTTTTAAACTACCTACTCAACATATTTTAATGCGGTTTTCAGCAATAGATAGGGTGATTTAAGAGAAAGGTGAATATGTGTAATAGATAACACATACACACAGTGTCACACACAATACATACACAACGCCATCTAGGCCCAAACTAAGCAGAGCTTGTATTATGGGTACTAGACAATTGATATAAATACATATTATACTTCTTTTTTGTAAATACATACATATTATAGACTAGCTGTTGCCCGCGGCTCCGCCCGCGTGTATGTCGGTTATCGCGGCAAACAGTAACCTATGTGTTAATCTGATGTATCTTCTATACTTTTAAAATAACATGTCCTGACTGACTAACTGACTGATTCATCATCGCCGAGCGGAAACTATTAAACTTGGGAATACAAAATTTGGTGAGTATGATCGTTTCATTAAGTAGATACCCATTAAGGAAGGGTGAAATAGGGGTTGAAAGTTTGTATGGAAGTCCGTCATTTTTTAAGTTAGAAACATGAAACTTTATTTTTGGGCTACTGATTAAAAATGAGTAAACACGTATTCAAGCGTTTCTGATAGATAGAGCGGATATTCTACTCCTTAAGGGTGAAATAGGGGTTGACGTTTTGTATGTAGGTTAGTCAGGAAGTCCGTCATTTTTGAAGTTAAAAACATGAAAGTTTATTTTAGGGCTATTTAAGAAATATGAAACTTTATTTTTGGATTACTTATAAAAATTAGTAGATATGTATTTCAACGTTTCCTAATATTCTACCCCTAAGGGGGTGAAATAGGGGTTGAACTTTGTTTGGCATTTTTAAATTAGAAACATGAAACTTTTCTTTTGGTTTGGGCTACTGATTAAAAATGAATAGATACGTATTTAGGCCTTTCTCGATATTCTACGCTGAAGGAATGAAATAGGCGTTGACATTTCGTAAGCGGGTTAGTCTAGAAGTCCGTCAGTTTTGAAGTTAGAAACATGAAAATTTATTTTAGGAATATTGATAAAAAAGTAGGAGATACGTATTTAAGCGTTTCCCAATATTCTACCCGTAAGAGGGTAAAATAGGGGTTGAAAGTTTGTATGGAAGTCCGTCTTTTTTAAGTTAGAAACATGAAAAATTATCTTTGGGCTAATAGTTAAAAACGCGTAGATACTAAGTGTCTCTGGATATTATATCTACCTCTTTTTTTGTGCGGAAATTCCCTCGGATATCACCAACTGGTGGTTATGTCGGACTCGGACCGACTAAAAACCGCACACCGTCTCGGGTTCTAGAAACCAGGGAACCAGAGCGCCCTCAAAGGGAAATCCCATAAATGATATTTCTACCCCTAAGGGGTGAATTAGGTGTTGAAATGTCGTTAGTAGATTAGTTTGGAAGTCAGTCATTTTTAATTTAGTAGCCTGAAACTTTGTCCTTAGGCTTTTAAGTACAAATAAATTAATACCTATATCATCATTTATGGGAATTCTATTTCTAAAGGGCTAAAAATAAGGGTCGAACGTTAGTATGAAATCCTTTTTAATGGGCTATTGATTAAAAATAAATAAATAGGTACGTTTAAAAACATGAATAAATTATTCATACATACTTACACAGTTTTAATTAAATATATTGTAAATAATCAACTTCCACGCGAGCAAAGCTGCGGGCAACAGCTAGTAAGCTATATTACTGTAAAGTTTCATCCAATTCCGTCCAGTGCTTTTTGCGTGATGAAGTAACAAACATACACCCTCACAAACATTAGCTTTTATAAATTAGTGTGATGTGATAAAATCGAATACGAAAAACAATGTTAAATTTATCACTACAGTTAAATGAAAAATTAGACATAATGAATGAAGCTTATTTTCAAAGCGTAAATAAAACTAAATTAATTAAGTATCTACAACTAATTCAACGAAAAAAATGGAAGGTATCTACAACTTACTAAAAGAAATTAAAACACCAACAAATAAGGCTAAGTAATTAAATATTTGCAACGAAAATCATCTGCTTACCTATGCCTATACCAATAACCTAACAAAATCCTATAAAAAAGTAAATTATAGGTACCTAGGTACCTATGCTATAACCTTACAAAATTCTAAAAATACCGAGAAAACCAATTAGTAACTACAAAAGACTATTTGCTAATTATTTAGGTACAACAAAAATCGCCTGCTTATACCTATGCTATAACCTGACAAAATCCTAAAAAAAAACTTCGTTTAAAAAAACTACCATAACCTATCATACCTATACCTATATACCTATCATAAAGATGTTTTGTATCATTTTCTGGTAAATTATGATGAACTATTATGTTATATGTTTACTCCTCTTTCAAGTATTTTAAACTTAAAATAAATATCATAATTATAAATGACCATTTAACGTTTATGGCATTCTAGTTTTTGGTTCAGTATCAATAACAGCATCCTCCCAAAAAATCTAAATTTCTTTAATGTACAGAATTGATCTTATACACTTTTCTTATGCGTTTAAAAGTAATCATATTACGTACCTATTGTAAAGTTAGTTACTTGATTCCAAAAGATGTCGCTGTTTTAAGCACAGAAACAATTTTCAAGAAAATGTAATTGCTTCAGTATCGATTAGAGAGCCCTCCCAAAAAATCATCTAAATTTCTTTAATGTACAGAACTGAATTGTTACATTTTCATTATACGTTAAAAAGAGTAATCATATTACGTACCTATTGTAAAGTTAGTTACTTGATTCCAAAAGATGTCTCTGTTTTAAGCGAAAAAAAAATTTTCAAGAAAATTTAAAACAACCCTTTCTATGGAAAGAGAGAACATAAAACAAATACCTACCTATCAAATACTAACTATATACCACATTAATCACAATGCTTGTGCATAAAACGTTCCCACGATTATTTTGAATATTTAAGTCATGCGGGCACAACCAAACACACAGATTCGACGTCTACAGAGAGATATAGATATTATTTTTCCTATGGATAGAGAGGTTGCGATAAATCAAATACTTAATGCTACACCGAATTATACGTAATACGTTCTACGATTATTCCACGATATATTAATCAAAGTGTTATTAATTACGCATGGCTGGCAATAGGTGTCGCTACATGTTGTTTTACGTAATGATAAATTCTTTATAAATTTTTTTCCAATAAATAGAGAGATTGTGATAAATTAAATACTTTATGCTACAATCTTCAGAGTATCTCCTTTCTAGCAAAAAAAGAATTATTGCAATCGGACTACTCGTTAATGAATTACAATTAATTACACATTTTGACTTTCATCTCCCCTCCCAAGGAAACCGTCCGGAATTTCGAAATAAAAAGTATCCTATGTCCTACCTCGGAGTATGAACTCAAATCATGCCAAGTTTCATTTGAATCCATTCAGTAGTTTCGGCGTGATGCGCGGCCAAGATACAGACAGACAGACAGACAGACAAAAATGAAAAAAAAAATAGTTTTCGTTTCAGTATCGATAACAGAGTGCCCTCCAAAAAAATTTTCAAAATATCTTCAATGTACAGAATTTGACCTGTTACATTTTTATTATAGGTTGAAAGTTTGTATGGAAGTCCGTCTTTTTTAAGTTAGAAACATGAAAAATTATCTTTGGGCTAATAGTTAAAAACGCGTAGATACTAAGTGTCTCTGGATATTATATCTACCTCTTTTTTTGTGCGGAAATTCCCTCGGATATCACCAACTGGTGGTTATGTCGGACTCGAACCGACTAAAAACCGCACACCGTCTCGGGTTCTAGAAACCAGGGAACCAGAGCGCCCTCAAAGGGAAATCCCATAAATGATATTTCTACCCCTAAGGGGTGAATTAGGTGTTGAAATGTCGTTAGTAGATTAGTTTGGAAGTCAGTCATTTTTAATTTAGTAGCCTGAAACTTTGTCCTTAGGCTTTTAAGTACAAATAAATTAATACCTATATCATCATTTATGGGAATTCTATTTCTAAAGGGCTAAAAATAAGGGTCGAACGTTAGTATGAAATCCTTTTTAATGGGCTATTGATTAAAAATAAATAAATAGGTACGTTTAAAAACATGAATAAATTATTCATACATACTTACACAGTTTTAATTAAATATATTGTAAATAATCAACTTCCACGCGAGCAAAGCTGCGGGCAACAGCTAGTAAGCTATATTACTGTAAAGTTTCATCCAATTCCGTCCAGTGCTTTTTGCGTGATGAAGTAACAAACATACACCCTCACAAACATTAGCTTTTATAAATTAGTGTGATGTGATAAAATCGAATACGAAAAACAATGTTAAATTTATCACTACAGTTAAATGAAAAATTAGACATAATGAATGAAGCTTATTTTCAAAGCGTAAATAAAACTAAATTAATTAAGTATCTACAACTAATTCAACGAAAAAAATGGAAGGTATCTACAACTTACTAAAAGAAATTAAAACACCAACAAATAAGGCTAAGTAATTAAATATTTGCAACGAAAATCATCTGCTTACCTATGCCTATACCAATAACCTAACAAAATCCTATAAAAAAGTAAATTATAGGTACCTAGGTACCTATGCTATAACCTTACAAAATTCTAAAAATACCGAGAAAACCAATTAGTAACTACAAAAGACTATTTGCTAATTATTTAGGTACAACAAAAATCGCCTGCTTATACCTATGCTATAACCTGACAAAATCCTAAAAAAAAACTTCGTTTAAAAAAACTACCATAACCTATCATACCTATACCTATATACCTATCATAAAGATGTTTTGTATCATTTTCTGGTAAATTATGATGAACTATTATGTTATATGTTTACTCCTCTTTCAAGTATTTTAAACTTAAAATAAATATCATAATTATAAATGACCATTTAACGTTTATGGCATTCTAGTTTTTGGTTCAGTATCAATAACAGCATCCTCCCAAAAAATCTAAATTTCTTTAATGTACAGAATTGATCTTATACACTTTTCTTATGCGTTTAAAAGTAATCATATTACGTACCTATTGTAAAGTTAGTTACTTGATTCCAAAAGATGTCGCTGTTTTAAGCACAGAAACAATTTTCAAGAAAATGTAATTGCTTCAGTATCGATTAGAGAGCCCTCCCAAAAAATCATCTAAATTTCTTTAATGTACAGAACTGAATTGTTACATTTTTATTATACGTTAAAAAGAGTAATCATATTACGTACCTATTGTAAAGTTAGTTACTTGATTCCAAAAGATGTCGCTGTTTTAAGCATAAAAAAAATTTTCAAGAAAATTTAAAACAACCCTTTCTATGGAAAGAGAGAACATAAAACAAATACCTACCTATCAAATACTAACTATATACCACATTAATCACAATGCTTGTGCATAAAACGTTCCCACGATTATTTTGAATATTTAAGTCATGCGGGCACAACCAAACACACAGATTCGACGTCTACAGAGAGATATAGATATTATTTTTCCTATGGATAGAGAGGTTGCGATAAATCAAATACTTAATGCTACACCGAATTATACGTAATACGTTCTACGATTATTCTACGATATATTAATCAAAGTGTTATTAATTACGCATGGCTGGCAATAGGTGTCGCTACATGTTGTTTTACGTAATGATAAATTCTTTATAAATTTTTTTCCAATAGATAGAGAGATTGTGATAAATTAAATACTTTATGCTACAATCTTCAGAGTATCTCCTTTCTAACAAAAAAAGAATTATTGCAATCGGACTACTCGTTAATGAATTACAATTAATTACACATTTTGACTTTCATCTCCCCTCCCAAGGAAACCGTCCGGAATTTCGAAATAAAAAGTATCCTATGTCCTACCTCGGAGTATGAACTCAAATCATGCCAAGTTTCATTTGAATCCATTCAGTAGTTTCGGCGTGATGCGCGGCCAAGATACAGACAGACAGACAGACAGACAAAAATGAAAAAAAAAATAGTTTTCGTTTCAGTATCGATAACAGAGTGCCCTCCAAAAAAATTTTCAAAATATCTTCAATGTACAGAATTTGACCTGTTACATTTTTATTATAAGTATAGATAGAAAACACACAAACTCCGAAACATTTTAGCTTATGCTTTCCATCAGGCAGAGTAGAGTCATTTTGGCGGGCCAAACATTAAAAAAAAAAAAAAAAAAAAAAAAAAAACAAATATTTGCAGATCATAGAAATATTTGGTCTGACCCCGGAATCAAACCCGAGACCTCAAGCATAACAGTCGCATACGCTACCTCTGCGCCACCGAGGCAGTCATGTATATTATAGCAGAGGAAATCCGAGCGTTTTAAAGAATTCCGAGCGAAACCGGGCCGGGTTAGTTTATTAATGTATATTATGTATGTATATATATATATATAGATATATATATCGTTTTCAATTCCAAAAACTTTAAAAGTCCAAATTACTAAGCAGTTTCCATCTATTGACATATAATTAATTCAACTAAAGTTTTAAACAGTGGAACGATGTTACCTGTTGCCTACCTAGAACGGGTTAAATAGTTAATTTAAATTTGAAAGTGCTTGGTAAAGCTTCTTATCGGTAAAACTTTTGGTAAACTTTCACTAATTTTCCAGCAATAATTTAAAAGGTGAAAGTAAATGATGTAACCTTTTAAACACTTCATAATTATCTCAAGTAGTTATTAAGACGCACTCATTAATATTGTGATGAATTAATTAGTTATCTATACCTTATTTCTCTTAGTTCGTTTCTTTGGACGTGGAAATCTCAATTACGGAGCACAACAACTACTTTGAGCGTGAAATAATCTTTCGAAAACCATATTTTTTTATGGAATAGGGGGCAAACGAGCAGACGACGATCGATGTTAAGTTACGTACGACGATAGTAAGCGATTACCGCTGCCCATGGACACCCGCAACACTAGAGGCGTCATAAGTGCGTTGCCGATCTTTGGGGGATAGGGACCCCCGTCCCCCGTCCCGATGGGTTGGGTTATGGGCCTCCAGTATCCTCACTCACTCGGTGAAATACAGCGCAAGCGCTGTTTCACATCGGTTTTCTGTGAGGCCGTGGTATCACTCCGATCGAGCCGGCCCATTCATGCCGAAGCGTGGCTCTTTCACGGCAAAATGTTATTTAAATGTTGAATACAAGTACATATATAAGTGTGACTTCTCATAAAATGAACACATAACAACAATGACTTACCTTATGAATATGATGTTTGGCAACGAGGATATCATAAATATGAAACGATTCTGAATTTTGCCGTTAAGAAGTGATTTAGGGGATGTAGGAGGTGTAATGGTTTGCAACAATACTGTCGAGGTTTATACACATTGTAATTCAGATACTTGCGTAACATAACAGCTCTTAATTTATATTCTTCTTTAATTGTTGTGTTGGTAAATGTTATGACCTCTATAGGACATAATTGAAGAAATAACCGTAGCTCTAAGCAACTGAAAATATGAGTGCTATAAATTTATTTGCCATCGGATAGAGACAGTGTAGCAATGCAGCATGGTGACACGCAATTTGGAGGCCTATTGAGATGCTTGTGACTTGTGAGATGCTGCATCATTAGGTCTCCGATCTCGCATTCAGCAACGAAACATGGCAGCACCAATGCTATCATTTTAGGTTGGTCTGACCCGTTCATAATGAAATCAGCGTGGCTCTACTACTACTTCGGCACAAATAGTCAATCTCGTTCGTAGTGAAATTACGGTTACATAAACCATAATACCCAAAATCCAAAATTACCCTTATTAAATTCTACGGGGGGTCACAGGGAATTAATGCATTTGTGACTCTTAAACTGCGCTATCAGGTATACCATTTCTTAGAATTCGAATCTTTATGTTTCCAATGTAACGTCGATTGAAATAATTTTAATATATTTTATATCAAAACAATCTTTTCACGCATTTCGTTTATACACTTGGTTAGTTGCAGCATACACAGGTATAAATAAATTGCCTAAATGTTGATCTCACGTGCATGAATAATGTCCAACACGTTGTGTATTCACGCGCCACTGAAAGCTGACATAGATTAATTTTCCGAGACGAAAACACGTTTAAATAAAAGCTGTTCGTCAAATTAATAATTGTTAATGAAAGAATACATTTATATTAACTATGTCCAGTTAAAGTAAAGTTGTAGTGACCAATAATTAATTTAATTACCAGTGCTATATACAGATAATTTAATAGATGTATTTAAAAATAAAAACCACTTAAGAACTATCTGGACTAGTACCCTAACGGTTCTATAGCATACACATATAATAATTTATACTCATAATTCACTAATACTAACGAAAACATGTAACATTACATACAATATATAACAATGCTTCTTGAATAATTTAATTTGCTTTGAACTTCCTAATGAATTTTTGTATACGAATCCTAAAATACTTCTCTTTTAGTATAAAAAAATAATATAAATTAAACTATTTGATTAATTGTATTTCCAAGTTTATAAAACACTGTGATTTTTATTAATTTAACGAAATTAATGATTATATATTTTTTATGTTCTAAATAGGATTCAAATTTTTCTACCTACCAACGTATGTGGTCATTCATGGAGTCGGCTAGACCTTCAGTTTTTGCAATCAGCAACAAGGAAGGAGAAGAAAGAGTTGTCCGAGGAAAGGGGGCTTACGCATACCTTATGGAGTCCACTACAATTGAATATGTAGTTGAGAGAAACTGCGATCTTACTCAAGTCGGGGGCATGCTTGATTCGAAAGGATACGGGATTGCTATGCCGCCTAGTAAGCATATATTTTCTTTAAACTCATTTATTATTATCTGTTGAAATATTTATTATTATATCTTATACTAGCTGATCCGGCAAACGTTGTTTTGCCTTAAAAAAATTGGTTATAAAAAATAGATGCTGGTCGATTCTCAGACCTGCCCGATATGCACACCAAATTTCATAAAAATCGGTCCAGCCAGTTTCAGAGGTGTATGGTAACTAACATTGTGACACGAGAATTTTATATCTGATATAAAATTCTCGTGTTTTTATGAAATTTGGTGTGCATATCGGGCAGGTCTGAGAATCGACCAACATCTATTTTTATACCACATTTTTTTTATGGCAAAACAACATTTTCCGGATCAGCTAGTAATATATATATTATAATAATAATAATAGATTGAGACATTATTGTCATCTGGCCGCTGTTAAATTTTGAGATGTAGTTAAAGTCACAATTTAATTTTTAATTACTTAATGATACATAATACATTAATAATTAGTATAATAGCGTTAAATTCTTTTAAAAGAGTTTTATGTCAATCAAAAAAAGAATCTTATTTACGTCTTCACTTACAAAGATTAATACATTTTAATATTACCGCAATGTCTGCAATAATTTAATCTCGCAACGATTTGCCTTACATTACACAATCCTATTTTTGCCCTATTAACTTGTATTTCTAATCGGATTACGAAACTTTTCCAATAATAAAATAAGCCCGATAATATCAAGAAGCGCCTTTTAATTAAACAGAAAAACATTTGTAAGCATTATTCTCGTACGTAAAACTACTTTACAGCAAATAATAGTCATTCTCGAAATAATAAGAAAACTTTTTCGTCGATAGGTTCAAAATTGTATCTGTTTTTTTCATATGAAATGTTGTGGCACTGCAGACATATGGAAAACTACTTCATGACTGTATTAAATGTTCGGATTGTTTTGTAGACTCTCCATACCGAACAGCAATAAGCGGAGCCGTTTTGAAACTGCAAGAGGAGGGAAAATTGCACATACTAAAAACAAAATGGTGGAAAGAGAAGCGCGGCGGAGGATCTTGTAGGGTAAGCAAATAGGAAATGGCATAGTTAGTTTCTTGTAGTGTTATACAAATATAAAACTTTAAATTGCATTTTCGTCGACTTGGTCTCATTTTGTTTGTTTTTTATGTTTACAGTGTTGATATTATTGTACCTGCATATAATTTACATTTGTTTTTTAAATTACTGAAAAACTAAACGGGTTAACTATCTAGATACGAAAACCTTGCCATCCAGGTATAATGTGTGTTAATTTTTTACTGGAAATATCCTAATGGTATGTGTTTGTAAATAATACGAACGAACGATCTCGAAGTCAAAACTTTAAGTAGAAAACTTCATTTAAATTTCCAATCGAGGTAATTTGATCACAAAACACAAAATAATACAAAGAAACACTCTGGGCTTGTAATTTGAAGTGATAGTTAGAATTCTCAATAACAAAAGGAAGAGAAATTTGGTAATTTTACACTTATTTTTAATCGAACAATCGGAACCTATCAAGTCAAAGTAATCTAATAAAATTCCGATTCGTTTTGTTTATCAATGACCTTAGGGTCAGTGGCTTAATAAACAATCGAATCTATTCATTTTTTATGCTTCCATAAATACCTCTATTCATTAGAACATATAAAACCCTTTTTGAATCCAATTAATTGCAGGGTTTTGTATGAAGCCCGATATTTTAATTACCATAAACAAAAAGGGTCGTCAAAGGAAATGTTTAATAAAAAAAAGGTTTTGACGCTTGCCAAAAAGAATCCAATTAATCGGAATCATCACATTTTTGAACACGAAAATCTAATGAAGTGATTTAAAAGCAGGTTGATGTATTTCTTTTTTTGTTAAATCTAGACAAGGTATTTAATTCTTATTTTTTAACTTTAAATGTGTTTTATGTGGTAGATATTGAATATTATTTGAATAAATCAGGATGAAACATCAAAATCTTCATCGACTGCAAACGAATTAGGACTAGCAAACGTGGGTGGAGTGTTCGTAGTTCTAATGGGAGGCATGGGTGTTGCGTGCGTTATAGCTGTATGCGAGTTCGTCTGGAAATCCCGCAAAGTTGCTGTCGATGAACGGGTAAGTCATAATCGATGTATAATTATTATGATAAAAGTTATTCCAAATTTGGAATATATGGTATACATTTATATTAGTTTGATATTTACTTTAATTAAAGACTGTTATTAAATTTGGTTAATACAAAGTTTTTGGTGAAGTACTATAATATTTTTGCAGTTTATTTCGAATTATAATGTCTAAAAAATTATATCTTTGATGTACAAACTTAATCAAAAGCTTTTATTTACTTATTTTGTTTTTGTTCTAGGTTTATTTTTAAATGAAATTTATTTATGTTGGTGACATTGTTTTAGAGTAAGTTATTTTAATATTTCTTAGTACGCATACATACTGCTATATTATGTTTATGTATATTTTTAATAGCTAATTTTGGTTTGAAAACTAGAGTTAATTTTAAACTTCGACAGGGCTCTCCTGATTTTACTGTCGTCTGATACATAACAGAGGTCGATATCTCAACCTCTCTTCACCTTGAATACCTATAATATCAGTTCTTACAATATCATGTATATTAAGTATATTTAAAATTGAATAATTGAACATTTCCTAAAAATATTTTAAATTCATTTTACATGAGCACCTAGTATATTTTTTGTACTTACGAATATTTTTAGTTATTTTATTGGTAACGAGAAGATTTCCCTACTGGCCATTTGCGGAACTTACGTATGACAAATACTTCTACCTGCTAGTTTAATATACAGAGCGAGTGCATTGTTATTATTTCATTGATAGACGTCTACGGAGTAGTAAAAAATGCTATAACCACTTCGTGAGGGTGAACAGTATTTAAAAGTGGAATGTTAACGTGTACACGTATTTTTATCTGTCATACGCTAGTTCTGCGACTTGCCGCTAGGGAATCTGCTCGTCACCATTTAAATTATTTCTGCAATGATTTCATTGATAGACGTCTAGGAATAGTAACAAAAAAAACTTCAAGACCGCTTCGTGAGGGTAAACAGTATTTTAAAAGTGGAATCTTAACGATACATGTTTAGTTTGAATTAAATAATATGCTAGACTCATAATATACCAATCATTTTATTAATTTGTTTAGCTATTGAATATTGGATATCAAAAAAATTACAGCACATGTAGGAGTTACTTGTACTTTCATCTGTATGTAATGACACTTTTGTCGTCTAATTTATAGAAATTTAACTAAATATCTTTTCTCTAACGCATTCACCATTGTGCGGAGTTCAGAAAGAAGAGGTAAGTTATTTTACTAAACTATGTTTGTCTGATATTATGGGAGTTAAATGTAAGAAATTAAATATAAAATGTAAGAGTTACATTTTATTCGGAAACTTTTCTTAGAATATTCCTAACGGTTCAAAAATTTCCTTTTATAGTGGTTTTGTTGTTATTTTTCAAAATCCTTGTTAACAAGTACAAATTATTAAGAATAAAAAACCCGACTGCGTCAATATTTAACAATAAAAACATATAAGTTATATATATATTCGTAATCACCGTAAAAAATCTTTATTTTGATACCATACTCGATGTATTTTGAAAACATTTTTTTTTAAATTACTTTTTGGCGCCAAAAATCCTTTTTTTTTCTTAATTTTGATGTACCCAGTGTCACTCTTACGACTAACACGAATCTATTGACACCACTCACATAAAAATACGACAAGCCGTTTAGGCTCTAGGGCGTGCCAAAGAAATATACATACATACATAGCTACACTCGAAAAACATAACCCAGAAATTATTATTCACGACAAACAGTAAAAAACAATTATGGGTCAGTTTCACACATTCCTGATAAAGTTTCAGACGGTTATCTCATATTATTTTCTTTATAAAAGACAACTCCCGCTTTAGGAATGTACATCCTGTATCGTGGGGGACTTATCCAAACATACATGAAACGGACACAAAGAACATCTTAACCAGAACAACAATTTGTGGATACAATATATAGGTACATATGTGTCTCTGACATATATGTCTCTATCCAAGAGTTACGAAACCGAAATCTAAAGTTATTTGACAGATAACTTGACATTAGTCTATCAGAGACTTTATCAGCCATTGGTAAAGGTGGCCCTAAATCTTTCAGTTTTTGAGATAGTTGAGCACAAAAAGTCAA
The DNA here is from genome assembly GCA_949125395.1 of Diaphora mendica. Taxonomy (NCBI): domain Eukaryota; kingdom Metazoa; phylum Arthropoda; class Insecta; order Lepidoptera; family Erebidae; genus Diaphora; species Diaphora mendica. The sequence continues at coordinate 32,119,168 of OX421311.1, forward strand.
TAACAAGTTAGAAATATCGATACGTAGAGGAATACTTACAGAGACATAGAAATACAAGCGGATATTTTTCAATATCTCTTTATTTTTTGATATTTAAGGAAACTCCGTAACGTAAACTAACATAAACACAATGGAGTTATTTTAAAAAACTAAAGTAACATTTGAAAATAGTAAGGACTGTTCCGTATTTCAGATATATCTTTAAAGAAGGTACAAGTTATAAATAAATTTCAATCAATTTACCCGAAACAGGTCCAGCAGTTTCAATTACTGCTCGATTGTACACGTCAATTTAAAAACTACTCCGAATACATGAAAACTGTCGCTTTTAAATTAGAAATAAAATGAATTTGCCATAAGAAAACAAAATTAACCGTAATTATACAGTGACTAAGGATTTTTTTTCCGTAATACATTGCTTTGATGTGCAGGCGTCCTTGTGTTCGGAAATGGCTTCGGAGCTACGGTCAGCGCTCAAGTGTCCGGGCGGAGGCGGGGTAGGTGCGGGCGGCGGTCCAGGCGGTGCCCGTGATGGCGCTGGCTCCCCATACCTGCACTACGGGTTCAGCACTAAAAGCCAGCTTCACTAGCGGCCGGAGCCCGCCTCGCCACCCAGCGACGTGTAGCAGGGTGCCGGGCGGACGCTCTCATATAACCCAAAACCCGACCGGTGTGATGAGATTCAGGAACTGTGAATGTTCAAACTAGCAATGGATCGTTTGTCTAATGGAATAGCGTAGATGTTTACTATATAATATGATTGTAAATAAATTCATATCTTATTTGTATAGATAAGTGCTGTTGTATTGCAGGCATGCCAATGTAATGAGATCCGAATTGATTGACTGGTTTATTTGTAAATTATTAATAAAATCTATACGTATCTCTCTTGCCAAACAGTCGTGTGCCAAAGTTTCAATTTATTAATGACGACAAATTTGTTATTGTATGCCTGTGTACGTATACTTCTTGTGTATAAAGAAGAGTAGATGGCAAAAGGACTAAAATACTGGTAGCTAATATGGATAACGCAAAAATGACACTTGTTTAAATATGAGTGACGCTAAAAGAATAAAAGAAGTGTTTGAAGTAAGGGCCTGTTTCACCAAGTTGCTAATATATTATACTTAATACATGTGTATCGAAATCTGTATTTATTTGACCGATAAATTCTTAATAGTCTATAATTGGTGAAACTGTGTGAAACCCTGTTATTAGGAACATAAAACGATATAGTTGGAGTTTTTTTTTAAATAGGAACATTTTGTTTACTAAGTGCTCATCATATTATTTTAAATCGATGCCTCGAATACTTTTATTCATAGATTTGGTTCTTTTGACTTCTGGCTCTATTTTAGTTTATATTTTTTTAACAGTTGTATACTCTTACATTGAAGAACTTGAGATAGACCTACTTACATACTTAGTACATTTACAAATAGAATAAAAACACAATAAACATATTATTGAACACACAACGAAAAACAAAAGTGAAATAAATAACAATATTATTTTAATTTTCCGTAAAATTTACGACCAGTCTCAGAAGGTATAAAACTGGAAGGAACCCATCCATCATCCAGCCTCTAATGTGTGAGCACTGAGACCTCCTGACTTCATCTTGAATTTAAGCCCCTTGGATATGAAGGTAGTATTTATATTAGCAGAATCTAAAAACCTCTATTGAGGGTCTAGAGTCTATTATCCCACATACTTATGGCTAACAATAAGGGGAAATACACCTTTTGAGTTGATCTTGCCGCGGTAATTGTTAATAATACACCTCCCAACTCCGCTGCACCTGGAGCAGCAGCAGTAGTAAGGACTCAAACTCCTGCTGCTGCTCCAGGGGACAATGCGTCTTTCATACAGTACGAGACTTCATCGTTCATTGGGAACATTTGCGTACTATATTTCAAAGCGCTTGTGAATTTGGAAAAATATTTAATCTCCATCACCAATCAGATGGCCTGTCAAAGGACCCAAACTGCTAATTCCTGTCCTTCTCTCAGGAGGTAATTTAATCCCTTGAAGTAGAGAAATGCGCTGGTTGCTTAATTCGTATATGGAAATATTATGGATTTGCTCCTGGCCTTTAGTAGGTGGAATTGACTTGCCATCTTTATCATCTTCAATACCAGCTCTTCTTGCCATCTCTTCTTTCACTCTAAATTTAGTTACTCCTGTCCTTACTTCGTCGAAAAATGCTTTGAAGACTGCCTTGATTTCAACAATGGGAGTTGCTACTGGGAAATTGAATTAGATTTTTAAAGCTTTTATTTTATACAAGACCATTAACAGTCATTTTCTGACCTTAAATTTCTACTTCATATTCCAAATATCTGTTGCGACCGTGTCTATTATTTTCCTCTCTTCGTAGTCATGTGAAAATGGTCACTAGAAATCCTAGTCCTGTAATTATAATTCTAGTCACAATTAAGATCTTATCTGTCTCATCATCTCATTCCTTTGTTACCTCTACTTCCATTGGAACAGATGCTCCAGCTTCTGTCATTTTAATGTAGTTTTTTGTTGTTGTTAAAAACAAATTATAATGGTTTTTCTTGCCTCCTTATTTTATAAAAATATTGTCTGTTACTGCTAGAAATCGATGTGTAATTAAATTACATTAAATTAAATTATAGATTTAAGAATGTTAATATTTATTTCTATTTAAAGTAATCTGTAAATAAATCATATTGATAAAGCTACTGCCAAAGTAGACATATTAGTAAAAGTTAATGAAAATAATTAATTTTACTTTCTGTTTTTCGCTAAGTATATTCATAAGGAAAAAGTAGATTTTATGGAATTTAATACGACAATTGGTATACTTGTACTATTAACTGATTGATTGTAAAATTAATACACATTTTATCTCCTAGCAAATTATAATGTCGAAATATGTTTGTAATATTCATTACATATTACTGCTCTATGTAATATTTTGTAAATGAGATCCAAAGTTTCCAACGACACAGCTCAATATGTGCCAACATTCGAGATTCCCTGTCTGTATTATATTTTGTAAGTTTACATTACCAAGTTTAAACAAATAAATCGTTTTATTAACATTTTTTGTTTTTATTAGTGTGTCTTATGGATCCTGGACCACGTGACGTTTCTTTATTGTGAACGTGTACGCGTAATCATTTCTCTAGCATATTTATGAAATCTTAGTAAATCACAAAACATAATGGTTACGTCGCAGTGTTTTGTTTATTTCAACCTGCTGTTTGTTTTATACGACTCGGTCGTAAAAACACACAATATTACGGATGGTAAGTGTTTGATGACCGAACGTTGTTTTGTCCTAAAAGCGACGTTTAATACCTGAGCTGTAAACGTCGCTTTAGTCCTTTGAAAGTTAATTTTTCCTTTAAAAATAAAATGTTATGGTTTTTAAAAATAATGTAAAATGAATTTGCTATATTTTATATTTACAGCATTCCAAACTTACAAAAATACTTCGTATGCTGCGTCGCACGATAATTCGACACTCATTCACACACCAAGTCAGAGATGATGTGTATAGATCACTTATGCAAGTTTTCTTATACACCATACACTACTACTATATACAGATAGTGTTTCTCCATCCAGCAACCTCCTCCAGCGAATCCTCATACATCGATTGACTCATCTCCAGACTCAACATCCAAACCAGATAAATATTTTCACGTAATTATCACGTAATGTTTGAATATTCCAACTACTCATCTTATTTTTATTGAAGTGGAGCAGGTTTTTATTGAGCTTTATTGTCACTAGATTCGTAATAAGGGTCCGGGTGACATTGGATATATAATTTTTTTCAAGTTTTCATGTAGTAAGTTTATAGTATTTTAAACTTTTTTTCATCTTTATTTTAATATAATCTTACTGGTGGTGCATTATCTTACAAGATTTTCATGTCATTTTAAAATTAACTTGAAAAGAATGCTGAGCTGAGCTTGAAGTTCGGTGATGTAGAAAAGTGCATAAAGTTTAAATTAATAAATACCCCTTCAATTAGTATGAGACGATGCTTAACTCGCACTGGTTGCTTTATATCTATTCACAATATAATGTTGAAAAAAAGCTTGGAATGAAATAGGTAGGTAATAGGTAATACAAGCAAATGAGTCGTGTGGGGAGACCTTTAGTGTCATCCTGTTTTATAACTTTTATACTGACCTAGCCATACAGAGTTATGTTCGCTGCTTGCCCATAATTTATACGAGGTACCCTATCGTAAACTATAACACCTATCAAATATTGCTTTGCCACCGATGTAAAATGTGTCTATTTTTTCTTTTATTACACACACAAAGACTGTTTTAATGTTGCAGTACTTACTAAATTTGTAACATTTATCGTAAACTCTGGGTAAGCTATTTTTTATTATCGTTTGATGTTTTTATTGTTTTCTATACGATAAACTATGATGATTGTTTTTATATTTCCAGTACCATATTTTCAACTAACGTCATAAAAAGGAGTCTTGTTTCGAGTCTATTGTATTGGTGTTTAACATATCTTAATCCGAGATTTAAGTCATAGAGAAATATAAAAGCAAGTTGAAGTGGCAGTCGGCTGCCATGTTAGCCGCAGAACCGATAACCGTTGATCTAAACGTGTTCTTGAGGGGAGACCGGGTCGTGGCAAACGTAGTTTAGGTAGGACGTCTACAGGCCAGGATATTGGAGTGGTATTTATTGATTTGCGCAAGTCGACTGGCAAAATGTGGATGCAACATGCTGAGAACTGAACTAAGTGGCGTGCAATAAAAAGCCTATGTGTAGCAATGGACTGTGATAGGCTGATGATGATGTAATATGAAATAGTAGCTGACCCAAGCAACTTCCTCTGTGTCTCTTTTCAATCATGCTCGGCCTCTAGCGGTGAAAGCGCGATGTTGACCTCTATTTTAGGCACGCCAGCAAAACATTCGTTTTGGTAGTATCGAGGTTCATCGTTACCAACAACATAACACGAGAATTATATAAATTGATGATAACATCAAATTCCAAATTAGAATTTAAAAAATCTACTGTTTATCGTAATGAAATAATGGCTAACTTTTGTCAAATATATTATTAGCTTATTAACTCACCCACTTATCGTAAAATATCTAAATTAATTGTAACACCAAACATTTCTTGACTTTTATTATATTAAACGAAACAAACGAAATATTACATTTGTAGTGGAATATCTGTGTTGGGATACAGGTACTTCTTGTAACCCATGGTAATAATCCTGTTAACTTAATTTAATTCTTGCCAATGACGTCCAGTATGAGATGATGATGAGATGAGATAAGAAATCAAATAACATGAGATTTTCACTAACCCTAAAAAGTATGGTAGTCATTTTTAATGCTGCGGACAATAGTTTTTTTATAAAAAGAGAAAAGCAAATACGAGTACAATATAGAACCTCATACGTACCTGTAACTGCAGTGTTCCATTATATTTTGTAAGTAGTTGCATTACCTTATTTGTCATTTCCTAAAGAAACCTTTTTCCCAACATAAAATATTTCATGCGTTACCATCAAAAGCTGAACAGCTTTTCATACGTAAATACTCACTCTGATATCAAGTTTGTTATTGTCATTCTCATACGAATGACTTAGTCCAAGTCTTGGGCCAAAGTTGTATAATATACCTATAAAACCATATTTTCGACCAAAACTAAGAAAGTTTCCAGAAAATCTTTTTTTCTTATAATATATAATAAGCAATTTGTCAGCCTTGAATAGCAAAGAGTTCCCAATTTTTACAGTCAATGACGGCTGCTTTATTGCCTACACCCACATAGGTAATGCAGACATTTCAAGTTTCAAAGTAGCTATGGAGGAATTGTATTACAGTCTGTGCGACTCCAATACGCCCTTGGCATTCAATGGCCTAAGTTTGTAATTCGGTGATACATTACATACATCGTAGGCGAATTGACGTATGTGGAATGATTTGTGACGACCAGCATACTTCTAAGCGGATATACTTCTAATATAAGGGGATCTAATAAATGTTTTATGATTCTTTTTCTAACTTACATGGGAAAATATAACATAATTGTCGTTATCCTTGAAATGGCAGAGATGTGTGCTAGTAGAAAGCAAACAAGAAGAAATAATAATAAATAAATATTTCGAACATCTAACACACAATACCATTTTCTCCCAAGCTAAGCAGAGCTTGTGTTATGGGTACTACACAACTGATTTAAATACATTTTTTTTGTAAATACATACATATTATACATAGAAAACACCCAAACTCCGAAACACATATTTGCATTTGGTCCGACCCGGAAATCGAACCCATCTCGGGCAAGCACACACAGCAGTCACATAACCTACCACTACGTCACCGAGGCATATGCAATGCAATGAAGCTACTACTATATACTACTATAATTAGATGAAATACGTGTAAATGAAATGATATTAGTAGAACAATTCTTTTGATGCATTTATTTCAGGAAAGTGTTTCAAATTATATTTACGAATTACTTGTCTGTACTTAAAATAGCATCAATCACTAAGGTGTAGTGATAGCTGTAAGTTCACTAGTGGTTCCAGGTTCCATCTTATCTTCGCATGTCTATTTGAAATGAATATGTTGATTACAAATGATTCAACCATGGAAATAACATATCAAAGAACGTTTGTCGGTATCTACAATAGAACTTTTACATACAAATCTTGGTAAAGAAGATCAAAGTTGAGATAATTTTATGATGTATTTCCTTGAAGACGTGTCCAATGCGAAGTTTTTGCGAGTTATTGAATTTCAACTGTTACAAACTATGGTTTTCTTATACTAACTTTTAAACTTTCGCGTTCCATGATACAATAATTTTACGGGAATCAACGCGAACTCTTATTTGAGGTTACATATCTGTGATTTGCCTGATTTCGCGTTAAATATATAATACCTTAAATAAGTGTTCGCGTTAATTCCCGTAAAATAATTATTATATGGTTTTCTTAATTTTTCACCGAGTTTTAAAAGAGGGAGGTTCTCATTTAGACTGTATTTTTTTACGTATGTGCTCACGATTTGAAATTTGAAATCTATTCTCGACTAGAAACATAAAAATATGTATGATGTGAAATGTCATAACACTAATTGTAAAATTAAATACTGAAAAGACTGCACGTTTGGCCTAGTGGTTTAACGGTCACCACGCCGTTTCTCACTTCGTCAAGTGTCGTGGGTGCAAATCCCACGTAGGACAACACTTTCTGTGATCCACAAATTGTTGTTCTGAGTTTGGGGGTACTTTGTGTCCGTTTCAGGTATGTTTGTAAAGTCCCCCGCGACACAGGATTTATTCCTAGTGCGGGAGTTGTGTTTAAAAAAAAAAACATTTTCGGAAATCTAACACAACGCTATCTAGTCCCAAACTAAGTGAAGCTTTTATTATGGGTACTAGACAACTGATATAAATACAAATATACTTTTTTGTTCCGACCCGGGAATCGAACCCGAGACCTCAAGCACCACCGTCGCCTTCGCTACCATTGCGCCAACGAGGCAGTTAAAATTGAGGCAAAAGTGTGTCTAATTGCATTTAAACGTTCAAATTATGAGCTGTGTAATATTTTGCAAAACTGAATAGCATACTTTGAATCACCTGAGCACCATATTGTTTATGTCTATCTTGCATAAGTGACCTTATAAATGACTAGTTTTACAAATCTCTTCTTAATTAATATACAAAATTTAATACGCCTGTGTTTGAATGGAAGTACAAAAGCCCTCAGTGCTGAAAGTGTAACATAGGCACATTAACAAGGTCCCCGGGGGACTGCGACAATTCAACGTTAATTAGCCAAAACAAAATGGCGTGTCGTTTTGCGCGGGCGGGTGCGAGCGTGCATGCCTCGGATAACTTGTATATTTAACGCTGTTTATTCTATGTAGGTAACGAACATCCCGCGCTTAGCATTAACAACATATGTATACATTTACTCCTCTTGTCAGAGATATTAACATTTTGCGTTCACGCTTGTTGTCACACAGTCATTAAAAAATGCGCAAATAATATATTAAACAAACATTATGACCGACATAAATTAAATTTTGCTAGTCAACGATACGGATATGCCACTTTTTATTCCCTTTGTTTTTATTCTCTTGTGGTTAAAATGAACCCTCATCATTTTTAATTGAAAATGTTTATTAAATGGAAATATAATAAATTTAATTTTGTTGAAGATATATCACCTTCATGGTCTTATGAATTAAGAACATCTTTTCAGTTTGAATATATTTTAGAATATGTCACTTATATATTCCTATGTCTGCTTGAAGTGTTTGTGTTTTTATATAGGTATTATTTTATTCTTATATACTGTATTTCCAAGTTACCACTGTGTATAATTCTCTGCAAATAATCCTCCCCAACAAGGGTTATGGGCCCAGAACCCAGGATGAATGGAAAACAGGAATAAAGTAAAATATTACGAAAATATAACAACAAAATGTCGAACGTACGTGTGGAGCTACTAGTAGGCGACAACTACGATAGTTAGAAGATTCAAGTAGAGGCGTTGTTGATAAAAAACGACTACTGGGAATATGTTACCGGTGAAAAGCCAAAGCCGACGGATGAGGCCAGTGTGTTGATATGGGAGACTGCGGATAGAAAAGCCAAGTCTGAACTCGTACTGGCCATGGATTCGAGTGTGGTACGTCATGTTAGAAGGGTGACTACTGCAAGTGAGCTGTTGCGTAAGTTGGAAAGATTGTTCACGTCAAGAGGTCCCGCGAAAAAGGCAACCTTGATGAAAAGGCTTATGTTAAAGAAGATGAGCGAAAATGAAAAAATAAGCGAACATCTTGACTCATTTTTTGAGGCCGTCGATAAACTCGATGAAATGAATATCAAAATTCATGACGATTTATTAGCTATAATGCTATTATATAGTTTGCCAGCAAGTTACTAAAACTTCAGATGTGCAATCGAATCGAGGGACGAGCTTCCAACACCGGAACAACAGAGTGAAAATCGTCGAAGAATATAATTCGAGAGGAAATAACTCAAAAGTCGAAAGTATGGAAGGTGCTATGTATGTAAACAAATACGTAGAACCCAAGAAGGTACAAAAGACTGGACAAAAAGACAAATTTAAGTCTAAATGCTTTAAATGCCATAAATTTGGACATAAGGCTTCGGAATGCAAGAAGATGGAGAGTACTTCGGAAACTAGATTAGTAGAGTCATGTGCTAGTGAAAAGTGTGTTGAAGCTTTAACCTCTGTTACAGTTTCAGATGAGTGCCGTGCTGTTGATATCAAACGCCGACACGAATGGCTGTTTGATAGCGGCTGCACTTCTCATATGTGTAATGACGGGACAAGGTTTGATGAGGTACTGCCATCGAGTCAAGTATTAAAATTAGCCACTGAATCTTTGTCGTCCGTGCAAGGTAAAGGTACTGTTAAGATATTAGCATGTAACAATGATGGTACGCGTATAATTGAATTCCAAGATACGTTGTTAGTTCCTGATTTACGTAATAGTCTCATTTCGATCGCCAAACTCACTGAACGAGGCTGCGAGGTTATTTTTAAGCGCAATATAGCCTACGCTGTGAAAAATGGTGAGGTTAAGCTAACTGCTGATAGGCGAGGGGATTTGTATTACTTGAGGGAGCTAGATGCCTCGGCATCGGTAGTATCAGGGAATGATGTGGATTCGTATGAATGGCATGAGCGTATGGGACATTTAAATGCTAGAGATCTTATAAATGTACTGAAGAAATCTGGAATTAACCTATCCAAGGTTGATAGTAACTTGCAGGATTGTGACGTGTGCGCTAAGGGTAAGATGGTGTCGTTGCCTTTTGAGAAGTCCAGGGAGCCCTGTAGTGAGAAATTGGGGATCATCTATTCTGATGTGGTAGGCCCTATGAGAGTTCAATCGAACGGAGGTAATAAATACTTCGTAACTTTTATCGACGACCATACTCGTTGGTGTGAAGTATTTATGATTAAAAATAAAAATGACGTATTGTCAAAATTTAAAATGTTTAAATGTCAGGTTGAAAATCTGACGGGCAGAAAAATCAAAACATTTCAAAGTGACAATGGTACGGAATTTAAAAATAAAGACTTTGATGAATTTTTACAACAAAATGGTATTAAGAGACGTTTTACTACACCCTACACGCCGCAGAGTAATGGAGTTGCAGAACGTAAAAACAGAACGCTCCTGGAAACGGCGCGTTGTATGTTGATATCTGCGGGACTGCCTTTGAGTTTTTGGGCAGAAGCAATTGCAACTGCATGTTACATTCGTAACAGATGTCCAACAAAAAGTCTGAAGGGGAAAACTCCGTATGAAAAATGGTTCAATAAGCCTGTGAACGTAAGTTACCTAAGAACTTTTGGTACAAAAGTTCATGTCTTAGATAAGGAGCCAGGTAAAGATAAATTTGCGTTACGCTCTATTGTTGGCTATTTTGTAGGTTATCCAGAAGAAGCTGTTGGTTACAAGCTATGGATACCGGAGTGGAGAAAGTTCATCGTGTCCAGGGATGTAAGATTTCAGGAAGGAAAGTATTTTGAAACTAAAAGTAAAGTCTCGGATCAATCACTTCTTGATTCACAATGTGAGGAGAATGTTGTGAGGAAGAGTATCGAGGTAGAAATTCCATTGGAAAGTCCATCAAATGTACCGACTCGTCAGAGTGAAGGAAGTCAATCCATTGTGTCAGCAAGTCAAGTACCGAGTACGTCGAGTACGCCTTGTACAAATAAGGAACCGTATACAATGAGAGATTTCAACGAAGTTCAGAACTTATCAGGACCATCGCATGAGGTACCAAGTAAAGTAAGTACGAAAAGTGCTGAGAATGAGGAGAATGTAACTACTCTGAAGAGAGGGCCTGGTAGACCGAGAATTGAAAGAAGGCACATAGGTCGACCTCGTAAAATTTACAACATGGTCGAAGTTCAAGAAAATAGAGAAAATGAATCATCGACGATGGACGAAGATGACTTCGTGGACGCTGATGATTTTGCAGGAGCTATTGAAACTTCATTGAAGTATGCTTTGTCTAGTGACGAAAAGAGTCAATGGTAAGAAGCGATTTTATCAGAAATTCGGAGCCTAGTGAAAAACGACACATGGAAAATCGTAAGGAAACCAATTGATCGTAATGTCGTAGGATGTCGATATGTTTTAACGACGAAGCTTAATATGACAACAAAACTGAGAAAAAGAAGGCGAGACTTGTCGCGAAGAGATGTAGTCAACAGGCAGATCTTGATTATCACAGGACATACGCACCGGTTGCGAGGATTTCAACCGTACGTTTGTTGGTCGCATTAGCTGTCGAGATGAACATGGACATTGATCAAATAGATATAAATACGGCATATTTAAACGGAGATTTGAATGAAGATATTTATATGAAGATTCCAGAATTGCTGAAAGAAAGTTTGGAAAAACTTGTGAAATGTGATGGTTTTACTAGCATCACAGTAAGAGAGCAATGAAGATGCTTGAAGATATGAAGGAAGGTGGAAATACATGTAAATTAAAGAAGGCTTTGTATGGACTCAAGCAAGCCGGGCGTCAATGGAACATAAAACTTGACACGAAGTTAAGAGAAATGGGCTTAAAGCCGACTATAAATGAGCCATGCTTGTACCACAAGCGTAACAAAGATGGTTCAGATCTCTTCGTAGTAGTTTATGTTGATGATATACTTATATCGAGTCAGAAAAGGTCAGTTATTGATAGCTTCAAGCATGAATTAACCAAAAGGTTCGAACTGAAAGATTTTGGTCAAGCAAGTTTTTGTTTGGGGATAGATTTAAAGAAAAATGGGGACAAATACTATTTGTCACAAGAGAAATATATCAATGATATATTGAAGAAATTTAAGATGGAGAACTGCAATCCTGTGAAGACTCCTATGGAGATTGGGAAGCCAGTGTTGAGCACGAAAAAAAATGAGGACGGGAACTTATTTTCCTATAGAGAGCTGATAGGTTCGCTCATGTATCTGAGTGTAGCTACGAGGCCGGATATAGCAAACTCAACAGCGAAGTTGGCGCAGTTCGTGGAGAATCCGCAAGAATATCACTGGAAAGCAGCGAAAAGGATTCTTCGTTACTTGAAAGGTACGATAAATTACAGTTTGGTATATAAACCGACTGGTTTCAGCATGTATGGGTATGCGGATGCTGATTGGGGTAGTTGTACATATGATAGACGTTCATTCAGTGAATACGTTTTCATTTTAGGAGGTGCAGGTATCTCATGGGCTTCACATAAGCAATGAATTGTAGCAACGTCAACCTGTGAGGCTGAGTTTGTGAGTTTGGCGGAGGCTATGAAAGAGGCTGTGTACTTAAATAGCTTGTTGAACGAACTAGGTCTACATAATTTGTCTAAGGTAAGAATGCATGCTGATAACTTGAGTGCCATTTGCTTAACCGAGGATAACGGTGTTTATCACGCGAAGAGTAAGCACATTGATATACGTCATTTCTTTATTAGAGATGTGCTGCGTGAAAATAAAGCTATAAGTTTGGAACACTTATCGACTGATAAGATGTTGGCTGATATACTCACCAAGCTTTTGTCCCGTTTTAGGCACGAATCTATGATTTGTAATTTAGGTTTGTGTGTGCGGTAATTTAGGTAGTATTATTAATAAGCCCATGTAGTTGAAGGAGGTGTGTTGAAGATATATCACCTTCATGGTCTTATGAATTAAGAACATCTTTTCAGTTTGAATATATTTTAGAATATGTCACTTATATTCCTATGTCTGCTTGAAGTGTTTGTGTTTTTATACAGGTATTATTTTATTAATATATTCTGTATTTCCAAGTTACCACTGTGTATAATTCTCTGCAAATAATCCTCCCCAACAAATTTTATTCATATAGACGTTTTATCTAAAAAGCGTTTGTGCCATACAGTGGAAAAAAATTGGTGTAAAACTCCGTCGATATCACAATTTCAAACGAAAAACCATTGAGTGTCCAGTTTCCGGTTAGAAAGCAAAGAGGAAAAGGGTTTTGGGACGGAACCCGGAGCGCTGATAATAACACGACTGGTGTTGTACACGCTTCGTAGCACCTGCTACGAGTGCTACGCAATGTATATTTTTATAGGTTATGTTTTTATGCCCTCAATATTGTTCTCGTACTTTGATAGACATTCTTTGGGTTGGATATATTGTCTCATTTAGCATTAGATATGTAAATTTTCGAATACATTTACCCGCTATAAAATATATCATGTTATTTATTATTTTTATTGTACACATAACAGATAGAAAAAAAGAGTTGCAATAAACAAACGTGACAATTGGCAATTTTATCGCGCATGGCGAATTCTTACAGAGAACCTTTGTATGGATATGGTAACTGATATTATTTAGGGTAGCAGTAGTAGGGTACAAACGTACAAACCGACATACCACTTGGAGGTGGTATCCGAGGGGATTTCCGCACGGAGGGAAAAAAAAGGTTACAAACTATCGTAGGTAAGTAGTAAGTTGAACTATTTCATAACATATCTGCTGATGCAAATAACTTTAAAAAGACGTATTAAATGTCAACCCCTATTTGACCCCTTAGGGATAGAATATTCAGAAACGCTACGTAATTCGTTAATACTCATTTTTATCAGTAGCCCAAAAATGAAGTTTCACATTTCTAACTTAAAAAAATACGAACTTATAATCTTTCAACCCCTATTTCACCCTCTTAGGGGTAGAATATCCAGAAATGCTTAAATACATTTCTACTCATTTTTAATAAGTAGTCCAAAGATAAAGTTTCATGTTCCTAACTTAAAAAATGACGGACTTCCACACAAATTTTAGGCGATCAAAGAGCCCTCGTTGTGTCAAAGAGCGAGGACAGAGTAAACTTATTTGATTATGTAAACGTGCCCCGTACCGAATTGCGGTGGCATTTACAAATCTTTCAGTCTCATCGATTCATCGTAAATCTATCTCACGTACGTAACTTTAACGGGCGTTGAACATAAATTTAACACACGTAGGTACTGCAGACATTTAGCAACGTCAGCGAAATGCTGACCTGAACAAACCTATTTGAGAGATTTCAGTGGGCTTTTTAGAGATTGTAAAATTTCAGTAGTTATATCATTTTCACGGTGGCATCAGGAATGTTATTTTATTGTTTTTCATTGATATTTTCTTACTAGGTAGCCGCAATAAATGGTGTCTTTAAATTCGTGATTAAATACTATAGTCACCTGACTACGTCTTGATCCTGATCCAACTTAGATAGAATCGAAAATGAGGATGTCAAAACAATACATGTTACAGTTACAATGTTTGTAACTGTAAACTTGTTCCGAATAAATGATTTATTTATTTACACCACTTTATCTACCCGAATTGCATGTTTAGCAACAACTGCAGTGTTTTGCGACCTTTTATTGTCATACAGTAACAACTTATCATTAATTGTTTATCTAATATGAAAACCCCAAATAAGTTATAGAATACAAATTAAAATATTGTTTATATGAAACACAAAAGAATAAGATGAATTAATTTTAAAACTAATCTTTTTATTTTAAATGTATTGAGCCAGATATGTAAAAATAACCCTTCAAGCTTTTCTTTCTTCAATCTCTTTGGACTCGAACTAAACTATTTATTCTTAAAACTCCATTTATTTTTTATCTAAATCATATTCAAGCACTAATTAGTAATGTATCCTCTCAAACTTATTTATGTATATACATAAATAATTTTGAGAGGAATAACGAAAAATAAGTTGAATAACGGTATACGTTACTTCAAATGAAGGAATATTCCTTCATTTGAAGTAACGTATACCGTTATTCAAAATATCAGAAATATGCTGCTGTTTTATCTTTTAATGCCTAAGCTATTAATTTATTTTTACACTTATCAACCCTGTTATTAAGTGAACTTTCGTAGAAATCAATTAATTTGATACATCATTTCACACTTTTGCCTGTTGCTGGCTGCCTAATTTTTCGCTTCTTGGGTTTAAGTATGCAAAGTCGATGAAAATGAATCAATTTAACTAATTAAATGCCTACTTAAAAGTTAACAAACTAGTCTTCGTATATTAAACTATTCAATTCAATGACATAAAATGATATTGATTCCCACAAACGACGAACATTATCACAAATGGGTGGAAATGTAACTGTTATTGTCACCGAGTCTGTATATAGAAATAGAGACATCTACCGATCGCAATTTATAGATATTCGACGGAAGAATTGTCGCCATTGATGCGTTTTATTGCCTCGAGAGAACTATAAAACCCGGCTGTGTTCTAATTCACGTGCTCTATTAGATATCCTGTACATTTAACCGAATAATATAGAATTAATAGTAAAAGAAATGAAGTGTTGCGAGCAATTTTTTTGCGATAAGCAAAGATGTTCATAAATGGCAGATAACCACAATAAAGCCAATGTGGTTGGTTCCTACCTGTGATCCCTAACATATATAACCATATCTTTGAATTGCACCTGATCCATATTAGTACAAACATATTTTATCTGCCTTGTTGGTCTCGCGGTTGGCGTGTGCGACTGCTGATCATGAGGTCTCGGGTTCGATTCCCGGGTCGGACCTAATGTTTGTATGATCTACAAATATTTGTTTCGGAGTTTGGGTATTTTCTATGTATAATATGTAAGTATTTAGAAAAAAAGTATATATGTATTTGTACATATATACTTTTTTTTTGCTTAAGCTCTGCTTAGCTTGGGACTAGGTGGCGTTGTCTGTTAGATGTTCGAAATATTTATTTATTTATATAACAAGCTATTGATTAGAATAAATAAATATTGTAATGCATTATGACGATAAAAGATAAATGAAACTAGTTATGTAGATAGGAGTAGCTTAACAAGTTGCATTCTGATTCTACACAAATATTTTGAAGTATTTCTTTTTGCATTGATCTGAAAATCAAAATATCAGAAAATGTTCAAATCGGTATTAGATAATAAATTATATTATTCAGAAGTTGTTGGTGCTAAATGATACTTTAAAATATCACAAAATGTGTTGTTTTATTTATTCGTATAATTATATCGAAATATAAAAGCAGTATTATAATAATAATTTATATTATAAATAGATAAATTTGTACTTTATTTTGAAGGAGGTCCCTTGACAATCGCTACTTGTTCTACCTTAACCAAACCAGAAATACAGTCATCATTTCAAAATATTAGATTGTAAAGATCTCAAAGAAAAAAGGAATTTAACACCATAGTCTCAAATATCATTTTTCTCTAATTATATAATAAGAGATTAGATACACTTATACATATGTTTATTTTTTACCCTTAAGTACCCCTTTTTGTATTATATTTACACAAGATTGGGTAATAGCGAAGACGAAATATAATCGTTACCCATTGGGTCAGTCTAAGCAAAAATTGCTGCCTCAAAACCTTCATTTTAATTAAACTACCGCTTAATGAATGTCTGTTGAAACAAACCGTTTTAATGACGCTCCCAACATTTAAAGAATTTTATTACCACTTCTGCATACCGGTTTTAATGTACCCGGATTTTGTTTATTTTTTTTTTCGCCAAAAGGTAGACCTGCTCATGAGTACATAAGGAAAAAAAATAAAAAAAATATACTTAGTTTTTTTTTAGTTACAAGAAAAATTTAGAATTTCTTTGAAAATTTACACCCTTCATGATATTTTGAACGACCACGATGACAATCTTTGTGTAACGTTTTTTGCGGGCAATTTGGTGTTATTAAGAGTTGTGGTGAATAGTAGCACTATTTAGGTACAAGATAAAAAAAAATCTTAAGCATATTTGAGAAATTGTAATCGTGGTCGTTCAAAATATCATGAAAGGTATAAATTTTCAAAGGTATAAATTTTCAAAGAAATTCTAAGTTTTTCTTGTAACTTAAAAAAAAACTAGGTATATTTTTTTTATTTTTTTTCCTTATGTACTCATTAGCAGGTCTACCTTTAGGCGCCCGCTTATCGTTGAATTTTGGGACACCCTGTATATTCAGAGGCCTATTCAAAACCAAAGAATTGGTGCCACTCAGTTAGACAACATAATAAATGATGTGTTGATCACAAATACAACCTATATTATATCTATATAAACGATCATAATCCTGTTTTAGCGGTGTTCATGTTTTCCACAAACTGCTATTACTGAAATGTACCTACTCTAAATGCAAATTGCTGCAAAATTGCGGGACTGGCACCGAGTTGCATAAATTCCAACTTCAACAAAATGTAATATTTTTATTTACGACTAGCTGAGGCCCGCGGTGTTTCCCGCGTTAAAACAACTACCGCGGGTAACACCACAGGGCGAAGCTAGTTTAAAAAAAGTAGCCTAAGTTACTCCTTATATCATCAGCTATCTGTCAGTGAAAGTCCGGTCAAAATCGGTCCAGCAATTCCAGAGATTAACCGGAACAAACAGACAAATAGACAGACCGATAGACAGACAGACCGACAGACAGACAAAAAAACTTGAGAGGTGTCAAGGGACACCCGAATGGAACGAAGTTTATATACATATATATATATATATATACTATCCAGCACTATGACGTCAACTCAATGTTAAAAGTGTCGTTACAACGAAAATTGTCGTTACAAGTTTTGGTCTAGCCCACTTTCGCAACGCGCCATAAGGAACTTCGTTCTGTGGAGGAACGGGTGATATGTCCCTCCAACACAAAGGGAGGATCCTCCGACCAGGCGAGGTGATCATGCCTGGCGGGCCAACTGCCCAACGGTTGTGTATGTGTATGTTATCTTATGTATCTTATGTATCTCAATGTATCTTAATTGGCGCGCGAACTTTTACTGCGCGATTCAGGATTGGTAGTTTCTTAGTTGCCTTCGTTACTCCGTAGTTCAGTGTAACTTCGGTAGATGGCGCTGTAGTATATTTCTGTTGCGCTGTATGTGGAAGTCGCCACAGTTCCAAAATTGTAAAAAAAATATTTTTATATATGTACCTACCATGTATACAAACATAATGCATTTAGTAAAAAGCGGTTATTTTAATATTACAAACAGACACTCCAATTTTATTTACTTGTATAGATTTATTTATATTATTACTAAATAACACTTCAAGATATAATACTTTTACTGCGGTTCGTTAAAGTTCCAGATTGAATATGTAGTATACGCACGTAAAAAGCTATAAAGAATTTAGAAAACAAATCAGAGAACGGTACCTACAAGAATATCAAATGACCAGTCTTCTTGTTCGCCTTGTGAAAGAAAAAGTAATTTACTATTTGGTGTAAAATTTCACAAATCATCAAACTAATTACATTTTCATTAGCTTTGTGTAAACGAACTCAGTTTCAAGCGATAAAGTACCTGTAAACAGGACATGTCGGCGGGGAAATGAAAATATAATATACTCGAGCATTCCTACACTCTCATAATAGTTTTATGTTTAAATGAAAACTGGCTTTCATGTGACACACTTTTGTTATCTTTACTTGTAAATTAACATTCAGTATTACCCACATAACAACACAAGCACTTAGTACCAATAAGTTATTACATAACAGAGCCAACAGTTAATAGAAAACAAACGAGTTACGAATGATTAGGTGTGTATGAAAAGTTCCTTGCAATTACTAAGAGTAATTTCTACACATGTCTATCATTTTCCTAGCTTTTCTTATTCCTAAGAATATTTTGGCATCGTCTACTACTTCAACGAACACTATCAGTAATAATATCAGTTTTGCCACGGAACGTCCGATACGTTCGTTGCAACGCTGAGGGCGAACTGAATTCAACGCATGTCTATATCTGAAGAATATTTAATAGGTAATATTTTTTTACTACAGGCACTCAGTAATAGTACATGCGACAAATTATTCGTGCTTGTTTTGTATTGTTTCTATTTCAATACATTGACGGAGGTGTACATCAATATCCAAACGATTTTTATTATCACGTAGACTGTTCGAAGAGGAAATATAATGTTTTATCTTACTGCCTCAGAGTGAAACGGTAACTTACTTATAAACATTTCTTTTGTTGTAATAAATGGACAACCACACTCTGATTAATAAATAAATAAATAAATATTTTCGGACATGTAGCACACAACGCCATCTAGTCCCAAGCTAAGCAGAGCTTGTGTTATGGGTACTAGACAACTGATACAAATACATATATACTTTTTTTTTGTAAATACATACATATTATACATAGAAAACACCCAATGAACGAATATATTATACAATTAGAAATAATATAAAGAGTGGAATACTATTGAAGGGATATTATTAAAAGAAATGACAATTAGAAAATAATAGTAATAGCCTTTACTTTTCGATCATTGACTCATAGTCTTTATATTTTAAAGTGCGTATAAAATTTTAGGAAGTCACTTGATCAAATCTAGACAGTAGCGATTTATTAATCAATTAAGCAATTGTACGCTTATTTAAATGAAACATGGTAGATCCCTATTTATATTTGCATTACATACTCAAACACAATAGTGTCATGATAAAATTCCAAAGTTAAATTTCACCCTTTCCTTCAAGCCCGTTATCCTTATATAGCTCTTTTAAGCAAATTGTGTGCTAGAAAAGGAACATCAAAAGATTCTTTACGACAATAAACGTAACTAAAGTTGTAATGGAAAATTCTTTCTATTGTGATTCCTCATGTTTATGAGGATACGAAAAAAATCTACCTACCTTTATATCTTCTTTCACGTATATTTTATGTCAATTCATCATTTATCTACGACACATTCATATTTATATAGCAGAAGGTTTGCAATTCAAATCTTTTTCTTTCACACTACAGTATAGGAGGAGCATGAAAAAGCATATTTTTTAAATACATGACTGGAGTAGCCATGGAGTATGTAGTACCTTATGTTTTTAAGGAGTACTAGCTGACCCGGCGAACTTCGTACCGCCATATTTACATATCTGTCTCAGCCTCCCACAGGCAGTGTACAGTCGCGGACAAAAAAAAAGACTGTTCCCGTTATCTTTTGATGAAGTGAAATCGGACTATGTGTTTTTGAATTACAAATAAGTACATACTTTGACTTTCATCCCCCCTCTCCAGGAAACCGTGCTGAATTTCGGAATAAAAAGTATCCCATGTCCTACCTCGTAGCATGAACTCAAATCATGCCAAGTTTCATTTGAATCCATTCAGTAGTTTTGGCGTGATGCGCGGCCAAAATACAAACAGACAGACAGGAAGACAGACAGACAAAAATGAAAAAAATTACAGTTTTAGCTTGAGTATCGATAATAGAGAGCCCTCCAAAATTTTTTTTCAGAATATCTTTAATGTACAGAATTGGACCTGTTACATTTTTATTATAAGTATATAAGTATAGATAGATGTGATGATGTGACGATAATTTGGAACTATAAAATAATCGCACACAAAAAACTAAGAACGTCGAAATGAAAATATCAGCGTTACTAACCGATAGTGATAGCATCCAGCTAGGAAAAGGTTTAAGTTAATTGAGTTTGAGTGAAATCCTAATGAAAGTTTACATTTACATATGTTAGGCAGAAAATAGGCTTGATCTATCTAGTAAAAATCAATAAAAGTGATACAATAAAAACTTCTTCAACATATATTAGAACAATGACGTTGCGACATATAAATATACTAGCAGCCCGCCCCGGCTTTGCACGAGTTCTTTACGGAAAATACAATATAGCCTATGTTACTCTGAGAAGATGTGCGGTTTAATTTTTTCCCAATATATTAAAAATTAGAAATTATATACGAAAACCTTCCTCAAGAATCAGTCTTCACTTTTTTAATAATCATAATTTTTATTGCATAAACTTAACCATACAATAAGGGGAAAACCGCATAAAAATCCGTGCACTTGTTTTTGAGTTTATCGCGAACAGACAGACGCAGTGGAGAACTTTGTTTTATAATATGTATTGATTTAAATATAATATTTTACAAAGTTTATTGTACCGTAATAATATGTTCACATTAACCAAAAACTCATTACATATGAAGCAAAGATGACTGAAGGACGAAGTCTCATTTGTAGCAATGACACAATATACTATATATTTCGTCAGTGTTTGCAGTGAAGTGTTTAACAAATAGCAACTTGTGTTTGGTAGTAGATTTACTAAAGATTCAATATTGGAACATCTACACGCTTGGACGCTGGAACTAAACACCACACCACTAATTACTTGACCTACTAAATGAAAGATAAAAGCGATGTAATTTATTGTAAATTAATCAATAAGTAAAAAAATCTACATTTTCGAATGAGGCTGTTAACTAGAAAACTATTTAAAAGAAAAAAACCCGACTGCGTCAATATAATTCTGTCATTTTTATTAAATTCAGGTTTTTTATTATTTTTTATTTTGATGTACTAACCAAGTGTCCTTATTTAAAAACAACTATTTCAAATTTAAAATACACCCAAGAAATTTGAGAGTTAAATTGAGATTACTTGAAATAATGACGGACTTTTTCCTAAGAAAACATTGCAGAAAGGTTTAAGGAATAAAACGTAAAATCAAATTTCTCGTTTTAATTGAGGCTCTGTACTAACATTGTTAAGCAGATCGACAAATATTTTACTTGCTCGACTATTTTAATAAAATATGATTAAATAACTGTTGTGATTGCAAGTAAGGAAATGAGATTATGCATGCTGCTTTGGTTAAAATAATCTGATTAAAAAAGTTGTTTTGAAATGAGGCAAAAATAGTAATTGAAACAATGATGCATATTTTAAATAGTTATTTTGAGGCGCTTATTAGGATCTTGCGAAGTATATGGTGGAGGTATAGGAAACGATCGCAGCGCTTGCCGTGGCAGAAATTTACAACAATAGCTTAGTAAAACTTGTCGACTTATAATTGTTTTGAAAACGGGTCAATATTGTTGTTGTAAGTAAACTGAAAAAATAACAACAGAAATAGTCAGTGTAAATTTTATTGTGTTTCTAAAGCGGCCTGGAACTTAGATCAAATATTTAAATGAATATAATAAAGCATGGACATAATAAAGCAGTAATATGTTTGCACTTGCCGCTCTGGTTATAAACGCAACTACATTTTACTCCAGTGGCAACCCGAGAGTTTTTGATATGTAATATATTAATTAAAATGTTAATAGAGATACTTTATCTACTGTAGAATACTAAAATGTATGTTCGTTTTAGGTTGGGAGAGTACTTACATTTAAACTTGTTTAGGGTGTGAAGGTTATCGATGTTTGCCGAATCATGTTTATCGTGTTTAATAAGTATGTATGTATGTTATTAGTTCTTCTACATTCCTTACATGTTCAGCTACAACCAATTAATTTAGTTTATATAGTTTGGCGCCGGAAACTTATATTGTGTTTTACAGTCTCAAAACCACTTTTTGTAATAACATCCATATTTTCTATTACTGTTTGTAACCAATGCCTCTAAAAATAATATACATTATGCCTCTATATATTATTTTTTACTTTATTTGATATAAAATATTACGAACTAGTCATTCACTATTTGACAAAGGCCCCAAAAGTTGCGTTTGTGAGATGGCGCTACTGTCGTGCACGTTCCCAATAACCCAGTTGCACTCGGTGATTAGAAACAATCACCGAGGGCAACAACGACGGCGCGGTCAGTACTCGAATAGGTAACCGCTGGTGGCATGATACCATGAGCGTCTCCATGATTCGGAGGTCACGTTAAGCAGTCGGTTCCGGTTGTTATCATAGGATAATAGTCGTTGGAGGCCGTCGGACGGCTTAAAAACATCCAATGACAAGATTACGTAGCTACAGCGTTGTCTTGCCAGTCCCCAACCCGCACTCGGCCAGCATGGGGACGTATGATCTTAATCCTCTCCTGAAGGAGACGCTCACGTGGGACATTATGGGTTGTTGATGATTTGATGGTTGTAATTTTCTCATTGAATTCCTTTTATTCTTGTATATTGATTGTTATTGATTGTCTATTGCCTTTAAAATAACCATACAATTCAGAAGCGTAACTTTGTCATATGTTTCAGTACATATTGTTGTTCCTCTCTAAATAACAGGAAAAAAAACATCTGTTTATGACTTAGTCGAGATACAAAAGAAAAAAATTCTCAACGAGGGACTAACGATTAACGATGTGGTGTAATTTACCTTGTATCCAAATATTGGTCTATACATAAATCTTATCTACGTTAGCGACGTAAATGGGTAAAGTAAGAAACAAGTCACGAATGAAATGACATACATATATTCATAACTCATAATACAATATCCATTCATTCTACTTTACGAGCAAACACTTTATATACACAGTTTCTCCTTGGAGGCTGTCATCCTGTACATTTCTCAGTTTCAAATACGCTTTGAGCGCTCTCTGTATTCTTTAAAAAAATACCATTCATCCATTTCGTCTACAGTATAATCTACCATTGTATTAAAAAATGAATACCCGAATAAAAATACTATCAGATAAAATATATTCCAAAATTAAAGTGGGTTGTAAATCGTGTCAAAACTTTGAGCGTAATCGGTGCAGGGCATTTTTGTTGTTGAGGCGTACACAAACTAACTTACATTCATATAGATTTATATACCTTAGATATTACCATAGATTGATAGATAAATTAAAAATGTCGTACGATAGCAAAAATATTTCACTTATCGCAATCAAGTCTTTTTTGTTACCTAACAGTCAACACCGTTATAAAGAGTGAAGAGATATCCTACTACGTTCCTAACTCCTTATGATCTTTTCTTCACCTAATCTTACATTCTTATCTAAAATCAAATTTTCTGCTACCGTCACGTTATAATTCACTGCTACGTAAAATAATTTTCTCTTTTTTGTCTTCTTCACAATCCATTCTTTTTAAATCTTTATTTATATAGAGCCTTTTATTACAAAGTTAATAATATGTCAGTCCTATTAGGATAGGATAGGACTCATTTAGAGATATTAGATTAGATAATATAGGATAAGGTAGGCCTTATCCTATATTATCTAATCTAATATCTCTAAATGAACAAATTTTGTACATATAAATAATCTGAATATTGGAAACGGCTCTTACGATTTTCATGAAATTTAGTATGCGGGGGCGATAAATCGATCTAGTTAGGATTCATTTTTTTTAAAAATATCAAAATAAATTATCGAGTAAAGATCGGTTATCCATGTACTAATCCATTATCAAAGCCTTTGATGCAAAGATTCATGACTCATTCTTGCTTTGTTTTGTATAAATATAAAGCTACCATAAGAAACCTTAATTTCCACAAACTGATTTACTAATAAAGTTTAGTTATCTAGCATTTGTTGTCAAAGTCATATATATATACGCATTGTCGGCAGTCCCGAAGCCACGGAGTCCCTTGAGCTTCTGCAGCTGCGTAGAGATATCGCTTCTATGGCAGTCCTCTATAGCCTTTATCATGGAGAGTGTTCTGAAGAGTTGTTCCAACTGGTCCCCCCTTCTCCGTCCTCTTCAGGACAACACGTCCTGTCCTTGGAAGTCACCGCTTCAGAGTGGTTGACATACGCACTCGTACTCACCGCTTCGGTTCTTCCTTCCAGTGCCGAGCGGTCAGAACCTGGAACTCACTACCTGCGTACGTGTTTCCCTCCCACTATGAACCCGGGCCCTTTAAGCGGATCGTGAAAAAACATCTCACTAGGCCGCCATAGTGTTGGTCACCATGCCGCATTGTACCTATTTGCGTTGAGGATGGTGACCACCAATCCTGGATTCTGCTCATGCGAAAAAAAATAAAAAAAGTCAAGAATAATACTTTATAGGTTCGTAATCACTTGCTTGTATTTATACCATGTGTCCCAAAATTCAACGATAAGCGGGCGCCAAAAGGTAGACCTGCTCATGAGTACATAAGGAAAAAAAAAATATATAACCAGTTTTTTTTTTAGTTACAAGAAAAATTTTGAATTTCTTTGAAAATTTACACCCTTCATGATATTTTGAACGACCACGATGACAATTTTTGTGTAACGTTATTTGTGTAAAAACTGCGGGCAGTTGTGGTGAATAGTAGCACTATTTAGGTACAAGATAAAAAAAAAATCTTAAGCACATTTGAGAAATTGTCATCGTGGTCGTTCAAAATACACACATCAAAAGTGTCTAGGGATCAAGCATTTTTATGCGGATTTCTTGAGATTGAGATGTGGCTTTGTAATAAATTTATGATTTTATAAATTTATATGGATCCTTTTTGGTGCATTTCATAATTTGAATCAGGAACTGTCAATCAAATTCGAGTAAAAGATGAAAATCAGCTGTCAATATTTTCCCTATAAAAACATACAACGCATTGAAGACATTATTAGTGCTACTGTTTCCCTACTACTGATTAAAACCAACGTTATTATGGAGCGGCGACGTCATTTAAGCAGGGAAGAAATGCTCAGAGCCGTGGGAATGATAGAAGCTGGTTCCCGGCAACGTACTGTGGCTTTAGCTCTGAATACAAGTCAGAGTGTTATCAGTCGACTTTGTACACGTTACTGAAGCACTGGTACCGTGGCTGAGCGCCATGGAGGACGGTATCGCTGCACCACACGGAGACAAGACCGATACATTCAAATCTTAACTCGAAGAGCTCCAACAATAACCGCCATGATGTTAGCCGTGAGGCTTCATCACTCTTCAGGGAACTTAATTAGCGACCAAACAGTCAGAAACCGCTTGCATGAAGTGAACCTTCATTCCCGAAGACCGCTACGGATACCACCTATAGCAATGCACAATCGTAGGATTCGATATCAATGGGCTCTTGAACACAGAAATTGGGCAGAAGAACAATGGCGTTTCGTGTGCTTTTCTGATGAGTCTCGTTTTGGTATGAGACCGGATACAAGACGTATACGACACTGGAGAACCCCTGGACGCCAACAGCGATTAAAATCCTGCCAGGAAGTCCATCCTTATAGTGGTGGAACCATCATGGTATGGGCGGGTATTTGGATCGGCGGAAGAACTGAGTTGATTTGGATCAGAGGCAACCTCAACGCTCAAATTTATGCTGAGACGATTGTATCAGACGTCATCGTTCCTCTACAAGTGCAAATCGGTCCCTTATTTCAGTTAATGCATGATAATGCACGACCGCACACCGCAAGAGTTGTAAGACAGACTCTCGCCGCAGCTAACATCAATGTCC
Source organism: Diaphora mendica (assembly GCA_949125395.1). NCBI lineage: Eukaryota > Metazoa > Arthropoda > Insecta > Lepidoptera > Erebidae > Diaphora > Diaphora mendica. Next base: position 32,145,362 of record OX421311.1, read on the forward strand.
TGCCCTGGCCTGCTCAGTCGCCAGACTTGAACCCGATTGAGCATGCATGGGATATGCTACAGAGAAGAGCTCTGCCGAATATGGAGGGTATCCAGTCGCAAGAAGACCTTTTTTTGTTGTTGCAACGAACATGGGCGGCCATTCCACAGCGTGATTTGGATGAACTCATTTTGAGTACGCCAAACCGATGTTCTTGTGTTGTTAGTGTTCGCGGTAGAAACACGGATTATTAATTGTTTAAGTTACCTAATAAAATTTTAAAGAAAACTGTTATTTCAGTCTTTTTTCGAACTTTAATGTTAGTGGTTCAAATGTCAAAAATCCCTTTATTAGGAAAATGGCAAATTTCTTTATTAATGCAAAGGTGACTTGGTTTATCGTTACTGTGACAAACGAAAACACTTTATTTGATGAATCCTTAAAGAAAATTTTAATTAATATCAATCAGGAGAAAAGTTATTGCAAAAATATATGTTGATCCCTAGACACTTTTGATGTGTGTATCATGAAAGGTATAAATTTTCAAAGGTATAAATTTTCAAAGAAATTCTAAATTTTTCTTGTAACTAAAAAAAAAGCTAGGTATATTTTTTTTATTTTTTTTCCTTATGTACTCATTAGCAGGTCTACCTTTAGGCGCCCGCTTATCGTTGAATTTTGGGACACCCCGTATATATGTATATCATATACATTTTTACATAAAAGTTTCTAAATGCAACTCATTATTTTTATTGTTTTGTCGTGAAACTTGATAATAGGTCTTTACCTATGAAATTGCCGTTTTGTATGCAATAAGTGAAAGTACTTATTTTTTCAAACTTTTTTATTTCTGTTATTCGAAGAAATCACCCATGCAATCGACGCATCTTTGCCAACGCATTGGCAGTTTATTGATGCCCTTCTTGTAAAAATCAGCTGGACGGGAGGCTATAAACTCTTCAAAGGCATTTTGTACTGTCTCTCGGGAATTGAATTTTTTACCCACTAAAAAGTTGTCTAAATTTTGGAAAAGTAATAGTCGGTAGGTGCAAGGTCTGGTGAGTATGGCGGATGAGGGAGAGTTTCCAACCCCAGCTCTTGCAGCTTGGAGACTGTCTGTTGCGCAGTATGGGGTCGCGCGTTGTCGTGAAGCAGCTGCAAGAGCTGGGGTTGGAAGCTCTCCCTCATCCGCCATACTCACCAGACCTTGCACCTACCGACTATTACTTTTTCCAAAATTTAGACAACTTTTTAGTGGGTAAAAAATTCAATTGCCGAGAGGCAGTACAAATTGCCTTTGTGGTGGTGTGCGCTGGCAAAGATGCGTCGATTGCATGGGTGATTACTTCGAATAACAGAAATAAAAAAGTTTGAAAAAATAAATACTTTCACTTATTGCATACAAAACGGCAATTTCATAGGTAAAGACCTATTATTTACCTTCTATATACATATCTCTCTTAAATGCAATATAAAACATAAAAAGTATTGTTTTAATTTCTTTTTACTATTTCTTATATAAATAATGCCCAAAATATATATTTAAGTCATATGTTAGATAGTTTTAGTTTCGAGTGAAATATTTATTGTCTATCTTAAAAAACAAAAAAATATTCCCGCCTATTTCCTACTGGGACTTTCTTTGTTCGTCTGTACCTGCACTTACATTGACACTCATGTTTACGAATACAAAGTAAAACAATTCTTCAAAGGGACTTATTGAAGTATAAACATATATTCAACTTTCCTCTTCTATGCAAATTTCCTTCAGCGAGTATCAGAGAGCGTAGCGTTGGTTATTTAACCGTTGCTACAGAGATGATATGAAACCATGAGCCGTGACATATACATAATTTATCAAAGGAAAGGTGGGTGGGTGTCATATTGCCTATACCATCATATGTGGTAATACTGATTTATGGATGGTAAGGTACTAATATTCGCTTCAATGTGAACGGAACCCTGTTAGTGGCTATACCACAGCCTATTAAATCCGTATTCAAATTATTTAGATTAAATGGATACTTAGTAGCGATATGTAGCACCATATGCTTAAAAACGAAGTGTTCTAACTGAATTGAAAAATATTTCTTAATGGCTATTTACTTAGATTCACTTTCGCCAAGTTCATCGTCAGTTTTTAACAGTCGGACATCTAACACACAACGCCATCTAGTCCCAAGCTAAGCAGAGCTTGTGTTATGGGTACTAGACAACTGATACAAATACATATATACTTATTTTTTTGTAAATACATACATATTATACATAGAAAACACCCAAACTCCGAAACAAATGTTTGTAGATCACACAAACATTTCGTCCGACCCGGGAATCGAACCCAACCCATCGATCAGCAGTCGCACACGCCAACCGCGAGACCAACGAGGCAGTCTGGCAGGCACTGCTTGACACAAGCCTTTCCTTAAAAAAGAGGTGATGGTCTTCTATACCACACTGGTCAGATTGTTCTCAACAGAATAAATATTTTAGCTCTACATCTGACTGCACGGTTGGCCTAGTGGTTTAGGCGGTCGCCACGCCGCTTGCCAGTTCGCCAATTGTTGTGCGTTCAAATCCTACACGGGGCAACACTTTGTGTGATCCACAAATTTTTGTTCTGAGTTTGGGTGTTAATTGTGTCCGTTTCATGTATGTCTGTAAATTCCCCCGCGACACAGGATGTTTATTCCTAATGCGGGAGTTGTCTTTTAAAAAAAAACATCTAAAATAATATAATCAAAAAAATTAATAATATAAAAAACTTGCTACGCATTAATTGTAATTTAACGGTTATACTGACAGGCGTGAAGCATTTAATTGAGTAATCATACGCCAAAAATGCCTTACACCATTTTGGAAAAGAGCTGATACTCTTACACTGCTGGACCGATATTAACCAAACATAGCTAAGAACCACCGCAAGAAAACTGGCTTTTAAATGAAAAAACCGTATCGAAATTGGTCTAAAAACCGCATCGGTCTATCCGTTTGAGAGCTACGATGCCACAGGCAGACACACACACACAGAGACAGACAACGACGTCAAACTTATAACACTCCTCTTTTTGCGTCGGGGGTTAAAAATACTATAGAACAAAAGACGCACATCTTTACAGTAAAGAGTAACTTAAAATAGAGGGTACCATTTTTATTGTACTATTTTCACATATAAAGCATACGTGCGTGTTATTTTAAGGATTGTATAAAGTTGTTTAAAGATAACATTGAAATATTACCTCGGTATGAAATGAAATATCGTATGAATAATTTATGAAGTCTAGTACGTCTTGGAGGGTATTAAATTAATTAGCACCATTTCTGTGTTTTACACCGTTCTATGTCTTGTACCTTATGAATTTGAAAGCATATTTAAGTACGCGTGGCGGAGTGTTCTAAGTTACTCAGTATGTAAACCTATTACCTACTTCGTTGTTTGAAACAAAAATGAATAGATTTATTACTTTTTATATGACTTGAAAGCAAAACCTCTTTTTTCCTCAAAAGGCCCACCATATAGAATGTCCACCTTTTTATGGAATAAAAAAGGTGGACGAAACGGGTAGACGTATCGCCTGATGGTAAGCGATTACCGCCGCCCATGGACACCCGCAACACCAGAGGCGTCACAAGTGCGTTGCCGGCTTTTGGGGTATGGAGAGGGGGGTGAAGGGAGGGTTCGGGGTATGGGCCTCCGGGATCCTCACTCACTCGGTGGAACACAGCGCAAGCGCTGTTTCACACCGGTTTTCTGTGAGGCCGTGGTATCACTCAGGTCAAGCCGGCCAATTCATGCCGAAGCGTGGCTCTCCCACCTACTTAAATTTGCTTAATTGAAAAATTTAGTTATTTGGCTCGATCTCAAAATATTGTGTAATTAGTATTTCTTCTGAACTAAATAGAAATCTACAACTAAATACTGTAACAAAATAAAACTTCAAATTTGCAACGTTCTGTTTTATTTTATTGCAAACATTCTAAAACATGTACGATATAACATACGAACCGTGAAAACTCGAAATATCGTAAAAACGAAACCAGTTTGCAAGCGAAATTTATTTTCACCTTTTGACGATCACGCATCATACTGGGGACAATCTCTCGGGTTTTCGCTCCGAGCTTTAGCCTTCGAACGACGGAAAGGAAAATAAAAATACTGAAAATCAAAATATTTATGTATCGCTCAGATGGTACAAGAACCAGCCGATTTTCTTACCGAGTGTACAGTCCCCAAAGGAATGCTGATATAAGACGTAACAGTTCTTCACAACGAGATAGGGAATAAGATTTATATTTCTACATGTAATACATTCTACAAGTAGTACATGCAATAGCTAGTATCTGTACACGTAATTCCTTTGCACTTCATTTCAATTATTCATAAGAAATTAACAATCGTGTTTGAATGCATTTATTGTTATAAAGTAGGGGGACAGGTAAATGGAACAATAACATATGGATACACTGTGGGAGAGCCACGCTTCGGCATGAATGGGCCGGCTCGACCGGAGTGATATCACGGCCTCACAGAAAACCGGTGTGAAATAGCTTGCGCTGTGTTTCACCGAGTGAGTTAGGATACCGGAGGCCCATACCCCAACCCCTCCCCCTATCTCCCCCCACCCCCCCATCCCCAAAGGCCGGTAACGCACTTGTGAGGCCTCTGGTGTTGCAGGTGTCCATGGGTGGCGGTAATCGCTTACCATCAGGCGATACGTCTGCTCGTTTGTCGGTCTATTCCATAATAAAAAAATATACTAGACGTATTTTTTTTTGTTTGTAAAATAATTTAGGTACAAATTCAACGCAAAAAAAAACTAATAGAAAAAATGTCAAATAAAACTCACAGACATTTTTTTTTTCTGTAAACAATCCTACTTCCATTTATAATAATAATGAATTAAACTACTTAACTAATTATGCTGTAATTTGAAATTACTAGTAAAGTAATAAAGTTGGAAACAGCTTAGAAAGAATACAGTCCTACACCTGTTACATCCTTGTTAAATAAAGTAGTTTAAGTAGAAAGGTTTTTAAAGGATAAACGTAAAAATAAATCATCCGGTCTATTTAAAAATAAGAAATACTATAGATCCCATGGTTGTGCACCTACTGTTGGGATGTCACATCACACATTAATTCATACCAACAGTTGATATCTGTATCACCGAAGACAAAGCTATGAATATTGTATACCTCGTGGGGCCTACAAACAAAGACACGACCCAGTTAGTTAGCCCAACTGGACTGAACTATCAAAGGGCCTATCTGGACCCATCCCAGTGACCCACCTGTGGTTGCAGGCGGCGCGGATTACCATTTGAACAGGCATTAGACCTGGAAAAGTTACCCCGAGACCCTAGCTGGGGTCTACGAGAAGAACCACTTGATGAATATTGTAAAGTACTGAACTCAAACCATCTAATGCATTGCATCAACACAACATAAAACGAGGTTTTACCCCTATGCGAAAAATTCACACGAATGTTTATTACGCACACAAAAAAGTACTCATAAATTCATACGAAATCCGGCACTAAATTAGAACGAAATATATTTTATCTCTGAACACACCTACTGGAATTATGGACGGATAAACGCTAAAACCGCAGCTACCAAACCTAACATCAGTGGCGCAGAGTACCCAGCATTTACAGATCTCTGCAGCTACTAGATACTATATACAAAGTTTATGAATACATACAACCTCAAGAGCTCTCAGAAAACTGGTCCTTGTCCCGTCGATAGTACGCTTCTGTTCCTTACTAATCAGAACATTTCGTGGTTGGATGTTGTTTATCCGGCGGAGAAGACAGAATCAATCAATTCATCATACTTTGGCTTTGGAGATTAATAGCCAAATGTAGCAGTGGTTGTATTCGTCTATCATTATTTGTCTGTCTGTTATAACGGAGTTTTTGTAAGCTTTAAATTTTTCTTATGAAATTGTTGTAAGCAAGTCTTTCTTTGAGTTCTTCAATGAGCATAATTGAATAGATTTGTTTCATATTTGAATAAGATAGCATATTACCGTACGTCTAAATTCCTCAAAGGAATAACTTCTCCCGTTTTAGCAACATTTTATTTGAGGAAAAACCGAGTAAATTGATTAATTAGTAAACAAAATGATAAAAAATTTTTTTTTTTGTGTTTTATGTCGTTGATCAGTATAACTTAAACTGTTTGAACTGATATGATTTTTAAAACTATCATCATTGTAATCGAGGGCCTTTAACAGTACAGCTGGACATAAACCTCTCCTTGAATAGAAACGAAAAAAAAAGAGTATTTGTCATGAGCCAGTTTGGTTTAAAGCTACAAAATAGCTTTGATTTTTTCAGCTACAAATAATTATAGCTAGCTATAAAGATTCCTTATAACCCGGTTTTAACAAAGCATTCAGTTATTTAAACGCTGTATTTCATTTTACTAAAAATTCATAAAACTTTTGAGCATAACGAGCATACATTTTTTACTTTTTTAAAGAGAATACGATTTAAAATCGTTTCAACTCTTTCGGTAATGGTCTAGAGCTGCATTTACAGTGACAGTAGATATTAATAATGTGTTTGATTTTTTTACTATGGGCTTTAATATATTGCGATACTACAAACTAAGAATATCAGGCGTTTCAGTAAGTTATAAAACTATAATAGGTTTTTTAATAAAATGATAATAATAGTCAGTGAACTTATTAAAAACTAACAGTTGGCCTTCCCAGTTTCCTTTACAAATTAACTTTGTCACCACACCACATCACATCAACAACCTTCAATCACTGCTGGAGATAAGCATCGCCTTTGAAAGGAAATTTTACAGAAGAAGCCTGCTTTATAACCCTGGCCTTGGTGTGTTCCAAGTTTTTATTCTGTTTCCAGGGCAGTTATTCTACATGGTTTGCCCCGTATTCTTAATCCATCAGCACACGGAAGCCGAAGTTAGTTACGTATTATGTACACTAAGTAGCCCAAGTTAGTCTTACTTGTTTTACTTCGGATAAGCGTAGTTACTAATTGAAAAAAAATCTGATGCTGGTGGCCAGTGAAATAATGTGTGATTGACACGGGGTGGACAAGATGTACAATACCACACTTGGATACTACATAATTAGAATGGACGGTATAGTTACCTATAACAACTTTGTTTGAAAACTATCCCTGAAGCCTAATGTAAGTTTTGAAAGAATGAAGAAGAAGTCCCAGAAGTTAGCTGGAACACACAGACATACATACAAATTACCCACATAACATAACCAGTAACATTTGATGACGCCATAAGGCGAAACCGGTCAGTTGTAAACAAAAGTAAAATAGTGAAATAAGTACATGTGATTTTAGTTCAAGAATGCATACATAAAAAAATTAAAAATATTGATTAGTACCGTATACCTATATGAAATTATTTCATAAGCATTTAGTGAAATAGTATAGTATAGATTATGCTTTCATATTATATAAGCTACATTTCTTCTCCAGTCACATTAAAAGAGGAGCAGTCAGAAATAGAAAAACTCTGTTTTTCATATCGCTTAAAACTGTACAAAATGCCCGATGAATCTTTAAAGAATACATTCATCGGGCCTTTTGTACATACTGGCTGAACACTCGGCTCTTTCGTAACTAGGAATAAGGTGTACATCTTTCAGGGTATAAGGGTACCGACTTTTCCACTGAGACTAAGGCCTTTTTTTCAATGTTTACACCATTGCCTTGTCTCAACTTTGTTCTGTGTCATCTTACTACTCAATTATGATTGACACTTTCATTTTTAAGCAAATAAACATGCCATTAGTTAAAAAACATTGTTTTTTACAAGTGGCGTGTTTATTTAAAAAGTTTGATTGATATTTTTAATAAAATTCGTTAAATAGAATTAAAGTGAATTAGTGGTCTGGCTTCCTTATTTAAGAAGTAGTGAAAACAACTAACGTTATTTGTTATTTGGAAACAAAACAGGGCAAGGATCGTTGACGTATATATTTTTGGAAAAGCTGAGGTAAGAAAAAGTCGGCCAAAACTACAGAAAACAATTCCATATACTAGTAATACATTAGTTTTTTGTTCACACATCGTTTGGTACCGGTGGGAGTAACCTAACCTTTTATCGTTGACCTTAAAATCAACTTAACCTTAATGGTATTGTGTATAGGTACATCACAGTCTAGATATTTTTTGGTTGTTCTTAAAATAAATTTGTAGAATCAGCAAGAAACATATTTCTTTGGATATGAATTAATATTAATATACATAATGTGTAATCAACACGATTTTTATAGATTACTAAGGAACAAATTCACTTTTTATTACAACCTTTTCTTTGCGCTCTAGCGAAGAAATTGCTACACATTTAACCACATTTGAAAGTACACAGATATCATGCAGTATCAATCAACGCTATTATCTATACTTATATATACTTATAATAAAAATGTAACAGGTCCAATTTTGTACATTAAAGTTATTTTAAAAAAAAAAATTTGGAGGGCTCTCTATAATCGATACTGAAGCCAAAACTGTTTTTTTTTGTCTGTCTGTCTGTCCGTCTGTCTGTCTGTCTGTCTGTCTGTATCTTGGCCGCGCATCACGCCGAAACTACCTAACGGATTCAAATGAAACTTGGCATGATTTGAGTTCATACTACGAAGTAGGACATAGGATACTTTTTATCCCGAAATTCAGCACGGTTTCCTGGAGAGAGGGGATGAAAGTCAAAATATGTACTTAGTTGTAATTCAATAACACATAGTCCGATTTCATTCATTATTTTTTTGCTAGAAAGAAAAATAATAAATGATAACGGGAACAGTGTTTTTTTTTGTCCGTGACTGTACACTGCCTGTGGGAAGCTGAGACAGATATGTAAATATGGCGGTACGAAGTTCGCCGGGTCAGCTAGTCCATAAATAAAAATACTGTTCTGAAGCTTTAAACCACTTACTCCCTCAATTGTAACATTAAATATAATAAACGTAATGATAAAAACTGCAAATGCAAATACAAAATTAGTTAGCAGCTGAAAGGTCATCCAAAGGATCTTTGCTCACATAGTTAGTTACTATTTAAACATTAAAGAAACCCTGCTTTATAATACTACGTATAATAATTACAGACTTTGGTAAACTAAATATCTACTACTTATGCAGTGAAGACCTTTGAACCTTTGCTTCCAAAAGCAAAATAAAAACCTAATTGTCGCCCTCTCCGAACAATTTTTCTTACAACATAACGTCAAAACGTCCAATAATGTCAATTAACTGTCTTATTATCGTTATATTCTCGTATTCGCCGACAAATACATTTTTTAGTGAATTTTCTTACTGTGACCGCAGTCGCGACCGTACTACGTGAACGTGAATTCCAATAATTTTCCACTTAATGAGTCCTCGTTCAAGAGCGAAAACGTTTACGATTCCATTAGTCTCCGTTTTGCATACCAAGCTCACCTGCGTCTAAAATTTGACTCAAATTAACTCTTACTTATTGAACCACGATTTGTGTACAATGCCTGAAGCAGTCGTAATTGGGGAATATCTATATTTTGTTACAGGCAACTGTATGTTTTTACAGGCAGCCTTGGTTAAAATAATGTGCAAATTATTTTTGTGTGCTTGTGTGAAATTTGTTGTAATTTCATGAGATTCATTTTAAGCAACTGAGAAAATACTCAATTATGTATTTGTAGCATTGTATAAATCGACATTCATACATTTAATTATAATAATTTGGTATTTCAATAAATTAAATTAATTTTGTAACTTATATTAGGTTTATGTAAGTTCTGTTTTTGTATACCATTTCATTATTTTTAATAAGTAGGTGTGAGTTTTAATGCGACGTGTGGAAAAGCTCCCCTTAGGGAATCGGTGTGGGCAAAAAAAGCCAAATAAATTCCTCAGGGATTTAACTAGGGGATCCAAGTGGACGAAAATCTTCCAAATGAATCCCCTGGGGATCAAAATGGAAATGAAATCAAAAAGATCCCTTAAGGGATCAGTGGACGAAAATTCCACATGATGAATATTCAAAAATCATAAAAATACAGCTTAAAACAAATATATATATTCAGAAAACCAAAACAAAGGTGTTAAAGTGAGAAATTGCTTTCCATACTGAATTATTCGCTTAAGACCTTATCTGTGAACAAAGTTCGAAATTCCGTAAAACTTATTCCTAGCTGTAGAAAAGCCAGTCATTGTAGAAAATAAAACCTGTTTGTAACACGTGACATTGTAGAATTCCTACATTTTCTATTTGTTCGCTGCTCACAATAGTAGAACGCTGAACATAAAAGAAAGCAAACAAAAACGAAAATCCTTTTAGTATAACTTAAAAGACATACCATTTTTACAGACTAAAAATAAAACCGTTTAAAAAGAGTTAGCCTCAAAACTTTCATTTTGTAAAATAACATTTTTTATTTATACTTTATGCACATTAAAAGTGATAAAGATGGACTTAATGCCCTAGACATTTTTTTCCAGTCGAACATATGTTTGTTGTTAACTTAACCTAACAAAATCACATTTCTTCATTTGTATACTAGTTGAACCCCGCGGTTGCGGAAACGTTATTTAATAAAAACAGCCTAAGTTACTTCTTATATATCATCAGTTATCTGCCAGTAAAAGTCCCATCAAAACCAGCCTAGCCATTCCAGAAATTTGCCAGAACAATCACAAATACAGGCTGACAAAAAGTTTCCAGACAAAAAAATAGAATGGATTTTTTGATGTAATACCGTCTTAACTTTCACATGCATTTAGTAAAAAGCTGCAATTTGAAGTCAGATACTTCGATTTTATTTATTTGTCTGTCATGTCTGTGTAGGTATGTAAGTAGATTATTAGTATAAAAATTAATACGTCGAGAAATAACTACATCATTCAAAAGCGTAACTTTTATAGTAAAACATCCAGAGAGACAGACTCAAGGCTAGTAGTTGTCACGTAGATTAACACATTACAAAGTTGACCAATCTAGGTCAGTCTGTAAATTGCTGATCATTCTCAATACATTGAGACACGCCTCCTCTTCGGAGAGCACGCTAAGCCGACATTCCCAGTTGCCTTATAAACATTTTTGACAATTATTACGGGTAGTTGGAGCCCTAAAATGTCCGATAACAGTTTTTCTACATAACTTTGATATCGCCTAGATTATTGAGGTCAGGCTGTCTGGCTGTAAAAATATTGAAGTTCAGACGAATCATAGCAGGTTTACAACCGACCAAAACCTAATTTAGAAAAGGCTCGGAGAAAGATAAGAGTAAAATATTTATTTTTCAAAATGCCTTTAAATTTAAATATTTGAAATGAAATGAAATGATATTTATTTGTAAGTAAATATTTTCAAATATTTTTACACGTCGGACTTTACAGCTAGAAGAGACCGGCATTTCCTACGACTCACTCTGGGAAGAAATGCCGAAACAAACCACAGAGATGTCCTTTTAGTCCGAGAACATTGATTACAAAACAAAAAAATTGTGCGAGTACAGTATAGGATCTGGATTGGCCTTTTGAAGAAAGGACCATAGTTTTGAGTCGGCCTGTCCATACAGACGGCATACGAGCCCCAGCCATCGTGTTACGACCCTAAGCGCGACACTACCGTCAGCAGGACATTTGGGTAGGCCGAGGAAACACTCAAAGCCACCAGAAAGATACTAAATATGAACTTATATTACAAGCCTAGACTATACTCACATTTACATACTCAAAAGGAATTCAATTGGTATAAAAAAACATACAATAAAAACATAAATGTCTATCACTTTCACACTAGATACTTAGGTAAATTTTGAAGTGAGCATCGTCAGTTCCAAGCAAATTTGTCATCTAAATAATCCAAAACTGATTATTTTGGATTATTACTAAGCCTTTTCACATAGTTTCTGTTTTATTAAGGACTTAAATTTGGTAATACTTAATTCTTGATATTTGCTTGGAATTTTATTGTAAAATCGCAAACCCTGACATCGGAAAGACTTGCTTACTCTTTGTAATCTAGTGGTTGGCAACACGAGTTTATCTTTATTTCTAGTGTTGATATCATGAACGTCGCTAAACTTTGTGTATAGATGAATATTTTTCTTAACGTAAACTAAATTTTCATAGGTGAATTGAGATGCAACAATCATGATATCAATTTCTTTAAATTTATTCCTCAGTGACTGCCTATAACTAAAATCATAAATTGCACGAATAGCCCTCTTCTGCAACACAAAGATACTTTGAATTCCCCCACAACAAAATATCATATGACATTACACTATGAAAATAACTAAAATATACTAATCTAGCTGTTTCTACATCGGTAATCGATGAATTTAATAAACCGCGTATGCTGCAGAGCTGAGTCTATTCGATAATCCATCAATGTGTGAGCCCACTGCAATTTTGAGTCCAGAGTTATACCCAAAAACTTGGTGGTGTCCACGAGGCCCAACTCCTTTCCATTTATTTGAACACTGGTTTTTACTTGTTTAACGTTGGGTGTAAAAAATCTAATACATTTAGTTTTGTTCTCGTTTAAAAGTAAATTATTAACATTGAACCAGTTCACGACAATAGAGAGAGCGTCATTCACGTCATCAGAAACAGATTGTTGTCGCTTCAGTTTAAATAAAAGTGAAGTGTCGTCCGCAAATAGCACTATCCCCTGACTATCCTTTATCAAATAAACCAGGTCATTGATGTAAACGAGAAACAAAAATGGGCCGAGAATCGAGCCCTGCGGAACCCCCATAGTGACCAGAGATCCCACGGATCTATGCCCATTAACTTCTACTTTATGGATCCTGTTACCCAAATAAAAGATAAGGAGATCCAAAGCAGTGTTCCTAATTCCATAGTGATACAATTTCCTGACCAATGTTTCTTGAAAAACGCAATCAAATGCCTTAGACAAATCACAAAAAACTCCTAATGCATCTGTATCTTCCCAAGCACTAAATACAGTCTCTAATAGTTCAACACCAGCATCAGTTGTTGAGCGACCTCTTCTAAAGCCAAATTGTTTCTTGTGTAGAATATTGTTTTCACTGAAGTGAGTCTATAACTGACTTAGTATAATTTTTTCAAAAATTTTACTGAAAGTAGGTAACACTGAAATAGGTCTATAATTTGTTGGATCAGACGTGCTACCTGACTTAAATAAAGGAATGATCTTACTATGTTTCATTAGGTCAGGAAGTACACCACATTCAATGCACTTATTGAAAATTAAAGCCAACGGTGATGCAACTACGTCAATAATTGATTTAGTAATTTGTACAGAATTACACCAAAGATCGGCCGTTTTCTTAACACCAAGAGCATTGAGTGCTTTATCAATATCTATATCGGTGATACAACTAAATCTAAACTCAGTATTACAAATATTCATATTCTCTTTCAACAAAGATTCTGCAATAGTAGGGGATGAATTCAATGATTCTGTTATTGAAACTGGTATGTTCGTAAAAAAATTCTCAAAAGCTGTGGCAACCAAAAAACATACAACGCATTGAAGACATTATTAGTGCTACTGTTTCCCTACTACTGATTAAAACCAACGTTATTATGGAGCGGCGACGTCATTTAAGCAGGGAAGAAATGCTCAGAGCCGTGGGAATGATAGAAGCTGGTTCCTGGCAACGTACTGTGGCTTTAGCTCTGAATACAAGTCAGAGTGTTATCAGTCGACTTTGGACACGTTACCGAAGCACTGGTACCGTGGCTGAGCGCCATGGAGGACGGTATCGCTGCACCACACGGAGACAAGACCGATACATTCAAATCTTAACTCGAAGAGCTCCAACAATAACCGCCATGATGTTAGCCGTGAGGCTTCATCACTCTTCAGGGAACTTAATTAGCGACCAAACAGTCAGAAACCGCTTGCATGAAGTGAACCTTCATTCCCGAAGACCGCTACGGGTACCACCTATAGCAATGCACAATCGTAGGATTCGATATCAATGGGCTCTTGAACACAGAAATTGGGCAGAAGAACAATGGCGTTTCGTGTGCTTTTCTGATAAGTCTCGTTTTGGTATGAGACCGGATACAAGACGTATACGACACTGGAGAACCCCTGGACGCCAACAGCGATTAAAATCCTGCCAGGAAGTCCATCCTTATAGTGGTGGAACCATCATGGTATGGGCGGGTATTTGGATCGGCGGAAGAACTGAGTTGATTTGGATCAGAGGCAACCTCAACGCTCAAATTTATGCTGAGACGATTGTATCAGACGTCATCGTTCCTCTACAAGTGCAAATCGGTCCCTTATTTCAGTTAATGCATGATAATGCACGACCGCACACCGCAAGAGTTGTAAGACAGACTCTCGCCGCAGCTAACATCAATGTCCTGCCCTGGCCTGCTCAGTCGCCAGACTTGAACCCGATTGAGCATGCATGGGATATGCTACAGAGAAGAGCTCTGCCGAATATGGAGGGTATCCAGTCGCAAGAAGACCTTTTTTTGTTGTTGCAACGAACATGGGCGGCCATTCCACAGCGTGATTTGGATGAACTCATTTTGAGTATGCCAAACCGATGTTCTTGTGTTGTTAGTGTTCGCGGTAGAAACACGGATTATTAATTGTTTAAGTTACCTAATAAAATTTTAAAGAAAACTGTTATTTCAGTCTTTTTTTCGAACTTTAATGTTAGTGGTTCAAATGTCAAAAATCCCTTTATTAGGAAAATGGCAAATTTCTTTATTAATGCAAAGGTGACTTGGTTTATTGTTACTGTGACAAACGAAAACACTTTATTTGATGAATCCTTAAAGAAAATTTTAATTAATATCAATCAGGAGAAAAGTTATTGCAAAAATATATGTTGATCCCTAGACACTTTTGATGTGTGTAGTTTCTCTAATTCCACATATGCTATTTCTATTATCCGTTCAACAGAAAAGCCAGCAATATCAGTACGGTTCTTAAAAGTTAATTTTTTTCTAATCAAAATCAATGAACCGCCATGCACAGCAAGCTCCCTGCAGAAAGAACTACCTAATATATGATTACTGAAGTTGAACATAAGCTGATGACTTTTTAGCCAATGTTCAATGTTATAGCCAAGTGCTTGGCTGTATCTATACAAGTTGTCTGAACAACTGGTTTAATAGCCAAATTCTTGGCTGTTATGTTAATAAAATAATATAGCGATATTGCTAACTGTCGTTTAGAAAATAAGAAAAGATAACACCTATCTTTCGTCAAATACAAATATTGTCTAACATAAGTGTTAGTGTCAATAATATGAAACTTCATATTATAATTTGATATATTATGTTACTGCATATTTAAATTATATCTAAAGTTATTTTCATCATCCGGCAAACCTTTACTATATGGCAGTGTAAATATAATAGTCTGTTTTAAGTCTAATGTACAAAGTTTGCTATAATAATATAACAAACTTTGTCTATCCAAGTTTCCTCTATTACCAATTAAAACTATTAAAATTGTATCCTGGCTGAACTTAAAATTGTTTTTTTTTGTCAATATTTGACAATAGTCTAATCCAGGCATGCAGAAATTAGTAACTAATAAATCACTGCTCATATTTACCAGCAGCTGACCCATACCCTTACCAAACTCATCACTGAATATTACAATTTTTGTTTTTTTTATAGATTTTGAAATGTTCTGTGTTGTAAATGACTTATTAATATTGTCTGTATGCAACAAAGAGGTGCCACAAACCAGGTCAGACTGAGCCGGTGAGCATTTATTACTACTTGAGTCATTGTCTTTCAGTGATTGATCCTGATTACAATTACATGAATGAGAATCCACCAGCTCATTCATTGCCAGCATGTACTCCCTCATTTGCTTCTCAGAACTATTATATTTGTTTGTCACAGACACAAGTTTCTCACTAAGACAGTCTAACTGAGAATTAAGTTTTTGTGTTTCTTGTTTATGGTTCAAGTTTCAATTTTTTAATTCTACTGAGTACATATCTAATTTTTCAAGTAATAATAATCTCTCTCAATTTAATTTGACATTCTTAATAAAAAACCTCCGCCTATTTATAAATTTTTGGGTTTTTCTAATAAATTTATTGATTTTAACATATTTTTTTAGTTTATTTTTACTGTATACAACATTCCTACTTGACTTATTTATCACAACATTGTTTGAATCAACAGTCATAGAAGGATTTTGGTTACTGACAGTGACCATATTTGGGGCCTTAACAACCAGCTCATCAAAGAGACTTTGGTTCAGCTCCGCAGTGGTGCTAAGTTGAGTCATTTCTAACTGTGTGATTTTAACATTTGACTCATGTAAATTACGTTCTAAATGCTGTATCAAACTCAAACTCAAACTCAAACTCTCTTTATTTCATAAAAATTTTTAAATTGTTTGAAATCGTCTTTTATGTAGACTCTAAAGTCATAGATCAACACACACAATAGCAACAATCTCTGTTTTGTCAAATAGCAAGCAAATAAGCTTAATAAAAATTAAACTCATACAAAATCTATTACGAGTATTTGCCTGTGCCGATCTACAACCGCCCATTTCCAAGGAGTTGAGCCTTATGAGAAGAAAGGGCAAACAAACTCATGGCCACTCTTTTGCAAATTACAGATAGATGGCACTATTACATGTACCACAACATTGTTTTGATGTGTGCCAGTATGTCCGTTATTAAGTACTAAAAGGTAAAAGGACAATGAAGAGAAAACAAGATTAAGAAAAAAAAACGAATAAAAGAGAAAATGAAATGTAGCATAAAAATAGAAAAAAAAAATAATAATAAAAAACACACTAGCCAACACCACATTTTTCCTTAAGAAATAGCCTGCGTTAATTAATCCCAAGCATTTTGATCTTCTATATAATCCAAAATTGAATAGTAGGCCTTCTTACACAATCCACGTTTTATTGCGGATTTAAATTTGTTAATACTTAACTCTTGAATATTATTTGGGATTTTATTATAAAATCGGACACATTGACCTCGAAAAGACTTGTTTATCTTTTGGAGCCTAGTGGCGGGTACTACAAGTTTATTTTTATTCCTGGTATTTAAAGAATGTACATCACTTCTTTTCAAAAAGCTATCTTTGTTTTTCTGAACATACATTACATTTTCATAGATATATTGACTTGCCACTGTCATTATGTTTATTTCTTTAAATTTCTGCCTTAATGAACAACGATTGCCTAAATTATAGAGTGCTCGAATCGCTCTCTTTTGCAGTACAAAAATAGTTTGAATGTCGGCAGCATTCCCCCACAGTAGAATACCGTACGACATTATGCTATGAAAATAACTGAAGTAAACAAGTCGTGCTGTATCAACATCAGTCAACTCTCGAATTTTTCTTACTGCGTATGCTGCTGAGCTGAGTCTACTCGATAATTTATCAATATGTGGGCCCCACTGTAGCTTAGAGTCTAGTGTTATACCCAAAAATGTCGTAGTGTCCACAAGATCTAACCCGACATCCTTAATTACCACTGTAGTTTTCACTGGCTTGACGTTTGGCATTGTGAAACGTATGCACTTAGTTTTTTGTTCATTTAAAAGCAGATTGTTGATGTCAAACCAATGAACCACTCTCGAAATGGCGCTGTTTACGTCTGTGAAATTAGTAAGTGTCCGTTTGAGTCTAAATAATAGTGATGTATCATCTGCAAACAACACAATCTCGAGACTGTCCTTGACAACGTGAGGTAAGTCGTTAATATATACTAAAAATAAGAAAGGGCCGAGAATAGAACCCTGCGGAACGCCCATTTCTACCACAGAGCCTGGAGAACGATCACCATTAATATCAACTCGCTGAATTCTATTATACAGATATGAAGCCAGAAGTTCCAGTGCTTTATTTCTGATACCATAGTGCTGTAATTTCCTGATCAGCGTTTCATGCACAACACAATCAAATGCTTTAGATAAATCGCAAAAGATGCCTAGAGAATCGTGGGCATCCTCCCAGGCATCAAATATATGTTTTACTAGCTCAACACTGGCATCAGTTGTGGAGCGACCCCTTGTAAAACCAAATTGTCTATTGTGTAATAAATTATTATTATTAAAGAAGCTTTGCAATTGAACATACATAATTTTTTCAAAAATTTTGCTAAATACTGGTAGTACTGAGATAGGTCTAAAGTTAGTTGGGTCAGATGTACTTCCAGATTTGAATAACGGAATAATTTTACTAGACTTCATAAGATCAGGAAATACACCACTATCAACACATTGATTAAATGTAAAAGACAATTGATTAGCCACTACAGATATAATTGTCTTAGTAATTAATACAGAGTTTCCCCATAGATCGGTTGTTTTTTTAACGTTAATAGTGTTAAAGGCTTCAATAATTTCAAAGGGGGAAACATATTGGAACTTAAATTCACTATCAACCCTACTAACATTCTCTTTTAAAATTGATTCTGCAAGGCATGGTGAGGAGTTCAAAGATTTAGTAGTTGATACAGGAATGTTAGTAAAAAAAATCTCAAATGCAGCAGCAACCTCAGCATTTGATGTGATAAATTTATTGTTTATATTTAAATTAAATTCATTGTCACGGTATTGATTTTTACCAGTTTCACTATTAATAATTTTCCATGTGGTTTTTATCTTATCATCGCTACTTTTAATCTTTGAACTTATAAAACGGGACTTAGCCAATTTACAAAGTTTCCTAAACAGCTTCGAGTATTCTTTAACATAATTATGAAACTGTTCACTTTTATTATAATTTCTCTCATCGTATAGCTCGTATAACCTTTTCCTACTTTTGAGTAAGCCAGGGGTAGCCCATTCACTAAATGTGGCGTTACCTTTAACCACTATCGTTTTAGGTGTAAAAATGGTGTTAAATGTTGAAGAAAAAGTTTCAAAAAAACTATTATAATAAGTGTTAGGGTTACTCTCTACACAAAGTACTGAACTATTAAAAACAGCTTTAAGTTTATCCTTAAAGTTTCCACAACGCTTAGCGGTTTTAGGTATCACCACAATTCTTTTTTCTGCCACCTTTTCATACCTATCACAGAAAGATACTAATTGACCACAGTGGTCAGAATCTAATTCATTGATTATTTTCTTGTCCTTAATTACAATGTCTGTGAATATATTGTCCAAACATGTGGCAGTGGTTGCAGTGATTCGTGTAGGCTCCAAAAACAAGTTCTTCAGATTGTATGATTGAAAAAGTGCCTTGAACTTGGTAACTATATTTGAATTTTCCAATAGGTTAATATTAAAGTCACCACAGATGATGACCTTCTTTTTTGATCTTGTTACTTTAACTAATACTTCGTCCATAACACGTTCAAAACAATCATACACGGCTGAAGGAGGTCTGTATACACATAATACTATGAAACCTTTTAGTTCTATACAGGCTATTTCTGTAGTTCGCTCAACTGATAAACTAACAATGTCATGGCGCTCTTTAAACTTAAGTTGCTTATTAATGAGTATCATAGTGCCACCATGTATTGCTGTACTTCTGCTGAACGAGCTGCCTACCTGGTGGTAATCAAAATTGAACATGAACTGAACGTATACGACAAGTTCATACTCAGCACTGCACCGGTCGAATCCATCCACAATAAGCTGAAGCCTATCCCGGTCTACAATGGCTTCAGTGTATTGTGTATGTACGTGGGCTAATTCTAACTTTATATTTTTATTGCTTTTTTATTATTAAGCCTAGTAATTCTTTCTCACTATCATTCCTTTCCGCTATCAGTCCCAGGTACAGACACTGGATAAGGAGACGTATACATTTTTATTTGTAGATTCTTACTTATGTCCATGGCTCCACCCGCGTGTATGCCGGTTTTGGTGGTAAAGAGTAGTAGCCTATGTCCTTCACAAATTAAAATATCTCCATGCTAAATTTCATTGAAAACGGTGCAGCGGTTTAGTAATAAAAGCGTAACAGACAGACATACGAATTTGTAATATTGGTATGGATTTTCTTAATTGTGCTTTGAACAATGTATTTCCTGAAAGTAAAGTCAAAGCATTAATTTGACTATAAGTTTACAAGACAAAGACAACTATAGTTGTCTTTGTCTTGTAAACACAAGTTCTTACGGAAAGTTTAACATACAATTTATAAAGGTTGCTTGTATTTCTCATTGAAAGGTCTTACTCAGCAAAACTGTCAGTTTTAAGTAGAGTAAAAAATATTATCTGAAGCATCTGAAGTTAAATCGTAAAAATATGTATTTTATGAAACATTTAATTAACTGTCACCCAAAATGTCAAAAATTAATAAACCATTTCATTGTCCACGGAGAATGGTGGTGACCGCTTGGATTGTGGCCAGAAATATGAATTTTGCACCCATTTATAAACTACTATCGAGGATTGTGACATAGCATTTCGACCTCTTGTACGCATAAATATAATATATTAAGCCTATTTAGAGTAGTTGAAAAATGCTTATTAGAAGTAAATATTGTGTCGAAGCATTTGATAATATATTTCTTCTTCCACCATAGTGAAGAAGATAGTGATAACTTACGAGATAGCTCATAAGTAATCTCGTATAGTTTGATTATCGCATAGGGCTATTTCGATGTTCAATTAGTTACTACATCTGTTATAGAATTTCAATATGACTTTTGTGCAATTTGCACGTATGACTACTTACTTCTTAACTTTTTGTTTTGAGGGGGAAAAATCTATAGTATATAGGATATAAAAGGTATAGAATACAGTTAGTAGTATTCTACAAAAAAACTGGGAGTCCCGGTACCATGTTATTTCAGGTCCTCCCGGAATCGAAGCCACGCCTAGTCACCCTCTTTCTCGGAGGAAAACACTTCCCCTCTCAATGTCTGCGTGGGGTCCGATTGCAAATTCAAGATCTTCTACCGCTGCAATTATTTCTCTAGCAACTTGCGGCCCCGTCGACGGCTGGTGTCACCGCCGACATCCTCTACGCTCGGGATCAGCCTTCTTCCGATCCCATTCACTACTACTTAAACTATCAATGACTCCAAAGTTAAAAAAATACCTTTTCTCCTTTCAAGAAATCCTTTAATTTCTTTGTTAATTTTGTTAATTTAAGGAAATATAGGTATTCTGTCAGCGCGGTATAGGTAGAAGCCACATTAACATCGCTATTTAGAGATAGCTAAAAACCTAAATCACCCATTTGAAATTCATTCCATTTGAAATTGTACTTCGATTTAATAAAACTAAAACAAAACAATTTAACAGTTAAATGAACATAATACATCATAGCTTAAAAGTTGATCACATCATATGATTTTGATAAATATTGAACCTGAAACTAATTTTAATACTTCATAACTCATACTTAAAATACTAATTAATAACATATATTTCATTCATCTTGAGAACAAATGGAATAATTATGAAAGTCTATATTAAAGTTAAATATACTTTGTTAAACAAACTTCATAAATTAAATATAAGCACGTTACTTCAAATTATATCGTTACTGTTAATTTAACTTGATAAAGGACATGCTACAATGTTTATTTTAATAACACACGAAATTTAAATCTATGAATCATAACGTGGTAACGGTAGCTACTTTATCAACATAATGTTTTTGACTGCCTCGTTGGTCAAGCAATTAGCATATGTGACTGCCGACTAAGAGGTATCGGGTTCGATTCTCGGATCGGTTCAAAAGGTATTGTTGGATGTTCCTATAAGAAATTCTTAGTAACAGGATATAGTATGGAAGTTTGCGCTGTTTTAAGCTCGTGCTTCGGAGAGAACGTTAAGCTGTCGGTTCCGGTTGTCACGAACATCTACAGCATCTATTGGGAAATCAGTACCCTCGAAATAAATTATACTAACAACTTGTTCAACCTTCGAATTGATTTCGTCGTCAGGGTCGCGGAGGTCCACTTCGTGTAAAAACAGATTTTCAGGTAAAACCAGTTAAACTAGTAGCAGATCCTAATTAATCTTGGGAATAATAAAGGCTAGAAAGATGATGAGATGTAAAATCAATTAATGATATTGTTGCGTGTTCGATGGATTTGGGAAATAAACCTTCTGACGTGCAAAAGAAACTTTATTGAAAGAAAAACACTCTCACAATCACAATATTACTCCGAGTAACAATCATTAATGGTCGCCGAGGTCGCTAGGTTGATCACTGATATCACTTCGATGTTTATAGCACTGTAGCTCAAACTGAACTGATTCCGGCCCGCGAGAGTTCGTGTTTGTATATTTTTTTTACGCTTTCGAGAAATGTCTCGAACATATGAGGGCGAACGCTTGCCGGCGAACTCGTTGTAAACAACCGCGCAACAACCAATCGATACTCGCCGCTATGCATTTCTATATAAGGTTCGTTATTCCGTGCCTCAAAAATCTTCTTTCTCGTTCGTTGTTCGCGAGTAATCAAGAGCATTCGCAATCGTTGTTCGCGAATAATCTTTCTTTGTAACAATACAAATTCAAAGTAATATTCATAAATGAATAGTCTCCGTCCAGACTGTAGCTTTACACAGTGTCAGCTTTACAAGCTTTGTAATAATATATTTTTCTCTATTACTGAATAGACTTTTTGGGACCTTTGCCAAGCTAACTAGAATCTGTTGAAATAAAAAAGTTCTTTGTTTTAAGGTCATCTTTTGTGTAAACTAAAATATGTATTGTCATCTGAATGATTAAGTATTTGGATGATAGGGACTTGTAACTAATAAGAACACCGTCCTCTCTAATAAACTAGCAATTCAAGGAAATACGGATGGTCAAAGTAAAAAAATAAGATCTCGTATTTGAAATTTAATTTTTTACAAGTTTTTTTTTTACTGCCTGCCTGAAATTGTAGTATCTATACTCCATTGCATTAGTGATTTAATCTCCAATGTTTACATGTGCTTGTTTAAGAGGTATCAAAGTATGTTTTTATTGACGCCACACCCTTGACCTGACATTTGACCCTAATGAACTAGCAATTTATTTGTACAAATTGTTTTAAAATAGAATCTATGGCCATCCACTGCTTAACGAAGGTCTCTCAGAAGGAGCGCCAACCATTTCGGTCTTGGGCAGATATCCATCCGCCAAACGCTTTCTTCAAATCGTCAGTTCATCGTGTCGCAGGGCGCCCTATATTACATTTGCCTAATCGTGGTCTCCATTTTAGCACATTTCAGCTCCAGCGACCATCAGTTCATCTGGAGACGTGACCGTCTTCGTTTTAAAAACAAGAATGTCTAAATATTATTGCCAGATAATAAAACATTTTTACCTTTTATAAAAGTGAAAAAAAAAAACCTATTATATCCCATTTTTCCGTTTAGCGAAGGAGTTCTTTGATAATACGAGTACATTAGTCAGAGTGGCACCTGACATACCCTACATAAGGAAGAATAATAGCGATTTACAGTACACTTTCATTAATATTGTTATAAATGTTGAGTGCGGTTGTTCAAAACGTATAGATTGATCGTATTTGACAACCTTTTACGTTCTATCAAAATACTTATATAGTTCTATCAAAATATTTCAGTATTTCTCTACTTTGTTTTCTTGACGTGACGTGACTCAAAATTAGTTACAAGGTTACAATTGAATTTCAATTATTTTTTTTCAATTTTCAACATAGGCTTGAAATATACCTACCAATAATATCAAATTCAAAAAGTGTTTTGAGATTAAGTTTAACGGCTGGCCTCTATAACTTTCTAGACTAGAGATGGGTTTTTAAAGAAGAAAAAACCAAACCAACCTTAAAAATAAATAAACTACAAAGAGTAATTATCGTAGGGCTTTAAGAGCTTAAATCCATTAAATTTAATTATTTTTTAAGTAATACAACGCCGCCTGCCCGCAGATGTTCTTAAATCACTCTGTAATAGTCTCTATTATTCCACAGGAACGGTTTGACAGATGAGGTTTTGGCTTTCAACGAAGCGACCGAATTTAAATACTCTTCTACCCGATTTCATTTTTCACTAATAAATCAAGCTATTTGAAGTTGTTAAATAAGTACGCCAGCTATGGGAATGAAAATACCCTTTTCAAGTTATTTTAAACAGTCTTTTATTCGATTACACTCACCAGTTTTAATACTTGAGCGTATAAATTTACACAAAATGCGTTTTAATAAGTGTTTTGGATGCAAAATTTGCTATTTATATATAAAATTCCGATAACTATTTATCTATTCTGTTTTAGAGTTTAAACTAAAAAATTGTTGTTATTATCTTTTTTACCCGACTACGGCAAAGCCAAAGGAAGGTTATGATTTTGACAGGCTATGTATGTATGTATGTAAGTATGTATGTATGTTCATCTGTTCCCTCATAGCTCCTCAACTACTTATTAGAACTGGACAAATGAGGTATCGTTAGAAGCGGCTTGATCGTCCGCTGGTTATAGGCTATATGACGTGTCACTGAATCTAATGTGGCGCCCTCGAGCCGACATAAAGTACTGTTTAAAAAAAATAAGTTGAGATAAATATGACGTGTTTGGTATCATTCGAAAGGGCGTTAGTTGTACATTTCAAAAATATATATATTCTTAGCATTTTCTTGTGACTTTGTCCGTATTTATTCAATAATTGTGATATATCTATGGTACCTATTTAAAATATACTTTGCAAAGAAATTAATATTATAGAGGCACCAAAACATTTTAAATAAAAAAAAGTTAAAACTAAAACCCAACTACGGCAAAAAACGACGCTGAAAAGGTATGAAACAAGTTTCAAAAGCCGTAGTCACGCGTTGTCAAAATGTTAAGGACTACGGTACATTACTAAGTTTCAAAAGCTGTAGTTCATGTAGTTTAATGTACCATAGTCCATAACACTTTAACAACGCGTGACTACGGCTTTTGAAACTTGTTTCATACTTTTTCAGCGTCGTTTTTTGCCGTAGTTGGGTTTTAGTTTCACTTTCTTTTATTTATTTTACAATCATCCTATGATACCAAAACTGTTTTGTATAATATTCAGTTTTCATTTGAACAGATTTATAAATCAAAAGTGTATTTTGCTAACTTCACGTAACAGTTAAATAATCACAAATTTTAACAAAAAAAAACCGACTTCAATCTGGACCAAATTTGAATGGGACCACACGGGAAGCATCAGCTTTTAAATAAAAAAAAGACTCATCAAAATCGGTTAACCCGGTCGAAAGTTAAGAGGTAACGAACATAAAAAAAACAGTCGAATTGAGAACCTCCTCCTTTTTTGAAGTCGGTTAAAAAATTTATTGCCTTTTATTAATAATTATCCACTTCAGAATGCATGTCAAGGACATTTAGGGAAGTGTAATACCTTATATGACGTTATATGTGTAAATAATTTTGCATACAAGTGTTTTGTGATACGGAAATGAGTAATTCCCACTTGTGCCTCTCAGGCAAAACCCACCCCTAACCCCTTCCCGGAAAACTGTTGAGTGCTAGGAAATTGAGTTGACATAAGTTACGATTTAAATTTATATGTGTAATGAACGATTAGTTATTGAATTCGTTTATTTATAGCAATACATAGCTTGGATCTTAGTGAAGTATGTATGTTTTTTTTTTTTTGAATCGCTCAGAGGAAAAGAAAACAAGCGTAACTATGATAAGTCTATTATTAGATTACTTAGTTTTTCAGGCGTCACTGAGTGTGAAAATAAAGACAGGCTTGCTCCAAGACTGATACGCTGATAGATTTTTAGTTGACTCTTTGTCTCACAATTTCGATAACAGTCGCTCCGGAAGACAACTCAACCTAACATGATTCATAGGAGAAAATCTTAGTTTACTAGACCTATACATATCTTATCTTAATATATATAAATCTCGTGTCACAATGTTTGTCCTCAATGGACTCCTAAACCACTTAACCGATTATAATAAAATTTGCACACCATGTGCAGTTCGATCCAACTTGAGAGATAGGATAGTTTTTGTCCGCGACTGTACACTGCCTGTGGGAAGCTGAGACAGATATGTAAATATGGCGGTACGAAGTTCGCCGGGTCAGCTAGTATTTATATATATACATTATATATTTTAAAAGACAACACCCGCATTAGGAATAAACATCCTGTGTCGCGGGGGACTTTACAGACATACATGAAACGGACACAATTAACACCCAAACTCGGAACAATAATTTGTGGATCACACAAAGTGTTGTCCCGTGTAGGATTTGAACCCACAACACTTGGCGAATTGGCAAGCGGCGTGGCGACCGCCTAAACCACTAGGTTAACCGTGCAGTCAAATACAATATAATGTGTAGACTCATATACAATATATATGTATAGGAAACTATATAATAAACTGCTATTTTAAAAGTTAAGTGCCACCGAGATAAGGCTGCATTTCACTGCCAACTAATCCCATATTTTTTATGTTTAGCCCTGCCAAAATGACTACTCTACCTGATGGAAAGCATAAGCAGAATCCAAGAGTGGTGGTCACCATATTCATTGCGAATACAGACAATGCAACAATGCAGCATGGTGACCCACACCATTGCGGCCTAGTGATGTTTCTCCATCATTGGGCCTCCGGTCTCGCACTCACCAACGAGACACGACAGCGCAAACGCTGTCATTTTACGTTGATTTTCTGTGCTGGAGTTGGTTTAAACTAAAAAGCAAAAGCGAAATATTGGAAGCGAGGTTGAATTGATAGGTGATGGATATAGAATCACACGATTCTGCATAAAACACGTAGAGATGGATCAAAAAAAAAAGGATTTTTGGCGCCATAAAGTTAATATAAAAAAATTATGTTTTCAAAATACATCGAATGTAGTATAAGTAATTTCTCCGTGATCATAAATCTAGAAAGCACACGGCCACTTTTTGTCTTTGTAAAATTTAGTAACTAATTCAAACAGCGAAATATGTTGATAGCATATTGAAAAAGTAAACTTAACTAAATATCATGATATATTTAGGTGATTTCAAATGACATCTCCCCAAACCTGGCATAACTTTATTAATCTTTTTTTTTGTATATTTTAATATTGTTAGCATCTTCTATAATAAAACAGCATCTTTACAAACGTAATCGATCTCCTTTTGAGATGCATCTCCTATATTTCTTAAAAAAAGCGTTTGTGTCTCACTATAAAGATGGCAAAAGCGTCATGACTCAGGTATCGACTTACAAATTTAAACATTTTTGGCTCGATACACTCGGTACATTACCGAAGTAGATCCACGCCCAACATAAGCATTTAACTTAGTCGAAATATAATGAGAAATACTTCGGGTACGGGTTTAAGAAACTTTATTCTCATAAAGAATTACAGATTCACTTACATGAAAACACATTATAAATATTTTAAAAAAATGCAAACAAGTACAAATTATTTAAAATAAAAACCCGACTGCGTCAATATTGAAGAATAAAAACATATAAGTTTCATATATATTCGTAATCACCGTAAAAAAAACTTTATTTTGATACCACACTCGATGTATTTTGAAAACATTATTTTTTTATATTACTTCTTGGCGCCAAAAATCCTTTTTTTTTAATTTTGATGTACCCAATGTCACTCTCACGACTAAGACGAATCTATTGACACCACTCACATAAAAATACGACAAGCCGGTTAGGCTCTAGGGCGTGCCAAAGAAATATACATACATACATACACTCGAAAAACATAACCCTCCTTTCGCAGTCGAGTAAAAAGATGCAATAATTTACCGAGCGGCGCGGCGGCGTAACACTCACTTCAAGTACTGCATATCATTAAGTTAGATCCAAAATGGTAAATATTAACACAATATCCCCTGTGGCAATAAAGTAGCTTCCACTGTCTGTTCGATTAGATCTTTTGAACTACACAACGGATTTCAATGCAGTTTTCAGTTATAGATAGAGTGATTCAAGAGGAAGGTTTGTATGTATAATACATGCATATTATAGCAGACAAAATTCGCGAATTTAAAACTTCAAAAGTTATTAACTTTAAGTGTAAAATGCTTTTCTTCAAACTTGTTTCAAAGGGGCTTTACGTTTAAACTGAAAAGTTTTTTATATACGTATTATTGGAGTGACAGCTTTATTTATAGGCAAAATAGACTCACGAGTTTTAAAAACACAGCTCCCATTATGGCCAAATTTATGGCACCAAACAAAAATTTCCATATGGCTAGATCGTCGATGAAGGAATTTTAGCGATACACATTGCAAAATAGTCACATAGTATAGTAACTCGTACGTCTATTGGTGATAATATTTTTTATTAAAGAAACATGTGCGTCTTGGGACGCCCGACAGAAGTGATAACTTAAACTAATCTAAGTTGAAGTACGAAATACGACTAGCGCTATGGGTTAGAGTGAAAGAGGAGGAGACTGCCTATCCCTGCCGTATGCGTGAGAGAAAGGGAAGCCAGTCAGACTGGTGCCGTAACGCGTTACGTAATGAAGCGGTTTACCCTTCCATATGAAGTTATCCCTTCAAAACTAGCTGACCCGTCCAACTTCGTCTGCGTCTCTTTTCAATGTCCTACTCGTATAAGCGTGATGTTAACTATCCTATCTTAGGCACGCCAGCAAAACATTGATTATAAAAAGATAGTTTCGGAATTCATCATGGCAACAACGTGACACGAGAATTATATATAATATATGCAGTAAATAAAATTGCAACATTTTTTAGTGTAGAAAATCCAGTGTTGTAACTTGCAGTTCCCAGGAGTTTCCTTGTATTGAAATCTATATTAGTACAAAAAAGTCTGGTATCTACCGCTTCCATTTCAAACGCCTAAGTGGAGAAGAATACAATAATAATTAAATGTATTCAACAGGTCCAATTTATTCACTTCGTTCATTCACAACTTGTATGATTAATTTTTCGAAAATTTTGCAAAAAACAGGACCGTGCAAAGCTCGGTCTGGATGACTTAGCTTTGCTCGGTATTTTTACTACACATAATGTTTTTGTACTATAGATACGAGTATACCTAATACACAATAAGGAATACTACCAAAAATATCTTAATATTATTTTTGACCAGATATATTGAACTAACAAACCCGATATAATATATTATAAGATCTAACCGCTTCCAACTTCCTATTCTAATATTTGGCAATCATGAACGATTTGGGACTTGAAGCGGTCTTTTGTCGTAAACATCATTAAATGCGATTCAAATAAGGTTAGTAAACTGGGCTCAGGGGAGCATTGAGAGAAGGAATAAATACATTGAAGCATCCATTATTCAACAGGTAAGGGCTTATTGCTATGTGGGTGTATGTTGGAGATAGATTTCGATAGCACTCATGGACCTTGTTGAAATGGCAAAATGCCAACTTCGGTAGAATAGCGGTAAGACGCTTTACCGTAAAGTTTCATAACGATGAAAGAATAAAATCTCGCAACACAGTTTCCATTTCACCTTCACTAAGCTTGAACGTGATTATATGTATAAAAGGGACTTTTGAGAAAATAAGTAATATAAGTAGACAAAAGTTTTAACAAGTATAATACACATAATTGTTCGGCGATTATTGTGGATGTTAGAGAATATGTTTGCTTGTTGAAATTACCCTACAGGTAGATTCTACCCTTAATTAACATATTTAAATGAATGGATATTGAAATCCACGCATGCGCAGACAGATAATAACCAAACATTAAAATTACTTAAACTATGAAGGTGTAAGTGTCTAAATCTTGAGTTAATGTTATGATATTTGTTGTTTTCTTTATTTAGTAAATACTTTGGATCGATATAGCTAGAATTCTTAACTAAAAATCGGCGTAGAGCAAACTAATCTAATCTGACCAATGATGAGTTGTACACATTACCACACTGAAATCCCCGAATGGGTGACATCCCAAGACGGTTTCCACACGGTAAAAATAATGCTTTTTAACAAAATCTATACTAATATTATAAAGCTGCAGAGTTTGTTTGTTTGTACGCACTAATCTCAGGAACTACTGGTCCGATTTGAAAAAATCTTTCAGTGTTGGATAGTCCATTTATCGAGGAAGGCTATAGGCTATATTTTATTATCAAATAAATTAGGGATCGATCAAATAATCGATCCGTAAGAAAATAGCAATTTTCTTACGGATCTATTTCACTCAAAGTGTGAAATCGAAAACCTGTTTTTGCGTGCGCTGTCAAAACTATTTACAATAGAACAAAATAATGTATTACGGGTTTGTAGTTCCCATTATAATCTACAAAAAAATCCGTGAGATCATATATCTAACTATCATGAAAAAAATATTAAATCGTCTGAAGAAAGAAACTACGTTAAATGTGTATCGTAATATTAATCCTTATCCAAATGAAGCATTATTTTATCAAGGGTATTTATATAGAAGTAAAATACTTTTTGTTTCATCCCAATCGGACATTTCGTTTAGAAGTTAGCACAAGTATAAAGCTATGTTCACGTGTAACGCGCGTTAACGCGCGTCAACGCGTGATCAAATTTGAAGAGAGTTCAGATGATGAGCGCTAATGCGCGTTGCGAGAGTACTCGTCAGTCTAGTTCGGTAGAACGTAGAAAATGGACGTGGAAGAGGCTATTATTTTGTGGTTATATTATAAAGAAAAATATAGAAAAAGAAAACGTACACATTGGGTTCATCCAATTTTGAAAAATAGACCCAGTTTGTTTGCGACACTATATCCGAATCTAAGAGACCTTGAATCTAAATTCATTAATTACTTTAGAATGTCTATAAAGTCATTCGACAATTTGCTTCAACTCATCCAAGAGGACATTACAGCAGCTCCGAACGCCATCAGATATTGTATTTCACCCAAAGAAAAACTAATAATTGTTTTAAGGTAAGATTTATTAATATTGATAATTAACAATCTGTAAACAATTCTAGTTGAGAATCATCACTGCTGGTGGCAACTGATGACGGCGTCCCAGGTGCTATGTCTCGTCCGCTCGTTGTGTAGCCATAACCAGACGAATATTGTTGTGAGGGCCAATAATTTTCAGACGAGTAATTAGATGCTGAATCTTCAGTGGTTGGGTTTTGGTATTGCGCTCTTAAATTATACATGTCAATCTTGGCTCTAAGGCGTCTATGTTCGGGTATTTTCTTTATTTCGTTTACTAAAGACAAGCAAAATAATTTGTCCTCATCTCTCACCTCCTGTGTTTTCCTTGCTAATTCGGTAAACTCAGTATGTCTCTGTTCAATACTCTTTTCTAGAATTTTAATAAATTTGTTATCACTGTCATTGGATTTGACTCTTTTAGCAGTTGGCTTGGAAGGTGGTGGCATTTCAGCGTTATTATCATTGTCATTATTATCAGCCTCAGTTTCATTATTTTCACTAAAATTACTGTGCTTTTCTTTTCCTGGTGTGGAAGATTTCAAAAAGAGGAGCCTGTTAAAATGTATGTAGTTGTTTTTACACGCTCCAGACCCAGATTTTCCTTTTTTCGCCGCTCTTATAAAATTATCTTTTAAGCTTTTCCACTTCTTCTGCAACAAATTACCTGTGAAAATGAAATTAAAATGTAAGATATACAATTAAATTAAATTGAAGTAAATTATTCCAGATATCTTGCAAGCGGGTGTTCAATGGCAGAGCTACACTATTCATATAAAATTGGGAAGTCGACTATATCTGGTATAATTCGTCAAGTATGTGAAGTTATCTGGATGAAATTGAAAGACATAGTTATGCCAATACCTGATAAAAAAAATGGATTGAAATATCCAAAGGGTTTGAGCAGACCGCCAAATTTCCTCATTGCATCGGCGCAATCGATGGTAAACATATCAGAATAAAGAAACCAGAACACTCAGGTTCCTTGTACTTTAATTATAAAAATTATTCATCTCTGGTCCTACTAGCGATATGTGATTCTGACTATCGCTTCATCTGGGTAGACATTGGTGCTTACGGAAAGGATAGTGATTCCGGAATTTTTCTGAAGAATCTGTCCTATACAAAAAACTCACTGAAAAGTCTTTGGATATACCAAAACCATGCCCTTTAACAGAAAACCACGATACGGCACTACCTTACGTAATTGTAGGTGATGAAGCATTTGGACTGATGGAAAATTTAATGAGGCCCTATGGTGTAAAGCAACTTACGTTCGAAAAAAAAAAAATTCAACTATCGGCTAACTTTAGCACGTCGATATGTCGAATGTACTTTTGGAATAGCCAGTAATAAATGGAGAATACTACATCGCCCAATAGATGTCGCTGTGGATTCTGCCGAACGGATTGTAAAGGCAATTACGGTACTCCATAATTATGTTCGAGTCAGAGATGGATTTAGACCTGAAGAGATAATAGAAGGAAATCTATCTAGCATATCTATTACTCACAATGGACGAGCTACTTCATCAGCGGATAACATCCGAACCATATTCACAAACTATTTTATTAATGAAGGAAAAATAGAATATCAGGATCGAATGATATAAATATTTATTGACAAGCGCACTCATGCGCGTGCTTATGCGTATACACACTTATAGAGGGAGAACTA
Source organism: Diaphora mendica (assembly GCA_949125395.1). NCBI lineage: Eukaryota > Metazoa > Arthropoda > Insecta > Lepidoptera > Erebidae > Diaphora > Diaphora mendica. Next base: position 32,177,790 of record OX421311.1, read on the forward strand.
GCAAAAAAAATTGCATTTACTAAAGATGGTATTTTGAAAGTTGATTGTAGAGGTTGTGTACACAAACATATTGCGGTCAGTCAAGCATGCTGTAGAACAGGCGTCACCTACTTGCTTTCAAACATTTCATGGTTAGATACGGGGGGCATAATATGAACTTACCGAGGCTAAAAATTGTTTTACGTATTATATATGGCATATTTCCGGTATTATACCCCCTTTCCGGGACACCCGGTATAATAGTTATGTCAGTCAGTCAGTGATATGTGGGAACAGAGCTGGTCAGTCAGCCCAAGTGTATGTACACTAAAATAGATAAATAACTTACAATCTATTTATTAAATTTTAAAAAAATGTGTAGGGGTAGATACTTAATTGTATATTAATCATAAATAAAAAGGTCAGTCAACCGTATCATGTAACAACTCCCGTCTAGCATGTAACTGACGCCTGTTCTACAGTATAATTGACTTATCGCAATATGGGTATGTCCATCCAACTACTATAACCAACTAGCAAAATACCACCTTTAGTGACTCGAAGCATTTTTTTGCTGGCTCTTAGACTATTACTCGATTGTCTATTAATAAAGTTACTTACCCATACTTTTCTTTTTATCTTGAGTGTCATTTCCATCGCAAAAAATTAATACCAATTCTTCCCAAGCACGTCGTTTCAAAATTTTGTTTTTATAGGATTCTGAACCTATATTCCAAATTGCTGGCCTTTTTTCTACTTCATCGATTAGTAAGTCGATGTCAATATCTTCAATTTCACTCATTTAAAATGCGAAAACAAAATATAATTACGAAAAAGCGCGCGCTCAACTGAACAGCAAACGGACATTACATTATTATCAAAGCGCGAGTCAACGCGCGATTGTCTGCGTCTACAAACTATTTCTCTGAGCGCCGCGTTGACGCTCGCTGACGCGCGTTAACGCGCGCGCATGTGAACGGTTCCTAGGTATATATTAGGATGTCTAAGCGCGCGATTTGAAAACGCGCGTCACAATTCAGCCATCTGAACATAGCCTAAGACGCTAGGAGGCCAAAGAGTTTTATCAGCATAATACCTAATATTAATATTTATCCAAATAAACGTGTTGTTGATTATGAGTATTAGATCTTAGAAGAGTATAATAAATTCATCTATACTAATATATAAAGCTGAAAAGTTTGTTTGTTTGAACGCGCTAATCTCAGGAACTACTGGTCCAATTTGAAAAATTATTTCAGTGTTAGATAGCCCATTTATCGAGGAAGGCTATAGGCTATATATCATCACGCTGGCGGAGCACCAATGAAGAATGTTTCAAAAACGGGGGAAAATTATCACGCTACAGGCAATAGGAGACGCAAATGACGTTGCGTGGGTCAGCTAGTTAATAGATATTATAAGAACGCAATGTTTAGTCCTCTTTAACAGCATACATAATGCATCACATACACATAGGTGTATGTGATGCATCATGGGCGTAATTTTTAAAGGTTGTTTGATAGCAAACAACCTTTAAAAATTACGCCCATGAACAGATATAAATTTTAAAAAATCCGCAAGAAATCAAATACAAATATTCAGCAGACTTTTGTAATACTGTTAAGCAGAAAATTTCTTTATAAGTATATTTTTAAAAGTTCAGAATGTATTTTAAAATTGGTATGCATATATAACCTTAACTTTTGGTGATTACTTTTAAAACCAATAAACCCTGTAGTTAATACTCGTAAGATTACTCGTATTTAATATAAAACTGCAAAAAGAAAAGAGTTGAATACATGTAATACATACACATACATACAAACATTAGAATGTAGGTAGGTACTTTTACAGTCTGCGAGATGTGTTCACCGAAACGGAACTAACATAGTTCACAACATATTGCAACGTTACAATGAAAATTTCTGAAAGAGATGCATACACTATGAAATAAATATGCAGTGATTATTGTATAGTTAATTTCTCCGTCGTTTTCTCTTTGGAAGTTATTTGTTCGCGTATAGGACTGCATAATATCAACAGTTAAAAAAAAACAATTCTACTTAAGACGTAAAACTTAGTATATATCATCATTATTCATCAGCCATGGTGCTGATATAAAAGCAACTAGATATAAGGGTAATCATTTTTCTAGTTAATATATAGCCTATGACATTCACAAATAATGTGGCTTTTATTAGAATAAGAATTATCAAAATCGATTCAGTAGATCCAGAAATTACCTCACACTACAACCTCGCAAACTTTACCTCTTTATTAGATTACCCACGATAATTTATTTATTTAATGGGTTTCTCTTTTTCCTTCATCATCATCAGCCTATCCTGGTCCACTTCCTTTAAGGGAGCAAAATATTGAACCTCATTGAATTATACTGCTTACCTAAACTGCTAGGAAGCAAAAAAGTATTCGCCCGACCATGATACGTTGATCATGAACCCAAAAGAGCAAATTCATATACAGCTTTCAAGAACGTAGCTACATGTTAGGGACTGCATAAGGAGAAAAATTATGTGGAATATAATAAAATAATTAGATATTTAGAAAAATATAGTACAGTAGACCTCAATATTGGGCGTAGTGACGAAATACGGGTGGTTAGGGCCCTAGATAGATAGATAGATAGTCTTTATTTGTATAACATGGTGTACATACATTGCATGCAAGATATCAATAAATTATAATAGTTTCAGTCATGTTTGGCCGCATTTATCGGCATACAAATTTGTTTATCATTTAACCATACATTATCGAAATTAGCAGAATTGTATATAATGTCAAGATAATGTAAAGATAGTGTAAATAATGTCAATAATATTAAATGTCACTATCAAATGTCAAACAATAATAGTAGCATCTACTTAGGTACCTAGTTATGTTAAATCAAGTTTATCATTTAAAAAGTCACTTATATTGTAATAGGCCTTTCCAACAAGAAATGCTTTAACTTTTTGTTTAAATGCTTGGCTGTCCAGAATTTTCCAACTGTTAGGGAATTTGTTATAAACAATTGGAGCCATGCAAATAACACTCTTGCGCATAAATGTAGTCCTAGACGTATGCAGACAAAGTTTATTTTTATCGCGCCTATTTCGAGGAACAACATCTGCCATCCGCGGAAACAGGTTTGGATTCGTTTTAACAAATAAAGCCGTTTCTAATATATAAAGAGACGGTAGTGTAAGAATCTTATAGCATATGAAATACGGCTTACAAGAATCTGTGATGTCCAGTCTAAACATTGACCGTAAACATCGCTTTTGGGCTTTAAAGGCGATTTCCTTGTTGGTTGAGTTGCCCCAAAAGATTACCCCGTATCTCAAAACAGATTCAGTTAGTCCGTAATATGCTGTTAGCAAAGCATCTATATTGAGCGTCTTCGACAGCGTGTACAAAGCAAATGCACTGCTAGTAATTTTTTTACAGATAGTTTCAATGTGCATCTTCCAATTTAAGTTATAGTCAATCGTTAAACCTAGAAACTTTGTTGTATTAACAGTGTCAATATTATTATTCTGATATTTAATGTCAAATTTAGTATATGTCAATGCTCGTTGTCTAAAATGTATAATTACTGTTTTATTAATATTTATTTTAAGGTTATTGTTATTTAGCCATTGTATTGTTTTATTTAAAGCGTTATTTATTTCTCCTTCATACGTATCTCGGTTTCCACAAGGTATAGCAATTGTGCTGTCATCTGCGAATAGTGTCATAGGGTAATTAATTGATTTCGGAAAGTCATTTATATAAAGTGTAAAGAGAGAAGGCCCCAGTACACTTCCTTGAGGTACACCAAACATAACAGTGCGTTCATCAGATAAGAATATTTCCTCTCGTTTAGTGACACTATTTATTCTATTGATTTCTGTGACTTGTTTTCTACCATGTAAATAAGATTGTAAGAGATTTTTGAAATTTCCTCGAATACCGTAGGCCTCAAGCTTTTGTAACAATATATCATGTTGTACATAATCAAATGCCTGCGACATATCACAAAAAATAGCACAAACTGGATTATTTTTATCTACATTTGTCATTACTGTGTATAAGAAGTCGTAAATTGCCATGTTAATGGTTTTGTTTTTTCTAAAACCTTTCTGTTCATTACAAAGTATACTATGTCTTTCCACGTACGTACTAAGTTCCCTATAAACATATGATTCAAATATTTTAGAAAATATTGAGATTAGAGATATAGGTCTATAGTTTTCTTTTTGCTCTTTATCCGATTTCTTATGTAATGGTTTTACTATTGACTTTTTTAAGGCATCGGGAAAGGTGCCTTCACAAACACTTAAATTGATTACGTGGGCTAATGGCTTACAAATCTCCTGTGCTACTGCTTTAATTATGTTTTGTTTGTATACCGTCGTGTCCTGTACTGTATGTATTATTAAGACTGGATATTATTTTTAGCACGTCCTGCGGCAGACACGGCGCCATAAACATGGAGTTTTTTCTATTTAAAATATGTTCTGTGACTCTGCATCCGGAATCATTTCTAGGCTGAATCTTATCAACAAAATACACACATCAAAAGTGTCTAGGGATCAACATATGTGTCTAGGAATCAACATATATTTTTGCAATAACTTTTCTCCTGATTGATATTAATTAAAATTTTCTTTAAGGATTCATCAAATAAAGTGTTTTCGTTTGTCACAGTAACGATAAACCAAGTCACCTTTGCATTAATAAAGAAATTTGCCATTTTCCTAATAAAGGGATTTTTGACATTTGAACCACTAACATTAAAGTTCGAAAAAAAGACTGAAATAACAGTTTTCTTTAAAATTTTATTAGGTAACTTAAACAATTAATAATCCGTGTTTCTACCGCGAACACTAACAACACAAGAATCGGTTTGGCTTACTCAAAATGAGTTCATCCAAATCACGCTGTGGAATGGCCGCCCATGTTCGTTTCAACAACAAAAAAAGGTCTTCTTGCGACTGGATACCCTCCATATTCGGCAGAGCTCTTCTCTGTAGCATATCCCATGCATGCTCAATCGGGTTCAAGTCTGGCGACTGAGCAGGCCAGGGCCAAAGCCACATCTCAATCTCAAAAAATCCGCATAAAAATGCTTGATCCCTAGACACTTTTGATGTGTGTAGTTGTTAAATAAATTAGCAATATGTTTTGGATCAACAATACATGTGTCATTTTCTTTCATTTTGTAAATGTAGTTCTTTGGTATGTTCAGTTTGTTTTGATTAATTATTTGCCAAGTAGCTTTTGATTTATTTTTAGATGACTTTATTTTGTAGTTATTTTGTGCGCGTTGCGTTAGATGTATGATTTTCCTATACAGTTTAGAATAATTCCTAAAACGGTCCTTATTTTGTTGAGTAGGTTTTAATCGGGCCTGCCACAATAATTGCCTTTTCTTTTTGTTGCAAATTTTAATGCCACGCGATATCCATTTCTGCTTTTTAATCATATTTACAGAAACAAGAGTTTCAGGAAAACATTGTACATATAAAATCGAAAATATATCAATAAATGCGTTATATGCAATATTTGTTTCAGTAGCTTCATACACATCTGAAAAACTCAAACAGTTTAAGTATGATCTAAATTTAATAATATGTTCATTACTATAGTCCCGTTTAATGGTTCGCCATTGATTTATGGTACTGATTATATTTATCGGACATTTTAATATCTGCGCCGTGTGGTCAGATAACGCTAGATCTACTACCGACGCACTACATGACTTGCTGAAGTTATGCGCAAAATTGTCAATGCATGTTTTTAGGCGGGTCGGTCGATAGAGTGTAAGATTTAAATTATAATTTAACAACACATTTTCAAATTCAATAGATTGATTATTTCTTTTTAAAACGTCAATATTAAAATCTCCCGCTAAAACAACATTCTTATAGGATTTCTGTACTAAAATACGTAATACCTTTTCCAATTTATCCATACACTCATTAAAATTTTTTGGATTCGGTACTCTATATATACAAACGAAGACAGTTCTATATTTGGTGAGTTCGATGGCGCAACATTCGAAAACACCTGTTATAGACATTTTGGCTATTACAGATAATTCTTTAAATTGATGTCCGTTCTTAACCAAGATACATGCTCCACCCCTCTTGCTCTCTTTCCGACAGAAGCATGCAGCCAAACAGTAGTTGTGTATGTTTAGATGTTTTTCATAACTTGCCATCATGAAGTGTTCAGTGATTAACAAGACATCCACAAGCATATTCTTTTCCGTCAGCTCTTGTAGGCAGACTGTAAGCGCACCGGATTTCGCTAGCAGTCCTGCAATATTCTGGTGCATAACGTACATATAATTAGTAACGAAAAAAATTCTTGTTATTTTTATTATCCAGTTGTTGATCGTTCTGTTTATATTCTATGTCAATGTTTTGTGTGATGTCAGTAATTATGTCCAATAAATCCTTAAAAATCGTTCGAAGTCCATAGTTATTTAAAGATCCTGAGAATTTTTTAAACATGGTGTAGTCATATTGTAGGTTCAGATTACTGTCTAAGAGAAATACATGTCTGTGTGTCGATACATCCAGGTAAAGAAGGTTATTAAATGTTTCCACCCGACAGTTAAATAAGCTGGCATCAAAGGGACACTTATAGGTTGGCAAACAAATAATAACATTTGTATGTTGTATAGTTTGTAACATATTTCTTAAGTGGAGTATAATATCATAATAGTTGCTAGTTCTTTTAAAGTCTTCCTCCCCAAGGAATATCACACAGAAGTCCTTCATAGTGTAGTTCTGCAACTTCGTACCTAGTCCGTTTAGGAGCTCTTTTGTATCTCCATGAGGCTTCAGGTAGTGACATATTTCGTACTTTTCGTCAAATGTATATTCAGCAGTGGTCAGCATGTTATTTTTATTACTGCTCAGAAGACACATTTTAGGTTTTTTAGGTCTTACCACACAGTGTAATTTTGAATCCTGATTTTGAACTTTATCATCAGCCGGTCTGTTTGGTTTTGTTAATTGTGGAGTTGAACAGTTAGTCAAGTAGTCAGTTTCCTTCAATTGTTGGTCTTGGTTTTGTTTTACATCTTGTTCCTGAAATGTTTTGCTGATTTTTGGTGTTTTCGAAGGTCGGTTTTTTTTTCCCGATTTCGGTGTCTGTGTATACTCTGATGTTCCTACCTTTTTATACATCTCTATAACATGTCTACATTTAACCAATTCGTGTTTTAAATTACTATTTTCTAAATGTAGATTTTCTATCTCTTGATTAGCACTCAACAACTCACTCTGTAATTGTGTTATTTTTTCGTACAGGTTTTTATTATGCAATTCATCGATTGAAGTATTTGGCAGGCTTAGCATTGTCGTTTCGAAGAGTGATCCATTCGAAGAAATGTCACAAAGTGAAGTTGATCGTTGTGGTTTTCTGTAGGTTATATTGTCTATGTGCTGTTCATGCTCCATTTTGTAATTGTTTACTATCGATAATGGTTAGTACCTACGTGATGAATTGATTTAAAAATATATATATATATTATCTTTTTTTTTTCTCCTTTAGTAGAAATATAGAAAAAATATTCTACCAATTTTTTTACATTTATTTACTGTGGTATCATTACGCCTTTTGCGGGAAGTAGCGGAACTAAATAATTAGTGTGTCTACTTGCCGCATGTACGATATGTATGGGAAAAGTGGCGCTCGTGATGTGGCGCAAAGTTCAAAATTCAAAAATATTTTTCACAACGTATTTGTAATTTATTTATTTTGAATAATATCTATATAAAGTTTATGAAAACTGTAGTTTTAGTTGTAAGAACTGATCACTGCGTCGTGTAGAATGTTTTTATCTCACTATATATACGTATTAATGTTTTTTGCGGTATTTTATCACTTTGTTTACTTTTTGTGGGGTTATTGATTAATTTACCAAACACTTAATATAAATTCTCACAAACGATACCACTTAGATATTACTGTTATTAGTCTCAAACGAAGCACTGGAAACACTAAGTAAAGAAGTATTTTATTATTTTACGAAATAATATTAAGCAGACTATGTAAATACGGCTAGGGTTGCCACACTCACCTTAGTTAAATATCGAAAATAAGTTAAATAAAGAAGGAACCTCCACACACACCGTGTACCGGCCGTGTTGAGCGGAATTAATAAATATTTTCGGACATCTAACACAGAACGCCATCTAGTCCCAAACTAAGCAGTACTTGTATTCTAGAGAACTGATACAAATACATATTTACTTTTTTTTTGTAAAAACATACATATTATACATTATAGGAAACACCCAAACTTAGAAACGAATATTTGCAGATTTGCACTCGCCACACACAGCAGTCGCATACGCCATCACTACGCTACAGAGGCAGTCAAATTGCCTTTCGCGCCAGTCTCTCGTGTTAACAAGTACTAGCAGCACCAAATAGGTCACCAAACGTATATGACCTATGAGCAAGTGTCAAACGCCATTTATGCTGAAGGAATAATAAGATGACATTATATTGCACATTGACTATCTACATATTTTTCTTGGTAGACTGAGTAAAATTAATTATTTCATTATTGAAACCCCTCTCGAGCTTCACACTCGATTTAACGCTCTCGATCATGGCTTTTTTACAGCCATGTTTTAATGAATATGAAACAAAACATAGTTTTCTTTAGTTAGATTCATCCACCCATGTTTATGTACGTTCATAAAGTCCCCGTAATGCACGAACAATAAATAAATAGGCATTGTAAATAATCATGCCTATTTTACCAGATAGTCTTCCCATGAAACATTGTTTGCTATATACATATGTTGTTATATGTTTTATAGTAGGACTAATCCCGCCCACACGCCTGTGACAATCGGGAAGTCCCAGGAAAATTCAACTGTCTTGTAACCCACAACGAAATTAATCAGATAAAAACTAATCTATACTATTATTATTAATATTATAAAGCTGAAGAGTTTGTTTGCTTGTTTGAACGCGCTAATCTCAGGAACTACTGGTACGATTTGAAAAATACTTCCAGTGTTAGAGAGCCAATTTATCGAGGAAGGCTATATATCATCACGCTAAGACCAATAGGAGCGACGCATCAATGAAGAATGTTAAAAAAACGGGGGAAAATTATTACGCTACGGGCAATAAGGAGACGTAAACGACGTTGCGTGGGTCTACTAGTCAGATATAACATAGGTATTATATGTATATGCGTTTTTATCATGAATTGAGAAATGAGTGATTAAAATATGAAAGCGAATATAAATGTTGTGAAAGACACAAAAACAGATCGTTCGTTTTATTGCCATAACTTTTTAATAGTCTTGTATATTATGCTTTATACAAATAAATAAAATTGAAGTGTTTGATTGTAATTTCAAATTATGAACCTTTCTTTAAATGCTTGAATGTATAAAATGCACGAAAGTGTATGCGGTAAATACATATAAAAATCTTTTTTTTTGGCTGTCCGTCAGTCTGTCTGTTTGTTTGTTCAGGCTATTCTCTGATACGACTGGACCGATTTTGATGGGGCTGTCACTGGCAGATAGCTGAAGATAAAACAGGTAACTTGGGCTACTTTTTTAGATTAGCTTTGCCCCACGGCGTGACGTTGTTGTTGTGTAATTAAAACGAAAATTCTAAGGATTAAAATAAAAAGTTTTTTTACGCAAGAAAATTTCAACGTCCTCGATGTTTTCAAGTGAAGTTTCAACTTTAAATATATTTTCTGAGAAAGCTGTTTCAATTACTAGTAGAGGCAGTCTCAGCTGGCTAGTTTTCAGCAGGCTTTCAAAGAGAGTTAGAAGTTTGCCCTCAGTAATGAAGCTGTTAAGAAACGCTCCAACTTACAGCATCCGGCGCACTGCTTTTCTCTCGCAACTGCTCCCGGCGTGAACAAGTTTGTGAACCCACGGAACTCTGTTGATACTTCAGACACACTACAATTTGTTTGTGTAAAAAATAATTGGTTCCGTAGAATGCCTCGCCCAACTGCTTCCATCGGAATTTGTAAATTAATAATATCAATGAATATATAATAATCAGAATTAGTAAATTGCACGGATTGCATAATAGTTGCAAAAAGGTGACCTCCCTACTCCTCATTATGCCAAGTGCCATGTATGTGATACTCATAGGGGAGAACACTTTGTATGATTTATCAATTGCTTTTCTTACGTTGAGTATTCATATTAGTTTTCTAAATTATGTTTATACTAGTTGTTGCCCGCGGCTCCGCCCGCGTGTATCTCGGTTATCGCGACAAATAGTAACCTATGTGTTATTCCGATGTATAAGCTATATTACTGTAAAATTTCATTCAAATCCCTTCAGTAGGTAGGTAGGTAGGAGTAGTAATCCATCCATCCATCCATCTATCCATACTTACAAACTTTCGCGTTTAGATAAATTCCCTTTGACAAGAGATAGTACGGTCGATTCTAGTGTGTTGTAAATTATGTTAAGAAAAGTAGACGGGTTATGGAATGTTTCTAATACTCTGTTTAATCTCTTTTGTTATTATCTTTTTAATACTTATTTTATTTACTGGTTTTATATTAAGTTTAATAATTGTTTTAATAAAATGATATTTCCTTTGCAACGTTTAAAATACATCATGATAGGCTACTCTGAAAATTAGTCGATAATATTAACACTTTTCAACTAAGTTAACTGAAAACCAAGTTTATTCAACTCTATAAAATTTCATACAGCAATGTCTGACGGTGGCATGTAAAAGAAATAAACACAAAAACTGGAAAGCACAAAACAAAAATGAATGGTGGTGACATCTGCTTTAAAACTAAATCCATTCTAATATTTAAATTTGAAAGTAATTGTCTGTCTATCTGTTACGCTTTCACTGCTAAACCGCTGCGACAATTTGAATGAAATTTGACATGGAGATACATTGATTCTTGAGGAAAGACATATGCTACTCTTTACCACGATAATCGATATATGTACATGTTTTTTTTATTATTATTATTATTTCCACTACACATATATATACAGACACAGTGATAATAACTATAAATTCTCAAAATTTTAAAAAACCTCCGATATAGTAACCTGAGTTCCCTTTAAAAAGTAAAAAACAAGTTATGCGCTTTCATTTGAGACCCCACTCGATGATATTTTTGCAGACATGCAGTTACTCTTCCCCACTTTCACCCCATAACTTTTAAACGGCTCAACCGATTTTCATGAAACATGTCTAAGAACACTCGCACGTAACTCACCTTTCATACAAAATAAACAAAATTGAAATCGCTTTATCCGTTTAGGAGCTACGGTGCCACAGACAGAAAGACAGACAGACAGACAGACCGACAGACAGACACGTGAAACTTATACCACCCCTCTTTACTCTTTACTTAAACACAAACACACACAGCCACACACAAATGAACACACACCAACAAATCCTACACCTAAACAATAAATCACAATAATGGCTAGGTAGATAAATAATAAAGATATAATATATACAAAATGATTAGTTTTAGGCTTATGTAATTTATAGCAGTTGTTCGATGTAAAATGTCATTATATCAATGATCTTTTTAATCAATTTTTTAAGGATTTTAAAATGGTTCATTTTATTACTTAATTTTTTAGTTATAGTTATTAATTTGTGTATCTTTATATAATGTATAATTACCTATGTAATGTGAGTAACATCGTCATTTTCTCTGAAATTTGCAATGCCTGTAAAAGGCTACTAAGTTGAGACAAATTATATTCTAAGATCACAAATGTACCTACACTTAGTAAGCAATAAAGATTTTAATTTGATTTTGATTTGACTTTTTGGTCGGGGGTTAAAAACTGCACCACGAAGACCTCGCAGGGTCTATCTGGGTAACAGTGAGTCGCTATAAACTATTTAATACACAAATTAGCTCACTCATCATTTAATACATAATGTTATATACCTTTTTTTTTGTGTTTTTCTTTATGGAATAGGGGGCAAGCGAGCAGACGCATCACCCGATGGTAAGCGATTTCCGCCGCCCATGGGCACCCGCAACACCAGAGGCGTCACAGGTGCGTTGCCGGCCTTTGGGGGATGGGGAGGGGAAGGTGGGAAGGGAATTGGGGTATGGACCTCCGGCTTTCGTCAGATAGTATTTTCTTATTTTATTTTGGAAGGCATGTTGTTCGTTCTTTACATGGGAAGATTGTTTAAAGAAGAGGTTTACAATTTGACGATAGTGTGTTAAATTCATATCTTTTGAAAACATTCATAACATTATTACAATATTTGAAAAGCTCATCATCTTTGTACTTCTGTCTAACATGCTTTGGTACCACTATTTTAAGTAGTCTTAATTGTAGATTATAGATATCGTCCATATATGTTTTGTATGTTCTCTCGTAGCTACTAAACCCGTAACCGACAACCGAATCAGCTAGTGCTACGTATAATATTCTAAGTACTTTATATGGAAGTTTATTTTTTAATATATAGAATTTGCCAATGAGGCTTCTCAATTTGTTGCAAACGTAATCTTTGTGAGGTCGCCAGCTGAGTCGGCTGTCAATGACGAGCCCAATGTACGTGTGTTGGTGAACTACTTCTAGAGTTGACTTCACTGACACTGACTACTAGTAGTCACTAGTAGTAGTACTATTCTACAGAGACTGACAGCATTTGCAATTGCTGGTTGCCCTATGCAGACAGTCGTGTTCGTGTGCAATTACCACCGGTATAGTACTTGCTTTATTGTTTGATGAAAGTATGTGGACAATTTTTGTTTTTTGTGCATTTATTACTATACTTATATATACATATACCGTGTCATGCGCCCACTTACACAGTTGGTCGAAGTCAGACTGTAGTGATTTTTGTGCTTCTTCAATGTTTTTATGAGCCACCAACAGACATGTATCTATCATCCGCAAATTTATATATCGTGCCTGAGAGCATTATGTTGTTCATATCATTCACATATAGTAAGTATTCTGTAGGTCCAATTACGGATCCTTGGGCTGTCCCTTTGGTGGTTAATATTTTAGTACTAAATTGGTTTTGTATTTTTACGGTTGTATATCTATGTGTGTGATAGTCTTTAAGAAGTTCCAACATGGGTCCCTGTATACCATTTCTCATCAACCGATCAAAAAGTGTATTATAATTGAGCATATCGAATGCTTTGCTGAAATCTATAAATAGTGCCAAAACTTGTACACTCGGGCGGTCGAAACTAGCTTTTTTATATCATCATTGTGCCTTTATAGAAAAAATAAGTTTTTATAAAACTTATTTTAAAGGCACAATGATGATATATATCTATTTTAAATTAAAAAAGAAGTTATACTTGTATTCAGTTTACTTTATTTACTAAATTTATGCTTCTATCCATATTATGCAAAACTGTTTAAGTAGTACATCGCGGTTAGTATACAAATAAATAATAATAATAAATAAATATTTTGGACATCTAACACAACGCCATCTAGTCCCAAGCTAAGCAGAGCTTGTGTTATGGGTACTAGACAACTGATACAAATACATAAATACTTTTTTTTGTAAATCCATACATATTATACATAGAAAACACCCAAACTCCGAAACAAATATTTGCAGATCATACAAACACTTGGTTCGACCCGGGAATCGAAGCCGACACCTCTAACACAGCAGTCGCACACGCTACCACTACGCCATTGAGACAGTTTATATGATGATGTATAAATAAATACATAACACTGTTTTTAATGACATGTATTTGCATAATATCAGACTTTAAATTATCTTAATTCGATGAAATTGATTTTGATTTAGACTAGGTGTTTAGGGAATAAATTTATTTTACAAAACACAGTATGTAAAAGTTACTTTTAAATTAAAAGTCAGTCAGTCAACATCATTTACAAGTAAAATTAAAAAAGTCATTTATATCATTAAAATTAACTCGGTTCATATCATAATCACAGTGAGAAAACCGCCAGTAACATGTGTACCGTGTGTACTAAGGCTGAAATTTATAAAGCGTGCTTAGGCTTTGCTTAGACTTACCTCACGAGTTAAGTGTGCATTGAAATTTATAGTCATTATAAGCTTAGCTCAAGCTGAGCAAATGCTTAGCATAGTCTAAGTCACCGAAATCCTTGACTTAGCGAATACTTATGCGCTCGTAAAGATGGTTCGATTGAGCAGGTAAAAAAACCGTAATCTAGTTTGAAAACTTTATAACAGAAGTCCGTAAGGGCATGCCAGGGTCAAAGTAAAAAGTTATTTCTAGAAATTGATAATTAATTATATGTAATTGAAATCGAGACAATCTAAATAATTGTGGACAATTTTTTTTTATGGAATAGGCGGTGCTTGCCATCAGGCGATACGAGCAGACGTATCGCCTGATGGCAAGCGATTACCGCCGCCCATGGACACCTGCAACACCAGAGGCGTCACAAGTGCGTTGCCGACCTTTAGGGTGGGAGGGGAGGGGATGGGCCTCCGGTATATTCACTCACTCGGTGAAACACAGCGCAAGCACTATTTGACGCCGGTTTTCTGTGAGGCCGTGGTATCACTCCTGTCGAGCCGGCCCATTCATGCCGAAGCGTTGCTCTCCCACGGTGTCAATCCGGTTTTTTTTTTGACTGACAAGTCAAAGATACATTCTATTTTACTTGTACATGTGTTATTCTGGCCCTTTTTCACATAAAATCAATAAAAAATAACGGTTTAAATTGATTGATATACAATTATACGATAAAGATTATAAGATTACTAATATTTAAGGTTAATACAGCTATTTTAAAAATAATATGTGTTTGAAATACCTATATAATTTAAATAATTATGCTATGCAAATTGAAACGTTAAACATTTTTTCCTGAGCTCTTGCTTAGCATACACTCTGTAAATACTTAGCCCAAAGGACTATAAATTCGAACGCTAAGATTACACTGAGCAGGAACTTAAGTAAGTATAGCGTAAGCAAAGTCTGAGCAAAGTCTAAGCACGCTTTATAAATTTCAGCCTAAGAACCGAATGACTTGTTTATTGCAATTTATCTATGAAGGCAAAAAGGACAATAAAACAATCATACATTGCGTATTCAATTTGATTACTAACTACATTGTTTCCACAAGAGTATGCAATGAACTTCATTTCCTGCGTGAATATTTCGATTTATTTTACCCGAAGAGAGTGTAAGGCATATGCCTTTATAAATATTTATAATACATAACCGCAAAATTGTAGATGTCGATGATATTGGTTTGTGTTTTTCTTAAGTAGAAAGAGTTGATTTGTTATATTATGATTTTTAATCGACTGCAATTTTTAATTTGAAATTTTTTTTGGAAAGCTTTTTGATGAAATGGAATAGGAATAATAGAAATATATCTTTTAAAACTTAAAACATATTTTAAAGATTAATATTTTCGGCCCGTCCGACGTTCTAGTCCATCGAAGTCCATTGTTTTTTGCATTTAAATTTAGATATAAAAAATGTACATCTTGTGATGAAAGAAAAATTACCTCATAATTACTGTTAATTACAGTGTTCTACAGAAAAATTATTGAGATTATGTGTAATTGTGTTACGTCTATAGAAAGTTGTGTCGTGTTGGTAAGTATGAAACGTCAAACTCCTAAATTAGATGTACAATATGTACTTATGTTTTGACAAAACAAATGTCTCTTTTTATATTAACGAGCAACTAGTACAATTTCACTAAATCCATTTGATATAAAAAATTAGGATAACGATATTTAAAAGTAAGAACTATTTCTTATGAAATTTAGTAAATTTAATTATTATAATCGATAGGACCACATTTCTATGGTGGGTGGGTCATAAAGACGAAGATCCACCTCTAAACACAAATTGCAAGTAAAACTCTACTTAATGCCAAGAGCAAAAGGTTGTAGTTTAATATTATATTCATTAAATCCCTTGGACGAATTAGAATAGACTTAGTTATGAGTGTATAATATTATTAATCGTTTATGTGTGCGTCCGGGCGACAAAAGATTACCTACGAATTTACGTCAAAGGCTTTTCTATTTGTTCTATGGTAAATACCTGCTTCTTTTAGTTTATGTGTGCTAAGTGCTAATGTATAATAGAATTCTAAAGAACGAAATTATTAGCGTTTCAAAAAAAAATGCCACGTCTCAGAAACAAAAACGGATATAAATTTAAAGTCAGCTCTTTCCTTTAATCCTGTAACAAAAACTAAGGCAATTCATTCAAAAAGCCTGCTAAAGCTTGAATTCTAGTCCAGTACAGTTTTTAAAACACTTCGATTGTACGATCGGTCTAAAACTGTGCGATACATTTTCAATACAATAACTTTGATAAAACTTATGTTTCAAAATGTATTTACCCAATGGAAAACTGGAGGATGTTACCCATGGTTGTTTTTATTAAGTATGAGTACGTAGGCAAAAGTTCTTACAGGTGTGTAATAAACTGTGTATAATTTTGTTAATTATATGTACACACCACCACCCTGAAAGAGAATGCCTAAGGAATAAAGTCTGCTGATATGCAAATGTGCTAAAAGTTAAAACCGATAAATAAAAGACTGCCATCACACTTACTGCCCACGAGCACTGCACTTAGGGATTGTAATTCAGATAAAATAGACCGGGAGTTATCTTGCGGGTCCAAATCATTAAACTTTTACCGAATTCGGCACTGATATAGAAGATTCAATGTCCAAATTCCTTTTAGCAATTTATGAAAAATTCTCATCTCCATCTGTCCATCAGGAGTAATTATAATAGATGATTAATTCTATAAAAAATATATCTGCTTAGTCAAAATTACAATGCCATAGACAATCATATAAAACCTTATGTAGCCAAATCAACCATATAAAGCCTTTTTATCTTACTCTTAAAATAAATAAATATAACAGTAGCACCTTTTGATGAATTTTTAACCTACAACCCATGCTATAACCTACGTCCCTACGTCAAAGTTTCTGAAAAAAAACATGTGTGAGCTCTATGAGTTCTCGCTTTCTCCACAAAATCTTGCAAACCATTATTAAAAATGTCTTATAACCCAGATTATCGGATTATACATTCAATTCATTCGTTAACTGTCACCAATATAAAAGGAGAGAACGTAAACTTGAGGAAATATGAAGGTCATGTATGTATCATTGTAAATGTGGCTTTTAAGTGCGGATTCTCCGAAGCTACCTTCAAGGAGCTAAATGAATTGTATGATAAATATGGAGAAGAGAAAGGCTTACGTATACTTGCATTCCCTTGTAACCAGTTCGGAAATAGTGAGCCAACGACATCAAAAGACATAATAGATTTGGCTACAAAGTATGAAATTAAGTTCGATTTATTCGAAAAAGTTGATGTAAATGGTGATCATGCTAGCCCTTTATGGAAGTTTTTGAAACACAAACTAAAAGGTGACAAAGGCAATTTTATTAAAATGGACTTCACTAAATTCATTATTAACAAAAACGGAGTACCAGTTGAACGACATGATGCCAAAGTAATGCCATTAGATTTAATATCATCTTTGGAACAATTATGGTGATGAATACGGTAAAATGATGACCCCTTTTTACTTTCATTATTGCGTATGCCAGTTTCTTATTTTCCCTTAATAAATATATTTTAAAATAATGTGATTTTACATATTTATATTTATTAAATAAATTAGTATAAATATGTTCGTTGATAAAAAATGAACAGAGACCGATTTGTTAAGGGCTAATAAGTATGACTGATATAATTATATAATTAATTTAGAGTAAAATTTATACTATATTTCGTGTGGTGAAGGATTGAGAATAAGGAGTTACCACCTTTCGAAGCTATTAATAGACAAACTACACAGTACAACAAGTGTTGTGGGTTCAAATCCTACATGTGACATCACTTTGTGTGATCTATAAAGTAAGAAAAAGTTTATTTTTTACTGGGACTTCCCGAGTATCATAACTCGGTGTGTTCGTGGGTCACTGCTGTTGATCCTGGTAGACAGGAGTTACAGTAGTGGGCATGTGGGCGGGATTAGTCCCATTAAAAAACATACATTTGCGCCGCGCGGTAGAAAGAGAGGGGGATATTACTTCCTCTCCTACCCCACGCCTCCGTCTTACGAATATTCGTTCAGGTCACGTGTCCTGGCACAAGCTTCTGACGCGAGTTTAACATTTTTTACCTATCCCAAATAAGTGCACAACTCCGCTAAAGAAGTTTTGACTTCAAAAAGATGACTTACTCTATCGCAAACAAAGCGTTAGGTCCCACATTAATTATTTTGATTTCAGAACTCACTATTTTATAAGCTATGCTTGAATTGACGTGCTGCTTCATAGGTTCTGGGTTTGATACGGTCAACTCGGCTATTTGAAAGCGTACTACACTCAATCAGCCCTCATAATTGGATGTGAAAGATCTGGTTAGCGATGCCACGACATGGGCAATCTCAAGCAGATTATATTACTAAAGTGTTTTTTTTATTATTTTAAAAAAATGATCATTTTTCACGTCTACCAGAGACAAAACACTTTTATTTTTTGTCTCAGTGAAATTTACGTCGCCCTAGATGACTACGGTAGAAGCTGGCGAGCTGCCTGGGTTATAGCCAAACGACTTCTAGATTGAAACCAGCATAATGGCTCATCTGTTTACAATTTGAACTCGTGTGGCAACACAGCCTCTGCAATTGCACCAAAACATTTAGCAGTTGGCACGACATTTGTGCCCGATTAGGTTTGGCTCGTAGTTTCGCCTGCGTATATGTTGGTTTTCGCGGTAAAGAGAAGCCTATGTCTTATTTTGATTTAAGCTTTATTAATGTAATGTTTCCACTAACATGTGTTCAGTACTTTTTGTCTGTAAGAGCTACAGACATCCAGACATTCTCACAAACTTTCGCATTTATAATATTACCAGGATTTAATTATTTTTACTCCAGATGTTAGTAATCCAGACTAATTAGCCAGTTTAGATTTCCACCAATGACTAATAATTGTGCGATAAGTTAGGTTTACATGTTTTTTTAATATTTTGCCTTTTATAACTACTGGTTCATCTACTTTCAATTTAGATGGCCATGTAAAAGCTGTCACAAGTTATTTCATTATGATGTTTAGTGTAGGTACTGTTACGAGCCGGGTATTAAATAATTAAAGAAAGTCGGTTGATTACCAAAAAAATAACACACTGTTTATTTACAACCCTTTTTACAATAAGAATTCGCTATGTCACTTGTTAATCGCACTAGAAGATCGCTTCGATGTTAACTCCGCTGTATCGTGAACAATACTGACTCGTACGGGTAACCCAATCAGCTTATATATGGCTTTGAAACCCCTAGAAAGATCTATAATATTCGATAGAACATTCTACACTAAACAGAAATTACCAGAGTGAGTAATCTAGCGCCATCTAGCGTCGAATATCAGAGTTACTCCACAGTTGCGCGCTACTTGACACTAGATGGCGCCTTCAATTCAATTCTCGCGACTGGTAGATTGTTCTAGACTATTTTTCTCGAAGGCGCAACACTGCCCCCTCCTAAGACATGCTCGCCCCGAGCATAATCAGTTCCATAGTATCGCGCCAATCGATCTACGTGAACTATCTTTGGGGCGCCTCTTGGACACTTCTGTATCCGGTAGGTAACATCATTGATTTTTGTCACCACCCGGTATGGCCCTTCCCACTTGGCTTGTAGCTTTGGAGATCTCCCTTTACTGCGAACTGGATTATGGAGCCATACTAGAGAACACTCTTCGAAGCCCTTATTGTTCACTTTCCGGTCATATCGGGTTTTCATCTTCTCAGACATTTGCTGGCCCGATTGTCTGACATGCTCATGAATGTCATTCATCTTGTTCCGCAAGTCATTAGCGTACTCCGTTATACTTCGCGGGGTGTCAGGGGGTATTCCAGTGATCAAGTCTGCAGGCAATCGTAGTTCTCTTCCGAAGTTTGCAAAAGCTGGTGTTACTGAAGTGCTTTCGTGGACTGCACTTCGGTATGACAGAAGAAACGGTTGGATGTGTTTGTCCCAATCTTTTTGCCTACTTTCAACAACTTTTGCGAGATACCTCTCTAGTGTTTGGTTAAATCGTTCCACCATTCCGTCAGATTGTGGGTGATAAGAGGTGGTTCTGGTTTTGTGAGCACCTATTACTCGACACATCTCTTGAAATATTTGAGACTCAAAATTTCTTCCTTGGTCACTGTGAATTTCTAAAGGCACTCCAAAACGACAGAAGACTTCGTGCACTAATTTGTCTGCAACTGTTGATGCCTCTTGGTTGGGAATGGCGAAAACTTCTGGCCACTTAGTGAAGTAATCCATTACAACCATGAAATACTTGTTTCCAGTTTCACTTTCAGGAAATGGTCCCGCTACGTCTATTGCAATTCTTTCCCAGGGTGCCCCAACATTGTACAATTTCAATGGACCTCTGCTACGTGTGTGAGGTCCCTTCACGGCCGCACAATTAGTACAC
Source organism: Diaphora mendica (assembly GCA_949125395.1). Taxonomy (NCBI): domain Eukaryota; kingdom Metazoa; phylum Arthropoda; class Insecta; order Lepidoptera; family Erebidae; genus Diaphora; species Diaphora mendica. The sequence goes on from OX421311.1 coordinate 32,198,238, forward strand.
TTGCGACACCAGTCCTCAACATCATCACGACAATGAATCCAGTAGAATCTCTCCCTTATCTTTAACAATGTCTTCTTAACTCCCATATGACCTCCTGAACATCCGTATTGGTAGAGCTGCAGAACCACTGGTATCTTAGCTTTAGGGACAACCATTTGCAGATGACAGCTGTCTCCTCGAGTGTTTTCCCATTTACGGCACAAGACTCCATCCTGGATGACTAGGCTATCCCATTGTGCCCAATAACTCTTTGTGGTTGAACTCAGCGATGCAACATCGCTCCAGTGAGGCTTAGGAGCCCAAGCTTTAATCCACTCAAGAATTGGTTTGATATCTGCATCCTCTTGCTGTGCTTGCTGTAGGCTTTCCTTCCATTCGACGCTAAGGTCCGTCTTTATTGTCCTTATAGGAACAGCTTCCTTTACTTCTTGCTTGGCACAGTGCTTGCAGTCTTCAGGGCAAGGTCTTCTTGATAATGCGTCTGCGTTACCGTGTGATTTTCCACTGCGATGTTCAATCATGAAGTCATATTCCTACAGTAGCTCAATCCATCTCGCGACTTGTCCTTCAGGATTTTTAAATTGTAAGAGCCACTTTAGTGCAGCGTGGTCAGTTCGGAGGTGGAATTTACGCCCGAGCAGATATTTGTTAAAATGTTGCAGTGTCTTCACTACTGCCAGTAGCTCCCTTCTTGTGACACAGTAATTTTTTTCCGGTTTTGACAAAGATTTACTGAAATATGCAATAACGACCTCTTGATCACCTTTCCGCTGGGATAACACACCGCCAAGCCCAGTATCACTCGCGTCTGTGTCAACTATGAATTCATTTTCGATATCTGGATACCCTAAGATAGGTGTGTTGCATAGACGTCTTTTTAGCTCTTGAAATGCAATGTCACAACTTTCATCCCACTTCTGACACCAAATTGTTACGAGCCGGGTATTAAATAATTAAAGAAAGTCGGTTGATTACCAAAAAAATAACACACTGTTTATTTACAACCCTTTTTACAATAAGAATTCGCTATGTCACTTGTTAATCGCACTAGAAGATCGCTTCGATGTTAACTCCGCTGTATCGTGAACAATACTGACTCGTACGGGTAACCCAATCTGCTTATATATGGCTTTGAAACCCCTAGAAAGATCTATAATATTCGATAGAACATTCTACACTAAACAGAAATTACCAGAGTGAGTAATCTAGCGCCATCTAGCGTCGAATATCAGAGTTACTCCACAGTTGCGCGCTACTTGACACTAGATGGCGCCTTCAATTCAATTCTCGCGACTGGTAGATTGTTCTTGACTATTTTTCTCGAAGGCGCAACAGTACCTACCATTATATTCCTACATAAATCGTCTTGCTAAAACAAAATGAATAGTGCCATTATTATAAGTAATTTAGCAATATTTTTAGTTCTTGTGCAATATATTTGTGTTCTGCTATTTCTACTGCTATATAACAGAAATACACAATGAAATATTATTAATTTACTATAAGTTTCACCGATTTTTAGAAGAAACTGGACATCGTTCTCGGCTCATGTTTGTGAAAGTTTTCTAAAGAAAGATGGTGGTGGCGATTCTCTTGGTGTCATCACTAAACTAAAATTTACTATTATAATAATAATAACTTCTACGTATACAGAATTTCAGCTTGGCCAGGGGGCAGAAAACTCAAGAAGCTGAATTAATAATAAAGTAAGATGTATTCAGTAGGAGATTCTTATACATAAAATCTTAACTTGGCTACTAACAGGGACTGTTGATGAAATCGGCAGCGTAATTAACAGTTAGGTGGCGTTTCGCAAAAGTGATTGTTTAAATAAAAGAGTAGTACTGTATTCTATAGTGAAGCTCGGCTTGGCAAGTTTCTAACATCAGAGCTTTACTTATTTATTTATATCAACTGCTCGCTACACTTACAGTTACCCAATACGTGTAGCGCCATTACATCATTGGTGTTACAAATATGATAATTAATGATAAGATTTCATTAGCAATTCACACTCACAGTCGTCCGATTCCAAGCCAGGCAAAGCCCGCACTAAGGGAATCAGACAACTGACAGACACATTTCAAACATATACATATTATAGGTAAATTACACCCAGACGCAGAACTAACGATCGTGTTCATCACACGAAAGCTTGTCACGGGTAGGAATCGAACCCACGACCTGCGGCGCTCAGCAGTCATGATCACCAACCACTAGAACAACAGGCCCGTCATTATCAAAACTTATTATCTAAAAAAAGCATACAAAATGTGACAAATGTACTCAATTTAGTAGAGAATAAATCAACATCCGGATACTGAGCAATCAGGGAGTTGAGCAATCTAACTGCCTGGCTAGTGGGAGCGTATTGTGCCGTAAGCGTTCGCACCCACGGCGCAGCGAGGAGACGGCAAGAGCGTAGCCGGGTGTACTGGTTTGGTACCCATAACGGACAACGGGATAATGCGTTTGCATTATCAATTTTATGGTTAAATAATAGATAGTATACCATTAAAGCACACTTACGTCGCAATGCCAATGTGTTAAGACCTACCATGCCCAGAACAAAAAGTGATGGGTACAGATACGGATAGAACCCATAAAGCTTTTTGTATAAGAGCCGCGCGAATTTTCGTTGGACGCGTTCTATCATCGTGTTGTACATTGCCTCGTGCGGGTCCCAGATTATGGAGTTATACTCCAAAGCACTGCGAACGAAAGAGAAGTACAACACGATGATAGTGTTCCTGTTTTGGAATTGTGCCGACATTCTTATAACGAATCCTAGTGACTTAAAACTTCGTTCACAGATATTATTTATATGTGTATTGAAGGTGAGACGTGAATCCAAGGTCAATCCTAGGTCACGCATCTCTGTGACTCGAGTCAGCGGGACACCTGATAGTTCGTAACCGTAGGTGTATGGAGAGCGAGATCGTGTAAATGTCATAGTTTTACATTTAGATGCATTAAAATCCAACCGATTTTGTTCACCCCAGACCACAACAGGACTTTACAGCTAAAGGAGGTAGAATAACAAACTAACTTTTAAATCATCTACACGTTTTTGTTGTCATCAAAAATAGTTTATTTAAAACATAACATGTATAAATAACATTAAGGTAACTTGTCAATTGTACTTTAACTAAATGTGCATATTGATGTACTTTCACAAGAATAAGGCAATTACACGTTTATTTATTAAGCTGTATTACAACAAAATATAAATGTCAACAATTAAAAAACACTAGGGCCTACTACATACTCAGTAAATTTCGTCAAAATTAATAAAAGATGATGCTGCTCTTAGAACTGAAACAGCTCGAGATTGAGAGCGTTCGGGCCTCGATGGAGTAGGACTCTTGGTAGAAGGGGCAGCAGATCTCGGCGGTGCTGCTGGCTTATGCAGCCCGCGTGGATTGAAGGAAGCTCGCCACTCACTCGCCAAAGCTTCGCGGAAAGTAACCTAAAATATTTAATACATACTATAAAATAATTTATCTCCTGATGAAATTTATACTCTCTTGATTGTCTCTCGAGAGTAACATTTGATGATGCCATAAGGCGAAACCCGTCAGGTGTAAATAAAAATAAAATAGTGGAATAAGTTCAAAGAATTTGAATTCTAGAATGCATAATAATCTTAAATTATGCAAAACTACTCCACCGAATTAATCTTTCGGTTATAGGGAATGAACGTGGAAGTAAACAGTTTATGTTCTTTAGCTGGTTTTAATTATTAAATATATTTATTACACAAATGAAACTGGTTTTTCTTTAAAGTTTTAAGACAAGAACGTGAGAGAAGATATATTGGCCATCGTCTATATGTCTATATTTTTTATACTAGTGATGTACCCGTAACAATTTAGGCACTGCGCAATTAGCTGCGCAAACGTGTTGCCCGTTGCTACTACTGGCCACTGGAAACCGTAGTTGCTGTGTCCGGTGGCGGCAACCATAAACAGTCACCGGCTGCTACTATTGGCCACAATTCGTCGCTTGTTTTCCGTCAGCCTCACGATGTTGTAAGGAAATTTGTTAATGTTGCTTGTGTCTTCAACGGGTTTCCAGTTACCGACACCGAAACACAATAAGTGGAAGCAACTAGATACAAAAAATGTTTACGTATGCGCAGCGAGTGGATGATTTCATACTGGTTCTATAGAAATCAAACATTCATCGGTGGCTTGGATCCGCCACAAGACACAAAAGTGTCCACGTTTGCGCTCTCCCTAAGACATGTAAAATCAAAATTACTTTTAGTAGGAAAGGAATTTTTATTTCTAGCTCCTTACATTGGCCAGTAATACCGCAAGCTTATTACAAATATATACATGTGGGATATGCTCATAAATTTTAAGTAAATAACTCGGGATCACTGAAACCTAACTGGTTATGTAAAAAGAAAGAATGTTAAAAGTGCTCCTTTCACTCGTTCATCTTTTTCAATGTGTTTTAAAATAAAATAATGTGTAATTACCTTCTCTTCAACACTGATATCTCGAGCGTGAAACATAAAGTCTATTACGGCCACAAAGAGTCCCAAGATGCCTCCTGTGCCTAGTACTAAAAATATACCGCTTGTGTTTTCCATTTGTAAAGATCCACTGTCATCTTCCTCACCTGCTCCAGGTTTCTGTAAAGAAAAAAATATAGAGATTGAAAATAAAGACTATCTACATGACACTCAACGACTTTCCTTAGAAAATAAAATATGATATTTTCTAATCTTCGTGTTAATTATCGATATTTGCCTTAGGAAGAACCATGCCTGTTAAAGGTCCCTCTAAAACAGAAATATTCTTCAAACCTATTTTAAAAGAGCAAATCATATTTTCTATGATATTGTACAAACATGTAAAGCCTATACGTGTTTGTAAATGTCAACTAAAATATTGTAATAGACCAAACCTTGCAGTTTGCAGTATTATCCTCTGTTTCCCACCATTTTTGTTTCAGTTTTTCAAGTTCACCTTTTTCTTGTAGTTTTAATATAGCGTAGTCGACTAAACCCTTACGTGGATAATCTATAAATACCAAAATGCGTTATTACTTTCAAATAAAATTTAAATTCTTTGATATAGATATAAATTATACAATCTTCTGCAATAATTACGTGATAGATAGAGATCTATTATCATAGTGTTCCTTTTTTCTGCTAAAAATACTTGTCACAGCTACTTAGAGTCCTGAAGAAGTGCTCCTGACACTTCTGTTGTTAAAACCGAAGCGTACAATGGAAAGCTTCTTAAAGACTAGAAGACCATGTGCTTGTTTCTAAATCAAGTAAAAGTATTTCTAATCTCTAAAAATAAATTCATGATTGTACAAAAGAGTAAATATTTACCCCGAAAAATAATATTGTAAAAATACTGGCTCTCAAGGCGACAAATATTTGTGTAATTCAGATAGTTTTTATTACTCTGACTTGTAAACTTTTTATTTGTATTGTCCTAGCAAAACCAGGGACTATATATTAATAGGTATTTTAAAAGTAATTTAAGCTATACTAGCCAAACCAGCGTGTTTATAAAATTATGACATTTGTAAAAAAGGCGTTACTAAATAACAACCAATAGAGGTCATTTTTCTTTTTTTTTTCTTTCATTTTTCGAGATTGAAGAGGCACTTGAAGAAGAAGAGGTCATTGGGGAGAAATTGTGGAAGGCCTATATCCAATATTGGACGTCATACAGTTGACATGATAATGTTGAATCGAGTTCATTACCTGTTCCCAAATTTTGTTTAATGCCATGCCAGCTAATCTCAGAAACATAAAGGATACCACATACTGCGTAAACATACAGTTATTTAGAAAGCCTTTCGTCGGATATGGCACAAAGTTTCGAAGCCTCCTTGGATAATGGAGTCCCAACTTATAAGAATACTCCTAAGTTTCAATATTAAATAAATGTACTCACTTTTTGGCATGGCAATTCCATATTCTTTAGAATCCAGGTTAGAGCCAACCATCTTGAGTTGACATTCTCTATTTACATAGTATTCAATTGCTGTGGACTCCATAAAAAATGCATATTTTCCTTTACTCCTCATGACACGATCCCTACCCTCTTGATTATTATTTGTAAAAGCTGAAGGTTTCGCTGAATCCATGGTAGTCCAAATTTTACTGTACACAGAATCGTTGGAACTCTAAAATTAAATAAATTTAATTTATGTGACAACAGCAAATGCCGTCTAGTCCAAACGCCAGGTAAATCAATGGAATACAAAGGCCCATCCCCCAAAGGCCAGCAACGTACTCGGGATGCCTCTGGTGTGGCGGGTGTCCATGGGCGGCGGTAATCGCTTCCCATTAGGTAATAGGCCTGCTCGTTTGCCCCATATTCCATTAAAAAAAATACCGAGATTGGCAGGCAAAAGCTTATAGTCACAATTAAGTTTATTCAAATCATTTCAATAGCAACTTCTCAACATTCTACCAATAAATCATACTAATATTATAAATGTGAATGTAAGTTAGTTTGTTACGCTTTCACGCGAAAAATACTTAACCGATCATCATGAAACTTTGTACACATATTCTGCTATGCTACTATGCTATGCTACTACTAACACCTCCAAGAGGAGGTGTTAGTAGTAGCATAGGTTACTTTTTATTAAATGTGAGCTAAGCGCGTAAAAGCTAGTATAGATATAAATTGTTTTTGTATGATATTTTCCTCCACATTTAGAAATTGTTTGTCATAGAGTACCTTTATATTTCGAGCTTCCATAAAGCTTATTAGCTAAAAATTTATCTAGATATATAAAAAACTATTTGAACACCGTAACACAGATTTAAAACAGTACAGAAAATGACGAATGTATAAGTATAATGTACAAAGGGCGACCTTATTGTCGAAGCAAGCTCTTCCAGGCAACCTTGCCGTGGCTCTTTATCCGTGGGAGAGCCACGCTTCGGCATGAATGGGCCGGCTCGAGAGATACCACGGCCTCACAGAAAACCGGTGTGAAATAGTGCTTGCGCTATGTTTCACCGAGTGAGTGAGGATACTGGAGGCCCATACCCCAACCCCTCCCCCTATCTCCCCCCCTATCCCCCAAAGGCCGGCAACGCACTTGTGACGCCTCTGATGTTGCGGGTGTCCATGGGCGGCGGTAATCGCTTACCATCAGGCGATATGTCTGCTCGTTTGCCGGTCTATTCCATAAAAAAAAAAACCTTAGGATGGATCAAAATGTAGTTGACAGTAGTTGACGGTGTTAATTCAAGATTCTACATAGTAAATTTAATATTTTCTGAATTCAGTCAATTCAACTTCAAGAGCAAGCAAATAGTAAAAGTTCTTCTTAGTTTTTATTTAGGTAGCAGGTAAATGCTTTGTTGCTATTATTAGGTACAGTATTCAGACACTGAAAACATCTTGATAATTTTAAATTTAACTATAGTATTGTTACATGTACACTTAAGTTTAAGTACTTAAGGTTGAAGAAAAAAATTGACTTTTTAATTATAATATAGTAAGAACGTATTTGTAAGAACAGTATTTGCCTGAAACAGAGGTCTTAACTAGATGAGGTAGATCACTAATTTGAAATATTGACCAAACTTAACAATGTTTTTTTTTTTCAAACTACAGCAGACACTTACCTCAAAAAATCTATATGTGGAACCGTTGTATAAAGTGCCGTATGAGATTTTATTCTGCTCGGCAAGATCTTTAACATCTTTGATATCACTGCTACGACGATTGTTACTGATAAAGGTGGACATATTAGCTGTGTAGGAAGCAGTCACAATCATAGCAAAGAACCACCACATTCCAGTAATCCAACGTGAGCCAGCCGCTCTAGAATTTTTAAACAATATGTAATTTATTTAATTGTAATTCTTAACTTTTGCTTTATGTAAGTTTCCATGAGTTAGAAATCATGTGTTATATCATATTTATTAAAAATATTATTAGTAACATTCATAAACAAGCGTACTTCAGTCTCAAAGTTTGGTCTTGGTTTGAACAGTAGGCGTTCATCATAGTCGTTTTCCATCAATGCTCGTTTACCATTTCTTTGAGCGCAACGATCTGTATTTTTGGTAAAAAAATATGGCGCCACCGTCCTGGTGGCGTGATTTGTTCCGCATGAGCTTAGCTCTATTACGGAATACCTTGCTGCCTATGTCCTTGCTTCTCAATCAAGTCGAAGACCAATCTTAAAAATTATTTATTTCGGATATTAATACATCCTTTACCTTGGTAATATATCACATCCTTGGGTCATAATGGAACCCATTGTAAGCCACATACAATTGTAAAGACTCCAAATATTTTCCAAATTTTCTGGAGTTTGATTACAAGGATGTGGATTTACCCAATCGTCCTCGCACATTCTGAAACATGAAATTGCCTTTTTTCAGTACTGGTCATTTCAAATAAAAAAAAGTTTGTAATGGCTCTGTATTCTAAATTCAAATTAATTTTGTTTTAAAACCATGACATTCTATTTACAAACTCAGACTTTTGTTTTTTGATTAGCATTGTATTTTCATTACATTTGAACATTTTTCGTCGTAATGGATACTTTAAAAATTCTTAAAATTATGGAATATGAGTTCCGTCGTGGCACCAACGCGACACAAACGGCACGTAACATCAAATCGTTTACGGAGAGAACTGTACAGACGAACGCACAACCCGTTATTGGTTTTCCCGGTTCCGTTCTGGAAATTTTGACTTGACAATGAAGCTTGTGGTCGTCCGAAGACTTTGGTTAACAATAATTAATTAAAGGCGATTGTGGAAGCTGACGAAACTCAATCTACAGCTGAGCTAGCAGCAGCTTTTAATGTAAGCATCAAAACAATATTGATCCATTTGCGACAAATTGGCAAGGTAAAAAAGCTTGATAGATGGGTGCCCCACGACCTTAACGATCGCCAGCGCAACGTACGCGTCGAGACCTGCCTTGCGCTGCTCAACAGGCAAAGAAATGAAGGATTTTTGAAACGAATTGTTACTTGCGACGAAAAATGGATTCTGTTCGACAATCGAAAGCGCTCAGCAAGTTGGTTAGACCCTGGTTCAGCACCAAAGCAATGCCCTAAACGAAAAATGACCCCAAAAAAGGTCATGGTCACTGTTTGGTGGTCTAGTGCGAGTGTGATTCACCACAGCTTTTTACAAAACGTCATGAGCATTAATGCAGATGTGTACTGTGAAGAACTGGAGAGAATGATGGAGAAGCTTGCACATCTGCAACCAGCTTTGGTCAATCGGTCGTCCCCTGCTCCTTCACGACAACGCGGGACCCCATACTGTGCAACATACAGTCTCCAAGCTGCAAGAGCTGGGGTTGGAAGCTCTCCCTCATCCGCCATACTCACCAGACCTTGCACCTACCGACTATTACTTTTTGCAAAATTTAGACAACTTTGTAGTGGGTAAAAAATTCAATTCCCGAGAGGCAGTACAAAATGCCTTTGAAGAGTTTGTTGCCCCCCGTCCAGCTGATTTTTACAAGAAGGGCATCAATAAACTGCCAATGCGTTGGCAAAGACGCGTTGATTGCATGGGTGATTACTTTGAATAACAGAAATAAAAAAGTTTGAAAAAATAATTACTTTCACTTATTGCATACAAAACGGCAATTTCATAGGTAAAGACCTATTATCATTATCTTTATTATTATATATATTTATATATATGTCGGAGACACAGGAATAAACGAGAACATGAATCACAGATACTGCCAATCTGGACTATAGCCAAACACTAATCACTACTAAACGGATACGAATTAACTTAAACAACATCAGCAACCCCCCATGAGGGACTTGGGGCAACGCCCACCCCTCTGCGATGCCCTGTGGAATTCGCCACCTAGGCTAGTAATTCCCCCACTGATAAATATCGCCTCATACACACAATATAAAACACAGAGATACAATAAATCACAAATCAAATAATAGATATGGTCGTCGCGAGATCTGAAGAGAAACTGTCCTGTTGCCGATCGCGCCGCTTTATATAGAGTTCCGTAGTGTTCGACAGTGGCAAATGTTTGTATCACTTTTATTATTTGGATACCCTCACTCCGACACGGCCGTCCTGACGTATTACACGTCCTCGTGTGATGTTGAAGGCATCATCATCATTATCCGCAGAAAAGAAAGAGATTTTTGTGTTGTTCGGCCACTCCTGACCAAGGACATTGAGTACATTATTACATTTTATCTTCTATGGAACAACTTCATTTAGGACATTCTCATAAAATAGGCTTTTCGTTATCAAATCTGAATGCCAATAGACTTCTCGCTACATACTAAATTAATAACACCAGTAAGTAGTATCGCAACAGTCACCTCACCGTTTATCGCGTTACACATTTTTGGATTATTAACAATATCTAGATGGCCTCTTATTCTACCAATTTCACTTTTCAATGGCCTCCTCGCCTTTTAATGGCCACCTCGCCTTTCAATGGCCACCTCGCCTTTCAATGGCCACCTCGCCTTTCAATGGCCACCTCGCCTTTCAATGGCCACCTCGCCTTTCAATGGCCACCTCGCCTTTCAATGGCCACCTCGCCTTTCAATGGCCACCTCGCCTTTCAATGGCCACCTCGCCTTTCAATGGCCACCTCGCCTTTCAATGGCCACCTCGCCTTTCAATGGCCACCTCGCCTTTCAGTGGCCACCTCGCCAAAAACTTAACTTACTTACTTTTAACAAAACTTAACTAAACTTTAACAACCACCACGCTGTTAGGATATCTCATAGTCTCATTATAGAGACTACTCGCCACACAATTACAACGCAATTTCATTCCATTGCATCAGCATTAATTAACCCTTGATTATCATCATCAACATCAATAGGGACTTGATCTACGGGGATTTTCCTCACTATTATCAATGCCAGACAAATCTACCTCCTCGGGTATAACACTAAAAGGAGACTCTCGTATACGAACGCAAGCGCATTTGTAGATTCTGTTACTAGTTAAAGATTTCAAAGTATAACGATCGCCATCGAGCAACTCTACAATTTTAAACGGTCCTTTATACTTAGGTTTTAACTTTGTCTAATTTCTTTCTTAACTTTGAATCAAAACTAAGTTACTGAGATCAAACTTTACTAATTTACACTTTCCCTATCAAATTTCACATACGTGTACACACAGTATCACTCTCACTCTGCCATATCTGACCTCACTGTCTATTCTGTCTCAATAAAACAGTACACTACTGAACAGCAAAAGAAAACAGTAATATCGTTATTAAAATCAAAACAACATAAAATAAGAACTTTAGTAATTGACTACTGCTGCAAATTCTCAAAGCAATCAAAATAAATAGTATCGTAGGTCATCCCTGTGACCACCACAAGTGTAACAGTTAGTTATCCCTTGTGACTCCCACACGTGTATCTGCCAACTACATAGACATGCCAGCTACGATCACCCGCTGCTGGTGAGATAGCTGACACCAAATAGAAGTCCGACCAGTATTTTTTTTATCTTTACTGAAAATATCGACATTTCATCACAAAAATAAAAAAAACGGTAATTATAATTCGAGTCACAACTATCTCAAATTGGTCAAAATAATAATTAAAAAAAAATGTTAATAGCTACAATCAAAGATGAATCCGCCTCAAACTAAAAATCACATCACAATCATAAATTTAAAATTGAATAAATAAAAAAACCCCTTAAGCAGCATCAGGTTGAAGTTATCAATTACACAATTGTCATTTAACGATTATACTGGCACGTTTTGCAGACATTCGGTTATTCTTCCCCACTTTTACCCCCATAACTTTTTAAACGACTCAACCGATTTTCATGAAACACGTCTAAGAACACTCGCACGTAACTCACCTTTCATACAAAAAAACTAAATTGAAATCGCTTCATCCGTTCGCGAGCTACGGTGCCAAGACTCGTCAAACTTATAACACCCCTCTTTTTGCGTCGGGGGTTAAAAATAAGAAATAAATTTAAACAATAAACAAACAGCATGTGCAAAATCGGCAGCTCAATCCCAGGCAGCTCCATTTCTGACATATTTCTGCTATGGTATAATACTACACTCTAAATTTCCTAAATCGACTACCTTTGTACCGATGCCACCAATAGAAACGACCTTATTATTTTTAAGAACAAGATTCTTTTCGAAAATTGCTGCTTAAAACCCTAATGCAAGCAGATCTCTTCCATAATTATGTCGTTTGAAATACAGTAATCGTGTACTACATGAAACAATAACCGCAATGAATAAATCTGGATTAAAACTGTACATAGAATTTCGATGCTACAATAAGTGCGGGCATTACCTACCCTCAATAATGTTACTGCACAATATTGTCCATTTTTGAATTAAAATCACTTATTCCACTATTTTATTTTTGTTTACACAAAAATCAACAATCAATCAAACAATCGAGAGTATAAATTACACAATATTGTCGTTTGCCTAGAAATTCATCTGACAGAACTTATCTTATTAAAGAGCACTCAGCACAAAATAAAAATAGTACGACTCACCGGATTGTTGGAGTTGTCCGTACATACCGGTTACTTTCCCAGTTACCGATGCGTTACTTTTACTACCGCACGCTGCCGCTGTTGTAGGCCACACGTCTCACAAACCGTTCGTACGCGAAAAGGCTATACTGACACTTTGATACTATGTGAGCGTTCTCGCTTACAAAAATTTAACAAATGACACCTCGTACGATTTTCGAGCGGCGGGTAGTTCGACAGCTCGCCGCGACTGACGATCCGTTACACTCTCAAACGTTGTGGGCAAATGAGATTCAGATCCCACTTCTGATGTCGGAGACACAGGAATAAACGAGAACATGAATCACAGATACTGCCAATCTGGACTATAGCCAAACACTAATCACTACTAAACGGATACGAATTAACTTAAACAACATCAGCAACCCCCCATGAGGGGATTGGGGCAACGCCCACCCCTCCGCGATGCCCTGTGGAATTCGCCACCTAGGCTAGTAATTCCCCCACTGATAAATATCGCCTCATACACACAATATAAAACACAGAGATACAATAAATCACAAATCAAATAATAGATATGGTCGTCGCGAGATCTGAAGAGAAACTGTGTCCTGTTGCCGATCGCGCCGCTTTATATAGAGTGTTCCGTAGTGTTCGACAGTGGCAAATGTTTGTATCACTTTTATTATTTGGATACCCTCACTCCGACATATATATTTATATATTATATTTATCTATTTAATATGTCCATGTGGCAAATCAAAAATATGTGTTTTTTTTTATGTACTGTTTTTAGTATATTTTAGTTTTCGCCTTATAGTCTTTGAGTTATTGATTTTAACCACTTCGACTGCCATTGACATAAAATATATTGTGTATGCATACCGATTGATTTCATCCCTACAATATAAAATTATGACATTTTTGTAACAGCCAAACTAGTATTATTACTCTATAGGAAAACGATATTTTTTAAGCTATTGTATAGCCTTTATTGCTGGCTTTGAGGCCTTTGAGCGCGGCGACCGAATCAAGAAATTCCGAAACACAAATAAAGCCTGACCCCCACTCAAGCTTGCACGAATCGAGACGAGCTGCTTCGAACGACGAATCAACGAATCTGTCTGTCTGTTGACTAGCTGCTCCGAAATTCACACTCAGCGCCCTCTGTTGTTTGTTGTGAAGTTTTCGTATCTTTTTTGTTTTGTGTAATTTTGTATTACTTATTTAATGAATACCTTTAACCACAATATCCAGGAAACATTCACGAAAAGACGACGACATGATAAATGTTAAAATTGTTGTTCTTATGCTACTTGACAAATTCTAAGGGTCCGGTAATTCCAAACATACATTTGTTTGTTGTCAGTATGGCACCAATTATATAGATGGCGGTGTACTTCGAATGCGATGGAGCATTTGAAAAATAGTTTAGTATTTTTCATTCAAAATAATATACATACTGCATAAATAAAAAATAAAGAAATAATTATAATATTTGGCATATGGCAGTCCTCGAGTGCCACACGTCTTTTTTTTAACGGACTTCCAAAAAGGAGGAGGTTCAATGTTCCACTGTATGTATTTTTTTTATGGATGTTCACCGATTACTCCGTCAATTGTGGACCGATTTTGATTTTTTTTTGTATTCGAAAGGGTTTGCTCCCGAGGTAGTCCTACTGCCACCATATCAGGATCTGATTATGGGATCCCAGGGAACTCGAGGGAAACCTTCATTTTTTTCTAGGCATATACTATGTTTTTCGTATATTTTCTGAAGTTACACTGGTATTTGCGTCTGGTAATAATAATAATAACTCTTTATTGTACACCAGATAACTAAATAAATGACTTAATACTAGGTCAGTACAATTGGCGGCCTTATCGCTCAACATGCAATCTCTTCCAGGCTACCGTGGAATGGAAATAAATACAGGATGTAAAGGGTAGTGTCTGGTGTAATCGAGAGTAGTTGGGGAAGTGAAAATAAAGCAGCATAAATATATATAAATAACCAATATTATAAAGAAGTAAAGAAATAAGGAGTACCAGTTACACATAGTGTGGATGATGCCACAAATACATATAAAATGAATATAATAAGCGAAATTTATAGATGTTATACACACTGAATTAAATACTGTCACCTAATTGACAACAATAATTATGGAATATTGACATCTCCCAAATAGTGTTCCTTTACCAGTCGCTTAAAGACGTTTAATGATTGTGCACGTCTGATAGCGACCGGCAGGGCGTTCCACAGTCGCACCGCTTGGACAGAAAAAGAATGGTCTAGAAATTTGGTAGAGTGTCCAGGCATTTTTAATTTCAAGTTTTCTGACGATCTCAACAATTTGGAATGTGAATCATGTAGGAAAGTAAACCGCAATTTAAGGTAATGTGGAGTAAAAGGATTGAATAGAATATTATATACAAGAGAAAGAATATGAGCATTCCGGCGAAGGCGAATGGGCAACCACTTAAGCTGTTTACGATAGTCGGAGACATGGTCATATTTGCGTAGTCCAAATATGAATCTTATACAAAGGTTTTGGCGTCTTTCAAGCTTTTCAGTTGGTCTTCAGTGACATCTAGATAGCTGGCATCAGCATGATCGAGGATGGGGAAAAGAAGAGATTGTGTAAGAGCAATCTTGGTTGATGTAGGAAGAAAATTGCGTAGTCGGCGCAAAGATCCTGCAGCGGCAAACATTTTACGGCTCAGTTCATGTAGCTGTGGACCCCAAGATAAATAACTGTCGATGTAAATCCCAAGTTCTTCACCTTGTCACTGAACGAAATAGGTGTTTTATTGCAGGTGATTTAGGGCAAGTTTGTCCAGTCAATTTTGGTAATCATTCGAGCTTCCAACGACAATAACCTGAGTCTTAGACGGGTTTATTTTCAGACCATGGGAGTTGCTCCACTTACTTATTTTATCCAGGTCAGCATTAATGGTATTAACAGCGTCAACCAACTGAACCGGTGATGCCCTGGTATAAATCTGGAGATCATCCGCGTATAGGTGGTAGGAGGAAGACAGATCATAAGTGATTGTGTTTATAAAAACAGAGAAGAGCAGGGGAGAGAGCACGCCGTCCTGTGGTACGCCGGCTGTAGTGCTACACCAAGAAGAAACAGTGTTTTCGATGCTTATACGCTGCCGGCGACCAAACAGGTAGTTGCGAAACCAGTCAATTGCGGTTGGAGATATGTTAGGAGAGTACAGCATACACAACAGAACCTCAAAGTCAACGGTGTTAAAAGCATTGCTGAAATCCAGGAGTGTTAGTACGGTAACTTCACCGTTTTCCATAGCAGATCTGATGTCCTCCGTAATATGGATTAGGGTAGTAGTAGTACCATGCCCGGGTCGAAAGCCGGACTGCAAAGGATTTAGAAGCAGGTTTCTGTTTAGGAAGTTTGAGAGTTAATTATTAATAAGACGTTCGAGGACTTTTGAGAGGAATGGGAGAATGAAAATGGGACGGTAATCACTGAAGGATTCAGGGTTTTTCTTCTTAGGGATAGGTATAATTTGAGCTTCTTTCCAGGCTTTTGGGAACACACTGTAGGAGATTGAATAGTTTAGGATATGACAGATGACAGAAAGAATTTCATTAAGGATTAGAAGGATCATATTACGGCTTAGAGAGTCAGAACCTACCGCATTCGAACTAATTGATACTATGCTCTTCCTAACATCACAATCAGAAAATTGACTAAAGACAAAGGGAGAACAGTCAGGAGTTGGGGCAGAAGTAAGACGTTTCAGTGTTGTGTCTTTTGTTGTTTGATCGAAATTTGACGACTAGGTAATCATCATTTTATGATGATGAGCTGATGATGTAAGGTACAAATCCTTAACGGTTAGGAGTTGGAGGATAAATCTTTAAATATCATATGTATGTATGTTACCTTTAGGCGTATTCTTTCAAATTATTTAGGTTAGCTGATGATGGAAGGTACAACTCCTCAACGGTTAGTAGTTGGAGAATTATTATTTCAATTTCATAAGTATCTAAAGACCTTTAGTCGTATACTTTCAAGTTATTTAGGTGAGCTGATGATAGAAGGTTAAACTCTTCAACAGTTAGGGATTAGAGGATGATTTTAATATTACACGTACGTATGGACCTTAATTTGTATTCTTTCAGTTATCCATATGGATCGTTTTATTGAGTAGACACCCATTAAGGAAGGAATTTTGGAATTTCTACCCCTAAGGGGGTGAAAAGGGGTTGAAAGTTTGTACGAAAGTCCGTCATTTTTTAAGTTAGAAACATGAAACTTTATCTTTGGGCTACTGATTAAAAATGAGTAGATACGTATTTAAGCGTTGCTACCTAAAATCTGTTTGAAGTCGGTGCCAAGCCAAAAAGAATACGAACGAACGATTACAAAAATCTCAGGGATAGTCGGTTGGCACTGACTTCAAACAGATTCTAGGTACCTATCACACATTATAATACTATTATTTAAATGAATAAAGAATTAGGTATAGAAAAGAATTGGCACATAGCAATTTATGAAGAGCCAGTTTATTTTACGCTTTTTATTGTTTTTTGGCAGAGAATTTTCGTTGGATGTTTTTTGGAAGTCGGTTTTTTTTTATAATTTAGTATTACGATAGTGCTATTGTTAACTTTTACAGGTAACTGACGTCACCAGGGTAAACTACGTTCAAGTTAGGATTGCAATAGTGACGCAATACTGTCACTAGCATTGGCAGGACATCTAACTGCACTTTTTTAAACCAACATGTTATTCTAAGACCAGCCGGCATATCTCACCTGGTAAACAGATTGTTGAATGTCTCTTTTCGTATCTTAGACTGTAATTATAGTCAGCTAGTTAATACTTACCGAGCACAAACAAACAATACAAATGACACGATTACGTATGTAGTGGCTAGATATAACCAGACATCCAAATCCAAGGGTTGTAAAAACGAGTACTGATCTGGCTCTTCGGGTATAGGTTCCTTAAACAACATACTGATACCCAATGACATGAAAGGTATTGAAAAGTCTACAACAGCGTTCCTCTCTGATGTAATTGTCAAGTCACAAATAGCCAGCTCAGCTCTCTAAAATAAAATAACTTGTTGTAATTTTATATGATTTTTACATAGGCACAAACATTACAGTAGTGCTTAGTCTAAAAGGGTTATCTATATATGTATATCTTCTATCTATACTTATAATAAAAATGTAACAGGTCCAATTCTGTACATTAAAGATATTTTGAAATTTTTTTTTGGAGGGCTCTCTATAATCGATACTGAAGCCAAAACTGTAATTTGTTTCATTTTTGTCTGTCTGTCTGTCTGTATCTTGGCCGCGCATCACGCCGAAACTACTGAATAGATTCAAATGAAACTTGGCATGATTTGAATTCATACTACGAGGTAGGACATAGGATACTTTTTATCCCGAAATTCAGCACGGTTTCCTGGAGAGAGGGGATGAAAGTCAAATTATGTACTTAGTTGTAATTCAATAACACATAGTCTGATTTCATTCATTCATTTTTGCTAGAAAGAAAAAAAATTAAAGATAGCGGGAAAAGTCTTTTTTTTGTCCTGTGGGAAGCTGAGACGGATATGTAAATATGGCGGTACGAAGTTCGCCGGGTCAGCTAGTTTTGTTTATAAAACATTAAAAAAATTAATGATCAAAATTCACCAAATATTCATAACTGATATTACAATTAAAATTCGCTCTTACTTGGTTTGTAAAATAACTAATAAAACCCCCGCAACTCACATGTTCCATCAATTCTCCAATAATGCCGTTCCATTTCTTGGTTCCAGCTACAGGAGTTCCGTATCCATTGCCAGGGACTTTGTATATCTCATATTCTAAATTCATTTTATTGATTTTATTTATATTTTTTATAATAGCATCAATGAGATCTATGGCGTACCCCTTATAGATTGTCATATTAGTGACGCTATCAACACCTTTATAATAATAAGGAGCTTCTTCTCTTGTCGCCACCTTAAAAAAGAACGTATTTGTGAAACTAAAAGTAAGTATAGCTAGCTATTATATACAATTAATGTTGTTATTCCAAAGTTTTTACTTCGATATATCCAAAGACCGTCAGAGTGGGGACCTCTTCTGGTAGATTCATTGCTACAGTAAGGGATAGAATAGTGTCTTCATTGTGCCAAATCCCTATAGGGCCGTAACACATAGTGTTTGGGCCGACAGGTAGAAGTAGGACTTGGCTGGACATAGCATCAACAATGAATTCCTTGAAGCAGAAAAGTCATGTTCTATTTTAATCAACTCTACTTTAAATATTGTTAGACGTTGTATTCTTGCCAGAACTTTTTATTTGTAGGATTATGGGAAATAACTAATTATTTCATAATTTTATACTGTTCAATGTTTCCTTTATTGATATATTTGTTTATTTTGTTAAATTTATTGCTTAGTTATAATATGAATGTTGACCTAACATGATGTAGACCTGTCCACTGTTAACTAACACTCAAAATTAGTAAATAATGGCCCTGATTCGCTACAGTCAGGTAAGGTCACATTATAAAAATAATTAAAGTATGAACTCAAACACTTACCCTTATTTTTGTATTTAATTTAACAGCAGTTGATCGGTCATCAAAATTATTTTCTGTTGTAATAACATTCGTTTTGGAGTCCCAATCACCAGCATATACAAACTCACTGTCTGTGCTTAATCTTGAATGATGCAATATAACATTATTTCTTGTTCCATCATTTTCGTCAAATTCTATGTTACCTGTGAGACCATCGCTTTGTGTCTGAAAAAAAATCTAATCTTAGTGAAAATATTAAAAGAAAATCACATCGGGTCCACTTGAGACAACAACGATGACGAGGCTTACTTAGGTAAGCTAATACTTTTTTAAGACATCAGACCACATAGGTCCGCATCAGACCTTCAAGTAAACTCATGGTGAACATTTGTGTAGGAGGTTGTTTGTTCGGTTATTTAGACGGTACCCCGTCAATACTGAAAGTCAGGAAGTATTTCAGTATTAGGATAATGAATTAGCCTCTTTTCAGTCATGCTCGGCTCCTATTGGTCTAAGCGTGATGTTAACTATCCTATCTTAAGGACACCAGCAAAACACATATTTAAAACAAAACATGATAATCAGCTAGAAAGTTTCGGCACTTTTCGTGAACATCAATGAATGACACGAGAATTATATATGGTAGAATAATCATCATTCATCACCATGTTAATCACTGCCAGTCTCTCTACTTTCAAGAGTTTAGAGCTTTAGGCAGTTCGTATCCTTCACGGGTAGTACTTGCAACATAATAAGCAAAAGAGCAGTTTGTTTAATCCAATTCATAAATGAGAATATACCAACATACTTCCATTATTGTTTTCTGAAGATCAAACCCTATAGGCCATGCAATATCTTCATATGTATTTTCCGAGTCTGCACCAAGAGTACACAAAGCTGGTGGATCGGGCAGCACGTTTGTGCTTTTGTACTTCAAGCTTCGTATCGCTTTCTGTAAGTGCTTCAGCGCATCGAGCGTCAATGCAGTCTCCAACTAAATGATTAAAACAAAACATTTTAAATCGTAATGGTAAACATTTTAAATCTGCAATAAATTGATACATTTTATTAATATTTCATTATTTTCCTATTTTTTAACCGACTTCATAAAAGGAGGAGGTTCTCAATTCGACCTTATATATGTTTTTAAGCTATTGCATAGCTTTTCCACGACCTTTTCAATTTTTCGGCGACCGAATCAAGAAATTCCGTAACGTAACGAAAAAAAACTAACACCTCGCTCGCACGGATTGAGACGATACGGAGAGACAGTCTGGGAAAAACAAACAGTAGACAAAGCAGTCTGGGTTTGAGAAAGTATATAGGTGTATAGGTATCTATCATATCTTTATAATGCCACACTCACCGCATGTGCGCCCCGTAAGTATACATGTTCAAAGAAAAAAAAACTGTAAATAAAACAACCCGTTCAATGAAGAAGACATTTACTAAGAATAGTTTAAACCTTTTATAGTATGCTGTGTAACGAAACTATATCGCTACACAAAAAAAGTGATCAACGCCATCTAGTGACGATGTTTGTACTAATTTAATGGTTAAGTATTTTTCATTCACAATATTATACATACTGCATAAATAAAAAATAAATAAATAATTATAATTGCATAAGTTGATAAAAAATGCTATGCAGTAGCTTTACCTCGGCAGTTCCCGAGTGCCACACGTCTTTTTTTTATGTGTGTTCGCGGATAACTACGTCGTTTATGAACCGATTTTAATGATTCTTTTTTTAATGGAAAGGAGATATCCCAACGGTGGTACAATGATAAGGACACTAAGATCTGATGATGGCATCCAAGAGAAATCGAGTCGAACCTTGAAGTTGGTTTTTATTTGGATATATCGAAAGACAACTCGTGCACTACGCCATCCGAGCAGTTAAATATTTAGTTATTGTGTCATCTTTACCCTTTTTGTAACCAAATAACAACCAAGTTGGGATTAATATAATAATATGTTCTTGCTTATTGAATATACTCCTAACAAAAATACCTGCAATGGTTCGTCGAATTCAAAATCGTTGCCTGATACAGTCAGATGTAGCGTAGATACATTTGCCATAAGATCTGGGATGTCTTTGAAGTCCAGAGTATAAGCGTCTAAATTTGATAGTATAATACTCTGAAAAGAAAAAATAATATATAATAAAACACGTTATAAAACATCATAATAGCTACTTAGTTAATATCGATATAAATACCTTCTTACCGTCTCTACAGAAAATGGTTACCTTTAAGCAGTATTAGTTAGTTTGGTACCTCCTCAATGGTACGAAAATCACGCAATTCTACTCATGTAATATATATTTAACATTTAATACCTATCCCAGTTTTTAGAACACAAATGAATAAAAATCTTACCGCACCTGATATTCAGTTGAGTTATCAACATCTACTATTTCTTTCAAATATTTATGAATATTATCGACATGACAATCTAATATATGGTAACTCATATGTGCTACTTTGAAAACATGTTTGAAAATTTCCCGATTGTCTTCTAATGGGTTAAGTTTTCTAAACAAAATTGGCTCTGACATGCTTGACCAAGAATTTATCACTTCTTGGAGTCTTATGAAACCTGAAAAATTAAAAAGGCGTTAGTTCTATATGAAATTATAGTTTTGATATTAAAATATTTCAATAAGGTACTTACTAGTATCGTCTTCATATAAAATGGCGAATTTATCCCACTGCAACTCTTTGATAAGAGCTGCAAAAGCCGTCGATATTAATTTTGGAGATGGGTGAAAATAAAATGAATACAAATCCTGATCATACGTCTCAGCAAGCTCCCAACCCAAGGACAAGTGAGATATCTGAAATTTGTGGAAAGATTTAATAAATTATATGACATTCTTTAGTCAAGACAAGAAACTATGAACTTATCTTTGAACTTCGTTTTAAGTTTATTTTGTTTTTTATATGAGTCTGCTAAAAGGACATTGCTCTGCCTGATGGAAATCATGAGCAAAATTCAAAAGTAGTAATCACCAGACTCAATAACACCCAAACTGGATATATTTTATGCCCATGTAAAATTTGTGCGAATGAGCATAAAATGTGCAATTATAGCCAAAAAATACTTACATTTAATCTGTTACTTAATAGGCACGTGGTGTCGCAAATTCCCTCGGTAGGCCGAGCATCTATTAATGCCGCGATACCTTGACCATCCGAAGTAAACGAGCACACTGAAAATAGCGTTTAACAAATAATGAACGTTATTATTTAGTAGATATATAATTTTGCAAACAATGAATCATTGCAGATCCCAGAAATATGATATCAAGCAGCGATAGAATGGACCGTCAGTAATCTCTTACAGGTAGCTAGGTAGTACTACAAAACCTCATCTTTCATAAAAAATGGCAAATTGTAATGCAATTAGCTTGACAAATAATCCAATTATTTAATTATTATTTGATTTGGTTCTAATGTTGTAGAAGATTAACGATGCAACTATGATGATTGTCTACTTAGGTAGGCGCTTTTGCTTATAAGAACAGCCACGAGGCCAGCTTGACAAAAACTGTAATTATCTTAACCCTGTATTTCGGTACAAATGTATGGGAAAAGTTTTTGCGATTTCTGACATTTCTAGTACTCAAACCTCAGTCGGTCCAGTAGAGACTTTTGATCCTTATTAGAAATAGGATCGATTGCCATCAAAAAAAGTTTTTGTTTAAAATGACCATTTTCTTGCTGACTGTACATTTTTTCCAAAATCTGTAAATGCAGTTCAGAATATCTTAAAAAATTATGGATAGTCTCCTAAAAGCGTTTTCCTGTAACTATAACGGTTAAGGTACCTGCCCTTAGTGTCCCGTCTCAAAAATTCACCCTGTATATTAGTATAGATATCCTTAGGAGGGGTGCAATTTCTCTCTCTCTTTTCTCCATTAGTATTTAGCATTCTGTTAGTAAACAAACATGAAATAATTAACTAAGAGTCTTCGTAAATTTCAAATAAGTTTATCATTTCATAATATCAGTAAAGGATAACTACACATCATGTGAAGGCAAGTTCATATCAACTAAACAGTGTTAACTATCTGGTAGATGGCACCACAGAAAAAATAATATGTAAAAAACAACATCTTAACTTCAAATCAACCGGACTACTTACATTGTAAAGAAGTAGAATAGCTATCCCCCACGTCCGTGAACAAGCTTCGACCGTGATATGTCAGACTCTTTTTTCTTAATTCTTTCTCTAATAACTGCACAGAACTGTTTAAATTTAATCTGTTGAATAAGCCCCCTGGAAATGCACACATAATATTACTAATCGGTTTCTTAATTAGTTTTTCATTCAGAATTTCACATACCAATGGGATAAACGATAGAGTGAGCCGTATCAGTATTTTCTATGAAAACGGTCACTACAATTACTAACAAAGTTTTCAAAGTTATCATTGTTAAAATTTTTGTTGTGGTATTATTACAATTGTTGTTTAGACAGAATGCGAGTGCGACGCGGAGGCCGCCTCCACACCGTCTGAAGTATTTTTGGAAAACAATTTTAGGCCACGTCGCGTGCCCGTCTCATAACATTGTGACTCGCGTGTTGCCATTACGAGATGTCCTACTGCCGCCGTCTCTATATGCCCTCTCTTCTCGTGCATCACAAAATTTATTAAATCACATCGAAGTGAAATAACAGGAAATGTTTTAACCATGACATGGCCAAAGTCTGAGACTGAAAAAAGCATTTGCAAAATGAAATTTATGCCCAACATTTAACAATTCATTTAGTATTTGCTTTACGCAAACATAAAATTTAAGCTCGTCTCTAAAACAACACATACTTTTTAATATTTCAGTGTGCCTCCTCCATTTTTTATGAACTCTTGGTGCGGTTAATTTTATTTTAGAACAGTTAAGGGACAGACGTTCGTTCGCTGAGCGGTGTGTCCACAAACAGTTTTATAGTTAAATTCAATTAAATAGACCATGAATTATTACAGTTTATAAATCATGTATTTTTTTATGTTTTTGCTTTACATACATAAGTGTACATCCCAATTTCAATATACCGAAACGCGACCAGAGACTTCATACCAGATAGGTGAGTGATTTTCCATGGAAAGTAATCATTACACTTAAACTGATAGATCGATATCTGTATAGATAATTTTTATTCCTCCAAATTTATACAGCAATAATGTAAATAAGATAATTGAGTTTTGATGGCGATAATAGTTATATTTTGATACTACTGAAAATCATATCGTTTATTAGGTACGTATTTAACCACAGTATATACGTACTCAATAAGCATATACCGACGATATATATAAATCAATGAATACCGACGGACTGATTTTGCAATAACTTCGGTTAGTTGCGCATGTGGTTGAAAATTCTTTCAAACATCAAACATTATTTTGTAAATAAGGCTGTCAGTATTTATTGATAGGTATATATCGTCGATATGTGTTTATTAAGTTCGTGTATACTGAGGTAATAAACGTACCTCATATGAATTATGGCTTTTAGTAGAACTCAAATGTAACTATCTTACAGTATTCAGCGACCTTATCGATCAGTAGCGTGCATCGCGAAAAGAGAACGCAACCCACTAAAGAGAACTATTTATATAGCAATAATTTTAGGTATTAGGCACTCCTTCATATATGTTTGTTAGACAAAATGTGTTTTTGTTACTATTTTTATTATTAACTATTAAAATAAATACGTATAAGTTCAAGCTAGTCTAGCAGACATCGTTCGGCCCAAATCATGCTATATCCCCATTTTATTACAGTCATAAAAAGTCCAGGCCACTAAAAGCATGTGCCTAATATGTGAATTACGCGTCATTAATCTAGTCGTTTAAGGGCTACTGTACTATTATGTTATTTAATCAAATCTTAAAAGAGTACATTTAAACCCCTGGCGTCGCGTTCGCGGCGTCGGTAAAGCGTAAGAAATCTTTTCTTTTCTTCAATCACACACACAATCTTTTTTTTATGTATGACCCTGCCAAATGACTCTACTCTGCCCGATGGAAAGCATAAGCAGAATCCAAGAGTGGTGGTCACCATAGTCATTGCGAATGCAGACAATGCAACAATGCAGCATGGTGACACACACCATGGCGGCCTAGTGATGCTTCTGCAACTTTGGGCCTGAGGTCTCGCACTCACCAAAGAACACGATAGCACGAACGCTGTCATTTGACGTTGATTTTCGGTGCGAGGGTAGTACCGCCCCGGTCGAGCCGGCCCGTTCGTGCTGAAATCAGCGTGGCTCTACTACCATGAATCTGCTCTCATCTTCATCAACAGTTCACTTACAATAGTTCACTGCTGGCTATAAGCCTCTGCTTAGAAAGAAGGTTTTGACGTACTTATTATATCGCACTGGCCATACCGGTTGTAGTTTGTTTTAGTGTTAGAGTTATTTACTTTGTAGTGCTTTATTCCCGCGTAAGTGCTTTCTTTGTCAGTTTTTACGACAGTCACAGAATGAATATGGGTGCTGACACTTTGTATTCTTAATCCATCACATGAACAATTAGTAGATAATCAGGAATTTATTTAAGAACACTTCTCAATATTTTTCACGTGTATTTTACAGTGGGTATATTCGACAGACAAGCAATAACTCAACAATCTGCCTTCAGCGAGAGCTTGCGCCATGTCAATTACAAGGATGTTCGAATGCAACCAATTATACTAAATCCACTAAGAACTGACAGCTATTCATTGTGGAGGGACTGTGAGTTCTCTTCTCTTTAATATTTGACTGCACGGTTGGCCAAGTGGTTTAAGCGGTCGCCATGTTGCTTTCTACTCCCATATGGGTTCAAAATCCCATATGGGATAACACTTTGTGTGATCCACAAATTATTGTTTTGTGTATGTTTGTAAAGTCTCCCGAGATACAGGATGTATATTCCTAATGCGGGAGTTGTCTTTTTTTCAGAAAAGAGAATATAACCTGTTAATAATTTTTACACCGTGTTTATCTAAACTGCGACATTGTCAAAAACCTCTAATAGAATATTAATCGCACCTTCTCGGTTAGCCAAAGCATAACTGCATTTTTCTAATTCTGTAGGAGAACCATTTTAAATCACATTCTTCTTTTTTACTATCGTATACTTACTCTTTACGTTATTGCCTTCTTTTTATTTTTAGTTAAATTGATTAGAATAGCCTATCTTACGGAAGATGTGGTTTAAGTTCAAATGAAATAAGGCAGACCAATTTCCATTTATTCCTCTGTTCAAATTAAAAGGACACCAGTGTAATGAATGAATTGTATTTTCCTGAAACAGAACATAACACAATGAAATAATAGTGTATCAGGAGTTCACAAATAGTTTTGAAGTCAAAGTCTAAATTGTATCAGTTAGAACGTAAAACTCTCCACATACTAACATTTTTTTTTGTATTATTGGTTATTTAAATAAATATAATAAATACCCAAAATATAGAGAAGAATTGGTAAACGACATCTAATTCAACTTTTTAAAGATTAAAAAAAGCATTACGTTTCAGTATGTTCAAATACGACTTTACAACCAGTTGCTATATTTGGACCACAAAAGCCAATAACAGATGGTGCTATTCGAGATCAATGTGCAAAAGCTAACATACCACACATACAAGCCACTTCACAACCTATAGATTCGGATTTAGAACTATTAGAGGAAGATGAAACTGAAAATAATGAAGAACAAGGAGAAGAAAATGAAGAACAGAATACTGAGTCAGCAAACGATGAGGAACAGGAGGAAGAGAAACCTACTTTTAAACCTATAACTATAAACTTCTTTCCCCAATCTGATGAAATTGCACAAGCTTATGGGAAGCTCCTTAAATATTATAAGTGGGAAAATTTTGCAGCACTTTACGAAGATAATCTCGGTAAATATATATTTTATATTAATTCTTAAGCCATTATACTATTAAGTATTTATTGTATCTTACTATCACATTACAATTAAATCCATTGTTAATTAAGGTCAATATTTCATAAACAAACATGGGTGCTGTCGTAAACCTGCAATTCTCTATATTTAAGTCAATACTCTTGTGTAGATTATAAAACTTTAAGTACTGCAGAGAATTCGTAAATAAGCCCTATATACCCTAACAGTTAGATTTTTAAGCAACGATTGTTTCAGGATTATTGAAAATACAAAAAATTTTGGCAGAAGTATCAATAAAATCACGAATTACATTACTAAAGCTGGACCCAGAGGGCGACAATCGTAAGGTAAAGACAGTATATTTTTGAATGAAATGCAACTGTGTACGAATAAAAGAAACTATAGTATATACTAGAAGAACATTATTAAATACACCTACTGACTTTGATCACAATTTGGTTAAATGATAATACATTGTCGCTTTTCAGATATTCAAGCAATTAGCAAAATATCAAGAAAGCCGATTTTTATTAGACTGCCACGTCGATCGCATTCTAAAGTACATGAAAGAGGCAGAAAAATTAAAAATTGTTAACGACTACCAGGTGAGAACTATATTCCTTATGGAATAGTATAACTTCGATATAACTTATATTTATGTATGTTATTATTGTGTGGCGACTTCCACATACAACGCAAACAGAAGCACACTACAGCGCCATCTACCAAAGTTACACTGAACTACGGAGTAACGTACAATACGAAGAAACTACCAATCCTGAATCGCGCAAGAGAAGTTCTCGCGCCAATGAACATAATATATACAACATCCCAACATTAACCGTTGGGCAGTTGGCCCGCCAGGCATGATCACCTCGCCTGGTCGGAGGATCCTCCCTTTGTGTTGGAGGGACATGACTGACACCCACAATTGTAAATAAATTTTATCACCCATAGTGATACTATGGGTAGTAAAATTTCATGGGAGAACCACGCTTCCTAAGATAGTAGCCGTCTCGTCCGGTGTGATATCACGACCTTATTAAACATTAAGCAATTATTTAAAGTAGTTTTTGTTAATCAAGAGGATTTACCAATATCGTCATAAAAACCTGACTCAGGAGTTACAAAACGAGTATATTCTGTTTTACGTGCTCCCTAACATGACGATAACATTTAAACATTTTTGAAAATCCATTGCAATTCTTCACAGCACTACATCATAGTCTCCATGGACACATCCACAGTAGCTGAAGAGCTATTGAAGTTACCATCAAACACTACGTGGCTAAGTATGACAGACTACGTCAGTATCAGAGATACTAAACATCCGTTAGCACCAAGAGTTGGAAAGTGGAATGCTCAAGAACTATCATCTGTGGCTGAATTTGAGGTTGTAACTTAAGGACTCATTTATTAATCGCCCCATTTCAATAAGAAATTTAAAGCTAGATTAAATCTGTCGGAGACAGATAGATAAAAAACATGTTGAAAGGTTTCAGACACCGTTTTTATATACATTTAATAATCGTACTTAATTTACATTGCTCGGACTAACTCGGTTTCTGGTCGGAAATCTCACTTGAATTTTATAAAATAAATGTTATTTAATATCACAGGTCCCTCATATTCTTTATCTTTAATTAAGTCTTGTAATGAAGCGTAAAAACTTTCAATGAAAATAAAAACTTCATTTGAGATATGGTTTATCTTAAGTAGATATTTAGTGGTTAATAATAATAATAAATAAAATAACACTGTGGTTATGGAAACCCACAATACACAATAATATGTTATAACGGAAAAGTTACATCAAGTAAAGATCAATATTTTATAAACACAGATGGAAGCTTTGATAATGGATGACATAGCAAAACATATAGTGAAAGCACTTAAAAGTGTTGAAGACTTGGAGGACCCTCCAGAATTTAACTGCAACAGTGAAGATGAACCATGGCCTTTTGGAGCACTTTTGCAAGATAAAATATTACAGGTTAGTATTACGTGGAAAGTGTCCATCGATGTCAAGGGGAAAGAATTATCCTCTTACAAAATTAATATTTTTTTATTAAATAAAATGAGCAAATACACTAATTAAATGACAAAAACCAAAACACGTAGGTATATGCTAATGCCATGATCTATAAAATGGCAGATTTTATCCCTTTTCGTCACAAAATATGTATACCTACCGGATCTCGAATATCGGCTCTTTAGAAACCATAATACCCGGCATATCCGACAATCTAGTACTTAAATGCTATGAAATATATTTAGCTTTAGTTCTGCGAGACAAATATCCTCCTCGACAACTCCTGAGGATGCCACGTGGAGGGGCGAAACACGTGTCGAGTATAGGTTTGGTTGCATGGCATGCTAATTATTTCTCACTTGTTTTGTATGTGTACATATGCATGATACCCATATGTGCATGTGAGTATGCATGACGGTGGAATTTGTGCCCTGCTTTCAGACCTGGATATTTGTCTCGCGGAATTAAAGCTAAATATATTTCATAGCATTTAATGTCATGGATTTCCGTAGTACTTAATCATTTTTCGGCCTAACTCTATAAACACGCAATAATAATACCTACATTATTTACTCGTTAATGAAAAATAACTGATAAGGTCTGTTGTATACATACCCACAAACTAATTTAGACAACGTTAATTTCTGCAACCTATATATCGTACCGTAAGTATATCTAAAAAATACTCTTCCATCAAACAGTCGTGGTTTTAGATTACCAGTAGTCATTAAAGATTAATCTACATAGTAATCTCCTAGCCAGATACTTGAGACATTAATTCGAAGCGCAATCAATAGCTAATGTTTTCCAGAATGGATTCAGACCTGCAATTACAAAGAAAACTAACCAAAAGCATTCAAAACATTGTCTTTACAGTACTGTAAATATAAGATTATTATAAATTATATATATATATATATATGTTATACGATTTCTATTTTATAACAGACAAAAACAGTTGGTGTTAGTGGAAATATTGAATTCAACGAACGAGGCCAAAGAATCAATTACGAATTACAAGTTAACGAAATATACATGAGGATAAGACGCACAGTTGGCAAATGGATGTCCAGTAATGGGTCCGAAATAATTGACACGAGACCTCCATCAGATGACCTTGCGAATGCATTGTCTAGTAAACATTTTATAGTAAGTATTATTTATTTTACTGTTTACTTCTTTAATTAGTACATTAGGAACTTGTCCTAACATTTTTAATTTACTGATTAAGGATTTACATCACATCAACAGCCTTTAACAGTCTATTACTGGGCATAACCCTCTACTTAGAAAGTATGAGTTTTCCTGCCAATACCATACTAGCGATACAGACTTGTGAAGTTATCGTTCCAAGTTTTCCTTCACTTTTTACCCGACTGCGAAAGAAGGAGGGTGTATAGTGTATATGTATGTGTGTATATTTCTTTGGCACGCCCTAGAGCCTAAACAGCTCGTCGCATTTTTATATGAGTGGAGTCAATAGGTTCGTCTTAGTTGTGAGAGTGAAACTGCGTACATCAAAATAAAAAATAAATAAAAAACGTGAGCCGTCACGGGACACCTGGCAGATGTGAAACGTCGAAATTGTTTTGTATAAAATAAAATGACTGTTTATTACATTAAATTTTTATTTTTATTAAATACAAAATTCAAATACAAATAAAAGTATAATTAATAAAACAAATAAAAATAAAATAAACATTTGAAATCGCGGCGAAGCGTCGCCAACTCGCCACTCACCTCGCCAAAAATCAGGTTTATCCCTCGCCTACAGATGTTTCACATCAAAAACCTTAATAAAGATGGCAAATATTGATGCAGTCGGGTTTTTTTAAATAATTGTTACTTGTTACTGAATCGTCCCGTAGTTCATTTCCTGATTCATCCCCTACAATATTTGTATTGTATGTGTATTCATATTTACAATGCCATGGAGAAAAAAAGGGACTACTTAATACGAAACACTCAGCTTTGTCCTTGAACTGGATATTTATAAATATATTTAAGAGCTTTTTATAGTTGAATAACGATAAACGCCCACATACCCATACATTTATGACCATTAAAGTTTCTTGGGTGTCAAAAGGTTTACAAACATGCGCTCAGGATACATAAACTTATAGTCAAAAACACGTTTGTGACTCCTTTTTCCTTCCAGAAACTTCGAAAGTAATGTACCAGAGAAGCGGTCTTAGTTTTCTTATGTATTTCAGGTGGAATCACGAAATGCTCAACCCTACTTCTCTAAGAAAGAGAAATGTGAAGAAGGTAAAGAATGTGATGAAGATGATGAAGATGACGACAGTGAATGGGAAGGTTTTTCCGTAGATTTAGTAAAGGAGATATTCAAGATTTTGAAAGAAGAGAAGTTTAACTATACTTATGAATTTGTTTACAAAAAAGATATAGAATATGGTAAATTTGATCCAGTTCTCAATAAATGGAACGGTTTAGTTGGAGATCTCTTGGCTAAGGTAATTATTTAGAAATGCTTATTTACAACTAGACTTTGTCACGGCATTGCTCAAGTTAATGTAGATTTTACCATAAATTCAACTGGTTCCTCTGAAATTCTGAAGGAAATAGAACCTTTTTTGATAGATAAAAGTAGACAGTTTTCTGGGCCCGTGACAAAACGGGTGTAAAATTGAACGACTGAACATTTTTTATTCCTTTCTTTTTACGAGAAATAATGGCTTATTTACGAAGTGATTTAAAGCAATACAGAATGAATCCTTATACAATTGATTAAATTAAATACATTGTGCATTTAATATAGATCAAAATGGCCCTTTACAGTATCTAATTTAAATGGATATATTCGATGAAATTACAGATTTAAAATGCACGAATTGTGTCGTCGGCGGGGGCATCTGAAATCCACTCGTGTGAAGCCGGGGCGGGTCGCTAGTATATTTATATATCAGACATTTGATGGCCACAATTTCTTGATAAAATGCTAGAACATTGTGTTTTACAGGAAGCGGACTTAGCAGTTTGTGATTTAACTATAACTGAAGAACGTAAAAAGGTCGTAGACTTTTCAGTGCCTTTCATGACTCTAGGAATAAGTATTTTGTTTACAAAAGAACATAAAGTGAAGCCGGGAATGTTTTCTTTTCTATACCCGTACACGGTTGATGTTTGGATGTACACAGCTACGGCCTACTGCATTGTGTCCATTATACTCTTCGTATGCGCCAGGTACGTTCTTGTGGTCTAAAGGCGCGTCTCCACCGAAATTGTTTGCAATGTCAGAGTTTCCAACTGTTGGAAACTCTTAAAAAAATCGCCAACTTTTGTTTCCATTGTGTCTACATCGAGTCCGCAACAATTTGAAAAACATTCCAACTAGTTACTAGGTGTCTCTACAGAGCCAATAAATATTTGCAACAAGCATAATCTTTTGATGTTTACCGCCAAAAACAGAAACACGGTTCTTAACATTTATTGTTGACAATTTTTGTTGTCAACACAAGGAAATTACAGAAACTTTTGTCACCAACACGTGTTGACGACACAGAAGTTGCCAACTTTTGTTCGGTGGAGATTCGGCTATAAACTTACCACTCTGTTTCTTGACTAGATTACTAGTTTGGTTTTAATATATCAATATCATCAGAATACTGCAGTCAGCTGGTGGATAAAAGCTTCTCCAAATGCACGTCACTTGGTTCGATCCTAGACTTCTTGCGTTTAGAAAAAAAAAATGTAGCTAAAAGTCCATATTCCTTCAGTTTTTTTGTAAATTAAGGGTTAATGAGAAATTAATTGTTTATTTATTCATCTCATGACTTAATCTACGTCGGTTTTGAGGAAAAGAACTAAGGTTCTCAGTTAGTAACAGTTAAAAAGTTGCTAAATAAAATAAAAATTTGCGTGTGTTGTGTGTTTAAAAATCAGTTTTAGTATAAACATAAATGTAGGCATTCTTGTTTAATTAAAAACTCAATATTATATAAATTTTAAAATCAAAGATCTATATAATTCTTAGTATTCTGAGCCATTAAAATTATCATTTAAGGGTCATTTTCAGCAGTTGCTGATAAAATTTCAGATGGTTAACTGTCATAATATTTTAATATCTTTTAGCAGATGAAGGTTGCTGATATATATCCGAAACTAAAAAAAACAACCGATATCTGTAATTTTCTGGTAAGAAAAGTTGAAAATGGCCCTAAAATATAACTTTTAAGTAACTATTTTATTTACATTTATTACATAATATAGAAACCTATGTACATAACCATAATTTATAAAACAAATAACAATATTTACATACAAGCGTCAAAAAAGTCCACATCTTCGCCTACTGGTAGCGTTCCCAAAAGACTGGCAGCATTACCACGTTGAATGGCAATGCTGATTCTCTGTGCTAGAAAAAGGCCGGCCTTCTGGTCTCGAGAAGCGTCAATCAGTTGCTTTGCTAGTTGTTTAAACATAGCGCGAGCACTCGGACCCCATGAACCTAGCGTCTCTACCCCAAACGGTTCAAAAATGTAGTTACCTATTAAATGTTGGTACTTACGCCGTTTGAGGCTTTCTGCAGAAGCAGCAGCAGCGCCGGCATAAAAAGCTGTACTTGGAAGATGAGATGGCGCGAGGGTGTCAACGCAAGTTGCGTCCCACACCAAAGGCTTACCCATCTTCCATGGCAGTAACGACATACCATCTGGTCTCTTGCCATCGTCCCGTACCAGACCATTTGGTTCGCGTACAGCTGGAACGCCGGCGGTAACAAGAGCACGACGGATAATGTCGTTAATATTGGCATGTCGAGATATTCGGCCAGCGCTTCTGCTACAAGAAATACCATGATGTCCGAAACTGTCAACAGCTTCTCAACAGTAACTATTCTTATGTTAACATTTATATTATTTCTTTTAGAATATCACCCGCTGATTGGGAAAATCCAGAACCTTGTGAAAAGGATCCCGAGGAGTTAGAAAACATATGGACTTTTAAGAATTGCGCCTGGCTTACAATGGGTTCTATCATGACGCAAGGATGCGATATTTTGCCAAAGTAATTTTAATTTAATATTTGACTAAACGAACCATATAATCAGTAGTTAATACAGATATTATTGGGAACTACAATATTTACTTTTTTTGTAAATCTACACACCTTTAAAGGAGATCCAGTGATGTTTTTTTCCATTTCAAAAAGTCGGCTATAAAATAATATATGTTTTTATACCTAACAAATTGAACAACCATTTCTAAAAATAGAAAACGGTTCAAATATTGTTGAGTTTGGCTCTAAATTTTACAAGGTATTATTGTTATGATATTCATTCTTTACAGCTGATTGGTTGTATAATTTTACTATTACATGCTAAAAACTACCACATGTTACCACATTTTACCATTTGTGTAACACATAAAATATGACAAATTTGAATTGAAAAATAACACTAATTTTACCTTTCAACCTCTTTTTTGTGACTAATTCCTCCCACACTACTGTAACTTCTGTATACTAAGATCAATAGCAGGAACCTATGGAATGTGCTGGGTTTTAACCGATTGGCAATTCCAGAAATGGTCAAAGTGTATTCAAATCTGCAACAAAATTAAAAGGAGTAAATTCAAGTCAAACAAAATAAATCCAGTACCCTCTTTTATAAATAAATAATGCAGTAGTTTCTTGTTCTAATTTCAGAGCTTTTGGTACTCGATGGGTTTGCAGCATGTGGTGGTTCTTTGCCGTAATCGTGTGTCAAACATATATCGCTCAGCTCTCAGCTTCCATGACGTCGGCAAACGAAGACGAGCCCATAAATAGCGTTGAAGACTTGGCAAAGCAAAGTAAGATTTTGTACGGTGCCTTTAAGCGAGGATCTACACTCGAATTCTTTAGGGTAAGGAACTACATACATGGATAGATAACAACTCAGATTACAAACGCTTTGGATAGTTATCTTGGATTCGGACAGTGTATACCAGGTTTTACAGGTAGTAGAGCCACGCTGATTTCAGCACGAACGGGCAGGCTCGACCGGGACGGTGCTACCGTCACACATAAGATCAACGTAAAAAGACAGCGTTCGTGCTGTCGTGTTTCGTTGATGAGGCCCAATGGTGCAGAAGCATCACTAGGCCGCCATAGTGTAGATCACCATGCTGCATTGTTGCAATGTCTGCATTCGAGTATGGTGATCACTACACTTGGATTCTGCTTATGATTTCCATAATCCAAAATATACTAGATTAAAATCCATGTAACCGATACTTTCTTAAATATTATGCACATATATAATTCCAATGATATGTGTAATGATAACGAAATTTTGGTAGAAATATTCCATGTTGATACAATTATTAATAATATTTAAAGTTTAGCTTGAACAACATTTTTATATGCTTTAGTCTTCCAAAGACAAAATGTACAAACGGATGTACGAAACGATGATGGCGAACCCTGCGGTATTAGTGGAGAACAATGATGAAGGAGAGAGAAGAGTTACGAAGAGCAAAAATAAATATGCCTTTTTTATGGAATCCTGCACTATAGAATACAAACTGAAACGTAACTGTGAACTACAGAAGGTTGGCAGCGAACTGGACAGTAAAGATTATGGTATTGCCATGCCTCCCAGTAAGTTTATTGCATAGTATATTTGACTGACTTAAAAAAGTAATATAAGAACTTAAATTCAATTAGATAGAAACTTAATGGCACATAAGAAAATCTCTGTGTTTATTTTTCTTACAAACTAAGATATTCCACTATTGAGAAAAAAATGACATTAAACGATGTCTTCACTGTGTGCGAATCAATTTTGATAATTCTTTATCCCAGCATTATCTGAAAGGCACTTTTTGGCAAATCGAAAATATCCACAATCGTAATTTACTTTAATTTTTCAAACGTAAACGCGCTAGCGCTGCAGTCTGGTAGACGTTAATCTTTATTATCTGGCTTTACATTTTAAAGTATTTAATGATTAAAAACACGCACAGATTTGATATTGTCATAATTCACATCAAATTAATAGCCTTTAACAGTCCACTACTGGACATAGGCATCTTCTTAGATAAGTGGTTTGGTCTACCATACAACGCTAGTCAAACGGTCACAATTAATAGCTAAAATTTAGACTACCAAAAAAATATACTTGGTAGATTTTAAGTTTTTTTATTTTTTAAATGATAATAGTAATAAAATCGATCAAAAAGCTACTATGTATATTTTAACATAAAACCTCACGCTTAGATGGTAAAACCGTTTGGGGTCAAACCTGGGCCTTAATTATACTCAAATTTTTAACAACATGTAAAAGTATTAATTGTTTTCAGATTCTCCATACAGGACTCACATAAACCGAGCAATTTTGAAATTAAAAGAGAAAACAAGATTAGATGAAATAAAAGATAAGTGGTGGAACAAGAAATATAAAGCTCGTGAATGCGATGTAAGATAACTAAAACATTATGATTTAATTTAACAGAGACCATTGATTAAATTACATTAATTTTACCATGACCATACAACAGGATACTAGCTCCAAAAAACAATATTGTTAATAATGACATGCCATATTAAAATTTAGTCCAGTAGTCTGCACTGTACGGGTCTGTTCACACAGACCGGCTCGGAGAGCATCGGCTTGCGTTTTTCTTTTCGCACAGACCGGATCGTATTCGCTTGGAATTGACCGGAGTGGAGCCGCCAACTATTTCACATAGACCGGCTGTGGAAGAGAATCAGAGGATGCATAACTACATATGACATGTGAAGATTTACCCTCCAACTTCTAACCGTTAAGGAGTTGTATCTTACATCATCAGCTCATCATCATGGAATGATGACTACCAGACGCAAATACTGGAGTAACTTCTGAAATTATACGAAAAACATAGTACGTGCCTGAAAAAAGTTAGGGTTTCCCTCGATTTCCCTGGGATCCCATCATCAAATCCAATAATGGTGGCAAAGAAACCACATTGGGAGCATACCCTTTCGAATACAAAAATAAAATTTCAAAATCGGTCCACAATTGACGGAGTGAACATACATAAAATAAAAAAATAAAAAGTACATACAGTGGAACATAGACCCTTCTCCTTTTTGGAAGTCGGTTAAAAATTTAGCTTTTATACTATAACGAAAGTATAACTATAATTTATTAAAGTTTAGGGGTGTCTGGCAGGGGGTAGCAACTGTCATAAGTGTCCGGCAATGGATGACGAGATTTCTAAAGCTATCCAGAAGAAAATATGAAAAAATTGAGATTTATACTGTAACGAAAATTAGGTACTATTTTATACACCTTTACTACCTGTTATCTGCCAAAGTAACCACAACCCAAACTCTATATTCGCTGGTCGCTCTTACCTATATAGGGGTCATGCACAGAAAAACTTTCAGCTTTTATAAAATAACGAAGGTCTGGCCGTCGTGGGCTCTTGCTCTATAAGTGCGTAGCAAGCATTCTTGGTGACAAAAGAAGTGCACATGCAAAAATAAACCTTACTACAATTACTCAAACCTCTGTTTCCAATGTGATAAAAATCTGCTCTCTTCTCCGAGCCGGTCTGTGTGAACGGACCCTACTGATTCTAACAAAGCGCACGACATTACATGGCAAAAGGTTTTAGAAAACATAGTGGAATCGTCTAAGATAATCAATTTGAACTATTGACTCACTGATAATGACGCATAGTTCTAAGAATGATTATTATATCTTCAATACCAACCATAATACTGAGGCCCGCTGTTAAAATCTTAACAATAATGATTTCAGGATGAAGTAGATGCTAATGATACAGAAGGGGATCTTGAAATGGAAAATTTGGTTGGAGCATTCGTAGTATTATTTGCTGGTCTGGGATTTGCCCTTATAATTACTGCAGCCGAATTTATGAACGAGGTTCGCAACATCGTCGTCCGTGAAGAGGTTTGTTGGATTTCTCCTACCAACAATCAAATCGAAAATCATGTTCTGTTAATATTATTCTAATTTATACGTGGGATTTATGCCTCAGTAACTAATACTCGTATCATTTGGACTGAGATTTAAACATAAAGTCTTGAAACTATGTTGTTATGGATAGATGGGGATACATTAACTTCATTGATTACTCCATTACAGAAAGAAATCTCCTGGTAACGGAATTCACAACGGAAACTAAAATTAGTTACTATATATTGAAGTTCACTATAGTAAATCGGGATACGAAATTTCATCTTACTACTCCTAATGATATATTTTCTGTGAAGACTTGCTACTGTGAAGAGAAATTCTTAAACGTGTCATGTTTAAGTTATTAAAAATATACTTTGAAAACAAAAATAATAGCAAACGGTAACCAGTT
This sequence comes from Diaphora mendica, assembly GCA_949125395.1. Taxonomy (NCBI): domain Eukaryota; kingdom Metazoa; phylum Arthropoda; class Insecta; order Lepidoptera; family Erebidae; genus Diaphora; species Diaphora mendica. The sequence continues at coordinate 32,236,559 of OX421311.1, forward strand.
TCTATCCAACACTTAATTAGGCTTTGGCTCTATCTCCGATGATTCACCAATTGATTGGTCACAATTTTAGCAGAAAGCTCTTGTCTGTAAATTTATCGTGATACTTTAACATTTATTTGCAGGTAACACATAAAGAAGTATTCATGAAAGAGTTAAAGGCATCATTGAACTTTTTCAAGCTGCAGAAACCAGTGCTTCGTAATCCAAGCCGAGCTGCGTCTCTCGCATCGTTTGATAGTGACGACCGCCGTCATCAAAAACGAACGATTAATGCTATCGATAACTTTTTAGATAGTGAAAAAATTGTTAATTGATAATATTAATGAGGTATAATTATGATTAATCACAGATTATCACAAAATAAAGGAATTATATGCTAATGTGTGATAAATAAATGTACAAAAATTATATACTATACTAATGTATATTGTGAATCTTTTTAACAGATTACTTACATCTTAAATACATATGTATGTGTAAAGTTTATGAAATAGTTTGCTAATTTTAAAAGATTTTGTTAGTTTGGTTAAAATATATGCACTACTGATGTTTAATATTTTCTTTAATAAGTGATAAGTTGTTTATCGAAGTAGAGTATATTAACATGACAATGCAATATGTTATATAATTTATACTCTCGATTGCCGGCACTTGATGGAACTTGTTGTAATACATTCTGTTCACTCCTCCCACCAATGATAGCGATCACTCTATGATACTTGAGATGTCTTAGGGCCCATAGATAGGACATTCAATCACTAACCTAATTCATTGGCGAGAAGAATGAGCTTTACGGCGATTCACCGTGTTCTTAATCTAAACTAAAATCATCAAGCACTTACTGGAGTTGTGTGGCGTCCTGTTCTCGGCGTTCCATTCCAAGAGATCTCTTGGGTAGTGGTTCTTCTCTGCGTCGTCACACAATCATAAACTCCTAAAGTGCTGTACAACTTCAAAGTTATTCGAATTACAATAGACTCGTATCAACTATCACGGATATTCGAATTACAACTCACTCGCTTCAGCTATCACGGAACGCGCCTACAAAACTCGCGAGTCCAACAGACATCACACAAACGGTAAATCACTACAGAGACCGGGTCGATGGACAATACAATTAGCTTAATATCAATTAATTACGTTTTCAACAATAATCGTCTACCATTCACAACGCGCGTCTTTTTCAAGTTCTTTTTTTACATTAACCTCAATCGTCAAAACGTCAAACAAGAAAAAACTGACAATCAAAATGTTGCCATTATAATGACGTTCGAAATCCAACATATTCTATACTCTTTGCGCTGTAGCATGATGCGGGTGGCAGTTTCAGTAACATTTCGTTTCACTATTGAAAGTTGCCGTGATTTGCAAATTATGATTTAGTATTTCAGATGTACACACCACATTCGCAATATATTAAATCACTAGCTGACCCAAGCAACTTCGTTTGCGTCCAAACTACCAGCCCCAGTTTTAACCCCAAAAGTGGGTTGATTTCCAAAGATACATTATTAGTACACCTCCGCACCGTCTATAGAGTATACATTTTAAATTTCAAGTCTCTTACTTCAACAACATAGGACTTTCATCCAAACGTCCAACCCCGTTTTACCCCCTTAGGGGTGGAGTTTTGTAAAATCCGTTCTTAGCGGATGTCTACACCTTAATTTTCCTACATGCTAAATTTCAAGTTTGTAGGTGTTATAGTTTCTTAGATTTCGTGATTAATAGGTGAGTGGTATTTCGCTTTTATATAATTATATAGATTAATTAATAACTGTAGTAAATTAAATTAAACCAACCAGAATGTTCTAGTCTACAAATAAAATCAAAGCACATCCCGCACCATGCTACAGCGCACAGAGTATAGAATGAAACTCACTTGTACTTATTCCACTATTTTAATTACTTTTACACCTGACCGGTTTCGCCTTATGGCATCCTCAAAGGTTAATTATATGTTATGCGAGTAATCAAAACCGAACCGTACCGACCGAGAAAACATAAGAACGTCTTGCTAATTTAATAACAAAGTTTATAGTAGAAGATCCGGTCCTTTTTTTTTTTTTTTTTTTTTACGTGTGGGAATCCCCTCGGACCGTCACCCGCGCCGGGGCTTGCGGCAGGGTGGTGTGTCGGACTCGAACCGACTAAAACCACACGGTGTGCCACTCTGCGCCTGAGGAGGGAGGAGTCCGGATACTGCTGTTATTACGACATCCGGACCCCTCCCAGCGCTTGCCCGCACCGAAGCGGGCATCCTCTTCGAAGACCTCTCATTTTAGGCAACGTACGGCACACACGTAACGTCGCCTCCTCGCGGGCGGCCACTAGAGCGGATGGAAGGGAAAGCCCGTCCCGACCATCCGCGGCCACACTCAGGGCGGCATGAGGCGCAGGTGAGCGCGCCTCGGCTGCCCGGTTCGCCGGCGGCGGATCGGGTCCGAGTGGAGGTCGACCTCCCGGGCCTTCTCCGCCACCTCCTTCTGCGAGATGACATCTTCACAGAAGGTTGCGACCGCGGTAAAACTGCAGTCGCTACCGGCCATGGAGCGTATGACGGCCGGTAGCGAGAGATCTCCTCCGATGACTGCAGTGAGGGCCCGGCGCTGCGACGCCCATGCGGGGCAGATCGCCAGCGTATGCTGGGCCGAGTCTTCACTGCAGTCGCAGTGGTGGCAGGCGGGACTCAGTTCCCTCCTAGCGACCGAGTGCAGGTACCTTCCGAAGCAGCCGTGCCCGGAAAGTACCTGCGTCAGTCGGAAGGAAAGGGTCCCGTGCTGCCGCCCTGCCCACTCGAGGATGACCGGCTGGAGAGCCTCCACGGCGGCAAAGCCAGCGCGGGGAGTCTCCAGTCGGAAAGACCAGCGAGCCATCGTGGCTCGACGGGCGGCTTCACGCCACTCGCGTACCTCTTCGGGCGGAGGGCGAATGCCACTCTCCGCCCGGTATTCAGCCACCCGTCGATAAACTTCGGCGAGCACTTCCGCCTCCAAATCCCACGGGGGTGTCCCGGCCAACGCGCACGCTGCCTCGGTCGACACCGTGCGGTAACCACATATCGCTCTGACCGCCAGTACCCTCTGAGGCCGCCAGAGGCGCGCCTTGTTCTGGGCGGTCAGAGCCGTGACCCACACCGGTGCGCCGTACAGCGCCATCGACCGGACCACCCCGTGTAGAGGAGTCGCGTTGCGACGCTGGCTCCACCCAAATTGGGCAATAGTCGCCCAAAGGCAGAGGCAGCGTCGACCAGCTTCGGACCAAGCTGTCGGAAGTGCTCGTCGAAGAGCCACCTACCGTCGAGGATCAGACCCAGATACTTCATCTGGGCCCGAACCGGTACGAGGACCGAGTTGACCTCTATGGAGGCGCCGGGGGGCGGACCACGACGGGGCCCATGAAATAACAGGGCCTCCGTCTTGTCCAGGGCCACCCGTAGGCCCAGCGCCTCGATGCGCCCGACCACCAGAGAAACACCCGTGGTGGCCAGGCGCGCCGCCTCTTGGAAGTTCGCCCCCCGGGCAGAAGATCCGGTCCTAGATCGACCTTCACCGAGCAGATAATAGAATAAAACTTATTTTATAATAAATTTCGTAAATTAGAAGATATATTAAAAATGGGTTGTCTAAAAAAATCCGGACAGAATAATTTTTGGTTAAAAAAAGGTAATAAAACTAATAAATATTAATAATAAATTAAAAGAAATAAATAAAAATTATATGTATATATCAATTAAACAAGTAAAAAATCAATATATTTGTATATATTAATATATATTTATTTATTGATTTGTTTAATGTATGTTATATTGTTTAATATTTTATTATTAATATTTATTAGCTTCATTATAAACTATGTATATTTTTTAATAAAAAAAATATTTTTTAATAAAAATATTTTGTCTAGGACTTTTTTTAGACAACCCATTTTTAATATCTTTTCTAATATACTTAATTTATTATAAACTAAGTTTTATTTTATTATCAGCTCGGTGAAGGTCGGTGTAGGGTCGGATCTTAAACCATTATATTATAACTAACTAAAAAAGCTAACATCGTAGGATCGTACTAGTTTCTTGTCTTTAGTAATTAAGATCAGCAGTTTCAAACTAGTGTACTGAAATCAATTTTAAAATTAATGTTGTGTTACATTACAATATATAAGCATACCTACTCTCATGAATTGCTTAAACATTTAACTAATTTATATTTTACACTTTGTCGAGTTTTTTTATCCCTCGTGAATTGTTATAGTTTACTGCTAAATAAACAATTTCCATCTTCTTCTTCTTCCTAGCCTTTATTATTCCCATTAGGTTCGGCTTCAGCCTTGATTTAGGTTCGGCTACTAGTTCAACCGGTTTTTCCTGAATATCAGTTTTTCCACGGAGCGACTGGCATCGGACCTCCGCAACCCTGAGGGTGAACTGAATTCGAAGATTGAACTAATTGTCAGTATATTTGAGGGCGCTGACTTCCCAATAACGATTGTCATAGGTTTTCATGACAACCGGGACCGACCGAGGCACGGGAGCGAAACACCGCCATCTTCCATACTCCGGGCTGCTATTAAGAATTTCTTATAAGAAGAACCCAACAGCAGTCCGACCCGGGAATCGAACCTGAGACCTCTTGATCCGCAGTCGCTTACGCTAACCACTAGACCGATGAGGCAGTCAACAATTTCCATCTATGAAAACATATTATTTAATGTGGTTAAAACAGATCAGTTACGCACAAAACATCCGAGTGGTTAATAGATTAAGAATACAGAATATCACCATTCCTATTCATCCAGTGAGTTTCATAAGAGCCGACTAAGGGTCCGTTCACGCAGACCGGCTCGGAGAGCATCGGCCCGCTTTTTTCTTTTCACACAGACCGGATCGCATATGCTTGGAATTGGCCGGAGCGGAGCCTTCAACTATTTCACATAGACCAGCTGGAAGAGATATGCGCGAGCGAGAAACAGCACACAATCAGAGCCGGTCTGCTCCTCTTAATATTTCACACGAAGCGCGTTCAAGCATTCTGAATGACAAAAGAAGTGCATATGCAAAAATAAACCTTACTACAATTACTCAAAACAAAACTCTGTTTTTAACGTGATAAAAATCTGCTCTCCTCTCCGAGCCGGTCTGTGTGAACGGACTCTAAGGACTAACTACCCACTAGTGGCGATCGCGCACTGAAAGACGGAGATAAGGGAAGGAGCCAAGGCGATTTATTGAACTGGTCGGTCAAGGGGAAGCGTTACATGCAAGTAGATGATCGGTTGTTGTTAAGCACTTTGTAGGAGGGTTATGTGCAGCTGAGGAAGTCTTTTAACTGATACGATGATGATGAAGGTCAAGCACTACATCAAAATTATTCCAAAAAGAATTAATAATTAAACTTCATTTGTCTTTGAATTTTTTGCGGAAATTCTACTGCTAGTTTCATTCTTGTAGCCGTAGTTTTCACATACTGTTCTGCTACGTACTTAGTATTTTCAACATTTTACTGCTATACTACCTTTACACAATCAGAACCCATTGAAATGTTTATTATAGTGTTTGTAAATTGACGTATATTTTACACGGATGCAAGTAGCAATTTCAAAGTTAATATCCTTAATATTAAATAATAAACATGCATAATGCAACTTTCAAACAGCAAACTAAGCTATTTTTTATACACTATAAAATATATACTATAATGTCTATTATATGACTGAAAAAAAGTTAATGCGTTGGAATTGCCCCATACTTTTACATCTCCTGATTGATTTGACGACAATGATGTCGTCTATTTAATGCAATGTTTCTTAAGTAAAAAATATTGAGCGCTGCCATTACTGGCAGTCAATAGTCATAGTTAATCGTTGGTTACTTGTCATACGTAATAATAACAACTTTATAATAATATTTAGGACATCTAACTCACAACGCCATCTAGTCCAAAACTAAGCAGAGCTTGTACTATGGGTACTAAAAAACTGACATAAATACAGATATACTTCTTTTTAAAATACATACATGTTATACATAGAACACACAAAAACTCCGAAACAAATGTGTATTGTAGACCATACAAACATTTGATCCGACCCAGGAATCGAACCCGAGACCTCAAGGGCAGCAGTCGCATACGCTACCACTACGCCACCGAGGCAGTCAGAAATAATAAATTTGAATAAAAAAAAAATGCAAGTTTGCCATATATTTTATTCAAATAAATATAAAAATTCGCCCGTTAGTGTACTAGATGCATGAAATACTAAGTACTAAATATGTACATAAAATGTTTGATGTCTGAAATTTGGGCCTATCTTACCTTATTATTTTTGAAATAAATAATTTTATGAAAGTAAATACTAACATATTTTTTTAAATAAAATAATATTATTATTTTTTTAAAAGACAACTCCCGCACTAGGAATAAATCCTGTGTCGCGGGGGACTTTACAAACATACATGAAACGGACACAAAGAACACCCAGACTCAGAACAACAATTTTTGGACCACACAAAGTGTTGTCCTACGTGGGATTTGAACCCACGACACTTGGCGAGTTAGGAAACGGCGTGGTGACCGATAAACCACTAGGCCAAACGTGCAGTCAAACATGCATGTGAGTAACTTAGAAACATGCATGAAACGGACACAAAGACCAAGCAGACACAGAAAAACAATTTGTAGATCATACAAAGTGTTGTCCCGTGTAGGGATCGAACCCATAGCGTAGAACGTTGTAGAAAGCGGCTGGGTCACCGCTTATGACTCTACGAGAATCATAAGATTCCATGCGAAAGTTCGAAAGTAAGTCTGTCTGTTTGTGACGCTTTCACGACTAAACCGCGGCATCGATTTCAATGAATACCAAAGCCGGGTCTCCACCGAACTAAAGTTGTCAATTTTTGTGTTGTCAACACGTGTTGGTGACAAAAGTTTTTGTAATTTCCTTGTGTTGGCAACAAAAATTATCAACAAAATGGTGAGAACAGTGTTTCCGTTTTTGGCGGTAAACGTCAAAAGAATACACTTGTTGCAGTTTTTTATTGGCTCTGTGGAGACGCTTAATGTTTTTCAAATTGTTGGCGACTCGGTGTTGGCGATTTTTCGAAGTGTTGCAAACAGTTGGAAACACTGAAATTGCCAACAATTTTGGTGGAGACGCGCCTTTAGGTTTCTCTTTACCGCGATAATCGGCATACATACGGGCGGAACACAGTAACGATTGAATTGATAGAAAAATATTGTAAGGTAGTATGGTTACATGTTAAACTGTTTGTGTGAAATTATAGAGTAATCATTTTAGTAGCTGTCCTTGACTTAAAAATTGAAGACTAAAGTAACTTGTTATTTCATACACAAGGTCATTATATTATATAATTAATAATTTATGCATTTAGTGTCCTACATACACGCTTACTGATTGCATACTTGTATGCAAATAAATTATTTTTGCGACCACCGATGGACCCACCCTATGTTTAGGCTAAAACACTTTTTCTTTCTAAGCAAATACATCACCATCATCAACAGCATTTAATATTTCACTGATGGCCATAGATCTCCTTCCTAAGAGAGGAGACCTTACCTTCTACACCAGGCTGGATAAACGGGTTGGTTTAGGATTTGTTTTTAGTTTTCCCTATCTATACTGTGATGTCGTCCTACGTAGTTTGCTGTAATAGTCGCCTATTACGACCCCATTAGATGAACAGGTGTAGTGATACTCTGTATTCTTAATCTGTTACCAAAAATTATACCTACTGTTGGATTTCGAACGTCATTGTACTGGCAACATTTGGATTGTCTCTGGTTCGGGTTTGACGTTTTGACGTTTGAGGTAATATGTAAAAAAATATTGTGGTAAAATTCGTGTACGAATGGCAGGCAGTATTATTTGCCTCTAAGCTATATTAACCTATACACTATCATAACCTTACGCAAGCGCCTGTTAGATACTTGAAATATGTCTAAAGTGTATAAACCTCTTCAATACGGTCAGGGAACTTTTATCAGCAGCTCATATCTATATACGAATATTACTATCTCATGCAGGTATTTCGTAATAAATATCTTGTTGAAGTTACTGTATAAACAATGTAAAAAATAAAACTGCACTATTCGAACTAAAGGTAACGGAAATCATCCATATGCATACGTATTTGGATGTTTTCTCGCATGTAAAGCGACACAAGTATGAAGTTTAGTAGAAAAAATAACCTACTACTGAAAAATATTCATGATTATAATTAAATCTCGTAATAATATTACATTATATAGATTTATCATCTACTAGATTTTGCCCGCGTCTCCATCCATATATATGTCGACTAGCTTTTACACGCGGCTTCGCTCACGCAGACTTTCATCCCCTGATTTACCCCCTTAGGGGTGGAATTTCAAGAATTCCTTTCTTAGTGCTCACTTACGTTATATAAAGAACCTACATGCAAAATTTCAGGATTCTAGCTTCAGCGGTTTGGGCTGTGCGTGGATATCTGGGTATGTCAGTCAGTCAGTCACCTTACTCTTTTACATATATAGATTATCGCGATAAAAAGTAGCTTAATCTTTCCCCAAAAATCTAAATATCTTCATGCCAAATCCAGAACTTTGAGAAATCCACCACTGCTACGAAATATATTGTAGTCCGTTTTAATTTTCACCTAAATTATTCTAATTAAGACCGATAGAGATTTTAATTCTATAATGGAAAAATTGGACTTCTAAAAATTATAAAGAAAGACGATTTTGATTTCGGGGATTTCCAATCGAAAGATTAAAATTATAACAATCTGACAAAACACCTGCCTATAATCAACTAAATCAAACGGTTTTGTCCTTCGGTTTTGTCCGATAAATTCTACTTCTACTCTGACCAGTTTGATACTGAGACTATACAGATAGTATCGAATATCGACTTATAATAATATTTTTTTACAGAAATTTGCTCTAGTTGTGATATATATAAATTATATATCTATACAAATAAACGAAACTGAAGTGTTTGTTTGTAATTTAAAATTAACAGCTTTTCGCTTAATGCATATGAAATGATGAAATTATATTTATTTGTAAGTAAATCTTTTCAGATATTTTTACACGTCGGACTTTACAGCTAGAAGAGACCGGCATTTCCTACGACTCACTCTGGGAAGAAATGCCGAAACAAACCACAGAGATGTCCTTTTTTTTAGTCCGAGAACATTGATTACAAAACAAAAAATAATCTGTGCGAGTACAGTATAGGATCTGGGTTGGCCTTTTGAAGAAAGGACCATGATTTTGAGTCGGCCTGTCCATACAGACGGCATACGAGCCCCAGCCATCGTGTTACGACCCGAAGCGTGACACTACCGTCAGCAGGACATTTGGGTAGGCCGGGGAAACACTCAAAGCCACCAGAAAGATACTAAATATGAACTTATGTTACAAGCCTAGACTATACTCACATTTACATACACAAAGGTACAATAACAACTGCGGGTGACACCGCACGGCTCAGCTAGTTTGAAATATTTTACAAACACTAGAAGAAATACGCCGACATAATTAATCTTTACTTATCAGATTACATTTTCAACGTATTTCCTACGTCAGTAGATTAGATTTCAATTTTCTCACTGATCTCATCTTCGTATTTTCTAAAGAAAGTTGAATTCTTTTGTGTATTGCCTTAAGATGGGCAAAGATTTTGTGTTGTAATCACTTTGTGTAGAATGGAAATTGTTTCGTGGTTCTTTGATGGTGAACGATGCTTAACATATGCGGGCAAAACGTCTATTCGAAGAGGTGTAAGGTCAAAGTGGTTTATATTTATGTTGCAGCGTAATTTATGAATGAACATGACCCACTAATGTCATCTATATATAATAGGTCTTTACCTATGAAACTGCCGTTTTGTATGCAATAAGTGAAAGTACTTATTTGTTCAAACTTTTTTATTTGTTATTCGAAGTAATCACCCATGCAATCGACGCATCTTTGCCAACGCATTGACGGTTTATTGATGCCCTTCTTGTAAAAATCAGCTGGACGGGAGGCAACAAACTCTTCAAAGGCATTTTGTACTGCCTCTCGGGAATTGTATTTTTTACCCATAAAAAAGTTGTCAAAATTTTGGAAAAAGTAATAGTCGGTAGGTGCAAGGTCTGGTGAGTATGGCGGATGAGGGAGAGCTTCCAACCCCAGCTCTTGCAGCTTGGAGACTGTCTGAACTGACAACATCATTTTGTACAACACGCAACAGGCATGTCACAGCCACTTTTTTCCGAAACTATAAGAACTATATTGTTGAAACTTAAGTAAGTAGATGTATTCTATGAAACGCATTAAGATTTTCACACAATAATGAAAAAAAACAATAAATTTTGGGGGTCCCGATACCTAGAACTGAAACTCAAAATTTTCCTCAAACCCATACGTGTACTATGGATCTGGACTGGATATGGACTTTGAAAATGATATTGAGGTTTCTAACATCATTTTTTTCTAAATTGAATAGTTTACGCGAAAGACACTTCCAAAGTGGTAAATTGTGTGTTGGTGGAACACCCCCTGTAAGTTCTAAAATAAGAAAATGATAAAACTAAAAAAAAAATGATATACCTACATTACCATGCAAACTTCCACCGAAAATTGGTTTGATCGAGATTTAGTAAGTAGTTATTTTTTAATACGCCATAAATCGTAAACCGCAAAAAAAACAAGAATAAGGCCGTGCGTTATCTACTTTTTTTATTTGATCCGAGTTCTTCGTGTTCAGGAACTGTTGCCGAAGTCACACAGATACTTTAAATCTGTGTCACAAATACCAAGTGCAGCAATGATAGGAGGCTCTACTAATGTAGCAGTCTTTCGAAGAGTAGTTATCTACTCTATTTTTTTATAATATTACATCGGATATTTTTTATCAAAGATCACAATTCATCCAGAGACGTGATCTTGACCCGGCTGCCGTTTGGAGCTCTGATGACAATGACACCTTCGTGGGTCCAACAGCCTCTTACACCGAAGTGGAGATGGGCTCTAGCAAATGCAGACTGTCTAGCCTTGGTTAAATTAAGAAGGAAATTAAACAACAGCATGATGAGACATGCTAAGCCACATTATTCAATGACACGCAGTAAGCATCATATGCAAAACCCATGTACAGAACTCTAGGGTTCATGATTTTTTCTCAAAATTACTTAAACGCATAAAAATCTGTAGCTACTAATGGTAATTATACCCAATAACGTAACTAAGTTTATTATCTACTGTGCGGTCGTCTGTGTCCTGGTGGTATATACTTAACTCCTACTATATCAAGTTTTTAATCAAATCAAATATATCACTAAACAAAATAACTAAACATTTAACAACTAAACATGGACGTATGTATATTTATAATGACACGTATAACTATGCATATGTAATTTAGTCAAAAATACCACTACTTAAAAAGGCGAAACAAAGATAAAATACGATTAATTCATCTACACACTTACTATGATTTAAATGCAATTGTATTCAACTGACAACACAGCTTTATGATAAACTATCTAATAACAGGAAAGAGATTGACAGCAAGAATACTAACATATTATATGTGTAAAAGTAAACTCAAAGAATATGTACAAAGAATGTAAACAATTAAAACTGTTTTTCTCTAGAGCTATGAGGTATATCTATTGTTCATTCAGAAATATTATCTCATTTGAAGTGAACTGTACATTTTTGGGAAAACATTTTTGTCTTATACTTACATTATTTCATCTATTTTATGTAATTTAAATTGTTTTGTTTAATTTCCTATCTCCAATATTTATGGGAAAGTTATGGCTTTGTTATAAACTTGATATATACTAAACGAGTTTTCATTAAACTACAGTTGACGTAATTTTCGCATTCTTATCAAAGTAAAAGTGAAGTAAGCCCCTCATATCGTAAAAACTCAGTGCCGTAGTGACAATAAGTATTTTGGTGCTTAAGTTTTTTAGATCAAAGTTTTTAAATAAAAGTTTGTTAAAGTCTAACATTTATTTTATAACCACTTAGCTAGCAAACCCGGTTTGTTCTAAATATCTATTTCTGAATAACTGGAGATCGCCGTAAGCGATAAGACAGTCTGTTGTACCTAATACCTAATGTTGATCTCCATATATGTATGTAGAAAATACTGTAGTGGTGTGCAATGAAATGAAGTTGTATAAATAAATAACAAACGTACTGAACAATTGCAGGCTAAATCGTACCAATCTATATTAGTATTTCTCAATTTATTATTTGGAAAAAAATATTTATATAGATAACTAGCTTTTACACGCGGCTTCGCTCACGCAGACTTTCGTCCCCTGATTTACCCCCTTAGGGGTGGAATTTCAAAAAATCCTTTCTTAGTGCTCACTTACGTTATATAAAGAACCTACATGCAAAATTTCAGGATTCTAGCTTCAGCGGTTTGGGCTGTGCGTTGATCTCTGGGTATGTCAGTCAGTCAGTCAGTCACCTTCCTCTTTTATATATATAGATAGATTTCATTTTGCATTCACAAATCTTACTAACAAGATGAAAGTAAACTGAAAATAAAAATTATAACTAGATCTACATTTAAAGTTTCCATAGTGGTGTGAATAAATGCCCTTGAATTTTACAATAACCAATTTGTTGATGTGAGAAGCGCTGTTACACGACGTTTTCCAATATAATATTACACATCAGATATTAAAATTAATAATTCATACAAAACTAAAAAAAAAGATTTATGGCCGTGCGTGAGACGTGTTTAAACGATTTTAGGAACTGTTATATATTTCGTATATACAAAACAAAATCTAAGTGAAACGTTTTATAGTAAACTTCTGTAGGTATATCCTTTATAATTATGGTGATCGGTGGTAACCCTACACAAGACATAATAAAATAAAGTTACAAAAGAATTTTAATTATTAAAAATGAAATATTGAATACTTTTTAAATCCCTTTTGTGAGTTAATCAAAAACATCCGGCACATTGCACGTGCTGGCCAGTACGTAGCTTGGAGTGTCGTCGACGCACGCGACTACCGATTCATAATCAGGGAACTGTCGGAAGCCCGCACTACTATTACTGACTACTACTTCAGAGGACACTTTAAATCTTTCGACTGCTTTCATTGCGCATGATCCATTGACGTGTGAGTTCGACTCACTGACTGTTATAGCATAGTAAAAATTTCGAGCTACGTCGCATAAACGCAATAGCTGATGGAGTCAGAGTGTATGACATGTATCCTGCGCAGCAATCAATTGTAGCGAAAGAACGCCAAATCTGCTCGAGGTTCAGTGGCGCGAGAGCCACATTGTGAGATGGCCGTGTCTTGGTACGCTGTGCTCGCGCTTGCCGCCACTGCACTTGGAGCATCGATACGTGAGTATTATATTTTCATAACATTTAATGCTTTCTTAAGTGTTTTTAATTTTTTAAAGAATAATAAGTCTGTATATAATTCACATTAACGATATGGGATATAATAATATTCGACATAAATTGTAAGTCTAAAATAAGTCATAAAGAGCACTATATTTGCTATGTTTGAAAAGATAAACTTAAAAATATCTGAATCAACAAAAAAAATATCTAACTAAATTTAATTTAAATATCCTTTTAGTTTTATCAATTTGTCAGTATAAGCTGTTCTCAAAATCAAGAAGCCTACAATAATTATAATAATAAATTCAAAAAAATTGATAACCCAAGTGTCACTTCACAAAAATAGCTGCTGATTTCTCACTTATATTATTACTCATCCAGTAGAACCGATTAGTTTGTTTTAATAGTTTTAGAAGTTTAATACAATCTAAAGAACCATTCATCATGGTGTTAAGTTAAGAATAACAATCATTTTATCTTTAATGCTATAATAACATCATGTTTCTAAATCACTGCACACACTTTTAGTTTTAACACATACTTGACATTGACCTTGAATAATGTTGGCAAGAAACAAATGTAACATTTGTTTTTTGCACAATTATAAATCATTTATTTTTAATTTCTCCACAAAAAATACGATTAAGATACTGATTGCAAAGTTGTATTTGGCAGTAAGAAAATGACTTTAACTTATATTGATGTATGATTGAGTATGTTTAGAACTGCAGAAGCCGAGGATCGAACTAAGCGGCGTGCAATTGGAAAGGTCTATGTCCAACAGTGGACTGCGATAGGCTGATGATGACGATGAAACTGAAATTTTTATTTCACACATCAGCAGAAACACGCATCACACCAAAAATATTTTCATGTATTTTTTTTGTGCAATATGTAGCAAACGAGCAGACGTATCGCCTGATGGTAAGCGATTACCGCCACCCATGGACACCCTTTGCCGTTGCCGCCCTTTAGGGGATGGGGAAGGGGAAGGGGGGCAGGGGTGGGCCTCCGGTATCCTCACTCACTCGGTGAAACACAGCGCAGGCGCTGTTTCACACCGGTTCGACCATGATATCACTACGGTCGAGCCGGCTCAATCATGCCAAAAAGTGGCTCTCCCACGGCAATGTTAGCCAAATGTTGCCAAGACGACTGCATATGGTTTAGCCTGTGAAAAAGATATCAGGTCTCATGTAGAGCCAAGCTTCTGAATCTGCACGCCCTAACTCTACCAACCCTAACTTCACAAACTCTACATCTCAGTAAAAATGTATAAACATACAAATACACATACAAATGTATATACAGGGTGTCCCAAAATTCAACGATAAGCGGGCGCCTAAAGGTAGACCTGCTAATGAGTACATAAGGAAAAACAATTAAAAAAAATATAGCTAGTTTTTTTTTAGTCACAAGAAAAATTTTGAATTTCTTTGAAAATTTATACCTTTCATGATATTGCTACTATTCACCACAACTCTTAAAAACACCAAATTGCCAGCAGTTTTTACACAAAAAACGTTCAAAATAAATTTTTTCCCTACAATTTTGAAATATTTTTACTCTTAGTGTACTTTGACTCATGGTCTTGTAAAAAAAAAGTATGGACACCACTACATAATAAATAAATAAATAAAAAATGAAGGGTGTAAATTTTCAAAGAAATTCTAAATTTTTCTTGTAACTAAAATAAAAAGTAGGTATATTTTTTTTATTATTTTTCCTTATGTACTCATGAGCAGGTCTACCTTTTGGCGCCCGCTTATCGTTGAATTTTGGGACACATGGTATGTATAAACATACATATATACATTTTTACTGAGATGACTCATAACAGACTCATAACTTTGTTTTCCTATATACTAGATAGATAAACATCTATCTAGTATATAGGAAAACAAAGTTATGAGGGTTCAAAAAAACGACGAAGCACTTCGAGAAAAGGTAGGTAGTGCCCTTGTGCTTTGCTTAGCTCGTCTTGGCGGGGGGGTACGACCGTTCCCCCAGATAGTCACCAAACTTCGTTCTGGTATAAAGCGACCCAACAATGACTTGTCAATTTTACTACGTTCATTCATTTCTAAATCTAGACAGGTGAAACTCGTAGTTCTTTTACATAATACGACATTAGGTTCATGTCATCTTTCCTTACGTCACAATACATATTAAGTTCCTAATTAGCGTTATATCCGCAAGTCTAAAGACAATCGTAGTTTAGATCACATAAAAATCTAAGTCAAAATTTTTGTACTTTATTCTTCTTTATTTTACAAATACAAACAAAATCATGTTTGTATTTAACACATATTTAGGTGTTTAAGAACAGAGTGAATTCAGATTCTGAATTATAATATGATGACCTACATATGTTCCAAGGAGTTATGACATCTGCAGCTCTGGTAGAAAGTTTGTGATACCTGAAATTTTACGATGTTTTTGAGAATAAACTAGAAAGGAATTAGCATTATCCACCGCTTCTTTAATGTTGGTTATTATTAGCATAACCAACCGGTGAATCTTTCCATAGTGCTCAAAAAAACTCTGTCATTTTTTCCAAGGAACAAGTTTGTAACAAAAGCTCTAATAAGCAGCAATCTGAAATGTTAGAAATAAAGGTGTTTTAGACATGACAATAAGCTTCAAAGTAAATCCTATTACATCCCTCGTTAATTAGGGTCTTTAAGTTATTTTTTTATGTTTAACAGAGCACTGAAGATCTTGGTCATGTTTAAAAGTCACACGGGTTGTCTGGAAGGATGAGTCACAGGATTTTATCGAATCGCTAATGAACAATATGTTAAGGATCATTATTTACATTTAGAGAGAGAGAATATTTCACAAAACATATAGCAGTTGTATCGTAATAGCAATTTGGCAGAGTTATCAGAGAGTAATAAGGGAAATGTTAACAAAAATGAAACCGACTTCAAGGTTCGACTCGATTTCTCTTGGATCCCATCATCAGATCTTAGTGTCCTTATCATGGTACCACCATTGTGATATCTCCTTTCCATTAAAAAAAGAACCATCAAAATCGGTTCATAAACGACGACGTTATCCCCGAACACACAAAAAATAATAATATATATATACGGTCGAATTGAGAACCTCCTCCTTTTTTTGAAGTCGGTTAAAAAACAAGGCATAAGTAAACCTCATATTATAATAAATGCATAAGTGGGCATTAGCATTTCTTGCTAATTTATCCGATTCACTGTTTATGACTTTACCCAGATAAAAATGTGCCTCCTGAGGGAAAGTAAAAAAACACCCATGTAGTAAAGCATGTAAACAAAGCTGCATGAAGATTCTACTGATATAATATTCTAAAAACGATCTGAACTCGTGAACTTTCTCCTTTATGATAACACCTTGCCGATCAGGATTTCTTTTTAATTTTAATGATGTTTCATAAAACAGTTGCATTTTTGTCTATAAATAACGAGATCGCTTTCGAAGGAAGTAAGTAATATCTCGGCAACTGCCAACAGTCTGCAGGTAGTAATCACCTTTTCTTCCTCAAATGCGATTACAGTAATTGGCGTTTCGTGCCATGTCATTTAAGAGATTACGAAAACACGCATGTTCTCTAAGCGAGATGATTTGGCCTTTCATTTATCAAATACGTCAACAATGGTAAGTTGTAAGTTAGAGGACTAGGCAAATTTATATAATATGAAAATAAATCACTGAAATGTATGTTCTTCCAATCGACTGCCCCAAATTAGATAGTTCTTTTTTTATGCGTTTGTTACTTTCGGGACAAAGTTTCTATAGGAAAAAATAAAAGAAAGCCGGAAGTGTTATATTTTCTTCGTTCGCGACTGTTCACTAGTCGTGGGAAGCTGAGGAGGTCATTAACACTAAAACAAGTCTTTCGGAAATTTTGAAAATATGAAGGAAAAAAAAACACATTACGAAGTTCGCCGGGTCAGCTAGTATGAAATAAAAATAAATAATATTAGGTAGGAAATTAGCAAGTAGGGTTTCTTCCCTTATTACCTAAACTTGTAACGGGGTATTTGGATTTGCATCACGTTACGACAAATTTGCACTGATCGTGGTCACATGTGAACTTATTAAATCAGCATTGTACTAAAACCTGTGTATAAACCAATTAATATCAATAACTAAACAACAGTAAGCAGCTCAGAAGATGAGGTTGTTAAAGTTTAGATAAACTTAGTAGGTGACATAAAATTGAGAAAAATGTGAATTTCTAGGCAGAAATTAAGAAGTCTTATAACAACTCATAATCACGGTTAAAATGCCAAATAAATTTGGCAAAATTGCAACCTATTTAATTTGTTCAAACTTGAACAACCTTCTGTAGAAAGGATGTCCTTTCACGTGGCCCTTTGATAGTAATTGACGACCGCTGCCCTTAGACACCGTGTCCGTTTTGCTGTTTGCTCTCTCTCCCCAAGAACCACAAGAAGAGATGGGGGTAACCTCACTCACTGCATGAAATTCTTTTCACTAGGCAAACAGTGTAAACCAATTTCTTTGTAGACATTTGATTAAAACTGGTTTTCTGTGAGGCCGTGCTATCACTTCGTTCGCGCAGACCGTTGGTTAGATTCATCGTTTGTAAGAAATTAAACCAATTTATAAAGCACTGTTATTAAATAAGTTACAATCGAACTATTATTAAAATTCGGTGTAACGTCTCATTATAAATTGTCGTATCTTTTTATTTCAATCATTATTTCGGGCTCTACTTTGTGTAGAATCTTGTAAAAGATATTGCCTGCATGATAGGATTGACAGGACACAAGAATATATATGTGAACGTTGTAAGGTAAGGGTAGTTAGACCTTTACCAAAACCCGTTTAGGGATAAGGATTCCAAAAGTCTCTGATGGGTAATTAGAGGGTATAACAAACAGACTGAGTTCTTGTAATTGGAGAGGCAACTAAGACCATCGGCTAACATAACATAAAGTCACGCCAATTTCGCAGAGGGGTAGGTGGGGACAATTGATCTCCACTTACTACGGTCCTAACACAGCTCTATTTCTTTGTTCACATTCATCAATCGCTGCATGCATACTCGTCGGTTCCTGCTGCTTTTCATATGGCCCTTCTTTAGAACATTGAACATTGGTCGGTAAATGTTCGTCGCGGACGTTTATTATTATCATCAAAGAAACAATAACAATAATGTATTATTTTGATCACACCAGCTCGTAAAGAGTAATTTTGCCCTTCGATATCTGAGTGTAAAAACCGTTTTTATCCTCTAGAGAATAAAGTAAATTGAATTTAGAACATCGCTCGGGTGCACTAAGTTTGTGAATTCAAAACACCATTAAACCTATTTACTTCTACCTCCATGGTACCGAATTAATCATACAATATTTTTTTCATCCCACCAGCTCGTAAAGAGTATTTTTGCCCTTCGACAACTGAGTGCAAAAGCCGTTTTTATCCTCTAGAGGAATAAAGTAAATTGAATTTAGAACATCGCTCGAGTGCACTAAGTTTGTGAATTCAAAACATCATTAAACCTATTTACTTCTACCTCCATGGTGCCGAATTAATCATACAATATTTTTTAATTTGTTAAAAACTCAGACTCGGAACTTTCTTGGTGTAGTTTTTTTTTAATTTGCTTTGCCCGCACCATTTTCTTCTAAAGTAACTATAGAAACTTGACTTTCAAATTTTCTTAATTTATATATACCTACATCCATACAAATAAATAAAATTGAAAGGTCTGTTTGTAACATTAAAATACAAGGCCAAGGCCGTGGCCAAGGTTGCAGAGGAGTTCCGAACTTTTAGAGAATTAGTTTTCTCAATGCTGGGCTTACTACGAAAGCAAATTAATGAATGCTCCAAACAGGTTGATGCGATGGAAACTAGACAGCGGCGGAAGTCGCTAATCTTCTTGGGCATCGAGGAGACTGAGAAGGAGACTTGCAAAGATGTCATAATTCAAGTCATTAACAACAACTTAGGCCTCAAGAATATTTCTGCTTCCTGTATCAGAGTGTGCCACCGTCTTGGAGTGTCGAGCAAAGATCGTCAGCGGCCTATACTTATCAAATATTCCACTGTGGATGACAGATCGTTAGTATGGAAGGCCAAATCTAGACTAAAGGGTTCTTCCATTACCATTAGGGAGTTCCTGACTAAAAATAGGCAATCCATCTTCGCTAAGGCCAGGTTACACTTCGGCGTCTCTGCGTGCTGGACTCAAGACGGTTATATAGTCATCAAAGTCCCTGGTGGTATTAGGCATAAAATAACGACCAGCGAGGAGCTGGACCCGCTGCTGAACAGATATCCTAGGGTCCATAATGCTACATCAGGGTCTAGTGACCGGCCTGTGGGAGAAATCAGGTCTCGTAAATAAGTAAACAAACATATTTTAGTTGTTACATTTACCTTTTACCTGTTGCCATTACCATTGTTACCACATATTGACGAGTTTAAGTATAGATAGCTCCCTTTGTGAACAAATTCTTCCAGATTGTCTTTACTTGTACTGTGTTAATTTTGTTTATTTACTACAAAGTTATAATTTCATTACCAATTATAATTTTATTGTTTTGTTTTGAAGTGACATTTGTGTGTAACATAGATAAAATATGTTAAGTCATTCAATCGTTTCGGTCACTAACGTTCGGATACACTGCGCGATATTTATTGTTCTGCTCCAAGTTTTCTACATCTGTTGAACTGTAACTTAATTTTGTAATTTTTCTGTTCCATTTATGTTTTTCTAGTGATGTAGAGATGTGTGCAGAGATAATAACGGTGTACCAGAATATCTGCACGTGATTTATTAATATTTCTTGTTATTATTATTTTTATATTTATTCATAGTATTTATTTATATTTATAGTATATTTGTTTTGATGTCTTCTGACAGTGAATGTTATGTTTCTGCTCATGAATTGGAAACTTCTTCGAGTGATGAAAGTTTCTCCTCAGTGACGGATACTCTCGGTGGTGTTCTACGCAGCAAATTTAATGGTAACAGTAACAATCTGCTCTTCAATGTGTGTCATGTAAATGCACAAAGTGTTCCCAGCCACTTCGCTGAACTGTACGAGGCTTTCTGTGATACCAATGTTCATGCCGTTCTGATCTCAGAGACTTGGCTCAAGCCACATCTGCCTTCCACCTCTTATCTGCTGCCTGGTTTCAATCTTATCCGGAATGACCGGATGGGGAAGGGGGGAGGTGGCGTAGCGATTTACTTACGCAGTGACTTTTCGTATCGAATTATATCATCTTCCCCTTCTAATTCTAATTATGTTGCCTCTGCTGAATTCCTTTTCCTGGAGGTTTGTGTCAAGGGCGCCAAAACTGTGCTTGGCGTTGTCTATTGTCCCCCTTCCATTGACTATTTCACTGAATTCGAATCAGTTCTTGAATCTTTGGGTGCAGAGTATGCTCATTACATCATCATGGGAGATTTCAACACCAATCTTTTAGCTCAAAACTCCCCTCGTTCCCTCAAGCTCCAGTTCCTTCTTGAGTCGGTCAGTTTTCGTGTTCTACCACTACATGCCACTCACCATAATAATACCGGCGAGGACACTTGGCTCGACTTAATCATCACCTCTAACCCTTCCTTTGTTTCCTCTCATGGTCAACTTGACGCTCCCGGATTCTCACATCATGACCTGATTTTCCTCTTCTATGTCCTTAAACCTCCTAAACCCAAACCTAAGATTCTGTACAGGCGTAGCTTTAGGCGAATGGATATGGAGAAATTGAATGACGATGCTTCACGGATTGACTGGGCACCCTTGATCGATTCCACTTCGATCGATGATAAGGTGCACGTATTTAATGCAGTAATAACTAAACTGTATGATACTCATGCCCCAGTTAAGATGATAAGAGTCAAGCGGCCACCGGCGCCTTGGATGACCAAGGATATACAGTTGGCCATGAAATGTCGAAATCGTGCCTTTAAGACTTATAAGAGGGACCGCGTCGAGGTCAATTGGGAACGGTATAAGATTGCAAGAAATCGGTGTAACCAGTTGATAAGGAACGCTAAACGCCGCCATGTTCTAGATAATATTTCCTCTTCATCTCCTGCGGATATCTGGAAGTTCCTCGGAACTCTTGGTATTGGCAAATCGCGACATGTAGACTATCCGCAATCCATAAGTCTCGAGACCTTAAATCAACATTTTGCTACCTCTTCCACCTTGGATAGTCTGTCTGAAACGAACACCATTAGTTATATTAATAGTCACAGAGGAGGAAGTTAAGAAAATTATTCTGTCCATTAAATCTCAAGCGATTGGTAGTGATGGCATTGGTAGAATAATGATAACCATATTGCTAGTCTACCTCCTCCCCGCCATCTCCCATATTGTAAACTTCTCTCTCATTTCCGGCACATTTCCCTCTTTTTGGCGGAAAGCGTATGTACGCCCGTTACCTAAAACTCCTAATCCGTCACTTCCAAATCATTTTCGTCCTATTTCTATCCTTCCCTTCCTCTCTAAAGTGCTAGAAGCCTGCGTCCACAAACAGTTTTCCCACTTCATTTACTGCAACAACTTACTTAGTCCCTTTCAGTCTGGTTTTCGACCAGGCCATAGCACGGTTTCTGCTCTTCTCAAACTGACTGGCGATATTAAAGTGGGAATGGAGGACCGTCAGTCATAACCTCCTCCTTACTGTCCTATCCCATTTCTCGGTATCTCGGCTGGGGTCCCACAAGGCGGTATTCTGTCTACTCTCCTATTTTCCATCTTTATTAATCTTATCACCCCAAGACTTCAGTGTTCTTATCATCTCTATGCTGATGACTTGCAAGTATACTATCAAACTGAGCTGTGCAATATATCATCCGCTGTTTCAGTCGTAAATAGCGATCTGACAGCTATAAAACAATGGTCTGACATGTTTGGTGTTTCGGTGAATCCAAATAAATGTCAGGCCATCATAATTGGTAGCATCATAAGTGGTATTAGCCAGCTCGACCCCAGTGTAATTCCGCAACTCACCTACGATGGTATGGTCATTCCATACTGTGATAGTGTGAAGAACCTTGAACTGCATATGGACACAACCCTTTGCTGGCGTAAACAAATTGCAACTGTGTGCCAGAAAGTCATAGGCTCATTGCGCGCCCTCTATAGACTTAGAAACTTTTTGCCACTGAAAACTAAAGTAACGCTTGTTCAGACTCTAATATTCCCTATAATTGACTATGGTGATGTGTGCTACTTTGACCTGATTGCAGATCTGCTCAATAAGCTAGACCGTCTTCTCAATAATTGCATTCGATTCATTTTCAATTTACGTAAATATGATCATGTGTCACAGTATCGCTCCCTATTGAAGTGGCTTACAATTCGCCAACGCAGAGAGGTACGAGCATTAACCACCTTATACTCTTTACTCTACTCACCAAGTTCTCCTTCTTACTTAACTTCCCAACTTCAATATGTAGGTGCTAATCACGCAAAAAACCTTAGATCGTCAAACAACTTACTTCTTCATTGTCCCTCTCACCGCTCGGATTTTGTAAATTCTTCTTTCTTGGTTCAATCTGTCCTGTTATGGAATGCACTCCCTCTCGAGATCAGGATGGCGAAAACACGTCAAGCCTTTAAATACTTGTTGCGGAAACATTTCACAAAAATATTAACACCACAATCCTAAATTTTATCCTCTTCACAACAAAAATATATATAAGGTATTATGTATGTATATGTATATCATGTGTGTATATATGTGTGAGTACATAATTACTTAAATATTATGTGTACTAATATCCTAATGATATAAGTAATAATGTAAAATCATTAAGTAATTTACATTTGTAAGCTCTCTCTCTCTCTCTCTGGAAATATGATATACTATAATGGAATTATTTTATTTAACATTTCTGAACATTGTGCATCTACCATTCTTGGCTCTGCATCACCCTAAGGTCGACTGGTAGAAAATGCCTACGGCATTAAGTTCGCCTGTGCAACAATTATGCATGAAGACTTAAATAAATAAATAAATAAAATAACCGCTTTTTACTAAATGCATATGTATGTATACACGGTACATACACTAAAATACTTTTTTATGATTTCTGTTATATTGTCTGTCTGTCAGTCAGTCTGTCTGTGTGTTAGTCCCGGGTAATCTCTGGAACGGCTGTACTGATTTTGACGTGACTTTCACTGGCAGATAGCTGATAATCTAAGGAGTAACTTAGGCAACTTTTTTTAGACTAGCTTTGTCCCGCGGTGGTACTCGCGGTACGACAAAATCCGCGGGTAACACCGCGGGGTTGAGCGAGTACCTAAGTATTTTTGAAATAATTTAAAAATTAATCTGTAATACTTAGGTACCTATCATAATGTAGTACCTAATAAATATTAATACCTAAACTGAAATAAAAAAATCTTGTGATTGCTTTTTTGCATTTAGTTGTTTCCTCGCTGAGGTGGAATGAAAAGTTACGTGTTTTGTGTTTGATTTTTCACCTCGTGCTCTTTTGATTCCCGCGCTGACGCTCAAGATTCTAATTTTTGAATCACTCGCTACGCTCGTGATTCAATTTTAGAATCCTTCGCTTGCTCGTTCATCAAAATTGAGCACGCGGTTAAAAAGCAACTTTGTACTCTTGTAAAACAAATAACTATTAATTGCAAAAATAAAAACAACTGATAAAATCTCTTTCATTAAATCAATATCTAACATTAATAAAAGTCATCTAAAGACATTTAATTTATAACCTTTCAGATAGTTAAAACTACATGAATCGCTACTTAGGTTTTTCCTATCATTTAATTAATCAACGATGCGTATCAAATGTAAGATACGATACGCATCGCTGTTGACAATCTTATAAGATACCTTATCTGTAAAGATTGTCTGCCAAAACATTTTTTTTTATGTGGTATTATTTTTTAAAGTTCAAGTTTGTTGCATATACAGAGTGTTCTAGGAACTATTAATACAGTAAATGATAAAACTGATGATGATGAAAAGTGGTGAGAAATTATAAAAAAAATAGGAAAACGTCATTTTTAAGAGAAGTATTTAATTTTAAACTGAAAAATTGGACTTGAAAATTGACCCATCAAGGAACTATACTTCAAAAAGAGATTAATCCTACTAATATTATAAACGCGAAAGTTTGTAAGTATGGATGGATGGATGTTTGTTACTCTTTCACGCAAAAACGACTGAGCGGATTTGGATGAAACTTTACAGTAATATAGTTTAAATACATCAAAATAACATATAGGCTACTATTTATCGCGATAACCGACATACACTCATACGACAAAAACTTGTAATCAAATAATGCAACAATAAGATAAGCCGGATTATATAAAAAATGTTGGCAAAGAAAATCGTAAATAATTGACACGTATGTACTCGTAGTATGCAAATTAGATATGTGTAGAAGTAACACAAATAATATTATTTATTTACTGTAATAGAATCATATATTTTTTCAATAAATACGTTTTTTTTACAAATTTAAGTAGAACCATACAAACATAATAAGAAAATGTTGTATGCCATAAATAAACAAGGCCGTAAGAGCGAGAAATTTCTAATTTTCTTAAATTGTACCTACCTATTTTTCTAAACTCAACAGTAACATTCAGAATTGTAAATCACCTAGAAAGTTTTATGATTTTCCACTCTCCAATAGTGAATTTATGGTTTTTAATTAAAAATGTTAGCGAAGTGAGAAATTCAACTAACATTTGTACGTGGACACACTCTGTAGGAAGGCAACGTTAAGTAACACAGTACTAATGACATAATTGCATAGTACACACATACATACATATGTAACAAAGCATATTTTATGATGTGTTTAGTAAATCGAACGCGTGCGCCACCTTTACGGATGCGACTGCATTATATAAGTTTCTTTACTGTGTAGTTGGACATGCTGGTTTACGCAACCAAACTTACGTGGTCAACGATAAACACTGAAAACAAGGATAAAAAAATTAAATGGGACACGCTCAGCAAAATGTAACACCTTCACAAAGTATAAAAAACTTTTTATAAAAAAAAAAAAACCGACTTCCAAAAACATCCAACTAAAACTCTCTGTCAAAAAACACTTAAAAGCGTAAAATAAACTGGTTCTTCATAAATTGCCTATACCTAATTCTTTATTCATTTAAATAGTAGTATTATAATGGGTGCTAGGTACCTAAAATCTGTTTGAAGTCGGTGCCAAGTGCCTATCGCTTAGACTTTTGTAATTGTTCGTTTGTATTCTTTTTGGCTTAGCACCGACTTCAAACAGATTTTAGGTACCTAGCACCCATTATAATACTACTATTTAAATGAATAAAGAATTAGGTATAGGCAATTTATGAAGAACCAGTTTATTTTACGCTTTTAAGTGTTTTTTGACAGAGAGTTTTAGTTGGATGTTTTTGGAAGTCGGTTTTTTCTTTTTTATAAAAAGTTTTTATTTTACAGTTTTTAGTGCAAACAATCGTAGGTAAGTAGTAAGTTGAATTATTTCATCAAATTTCATCATCAAGAATAATACAAATTAAGGTACGTGTAATATTAAAATCATCCTCTAATCCCTAACTGTTGAAGAGTTTAATCTTCTATCATCAGCTCACCTAAATAGCTTGAAAGTATACGACTGAAGGTCTTTAGATACGTATGAAATTGAAAGAATTATTCTCCAACTCCTAACCGTTGAGGAGTTGTACCTTCCACCTTCCATCATCAGCTTACCTAAATAATTTGTAAGAATACGACTAAAGGTAACTTATATACATATGATATTTAAAGATTTATCCTCCAACTAGTAACCGTTAAGGAGTGGTACCTTACATCATCAGCTCATCATCATAAAATGATGACTACCAGACGCAAATACCGGTGTAACTTCAGAAAATATACGAAAAACATAGTATGTGCCTATAAAAAATGAGGGTTTCCCTCGATTTCCCTGGGATCCCATCATCAGATCCTGATATGCTGGCAATGGGACCACCACGGAAGCATACCCTGTCGAATACAAAAAAAAAATTCAAAATCGGTCCACAACTGACGGAGTAATCAGGTAACATACATAAAAAAAAAAAAAAAAAAAAAATACATACAGTGAAACAGAACCTCCTCCTTTTTGGAAGTCGGTTAAAAATGAAGTCGCTTTTTGTACGCTTAGATCTTTAAACCGAGACGTGTCGTTAGTAATTTATAATGATGAGAAATCCTCACTCAAACCATTGAATGAATTGAAAACAATTATCGTTTTATAAAATATAATTTATGTATTCTAAGTGACTGTACCTGCCTATATCTTTTTTAAATAACTTCTTTGAGCTTAACAAATTTCAAATGTTACATAGATGTAAAAATTAGGAATTCCTAAAAAAATATTTGCCAGAAAAACACACATACACACAGATAGATTCAAAAAAGGAACAAAACAATATATTTAACTTGTCCACACAATATAAAAAATGACTGCATACGTTACTCACAAGGTAGCTAGACATATGTTTTATTTCATTCTCATAGCAACTATCGTCATATGCGTCGCAAGTAGTCGCAACATATCGAAACATTTTATTTCCAATTGTCCACAGCTGCATGCAAAGAATCTTGTTGTTTAGTATTCATATTACATTTTCAGTTTCAGTGATGCCGCGCAACCCGCAACCGGTGTCCGAATCGCTAATAAAATCGTCTCGTATTATACGGACTTTTAAACGTGTATGTACGTAAAGTACGGTTTCCACGAACCGCACTTATGGTGATTGGTGGCACGGTACATTTTACAGCATGAAGACTTCTATGTAAATGAAAATATCAAGGAGTTAAAACCAAAGACCTAGTATGCAATAGTCTCCATCTTTGAGTAAAAACGAGTGACGAAGCCTTAAAAGTTAAATTTGACAGAAATATAATATCATAATTTCACTTTGTTTTTAGAAATCCATACAAGATTATTTTAAAACTAAAAAAAATTATGCCTGACAGAATACATGACAGAATATTCAATAAATAAAAAATATTCAATAAATAATAAAAAATATGGCCATGATCCTAAATTGGCCAGTGGCTGAACTGACAACATTTATAAGTTGCATTAAGACTACGTTTATGTACTATGTTTTTGGTTTGACTCATGATTTCAAACTTAAAAGTGGAGGGTAAATAATATCGCAAGCACTATATTGAGTTCTTCTTTGAAAGTTTCCTGAAAAGTTAGTAGATACTATTCGAAGCGTTTACCTCTCATGATTTCTTAAATTATATTTATGATGGCAAGATTCTTATAATACTCCCTCTTTCGTTCTTAAAAGTAATTCACCTCATAACATACAAATGAATGCTATTTATTTATAACTAGTTTAAAAGGCTAGAGAATTTGCAATTTTCTTTAGATTTAATTTCTATTTAAATGTTTACAAGAATTAATTTTGATTTCATAAATAAATTGTCATCTACTCGTAATTTACATGACAATTTGTACATAAAAAAGTGCTTTTAAAATCCCCACATAACATGCTTGTAGACATAATACTAACAAAACCATAACTAACTCTTACATTTGTCGATCAAACGTCATAAAATCAATGCAATAACATTTCTGATTCTAAATATTCCGTTCTTCCATTGGGTACTGGACCATAAGGTTAAATCAGTTGGCAGAATATTACTTACCGATTGTTCGTAACGAATGTATATTATATTATACGGTCAGTGTTATGATGACTATCGAGATCGAGGCATATCTCGATGGCCGGAACTTTTACAGGACGTTTTTGATTAATCCTTTTGCACATAACACATAAACAGAATTAAAGTTAAAGACCGCTGTAAACATTAGCTTTACAAAAAGACTTTTTATAATTAGAAGTAATAGGATTTTGTTATGATATACAAATATTCAGAAAATATAATGTACACGGTACAAGTAAAATAGGAAAGAGAAGAGAAATAAAAATTAGTATAGAGATAATATTTTGACAAAATATTATCTCTATACTATGGTCACCCACCATCAATCCAGCCTAACTGTTCATAAAGTATGAACTGCTTTAACTATTAGTAGTCACTAGTACGTAAACAATTCGAAAAGTAGATTAAGTTATCAAAAAACTTGTATTTAGGTAGGAGAAGTTTAGCGGCCCTGTTTTCTTCAATTACTGATATCATATGTTACAATTGGCTTTGGGGAGATGACGTAGATGTCTGATGTAAAACGGTACAGATATACAGTAACTTTATGAGGAGGTTCAAGAGCAAACTCTACAGAGAGGTGGTTGGTTAATTCAAGAAGCTGTATTTGAACCTTTGGAATTGTTCACTAACTTGTGGTGATAGATGATACTTACAATCAATACTAATATCATGCTTGGCTCACCGAATTCGGAACCGCTGGACCGATTTCAATTAAATTTGGTGTAGAGATACCTTATTTCTTGAGGATGAACATAGGTAACTCTTCATCACAATAACAAAAATACACGCAGGCGGAACTGCGGGCAAAAGCTAGTTAATGATAAATCTAATTGTTCACTCCTCAAAAGCGTGAAATAAAAACTCTTAACCTATCCGATACAAATTAAGTATTTTACCGAAGAGGACAGTTTTACTCTTTTTTATATTGGCTTGTTTTTAGATTAACTTGCCCCTAAGATGACCTCAAAAAATATTACTCTTTAAATTCCAGCGATCGAGAGGCTCAATGTACTAGAAAGGTCACCGTGCGGACGAGTGTGGGTGACGGTACATTCTCCTGAAATAAGAGTGTCAAACTCACACACTATTGAAGATGCCATAGAATTGAATTGGGAATTCATTGGCTGTTCAAATGTACCAAGACAGGTTAGTGTATTATTGAAACATGTAAAATATTATATAAAAGAAAAACCATCATAATCATAGTGAACTGCCTTTAACAGTCTGTTGCTAAACAAAGAATTTCTCTTCTCTGTATTATGTTCAGAAACACTGATTTGATTCTTTTCATATCGAATTTGATATTAAACCATACGAAAGTTACTTTCACAACAACTGGGCCGACTCGACCTGGGCAGTCCTAACTTGCACAGAAGACCAAACTAAAATTACAGCATTCGTGTTGTCGTGTTTCGTTTGTTAGTGAGAGACCGGAGGCCCAATGATGCAGAAGCATCACTGCAATGGTCTCGCAATAAGTATGGTAACCACTAATACTGGTTAACTTTTTTTCTAAAAGAATTCACTGTTATTTCGGGTTTAAGGTTCTGATTTTGCGGCCAAAGGTCATCTAATCTCTATCTCATCATATACCGAGAACAACGGTATGCAACGATGACAACACTGTTCCAGCGTTTGAGAAAACGAAGTCCTTGATCGTTCACGTGTCATAATCTATAACAGTCTAAAATTAGAAAATAGATATTAGTAATGTCATAGTCGCAGTATATGTTCGAGAGTTCGAATTTGGCATCTGCGACTTAGTGTAAAAATACTTTGTAACGTTCTGTACCTCGTTATTTTTGGAGGGTCTGGATTAAATTTAATTATAAAAATTCCTACTTATTAATAATAATGACAATAACTTCATACATCTTACTACACACAACCATTTGATCCTAAGCTAGGCAGAGCCTGAAACACCTATATTTCCAAATACGTACGTACGTACTAGACACAAAACAAATGATCGTCCCTCGTCACGGAATTACTTGTCTTGAGCGGAAATTAAACCCGAAACCTCTTGCTTTACAGTCAGTCAGGAACATTAACGTAAAATACTCGTAGTATGGATTTACATGGGTCAAAGAGATGATATTCTAAAAATGCAAACTTAGCAGATCGTTTAGTGTCAATGAACCCTTCTAACATCCTTTTGCTTCATATTAAACAAAAGATAACAACCGGTTCCATTACATGACCCAAAGCTTTAATATAGAAGCATAACGGTCCAAATTACTTGATTATGACTCAAGAGTCAAGACTGATGAACGATAAGAAAAACGACGAAATTTTCATACATATTAATGTTGATTAAAATGTATTAATGCCTTGACGACAATATATAATTCGGTCATGTATATAAACACATTGTTTTCAAGTAATTTATAAAACACTTGTCGAATTTAAATCTGATTCACTTCATTACATAATTTGCTATAAATCTGTCTAACTGAATTGATGCTAATAAACTCACTTTAGTCACAACACTTTCTTTATATGCCTTTGTCTGCTGCCCTTATTACAGACTTCGTTTCAATATTAACCTTATTTATTAATTGTAACATTTTCGTTTATCATAATATTTAGCAATTTGCGGTATACAAAATTCGTTTTGAATACTCTTGTGGAATCTGTTCGTGCGTGTCGGTAAGTATTATATAATTTCCTGTGAATGAGACGTGACACCGATGACAAGCAATCTTCATTCATATGGCAGATACAATGATTCTGCAAAGCAACTACCATATGAAATCTAACAAAGAGGGTAATCATCGTAATGTTGGCTGCCAGTTAATTGCTACTGCTAAATAAGATGACCACACTTTAGTGAATAAAGATGTAGTGAAAAAATTGAAGAAAAGAATATGAATGGTTATATCACACTAAGACATTAGTGGGGAAGATATTGAAGTAGATTGACTTTTTCAATATTATTGTAGGCAATACTTCCTTTGTGAGGCGAGGCATATTTTAAGCAGTAGACTGTTAAAGGTTGTTGATGTATAATGTGATGATTTGAATTACTTCTATTCTTCTTTGGTAAACCATAGTATAATTAAATGATGTACTTGTTTCTAGGGATTTACAAAAATATGATAAAAATCACAAAAAGACTAACTACCAGTTGAGAACAATAAATTTAGCTTATGTCGTATAAGCATTATATCTAAGTAAATAGCATTTGCTTTCTTATGGAAATTTTAATGGAACTATTTACAGTATAATAAGTAAATTAATTATTGAATTAATAGCCAATGGTATTTATTGTTTAGATTATAGTGTAATTGAAGTTTAATAAAAATAGTAATGACTATCTTTTATTACAATAGGATGTCTTTTAAACAAGAACGACAGCGACGTTTAGTTACGCTATATTTGGCATTACCTTATTGAGGAGCCTTTCATAACATTCTCTGTTATTTTTTTTACAGATTGGACTATTTGACAATCGACCTATGTCATGGAATAACGTAATTTCTTCATTTATGATAAACTCGGTAGAGGGTCATATTGTTACCAACATCCCGCTTGGTGAGGTATCTCTGCCTGGTGGTTGGGAAAATGGACAGGGGAGGAAAGGTCCTCATTGCCTTTGGCCGTGGGTTGGAGCCGGTGACGGGCAAAGAATAGAGTCATTCAACTGTTTAAAGATACAACCCACTTGGATGGAAGATGCAGGGTCAGTAATTACTTCTTTTTTTTTTATAGAATTGGTAGCAAACGAGCAGACGTATCGCCTGATGGTAAGCGATAACCGTCACCCATTGACACCCGCAACACCAGAGGCGTCACAATTGTGTTGCCGGGCTTTGAGGGATGGGGAAGGGGTTGGGGGGAGGGGTTGGAGTATGATCCTCCGGTATCCTCACTGACTCGGTGAAACACAGCGCAAACGCTGTTTCACACCGGTTTTCTGTGAGGCCGTGGTATCATTCCGGTCGAGCCGGCCCATGCATGCCGAAGCGTGGCTCTCCCACGGTAAAGCCATGCCATAGCTACATATGTAGAGTAAAATAAACAGTAAACAACGTTACACGTTGCATTACTATTAAACGTTATGAATCAATACTTTAATAAACTAACAGTTAGTGGAATCAATTTCAAAAGAGCAAGAACATCAATATTAAATTACCAACTTTATCAATATCAAAAAGTGCAGAAATCTTAAGTAGTATTTCACTTAAATAGGAAAGTATGAAGTCACTAAATTCTGATTATCTGTTGCTTTATAAATTAGGTCTAAAATCAACAATCTGCGTATTGGAGATTTGGCGATTGCGGGTACACACAATGCGGGTGCCTGGCGCTTTGACACTGAGACGAGCAACCACTCACGGGACAATTTCATCCTGTGTCAAGATCGCTCCATCTGGGCGCAGCTCGTCCACGGCATCAGATACTTTGACTTCAGGATTTCTTACTACAGCCATTTTGAAGGAGAAGACAACAGGTATGTTTGGTTTTTAATAAAATCGATATAAATCTTTCTTAATAAATAACATTTCTACTAACAGCAGCATTAGAATACAATACAAAGCATCTTATTTATCCTGTGAGACGAAGCATTTATTACAGCAGTGTGTGTTATACAATATTCCAAAAGAACTTTAAAAATTTGAAGGTTTGAAAATTGATCAAAATTAAATTTTATAGACTCTTTTAAGGAACTGTAAACGATGGAAAACACGCTTATTATCCATGGGTATATTGGCTATTAACTAATCTAAGGTAAAGCTTTAGAGCTTATAGATCGTTATAGACTTTGAACCTACTCTCCAAAAGAGAATTGGATTACATGACTGACAATGACCAATTCTGATAAAACAGAAACGTTTCTTGCCACCCATACTTGTGTAAATCCAGATTTATGTCTTTAAAATCCTCTACGTCCTCGATGGGCTTATATTTTTAGAGTTAAGAAGTACTAAAGTAAAAGCACTTATGCATTCAGAGGTGTTAGTGTGCACAGTGTTGCACTAATGCAGTTATAGTCGATCACGTTGATTTATTGTAATCTTTCGTCAGTTCTAAATCTAGAAATTAATATTATCATTATATGCCTAGTCTAAAGTCTTAAAGTCCTTTTCATAAATATCATTGATCCATGTAAGCCGGATAATGTATATCTAATATTTCAAATAAAAGAGCATCAGTTCAATCTGAATTCAATTGAGAAGGTTCTCCTTTTTTCGAGCATAGGCTCCATGTTGCTCCATAGTAACAATTATTTTAGTAAGTAAAAATATCTTTGAACTTCTTTTTTCATTATGTCTTAGCTGTCAATCTATTAGAACCAACGGGTCGTATCTAACTTTGGTTAAGGACGGGTTCTAGTATATTCATTGCCTTACATGAAATATTTTACGTTTGGACAAAGGCTCCGGAACTCCTTTACATTTTAAAATGAACGTTTTTGGTTTAGCCTGTTACACATTTAATATAACATGTAATAAAGATTTACGTACAAATAGAAATAGTAAAATTCATAGAAGAATTTTATTACAGGTATGTAAGTAAGTACATCCGCAAGGTCCTGGAAAATTATGTATCAGTCATTTTAAAACTCAACGTCTAATTGTGCTCTAAAAATCGAGTAACACATTTAAATTTCCGTTTAGAAGTGTAAGGTAAAAAACCTTTCATAACAAAGGCATCAAAATGGAACAGTAAAGCATTCGTGCATAATTCGATTAAATCATTATTACATAGTGAAAAAATCGGTAGAGTCGGTTTAGTCATTTAGTAATTGAGCTAATGGAACAATAATAACGTTTTTAGTTTCTTGTATGTATTTGCAATTATATGCTTCATAGCCATCGTAGATTTTGTAACACAACAGTCTACAAATACAATAAGTAACAAATTTCTGAAATCCTACTTTTTAACCCAAAAATCTGCTGTAATCTTAATAATATATGCAGGCGTATAACTTTTGATGTGATGTATATCACCATTCTGCATTATTGCATTGTCTGCATTCACAATGAGTATGGTGACATCCACTCTTGGATTCTGCTTATGTTTTCAATCAGGCAGAGTAGAATCATTTTGGCAAACCCATACATAAAAAAAACACCTTAAACAATATCCTTGTTTTGAAGTCGTTTTACTACTCACTATTATTAAGCTGTTACATAATTATGTACTACTAGCTGACCCACGTAACCTCGTTTACGTCTCCTATTGCCCGTAGCGTAATAATTTTCCCCCGTTTTTGTAACATTCTTCATTGTGTCTCTGCTCCTATTGGTCTTAGCGTGATGATATATAGCCTATGCCTATAGCCTTCCTCGTTAAATGGGCTATCTAACACTGAAATAATTTTTCAAATCGGACTAGCGGTTCCTGAGATTAGCGCGTTCAAACTAACAAACAAACTCTTCAGCTTTATATATTAGTATAGATAAGCATAGATTTAAACAATGTCAAGCAATCTGCAAGCCTAGGTATTCGATTTAAAATGTATTGAACTTCCACTAGTTAGGGTATGTCATAGCCTGGATCATTGCTCATATATCAGGCTCATCATATAAACAATATATAAAGCCTTCCATGTTACCAATAAACTAATTAACTTAGCCAATGCTACCACTGACTTTTGAAGACAACTATTAAAGTACAGTTTTCATTGTTCCAGATATTGGCTAAATCACAATCTAGTACGAATTCGGCCGTTGGTTCCGCTTTTGAGAGAGATCAGACAGTTTCTTGATAGTACTAAAGAAGTAAGTTGAGATATAACACTACTTGCAGTATGCGAAAACCATTCAGGAATCTGGTATAGTTACGGTGGTTTTAGATTTAATTTGCTCCATTAATCGCCTCTTACAACGTATATTGGATGAGCAGAGATGGTGAAACTCTGTATTCTAAATCCGTCACCACATGTAGGGTGGTACAATTGACAAATTTTGTCCAATTGACAAATAATGATTGCCTCGATCTGTTCCAAATATTATACACACGCATCAAACTTTTTGCTATGTTACAATTTAATATTATTATACAAAATTTTAACAAAAGAAACTGGTTCAAGAACTGGATCAACGGGTCCACACGGGAAACGGGAAACACCAGCTTTCAAATAAAAAAGAATCATCAAAATCGGTTCACCCCGTCTAAAGTTCTGAAGTAACATACATAAAAAAATACAGTTGAATTGAGAACCTCCTCCTTTTTTGAATTCGGTTAAAAAAATGTATCATATATGTATTTATATCAGTTATCCAGTACCCATAATACAAGCTCTGCTTAGTTTGGGACTAGATGGCGTTGTGTGTTAGATGTCCGAAAAACTAATTTATTTATTCTGTTGATCAGGTCGTATTTCTGGATGCTCATCATTTCCCAATCGGTTTCTACGACACAAATGGTTTTCCCATTCGTGGTGTTCATGCAGGTCTCTTAAGAATTGTCCAAAGAGAGCTTGGCCCTCACCTAGCTCTCTTCAGAGACTTCTCAACAGGTGTGGGTACTAGGGGTCGCACGCTGCAAACCTTTATCAACGCTGAAAAACGACTACTCTTCAGTTACGTAGACAACACCATAGTTAGTGGTAAGTGTAATAATTTAATACATATTATTTCACTGAAGGAATTAAATATAATATATAGATTTTTTATATATATATTTATAGAGGAAGATTATTATAATATAAGTTATAATAAAGAAGGAAAAGTGTGAGATTAAACATTATTAGTCATATTTTAATATTGTCAACGCAAATTCAAAAAGCATATTACGATTTTGTAGGTAGTAGAGCCACGCTGATTTCAGCACGAATGGGCCGGCTCGACCGGGGCGGTACTACCCTCGCACAGAAAATCAACGTAAAATGACAGCGTTCGTGCTGTCGTGTTTCGTTGGTGAGTGCGAGACCGGAGGCCCAATTAGTCTAGTCAACAAGTTCCATATTTGTTGACTAGACTAAAAGATGCAGAAGCATCACTAGGCCGCCATGGTGTGGGTCGCCATACTGCATTGTCTGCATTCGCAGTGAGTATGGTGACCGCCACTCTTGGATTCTACTTATGCTTTCCATCAGGCAGAGTAGAGTCATTTTGGCGGGCCATACATAAAAAAAAAAAAAAAAACGATGCTATTTGAATACCCCTTCTCAATGTGAAATTAAGTGTAAGGATACTGTACTTTTACCATGTTTCTACATTATTGCAATACGTAATCCCAACGACTTACTCAATACTCAGAATATTCTTGTAGACCAACATGAATATTTGCGGAACTGTTATGACGTGTCCGCAGCAGCAGTTGACGATTGAATAAACGCATGAATACAAAAAAATGTGTATATGTATGCATTTACATTATATTATTTATACATATGTTCAAATTATTAAAAGTTATGAGCATTGCCTTTTTTCGGAACAACATCTTAATCAAAAAATAGTTATCTAGGATTTGAGTGACTTTCTCTAATTGCATGTCTTAACATTTCACAACTTTTAGACAACTTCAATTGATACCAATGATTTTATTGAAAAATTTAACTGATGGTATCAATCTTTTTTTTACAGAAAACAATTGGTTGTGGCCAATTCTACCTCACTTATGGGCGAACACGAACAATCCAACTCAATTAATTCAGTTCTTAGACAACGCGATTGCAAATTCACCAACTCCTCACGCTCGCTCGCCAATGTTCTCAGCCATGGCGCAAACTACACCCCACATTTTTGATATAATTTTGCAGCGTGGATCCATACGAATCAATGCTGATCTAGTTAATCGTGTTGTAAATACCCGGTTAGCGACGCTTTGGCGTACTAGAAGCAACATCATCTCCTCAGATTTCTTCCTTGGAAACGATCTTGTTGACTTGTCTATAATCATAAGCGTGGAGCGTGGCTCACGTTTATGACATCATCACCATCGTTACCGAAGCGGCGGCCTTCATGTGGCTGGTTCGCGACGTCATCGTGTCGACATCGCGAAGGGACGCTCGCCGTGGCTACCACGGAAACTGAACCGCTCTGAACAACCGCGACCCCGCCAGCTTTACTTACAAGAACCTATTAGCTACCTGACTTAACACTGCCATACAACAAGAAGCCAGTT
Source organism: Diaphora mendica (assembly GCA_949125395.1). NCBI lineage: Eukaryota > Metazoa > Arthropoda > Insecta > Lepidoptera > Erebidae > Diaphora > Diaphora mendica. Next base: position 32,273,699 of record OX421311.1, read on the forward strand.
GACGAGTTTTGTTTTTTTAATATTAAAATGTAGAGTAGAGAGTTTCAACTAGTCTATCAAGTATAATTTAAAAGTATCCATACAAATTGTAAATACAGATATGCCAAAGAAACACCGTATTTTGATTTTTTTAATAAAAAACGAAATCAGGAGTCCACCCTTTACTTAAAAATACAAAAAGTTCGACAAACAATAAATAATATCTAGACATCTATGTATACGTTATATTACTTGTACTTGTGCAACAAAAAACGAGGTAGATTCACTGTGCTTAAATAGCACAAAACAGTTCTTAATATTACTCAGGTCAAATGTGCGGCGCAAGGAGAGGCAATAATTCCGCACGACTCATTCGAGAGAGTTGCCGCGCGTCTAGTCCCATAGCGGCCGCCGCGCCACGCACATCTAAACCAAAACTTTGTAAAAGCGCTGCCAGCGCCACCTCTTCACCAGTGCGAGGATCTCGCAACCGGGGACAAGAACCATTACACTGAGGCCAGGTACACCTCTCTATTAGCTTTCGAGGAGCGCATCCAGCTCGCGTTTGTCTCCTACCACTCCCAATTCTCTGCTCCCAGCACGCAATCGCTCGAGGAAGTGTTATACCCGACACGTTAATAGCTAGCCATTCAGGCCGCGCCAAAGCTCCGTGCGCTAAACAAGCAGGCGCAAAGGCTGCGCGTACTGATGCCAAGCTTGCGCGCAACGCTGCACCAGTTTGATGTACTGCATCCCACTGTGACCGAGTGCGAGGCGCGCGTACTCCTTCAGCAGCCAATTGCGCTGCATCAAACAAATATTGAAACAAGAATAATGGCGTCCGAATATGTGGATATAGTTGGTAACCAAAGTAGCACATCCAAGGTTCGAACATGTGGTTGCGCACACAAGAGTTTGGTGGACTTCCACGCCACAGGGTGTGACCGAGTCTGGCAACGGTGGCCGCTGGAGCACGTCGAGCTCGTGACGGTCGGTCGAGGAACCAACCTGAATCGGCGATAGCAGCGACACGAACACCGTGAGATCTTAGAGCGCGTCGTGCAGCATCGGCGTGCAGCATGACACCCGCACCTCCCGCACTAGAACCCACTAACAACATCCGTCCTTTGAGTCCATATTGAAATAAATCCAATAACACTGCGCGCACGATGAGTTTACCAGCAAAATGGAACCCAGTCCCGGGATGACGTAAGCTTCTTGTGCCTGCCCACATGTCACTGGAACAATATGGCAGCAACACGTGGTTCGAAGCATGCCAAAGTGGGTTGGCGCTTGGGTCGGCGGAAAGTAGCGCCGGCGCACGCCGGGCTCGCGGCCAGCGCGTAGACGACATGAGCGCAGGCCGACGTCGCCATCGCGATTTACATGATTCTGTGTCCCAGCAATATCCGCCACCCTCCAAATACACAACCCAATGGTTGTCATTTGTGCCGCGTCGGAAATAATACCTGAAATAAATACCGTAACAGGTCAAACAAAATATACTATCAAACCTTGTTTTAAAACAAAGCGCTTATTATTTATCATCAATCGACGAATTGATGTGAAAATAGGCAATGTAGTAATAATTCATTTATTCAGTAATTCTACCGTTTATCGATAAGTTTATTGACCAGTGATAAAACGAGGCTTGAAGTTTTATTAGCACTTCTATTAACAGTGAAAAAAAAGACGTGTGGCACTCGAGGACTGCGGCGGTAAAGCTATTGCATAGCATTTTTTATCAACTTATGCAATTATAATTATTTATTTTGTATTTGAGCAGTAATGTATGGCTACCATGAATAATTGTACACATTATATTAAGACATAACAAATCTTCGTGTCCAAGGCAACGAATCTTCCTTGACGTATTTCAATACGACTACGCGGCCGGCTGGTGACATATTCATGGTCTAAGAAAACAAGAGTTGCTCGATTTGACGTCACTATCCAGTTACCACTTTGTAGCAACATAACACGAAATGAACCAACCACAATGATATTATATAACCACAACCAGCGATAGTGATGATGAAGTCATCTCGATCTCTCTGTCTTCTCGTGACTGTATCTCGAAAATGCCACAGAGACAGACAGATTTCGAACGAATCTGTCTGTCTCTGTCACGCACAAATTCGTTGATTCGTCTTTCGGAGCAGCTCGTCTCGATCCGTGCGAGCTTCGGGTGTCAGGTTTTATTTTCGTTACGTTACGGAATTTCTTGATTCGGTCGCCGCACTCAAAGGCCTCAAAGCCCGCGATAAAAGCTATGCAATAGCTTAAAAACCATTTTATTTATATGTAAATAATTTTATAATAACATATTATATTAATTATAGTGTGTTTTAGCTATATCCTAATTATATTGTTATCGCACTAATATCATAAAGGTGTAAGTAAGTTTCTTTGTTACGCTTTCACGGGAAAACTACTAAACCGATTTTCATTAAACTTTGTACACATTATTCTTGGAGGTATTAGAAGTAACATAGGATACTTTTTATTAAATGCGAGCGAAACCGCGAGCGAAAGCTAGTAGTATATACAATGACAATGAATTTGAATTTTAAAATCCTATCACAATAAAATAATTAAGAACTATTTTATATAATAGGTATAATTACCCTGCGGGGCTTCCATCGTTGCATGAAAAAGTGGTGTTAGCGAGCAACACCAGACGCAAGCTGTCGGGAGGCGCGCTGTCACAGACACCAAACAACACCACCTGATCATTTAAAAAGGCATCATTTTACACTTACTACAATTACGATCGTTAAACATTAGAATCTTTTAATGAAAACATAAATTAAAACACATTTTATCACTTTTTCTTGCTACACAGCAAATATTTTTAGAAATTCTATTAAAACGTCACTAATAGAAGCCACTTATCTACGATGCTGCATTCCGCCATTCTTTTTAAGTTACCAATTTTCAGTTCTATGAATATTCTATGTGGAGCTTAGTGTCCTAATCCAAATTTAATATTATTAGAAATGCAGATCTGGGTCTGGGATTAATAAATGAACTCAATCGATTAAGACGAAATTTTTCATCAGCATCTACAGCCTATATAGTAGTGGACTGCTTAACATCGACATCTCCTTAGAAATGAGAAAAAAAAAATGGATTTACCATATACCTAATACATATTGTCTATGTTGTCTTGTTAGATATCTTTCAAAGACATCTATGTCTTTCAGAAAGAAAAAATCTGATTCTTAGATGTGGAAAAACTCGAGACACATAAAGGGCATAGTAAAGTACTTCCCTAGTATAAAGTTATTGCTCAATATTGGATACTTTATATACCTATTACCTATATTTAGTACCCAATTATTATCTCAAATACCTATGCATACTAGACAGATTTAATTTTATTCATATAAACTAGTTAATTAAAATCGTATAGTTATTAGTAGGCAGTAGTTTTTTCTCCGATCCTTTTCTGATACAATTATGATTGAAAAGTTGTATGGTGTGAGTTAAGAAAATATAGTTTCGAAGCTAACTAGGATAAGTACTTGAAAGATCAAAAAGCACTATTAAAAAGAAAAAAAGCTTTACTTTAATAGTTGTGGCAGAATAAGTCAACAATCAAACGTAACAGAAACTGACTATAACTATCTATGATTCTATCTAAGATTTTTCTCTGCTTGGTACTAATATCGTATCGAATAGTAGCCAATTATGTCTTTTGTTATTCGATTATAGTAACTTCAAGGTAGAAAAATATAAAAAATGATAAAGAATTTAGATACATTGATGAATATCTTCAATGATATTCGGTTACTTAAATGATGTGAACTATTTACTTATTCGTAAACTTATAGGTTCGTAAAATTTAATAAAAGTACGATACAAAGGTTTCTGATACGCACATACCTGTGATTGTTTTTTTCATAACTTATTATTGAAAGCAAGTTTCTGACTAGTCTTAACATTTGAAAGTACAGTTGAATATATTTCGTTATGTACATTTTGTTGAAAGTTACCGATATTCTTGTTTCAATAAAAGCCATGTAGGTATAGCTGTAAATTGAATCTAGATTCTTGTGCTAATTTTGCAAGCTTACGGTGCTCTTATGAATTCGATGAATTAAATTTAGATATCTACAAATAAGCTTAGTTGCAGAATTGATTAAATTGCAATGTAGAGGGACGCTGGCATTTAATCTTTTCTTTTTGTTAATCTGCCAAAATTATAGCTTCAATACTCCTAGCTTATTTATATGAACGCGGAGAAATCTAAATAGATCTATACAGTATCAGTATTTAGTAATAATTTAAGTTATGAAAATTAATATAGGAAATCTTATAAGAATAAGTCTAGGAACTGAAACTAGAAAATGGAAATGATAAAATCCACACGAAGATGCTTAAATTTTGACGATTTACGCTTCCATGATATAACTTTACAATCAGTATAATAAAAACATAAACACTTTAGTAAATAAAACATAACTTTGTTGTTCAACATTCACACTCAAGCTTGACATTTTGAGTGTCACTATTTACGTTCACAGGTAATTAGCAAGAGTGTACAATACGCGGGTGTCACAAAATATTAAAGCAATGCGTACACAGAATGTCCAAACAATCCAATTCCAATAGTGCGTGGTGCGGCGGTGGGAGCCGCGATGGCGCGTCCTCATCGCTCAGCGTGGACGAAGAGCGAGCGCGAGCGCTGGCGACGAGCCGGAGCACACCCCATAACTGGCGGACGCAAGCGCGCCACTGTGCGCGACTGTAGGCCGCGCGCCCCGACCACCACACGGTAGCTCCTGCTGTTTACAAAATAAAGCCTCTATTTAGAACGAGGGCGAAGGGCCCAGTTCTATGCACCGTGTGCCGCCCGACCGAGTACGCGAGCGGGCGGCTCGTTTGTGCGGCAGGGGCGTCGGGACCGGCTCCGGCGGCGAGATCAAAAGCGCCGCAGATCAAAGGAGCCGCCGCGCGATCGGCATCCGTCATTATTATTATGCAAGCATTACGAGGCGCGCGTGACTCAGGCGAGAGGGCCACGCGAGTTGCGCGGGCGCCGCGCCGGCTGCCGCCCTCCCCCCGCAGGCCCTGTGCCACCCTCCACCTGTCAACAGCATGGACACCGAACAAAACGACCGCCCTCTGGTTTTGTAGCTGAGCAGAGCGCCTCCTCCTTTTCGGATTAACCATATAGGTACAGGGTATAGGTAGGTATAGGTTTTTGAGGCATAATCTTACACTTACAAATATTTTCTACATTTTGCGAATATTGTTAAATACAAAGTTTGTCTATCACTCAATTAGGAAGATAACAGGTAAATGTCAGCTAAGTTTTTGACAGCTTTGAATGTAAATAATATGCTGACGATATAATAAAATCATATTTCAGTACGGTTACCTTCTGTTCTCCAAAAAAAGGAGGTAAGTTAGTTTTCGAACATGTGACGAACGGCTAGAAATCCTTTAAAGGTTGTATTTAATGCAAAAAATAATACTTGGACAGTTATTTGCTTCATCAATACTTCGAAATGAAAACATAATTATGCAAAACAAGTTTGATATAGGATATTTTGCAATTCAGGCGCACCTGTTCACCAATTTAAATAGCACTGCAATCAATGAACGTTACATTTTAAGGTAAGTCTCTCACGAAAAATTCCGGTATTTATTTACATATCAAATTTTATCATGTAAAACTTCTCGTCTATAATACGTAAATAAGCAGTGTCCGGTCATTCAAATTTTCTGAAGTGATTAGAATTTTCTTATACCAAATTGCTCAAGTATAAATAAAATTAAATTACTCAATAAGAATTATTAATACAGTATTTTTTTTTATGTATGGCTCGCCAAAATGACTCTACTCTGCCTGATGGAAAGCATAAGCAGAAACCAAGAGTGGTGGTCACCATACTCATTGCGAATGCAGACAATACAGCATGGCGACCCACACCATGGCGGCCTAGTGATGCTTCTGCATCTTATTATTAATAACTATTTAATTTCTAATAATAATTCTATTTAGGTGTCAAGTGATTCCACTCCTAATAAACCTTAAGAGCTTTTAAGTAATTACATCCTATTCAATCCTATCCTATAAAAATTTAAAGTAAATAGTAAAAATCATTTAACATTTTAATAGCGCATCCTACCCGTAATGGCGTACGGTGCCGAGATTTGGTCTCTCACCATTGGATTGGTCCACAAATTTAAAGTGGTTCAGCGTTCGATGGAGCTTGCGATACTGAATGTTTCTCTGTCCGACAGAATTCGCAATGAAGTTATTTGACAGAGAACTAGAGTAACCGACATCGCACGGAGAATTTAGTACGCTGAAGTGGAAATCGGCCGGTCATGTCTCCGATGGTCCGCGGAGCCGAAATGTGTTTGATTCGAGACCGCGATTAGGCAAACGTAGTGTAGGGCTCTCTCCGGCACGATGGACTGAAGATTTGAAGAAAGTGGCTGGTAGCGGATGAATGCGGACTGCCCAAGACCGGGATAGTTGCCGCTCCTTGGGGGAGAACTTCGTTCAGCAGTGGATGGCAATTGGTTAATATGTAATAAAAATCATTCATCTTTTGTAGTATAGAGAAACAAAGGCAGCATTATGATAATTGTGCATGCATCGTGGTTGTTATAATTTTACCTGTTTAATCGTTAATAAATTATAGCTTCAGAAAAAGTTTGTAGCTAAAATCTTTATTATCTTTATAATGTTCACTTTCTTCACTCTCCGCTTACTGGTCATCAAAAATAAAAAACTAAATTCTACTCCAAGTCATATACAGCAGTAAGGAATCGTGTACGTCACGCGATTAGGGTGCAAGTTCCTTGATCTATGCCGCATGTGAATAAAAACGCCATGGTGAAATAGGATCGTAAAAAATGGTTGTAAAAATCTTACAAAGGTCTTTTCTAAATGTAGAATTAATTCAAACTCCATAATTGACGATTATTTTTGAAGTACCTTTCATTTTATTCAAGTTTAACTAGCCCGTACACCGAGTAGGTTGACAATGATTATGAATAGTTCTATCGTATTAATAACAACTATAAACTCGAACTATTCGTTTATAGAAGTATACTTTTACAACATTTAATAAATACTTTCGCGAATAACTCGATGTCAATAAACCACATAACACATTTTACCACATAATTTAATCATAAAGTGTTATTCCAAAGAAAATTATCCGGAGTTTATAAAATTGAATGTAGTCACCGAGTTAAGTAGAATATAATTGGCGGGCGGCATGGCAGACGCTCAAAGCTTGTACCTGTCTGTAAAAATGCCATCATAAAGCCAAGCCGCCACAATGAGCCATTTGACAGTTGGTACCCACCTTTATGATGCCGACTCTGATATACGAGCCGAAACCATTTAAGCCTATTTTATCGACTCGTCTCCCAACACAACTATCGAGCTACCCCGAATAGTAAAATGAGGCGTCTAAAGAATTACGCGCTACTATTCTTTATAAATAGAGCGGAAAGAATAAACCATTTAGTTAGACCATTCAAAATCTTTATAGCTTATTATTCGTGGCCATTAAAAACTTAGTGGGACGGCTTTTTAAAGGACCTTTTATAATACAAACACATTATATAGCCCATTTTCCATAACAATGAACATACTATTTCTTCTATCATTGTGCTTCTTGTACATTTTATTATAAATCATTACATCAGAACACCGTGTGCAATTAGATTTGCTTTTATAATTGCCAGTACTTATTAATATGAATTAGAATACTCATTGGATTTGGAACATAATAAAAATATTAAAATTTTATACGGTTGTTGTTGTAGTAAAACACCACCATAGCTTTAAAACATTTTTTTTTACTTGTGGAAATCCTCTCGGACCGTCATCCCACCGGGGTTTGCGGCGGGCGGTGTGTCGGACTCGAACCAACTAAAACCACACGCTGTGCCACTCTGCGCCTGTGAAGGGAGTAATCCGGGAACTGCAGTTATTAACAGCTTTAAAACACCTACACTATACTTTAATTCGTTCTTGTCTTTCTCCGGTGAATATGTCCTTCCAAAGGTTGCCTGGTCGAGATTGATTTTGGCAATAAGGCCGCCCATTGTACGCATCTTGAATTTAAGTGTAATAATTTGTAATTGGTCTACAATAAAGTATATTCTATTCTAAAACAACAACGGCGGGTAGCACCACGGGTAGCGCCGCGGGGCTCAGGTAGTCGGGGAATAAATTTCAATAGTTGAATTTTAGCTATTTTATAATATTGTTATTGTGTCCCAAATTCAATAAGTATTCTATTTCACTTTACAACAACAACTGCGAATAACGTCGCGGGGCGAAGCTAGTCTAAAAAATTTTGACTAAGTTACTAATTATATCTATATATAGTACACTTACTTACTTACTTTTATAGTATAAATATGAATAATATAAGTATTAATGTTAGTTCAGTTCAGTTTCATTATACGAGAAGTATACGCTGGGATGTTTTCAGTCCGCTTTGAATAACATGTTTGCTTGTTAAAATTAACAAAACAGTTAGGCCACGCCCATATTTTGATAAATATGTGATGTTTTGTGTTTAAAAACATAAAACAGTGTCGCAGGAGACCCGGCTTTAAAGACCTAGTCACAGAACAAATGATCGCACTTGTGCACTATAATATCTCCTGCGTAGTTGACTGCTCTCCGTCGACGTTATCGGCAAGGAGAACATTATTATTATTATAGTACTACGTCTTACTTACTAAAATACTATGTACGTAAAATAGTACGTAAAAAAAAACAAATAAAAAGCGAAAACGAGGCAGAACATCTAAACCTTTCGTAGACCAAAGAATGGGCAACGTTTTCTGGCATATTTCATCTCGTGTGATCGCCAATCTACTTGCGAGGTCATTAAGCCTACAATCGATCTGAGCAAGGGAGGGAGGTAATCCTCCCATGATATACACACCAACTGGTACGTCAAAGGATATAAAAGAATGCATCGGTACAGGTGATTGAGAATAGTCTCTTTGGATTTGTTCTAAGCTTTTTTTTTATGGAATAGGCGGGCAAACGAGCAGGCGTATCGCCTGATGGTAAGCGATTACCGCCGCCCATGGACAAAAGCGTCACAAGTGCGTTGCCGGCCTTTTGGGGATGGGGGAGGGAGGTAGGGGTAGGGTATGGTTCTCCGATATCCTCACTCACTCTGTGAAACACAACGCAAGCACTATTTCACATCGGTTTTCTGTGAGGCCGTTGTATCACTCCGGTCGAGCCGGCCCATTCATGCCGAAGAATGGCTCTCCCACGGTAAAGCTGTGGAAATAATATAAAATAACTGTTGGGTAACGATCAGATGGGTCACATGATGGTAAGTGCCTACCGCCACCAATGGACTCACCACCGAAGACTGATAATACCCATGCAACTTAATAGTCGCAAGTGTATTATTAGAGCCCCCGCAGACTACAAACTTTTTAATCTGCCGATATTTTGATCTAGTTGGCATACACACACATACACGCCTCTACTCAGAAAGGAGATTTTGCCCTAAAATACCACATAATACGTATTTTTACTTTATGTAACCACAGGCATTGGCTGCCTCGTTGGTCTCGCGGTTAGCGTGTGGGACTGCTGATCATGAGGTCTCGGGTTCGATTCCCGGGTCGGACCAAATGTTTGTATGATCTACAAATATTTCTTTCGGAGTTTGGGTGTTTTCTATGTATAATATGTATGTGTTTACAAAAAAAAGTATATATGTATTTTGTATCAGTTGTCTAGTACCCATAACACAAGCTCTGCTTAGCTTGGGACTAGATGGCGTTGTGTGTTAGATGTCCGAAATATTTATTTATTTAAAGTGATTATTTTGTTAACGTTAATAACCTCACACCTCAATGATCGCTCTCATCAGAATTATTTGTTCTGATTGAAAATCGAACCCACGACCTCTTTCTTAGCAATCAGAATCACTAACTATTCTACCAATCAGGTCAAGAGTCAGGTCAACACATTATACCTTCGAACTGACGCGGCTTGTAATTCTAAACCTAAACTTCTTAAAACTAGATTTTGTTTGTTTTCTTTTGTAATGATGAAACAGTAAAAATAATAGTTTTACATAACTCGTAACCGTTTATCATCAACTCACAGAGATGCAAAACGGGTAAAAAAAATTACAATATGATAATATTGAAAAGAAAACTTATGAGTTACTAGCAACCAGCCCCGGCTTCGCACGGGATCTTAAAGGAAAATATAATATAGCCTATGTAATTTTCCAATGTCTTCAACAAATATTGTGATATTTTAGCCAATATATTCAAGAACTAAACAAATTATATACGAAAACCTTCCTTAACAATCGCTTTATCTATTGGTAAAAACTGCATAAAAATCCATGCAGTATTTTGAGTTTATCGCGAACAGACAGACAGACGCGGAGGAGGACTTTGTTTTATAATATGTAGTGATGATTAGGTACTGTAAAACAGGTTTTTGTTTTAGTAACTTGTGTATTTTTGCAACCCAAATAGGTTTACACTATAACAATAAAACGTTTCACTCCTTTGAAAAGGACTCATTTCTATAATTATTATTATTTTTACGGGAATTAACGCGATCACTATTTCAAGGTACTACATACCTCTGTTTTGCCTGACGTTTCGACCAGGTTGCACTGGCCGTGGTCACAGGCCACGTTAATTCCCGTAAAAATAATAATAATTATATCATGGAACGCGAAAGTTTAAAAGTTAGGACTCATTTCTATTCTGTAACTAGTCAGGCATTAGTGATGATGCATCCCGGAAATACACACGTGAGTATGAGAGAGAATACCAGTATCGGGCCGAGAATTTAGTGCCAACTTAGTTTGTATTCCGACGTAGGAATTTGCATTTCAGAGTTATAAATAACCGATGGAAGTACATTTAGCTGCTAAGGAGTGTACATCTAATAATAGGTACTCACACGGTTCGCGTTGACACATTATTATCAGAAGATACATTTTGTACAACGTGTCGTGCATACGATCAGCGATTCATCATACACAATGGCAATAAGTAATAAACTCTAGTCACCTTACGAACGAATTAATAATGGTAGCTTTTTTAACACAGAACTTCGGTTGCTACCGGGGTTTGCAAGTAAAAAACACCGTAGTAGTTTTATTCACGGTGACTTCGAAAATGGTACACGTGGTTACAAAACTGTTTACTGTAATTTATTGTCTAATAATAAATTATACAGTACATAGTCTCCACGCGTAGGTATATAGTTGTAAATGAGTCGGAGTTGATAAATCGTTTCTAAACGCATAATTGAGTGTGTCTTATAAAATTAGTCATTATGGTGATCTAATAGTTTTAACTAACTTTACTTCAATCCAAGCAACGCTAATTCTCCAATTCAATCCAACGTTAATAAGTGACGATGAATTAACAACAACTAAAATGGTAATCAATGACGATTCATTGATTACCATTTTAGTTTGAGCAAGTGGGTCACTGACAGTGACTCACTGTAGGAAGTGATTCCAGAATGCAAACACAAATACTGCCATTTTACCTTTCACCTTTTTGGTATTGCATGATATCTGTCCTGCGCTAGTCCTGCGTGAACAATGAAGATCATTTTCGACGACAATATAGTCATAAATCTCAAAGATACTTTTTTCTCGCCAAATTAATACTATGTTGTATCTTTAATTAGTTCTTGGTCTCGGTTAAATTTATTATTATTATTAAATTAATTTCAAATTTTACCATAATACTTGGCAAGATCTAACTAGGCTTGCTTGCGTTATGTTTTGCTGACCAAATACACGATTTCTACTTAAATAATGATCAACTGGTGAGCTCTATGTATTTTGCATTTCGGTGAGTAAAGTCGCTGTCTATATAAGCGGTTGCAACGACAAAGGTAACACCGTTCATAGTAATAAACTCTTTTGCAAAAAAAACGGGCACTTAAGCAAAGAACTATTTTATAGTTACTATTAGTTTGATTGTCAATTTTAGGTATTGCTATCCTCAGAATTTTATAAATTAACTAGGAAGGAATAGTTTTCATCAGTTTTATCATAACATTTTGATTAAATTATTGAGAAATAATGTTTAAGCTCAAAACACTATTATTGTACCTGCTCGCTAAATAAAAATGAAACGCGTTAATTTCTTTGTTTTTCTTGAATACATTAAAAGCAGATAAAAGTTTAGTATTGAGTGTGACCCCCTCTTGCTGAAATCACGGCTTGCATTCGTCTGGGCATGCTAGCGAGTATATATTTTATGGTTTCTTGGGGAATACGTTCCCACTCCGCGGTAATCACATTCTTTAGCTCTCTGATGGTCTGCGGAGCCGGCTGCACTGATCTCACTCGTCGCTTCAGAACGTCCCAGACATGCTCTATGGGATTGAGGTCCGGACTTCTAGCTGGCCAGTCCAAACGACGAATTCCGACTTCTAGCATATACGCTTCCACATCGCCAGACCGGTGGGCGCGAGCGTTGTCGTCCATAAAAATTGAATTTTTGCCAAGAGCGGTTAAAGCGGGTTGTGCATAAGGAATTAGAACTTCCGTTATGTATCGGTGTCCAGTCAGTCAGTGTACCGTTTTCGATGAAGACTAACTCCGTACGATCCATAGAATTTATTCCTGCCCAAAACATAACAGAGCCCCCTCCATAAGGTGTGATTTCTTCAGAACATGCCTCTGCAAAGCGTTCTCCTCTCCATTTTGTATTATATGTTACTATGTGAATTATTTTTTTAATAACATACATAACACCGCCGAAACCGCACAATACCGTAAACCGCTCAATGATTTTAGTCTTGAGCCTGGAATAATAATTCTAATGAGATAACTATGCTGTACATAGTAGCGTTTACAGTAACCGAGTGTGTGTATTTTTGTCTAGTAGTTGCAGTTATCGGTTTTAAATCTTTTCAGGGTACCGTACTAGGAACCTTTATGTTTTCACTATGTCCGTGTGTCCATTGGTCCCTCTGGCCACTGCTTAGCTTCAAAGTGATAGTGCTAGAAAATTTTGATTGGCTGGAGCATATATTTAAATCACGTCCACAAACTAATAAATTGTGGCGACAGAGCGCCGTCCTGTCGCGCCATGCGTACGTACGTCCATTCGCTGCCCTAGTAAACAAATTATGAACGGAATCTCAGCGCGCGCACGTATTTATATAAACTGTCACTAAGCGATAATCGTTCTCTCTCACTCAATTATATCACTCTCTCACTCACGCGTAAATTCAAGCTCGCTGGTACAGCCACGAGTTGTATGCCAATTTTGTGTATATATTAAAGTGCATTTTAGCAAATAAATAAGAAAAGTCGTAACCTCCTCCGAGTTTCACTACTATCCTATCTACGGAACAAAGGCTAACAGCTGGGCCGGTTAGGATAGTGAACCATCACCTCTCCCTGGTATTTAGGCTACGGATCAAAAGCTAAACAGCTGGGCCGGCCACATACCTATATCCCAGTACCTACAATCTCAGCCAGCTGGCATAGCGTGTATGACCAAGTTCTACGCAAACTATACGGGTCAGCAAGCACCACAGCTGTCCCGAAATTGGTGACCCCGAACCCAAACAAACGCTCCTTCGCATTCACGGCGACGACTCGGCGTACCTACTGGCGAGACGTCGTTCGGCTGACCGCGTGTACATACCTATCGCACAGCCGACGCGTCGTACCTACCTTCTCGCCGCTAACGACAACGCAACGAGCGCAGTATCCTCCACTACTGTCCACGTGTACCTACAGCCATGACGAATGAAGCGAACACAGAATTTAGCGACGCCCAGGGAGTTACAATTCAGAGCGACGTAGCCACAATCTCGCTGCCTGCACGTCTACCACCATTTTGGCGCCAAAACCCACGACTATGGTTCGCGCAGTTTGAAGCCGCCGTCGCTGCAAGTAAAATCGGAGAAGAACAGAAATTCAATTTAGTTGTCCCGCTACTCGGCTGCGATGACCTCGAACAAATCGCCGACATTATATTAAATCCACCTGGGACAGGGAAATACATAACGTTGAAGAACAGACTTATATCCACGTATCAAGAATCAGACCATCGTCAGTTACAGAAACTACTTTGTGGTCTAGAACTCGGAGACTCAAAACCTAGCCAATTACTACGTAAAATGCGTGAACTCAGCGGCAAGTTATTAACAGACGAGGCGTTACAAGTAATATGGCTTAATCAATTACCTACACAGATCCGCGGCATCCTAGCCATCAACAAAGAATCTTCACTTGAAATCCTAGCTGCAATGGCCGACAGAATGTTAGAACACTTCGAACCCGCAATCACTGCTGCCATTACAACCACTACGTCGTGCCAAAGTAAAGAAAATAATAATACGGAAACAGGAAACCTCCAAATCAACCTACTTACAAAACAAATCGAAAAATTGTCACTAGAAGTAGCCGAACTAAAATCAAACCAGCAACGCTCAACGTACTTCCCGCCTTACCATCCACCACACCGTTCGCGCTTTGAAGGACACTCAAGAGCGCCGAGTAAACATCGTGCGCCGTCGCGTTCCCGCCAACGCGGGCCCGATGACGCCGATTGGCTATGCTACTATCATTACCGCTACGGTGACTACGCTCGTAAATGCGAATCACCATGCTCGAAGAATAAGCGTAATGATATTATTAATACAAGTAATAAACAGGAAAACTAACGAAAGCACCGACTGTGGCGGGCGTCGGTGTGAACCATGGAACCCACCGCTTATGTATTATAGATAGCAATATCAAAGAAAAGTTTCTAGTCGACACAGGAGCCGACATATCCGTACTGGCCGCAAAGAAAACGAGATTTTTAAGACCTACAGAAAACAGTTATAAATTATACGCTGCGAACGGAACAGAGATACGTACCTACGGCGAGCGCACACTAGAGCTCAACTTAGGCTTACGTAGAAGTTTTAAATGGACATTTATGGTCGCCGACGTAAAAACTTCAATATTAGGTGCAGACTTCCTCGCAAAATATAAGTTATTAGTCGACTTACACAACAGAAAATTAATAGATTTGGTCACCGAGCTCAGCATTAACGCCTTTGAAATATGTAACACTGAAGAATCCGTCTACCTAATTAACCGTAATCACCCTTATCATGAGATACTGAAGCAATATCCTGACTTGTTACGACCAATGTCACTCAAAACTACAGCCAAACATGACGTCACACACCGCATCGAAACGACGGGACCGCCTTTATTCTCAAGGCCGCGTCCGCTCCCGCCCGATAAATATAAAACCGCGAAGATTGAGTTCGAGAAGATGATAGAAATGGGTATATGTAAGCCATCAAACAGCCCTTGGGCCAGCCCACTACACGTCGTAAAGAAAAAAGACGGTTCACTACGAGTGTGTGGTGATTATAGAAGACTCAACGCCGTTACAATACCAGATAGATACCCTATACCGAGGATTCACGACTTTACCTACCAGTTACACGGAAAAACTATATTCTCGAAGCTTGATATGAAAAATGCTTTTTACGCTCTGCCATTAGAAAAAGAAGACGCCGCGAAGACTGCAATCATCACCCCGTTTGGGCTCTTTGAATTCAACCGCATGCCCTTTGGTTTACGTAACGCTGGTCAAACCTTTCAACGATTTATGCATGAAGTGTTAAGGGGACTTGATGACATCTGTTTTTCTTATATGGATGATTTAATCATATTCTCAAACCTCAGTGACCATGAAAAACACTTACATAAAGTACTCGAACGCCTTAACCAGTATGGAGTCACACTTAACATCAATAAATGCGAATTTGGTAAAAACAAGATACAATTTCTAGGCTACGAAGTATCATCAGACGGAATCAAACCCACGGAAGAACGCGTCCAAGCGATAAAGAATTACCCGAAACCCACTACGATACAAGAACTAAGAAGATTTTTAGGCATGATTAACTTTTACCGCAACTGTTTACCTCATCAATCAGAACATCAATGCCTACTCAATAAATACTTACACAACTCTAAGAAGAATGACAAATCACCAATTCAATGGACTCCTGAAGCTGAAAAATCCTTTGAGCAATGCCGCCAAAGCATACTCGAAGCGACTACACTCACGCACCCAATACCTAACGCGCCACTGTGCTTATTAACTGACGCATCCGACACGAGCCTCGGCGCTGTACTACAACAAAAAGTTAACAGCGTATGGAAACCGCTTGCCTTTTACTCGAAAGCAATGAATGACACACAGCGCAGATACAGCGTGTACGATCGCGAATTACTAGCTATGTACACCGCTGTTAAAAGCCTACGCCGGCTGATTGAGGGTAACGATCTCACTATATGCACAGATCACAAACCCCTTACCTACGCACTTACGAGAGCACCGAATAGCAGTGATACACCGAGACGAGAACGACAACTACACTACATAAGTCAATTCTGTTCAAATATAAAATACATTCACGGAGATCGAAATGAAGCAGCCGACGCGTTATCACGAATATCAGAAATAGAAGTACTTAATCACACAATCGACTACAATAAATTAGCAATAGAACAAGAGAACGACACAGAACTACAAGCCTGCATGAAACAAAGTAATCTCAAGTTTTCACACATCACACTACCCGGGGGTCAACGACCGATATGGTGCGAAACATCTACAACGAACATTCGACCATACCTACCACTGAGTTATCGTTTTGTAGCATTCAAAGCGCAACACGAACTAAGTCACCCCGGCATACGAACAACAAGAAAAATAATGACTACAAAATTCTTCTGGCCGTCTATGAACAAAGATGTAACTACGTGGTCAAGGTCATGCATCGGTTGTCAACGCGCGAAAATACAAAGACACGTAATTAGTCCACTCGGCGAGTTTCAACAATCATCGCGTTTTGAACACCTACACGTCGACATAGTTGGACCGCTACCACCATCAAACGACTATAGGTATTTAGTTACAATGATCGACCGCTGTACTAAATGGCCCGAGGCAATACCTACTCGTGACATTACCGCTGAGACAGTAGCGAAAGCTGTTTACGAAGGATGGATAACAAGATTCGGTTGTCCATTACGAATCACAACCGACCAAGGTAGACAATTTGAGTCATCACTATTCCACTCACTAATGAAGAAACTCGGCGTCACTCGCATACGCACCACTGCATTCCACCCACAAGCAAACGGACAGATAGAACGATGGCATCGTACTATGAAAGCAGCACTAATGGCAAGATGCGCGAGTTGCAGATGGAGCGAAGAATTACCTACTGTGCTACTAGGACTACGTACAGCACTTTGTCAAGACTCTTCAGTTAGCCCTGCCTTAATGACCTACGGTTCTACACTGCGCATCCCGTCGGACTTCTTCGTGCCTACAAAGCCGAACATAAACGACGCAGAGTTCGTTCGTCAGCTGACCGAAACAATGTCGTCATTAAGACCTACAAAAAGATCGCATACATCGAACCTGCACACATTCGTACATAAGGACCTACAAACATGTACACATGTGTTTGTGCGAAACGACACCGTCCGCCGTCCACTTACACCGCCATACGAAGGTCCTTACAAAGTATTACAACGCAGCGCAACTGGCAAACAATTCACCATCCAATTACCATTACGTACGACAGTAATATCAATAGATCGACTGAAACCAGCCTATACATATAGCGACGAACAAACATCACATCCTCAAACATATCCCAATACGACAATGCAAGCAACACCGCCAACTTCGAGTACCAATACTACGAGTGCAGCCGCCGCGACGTCGAGCAACACAGATGAGCCAGCCACGAAACGGAACACCTACGTCACCCGAGCCGGGAGGCCAGTTAAACCCAACGTACGCTTCGCTTGAGGGGGAGTAATGTGGCGACAGAGCGCCGTCCTGTCGCGCCATGCGTACGTACGTCCATTCGCTGCCCTAGTAAACAAATTATGAACGGAATCTCAGCGCGCGCACGTATTTATATAAACTGTCACTAAGCGATAATCGTTCTCTCTCACTCAATTATATCACTCTCTCACTCACGCGTAAATTCAAGCTCGCTGGTACAGCCACGAGTTGTATGCCAATTTTGTGTATATATTAAAGTGCATTTTAGCAAATAAATAAGAAAAGTCGTAACCTCCTCCGAGTTTCACTACTATCCTATCTACGGAACAAAGGCTAACAGCTGGGCCGGTTAGGATAGTGAACCATCACCTCTCCCTGGTATTTAGGCTACGGATCAAAAGCTAAACAGCTGGGCCGGCCACATACCTATATCCCAGTACCTACAATCTCAGCCAGCTGGCATAGCGTGTATGACCAAGTTCTACGCAAACTATACGGGTCAGCAAGCACCACAGCTGTCCCGAAAAAATAAATAAATTAAGGCATCTCCCTTACACGTAAAGTGGTTTTTTTTAATTATTTTACGGCCATCCCACAGTATGGGATATCATTGGACAGTTCCTTCTAATTTGTCGAGGACTTGTGGAATGAAATGTTGAACTTTATGTGCTGATTTTTATTTGTTTCAAAGCTTAAGTATTTAGAAGAAGGCTCATAGGAGTTACGACTTTACTGTTGATTCTGTTGACTTGAAAAGCGTATACAAAATCAGGATAGCTGTATAAATTATTATAAAACTTTGAAACAACAAAAAAAGTATGGTACGTAAATACAAATATTTCCCACCTCCATTTACGCGGCAGTGATTAAGTATACTATTGGATGGAACACTTTTGTTTATGATATTACGCACATGAATAAGTATTGTAAGAGAGGTACGAATGGGTGAGTATAGCGGTAGCGAGTGCGCCACTCCCTGCGGCCCATAGCCTCCGAAACACAATAAATCTGAACCGATAAGTAGTCGAGCGGATTGTCGGCGCGGTGCGATCAAAGCGAAGGGAGGACATGAAAGGCGCCGCCGCCATCCGCCGAGATGTTTCATTCAATGCCGCGTTTCCACCACCGCCCGTCACGTCAAATTACCCCTTTGTTAAACTGACGTTTTAATTAATTCGATTTTAATATTTGAATTACAATTTCACGAAGCTTTTAAATTGAAATGGTAAGCTTAAAAATAAAGATTGGAAATCCAACATACCATGAAATATACCCTATACAAATATATATTAAAGTTTTTATATAATAAAGTTTTTGCTTGATTTCTCATCAAGAGCTCATTCTCTCGAAACAGGGATCATTCTGAGATGCTATTATTGGTTACAGTTCGTAACATACTGACACGGCATTACTTGCAATGCATTTTTTATATTCTCAATCTAGCAAAGTACCTAATACAGAAAGCAAAACGGTTTTGTGTGTTGATGTTAAATTAAAAAACACAATTTTTAATCATTCGTGTTATAATAATATATGAGTTCGTAAAGAATTTTCTGTGTAAGTATTCTTTTTTCATAAAATTTGGAAATCTGACTTAAAGTTTATATATTTTTTTCCAATGTGTCTTATAAGCTTACAGAGATCCAGTGTATATATTTACCAGACATGGTTTGAGAAGGGTATGTCTAGTTTGTTTACAAGGATAACTTCAGGAAGTTTATAGATATTTACTTAGAAGTTAATGATAAAGTAAGCTCATCATCAACCAAAAGTCTTCCACTGCTCGACAAAGACCTGCCGCAAATAACCGGTCCTGTGCTGCCCTCATCCAACGATTAACGGTTTCTTTTCGTCAATATTTAGTTCACTCAGGTTATTGAAATTAAGTTCTAATAAGAATTTTAACGATTATTTACTTGAATTGAATTGGACTGGAACTCATTGAGGTTATTTCTATGTCATCAACAGTTTTTATTAGTCCATGCTTTTCTTCAGAAAGGAAAGGAAAGAAAGAAAGGTAGGAAACGACAGGCGCTTTTTGCTTTGGCTTCCTTATTTTCTCTGTTACAATATTTTTTATTGCAAGTTGATATGTTGCTAATACCAAGATTTAAACTTGTTTCCCAAATTAAAATTATAGTAACATACCAAATTGGTATGTGAATTATATACGTATATTTTTACTTTTCAATATCATAAAGTAAAAAAGCTGTCATAAATGTCTTTTAGACATGTTCTTTTTTGAGAAACGTGTTATTTGCTCTCCAAATATCGCACCAGTGTTTAAATTTTATAAAAAAGAGGCTACGTTCACAAAAGGTAGCGTATTACTGTTAATATTCATTTAAGAGTGTGATATCATTCTTTTAGCAAAATGATTTTAGATTTGCTGAACGCCAGTTGTTAAGCAAATCTCAGCAAACATTTGCGATTTCAGTAAGCGATTGTTTTAGGAATGAGTTTGAGATTCTTAAATTTGAACTATTTTAACGCCAATAGAATATCAATCCAACTTTCTGATTAGTTATTTCTGTCGTGACACACTATATACGACGAGAAATTCGTACAATCATTTCGTATCGCATATTCCAGTGGAGATGCACTAAATAGTAGGTACACAGAGATTGTAGCAGTTATTACTTTATATGCATGAAGCAATAACACCGTACATCTGAGAGCCGTCCGCTACTAAACTGGCGGCCGCCTTCTGTAATTAATTTGCCATAAACAACTTGCATTAACAACACATTCCTACTTGTCTTTATCATACTTGTCTACCAATTTAATATTCGTTTCGGTTGACTATTTCACATATTATTATATTTTGAAGTTCTATTATTAACATGGATTTTTTACCGAACTGCGTCAGTAGAGGGTCTTTCGTGTGAGTTCAAATTTATATATATTTTTTTGGCATATCGTTACTAATCATTATGACCAGACTTTAATAGTCCACTGCTGAACATGGGTCTCTTCTTGTTTATGAGGTTTTAGGTATCGTTATTTATTTATTTTCAGATATCATTAGATTCGTCCTAACTGTGAAAGGGACGTTGTTTCTGTATATGTAAAATAATAAAAATGTAAATCGCCAGTTTGTAAATGTTAAGTAGTAGTATAGTATAGGGCAGTGGAGTGGAGTGTACTGTTATCTTAAAGTTTACACGCAGTCGAATATTTTATCAATAATTAGCTTATTGTATATTGTCCTGATTACGGTTACATTTAAATTATCTAGGGAAAGGAAAGTGATCAATATAAAACTAATATTAAAATGATAAATTTATTTGCAAATAAATATAAACAAAACAGAGGCATTACTCACGTGTAACGTACACCTCCAAAATACTATATTAAAAATAAAGTTCTACATAGAGTATTTATTGGAAGAACAAAATCGGTAGCATATACCTAATGCGAATTCGATAACATAATATAGGTAGGTACTAATTTAGATGAATAAATATAGAATAATTAAAAAATAAGGCACTCTCTTTATCACAGAATACACCACCTACTAAATTTCTAGTTTTACTTGTATAATCTTTATTCAACACTATAAAAAGTACACCTATACTTACAGTACCTCACTGGTTTTTGTTGTATTTGGAACTATTTCGTGATAAAATTATTTAAAACATTCTATTATCATCACACCGCGTATTACGAAGGCGTCATTAAGCTCACACCAGTCAACTCGTGACCACGAGCGGCATAACTCGTTTGAAACGTCGGGAAACAAAAGAGATCGTTACCATTTAAATATATAATTTGATTGCGAATAAGTCCCGCTATACAACACAATCTAAATTCTCAGTTCTTACACAGTTACTACCACAAGAAAACAAAAGAAACGTGGTATAGCGATTGAAACTTACAAAATTTGTAATAATTTCGTCACACGACATGAGACACTCACGTGAGAGTTTATTAACGTAGAAACAATAAATTAACGTTCATACATATTAAAGTTAAGAAATACAACTGAAATTTTCTGTGAGATCTAAAGGATAAAACGATTTTTTTATTTATTGTCTCTACTAAGTTTCGACAACAATTGGACACATATTAATAAACTATTATTTAAAACCCAAATCTGGAGATTCAATATATCTTTATGAGTATGTTTATCATAAACATTGAGTACCTACACAATATATTATAAACTTTTATATAACCAAGCAGTAAGCCATTTA
This sequence comes from Diaphora mendica, assembly GCA_949125395.1. Lineage (NCBI taxonomy): Eukaryota > Metazoa > Arthropoda > Insecta > Lepidoptera > Erebidae > Diaphora > Diaphora mendica. The sequence continues at coordinate 32,295,718 of OX421311.1, forward strand.
AATCTTGATATTTGAAGTAAAATCAATAGATACCATACGAAATCACAATATAAATATAGATACTTAAGTAAATTACAAAACAGGAACGCGATATTGCTGCCATTTATTTCAATTTAAACTGTTATTTTTTATACTTAATACTGTACATTTAATATAAGACGTATACAGCTGACGTAAATTAGTCCTATCATCATAATGATATTCAGCTTATATATAACCAAAGAATAATCATCGCTTATATATACAATATATAAGAATAATTGAATAAACTGTCCTCTCAAATAGCTACTCGTATCCTTTCATTTAAGTATGGATCTACTAATAACGATAATACAAAACCACATGACTAATGCAAAAGGCATAACAACTGTTTTAATATCAATTTGAATGTGTTACTTTATAGGTAGGTATTGTTTGTCTTACAGAAAGAGGTTTTGAATTTTGAACACGTGCTTTTTAAAACAACGTGAAATAAAAATCTATCACGGTATAGTAATTATGCGTAAAAAACTATATAAAATAAAATGTACTTCTGCAATTAAAAGTAATATAACCTCTCAAGAGTAAATAATTTTTCAAACTTGCATCTAAATTTTAAGAGGTTTTAAATGTATTTTAAAATAAGAGACTGGGTGATCCCTCCGCGTACTCGACATACCACTTACAAAAATATCATAATGGCAGGAAGCCGACGAAATTATAATTAGTTCTGTGTTCACATTATCTGTTGCCTAGTTTTCTCTTCAAACCGTAGTCCCACAGTCCTTTAACAGGCAGGTAATAAAGCATCAATCGAGGTCACGACTAGCCCTGTCAAAACGCTTTTAGGAACAACCTGGCCTGGAATGAGGCCGAATGTGACCAGGGCTACTTGCCTGACTAGTTAACGCAGACAGTATATTAAAATTATATAAATATAGGAATAAGAATATACATATCTGAAATAACGTATGATCAGTATAGTTTTATTGTACTCGTTCGTTTCAAACATCACTTTCATCGCGTTCATTTTGGTTATGCCACGATTGTTTAGTTTTTGTTGCGATTCCTCAACCGAGGGAGAAAAACTGCTTGTTGCTGGGGAACTTAGCTTTTTGTTTCTTGATGAAATCGCGCGCTTGTTTATCACCTTGTCGCGTTTCAAGTGCTTTAATAGCTTCACCATCTGTAACAAGTTATAAATTATTATCGCTAATTATAGAAATTTTAATTGACTTTTAAACTTTTGCAACGCATTGTACTCCTATAAAATTATTATTAGTTGAGCTACTAACGTGATCAAAAGTATTACATAACTTCTATTAGTCACAGATTTAATCATGCAATCTGCCTGTGAACTCGATCAATGCAAACTGGTCGGGATTTCAAGCATGCATCTAATGTCTATAGAAATATCTCTCTAGTCTCTTGATCTCGAACTTATAGTTATTGAACAAAGTTAGGATCGACCTGCTTCGAGATGAACTCTACAGTAGATCACGAGTAATTAATCCTATTACGGTTGTGTTATTGAGTTATTTAGTCAGTGCAATGACACATTATGTCATTGCACTGACAACTGTGTCATCATCATCTTCACCGTGTGATGACGGATTCAGAATACAGAGTGTTCACCACCCCTGTTCACCCTGTGAATGCCGTAAAAGCCGACTAAGGGAATAAACTACGCAAAACAACAGCACAGTAAAGAGAAATGAAACTTAACATAAACCCTATACAAATCTGTCTGGTCAGCGTGGTAAACTAGGTCAAAACCCTACTTCCAACACTTTACAAAGAAGGCATGACATACATACATACATTTACTACACCCATGTGATGAATAGCCCCGTTCAGCAGTGGGCTATTCAAGGCTGTTGATGATGACTGTTTTTTTTATGTTGTAGGGGGCAAACGAGCAGACGTATTGCCTGATGGTAAACGATTACCGCCGCCCATGACACCTGCAACACCAGAGGCGTCACAAGTGCGGTGACGGCCTTTGGGGGATGGGGAAGGCGATGGGGGTTTCGGTTTTCTGTGAGGCCGTGGTATCACATTCCGTCGAGCCGTCGCCACATGCATGTCGAAGCGTGGTGATTTTTTTTGGTGTTAAGACTTAGCAATTTTCAAGTTTGCTGTCAAATAGTTTTCAATACTGACCTAAAGAGGTAGGTTTAGATAGAGGCAAGTGTTGTTGCGGCAAGCTGGAGATAGGCGCCGGCGTGTCAGGCACCTCACTGAAGTGCAGGTACGCCTCGCCCACGAACGTGTTGCTCATACTGAACATGTCCTTGTCTTTAATCACGAAGTGGATCAGCCCGTCTGTTACCCGACGCTGTTCTGGAGACAAGGGACTGAAAAGATTTAAAGACAATTTTTTAATTGACTGCCTCGGTGGTCTCGCGGTTGGCGTGTCCAACTTCTGATCATGAGATCTCGGGTTCGATTCCTGGGTCGGACCAAATGTTTGTATGATCTACAAATATTTGATTTGGAGTTTTCTATGTACAATATGTATGTATTTACAAAAATATATATATTTGTATCAGTTGTCTAGTACCCATAACACAATCCCTGCTTAGCTCGGGACTAGATGGCGTTGTGTGTTAATATCCGAAATATTTATTTATTATTAAAAAAAAACTGATGTTCATTGAGAGCATATTTCTGCCTGTCGCGCAAATTATAAGACAATTCTGCAAATTCCAAAGTTATTAAGTATAAAACATTACGGCTTTCTTTATCCATATAACAGCGCCCATATTGGACTTTTTACATAGGTAATAGGTATACCAGAAATCCAGAATATTACGAAATCTGTAGAATGACACCATTCTTCAAAAATGTATTACGTAATATTTTATAATATTAATATATTTTTGAAGAATAATTACGTTCGAATACACGATAACCAGTTATAACTAATGTACTCTGTTTATTCAATGCATTTTATCCAAATGTAATTTAAATTAGAAAATATATAAGGATCTATTATCTCTTTTACAATTCTCTTATTAGCGTACTTTACATTAATACTGCAAAAGTCCACTTGAGCGTCACAAGTACGTGAATTTTACTTAGAAAACATTGTCAAGGCTTGTTGCCAAATATAGACCATTAATACGAATGCCAATCCGTCTATTTTTATCAACGATCATTATGCCAACATTTATAGATATACCTGCTAATTTATTAATATCTAACGGTTCCTAATGTCGCGATCTTGACACACATATTGAACAAGCCTCCTGGAGGTATAGAAAAGATACTAGAACACTACTTTTCTACAATAATTTTGTTTTGACCACGTGTCTTAACCTTGAGATAACATCATTTTCATACATTCGATTAGTTTTCTAATAAAAAGTGCGTTTGTAGAATGTCAAATTGGCAAGACCTCTTTCTGTGTTCTGTTTTGTTGAAGAATTTTACTTAAGGCCCAGTAATTTATGTAATAAATATGTAAATATTCTTTATGTAATAAGCAAGTAAGTATACTTACGCAAGGAACATTTCATCATATAGTGGAAAGAGATTTTTGTTGTGTGTTTGGGTTTTGGGTTTTGTTACATTAGCAAATGTGTCTTCTGGGTGCAGCCCAACTCGCACGTATGAATCGCATAAACCTGTAAAACAATAGTTGTTATAAAAATGCTTATCAACAAGTGTATAATATATTTTAAATTTATCCATGTTTATTTATTTTTTAAGATTATCTCTGTCTTCTTAGTCCTAAATTTGAAAATTGCTAATATTGTTTAGTAATTTATCTAATTTCTATATTTTACTGAAATTTCAAGCTTGGAGAGTCATGCTGATTTCAGCACAAACGGGCCGGCACTACCGGGGCGGTACTACCCTCTCACAGAAGATCAACATAAAATGACAGCATTTCTGCTGTCGTGTTTCGTTGGTGAGTGCGGGACCGGAGGCCCAATGATGCAGAAGCATCTCAATAGGCCGCCATAGTGTGGGTCACCCTGCTGACTTTTCGCAACGAGTATGGTGACCAACACCCTTGGATTTGCTCATGCTTTCCATCGGATAGAGTAGAGTCACTTCGACTCATACATAAAAAAATGATAATTGCATACTCACCATTTGAATCAGTCGGTGTCAAATTCCTGGCATTCATAATTTCAATTTTTAAATTATCGTCAATGAACTGCGCCCTAACTGTTAGCATACCCATCTTAGGTTCCGTAATTGTCTGTTGCTCTTGCCACCTTTCCAAATGGAACTGGTGTATTAATTCCCTTGTTTCCATTCCATGTAGCTTTAGTAAATACTCCACACGTTTTAACGTCTCTGATTCGAATGAATTATCCTTACTGTCTTGGCGGAACGACCTTTTCATTATTTGCACACATTCGTGTAGATTTGAAAAGAAACATGGTGGTCGACGTTTCTGTAACCGTTGCAAATTTTAATTTAGAACCTAATTAATTATTAAAATTAACATTAAATACATATTCATCGATCACCATGGTGGTAGTATGAGTAGTTATAAGTATCCAAGCTATCAAAACACCAAACCATCACCTTCCATGCATTTATGTACCATGAATAAGGGCCTTAAAATATGTTTTATGATCTCTTAAGTAAAATGACATGCATGCATGCAGTAAAACCTAGACATCCGTTTTGAATGTTCCTAAACTTCCAACACGTAAACTAAGTACACAGATTTTGCTTAAAGAACTCCTTATATTTGAAGAATGAATATCGACAGAGTCATCACATAATACCGTAAGTACATAACAGTAAACCTCGAATGTAAAAGAGCTATAGTGACAGTGATAGCGTCTTCAATGTTCTTAATCGTACCTACTAAAGAATTGATAATGCACATGCTACAATTCTTGAGGATAAAATATAGAAATTACGAAGACTTACGAGTTTTTGCTTACAACAAACATTAAGATATAAACAAATGAAAAGTAAGCAAACGAAGCGAAGGTAGAGAGATACAAACATCTTATTTACGTAAACATGGTTCTTATATGGACATATATCAAGAGTACAATACATTCACGGACTTAGGAGATTCTAATCACTATACACGAAACATAGCAGCCAAGTCAAAAATCACGAAATATTTTATGTACATTGAGGACATTGTCTGTGTTTTTAAAACTGTGACTTTAACAAAATCCGCAATGTATATAAAATAATATATGAACTTGACGTAATCACAGCAACATAAACAGTGCGCTTGCTAAGATCTAATATGTTACCGCGTCTAAGTTGGCGGCTGCAGATTTGCTCAATCGCCTCGGGTCGAGATAGCGTGTTATCTTTGCCTTTCGGTGCTAGCAAACAACAAGAAAGTTTTAAAACAAAAATCAAAACAGTTAATACGTTGTGACCTAAACACTGAATTTAAAAACAAAAAACTAGACAACTTGCTGTAAAATAAATGAATCAACTCAACAAAGCTATCAGATTTGAAATAAAAGAATAAGTCTTTCATGGGTAGTTCGGATACAGTACTTGAAAAAATATATCAACTCATGTTGAAAACAAATGTAGGTATATCACAAAAAAAGACAACCTAGAATCTTATTCCAAAAGGTACCCAAAAAGTGCATTTTTTTTCATTTTTTACATTCTAATTTTAAGATAGTAACTTGGCAGTAACTTGCTACTTTAAATAAAACAGTGTTGTGCACACTTATTTTTAAATTGCAATAGCGTGCAATATAAATGCAATATTATTTACCGGATACAAAATATTGATGGGGGAAACTTTATTTTTTCCAAAATGTCTACGCCTAAACAAGCGAATACGGGTAACGAGTTTCAATTTCTACAAACGAAAATTATAGGTTAGTACTTTAATATATGTACCTAGCTAAATATTAAACCTTCATGAATCCAATGAGAAATTGTGTTAGCTATTGAAAATAAAATCTGCTTCTTGCCATATCTAAGAAAGTAATAATTATAACACTTCATTTTATTTTACTAATTTGGCAGCAAATCTTTACATCCCCGTAGCCTCATAATCGACATGGTTTAAGACCACCAAGCGCCTTGGTCTTAAACCACGTCGCTTGGTGGTAGAGTGAAAGTATTGCTGTTAATTCCACATGCCATTAAATACGAGTATGCATGTGTTCAATAAATGTTCAAGTCAAAACATCGTAAAATTATTAGGTTTTTCTCCCAGTGATATTATTTTTATTATACTAGTCGCCACTAAAACCTTTAATATTTTTATTCATAGAACCTTTATGCATGTTACCAGTGATAACGGTGGACTTAATGCCATAGGCATTTTCTACCAGTCGACTTCAATGGACCGAATCCTTCAAGTATGTCCGTAAAAGAAGAATATTTCTTACTTCATAAATATAGCAAAAATGCAGACTAACATTATTTGTAAAAATTAAAAGTGATTTAAATTATTTGGTTACATTAATCATATTAATAAAACAGTAATATGAAGGATTATTAATTGAATTGTAATTAATCTGACATTTGATGCGATTGTTATTAGTCAAAAGATTATGTATATGATATAACTACAGCCAATTGGTAAGATTAAGAAATTGCTCATTTACAGCTGTTAGCAGCTAAAAAGAACACTTAAATCTGTAAATTTAAGTACAAACCTCTAAATTTGCCTGTATGAGTTCGTAAAGTACTTCTGCAAGTTGCTCCCACACGATGTCTAGAGTTCTGGAGAAGTTTTCGTTGTTCAAGTGTTGGTACAAAGTGTCCAAGTTGGCCTCAAGATACCGCATGACGCGGTCCATGCTGGAGCAATCCTGGTGGAGTAACTCGGCTCCCTCGATAAGGAACCGTGTGATTGAAGGCATCATCTGAAAGGGTTCGAACAGGTATGTAAGTCATTTTTTATAAACCAAATTTTATTTAACTGACTTATGACAGCGATACAGGACATTCCCAGTCCTTACGACAGGGAATGTCCTGTATCGCTGAGGATTTCACAGATAATAATAAAATGAACAAAAAGAACACTTATACTGGAACAAGATATTATAGATCATATAAGGCTTGCCCCATATGGGGATCGAACCCACATCGTACAACGTAGGAGAGTGCAGGTGATGGCTTAAGCCACCCGTGCTTAGTGATTTAATTGTTTAGTTTATATTACGCCGTTTATTGTTCTTCTTTGTTTTCCTTCGTATTACAGGTTCCTTGGGGATAAAAAAGCCAAGAGTATGTGGCCGGTGTCTAACGGCCGACCTCAGGCGCCTTACTCTGGGGGAACCCGAACCCTTATTTCAGGTCCTCTTAGGATCGACACCAATCAGTTAAGTATCCAAAGTAGATATTAAATCATAAAACTAGACCCACCGATATACAATAGTTATTTTCTCTTGAACAATAGGTAACTCGCTATCTTCCGTTTTTTTTTATATTGAAACCTATCAAAGTGACTCTACTTTGCCTATTAGAAAGCATGAGTAAAGAATCCAAGAGTGCGGGCAGCCATAGTGGGATCATAGTGGGAGGGAAACACGTGCGTTGGTGGTTTGATTTTGCTATTAAGAACAATATTAACATTAAAAAAAAGTTAACAATTGCTATGTTGAATACAAATAAGTATTTGAAACATACCTTTCTGACCATAACATCCAATAGGTCGACTATTTTATTCTTAACAGTATCTATGGCATTAGCAATAACATTCTGCAGGGTTTCCTTACATCTGAAAAGCAAAAGAACAATTGCATTTAATCAATTGTCATTTAACTTTATTTACAGTCGACGCAATATGTTTTCTTCTACCATATACCTATTATTTCAATGAGTACTCTCTTTCTAGTTATGTGATTAGAAAGAAGATATTTATGTTTACTTTGGTTGTCCTCTTTTCTTGTGTACGTCAACTTCTTAAAATAAAACTCTCTTCGATTACTATAGCAAACTCTTCAACTTTTTTGCCACTGGCATTTTTATAGCAACATCAATTAATACTTAAGATATAGAAATAAAATGTTTTAATGTAACGTATTTTCATAGAACAGAATATTGTTCCAGATTATTTGTTCTAAAAACTCATATTAAAGTTTCATTTAGCTACTTAAAATTAGTGGTGAGTAACAACAAGTGTTTTTCTTTTCTTTTTATACCCGTACACTAACCAACAACATAACACAAATATCTTTTTTATGTTTCAAAATCCATTAAGTACCAATTCAAATACAACAATAATTGATTAATTGACAAAGACAAAAGAACGTTCCATTACAAAATATATTCAATAATCATAAAATCCTCGACCATATGGTATTCTGCACGTACATAGTAATAAAACCTGACTATGCATATTTTTTAACAATACCTAGTGCTGCCAGGAGTAACGTATTTGAACTTCTGACACGTGACCTGTAATCGGTATAACAATAGAAATAGAAGGTACTAACACCTACAAATTCTTAATCGATGAGTTACTATTTATAGATGGAATAGAGCTACCTACCTTGTATCGGTAGCAAAAAGTTGAATAGACATTATTATAATAACAATAATAAATATCTTTATTGTACCAGATTAGTAACAAAGTAAATAACAAATAGGAAAACTTAAACTAGGGATTGGCGGCCTTATCCGGGCGGAAGGCAATCTCTTACAGGCAACCGTGGGATGGAAAAAAGAGCAATGATGAAAAGTATAGGGTAGTGTCTGGAGTATTAGAAAAGATATAGAAAAGGGAAATTATGGTATAATTAATACATTATATAAGGAATTAATACATTACATAATATTATTGTGTTACAAAAATATAAAAATAGTGTCTTCGTTTGTAACTGCATCTTTCTAAATAATTACGAATACAAATAACGTCCAATGAAAAGTTTTCAATTGACAATATTAATAATATTGTTTATGGATTTTGATAACATGTTTAAATATGTACATAAAATAGAAACCTCACCTTTGAGCTTCCATCGGTGATCTGGCCTCACACATTCTCTGAATAATATCGTCCATGCCGAGATTTTCGACGAATGGCTCTAAATTCTGGCGAACGTAATCTATACTGTTGATGGCGACACACCATTCTGTCGTCACTTCGAAGCGCTCTTCAAACACGGTGCTCACCATACCAACATTGTCAACGCGACCAGCCATCTTGTCGGAATAGAACACACAGCAACGGCAGATATCCTGGAATTATTAATATAGTTTACAGTCAGTATATTTTATCCATGGTGCTTCCCGTTTTGAAAAAAGTCTTTGCCTATTTTAACTTCATTTTGTCTCCCGCTTTACTAAGGATTTTCAACTCCTCCAGTTTTCTACTGATTAATTTCGTTGCGGGTTCCAAGACAGTTTAATTTTTCCTGGGACTTCCCGAATGTCATAACTCGGTGTGTTCGTGGATCATTGCTGTTGACTCTAGTGTTCAGGGGCTACAGTGGTAGGTGGGATTAGTCCCAGTCAATATATTTTCAATAAATTATAAAAGGCAATCAAGTCCAAATAGTTCAATTAAATTTGCGTAATTATTTTTTGAATAGTCAGGATTTGAGTCAGTCAAGAAGTCTCAGGCAAGATTAGTTTTCTTTCTTTATATACATTACATGTAATTCAAAATACAACAGTAGCAGATTTGTAGTTCAACTTACGTCTATAATTTTGGCGACAAAAGTATAGCAGCCTTCAACGTCTGGCCAGGCTAACTGTCGCCAAAATATGTCGATCTGATGAAATATCGCAAGAGTGTCAACACCGGAACTACTGAACTTCACATTGGTGTCCACGGGGACTAAGTTATCAAGGTCTACGGCCTTCTCTATGCGAGTGAGTGCTTTGTATGCAGCAATGTCGAGCCACTGGGCTACACCACCGAAGAACCATGAGTGGAATTTTGATATGGCGTACGATTGCCAGTCGGTTTCGTTGAGACCTTGGCCCAACCTGAAATGTTAGAGATAATGAATTAATAAAGAGATCAATAATTTGCAGAGATTTGGGAGTGCCTGGTACGTCAGACCTGGAGAAATACTCTCACAAACAATGCCACTCAATTAACTTATATGTAAACGTATCTAACGGAAGTCATAAAGCGCAAAATAATCTGGTCATGACGCATTTTATGCATCGGCCAACTCGATTCCGAAAAAAGGGAAAAAAACTCTCACAAAGTTACATAGAACTTTACCTTATGACTGATACTCTAAGAATCGAGGTAAATACCCTCAGATTCATACATAAAAACGTCTGAGATATACCTATATTAATATAATTAATGCATCTATTGTAAACTTCATATTATACAAAAATATGTAACAGTCAACTTATAGCGCAATCATAAATATAAGATCCTACCTAAAGTAGGTTCTTAATCATATTAGTTGCAGCAATTTTCTCCGGTCCGCTGACGAGTCATAGGTACCACGCTACGGTACATTCCTTTGTATATTTGACTAGCTTACACGGCACCAATGACACAATATACTATAGACCGTCCCTCCCTTGGCCAATACTGTACGCCGTAAAAAGCTAGAAAAGTTCAACTAAATCTAGATGGCGCTTAAAATAAGCTCTAAAAAGCAGTTTAACAAAGTTTAACAGTATTTTATTGATGTGCTTCAATTCTAGTAACTATATTATTATTTTTCAAATATAAAACTTGCTTTGTATTGCTTGCTTTAAAAAAATGATTTTCAATTGCATAACTAAAAGTTATCACCTATGTTTAGGAGATGTCGTTGCAATCGATTTAAATAAACTTGAAAATAATGACCTATTTACTACGCTAGATGTCACATTTATAAGTTATTTGGTTGAATCCACAGAACTACTAGAAAAGCCTTTGACGTAATTTCGTAAGTAATCTTTTGTCGCCGGGACGCACACATAAACGATTAATAATATTATACACACATAACTAAGTCTATTCTAATTCGTCCAAGGGATTTAATGAATATAATAATAAACTACAACCTTATGCTCTTGGCATTAAGTAGAGTTTTAAGTGCAATTTTGTGTTTAGAGGTGGATCTTCGTCTTTATGACCCACCCACCGTAGAGATGTGGTCCTGTCGATTATAATAATTAAATTTGCTTAATTTCTATAAGAAATAGTTCTTACTTTTAAATATCGCTATCCTATTTTTTATATTAAAGTCACTGTCTTAGAAATGGATTGAGTGAAATTGTACTAGTTTCTTGTGTATATATAAAAATAAGACATTTGTTTTGTCAAAACATAAGTACATATTGTACATCTAATTTTGGAGTTTGACGTTTCATACTTATCAACACGACACAACTTTCTATAGACGTAACACACATAATCTTAATAATTTTTCTGTACCTTCTAACCCTGTAATCAACAGTAATTATGAGGTTATTTTTTATCATCACAAGATGTACATTTTTTAAATTTTATATCTAAATTTAAATGCAAAAAACAATGTATAGACGTTGGACGGCCCGAAAATGTTAATCTTCAAAATATGTTTAAGTTTTAAAAGAAATATTTCTCTTATTCCTATTCCATTTCATCAAAAAGCTTTCCAAAAAAATTCAGTCAGTCATTCAGTCGGTTAAAAATCATAATATAAAACAAATCACCTCTTTCTACTTAAGAAAAACACAAACCAATATCATCGACATCCACAATTTTGCGGTATCGATTGCATTATAAATATTTGGGCACACCCCTATGCCTTATACTAAATCTGTTCGGGTGAAATAAATCGAAATATTCACGCAGGAAATGCAGTTCATTGCGTACTCTTGTGGAAACAATGTAGTTAGTAATCGAATTTAATACGCAATGTATGATTGTTTTATTGTTTTTCCCGTTGAAAGTAAAATGCGAATGCGACCGTTCAGTTAATGCCAGCAGACAAAATAGAGGTATTTGGACTTATTTCGCGGCGCGCCTGCCCCGCCTACATAACATTTCTACCTATATTTTTTGTTCTGTGGTTGAATCAGAGAAACAATGCACTCATGAATGGCAACATTGCAAAAATCGTTCATATCTTCCAGTAGTTAATACGGAACGGCAACGTCGCTTGAGCCGCGTACTCAGTTCAAAAATTTAATTAATATGAATGTTTATTTTAACCGACTTCAAAAAAAGAAGGTAGTTATCAATTCGACTGTACTTTTATTTTTAACCGACTTCCAAAAAGGAGGAGGTTCTATGTTCCACTGTGTTTTTAATATGTATGTTCACCGATTACTGCGTCAATTGTGGACCGATTTTGAAAATTCTTTTTGTATTCGAAAGGGTATGCTCCCGAGGTGGTCTCATTGTCACCATATCAGGATCTGATGATGGGATCCCAGGGAAATCGAGGGAAACCCTCATTATTTTAGGCACATATTATGTTTTCGTATATTTCCTAAAGTTAACCCGGTATTTGCGTCTGGTAGTCATCATTTTATGATGATGAGCTGATGGTGTAAGGTACAACTCCTTAACGGTTAGGAGTTGGAGGATAAATCTTTAAATATCATATGTATGTATGTTACCTTTAGTCGTATTCTTTCAAATTATTTAGGTAAGCTGATGATCGAAGGTACAACTCCTCAACGGTTAGGAGTTGGAGGATAATTCTTTCAATTTCATACGTATCTATAGACCTTTAGTCGTATACTTTCAAGTTATTTAGGTGAGCTGATGATAGAAGGTTAAACTCTTCAACAGTTAGGGATTAGATGATGATTTTAATATTACGTATATACCTTAAGTTGTATTCTTTCAGTTATTCATATGGATCGTTTTATTGAGTAGACATTCACTAAGGAAGGTATTTTGGAATTTCTACCCCTAAGGGGGTGAAATACGGGTTGAAAGTGTGGACGAAAGTCCGTCATTTTTAAGTTAGAAACATGAAACTTTAACTTTGGGCTACTGATTAAAAATGAGTAGATACGTATTTAACCGTTTCTGGATATTATTTAACTTGGTTACGCGCGACGCGACGTAATATGACCCCTGCCCCTGGTAATACCACGGCCTCACAGCGCTGTGTTTCACCGAGTAGTGAGGATACCAGAGGCTCATACCCCAACCTCTCCCCCCATCCCACTCCACTATGCCCCAAAGGCCGGTAACGCATTTGTCAAATTATTTTAGAAATAATCAAACTTTACAAAATATACTATAAAACAATATATTATTTTCTGTAAATAAATGCAAAAAGTCAACAACACGCGTGGTATTCCCAGGCGGTCACCCATCCAATTACTAAACCACGCCCGATGTGGCTTAACTTCGGTGATCGGACGAGAACCGGTGCATTCAACACGGTATGGACGTTGGCATTCAGTTTGTTATATTTAACGTTGAGTATCCAGCACTATGACGTCAACTCAATGTTAAGTGTCGCTACAACTTTTGGCGCGAAAAGCGCGTTAGGGAACTTCGTTCTAAAAACATTTCTTATGATTGTTTTATTAATAACTAGGTTTCGCCTGCGACTTTATTCGCCCGCGACTTCGTTCGCATTTAATAAAAAGTATCCTATGTTACTTCTAATACCTCTACAAGAATATGTGTTTCATGATGATCAGATTGATCAGCTAAGTAGTTTTCGTCGGAAAGCGTAACAAAGGAACTTACGTTCGCATTTTTAACATTAGGATTATTTATAAGACACAAACCGAAAGAAAATCCTTAATTACACCTTTTTGTCATCTACAGTTGTTAATTAATATGTGCAAGCAATTCTCGACATTATCAACTCGTAATTATCAAATTTTTTATTTGCATACATTCACGATCAACAACATTTATAAATGCCAAAAACTGTTTTTAGACATGTGTCATTAAGGACGGGAATTGCAACTGCAACATGCAACTATATTTTATTAATTCATCAATTTTTATTTTGTTTTTTGAATCCATTAAAAAAATAAAATGTCAGTCCTTAGTTCCTTACCTATGTCAATTGAGAAACATGCATACAAAGTTTAAAGTGAATCCATTGAAAATAAAAAAGTTTCAAACAATTAATAAAAAAAAAGATTGTAAAGAGAAAAGCGGTTATTTTAAAATTAAAAACAGACATTTCAATTTTATTTATTTGTGTAGATCTCTCTGACGATAAAATATTACATAAATTATGTAGGTACTAAGATAATTAATTATTTAAAAAACGACATCTAGTGGTACATTTCGCAATAATACAATGTCAATAAACTTGACAGTTGACTGTTGGGTTCGTATTGGTGTTGGGGGTTAGAAAATATCGTTGTAATTCACGATTTGATGCACTTAGTGACATCTAGGGAACATTAAGCTTACTATAAATCCGCGTACAGGTCTCGCCTAGTAGAGTGTTGGTCTAGTATATATTTCGTCAGTGACGGCACATAACGTCTATTGTTCGACTAATTTACTCTGTGTCCCTTTAGTTACATATGAAACTAATATTTGCCATGACTAATGTAAAAATCGATTTAAGGTAGGTAGTTTTAAATCATTCAATGTCTTATGTATTCTCGTAGTAAACTTAAATTGTAGGAAGCACATGTATGTAGTGAACGTGCTCATTAATTATTCACGTTATCAAATCAATGAATACCTGCTAACGTGTATAAAATAATAAAATGTCAATAAACAATGCTTTAATGTTGGTACTAAATGAGACATGTCGCCTTTATTTTTGTCAGTGACATGCGTAACAAAGAAAAACAAATTAAACGAATTAAAGACAAACAAAGTTTTTTTTTAACCGTTTTGACCGTTAAAGTGCATTCTCAAAAAACTCGTGTATGGAGGGTCTGCGTCTGTCTGTCTTTCTGTAGAGTAGAGAGAACACATCAATAGGAGATATATGTTGGAGCTAAAGAAGTTGTGTAATTATAAGTATAAACAAATTTTACTAGATTATTTTTCTAGATTAGTCCTTAATTTACTTAAAAATGAATACTAAAATAAAGTACTAAAAGTTCGAGATTCACTTACGTTAGGAATCTTTGTAAAGTAAGATATAGTTCAAACAGTGTAGTTCCCATAGTCAGAGGCTCCGCCTCAACATCTGTGGCGCCAAGACTTGTGACTCCATTGAGTCCACCAGCTAAGTGAACCGTCGTCGTTGAAGCGTCACTATATCTTAGCCTCTTCAAACTCTTACACACTTCCACAATCTCTGCCTCCACGAGTGACGCAATCTTGCTTTCATACAATCCATATAATGCTTTTGAATAGGGGAAACTCATTATTCTGTAACACAAGATTATCGTGATATCAGCATCATAAATATTTACATGGACATTATTCAACTATGCCAAATGTAGCGATGACGGCACTTTAATGTATGGCTACAAATTATTCAATTAAAGCAATACTTACTCAACGAAAACGCGATCATAATATTCTACCGCTCGTTGCAAATCTGACCGTACTAGCTGGATAACTCTAATCAAATGTCGAAGCCTAGTGTCCTCTGTGTTTTCCTTACACTCATTGCTATCCAGGATATGAACGAACCAATCAGAAGCCCCCTGTATTACCGCCTGGTTTAAGACCTCATTGATCGTCAGCTTGCCTTTATCATCTCGCAGCCAACCGTAGAGGTTCATTGGAAATAAGTCTAAAGTTTCAGGTATATCCAAAACTGAGAGCTTATAAAGAATTTTCAGAACTTCTCTTAGAGTTTTCATTACGGTTTTATCACCGGCAGTCTTTTTTCTCAGTTTTCTGATGTGACTGTAGCACGTGGGTAATAGTTTCCTTGCGCCATCCCAGAAAAGCTTGACGTCCTCTTCATTTACCAGACCTGTGTAAGATGCATTGAAATATTGAGTCCAGTACGTTAACTTCAAAGCAACAAAAAATTGCGAGGGTTTAACACAAAATTTATAAATAAAGTTGCTTATTAGTTATAGTTAGAGTTATAGTTATGCCTTGAGTACGTGTTTATCTAACTTCATCAGTTACAGATGCATCTAAGGTGAGATAGTTATTTCTTAAACTGAATCAATATTTATAAGGATCATTTAAAACACGAAATTCCGGTCGAGGCAGCCCATTCATGCCGAATTTTTTGAAGTCGGTTAAAATTACTGAAGTTCATATTCATGTACAGAATTCGAAAAGTAGTCACCAGATTGTAACGGTTTAGTGATCTTGTCCAGCAGACAGTTGAAGAGTGCGAAGCTGAGTGGATGGTCGGTGGTGACAGCGCAGTAAACCGACCACTGCACTAGATTGTTATCGGCCTGGCTGAGCCCGCTTTGCGCCGCGTGCTGCGTCAGGATCCCTTCAGCTGGCGCGCTGAAGTTACCAGACCACCAATACGGCGCAACCTACATAGAGACATAGACATAATATAGAAAATATTTAGTAGAGAATTGAAAGAGCCTCTTTTGTAAAAGAAAGCATGTTGGAATCAATCTTAATTTTCTACTAATACTATAGACTATTTTTTTAGTGTTTAACATTATCAGTGAGGAATACCTACTGTTCAATAATGAATGCAGTGTTTAGTATCTATCTGCCTTCTGTCTAGTTAAACTATTACTTTGGGCAAAGTTTAACGAAGTTCCCTAACTTAAAGTGGTCTTTAAAATTTCTTATAAACCTCTGTTAACTCCTTAATCAAGCATTAATTAGGACTTCTACTCGCAAACTAGATAAGATAATAAAGGCGTAGTTCATATTAATCTTACTGACTCAAAGTTATTATAAAAATATATTTATCATATTTCATTGCGAGCAGTGATCTCATAAGTAGCCAGGTGTGTGTTGCGGAAGCCAAGGTCAACTTAAAGGCGAAATACAAAATATGAAAGCCTATGGTGTTTGCAGTATCGGGTATTAAGCTTCTAGTGATTTCAGTAGAAATGCTTTATCCAAATCGAAATATTTATCTTTAGATGCCGAAATAGGAAAGTTGACCTTCGTTGTTTATTTCCCTCGTCGGTACACCCACCTATATTTGAAACTGGTAAACATTTGAAAATGGTTTAACGATTGGAAATGTTTAAAAGTTTTAAACTGCGGTTACCGTGACGCAGATCAATCAAACACATAAACTCAAACATTCCATCTATTCGCATTCAGGGCATGTAATATCTGACGCATAATTCAGTTCAATCAAATTCAAATTAGTATGATGACAAAGAATTAGTCATTACTATTTTTTGAAGTTAACACATAAGTTTCGTAAAAAAGGTAACAAAAAAAAGTAATTCGAATGAGAAAGGGTATGAAATCAACAGATATGCTATTGACTTGTATTATCTAACCATTACCTAATAACTAGAATAGAAACTGCAGTTGTTACAACATGTATTAGTGCAGTAAACCCACGTGAAACTATCAAAAAGTTGACGACCTTGTTGATTTAGCTCGTTAAGTTAAATGAAACGTACGCACTAAGGTAAATAATTTTCTGTGAAGTACTCGTATTACTTATATTTTATGTAACGCATTTTTTATTAATTATGACTAAGAAGCAGCTACTCAATGTTGTATGTAAACCTATGCAAGGAGGTGATTAGTATGTATAACGTAAAGATTAGATTAACTATGTACTTAACATAGTAACTGACTTGTTCAATTACACTTATATTAAACTGACCTTAGAGTTCTCCAGCTCGTGAAGCAGAATGATTCGGAGGAGATGTCGATGTTCTTGGGCAGCAACCTGAGCGTTTTTCTCTGAGGAAAAGTTAAGGCGTACCTTCACCACACCCTGTCTTTTTAATTTACTTTTCTTGCTAAGACTGAACCACATTGTCATACCGCCCGCGGGAATGGACTGTAACAAAACAAATATCTTACAGCTCAAAACAATAGATACACGCTTTCTAGTTAGGTAGATCGGTTGCTTTTTGTTCTTTTGCATATAACTCACTTGAAATCACGGGATGTCAATTGCTTTGTTTATCTATAACTAGCTTTTAGACGCGGCTTCGCTCACGCAGACTTTCATCCCCTGATTTACTGCCTTAGCGGTGGAATTTCAAAAAATCTTTTCTTAGTGCTCACTTACGTTATATAAAGAACCTACATGCAAAATTTCAGGATTCTAGCTTCAGCGGTTTAGGCTGTGCATTGATCTCTGGGTATGTCAGTCAGTCAGTCAGTCACATTACTCTTTTATATACGAGTATATAGAAGATGATGACTAGTTCGTAACCGTTTATGTAACCGCAGCGTTTGAAGCTGTCGAAGGTCGCTCATTGTGGGCATACTTGCAAGAACTGTTTAGTAGAGCCCTATATATAGTAATAGTAGTAGTTAATAATTCTAATGATTATAACATCTGAGGGGCTCTCGATTACAAGTACGACCAAGAAAATACAAGTAATACATATACTCAGAGTAAGAGTCACTTATTATTAGTATGCATTCGTACTGCGCATGAACAAGATGTATTAGAAACTGATATATTTTCTAACATTTTACTGTCAAATACTTGAATTTTACCTTTAGTGGTATATTGGAAGTGCCTATTAGTTCATTATCATGTTTCCCAGTTGAAGCCGTAATGGCAATCTCTTTCATTAGTTTCCGAAGACCTTTTACGCCTTTTACTTCAAATATTTTTGTCATCTTCTCTTTGACTGTCTCTGCGGGATCAAAATCCCTGTAAATATAAATCTTATATCTATCTAGTCTATTTTATTTCATACATAAAACAACATCATTAAAGGAATATTATGAATGGCAAGTAACTATAAATAAGTAGAGTATTTAAAATTAGGTTCAAATTAAAACTATAAACATACTCGAAGCATATTTAACGTTAAATGCTGAATAGAAATTACGGGCTGGTCAGCGACCCTACAATGTAGGACTTTTACCTTTTGTAGTACCTTTTTTTAGTAGTAGGATATTGTTTTGGTCACGCAATTAAATTTCATTCATTGCAGACTAAAAGTAATAAGCTAAATGACGTTAAGCGAAGTAAAATGCGTATCGTTCAAACTTACCACACTTCCAAACAGAGCGAATCTTCGTGAACACTACCAGGCATCGGTCTGAAAATAAACGAATGTTAATACATTGGATAGCCAAAAAGAATGAATAAATTACTTCTCATTTCATGTACATTTAATAATTCTTCAACTATCATCAGAGCTTATGTTAACACTATGCTTTTAATAAAACTCGTACGAGAATTACTGTTTGCTTACTGCATTAATTTATCCAACCTAAAATTCCTGTGCCGTATTCAGGTACATTTTACGTAATTTAAACAATTTTAATATGAACCGAAAATTAAATATTTTATATAATTATTTTATTATCTAACACGTAGATGCATTCGCTTGAATTATCTACGGTGTAGGTGTAATCTTGCAAAAATCTATTTTGTGAACCAAAACCAGAACTTATTACGTTCATCAGCGCTAATGGGGTCGTAAAAGATTTATAGCTCTGCTTTATTTTGTTATGACTTTCTACCGTTCTCTTAGTACGTTATAGACTTCCGTTAATAAAATAAATTGGTCAAGTGCATCGGTCAACCAGCAATGCCGGTTGTGTCCCCAGTGAAAAACACACTTCTATATGTAGGTCATGTGTTAAGAAGGTGCCTGCAGATGCAACCGCGGGGAATTGTACCTACTTCAAAAACGGAAGGAACGAATAAATCGTCATCATTAGCAAAAAAATTACTAGTTGCTTACGCTGACGGACTAGATGACTCCATACCTCAGCCAGAAGTCATTCATGAAAAAAATAAGTTAACGGCTAACGGCGCATTTTGGATAATTTTGCTTCTAGTTTACTGCGAATTTCTTATTATAATAGATAATAAAATCAATAGAGAGATGGATTTCTTTTTTCTTGTATATTAAATTTTATAAAACTTAATATCACAAAATTAGCTGACACTGAGCTAATATTTACTCGTAACTGCAGTTTTACTTCGCACATGACCTCACCAGTGCCACCAACGCATTCCTTCTGTTTTGTCTGTCTCAGTATATTTATAATCTTTCTTAGTAAATTGGTTCCACTGATTAAGTTAGTAAGCTGACAGTGTCTGATCGATTTTTATTTTGTATATGGCGGCCGAGTGATTTAAATTCATATTATTTATAACACGGTTTATCTGTAATGTCATGTCTGGTTGAACTGAGATGAACAGACCTTTAACGCTTTAAATAACCGTGGTTAAAACATTATTAAAAATCTTAAACTTAACTCAATTCTATCTCTTATTCTGGTAAAGCGGAACTTTTAATAAGTTTCGTAAGCTTATAAGTAAGGTTATCGATATTTTCATAAATTAGTTGCATTAAAAAACTTACAACGAAAAGTGTTCTTCCCAAACTGGATTGAGGGTACTAGACTTGACAGATGTATTGTATCTATGTGTGGGATTAGACATTAGATATATCGTGACAAAGGGGTCACTTTGTCCATTAGGGTCCTTAGGAACGATGTCTTTGGCTTCAACCACTTCGACGTTCAACATTAACTCCGGCGGTTCTTTAGCCTCAGCCTGTGTTAGTAAATATGTGTGCTTGTCATTAGCAATCTTGAACGCTTCTTGCACGTAGGACAGCATTGATACCTGTCCCACTTCGCAGCCTACGTCACATCCCCCGACATTGTGTAAAATTTCATAAAGTACTTCCAAATATAGTTCATCCACCTGAAAGAAAAAACAATTTAAGAACGCCGTAATATTCACTTTTTACACACATCAGTCATACTTTCATACTTCTACAGGTAAGTTAAATACATGCATATTGAAATGTTAAGATAATAATTATATTCACGTCGCTAATGTACATTTAGACTTTCATTGGTACACATAAGAAGTTTGCCAAAAACAACAAACGTGTTGAAGACAAACGTACCTACTTACTTGTATTATATTGTACCGTACTGACAATGTACGTACACTAAAACTTTACATTATACTCACTTAAAAATGTATGTAAAATCGCTAGGTACCACATTCATATAATGTTTTATAGAGTCAGTAACCCCTGAACAATATACCCCTGAATATTACCATAAAACTCACATTAAGCCTTGTATTACTATGTAAAAGCTAATACATAGTATGTGATGAATGTGATGATGTTCATCCGAAGATAAATATGAAATGGTTTACTCAAGTACACAGTAAACTTTTATCTGTTATACTATATTATCAAATCATACATTAAATTGATGCATTGGCTACAAAACGAATAAAACGTTCTTTAATTAATGTTAAGAGTTTTTCTGTGGGCTATCTACTTAATTTTATTGACAAATCGATATTTTTTTTACTAAATAATCACAAATTTTAACAAAAAAAAACCGACTTCAATCTGGACCAAATTTAGATGGGACCATACGAGATTATTCGTTAATTTGTCGCGTACATACATAATGCAAATTGAATTGTTTTCTCATGGATGACATATCAGAACTGGACCAAATTTAAATGGAACCATTCGGGAAGCACCAGCTTTCAAATAAAAAAAAAATCATCAAAATCGGTTCACCCAGTCCAAAGTTCTGAGGTAACAAACATAAAAAATAAAATAAAACAAATACAGTCGAATTGAGAACCTCCTTTTTTGAAGTCGGTTGAAAAAGTGTTGTTTCTATTATATATTAACGTTAGTTGTCATAATATAGCCTTGTCAGCAAGCCAGAGACATATTAGGCTTCGATTCTACTCTTCGGGGGGGGTAGAGAAATCTATGTTTATCATACTTTCTTTAGACTACGAATTTAACATTGCAGACCCACTGAAGGTTTTGATCTAATTGTTTTAACTTGGCATAGTCTGTGATCCTTAAAGAATGGTCTCGGTTCTTTAAATAATATATTGACTACGGTTCACAGTACACTACCCAGGTGCAGACGTGTATGAGAAACAGAAGTGTACGTTTCATTCGTGTTTTTCAGAAGAGCCACGCTGATTTCAGCAAGAACGTGCCGGCTCGACCAGGGCGATACTACCCTGAGGGTAATATCGCCCTGTTCGAGCCGGCACCGGCTGGTCGAGCAGGAGGGTAGTACCCTCGTACTGAAGCCCAATCTAAAATGACAGTATTCTTACTGTCGTATTTCGTTCGTGATTGCTATACCGGAGGCCCAATGATGCAAAAGCATCTCAATATGCCGCCATAGTATAAGTCACCATGCTGCATTGATGCATTGTCTGCATTGTATGGTGACCATACTCTCGGATTCTGCTCATGCTTGCCAGCAGGCAGAGTAGAGTCATTTTGGCAGGCCCATATATAAAAGAAATACGATTAACAAATTAAAATAAGTATACCTTGGGCGACGCGAGTTTTATAATTTTCGTATAAATATTATTTTTATTTAATGTAGAAACACAACACCATCATAGAATTTAAGATATTACATAATTATACTTACTACACAATAAATTAACAAAAACTGACTGCTATAATCATGATCTACCACTACCATCTACTGTCATTCACTTAACATACAAGTGGTATATCTGTAGTACACAATCAATGCTTCCGAAACTTTTATAAAGTAACTAGCTGAGCCCTGCGGTATTACCCGCGGTAAAACCCCGGGTAACGCCGCGGGGCGAAGTTAGTCCAAAATAATTCAAAAATAAAAATAAAAAAACTTCAAGAAATGGACCAAATTGAAATTATTTGCAAGCTAATGCTTCCCGTGTTTAGAACACGGGAAGCATTAGCTTGCAAATAAAAAAATAATCATCAAAATCGGTTCACACAGTCGAAAGTTCTGAGGTAAAAAACATAAAAAAACCGTCGAATTGAGAACCTCCTCCTTTTTAAAGTCGGTTAAAAAGTAGCTTAAGTTACTCCTTAAATCATCAGCTATCTGGCAGTGAAGGTCCTGTCAAAATCGATCTAGCTGTTCCAGATATAAGCCGGAACAAACAGACAGGCGGAGAGACAGACAGATAAAAAATGTAAAAACTTTTTTTTTTGGTTTATGTACCGTGTATGAAAAAGCGATTATTTTAATATTACAAACAGACACTCCAATTTTATTTATTTGTATAGATGTATGTATATTGTAATCAGATAATTGCACTGTAATAAATGATTATTTATTTATTTATTTTTATACTTCATGCAAATACATTGCATAAGGCGGACTTAATGCTATAGGCAATTGTCTTCCAGTCAACGCGGCAACGTTTGAATGATGCTGGTGTATATTAGGAGTTAGGAGCATTGGAGAAAAACTGTTTTAAGTTGTTATTATTTGCGAATACAATTTTGTGGCCACCACTCGTGGATTCTGCTTATGCTTTCCATCAGGCAGAGTAGAGTCATTTTGGCGGGCCAAACATAAAAAAGAAAAAAAAAAATTATATTGATAACGCTATACATGTACATAATATAAGAAATATACGTCATGTGACTAGGGTTGCGTACAATATACCTATAGTAAAGTACCTATCTACTATATGCTAATCAATTGCATTATTTGTACAATAAACAAAAAAAGTTCAAAAAAACTATAACCCGACTACGTAAAATATTTTGTTAAAATTGAAATGGTGTATGTTACCCGGGCCATTATTACGAATCTATTGAAACCTCAATAATTAAAATCGGTTCAGAAGTTTAAACGCTTCGGTGAACATATAAACATACATTCACTGCCAAAAATATTATCCTTCCTTTTGACTTCGCCGTAATCGGATCAAAAAGCAATTATAAAGCACAAAAGTTACTACTATTTCTATTTATCTCCACGATAATCACTTGGCATTTGGTTGGATTAACCAAAACCTCGCTGACCAGTTCTTTGCGAAGTTCAAGTCTTTGTTGACTTTGTCGATTGCGTATGAAATGTCTTCAACCTTTGACTAGGTCTATACTTGTAAGTCGTCAGCGTACAGGTGATACGAACGCTGAAGGTGTTGAGTTAAGAGAATAATGAATATTGAGAATAATAAGGGACAAAATATTCCGCCTTAAAGGATTCCTGTGAGAAGACCACACCAAGTTGATGATAAGTCATCCATAGGAACACACTGTTGTCGTCCCTGAAGATAGGAGGAGAACCATTTCAGAGCTTCTGAGGAAATCATAAGATGGGAAAGGATAGCCAGTAGAATATCATGACAAACGGTATTAAAGGCATTCGAGAAATCAATCAAAGCCAGCACTGTGACTTTAATGTCCTCCATACCCTCCCGAATGTCACCACCCAGATTGTAAGGGACTGTGAAGGTTCTGCTGGTATACAAACTGAGAGAGTTGCTTATGAACACAGGTCTCTAGCGCTTTGGAAAGAAATGGCAGTATGGAAATTGGTCGAAATTGTTCAGGGAGAGAGGGTTTAGTATTTTCGGTAAAGGTAAGTAGCGCTTAAATTTTGCTTACACGAGATTCCTAAGATATAAGAGCAAATTAGCTATCTTGAAATGTATTATACACAAACGCCTATGTAGGTAGATGACAATAGTAACGCGTGATACGGTGATGATCCACATACTACTTACCGTAGAATCATAATAGTAACGCAATTTCATAAACTAGCCGACGAAAAAATAATAAATTGCACGATAACACTACACTGCAGCTAAGACCAGAACCAACTGAATGGATCATCGACAGTTTGAATTATGGGGTGTCCTGGTAACGACAACACCGGAACAACCCGCCACTGTGACCAACTTCAAATGTCACAACTAAAGAAGTTTTGTTGTGTTTACAGTGTCCTACATAAAACAGCTGGGTTACTGCGCCGTCGTGGGAAGTCTATCGATCTGATAGCAAGCTTTGGTTACTGGTGTTTTCGATTTGCCACTCCATTGGGTATAAGAGAACTTGGTTTGTATTTGCTAATGGAGCGGAAGATTAATACTATACAAAAAGTCGTTATTCTCTGAACTAGTGACTCACACTTAACTTTTAAAATATACACTGAGTAACCTTCTTAGTCAGGTGCGAGACGAACGTTTCAGCGGTTTTTAAAAAGTATTGGAATGTCTAGTAATGAACATTAAATACATACATATGCTGCTGTTTATACCTACAGGTTGAAGCTAATTTAAAGCAGTATATTCTTATAAATCAAGTTATGTAAAAGATCAAATGCAGACAAGTGGCTACAAAAATCATTCGATTGCTATAAACAATGAATTACTAACTGTCATAGATTGTATCAGCATGCTAGTTTGTCTGGCCAGCATTTCCTTTTTCACTCCTCTAAACTTAGTCCGAAGTGTCCCTGTTCCATTCATTATCACTAATTATTCACTAAACCACTTATTTATATTTATTTACACATATATACACCACACAATGCATTTCAAAGTTTTACAGCCACTCATACTAAACTAGGTGTGCCATTTCCGATATAAAGATGTTTTATTATAACACCTGGAGCTATCGTTAATAGTAAAAAACGAATTAAGAAAAAGATAAATGATTATGGTGCGAGCTGGCGGTGCACTGGCGGAGTCCGGCCGACCGGGACTAGGGATTGAACCCGCACTGCCGCCAAATTCTATTTTTGCAAAGCGCCGCCAACGAAGACGAACGAGAGAGCAAAACTAAATTATAAAAAGTCTCCAAAATATTTCAAGACTGCATAAATATCGCGATCGTTATTTTTGTACCTAATACAATTATTTGACAACGTATCCTTCGGAACAACGAAATGCTTTAAAGTACCTAAAATATACGTAAGTGATCATTGATTGTAACACACCTTTAAAAAAATCTCGACGATAAAACCTTTTTAGTGTTCTATAAAAACCTTTTATTGGTTTCTCTGACGCAACTTGTACGACCTAGCCACGATTCTGTACCATTCATAAACATCTTAGCTAATGGAGAACGGCAATACATTACTACATTCCTCTTCAAACCAGAGAAGTATAACTACCCAACAGTATATTATAAAAAGTTTAATTGAACTGTAAATGTACTACATATCATAAAATAAAGTCCTCCGTCGGGTCTGTCTGGTTTATTTGCTGTCTGTCTGACGGCAAAATTTTCTGCAAACTTTTGAACAGATTTTCATAATGATTTTCACCAATGAATAGAAAAACTTATGAGGAAATATAATTAGTATAATTTATATTGATTTTGTGTAAATTTACTTTAATATGACAATGATTACCAAGCACTTCAGAAACAAATTTTGATAATTGCACTGTACTGTACTGTAAACTGCACGTTTGGCCTAGTAGTTTAACGGTCACCACGCCGTTTCATGGGGTTCAAATCCCACGTAGGACAACACTTTGTGTGATCTTTAAAAAAAAAACTACTAAACGGATTTTTATGCAATTTTCAGCAATAGATAAGAGCGATTTAACAGGAACGTTTATATGTCTAATACATGCATATTGTAGTAGAGGAAATAAGAGAAATTTAAATACTTCCATTCGAAGCTCCTCTGGGACAGTACCTATACTAAATTGTATCTTTGAAAATCTTTTTAAAATCTACTTAGGTATTAAATGATTATAGTTTTCTGCTTCAATAGTTCATCAAAGGGAAATTCCCGGGCTAGAATTACAACGATTTAACTTTTAACTACATATCTGTAAACAGTAGTGTTTATTATAATTTTGGATCTTGTTTAACAAGCAAAAGCCAAGGTTTGTAGTTAACAGGGCAACCGGCGAACGTGCTGATCGTTTTATTTATTTTATTAACCGCGTGAGCTTGTATAGCAACGGAAACTGTACTCTTACATTATTGCCAATTTATTTACATAACAAAACTATGGTAGTTCGTAACTCATTAAGAAAAAAATCAGAATGGTAAACTTTAACGGGCGATTCTCTATAAATACCCTAATAATTTCTATTAAAAATAACAACTAAGAACTTGAGAGGAGTTTGAATTTTGAATTCGATTCTATATATATTTTTCTACTAGCTTTTCCCCGCAGCCCTGCCCGCCTATAAGTCGGTTATCGTAACAAAAGTAGTCTATGTCCTTCTCCAAGGTCTAATCTATCTCTATACCGGAATTCATCCAAATCGGTTCAGTGGTTCGGCCGTGTTTAACAGACAGTTTTTGGATTTTATAATGTTGTATGGATTTCGAGATATCATCGTCTATCGTAGTATTTTCACTTGCAAAATATGCGTACAAGGTGTTGTTTAATTTTTCGGGTTAATTTACAGCCTATGACACTCGCAGTCACTAATAATGGTAATGTTAATTGGTTTTCAAATTCGGTTCAGTATATCCAAGATTACCCATCACAACCTAACAAACTCACAAACTTTACCTCTTTATAAAATAGATGATAGTCTTGTTCAATAGTGTTACGAAATGCGTTCGTAGATTTAATTAATTCTGCTTGTAGTATAGTAATAGTAGTCGTCATTTATATTTTATTGCATAAGAGGTTAACAACAATGTTTTGTCCTTTATTGTTCTTTGCTACCAGGTGTCTATAGCAATTCAAATAGTTTGTTAGGTACAATCCGACTAGGTATAAACTATATAATAAGAGTGCGTAGCGACGCAGAAAAATGTTGCAGCATTCCATTTATAACACTTTATTATTTAAAATGTAATGTAGTGGCATTTATTTATCTTATTTTCCCGTGCACGGGGAATTTACAACTTTTCTATTTCATATCAACTAAAACTTAAAATGTTCATCGTATTGCCCGTGCATGGAAAACATTGAACTTTTCTATTTCATATCAACTAAAACTTAAAATGTTATTATATCCAGCTACAACTCAGAAATACTTACATCATAAATTACTTAAAATTCGTAATGCAACTTTATAGAAATACTAGAATATAAAATATAAGAAATAATTTAGTTCATTTTGATTTCACGGTTATCATACAAGAACAGAACGAACGAACAGAATAAACTCGACACAGAAGTAATTCAATATTGTTTCTCGTTACTCTTTTAAGTATATCTTACTATATACTAAATCCTTATAAGTACGTTTCTAAAGGGAATGAATAGATATTAGTCAGATTAGCTTAATGCATCTTGAGAATTTCCAGACATGAAACGCCAAACAGTTCAGATCTAGATGAAAGCATTAAGAATAGATCCAAAGTAACATGTGTGTAACTGAAAATCCTGTTTGGTTAAGAATTAATCGATACGATCCTCGTTTATATTTAATTTTATCTTTTACTTTAATGGAGGTTTTTTATTCTCTTGCTCATACTTCATATTTTAAATTCGAAAGTAACTCTGCATGTCTAACGCTTTCATGACCAAACCGCTGCATCGATTTCAACGAAATTTGGCATGGAGATACTTTATTTCTTGAGGAAGGTTATAGGCTACTCTTTGACGCGATAACCGTCATACATGCGGGCGGAACCGCGAGCAAAAGATAGTACTAGACAAATATCTATCACCTGTGTGAAGTCATTAGAGCGCTGTTACTCTTTTGAGTCCTAACGTAACTGCAATCCCTACCCTTTTTAGATTCAGCCGGGGTTTTAGGTTCCAGTATCCTTCCTCAAAAACAGTCGAGCCTTGGCCATTTGAGCTGAGGCAAGGCTCTCTAGACCAAAAATGCACCATCGGATGTCTACTTTTAGCTCTCTGAAGACAGACACGTAATCGTGCAATGATCTGTATAAAGGTAAAAACTCTAAGCCCTAATAAAAGAAAAATAAAACATGCAGGTTGTGAATTATTCAAAACAAAGGCGAATGACACTGGCCTGAAACAGGCTGAAAGCAGATAGGAAGGTCATTGAGATCAACCTTGAAGAGGAAGTTGACAAAACAAGAATTGAAAAAAAAAACATTCTGGATAAGTGCCAGTCGACGATCGGATGTTGCGTCTATACAATCAACATCACATCAACGTACATAGAGAAGGAACTCGTTACACAATGTACTCAATTGATCTAATGTAGTGTATAATACACATATGTATTTTAAGAACAGTTTCGAAGCTTAAGGTGAACTCCTCATTAGCATATATTTAATATGAATAACAACAAGAACTCAATATTGTTTTATACATTATCACTGGGTAAATCAACATGTATCTTTTTAGTAACATTAACTTTTATTATAATTTCCAATGTTGTTTGCTAATGATTTTTTACCATCGATAAATTATCCCTCTTGCTAGTAAAATCCATTTTGCATGAGAATAATTTAACGTTGTGATAAATAATTATCGTGTTACATAATATACTTTTAACTTTGAGTAAATGTAGCAAATAACGGTAAAAACGTTTGTCGTGTTCTTCACTAACCTATACCCTCTCCATACTCAACTTTTATCCGAACCCGCAATAGCTACTCGACACTATTGTTTGTTGTCCTCTAAGTTTGTAGTGTTTCCACTACAAAGTTGAGTATGGAGAGGATATTGGTATAGTGAAGAACACGACAAACATTTTTACCGTTATTTGCTACATTTACTTATCAAATATAAAAGTATATTATGTAACACGAAATTAATCGTCAGGATTGAAATTGAATGTTAAGAATAATTTAAAAATAAATAAATTAGATTGAAGAAGATGACGGCAGAAAATAGTTAAAAGAATAGGTATATTGCTCAGCATTAATAATAATAAGTTACTTCAATGTCATTATGAAGATTGTTGTTTGTTTTTGCTTCTTATCTGTCTGTCCTCAACGCTGTAATCTTTTATATGCATGTTTAAGTTTGAAGTTTTTCCACAGAAATAAAGTATTTAAAATATACACATACTTTTATTTACTTTATGAAACTGTTAACAGCCCCAATTGCTTTCTTCTGGTTTTCTTAAAGAGATTTCTGCACTTTCCCAGCTTAAACAAGTTATTACGAACGAAGGAACATGAAATACAAAAATAACTGCTTTTAGGGCTCCCACACAACTGCGATGCTGTGCGGCGTGAATTTCTTGCGGTTTATTCGTGCGAGCTCGCAGATATTTGCGATGCGATGCGAATTCGCAGTTATGTGTGGGAGCCCTTGGGAGCCCATGGGAGCCGTGGGACATTCGCGACTTTAACACAGTTTTTGTTGTATAGCGGACATATTCGAGATAAAATTATTTAAATTGTTACGATACTTTAGAAGGTATCCCGATGTTTCGAACGGATTATATCGCTCATGGTGCTCGTGTAATATAAAATTACTTAAGTTATTCAAATAATACTCTCTTCATGCTTTTCTAATTTTTGAAAAATTCAATTCTAATGAAAAAAAACCACTATATTGTTTCTGCTGTAGTTTTTTGTCAACAATTTCAAATAACAAGAGATGCAATCATGGCATCACCTTGGAATATTGCCCATGATAGCAAATACTTCGGGTTAATGTCACTGCAACGTTCCAACGTAGACCAAAATTAACCGCGACACACTTTCCCAAGATTGGTGGAGCCCAGTGTCTAGTTCAGTTAACAGCTTATTGCATGGGCGTAGCTCAGGAGAGGTTTTGTGGTAAAAACCAACACTTTCCCCCCTCCTCCCACCCGAAATATTTATACACGATTGATCTACTGAGAATAAACCATAATTTTTACACTTCTCACTTTTTTCCTAATAACATTACGGTTAAAGGGACATAGTCATTTTATTAACTTTAAACCCTCCCGAAACTAAAACCTGGTTACGATCGTGACTTGTTGCCTAGACGTAGTTTTCTTAAATATATAAAATACAACAACTGATGTCGCAGCACTTCAAAATGGAGTCCGTTACATACGCGGGCGGAGCCGCGGGCAACAACTAGTAGCTTTATAAATTCGAAGTGAAATTCTAATGCACTACAGTCAAAGTACAAAACAGTTGATTGATACAGAAAGTACCTACTAAATTACTAAAGAATGAAAATGCCACGTTTCCATGAAACACATCAGTTTAACTTTGGAATAGTATGAAATTGGTACTACAGAACAAGTACGAGTTAGATTCTCGCACAAAGGCAAAACATGTAGTAGGGACAATTATTTGTCCATTATGGAAATCTATTCCCGTTTTATCCAAAACATAAAACAAACTTATGTAACTCCCTCTCCAAATACATTTACGTCAATTTTGCAAGCGTAACGTTCATACTTCATAAAAATGCTACATCACTTTTTGCTATATCCTCACCTTAAAACTTTTACTAGCGAATAATCAAAACTAACTAAAAGACATTACTCAAAAGGGTCAACTTTTACCTAGTTTCATTTGACTTACTAGTTTCAATGTTTTACTGTTTACTAGACGCTGTAAAACAGACTGCAAACACAGCGTTAAATATTTGATGTTCATTTTAACTTAATACCTCCAAGCTTTTTAGAGAAAGCGTGTTTATTATACACAGATGACGAACTAATACAAGTATAGACATGTGAGTGTGTGACAAAATCATGTTAAAAACATATCCACAACAAAAACTAAATTATTTGATGTTCATTTTAACTTAATACCTCCATGCTTTTTAGAGAAAGCGTGTATAATATACACAGATGACAAACTTATACAAGTATAGACATTTGAGTGTGGCACAAAATCATTTTAAAAACATATCCACAACAAAAACGAAATTATTAACTACTTACGTTCCATCCAACAGCCTCCACGTAGCGGTCTATTTTCTCATGTTCGTCGGGTTCGGAGTCTGTGTCTAGCAGAGTCTCACATCCGCTGTCAGAATCTCGAGGTATACTTCGAGTTTCAGTCTGCAGATAGTTCTCCGTCTTTTGCTCTCCGTCATTTTCCTCAATCTCTTTCAATGGAGCCAAAGGAGTGGATTCTTCTAACGCTGCCTTTTGTGACACTTGTTTCAATATAGATCCAAACTTTTCAAAGAAACTGTCGTCCACTTCTTGTATTCTGTAACAAGATATTTTGCGAGATGTAGACTTCAATAAGGAAATTTACAGACTTCAAAATTTTTGCTGAAACCAAATAATTTGGATTCAAGTCAGAATCGAAACTATTGACTTTCGTGTACTGTGGTATAGTTTAGACCGAGTTTTCTCGTGCAAAACTCGAACTCTTGTGACTTAAAAAAACTGAGTCTGTAAATGATTTTAATGCATAATCAGACCAGGTAAGTAGCACTGTTATCGGGTTCAAAGTTCTTAAAAACCGTATTGAAATGAAATGAAAATGAATAAATATTGAGGACAAAATTTTGATTTTCTCAAATATCTCATAGTGTCGAATATCGCTGAATAGTGCTAAAAAAGTTTCCATAGTTTGAATTTGAAGAAAAATTTTTCAAGTATTTATCTATACTTCTATAACTATTATATAAAGAGGTAAAGTCTGTGCGTTTGTGACGTTGTAGTTGGGGTAATCTATACTATTATATAAAGAGGTAAAGTTTGTGCGTTTGTGAGTTTGTGAAGTTGTAGGGAGTAGGTAGGTAATATTTGGATCTACTAAACCGATTTTGAAAATTATTTTACCAATAGGCTATGTTATTTATGAGTAACATAGGATATATAATAACCCAAAACATTGGAAAGACTTTCATGGTAGCCGGATATGCAAAGTAAGTCGGAGAAAAAAATGTTTACCGCCCAACGAAGTGGGTACGGGTCAGCTAGTGAAATATAAAAAAAGACAGAATATCAAAAATGAAATTGTAGTTATTATTTCAACATAGGTAATTATTAACTACGAATCCTACTGTCCTACGTGCCTAGATACAAATATTTGATTCGTAGAATTTATATTCATTTAAAATTTTGTAGCATCGCCGGTAAAATAAAAAGCTATCGAGCTTCCTATATTAATCTTATGAGCAGACCGGATCCAATTTCAACTTCTGTTTTATTTTCTACCGCTCTCAGTACTAAAATTCAAATTCTGCACTAATTTTTATAAACTGAATATTTTATCGACTACGAAATTCCTAAACCTAGACGTGACACCCCCCAAAATGGTAGATACATGTTGATTCCTTGTTTAGCTGAACGTACTAATCTCAGGAATACTGGTTAGATTTGAAACATTATTTAAGTTTTAGGTAACTAAGTTATCGAGGAAGACTATAGACTATGTAACATCAAGTTACAACCAAAACCAAACAGTCTTGGGTTCGGGACTAGATGATGTTGTGTGATAAATGTCCTAAAAATATTTATTTATTTATAATGTTGCAAAAAAGGGGCAAAATTATTCCTCTTGAAAGCTTTCGGTTAAGTTAAAATAATGTAGGTATGAAAGAATTGTCTCCCTTTAAAATTTCTAAAAAAAAACCAATAGATCATTTCCGATAAAGCGTGTAAAAACTTGGTTGAGAGCAAACATGT
The DNA here is from genome assembly GCA_949125395.1 of Diaphora mendica. Lineage (NCBI taxonomy): Eukaryota > Metazoa > Arthropoda > Insecta > Lepidoptera > Erebidae > Diaphora > Diaphora mendica. The sequence goes on from OX421311.1 coordinate 32,328,807, forward strand.
TAGAAGAGAGGCTGACAGGTTTAGCCCTTTTAAATATTGTTCCAGAGATAGTCCCAGACGTACCTATCTCATATTATCACCCGATTTGCTAATAGAAATAGAAGATATCTATTTGTTTTATACCTAATGTGTGCAATAAAATTGTGTATTGTGCACTAGTCTAGTTTACTCGACATATTTATTATTTTTATTAAAAATTTTATTTATAGTAATTATTAAGTCGAACCGTACATATAGCGAAAGGGAGAGTTTGGAGTTTGATTATCGAATAAATCCATAAACGCTTGTAATTAGCTGCACATGTAGGTATGTGTGTATGTAACTTTGAAGTCGATTTTAACCTACTTCCTAAAAAACACGCTTTTGTCACGAGCCAACTCAAAAATAGAAAATAATTTAATCGTAAAATGTGTGGGGTTTTTCTTAAGATGTTTGAGGCCGTAATAACTTTAATTTTAGCAATGGCCCGCAAGTCTGGTGCCACAACTTTTAGATGCTGCTCGTGCAGAGTCACTTTGGCATTCTAATAAGTAAAAAAATCTATCAATAAAATATTTAAAAATATTTTATTATTATTAAATATTTACCTGTCGCATTTTTACGTTAAAATGATTTTTCTTATTAAACTTATTCAAAATATTATTATTATCTACTTTTTAGTTCGACTCTTTACAAAAGCTTGTTTTTGATAATTTTTGGTTTTAAGTCTTAAGTTATAACACATAGCAAGGTGCTACTCGAATTGTGGGCAGAAATTGGTATAGTTTCTCCCCCATGGAAGACAGACAGAAGTACACATTTTGTTCAGCTCTACAGTAAGTAGGACTGTCAGTTTAAGAAACTGTGTTGCCAACATGGAAGTAAATGTGTGGCAAATATTCTAGAATCAAACTCACTTGTACTTATTCCATTTGGAATAAGTAGGTACCTACATGACACAAATCATGAGAACTTTGCAGTGACAATGCAGGACAAAGCAGCTGATATAGTCGCTATAAATGAAACTTGGTTGCGAAGTGGTGAAGAGGCGCGTGCGCCAGCAGTCCCGGAATATAGGTTGAGACATATTCCTAGGCCTTCATCGATTCGTGAAGGTCGCGGGGGTGGGGTAGGCTTTTATATAAGACGTGGCCTTACCGTAACCACTCTCGACCATCCAGTTCACCGGTCCGTCGAACAGATGTGGTTAAAAGCTAAAGTGAACCATAACACAGTGATCTTAGGGACGGCTTACAGACCGCCATGGCTTGATCCGAACGTCTTTTTGAATGCAATTATGGATTCCATTGCTGCTATGTCAAATTACGAGTTTTTAATTTTATTAGGTGATTTTAATATTGATTTAAATAATAGGACTGATTCAAAAACGAAATTATTTAATACATTCTTAAGTTGCACTGGATTATACCAGGTAGTTTCTGAGCCGACTCATTTTACAAATGGGAGTTGTTCCTTAATTGATGTTATATGTTCCAGTACACGTGTACGTGATGTTACTGTAGACGCAGTAGGCATTCGTACTGGGCACGCATTCATTACCGCAGAATTTATATTTCGTAAGCCAAAATTGGTACCTAAAATAATATCCTATAGACCAATTAAGGACATTGATTTGGTTCCTTTTGAGAGAGATGCAGCTGCTGTAAGGTGGGACATTCTGTCAGAGTTGGACGACGTGGATGTCATTGTTGATGACTTCACGAGCGCCGTAATTACTATATTTGATATTTATGCACCAATAAAGACTCAAATCATTCGTGAAAAACCTGCTCCGTGGCTGACTGAGACCGTGAGACTCATGATGAGGCTGCGTGACACTGCCTTAAAAAGAGCTCGAGCTAGTCAAACTGTAGGTCACCAAACCTATTACAAAGACTTAAAGAAACTAGTGGGACAGGCTCTTCAAAATGAGAAGAGATGTTACTTTAAGTTACACATTAACAGTAATATTAAAAATCCTAGGAAGCTATGGAAGAACTTAAAAAGTAATTTGATGCCCTTGAGGGCGTCAGAAATCCCTTCGTGCGTTGGTACTGCAGATTACATTAATGATAATTTTTTAAATATTCCCGGTAGCCAGACTGTTTCCACTTCATATTTATCATTTTTCGAGTGCAATCGCTTTGGCAGTGGTACATTTGCTCTCAGCACTGTTGACACATCTGACATAATTAATATACTGAAAGGTTTAAAATCTAATGCTAAAGGTATTGATGGCTTGACATTGGACATGATAAGCTTACTGGTGCCATACACAATGGATGTACTTACCACTATAGTGAATAAATCTATTGTGACATCTACGTTTCCTTCCATGTGGAAAACAGCAATTGTAAGGCCAATACCAAAAAGTAACGATGTAACATCAGTGCGGGACCTCCGTCCTATAAGCATCTTACCATGCCTTTCTAAAGTTTTGGAGAAAGTCGTAGCCTTACAATTAACGAAATTTCTGGAGCTTAACAAGATATTACCAGACAAACAATCAGGCTTTAGGAAGTGTAGGGGTACAGCGACTGCGTTGTTGGATGTGACAGATAATATATTAGCGGCACAGGATGGGGGAGAGGGGTCGATTTTGGTATTGTTAGATTTTTCCAGGGCTTTTGATGCTTTGAATACGTCACTATTATTATCAAAGTTGTCTTACTACGGCTTTGAAGATTCTGCTGTGCGTTGGTTTGATTCTTACCTGAATAATCGCTTTCAATACGTTGAGCTTCGTAATGAAGATGGATCAACCTCTTGTTCTGCTGTAAAATCAGTGACGCGGGGAGTACCTCAGGGTTCAGTTTTGGGACCACTTTTATTTATTATATATAGCGCTGACATTGTGAAAGTAATTAAGTATTGTAAATTTCATATCTATGCTGATGATGTTCAAATATATTTATCTTTTAAACCTAACGAAACTTTAAATGCAGTGGATAAAATTAATGAAGATCTAAATAATATATATAACTGGGCTTTGAATAATGATTTATTACTAAATGCGAATAAGACTAAGTTTATGATTTTGAGTTCCAAGGACCAAGTTAAAAAAATAGGTATATTGAACCCTCAGGTACAAATCAACGGGTCTAGAATTGACCGTGTATCGGAAGCGCGAAACTAGGGTTAGTTATGGATGAAGAGCTTAGGTTTGAACATTATATCTCTGACGTAGTACGGAACTGTTTTTACCGACTTAAAGTATTATATAGAATAAGAGATTATATAAGTACTGAACTGCGTATACAATTATGTGACTCGCTTGTGCTATCAAAGTTTAATTATGTCGATGTAGTATATGGTCCTAGGCTACTCGCTAAAACGGCAGGTTTGGTTCAAAGAGTGCAGAACGCGTGTGCGCGTTACTGCTTCAATATTCCAAGACGAGCCCATGTTACACCTTTTCTGAATGCAGCTGGAATTTTAAAGATGCGGCAGCGGCGTGAGCTACATTTGGCTACACTTTTGTTTGGCGTTGTTAGACACAAAACGCCAGAATATTTGTCTAAGAAATTAGACTGGATGGAACGCAAAGGGCACAATGGCAGGGATGGGTCTGTTCCACTGCACATTCCTAGACATAGAACTACAGCCTTTAAAGGAGGATTCCGATATAGTGCAACAAAGTGCTGGAATAATTTGCCACCGCCACTTCGCAACCTAGTTAGTCAAAACTCATTTAAGGCAAAAGTGAGAGTGTTGTTTTTGACATCACAAAAATCCAGTACTTTTTAATGTTTGTGGTCTTAAATTCTGTTACTATAGTTTTAACCCGTGTATGTCAATTTTATAAATCTTATGTGTTTAATGTATTATATCTTATGTGTCTATTGTATTTTTTTAAACTATTTCTATATGTTTTATTTTATTGTTGAAACTGTAACTGTGCACGCGTCCGTGAGGTGTTACGTTGGGCTACAGCTGAAAATCAGCGCTGTGGTCACTTCCAGGACCGCAGCATAAGCTGAGCTGTGGCCCTTTAGTCACACGGCTAGACATTTTGATTGTTATTTTTAATCTTAATCTAAGTATCAATGTTTAATCTAAGTTAAATGTCTTATTTTTCTTATACGTGTGACTAATAAATGTATTCTTTCTTTCTTTCTTTCTTTCTACAAGTGAGTTTTATTCTAGAATGTATTGCAACAAGTTTAATCAAGTGCCAACAATCGAGAGTATAAATTATATGAGTGGCAAATATTTAAACAAAATAATTAGATATTAACCCATTTTATTTCTTAAAACATGCTATAATATACATACAATTTACTATTCACTAAAGATATGGAAGACAAGTGATATGGTTTAACATTACTTATTTGTATAATGTATTGTCTTTTTTGTCTTAATATAAAATGCTATAAAATATATCCTAATTAAAACAAATCCCAGTTATAATTGTTAATTTGAGTAAATAAAAATGGTTCTTATAAACAGATAAAACAAACTATATTATAAATGCCTTTAAATACTTATAAAATTTTCAAAAGAGTTTTAATAACAAGTATATAACATAAAAAAAAATTAAGAGAATTAAATTACAAACAACAACAAATAGGAACTAAATATAAAAGGTAACATTTTAAATGCATTTTTCTAATAATATCAATAATTATTATTTTTGATTCCTTGCTATAAGCACTATAAAGCTACATAATATTTTCCTTGTATTTGTTTATTTATCCAACCCTGACATCAGAGTATATTTCATATCAGTGTACTCAAGTGCTCCATGTAAGCTGCCTTCTCTACCGATGCCAGACTCTTTAATCCCACCAAAAGCTGCCTCCGCAGCAGATATTATACCATCATTAATAGCAACCATACCAAAATCTAGTTTCCTCGACAGCCTGAAAGCTTGTCCAAGGTCTTTAGTAAATACATATGCTGCAAGGCCAGTCCTGGTATTGTTTGCTATTGTTAATGCTTCTTCCTCATTCTTTATTTTTACAACTTGTACAACAGGACCAAAAATCTCTTCATTGAATATTTTCATGTCAGGTTTTACATCTACTAAAAGTGTTGACTTGTAAAACTTGTTGCCGAGATCAGTTGCAAACTCTCCACCAATTATTGGCCGAGCACCACTAGCAAGAGCATCTTCAACTAACCCCGATACTTTTTTGGCCTGCTCGATGTTAATTAAGGGTCCACATGTAACTCCTTCTTTGTTGCCCGGTCCTAATACACACTTCTTGGCAATAAGATCTTTAAAACCAGTTACGAATTTATCATATACATCTTCATGCACAAGGAAACGATTGGCTCCAATACAGGCTTGTCCATTATTTCTAAATTTAGCCAGCATTGCTTGATTTAAAGTATGTTCAAGATCAGCACTTGGGAAAACAATGAATGGGGCATTTCCACCTAATTCCAATGACACACGCTTAATACCTTTGGCTGCTTGTCCATACAATATCTTGCCCACTGCTGTAGAACCGGTAAAAGATATGCATTGAACATTATCATCTTTACACATAACACTTCCAACCTCAGGAGCATTTTTTCTGCTCGTTGTAACTACATTGATTACTCCTTTAGGAACTCCTGCTTTTTCTGCTAACTCAACAGCAGCTAGTGCAGACAGAGGAGTATCTTCAGATGGTTTTATCACACATGTGCACCCAGCGGCCATCAATGCACCTACTTTCCTTGTTATCATTGCAAAAGGAAAATTCCATGGAGTAATAATTGATACAACACCCAAAGGTTGTCTTGTAAGAATGATTTGCTTGTTAGGCCACGGGCTAGGTACAACTTCTCCATTTATATGACGAGCACAATCAGCAAACCACTCTAAAAAGGAATTGCCATAGGCGACTTCACCCTTAGCTTCAGCTAAAGGCTTACCTGATTCAGCTGTAATAATTTCTGCTAGATAGTCGCTGTTCTGTTCACAGATGTCAAACCACCTCCTAAGAATCTTCGAGCGCTCCTTTGCTGTCACTTCTTTCCAAGATTTAAAAGTATTAGAAGCAACTCCAATAGCTAACTTGGCATCTGCAGCTCCCATATCCGGCACCTCGGTAATTACGGAATCATCGGCGGGATTTAACACCGGAAATACGGCATTACTCTGTGCCGACACCCATTTACTGTCGATGTACGCTTTATTCTTAAGCAAATGCATTTGTCTAGTTTGATTGAGGTAAATTCTGAAGTTTCTTGTTAAATGAGTACGCAACAGTTCCATAGGTATAGTCAGAACGTCTGCTTACGTAATAAACAACGAATCTATCTGCTGAAATCCTTATTATCTTAATGTCGCGGTGATATCTACCTTGTTTATATTTGAACTTCGACACCGGATCGTAACTCATATGTTGTTAAACGTGCAAACTGACTGAACCAATAAGTTTATTTTGATCTAAAGTAGAACCCTTAACAGTGAATATTAATCAATAACAGTGTTATTAAAATACTTTAAAATGAGAAAAGTGAGAATAACATAGACCTCTACCGGTGAACCAATGTCCGTATGCAAGAGAAGTGAATTTTTGACAGTTGACAGTCAAGGAGAAAACCTGACCGTTCCAGTTTACGTAAGAAAATCTTCGAACAATTTTTTTTTTAGTTTTATCGCAAGATATAAAGAATCTCTATATTTTTTGGTTTTATTCTTTTAACGCTATATACTATCAAAATATTCAAATCGTAAAAGAAAGATTTTAGCATTTGATTTGCAACATAAATGTACAATACATAGTACGTGTAAGATAACACGACGGATTCTACTGCAGACTTTACTGCCTGTTGTTACCGTTAACCACTAGATGGCATTGCATGTTTTGGATTGTAAGCAAAAAATACATTCATTTTCAAGATTATCTGAGGCGATCCAATACTATCATTGCATTAGAAATAATATACATATATGAAGGTAAAGACGGGATACAGTAATTAAGGCAGCAATTTGCACAAGAAATTACGTTTGAAAAAAAAAAGATGTACATAGTCTATTATTTTCTTTTACGGCCAATGATTTTTCTTCCAAGGAATTGTAGATCTCTTTTGTTTAAATGTAATGTATCAGATATTATTTGATTATATTACATTAAGTTATAATATAATACATCCAAACGTAATACAAAAAAAATACGTAACACGATATCATATTATTGCGGTTTACGATTTATGACGTATTAAAAAAAACTACTTACTAGATTTCGTTCAAACCAATTTTCGGTGGAAGTTTGCATGGTAAGTACATCATATATTTTTTTAGTTTTATCATTCTCTTATTTTAGAAGTTACAGGGGGGGGACATTTTACCACTTTGGAAGTGTCTCTCGCGCAAACTATTCAGTTTAAAAAAAATGATATTAGTAACTTTTGGCCTAGTGGTTTAACGGTCACCACGCTGTTTGCTACTTCGCCAAGGGTCGAGGGTTCAAATCCCATGGGACAACACTTTGTGTGATCCACAAATTGTTGTTTTGAGTCTGGGTGTTCTTTGTGTCCGTTTCATGTATGTTTGTAAAGTCCCCCGCGACACAGGATTTATTCCTAGTGCGGGAGTTGTCTTTTTAAAAAGAAAAAAGAAAGAAACATAGGTATAAAAGCACATGCATAGGTATAAAAAAGAATCATCAAAATCGGTTCGGTCACAAACATAAAAAAATACAGTCGAATTGACCGCCTCCTTTTTGAAGTCGGTTAAAAAGAAAGAATACGGGCCAGCTTCTTTTAAGTGGTGTTCTTACAAATTTTAATAATAGGTCTTAACCTATGAAATTGCCGTTTTGTATGCAATAATTGAAAGTACTTATTTTTTCAAACTTTTTTATTTCTGTTATTCGAAGTAATCACCCATGCAATCGACGCATCTTTGCCAACGCATTGGCAGTTTATTGATGCCCTTCTTGTAAAAATCAGCTGGACGGGAGGCAACAAACTCTTCAAAGGCATTTTGTACTGCCTCTCGGGAATTGAATTTTTTACCCACTAAAAAGTTGTCTAAATTTTGGAAAAAGTAATAGTCGGTAGGTGCAAGGTCTGGTGAGTATGGCGGATGAGGGAGAGCTTCCAACCCCAGTTCTTGCAGCTTGGAGACTGTCTCTTGCGCAGTATAGGGTTGCCGTTGGCGTGAAGCAGCTTTACAAGAAGGGCATCAATAAACTGCCAATGCGTTGGCAAAGATGCGTCGATTGCATGGGTGATTAGTTATTACTTCGAATAACAGAAATAAAAAACAAAACGGCAATTTCATAGGCAAAGACCTATTATTATATTCGTTATCCTCTGAATTTTTATTTACTTAGTTAATTTTGCCAATTTATTTCTATATTCTAAAATCGCAAATTTATAATTTGGACATTAAACATCAAACCTAATTATTTATTACGAAAAAATGTACACTACATTTAGATCCCTGATTGTATTATTTTTTTTTTTAATTAAGACCTGGTGGTAAGTGATTAACGCAAGTCATGGATACCAGTAACGAGCAATTCAAATTGCAATTGCATTGCAGGCCTCTTGTAATTAAATGAAAGGACATTTTTCGTTTTGCTTACTTCCGGATTATAGTTATCAAGTCAGACAAAAAATAAAAAAATATCTTATAATACTTATTTGATATTAATCATTTTGCATTCGAAATCAATTAATTGTTGAATGAATATTTTTTTCACGATTAATTTTGATAAAAATGTCTAACACAAATACTATTATTTATATTTCAATAAAAGGCCGGTTGAATTGAAGCCGGTAACAAAAAGAAAATCAGATAATATAAAATCAAAACTTACTTGCTGTCATGTTCTTGCTGTTCAACAGATTTTTGCTGTTGCAACTTATCATAAAAACCTCTCCACATTAATTCTTCATCCATTTTGATAAATTAATTATTAATATGTACTTTTAATAAACGAAAACGATATGCTGAGCTCAAACAAAAGAGTTGCCAGCAACGGAGTTCGAAGCAAAATTTATGTAGATACCCACAGTCATCGATATACACAGTGAATCAACTAATCGAGTCATATGGTCTGGAAGAAAATGACGTAAACACAATACTTGAGACTCCGGAAATAACGTTATTCACTGGTTAGCGTTCACAGCCGTCCGAGAGCAAGCCAATGGAGTTCACTGACATCAATAACACTGGATTCGCGTTGTCTTGAAGTGTTTAGCACAGTATTTTGTGGCGCCTACATAATAAAGTAAATCGTGGCCGTTACTTGCAACGTTTGTTATGTTTTCGATCAGCACAGTCACGCAGACTGACTGACGTAACTCAACGTTTCAAGGTGGAAACGAACATGCGTTCGTGCTGAGAGCTCCGTCCTCCGGCCCGGCAGTTTACAAACTAAATATTCTGCATTAACACGCGTGCTTTTGTAATGTCACAATAATCTTATGGTAAACATTTACATTATTGTGATATGACAAAATGCTGTGAGCTGTTACTTTTACAGAATATGTAACGTTACCATCTGTGTAATTAGTGTAACACAACCAACTATATCTTGTTAAGGTCAAATCACTTTCACCTTAAACGTTATACATAATTATGTAAAATCAATGTATACAGCCCACGACCGATAAATCGATATAAACGAATATAATATTTGTTACGGATATTATGATATTATTTCCAATCCGTTTTCTGTATAGATAAATTTTGCTTTATATAGTTTAAACACAGCAACGGAATACAGCTCGAGACTAGTCACGAATCGATCTATCATTAACTAACACTTTTACTGGCAATGAATCGTCCAGGTAAGCAGTGATAGGTTAATTGGCTAGTCACAATGCCAGTTTTTCACAGAAACTTTCATAATCGCGAACCTTGTTTAGAGTCGGCAGACTCCAAACAAGGTTTGGTTTTCTCACAAAATGACGTCATTTGGCGCGTTAGCAAAATGAAGACGTTTATTCACAAGGCAGACACGGATTCATACCTACTTACCACATAGGTACTAGGGGATATTATAATGGAGCTCTTTAACCGGAACGAAACTTTCAGATCTACAAAACCGTGACCAAATCTGATGTAAATCTTTGTAATGATTAACTTCAGATAATTGCATAGTTTAATGAAAAATGTACGACAAAAGTATTTGCGTAAACCAGTATGTGGTTAAATTAATTTGTAGTTGTCTTTCCAAATCACTTAAAAAATAGGCGGATTCTTAGGATGATTTCTAACAAAACTCACGTTTAGATAGAAGAATACAATTGTATTGTTGTTGGGTATCAAAAAAAATATGTAACACCGAATTGAATTTAGTATGGTAACAATACAATTTAAATAATTTAAACATCCACGTAACTATGAACTTAGTTTTCTAGAAATTTTGACAATGGTAAGTGAGTACATTCCCATAGGAATATGAGTACCTACCTACCAATTTTATTGATTGAATTTTCATTAAATATAATTTAAAAGCGCGTTATTATTTTTTAACAAAAACCACCTTTAATGTTCGACTCGATTATTCTTGGATGCCATCATCAGATCTTAATGTTCTTTTCATGGCACCACCGTTGAGATATCTCCTTTCCATTAAAAAAAGAATCATCAAAATCAGTTCATAAACGACGAAGTTATCCGCGAACACACATAAAAAAAAACGGTCGAATTGAGAACCTCCTCCTTTTTTGAAGTCGGTTAAAAACTTAATAATATTCATTGTATGAAAAAAAACTACAAGCCAGACAGAACGGATTCTGTAAATGGATAGGTTGGAATAAATACACAGTTACCTAATGCAGATGTGAATATCATAGATTCTGTAATACGTGGGCAGAATCCATCTATTATACCATTGAATTATACGGACGTATTCATAAACGTCCACAAATGGCGTCGAGCTTCTTTATTGAAATAAGTAGAATTACTAGCATTACCTACGACAAAGAAACCGCTCTAGTTACGTACGTGGTAATAATACAGGTAATGATTATGATGATATAATGTTAATTGTGAATGACGCAAAGTTTACCAAATTCTGTGCCTTCAAGGTCGCGGCCAGTTTCGAGGCTTTATCGAGGTTTCACGGTTCACGAACTCAAAACAAGCCCATTGTTCGTATAAGCTAGTTCTTTTTTTTCGTATATCGTACAGAGGCTTCAACGCGTGAGTTGTTTTGTCACTGCGTAATAAATATTCAAATATATTTAGTAGGTATAATTTTAAGTTATACTCGAATCAAAAAAAATATAGGTAAATGTTAATATTTGTCAAATTTAAACTTTCTTCTACTATAAAATAAACTTAAAGTATTTCCTAATTCACGCTCTTACTTTACTTAAAATTTACATAAAAATGCCTATTAATTTTATATTGAAACTTAAAATCAAATAATTTTTACCCAGAGGAATTTACATGACATACCTACCTACTATTATTATGGGATTATTATACAAAAACAACTTCAAACTTCAAAATAAGCAAAAACTTCAAAATAATAATTATACAAAGTTTCTAGAATTTTTATGTCATTATAATAAAATGCTTGCACACTTTTTATCTATTACTAGCTGACCCGGCGAACTTCGTACCGCCATATTTACATATCTGTCTCAGCTTCCCACAGGCAGTGTACAGTCGTGGATAAAAAAAAAGACTTTTCCCGTTATATTTTACTTTTTTCTTTCTATTAAAAAAAGAATGAATGAAATCGGACTATGTGTTATTGAATTACAACTAAGTACATATTTTGACTTTCATCCCCTCTCTCCAGGAAACCGTGCTGAATTTGTTCTACCTCGTAGTATGAACTAAAATCATGCCAAGTTTCATTTGAATCCGTTCAGTAGTTTCGGCGTGATGCGCGGCTAAGATACAGACAGACAGACAGACAGACAGACGGACAGACAGACAGACGGACAGACAGACAGACAAAAATGAAAAAAATTACAGTTTTGGCTTCAGTATCGATAATAGATAGCCCTCCAAAACAAAAATCAAAATATCTTTAATGTACTGAATTGGACCTGTTACATTCTTATTATAAGTATAGATATTTACGTTTTTCCATTTTGAGATTACATTAATTTTAAAATATTGCAATACACATTTATTACGATAATTTTGGTTACTAGTGTTGTGTTTTTGGTGCTTTTACTATAAATGATGACCAAGAAATGAATAATACCATTATTTATCTATGAATTAATATTACAATTCCGTAAAAACTTAATATCTGTAATTGAAACCATCGCATAATTCGAAATAATTCCATAGCTTTAACCTTACATATCCGTCTCCGATGCGGAGTAATACCTATTAATCGTACAGTATACATATCTGTATATCCTATTAGGCCAGTGGAGTTCCTGTCGAAGGGACAAGGACGTACGGATATGCGACCTCGGCCTATTCGAGTTTTTGCAATCTCAATCTGGTTAGCCAAATGCGACTGGGACAGTTTCATTTACAAGTCAAATTAGTGTCAAAGTCTCAAAGTTGGAAACTGGAAGTTATACTCGTAGATCGACACAAGCGGGCAATCGATTTTGGTGTTTTCACCTAATTTACCTCGACAATCCTGTACATGCTGTGGCGTCTGTTTGTGTCGATCTATGATTTTTAACTGTAGCTTCAATTTAACGTTCATAATGTCACTTTTTTTAACAACATAAATGCTACGGTGACTAGCATAAGGATTGTAAAAGAGAATCTTACATACTTTACAGCAAACTAGGACATTTTTATTTCTCTACTAGCTACCCGGCGAACTTCGTACCGCCATATTTACATATCTGTCTCAGCTTCCCACAGGCAGTGTACAGTCGTGGACAAAAACACATCACGCTGAAACTACTGAATGGATTCAAATCAAACTTGGCATGATTTGAGTTCATACTACGATGTAGGGCATGGGATACTTTTTATCCCGAAATTCAGCACGGTTTCTTGGAGAGAGGGGATGAAAGTCAAAATATGTACTTATTACGTCAGGCAAATCAGAGGTATGTAATACCTTTTAATAAGTGATCGCGTTAATTCCCGTAAAAATAATTATTGTAATATGTACTTAGTTGTAATTCAATAACACATAGTCCGATTTATTTCATTCTTTTTTTGCTAGAAAGAAAAAAAATAAAAGATAACGGGAAAAGTCTTTTTTTTTTGTTCGCGACTGTACACTGCCTGTGGGAAGCTAAGACAGATATGTAAATATGGCGGTACGAAGTTCGCCGGGTCAGCTAGTACAACATAAAAGAAGATGCTGACCCTGTTGTATGTGTACATAAATGTAAACACAACCTACAGACAGTTACTAATGTCTGCTCTTATTTAATTCATAACGATTTTATATAAGACGTTGATATCCATACAAGATTGCGTAGGAGACACCAATATTTGGATATTAACGTTTTTTGTTTGTACGACAAAAAGTTTATCAGATATGTTTGTTTACTGTTCATTAGTCACGACTCACGGCATTTGTTATAGCATGCATCACCATCATAATACGAATACAATTAGGGACCATACTTGCTATCCTTTCTGCAATATAAGGCGCGTTCATGCTTGTTTTAGTATCGTTTGAATAGTGGTGTTCCCCAAGCCTAACTTTACTATTTACGGCCAGCTATTGGTAAAACCAATGGTAGAGGCTTATGTCCAACAGTGGACGTAATAGGCTCATAATGTTGATGATTGGTATAACCCAAACTAAAGGAAAGAAGATACAAGTATGATATACAAGTCAAAATTCCTGACTTGTATTATCATACTTGAAGTCGTAGCCAGAACAAGAGGGCAATGCGCTAGAATTCAATCTCGAAATTTTTAAATAGAAGAATAAGTTGTCCTATCACGTTCCGCAATTACCTAATACATATATCTATATCATGGTATATGCTAACATTGAAGACAAAAAGAATTACAACTCAACAACTATCCAACCAGAACCAAACGTTCTTGGAAAAGTAACAAATGGGAATGACGTCATCTTAACGCTAACTCACGTGATCAAAACCAAATATTAGCCAATAATACAAGAGAATTGAGGTGTTTGCGATTGTAGAAAGAAAATCGACGCGAAACTTGAATCTCGTCTACTGAAAAAACAAAAATTTCGACACCAAAGCAGCGAGCGTAAAGAAGCAGTAAAAATGCGTTTTTAGCAAATTGTTAATGGTGACTCAAGAACTGAGTAAAAATATTGGTAAATAGAAATAAAGATTAATTAACACACATCCCTGGATACCATAATAGCATGATAATAAGCCTTCAGAAGTTTTTGCTCTGTTTTCTGATTATGATTTTTCTCTTACCTGCCTTACATGTGTAGGTATTATTGGGCCAATTAAAAAATATGTAGTTAAGTAGAAATATGTAAATAGTTAGTAAAAATTATGTAAGTTAAGCTATTAATCATTCATTCTTTTTAACCTAGCTATACGCAAATGATGTAGGTACGTGTTTATACTCGCTTATTTTATTATAAAACCAACTATCACATTTTGTGTGTCTGCAGAATTAGGCGCTGAGTACAATCGATCTGTCTGCGAATACCAGGCAAGGAGCCAACTAAATCCATAATATTTTATAGGGTGTTGGGCTACAAAGAGGTCACGGACGAGGTTGTTATTGTTCTTAACAATTTTCGGTTTTTATTTATATTAAAATACATTTATTATATACTTACTTAAAATCTGTTCAAAATGAAAAAAAAATGGAAATTCTAAGCATATTCTTGGATAACTGTAGCTCGCTCTATCTTTAGGAAAACGGTTGAAGAATAATATTACCTACACTAATTATGTGAGAGGGAACATTATTGCAGATATTTAAAAATATCACATTCATATTTATTTAATTATAAGAATTCATTCGTTTCGAGGAAATAAACGGATTTACATAAATAAATTTATTAAAAGTAATTCCCCTCTAGGTACACTTATCTGTAATTCTCATTAACAATTATTTAAAGGGAATTGCGTATATAACTGTAAACTTTGCAAAAGTTTATTCATTAATCAAATAGAAGTGAAACGTCATTTAATTCTTAGGTAGGTATATGTTTTGCAATAAACATAATCAACACTTTTAGACTGAAAGAGAAAAACGACGACCTTGATCATGTATGAGTATGTACATGCTCCGAAAAGGCATACTAACTGGAGGAATAGTTTAGTTGGTTTGCGTACGCTTCAAAAACTCAAAAACTTTTGAAGTAAAAACTTTATAAGTTGCTTGGAAGACTTTTTGGATTAACAAAAATCATGGAATTCGCATCATCATCACCGTACGCTTCCTCGACGATACAATTCACAAGCTACTTCGTTTTCACTTCTATCGTCAGTCTCCGAAGAATGCCCCGCATTTGTTTTATGAACTCAAAAAGTTTTGTACCGTAAACTTAATAAAATTATAAAACAATGTACAAACCACTTCAAGAATTGTTTTTGTCTATTTTTAACCGACTTAAAAAAGGAGGAAGTTGTCAATTCGACTGTTTTTTTTTAATGTTTGTTACCTCATAACTTTCGACTGGGTTAACCGATTTTGATGATTCTTTTTTTATTTGAAAGCTGGTGCTTCCCGTGTTGTTAAAATTTGTGAGGAATCACGTAAATTTTCTCACCGTGTGGCGACTTATTTGGAATACGGAGTTTCACCACCCCTATTCATCTCATGGGCGTCGTAAGAGGCAGTTGAGGAAACAAACTAAACAGGACAACATCACTGCAAAGAGAAAGGAAAACTTGAAAGAAACCCCGTCAAAACCTTCTTTGTAAGGAGAGGTATCTACGTCCAATAGTTGATTGTTAAAGGTTGTTGATGACGTCAGTTTTGTTTTCATTTCTTATAAATGCTATTTCAATCATGAAAGGGTAAAGCAGGTATAATATCAATAACCCATAATGTCCCACTGCTGGGCTCGAGTCTCCTCTCAGGAGAGGGTTAAGGCCATACGTCCCCACGCTGACCAAGTGCGGGTTGGGGACAGGCAAGACAACGTTGTGGCTACGTAATCTTGCCGTTGGATGTTTTTAAGCCACCCAAAGGCCTCCAAATAAGCTTTACAACTGTTATCATGATAACAACCCTGACCGACTGCTTAACGTGACATCCGAATCACGGAGATGTTCATGGTATTGTGCCACCAGCGGTCACCCATCTTGGTACTGACCGCGCAGTCGTTGCTTGCCCTCGGCGATTGTTTCTAATCACCGAGTGCAACTGGGCTATGAGCGCAACAGGTATAATAGTTAACTGTAACACATGTGAGAAGATTATTAAGATAAAAATACCAGAGTAATAGGTATAATAGAATACTGATAAGAATATACAGTATTTATCATTTATAGTATATTTCCATTTAAAATAAAATCACTTGTAGTATTAATTAATATTTTGTTCTTGTAACTAAATTAAATGTTAACCAAAAATTTCCCAATAAATTAATAATAAATAATGATATGAAAATGAGTCATTTGTTCAGTGTGTCATTGATTCAGTTTTCATATTAGGACTTGTTGTAATGTATGACATAATATATTAAGATTCATTTATTAATGGTTAGGCATAATTTATGCCTAATCATTAATAAATTAATGGTAATACTTATCAAAGGCGTTAAAAAATGTTCCCCGCGACACAAGATGTTTATTCGTAATGCAGGAGTTGTCACCTTAAATGGAAAAAACTTTTTATTAAAAAAACCGACTTCCAAAAAACATCCAACGAAAACTCTCTGCCAAAAAACACTAAAAAGCGTAAAATAAACTGGCTCTTCATAAATTGCTATGTGCATTTCATTAAAAGTAATTCTTCATTTAAATAGTAGTATTATAATGTGTGCTAGGTACCTAGAATCTGTATGAAGTCCTCTTTGGAAGTCGGTTAAAAAATGTCATATAGATTAAAATAAAGGCGTAAAGAAAATGAAGCCCTACATAGAAATGAAATTTTACCTTTTAAACATGATCCATAAATTGTAATATCGTCATTATCATCATCACATCATCTACCTGTTGCAGTCCACTGCTGGACAATATTATAATATACTACCTCGTTTACGTCTCCTATTGCCCGTAGCGTAACAATTTTCCCCCGTTTTTGTAATATTCTTCATTGGTGCTCCGCTCCTATTGGTCTTAGCGTGATGATATATAGCCTTCCTTGATAAATGGGCTTTCTAACACTGAGATAATTTTTAAAATCGAATTTTCATTAGTTCCTGAGATCAGCGCGTTCAAGCAAACAAACAAATAAAAAAAGTAAAAACTAAAACCCATCTACGACGCTGAAAAAGTATGAAACAAGTTTGAAAAGCCGTAGTCACACGTTGTTCAAGTGTTATGGTACGTTTCTATGTAAAGTGTGACTACGTCTTTTGAAACTTGTTTCATACTTTTTCAGCGTCGTTTATTGTTGTAGTTGGGTTTTACTTTTTTTTTCTTTTACACAAACCTTGTCCTAACAATAACGAACACATAAAAAAATTATGATTTAATTTGGTGCAGCCGATCGGAAGTTATACGCGTACATACATTTCGTGCAAACATTTTGTGAGGAACTGATGTCTGATTAAAGTTAAAAAGTTACCGCTTTAGAGTGGTAGCAATACGCTCTCGAGCGAGCAGTCAAAACATGAAACTCACTACCAGCGCACGTGCTTGCCTCCCACTATGATCCCGGGTCCTTTAAGCGGGGCGTGAAAAAGCATCTCACTAGGCCATCATAGTATCAAGAGGAAGAAAACCTCTGTAAAAAATTACCCCTAACCCAAGCTGAGGAAGCCCGGCGAGGAGGTTAACGGCTGGGGGGGTATCCCAGTCACTAGGGCAACAAAACGTGAGCTCACGTTAAAGAGCAAATCAAAAATGAACGCGACCAAAAAAGATAAACTACTCCAGGAGGGTACCGACTGCGCCGCGGTCGGAGAGTCCCTCGGAACTCCGACTTCACTCGGCACTACGAGTGAAGTCGGAGTGCTCAGCTCACCGTATTCTGGGGGGGCACAGTTGCGTTTAGAGCGGTGTCCGAGCCCGGGCACAACCATTGGGTCGCATACGCCCAGTTTTGTGCGTCCCAGAACGCCGAGTTCGGCGTCTTCCCGCGCCCAGTCAGGCGAACGGGTAACGAGAAGTCGGCGGGCGCCAATGATCGAGCGCCCAGCCACTGAGCCTGTAGAAGGCCAAGGGATGGAAGGGCAGCGGGGAGATTCTGGCGATAGCGATACTTCGTCGTTTGTCTCTGTCTCCTCGCGGCCTTCCCAATACCGAAAGCGCAAGCCGAAGGGACCAGCGGAAGAGACCAGACCCACCAAGATTGCGCGATCTAGGAGGGGCACCAAATATAGTGAAGGGAGCGAAACTGGGACCGGGACGGAAACGGAGCGCGAAGTCCCAGCCAGCCCGTCCACTCCACTGGTATCCCCAGAAGGAGAACGGTCCCCTCAAAAAGCAATAGTGGCGGAGCTGAAAGGACAACCCACCGCCGACATAGACCTCAAAATCCAGGAATCTCTGACGGCGGTTGAGAAGGCCTTTATAGTAACGAAGGGAGCCCGAGGCGGCAAAAAAGCTGCTGCCAAAGAAGCCATGACGATCATCAGGGCTGGTGTGTCGGAACTCTTAATGAGAACTGACACATCAGTCCTGACAACCGCAGTAGGGAGGCTAGAGCAAGAGAATGAGGAACTCCGCTCCCAAATAGCCTCCCTACAAAAAGAAATGGACGAACTCCGCCGTGGGGGCTCCAATCCCCTTCCAAAAAGTGGGGCCCGCAGTGGTGTCACTGGCAGAGCCACGTCCCCTAAAAGGAGCAGGGCACCGCCGGGTCTGCCCGACCGAGATGAATACGCGATCATCCTGGACCGCGTGTTGGCTGAGGTCCGGGCTAAGATGCTGGGGGAGCAGTGCCCAGAGAAGGGCACCTTCTCTCCTTCCACCATGGCCAAGGGCGTGGGAGCGGTGGGGGACAATGTCCCACCACCACCTAAAAATAAGAAGAGGCGGAGGAGAGGACAGCAGGCTACATCGCAGCCCCAAGCATCTCATCCCCCCACAAGGCAGCAGCAACCTGCGGCCCCGTCTACGGGTGAAACGGGTGAGACCTGGGCCTTGGTCGTTGGTCGGAAGACCAAGGCCAAGTCGAAAAAGGCGGCTACCGCGACTCAGCCGAAGGGCCGTGCTACTGCTGCCGCATCACCTAAAATGAGGAATGTGCCACGGCCTCCCACAGCAGCGGCTGTCACTGTTTCCGTGCCTCCGGGCTCGGAGACGAGTATAGCCGCGCTGATGGAGGCTGCAAAGGCCAATATTAACCTGGGCGATCTCGACATCGCAGGCGGGCTCCGCACTAAGAGAGGCTTGACAGGGGCTCTGATTCTGCAGATCCCTGGTGAAGGCAGCGCCGCTCTAGCGGACAAGCTGGCAGCACGCCTGCGGGAGGTACTGTCCGGAACGGACGCTATTATTGCGCGTCCGTGTAAGACCGGTGACTTACGGGTGATGGACTTAGAGCAGTCCATCACCCAAGCTGAGGTTGCCCAGGCTATAGCAGCGGCGGGGGGATGTACCATCTCCGACGTCAAAGTCGGAGCCATCCGCGCTTGCCCATCGCGGTTGAGCACAGTCTGGGTCCGCTGCCCACTTGCAGCAGTTCGTAAAATTTCGAACGCCAAACGGGTGCAAGTGGGCTGGGTTTCGGCCAGGGTGGAGGTACTAGTGGCACGCCCATTGCAGTGCTACCGGTGCCTCGAATTGGGACACGTGAGGGCGAAGTGTCCCAACGAGACAGACCGTGGTGCGAGGTGCTACGCGTGTGGTGGCACAGGCCACGTAGCGCGTACATGCACCGCAAAAGCACCGTGGGGTCCGGTCTGCTCAGACCTTGGCCGTCCCGCGGATCATCGGCTGGGGAGCAAGGAGTGTACCCCACCGAAAAAGAAAAGGACAGACGACCCCAACCCAAGCCCTGGCGAGCGCTAGCACCAGCCAGCACTCACCGGCTACAAGGGTGCCACAGCCGGAAACTCGTCCGGCAGAGGAGGCAATGGAGGCCTAAAGTTCGCGCCCCTCCAGAAAGTTTTGCAGGGCAACCTAAATCACTGTCGCGCAGCACAAGATCTGCTGATGCAGACGCTTGCTGAGCAGTCGGTTGCCCTTGCAGTAGTGGCGGAGCCGTACTACGTCCCAGATCACCCCCGTTGGTTTGGGTCGGATGATGGCACCGCCGCCATATACTGGGCAGGGGTGGAGAATGGCCTCCACTGCACTCTTCTTCAGAGAGGGCTGGGGTATGTGGCAGTAGAGTGGGGCCCCTTGGTCATTGTGGGCTGCTACATATCTCCTAATTGCGGCCTCTCCGCATTCGAGGCGTACTTGGACGGACTTAGGAGTTGCATTTGCACTCTCCTGACCCGTCCGGTACTTGTCCTAGGCGATTTCAACGCCCGCTCCACACAGTGGGGAGATCGCCTGGATAACGTAAGAGGAGATACACTCATTGAGTGGGCGGCGGGACTGAACCTCGGCATGGTGAACCGAGGCTCGGTTAGTACTTGCGTGCGGTGGCAGGGGGAGTCGATTGTCGACCTGACGTGGGCGACTCCCTCAGTCATCGACCGAGTGTCAGGATGGAGGGTAGCGGAGGAGGTGGTCACTCTGTCGGACCACCGCCACATATTCTTTGATGTGGCCATCCGCTGCCCAGACGCAAGCTTAGACCGCCGCAGTAGCGGCCCTCCGCGACGATGGTCCCTTAAGCGGATGAATCGAGATATGCTCGTCGCCGCAGCCATCGTCGCGGATTGGCCAGTTGAAGAGGAAGAACGGGTCTCGTCCGATCCGGAAGCGCAGGCGGCCTGGTTTCGTGGCATCATGACTGACGTCTGTGACGCGTCAATGCCGCGGGTCAGGCCAGGGGGTAGGAGGGGTTCTGTGTACTGGTGGACACCGGAACTCGAGCAACTTCGCATGGCGTGCTCGAGAGCCCGTCGCCGGTTTCAGAGAACCCGAAGGAGACGGCGAGCTACAGCCGAGGAGATCGCCGAAGTGAGGCGGGAGTATGGCGCTGCAGCAAAGGCTGTAAGCCTTGCTATCGCGGAAGCCAAGGCTCGGTCCTGGAAAGAGCTCATAGAGGGACTGGACAGGGACCCATGGGGGAGACCGTACAAACTTGTACTGGGCAAGCTCAGACCGTGGGTTCCACCACTAACGCAGACCCTGGACCCCGGTTTTGTGAGAAGAGTGGTAGATACCCTCTTCCCCAGGGACCAGGGTAGTCCCTCACGACCTCCGTTACGGTCGGAACTGGGTATGTGCTCCGACGACCTTGACGTGACGGAGGATGAGCTGGACCGAGCCGTGAAGCGACTCGCCGCCCACAATACCGCTCCGGGCCCTGATGGGATCCCGGGCCGGGCTTGGGTGCATGCTTTGGCAATCCTAGGGGATAGGCTGAGGCGGCTGTTTACCAGCTGCCTCCGTAACAGCCTATTCCCTTCCGGCTGGAAGGAAGCCAGACTGGTACTCATCCAGAAACCAGGCAGGGCTGCAGATTCTCCCTCGTCGTTCCGACCGATATGTCTGCTGGACGAGGCGGCGAAACTCTTTGAACGAGTCATCGCCGCCCGTATCAACCTACACCTGTCGCGAGTGGGCCCCGACCTATCAGACAGCCAATTTGGCTTCCGACAGGGACGTTCATCGTTGGACGCGATCGAACGTGTCCGTTCCATGTCGGAAGAGGTTGTCTGTCGGGGGGGAGTGGCGTTGGCCGTCAGTCTTGACATAGTCAACGCTTTTAACTCCCTCCCGTGGTGGGTGATCAGGGAGGCACTGGTGTACCACCAGCTGCCCCTCTACCTACGTGACATCATCGGGGCCTATCTTCGCGATAGGTCCATATCCTATATGGGTCGGGACGGCGAAGAACATCGAAGGGAGGTCACATGCGGGGTTCCCCAGGGGTCGGTTTTAGGACCTCTTCTGTGGAACCTCGCGTATGATGCGGTCCTGAGTCGTCTGCTATGCGGATGACACTCTAGTACTGGCCAGGGGGCATGGCTTCCAGGAAGTTCTGGAGCTCGCCGAACTAGGGGTGGCCTGTGTCGTCCAACAGATCAGAGGTTTGGGTCTACGGGTTGCACCTCATAAGACGGAAGCCCTGTGGTTTCACAGGAAACGCGGAGGTGCCGTTCCTACCCACTCGCTTATTAGAGTGGGAGGAACGGAGGTCGAGGTGGGCCGAAATATCAAGTACCTCGGCCTCACCCTGGACAGCCGCTGGAGCTTCGAGGAGCATTTCGAGCGGATGATCCCCCGAGTTCGGGGGGTGGCGGGCTCCCTACAGAGGCTATTGCCTAATTTAGGGGGCCCGCGGGAAGAAGTCCGCCGCCTCTACGGTGGGGTAATACGATCCATGGCCCTATATGGAGCGCCGATATGGGCCAAGCGCCTATCGGCCTCCTCCCGCTGCCGAGCCAAACTCAATCAAGCGCAGCGGGTAGCGGCCATTCGGATCGTACGGGGATACCGTACCATCTCGTTGGAGGCGGCGACAGTCCTGGCTCGTTTCCCGCCTTTCGATATCCTGGCGGATATGGATGCGAAGGTCTATGACCAGACTCGTGCCATCCGCCGGGGTGAGAGCGGGGAAGAGCAGGACGAGCTCGAAATGCGGCGGAACGCTCACCGACAGGCACTGGCACTGTGGCGCGCACGGCTGGAGCAGCCGCAAAATGCGCGCCAACGTGCTGTTGGTGTCGTTCTGCCTAACCTCGAAGCTTGGGTAGGAAGGGAAGGAGGTCGCGTTACCTACCGACTTACGCAGATACTCACCGGGCATGGTTGCTTCGGTGAGTACCTGAATAAGATCGGACGCGAGGAGACGGCACAATGCCACCACTGCGCAGCCGACTTGGACTCCGCACAGCATACGCTGGAAGACTGCCCCGCGTGGGCGTCTGAACGCGAAGTCCTAGTCGGCCAAATCGGACGAGACATGTCCCCGCCAGCAATCATTGCTGCCATGCTGGCCGGTGAGGAGGGCTGGGACGCAGTGGTCTCTTTCTGTGAGGCTGTAATGCTCCAGAAAGAGACCGCTGAACGGGATCGGGAGAGGGCCGATCCCGAGCGTAGGCGACGTCGCCGGCGACCCAGCCGCCGATAGGACCGCAAGCTGCCAGAGAGTGGGGACCTCTGGCAGCTGATTAACTGATGCGGTCAGCGACGGGTAGGCGGCCTGGTTGCAAAACTGCGTTCAGGCCGCAACACATAACGGATGGGCCGACAGGCAGGGGGAAGTCGAGGCTTCCCCCAGGACAGAGTCTCTCAAGACGCGGCGTCGTTCCTGGGGGGGACCTGAAATAACTTGGTCCGGGTCTTCCCCAGAGCAGGGCGCCTGAGACCGGCAGCCGGGGTGGTTTTTAGTGGAATCACCACATACCTGGCTCCTCAGCCCGGGAGGAGCCGGAGATCCGAAGGGATTTTCCACCCCGTCAACAAAAAAAAAAAAAAAAAAAAAAGGCCATCATAGTATAGGTCACCATACTGCATTGTGCATAGTGACCACGACTCTTAGATTCTACTCATGCTTTCCATCAAGCAGAATAGAGTCATTTTGGCAGCCAATACATAAAAAATAATATCCTCATACACGAATGTCTGGTTCAAATTATGCAAAGGCTGTACTCTGTAATAGGCTGTAGATCGCTAATCATCATCTTATCATTATTAATTGGAATCGGCTACTAGTTCAACCGGTTTTACCTGAATATCAGTTTTTCCACGGAACAACTGGCATCGGGCCTCCGCAACCCTGAGGGTGAACTTTTTTTAATAATATAATATTTATTTACGCAAAATCTAATACAGATTTCCTCGTACAAATAACATTTTTATTAGTTTCACAGTAATAGTCAGGCTCTGGTATCCACATTAAGATTAAACTTGTGTCCCTCTCTCAATTAAAAACATGGGTACATTTATTACGTGCTTAAATATTTCAACCAATTTAACGTCATTTCAACGTGTGAGCGTGCATGCATGTGTGAATTGGTGTAAATTTGTGTAAGGTATGTGTGTAAATGTATGTGTGTTTGTGTGTGAATGTTATAAAATTGTAAGTCTAAGCAGCATTTCCGTTTGTTCATAGTCCTGCTCGAGTAGCTAGTCAGTCACCCTAATTTTAATTTGGAATTTCGAGAGATTGTATATACCACAGTGCTTGTTAAGGGTGTTGTAGAGATGTCCTGCTATAACACGAAAGTAGCGCTTTGCAAGTGCGCTTCTGAAAGTGATATTCGGGCAAACTCTGTACGGTCTGCGTGTGTTCTGGTTTTCCGGGGTATATTGTAGGGTGCTGTGTCTCCGTAATACCGTTTGGAGCACAAAGATTTTACGAACGGTGAGGAGTTTACATTCGTTGTATAGTCGAGTGGTAGGGTATCTAAAAGGTTTATAGGTCATGACTTTTAGTACTGCTCTTTGCGCCCTTTCAAGCGGCAATAAGATTGTTTTGGCAGCACCCCCCAAAACCGATATACAATAAGCCACAATAGTCTGGCAGAGCGAGCAATAAACCAATTTAAGAACGTCAAGTCCAGCCGAGTGGCGAAGTTTTTTGAACACACAAATATGAGTTTGCGAACACGGGACGTCAAACTATTTATATGTGCATACCAGTTTAAATGGTTGTCAATTAAAATGCCGAGGTATTTAATGCAATCGGTCCTAACTAGAGTTGGACTGTTACAAGATTCTTCAAAATTAGGTTGACAGCTGTGAGCCCTTAATATAAATGTTTCCGAGTCAGGTTGCGTACCAGAGGTGGGTGTAAAATCCAGATACATGGTTTTATTTACATTAAGAGTTAGGTGATTGGCCGAGAGCCATGCCATCACACTCTCCAAAGCAGACTCAGCAGAAGAGAATGTCTCACGCCAGCTAGATCCGTGGATAAGAAGGGCTGTGTCATCGGCGTATGTATATATGGAACAATTTAGTATGCATAGGTTGCAGAGTGAGTTTATGTAGATTAAAAAGAGTGTTTGGCCAAGAATTGACCCTTGAGGGACGCCGTAGCCAAGGGAAACAAATTTACTAGTTATTGAACCTATTTTGACGCACTGTGATCTGTCACTGAGATAACTTTCAAAAATTTCCAGAGAATGTCCTCAAACACCTACCTCACTCATCTTCGTTATTAGTTTGGAAACAGAGACAGTGCCAAATGCTTTGGCGAGGTCAAGGAAAATACCAATACACCTCTGCTTATTATCCACCTTGTCTATGAGATTGTCTATGAGGGATGCAACGGCATCCTCTGTAGATTTCGCTTTTCTAAAGCCAAACTGCTTGCTTGCTAAGATATTTTGTTTTGTTAAAAAGTTTGTTAGTCTTAAGTTCAGATTTTTTCAAAATTTTTTGAAAGAACAGACAAAGTATATATATATGTCGGTAGTTGTTAACACTGTCTCTGTCTCCAGTCTTGTAGATGGGATGCACGATAGCCTTTTTAAAAATTGTCGTAAACATTGTCGTCGTGTTGTAAACTGATTTCGTAACCAGGCCGCTAATACTTAAATATTTCTAACTATGTAATATTATAGCTAGAAATTACTTTGTGGAGGAACGGGTGTCATGTCCCTCCAACACAAGGGGAGGATCGAGCAAGGCGAGGTGATCATGCCTGGCGGGCCACTGCCCAACGGTTGATGTTGGGAAGTTGTATACATGTTAATCGTCGCGAGAAATTCTATTGCACGATTCAGGATAGGTAGTTTCTTAGTTTCCTTCATTACTCCATAGTTCGATGTATCTTCGGTAGATGGTGCTGTAGTATGTTATGTTGTTGTTGCGCTGTATGTCGAGGTCGCCACAACTCTTACACTCAGACACAGAAGACACGATAGTGTTCATCACACAATGATCTATCCTGAGTGGAAATTGGACCCATCACCTTTGGCTTAGCAGTCAGGATCACTACCAGGTCAGACCAACAGGCCAGTCAAAATATGAGTAAAACAATCTTACTAATATTATAAACGCGAAAGTTTGTAAGTATGGATGGATGGATGGATGTTTGTTACTCTTTCACGCAAAAACTATTGAACGGATTTAGCTGAAACTTTACAGTAATATAGCTTATACATCAGAATAACACATGGGCTACTATTTGTGACATACACGCGGGCGGAGCCGCGGGCAACAACTAGTACACAATAAATATGACATCACTCTCTCGGCGGTTTTCTGTCCCGTAGTCCGTGATATCAAGGCTCGGGTCAAGTCTTTCTATATGCGCTGAATTCTTAACGTCAACAGCCTTAACAGTCTACTACTTCACGCCGCACTGGCCAGACGGGTTGGTATAGGGCTTCTTTCAAGTTTCCCTTTTTTAACAGTGACATGTATAGTTTGCTACCTTACCCAGCTTACGGGATGGGATGAAAAGGGATGGTGTCACTCTATATCCCTTATCCGTCAGCAAGTCACCATACAGATCCTAGCTCCTGATACTAGCTCGCCATTGTATATCCTAGAGTCACAACGTGTCAAAAGTGTATAAATTGCTTCGAGGGCAATGTTTTCTACATGACATGTATGTCCTTAAAATAAATTAGAATTTTGTGTCTAAGAGCAGAAGATAATACATAATTATCATAAGATTTAGAAATATTTAGAACACACTAACTAAAACGTTTTCTAATTACTGATAAAGTGGGTTACTGTTACAAAACGTACGTTTTGAACAAATAAACGATCTTGTATCTAGCAAAACAATTTCTTAATATTATTGAGTCATTAAGTAGATTATTAGAGTCTGGATGCGAGTAGCCCAAAATTGATAAGAGTAGTGTGTGATGGGAGAGGCCTATGCCCAGCAGTGGACTGAAATAAGCTGATGATTATGATGATAGAGTCATTACACTCTCAAATGGAAAAAAATGTTCTGTTAACGTAAATCTAGTTATCCTTTCACTTCATGTCAATCAGTGACACAATACTAGTATATTTCGTCAGTGTTTCATATCAAGGTTTACGTTTCCCGTTTTTTCGTTTCAGTAAGTTATTTTGACATAGAGATAAAATATAAATACTCTAATTAGGTAACAGAAATATGGAATACGACGACGAAATTAAATAGTTTTATTATGTGCATTGCAGAAAATTTACGAGGTAATTTGTAAGTTTTCAAGAGAACTATATACTGATAATTTAATAAACCTACATAGGTAACTCTTTTCATGAGATATTTGTTATTTAAAAAGTAGTAGGTGCTACAATTCTGTATATAATCGCTGATATGGTCATGGATTAACAAAATTGACAGTTCAAAGCATAAGAAGCTCTCATAAATCAAGTTCTTGAGCTTACGCTCATATGATTCGTTTTGATGACAACAACTAATTTGGATGAGTAATGAATGTAAGAATCATAGTGCATGATGGATCATTTGTGTTTGGAAAATAAAAAAAAATCCTACTTGCTATTATTCGCTTCGCTATTTTAAGAAAAGTTTTTGGAACTTATTGTAGTTTAAATATTTGTAGTAGTGTGTAGTTAGGCCAGTAGTTAAAATTTTATTCATATTTTAATTAGTGTAGCAATTTTGATGCTTGAGGTCATTCGCACATCAACTTTCTAGCAAATTCATATTAAAAGAGTTGTTTGCAGAATGTCAAAATAATAATAATAAATATTTCGGACATTTTAACACACAACGCCATATAGTCCCAAGCTAAGCAGAGCTTGTGTTATGGGTACTAGACAACTGATATAAATACATATATTACTTTTTTTTGTAAATACATACATATTATACATAGAAAACACCCAAACTCCGAAACTAATATTTGCAGATCATACAAACATTTGGTCCGACCCGGGAATCGAACCCGAGACCTCATGCACGCATACGCTACCACTGCGCCACAGAGGCAGTCAAATAATGAAAAGTGAATTATGAACGAAATATGCGTGATGAATAATTATACATTTTTTATGTAGAATCCACTTTAGAACTTAAAAGATATTAAACCATTCGAAAGTTAAAAGTAAACATTCCTTTGTTTTGGTAAAAAAAGAAAAAAAAAAAACTAGCTGTGTACATTAATGTAATCTTAATATATATATTTCTTGTGTGCGTGTGTATGTGACTGAACTCCTCCTAAACGACTGGACCAATTTTGATGAAATTTTTTGTGTGTGTTCAAGGGGATCTGGGAATGGTTTAGATTCACAAAAACGACTGGACCGTTTTTGATGAAATTTTTTGTGTGTGTTCAAGGGGATCTGGGAATGGTTTAGATTCACAAAAACGTAAACGATGTTACGTGGGTCATAAATATGGCGGTACGAAGTTCGCCGGATCAGCTAGTAACTACATAAAAATATATTACGTCATTCTAATTGTTATTAATTTGTATTTAAAAAAGGCAAATAGATAAAAGTCAAATTTGAATCTTACTTTCTCCTGCTGATAATGTTATTATCCTGTAACTTTTTATATACAAAAGTCCATGGGTCGTCAAACGTTTGTATACGTTTCTCCATTTCACCGAAAGTTTAATTACATAAAAGTATTATCACTTTTAATATATGTATATTAATTACACTAACACTTATCACATTTCACGTGTAATATGTACATAGAATATTTTTTCAGGATACACTGCGGAGTGTCGGCGAGCGACAAGCGACTGACGGAACACTGCACGTCGGCTGTAAGGCTTTGTTTAAAAAAGATTTACCAACTCTGTACTCTAGTTTTTTAGAGATCCAATGCTACATGTTAAAACCATTCATTGTTCAATTCATTGTGGCCTTGCGTAACAATGAATTGAACTTGACGTTTATTTCTCACTTACATTCTACCTCAAGAATAACAAAAACACGTGCTTAAAAGGTAGTAATATGTTTAAATAGATTTTGCTCATGACTCCGACTTCGTGGACGTCGACTATTGTTGTAAAAAGTAGCCCATGTCCTACCTTAAGAATTAAAGTATCTCCATGTCAAACTTTATAAAAATCGGATTAGCAGTTTACTCGTGAAAGCATTACAAACATGCAGTCAGAATTACTTTCGCGTTTAAAATATTAGTAGAGATTAGTATTATATAGACTTGGAAAACAGTTAAAAAACTGCATGTCACTTTCGTGTAAATATTAACTCTTTTAAAAATTGTTTGATCAGACGATAATACGGAACCAGAGTAAGCTGACAAACCTGTAACAAGAATTTCCTGTATCAGGTTATTCACAAACGCTTACGTAGGAAAAAACCCTCTAGACAATGGGATTTCAAAATAATATGATATGGTTAAATAACGCCGACCGCAGTTAACACCATAATGATTAAATAATCCATACTATATTTAATACACTAATTGTTGGATTTCGAACGTCATTGTACTGGCAACATTTTGATTGTCGCTGGTTCGTGTTTGAAGTTGGAAGTTTGAGGTTGGAATCGAAATGAACTCGTGTTGAAAGGCCGGTGCCTTAATTGAATTTGATTGTTAATGTTGTGTATTCAATAGCCTCCGCGTGATATTGATGACACTGAGGGTTTGTTAGGCTAAAATACTTATAATAGTTGAGAACGGTTTGATCGGCCAGGCTAGGCTTGTGAACAGTTAATATGTGTAAAAAGATTGTGATCGAACGTTGAGATGTTGAACCGGCCGACGATTTTAGTTATTGTGAAAATCACTTGATAGTAAGCTACTTGTATTGTCCATCGACCCGCGGTCTCTTTAGTGATAAACCGTATTGTGTTAGGTCGTGGATTCGCGAGTTTTTGTAGGCGTGTCCGCGTAAGTCGAAAAGTTGGTTATTGAGATTAGTTCGAATACCTTGGAAGTTGTACAGCATTTTAGGAGCGTGTGTTTGTGTGAAGACGCAAGAGCAGATGAACCTACCCACCTACCCAAGAGCTCTTGGGAACGCCGAGAAGAAAACAGGAAGCCACACACTCCTGTAAGTACTTTAATTATTTTAGCTAGATTAAGAACACGGTGACACAGCCGTGGTTCATTGCTCCTTCCAGGGGACATTGTTATAGCGATTGAATACCTTATTCTATGGGCCGTAAGATATCTCAAGTATCACAAAGTGATCGCTGCCCTGGTGAGAGAAATGAACACTAATATTATAAACCAGTTCACCGGTGTCAGTAAAATTTGGCATGCAGATACTTTGATACTTGATGAAGGATATTGGCAACTCTTTACCATCATTAGCGAGATACAAGCGGGCGAAACCGCGGGCAAAAGCTAATGTTACAAATAATGTTAATTAAGTAAATATTTTTAACAAAGAAAGATATGAATTTAATATTTGTAGATCTCATCCTTCAAAATTTTCAACGTCGCAGTTGTGAGCTGAATAAATAAATACTAGAGATGGGCCGATCAGTACTTTGGCCGACTAGCCGACTAACCGATTAGTCGGTCCTAAAAAGGCCGACTAGTCGGCCGACTAATCGGCCAAACCGATCGTGGTCTCTGACATTTCCGTAACTCTTCGTTTACAGCTGATTCGCGCCCCAGTCGCAAACACCGCCTGCGAACCTTGTTTCTTCATTTATGCTTCTGTAATGGTCGGAGTCGGAGCGGTGTTTTAGTGTAAAAAATATTTTTGTGTAAAGATGTTATTATTATTGTTGATTGAAATGAAGAGTTAAATGAAAAAGAAAATTACTTGTGCCGATGTTTTTTTAAACATAGGGACAATGTTTTTTGTTTTTTTTTATTTTTATTTGATAGCCTGCCAAAGTGATTCTGCTGAGCCTGATGAAAGCTTGAGTAGAATCCAACAATCCAACACCATACTCACTGCGAACACAGACAATGCAGATTAGCGTGATGAGAGAGGCCTAGTGAGATGCATTTGCACACGCCGCCTAAAGGACCCGGGATCATAGTGCTCGTGCGCTGGCAGAACGGAAACTTTTAGTTCCAGAGCGTATTTCTACGATTCTGAAGCGGTGACTTCCAATGCCAGTACGTGCTGTCCTGTAGAAGATGGGAGAAAGTGGGATTAGTTGGAAGAGCTCTTCAGAACACTGTCCATGGTAAACACGCTATAGGACTGTCACAGAGGCGATATCTCCCCGCAAGTGCAAAGACTCAACGGACTAGGTGGCATCGGGACTGTTGATAATGCGGACTGCTGGCCGCTGCAACCGATCAAGAGCATCAAGCAAATTCTGCGTGGATCCATTACAAAGATGAGAACAGTCCTCCACGAACGAGCGAACCTGGGTCTTATAAAGAAGACACAGATGCTCGGGCGCAAAGAACCGTCTCACCCTATTCAGTACGCTAAGTTTCCGAGAGGCCGCCTTAGTGATGCTCTCAATTTCTTTTATGTATTTGCTGCCAAAATGACTCTGCCCTGCCTGATGGAAATCATGAGCAGAATCCAAGAGTGGTGGTCACCATCCTCAATGTAGGTAGTAGGTAGGTAATAAGAACAATGCAGCATGGTGACCCACACTATGGCGGTCTGGTGAGATGCTCTTTTACGAACCGCTGAAAGGACCCGGTATCATAGTGGGAAGGAAACACGTGCGCTGGTACTGAGTTTCAGGTTTTGACCACTCGGCACAGGAAGGAAGAACCGAAGCGATGAGTGCGAGGACGTATTTCTACCACTCTGAAGCGGTGACTTCCGAGGCCGGCCCGTGTTGTCCTGTAGATGAGAGGACCAGTTGGAAGAGCTCTTCAGAACACTCTCCATGATAATGGCGATAGAGGACTGTCACAGAGGCGATATCTCCCCGCAAGTGCAAAGACTCAGTGGCATCGGGACTGTTGATAATGCGGACTGCTGGCCGCTGCAACCGATCAAGAGCATCAAGCAAATTCTGCGTGGATCCATTACAAAGATGAGAACAGTCCTCCACGAACGAGCGAACCTGGGTCTTATAAAGAAGACACAGATGCTCGGGTGCAAAGAACCGTCTCACCCTATTCAGTACGCTAAGTTTCTGCGAGGCGGCCTTAGTGATGCTCTCAATCTCTTATATGTATTTGCTGCCAAAATGACTCTGCCCTGCCTGATTGAAATCATGAGCAGAATCCAAGAGTGGTGGTCACCATCCTCAATGTAGGTAGTAGGTAGGTAATAAGGACGATGCAGCATGGTGACCCACACTATGGCGGTCTGGTGAGATGCTCTTTCACGAACCGCTGAAAGGACCCGATATCATAGTGGGAAGGAAACACGTGCGCTGGTACTGAGTTCCAGGTTTTGACCGCTCGGCACAGGAAGGAAGAACCGAAGCGATGAGTGCGAGAACGTATGTCTACCACTCTGAAGCGGTGACTTCCGAGGCCAGCCTATGTTGTCCTGTAGAGGAGAGGACCAGTTGGAAGAGCTCTTCAGAACACTCTCCATGATAATGGCGATAGAGGACTGCCATGGGTGCTATATCCCCTAGATGTGGCGACCCTTTAGCGTTGAATGGGGAGGTAGCAGCCTCTACCGCAGTACCTTCGTCGCCTTCTGCGAGCGGGGATGGCCCTTTCCCGATCCCGCTCTGCGGACTACTTCTGAAGCATTACGTTTGCACAGAAGGAGACCACGGCCTCCCATCCCTCACTACTCGCCAGCATTGCCGCGATCAATGCTGGTGGTGACAGGTTTCGTCCGATCTGTCCGACCAGGAGTCGACACTCGGACTCCCACGCAGGGCAGTCCTCCAGCGTGTGCTAGGCGGAGTTCTGGTCGGACCCGCAGTGATGGCATTGTGCCGTAGCCTCAATTCCGATTCTGATCAGATACTCTCCGAGGCAACCGTGCCCGGTGAGTATCTGAGTGAATCGGTAGGTGACACAGTCGGTCCTCCCTATCTAAGCTTCGAAGCTCGGCAGAACGACTTCGACACACACGAGTGAACCTGGGTCTTGTAAAGAAGACACGGATGCTCGGGCGAGAAGAAATCCATGCCAAAGATATCGAGCTTACCTTGTAATTGCATTTGAGTGTTCTGGCAGTAGAAGGAATGGAGACTTTTTGGCAGATAACGCGAACACCTGTTAATCTTGGTATTGAACTCGACCAGATTCTGATAAATTGAGAAATGCCGCCCAGAACATGGTTGAGCTCAGAGGCAAGCTCCTGTCGGTTTTCCTCAACTTCTCCCAGCTTGACTGCAAGTTGTCCGAAATATCACCCATGGACTGTGCTGTTGTCTGCTTAGCTAAACGGCTAAAGAAGAAACAGTGTGGGCGACAGGACGGAGCCCTGAGGTACGCCAGCGTTTACCTCTAGAAAATCAGAGGCCACGCCGTCGCATTGTTATGTGTAATCAATGTCAATGATTATTTCTCGTGGTGGAAAGGAAAAAAGTGCAAACACTACAAGCAAACATTTTTTTTAATAAATGTAAGATATATGTTTTTTATCAGCAAGTAATTTTAGAATCTGGTTACCAAAAGAAAGATTGCTTTGTTTTTAAGTTTCGAAATGTCTAAAACTGATTATAAAATAAAAATTGACAAATATATTGTTGAGAAATACATACAAAGTAATAAGCCGAATAGTCGGCGCTTTTTGCCGACTATTCGCCGACTAATCGTCGACTACGATTGTTGCCGGATAGTCGGCTTTACCGACTAGTCGTCGACTAGTCGGCACATCTCTAATAAATACTTATTATTCCTTTTATTTTTTTTGTTGATATAAAAATATTTAAACAATGATGAGTACAAAATAAACACACTTAATTGCACTGTCTTTACGCCTCAGAGTGATCAGACTCAGTCTATACCTATCTCTTTATATTCCGTTATTGTTGAATTGCTAAAATATACACTGTACAATGCATTCACAACACGGAAAGAATTTAACCATTACTCAAAGTATATTCTATTTAGAGTTTTACCAAGAGAACAATAACTTTAACTGATGTCGTTTCTTACAGCTATTAATGCTGCTTCTAGCGACATTTTCACGTAGAAATAATCGAGTGGTCCATTTTACATTCAAGATGTTATTAATATCATCCATCACATCAACCATGAGTATCACTATATTTAAATGATTATTCATTGCAATGTTTGCAAGTAAAATCGGGCTAAGTCATTATTTATTAGTTTGTCCGTCAATCCTAGTTGTCTAGTACCCATAACACAAGCTCTGCTTAGCTTGGGACTAGAGGGCGCTGTGTGTGAAAAAAAAAAACAACGTGTAGTACAGATCAAGAAAACAGTGTTTCCACTCGTGTTCATCCCGTGGGTGTGGTAAGAGGCGACTTAGGATACAAACAGCTCAGAATGAAGAGAGGGAAACCTGACATAGTTACTATACCGACCCGTAGGCTAAATAAAGTTTCTTTTCTAAGGAAAATTCTATGTGCAGCAGTTGACTATGAAAGGGTGTTTAGGCAACAAGAACGGAACGCAGCGTTTCCCCCCACGCCCGAGCCCCTGGCTCGGCACTTGGCCGTGTGACGCATACAGTGACGTATGTGCTCTGTGATTTATATATTACCAAAAACCTTCAAGTAATAAAACTAAATTATCTCTAATACGGATTTCATTGAAGAAGACCCTACAAGAACATGTTGGCGACCGTTGACTGAAGAAAACGAATTTGCAATCAACACGTCATTTTTTTTTCGTTTGGACAAGATTGCGACGTCCTTTTTGGACCGACAACGGCGATTGGATTTAATACAAGACAAAGGAATTACAGGAAATGCAGTGTGTGAAAAGTGAAGTTGGCTTCTGATAAGGAGGTTTGCTCGTTCCTTAGCTGATTCCTATATCTATTAATCCTATATTTCGTCTAGCTTGCTCGAGTTCAAAAAATATTTTTGTTTTTTTTATCGCAAAGGCATCCATCGAAATCGTGCTTGTGCTGAGTTTCCCGGCTAAGTCAAACTATAAATATACTTTTTATTAACACGTAAATATTAGCAAAGCATCATTTTCATATTTATTGTGTCATACATAACAGAAACAAAGCATCATCGAAATCTTTTATACATTCCAGTGCAAAAACATTTTCGTTTCTATAAAACTAAGTAAACCTACCTACATTTTGTTATTTTAATGTGCATAATTATACTTATGCTTGCTTTTATCAATCAGCTTGCCACCATTTATTGCAGGCTTATTGCAGATACTTATTTACAGATATTGTTGTTATTGCAGTTGCAAATTTAAACAATATTTTGGCATAAGTATTAACAAAAATAAAAAGGTACCTACTTATAATAAAAAAAATAAAAAATAAAATAACTTTCCCCTATTCTAAACAGTGAACTAAGTTTTACAAGTGAAATTAATTGCAACTTATATCAATTTCAGGTTCCTCAAACGAGTGCAAGCGCAATCACTACTTATTGACCTTATAACTGCACTCTTATCTACAATCGTTCGGTGTCGGTGACCTATCTTCTATTGTTATCGCTCGACGTCACAGCTGATTCGAAGGTTTGCGTTGAGTAAAGGTATTTATACACTTGAATTTATCTTCATAGATAGCAATGACTGGCACAGATGAAGTAAAAGATATAAAAGCTAAAAGGTCTTCTATAAAAGGCAGACTAACTACTTTTGAGAAATATATAGAGGAACTAAAATTATCTATTAATATTACTAAGCTTAAATGTTTAGAAACAAAAACACGATTAAAAAAGTTAGAAAATCTATTTGAGGAGTATGATTTAATTCAAACTAGTATAGAAATTAAGCAGGAAATTTCGGAAAATCAGATTGAGAGGGAAACTAGTGAAAATAGGTTTTATAAATGTATTGCTGAGGCGCAAGAGATCATAGAAAGGTACAATTCTAGCGTTGAGACTGAAGTACAAAGCTCATGTTCAAATGTACAAAATACGAATATTAAGTTACCACAAATTAAAATTCCTAATTTTTCTGGTGACGCATCAAATTGGTTAGAATTTCACGATACATTTTCTTCGTTGATTCATAATAACGAGTCTATTGCAAGCATAAACAAGTATCAATATTTGAAAGGTGCAATTACCGGTTCCGCTGCCACTGTGATCGCTAGTTTAGAAATTTCGAGCCGTAACTATGAAGTCGCCTGGAAACTCCTGTGTGACCGTTTTAATGATAAGCGTAAGCTAGTGTTTACTCACCTTAAGGCCTTGTTCGACGCGCCGAATACCAGTGGAGTTTATCTACGTATGTTTGTTGACCATATTGCGAAACATTTGAGAGCGTTACATACTCTAGGTGAAAAAACTGAGAATTGGGATACTCTGATTATATTTTTATTTTCAGCGAAGTTAGATAGTGCTACTAGCACAAAATGGGAGGAATACAAAGGGTCTTTAACTGACGTACCTAATTTAGAAAATTTTTATACATTTTTGCGTCTGAGAGCGGATGTTCTCGAGGCAACAGTAGCAAGTAGCAGCAAGCAAAGTTTTGAGCCGCAGGAATCACAGCAACAGCTGCAGCTGCAGCCGCAGCCTATACAATATAAGCGCATGAATAAACAACAAAGGTCGTTTGTTGCTGCTACTTGTGAGAATGACAAAAACATTACAAAGTGTTTTGTATGTAATGGTGAGCATTTAATTTACTATTGCGAAAAATTTTTAGCCATGTCACCGGCAGACAGATTCAATTTGATCTTAAAAAATAGGCATTGTATCAACTGTCTCCGTAGCGGACATTTGGCACGTCAATGTAAGTCTACATCTTGCAAATTATGTAAACATAAACACAATTCGTTGTTGCATTTTGAGAAAACGACTGGCGAGAATAAGCAGTTGGTTTCAAGCCCAATTTCGTTATCAACTTGCATTTCTAATCAAGTTTTATTATCGACAGCTGTTGTCAAGGTATCATGTACTAATTCAAATAATTTTGTTGAAGCACGCTGCTTGCTTGATTGCGGGTCGCAGTCTTCTTTTTGCAGTCGGGATCTAAGGAACAAACTGTGCGTCCAAACTGAAAATGTGAACTCAGTGTGCGTTACAGGAATTAACAGTATCTCTTTTGAAGCATTACAGCGTTGTAATATCCAAGTACAGTCGCGAACAAATGCATTTAGCACTATCGTCAATGCGTTTGTTATCAAAGATATAACCAGTTCACTTCCAAGTCATGAAGTGGATGTATCAAAAATAAAGTTGCCAAAAAATTTAACTCTTGCTGACTATAACTATCACAAACCATCGAAAATTGATTTGTTATTAGGAGCAGATGTTTTTTGGGAAATATTATGTTCTGAAAAAATAAAGTTGGGTTTCAACTTACCTATTTTACAAAACTCTATGTTTGGCTGGTTAATATCGGGACCAGTCATGTGTAGCGATAAGGATAATAATCCCACAAAATTTGTATGTAATTTCAGTCAGGAAATTCGAACACAACTAAATAAATTTTGGGAACTTGAGGAAGTTCCTCAAAAGCCAGTCATGTCTCAAGAAGAGATGGATTGTGAGCGGCATTTCGAGCAGCATACTCGACGGCTTGAGGACGGCCGGTTCTGCGTCACGTTGCCTTTGAAAGCGGAGCCAGAAACATTGGGAGATTCGTATTATATAGCACGTAAAAGGTTTGAATCATTAGAGCGACGTTTTCGGAGGCAGCCTGACGTAAAAATCCAGTACGTAAAATTTATAAACGAGTACGAAGCTCTCGGACATCTGTCAAGGGTCGAGAGACCTGAAAATGCTGTATTTTTGCCACATCACCCGGTATTGAAAGAAAAAAGTGAAAGCACAAAGTGTAGGGTAGTGTTTGATGGTTCGTGCAAAACTACTTCCGGTCTCTCACTAAATGAATTAATGATGGTAGGACCCACTCTTCAAGATGATATTTTTTCTATTTTGATCAGATTGAGACAGCATGCGTTTATTTTTACAGGAGACATAGAGAAATTTTATAGGCAGATTTTAATTGAACAAAACCAGAGACATCTGCAAACAATTTTATGGCGAGAAAACGAGTGGGAACCCATAAATTACTTACAGTTAAATACTGTGACGTATGGTACCTCTTCCGCCCCGTATTTAAGTACAAGATGTGTCGTGCAACTAGCGATTGAATGCAAAGATCCGTTGATAAGCGACATATTGAAACATGATTTGTATATTGATGACCTGATAACGGGTCATTCTAGTGAAACCGAATTGTGTAATGTTTATAAATGTGTAACAGCACAACTTGCATCAGCCGGTTTCAATTTACGTAAAGTAAAAAGTAATTCTGCTTCATTAGTGAATTTAATCTCAAAAGAATCTAATATTGAAGATATACAAGATAATTTGAAAATTTCTACTGTAACTAACACACTAGGTATCGAGTGGGATCCTAATTCTGATTTGATTATTATCGCGGTTGAAAAATCATCCAAATTGTATGAACAATGTAATCATGTTATTACAAAGCGCTTAGTTCTATCAGTGACATCAACTATATTTGATCCACTAGGACTCTTAAGTGTATGCGTTATATCGTGTAAAATCATTTTACAGAAGCTTTGGCTTCAACAAATTGGGTGGGATGAACAGATTCCTCAGGATATTTCAGATATGTGGCATAAGGTAATTAATAATTTAAAGATTATTGAGCATCTGTCCATTCCGCGCCAGGCTGTCTGTATCAATCCTATTAGAATTGAATTGCATACATTTTCAGATGCGTCAATGAGCGCATTTTCAGCTTGCGTCTATGTACGTTCGATAGATGCGTTTGGGCATATAACAGTACGGCTACTATGTGCAAAATCAAAAGTAGCCCCTCTGAAAACGTCTACTATACCTAGACTGGAATTGTGTGGAGCAGTGTTAGCCGCTCGCCTGTTCAAAAAGGTAACAGAATCATTACGTTGTTCAGTAGATAATAATGTTTTTTGGTGCGACTCGAATGTTGTACTGGGCTGGCTGAATACACCTCCGCACAAGTTGAGTGCGTTTGTGTCACATCGCGTAGCTGAGGTGAACGATTTGTGTGCAAATAATTGTGTGTGGATGTACGTACCTTCATCGTTGAATCCAGCTGATCTCGCGTCACGTGGTGTGCACCCCGAGGAGGTACTGCATCTTTCGTTGTGGTGGGATGGGCCTACATACCTAAAACGCGCACAAGATCAGTGGCCTGACCAGCGGCGCGTTGATTCACAGATGAGCTTACCTGAAGTGAGAGTTCACTTTTCAAATATTGATGCAAATCCGAAGTCAATTATTGACTTTGAGCGATATTCTAATTTTGTAAGATTACGTCGTTCTTTCGCGTATGTTGGTAGATTTATTAATAATATATGTAAAAATAATGTAAAAATAACTGGACCTTTGACCGTCGAGGAATTAGAGAGTAGCGAGTTGAAGCTAGCTCAGTTTTCACAAATAGAATGTTTTTCTATTTATAATAAAAACTTTAGATCGTTGCCTGCAATGCATAAGTTAACCCCCACTGTTGATGAACAGACAGGCCTGATTCGTGTTGGGGGGAGGCTAGAAAACTCCGACTATAGTTATGAAAAACGGCATCCAATAGTCTTGAGTTGTAAACATCGGTATACAGAGTTAATGATGAAATATTATCACATCAAATTAATGCATGCAGGACCGCAGCTGCTTCTTTCAGTCGTAAGAGAACAATACTGGCCCATAGGCGGCCGATGCTTGGCAAGACGAGTGTGTAATAACTGTTTGACATGCAAACGAATGAAAGGAGCAGCTGCAAAACAAATCATGGGTAACTTACCTTCTGTCAGGTTATCACCAGGATCTCCTTTTGAAATAACTGGAACAGATTATGCAGGTCCTTTTTTAATTCTAAACAGGAAGGGTCGTGGCGCCAGTCTAATTAAATGTTATCTCTGTGTTTTTATATGTTTTAAGATTAAAGCTGTCCATTTCGAATTGGTAAGCGACTTGACCACAGAAGCTTTTATATTGGCCTTACGACGCTTCATGTCTCGTCGAGGCAAGCCTCGTGAGATATTTTGTGACAACGGCACCAATTTTGTCGGTGCAAGCCGAGAAATTGCTGCCCTTGTCAAAAATTGTTCCGATTCTGTGTCAGATCTTGCCAGTGAAGGTATAAAATTCAAGTTTTCACCGGTATATGCACCGAATTTTGGTGGATTGTACGAGTCAGCTGTGAAATCAGCAAAATTTCATCTGAGGAGGGTTGTAGGTAGCGCTCATTTCACATTTGAGGAACTCACGACATTGTTTTGCCAAGTAGAAGCTATTTTGAACTCGAGGCCGCTAATGCCAATGTCCTCTGATCCAAATGACCTTTGTCCACTAACCCCCGGGCACTTCCTCGTAGGGAGACCACTCACGTCACTACCTGCCCCTGATCTTCAAACTGTTAATCCAAGCCGTCTTCACAGATATGCCCTTATTGAGCAAGCAAGGCAGCACATGTGGAGCAGATGGAGCCGTGAATATATATGCGAGCTTCAGCAGCGGACTAAATGGCAGAACAGACAACCTAACCTCGAACCCAATCAATTGGTTCTTATTAAGGACGAATGTAGCCCGCCTATGAAGTGGCCATTAGGAAGAATAACTGCTGTTTACAAAGGCTCTGATGATGCCTGTCGTGTAGCAGACATCAGAACAAGCAAGGGAATCATACGGCGAGCAATCAACCGAATTTGTCCGCTTGTAGACATTCTCTAAGGAGACGAACAGCATTCTTCACTTTTCAAGGAGGCGGAGATTGTTTAGGCAACAAGAACGGAACGCAGCGTTTCCCCCCACGCCCGAGCCCCTGGCTCGGCACTTGGCCGTGTGACGCATACAGTGACGTATGTGCTCTGTGATTTATATATTACCAAAAACCTTCAAGTAATAAAACTAAATTATCTCTAATACGGATTTCATTGAAGAAGACCCTACAAGAACAAGGGTGTTAATTATTAATGATCACATTGTCTGGTCAACACAATGTCTGTTGGGCAGTGTGATAACAGTATGCAGTAAATGACCAGGAATACATGGTATGGTACAAGAACTCAGATAACACTCGAGCTGCCTTAGATCAAAGCTGTTTTATATTCAGTTTAGAAAACCAACCAATATATTCTTTCGGTATTTAGAAGTGAAAACCAATAAGAACGTGTGGTAAACGTGTTACAATTATCGAAATTCTGGAAAATGTTTTAATTTTGATCAATGAGTCAGTACCTACTGACAAAATTTCCAGTGTTTTGTTAAATGTTATTGGTTAAATAATGGATGCTCATTACGAAAATCAGCACACAATTTTCTTAGCAGTTCTTGTTTTAATCACTTAATCTTCGCCCTTTCTAAGAAACCAATCCGAAGGAAAGTAAATCTAGTCCTTACAAAGTCTTTTATTCTTTTCATTTACAGGATGAGGATCTGTTAGTTGACTTTTCTGCTACTGACTGCTGCTGTTGACACTTTCTGCTAGATGAAATTCAAAATCTTTTTTCGTAATTTAAGTCTTTCTTTGAGTCTAAGTCTTTTCTAAACTAGGTTAGGGTCGGCTTCAAGTCTATGAAGTTCTGTTATAAGACTGCTGTTGGACTTCATAGGACACGGATTAATGTCACGCGTATCCGTATGGCAATCTGGACCGACGGCTTAACGAGCTCTCCCGAGGATTTTTGTA
The DNA here is from genome assembly GCA_949125395.1 of Diaphora mendica. NCBI lineage: Eukaryota > Metazoa > Arthropoda > Insecta > Lepidoptera > Erebidae > Diaphora > Diaphora mendica. The sequence goes on from OX421311.1 coordinate 32,370,316, forward strand.
ACAAAAATGGGGATAATTTCACATCATCACATCGACAGCTTTGAACAGTCTACTTCTGGACTCCGGGCGGTTTTGACCTACTACTATACCTTACTGACCAGACGAGTTGGTATAGGGTTTGTATCAAATCGTTGTAATACACTAATATTATAAACAGTTAATATATAATTTATTGGAGGATTAAAAAAAACTTATTAACGCGAGTATTTCCCATCTGTCGTACAGGTGAAATCAACGGCCATTTTGGGAAACAATCAGTTATCTTTTCGTAGAAAACAGATCTTATTTGAATTTAAGCGGTTAGAAGCAGTTTGATTTGCTTTTAACCAGTCAGTGCTGCAACCTTTGAACTCAGCAACAACCCGTGTCTAGGTTTTTGTAGTTTATATTTAATTTTAGTTGTTTCATCTTTTTATAAACTATTTTAGCAAGCTGCGGTTTACGCTATCAGTCTATGTTTTTAGAATACGTATTTAATACTAGCTGTTACCCGCGGCTCCGCCCGCGTGTTTGTCGGTTATCGCTACAATAGTAGCGTATGTGTTATTCTGATGTATGTATAAGTAGTTTTTGCGTGAAAGAGTAACAAACATCCATCGATTCTTACAAACTTTCGCGTTGATAATATTAGTAGGATGACACAAACAGGTTGGTTTTACTCAGATCTAATTATAAGATGTTTTCTGCAATTTTGGTTAAAATGTCTCGTTTTATTTCATGACCAATATTAGAGTATTGTGCCAGTGTATGTTAAACAATCATTGTGCATCACAACAACAACTTTTTGCATCTGTTTTTACAATACTTTTGTAAATCAGTAGCACATATTATATAAACAAATATGCAATACATTTAAACATCAACATATCTACATACAAACACTAGTTGTTGCTCGCAGCTCCGCCCTCGTGTATGTAGGTTATGGCGGTAAATGTAGTATATGTTCTTCCTCAAAAATCTCTCAAAAGGATCTCCATTGTAAATTTCATACAAATCGGTTCAGCGGCTTAGCTGTAAAAGCATAAGTAACAGACAGGCAGACAAAGTGACTGTGGTATATAGTCGATAGGCAAGTTTTAATTCGAAAAGATGGCACAATAACCGTGGAAAAGCCACGTTTCGGCATGAATACGGTCTATTCATGCCGAAACGTGGCTTTTCCACGGTTATTAACGAGACCTCGACCGAAGTGATACCACTGCCTCACAGAAAACCGGTGTGAAACAGCGATTGCGCTGTGTTTCACTGAGTGAGTGAGGATACCGAAGGCCCATACCCCAATCCCTACCCCCATCCCTCTCCCCATCCCCCAAAGGCAACGCACTTGTGACGCCTCTGGTGTTGCGGGTGTCCATGGGCGGCGGTAATCGCATCAGGCGATACGTCAGCTCGTTTGCCCACAATTCCATAAAAAAAAATAGTAAGCGAATTGCAGCGATATTTCTTTGTTACATAGTTTTATAACTTTGACACTAAGTCTACCTTTAATTTTAAGTAAAGTTGATCATCGTGCTAATGACATACTAGTAAAGTAAAAACCTTTTAAACAATTCAACTGGTACACCTGACGGGTCTACAAATTATCTAGCTCAGTTAACCAAGTGGAACTGACGCCTATTGTTTTAAATATCTTCAAGCGGAACAAACTACGAAACAGCTACAAAATTCAATTCCACTTATCCACTGTACAAACACAGACATAGCTACGACTAAAAAAGACATTCTTCTCCCTTTTTCTATACACATTGATGCGAGAGAATGGGAAAGGTCTGCGTCCAGCAATGGATGATGAAAGAGTAAAATAATCCCTGCAACGACTGAACGTTAGCAGAAATGCAAAGTAAGAAATGCGTTATTCTGATGATATATTAACCGCTTTTTGCTCTGATATCTCGACAGTACATCCATACTATTCATACTAATATTATAAAGTCGAAAGTAACTATCTGTCTGTCGGTCTCTCTGTTACGCTTTCAAGGCTCAACCGCTGCACCGGTTTCAATATTTAGCTTAGAGATACGTTGATTCTTGAGGAAGGTATCTCTTTAGACTCTATACCAAATATTACGTCTAAATATTAGCCTAGAACGTAGTATAAGTACTTTTCACTGCAATAACGGCAATAACCGACATAAATGCGGTCGGAGCCGCGGGCAAAAGTAGTAATATAATAAATTCTAGAGTAAATCTTAAGAAATTTATGATGAAGATCCTCTGAGTCTTGAGGAAGGACATAGGCTACTATTTACCGCAATAGCCGACAAACTCGCGGGTGGAGCCGCGAGCAAGAACTAGTTTTTCATCCTTGTTATTATTTTCATCTCGCTTATAATTAAGTCAAATGGAAATTTAAATAGACACGGACTTTAAAGGGTTAGAAGTTTTCCTGCTACTTTAAAAGATACCCTTCACTATATGAATTGTGATGAGCTGATGGCGATGCCTCAGTCATAAATCATGGAATCCTACGTGCGACGAAAAGCCCTTAGACGGGTTTTGAAATAAGTTATTAACTAAAACAAAAACGTAACAAGGGCATACGTGACATGACAGTAAGTAAGGTGAGGTTACTGTTGGCTATCAACAATCGTAAAACTAATACATTATTGTGTCACAGCTGACCTTGAAGCAAGGGCCACTAAACCCTTCCCTAATTCCCTACACAATACTTTTATAGTACAAAAATGTTGTTAATTAAAAAGTTAACTTAATGCTTATGCCTTGTTTCGCTCAACTAAAACGATGTAGCATACATTTATATGTTACCGGCAATTTGTATAGTTCAGGTATTCTATACAATATCTAGGTAATTTATACAATACCTGGGACGTCCAGGCAATGTATAAAATATTACGAATATGTTTTTAATTAACACGGAATTGTACAGAATACCTACTGAATCTCCTGATCCACCGACAATGTTTAAGAATAATAGATTTTGGTCTGTATTTATTCATTTTATGTAACTACTTACATACCTACTCAGATCAAAAAAAAAGGTAGATAACGCACGCACGTTCTTGTTGAAGCAAAAAAGGTAGCGTAGTTCCGAGTAAACACATGCGTTAACGCACTAACTATGCTATGAACTACGCTACTTTTCGTCAGTATCGTACAAGTATCGATAACTTGTACGATACTGACGAAAAGTAGCGTAGTTTCTTAGCATGTGTGTAAAATGACGAGCAAGGGAAACGTGTTCTGTTTGCTTTAAATCAACTTTATTCAGAATCATTTAGGCTTAGGTTAGGTTTTGAACAGTGACCACTCCAGATTAGATGAGTTTGAGTGGAGTGTAGCTTTTGACCTGTTCCCGTAGATAGCACATTACCGACTGCGCATTAGGCATTGTATAGAATACCTAGGCAAACTATGAAATAAACAATATTTGACACATTACCTACACGTTTTAGGTATTGTATACATTGCCTAGGTATTGTATAGAATACCGGATTATACAGATTGCCGGTAACATATCTATATATCCTACTAATATTATAAACGTGAAAGTTTGTAAGTATTAAGTATGTATAGATGGATGGATGGATGGATGTTTGTTACTTTTTCACGCTAAAACTACTGAACGGATTTGGATGAAATTTTACGGTAATATAGCTTACACATCAAAATAACAAATAGGCTACTATTTGCCGCGATAACCGACATATACGCGGGCGAAGCCGCGGGCAACAACTAGTATAGAATATAAATAAAATTGCAGTGTCTGTAATATTACGAGTAAAATAACCGCGTTTTACTAAATTCATATGAATGTATACACGGTACATATACCAAAATAGCATATTTTACAATTTTTGTCTGTCTGTCCGCCTGTCTGCCCGTTTGTTCCAGGCTAATCTCTGGAACGGCTGGACCGATTTTGACAGGAATTTCATTGGCAGATAGCTGATGATATAAGAAGTAACTTAGGCTACTTTTTTAGACTAGCTTGGATCCGCGGCGTTACCTGCGGTTCATGTTATACCGCGGGGATCAGCTAGTACAACATACAATTAAAGTTTTATGGGTTTCAGAGACGCTGCCAGTATCTAAATGTCTCAGAAACCAACGAAAAATTACAGTTAATAAAGTTATTTAAATATATAAAACAGGTATAAATAGCAGTATAATTTATTTACCATCAACGATATTATTATTATCCCACAAGTTTTCAGCAAGATTGTTTATTTTTATATTATTACTATTTTACTTGTTACCTATCCTCGTTCACTGTGAGCTTGATAAACTAAGAAAGACGGACTTAAAAAGAACTATGTATACACTGCTAATGAAACACCACTTGTTCTGTTAGTATGAATGTGTGTGCAAGTGGGCAGATAAATTTGCATTTGGCAGAACTGTTGTCATTGTTGCTACGTTGCAAATTTCTTAGAATTATTATGGAACCACTTTAGACTAATAAGTCTAGAAATATGTTTTAGTTGATCCTATGAATCATTGCTATAATTAAGCGGTGACATGTTATACAAAATGATTAATTCCAGTGTAAACTTTCAGCGCGGTAGACAATCGCTACTGAGCTCAAGACTGAAGAGTTGATCTAGGTATTAGCGTCCCTCCCATTCGTGCCTCTACACTCACTCACTCAACTTACAATGCGATTATGGCTGGCTCCGGTCGGCTTTAATACACCACTAAAAAGCGATCGGAGCCATAACAATCCTAATCAAATAAGAAAATAATCGCGACCGGGCCAAATTAATTAGACATAAGAAAAATTGAATGACAGCATCAAAAACATAATTGTAGTTGCAAATAACATTTGTGAAAAAATATGTTTTGCATGAAATTTAAAACAACACTACATCAACAATATATTTTTTTCCATATGTATTCATCTAATGATGTTGACAAAGTAAGTAAAAAATTGTATGTGCTTTGTTTCGACTACATACGTTTTTGTTTTCAAGTTTTATAATAATCGGTGGGAATATAAGCCTACCAACTTCGATATTGTAAATATTATACCACAGATTATTGATAGGCTATAAAATTGGCATTTATTAAAGTGAGGTTAAACGTGCATAGGTGAGTTACAAAACGTGAAATTTTGGGTGTCACTGAAATAAACTTTTTTTCTCGTAGATCTAAAGTTTAACAATGTTTTTATAGCTACTCATTATCGAGATCTGTAACGTTGTTTTTAGGCTAGATTATTCTATCTAAATAATAACTTCGGATCGGCTGCACCAAATTAAATAAAAAAAATAAATGTTTTCGTTATTGTTAAGACAAGGTTAGTGTACAAGAAAAATAAAAAGATAACTGTAAAAGTATTTTTTTTGTCCGCAACTGTACACTGCCTGTGGGATGCTGAGAACAGATATGTAAATATGGCGGTACGAAGTTCGCCGGGTCAGCTAGTAATGTATGTTTATTTTTGCGACAAGTAATAGAACAGGAATTGAGTTAACTTTCGACAGCTCCGTTGCCACCAAATAGGTAAGTATATCAAAACATAAGTACCTACTAGATTTTCGATTATAGTTGTTCCACTATGGGGGCAAGGGCGGATCCAGCTTTGGCGCCAGGGGGGGGTTATAAAATCAAAATCGTGGTCAAGTCTTAAAAAGTCGTAATTTAAATTTGATAATAAATCGATACAGATAAAAAGTAAGTATTTTAATAATGTATGTAAGTGTAATAATGTAAGTAGTATTGTTCTTGGTTTTCCCGGGCTGTTTTAGCACTGGCTGTCCCTCGTTTCCGACGGGGAGGGGGGGGGGCTCAAAATTATGCTCAATAATGCCCGCGATCGTGGACCTTTGCAACATTAGGGGATGGTATAGTAACCTTAATGCTGTCCATCTCCACCTCGAAACAGCATAGCCAGCCTTGCTCTTCTTGACCGAGACGCAGATATCGTCTCCAGCGGACATTCCTATGACACTCACCCTGGGTACGGACTAGAACACGCCTACATGTCTAAAGCCGCAGTGTACGTTTACGTCGCCTCAGCAATCATGAAGGTAGGGACTTCTCAATGGCACGGCTCCGTGTAGCCGACCTTGTCAGGGACGACCACCCCCGCGTCTATGCGTGCCTCTATAGATCCCATAGCGGTGATGCCGAAACTGACCGACTCGTTGAGATAGCTACAGACTTCCTGCAGCAGCAGATCCCGTCCGCAGAGATTTACTTGGTGATTTTCTCACACCATTGCCTTGTTCGGAGTACAGTGCCTCTCACAAGCTCGCCGCGATCGCGAGTTGCACGCAGCTGCCGTGTGTTACCTTGTGTAGCACTACAAGTCAGCAGATTGTGTTGCACTACAGTCCTACCCTTGGAGACAGGTCATTTACATTTCATCCTCTGTGGTCCCCATTGGTGGCAAATGTCGGCCCTGGTTTGGTGCATCTTCCAAAAAGGCTTCTCGCAGGAAGCAGAGCTCGAAAAAGGAGTACAACTTTTCCTCCAGGTCCTTCAAGAGAGACATTGCAAGGGCGAAGTCAGAGCACATTGCTAGGATTCGCGAGAGACTTGAGCGTTTTCCTCTGGGAACTCGGGCGTTCTAGTCTCTTGCCAAGGCTATCGAAGTGAATTTCGGTAAGCCATCATTTCCACCTCTATACATAGGAAATAATTCGTTGGCCTATGGCAAAGGTAAAAGCCGATCTTATGGCCAAACATTTTGCGTCTAACTCGACCTTGGATGCCGGGGAACAGGATCCACTTACCATACCGCGGTGCGAGAGCTGTATGCTGTATATCCAGTTCTACCAACGCTCAGTGCGTTTAATTAACACTTCTATCCCTAAATATACATAAGTAGAAGGGCCCTGAAATTGTCTTGAAGATCTACGTTCCAGAGTTGGCACCGGTCTTAACGCGTCTTTTTCAGCTCTCCTACTCTTTTTGCGTAGTCTCATTGGACATTGCGAAAGCCTTCTATCGGGTCTGGCACAAAGCGCTTCTTTCGAAGCTCCCTTCTTATGGGCTTCCTGTGAAATTACGCGAATGGGTCACTAGCCAAAGGTAGTAGAGCCACGCTGATTTCAGCACGAACGGGCCGGCCGACCGGGGCGGTACTATCCTCGCACAGAAATCCAACGTTAAATGACAGCCATCGTGCTGTCGTGTTTCGTTAGTGAGTGCGAGACCCGAGGCCCAAATAGTCTCTAGTCAACAAGTTCCATACTTGTTGGCTAGACTAAAAGATGCAGAAGCATCACTAGGCCGCCATGGTGTGGGTCGCCATGCCGCATTGTCTACATTCGCAATGAGTATGGTGACCACCACTCTTGGATTCTGCTTATGCTTTCCATCAGGCAGAGTAGAGTCATTTTGGCGGGCCAAATAAAAAAAAAAGTAGCTTTTTAGCAGATAGAAGCATAAAGGTCGTAGACGACGGTGAGTGCTCTGACTTCATATCTGTGAATGCTGGTGTCCCCCAAGGTTGTGTGCTATCGCCTACTTCCTACGTTCCTCCTCCATATAAATGACGTGTTTCAAAAAATTTGCGGCATTCATTGTTATGCGGATGACAGCACAGGCGATGCTCTCGATACCGGCCTCACTAATATTTCTGAGAAAAACGTCATTGAGAGTCGAAACAAACTTGTGTCTGAAATTGAAACTCTTTGGAAAAGGTCTCAGATTGGGGTAGACTTAATTTTACTTTAGTACAATTTCACCGCTGAAAAACTGCCATTGGTCGTATGTCCTAGTTTTGAAGACACTTCCTTATCTGCCTCAGCCTATATAGGAATACTTGGTGTCGACATATCGAGTGCAGTCCAGTTTCGTGGCCATTTGGAGGGTAAGGCCAAATAGGCCTCGAAGAAGCTCGGCGTGCTCAAGAGATCAAGACTATATTTAACGCCGGCCCACTGGCTTCCGCTTTGTAAGGCGCAGGTTCGGCCTCATATGGAATAATCTTCTCATCTTTGGGCAGGAGCACCCTAGTACCAGCACCTCCCTTTGGACCGCATCCAACGGAGAGTGACTCGAATCGTCGACTGCCAAGATGTTTCAAATAAGCTGGCCTCTGGTGATGCGTAGAGATGTGGACTTACTATGCATCTTATATCGCATTTACTATGGGGAGTGCTCCGAGGAATTGTTTGAATTGATCCCTACCGCCTCTTTCCGCCAGTGTCCTACGCGACAGCAGTTTCATCCCCATCGTTTAGACGGTTGGCAGTCCACAACTGTGAGCTTTTCTGGAAACTTTCTGCCTCGCACAACAAAACTGTGGCATGAACTGTCGCCTGCGGTATTCCCGGACCAATACGACCTTCAAACTTTCAAGAAAAGAACGTAGTTACTCCTTTTCAAAAGGCTGGCGACGCACTTGTGACGCGTCTAGTGTTGCGGGTGTCCATGGGTGGGGGTCATCGCTTACCATCAGGCGATTCGTCTGCTCGTTTATCACATAAAAAAAACTTAGCCTCTTGATTGGGCCATTGTACATGGGTTTAGAAATACTATACTTAAAAATTTCTATATTTAAATAAGAAACTCAATTTTTCATAAGTCTTCGCCCAAAACGCGTTATCACTTCTATTGCTACTTCAATGGGTACGTTTTTATGGATGTAGAGAAGTGTCAGTCCGGTTAGACGTTCTTCAACCTTAGCCACGATTAAATTCTATATTGTGACAAAATATATACATAAGGAACTTTATGTTTAACAATTTAATTTAGATCATGGACACAGCCCAGGGGGGGGGTCATGACCCCCATGACCCCTCCCCTGGATCCGCCCTTGTATGGGGGAGGCTTTCATTCAGCAGTGGACGACAATTGAATATAGACCTAAAGTTACATGAATTTAAGTCTACGTTGTTTATTGCTCAAAATAAATTACTGCGTGTATTGATCAACACAATACACCAACACGACTGTCTCTAAATGTTTCTTTCTAAGTGGAGTGGAGTTAAACGCCATTTGCAAATTCAATTTACCAATTCGTTTCCCCGGTACCGTAAAAACAGTAATATGACGTTTTAACAGTTATCTTCTAATTTTAAACACTCATTTTGAATATGAAGGTTTCTTAGAACAGTAATCATCTGGCAATTTAAAAAAATATCACTTGTACTTCAATTTAGTTCGTCTTGTTGCGGTTGTGTTGTCTGACTTGTACTTCAATTCCATACTTAGCACAGTTATTCGACCGCTTCTCTTACATTCTAATCTTACTTTTCTGTTTATCCAGTGCAACTTAACAACAAAAACTACGCTATACGTGGGTTCTTTTGGAAATCGCCACAGGTCGTCTTTACTTTTACTTAACCGGGCCAAATTGGAAATGTTTAATTAAACTGATTAAAACCACCTGGTGTCAGTTGTTCCTACAAACTACTGTATCGTTTACTAGCTAACTTGTTTTCATAATCGAAGAAGGCCCTTATAGCTCCATAATCCTCCAATAAGCCCCTACTATCCAGGTCTTGGACGGTCCGTGTCCATGGGCTGACAGTCACTTTCTTCAAAACGTCGGTCCAACGCACCGCAGGTGTGGGTTGTCCTACACTACATTTGCCTAATCGTAGTTTCCACTCTACCACATGTCGAGGTAGTAGAGCCACGCTGATTTCAGCACGAACGGGTCGGCTCGACCGGGGTGGTACTATCCTCGCACAGAAAATCAACGTAAAATGACAGCGTTCGTGCTGTCGTGTTTCGTTGGTGAGTGCGAGACCGGAGGCCTAAATAGTCTAGTCAACAAGTTCCATACTAGTTGACTAAACTGAAAGATGCAGAAGCATCACTAGGCCGCCATGGTGTGGGTCGCCATGCTGCATTGTCTGCATTCGCAATGAGTATGTTGGCCAGCACTCTTGGATTCTGCTTATGCTTTCCATCAGGCAGAGTAGAGTCATTTTGGCGGGCCAAACATAAAAAAAAACATTTCGCTACATGGATTCGTCTGGATACATGACCGTCCTACTTCCACTTCAATGGATGGTTAAAAGGTAAAAATTTCAATTAGTCATTCATAGCTAAGTAAGACTATTTGGTACTTTAACTGTATTAATCAATACTTATTGTTATTAATATGTCTACAATCAATTACATTGCTTATTGCTTTTATTATGAATATTCTCTCGATAGTTATCTAAATGACTATCCTAGAATATTTCCATGCAAAAACATATGTCTTGAACGTATCGCCCAATGGACCCGCTAATGCTTTGGAGTAGATTTACTACAGGACAGTGAATAAAAAACTATACTATGTATCTTTAAATTGTGATCATCCATGAATCCTAGACTATTAAAAAATGAAATGAAAATTTAAATAAATTGTGAAGTAATTGCACAGACACAAACTGAGACAAATGAAATTTGAAATAAATTAGAAAGAAAAATTTACTTCAGCCATGATTGTTCAGTTGGCACCTACAGCAATATCGAAGTTGGTATACTTAAAAATGCAAATTCAAGCAACTAGGATTATCTAAAATAACGGACACCTATATCTCAAAGTATGAATAATTCTCTAAGCTGTCGTGTTGTGATAGTTACGTATCACAATAAAATTATATTAATAGAGGGGTAACGACGTAATCTGGTAGGTAATTTAAACCAAACAAGGAGGAAGCAATCTAAACAAACTCGTTTGTCTCTCAGGTGAAGCTAGAACTGAAGCACAATCTCGTTCAATGTGTAAATAAGCAAAAAGTTAAGACGAACCCTAGGAAAATCTCTCAAATCCCGTTATTAATTCCTAAGCTTTAGATATTTATGTCCTTGCACAACGAGTTATGTTCCCGACATATCCAAGTAAAATACATGTCCAGTTTTCAAAGGAAGCGACTCATTAAAACATAGCAATCATCTGTTCCTTCGTTTAGCAGTAAAGTGTATACTTATCCGATTATAGGACAAGGATCGAAGTCTATAAGACGTACAATAAAGTTATTCATGAGATAAGTAAGATGTGTATCGTGTAGATTAGTGTATGCGTGTCTATGCAAGCGCGTTGGAGCGTCACAAACATTGCACATTTAGGGGCCATCTGTCACAGAGTACAATGTACATATTATAGACCATCTGTGGCTAGATAACGTTACCGGATGCCTGTGAATCAAAGTAAATAGAAATCGTGTAATGAGAATTCTAGATCTGTTTAATAGTGTTGTTTTCGTGTCAATTGAAATGCAAACTAAAATATGAGTATTAAGTTATTATTACCTTCCTAATCGGGAAAACCATTGATCAAGGTATATCTCAATGGGGAAAACAATACATATTTTCTTATTTATTATTTTTCCTAAAGCCTGTTTCACAAGTAGGTAGGTACTGTTTCATATTATCACTACATAGTATAAAACAAAGTCGCTTTCTCTGTGCCTATGTCCCTATATCCCTTTGTTTGCTTAAATCTTTAAAACTACGCAACGGATTTTGATGCGGGTTTCTTTAATAGATAGAGTGATTCAAGAGGAAGGTTTTTATGTATAATAAATGCATAATATAGTATGGGGACACTGTTAATTTTCGAGGTTTCTAATGTGATGTAGCAAATAAACACATTTTTTTGCGCTTACATTGCTAACGCTGGTTGCACCCTACGAGATAGATCAAAATAATGTACTACAGTATTGTACACCGTAAAAAGCAGGTACTACAGAAAAAAAGTCCGCGACTGTATATGTCTATCTCTTAGGGATAGCCCACAACAACCATTTTTTATTCCTTTCTTTTTACGAGAAATAATGGCTCATTTACGAATTGATTTTAAGCAATACAGAATGAATCCTTATACAATTAAGTAAATTAAATACATTGTGCATTTAATATAGATCAAAATGGCCCTGTACAGTATCTAATTTAAATGAATATATTCGAAGATATTATAGATTTAAAATGCACGAATCGTGTCGTCGGCGGGGGCATCTGAAATCCACCCGTGCGAAGCCGGGGCGGGTCGCTAGTTAGTACTAAATGGGGTAATTGTTTTTGATTACTTTAAATAAAAAAATGTATTTTTTATGTTTGTTTTATTTTTCAAAATAGGTTATCTAATAGCATTGAAATAATTGTTGATAATGAGTCTGACGTTGAAATACAATAATTGATACAAATTCCTGAAGAACGTACCTAGCTAGGAACTATTGATTGAAGGTATTGTATTGATGTACCTAATAAGCTCAAAAATACGCCTCCGCCCCGAACTATGCATCTAATCCATAACTAACCTACTCCTTATGTTAAGAACGATCTACTCCTTATTTTAACTGACATACACTCGTGAGTAAAAAATAGCATCAAATAAAAAGGTTCTTCGGTTTGAGCAATCGCTGTAAGTGTAAAGAGTTGCCTATGTCCTTCTTCAGAAATCAAAGCAACTCCATGCCAAAAATTGAAATTCGTGGCGCGTGAGCGACGCCGCGTGTAAATGCTAGTTATATATAAAAGAGTAATGTGACTGACTGACTGACTGACATATCAGAGATCAACGCACAGCCCAAACCGCTGAAGCTAGAATCCTGAAATTTTGCATGTTGGTTCTTTATATAACGTAAGTGAGCACTAAGAAAGGAATTTTTGAAATTCCACCCATAAGGGGGTAAATCAGGGGTCGAAAGTCTGCGTGAGCGAAGCCGCGTGTAAAAGCTAGTCTATATATCCTCATACCTACTGGCTTCTCCACTAATTGAATTAATGAAAAACCCTATATCCACTTTTTAAAATATCAAGGTTTTACCAGGGTCAATAATTTTGTATACTCCGAAACAAAAAATACCTTAACGTAGCTTCTACAGCATGTCATTAAAAGTTGTTATTACATTTGGATATTTTAAACAAAAAATCTATTGTTTAATTTTCTCATGGATTTTCCACGGTTTCGTCTACATACGGCGCCATCTATTGAAATTGTTTGTAAAGATATAGGTACATCACCCACACAGCGAGCGCGTATTCCAATATAAACCATCATGTTAAATTCAACGTTTTCCGCTAGGGGCGCTACGTGTAGTCGGGATGTAGGTTGAATATTGTGCTTCCTTTGCTTAGTAATAAAAAAAAACTTCGTTTAAAAAAACCGACTTCAAAAACTAAAAAGTATAAAATAACTTAATTTGTATGTGCTACCTATTCATTGGTTTGAAGTCAGTGCCAAGCCAATGGAATAGAAGTTACCACACGCTATATTTCGACTTTTCGAGACGAACGTCGACGCTTCGGTTGTTTAGTTCAACGCGAAGAGCAGCTATCCCGCTCAAGGTCACGTGCGGCGAGTGCGGTACCTACCATTACATTTTGGCTTGGCACCGACTTCAAACCAATGAATAGGTAGCACATACAAATTAAGTTATTTTATACTTTTTAGTTTTTGAAGTCGGTTTTTTTAAACGAAGTTTATTTTTTATTTTTTTTATTTATTATTTATTTAAAACTTCATGCACTTATGTACATCGGCGGACTTAATGCCCAGGGCATTCTCTACCAGCCAACCTTTGGGGGATGTAGAGATCTGGTAAGGTAGGTGCATCGAGGTTAAAGTTGTAATCAGCAACAGGTATAGATGCAATTGACATAAAGTTATAAAAATACATATAAATATATAAATACATACACAAATAAATATGAATACTTATTATTACATATAGATAAATAATACGTATACTTAATAATCGTACACTGTAGAAAGTAGACTATAAGTAAGAGTACTGTTGAAAAAATTATTCCGCCATCTGAAGAAGGTGATTGTGCACGCTCTTTTTAAACGTGTAACGGGTAGTGGACATCCTGATTACGAGTGTTAGCGAATTCCAAAGCAGCACTGCTTGCACAAAGAAAGAGGCGTTAACGAAATCGGAGTTGTGGGAAGGACATAGGAGTAGCAGATTATTCGTAGAGCGGAGGTTTCTGTCGTGATTAGAGGAAAGGTAACGCAAATCGGGATCAAAATAAGTGGGTGAGAAGAATTTTTCGCTTTTTAGTCTTTCTCAAGTCTCTCATCATCATTTCATTTAAAATTTAATGATGTCTACAGAATATGAAGGTATGCATACAATTGCTCGTAACTTCATTGCAGGCGCTCACGTAAATTAGAGGGTTTCCTTCGATTTCCTTAGGATCCCATCATCAGATCCTGATATGGTGGCCATGGGACCACATGGGGAGCATACCCTTTCGAATACAAAAATAATTTTCAAAATCGGTCCACAATTGAAGGAGTAATCGATGTACATACATAAAAAAAAAACAAAAAAAAACCGATGAAATTGAGAACCTCCTCCTTTTGGAAGTCGGTTAAAAATATATCATAGTTGAAAAGGATCTTATTTGACTACCTATATATATTAAATATCTAGACTAACATTATTAATTCGAAAGAAACTCTGCCTTTCTGTTCCGGTTTCACGTTTAAACCGCTGCATCGATTTTAATGTTTGGCATGGAGATACTGTGATTCTTGAAGGAGGACATGGGCTACGGATTACCGCGATTACCGATACACACGCGAGCGGAGCCGGTAAAAACTAGTTCTAAATATTTATTCTACACTTTATAATTATTTGCTGTAAAAAAAATTGCCTCATACGATTTAATTCTTAAATGAAGGTAAAGAAATACTGTGACCGTCCTATATTAATGAAATTATGACGATGATAGAACAAGGTGGGAGTCTTGAACATACGGGAGCAATTATTTCTCGTCCAAGGTCAGTAGCGATTATTGGCATCATAAGTCGCTTTGTATCATTGCTTCTAATACAGCTTTGTTGTGGTTCATTCATCTTAATTCACGAAGCTGCTCTGTAGACTGTATAAATACCTCCAGTTTTTTAAGCGTGGCAGTAAATAATGTCGTGTCCATAATGTAATGTAGGCACTAACGGGAAGGCGGGGAGTATCCATACTAATATTATAAATTCGAGAGTAGCTCTGTCTGTCTGTATGCTTTCCCGTCTAAACCGCTGCACCGATTTCAATGAAATTCGGCATTGCGATACCTACATTGATTTTTGAGAAAGAATAAAGCTAAGTTGGCTACTCCTTACCGCGATAACCTATACTATATACATAATATTATAGCTAAATGGGAAAGCTTTTAAGGATGGAGAGTATGGATGGATGTTTGTTACTTTTCAAGCAACAATATACATATAACATATAGCTTATACATCAGAGTAGTCTGAGTACTACATAGGCAACAATTTAACAAGATTCTATGTTATTTGTGCATATTATAACGAAAAGTATCAAGTAAGTCGGAAGAGATTCCTACCGTCTTAGAACTATCTGGACGTGCGCCTTGCCGCTGCCAAGACGATCCATGGCCTCAATCGTTGGAGTTAAACGGTGTACCGGTGTACCTAACCCCTAACGCCCTTTAAAGGAGAAGGCTGTTAGCTACTATTTACCAGGATAATCGACATACAAGTGGTCAGAGCAGCGGGCAAAAGCTTCTTGTTATAATTGGTTATAATACCCAATTGGTCTAGTCAACAAGTACCATACTTGTTGACTAGACTAAAAGATGCAGCAGCATCACTAGGCCGCCATAGTGTGGGTCTCCATACTGCATTGTCTGCATTCGCAATGAGTATGGTGACCACCACTCTTGGATTCTGCTTATGCTTTCCATCAGGCAGAGTAGAGTCATTCTGGCGGGCCAAACATAAAAAAAAAAAAAAAAAAAAAAAAAATAATTATCATAACCGCTGCAACAAACCATTTAGGTACTTTCAGTGACGAGGCAAATTTTATTACTGTATTAATAACGTCGAAAGGCTCAAATTAGAAAATAATGTGAAGTGAAAGGGCTTTTTTCTAAGCCACGTCAGCAACTAAATGTACTTCCCCAACTCCAACTAAAGACACTAATCTTTACTTAAAGTGGGAAATTCCCTTGCATGACCCCAAGTATTTTACTCTTAATTATGCTTCTACCGGTTTTAAAACATTCTCTCGTGAAGTACCTACCTACTATTTTCAGATTGGAAGCATTTAACGGGATTCAGTCCCGCATTTTACCAAAACATTACACTTGCATAACCACTTATGTATTTACAGATGCAAGTGCTTGTAATGGGTGTTTTATTAAAGGTTTCCTGATTTTATGTGGCCGAATATGCTGTGATTCATAATGTATGTTTGAAGAATTTGTACCCACCATATTCCTGCAAATAAATGTATTGTATTGTAATATTTAATTTGAGCGATATTCGAACCATCATATGTCACGGGTGAGGGGATTGAAAAAGAAAATTATTTACATTAATTAAAATAAATAATTACCGTTACCGCGTACCGATTACCGTTTAACAAAAGTAAACTTATTTCTTTTTTTTTAAAATTGAGGTTTTTTTTTTGTTATAAATAAATTTTAATGTAGGTTTTCATTTAATCATGAAGAAAATAATCCAATCATAAGGGCATAAAGTTAAATAACAGTATTAACGAATAAGTGAACACAAAACGTATAGGTACTTTTGACAATACTTGGAAAAGGTTAGACAGTTTTTACCCGACTACGGCAAAGCCAAAGGAGGGTTATGACTTTGACAGGCTATGTATGTATGTATGTATGCTCATTTGTTCAATAAAAAAAAAGTAACGGCTTTTCAAACTTGTTTCATACTTTTTCAGCGTCGTTTTTTGTCGTAGTTGGGTTTTAGTTTTTACTTTTTTTTTAGCCGTATGCTGATCGTGATCAATAACTTTGTAACTCATAAACTTTGCGTAGGTACTTACCAGCGTAAAATAAACAAAATGTATGCCCCCATTATAAGACATTTTGACGTACTTTGATACATAACATAGTAAAAACATTTATAAAGGGAGAGAGAGAGGATATAAAAGATTTGTTTCTCGAATTGTTTCCCCCCGTATGTGGCTTTGCTTAAAACACGTACCGAATAACCGAAGCGAAGGCCGCCTCTATATTCGTTGCATAAAATTTTAACAAAAAAACAATCGACTTCAAGCACGACCAAATTGAAATGGGCCCATACGAGAATATTGAGTTATTCGTTAATTTGTCGCGCACATACTTAATGCAAATTGAAGACTTATATGGTTTTCTCATGGATGACATGTCAGAACTGGACCATATTAAAATGGGACCACATGGGAAGCACAAGAAAGGGTATATCTGGTTTTGGAAGTCTATATAATATTCGTACGTTCACAGTAGAGCCTACACTATTGAACCGATTTTGATAAAAGAGATACCAATAGTTACTTTACATAAAAATGACCCTGGTGACATAGGCTATTTCGTTGATTTGCTATAAAAATAATTACAAATTTTAACAAAAAAAATAACAGACTTCAATGTGGACCAAATTTAAATGGGAACATTCGGGAAGCACCAGCTTTCAAATAAAAAAAGAATCATTAAAATCGGTTCACCCAGTCGAAAGTTATGAGGTAACAAACATAAAAAAAAAACAGTCGAATTGAGAACCTCCTCCTTTTTTTGAAGTCGGTTAAAAATAACATGAAATGTTTTTATTTTCCTCTAAAATAAATGTTTATCTACACTAAAAGAGCGACAAAAATAGCACAAATCAAAGATCCAATAATAGAATAGACCAGCAATACTAGGGGAACTAGTGACCAAAAACTTAATGACTGAGATTATGTAGCACCAATAACCAAATTATTTATTTAGAAGAAATCATTTTTAGCACAA
This sequence comes from Diaphora mendica, assembly GCA_949125395.1. Classification (NCBI taxonomy): domain Eukaryota; kingdom Metazoa; phylum Arthropoda; class Insecta; order Lepidoptera; family Erebidae; genus Diaphora; species Diaphora mendica. The sequence goes on from OX421311.1 coordinate 32,387,938, forward strand.
ACGAGCACATGGCCTTCATTCGGTGATTATACACAACTACGTCACTAGAACAGTACAAAGTAGTTGCAGGTCATCGACTTGTATCCTCTTGTTCGAGAAGCTATAACAATAAATGTCACATGACACAAGAAACACACTAAGGAATCTATCAGTCTGTCCTAAATTTTTAACCTTTTAATAATTTCTCGTGAAAACACCGTCATTCAACGGCACGAGCATTTACTATTTTAATCGCAAGCAACAACGCAATACTGTCTAGTGGTTCAATTTCGCTTCTTAATTGCAAAGGAAATATCTACCGTTATATATCACTTAACATTACTTGTTAGACTGCTATAAGTCATCAACACAAAGAGAAACATTTGGTAGTTAGGTGGTATTAGACCACAGAACAAAAAATATACGTAGTAATGTTATGTAGGCGGGTCAGGCGCGCCGCGAAATAAGTCCAAATACCTCTATTTTGTCTGCTGGCATTAACTGAACGGTCGCATTCGCATTTTACTTTCAACGGGAAAAAACAATAAAACAATCATACATTGCGTATTAAATTCGATTACCAACTACACTGTTTCCACAAGAGTACGCAATGAACTGCATTTCCTGCGTGAATATTTCGATATATTTCACCCGAACAGATTTAATGTAAGGCATAGGGGTGTGCCCAAATATTTATAATGCAATCGATACCGCAAAATTGTGGATGTCGATGATATTGGTTTGTGTTTTTCTCAAGTAGAAAGAGTTTATTTGTTTTATATTATGATTTTTAACCGACTGCAAAATAATTTTTAATATGATTTTTTTTTGGAAAGCTTTTTGATGAAATGGAATAGGAATGATAGAAATATTTCTTTTAAAACTTAAAACATATTTTGAAGATTAACATTTTCAGGCCGTCCGACGTCTATACATTGTTTTTTGCATTTAAATTTAGATATGAAAATGTACATCTTGTGAGGATATAAAAATAACCTCTTACTGTTGATTACAGGGTTCTACAGAAAAATTATTAAGATTATGTGTGTTACGTCTATAGAAAGTTGTGTCGTGTTGATAAGTATGAAAAGTCAAACTCCAAAATTAGATGTATAATATGTACTTATGTTTTGACAAAACAAATGTCTTATTTTTATATTAACACAAGAAACTAGTACAATTTCACTCAATCCATATCTAAGACAGTGAATTTCATATAAAAAATAGCATAGCGATATTTAAAAGTAAGAACTATTTCTTATAGAAATTAAGCAAATTTAATTATTATAATCGACAGGACCACATCTCTACGGTGGGTGGGTCATAAAGACGAAGATCCACCTCTAAACACAAAATTGCGCGTAAAACTCTACTTAATGCAAGTGCATAAGGTTGTAGTTTAATATTATATTTATTAAATCCCTTGGACGAATTAGAATAGACTTAGTTATGTATGTATAATATTATTAATCGTTTATGTGTGCGTCCCGGCGACAAAAGATTACTTACGAAATTACGTCAAAGGCTTTTCTAGTAGTTCTGTGTATTAGACTCATAATGTGCTTTCACATTGTGTTGTTTAAAACAGTCACAAAAATTAAATCCACTTACCTAGGTTTCTTGACCGGCGCCGGATTTGGTTTCTTCGCACGCCACAGAAGTAAACAATCGAAGGCCCCTTTCTTGAAAGGAGGTTTTAACATTTTCCACCGCTTTCTAAAATCCAATGTCTTTGTATTCACTGGATTCTCACTAATTTCCTTGGCACTGAGAATATTTGGTTCAGAACTACCTTTTCTAAGTTCACTTGCACTATTTGGTTTTTTAGAAACCGTTTCAAAAACAAAACCTGATACATTTGCCGGAGTAGATTTCCTTTTAGAGAGGGGCGTAGACGTAACAAAAGATTTGTCAACTATAACACTGTCCATACCACTGTCTGAAAGTTCTGAAGAATTCGTGATTCCTTCAGAGATGCTATGAAGTTTGGGTTTTCTCCTTTCAACCACAGGCTTTGCATTCAATATACTGTTTTCTTCGAAATTTTTACTCTTGACGCTGTGCACGTCGACAAAGGCAGTCACATCTTCGCAGCTTTTTGTGTTATATTTGGACAAGGTAAAATATGGCTTGGCTTCTTTCTTCGGCTCCGGATGCACTTCCATAGTACCGACGGCAGCCAAATTATCTTCACTCTTAGAAAGCACTTTTAATTTAGATATAACTTTTTTTGTTCGCGGGGGAGGTTGTGGAATATACTGAGGTGTATCACGAGACAATAAGTAGGGTCCGTCTGTTCTCTTTGTTGGTTTCGAATACTTTGCGATAATTTTGTTTATTTCAGCGTGGTTCTTGCGTCTATGTGTGTGTCGTTTAAAGTTGAGTGGCTGTTGATAAGAGTCTGCTACACTTGCTCCGGCGACCCTAGCTGACCTTTCGCGCCATTCGGTCACTTTGTCCTCTATCAGCCTCTGCAACTCGAGCGCGCGCATCATCGGTCCTATCTCTGGCATTTTTGTATTGAGTCCGACCTCTTTCAATTTATTTTATTTATATTTGGCAATCTCTTTGGCATACATATGAATTGAGTATTTTAATTGCGTCAATTTCTGTAACAAACAACAAAAACATTATTTGTTAGTCGGCTAGTAGAAAAATTAGCACTATACTTACATCCTTCTATAATCTAAATTGTTCAACAATATTTAGTCAGTCATCATCGTCATTAGTACAACAAATAAAATAAAAGTAACCGACGCGGCGACGTATAGGAATTTCTTACTTCTTGTTACTTGTGCCTGTCCTAAAGATAATTCATACATACAAACTCAATCACGAGTTAAAACCTAGATGTGCCACTGGGAATCCGTGTATTGAAACGGTGAATAACGAAGTTGTAGAACAACAAGTAATTGTACACAGGAAGCGCCTGCCGCGATTTCTAGTATCACAGCCTTTAACATCCTTCCCAACGTACATTTAACATCTGCATCCTATCAATTATTAAAAGAAGTAGCTATCAAATTGTCGGAAACTCCGAAAGGTTATCGTCGACAACACAGAACAAAAAATATAGGTAGAAATGTTATGTAGGCGGGGCAGGCGCGCCGCGAAATAAGTCCAAATACCTCTATTTTGTCTGCTGGCATTAACTGAACTGAACGCATTCGCATTTTACTTTCAACGGGAAAAAACAATAAAACAATCATACATTGCGTATTAAATTCGATTACTAACTACACTGTTTCCACAAGAGTACGCAATGAACTGCATTTCATGCGTGAATATTTCGATATATTTCACCCGAACAGATTTAGTGTAAGGCATAGGGGTGTGCCCAAATATTTATAATGCAATCGATACCGCAAAATTGTGAATGTCGATGATATTGGTTTGTGTTTTTCTCAAGTAGAAAGAGTTGATTTGTTTTATATTATGATTTTTAACCGACTGCAAAATAATTTTTAATATGAATTTTTTTTGGAAAGCTTTTTGATGAAATGGAATAGGAATGATAGAAATATTTCTTTTAAAACTTAAAACATATTTTGAAGATTAACATTTTCGGGCCGTCCGACGTCTATACATTGTTTTTTGCATTTAAATTTAGATATGAAAATGTACATCTTGTGAGGATATAAAAATAACCTCTTACTGTTGATTACAGGGTTCTACAGAAAAATTATTAAGATTATGTGTGTTACGTCTACAGAAAGTTGTGTCGTGTTGATAAGTATGAAAAGTCAAACTCCAAAATTAGATGTATAATATGTACTTATGTTTTGACAAAACAAATGTCTTATTTTTATATTAATACAAGAAACTAGTACAATTTCACTCAATCCATATCTAAGACAGTGAATTTCATATAAAAAATAGCATAGCGATATTTAAAAGTAAGAACTATTTCTTATAGAAATTAAGCAAATTTAATTATTATAATCGACAGGACCACATCTCTACGGTGGGTGGGTCATAAAGACGAAGATCCACCTCTTAACACAAAATTGCACGTAAAACTCTACTTAATGCCAAGTGCATAAGGTTGTAGTTTAATATTATATTCATTAAATCCCTTGGACGAATTAGAATAGACTTAGTTATGTGTGTATAATATTATTAATCGTTTATGTGTGCGTCCCGGCGACAAAAGATTACTTACGAAATTACGTCAAAGGCTTTTCTAGTAGTTCTGTGGTCGACAATCTTGATAAGATATTTTGCAACCGATTTCCACTCGTTTGTTGTTATATTTGATTATATTATTGCTTGCAGATTGATTTGTGTACTATATGTTGCTGACTGCGCCTATAACCAAGTTAGACGGCCATTTTACCTTTGTACCATGATTACGATATATACATATATAGATAGATCATAGGGAATCATTATTAAGAATACTTATTTCATTATTAAGAATCTGTCCATTACTTTATTTTCTTTTTGACAGCTCACGCCTATAAATTACCATATTTTTTTTCGGAATTATGTACTACAGTAATGTCGTACTTTATTGACGGTGACGGTACTTTAGTGAAGTGGTCTGTGCATAACAAACAACCACAGACTATAAAACAGTACTTGAAATACGCCAAATCGATCATATGATAAAAATAATTTGACTTCATGTAAGTATTTTTTCTGTAAATTTAATAAAAAAAGGAAATAAAAATTGTATCTATGACTCCAAGATTGAATTTTTGCAAGGAATTAAGTCGAAATCTTGGAATTTAGGATCAAACCAAGAGTAAAGAACAATAACTCTGTTCATTCATCTAATTTACTGATTTATTATTTATATTTTTGTTTATTTCTTACATAATATAAAAAACTAATGAAGGCATAATTAATATTTTAACAAAAAATATTTAATTAAAACGATTGAAAGTTCTTCATAAATAAAATCGCTATTCGTTTCAAATCGAATCGATAATGAGTGAGGGCGTCACTAATTTCAAAATTTCTTGAACTGTCAAAAAGAAAATAAAGTAATGGACAGAGTATAGGCTATACATGACGTGACCCGTAAATCAATTCTTAATCCCAGTTCCACCAGTCCCGTTTACCCGATAGTCTTACTCTAGACAAGTCTAAAAAATTAACAGGCCATTAGAAATTTTGTATTTATATTGAATGAATGAATATCAGTCCCCAACCCGCACTCGGCCAGCGTGGGGACGTATGGCCTTAACCCTCTCCTGAGAGGACACCCGAGCCCAGCAGTGGGACGTTATGGGTTGTTGATGATATTGAATATAATATTTAAATCTAACTCAAATGCACCAGTAGAAACTTTTTTTCTCTAATGAGTAAGTTCTGGATGACGGAAAAACCCAGTTACAGTTACCGGTTCTTATGGCAATTTTAATAACAAAAGAATTAATTTACTTAAAAATAATCATAACTATTAAAAAAAATGTACTCAAAGGAATATGAAACTCAAAAATTTGTTTCATGTAAATATGATAGGTTTTCAGTAAAATTATAGTCACTCTACACAGTGAGAATAGCAGCGACAGTTATTGTTGTTTGAGATAAACCAAAAAGTATAAAAATATGTACAAAAATGAGTCATGTGTGTTATTCACATAAACCTAAATAAAATTTACAAAAATACTACTCACAGGCGAAGGCTAAATACCACTGTTACAGCGACACTATGTGTCCTGTGGTTTATTCTTTAGGAACCAATGAACAGATCCAATCATACTGAGTATGAATTGATCGATTTTTATTGTTACTTTGAACCAATATGGTGTACGTCATGTTCAACAAAAAGGCAACCAAACAATGCTGGAACGTGTCTGATAACTGATAACAAATCGCAAGAGAGGAGAGATAATGTTTTTGATTGCGTACCTACCCACCTGCTTATTTTAAAATTTCAAATTTGACATACTTATCTAGAATTGGAAATACATTTAAATGCCTTTTCCTGACGGCGCATTACAGCTCGTCTGTAATCTTGAAACACAATGTATTGTGTAAAAGTAAACAGTTAATGTTATCCGTCATTGCGTAATTTTATTCTCAGCGACTGAGTGACTATGTAGGTCTAACATACGCGTTTCGAAATTCTAATCAGCCTTTTTGGTGTAAAGCCATAAGATGTATAACAATTGTAAGTAATAAAAGTTTAAAACTGCTCTTTAAGGTCGGAAGTTTTGCTTTTGTTTACTTTATTTTCCTATCTAAATTTTAAATGAATTTTTCTATAAATTTCATATTTATTATTCCAGACACGAGTATTAAAATAGTAAACTCGTAATTAGAATGAAACTGAATTTACTTTATAAACATAAATTTAATTATGGGAACATATCATTAAAATATACCTTAAATATGCATAATTTAAATAATAAGTAGGTATTTGTACATATATAGAGTATAGATGTTTTACATCACATTTAGATGGAAAAACTTCAAACAGTTGCATATATAAAAACATGTAAAAAAGTCCTGCTGGTAACAAAGGAAAGTATAAAAAACCAAAAAAATATGCTTACACACTTTCGATCTCTACATTGTCTTTAATATCACAAAAAGAACAAAAAGATCACTGAAGTCCGTACTTTTCACCACTTTTCTTTAGCACATTCTCTGCACATATTACTACTAGTGATTAAGTTTACACAATTCCCGTCGGTGTTATGGTGCGTCAACACACACGTGTATCGAATAAACGTGCAGATTCCACAGTGAGCCACTGAGCGTTCCAGGCGAATGCTCCTGCACTTGACTCAGCAACCAACCTCCACTGGCCGACCCATCCCGCCGCCATACACACAATGGAATAACTAGAGCACCCACTAACCATTACTCCACAAATTATTGTCACTCATATTATTACATCACATTTCAGTAGGTTTGTGGATACTCTATTTTTTGCTTCATGGTCGCTATTGATAGTTTTAATTTTTCTATGCAATTTTCTCAGAATTTGTTTAATAGTCTCGGCCCATATAATGGTAAAAGGCAAGCAATTATTAACAATTATCACATAATTATGTAAGTCTCCAAGACTATTCGTGTGTCGCTGACACTGGATACACTCCCTTTTTCTCTTTCGAAAGGGAGCTCTGACGAAATTTAATATAAAAGACGTTAATTCGGATGCTAAAAAAATGACGCGGTAATTCGAAATAGTCATTTTCTGATACTGAAAATAAACGCACCTAAAAACATTTATGAATTCCAATATGTCTCTAAATATTTGTGAACTTATCATTTTTTTACGAAATCTGATAAGTGAGTTAAGTATTTTTAAAAGGTTAGTTCTATTAAAATTCCACCGTAATCGGCATCGATAGAGAAAAGATATCCATTTGACTTTGGGTATTGCAACCGTTTTTATATATTATTCTTGAAAGATGATATTCAATTATTGATAACATTAATCTTGTCAATGTAACTTAAAAAAAAACGGGAGAAAAAATTAATCCATTACAAAACGGTGGCCCAAAGGTACCTAGTCAATTGTTTTTGTAGTAGGTATTACAATCCTAGTTAAACCTGATGTCCCAATTTCAAACCCCATGGAATAGTTAATTGCTATTATCTGTATTCGTAACACCACATAGGGCATTGTTCGCAGCTGCGGGCGTGACATCGGCTTCCGCCAAGTTCATTGTCGTACCGCTATGTCGTTGTCGCATTCGTGCCCCACTGTGACCCCGCCCTTATTAAACATAATTTCAACAACAGAAGAACCTTGGATATGTATGATTGCGGTAAAGAATTGTTTGTTAAATACTCTCTACTGTTGTGACGCTATTTTATAATTGCAAATTCTGTGACGTATACGAAGTGGCACCAAACCACTACATACATTATGAACAGTTTGGTAGAAGTAAAAAGCTGTATTGTGGTCGCACATTCTTTCTTGTTTTTTTCATCTATGCTAAAAATATAAATAACCACACTTCACCGAATGCACAGGCCAAGAATATTTTATCAGACATGAATCTTGATATCTTCAAAGTAGCTCAATAAATTTCTGTTAAAAAAGAAGTTGAAAAACGTATCTTGTGCCTGTAACAATCTCTGAATTTGACTACTTCGGTGGCCCCAGTGATAGCGTATTACAACTGCTTCGTTTGAAGTCTCGGGTTCGATGCTTGGGTCGGACCAAATGTTTGTATGATCTGCAAATATTTGTTTCGGAGTTTGAGTGTTTATTATGTAAAATATGTAAGTATTTTCAGAAAGTACATATATATATATATGCATATATTTATATCAGTTGTCTAGTGCCCATAGTACAAGCTCTATTTAGTTTCAGATAAATTTCTCAAATAAATAATATTTCAGATGTCCGAAATATTATTTATTTGAGAGTTACCATGACATTAGCAAAAACAGGAATATCAAAGGGAGAAGAAATGTGTATGGTACTTGATAGTTACTCAGAAAGATTTTAATATTTATAAAACTTTAAATTGCCTTCAGTGTGGCAATGCTGCCAGTATTCTGAGAACGTTACCAGTAGTAGGAGATGACGCGAAGGAATTTTTTAACACTAACTCGGTAACTAATAGAAATATTTTTATTATAACTTATTATCTAGTATTTTAATTTATTTATAATAGAGTTACAATTGGTGGTTAGTTATTTAATAGATAATATACATTTACATAATGATGACATTCGTTATCCTAGTTATTCGTCTCTTGCAGACTGTTCTTTGTACAGTGTAAGTTTATAATGATCTAATGATCTCTAATAGAATTAGAGTTAGAAATAAAGTCGGTTAGGTATTGATCGTCTATCCGTACCATCAAGTACAATTTACTAGTACCATTAGTACGCTTGTCTGTACAATATCAATAACGTGTATTAAATGAGTCAATCGATCAACCTATCGCTGTCCACTGCTGGACGAAGGTCTCCAACGAGGAGGACTTACTATCCCAGTCTTGGGTAGTCCGCATCAATCCGCTGCCAGTTTTCTATAAATCGTCGCTCGAGCCATAGTTTAGCCTCTACGTTTGCCTAATGTATTAAATATTTTCACAAAATGTGATAAAGGTTTAATTTTAGCCAATTTGTATTTTTTTTTACTTTAAATTAGAGCGTCCTTTACTGATGATCCGTAGTGTCATACGTCAACACTTGATTAATTGCAAGGTCGGCGTTATTATATACTCAATTTTAATTAAAATGTTTATCCACTATCATCTCGTGTGACGTAGGAAATAGCTCTACATAACTTACCTAAATCTTACGTGAAAAACGTGAAAGCTTGTGACGAGGGATGGATGGTGTTACTCTTTGACACAAAAACTGCTGCAGGGATTCTGATTTGGATATGGAAGGAATTTGGCAGATACACAGAAAGATGATTGCACGGGTAGTAGTGGGTTCTATCCCCATATGCGACAGTACTTTCTGTGATCCACTAATTATAGTGTTGAGTCTGGATATTCTTTGTGTGTGTCATGTGCGTTATAAAGTTTCTCGCAACCCAAGATTTAATCCTAGTACGGTACATTTAACAATGGTACGGAAGTGTTTTTTTGGATAAAGAAACAAAAAAAATACTCTACTACTCGTACTCAAAATTACGTCATCATCATCAAAAACCCATAACGTCCCACTGCTGGGCTCGGGTCTCCTCTCAGGAGAGGGTTAAGACCATACGTCCCCACGCTAGCCGAGTGCGGGTTAGGGACTGGCAAGACAACAAAATTACGTACGTACGTAAAATTACTGTACTACATTAAGGCCCGTATTCACTTTGATTAGTGCGAGTGCAGGTGTGAAGTGAGGCGATCAACGATTGGTAGAAAATACGTGTGGATCGCGAATTCGCTGTACACACGTACTTTCCACCAATCACCGATCACCCGCACTAAGCACCTGCACTCGCACTATACAAAGTGAATACGGGCCTTTAGGAATAGTTTTTTATTGAGACAAATAATATAAATAATTTAAATGTTTATTATAAATCATTACCTACTGCAACATTTTTAAATCTGCCAAATCTGTAAGTATTTCCAAAATGCTTGATTTTCCTTATTTCTTATGGAATATTTTTGTGATTCATCCATTCTTCTGAGGTTTACTTTTACCATGAAATAACAGGTCAACCAAAGCAGGTAAGATTGTTTTTCGGGTTTTTTCGTTTGTACACTAGGTATATAAATATAAAAAACCGACAACCTGGTGAAATGTTCTACTATTTCTGTAATAACGGATTACATGGCCCCGGAAGTAGGAACTCTAGTTTTCATAGACTTAGGAACACACATCGACTGGTCGTGACATATTATTATCTCAGCTACAAATCTCGCATTAAAATGTAACCCCGGTGTATTGCCCTCTTGAGCACATGTCAATTGCCTAAATTGGTTTGAATTAAGAGAGAACACAAAAGCTTAAGGTTCGCCATTCTAATTGAAATAAGGATAAGGATTCAAGACATATCGGCGTGTCAGTTTCTAGGAATATCAGTTTTGAAATAGAATTACTTAGTATCAGTTGTTAGACATATTTGGCGCAAGACTGGACTTACTAATTATTATAATTACTATTGACTAATGGTTTTTCTTGAACATCGATGTAACTGACGTCTTAGATAGATAAAGTTCCTGTATAACTACTTGTTTTCCTGCCTTCGAGCGCCCGTAATAACATCATTTTATATTTACTTAATCAAACTCATAGATAAGGTTTCTATTGCACGACTAATTATTATTTTCAAATTGTAAAATAACTAGAGAAGTAGGTAATGCAGCATAGCAATATATTTTCTACATTTTACCTTTAAATAACAATTTTTCTTTTATGGAATAGGAGGCAAACGAGCAGACGTATCACGTGATGGTAAGCGATTACCCCCGCAACACCAGAGAGGCGTCACAAGTGCATTGCCGGCCTTTAGGGGATGGGGAAGGGTATTTGGAGCGGGAGGGGGGAGGGTTGGTGAATGAGTCTCCGGTATCCTCACTCACTCGGTGAAACACAGAGTAAACGCTGTTTCACACCGGTTTCTCATAATTATATCATCATGGTATCATGTCCCAATTGTATGTATACATATATAAAATAATATAAATGGGATACTTTTTGTTCATTTTCTCTGAAGTGGAAATCCTTGAACTAAAAGGTAATCTTTTTTCAGGAGACTAATCACTCTCACACGCTCTCCACCACGACTGTGTACACTATGATCAACAGCAATGGCCCACGAACACTCGTGAAGTTTTCGAAAAAATTAAAGTATTTTGAAACCCGCAACGAAATTTATGGAAAGAAAATTGAAGGAGTTGGAAATATAATAAATCCACTGGAAGCTAGCCTGTCTTTCTTAGTGTATAGTACTTACCATATTTTATAGCTATGCTGGGTAAGTGTCACATAACGGTTTCCTATTACAGAACATGCTCCTAACTAGTATGACGTTGATACCTCGTGCACTAAAAGAGGGTTAGTGACATCTATGCATCTTCAGCACGTCATTACAAAAAACAATATTATGTTCCTCCAAAGTAACTCCAGCATTTTTCAATAAAGTACTCCAATCTTACGTATAGAATCCGTGAGAGTTTATAAGCAACTTCCGGATGGAACCGGACAGACGTCGTTCTGTCAAAAGTTATTGACCTGTCGCAATCAAATAGAAAAATAAGTAAGTGTTGTTTTTACTATTACCTTCCTGGAACCTTCCTTGTGGCTTAACGAAAATATTAAGAAAAAAATTTGGTAGAGCGGTTCTCCAATTTTGAGCTTTGCAAAACATTTAGCGTTTCATTTTTTAAGCTATTGCATAGCTTGTATCGCGGGCTTTGAGGCATTTGAGCATGGCGACAGAATCAAGAAATTCCGTAACGTAACGAAAATCAAACCGGACACCCGAAGCTCGCACGGATCGAGACGAGCTGCTCTGAACGAGGAATCAACGAATCGGTCAAAACAGACAGATTCGTTGACGAGCTGCTCCGAAAAGTGCGTGACAGAGACAGACAGACAAAACAGTCTGTGTTTCCGCAAGTATACTTGAACATGTATTCTAAAGCAGCTGTTTGTGAGAAACTATATAGGTATCTATCATATCTTTATAATGCCACACTCACCGCATGTGCGCCCGTAAGTATACATGTTCAAAGAAAAAAATAAAACTGTGAATAAAACAACCCGTTTAATGACGAAGACATTTATAAGGAATAGTTTAAACCTTTTATAGTATGTTGTGTAACGAAACCATATCGCTACTTAAAAAAAGTGATCCACGCCATCTAGTGACGATGTTGGTACTAATTTAATAGTTTAGTATTTTTCATTCACAATATTATACATAGGTACTTTTTTTTTTCTTTTTTTAAAAAGACATACTGCATAAATAAAAAATTAATAAATAATTATAATTGCATAAGTTGATAAAAAATGCTATGCAATAGCTTTACCGCGACAGTCCCCGAGTGCCACACGTCTTTTTTATTTATGTAGATTATATTAGCCCTTATAAGGCAAGGGCCCACAACGGCCAGACCTTCGTTATTTTATAAAAGCTGAAAGTTTTTCTATGTATGACCCCTATATAGCTAAGAACGACCAGCGAATATAGAGTTTGGGTTGTGGTTACTTTGACAGATAACAGGTAGTAATGGTGTATAAAATAGTACCTAATTTTCGTTAAAGTATAAAGCTCAATTTTTTCATATATTCTTCGGGATAACTTTAGAAATCTCGTCGTCCATTGCCGGACACTTATGACAGTTGCTACCCCCTGCCAGACACCCCTAAACTTTAATAAATTATAGTTATACTTTCGCTATAGTATAAAAGCTAAATTTTTAACCGACTTCCAAAAAGGAGGAGGAGTGTTCCACTGTGTGTACTTTTTTTTTTTTTTTTTGTATGTATGTTCACCGATTACTCCGACAATTGTGGACCGATTTTAAAAAAAAATTCTTGTATTTGAAAGGGTATGCTCCCAATGTGGTTTCGTTGCCACCATTACTGGATCTGGTGATGAGATCCTAGGGAAATCGAGGGAAACCCTAATTTTTTTCAGGCACGTACTATGTTTTTCGTATATTTTCTGAAGTAACTCCAGTATTTGCGTCTGGTAATCATCATGCCATGATGATGAGCTGATGATGTAAGATACAACTCCTTAACGGTTAGGAGTTGGAGGATAAATCTTCAAATGTCATATGTAGTTGTAGTATTGGAGTAACTTCAGAAAATATACAAAAAACATAGTACGTGCCTGAAAAAAATGAGGGTTTCCCTCGATTTCCCTGGGATCCCATCATCAGATCCAGTAATGGTGGCAGTGTGACCACAATGGGAGCATACCCTTTCGAATACAAAAAAAAATTTCAAAATCGGTCCACAATTGACGGAGTGAACATACATAAAATAAAAAAAATAAAAAGTGCATACAGTGGAACATAGACCCTTCTCCTTTTTGGAAGTCGGTTAAAAATTTAGCTTTTATACTATAGCGAAAGTATAACTATAATTTATTAAAGTTTAGGGGTGTCTGGCAGGGGGTAGCAACTGTCATAAGTGTCCGGCAATGGATGACAATATTTCTAAAGCTATCCGGAAGAAAATAAAAAAAAAAAGCTTTATACTTTAACGAAAATTAGGTCCTATTTTATACACCTTTACTACCTGTTATTTGCCAAAGTAACCACAACCCAAACTCTTTAGTCGCTGGTCGTTCTTACCTATATAGGGGTCATGCACAGAAAAACTTTCAGCCTTTATAAAATAACGAAGGTCTGGCTGTCGTGGGCTCTTGGTCTATTATTGCTAAGATCCAAAACTAGCCACAATAGTAATAAATTCTAAACAATGATGAATAGTACAGTACCTACATAAAATAACTTTCATATCACAACTTTCCATATGGAGCATGTCGATCACGTTATCCCGCGCATACTAAACAGTCAGCTCTGTCAAATGGCACCTAATTTTCTTTAATTGTCCCAAAGCAAACAATGCTACTTGTATTGACAGTTAATTATTATGCAGGAAGTGTCGTACGGAACTGTGCAAGGTATCGTAAGGTATTCGAGGTCTCGGTCTTTGATCCCAAAAGTGGATAAGGGGAAAGTAGAATTTCACCCAAATAGCAATGTGCACAATTTAACAAATAAGAACGCGATGGGATTGCAAATTTTTTTTGACAGGTTTCCTGTTTGACATTCAGAGCAAGTATCGTAGCTTCGTATCGTATCGTAACTTTGCTACGTCACTTTGTAAATTACGTATACAGTGAACGTACATTGTATAGATCATTTAAGAATTTTGAAAACTAAAAGAAAGTTTACAAGAGTTGCATAAATGTGTTTTGTTGGGCACGCGTTGTTATCCGCAATTCCTCATCAAAACACTTATTTTTGTGTTAATAAGTAATATAAACTATCCCAGTAACCCAGAAGGAATCCCAGTAACCCAATTATGTTAACACCAACCTTGGCGAGTGACCTTAATGACAAGGCACTCAACCCGATGAGCTAAAACTTCCTGACCGACCATCTTCAGTACATGGGCCTCTGTTTCCTCTGCCTCACGCATGCTTTTTGTAGTGGGATATGTATAGCAGCTATGGTAAGACCTACCTGTCTACCAGAATGGTGTATGTGAAAGGAGCCCTTGATACTTGTGTACGCTCGCTGGTGACGTTTTTCAAGCCGGGTTAGCGACTCCAACAGGAAGTTCTGTTGGTCCCTAGTGATCTGAATAACATGAATTAAATAAACCATGTACATTTTATGAGATTTATTGTAAGTTTAACTCTTTTTGAGTAAATAGAGCAATCAAATAAATAAAAAAGCTCTTTGGCTGTTGAGCGATGAAACACTTGCCATTATTTAGAAAAAAATTGGTATCGTATGTAAGATACGACTATCTTTTAATTCCTTAATCGTAAATTTTTATCGAGTTGTTCTCTGGTCGTCGGTAAAATATTTATCGCCGCCGGCTTTTGAGCAGCTCGAACAACAAAGATCAAAAGAAGTTTAGGATCTACATTTTTGTTTAACAAAATTATAATACAGAAACTATGAACAAACCTTTATTTAACTTAAATCTACACAAATAACTGTCTAAAATAATTTAATAAATTAAAAATAAATAACTTTGTAGACGATATGACTTCATTCAGACTAATTTCAATGGCACCAACTCCGCCTCCACTTACCGCTGCCGCTGTGAAGACACTTTCAATTTGATTCCCTGTAAGAAAAATGTGGATTTAATTAAAAGTCGACCAACCCTTTATACGCGAATCAGACTCGCGTATAAAGGGTTGAAAAGCTTTATGCCCGCCTAAAATAGTCACAACACTACTACGCTAGTAACACTCTTGAGCGATAGACTTTCGTGTAGGTACATTATTGATCGAAGGTTAGCGGGCGCAAATCTGCCCCCCCCCCCCCACTCCCCCTAGCCAAGTTGCAAGCGTTTTTCTTTCTGCAATCGTTAACGCCTAAATTCTCGTGTGTCATTAACTAATCTTAGACAAAGTATTGGCCAATGACACACGAGAATTTAGGCGCTAGGAAACGATTCCAGAAATCAAAACGCCGACTCGTTTAATTTTTCATTTTTAAAGGGAAAATACCTGCATTATGAATATATCTTGTATCACGGGGACTTTAAGAACATAGTTGAAAAGAACGCAAAGACTCAGAACCACAATTTATCCGTCACATAAAGTGTTGTCCCATGTGGGGCTTTATTGAACCCACAACAATCAGCACAGTAGAAAGCAACGTGACGACCGCTTAAACCACTAGGTCGAATTAAAGTTACCCTAATTTCAATTGCAGTAATGAGTAATTTAGAACTATTATTTTTATATCGGCTGTCATTAAACATACTGCTAATAAATACTGTTTTAAACGGCTGGTTGACAGTAGTTTACTTTAAATTTTACTTTTAAAAGAGTAAAAAAACAGAGTAGATTCTTAAATCGACGCGTATATCGCGCATACAAATAAATAAATCGGAGTTTCGGTTTGTAATATTAAAATAACCGCTTTTACTAAATGTAAGTATATACGGTACGTATACCAAAATAACATTTTTTACAATTTTTTTATGTCTGTCTGTTTGTTTTTCTAATCTTCGGCTAATCTTTGGAACGGCTGAACCGATTTTGACAGGACTTTCACTGGCAGGTAGCTGACTACCTTTGCCCCGCGGTGTACCCCGCGGTTGTAAAGGTACAACAATAAGCGCGGGTAACACTGCGGGGGTCAACTAGTTTTTAACTTTATGAACTGAAGTAGAAGTCATTAAATCAAATGAGTTTAATTACATATGTATTTAATGTATTACATGCAGAAAAATACGCAAATATGACCTTGCTGTCATATCAAACAAACTATCTAATTACACACTCCAATTAACACGTATTATTAATGTTTTTTCCATTTGTGAACAATAAAGTATAAATAAATAAATAATAAATAAACACGGATGCTAATTGTTGTTACATTGTTTTGTCTACAATTTCAGTTAATTAATGTAGTCATTCTGTTATGAAACTTAGCTTACCTGAAATATGGTTGAAATTGATATATGTCATCGATGACCCTGCGTACACGACACGTTGCACCACAACTGGGCTGTTGTTGTCCATAAACGGAGATGGCTCGCTCGAGGAGTTGCTGCACTGATGTCAACTCCACCACTGATTGTGAACAAGAAAAAGTTTAAAAAAATATAACCTGAAAATCTAATATATAAAATTCTCTCGCGGTGTTTGTTACCAAACTCCTCCGAAACGGCTGGACCGATTTTTATGAAATTTTGTGAGCATTTCGGGTAGGTCTGAGAATCAACCAACATCTATTTTTCATACCCCTAAATGATAAGGGTGACCCACCTCCTATTTTTTAACCGACTTCAAAAAAAGGAGGAGGTTCTCAATTCGACTGTATTTTTTTTATGTTTGTTACCTCATAACTTTCGACTGGGTGAACCTGGGTGATTTTGATGATTCTTTTTTATTTGAAAACTGGTTATTCCCGAATGGTCCCATTTAAATTTAGTCCAAATTGAAGTCGGTTTTTTTTGTTAAAATTTGTAATTCTTTTTATGGCAAATCAACGTTTGTCGGGTCAGCTAGTTTTAGTTAAAAAAAAAACTTTGTTTAAAAAAACCGACTTCAAAAACTAAAAAGTATAAAATAACTTAATTTGTATGTGCTACCTATTCATAGGTTTGAATTCTGTGCCAAGCCAAATGTTATAGTAGGTACCACACTCGCTATATTTCGAGACGAACGTCAACGACGTCACCGACGCTTCGGTTGTTTAGTTCTACGCGAAGAGCAGCTATCCCGCTCAAGGTCACGCGCGGCGAGTGCGGTACCTACTATTACATTTTGGCTAGGCATCGACTTCAAACCTATGAATAGGTAGCACATACAAATTAAGTTATTTTATACTTTTTAGTTTTTGAAGTCGGTTTTTTTAAACGAAGTTTTTTGTTTTTTTTTCGCTTTTTAGTCTTTCTCAAGTCTCTCATCATCATTTATCCACAGAATAACTAATAGTACTATTTCACCTAAATAACTTGAAAGAATACGACTAAAGGTAACATATATACTGTATAGAATCGAAAGGACTTCAGGTATTTATATTTTATTTTATTTTATTTAATTTTTATTTATATTTTTTTGTAATAAAATCTCAAATGCACTATTAGTCCGGTCAATTTAGACCAAAAAATTAGAGTGAAGTTACATAAAGTCCCAACAAGCTGAATTTCAGTGAAATTGTTCAAAACATAATTATAAACAATGTCTAGAAGTTCCCCATCATTCCCGTGTAAGGAAAAATTTTTATTCAAGGTCAAAGGTGAAAAAAATGAGTTTTTCGCGATTTTCAGCAAAACGGTAAGTTTTATCATAAAAGTACCTCAGACAAAAATTGTAGATCATACAATTATCTAAAAAACGTATAAATATTTTTTTTCTTACGAGCCACCGTTTCTGAGATATAACCATTCAAAAAGTTATAAAAGTTGTTTCGACTGCACGTTTGGCCTAGTGGTTTAACGGTCACCACGCCGTTTCCTACTTCGCCAAGTGTCGTGGGTTCAAATCTCACGTAGGACAACGCTTTGTGTGATCCACAAATTGTTGTTCTGAGTCTGGTTGTTCTTTGTGTCCGTTTCATGTATGTTTGTAAAGTCCCCCGCGACACAGGATTTATTCGTAAAAAACAAAGTTTTTGAATCGTTATATCTCAGAAACGGAGGCTCGTAGAAAAAAAAGTTTTGATAAATTTTTTAGATAATTTTATGGTCTACAATTTTGTTTAAGGTACTTTTATGATAAAACTTACCGTTTTGCTGAAAATCGCGAAAAACTCATTTTCTTGACCTTTGACCTAGAATTTTTTTTTTCCTTACACGGGAATGATGGGGAACTTCTAGACATTGTTTATAATTATGTTTTGAACAATTTCACAGAAATTCAGCTTGTTGGGACTTTATGTAACTTCGAATGTCTAAATTGACCGGACTATATTATATATTATGAAATTAAATGATATCTACAGAATATGAAGGCATGCAGACAATTGCTCTTAACTTCATTGCAGCTCAAGTAAATTTGAGGGTTTCCTTCGATTTCCTTGGGACCCCATCATCAGATCCTGATATGGTGGCCATGGGACCACATGGGGAGCAGGAAAATACAATTATAATTATACTTAATTCGAATACAACAATATTTTTTTAAATCGGTCCACAATTGACGGAGTACCTAATCAATGTACATACATTAAAAAAAAACCGATGAAATTGAGAACCTCCTCCTTTTGGAAGTCGGTTAAAAATAGCCTATGCCACCAGGGTCATTTTCATGTAAAGTAACTATTGGTATTTCTTTTATCAAAATCGGTTCAATAGTGTAGGCTCTACTGTGAACGTACGAACATACAGACTGCCAAAACTCTATATACCCTTTCTTTTTGCTTTCCCGTAGTTGGGTAAAAAATATTGAATGAGTAACAAAACACTTAATAGTTACTGAATTTAGGCATAATCGTGAGGCATCTGACAATAGTTGAAACTAACTTTTCCGACCAACGTTTTTTCAGCGTTACGTTATCGTAAATTAACCAATGATAAAATTTCTATAAATACCATCGAAAGCAGAATCATTATTACTCACATTATATCAATAATAAATCTAACTGATAAATACTTAAATCAATTCCATTTTATTACGTTTTGTAGTGTACCATTCATCAGTGAGAAGGTGACTCAGAATCGCAATAGTAAGTAGGTACCTAATATTTACTTACCTGTATCACAGTTCCAACCTTGAATAAATATAAGCATCGTACATCAAGATATTAAGTAGTACATTATAATCTCGATGTCTACGTACGTACTTATCGCCTAGGTACGCGACTAGCTTTTAGCGTTTCCAGTTTAAATTGTTTACTTTGAGCTTTGATAATTATGTTTACTGACACCGTAACTATTAATTTTTCAGAGAAATTCAAAAAAAAATGTAATCTAACTCGGATTTAATCAAAGTAAAGAACTACAGATATCTTAAACTGTATTCTTATATTTTTTCTATAATAACATTTAATCTAGAAATTGTAGAATTGACATCTAAATTGAGTTTTTAACCGACTTCAAAAAAGGAGGAGGTTTCTCAATTCGACCGTTTTTTTTTTTTAGTAAAATTTAGGTAAGCTGATGATGGAAGGTACAAATCTTGCATCTCAACATAATTTTGGAAACTGAGCATACTCAGTTTTAATACGTGTTCAAACCATTAAAGTTATTCGCATCAGTAGAAATTATATGAAATAGTTCAACTTACTGATAACCTATGATTGTTTGCACTAAAAATGGAAAAATAAAAACTTTTTATAAAAAAAAACCGACTTCCAAAAACCATCCAACGAAAAGTCCCTGCCAAAAACACTAAAAAGCGTAAAATAAACTGGCTCTTCATAAATTGCTATGTGCCAATTCTTGTCTATACCTAATTCTTTATTCATTTAAATAGTAGTATTATTATGTGTGCTAGGTACCTAAAATCTGTTTGAAGTCGGCGCCAAGGCAAAATGTAATAGGAGGTACCGCACTCGCCGCTGCCGGATAGCTGATGCCTCGTGTAACACAAAACAACCCAAGCGGGCAGACACGCGCGGGCTGACGCGACGTTCGCGTCGTTGATGGTCGTCTCGAAATATAGCGAGTGTGGTAACTACTATTACATTTGGCTTGGCGCCGACTTCAAACAGATTTTAGGTACCTAGCACAATACTACTATTTAAATGAATAAAGAATTAGGTATAGACAAGAATTGGCACATAGCAATTTATGAAGAGCCAGTTTATTTTACGCCTTTTAGTGTTTTTTGGCAGGGACTTTTCGTTGGATGGTTTTTGGAAGTCGATTTTCTATAACATACCAATTATTTAGCGATAAACATTACCAATATTGTTTGATATTATATTATATCTAATGGGTATTTATGAAAAATAGCTCCCCATTTAAGTCACCCAATAATGTACGGATTCGTAGATTTTATAGGATTCACAAGCAACATAATTATCAAAAAAGATACAAATGTAGGTTTAAAACTTACCTTTTTTGCCATTGAAACTACGGTCCTCTTCATCATTGCCAACGCTAGCAGGAGCATCTTTCTTAAACGAGACTAATTTCGGTATCACAAGTAACATACAAACTACAGCTAACATAGTAACCAGTTTCTTGAATATTAACAATTTTAACAATAATTTTGCAATCGTCAAAATATCAAGTTTGAACGCAAGTTTGTCTAGGAAACCAAAAGCTGGTGCAGTATATGGAACTCCATAGGATGGCTTCAGAGGCGGGCCGTAAATTGGAGGTGGTAATGATGGTGGTAGCGGCTTGTGAATTGGTGGACCGTAAGACTGCGCCGGCGGGCCATATGAATGTGCAGGAGGTCCGTAAGTTTGAGCTGGTGGGCCATAAGTATGTGCTGGAGGTCCATAGGTTTGGGCAGGTGGTCCGTAAGTATTTGGTGGAGCATCGTAGGTTATTTCTGACTCAAATTTCACAGGTGATCCATAACTTGAGGATGGTGGCAGGTAGCTGTTCGACGCTGAGGGCCCAGAAGAACTGAAACTACTACCACTCGAAAATGGGGGTGTGTAATCATATCCAGAGTTGTAGCTATCATCGCGATTGGTAATTTTCTTTTCGCCATCTTTTGCTGTTATAATCACGACACCTTTTTTAGCCTTTTCAGCTTCTACACGCGATTTGGAGTACGCCTCTAAATACGTATCAGTTTTTTGTTCATTATGCTTCGTAACATTTGAGGGCCCGACTATTGCTGAAACGCACGCACTAAATGCTAATACTATTGCGAAATATTTGTACACCGCCATATCTCAGCTAATCCTCTATCTACCGCGCGTAAGAAGCTGTCGCCATCGATTGCGGCTGACGAATGACAAGCGACGTTGGCTTCCATTCAGTTTTCACTTTTGACTTACCGTAAAAGAACCTAAATATGATAATAGAACACAATTAAATTCTTTGAGTGAGCCCAGTGCGGTCCGCATTGTCCATGGCAAGTAGGTGCGCGCGTGTCGCGGCTCGCATGCTAATCGCCGACAGAGACCGCGCGCGCCCCGGCGACTCACCTTATAGGATGAGCTTCCCCAAAATCGGGACGTTTCATCGCATAAAGAAATCTTTAATAGACCGCAATTTGTTCGAGAAAGTTTTATCGTCACATTTATCGCTCAAGTAATTTGATACAGAGATGGATATCTGATGAAAAATTATATCTAATGCTTAGTATTTAGATTTAACCAAAGTCGCTAACCGGTTTATATTTAAAAACTGCAACTCTAACCTCTTAATCCAGTCACGAATTATTTTTAACATTTTAGTTATAGATCGACACAAGCAGGCAGTAGATTTTGGTGTTTTCACCTAATTTACCTTGACAGCACATGCTGTGTCGTCTATTTGTGTCGATCTATGATTTTTAACAGTAGCTTCAATTTAACGTTCATAAATGTCACTTATTGTTATAATTGAATAAATGAATTTGAATTTGAAAAACGAAAAGTCACAATTAATTTATTAGGTACTTTCCTGAAACGACATAACTTCTTAATAATAATTAATAATAATAATTAATAATAATTTTCATTGTACGTTACGAGGCAAATCCTTGTGAATTTAGTTTTAAAAAAAAGGGAATGTATGCAGCGAGTTATGTCACCGTGAAATCTTTTCATCAAATGTATCATTAGTGTCATACCGCACATTAAGGCAAAATTACTTTCAAATAATAAATAATCGACCAAATGCGAGTCAGACTCGCGCAGGAAGGGTTCCGTACCTTGTTCTATACATTTGAAGCGTCTACCTGATCGTTTAATATCAAACAAATAACCGCAAAAAAAAATAAGTTTGTTGTATGGGAGTCCCCTTAAATATTTATTTTATTATTTTTAGTCTTTGTTGTTATAGCGGCACGTCAGCAAGAATACATTACATCATTTATGAAAATGTCAACTGTTTAGCTATCACGGTTCATGAGATAGGTACAGTCTGCAGACGGACGAACGGACGGCCACACAGACGGACAGCGGAGTCTTAGTAATAGGGTCCCGTTTTTGCCCTTTGAGTACAGAACCCAAAATGCTACCTACCAATTTCTTTCACTTTATACGCACGTGACGTCATGGCGGATATATCGTTAGTTGAATAATGTTTTGCAGCAATTGCAATGGTGTCATACATAAAAACTCCACTTTAGTTTTTATTAATATTAATGTAACTAACAATTACAATAAAATTATTAAACTATTAAAACATAGTCAACTGCCTCCGTGGCGCAGCAGTTGTAGCGTATGCGACTGCTGTGCTTGAGGTCTCTGGTTCGATTTTCGGGTCGGACCCAAATGTTTTTTATTGTATGATCTGCAGATATTTGTTTCGGAGTTTGGGTGTTTTCTATCTATACTTATAATAAAAAATGTAACAGATCGAATTCTGTACATTAAAGATATTTTGAAAAAAAATTTGGAGGGCTCTCTATAATCGACACTGAAGCCAAAACTGTATTTTTTTTCATTTTTGTCTGTCTGTCTGTCTGTCTGTATCTTGGCCGCGCATCACGCCGAAACTTCTGAATGGATTCAAATGAAGCTTGGCATGATTTGAGTTCATACTACGAGGTAGGACATAGGATACTTTTTAACCCGAAATTCAGCACGGTTTCCTGGAGAGAGGGGATGAAAGTCAAAATATGTAAGTACTTAGTTGTAATTCAATAACACATAGTCTGATTTCATTCATTCGTTTTTTGCTAGAAAGAAAAAAGATAACAGAAAAAGTCTTTTATTTGTCCGCAACTGTACACTGCCTGTGGGAAGCTGAGACAGATATGTAAATATGGCGGCACGAAGTTCGCCGGGTCAGCTAGTGTATAATATGTATGTATATACAAAAAAAAGTATATATATATATGTATTTATATCAGTTTTCTAGTACCTACCCATAAGACAAGGTCTGCTTAGCTTGGGACTAGATGGCGTTTTGTGTGAGATGTCTGAAATATTTATTTATAGTCTATTTTACCTAAGTAGGTAGGTATAGGCAGGTATTTAATAAAAAACAAAGTTTTAACAAAAAAAACCGACTTCAAGAACTTGACCATATTGAAATGGGACCACACGGGAAGCACCAGCTTTCGAATAAAAAAGAATCGTCAAAATCGGTTCACCCAGTCGACAGTTCTGAGGTAACAAACATAAAAAAACAGTCGAATTGAGAACCTTCTCTTTTGAAATCGGTTATAAATGATTTAAAGCGTATTTTTTATAATTTACAGATCGACACCCCAAGGTCAGTATAACAACAGAATACTTTGTAAAAGGTTTAAATATCAAGCATAGTATAGTTAAGACTATCTATACTTATAAGAAAAATGAAACAGGTCCAATTCTGTAGGTAGGTACATTAAAGATATTTTGAAAAATTTTTTTGGAGGGCTCGCTATTAATCGATACTGAAGCCAAAACTGTAATTTTTCTCATTTTTGTCTGTCTGTCTGTATCTTGGCCGCGCATCACGCCGAAACTACTGAACGGATTCAAATGAAACTTGGCATGATTTGAGTTCATACTGCGAGGTAGAACATAGGATACTTTTTATCCCGAAATTCAGCACGGTTTCCTGGAGAGAGGGGATGAAAGTCAAAATATGTACTTAGTTGTAATTCAATAACACGTGGTCCGATTTCATTCATTCTTTTTTTGCTAGAAAGAAAAAGAATAAAAGATAACGGGAAAAGTCTTTTTTTGTCCGCGACTGTACACTGCCTGTGGGAAGCTGAGACAGATATGTAAATATGGCGGTACGAAGTTCGCCGGGTCAGCTAGTTTTAAATAACTGTGATAAAAGAGAGAATGTAGGTAGGTATACGTATGAATTCATACAGAGTAAGGGCTATTATATTCCGGGCCTACCATATTGGCACTGATACAAATATTTCTTTATCATTTAGTAAGCTGGACACGAAAACAGACTTTACCAAACATTTCCGACTTGGCAAATTCCAAACTGGAAACATGACAAAATATCTACAGTGTTGTAAGTACAACATACGACATCAGCATAAATTGTATTTAAATTGTCGTCGATTTCTACTGATCAGTGATGCACGCTTGTGTCATTTTCACTTGCTAAGTTAAACGAAACTAAGATATCCTTTCAGCTTGCTTCAATACATTATGTATCATATGTTAAAGTAATGCTTCTCATACATTTTTACATGACTAATTGGATATTTTGGTAGCTCATGGATGCGGACTGCCCAAAACCGGGATAGTTGGCGCTCTTTATTGGAGACCTTCGTTGCAGTAGACGGCAATAGGTTGATTTTTTATGGGAAGGGGGGCAAACGAGCAGACGGATTGCCGCAACACCAGAGGCGTCACAAGTACATTGCCGGCCTTTTAAGAAGGAGTACACTCTTTTCTTGAAGGTCGTATTGGTCCGGGAATACCGCAGGCGACAGTTCTGGAAAAGCGCACAGAAATGGACTGCCAACCATCTAAATGATGGGGATGAAACTGCTATCGCGTAGGACGATGGTGGAAAGAGGCGGCAAAGATCAGTTCGAACAATTCCTCAGAGCATTCCCCCATAGTAAAAGCGATAGAAGATGCATAGCGAGGCCACATCTCTACACAGCGCCAGAGAGTCTAGCCAATTTGAAACATCTTGGCAGTCAATGATTCGAGTCGCTCTCAATTGAATTGAATGTCTCCCCCCTCTGGACCGCCTGTTCTCATCTTTGGGCAGGGG
This sequence comes from Diaphora mendica, assembly GCA_949125395.1. Lineage (NCBI taxonomy): Eukaryota > Metazoa > Arthropoda > Insecta > Lepidoptera > Erebidae > Diaphora > Diaphora mendica. Next base: position 32,413,243 of record OX421311.1, read on the forward strand.
CCCAAAGATGAGAACAGTATTCCATGAGGCCGAACCTGCGCCTTATAAAGCAGAAGGCTGTGAGCTGGAATGAAATACCGTTTCCATCTATTGAGCACACCAACCTTCTTCGAGGCCAATTTGACCTTACCCTCCAAATGGCCACGAAACTGGACTTCACTCGATATGTCGACACCAAGTATTCCAATATTGGATAAGGCCTTATCTGCCTCAGCCAATATTGGAATACTTATGTCTACTTATATAATCGTATGTATTCAAAACGAAGACACACGACCAACGGCAATTTTTTAGCGGTAAACGCTAACTTGTCTTTGTGGGGTTAAATCGGACTAAATTAAGCATGCCCCTGTCTGATATCTGAAGTCTCATATACTCGTATATTTACGTACAGCTTAAATGTTGTTACTGACAAGCCAGTTAGCCTAGTGATTAGTATGCCATTCCCACCCAGGACAAATAATTCTGTGATGTGCATCTATCTATACTTATAATAAAAATGTAACAGGTCAAATTCTGTACATTGAAGATATTTTGAAAATTTTTTTGGAGGGCACTCTGTTATCGATACTGAAACGAAAACTATTTTTTTTTTTCATTTTTGTCTGTCTGTCTGTCTGTCTGTCTGTATCTTGGCCGCGCATCACGCCGAAACTACTGAATGGATTCAAATGAAACTTGGCATGATTTGAGTTCATACTCCGAGGTAGGACATAGGATACTTTTTATTTCGAAATTCCGGACGGTTTCCTTGGGAGGGGAGATGAAAGTCAAAATGTGTAATTAATTGTAATTCATTAACGAGTAGTCCGATTGCAATAATTCTTTTTTTGTTAGAAAGGAGATACTCTGAAGATTGTAGCATAAAGTATTTAATTTATCACAATCTCTCTATCTATTGGAAAAAAAATTATAAAGAATTTATCATTACGTAAAACAACATGTAGCGACACCTATTGCCAGCCATGCGTAATTAATAACACTTTGATTAATATATCGTGGAATAATCGTAGAACGTATTACGTATAATTCGGTGTAGCATTAAGTATTTGATTTATCGCAACCTCTCTATCCATAGGAAAAATAATATCTATATCTCTCTGTAGACGTCGAATCTGTGTGTTTGGTTGTGCCCGCATGACTTAAATATTCAAAATAATCGTGGGAACGTTTTATGCACAAGCATTGTGATTAATGTGGTATATAGTTAGTATTTGATAGGTAGGTATTTGTTTTATGTTCTCTCTTTCCATAGAAAGGGTTGTTTTAAATTTTCTTGAAAAATTTCTTTGCTTAAAACAGCGACATCTTTTGGAATCAAGTAACTAACTTTACAATAGGTACGTAATATGATTACTTTTAAACGCATAAGAAAAGTGTATAAGATCAATTCTGTACATTAAAGAAATTTAGATTTTTTGGGAGGATGCTCTTATTGATACTGAACCAAAAACTAGAATGCCATAAACGTTAAATGGTCATTTATAATTATGATATTTATTTTACGTTTAAAATACTTGAAAGAGGAGTAAACATATAACATAATAGTTCATCATAATTTACCAGAAAATGATACAAAACATCTTTATGATAGGTATATAGGTATAGGTATGATAGGTTATGGTAGTTTTTTTAAACGAAGTTTTTTTTTAGGATTTTGTCAGGTTATAGCATAGGTTTAAGCAGGCGATTTTTGTTGTACCTAAATAATTAGCAAATAGTCTTTTGTAGATACTAATTGGTTTTCTCGGTATTTTTAGAATTTTGTAAGGTTATAGCATAGGTACCTAGGTACCTATAATTAGCTTTTTTATAGGATTTTGTAGGATATAGCTTTTTTATAGGATTACTTGGTATTATAATATTTCTTCTGTATTTTTAACCGACTTCCAAAAGGAGGAGGTTCTCAATTTCATCGGTATATTTTTTTTAACCGACTGCCAAAAGGATGAGGTTCTCAATTTCATCGGTATATTTTTTTTATGTATGTACACTGATTATTCCGTCAATTTGTGGACCGATTTTGGAAATTCTTTTTGTATTCGAAAGGGTATGCTCCCCATGTGGTCCCATGGCCACCATATCAGGATCTGATGATGGGATCCTAAGGAAATCGAAGGAAACCCTCAAATTTATGTAAGCGCCAGCAATGCAGTTAAAGCAATTGTCTGCATGCATTCATGTTCTGTAGACATCATTTAATTTCATAATATATAAAACGGGTCTTAACGATATCAGAGTTAACCTCAGATAGTCAGTTTACCTCAAATCACTTGAATTATAGTAACCTATAGAAGATAGTCCATTTGAGATTTTATTACAAAAAAATACCTGAAGTCCTTTCGATTTTATACAGCATGTATGTTACCTTTAGTCGTATTCTTTCAAGTTATTTAGGTGAAATGATGACGAGAGACTTGAGAAAGACTAAAAAGTGAAAAATAAAAAAAACTTCGTTTAAAAAAACCGAACCGAAAAAACTAAAAAGTACCTAATAACTTAATTTGTATGTGCTACCTATTCATAGGTTTGAAGTCGGTGCCAAGCCAAAATGTAATAGTAGGTACCGCACTCGCCGCGCGTGACCTTGAGCGGGATAGCTGCTCTTCGCGTAGAACAAAACAACTGAAGCGTCGGTGACGTCGTTGACGTTCGTCTCGAAATGTAGCGAGTGTGATACCTACTATTACATTTGGCTTGGCACTGACTTCAAACCTAGGTAGCACATGCAAATTAAGTTAACTCATACTTTTTAGTTTTTGAAGTCAGTTTTTTAAAACGAAGTTTTTTTTTAGGATTTTGTCAGGTTATAGCATAGGTATAAGCAGGCGATTTTTGTTGTACCTAAATAATTAGCAAATAGTCTTTTGTAGGTACTAATTGGTTTTCTCGGTATTTTTAGAATTTTGTAAGGTTATAGCATAGGTACCTAGGTACCTATAATTAGCTTTTTTATAGGATTTTGTTAGGTTATTGGTATAGGCATAGGTAAGCAGATGTTTTTCGTTGCAAATATTTAATTACTTAGCCTTATTTGTTGGTGTTTTAATTTCTTTTAGTAAGTTGTAGATACCTTCCATTTTTTTCGTTGAATTAGTTGTAGATACTTAATTAATTTAGTTTTATTTACGCTTTGAAAATAAGCTTCATTCGTTATGTCTAATTTTTAACCGACTTCCAAAAAGGAGGAGGTTCTATGTTCCACTGTATGTTTTTTTTTTTTTTTTTTTTTTTTTATGTATGTTACCTGATTACTCCGTCAGTTGTGGACCGATTTTGAAATTTTTTTTTGTATTCGACAGGGTATGCTTCCGTGGTGGTCCCATTGCCAGCATATCAGGATCTGATGATGGGATCCCAGGGAAACCGAGGGAAACCCTCATTTTTTCTAGGCACATACTATGTTTTTCGTATATTTTCTGAAGTTACACCGGTATTTGCGTCTGGTAGTCATCATTTTATGATGATGAGCTGATGATGTAAGGTACCACTCCTTAACGGTTAGGAGTTGGAGGATAAATCTTTAAATATCATATGTATATAAGTTACCTTTAGTCGTATTCTTACAAATTATTTAGGTAAGCTGATGATGGAAGGTGGAAGGTACAACTCCTCAACGGTTAGGAGTTGGAGAGTAATTCTTTCAATTTCATACGTATCTAAAGACCTTCAGTCGTATACTTTCAAGCTATTTAGGTGAGCTGATGATAGAAGATTAAACTCGTCAACAGTTAGGGATTAGAGGATGATTTTAATATTACACGTACCTTAATTTGTATTCTTGATGATGAAATTTGATGAAATAATTCAACTTACTACTTACCTATGATTGTTTGGTCTAAAAACTGTAAAATAAAAACTTTTTATAAAAAAAAAAAAACCGACTTCCAAAAACATCCAACGAAAACTCTCTGTCAAAAAACACTTAAAAGCGTAAAATAAACTGGTTCTTCATAAATTGCCTATACCTAATTCTTTATTCATTTAAATAGTAGTATTATAATGGGTGCTAGGTACCTAAAATCTGTTTGAAGTCGGTGCTAAGCCAAAAAGAATACAAACGAACAATTACAAAAGTCTAAGCCATAGTCACTTGGCACCGACTTCAAACAGATTTTAGGTACCTAGCACCCATTATAATACTACTATTTAAATGAATAAAGAATTAGGTATAGGCAATTTATGAAGAACCAGTTTATTTTACGCTTTTAAGTGTTTTTTGACAGAGAGTTTTCGTTGGATGTTTTTGGAAGTCGGTTTTTTTTTTTTTTTATAAAAAGTTTTTTCATTTAACTGTAGTGATAAATTTAACATTGTTTTTCGTATTCGATTTTATCACATCACACTAATTTATAAAAGCTAATGTTTGTGAGGGTGTATGTTTGTTACTTCATCACGCAAAAAGCACTGGACGGAATTGGATGAAACTTTACAGTAATATAGCTTACTAGCTGTTGCCCGCAGCTTTGCTCGCGTGGAAGTTGATTATTTACAATATATTTAATTAAAACTGTGTAAGTATGTATGAATAATTTATTCATGTTTTTAAACGTACCTATTTATTTATTTTTAATCAATAGCCCATTAAAAAGGATTTCATACTAACGTTTGAGCCTTATTTTTAGCCCTTTAGAAATAGAATTCCCATAAATGATGATATAGGTATTAATTTATTTGTACTTAAAAGCCTAAGGACAAAGTCTCAGGCTACTAAATTAAAAATGACTGACTTCCAAACTAATCTACTTACGACATTTCAACACCTAATTCACCCCTTAGGGGTAGAAATATCATTTATGGGATTTCCCTTTGAGGGCGCTCTGGTTCCCTGGTTTCTAGAACCCGAGACGGTGTGCGGTTTTTAGTCGGTTCGAGTCCGACATAACCACCAGTTGGTGATATCCGAGGGAATTTCCGCACAAAAAAAGAGGTAGATATAATATCCAGAGACACTTAGTATCTACGCGTTTTTAACTATTAGCCCAAAGATAATTTTTCATGTTTCTAACTTAAAAAAGACGGACTTCCATACAAACTTTCAACCCCTATTTTACCCTCTTACGGGTAGAATATTGGGAAACGCTTAAATACGTATCTCCTATTTTTTTATCAATAGCCCTAAAATAAATTTTCATGTTTCTAACTTCAAAACTGACGGACTTCTAGACTAACCCGCTTACGAAATGTCAACGCCTATTTCATCCCTTCAGCGTAGAATATCGAGAAAGGCCTAAATACGTATCTATTCATTTTTAATCAGTAGCCCAAACCAAAAGAAAAGTTTCATGTTTCTAATTTAAAAATGCCAAACAAAGTTCAACCCCTATTTCACCCCCTTAGAATATTAGGAAACGTTGAAATACATATCTACTAATTTTTATAAGTAATCCAAAAATAAAGTTTCATATTTCTTAAATAGCCCTAAAATAAACTTTCATGTTTTTAACTTCAAAAATGACGGACTTCCTGACTAACCTACATACAAAACGTCAACCCCTATTTCACCCTTAAGGAGTAGAATATCCGCTCTATCTATCAGAAACGCTTGAATACGTGTTTACTCATTTTAAATCAGTAGCCCAAAAATAAAGTTTCATGTTTCTAACTTAAAAAATGACGGACTTCCATACCAACTTTCAACCCCTATTTCACCCCCTTGGGGGTAGAAATTCCAAAATTCCTTCCTTAATGGGTATCTACTTAATGAAACGATCATACTCACCAAATTTTGTATTCCCAAGTTTAATAGTTTCCGCTCGGCGATGATGAATCAGTCAGTTAGTCAGTCAGGGCATGTTATTTTATAAGTATAGAAGATACATCAGATTAACACATAGGTTACTGTTTGCCGCGATAACCGACATACACGCGGGCGGAGCCGCGGGCAACAGCTAGTACTTATAATAAGAATGTAACAGGTCCAATTCTGTACATTAAAGATATTTTGAAATTTTTTTTTGGAGGGCTCTCTATTATCGATACTGAAGCCAAAACTGTAATTTTTTTCATTTTTGTCTGTCTGTCTGTCCGTCTGTCTGTCTGTCTGTCTGTCTGTATCTTGGCCGCGCATCACGCCGAAACTACTGAACAGATTCAAATGAAACTTGGCATGATTTTAGTTCATACTACGAGGTAGGACATAGAATACTTTTTATCCCGAAAATCAGCACGGTTTCCTGGAGAGAGGGGATGAAAGTCAAAATATGTACTTAGTTGTAATTCAATAACACATAGTCCGATTTCATTCATTCTTTTTTTAATAAAAATAAAAAAGTAAAAGATAACGGGAAAAGTCTTTTTTTTGTCCACGACTGTACACTGCCTGTGGGAAGCTGAGACAGATATGTAAATATGGCGGTACGAAGTTCGCCGGGTCAGCTAGTAATTAATATAATTATGTATTATCTGACTACAGCGAAGCAGTCTACGTATGTTTGTATGTTTAATCGCAAAGTCCGAACTACTTTACCGATTTTAATGAATCAGGAGTCAATAGATTCGTAATAATGGCTCGGTCGACATGGGATATATAATTTTAAAAAAAACTTACCTATCAAATTGAGAACCTCCTCCTTTTGAAAGTCGGTTAAAAATTACAAAAAGACACTTAAATTTTAATTATTTGTATGATTCAATTAATTTATTTACTTCAATAGAACTGATTTCTACCAGAAAGTACATAGCAACTTTGTATTTGCGAAATTATTTAAATAAATATATCATGTATTAAGATAAGTTTTTACAAAGAGTTTAATGAAACGAACATGTATTTATCAAACGGTTTTATTATCATTCAAAAGGATTGCTGACAGATAAAAATCTTTCTTCGAAAAATTTGTGTCGTTTTCTAGGCTTTCCTTCATCAGTTTTTGGCGCAAAAAATGAACTAATCGATTTGGTGTTTGCTTTTTTAGTAGCTCCTTCATCATCAACTTCCTCAAACGTGCAAGTTGCAGCTTTCTCCTGAAGCATCAGTTCAGCTGTTGACCAGCTAAACCTTACAAGTGAAGGATAGCCAAAAACATTGTCAATTTGATCTCGGATGAATTTCTTTGTCAATGGATCTGAAAAACAATATGATATACATTTATTCTGTCTTTTATGAACATAACAACAATGTGTTTTTTCATTGTATTAAAAAAAAGGGACGTCTGGCACATAACATCGAAATTATTTAGTACAAATAATGAATATAAAATTACTTTGATAATTAGCGTCAGTTGAGCATGGCGACACGTCGCCACGGCAAACAGTTGGTGTAAAATAAATGTTTCACTTCAAAATGATAGCCATTTTAAGGCAGTTGTCCGACCGCCGACGATGAACGAGAAACGAGTAGAACTAGAAACTGTAAACGAGTTGGCGATCAGCGAGAAGCGAGTGTGTAGTTTCGATAGTATTGTTGCTGGGCTATAAGCGAGTGTGCAAGTGCGATGAGCGATTATTCATATTCGATTTTTTTCCGAATTGCCGCTGCCACTACACAAACACTATCGTAAAGTACATCGTCATCGTCGTCTGAACTAGACAAAAATGAAAGTTGCAATGATTGTTTGATATCCATCCGCACTGTATAGAAATGACCAAGTGAGCGAGCATCGCTGAGCGAGTTTATCTATGAAAGCTCTTGTCGCTCAGTTAGCAGCACAAAACTAGTAAAGTGAGTCTTCGCCGGCGGTGTAAACAGTCAGAGAGCAACTATTAATATATGCATCTCTTTCGTTTACACAGAATGTACATTGCGCGTTCTTGGGAGAGAAAATCACCGATAGTTAGTCGTATTCTCGCCGGCGGTCGGGCCACTGCCTAACATTCCCTAAGCTTTACATAGCTGAAGTAGTAGTAGTACGAAACTAGTGAGTTACATTTCTAAGTAGTATGGGTATGGGTTTATTACCAGTAGTTCAAACCCATTTTTCACTGATTTAAAAGTAAATGTAAATAGTTTACCTCCAGGATATCCACTCCCAAACTCTGTGTGCGCCATTTCTAAGCCTTCCTTGAACTGCCACACTTTTAATGCATGATCTCTTGTGACCTTAGCAACTATACTCGCCGCTGATACTATAGGGTATATTGAATCAGCTTTTTTTGCAACCTGAAAATTAAATTAGTGCAATGTTATTTTTTATTTTAGGGAAAATTGAAAGAACGGCTCGTATCGCCACGAATATTATTAATCTTCAAACGATATTATATTGTGTACACAATAGTTAGTTCTTCTTCTCATCCGGTACGCTCTTGACAGAGCGGTCGTGATCGTTATTCAGTAGTAGTTCTAGGAGATGTGATGCGTTTCACGACACCTCGCCACTGCTGCCTGTTCGAGGTCATCCTGCTACACTGGTTCACCGAACTTCCCACGGCAGACTTGATCTGGTCAGTCCACCGCATAGGTGACCTTCCGCGGGGTCTAGTGCCTTCCACTCTTCCTTGAACGACAAGGCGCTCTATTGATTGATCGCCACGCCGAGAAACATGTCCGAAGAATGTAAGGATGCGAGATTGTACAGTTGAGAACAGACGCTGCTTGATACCGAGTTCTTGAAGTATCGAGACGTTCGTGCGGAATTCGGTCCACGAAACCCCAAGCATTCTTCTCCAGCACCACATTTCCAGAGCGCCTATTTTATGCCTTTCCACATCTCGCAAAGTCCAAGTTTCAGCCGCGTATAGAAATATGGGGAATATAAGCGTCTTTACGAGCCTGATCTTCGTGGCTTTAGTGATGTTCCTATTCCTCCATATTTTCCGCATCTTGTCCATCGCTGCTCTTGTGATGCCCATACGTCGTTTGATCTCATCGATGCAACCGCCACTGTTTGAAATTAGAGCCCCAAGATAAATATAAGATTGGACTACGTTGCAATTCGCAATTCGGGTTACTTCAGGCGAATTATTTCCGGCACGGTCTACAGTCATCACCCTGGTCTTGCTGCGATTAATTTTAAGTCCAAACCCATGGCTAACCCGTTCCATTCGTGACAGAAGCTCCTCCAAGTGCTGCGCACTGGTTGCAAATAATGTGGTGTCATCCGCGTATCGTAAGTTTGCAATCTTGTATCCACCAATTGTTACACCGTCCGTCCAGTCTTCCAAAGTGATGCGCATTATTAGCTCCGTGTAGGTGTTAAATAAAAGCGGTGATACTATGCATCCCTGGCGTACTCCGGCACTAGGACGGAAGTCACCTGAAAATTGACCATCTGTGCGTACTGAGGCAGTGCCATCTTCATAGAGCCGTCTTAAAAGGTGTACAAGATGTTTTGGTGTGCCCATATCTAGCAAGGTCTTCCATAATACCGGCCATTTCACCGAGTCGAATGCTTTGGAGAAATCAACAAAGCAAAGGAATACGGGTTTATTAAATTCTCTTGACTTCTCGATGATCTGGCGTACGATGAGAATTTGTTTCCGAGTACCCCTACCCTTCACAAAACCGGCTTGTTCTGGAGCGATTTCCTTAGACAAATAGGCTTTCAGTCGCTCGTTGAGAATGTGTAACATTACTTTGCTAGCGTGAGATATCAGAGCAATGAGACGGTAGTTGTTACACTTCTTCGTCGAACCCTTCTTGTGCAGGGGTGTAAATACGGTATGTGTCCATTCCGAGGGCCAAACTCCTGTCTGCCACACCTTGTTGCAGATAAGATGAAACATCTGGTCGCCACGTTCTCCTAAGGCCTTAATTGTCTCTATAGGAATTGCATCCCTACCAGTTGCTTTTTTGCTTTTCAGGTGTTTTATGGCAGCTCTAACTTCGGACAAGAGGATGTCTGGTTCCAAATTTTCTCGTTCTGGGACTGTACTTGCAAATTCTCGTGACTGCGGGTCCAGGAATAGTGACTGACAGTAGCTCTTCCACGTTTCAGAGATTTGTTCAAGTTCTGTTACCACTTCATTCTTGTTGTTTTCTATAGCCCAGGTTTTAGAAGGCAGAGTTTTGGTAATAAGACGAATTTTGTGGTAAAGATCTCTAGACTCGTGCTTCATAGCGTGTTTTTCGAGATTTTCACAAATACTACGAAGGTGGGAATTGTGGTCTCGCCTGCAGCAGGCTTGGATATTTGCAGACAACTGATTTAGTTCTAATATGTTTGTTCCTGCAGCTTTCTTAAGGCGCCTCTCTTCTATTAGAGCAAGAGTACTATCCGTCATCCAATGTTGACGTTTGTGCGTTTCATATCTTGGATTAGACTCTGCCACCGCACTTTGAATAAGTTGTTTGGCCTTATTCCATAACATGTCTGGTGTAGCTTCATTGTGGTTCACATCGGTCCAATCTTTCCAGCTCCGTTCAAAGGTTTTATTGAACTTCTCGTTATCTGTTACCTCAATTCGTCTTATATTCTTGGAGGGTCGGGCTGCTTTGAGCTTCAATCTCATCTTTACGATAACGAGTTCATGGTCAGAACCACAATCGGCCCCTGGAAGCGTGTAGGCATTGAGAATAGAGGTGCGCCAGCGTGACCCAATCAGAATGTAGTCGATCTGATTTTTGGTTCTACCTCCAGGCGACGTCCAGGTGAACAGTCTACGGGGATGGTGCTGAAATAGACTATTCGCCACCACCATGTTGTTCTCGTCTGCGAATTGCATCAGTCTTTCACCTCTCTCATTGCGTGCCCCAAGTCCGAAGTTCCCCACACACCTGCTATACTTGGCAGAGTTTGCACCAATTTTCGAATTAAAATCACCCATGATTATAAGTAGCTCTTGGTTGGGGATTTTAGCAATTGTTGTCTGCAGCTGTTGGTAAAAACTCTCCAGGACGGACGGTAGAGCTTCACTAGTGGGTGCATATGCCAGTATCAGGTTTAGATTTAGAGGCGACGCTTTGAGCTTCATGGACATAATGCGGTCGCTTATTGCCTCATACCCTATAACACTGTTACTCTGATGCTTAGGAACAAGGATCGCCACTCCGTTTCGGCTATTGTCGTCGCTGCCGGAAAAGTAGACAGCATGGGAGTCGGTAAAGAAGTGCCCGCTATTTTTCCAGTGGGTTTCGGTTAGCCCGCAAATGCATAAATCACATCTGGTGATTTCTTTCTCTACGATGTCAAGTTTACCGGGTTTCAGTAAGCCGCGAACATTCCACGTGCCTATCTTCTGAATTTTTCGCAACTTGACGGAGTTTCCAGTAGCATTGTTTCCATGTAGAGCCTGGTCTCCTACTCTATCATGGCCGGTAGTCCATTTCCCACCGCTCACCCCGGACGCGGAGCGGCGCCGTTGGCTAGACGGTTCGCATGGCAATCGTGATTCTCTTGTGTCTACTTCCATAACGATTTTCTCGGGAAATTAGTTGCAGTGGTTTCCCGTTGCCTTCTGCACCAGTTATTTTAGGGGTTATTTGTACCCCAAGGCCTCTGTAGCCTCTTCTATCCTCTGGTTAGGATTGTGGTTATACCGCCACGGCTCGGTCGCCATTGCCTCGTCTGTTATCTAGCAGGAGGACCATGGTATAAGATACCACCGCGGATGATGTGTTGTCCGCGCGTGCAGGTGAGGTTGACTTGGGGCCGAAAATGCTATATCCGTTCTCCCCCATTACCCCCCTATAATAGTTAGTATATAATACCAAATTCGATTAAAAGGGTGATGAAAGATGGTAGTCTTCGTTACAATAGAAATTGCTTAAAACTTAATAAAAAGCCTTATTTACTAGCACTGATTAACTGATCAATATGGTGTACTAACTGTTGAGTTGACAGCTAAAGGCCAGTGGAGTGGCTGGTGCCGAATTGAAGGCCAAAACAGCAGCTTTACAAGCCGCCTCTCGTAGGGATCGCAATAAAGCTTTGAGCAAGATTTGCGAAGAACTAGAGCGGCACTCTGATAGGATGCAGACCAAAGATCTCAATGACAAGGTTCGACAGATAACTCGCCAGTTCAAACCTAGGGCATGGGCAATAGAGAGCGCAAATGGAGTAACGGTCACCAAGATCAAGGATTGATGTTGATGTTTGGAGGGAGTATTGCGAATCTCTCTTCTCCGATGACTCCAGATCAGCTAACCAGTGTACACGTGTTGAACAGTGCACCGGTGACCGAGAATCCGATATCTTGAGAGACGAAGTGCGAGCGGCAATAAAACACTTGAAAACTAATAAAGCAGTGTGCGTAGATGAGATCCCAATCGAAGTTTTCAAGGCAATGGGAGAAACAGGAGTGGACTTCTTGTATACCATCTATTCTAAAATATGGGAGTCAGGCATCTGGCCAGAAGACTGGTCGCGATCAGTATATATCCCCTTGCACAAAAAAGGTTCCACCAAAAAGTGCAACAACTACAGACTCATCTCGCTCATATCGCATGCAAGTAAAGTGTTACTACACATAATTAATACAAGGCTTCAAGCACACCTATCGAGCCAAATCGCACCCGAACAAGCGGGATTCGTAAAGGGGAGAGGAACCCGGGAGCAAATACTTGTACTGCGTCAAATAATCGAAAAGGCCAGAGAATTTAACAAGCTCTACATCTGCTTTGTTGATTTCCAAAAGGCGTTTGACTATTTGGGGGCGTCTCTGGGAAGTCTTGTCGGAGATGGGAGTACCGCAGCATCTAATATTTCTGCTGAAACGACTTTACGAAGACGGTACAGCGGCAGTACAGGTGGACGGCGTACTTTCGACCACTTTTAAGACACAATAAGGTGTCCGCCAGGGGTGTATACTGTCGCCTCTACTTTTCAACATTTACACCGAGTACGTTATGCGCATTGTGTTGGACGGATGGGATGGTGGTGTTTCGGTTGGAGGTCGCGTGATAGACAATCTACGATACGCTGATGACACTACTCTTCTTTCCAAATCTAAGGAAGATCTGGGGGAGCTCCTGAATCGTCTGGAAACAACAAGCTTCCGATTCGGACTTGTTTTAAACAGAGACAAGACGAAAGTTATGATAGTGGACCGAACTGGACAAGATGATACCGATGTAGTGCGTATAGCCAACTGCGAAGTAGTACAACGTTATATTTACCTTGGCTTCACTATCTCGAACATTGGGGGATGCGAAGACGAGATAAGACGTAGATGCGCCATCACTAGATCAGCAGTGGAAAGGTTAGGAAAGATTTGAAAAGACAGGAAAATAACCAGGAACACAAAGATCCGTTTGATGAAATGCCTTGTATTTCCAATCTTTTTATACGGGGCCGAAACCTGGTCACTAAGAAAACAAGATCGCCAAAAAATCGATGCTTTAGAGATGTGGTGCTGGAGACGACTGTTAAAGATTCCCTGGACAGCGTTCCGCACCAATAACTCCATCCTTAGAGAACTTCAGATAAGACATAGGTTATCCGATGGATTGATCTGATTAAAACTACGACCAAATCGACTGCAGTACAATGTGCCCGCAATACGATAGACCGGCACAAATGGAGGGACATCGCGAGACGTGCAGCAGCCCTGAGACTGGATGGCGACGGCGAGACGCAACACTGCCCATCAACGGCCACGACCGCTCTGTCAAGAGTGTCCGACTAAGAAGAAACTGTTGATATACCTGTGATTAACTGAGAAAACCAACAGCCAGACTCAATTTGTTGTTTTGTTCCCATTTAAAAAGTTATTCCAATGTAGTACTTTTACATTGAAACATTTAATATTACAAACTTTTGTGTGGCATATATTATTAATAATAACCTTATATGTATATGAAAATCTATTACTGTTCGTTTGTCTCGCTAAAATTCGACAACGGCTGGGCCGATTTAGCTGATTTTGATTTTGAAATGTTTGTCGTAGACCAGGGAAGGTTTGAAAGGTGAAAAATTAATAATAAAAAAAACCGACTTCCAAAAAACATCCAACGAAAACTCTCTGCCAAAAAAACACTTAAAAGCTTAAAATAAACTGGTTCTTCATAAATTACCTATACCTAATTCTTAATTCATTTAAATAGTAGTATTATAATGTGTGCTAGGTACCTAGAATCTGTTTGACGTCGGTGCCAAGTGACTATCGCTCAGACTTTTGTAATTGTTCGTTTGTATTCTTTTTGGCTTAGCACTGACTTCAAACAGATTTTAGGTACCTAGCACACATTATAATACTTCTATTTAAATGAATTAAGAATTAGGTATAGGTAATTTATGAAGAACCAGTTTATTTTAAGCTTTTAAGTGTTTTTTTGGCAGAAAGTTTTCGTTGGATGTTTTTTGGAAGTCGGTTTTTTTTTTATATAAAAAGTTTTTATTTTTCAGTTTTTAGTGCAAACAATCGTAGGCAAGTATTAAGTTGAACTATTTCATCAAATTTCATCATCGAGAATACAAATTAAGGTCTATGCGTACGTGTAATATTAAAATCATCCTCTAATCCCTAACTGTTGAAGAGTTTAACCTTCTATCATCAGCTCACCTAAATAACTTGAAAGTATACGACTGAAGGTCTTTAGTTACGTATGAAATTGAAAGAATTATCCTCCAACTCCTCACCGTTGAGGAGTTGTACCTTCCACCTTCCATCATCAGCTTACCTAAATAATTTGAAAGATTACGACTAAAGGTAACATATGTACATATGAAATTTAAAGATTTATCCTCCAACTCCTGTATTGATTATATACCTACCCACACAGCAATGGTTAAGGAGTTGTACCTTACATCATCAGCTCATCATCATAAAATGATGATTACCAGACGCAAATACCGGTGTAACTTCAGAAAATATACGAAAAACATAGTATGTGCCTATAAAAAATGAGGGCTTCCCTCGATTTCCCTGGGATCCCATCATCAGATTCTGATATGCTGGTAATGGGACCACCTCGGAAGCATACCCTATCGAATACAAAAAAACAAATTCAAAAACGGTCCACAACTGACGGAGTAATCGGTGAACATACATAATAAAAAAAAAAAAAAAATACATACAGTGGAACATAGAACCTCCTCCTTTTTGGAAGTCGGTTAAAAATAACTTGAAAATCCAAATGACACATATGAAGTAGCGGGCACAGCTAGTTATTAATAAATATAGTTTCAAAAACTAAAAACTAGGCTTACAAAAGTCGGTTACAAACATTCCCTAATTTCTCTTCTTGTTATAAAATAAAAGCATGTTATAAAGAGAAGTTTTTCATCAGTTTGACTATTTAACAAATTCTAATTAGAATTTGTAATTGTAATTTGTACACAAGTGAATAACTAATGTCCCTAATTGTTCTTATGTGAAGTTATTAAAATAATGATGATGAGGCTCAATTATGCAGAAGCATCACTAGGCTACCATGCTGCATTGTCTGCCTTCGCAATGAGTATGGTGACCACAACTCTTGGATTCCTTACCATCAGGCAGAGTAGAGTCATTTTGGCTGAGCCATACATAAAAAATTACATACTGAATATACGTACTGTTATTTTATAGTTGGGAAATATCTCTGACAACTTTGCTTGGTACTTTTCAGGAGGGCCAACCGTATCTACATACACTTCAGTAATGTTTACACCATCTTCAGCTGCTTTCTTAATCAATCCTATTGCTGAATTCATTGATACCTGAAAACCAATAACTATTTTATAACTAGGGTGATAGTTCCAGTATTTTTTTTTTTGTGTGTTCTGTACTTATTTATTTTTAATATTGCTTAGTATGAACCCTTTCAGGCATAAAGACATAGAAGTATAAGAAAAATAGTTAAGTTAGGAAGAATAATTAAATTAACTACGTAAATAAGAGAAAAGTATGGTTTGACATATCAGTATCTCATTACAGTAGTTAGTTTGCATAATTTAGTATTTGGAATTTTAGATAATTCTGGTTTCAACAAATAATAACCCTACTATCACACTTCACACTAATATTATTAAGGCGAAAGTTTGTTAGTGTGTATGCTTGTTACTTCTTCACGCAAAAACTACTGGATGGATTTGGATGAAACTTTACAGTAATAAAGCTTATACATCAGAATAACACATAGGCTACTATTTGCCGCGATAACCAACATACATGCGGGCGGAGCCGCAGACAACAGCTAGTAATAAATAAAACCATATCTCAGACATCTAACATACAACACCAACTAGTTTCAAATTAAACAGAGCTTTGTACTACGAAAACTGAATTGACTGATAGAAAACTCTGAACAAATAAACATTTGCTGCGACCCACAAATTGAACATTAACACTGTGCCATTGAGGCAGTTAAAGTATGTTCAATAACAGTCAGTCAATCAAGTCTACGGCAAAAAAAAAAAGTAATATTACGAACCTCATTCAAGGAATGTTTTGCTCTTCTATACATTGAGTTAGATATATAATTAGGTGAAATTACTTCAGCCATCCATCCAACATTATTCAAAGCCTCCTCATTTGCTACCATTTTACAGAAAATGTCATCTCTCTTTTCTTCAGTTAAAGCCTTTGAATCTGCACAGCCCAGGTCTTTCAGTATTTTAGTTTGACTTACGGGACAATAAGCAATCCCATACACCATAGGACCTGAAAATTATTAAATAAATAATTTTAATTCAGATAGAGAACTGTTATCTGTACATTTAATATGAATTAAAATAAAACTGGACAATTGAAAGTCTCACCTTAGCAACAAACTTATTTTCTTTTTTTTATTTGTCTAAAAAAAGCACCCGTGCCAAAAGATATATTACTTACTACTATTACTAGGGCAGGAAAGAGATGTAGAAATAATATGGTTGTTAAGTTTAGTAGATGTGGAAATAAGAGATGCATCTTCTTCCTAGCCTTTATTATTCCCAAGATTATTTACGGTCGGCTACTATTTCGGTTTTATCTGAATATCAGTTTTTCCATGGAATAACTGGAATCTAACCTCTGCAACCCTGAGGCCAAAATCGGTTGAACTACTGACTTCCCAAAAACGATTGCAATAGATGTTCATGACAAAGAGGGGGGTTACCATGTTCTCCAATGCACGGGTGTGGAACATCACCAAACTTCAATAATTTGGGCTGCTATTAAGTTCTTATAAGAAAAATCCAATAACACTTAAAGTCCTACCGGGGAACTGAACCCGAGACCTGATAGGCAGTCGAATATGCTAACGGGGGCTAATTTTTTTTATGTTGGCTTGTCGTACTTTGAGAACTAGTTTATTCCCAAACTTATGTTTCTAAGTCAATGACATAGATAGTTTTCATTTCATTATAATTATTTAAATATGTTCAAGTCTTTCTCAGCATTCACATCATCACTAAATGCACATTTAAAGTGAGTAATTGGCTAATGTACCATAAAAAAGGATTAACTATTTATAATAATAAATTATAAATACAGAGATATACCTAAAACAGGTCCTCGTCCGGCTTCGTCGACACCCAACATACATGGCTCAGTTTTACAAATATCAGGAACGTTGGAACTGTTTAAAAAGTTTTTTAAATTATCCTGAGATCTGATAAAGTCTTGTAATTCTGCTAACGAAGTCATAATTTCTACTTACAACTTAACAAAAACTTAACAATTTCAATTTCAAAACTTCACACTCAAAAAACAAAACAAAGCATTTGAAGTTTTCAAGCCAATGTTGTCAGGCCTGAGGATGTAAGCCGCTTTAAATGGGAACAAATCAGCAAACCAATTAGCGATTTCAATGCCTTATTGAAGAGTCACTGGATACTATAAAGTCGGCACCTGATAATGAATGTTTTTAATTTACCTGTCTTGCATTATTAAACGCGCAAGACAGTCAAGACAGATAACGAAAAAAAAACAAAATAGATCACAGGAATCACTGCAGGAACATAAATAATGAGTAAAATTGGGTAAAACGACGAACCTAGCAATACTGATAGACAAATGTCATATCCTATTTCGCGCCTTTTAAAAACTGTCAGTGATGATTTTAAATAATTTATTTGTACAAATATATTTTTTTTAATACATAATTATTCAAAAAAACTCGATGTAGAAATTTACGTACTCTTAAATATCGAAAGAAAAAATAGATTCTATCATAACATGTTTTACTGAATGTGTTAGTTGTTTTGGATGTTATTTGTATTACTAACGTCATCTGTCAGTCGAATTAGAAATCAGTTTTCTAAGCTCGTGTGTTCACCATAAAATAAAAATACACATATCTTTGGCCCTTACAATTCAAAAGTATGACATAGTACAGCGTACAGCAAAGGTAAATAATCTTTTAAAACGATCGTGGGTTCGATTTTCGTACAGGACACTCAATTTTTGCACCAGTTTCATCTTTCGTACTTTCTTGCGTTGACTCTGGATTATGCACGATATTTTCGTATCAAAGAGTATATAAATCACTACGTTACATGTTTCGTATCTCGAATGGATTATCTGAAAGGTTCGTAAAAAAAATTACCAACATTAGAAGCCAGTCGTCAGAATAAGTAGATTGCAGTTCTATTGGTTTTATAATTTTCGACAAACAGATGGCGGTAATTACACAATGAGATTCTAATTAGTAAAAGGTTTTAAATAATATTTTATAATAGATAACTTCCAGACATGAATATAAATAACTATATCAAAGCCCAATCGAAATTATTTCGTAGTACCTAATAACACGATATCTACTCTCACACACAAAACTTATGACTTAAATTATTAAAATAATATATGTATTCACTTTCTTCTTTCACTACAGCGACTAGATCTATGTAATGTTAAAAAGTTACTTAAATTAAAATTGGCAGAAAAAAAAGCAACTCTGAGGAAAATTTAAATTTGAAATAATACCTGGTTTGCCCAATAGGTGATACCATGAATAAGGTTTGTGACCATAGATTCCATTCATCGTTCCGTCGTCTATAGAATATAGAATACAAACTTCGTTCAAATCGGTTCAAAAGTAGTGCATCTGTGCGTAGCATAATATTTTTAGATGTAGAAATCAAAGGTGTCATCTGAATAATTAACACAAATATTGGTGATCGTGTACATTAAAGGTAAAGTTAATATCATGTTTATATGTTTTTTAAGGGGAGTAGTTTGTAAGTTAATAATTTTAGTAATTTCCCAAACCTCGTTTGTAGGTTAGAGTAGTGCGATCTAATATGCAGAACAACCCCCAGGAGCTTTCATGGCAGGCGATTCAGGCTATAGTGGGGGTTAAACTTCCTTCAAATGTACTGCGATTTGATGATATCGGATTTCACTTAGTCAATAACAATATCTCGAGCGCCGAAGACTCTGATTCCGACGTAGAAATCGTCGAAAATGATTGGGAGTCCGATAATAATGTGTCATCCAGACCTGACCATTCAGATAACGAAAAAACTACGTCCCCAGATAGGGAACAAAGTGAGTCGCCAGTTTTACATCTTGTAGAACCAGATAATAATAATTTAGCGAAAGATTCTTTAGATTATCAAGAATATGTTGAAAAATTGGACACAAAAGACATATCTTCTAAAGAACGGATGACACAAAACCAGATCGACGATCCCGACAGTTCGAATGGGAATGTTATGTCTATAGAAAACTATTTGGAGGTCACTTTATCTACTGACTCTGAGGCTAGTCATACTTGTAACCAATGTAACCAAATATTCTCCAATGAGAATTTACTTGCCTCACACAAATGCACTGCTAAACCCACCGAAGAAAAGAAATACCCATGTCATGTCTGTGCACAGAAGTTTTCAAGCTACTGGGATCTACGAAAGCATCTTAGTAGTCATTTTCCTGGTATGCTTGAATCTAAGTCAAGCTTCTGTCATCTCTGCCAAAAAGATTATACAAAAACAGGATTTATGAACCATTTACGTAAACATACAGGCGAGAGACCATTTGTCTGTGAACTTTGTCACAAAGCTTTTTCACAGTCAAGTTCACTTTCAATACACATGAAGTTTCATCTCAATGTTCGCAAACATGCTTGTACAGTCTGTGAAAAGAAGTTTGTAACAAAAAGTGAACTATCTCGTCATATGACTGTTCATACTAAGCAAAAGTCCTATTACTGTGGGGTATGTGACAAAGCCTTTACTCGCTCTGATAATATGAAAAAGCATGAAAAAACTCATGGGTAGCTGTTGAACTTAGCACTGAATATAAAGAAATGAGAACAATGTCATAATATAATAATGCATGAACTTGCATTCTAATATCCAAATTATCAAACTTGTTGATGTTTTACCGCCAAGTGTTATATTGTCAGCAAGCTTTGATTTCTGATTCTCTTATTGCCAAAAAAATAGTTGTATGTTTGTTAAGAATAAACTTTTACAGTGTTTATAAATGAAAAGCTATCAATCTAGTTCATATTTTAGTCATATTTTGGTGTGTTTCTGTGTTTATGTGAGTGTTGTCACACTCTTGTGTGTTGCTGTATTTGCTTTCTAGGATATTATTTATATGATTTCAACTGCATGTTTGGGATAATAGTATATTAGTGAATTTGTCTTAGCAGGTGCTTTACAATAAGGTCATACATATCTCAACCAATGTTGCCTTTTATTTATACATGATAGTGATATTTTAATATGTGGATATTTACATAGGTTGAATGTCCAAAGGTTCAGATAGCCTTATTGTAATGTTTACTTTAGATAAAGAAAGAGGTCTACTATTCAATATAAGACCTTTCTAATAATAATTATATCACAAATATATATTTTTGTAAAACTATACTGTGAGGAATCAACTACCAGTTAGAAAGTGAACTTTTGCCAAATTTTAGATAAGTATTTCTAGTGATTTTACTACTGTACTGTGTTGTAACCAAAGCAATAACATTTTAATGTGCCTATTCTTTATAATATAATAATTATGAGTATACCAAATAATTTAATTGTTAGTGTTAATAGTAATAGTAAATTAAAACTAAAAGTGACGAAGGGTTACTTCTATTTCAAATGTGGATGCTTTATTATAATGTCACAATATTTCCTTCTTGATGGTCTCCTAATGTTTTATAAGTTAGACACTGAACAATATATTGATAAGTTTAATGTTTTGATTGAACATCACAAATGTTTAACAGTGCAAATATTTATTTGTATCTGATAAGGTTCATAAGTTATGTAGTGTAACTATTTTCTATGCAAGGGTGCCCTTGATATAAGACTTATAAAGCCAAAATAAGAAACGAAAATCCCAAAGATAAAATGTATTTTAATATTTTGTAATTGGCTATATAACCAAAGTTCTATAAAATATAATCTATTGTGCCACTTTGATTTCCGAATCTGGTTGTAATATATATGCCTTAGAAAGTTGTCTACATTTATGTAATATAGACAATAATATTTAAATATATTTATAATACCTATTTAATTTTTTAGATATTTAACTTTGCATGACTTGTTTGTAGATTTAAGGAAAGATATTGAGCCAAATGTAATAAAACACAAAATCTACAAGACTGACATGATAATATTCAGAGTAGGTATTAACTCTCATGCACAAAAACAATTATTTATTCATACTGTTAATTACAATTTTGTATTTATCGAAAAAAATGCACCTTGTTAAAACTCATCATGACAATTAGATTAAAGTTTTTTGATTTTAAAGTAAAAATATTTTATGGAAATATGTATTGATAATAATGCGATTTTATTAAAGAGTTGTTTGTTGCAGTTTATGTTTTATTTTATGTAAAGAAGTATTTTCCCTTTGTTCTAGGTCGCACTAGCGATGTCTGCAAGGTTACATAATCTTAATCCATATGAGTTGCATAAATATTTAGTAAATGTATATCGTCTGAATACAAAAGGTTCTAGTGGACACCTGAAACGGGATACGTCCAAAGATAGAACCGACCTCGATGTTATACGTGAAAACAACAAATTTTTATGGGAAGAAGACGATGTAGCCGATAGTTGGGAAAAACAACTAGCTAAAAAATATTATGACAAACTCTTCAAAGAATATTGTATTTGCGACCTAACCAGATATAAAGAGAACAAAGTAAGTTGGAAACCATTGCAGCCATTTCTAATTGCTTCCGAACACAAACAGACCAAGCAACGTTTATGAGCTCATTGAAATATTATAAATACGCATGGAACCTCTAGCTAATAATAAGTAGCCAGCAAATGTTTAAACGGTTCAAAGTATGTGAACGGTTATATTCATAAAGGTCACATTATAAATCATGCGTTAAGGTTCTCCCCTAGCTTAAACCAGCCTGAGATTGGGGCGATTCCCTTATGTAACTCAATTGCCTTTTTTACCCGCGAGACCTTCCTTTGTGTGTTACACTGGGGAGTGCAACAAAGGCCGTGCTCGGTGCTGCCTTTCTGTAGGCTAAATATAGCACCATACATTCACCCGCATCGATACACAGTAATGTAACGCACATCTGGCATTAGTGGCGCAGCCGCCGCCCGACCGATCCCTGTTTGCCCCACAAAATCAATGACAAAAAAGCACGATTGTCTCACTACTCTATCATCACTGGACTTTATTTTATTTTATCAGTATGCAAGTGTGACTAGACTACCTATTTGTGTAAAGTTCAACTCGTTATATTTAATCACTAGGTATTATTTAAAATTATTATTTTTATTGAAATGGAATTGTAACGTAACTATAGCTATAGGTACTACTATCTTGATTTTATTTTGGCAAGATATACTAAGGAGAGACTGGACTTTAATCAGAGCGCAATCATGTACCTATATCAAATCCCTACCTCCCCACGTAGTAGGTACTATAATTAGTTTCTATAGGCATGGTAGCATTTAGGTCATCTTCATTCCGAGGAGAGCGAAATGAAGACATTCAAAACAACTCAAACGCCAAGAAAACCGTCTTGACTTTAGACTTAATTAACATTTACTTCTATAACACTAGGTCGCATTACGATGGCGGATTGAAAAAGAGGTTGTGCTCGGAAAAGGTCAATTTCAATGCGGTAACAAAGTGTGCAACAATGCTCAAGATCTCAAGTCCTGGGAGGTCAACTTCGCTTATATCGAAGATAATGAAAAAAAGAATGCTCTAGTGAAACTGCGTGAGTTGAAAACTCTCCAAGTAAATTTTACGATTACAATACCGATAAAATTGTTTTTGAAAGGATAAAACATAAGGGTGGAAAGTATAGTAAGCATAGTACTTGCCCTCTAAGCTATTTCACGGGTGCATTTGTACACTTACTCAAAAATTTATTATTGCGTGAAAGATTTCAGCTCAACATATTTAATTTAGAAACATTTTGGGCCCCTTGTTCCCCCTGGATGTTAGATTCCGCAAGCCTTTGTCCTGTAAGTTCTGAGAAAAAATTACCTAATTAAACGGCGTTATCATGATTGACTAACAATATCTTCGTTTTACTTAAGATAATTATAAAATTAATTTCTACCTAAAAAACTAAAAACACCGTTAGGTTTTTACATTGGTACAAAACTTTAAAAGAATGAGACAAAATGATCGAGTTCTCAAGTGATGCGCTTCTTAACGCTCTTTTCATAGTAGATACTAGCTGACCCGTGCCCACTTCGTTGGGTGGTAAACATTTTTCTATCCGACTTACTTTGCAAATCCGTCTACCATGAAAAAGTCTTTCCAGTTTTCGAGTTATTATATATCCTATGTCACTCACAAACAACGTAGCCTTCTATTGGTAAAATAATTTTCAAAATCGGTTCAGTAGATCCAGAGATTACCCCCTACAACGTCACAAACGCACAAACTTTACCTCTTTATATAATAGTGTAGATGAAAAAAAACGTATGTAACAAAAGTGTCATGTCTTTTCATTTCTAAATTATAGGTGTCTACATAAATATCTAGGTACATGGATGGACTTTTTCCGACCTAACGATTATACAAGACATCTTTTTTTCTACATAATCTCCTTGATCTGCACACACTTCTCCCAGCGATGCACATCTACATTCACTAGTTTTTTTGTTAACGAGTGCATTGAGGTCAGAAACTTTTCTGACAACCTAGTCAGTCTTAGTTCAAAAATTTTGAGGTAATGAAGTTATAAAGCAAGCCTTATTTTGTATCCATCTGTAACTTCCAACTCATTTTGAGCCGGACGTGTGGTAATTACACCAATTGGGCCTCGTTACATACGCTATATCATGTAGGGCTTTGTCTTATACAGGTTGATACTGTATTATCCGTGAACTTTCTAGCGGTTTAAGAAATAAAGTTAATTAAACCGACAAATCTTATCAGGTTTATGCCCAGAATGTACGGAGAAATTAAACTATAGATCAAAGAAACGTGAAATTAAACGGTTAAAGAAGAGTGAAAAAAAAAAGAAACGAAATAAACAAGACGATGACGAGGAAGTACCGGCAAGCGAAAACATTGGCAGTCCCGCAGCACCTGAAGTTCTAGAAGAGCCTTCAACTTCAACTGAAAATGTTGTTGAAAGTAATGATGAATCTTTATGGAAAAAAGGTAGAAGAATAATGTATCTTTCTAAATCCTAATTTATTTATCACTGTGTCCCGCAGTGTTACCCACGGCTATTGTTGTACCTTTACAACCGCGGGTAAGCTAGTCTAAAAAAAAAGTAGCCTAAGTTACCTACTCCTTATTACATCAGCTACCTACCAGTGAAAGTCCCGTCAAAATCGATCCAGCCGTTCCAGAGATTAGCCGGAACAAACAGACAGACAAAAATTGGGAAAATTGTGATTTTGGTGGACTAAATTTTGCATTTAGTAAAAACGGTTATTTTAATATTACAAACAGACACTCCAATTTTATTTATTTGTATAGATTAACAGAGGCCCATACCTTTTTTTGTAAACTAATCGCTCGTGAGAAAACTAATCTCACTTTTGGTACTTCAGATTGTCACATTCAAAGTCCAGCCAGACAGTATTTTAGTTTTCAGACAATTTATTAGGTAATGTTGTAAGCTGAATTATAGGCATATATATGTTCAAATGTTCTATCAGGTGTGCCCGATATACAAGAAAAATCGCGAGAGGAGGAATTTGAAGAATACTTGGAAGATTTGTTGCTTTAATGAATAATAATAAAAAAACAATAGCAATTTAGTGGTTTCATTGCATTTTCGTGATAACAGATTGGTTGTCTTCTAACTCAGAAAACCCAGCTTTGTGTGTTAGGATCTCTTTGTTGTCCGTCTGTCTGTCAAGACCCTTTTTCTCAGGAATGTGCAGAGGTATCAAGCTGAAATACATATAAAATACTCAGGTCCTTGGAGCTGTGAAAAATTTAAACTTCTAAGCCAACGCAATCAAAAGATTCAGCCGTTTATGCTACAAATTGCTCGCAAGGGAAGCAACGTTTGCTTATAGCAGAAAGAAAATTGCGAAAAGCATAAATATTTAGTTACATTTTATAATGTACTTACAAGTTTGTAGGGAACCCCGCAGGTCCGACTCGCACTTAGCCGGTTTTTTTAAGTTAAACTTAAGAAATATATATAAATACGGAGTATAACTACTTCTAGTTACCAATCTAGATAGTAATACTTAGAAGTATTACTATTGGCCACAACTTGTAGGCACTTGTAGCTCGGAGTAATAAATATTTCATACATCTGACACAACATCATCTAGCTAGATTGACTGATAGGATACTTATATACTTTTTTTAATTCATACATATCTATACTTATAATAAAAATGTAACAGGTCAAATTCTGTACATTGAAGATATTTTGAAAATTTTTTTGGAGGGCACTCTGTTATCGATACTGAAACGAAAACTATTTTTTTTTTCATTTTTGTCTGTCTGTCTGTATCTTGGCCGCGCATCACGCCGAAACTACTGAATGGATTCAAATGAAACTTGGCATGATTTGAGTTCATACTCCGAGGTAGGACATAGGATACTTTTTATTCCGAAATTCCGGACGGTTTCCTTGGGAGGGGAGATGAAAGTGAAAATGTGTAATTAATTGTAATTCATTAACGAGTAGTCCGATCGCAATAATTCTTTTTTTGTTAGAAAGGAGATACTCTGAAGATTGTAGCATAAAGTATTTAATTTATCACAATCTCTCTATCTATTGGAAAAAAAAATTATAAAGAATTTATCATTACGTAAAACAACATGTAGGGCCATCTATTGCCAGCCATGCGTAATTAATAACACTTTGATTAATATATCGTGGAATAATCGTATAACGTATTACGTATAATTCGGTGTAGCATTAAGTATTTGATTTATCGCAACCTCTCTATCCATAGGAAAAAGAATATCTATATCTCTCTGTAGACGTCGAATCTGTGTGTTTGGTTGTGCCCGCATGACTTAAATATTCAAAATAATCGTGGGAACGTTTTATGCACAAGCATTGTGATTAATGTGGTATACAGTTAGTATTTGATAGGCAGGTATTTGTTTTATGTTCTCGCTTTCCATAGAAAGGGTTGTTTTAAATTTTCTTGAAAAATTTCTTTGCTTAAAACAGCGACATCTTTTAGAATCAAGTAACTAACTTTACAATAGGTACGTAATATGATTACTCTTTTTAACGTATAATAAAAATGTAACAGTTCAGTTCTGTACATTAAAGAAATTTAGATGATTTTTTGGGAGGGCTCTCTAATCGATACTAAAGCAATTACATTTTCTTGAAAATTGTTTCTGTGCTCACTGACGAACTGTGCTTAAAACAGCGACACAGTGGCGAACCTAGGAATTTATTTCGGGGGGGGATACCATCTTTTGTAAACCTTAGAAATGCATAAACAATTTTAGTGTAAATGTTACGTATTATGTATTGTATACATTGCCTAGGCATTGTGTAGAATATCAGATTATACAGATTGCCAGTAAAATATAAATATATGTAGAGAGAGATAGAAAGAAACGTTGCTCAGGTAAACAAGTCGTACGAGGCGGCGACGATACTGGCGCGAGCCCCACCCGCCGCCGCCACCCGAGACAGCGCCGGATCATGAGCCCGGAATGCTTCGGCGGCGCGCACATACGCAAGCCCGTAGGGCTTGTCGGATACGGCTCGAAATCCAGGGCTGTGCCAGCCAACACGCTATCGGAGCCGTTCTGCCGAGCTTCGAAGCTCGGATAGAGAAAACCGACTGTGTCACCTACTGATTTACTCAGATACTTATCGGGCACGGTTGCTTATGTGAGTATCTGAACAGAATCGCACGTGAGGCTCCGGCACAATGCCACCACTGCGGGTCCACCCAGCACACGCTGGAGGGCTGCCCTGCGTGGGAGTCCGAGCCTTGAGTCCTGGTCAGACAGATCGGACAAAACCTGTTACCACCAGCATTGATCGCAGCAATGCTGGCGAGTAGTGTGGGATGGGAGGCCGCGGTCTCCTTCTGTGAAGAGATGTTATGCTGCAGAAGGAGTCCGCAGAGCGGGATCGAGAAAAGGTAGATCCGGCTCGCAGGAGGCAACGAAGGGGACGCGATAGAGACCGTTAACTCCCCAATCGTCGCTTAAGGGTCGTTGTGGCCACATTTAGGGGAAATGGGGCCGCTGCAAACGACTCGAGACCTGTGACACCGGGGTGTCGTCTAAGGCGGGTCGGTGTCCCGACTCTTACTGTGTAGAGCGGTGAGAGGCGCGATAGCGACCTGCCCCGGGGGTGGTACGGGGAGGTACGGCAGGGGGAACTCCAGAAGCCACTGATGCATTCCTGGAGCTCCCCCACAGCCGAGGTAGTCCGCCGCGGGGTTTAGTGGGTAGACCAATTCGTCGGGAGTCCCACACACGGCGTTCATGTGTCCCCCCACGGAGGGTATTGTAAAGAAGAAAGGTTAACGAATAAGTAAACACAGAGAACAACCGAAAATCACATGTTTTTATTTGAAGGAAAAAAAGTATAACTTTATAAAATTATTCGTGGTAAATTCAATATGAAGAAATTTTCATGGAATTTTTGTACTCTTACAAATGATTAAAAATAAAATCAAGCCGCGTTTATTTATTGTGCGCTAGCTTGTTAAGGATGTCTTTTGGGTTTAGAGGAACATCTCGGTGTCCTGTGGTGCTTTTCAAGTAAGATTTCAATCCTCTTAGAGTTGAAAACGAACGCTTACATGTTGCAGTTGTTACAGGAATCGTGGCACCAATTCGCGTCGTCGCTCGCCAACAATCGTGAAGTTAATTTTTTTATTGAACATAAATATTTCGGGGGGGGATATATCCCCCATATCCCCCCGCTGGGTTCGCCACTGCAGCGACATATTTTGGAATCAAGTAACTAACTTTACAATAGGTACGTAATATGATTACTTTTAAACGCATAAGAAAAGTGTATAAGATCAATTCTGTACATTAAAGAAATTTAGATTTTTTGGGAGGATGCTCTTATTGATACTGAACCAAAAACTAGAATGCCATAAACGTTAAATGGTCATTTATAATTATGATATTTATTTTAAGTTTAAAATACTTGAAAGAGGAGTAAACATGTAACATAATAGTTCATCATAATTTACCAGAAAATGATACAAAACATCTTTATGATAGGTACCCGAAAGGCAGCGCGGGCGCGTGGCCTGCGCCCGGCCACAGAATAACCAATGACACAATATACTATAGACCGTCCCTCCCTTGGCCAATACTGTACGCCGTAAAAAGCTAGAAAAGTTCAACTAAATCTAGATGGCGCTCAAAATAAGCTCTAAAAAGCAGTTTAACAAAATTTAACAGTATTTTATTGATGTGCTTCAATTCTAGTAACTATATTATTATTTTTCAAATATAAAACTTGCTTTGTAATGCTTGCTTTAAAAAAATGATTTTCAATTGCATAACTAAAAGTTATCACCTATGTTTAGGAGATGTCGTTGCAATCGATTTTAATAAACTTGAAAATAATGACCTATTTACTACGCTAGATGTCACATTTATAAGTTATTTGGTTGAATCAGAGAAACAATGCACTCATGAATGGCAACATTGCAAAAATCGTTCATATATCTTCCAGTAGTTATTACGGAACGGCAACGTCGCTTGAGCCGCGTACTCAGTTCAAAAATATTAAATTAATATGAATGTTTATTTTTATCCGACTTCAAAAAAAGAAGGTAGTTATCAATTCGACTGTATTTTTATTTTTAACCGACTTCCAAAAAGGAGGAGGTTCTATATTCCACTGTATGTTTTTTTTAAAATGTATGTTCACCGATTACTGCGTCAATTGTGGACCGATTTTGAAAATTATTTTTGTATTCGAAAGGGTATGCTCCCGAGGTGGTCTCATTGTCACCATATCAGGATCTGATGATGGGATCCCAGGGAAATCGAGGGAAACCCTCATTTTTTTAGGCACATATTATGTTTTCGTATATTTTCTGAAGTTAACCCGGTATTTGCGTGTGGTAGTCATCATTTTATGATGATGAGCTGATGGTGTAAGGTACAACTCCTTAACGGTTAGGAGTTGGAGGATAAATCTTTAAATATCATATGTATGTATGTTACCTTTAGTCGTATTCTTTTAAATTATTTAGGTAAGCTGATGATCGAAGGTACAACTCCTCAACGGTTAGGAGTTGGAGGATAATTCTTTCAATTTCATACGTATCTATAGACCGTTTTATTAGTCGTATACTTTCAAGTTATTTAGGTGAGCTGATGATAGAAGGTTAAACTGTTCAACAGTTAGGGATAAGATGATGATTTTAATATTACACGTAGGTACGTATAGACCTTAAGTTGTATTCTTTCAGTTAATCATATGGATCGTTTTTAACCGACTTCAAAAAAAGGAGGAGATTACTCAATTCGACCGTATATATATATTTTTTTTAAGTGTGTTCGGGGATAACTTCGTCGTTTATGAACCGATTTTGATGATTCTTTTTTTAATGGAAAGGATATATCCCAACGGTGGTACCATGATAAGGCCACTAAGATCTGATGATGGCATCCAAGAGAAATCGAGTCGAACCTTGAAGTCGTTTTTATTTTGTTTAAATTTTTTATTGAGTAGACATCCACTAAGGGAGGTATTTTGAAATTTCTACCCCTAAGGGGGTGAAATGCGGGTTGAAAGTGTGGACG
Source organism: Diaphora mendica (assembly GCA_949125395.1). Taxonomy (NCBI): domain Eukaryota; kingdom Metazoa; phylum Arthropoda; class Insecta; order Lepidoptera; family Erebidae; genus Diaphora; species Diaphora mendica. The sequence continues at coordinate 32,443,144 of OX421311.1, forward strand.
AAAGTTCGTCATTTTTAAGTTAGAAACATGAAACTTTAACTTTGGGCTACTGATTAAAAATGAGTAGATACGTATTTAACCGTTTCTGAATATTATTTAACTTGGTTACGCGCGATGCGACGTAATATGACCCCTGCCCCTGGTAATACCACGGCCTCACAGAAAACCGATGTGAAAAAGTGCTTGTGCTGTGTTTCACCGAGTGAGTGAGGATACCGGAGGCTCATACCCCAACCTTTCCCCCCATCCCACTCCACTATGCCCCAAAGGCCGGTAATGCATTTGTCAAATTATTTTAGAAATAATCAAACTTTACAAAATATACTATAAAACAATATATTTTTCTGTAAATAAATGCAAAAAGCCAACAACACGTGGTATTCCCAGGCGGTCACCCATCCAAGCACTAACCACACACGATGTGGCTTAACTTCGGTGATCGGACGAGAACCGGTGCATTCAACACGGTATGGACGTTGGCAATCAATGTGTTATATTTAACGTTTAGTATCCAGCACTATGACGTCAACTCAATGTTAAGTGTCGCTACAACTTTTGGCGCGAAAAGCGCGTTAGGGAACTTCGTTCCAAAAACATTTCGATTGTTTTATTAATAACTAGGTTTCGCCCGCGTTCGCATTTAATAAAAAGTATCCTATGTTACTTCTAATACCGCTACAAGAATATGTGTTTCATGATGATCAGATGGATCAGCTAAGTAGTTTTCGCCGGAAAGCGTAACAAAGGAACTTACGTTCGCATTTTTAACATTAGGATTATTTATAAGACACAAACCGAAAGAAAATCCTTAATTACACCTTTTTGTCATCTACAGTTGTTAATTAATATGTACAAGCAATTCTCGACATTATCAACTCGTAATAATCATTTTTTTTGTTTGCATACATTCACGATCAACAACATTAATAAACGCCAAAAACTGTTTTTAGACATGTGTCATTAAGGACGGGAATTGCAACTGCAACATGCAACTGTATTTTATTAATTCATCAATTTTTATTTTGTTTTTTGAATCCATAAAAATAAAATGTCAGTCCTTAGTTCCTTACTTATGTCAATTGAGAAACATACCTATAAAGTTTAAAGTGAATCCATTGAAAATAAAAAAGTTTCAAACAATTAATAAAAAAAAAGATTGTAAAGAGAAAAGCGGTTATTTTAAAATTAAAAACAGACGTTTCAATTTTATTTATTTGTGTAGATCTCTCTGACGATAAAATAAAATATTACATAAATTATGTAGGTACTAAGATAATTAATTATTGAAAAAATGACATCTAGTGGTACATTTCGCAATGATAGAATGACAATAAACTTGACAGTTGACTGTTGGGTTCGTATTGGTGTTGGGGGTCAGAAAATATCGTTGTAATTCACGATTTGATGCACTTAGTGACATCTAGGGAACATTAAGCTTACTATAAATCCGCGTACAGGTCTCGCCTAGTAGAGTGTTGGTCTAGTATATATTTCGTCAGTGGAATAACTAATACATAGTACTGCCCTGCGTAGGTTACCAAACACGTCCAAATTGTTTAAAAAGCAGTACCCGCGCGGTCGGTCGGCTCCCTACGCGACACACGCACCCAAATCGACTTAAAAACGACTAAAAAATGTAAATTCGGATAAAAAGTTATTTTTGGAACTATTTACTTGATTTTTGTTCTACCTACTATAAATATTACTTGGTATTATAATATTTCTTCTGTATTTTTAACCGACTTCCAAAAGGAGGAGGTTCTCAATTTCATCGGTATATTTTTTTTAACCGACTGCCAAAAGGATGAGGTTCTCAATTTCATCGGTATATTTTTTTAATGTATGTACACTGATTATTCCGTCAATTTGTGGACCGATTTTGGAAATTCTTTTTGTATTCGAAAGGGTATGCTCCCCATGTGGTCCCATGGCCACCATATCAGGATCTGATGATGGGATCCTAAGGAAATCGAAGGAAACCCTCAAATTTATGTAAGCGCCAGCAATGCAGTTAAAGCAATTGTCTGCATGCATTCATGTTCTGTAGACATCATTTAATTTCATAATATATAAAACGGGTCTTAACGATATCAGAGTTAACCTCAGATAGTCAGTTTACCTCAAATCACTTGAATTATAGTAACCTATAGAAGATAGTCCATTTGAGATTTTATTACAAAAAAATACCTGAAGTCCTTTCGATTTTATACAGCATGTATGTTACCTTTAGTCGTATTCTTTCAAGTTATTTAGGTGAAATGATGACGAGAGACTTGAGAAAGACTAAAAAGTGAAAAATAAAAAAAACTTCGTTTAAAAAAACCGAACCGAAAAAACTAAAAAGTACCTAATAACTTAATTTGTATGTGCTACCTATTCATAGGTTTGAAGTCGGTGCCAAGCCAAAATGTAATAGTAGGTACCGCACTCGCCGCGCGTGACCTTGAGCGGGATAGCTGCTCTTCGCGTAGAACAAAACAACTGAAGCGTCGGTGACGTCGTTGACGTTCGTCTCGAAATGTAGCGAGTGTGATACCTACTATTACATTTGGCTTGGCACTGACTTCAAACCTAGGTAGCACATGCAAATTAAGTTAACTCATACTTTTTAGTTTTTGAAGTCAGTTTTTTAAAACGAAGTTTTTTTTTAGGATTTTGTCAGGTTATAGCATAGGTATAAGCAGGCGATTTTTGTTGTACCTAAATAATTAGCAAATAGTCTTTTGTAGATACTAATTGGTTTTCTCGGTATTTTTAGAATTTTGTAAGGTTATAGCATAGGTACCTAGGTACCTATAATTAGCTTTTTTATAGGATTTTGTTAGGTTATTGGTATAGGCATAGGTAAGCAGATGTTTTTCGTTGCAAATATTTAATTACTTAGCCTTATTTGTTGGTGTTTTAATTTCTTTTAGTAAGATACCTTCCATTTTTTTCGTTGAATTAGTTGTAGATACTTAATTTATTTAGTTTTATTTACGCTTTGAAAATAAGCTTCATTCCTTATGTCTAATTTTTCATTTAACTGTAGTGATAAATTTAACATTGTTTTTCGTATTCGATTTTATCACATCACACTAATTTATAAAAGCGAATGTTTGTGAGGGTGTATGTTTGTTACTTCATCACGCAAAAAGCACTGGACGGAATTGGATGAAACTTTACAGTAATATAGCTTACTAGCTGTTGCCCGCAGCTTTGCTCGCGTGGAAGTTGATTATTTACAATATATTTAATTAAAACTGTGTAAGTATGTATGAATAATTTATTCATGTTTTTAAACGTACCTATTTATTTATTTTTAATCAATAGCCCATTAAAAAGGATTTCATACTAACGTTCGACCCTTATTTTTATCCCTTTAGAAATAGAATTCCCATAAATGATGATATAGGTATTAATTTATTTGTACTTAAAAGCCTAAGGACAAAGTTTCAGGCTACTAAATTAAAAATGACTGACTTCCAAACTAATCTACTTACGACATTTCAACACCTAATTCACCCCTTAGGGGTAGAAATATCATTTATGGGATTTCCTTTTGAGGGCGCTCTGGTTCCCTGGTTTCTAGAACCCGAGACGGTGTGCGGTTTTTAGTCGGTTCGAGTCCGACATAACCACCAGTTGGTGATATCCGAGGGAATTTCCGCACAAAAAAAGGGGTAGATATAATATCCAGAGACACTTAGTATCTACGAGTTTTTAACTATTAGCCCAAAGAGAATTTTTCATGTTTCTAACTTAAAAAAGAGGGACTTCCATACAAACTTTCAACCCCTATTTCACCCTCTTACGGGTAGAATATTGGGAAACGCTTAAATACGTATCTCCTATTTTTTTATCAATAGCCCTAAAATAATTTTTCATGTTTCTAACTTCAAAACTGACGGACTTCTAGACTAACCCGCTTACGAAATGTCAACGCCTATTTCATCTCTTCAGCGTAGAATATCGAGAAAGGCCTAAATACGTATCTATTCATTTTTAATCAGTAGCCCAAACCAAAAGCAAAGTTTCATGTTTCTAATTTAAAAATGACGAAGTTCCAAACAAAGTTCAACCCCTATTTCACCCCCTTAGGGGTAGAATATTAGGAAACGTTGAAATACATATCTACAAATTTTTATAAGTAATCCAAAAATAAAGTTTCATATTTCTTAAATAGCCCTAAAATAAACTTTCATGTTTTTAACTTCAAAAATGACGGACTTCCAGACTAACCTACATACAAAACGTCAACCCCTATTTCACCCTTAAGGAGTAGAATATCCGCTCTATCTATCAGAAACGCTCTCTTGGACCACTACTCTTGGATTCTGCTTATGCTTTCCATCAGGCAGAGTAGAGTCATTTTGGCGGGCCAAACATAAAAAAAAAGAAAAAAAAAAAAAACGCTTAAATACGTGTTTACTCAATTTTAATCAGTAGCCCAAAAATAAAGTTTCATGTTTCTAACTTAAAAAATGACGGACTTCCATACAAACCAACCCCTATTTCACCCCCTTGGGGGTAGAAATTCCAAAATTCCTTCCTTAATGGGTATCTACTTAATGAAACGATCATACTCACCAAATTTTGTATTCCCAAGTTTAATAGTTTCCGCTCGGCGATGATGAATCAGTCAGTCAGTCAGTCAGGACATGTTATTTTATAAGTATAGAAGATACATCAGATTAACACATAGGTTACTGTTTGCCGCGATAACCGACATACACGCGGGCGGAGCCGCGGGCAACAGCTAGTTATAAATAAAAGCACCCAAACTCCAGACCAATATTTGCAGTTCATACAAATAATTGATCCGAACCGGGAATCGAACCCGAGATCTCCAGCACAGCAGTCGCATACGCTACCACTAGGCCACCAATGCCGTCGAGCATGTGGGTTCAATATTTAAAAAAAACTTGCATTATTAATAGCTACCTTAAAAAAAGGTGAAATTAAGTCCTTATTTTATTAAAAGACAATATATTAGTCAATAATTAAGTAAATCATCACTAATTCGTCTGCCCATTCAACCTGAATAAGTAGTGCTATTAATTAATGCATGTGCAAATAAATATATTTATACCTGTAGGTATTTATTTGCAAATGTGTTAGGACTGTCCACCAGTATTTTCTATAATGTTTTCTCTGCATTACCCAATCGGTCGACTGGCAGAAAATGCCTTAGGCATTAAGTCCCTCGATGCATGTATTTGTGTATAAAGATATAAATATTCAATCGTCATACATAACATTTTTGCAATTACAAAACAAAACATAGAAAGGCAAAACTACTACCTTTTTATTTTCAAAGTCCGACTAGAGTTCCTCTTCCATATTACAAAAAGAAGCTTTTTTTTCCATTTATCTTCTTGTAGCCTTGCCTGAGAATAGCTTGACAACCATACCTACTCGATCATACTTTCGCATCGGAGTAGTACAAAATAACTGTGTTGTAGTACTGCGATAGACTGATTAATTATATCGCTTGTCTAGTAGCCATAGTACAAGCTCTGCTTAGTTTGGAACTAGATGGCGCTGTGTGTTAGATGTTCGAATATATTTATTTCTACTTATTATTAATAAGAGATAAAAATGACATGCAGTGGAATACAGGTAAGGGTTAAAAATTTTGAAGGTCAAGAGTTTTCCCGTGACCACACACGATTTGCGCAACTCAACGTCGGTTACGCCAAATGGCAAAAATGGTATCTTATTTCTAATTAATATTGTGTATCTAATAAATACATACGGCTGTGGTTATGGGTACGATCTATGTGTAATAATTCTAAAATAAAACTCAACAAGTAAACATATATTATATATTAATCAAAAAGAAATATAAAAACATTTAGATAAAATAACTCACATATCGTCATACACAGCTAACGGAAGCCTTATATCATTAAATAATATCGCGGTGAAGAAAAATGGACTACAATTACTAAATATATGATTAAATTCAGATTTTGTTGTCTGTGAAATATTCACATTGAGCTAATGAATTGCTTAAGTGCCGATTTATTATAAAATCTACTGAATCCGCAAAAACGTCACGGAACGTTATAACAAGTTAATAATTAAATCGTATTTCTGAAACATTCTTCTCATAATTTGACGTAACAGTATATCATCATAATTATTGTGTGATAATATATTAATTATGTACATATGTAAAGCTATGAAAAGAAAATATTTTATTGCAATAAATTTGACTTTTAATTGAAATGGGACAGGTTAGGTAAAGTTCAAACCTGAACTAAGTGTGACTGTATATAGTATATATGTACATATATAGAGTCACTTAAATATATATACAGACTAGATTCGTAATCAAACATCAACATTTTGATAATATTTATCTATTTATGGGTAAACGTAAATCAAGAAATTACTATTACCGTGAAGCTATTCGAAGGTTAATTGTCAAACGTGCTTTATTTTTTAAATTTAACGATTGATTTCTGAATACCCTCATGTCCCTCATTTTGAGATTATAAAACAAACTAAACATAAGTTTGATTTGCTACAGGTGTAGGATTATTTTCCCATTAACATTACATACTATAACTATAAAGCGATCGCTAAATTTTCCCAAAGAGATCGCTAAGCTTAATATTTTGCGTCTCCATATTCGGCAAAACGAAGACTGTCTGAAGATAATTTTCGTTTCATTAGTGTAACGTAGTAACGATTTATTGCACATTCAACACTTATTTTAATAATAATATCAAAACATCACAATCGATTCCTCGAAAGGCGAAGTGCCACCGCGATCAGAGAACGTTTATCATTCTAAAGTTAATTTAATTATCACCCTTTAAATAATATCTTTCATTTTATTAAGAGCACTCTCAAATTCATTTGTCTATCGCACCTTCACATCGTTTAGAAGGAAAGAGGACGCTACATTCGCAACTTTTCCTTAATTTGGATTAGATCGGTAGCAGGTATTGAGGCAACTTTACTTTTGTATAATTTCTGAGCGTAGTGGGTGCCTTTTTAATCATCAATTCTAATTGTATTGAGTTACCGTATTTTTTTTTTTAGTTTTTGTTTTTATAATAAATTCTTGTAGCAATTTGAAAACCAATAAACATTTTCCTTTAATAGGGTAGATGACACCATAGTCAAATTAGTTACTTTTTATCATATGTCAAAACGATAACTTTGTATGAAAAATGTACTAAATACAATCTTGTGACGTCACTGTTTTAGACTACTCCATTGAGAAATATATTTCAATGTTTATTTGATTAAAGCTGTAATAATTATATTTTCCGAGATAGAGTTTTGTAATATTCGTATTAATGAAGGACACATCGGTATTTATTTACGATACAGTCAACTACCCTATTCGTCGGTAGATTAAATACATGTCGTCTATCAGAATAGCGTTACCGTCATACACTAATGAGAATTCGTAATGGAAACCATTCGACGTCTGAATCGTCGGGAGAAAATCCGGAAGGTTAGAAGGCGTTGTTTATTTAGCTTGAGCGGTTTCAGTGACTCCTTCGTCATCGGAGCAGTCCTCGTCGTGCGTGTGTGTGAGCTGACGCGGCGTCTCTGGCCGTACGTGAGGAACTGAAGCAGACGCCTGCGAATACCACATACACTTATCTAATTGATGCCCAATGATGCAGAAGCATCACTAGGCCGCCATGGTGTGGGTCACCATGCTGCATTGTCTGCACGAGCAATGAGTATGGTGACCACCACTCTTGGATTCTGCTTAAGCTTTCTATCATGCAGAGTAGTGATTTTGGCAGGGTCATATATCAGAAAAATATAACCAATAAGGTAGATGACATTTTAGTCAAATTAGTTACTCTTTATCATCTGTTAAAACGATAACATTTTTTTTTTTTTTTAATAAAACTCTGGCACTAGGAATAAATCCTGTGTCGCAGGGGACTTTACAAACATACATGAAACGGACACAAAGAACACCCAGACTCAGAACAACAATTTGTGGATCACACAAAGTGTTGTCCTACGTGGGATTTGAACCCACACGACACTTGGCGAAGCAGGAAACGGCGTGGTGACCCGTAAACCACTAGGCCAAACGTGCAGTCAAGTACTGTACGAAAAATGCACTAAATACAAACTATACAAACATTTAAAAAAATACAGTCGAATTGAGAATCTCCTCCTTTATTGAAGTCTGTTAAAAACGGTCTGAATTTACCTTAAAAGAGTATTTGTTCTTTTTTAACAAAAAAATTATCCTGCATATCAATGAAAGTATTGAACCATCATCATATTCAAAAAAATATATAGTCTATCTCCAGTTTAAACTAGAGATTGATATTATTGAAAAAGGGAGCTAACTACGCAACACATAGAAGGAAACCTTGACACAAATCCCTCACCATTCAAGGCCCGTGTGATTTAATTGGCCAAAACCAAAACCGTCTTTCTTAAGAAAGGCCTATGGCCAGCAGTGGACAAATTAATACTGTTGATGTGACACTTTCACTATTAATAAAGTCACTCACTTTGAGGTCCTGAGCGGTAACTTCGACATGACCGGCGGAGTCTTCGGATTGTTCTTCCAGTGTGACGATGGTACTACGTTGTGTCGGAACTCTCGATCTGAAAACGTAACGGAACGTATATTAAACACTAGCTGCGCCCGCGACTTCGTCCGCGTGGAACAGTGACTTTGGGTAGCATTTTAATTATTAAGGCTAATATTATTTTAAAAATAAGACACACTTTTCACTGTTAAAAACATATTTAAGTATTTATATAAGTACATAAAATAAAAAGTATTTTGTATGAAATTATTTCGACATTCGACATGGCCAAGGCTTTCAACCTGTTCTTGCACCGTTCGCTTCTCTCCGATCTCTAAGCATTCGGTCTGCCTCCTAGAGTCGTCTCTAGATTTACTCTTTTCTTCATCAGCGCCTTCGCATTCGGGTTCTTTGCGACGGACGGCGCGGCCTCTGTTTTTCTGGAGGTAAACGATAGCGTACCTCAGAATTCTGCATGTCAATGACATATTAGCCCTTGGCAATATACATTGCTATGCAGACGATAGTGCATGGGCGATATTATGGATACCCTGCAGCCAAGATAGTAGACGTTGAGGAAAATGGATAGGAGATTGTCGCTGAGCTTGACCGGGTTTTGAACCGCATTTAACAATGTGGTGATGAGAATCTGGTCGAGTTCAACGTTAAGAAAACACAGGTGTGCCCGTTCTCTACCAAAAAGTCTCCGTTTCTTCCCCTCCCCACTTTTCAGAGCACTCAACTGCCACTACGGGGTAAGCTCGGTGTCCTGGGCACGGATATTTGCCGGGACCTCGAGTACTGTCTTATTAGTCGGCGGATCAGAATATATATTATTTTTAGATCATGTGTTCTATCATATACCAGAACTCACGTCTCAGTGTAATCATGCCGTTACTGTCATTTGGCATACAATCATCTCCTATTTTTAGAAGAGCATTTGCATATTGACACTGCTCATAAATCATTGTGAAGTTGTACTCGCATAATTGTAGTAAGACAAAACTTTTTAACATGTACCCATAATACATATGTTTCATACAGGCATTTATTTCATCTTGCGGCGTACCCCTTTTGCTTTTTTTTTGTGTTTAAATCCCGCCGGATACTTTTCCTTCGGATTTTTTCACGAAGAAAATTATTTGAATTAACAATGTATGTTATTTATTATATTATTATTATTATATTAATTTAAGTCTTCGTTGAAAAGGAGAAATATTTTTAATGAATTTGACATCCTTGTTACCTCGTTGCCAAGAGTGTCCGGTGTACCGGGCGGTGTCACCAAGGTAATGCGCAGGCGTGTGGCGATTAAACCACCACTCTTCTATACAATCTTTCATCCCCCCTTTCAACCCCTTATTACCTTTTTTTCGCAATAAAAAGTAGCCTATGTCCTTTCTCAGGCTCTAGACTATCTGTGTACCAAATTTCATTGTAATCGGTGCAGCGGTTTGGCCGTGAAAGCAAGACAGACAGACAGACAGAGTTACTTTCGCATTTATAATATAAAGTATGGAAGTATGGATAGCCTTCCTCGATAAATGGGCTATCTAACACTGAAATAAGTTTTCAAATTGTACCAGTAGTTCCTGAGATTAGCGCGTCCAAACAAATAAACAAACTCTTCAGCTTTATATATTAGTATAGATGTATTTATTATACTCTTCTAAGATCTAATACTCATAATAAACAACACAATTATTTAGATAAAGATTAATATTAGGCATTATGTTGATAAAAACTCTTTGGCAAATAACTCATTATTAGGTACCAACTCTTAGCGTCTTATACTCGTGATAACTTCTAAACGAAATGTCGGATTGGGATGAAACAAAAAGTATTTTACTTCTACATAAATACCCTTGATAACATGATGCTTAATTTGGATAAGGATTAATATTACGATACACATTTAACGTAGTTTCTTTCTTCAGACGATTTAATATTTTTTTCGAACACAAAAGCGGTTATTGTGACTAAACCATGATAGTTAGATATATGCTCTCGCGGATTTTTTTGTAGATTTTAATGGGCCCTACAAACCCGTAATACATTATTTTGTTCTATTGTCAATAGTCTTTGCAGCGCACGCAAAAATAGGTTTTCGATTTCACACCTTGGGTTAGAAATTAGCAATTTTCTTACGGATTCCTAATTTTTTTGAAAATAAAATATAGCCTATAGCCTTCCTCGATAAATGGACTATCCAACACTGAAAGAATTTTTCAAATCGGACCAGTACTTCCTGAGATTAGCGCGTTCAAACAAACAAACAAACAAACAAACTCTGCAGCTTTATAATATTAGTATAGATTTTAAATAGAATTATCGTCGATCGCTCGTATCATCGAGGTGTTTGTATCCGGTTGTTAAGTTGGATTAAGGAATCCACCCGCCTCCTCGTATGGATACTAACAGAGTGCTTGACTCGTAAACGGAACCTGGTGTAATTCTACAAGAATCTGCGCAGTGGACTTCTTATAGGGCGCCCCTAACCGCTTCGGATGTCGACGCAGCATACACCAAGTTAGTGATAAGAAATTTGTATTTAAATTTAAAGGTTGTTAACGCCCTAAGTTGAAATCCTTTCGCCAAGTGATCGGTCTTCGATTGTCTAGCTTATATCTGATGGGCCCGTTTAGACTAGTAACAAGGTTCCTTACTTCAAGGAACGAAGCGCCTGGTGATTGGACTCATTCCCGATACTTGTGACGTCCATACCATACTAGAAAGAAAGAAAGGCCTAATGATATTACCAAAGGCATTTTTCTTGTCCATGGTTGTTGATCCACACTGCATTGTCTACATCCACAGTGTGTTTGGTGCCACCACTTTTGGATTCTGCTAATGCTTTCGATCAGGTAGAGTCACTTTGGCAGGACATAATATATATTTAAAAAATAGTAGAATACCTGTCAATCGTGGGTGTGTCCACTGTGAAACGTTGTTCGTGTGCTACGGTAGACTCGTGCGGCATAAGCATTGCCGGGGCACGGAACATATAACAGAACGGGTAGTACATCAGATTCAGGAATGACGCAGCATACAGGTCTGCATACCTCACCACCTGGAAACGTGATAAGGATATAGTACATTTACGTATTACTAGCTTTTACTCCCGGGTCCGACCCGATTAAAGTGAAGAATTATTCCACTTATTTTTAAATAAAAAAATAGAAACATCTAAAATTGCATATTTTTTAAATTAGTATTAGGATGGTTTTGCTTAGCTTGGGACTAGATGGTGTTGTGTGTTAGATGTCCGAAACATTTATTATTATTATCGTTTGGTCGGAAACTTTCAAGACCACCCAAATATCAGAGGCTGTAATCCTCCCCTACATGACTTTATATTCACAAAGTGTTGTGGTCGTAAAACATAACAGTTACTTTCTGTGATTACAACAATGCGTCGTGGCGTTTTCATAAGAGCAATAATATAAAACCGTAAATATGTTCATGACAAATAAAGTAAAAAAACAGTAACTGTTCTATCTTAGCAAGTTTGTCTATAAGATCAATGTATACGTTCAAACGAAATACTTAATTAGAATTAATTAGTCTGAAGGCTTCGTAACTGTATTTCACAAGTTGTACCTACCTACCTACTACATACCTATAAGATTAAGGGAAATAAATGCAATATTATTATTACTACAATATAAAAGACTGTCAAACCTGTGAAGAGAAGAAAGTTTGTCTAGATCCGGAGCGGAACAAAGACCCGAGCATGCCGTACGCGAGATCCATCTTGTGTGTCACATCACGTATCGCCATACGCAGCTTTGAAATGTCTGGTTTCTCTTTTGTACTTGAATCCAAATCTCTGTGAAACAATTCATTATTTACAAAAAGGCCTTATATTTTCTAGAATTTAGCCGTTGTTATAATTAGCAACAAATAATAGTTTAAAAACCACCAAACGATTTTTCACATTAAAATTATTTACAATTTTTAGTTTGGTTTATGTGTAAAAGCGTGTTTTTCTTTTAAATTATTATTTATTTTCAATTTTCTTTTTTTTTCAAATACTTGTATTGTCATCGGTCCCCGTTTGAAGTGGGTCAAAATCAAGTCCAAAAGAGTCGGTTACAAACAAACATACAACAAAAGCGTGTAAAAAGGGTACGAAATCTCAACTATTATAATCGATCGATTCAAATCTGAAAAACAAGCAATAAAAAGCAACACTATTATACTCGTACGAAAGATTGTTGTTCAAACAATATCTACTGACTGGCAACTAGCATAAGATTGTTGATTAATCAAACATTTATAGCTAAATAAACTTAACGCAAGGTTGATAAGCACTGTTACTACATGGTATCTGCTACTAATAATATCACTTTTGTTTTATTCCATTATTAACATACTTGTTTTGAAATAAACAATGCTGAACATTAAACACAAATATCATGGTCAGCTGAGGGTAGAGGTCACTGTAGATTATGGAACTTGCTAAGAACAGAAGTATTATTTTGTATCATATCCTTGTGACTGTTTGTTTTATGTCCACTCATTGTTCCATTTTAATCTCAAGAACCATGTTCATGCTTTATATTTAACACGCTTTTATTAGCTTGACCTGTATGTACGTATGTGTATGTAACAAAATGTTTTGACTTCATTTTCACCTACTTCTAGGAGTCTGATTTACTTGAATTTTTGCACAGGGGTCAAGGGCCAATGACAATACAATAATCTGAAAAAAAAACTATTATTTTTTAGAAAAAAACTATTTCTTCTTTTAGTTTCTTTTTCCGATTATTTTACGTTTTCTTTTAACTACTTTAACGGGAAAGCGATATCATATCTATCTCTATTATTAAAGAAATCAAACTTTATGTAGTATGTAGTAAAATTATTTACTTTGAATGTTTTTTTTTTTAATAAAACTTTCACATTAGGATTTTACCACGTGTCGAACTTTGACAACACACGAACTTTGACAACACAAAAGTTGCCAACTTTTGTTCGGTGGAGACTCGGCTTTAGATGAAGGTTTTGACCTACGATACTACGCTGGCCAGACGGTTTGGTATAGGTTTTATTTCAAGTTTTCCTTCCCTTTGCAGTTAAATGTTATCTTGGGCAGTTTGCTCCATTACTCGCGACACTCCTTATTCTTAATCCGTCACCATATGGATAAAAATTATATTTATCTACAAAAACATACAGAAAAATACTCTTACTTGTACATATCACCTAGTTCCACATCTAAATTTTGTAGCTGCTGGAACAGCTGGCACTTATCCGTCCATACATGTAGTTCTTGGACGAGTTCCGGAACTATTAGGAACGTGCGCCAACCACCGATTTTTTTGGACTTGAGAATATCTCCGAATATGTGGTCACCGACGTATAGCACGTCTTTGCCCTTAGCACCTATCATTTGGGTGAATACATCGCAGGAACCTATAATAATGACAAAAACGGTAATTAATAAAATAAATCTACCGTGGGAGAGCTACGCTTCGGCATGCATGGGCCGGCTCGACCGGAGTGATACCACGGCCTCACAGAAAACCGGTGTGAAACATCGCCTCCGCTGTGCTTCACTGAGTGAGTAAGGATATCGGAGCACATAAGCCCCCTGCTTCCCCTATCCCTTTCCCCATCCCCCAAAGGCCGGCAACGCACTTGTGACGCCTTTGAAGTCGGTGCCAAGTGACTATCGCTTAGACTTTTGTAATTGTTCGTTTGTATTCTTTTGGCTTAGCACCGACTTCAAACAGATTTTAGGTACCTAGCACACATTATAATACTACTATTTAAATGAATAAAGAATTAGGTATAGGCAATTTATGAAGAACCAGTTTATTTTACGCTTTTAAGTGTTTTTTTGGCAGAGAGTTTTCGTTGGATGTTTTTTGGAAGTCGGTTTTTTTTTTTATAAAAAGTTTTTATTTTTCCTGTTGTACCTTCCATCATCAGCTTACCTAAATAATTTGAAAGAATACGACTAAAGGTAACATATATACATATGATATTTAAAGATTTATCCTCCAACTCCTAACCGTTAAGGAGTCGTGCCCTTCATCATCAGCTCATCATCATAAAATGATGACTACCAGACGCAAATACCGGTGTAAGTTCAGAAAATATACGAAAAACATAGTATGTGCCTATAAAAATGTAGGGTTTCTCTCGATTTCCCTGGGATCCCATCATCAGATCCTGATATGGTGGCAATGGGACAACCTCGGGAGCATACCCTTTAAAATACAAAAAAAAAATATCAAAATCGGTCCACAATTGACGGAGTAATCGGTGAACATACATAAAAAAAATATAGTGGAACATAAAACCTCCTCCTTTTTGGAAGTCGGTAAAAAATTGGAAAGTAACTCTTCTGTCTCTTAGACTTTCAAGATTAAGCCCCTGAACCGATTTGGATGAAATTCACAATGTAGATCCTTTGATTCTTCAAGAAGCACATAGGCTACTATTTATCGCGATAACCGACATACACACGGGCGAAGCCGCGAGCAAAACCTTAAGAATTATTTGTTAGGCCCTTTTCATTTAATTGTCAAATGGTTGTATTGTTGTGTTTTGTAGTTTGCATAGTTATACGTTTGCAATTTTTCACCATAATAGAAAATCTATTGGCCAAGCCAAGACTCTTCTATTAGCCGGCGATTTTGGAAGGGTTTACGTGATATACATATATTGTAAAGCTAAATTTTACAAGATATATCATCATCAATCAAGACAAAAAAGAATAAAAACTTTATTCCTGTTATTTGTTAATACCATAGCTTGCCACAAATTGGTGTTAATTCTGTTGTTCGAAAACTCGCTCAACTAAAATTCCCTAAAATGAGTTATGTCCTATTAAACAAACGTCCTTAATCTCAAAGATTAACTAAAATTAAATATATCACATAAAAAATGGACTTTATCTAAATTAAAAATCATATAATAATATCATATAAGAAATAGCTGCACTAAATGAGAATCTATACTAATTAATAATAATAATAATATTATAAAGCTGAAGAGTTTGTTTGTTGGTTTGTTTGAACGCGCTAATCTCAGGAACTACTGGTCCCATTTGAAAAACTCTTTTAGTGTTAGATGCCCATTTATCGAGGAAGACCAATAGGAGCGGAGCACCAATGAAGAATGTTACAAAAACGGGGGAAAATTTCTACGCTACGGGCAATAGGAGACGTAAACAGGGTTGCGTGGGTCAGCTAGAAGATAGATAATTTTAGAGAAATCGTGGTTTATTTATACTACAACAATAATTCATAGTAACAAAATATTATTGACAGAAACACAATGAAGATAATATTCATACTGATATCAAAGATAATATAATCCTGAGGCTTGGACTTGTAGTTTTTTAAACAACGAATACAACTTTTTATAAGGAATAACAGATGTTTCGAGAAATACTCGTATGTAGTTTAGAAAACTTTATCACTAAAAAACTAAATTCACCGAACTAAACATTGCAAATACAAGTTTGTGTTTGTGAGTTATCAATAACTGCTTATCTTAAATATCTTATCAAATACTACAAGTTGTTTGTGGAATTATAATTGATACTGAGTGATTGTCTGTGACCGATTACAAACACGCCTTAGTAGAATCAGCTGGTTCTAATATCATTATTTTATCTCGATATACACTATGAACAGCAGCATAATACTTCTTTAAATTTTGTTAAAGTTTATAAAATCCAGATTCGCATATACTGTAAGAAGCTATTAGGGGAAATTCTAGAATTATTACCCGGCTGCGAGAGAAGGAGGGTTATGTTTATCGAGTGTATGTATGTATATTCCTTTGGCACGCCCTAGAGCCTAAACAGCTTGTCGTATTTTATGTGAGTGGTGTCAATAGATTCGTCTTAGTCGTGAGAGTGACACTGGGTACATCAAAATTAAAAAAAAACAAAATTAAGGATTTTTGGCTCCAAAAAGTAATCTAAAAAAAGGTTTTCAAAATACATCAAAATAAATACTTTTTAACGGTGATTACGAATATACCTATATATGATTTATAGGGTTTTATTTAAATAATAATAATAATAAAGATGGCAGATATTGACGCAGTCTGGTTTTTTTTACTAATAAATAATTTTATATCTACTCGAATAGCTTTTTCTTTGTTAAGGAAGTATGAATCTTGATAATCTCATTGCACAAAGACTTATAAATAGAGTAATTCTTGACCTCAGTCGGATGATTTTTGTAAAGCAGTTACTCAACAGGTTAAGTGATTTTGAATATGCCAAATAAGATAATGGTAAGACAATAATAAAGTCTTGGCATAAATAATATTTATTGCAATGTGAGCAGCGCAGTAAATAGAGCAGATAAAACATTCATTTTAGACACGCCTAACACATGACTCGTCGACTAGTTATTTATTATACTCTTAGCTACATTATATACTGCTGATAATCTAAGCACGTGTTCATATTAGATCATAAAATGTATCTATTACGAAATGTGTTTGCTATCAAGATTGCATTAACATTTTTTAGCCATGTTAAATAAAGCAAGAATTTTGATCGACAGATATGTTTAAGTTGTTTCCAAATTTATGTGATTTAACTATCTATTTTTCTTGTCTGGGAAATAAAAAATGGTAAACTCAATAGCATTTTGCGTCGAAAAAAAAACATCTCTCTTTTAACTATACTGTAGCCAAAACGCTCTTATCTATAATTTGATCAGATTTTGGATTATTTAAAAAAATATTAGCTAGCTGCCCCGCCAGAATTTGTTATGTCAAAAGTTATTGGCCTGTCGCAGTCCAATGAAAAATAAATAGTTTTTCAGTTTTTTTTTTAGGTAGGCTTAGATTAATAACTAAACAGCCTATCATCTTGAAGGCACACCAAAGATAATACTAACGCGCCTTTGTTTTGATAGACGTCAATGTTTAACACCTAGGGAGTGTAGGGACGGTGTTTCTCACTTCATAGTTGGTATGCGAAAAGTGTTGCTATTACTAGAACCCTATTTCTTAGTGTGGTTGAATCGGTCGGGCCTTTCTCGAGGTTAAGCTTAGCAAAACATTTGGTGATTGCTTTTTATTTGTATAAGATTACAAGGCCAATGTAATAGAACGTTTTGCTACTGCACTTACAAATCAGTTCACACGTGAAATTGGACATTAATAGAAGTTGAACGTGTACAATGAGAGGTCTCGACCGACTAAGCTAATAATAAATAACTCCATCATCTCCCGAACAGCAAATGAGTTGGAAATAAATTTTCGTGGGTAAATGGGCAACTACATCTATTACTAGTCCCATCGTGCTCTCGGTAACAGCTAAATAGAGAAGTATTTTTTGTAAAATACATAAATCTATACTAATATTATAAATTCGAAAGTAATTCTGTTTGTCTGTGACGCTTTCACGTCTAAACCGCTGCACCAATTTAAATAATATTTGGCATGGAGATACTTTGATTCTTGAGGAAGGACATAGGCTAATCTCTACCGCGATAACCGACATACACGTGGACGGAGCCGCGCGCAAACCCTAATAAATAATATATTCTAAACCAAATACTTTGATTAAAAACCGTTTACCACTAGTCCGAATTAAAAATTTCGTTTCATTTTGGATAGCCCACTTATCGAGGAAGGCTAAAAGCTATATATATATAACTAGCTGTTGCCCGCGGCTCCGCCCGCGTGTATGTCGGTTATCGCTGCAAATAGTAGCTTATGTGTTATTCTGATGTATAAGCTATATTACTGTAAAGTTTTATCTAAATCCGTTCAGTAGTTTTTGCGTGAAAAAGTAACAAACATCCATCCATCCGTACTAACAAACTTTCGCGTTATTAATATAGGTAGGATTTTTATCGATATAAAATCATAATACAAAATGTATTGGTACCTGAATAGTTTTATTTTCTTTACCTCGCATAGAACTTTTATATATTTTTATAAATCAGTTTAAATAAAATAAAGGGGTTAAGACAATTTTGTGAAAACTAAAAATTTAGTATAGCGCCATCTGTAATGATTTATTTATTTCGTGAACGAAAAATTTAGTATAGCGCCATCTGTATTTTTGATATGGAACTCATTCCTATCTGATGTCCCACAGCACAACCCGATTTTTTTTACAAATAATACACACACGTTTTACTATTAAAAACTTATTTAAGTATTTATATATGTACATAAAATATAAAGTGTTTATATGAGCTTATTTCGACATTTGACATGGCCAAGGCCTTCGACCGGATCTGGAACCGCTCGCTTCTCTCCAAGCTCTCGGCATTCGGTCCGCCTCCTAGACTGTCACTGGATTGACGCTTTTCTTTATCAGCGCCGCATTATGGGCCTTTGCGACGGCACGGCCTCTGATGTTCTGGATATAAACGCTGGCGAACCTCAGGGTTCAGTCCTGTCGCCCACACTATTTCTTCTGCATATCAATGACATGTTAGCTCTTGGCAACATACATTGCTATGCAGACGATAGCACAGTTCATGGGCGATATTTTTGACACCGTTCAGCCAAGCTGGCAGACGTTGAGGATAATCGACAGAAGCTTGTCGCTGAGCTCGACCGGGTTTTGAACCGCATTTTACAATGGGGTGATAAGAATCTGGTCGAGTTCAACGCTACGAAAACACAGTTGTGCGCGTTCTCTACCAAAAAGTCTCCATTTCTTTACCTCCCCACTTTTCAGAGCACTCAACTGCCACTACGGGGTAAGCTCGGTGTCCTGGGCATGGATATTTGCCGGGACCTCGAGTACTGTTCTCATCTTTGTGATGGATCCGCGCAGTATTTGCTTGATGCTTTCGATCGGTTGCAGTGGCGAACAGTCCGCTTTACCAAGCCACCGAGTTCCTTGAACCTCTGCAGCTGCGTAGAGATATCGCCTCTATAGCAGTCCACTACCATCTGTATCATTGGAAGTATTCTGAGGAGCTCTTCCAACTGGTCCCCCTTGTCCCTTCCTCTGCAGAATAACATGTTTACTCTCGAACCAAACGGTTTGGTTCATCCTTCCTGTGCCGTGCAGCTAAAAACTGGAACTCACTACCAGCGCACGTGTTTCTCTCCCACTATGATCCCAGGGCCTTTAAGTGGGGCGTGAAAAAGCATTTCACTAAGCCGTCATAGTGTGGGACGCAATACTGCATTGTCTGCTTTCCCAGTGAGTATGGTTGCCCCCACTGTTGGAATCTGCTTGAGTTTTCCATCAGGCTGACCATAGTCACTTTGGCAGCTTCAAATAAAAAAAGTACAATTTTAATAACTACGTTTTTTCTTTTGCCATATTTTGCCAAAATATGAAGATTTTGTGGATTTGATATACGTGAGTATGCTGCCCATGAGAAAAAAAAAACTGTATCTTTAAGCATCTGTCCTTGGGTTTTGATAATATTGTTATTGGAAATGCTGTTTTCAGCGGAAACTGCATCCTTTTAAATTTAAATGTCAAATAAGTTGGAATTATTGGAATACGGGGAATCAAAACATTATCTTCTTTTGCAATTCCATGCGTCATGATTGTAGCTTTTACAATGTTGTACCCCAGTTGTGTAATATTTAGCCATGTACTATTACATTGCTTTGGCGCTCAAGAAACCTCATTTAATAGTACTGGAACATTAACTTGCAGCCTCAACTTATGGGTAGGCACTCCTGATATTTCTAAAGACTTTAAGTATTCGACAACATCCCCCTCCACGCCTGACATGATCCGTTCGTTTAATTGATAACTATCTCATTAGTCAGCTGATCAGGATCGATATCATTTACATTTTTATTCATATCTAACCAATAGCTAGCTTATAATGACGATACTTCTGTAGAGAATTTTGAAGTTAAGAAACGCTGTTAATTAATTATATTAATTTGGCTTATTTATTTCTATTAATATAATGAACATACAAATCAGATTGACGAATATATACTTAATATCTTAATATTTAATTTTTATATATATAATATCATTGCTATCATTGTTAAGTCTTCATTGAAAAAGTGAAATATTTTTTATAATTGTGACAGCTTTTTTATTCGTTGTCAAGACGCCCGACGTAAACGTGCAGGCGTGTGGCGAGTGAACTTCCAGAACAACCTTTCATCCCCCTTTTAAACCCCTTACAACCCCTTTTTCGCATTAAAAAGTAGCCTATGTCCTTTCTCAGGCTCCAGACTATCTGTGTACCAAATTTCATTCAAATCGGTGCAGCGGTTTGGCCGTGAAAGCAAAACAGACAGACAGACAGCAGAGTTACTTTCGCATTTATAATAATCAAATTTTTCAAATTGGACCAGTAGTTCCTGAGATTAGCGCGTTCAAACAAACAAACAAACTCTTCAGCTTTATATATATGTATAGCTGACCCACGCAACGTCGTTTGCGTCTCCTATTGCCCGTAGCGTGATAATTTTCCCCCGTTTTCGAAACATTCTTCATTGGTGCTCCGCTCCTATTGGTCTTAGCGTGATGATATATAACCTATAGCCTTCCTCGATAAATGGGCTATCTAACACTGAAATAATTTTTCAAATTGGACCAGTTGTTCCTGAGATTAGCGCGATTAGCTGACCCACGCAACGTCATTTGCGTCTCCTATTGCCCGTTTTTGAAACATTCTTCATTGGTACTCCGGTCCTATTGGTCATAGCGTGATGATATAGATAAACTCGATAAACTTCCTCGATAAACGGGCTATCTAACACTGAAAGAACTTTTTCAAATTGGACCCGTAGTTCCTGAGATTAGCGCGTTCAAACAAACAAAAACTCTTCAGCTTTATATATTAGTATAGATGACCCACGCAACGTCGTTTGCGTCTCCTATTGCCCGTAGCGTAATAATTTTCCCCCATTTTTGAAACATTCTTCATTGGTACTCCGCTCCTATTGGTCATAGCGTGATGATATAGATAAACTCGATAAACTTCTTCGATAAACGGGCTATCTAACACAGATGTAACTTTTTCAAATTGGACCAGTAGTTCCTGAGATTAGCGCGTTCAAACAAACAAAAACTCTTCAGCTTTATATATTAGTATAGATGACCCACGCAACGTCGTTTGCGTCTCCTATTGCCCGTAGCGTAATAATTTCCCCCCGTTTTTGAAACATTCTTCATTGGTACTCCGCTCCTATTGGTCATAGCGTGATGATATAGATAAACTCGATAAACTTCCTCGATAAACGGGCTATCTAACACTGAATGAACTTTTTCAAATTGGACCAGTTGTTCCTGAGATTAGCGCGTTCAAACAAACAAAAACTCTTCAGCTTTATATATTAGTATAGATGTATTTATTATACTCTTCTAAGATCTAATACTCATAATCAACAACACGTTTATTTGGATAAAGACTAATATTAGGTATTATGTTGATAAAAACTCTTTGGCAAATAACTCAATAATAGGTACCAACTCTTAACGTCTTATACTCGTGATAACTTCTAAACGAAATGTCCGAATGGGATGAAACAAAGTATTTTACTTCTACATAAATACCCTTGATAACATAATACTTTATTTAGATAAGGATTAATATTACGATAAACATTTAACGTAGTTTCTTTCTTCAGACGATTTAATAATTTTTTTGAACACAAAAGCGGTTATTGTGACTAAACCATGATAGTTAGATATATGCTCTCGCGGACTTTTTTGTAGATCTTAATGGGACCTACAAACCCGTAATACATTATTTTGTTCTATTGTCAATACTTTTTGCAGCGCACGCAAAAATAGGTTTTCGATTTCACACCTTGGGTTACAAAATAGCAATTTTCTTACGGATCTCTATTTTTTATGAAAATAAAATATAGCCTATAGCCTTCCTCGATAGATGGACTATCCAACCCCGAAAGAATTTTTCAAATCGGACCAGTAGATCCTGAGATTAGCGCGTTCAAACAAACAAACAAACAAACAAACTCTGCAGCTTTATAATATTAGTATAGATAACATCACGCTACAATCAATAGGACCCGAGCATCAACTGGAAATGTTGCAAAACGGATAAAATATATTCCTTCTAGAAGACGCAGACAAGGTTTGCACCGCTCAGGTCAAATTATATACAAAATATATATTAGGTATACAATTTTCTACAAATTGCAATCGATAATACCACTAAGTTTATTTGAGTTCATACAATGTAACATAATAATAAACCAGACCATCAATGCAATAGTGTTTACAGTTTGTTACTTACCATAACGAAACGCATAAGATTTGTCTAAACTAAGAACGTATTCGCGTGCAACTCGCGAGAGGAAACAACAGGTGGCGCAGACGCGCATGAATTTCAACGACAATTATTTTTTAATCTATAGTTTTTTATTATAGGGGGCACCTTTAGGCGCCAAAAAGTTATTGCATTTTTAAAAACCGCTATTTTTTAATTACTATTTTTCTTTTTATACCAAGTTTGTTACATACATCATACAAAGGGCTATTGTTAGATCACGCACTCGTCCAATATGCCAACGCTGCAGTCTCCATGACACAAGGTGCCGACGTAGAATTACGATAACACACCACAAAGACCTGTTATGAGATCAACGGTGCCACGAAGGTGATGACAGCATTACGAACATGGACAACAAAGGCCTGTTATAAGATCAACACCGCGTCACTAGCACAAGGCGCCGACACAGCATTGTTATAGTATATATATTTAAGATTTGTCATTTCTACACACACTTACTTTTAAGCCAACATCGCGTTAGCAACTTAGACTAATTAGTTATAGTTTAAATGTAATTTTTATAATCTTTTATTAAATTAACTTCAAGTTCTATTTCGTTTCTCTAAAACTCCTTCGGCTGTGGCAAATACGTAATTGGCGCAGTCGGTAGGATACTCGCGGGTCGTTTCGCGAGCTATAAAGATCTCTAATATCGAAATCCGCGTTCGCGAGCAGCCCGAGCGGCCTTCAAGCCACTGTACGAGTATCCAGAATCTACGAGAGCTGCAGCCACTGGGAAGAGTATCCGAACATTGATACGCGGCGAAACGGAATGAAAGGGTGAGTGCACAGAATCGTTCTTGTGTTGCTATTCCTTTACCTTGAAGTTTTTATTTCCCAAAATTTTCCACCCATAGTAACTCCCGTATTAGAGAGTCTGCATCGAGCCAGATTCGTCGACGAGTATAACTAGATAGTGGTAGGAATTTGGATTTAAAAGATTATAATTATAGTTTAGAATTACTTAAATCAATAATTTTTTATTCTTCAAAATTTTCCACCCTAGTAACTCCCGTATTAGAGAGTCTGCATCGAGCCAGACTCGTCGGCGAGTACAACTAGATAGTGGTAGGAATTTGAATTTAGAAGACTATAGTTTAGAATTAAATCAATTACCTAGAATTAAGATAATGACGGAGCGCAACCCGGACATAATTTTTAAGGCTTTACGCCCTGTACCGGAGTTCAACGGGAACCCACATATACTTACCCGATTTATTAAGTTATGTGACCAAATAGTATATACCTACCTCAGTACGGAACCCTGTGATCAGTTATCGAACCTTTGCTTGATAAATGGAATTTTAAATAAAATCACAGGCCCCGCCGCTAGTATTAAAAATTCAAATGGCATATCTGATAATTGGCTAGACGTTCGGAATGCATTAATCAATAATTTTGCAGACCAAAGGGATGAAACTGCCCTTTATAATGACCTCTCTTTAGCCAACCAGGGACAAAGATCACCACAGGAATTTTATGACCACTGTCAGACACTATTTAGTACAATTATGACATATATTAGCCTTCACGAGACAATATCCACTACTATTGAAGCCAAGCGCACTTTATACAGAAAACTAACCATGCAAGCGTTTGTAAGGGGTTTACAGGAACCTCTAGGTTCACGCATTAGGTGTATGAGACCTGACACGATTGAGAAAGCTTTAGAATATGTTCAGGAGGAAATGAATATATTGTATTTGCAGCAGCGCAATGACATAGCTAGTAAATTACAGCCGACCCCTAAGGTCACCCACTCTACTCCTGTACATACCCCGAAACTTTCAAATAACTATAGCCATAGCCCAACCGCATCATATTGGCCTTCACACGTAGCAAATAGGCCGCCACCTCAGCCGATGCAACCTTTTAGGTTTGCACAAGGGTTCAGGATGAATCCTATGCAACATCAGCCCTCACCACAGGTACGTATGCCCACACACACACAACACATGTTTAGTGCTAGGCCTCCAAATTATAATCTACGAAGTAATACGTTTAGGATGCCACCTAGAACTCAACCCAGTCAGCCACCTGGCCCCGGACCGATGAGTGGTATAGAACACTTTAATCCCAGGCCGATGCCACCTCCAGGAGGAATCCGCAGACATGACTGGCGTACCCAGGGCAATCCACCACCTAATAATTACTTTAAATCTCGTGAGATAAACTTTAATGAGTGTTACGATGATAGCTATTATTACGACCACAACTATAACCCTGACTATGACTACTTTTCACATACCAATGACTATACCCCCTATGACGACTATGACACGAATCAAACACAGTATCAAGGCCATGATCTTCCTTTAGAGTACTCTTATAACAATTCAAACGATAACCTTGAGAGTGCCAATTCAAATTTTCGGACGGATCAGAAATTAGAAAAGCCAGGATAGAAATAAACTTACAAACACAGAGACAGTTACCATTTATTCAGATATCAAATCCCCCTTTAAAATTACTTATCGACACCGGTGCTAACCGATCATTCTTAAGCCCGGAAGCCGTTCAAAACTATTACCCTGATATTCCTTTAAATTACGATCCATTTGAAGTAACTAATGTACATGCTACTACGAGAAACAACTACTCTATAACACTACCGTGCTTTAACGAATTTAATGACCCGGATAATATACGTTTCTTTGTCTATAAGTTCCACGATTATTTCGATGGTCTTATAGGACTTGACTTAATGACCAAATGGGAAGCTAAAATAGACCTTAAAGACAAGACCTTGACTACACGACATACAGTAAACCCTATTAAAATATACAACTCCCACAATGTGAATTTATACGAGGATATTATCCCTGCAAAGAGTTATAAGGTAGCTACGTTACCGATAAGTGCCCCGGATGGCGATGTAATTATTCCAGAACAATTAATTTGTAACTGCACTATAGCTGAATGTCTAACTACTGTAAAAGATAACCATGCTCTTTTAGAAATTTTTAACCCTACTGATAACGATGTTGTATTTGCACTTGAATACTCAATTAAAGCAGACGCCTTATCTAGAATTGAAATTCATAACCAGGAAACCAGTTCGACCATTGCAAATCCCACCAAGAAGACTCCCACTATAGATAATTCAGCTACTAGTACAGCCCACACAAATCAGGAAAATCTAATTTTGGAAGTACCTAATAAAGACGAACCAATAACATATCTTGTACCCTACGCCATAATAGCTTACAACAGCTCTATTCATGGTTTTGCAAAATGCAGACCCTATGACATATTAAAAGGCCATTTTGACCCCAGGGACCCTATTGACATTGACATAAACGAAAAATTACTCCAACAATATGTAGTGACTCATAGAGCACAGATGAAGACTGTCCATGACATAAACGAGACTTCGTTAGCCAATAGAACTGCTCTTATAGAATCCCGTAATAAGTCTAGACAACCTGAAATTGACTATAAGCCAGAACAACAAGTTTTTATAAAAAAAAAAAGAAGAAAAAAAAAAATGCTTTCTGAAAGACCTGAAACGAAAACCCAAGAGTAACCAATTGTTACAGGTTACTACTACTGACATTGATGCTGGAACCACTTCTAATACGACCTTAAGAGATAAGACTTGACAATTTAGATTTATTACCATTTAGGCTAGGATAAGCTAGAGTAACGACACATTATTATACATTTTTACAATACATCGTCCGTACGTACGTAAGTACTATCTAATTCTACACATAAACATACGTACATGACTATAAGAATAGACTCACTAACGAAACCTACTTATTATACGAAATACATCTAGAACACCTAGTAAAAAAAACCAATATCCTTAATCATCTATACACCTTAGAGCCTGGCAGGACAAAAAGAGGTCTACTTGACGTATTAGTCTATAATTAAAAGCATTACCGGCAATCTGGATTATCAGGATGCACTTAAATACAC
The DNA here is from genome assembly GCA_949125395.1 of Diaphora mendica. Lineage (NCBI taxonomy): Eukaryota > Metazoa > Arthropoda > Insecta > Lepidoptera > Erebidae > Diaphora > Diaphora mendica. The sequence goes on from OX421311.1 coordinate 32,469,809, forward strand.
TCAAGCTGTAGGTACCGTAAAAAACAAGATAAAAAAAAAACTGTAGAGTTTAATTATCGCGCTAGTCTAAACAAACTTATAGATAGTTTAACTTATCAAAAACAAAAGTAATATTAATTATATCCTTCAGGTAATCTTAAATGAAAATGCTTACAGAGCCAATAACATTATTAATTATGGGAAATTGAATTTGTTAGAATAAAAAAAAAAAAAACTAGCCTTTACTAAAACCTGGACAACATAAACTTAGAACTTAGTTAGTACTTAGGAATACTATGATATTATAAGGTCAGGATCAAATTTTGTAGTTTAACAGATAATTATAGTTTTCAAACTCCCCGTAGTCTTTCCGAATATCTATGATTTCTGTAAACTATCCCTCGCACAAAATAAATTTCACCAATTCCTTATTCCTTCTCATCCTTATATAGCAACTGATAGAAATGAATTTGTGTACATAGAGGCAGAATGCCCGAAGTATAGTAAGCACATATGTCTGTGAGAAAAACGTAGCCCAGCAGATCCGGACAGATCCTGATTGCACTCAAGTACTGCAGAACTGACCATTATTAACGACAACAACGAAATAAAAAGTCAACCTTTGAAGTAAACCTTTAAGATCTTCACAGCATCCAGAATAAAGTATCCCAGGAAACACCGATAGAAAACGACAACGTCCAGTCAACAAACCTGTACCATACGACCATTCCATTCTATGTATTGGTATCAGTTACAACTGCAATTATCACCTACGCAGTAGGCCGTAACTACAAGATCTAGCACCTAAAACTAAATAGTTCAAAAGAGAACCCAACACTCCAGATACACACTATGGAAGATCCAGCCAACCCTAAACCAGAAGAATTTTCAGCAACATTTTCCATTAACATGACAAAATAGTTGCTGAACTGAGGGTGGAGGTGTTACATACATCATACAAAGGGCTATTGTTAGATCACGCACTCGTCCAATATGCCAACGCTGCAGTCTCCATGACACAAGGTGCCGACGTAGAATTACGATAACACACCACAAAGACCTGTTATGAGATCAACGGTGCCACGAAGGTGATGACAGCATTACGAACATGGACAACAAAGGCCTGTTATAAGATCAACACCGCGTCACTAGCACAAGGCGCCGACACAGCATTGTTATAGTATATATATTTAAGATTTGTCATTTCTACACACACTTACTTTTAAGCCAACATCGCGTTAGCAACTTAGACTAATTAGTTATAGTTTAAATGTAATTTTTATAATCTTTTATTAAATTAACTTCAAGTTCTATTTCGTTTCTCTAAAACTCCTTCGGCTGTGGCAAATACGTAATTAGTTCATAGTAACATTTAAGCAACTGTTATTTAATTCTTCTTAGTACTTTTATTCTATTTTTTGTTTAACCAATCTAAAATTCGTTAGATTGTGATATACTTAATAAGTTTAAAAGTATCCTCTAAAAATAATAATACCCATAATCTTTTTGCAGTATTTACGAGTAATTAACCATCGACCAACAATTAACCAAGAATTGAGAAGACAGATTTTGAGTCCAATTCTGGGCTACACCTGTCTTATGTACTTTGATTAGAAAAAAATTGGTTGTCTGTAACGTCGGTTTACGGACGATAGTTTAACGTGACAACGTCATAACAAAACATTGATGAAATTATGAGATAGATAGATTGATAAACATTGAAGAATGATCGTAACGTGTAACGGTACAATACGCGTAACAGGACAACGAGTCATCCTTTTTCGTGCATGTAGCCGGCGTTCATCAATTTATTAGACGTTGGCACGTCAAAATCAATTCTAATAAGACTATATAAGAACTGTTTTGAGTCCAATTCTAGGCTACACCTGTCTTATGTACTTTGATAAGAAAAGAAACAATTCTAATAAAGGCTATTATAAAATTTTAAGAACTCTTAGATAAGAACACCTCAACTACATAGTTCATCACAGATAAACGTGTACATCCACTGTATTATCGAATAACTAACCGTCAAATTTACTAGGTATTCCGCATGTTGTCGTCGGCTATTACTAGCACAAATTACAGGAAATAACACTGGATATGAGTAATATAAGGACCTACTTTAAATAGTGAAAATTATCTATAATTACCTCCTGAATAAACAAGTCCTTCGTGGAGTGGTCCAACATGGTGACCCATTTTCAAAGCTCCCGTGCGTGTGTCTACTTGACGCAGCGTGGTTCCTTCGCCGAAAAACAGTGGTTTCTTTGCGTCCACTACGATCCAGTCAAAGTACGTCTTCCAATTTCTTGCAGGTTCTTTTGACTACAAATGAAATGTTATTTTTAAATATCAAAATACTATTTCATAGGTAAATGATTCGTAAGTGGAGATTACATGTTTAAACTTTTATTTATTTATCTTTAAAAAACACAACTTCCGCAGTAGGAATATATATACATCCTGTGTCGCGGAGGACTTTACAAACATACATGAAACGAACACAAAGAACACCTAGACTCAGAACAACTATTTGTAGATCACTCAAAGTGTTATCCCATGTGAACCCACAACACTTGGCGCAGTTGAAAGCGGCGAGGAGACTGCTTAAACAACTAGGCCAACCGTGCAGTCACTTAGTAGTCTTATTACATACTTTTCGCCAATTTTAAGAGGTTATTGCAACTTTAAATCATGTATAGGTAACTTTTCAGTTCTAAAAACGATTTTGATTGTAATTAACTTTCAGTGAAGGGAGTACAATGTTTAAATAGACTATTGAGATCTTTGTGAAGGGAAATTAAACCAATTTATTAAATCAGAAATAAGCACTGGTGCGATTTATGTTATGATAGAGAGGTATGGTTCATATTCTTTTAACTTTACAAACACTAAATAGCAAGAAAATCCTTGATCGACATATTTGCCAAATATAAATATAACCGAGGGTCGCGTGTCTTTGGCGTGTAAACATTAAATCAAAAAATCATTTTACTTTACATAAATCGTACAAAGGACTGGTTGTGTCAATAAAATTACTAGAAAGAACTCTTTTTTTTAAGTTTTTTAATTAAATTGGTAAGCTGTAGATTAAGCTCACAAACCACCTTACTGATGCAATAAATAACAGTTAACTAACTTATTCGTGCTAATTTTATGTTCGAAAATTCTCTAAACTAAAAATCAGTAAAAATGAATTTTGTCCTGTCAAACGACGTTCTAAATGTCAAAGATTAAAATTAGGTACGTCACACTAAAAATAGACGTTATCTAAATACGTACTTATAAAATAAGCATTTTGGAAATCATTTCATTACAATAGGAGAATAGATTTTTATTAGTGAAATTTTTAATTAATAAAATAATAACAGAACTACCACCATTGTGAATAGTTAAGTTGCCTTCATATTTGAAAGTACAAAAAAAAATTAAAAATATGTTACCTTTACTCCGGCTTTGTCCCGTGGGATATCGAATAGATAGTTCATTATTCTGTCAGTAAAATTGTAGTCGCTGTTTGTTAAAATAAAGACTTTGGCCCCACTCTCTCTTATCCTCGACAAGAATGTAGGTAGCCTATCATCTTTATTCAGATATAAGTCCATATTCTCTGTGGTCTTGACCTTCAAGTCACCGTGAATGTGTACGTAGTCGACCGCATTTCTTACATCTTGGAAGATTGATTTGAATGACATCGCTAAATCTCCTGCTCTTACACCAGTTTTTTCCCTGTTATATAAGAAAAAAGAATCACCATATATATTTATTATCTATCCTACCAACAGTCTTTAACAGCCCTTTCTTCTTCTTCAGGCCTCTCCTTAGCAAGAAGATTTTGGCCTGTTTTATCACGCTGACCAGACGGGTCGGTATAGCGTCAAGTTTTTAACCAACTTAAACAAGGAGGAGGTTATCAATTCGACTTTTTTATGGAATAGGGGCAAACGAGCAGACGTATCGCCTGATGGCAAGCGATTACCGCCGCCCATGGACAGCCGGAACACCAGAGGCGTCACAAGTGCGTTGCCGGCCTTTGGGGGATGGGGGGAGGGGTTGGGGTTTGGGCCTCTGGTATCCTCACTCACTCAGTGAAACACAGCGCAGGCGCTGTTTAACACCGGTTTTCTATGAGACCGTGTTAACACTCCGGTCGAGCCGGCTCATTCATGCCGAAGCGTGGCTCTCCGACGGTAGTCCATTAATCGCTTCTTACATCATCCACGGGATAAATAGGGGTGGTCACACTCTATATTCTTACCGTCACCACACGAACGACCAATTATATAGCTGATCCAAAATATATGAAAGATTAAATTTATTTTCTTTTCGTAACATAGTAAAAACGTGTGCAAAAACCTAAGAAAATGTTCACAGTTATTTTCAACTATGTGTTGACGTCATTATAGTTGTGAGTATGGTATTTACTTGTCGTTCTGACGACGAAATACTGCGGCGCACACCGTCATCCGAAGTTATATGACCAAATATAATTACAGAATTAAAATGTAGAATAGAATAAACTTTTTGTACACCAATTAATACAGTTTACATTTAGAAGCAAATCAATTTAACGACCATGTTTAAAATGGCAGCCTTTTCGCCAAAAAGCAATTTCTTACAGGCGACCATTGGATGGGCAAATCGACTGTTGAAAGACGAAGAAATGTTACTTCAGTTTACCATACCTTTGCTTCTATTAAAGCAATAAAATTTTAGGAATTCATTGAGTAAACACTCAAAATTATATAATCTATAACTGTTTACGCACCGGCTTAATTTATGACTGTCGCTGTCTAATTATACTACGGCTACCTGTATGTCAAAACAATTTTAGAAGTTAGTCTTGTTTGGCGTCTCTTACCTTTGATATTGCGGTGAATTTGTGAAAAAGTCTATTAGACAAGCAATGAGATACGTCTCTGGCAAGTTGAACAGAGTGTTTAACACATATACCCTCGACTCGTCTAACTGTAAAAATTTATTTGGGTACAACTCGTATACTTGTGAACTGAAAGAAAAAAATACATCATACATAAACACAGACCAAAGACACATTTTTTTTTTAATTTTGTAAAATTTTCACAACATCCAAAAGATACAACAAATAGCAAAGATGGCTAGACGAAAATAGAATTGGATAGTTATAAATTATGAACATGAAGTTTAGAGTTATACACTGAAAAAGTAGTGTAGGTAATAAACAGATCTTGATCTATATTTAGTTACATGATGTCACTGATCGGACTTCAAAGGCCAACATTTAGTAGAACAATTTTACTAGATAATATTACCGTGACTACACATTAGACTTCTATGATCTACACCTTGCTAATAACAATACAATCTGTTCCGTGTTAAACAAGAATGAATAAGAAGCAATACTGAACTTACTGCTTAAGGAATTCAAATCCGTGGACGCATACTAAAATGTTGCCATATGCATCTACTTTTAATAAATTCCCATACAATGTGTCGAACCAGAGACCTCTGGAAAAGAAACAGAAAATACATTTTTGTATCTGCTCTATCAATAATCCAATGTTTAATCTGCCATTGTGCAACTTACCTAACAGGAAACGAAGGATCATATTCGAATTCTAATATTTCCTTTGGATAACCCTTGTATACTAATCTCTCTTTGGTTAAATTGAATCCTAAATTTTCATACTGTGGTGATTTGTACTCTAGAAAATAATTAAAACAGTCATCATCGGAAACCTTTAGTACTTACTAAATTTAAAACTAAAAACAGACAAATTATGTATTACATTCCGTACTCCGTATGTAGAGTCGTAGTAGGTGTGTCCATAGTCCTTAAAATATAACTTGATCTCAGTGATAGTTGTCACTAGTGTCATTTTAGAACTTACCGAGGTATATTTTAGGTGAAATTTTTATATTTAAAATATATTGCACTCGACCGGAGTGATACCACCGCCTCATAGAAAACCGGTGTTAAATAGCGCTGCGCTGTGTTTCACCGAGTGAGTGGGGATACCGGAGGCCCATACCCCAACTCCTCTCCCGTCCCCCTCTCACTTGTGACGCCTCTGCTGTTGCGGGTGTCCATGGGCGGCGGTAATCGCTTACCATCAAGCGAAACGTCTGCTCGTTTGCCCCCTATTATATAAAAAATGTGATAAAGCTGGCACGTAAAGAATGAAAATATAGATGATGAATCAACATGACGCATCTTTAAAGTTACTCCGTCGGTTTCGTTGCCAATCTGTCACAGAGATCAACTTATATTTTAAGGACTGTAAAGAAAAATTTTACAATTATAATTGTACACAATTACCTGCCAATGTGTAGTCCATATCAAATCCATAAAATTTAACATTTTCTAAATGTAGCGATCTATTTACAAAAATTCTGAAACAAAAAAAAGTCTAATGTTATTTTGCACAAAATTAAGATTTTATTATGTTAAACTTAGATGCTAGTCGGAAGAGAAGTGTAATTGAGGAGGTATTTTCCAAGGACACCATTAATTATCGTCATTATTACGTTGCAAATTCAACGTTTATTCTGAACAATGTTCTAATTCTAACAAAGCAGTAAAACAACATTAAAACTAAAGCCGTAAAAAAATAACTTAGATGGTCATTAGTCCTTTTTGCAAAAAAACAATGGAACATTTGTGGAACAGTGGAAGATTTTTGTGAATTGAAATAAAACTAAGTATGAAATTAAAATATTAACAACACGATTAATTATACTGTAAAAATCACGGAGTGCTCGATGTTAATTGCAACAAATATTTGATGTACAGATTTATAACATAACTTTTGTTACAAAAATAAAAATGCAACTCAAGTTGTGTAAAGTATCAATCATGTTTAAACTATTTCAAATTATCCTTAATTACTAATGACCACCGATATCGTAACGGAGAAATTTAAGACAAATAATAGATACGAAACACAAAAGGAAATTATATTTAATAAAGTTAGAATACTGATCATCACTTTGTAGATCTTCGGAAGTTTACAATGGTACAGCTTGGTTAATCAGCAATGTCGCATCCGTTCTTATTCTCTGAATCATAGCACGAAGATAAGAATTACCTATGTCTCAGCGTTGCTAAGAGTTTGAGATAACTAGCATGCCAACATTTCAAAATTCCTCGAATGGCTAATGTGTGATAAAACCAATATATGTGTTATCTTCAATTTAAATACTATCAGAAGAAAACTGAGATTACTCATGTCATGCCTAGCTCACGATTTTGCTTTTGACAGCTTAATCAACTTTCTCTATTTGTGTTTGAAAGATAGGTATCTCATGTCGTATATCTTCGATATAATATATGATAGTACATCATTAGTTAAAGATGATCTACATATATTGATTAATCTTTCTCGAACCAAAAGCACATTGAATGTCTCCGGTTACAACTTTACGTTAGAACTTCAAACATGCCACTGCTTATGTTTGGAAATACACACATCAAAAGTGTCTAGGGATCAACATATATTTTTGCAATAACTTTTCTCCTGATTGATATTAATTAAAATTTTCTTTAAGGATTCATCAAATAAAGTGTTTTCGTTTGTCACAGTAACGATAAACCAAGTCACCTTTGCATTAATAAAGAAATTTGCCATTTTCCTAATAAAAGGATTTTTGACATTTGAACCACTAACATTAAAGTTCGAAAAAAAGACTGAAATAACAGTTTTCTTTAAAATTTTATTAGGTAACTTAAACAATTAATAATCCGTGTTTCTACCGCGAACACTAACACAAGAACATCGGTTTGGCATACTCAAAATGAGTTCATCCAAATCACGCTGTGGAATGGCCGCCCATGTTCGTTGCAACAACAAAAAAAGGTCTTCTTGCGACTGGATACCCTCCATATTCGGCAGAGCTCTTCTCTGTAGCATATCCCATGCATGCTCAATCGGGTTCAAGTCTGGCAACTGAGCAGGCCAGGGCCAAAGCCACATCTCAATCTCAAGAAATCCGCATAAAAATGCTTGATCCCTAGACACTTTTGATGTGTGTATAATAGTCTTTACAATTTAGATAATAATCTAAGCTTTAAAGTTTTTTTTTGCAATTGTAGTTTAGCAGTGTGCAGTTTTCATAAAGCTAAATCATGTAAGAGCCTAGTCCTGATAAATCTAAAATACAAATCCAACAAAAACAAGGTATGGCCAATTCCAACGTGCCTAAATGATGGTAAATTCTAGCAAGTACACACTAAAATCAGCCAAATCAAGAGCCACCTTGATTTTGGAAGATGGTAAAATTTGGCTATATACCCCCCTGGTTCCACTAGACCAAATGATAATTTCCAAGAATCTTCCCCAGGATCTCATGAAATCTACACATGCTCCAAACATCTGGGTATATAATTATTCTTTATTCAAAAGTAGGTAAAAATCTTTACAGAATGGCTATAGGATGAAAATATAGTCTTGGCTACAGTTTGATGTCCATTTTTAATAGATTTATATAATGCATATATCTGTTAAAGTTAACACGTATCTCACTAGTGGTGAAATTCCAGTACCATGCCAAGAGTGCGTGCGACATTGAATCGTTCCAGCGATATCAAAATTCGTGTAGACAAAATAATCCAGCACTGGAGAATTATTTATTGCAATTCACTGCGTCAAATGATGAACAAAAAATAAAATATTTTTCAAAATATGATAAATTATGTGTGAAAAATAAATATAACTTATGTTTACAGAATGTTTTCTGGATTCATGAGATAAATTGTGCATAAACTACGAAATTATGCTGTGTTTTTAATGAGAAGTTACGCTTTAGTGAAAATTTACAGATATTATTTTTATAAATAAAAACTTTTTATAAAAAAAAAAACCGACTTCCAAAAAAACATCCAACGAAAACTCTCTGCCAAAAAAACACTTAAAAGCGTAAAATAAACTGGTTCTTCATAAATTGCGTATACCTAATTCTTTATTCATTTAAATAGTAGTATTATAATGTGTGCTAGGTACCTAGAATCTGTTTGAAGTCGGTGCCAAGTGACTATCGCTTAGACTTTTGTAATTGTTCGTTTGTATTCTTTTTGGCTTAGCACCGACTTCAAACAGATTTTAGGTACCTAGCACACATTATAATACTACTATTTAAATGAATAAAGAATTAGGTATACGCAATTTATGAAGAACCAGTTTATTTTACGCTTTTAAGTGTTTTTTTGGCAGAGAGTTTTCGTTGGATGTTTTTTTGGAAGTCGGTTTATAAAAAGTTTTTATTTTTCAGTTTTTAGTGCAATCAATCGTAGGTCAGTAGTAAGTTGAACTATTTCATGAAATTTCATCATCAAGAATACAAATTAAGGTCTATACGTACGTGTAATATTAAAATCATCCTCTAATCCCTAACTGTTGAAGAGTTTAACCTTCTATCATCAGCTCACCTAAATAACTTGAAAGTATACGACTGAAGGTCTTTAGATACGTATGAAATTGAAAGAATTATCCTCCAACTCCTAACCGTTGAGGAGTTGTACCTTCCATCTTCCATCGTCAGCTTACCTAAATAATTTGAAAGAATACGACTAAAGGTAACATATATACATATGATATTTAAAGATTTATCCTCCAACTCCTAACCGTTAAGGAGTTGTACCTTACATCATCAGCTCATCATCATAAAATGATGACTACCAGACGCAAATACCGGTGTACCTTCAAAAAATATACGAAAAACATAGTATGTGCCTATAAAAAATGAGGGTTTCCCTCGATTTCCCTGGGATCCCATCAACAGATCCTGATATGCTGGCAATGGGACCACCTCGGAAGCATACCCTTTCGAATACAAAAAAAAAATTCAAAATCGGTCCACAACTGACTGAGTAATCGGTGAACATACATAAAAAAATACATACAGTGGAACATAGAACCTCCTCCTTTTTGGAAGTCGGTTAAAAATATAAAAAGCGCAGTGACAAGTTCTTAAAACAATAAAATTCAGAACTTTCTGACTTTAATAATGAAGTAGTCGTTGTTGATTGATTTAAAAAATCTTTTTTTAGAATTAAAGGGTCTGCCAATGTCCAATGGTAGTCTCATTGTCACCAACGCCGAATGTTCTAATATTTTTTGGGAAAAACTGAAGAAAACCCTCAAAATTTGAGGGCAAAACTTGTTAATGAGTTATAATTAAATAACAATACATTTTAAATGATGATAACCAATATAAACAATCGACTTAATTAATGGAAAGGTACCTGACCTGATTATTATTCTGTTCTTCAAAACGAAAATAATCTCTACAGAATCACAACTTCGTTGCCTGTCTGTATATTTGTCACGATTCTTGGTCAAGGACAGCTTCTATAAATATAATATTTAACTAGTTAAGGTAAAACGGCTAGTTTTCCGCAAATCTGCCAAATTACCACTCGAGGCATACATTTTAAACCATTTAACACCTCGCAGTTAAACAATACCTATAGGGTGCTTCCCATTTACCTTACTATTTATCACGAAAATTGATTAGCAGTTTCACAAGTAAAGGAAAAATTCCAATTCCAAAAGTCGTAAAAATGATCCATACCACAACAAAAAAAAAACTTCGTTTAAAAAAACCGACTTCAAAAACTGAAAAGTATAAAATAACTTAATTTGTATGTGCTACCTATTCATAGGTTTGAAGTCGGCGCCAAGCCAAATGTAATTTTTTTTTCGCTTTTTAGTCTTTCTCAAGTCTCTCATCATCATTTCACCTAAATAACTTGAAAGAATACGACTAAAGGTAACATACAACATACTGTATAGAATAATAAATAAATATTTCGGACATGATGTTTACAGAATATATGCAGACAATTGCCTTAACTTTATTGCAGGCGCTCACGTAAATTTGAGGGTTTCCTTCAATTTCCTTGGGATCCCATCACCAGATCCTGATATGGTGGCCATGGGACCACATGGGGAGCATACCCTTTCGAATACAAAAGTAATTTTCAAAATCGGTCCACAATTGACGGAGTAATCAATGTACATACATAAAAAAATAAAAAATAAAATACCGATGAAATTGAGAACCTCCTCCTTTTGGAAGTCGGTTAAAAATGTTTTGCACTATAAACATAATTCAAGCCTCGTTCCTTCTTTTTATTCGCGCATTTCTTCTCATAAGGATCATATTGGGATGATAAATAGCTAAATAAATATCGTCGTAAGATTTGAACTCTAGATTTTTACTTTTCCGTCAGGTAGCTACGCTAGGAGATACGACACACTCCAGCTATTTATCATTAAAGGGAAAAAATGGTAAATAAGTTGATAAAAAATACTTAGCAATAAATTATCGTACCATTCACAATAGTAATAAAGACTTTATAACTCACTCGTTTGGCGCTGCTGTATATCTGTCCCCTTTGCCATACGAGGACTCGTTAACTAGCTCTGGGAACAATGTTCCGTTCGCCATGACACCTTTTGTTCTCATCATTAACCACTTAAAATTAAATCAGTACATAGGTATGTCACCATAAAACTAAAACACTTGTTGACGCTTTCGAAATTGGACCACTATAAACAAAACTACTCGATAATTTACTACAAAGCGTTAGAAGTAACACTCAGGAAATATTTTAGAGTGAATATCCTCGACAGTAACAAGGTTAAAAGAACGGGCTGGTCGTTCAGTGTCTCAATAATAATTAAATTGGAAACAACGCTAACGACTTGCATTTCCATCTACAATACTCTACGTCATGGCATTTATTTGGTTCTGTTGTCATAAACCTAACCGGTTTTGAGTAAAGGAAAGCTACGAAAATGTGTGGCATCATTGTTACGTTAATTTATGAACTAATTATTACAAATTAATTTCATAGAACTATATTAACAAACATTTAACGTTGGTGCGTAAAGCACTTTATATTAAACAAGCTTAACCCCGTGGTGTTACCCGAGTTCATTGTCGTACCCCGGGTAACGCAGTGGGGCGACGCTAGTCTAAAAAAAATGCCTAAGTTGCTCCTCATATCATCAGCTACTTATCAGTGAAAGTCCCGTCAAAATCAGTCTAGTCCTTCCAGAGAGAACAAATAGACAGACAAAAATAGTTATACCTAAAAAAAATTGGTATATGTACCTACTGTGTATACATACATACATACCTATGCATTTAGTAAAAAACGGTTATTTTAATATTACAAACAGACACTCCAATTTTATTTATTTGTATAGTTTATCCATAAACACTATTTTTTCCTTTAAACTATTTGACACTAGTTGTTGCCCGCGGCTCCGCCCGCGTATACGAGTATGTCGGTTATCGCGGCAAAAAGTAGCCTATGTGTTATTCTGATGTATATGCTATATTACTGTAAAGTTTCATCCAAATCCGTTCAGTAGTTTTTGCGTGAAAGAGTAACAAACATCCATCCATCGTTACAAACTTTCGCGTTTATAATATTAGCGTAGATATATATTTCAAGATAATGTTTTACCTTACATTTTCAGATAAACATTATGGATGTTTTACTAAAAGCATGCCATATATTAAGTTATAGGAGCCCATTTTCCTCTACGGTCGTTTCGAACCTAAAAACTCAGTATTATCAGCAGTTTGGTGGGGGTTTTTTATGTTGAGTTACCTAGGTATATGTCTGGGATGCACTGCAGAGCGCATGGGGGAATGTCTGCCAGGAAGCGCCAATCGATATAGGTGTACCTACTTCTAATGCAAACTTCGAACTCGTTATAGCACAATCAAATACATTATTTGATATTGGTTAATTTTAATAACAAAAAAAAACTTCTTTGTACGTTGACCTTGTTGGCTTTATTAAATACTAGTTGTTGCCCGCGGCTTCGCCCGCGTATAGGTCGGTTATCGCGGCAAATAGTAGCCATGTGTTATTCTGATGTATAAGCTATATTACTGTAAAGTTTCATCCAAATCCGTTCAGTAGTTTTTGCGTGAAAGAGTAACAAACATCCGTCCATCCATACTTACAAACTTTCGCGTTTATAATATGAGTTTAGATATGGATATCACGAACGAAAATAATGCAAGTACAAATACACACTTTCAGACATATGGCACGGGTACGTACCTATGTTTGTTGCTGTTGTGAATATGACTCACAAAGAAAACAATAACAACATTTCGAAGCAATGACTCGTATAAAATAAAATACTCTTTGTTAATTTACTTAAAAACAATTCACAAAATATGAAATGAAAAATATCATGCGTAATAAAACGGCATTAGAAACGTAAGTGGGCATTTGAACAAGTTAAACTGGAAATCATCGCTTGCACAACAAATAATGCAGGCCATGAATGAGTTATATGCGCAGTTTATACACTTTCAACACCCACACGACAAATATTAAACCTTGTTACTGTCATATTTCCTGTTATCCATATTAATATATTGAATTGAATGAAACAAATTGTATCAAACCGCTACACACGTTGACACTGCAAATATCAACACCACTAATCTTTAACGTGACTTTGAACTAATTTTCCACAGAACACAATACAAACTTTACACTAGGTAAACGTAAAACCAGACGATAACAGAATTCTATCAATTTAGTGTAATGTGCGTGCATCGACGAGGGCGTCGCGTATACTGACGTTGTATCAAAGCCGCCGCTTCTCTATACCGTATAGGCGTTAAAGGCCCCACAACATTCACTTCCCCGATCGCAGCAAACAGCTGATTCGCTAACCAACAGAGTCGGATACTCAGAGATGAAATCATCACTAAGCTGTGAACCAAATAGTTCCCATTAGAAGATAATGGTAATAGTCCTTTTATCATTTTTAGATAAACTGAAAATTACTAAATATTAATAAATTTCACTTAATTTCAGTTTGAAACGATTTTCTACTATATATATAACACTATTTGGTACTGTAAACATTGCTAAAGCGGCCAAATGCGGTGTCGGGCACCACGCAATCAAGTTCCGTAGTTTATTACTACTCGTTTACAATTGATACAACTTGTATTTTTTTCTAAGTATTTTGTACTAAATTTTCCAGAGTTAAACAAACAGAGCTAATTTAGATGTGATCTATCTTCCCAAAAGTCTCTTAAATATTTATTACTTTTCTATTTTACCTCGATGTTTTTTTGAAATACTGCTAGCTATAACAATTCCCGGTTGACGATATAAACCTATTATACATTCTTTTTTAATTATGAGCATGCGGAGGTGATGCTACTCTGCCTGATGGAAAGCTTGAGTAGAATCCAAGAAAGAGTAGTGGTCACATTGCGAGTGCAATGAATGCAGCTTTTTGACCCACAATGTGGCGGCCTATTGAGATGCATATGCATGCATCATTGGGCCTCCGGTCTCACATTCACCAACAAAGTATGGCAGCACGAATTAGTAATTTTAGGTTGGTCTTTTATGAGAGGGTAATACCGCCGGTTGAGCTATCAAGCCTGCCCGTTCTTGCTGAAATCAGCGTGGCTCTACTACCTAGTGACACCCCCCACTTTTCGGTTTTGGACATCGGAGAGGCTAGTGTAGTTCTTTATTGTGTCTGTCATATGTCATTGTACGATCAAGCAAAATTACCAGGATTATTTGTTGTAATTACGGAACTCTAAACAAGTTTTCATTTTCAATTTGAAAACCTTCAACTGCGAATCATGAAATCTACCTAGCCAAAAAATGTTATAGATGGACTATAAGTGATTAGCATAGATCGGAGTAGGTAGATTGATTTGGGGTCAATGAGCTGGCATGTATATATGAATATGGATTTGCCTCCGGGATTTTGAAATTAATAAGATTTTTTTACGAATTTCAAATGTTGAAATGTGTAGGATGAAAAATATATCATAGGAATAAGAAATATTTAACCCTTTTGCTGTCTCTTTAATAGTATACAAATGATCGGCCTTCTACTGTAAAAAAAACTATGGCATGTTATCTATGCCACTCGAGTAAAAATGTAGAAAATGTAAAGTGGATGATTTAGTTATTTTCTTATATATTTTATTACTTCACAGTTGAAAAAGACCATGTGGTTTTTATGTACTTTAAATATCTTGATGTGAAGGTATGGCAATAGCAGTTATTCTTATAGATTCGCCTATTAAATTTTTTAATAGTATTTTAACCTTTTACGTATGCTTTAAATTCATTTTTCTTGGCAACGTAAAGTATTTATTGTTCGATTCAGTGATTTTTATATATTATTTATTTACTTTACAATTGAAAAACAATACGTTGTTTTCATGTACTTTACATAGATACGCCCATTCAAATCATGATGTTACGATATGGCAATATCAGTTTATTCTTATAGATTCGCCTATTTAATATATAAAAATAATTAAATATTCTAATAAAAATCTATACCATTTTTCGATCGAGTCGCGAATCTCACATAAATCATTATAATAGGTAGTAGACTTTTATATAAGTAAGTTATAGATTGTTTTTAAATCGCAACAAACTTAATTAATTTAAAAGGAGTATTAAGTTATTATATCAAGGCTGAAACAGTCGAAAAGTGGATATCACGTTATACCGAACTACTTTACGGTCATTGCCACGTGAAAACTATAAACAAAGGCAAAATCGAAAGACACATTGAAGGCGCAGTACATAAAGGAACGTTTAAGAAGCCGCAACAAGAATTTTATTTTAATTTAATTAAGTTTAAAAAGGCTTATCTATGTTCTGATTTCTATGACTATTCATGGTGAGAGTACGTAAAATCAATCTACCTACTGATTAGCAATGTGTGAATAAAAGTTAAAGTTTGCTATCTGAAACCGTCGTAGCAAGACACTTCACTCTTATAAGTTTCCCAATAGGGTTTTGGGTAGGAATACCCGGCGAAGGAAGTCACAGTAAAAGTGGATTTTAGCGCTATTTTAGACATAGCAGATCAATATTGATGAACGATGTTAATAAATAAAAGAAATAAACCAACGTAATACGTCGGTTGCCGTAGCGTGATAATTTAAAAGCGCTCCACACGATCGGAACCGACCGACCGACCAAGGTGACCTTGGTCGGATTGGATGCGCTTTCGATCAAGGCCGTTGGGACCAACCAAACATTCGGTCGGACAACCGGCTTCTACACTGTCCACTTTTATAACAATCCGACCAAGGTCACCTTGGTCGGTCGGTCGGTTCCGATCGTGTGGAGCGCTTTTAACTGAAAGCGGACAAAAGCCAGTAGTGTCATATAACTGCTAGAAGTTCTAGTGTTGATGTTATTTCAATTTCTATGGTAAGGTTGTGGACTTGCAATTCTAAAGTATGCTGTGTAGTGTTTACGGCATATAAACGGTTATACGGCGTTTTATTTACATTTCGTCTTAAACGTATGATGCTGCAACATTTTTATTAAATTAATCTTAAATATCAAATAATCTAATCACTAGCAACGTATCCTATTTATGTCTCATCATTTAAGACTAGCCTTTAATATTCATATTTTACTGCTGGAAATGGGCCTTTTCTTCATAAGGCGTTTTTTTATTTATTACCCTGCCAAAGGGACTCTACTCTGCCTGATCGAAAGCATGAGCAGAATCCAAGAGTAGTGTTTGCCATACTGAATGCGAATGCAGACAATGCAACAATGCAGCGTGGTGACCCACTATTGCGGCCTATTGAGATGCTTTTGCATTATTGGGCCACCGGTCTCACACTAACCAACGAAACACGAAAGCACAAATGCTGTCATTGATCTTCTGTGAGAGAGTAGTACCGATTCGGTCCAGCCGGCCCGTTTATGCTGAAATCAGTGTGGTCTAAAGGCGCTGCGCCAGGGGAGGATTTAGTTACAAAAGCGCCCTAGGCAACCATCCCTTCGGCAGCGCTGGAGACGGTGACGAGGCCCGGGACCGTGGATCCTCTCGCGACCAAGGCGCGCCGAAACCTCAGCGAGGCCTTGACCCGTGGTAAAGATGTAGCTTTGTACTGGATCAAGGCCCACCGGCATTGATGGCATTCGCCGCGCGGTAGAAAGAGAGGGGATATTACTTCCTCACCTACGTCACGCCTCCGTCTTACAAATATTGGATCCGCCCTAGAACATTTGAAATCATGGCCGTGGCCCTCAGAGTTGTCTCACAGTACCTTTCTCCACGCCGTCATTAGCATATCTTCCAGGTAGCTCGAGACGGCGTCTTAGTTGATGATCTACAGGAACGGCCCTAAAGGCCTATAACGGATTACTAATAAAAAGGTTTTAGCATAATAATGGCCGTCGGCACAAATTTTTTTGGTCGGTGGCTACTTTGCACGGCAAACAGTTCAATTAGATGCCAGTTTTGCCGCCCGGCTTGTTGACGAGATACCTACCCGACGGTCAGGCAACCCGCATAGTGTGTAGGAGTCTTAACACCGACCCTTGCGGAACCACCATGGGCACCACCTGTTTTAAAAAACTCTAATTGAAGTGACGTCCGGCACACGAATGTCACTTTCTCGCGGTAGACCTTTCACACCTTTGTAGCGGGTGGACATTGAAACCCGTGCTGTGACCACGCTCAGAGTGGCATGAAGTGATGGAAAGCACGCAAATTGTTACAGGCGCAATGTTTCTCCTGCAATTTGTCCTATACTGCCGCCCTGTCCACGCCTTATTGTTTGCGGTCGTCGCCGCCGCCAACTCGGGTGCACCGTATGCCTTTCAATGAACAAATCTGGTCTTACTAAAACTTATAAAACAATCTCAACTACAGCTGCAGTTGTAGCTAGTACATTTTTATATGGAAACAGCACTAGTCGAACTGGAAGTATTGGTAATTTTTCTTTAATATGTGAGGCATATATTTTTACTATTAAAAATTTGGCGCCCCTAAGCAACCTCGCGCCCCTAGGCACATGCCTACTTTGCCTTAGGGTAAATCCGCCACTGCGCTGCGCAAACGTGTCGCCCATTGCTACTACTGGTCACTGGTAACCGTAGGTGCGGTGTCCGGTGGAGGCAACTGTAAACAGTCACCGGTTGCTACTACTGGCTACAATTCGTCGCTTGTTTTCAGTCAGTCTCAATGTTGCTTGTGTCTTCAACAGGTTTCGAGTTACCGACACCGAACACTTTTTGATCGTCATGAGCATGGGCGTAGCCACGGTGGGGCAGGGTGGGGCACTTGCCCCACCCTGGCTCTGACCTGTAAGGTACTATTTTTTACTTGTGGAAACCCCAAGGGCCGTCACCCCACCGGGTTTTGCGGCGGGGTGGTGTGTCGGATTCGAACCGACTAAAACCACACGGTGTGCCACTCTGCGCCTGAGAAGGGAGAGATCCGGGAACTGCTGTTATTAATACATCCGGACCCCTCCTAGCGCCTGCCCGCACTGAAGCAGGCACCGTCTGCTGATGGACTCCTGGATGGATGGATGATGGAAGTAGGAGCGAGAGATCTCCTTCGATAACTTCAGTGAGTGCCTGACGCTGGGTCGCCCAGGCGGTGCAAACCACTACTGTGTGCTGGGCCGAGTCCTCACTGCAATCGCAGTGGTGACTGGTGGGACTCAATTCCTTCCTAGCGACCAAGTGCAGGTACTTCCCGAAGCAACCGTGCCCGGCAAGGACCTGCGTCAATCGGAAAGAAAGGGTGTTGCCACCCTGCCCACTCTAGGATAACCTGGAGGAGGAGGCTGGATGGATCTCCAGCCGGGATGGCCAGTGAACCACGGTGGCTTGACGAGCGGTATCACGCCACTCGCATATCTCTTCGGGCGGACGGCGAAAGCCGATCTCTGCCCGGAAGTCAGCCGGGCGCCGATAAACTTCGGCGAACACTTCCGCCTCCAAATCCCACAGGAGAGTTCCGGCCAAGGCGCATGACGCCTCGGTCGACTCAGTGCGGTAGCCGTGTATGGCTCTAACAGTTAATATCCTCTGGGGACACCAAAGGGGCGTCCTATTCTGGGCGGTCAGAGCCGCTACCCACGCCGGTGCACCATACAGCGCCATCGACCGGACAAACCCCATGTAGAACCCCCGTCTTGTCGCGACACTGGCTCCACCCAAATTGCACAAAAGTGGCCCAAGGGCAGAGGCAGCGTTGACCAGCTTTGGTGCAAGCTCTCGGAAGTGCTCGTCGAAGAGCCACCTACCGTTGACGATCAGGCCCAGATACTTCATCTGGGCCCGAACGGGTACGAGGACCGAGTTGACCACGATAGAGGCACCGAGGGGTGGACCACGACGGGGCCCATGGAACATCTTGTGTATATGTCACACAACCAGGAAGCTTACGAAGCCAGGGCTGACGCGGTGGCGTTACGGGATCAAAATACCAGCGCTCTGAAAAAGGAGTACAACTTTGCCTCCAGGTCCGACAAAAGAGACATTGCAAGGGCGAAGTCGGAGAACATTGCTAGGATTGGCAAGAGGCTTGAGCGTCTTTCTTCAGGAACTCGGGCGGTCTCTTGCCAAGGCTATCGAAGGGAATTTTCGTAAGCCATCCTTTCCACCTCTGCACATAGGAAATAATGCGTTGACCTATGACGCACAGGAGAAAGCCGATCTTCTGGCAAAACACTTTGCGTCCAACTTGACCTTGGATGACGAGGAACAGGAGCCGCCTACCATACCGCGGTGCGAGAGCTGTATGCTGGAAATCCAGTTCCACCAACGCTCAGTGCGCTTAGCACTTTTATCCCTTGATATCCATAGGTCGAGTGGCCCCGATGGAATCCGATGGCTCTCCTACTCTTCTGGCGTAATCCCGATACCGTGGAAGGCAGCATTGGTCCACTCGATCCCTAAAAAAGGCGATCGATCAAATCCGTCTAACTACAGGCCGATAGCCATATAACTCCCCTCTTCTCGAAAATAATGAAGTCCATCATTAACCATCAACTCCTGCGGTGCCTAGAGGATCATCATCTGCTTAGCGACCAGCAGTACGGTTTCCGTAAGGGTAGGTCAGTTGGTGATCTTCTGGTATACCTGACATATCGCTGGGCATAGGCGATTGAGACTAAGGGAGTAGCCTTGGCAGTTAGTTTGGACATTGCGAAGGCCTTCGATTCGGACTGGCATAAAGCGCTTCTTTTGAAGCTTCCTTCCTATGGGCTTCCCGAGAAATTATGCGAATGGGTCACCCGCTTTTTAGCAGGTAGCAGCATAAAGGTCATAGTCGACGATGAATGCTCTGACTACATACCTGGGAATGCTGGTGTCCCGCAAGGCTGTGTTCTATCGCCTGATATGCATATCAATGATATGCTGCAAACTAGTGGCATTCATTGCTATGCGGATGGTAGTACAGGCGATGCTCTTTACACCGGCCGCGCTAATATTTCTCGGGAAAACGTCATTGAGAGTCGAAACAAACTTGTGTCTGAAATTGAAACCTCTTTAGTAGTAAAGGTCTCAGATTGGGGTAGACTCAATTTAATCCACTTTAACCCCACAAAGACACAAATTTGAGCGTTCGTATGTCCTCGGTTTGAACACTTCAGTATCTGCCTCAACCAACATTGGAATACTTGGTGTCGAGATATCGAGTGAAGTCCAGTTCCGTGGCCATTTGGAAGATTACCAAATTGGCCTCGAATAAGCTTGGCGTGCTCAACAGATCAAGGCAGTATTTCACTCAGGCCCACCGCCTTTTGCTTTATAAGGCGCAGGTTCGACCTCATGTGGAATACTGTCCTCATCTTTGGGCAGGGACACCATCAATAGCACGCCGCCACACGGTCACGGCCCTTAGCAACACGATGGGCCATACCGCGACCGACTCGATAGGGGTAAAACCGCGGGTATAGTTTGCTAGTTACATAATTATTATTTAAGACTGCTGCCCCACCCTGAGCCCAAGGCTGGCTACGCCCATGGTCATGAGTATGTGTTAAGTGGAAGCAACTAGACACAAAAAATGTTTACGTATGCGCAGCGAGTAGATGGTTTCATATTGGTTCTATAGAAATCAAATATTCATCGGTAGCTTGTAGCCGACACAAGACACAAAAGTGTCCACGTTTGAGCTCTGCCTTAATACCTATAAAGGTTTTGGCTGTACGTTTACGAAGTTCTCCTTCTCTTTACAGTGATATTGCCATGCGTAGTTCGCTCCCTTAGTTATTACGACACCCACGGGATAAAAAAATGTGTGTCACACAAAGTGTTGTAATTACCATGTGAGGTTTGAACTTACAACACTCGGCGCAGTAAAATACGGCGTGACGACTGCTTAAACCACTACGTCATCCATGCAGTCAATATCCTTATCAGATGAGCTAGCTGTTTGTTTGTCATCCTACACTACAAAAAACCTCAGAAAATGCTTGAGAAATATTTTTAATTATAATGTGTTGTTAAAGCTAATTATAAACTAAAATATTTAACGCAAACATTAACTACCCACCTACCTACTAATAATGTGTACCAAGCATTCAATATTGGATCGATCGTATTCTTGAAAATAGTAAACCAGAAATAGTCGATGTTGAAACGAAAATTCCACACTGTACTTTCAATTCAATCTTGCTATTTGTGTTTAAATTGGTGATTTTGGTAATATAGACTCGGCAATACCATATCACAATGACAATTAGTTTAACAGCATGATACAATTACGTCGACTATGTAAACATTTAAAAATATTTAATCGGGTAACTTCTTTCATACGTGTTTTCCTAATTTTCAAAAATGATTATGGTAGGATTGTAATTCCGTTACGAGGATATCGTGTCGTGCACATAAATACAATATGTATAGATACTTCATAAAACTTCACAATTTTATAGTTGGTTCCATCGAGAGCCCTATTGCTGCAGTTTCGCTAGAGCAACGCGATAGATCAAGTTCTCTAAAGCGTAAAAGCCGAACATTACTAATCATAACTAAAAATTAATACAAACCTGTGTTGAAGATCTCTTTTGTCAAGCCAAGCACTGCTTGGAAGAGCTTCTATCATAACCGGTTCTGCGAAACTGTCCAATTCGTACTCCGATTTCCTTAATGGCCTCATTATACCAACCTCTGATTTGTCTGGTATTTCTACGGCTTCATCGCCGGCCAAGAAAGTGATAACTGGGCGTTTCGTTTTAGAAGACGAATTAGCACGTGCGCGTATGTCCTCCGGATTAAGAGTTGGTGATAGAGGATACGCACTTTCAAAAGCGTCAGGCATTTTGTTTTTCTTTTATTTTTGCCACCACGAAAATGATCTAGCATTAATCGATGTTAACATAGAACTAAGCTCATCATCGGAACAACGCCACTACAACTCAAAACAAGTAGGCGATAATGATAACCTCTTCATATGATAACTTACGACCGGGTCAACGAGTGATGTAAATTTACAGTTTACGTTTCCATGAAGAATGTAGGCTTATTCAATCAAACTTTTAAGAGTTACAGTTTACACCATTATGTAGTTGAATCCATACATAAGGATAAATCAGCACCGTTACGGTATTTGCCTGATGTCGAGATAAGGAAATTAAGTATGCAGTAAATACAATGACGGACGTCATTGTATTTACGTCATAATGTGACGTCACATATTCACGTCATAATGTGACGACGACTAGTGAAATTAAAAAACTGAGACATAATTAGGAGTTTCACATTTACAGACCTATTGGTCTGTAAATGCGCTATTGCGCAAAACATAAAAAGCTAAGTGCTAAAATTGTTTCAAGTTTTTGTTGCAGATAGGTCAGACTCGCACTTGACCGGTTATTTTAAATGACCGAAATAAAGCGTAGATTTAAAAACATTACAACGTGTAATTATGAAGAAAACTTGCTCTCTGAGCACTTGAGCACTCTACTGATACATGTATATATTTCAATTTACTATTCTTGTATGCCTGTTCTAAATAACTGGCCGAACCAATCCAAAAAATGATTGCGAAATGGAGTTGGTAGGAACACTCGGAACTGAAACCGAACTTTCATTACGAAAATTGGCTCGATAAAAACTGACCTGTTAAAGGAAGGAATTGAATTTCATATCACAACCACAATTAGAAAACCCCTATTTCACGTATCGTATTGTCATGATTACATTTATGATATGTCTTATCAGTTTAAAACTTACAATTACAATAATTTAGACATGATAAACTAACAAATGAATGGATGGGGTCCAAGACCAGGATAGTTGGCGCTCCTTATGGGAAGCCTACGTTCAACAGTTGGCGGCGATAGGCTGATGATGATATGAACAAATTGACTTCTCCCCAATCCCTCAAGGCAACAGAAGCTATAAGATGTGTACCTATACTATTTCCTGAGTATAGTATAGTATATTGAAGCCGATTCCGTGTGGTTCAGAAACGTGTGGCATACTAACGTGCGGTTTACGAGGGTCTATGTTTAGAGTCGCATTGCAAATACGAATAATCATTTACCAATGCCGTATATATTTCAGGACAAAGCCGGTTGCGCGGCTTGGTATTGAAATGTTAAATTCAATTTCACTCGTCCAGTACAATTAAATCGGCAATTATTATTTACTGCCTCGGTGGCGCAGTCTTGGGTCCCAGGTCCGACCAAATGTTTGTATGATCAGCAAATATTTGGTGCGGAGTTTGGGTGTTTTCTATGAATAATATGTATGTATTTACGTATATACTACATAAAACAAGTTTTTACAAAAAAAAAACCGATCTGGACCAAATTTAAATGGGACCATTCGGGAAGCACCAGCTTTCAAATAAAAAAAGAATCATCAAAATCGGTTCACCCAGTCCAAAGTTATGAGGTAACAAACATAAAAAAAAAAAAATACAGTCGAATTGAGAACCTCCTCCTTTTTGAAGTCAGTTGAAAAGTCTTGGAGGTATGGAAAGTGATCTTCAAAGGTAATGCAACACTACCCTTAAATGGCTGGTTACAAATATTAAAGTAATTTATTTATTAAATATATTTTAGTAATTATTAGTGATACAGATTGGTGAAATTTGTACTTAGTAAATTCTAAAAATCCATACAAATAAATAAAATTGAAGTGTCTGATTGTAATTTCAAATTAACAGATTTTAACTTAAGTCATTTAAAAGTACATATTATGGTCCTGCCATAAAAAAAAACAAATCAAATTTTTCATCTGTCATCTGTTGGGCCTGGCTAATCTCTGGAATGGCTAGACCGATTTTAGTTACTTAGGATACTTTAATTTTAGAACAGGATCTAGTTCAAAATATATTTTTAACTAATAAGAAACGGATAGGATAACTTTTATGAACAACCCAACACAAACCAACTTTTACTTAAAACCAATGCCACATTGAATTTTTTCATGTCGGATATGAGGGTCATCTAATCTAAATTTACCATTCTACAACTTATAGGCTACTTTATAAAAGAAATCTTCATCCTCAAATTGCTGTTTATCCAATCCCTACAATTCACAAAAAAAAACTACCTATATTTTAACAAATATTTACAGTTCATTAGTCTTACCTGTGTTCAGCTCTCCTGTAATACTTCTTGACTGCTGATGTGACTTTTGTTTCAACTTTATCTTTACATTCTTTCTTAATACAGCCCTGGAATGAAGCTGCCATCTTTTCTTTTTTATTAAAATGAACGCTTAAGCTAAAAAGTCTTTGGTTCCTTAATTTTATGAATTTATTTATTATTTTATTCATGCAAATGCTATTGCTTTTCACCGATATGAATTACCTAAAAAAAAAAAATCTAAGCACATAAAATAGCAAAACTCAATTTAGTACCAAAATTTTAATATCTTCCTTAACCAGTACTTAAAAATATAAGTAATATATAATAAGTAATTAACGTTTTACATAATTATCTATGAAATACTTAATTTTGATGTACAAAAATCCCACAATAAATATGTTCATAATGTAAAAAAAAATTGTATGAATTCCATGTTTAGGATACATTATTTTGTAATTGTAATTACCTGCTAACCATTTTAAGACAAGTTTTTGTCCGGTGATAAAATTTTAAAATCTTGCTAATGAGAAGTGTATAAGCAGATTGCAGGTTTTACTAATAAAAAACATTTCATTTACGGCAATTTATACAATATTTTACTAGTAAAATAAAATAAAATGAAAACCGGTGATTCGTAAATTTTGGATTATGTAGCTGGTTTAGCAACTACTTTTACGCTTGCAAAACCAATGATTTTGGCTATCATTCTAAAAAGTGTTTGTAATTTTGCTACTTACTGATAGTTAATAACTGAACTGACCATTAATACAATAACAAAGAGGTATTGCGCAAAATAAAATTTCCTATCGTAATTTAACTATTAATTTACCAACTACCAACAACAAATTCTCTGTCAAAAACACTACAGCATTAGCAACACTTTCAGCTTCAGCTGGTTGGTTGCAGTCAGTCAGTGAGTCAGCGGTCCATCCAAACAGTGTTGACATACCGAATTTGATTATAGAATTAATTGATTTAAATTAAATAATTGATTATAGATTATAGAATTTAGGTAGAAATTTCTTATATGACATTGTAATTAAAATCAATAGGGAAGAAAATATTTTATTTTTTTGTAATTACCAATAATTTAATTTCTCTCTCTCGACTCTCACACGCAAGCTTCTGATTGGTGGATGCACATACCAATTTGCACGACTGATTTGGCGGGAAATGCACCAACCAATCAGAAGTTTACGTGAGAGAGACAAACGCTAACCAAAACTCAGTCTCTCTCTCTCTACTCAGATCCTCAGATCACGCTTTCCGCCCGTTCAGCTGCCACTTACTCTAAGACTCTCACAGAAGACCAAACTGGAATGAGAGCATTCGTACTGTCGTGTTTCGTTGAAATGAAATGAAATCATTTAATCACTTTGACAGGCTCATACATAAAAGAAGAAATCTCTTTCAAGCAGACCATCCATTTTTTCTCTTTTATCTATCGATCTACTCATAAATCTGTAAACTTCCTTCAAGTCACTACATTTTGTTCATCTCTACCCATAAGTCCATGTCAAGACGACATACATGTATTACATGTTGCTTCTCAGCTTTCCATTAACTGGTGTTACCGTGTTATTTTCATTCTTCTTCGTAGTTGTGGCAACTTCAAGCTATAAACAATAGTAACATAATAGTACGTACGAGGCAAGGCGCCGGCGGAGACGCGCGTCCTGTGCTTACAAGCCCCCACCTCAATATTGTGCTCATTTAAAAACTGTTTGTGTGTGACAGTGTCAGTTTTGGAAGTTTTATAATTTATTTGAGAATGTCGGCGGACCCAGCACCACTGTCGAAGACAGCGAAATACAAGAAGATAACAAAACCACTCTTGGAAAGAAAACGACGCGTGCGCATCAACCGATGTTTGGATGAACTTAAAGAACTGGTCGGCGCTCTGGAGATCGATGACGACAACCAGAGCAAGTTGGAGAAGGCAGACATCCTTGAGTTAACCGTTAACCATCTCTCAAAGTTGCACAGTCCTAGAGACCGGGTTTTGGAAGCAAAGAAGTTTCAAGCCGGTTTCGGCCAATGTGCCGCTGAAGCTTGCCGGTTTATTATGTCTGTACCGGACAGATGCTAATGTCAGCCAAAATTTGCCACCTATCGAGACTCGTCACCGCTCAACCCCTTACCATTCAAGTACCAGAGACCGAACTTCTCACCACCCACTTCACCGTCATCAGTTATCTCCGACAGACATCACTATCCACAAAAGGTAGTAGAGCCACGCTGATTTCAGCACGAACGGGCCGGCTCGACCGGGGCGGTACTACCCTCGCACAGAAAATCAACGTAAAATGACAGCATTCGTGCTGTCGTGTTTCGTTGGTGAGTGCGAGACCGGAGGCCCAATTAGTCTAGTCAACAAGTTCCATACTTGTTGACTAGACTAAAGGATGCACAAGCATCACTAGGCCGCCATAGTGTGGGTCACCATGCTGCATTGTTGCATTCGCAATGAGTATGGTGGCCACCACTCGTGGATTCTGCTTATGCTTTCCATCAGGCAGAGTAGAGTCATTTTGGCGGGCCAAACATAAAAAAAAAAAAAAAATATAGTGACCATGACAGATCCTCGTCAGACGCCGAGGATTCAGTATACTCCGGTGAGGCTCCCAAGCAATGAGGGTATAGTCGACAGGCACACACTGCGAGACCTAATCATCAAATACCACCTACTGGATTACTTACCACGATTGATAAACTAAATCATCATCACCATCATTCTGCCGACCAAAACGCACCGAGGAATGGAACGTATTTCAAAAGAGTTCAAGCTGAAGCTAAAGATGTCATATTACAAAAAATTCGGCAACACCAAACGTGGTAACGACATCGTTGACATGAACGCGAGCGCAGAACCAGCGACCCAACCAAAATAGTTACAAAGAGAAGAACCATACAGAGCCGAGTTTGCGTATCAATATTCACCGCCAACCGCAAACACCGACACACTCGATTTCAGGAGGGTTAGATCACCGTCTACCGACACAAGTCTAGCGAAACTGTTTACTCACCAAAAAAGTCAGTCGCCTACTAATCAATTAGATCCGACTCCAATAATCAAAGTGGAAGTGATTCCTAATGTTCCGGAACAATGCGAATTGCTCACAGATTACAGCTGTCGAAGCTGTTACTTAAGCACAGCTCAGCTGAGGGGTTGTCTCTTCAAGAAAACTCCTGCTTCATGTATAACTAATAATTTATTTGAACCTTTACAAAGTTATAGGTTAAATGTATGTTTGAGACGGAGGTTAGATGCAGTGTGTTGCGCGCGGACCGCCGGCCGCACTCGCGAGGCTCGTGACGTCATGATGTCCCCCTCACCCCTCTAGGGCTAGTTGGACGCTGGGGCGTTAACATCCTGCCCCCCTTGAAAGCTGCTGCTTTCAAGATCCTCTGTGCTGGGCAAGGGGCACACTCGGTTGAGTGCTCGTCTAACGACAGCCTTCTGCGTCGTAAAATCTGCGACTCTGCAGACTCCATCAGTCCCTGGATACAGCTTCAGGACTCTCGCAAGCCTCCATTTAAGTGGGGGTGTGTTCTCTTCCTTGAAGACGACCAAGTCCCCAACCTTGAGCTCCTTCTGCTTCTGACGCCATTTTGAACGTTGCTGTAATTCGGCTAAGTACTCGTTCCGCCATCTGTTCCAAAAGTGCTGGCGCAGCTGCTCAACCCTCTGGTACCTATCAGGGTTTTTAAGACAAATGGGGGGTGACGGCAGCGATGTCAAGGGCCGCCCCACCAGAAAGTGCCCTGGAGTCAGAGGGGAAAGATCAGTTGGGTCAGATGAGAAAGGAGTGAGGGGTCGGGAGTTGAGGATTGCCTCAATTTGTGTAAATAAAGTGCTCAACTCCTCGAACGTCAGACTCGCATTACCCATAATTCGCTTTAAGTGGAATTTGGCAGATTTGACAGCCGCTTCCCAAATTCCACCGAAAGTGGGAGAATAAGGTGGAGAAAAGATAAATTTTATATGTTCGTCATTGCCATAGTCATAAATCGAGTTTTGAGCAGATCTTAGCATTCTACCCAACTCGTTATTTGCCCCAACAAAGTTAGTGCCATTGTCGCAATAAACCGCATGCGGTCTCCCCCTACGCCCTTTTTACGACGCAGGCTAAGAATGAAGGCATTTGTGCTAAGCTCGCTGACTGCTTCCAGGTGAACGGCCTTGGTTGCAAAGCAAACAAAAATATTTAAGTAGCATTTTGTTATGCGGTTACCCTTTCCCTTTTTACTGGAAATTAAGAATGCTCCCGCAAAGTCAAGGCCACACACCTGGAAGGGATGAAATTGTGTTACCCTGTCTGTTGGTAAGTTGCCCATCAGTGGCTCCATAGCCTTGCCTCGAAGACGTACGCACGTAACGCATTTCCCAACAATATTTCGCGCTAGAGCTCTGCCTCCTACCGGCCAGAACTCGCCACGTATGGAGCTAAGGAGCAACTGAGGGCCAGCATGAAGTAGACGTAGGTGTTCACCTTCCATCAAGAGTCGTGTGAAATGATGTTTACCATCCAATAGAATCGGGTGTTTTCTGTCATAGTTGCAATTAGCATTTTGCAAGCGACCACCTACTCTAATGATGCCGTCACCATCAACAAAGATTGATAATTGTAATAGGTAAGAATTATTTTTTAGTTTTTTACCCTCTAAAAGTGTAGATAGTTCAGTAGAATAAGTTTGTTTTTGTGCTAGTTTTATTAGATAAGATAATGCATTTTTTATTTCCTCTAATTGTAAAATTCCTTTTGTTTTAGTTCTAGGGTTTTTACAGTTATTAATAAAGCGAAAGATATAAGCGACAATTCTTTTTAATTTGTTAACCTTGGAATAATTTTCGAACCTTATCAAGGGTGACTGCTCAATGTTTATCATGGCTACAATTGAGCAATCACTTCGTTCTTTCATTTCAGGTAAAGTAGTATTTACAGAACCGATGTTTTGCGGCCAATGACACTCGTCTTGTTGTAAAAAAGATGGCCCATGCCACCATAAGCTCAAGTCTGGCAGCCGAGCGGGTTCGACTCCCCGTGAGGCTAAGTCTGCCGGGTTTAATGATGTCGGCACATGCCTCCAGGAGGCGCTCGTAGTCAACTCATGTATGTCATTGACACGATTCGATACGAAAGCCTTAAACAGCTTAGATTTGTTTCGAATCCAACCCAATACAACGGAACTATCAGTCCAGAATACCCTACGATCAACAGAACAGCGCAGGGCGCTTGTGACCTTGGCAGCTAAGCGCGCGCCTAACAACGCTCCAGAAAGTTCAAGCCTCGGGATTGATAAAAATTGAAGAGGCGCAATACGTGTTTTGGAACACAAAAGGTTAATTGAGACGTTGCCAGCGCCATCCTCCGACCGCAGGTAGATACAAGCTGCATAAGCGGCTTGGGACGCATCCACAAAGACATGCATATGAACTGATGTTGGACTGGGACGCAAAACGTGTCTAGAGACCTTAAGGCTTGCCAATACATGCACGTTCGATAAGAATTTAAACCAAATTTTTCTTATCTCCAATGGTACTTCTTCGTCCCATGATAATTTAAGAACGCATAATTTTTGAAGCAGTATTTTGAGTTTGATTGTGCATGCACTGAGCAATCCCAGTGGGTCAAATATTTTACAAGTGTTAGACAAAATTACTCGCTTTGTTATGATACAAGTATTTTTCTCTAGTTTTACAGTGAACTGTAAGTTATCACTATCAGGGGACCATATTAAACCCAAAACGCTAGCCTGTCTATTTAAGTCCAATGACTGAGTCAAGGTACAGTCATCAGTGAAAATTTGTGGACAATTTGTACGAAATTTATGAATAGGAAAGCAAGCTGAGGCAAGTGTATCCCTAACCCTTTCGTAAATATGTTTTAAGTCGCCTTCACTTTCAGCGCCGCTAAGAAAATCATCGTAATAAAAATCATGTTGTATTATTTCAGATACCATTTTGTCTGCACATTCATGGGCTAACTGTAATATGCATCTTGAACTAACAAACGGCGCGGAATTCGTTCCATACGTTAGAGTATTTAGCCTAAGTACATCCAGCGGTTTGGATTTTTCGTCCCTCCAAAGGATTAATTGTAGATGACGCTGCGATTCGTCCACTATAATCTGCCGGTACATTTTTTGTATGTCGCCGGACAAAACAAAATTATGTTGTCTAAACCGGATCAGGATACTAAAAATATCATCCTGTATAACCGGTCCTACGTGCTGGATATCGTTTAACGATTTTTGGGATGTCGTTTTTGCACTACAATCAAAAACTACCCGTAATTTTGTGGTTTCGCTATCACGAATAACCGCATGATGCGGGGTAAAATAACCGAACTCAGGTTTGTCAATTTTGCTTAAGTGACCTAATTCTTCGTATTCTTTTATAAAATCACAGTATTGTACTTTAAGAACTGGATTTTTATGTAATTTGGTTTCAAGATTTAAGAACCGTTTTTTGGCCATATTAAATGAATCACCGAGAGATGATTCCGGGTTTTCACTTAGCGGCATTTTAATCAAAAATCTACCGTTATCTAAACGTCGCGTGTTTTCTAAAAAATGATTCTCGCAAACATTATTTTCATAGTTTTTAGTAATATTTGGTGATGGAATTTCTTCAAGTTCCCAAAACCGTGTGAGATCCTGTGCAATTTGTTTAGTGAAATTACAATGAACTGTCGTGTCCCCATCAAGATTGAAGTTACCTAATGGCCCCACTACAAACCAGCCTATTTTTGAAGAATGAAGAAAAGGCCCTTTATCACCCAATTTTATTTTTTCCGACGTTAGTATGTCGAAGAAAACGTCAGCACCGAGTAGCAGGTCAACTTCAGAGGGACGAAAGAATTCGGGATCCGACAGTTGTATATTAGTAGGTATGTTCAATTCTGAAGCATTGAAATAATGATTAGGTAAGTTGTCCGTAACATGTTGCACTACTAAACAACTAATATTTTCGGTGTATGAACTCGATAATGACCTTAAAGTGAGTTCACATCTATCCGATACAGTTAATGGTAACTTATTTATGCCAGTTACATTAAACTGCTTATGATTATTAGGAAAACCTAACTTAGTTTTCATTCTTTCACTCAAAAAACTGCTTTGCGAACCCGCATCCAATACACATCTAACTACGCGTGTACGATTGTTTTTTTGGTTTGTAATTTTAACAAACGCTGTGCCTAATAATATTTGTTTACGTTTACCTATTGTCGCAGCGCACGCGCTGATAGCGCTAAAGACGGGCGCCGGCGGCCCAGCTGTTTTGTTGTCTGTTTGAGTAGGTATAGAAGTATTATAATTATGCAATAATGTGTTATGTTTTGCCTTACAGACTTGACAAAACCCGAGACGACATTGATTGGCATTGTGACCACGCCTCAAGCAGTTCAAGCAAAGATGTAACTTTAAGACTTCACTTGACCTACTTTCGAGGCTCATATCCTTGAACTTGACGCATTCCGATATCCTATGTGCGCCGGTACATACGGGACACGTTGGCGCATTATATGTTTGCTTGCGCGAGGTAGATAAAGCAGTGACAAACGCCTTAGTAGCCTTAGGCTGTATTTGATGAAGGTATTTATTGTCTGTTTGTTTGTCACTCCTGCAAGCTACCATGGTTTCGAGTACGTCCGCCCGACCTCGCAAAAATTTCAAAAATTCGGATAATCCCGGCAAGTCAGTTAAATTAGCTTTAAATTCTTCCCACTTTCTTGACGTCATGGGATCTAATTTACTAGCCACTAGGTAAATGATTACGTCATCCCATGAATCAGTCGGGCGGCCTAATGATTTAAGGGCACTTAAGTTTTTTGAAACGTCATCAATAAGAAATCGAAGTGACCTATGGGATTCACGAGTTTGTTGATCTATGTTAAATAATGCCTTCATGTGATTATTTATAAGTAGATTTTTATTATTATATCGTTCACACAACAATTCCCACGCCTTTTTGTAATTCTCAGCGGTAAACTCAAGCGACTTTATTACGACACTGGCACCACCCTCTAAAGAGGATCGTAAATAATGATATTTATTTATGTCAGGTATAGACTCATTTACATGGATCATGGCTTCGAAAGTGTCACGAAACTCTAACCATTTTAAGTAGTTTCCATCAAATGATGGGAGTGAAATAGTCGGCAGCCGTATCTTACTAACAATGTCTGAGTCTAAAACCGATCGGGCTGTTCGCGCACCTTCGGAACCCTGATCTTCACGGTTCAAGTGAGTATCAATTAACTCCTGAGTCGCAGAGATGAGAGAAATGAACTGCGTTTCCATGGCGTCCCTTTCTTCCAACTGCTCCTCTAACTTAGCACTATTCATTTCAATTTGTGTTTGAATCGAGTCGAATTCAGAAAATAAAGTTTGTAATCTAGTCAAGCGAAGGTTTAACTCTTTAATTTGCAATTTATCTATTTTTGAAGGGTCCATTTTTTGAAAGTTAGAAAGGTAATCCTTGTATTTAGTTACGCGACCCTTATAGGTACCTCTTTGGCGTACTAATTCCTTTAAACCTTCTTCTGACATTTTAAATGAATTTATTTAAATTATACACCAATTCAAGGGCAAATAAGGAATTAGATAAAATAACTTGTGCACTCAAACCCAATCGATCCACCAGTTCGTTGACGAGAAGCAAAGAAGGTGACGTGCACGTCAGGCTAAGCAGGCTGCTGTCGTGCACGGCAATAAGCACAGTACGGCGCGGCGGCGCAGGAACGCACCGCACGCACACTCGTAATCACTGGAATGCACGGTTAGGACGATATAAGTTTGAAGATCATTCACTGTTGCTAATAACTTTGGGCTAGTAAGCCAGAAGGTCTAAAACTCCAATAAAGATCGTTAACACTGGTTTTGACCTTATAAAAATTATTACGGTAGAATAATATTAATTTTAAGTTTAATTCGTACCGTCAAATTAGCTCAAAGCTATCTTTTTAAGAAGGAAAATTTGTTTTTATAAGAAATATGCAATAGAAAAGCTAAGCAAGGCCGATACAATGACAAAAAAGTGGATGCTCGCTTATCGCTCTGAGTAGATGCACCTATTTATGCTTGCAATTTACGTAGATAATTAATGAATGCAAGTAGGTTTTTCTTAACTTAATGCACAGAAGCGAATAGGCAGTAGGTAACTAAATAGTCGGCATTAGCACTGAGAAATTAACTTTTTATTGCGAATTATAAGCACTTCAAGTTCAAACAATATGCACTGGGCTGAGCACTAGATATTCACACAAACAAAGGTTACGGATTAAGCGTTAAGGAAAATACGGGAATGGGCTACTTTCCTCTGTAACTGCGTTGACGAAGCGCTGGCCGCAGATACACGTTGAAGTTGTTGCTATGCGATCCGTAGATATAGAATATTCCGCTCGCCTGTTGATTTTGGTACTAATTGGTACTGTCCCGTCACGGTCGCCACTTGTCGAAGCTGTTACTTAAGCACAGCTCAGCTGAGGGGTTGTCTCTTCAAGAAAACTCCTGCTTCATGTATAACTAATAATTTATTTGAACCTTTACAAAGTTATAGGTTAAATGTATGTTTGAGACGGAGGTTCGATGCAGTGTGTTGCGCGCGGACCGCCGGCCGCACTCGCGAGGCTCGTGACGTCATGATGTCCCCCTCACCCCTCTAGGGCTAGTTGGACGCTGGGGCGTTAACACAGCAATCTACCGCCTAAAAAGAAAAGAAATTGGAGTACCAGGAGTATAAAAAGCAGGAGGTGGCCCGACGTGAACTCGAGGCGTTGTGCGACAAAAAACCCGAAGGCCCGCCGGCGGACGAAGCAAATAAGTGGCGCCCGTGGTGAAGTGTCGTGACACTCGCCAATTGTTATATTAATAGTCTCTTCTTCCACGAAAAAACCTTAAATTTATGTATTTAGTTTTATTATCGTAGTATAAGTAAATAAGTGCCTTATATACTTTAAATCTGTTATCGAATTGTTGTCTACTAAACATTATTTATGTGCCATGTATTGTCTTGATCTCGTCTTCCTATATTGTGTTTATATATAAAATTATAGACTATACATGTATTCTATATACAGAAAAATATTGAAATAAAAATGTAATAAACGATGTAATGAAATGAGAAAATCACCATCAACAGCCTATCGCAGTCTACTGCTGGACGCCACTTGATTCGATTCGATCGACTTTTTGCTTGATTGATAAATCTGGTATCACTGATTGATGTTAACTGCCAACTAGAGTGGCGACCTAACCTATGTACTTTGAAAAAGAAATCCAATGGAAAATGATTTTATTAATCATAAAGTAATTATTGCAGGTTAGAGTTTTAATTTAGTTTACCTTATAACGGGTACAAATTCCTATTCTTAATTTTGGTAAACATATAATTTAATAAACGTATAAAAAATTATGGTTAGTATTCGTGAATTTTATTTTGCTTCATTTTTTACATCTGAGTGGTTTGATGATTTATTAACTTCCTTGATTTATTGGGTTGTGTGAAGGTTGTGTGCATCCGGACAGTAGTACTTCGATTAATATAAAAAAAACTACAAAGTTGTACAGTTAGTTATAAATAATATAGGGAAAGATACGTACATAGTCTTGTTGTCTTGATTTACCGTTAAAAGGTGGTGGTGGCAGTGCTAAGTATAAAACTCACCACTCGAAAAAAAGCGCGGGAAACTTCAAGCGTACCGGTGCATTTTTTCTGGATAAAATTTTTAATTTTGATTTTTCATTATAAAAGGATCAGTTTTGTATTATATTGTAAATATTATTCACATTTAGTGTATATATATTAGTGTTAGTGTATAGTTTACCTGATTTGGTAAGTTGTTTTAAAATTTTTCATGAACGAGCCGCCTGACTTGGCGGACCCGGGGGTCTTTGTACCCCCGGCTGCTAATTTTGTAACAGTAGTATCGAATGAATCTGGGATGGAAACGGATGGTCCCAGTGCACAACGTGGTCATAAAAGAACCAGACTACATAAATTATGCAAAGTATGCAATAAAAAGAAAAGGAAGCACAGTCAGGCTGTTGATGGGAGCAAAGGTTGCTGCTGTGCTAGTGCAGATAATAGTGAGAATAGTGATTCTACTCCTACTGTTAGCCCGGTTGAACATATTAATCATAAAGTCACACCGAGTAGTGGTTCGGCCCCCCAGGGTTCAGTATCTGGAGTTGGTAGGACCAAGTATGAGGACAATGACATAGGCCCGTTTGTTATACACGTCCAAAAAGAAGTTAAGTCGCCCAATGATAGTATCACGTTACACCCGGTCACATTTGGCAGGTTTCTCAAGACCAATGCCATTCACAACATTGTGCAAGGATCCGTTAAGAAAATTGGTAGAAATAGAATTACTTTAGTGTTCTCAAATTTTCATGATGCGAATTCATTTATTTTAAATAGTGAGTTATCAAAAAATAATTTAAAAGCATTTATACCAACATTTCAATTAACACGAATGGGACTTGTTCGGGGTGTTCCATCGGAATGGTCATCCGAAGAAATCATCGAAAATGCTTCAGTACCCGATAAATGTGGCAAAATTATTAAAGTTAGGAGAATAAACTATAAGACTATCGTAGAAGGGTCTCCTGTTTGGAAACCAACGCAGAGTATAGTGATTACGCTGGATGGTCAAGTTCTTCCTCCACGTATATTCATGTGCTACAACTCATTACCTGTAGAGATGTATGTGTACCCCACTATCCAATGTTATAATTGTTGTCGCTTTGGACATACAAAAATTCAGTGTCGATCCAAACCTAAATGTTACAAGTGTGGTCAGGAACATACTGGTGATACTTGTGATGTTGAGGAGGACAATATATCTTGCTGCTACTGCTCTGCTAAACACTTTGCGACCTCTAAATTGTGTCCTGAATTTTTGCGCCAAAAAGAAATTAAGAGTGTTATGGCAGAAAAATGTATTTCATATGGCGAAGTTTCTAAAATGATTGCACCTACTTATAATTCTTATGCCAATGTAGCTAGTACTCCGGTTACTACTTACGCTTACCGAAATTCGCAGTCTTCTCATACACAAAATTCTCCTTCACACACTTCACATAAAAAAACAGTGTATATCAATCGTCGCCCTCCCTCCAAATTAGGTAAAGGCTACGACCGAGAACAACATCAACAATTAGTTAACGAATACAGGTTACCAACGTCACAAAATGGCTGTGCCTTTAACACCAATTCCGCAAATCCTACATTGATGTCAACATCAGATATAATCCAAATTCTCATCCAAACACTAACTCAATCTAATATAAAAATACCGACCAACGTTGCCCTTATAGTCGATATGTATAAAAACCCTCAACCTGTTAATAATGTTACTACAAACTCAGAACATAATACAATGGAACTGTAGAAGTGCAGTTTCTAAAAAAAACGAAATTATTTACTTGATAAATAAATATAAAGCTTCTTTGTTTGCAATCTCAGAAACCTGGTTAAAACCAGGTTCCATCTTCAAAATCAGTGGTTTTTCTTGTCTAAGAGATGACAGGACTGATGGGTATGGTGGGACTGCTCTACTCATTAGGAATACTGTCTCTTACTGTCCCCTATCTCTTCCAACATTTAATAATTTTTCCGTAGTAGCTGCACAAATAAATAATACTTGTATTGTTTCAATATACATTCCTTCCCCCTCTTCTTCAACTCTTCAACAGTTCAACAATCTCGTTTCTCTACTTCCTCGTCCTTTCATAATTTTAGGTGATTTCAACTCTCACCATATTTCTTGGGGTTGTACTCTTTCATCATATAGTGGTGACATATTATTAGATATATTTGACCAACATAACCTTTGTGTGTTAAACTCCGGGTCCCCAACTCGTCGTACAGGGCCAAATGAAAATGTTAGTGCAATAGACCTTTCCATATGTACCCCTAATTTCGCTTCATCTCTTGCGTGGTGCACTTTACCATCTTCTTATGGAAGTGACCACTTCCCAATTTTTATAACGCCCACTCATCCTAGCAGTTCTCCTAATCCTTCAAGGCAACCTCGTATGAAGTACAAACTTAATAAAGATGGGTTATGGGATAAGTTTAAAACTCTTGTAGAGTTTAAACTTTCTAATTTACAAAATAATTTATCACACGAACTTATCGATTGTAATAATATTTTCACAAACGTACTTATACAAGCTGCAGATGAAACCTTCCCTGTAAAAACTTCAACCAATGGTAGAGTTCCTTCCCCTCCATGGTGGGACAGTGAATGCTCGCGAATGGTAAAAGCTAGAAAGGAAGCTGAAAAAAAATATAAAAATAATATGTCCGTATATAATTTTGAAATTGTAACTGATGCTATAGCGAAAGCTCGTAAATTATTCAAAGAAAAGAAATTTGAAGGATGGAAAACATTTTGCCTGTCCATTACCCCCAATGTAAATCCTTCTATTGTCTGGCAAAACATAAGAAGGTTTAGAAACGGTGTTACTAATTCTAATATTTCTGGCATCCCCCCTATTCTGAAGAACTCTTTTCTTAATCGTTTAGCTCCACCATTTGTTCCAGAACATGACCTCATTTATAACAACATTCCTTCTTCTATCTCTCAGAACCAAAGTCTACTAAATTCTCCCTTTACAATGCAAGAATTACAGGGCGTATTATCATCGGTTAAAGACTCTGCTCCAGGTGATGATGGCATTCCGTATTCATTCCTGGCTAATTTAAATCAAACCTCACTTGAATATTATTTGAACTTAATTAACAAGATTATGATGTCGGGTAATATTCCTCCAACATGGAAGTCCCAAACTGTTATTCCCATTCTGAAACCGGGGAAAACACCATCAGAACCTTCATCTTATCGACCAATAGCTTTGTCACCCGTAATTGCAAAAGTAGCTGAAAACCTAGTTAAAAATCGCCTTGAATGGATAGCTGAACACCGTGGAATTTTACCAGAATCTCAGTTTGGATTTAGGAAAGGCAGGAGTACGTTGGATAGTGTGGCTACCTTGGTAACTGATATTAGAGTTGCATTTTCAGAAAACAAATCTGTAATTGCAGTTTTTTTAGATATAGAATCAGCATATGATAATGTTCTTCTAAATGTCCTTAAACAAAAACTAGATATACTTCGCATCCCTGAAATTTTGGTTTGCTTTACAATTAACCTCCTTTCAGGTAGAACAATAAAATTAGATCAAACACAGGATGAAAGTAGACTAGTATGGAAAGGTCTCCCGCAGGGTTCAGTTCTAAGCCCTATATTATTTAATTTGTATACGTCTGATTTAGATTCTTCACTTCAAAATACATCAAATATCCTACAATATGCAGATGACTTAGTTTTATACGCTATTGGAAATTCAGCAAGTTCTCTGTGTTCTCAGCTATCTAACTCTCTTGATTATTTAAAAATCTGGATGGACAAAAATGGCCTGAGTGTATCTGCGAGTAAGAGTTCATTAGTCTTATTTACTCGACAACGTATTCCCATCCCAATAGCTATAGATTTCGATCATAACGAAATACCAGTTAAAAAACAGGTCAAGTTTTTGGGTATTATTTTGGACTCTAAACTTACAGGTGTTCCTCACTGTGATTATGTGGTAAATAAATGTCAAAAACTTCTCAATTTGATGAGATGCCTATCAGGTGTTTGGTGGGGTGCGCATCCGTTTTCCTTAAAACTTCTTTACGATGCTCTAGTTCGAAGTGTTCTTGACTATGGAATCTTCTTATTGGAGCCTTGTAACGTGAGTGCCCTTAGGAGATTGGATTCCATCCAATCAAAGTCCTTGAGAATAATCACAGGTGCTATGAAATCTAGTCCTATTAATGCATTACAAACCGAATGCAGTGAACCTCCTCTTAGACTGAGACGTCAATTTTTAGCTGATCGATTGTTTTTCCGTGTTTTACAGTTTTCTAATAGCCATTTAATTCAAAAACTTCAGATACTTGCTGATCTCATTGAGTCGTCAAATTACTGGAATAACAAATCTCTTCCTTGTTTAGTTAAAAGTTATATTCGATTTAAATCATTTAATGCCCCGACACATCGATCTTCAAAACTTGATTTGTTTAATAATAAATTCGAATCCTTAATCCATGAGCCATCTATTAAATACATTTTAGATATTGATAAAAATAATGCTAACCCCCATTTTAATTTCATTGTTGAACAAAATTGGCCTGAGTGGCACCGTATTTTCACTGATGCATCCAAACATGAATCTGATAATTTTGTGGGCGTAGGAATATATCATGCTCAGTATAATATCGTTCAGAAAGTAAAGTGTCCACCTGAAGCAACAGTTTTTACTGGGGAATGTCTTGGCATCCTGAAGGCTCTGGAATATGTCTTACTTTTAAAACTTAAAAATAGTTTAATTTTAACCGACTCCATGAGTGCCCTTCAGGCGCTCTTGAGATATCCTTTTAAGTCTAAACCACCATTCCCTCTTATAGCGCATATTAGGAGTAAACTTTTTGACTGTGTTGTGAAGGGCTTTTCTGTACTTTTTATCTGGATTCCGAGCCATTGTGGAATAAGTGGTAATGAAAGAGCTGACAGACTTGCCAATGAGGCTGTGGTGTGTGGTGATACTGTTCCGTTTAAAAATTATACTCAGGACTTGGCTACTCTCCCTAGACTTTATCTTGGGGATTCCTGGGATAGAGTTTGGGAAGAAAGTGTCCGTTCAAAAGGGAAATACTACTTTAGTATACAACCGAAAATTCCTCGTAAACCTTGGTTCTCTGTCCTCAAACTTGGCAAGATTGCGACAACCATTCTAATAAGAATGAGGTTAGGTCACACCACGTGTCCAGCACATCTGGCACGATTTCATATTATAGATAGTCCTCAATGTGAATGTGGATATGACTTTGGGGATCTGAACCACATATTCCTTTCCTGTCCGATTCATGACCGTACTTCCTTTTACAAAGACTTGATATCACTCCGTGTTCCTTTCCCCACTTCCATAAAGTCTCTTCTTTTTTCTTCTAACCCCTCCATATATAGTGTTCTTTCGAATTTTATTCATAATAATAACATTCGCCTTTAAATTGTATAAATATTTATATAAATATTAATATTTACGTGCCTGCTATTTAATCAAAATATTTAATGTTATGTATGTAAGTATTATAATATATACACATTCCTGATCCTGTTAACTTTGTTCCAAATTCCGTGAAATTGCCTTTTCGCGATAAATTGTTTCCCTAACTTTACTTTGTGTCATTCAAAGTTCAAATGCCAAAAATAAAACTTGACGCTGGCAAATGCACTGAAGTGCGAGCCAAGTTCCCTGCCAAATGGGAGGAAAAAAAAAAAAAAAAAAAAAAAAAAAAAAACTCACCACTCTATATTTAACCGACTTAAACAAAGGAGGACGTTCTCAATTCGACTGTATTTTTTTTTTTTTTTATGTTTGTTACCTCATAACTTTCGACTGGGTGAACCGATTTCGATCACGCTTTCCACTCGTTCAGCACTCTCCTTCTATGTATAAATGCTCTAAGTCCTATTTCAATACACTTGTTTTTGTTTATTACTAGAGCTGTACCCATAGAGTATCTACTTCTTTCTATAAAGTATCTAATTATCTACCGGTATCTACTATCTACCTACTAAAATTAAAAAGTTGAGATGTCACCTAATGCTACGTTTACATGCGTGCGAGGACTTGGCAGTGACAAACTACAATCCTTCACAAACGCTCGTGTTACCTTTACACGCACGCGAGGACTTGACAGTCCCTCACAAACTACAAGCGCTCGCATTCACTTACACGTTGGCAACTTTGTGGATTTTCCACTAAAACTGGCTGTTTGAATCCTTCATTTAGTGGCGAAATATTGTTTTTTGTCACTGGTGGATTTTTTTAGCGGTGTTCTAAAATTTAATTTTAATTACTTTAACTGCGATCACTCAGCCACTAAGTATCTTACATTCAATTCAATTGAATATATCTTTATTGTGGATCATAGGTAGGTACATAATTAAGATGTTTTGTATACATTGCGATCAGCATATCCCGCCCAGTGGGCATACAATAATTTCATTTCTGTCCAGTTAAATTACAATAAGATTATTATCGAATGTATTATTTATCAAATCTTTACACATGCTACCAGTTAATAACAATAAGTTATTTTTTTATAAATATCTAGATAAATTTACTTCGTTTAATGTTCAGCTTTTTCAAATAATTCAGGTAACTTCTGACAACTCCCAGCAACACTGCACTGAGCAGCACCAAGCTCGCGCCAACGTGTAAACGCGTTGCAAGCGGCGAGCGCAGGCGATGGCACGCTTCCTTTGATCTGTGTTCAAAAACCGACACCGACTCGGATCGGCAACAAGCTATCACAACCTCACGCAAGTCAAGACAAACACCCTGTTTACACGCTTGAGTATGTGGAGGGTTGTCGAGGCGTGCCACGCGTGTAAACGCGGTATTACATCAGCGTTCGGAACCGTACGATAATTATCGTACATGTACGATAATTTCATGCCTACGTACGATGTACGATAACACATTATTATCATACGCAGATTGTACGATAATTTCCATCGTGAGGCAAAATTTGAGAATTTATTTTATTTCATGCAATATAAAGTAGGCACAATATAGTTAACACTTTCAGAAGTTACATTTTTCTCCCGCTCGATTATTTTGTCCAATAAAATATTGGAGAAATACCGGGAAATACAAAGTCTCTATTTCTATTGGTTCTTTTATGATCCGCTGTAAGAAGTTATACACCACCTGGACTGTAACTTTATTCTGCCGTACATGCCTTCTCATTTGGTTAGCATCTACCAATGCGAACAAGAGAATAAGTTTGATACAGTGTTGCCAACTTTACGTCTTTTTACGTAGATCTACGTATTTTAAGTCTTTTCTGCAAACCTACGTACTTTAGTCCCAGAATCTACGTATTTTCTGTCAAAATTGTTTAAATTTGCAAGATAGACTGAATGGGCTTTTTTTTTTCTTATTGAATAGGGGGCAACTGAGCAGGCGTATCAACGTATTCCTTTACTTTCGCGAAAAAAATATTAAAAAACGACGATAATAATAATAATACGATAGTACGATTATTTTGGCCAATTTCGGTCCATGTAAGAATTCTACGCCCCTGGTACGATAATCAGCTCGCTTCAAGTTACTAACACTGCCTAACATCAGTCATTGTGACAAGCTGTCACGTCTATTGGAATTGGACTAACCAGAAATTTGTTTTATTGTAAATACATTAAATAAGATTCTTTAATTTAACCTTCTCTAAATTAACCAATTTTACAGTGTAATTTGTAAATGTAACAATGGCGTATACAGAAAAAGTGTTATTAAGTGGCACAGCACTGTCGTTTTTGTTTTATGAATGTATAAACTCTACAAATAGCCAGGTGAAAAAGTTTAATATTACTAATTGAAATGAAATACTTTAATGAATGTCATTTTATAGCAGTTCAATTTTCAGGAAGGATTTCTTCTCGGCGACATAACTTCAGAAATAACCAACCACATATCAGATTCACAAAGTGAGAATGCCCGATTAGATACACAGATTATTATCACAACTGTGCTACCTTTACCTTCAGTTTCCCTCTTTTATTTTCCTACTGGCAGAATCAAAGAAGATGTGCTGTCTGATTTACTTTCTGGTACTGCTAATGAAGTAGTCGGTTGGTACAAATATAGAAAAAACACTAACATAAAACCTACATTTAGAGATAAATTAATATCAAGAGGTCTTCAAAAGTACTTTGAAAAGTATCATGCCAAGAAAAATTTTGTTACTTGTAATTTGACAAGCAAACTATCTTCTACGGGATCAACACATACTTTCTTGTACAGATTTGGCAAAATTAATTGCTTTGATATGTATGAGTATGTTGAAGATGTTACAGCTAACTTGGGTGAAAAATACACTGGATATAAAAAAGCACATAGACAGTCCCCACACAGTATTTTCAGGAAAATTGTGGCCGAAAGTAATGTGCAGAGTAACAACACAAGTGATGCAATATTGCATATACAGGAAGCAGTAGACATAAGACTTTCAAGGGAAGCAAAAATTGCTGCAAAAAATGAAAGTACGATTAGGGAGCTAGAGGCAGAAATTAAAGAAATGTCTCAAATTTTGTCTGAGAAGCACTCTGCTGAGCTACATGCTACATTTGATAAGTATATAGCAGAGAAACATGTAAATAGGGAAGTTGAAATGGCACAAGCATGTTTGGAAGCATTGAAGACACCTTTGAAAGTAGACATTTTAAATGTTTCTGATGCTCTGATTCCGTTTACTAATACTGAAATCCCAAATTCAGTTCAGTTTGTAGAAGAAAAGAAGGAAACCAACCCGAGTCCTCCTTTAGTGTCATCTAGTACTACCAAACCAATTCTAAATTATGCCGCTGCATTGAAATCTAGAAATGAAGTGGCATCTACAAGTGTAAGTTGTTTATTATATTCTCTAATTACTTATTGCAACTCTTTTGTTTGTATTTTCCTTTGCACACTTAAAAAAGTCACTACAGTAAAAGTATGGATCATATTTTGAAAAAAGAATCTTGCCTGTCAAAACTGTTTTGCAAGTTTTTGTAATCTATTCTAATATTATAAAGAAGAAAGGTTGAAAGGGGTAAAGAGGTAAAGAGGGTCTCTGGATCTACTGAACCAATTTTGAAAATTGTCATTAAGTACTACCAAACTTGACTGCACAGTTGGCCTAGTGGTTTAAGCGGTCGCCACGCTGCTTTCTGCTGCGCTAAGTGTTGTTGGTTCAAACCCCACATGGGACAACACTTTGTGTGATCCACAAATTGTTGTTCTAAGTCTGGGTGTTCTTTGTGTCCGTTTCGTGTTTGTTTGTAAAGTCCCCCTTAACACAAGATATATTCCTAAAGCATGAGTTGTCTTTAAAACAAAAATCTTTTATGAATAGACAGCCAAATTCTTCATGAGTGTCATAGGCTGTATATTAAACTGAAAAATGATTACCGCTATATTCAACATACATGAGATCAAAAGCTATTTTAAAATATGTACCTATATCGGGTTTTCTAATTTAAAATAATAAATTAATTTCACTGATAAAAATGAGGGTCTGACAAAAAAAATTCTTACAGAAAGAGGAGAAGGTCAGTGAAGATTTGATAATATTTGATGTTGAAGATAAACACACTCAAAAGACTGTGATTGTAAGTGAAGATGTGAAGTACGGTGGCAGTTCACCAGAATATTAAAAAAGTGCCTTTACAGCTAAGTGTTTAATTATGAAGTAAGTTAAGATATATGTATAATGTTAAATTTATTTTTTTGTTTACTGATATCTAATACTCAATTTATTTCATGATTGTCATCTCATATCTCATTCGTATTGTCGTGTTTCGTTGGTGAGTGCGAGACCGGAGTCCCAATGATGC
Organism: Diaphora mendica; assembly: GCA_949125395.1. Lineage (NCBI taxonomy): Eukaryota > Metazoa > Arthropoda > Insecta > Lepidoptera > Erebidae > Diaphora > Diaphora mendica. The sequence continues at coordinate 32,514,613 of OX421311.1, forward strand.
AGAAGCATCACTAGCCCACCATGGTGTAGGTCACCATGCTGCATTGTTGCATTGCCTGCACGAGCAGTGAGTATGGTGACCACCACTCTTGGATTCTGCATAAGCTTTCCATCAGGCAGAGTAGATTCATTTTGGCAGAGTCAAACTACACCCAAACACGGAATAGGTGAACCAACTAGTTTATGTTTAGCAGTCATGAGCACTAACCACTGTACCTACAGGCCTATCTCATACTACAGTTGATGTTTCATATAAGCAGTTAGATTCATGGTTTTGTTAAAGGTTCATTGTTGTGTATTATAATTGGCTAAGAGTGTAAATAGAAATCACTTGGCTGTTCATAGAAGTCTTTATGGGCTATAGAGGAAAATATTAAAACATTGCTCCAATTTGATATGAAGTCCCCATTTACATAAAAAAAAATGAAGCTAGGCATTGTCAGTGAATACAAAGATATACATTTATAAAATTACTAATCTAAAATTTAATACATAGAAATATGTCATGAACCGAGAAAATATACATTCAATATTACATTTAAATAATAATTTCTCACCTCAATAGCAATATCATCCTGAAAACATGGTAAACAAAACCAAATATAGGATGCAAATATTTTAGGAGTCTCCACACAGATTCTTAGCTCCAAGGCATGCAATAGAATTAGTGATTGAAGCGGTAAAATTGCTGTTTAGCTCAGGGCAATAGAAACACAATCTATATACCATCATTTAATTCCATATCATGTTTGGTTGGTTTTACTTTCTATATAAAGACACACCTGTGACTTACCAAATAATAGAATGATATTTAAAGCAAAATATAATCTGCCTTAAAACCAAGAAGCCTAAACTTTTTAATTTTTCTAGGCACAGGCCATCTTAATTCAAAAACTTAATACTTAATTTCTTATTTTTAATATTCTTTTTTTGCATAAGTGCAACATTATTAACACTAGATACTTTGCAAAAAATATTTTTTAATTAAGAATGGAATTATTTCTCTTCACTAATTTACTGTAAGACATTTAACAATGCTACTTATTACCGAAAATTGTAGTCATACATGATTAGTTTTAGTGTTATTTAGCAGAAAATATGCATACTTATTTTGGGAAGCACCACTATATTATGTTAGAAGATTTCGAACTAACTTGTAATGTACATAAATAGATCACGAACTTAGTCATCCCACATATTACGACCTACACTTACTTAATACGTAATATAAATTGGTTAATAACAATTTTCAAATTTCTTGTTTTGTATTCTTGTAAATAAAATAATTATATTTGGAAGCTTTGGTTGTTTTGTATGTTATAAATAAGTAACCTTTTACCGCAGTACACCATTTTATTTTTAGGGTTCCGTATACCTCAAAAGAAAAAACGGAACCCATATAGGATCACTTTGTTGTCCGTCTGTCTGTCAAATCCCTTTTTCTCAGAAACGCGTGGACGTATTAAGCCGAAATTCATATCAAATACTCAGGTCTACTGTCCCCTGGAGTTATGAAGAAATCAAACTTCTAAGCCAACGCAATCAAAAGATACAGCCGTTTATGCTATGTTTATGCAAATTTTCGACACTCGCAAGGGAATCAAAACCTTGAAATTTGGTACCAAGCAACTCAAACTCAAAAAGATTTTATTATATATAGGCACTTATTTTACAGGCACTTATGAATAGTCAATATTTAATATAAAAAAATCGAGTGATTCTAGTCGGCAGTTTCAAGTGCAGCCTACCCTTCATGGAGAAGAATCTGGCAAGAAACTCCATGGTTGCTCCTTTTAAATAATAATACGGTTTACAATGTTTTTTTTTGCACGTGTGGAAATCCCTTCGGACCGTCACCCCACCGGGGTTTGCGGCGGGGCGGTGTGTCGGAATCGAACCGACTAAAACCACACGGTGTGCCACTCTGCGCCTGAGACAGGAGGAATCCAGGAACTGCTGACATTAACACATCCAGATCCCTCTCAGCGCCTGCCCGCATAGAAGCGGGCACCGTCACCTAATAGACTCTCAATTTAGGCGACGTACGGCATACACGTACGTCGCGGCGGCGGCGGAGGCGCTGATAGGCGCGCCTCCGCCGCCCGGTTCGCCGGCGGCGGATTGGGTCCGAGTGGATATCATCCTCCCGGGCCTTCTCCGCCACCTCCTTCTTCGAGATGACTTCTTCGCAGAAGGTTGCGACCGCGGTAAAACTGCTATCGCTACCGGCCATGGAGCGCGTTTGACGGCGCGTAGGACCGAGTTGACCTCGTTAGAGGCGCCGGGGGGTTGACCACGACGGGGCCCATGGAACAATAGGGCCTCCGTCTTATCCAGGGTCATCCGTAAGCCCAGCGTAACCAATCAACGTCTTATACACAGATAAAGTAAAGATTGCGAAAAGCATAAATTTTTAGTTACATCATATAATATACCTACATGTTTGTACGGAACCGTCGGTGCGCGAGTCCGACTCGCACTTGGCCGGTTTTTTTTATAAATTTATTTAAATGTACAGTGAAGAAAAACCGGACAACATAGTCATGGTTTTCCTGATGACGGTTGGAAATGCGGGTTTCATGTATAGAGAGAGGTTCAAGAGGAAGGTTTATAATACGTACATATACTCAGATCAAATAAAAAAGTTAGATAACTCACGGCCTTTGTTCTTACCGAAGTCAAAAAACTTAGCTACTTCCAAGTAAGCACACGCGTTAACGCACACGTATGTAACAAACTACGTTACTTTTTGTTACTATCATACAAGTTGTTGTGCAGTAAGTTTACCTACAAAATGCCGTCTTGTGCAATTAAATGGTGTAAAAACTAGAAACAAGTGAACAAAAAGTCTTAAAGAATAACATTTCAAACGTAAATACACACAAAAAATGTACTGGGAGAGTATTGCCAGGAGTTCGTATTCCTAATAGCCAAGAAATGTGGGTAAGTATTTGTAAGTAAATTCATAGTCAAATAATGAAGTGACACATAAGTATTACTTTATTTTTTTAATCACGTACTTTAATAGTGTTAAATTTGTACTCTAATTGTAATTTATAAGAAACAGATTTATTTTCGCACTAGCTGACCCGACGAACTTCGTACCGCCATATTTACATATCTGTCTCAGCTTCGCACAGGCAGTGTTCAGTCGCGGACAAAAAAAAACACTTTTCCTGTTATCTTTTTTTTTTCTTTCTAGCAAAAAAAGAATGAATGAAATCGGACTATGTGTTATTGAATTACAACTTAGTGACTTTCATCCCCTCTCTCCAAGAAACCGTGCTGAATTTCGGGATAAAAAGTATCCTATGTCCTACCTCGTAGTATGAACTCAAATCATGCCAAGTTTCATTTGAATCCGTTCAGTAGTTTCGGCGTGATGCGAGGCCAAGATACAGACAGACGGACAGACAGACAAAAATGAAAAAAAATTACAGTTTTGGCTTAAGTATCGATTATAGCGAGCCCTCCAAAACATTTTTTCAAAATATCTTTAATGTACAGAATTGGAACTGTTACATTACCTATTTTAATTTACTTTCCAGGGACATTTTTTTTTAAAGTGGCAACGCTTCACTCACACATTTATAAAAATGGCTTCACTTTCTTATTCTACGTGCGTTATCTACCTTTTTTATCTGATCTGAGTATGTATAATACAATGTCCATTCGAAGCAGGGGCTCGCTAGTAATGTTACAAAAATAACTGACATAGACATTCTGTGTTACGGGGTTAGATAGGTAAAGAATACAAGAGAAATATATTTTATAATATCCATATATTTGCAATAAAAGTATAATATGGCACGCAAATTAAAAATATAACAAATTGGGCCTACAAACTAACTGCATACTGTAGAATTTGAAAAAACATTGTATATTTTTTATATAACATGACATTTATATATATAACATGACTGCCTCGTTGGTCTCGCGGTTGGCGTGTGCGACTGCTGATCATGAGGTCTCGGGTTCGATTCCCGGGTCGGACCAAATGTTTGTATGGTCTACAAATATTTGTTTCGGAGTTTGGGTGTTTTCTATGTATTATATGTATGTATTTACAAAAAAAAATGTATATATGTATTTGTATCAGTTGTCTAGTACCCATAACACAAGCTCTGCTTAGCTTGGGACTAGATGGCGTTGTGTGTTAGATGTCCAAAATATTTATATATTTATTTATTTATATTTTATAACAGTAAAATAAAAATTCAAAAACAAAATATTAAAATCGATTTATATGTTATCACTGATATAAAGGCAAGTAAAAAGCATATAAACGCCGTTAGAAAGTAAAAAAATCTATAAAATATAAAACAGTCTAACATTATCAACTTAATTCGGAATGTAATGCGAACAGAATGATAATATCAGTTTGTATGTTATAATTAGGTACATAGCTGCTTTCAGAACATTATAGACGCTTATGCTTAGATAATAGTTAATATATTAATAGTGAATATTTCATTGTCACCTACTAATAAATACTTTTTGATTCATAAACGTTTTTAACGAACTTCGAAAGGTGAAGGCGGTTCACAGTTCGTAATTTTTTTTAATATTACACAAGAAAGAATGTAACAATGTCTAGTTAGATAGTCAATCGGTGAACGCGTGAAAAACGTATTTTTTTAATTCTTAATTCCTCTAACATCAAGACAGGATCTGATTTTTCTAAAATCCTTCTAGAGAAATCTCCTGTGATTTTGTAATAGCTTAGGTAAAGTACGAACTGATCTGACTTGAAGAAATTAAATTTGGCGCATATGATCTAGTCGCATAGAAGTTCGTGAATTTCGTGATACCTACTGATTTAAAAGATAATCAATTTATCTCACAGTAGGTCGGCAGCTCCAGTAGGCGGATCTCCAGCTAATTCATTGACCAAATGTATCAATCGACGCGATTGTTGAACTGCTGTAGAGGCAGGCACCAGACCGAGGTGGATGCAAATCAGCTCTTTAATAGACACGTCACGAGTTTCACCCGGAAACACCATCTCTAGCAGTTGCCTGAGAAATAAACAAATATTAGTTGATTAAAACTGGATTTATCAATGATTTCCAGATAACACTATAATTAAGTTTGAAGGTATGAATGAGTAATGCGCATATGCTTCTCTAAATGAGAAAGTGTTTTACTTATAATTGTTTTAAAAAAAATCCTAGTATAATCGAAATTTCTGGTTTTGCCCCACACAATACAATTTTAAACTAAGTACGCTTTTAATGTTAGCAATAATTTGTGTTTTTAGATGTTTAATAGTAAAACACGTAATTCTATTTTTCTGCTCAATACAGGTTACATTATGCGTTATGTATAATCAACGTATGTTAATTCAATAGTTTTTATCACATTGCCTATTGTGTAGTTTTTATCATATTGGACGGTTTTGAACCGTAAACCAAAGGCTTAAAAACGTCAAAATAAAATAAAACTTGTAGGTACCTCTTTAAAGTGAATGGGTTATCATTTTTGTATTGCTTAATTAAATAGAAGTAGTTACAGTTACAATACCCGTCGGTATTTTGTACATCGTGTCTTCAAATGATCATCGATCCTAAAAGTAGGTTTCGAATCTGCAAGACCTTTCACTTTCCACCTACTCTTCCCTTATGTCATATCCCTTCAGACCTGAATTATTTTTTCTCTTGTTAGGAGGGAATTATAATATTTCCGTTAGAATAGACCAAAAATAACGCAAAAAATACACATGAAATTGTTGATTATATAGACAACTGTTTTAAATAATAATTCAAATCGTAATATATTTTAGATTTGTGTGTCCTGAATTGTGGATATCAGGTCTGAAAGGGTAAGCGAGTGTAAGGTCATAAGAAGAAGAGATTGAACTAACTTGTAGAACGCGCCCTGTATGTCTCCAGGTGGGGGTAGGGCTCGCACGAGGGCGGGGTTAGGGGCCCTTGGGGTCCGTACGGCAGAACCTCGCTTCTCCCACCACAGCAGCGAACAGCCGTGTAACGCCCCACGTCGCCACGTACCCCCGCTGTACCCCTCGTGTGCTGTCGCGAACGTGCGGGCTAGCGCTCGACGAACCTTCATAATATTTCCGACATCTTTGTAATAATAGGTCTTTACCTATGAAATTGCCGTTTTGTATGCAATAAGTGAAAGTACTTATTTTTTCAAACTTTTTTATTTCTGTTATTCGAAGTAATCACCCATGCAATCGACGCATCTTTGCCAACGCATTGGCATTTTATTGATGCCCTTCTTGTAAGAATCAGCTGGACGGGAGGCAACAAACTCTTCAAAGGCATTTTGTACTGCCTCTCGGGAATTGAATTTTTTACCCACTAAAAAGTTGTCTAAATTTTGGAAAAAGTAATAGTCGGTAGGTGCAAGGTCTGGTGAGTATGGCGGATGAGGGAGAGCTTCCAACCCCAGCCTAAGGAGAGAGCTTCCAACCTAAGGGAACAAACTAAGCAGGACAATATGACTGCAAAAAGAAGGAAAACTGAAATAAACCCTTTTTTTACATGTGGAAAACCCAACGGGCCGTCATCCCACCGGGGTTTGCGGTGGAGCGGTGTGTCGGAATCGAACCGACTAAAACCACACGGTGTGCCACTCTGCGCCTGAGACGGGAGGGATCCGGGAACTGCTGACATTAACACATCCGGACCCCTCCCAGTAGAAACTGAAATAAACCCTATACAAACCCGACTGGCCAGCGTGTTATAGTAGGCCAAAACCTCCTTTCGAAATGTCCAGTAGTGGACTATTTAAGGCGATGAATAATACTTCGGAGTTTAAAAGTTGGGGTCTTAACCTTCGTGCCTTGGAAAGCACGTAAAACACATCCGTCGGTCCTGAGCATGATCTCTCCCCGCTCGTTTCGGATAGATATGAGAGAGAGGGAACAGAGAGTGCACCTGTACACACAGGCTGACTGGGATCTTGGACTAATACATATATACCTGGTCTATTCGCTTAGATACAGTCACTTTGATCGCGCCGCCATCCCACGTGTGGCGTACTCCCACAAGTAGGTAAGTATGATTTGTCTGTTTACGCCGTTGTATGAATAAATAAACAGTAACCACAATTGCGTGCGAGTATACCGACACTATCTAAACGAATTGACTATATATACTAAACGGGCAGTGGCTTTATTAGTATTAGCGAATACGGAATCATCTCAACTTACGGTTTCCGGCGTCAGCATATCAGCAGCATCGGCCATGTCGGGAGCGAGGAACCTTCCCGTTGTGCGATCCACGTAGATGAAGTGTATGAGGCCGGGGAACTCCTCCACATACTTGTGCAGGGTTAGGGAACAACTCGGCTCTGGATCTCCCGTGCAAACAACCCACATTAAGCGAAATAATCGATACAAATGTAATGCGTTTATTGTTTTGTGACAAGTTATTATAAGAAATTGTTTGAAAGCATTTTACTTAATGCTACACATAGTTTACAGACGTTAAGGAAAACTAAGATGGTTTCTGAAAAGCTAATAACTTTTAATAAAAAAAACTACAATATACCTTTATTTACATCCCTATTTATGCGTAGAAATATTTGTCCCATCTTAACCCGTCCCGGATTAAGCTCCAGTGTTTTTTTCCATTAACGTGTAACTAAATATTGAGTTTTTTTTTTTAAATTTGAACTCTTCTCCATGAATAATTATCGTTATCCTCAATTGTAAGAATATTGGCATTTTATTAAGATATATGACGAGTATGTACGTAATGTTAAAAAAGAGACTTCTTTTCAAGTTGATTCGAATTCAAATACGCTACCTGTAGGTAGGAACTTAGGTACACTGTAGTGTCACAAAACAATTTTCCGTCCTGATCAATGATACATGTAACGAATGTTATGGAAAGCATATCAATTAAACTGATAATATACTGCAATTATTGTTTTTACACAAAAAAATACAATATTGAACTTAACACAGCACATGTTATAGTTTCATACAGATGTGGAGGAATGGGTGTCATATCCCTCCAACAAGAGGAGGATCCTCCAACCAGGTGAGGTGATCATGCCTGGCGAACCGTGGCCAAACGGAAACTAGGAAGTTGTTGATGCTAATCGCCATGAATTTTTTTCGTTACGCGATTCAGAATTAGTAGTTACTCTATGGTTCGTTGTGTCTTCGTTAGATGTCACTGAATTATGTTTTTTTTACCGTATTTGGAAGTCCTCATACAGATAAACACTACATACCTCACTTTACGATACCTACTTTTATTGACCTGACGCAATATCCCTATCGATCGAAACAGATTCCTTGTCAGTCTATTATTTTTTTACATTTCTCGAAATGAAGTGAAAGTCATCAATATTACACTAAGTAATACTGTAATAATGTAATGGTATGGTATTGAAAAGGATATGATGCCAAACTGAAGTATCTCTTTGCTTTCACGCACAGGAAGTCAACGTACGGTGCAAGAACTTCTTTCAGTCCTATCAGGGGATGGTCCATCTTCAAACTTGGAATGTCAGGTTTTAACAGCTCTATAACAGTTTCCAGAGCGGTTTGCATGGCAGTGGCGGTCGTTTCTGGAGTCAGCGGAGTAGTGGTGGTGCAAGATTTGCGCAGTTCTAGCATTCGACTGGTCAAGCGAGCGCACAAGTTAGCATTACCTTTATTTTTGCGCAGCGCGTCTGTAGTCTAAAATAAGAGACAATATGTTGGTTCAGACATGTGATTTTAATAAGGCTCAAGGAAGGCTGAAGTTTTAAAAGGTTTACCAATATAACAATCTTGCAGTTTTGAGTAATATCGGCACATGATTGGTTAGCTCCTGGCTGTGCAGCAATGACTCCAAACTTTTTGTTTTGTTTTCTTTGGTCGACTTCGTTCTCATTCAAGACTCATAGTAAAAAAAAAATTGTAAACCCTATTTTTTTTTTAAAGGAGCAACAATGGAGTTTCTTGCCAGATTCTTCTCTCGACTCGATTTTTAAATAGTGACTATTCTTATGTGCCTTTTTGAATACAATCTTTTTGACTTTGACTTACCTTTTTCAAGGATAATTCTAGAGAGTCCAGCATGCTGGGTAACATTTCTAGAGCACGTTGCAACAGCACTCTTTTAATATTTACTAAAACTTGATACGTGGTCTGCGTTGCAGCGCCTACCTCCCTGTAAAGTCAAAACATTTAAGTTTTATAAGTTTTTTTTATTACTAGCTTTTGCCCGCAGTTATACCTGCATGTCTTTTGTTTATCGCGGTAAAGTAGCCTATATCGTTCCGCAAGAATCAAAGCAACTCCATCCTGTTTTAAATTAATACTAAATTAGACACATTATTTTTAACCGACTTCCAAAAAGGATGAGGTTCTATGTTCCACTGTATGTATTTTTTTTTTTATGTATGTTACCTGATTACTCCGTCAGTTGTGGACCGATTTTGAAATTTTTTTTTGTATTCGACAGGGTATGCTTCCGTGGTGGTCCCATTGCCAGCATATCAGGATCTGATGATGGGATCCCAGGGAAATCGAGGGAAACCCTCATTTTTTATAGGCACATACTATGTTTTTCGTATATTTTCTGAAGTTACACCGGTATTTGCGTCTGGTAGTCATCATTTTATGATGATGAGCTGATGATGTAAGGTACCACTCCTTAACGGTTAGGAGTTGGAGGATAAATCTTTAAATATCATATGTATATAAGTTACCTTTAGTCGTATTCTTACAAATTATTTAGGTAAGCTGATGATGGAAGGTGGAAGGTACAACTCCTCAACGGTTAGGAGTTGGAGAATAATTCTTTCAATTTCATACGTATCTAAAGACCTTCAGTCGTATACTTTCAAGCTATTTAGGTGAGCTGATGATAGAAGATTAAACTCTTCAACAGTTAGGGATTAGAGGATGATTTTAATATTACACGTACCTTAATTTGTATTCTTGATGATGAAATTTGATGAAATAATTCAACTTACTACTTACCTACGATTGTTTGCACTAAAAACTGTAAAATAAAAACTTTTTATAAAAAAAAAAAACCGACTTCCAAAAACATCCAACGAAAACTCTCTGTCAAAAAACACTTAAAAGCGTAAAATAAACTGGTTCTTCATAAATTGCCTATACCTAATTCTTTATTCATTTAAATAGTAGTATTATAATGGGTGCTAGGTACCTAAAATCTGTTTGAAGTCGGTGCTAAGCCAAAAAGAATACAAACGAACAATTACAAAAGTCTAAGCGATAATCACTTGGCACCGACTTCAAACAGATTTTAGGTACCTAGCACCCATTATAATACTACTATTTAAATGAATAAAGAATTAGGTATAGGCAATTTATGAAGAACCAGTTTATTTTACGCTTTTAAGTGTTTTTTGACAGAGAGTTTTCGTTGGATGTTTTTGGAAGTCGTTTTTTTTTTTTTATAATCAATTATATATTTTTTTGTTTTTTTTTATGGAATCGAAGCATGGAAGCGGGCAATCGAGCAGACGTATCGCCTGATGGTAAGCGATTACCGCCGCCCATGGACACCCGCAACACCAAAGGCGTCACAAGTGCGTTAATGAACATAACTCAAATTAAATGAACATACCGCATTTCCATATCGGCAACCACCACAAACGTGATCCGTGGCGCCACTTCAGCAATGTGCAGAGAGTGCGGCGCACAAGGGCCTCCCGAACCAGCGCACAAGTTCACTATGCCACTATTTTCTGTTGATAACCCTAAAACATTTTTTTATTTTCAACTATCCCACGCATTAGGAATATTCATCCTGTGTCGCAGGGGACTTTACAATCATACATGAAACGGACACAAAGAACACTTAGACTCTGAACAACAATTTGAGGATCACACAAAGTGTTGTCCCATGCGGGATTTGAACCCACAACACTCGGCGCAATAGGAACCGGCGCGTGGCGACCGCTTAAACCCTTCGATCAAATATATCATAGATGCACTGTTGCCGCTTAAAAAGTGGCACCGGCAAAACAAGGCATAAAACAACAATATGCCTTGTTTCGCTCTCATTCGCTTGGTGGCCGCGCTCGTGTTTACACAATTAGCAATGCCGAAGTGCGTAGTACAAAATTGTAAAAATTACACTCTAAAAGTGCAAAAGAAGGATGGAATATCATATTTTCAGTAAGTCTATCTTTAATCTAACATGTTGTAGTATTTTCGTTATGTTTTAAGGCTAATTTTATTAATATTTTGATAAAATTTGTGATTTACAACGGCTTCTAATGTACGCATCCATCCCTTGCACACTCACGTGCGATGCTCATAAAAGAAAACAAGACAAGCCTAGTGCTAGCGAACAAAGTCAGTAGGATAATGATGGAGTCGCCTTTACAATTATTTTTTTAGGTTAATTGAAGATTTGTTTTTGTTTAAGTTTTCCGAAATTTATATAAATCAAATGCCTCTAGTGTGGGGTGTTCCAACCATTTTTGTGAAGATGATATGTACACAATAGAAAAAGAATTGTGGAGAATAAAAAAGACAGCCTTACTAACTTTACCGGTAGGTATTATAATCTACTAAGAATATTTAACCGACTTTAAAAAGGTTATTAATTCGATCTGCATATATGTATTTTTGACAAAATTACAAACTGTTTTTAAATGTTGGTCTATACCAGATTGTAAACGTGATTACCAAAATTTAAAATTATATGTATGTCTGTTCGTAAATATCTGAAAAACCTATAAGTTGGAATATAAAATATCTTTGATGATTACAGTTTAGGTATAGTCCAACTTATGGAACAGTGCAATATATGTATAAGTACAAACACGTATAGAAGGTCTAATATCTAGGTGGAATATTCAATACTAAATTAATACATATCATAATTTATAATAAAATTCTATTCAAACTTTTAGCTATCAGAATCAAAGGAAGAAATAAAAATTGTGTGAAGAATTTATTATTTGTTGGTCCATCCAACTACCGTTTTTTTTAAATCGAAAAGTACCTTAAGCAACTCCATTTTTTTTCATGTTCCAAATAGAAGCGATAAGACGCGAACACACTATTTAATGTCAGTGGAATGTAACTCTCGTTATTCTTTGTACTTATTATGTGCTTTATGTTTATATTTATGTAATGCGTTAAGTTTAATATTTCAATACATTTGTTTTTGGGCATGTGTTGTTTTATTTCTGATTTTTGTAAGTCATAAAATTTTATTGTCCTATCCTGTCATCAAACTAAAAGGTAATATGTAGTGAATTTAATATGGATTTATTTCCGTCCGTACGTCAATTGCTTAAAGTTAAAATTAGGTTGAGCTGAATGCCAGTTCAGGACTTTTTCGCTATATCTCAAGTGGTATACATGTACCTAAGTACGTATAGAAACGTGGACAGTATTTTGTTTACTTTTGTATGGAACTGTGCATCTATAATATATTTGATCGAAGCTTAAACCACAAAGATTAAGTAAAATTACGTTTTTCGATATTACATATATCATTACAAGCAAATCTAAAACTTTTATTACCAATTAATATGAATGAAGAGACAATATATAGTTACTTCCGATAAAAAAAAAAACATATGAAAATGTAATAAAAAAATAATTACATAATTTCAAAAAATCAGTCATTGACCTTTGAATTACAATACGGTTTAAATAACGGAACATTGGGGACATCATATGTCGATGTACTTTTTTGTAGAGTGAAAATGAAAAATACCAAATAACAGCTCGCCCCTTCTCTTGACTGCTAATTTGTACCTTTAATATATTTTTCATCCCACCAGCTCGTAAAGAGTATTTTTGCCCTTCGATATCTGAGTGCAAAAGCCGTTTTTATCCTCTAGAGGAATAAAGTAAATTGAATTTAGAACATCGATCGAGTGCACTAAGTTTGTGAATTCAAAACATCATTAAACCTCTACCTACTTCTACTTCCATGGTGCCGAATTAATCATACAATTTTTTTTTTTTATTTGTTAGAAACTCAGACTCGGAACCTTCTGGGTGTAGTTTTTTTTTTATTTGCTTTGCCCGCACCATTTTCTTCTTAAGTAACTATAGCAACTTAACTTTCAATACTTAAATGTACATCCATACAAATAAATAAAATTGAAATTTCTAAATGTCTAATATAAAAAAAACCGCTTTTTACTAAATGCATATGTATGTATACACGGTACATATACAAGAATTTTTTTTTTATAATTTCTGTTACATTGTCTGTCTGTCAGTCGGTCTGTCTGTCTGTTAGTTGCGGGTAATCTCTGGAACGGCTGGACTGATTTTGACGGGACTTTCACTGGCAGATAGCTGATAATCTAAGGAGTAACTTAGGCTACTTTTTTTAGACTAGTGTTGTCCCGCGGTGTTACTCGCGGTACGACAAAAACCGCGGGTAACACCACGGGGTTGAGCGAGTACCTAAGTATTTTTGAAATTTTAGAATCCTTCGCTTGCTCGGTCATCAAAATTGAGCACGCGGTTAAAAAGCAACTTTACACTCTCGTATAACAAATAACTATTTCATCCCACCAGCTCGTAAAGAGTATTTTTGCCCTTCGATATCTGAGTGCAAAAGCCGTTTTTATTCGCTAGAGGATAAAGTAAAATTGAATTTAGAACATCGTGTGCACTAAGCTTGTGAAGTCAAAACATCATTAAACCTATTTACTTCTACCTCCATGGTATCGAATCTATCTTTTTTTTTTTGTTAAAAACTCTGACTCGGAATCTTCTTGGTGTGCTTTTTTTTATTTGCTTTGCCAGCGCCATTTTCTTTTCACGTCATTTCCTCGCTGAGGTGGGATTAAAAGTCACGTGTTGCACACGATTGCAATTTCTTTTTACCTAGTGCTCTTTTGATTCCCTCGCTAACGCTCAGGATTCTAATTATAGAATCCTTCCCTTGCTCGGTCATCAAAATTGAGCACGCTGTTTAAAAGCAACTTTGCACTCTTGTATAACAAATAACTATTTTGTTTCAAAAGCAATAATCAAACTCTATACAAACACATGTTGAATTTTAAACTGTAGCTCTCAGTATACAGATACTATGAGTAGACAACTGATACAAATTTAAATAAACTTCTTTTTTATAAATACATACATACTATACATAGAAAACACCAAAACTCCGAAACACATATATTTGCAAATCATACAAACATTTGGTCTACTGTGTCCTTGGTTAGACCAAATGTTTGTATGATCTGCACATATTTGTTTCAGAGTTTGGGTGTTTTCTATGATTGTATAATATGCATGTATTTAGAAAAAAAAGTATTTATGTGTTCATATCAGTTGTCTAGTACCTATAATACAAGCTCTGCTTAGTTTGGGACTAGATGGCGTTGTGTGTTAGATGTCCGAAATATTATAAATATTAAATACTCACAAGGTAGTCTTACAATTTCCTGTTGATCACCAGTGGATGTGCCGCCGCCATGTTCTTCCCAGTACTCTTGGGCTGCTACGCATTGAATGCTCAATAAAATCAAATCAGGTGGTGCTAAATCTTCACTGCCACGACTACAAATGAAAATTTGTTTCTATTAATATACTAGGTTTTGCCCGCGTTTCGTGCCGTACTTATGTCGATTATCGCGATAAAGAGAACCCTAAGTCCAAAGTATATGATACAAATGCATCAAGTTTGATAAGAATAATTAAAAAAAAAAATACAGACAGACAGAGCTACTTTCGAATTCATAATAATACTAGTGGTTGCCCGCGGCTCCACCCGCGTATATGTCAGTTATCGCGGTAAATAGTAGCCTATGTGTTATTCTGATGTATAAGCTATATTACTGTAAAATTTCATCCGAATCCGTTCAGTAGTTTTTGCATGAAAGAGTAACAAACATCCATCCTTACACACTTTCGCGTTTATAATATTAGTATAGAAGTATAGATTAAGTATGGATATATAAAGACTTAGGGCCGGTTTTTCAATCCGCAGTTAAACGGTCTAATAACTAACAAGGGAATAAATGTATCCAGCTCTTTAACAAGCGAATAAACTTTTAATGTTTTTCAATCGGGAGTAAACAGTCAGATAGTTACTTGATGGTCCTTCACAGCTATGTTCACTGTAATCATGCGCAAGTGAGATGCAGCTATACAGGTAGTCACACGTTAGATAAGGACCAGAAACTTTTAGACAACATTCAAGTTGACTGTTCTTTTTCTATTTCTTTTTGTCTTTTTTATAATTGCCGGTTTGGGATATTTAATTAAATGAAATGAAAGCATTCGATTGTAATTATTATTTGTCTATAATAGATGTAGTAAATAATAAATTAGTAAAAAGTCGTTTATGATATTCCTGTAGTAGAGTCCATAACAATGATTAAAATCAAAATTTATTAAAATGAAATGCCGGGTTTTGCGGGTGGTGCATAGTAATTTTTTAAACGGGTGTTTCTACGTTTAATAAATATGTGTTTAAAAGTAAAAAGTATATTTGTATTTATGTCAGTTCTCTGTACCTATTGGTGACGAGCAGATTCCCTAGCGGCAAGTCGCAGAACTAACGTATGACAGATAAAAATACGTATACACGTTAACATTCCACTTTTAGAATACTGTTTACCCTCACGAAGTGGTCCTAAAGTATTTTTTTTACTACTCCGTAGACGTCTATCAATGAAATCATTGTAGAAAGAATTTAAATGGTGACGAGCAGATTCCCTAGCGGCAAGTCGCAGAACTAACGTATGACAGTAATATAAATACGTATACACGTTATCATTCCACTTTTAAAATACCTATTTTTTACTTCTCCGTAGACGTCTATCAATGAAACAATAACAATGCACTCGCTCTGTACAATATACTGCTAGGTAGAAGTGTCTGTCATACGTTAGTTCCGCAAACGGCCACTAGGGAAATCTTCTCGTTACCAATAGTACAAGCTCTGTTTTGTTTCGAACTAGATAGCAGTGTGTGTAATAAAAATTCTTCATCTTCTCTATAGTATCTATAACCTATATTTCTCTAATAACCCTTTTTACCTCAGAACAAAAAGTCAATCGAGTCAAAAACATCCATAATCTATCAAATATTCAATAACGACAACGTACTTAAACTTTACCACAAATAGGTACAAGAGAAATACACAACGTCAAATCACTATTCTACAGAATAAAACACTAACTGAGGTTTGAAAGCACAGATAAAGTTATCAGTCAGATTACAGCTTTATTCGTCTGATAACTGATGTCTGACTATTGAAAGACCCAAACTTACGCTAACTGAGGAATAAATGCTATTTGACTGTTTATCTGACTATTGAAAAACCGGCCCTTAGTGTCACTTTTGAACTGTTCGAAACTACAACTACCCAGAGGTTAGAGAGAATAGTTAATTAAAACACAGGTTATGCAAATTAAAACTCTATGAAAACCCAGTATGCAATTTATGAATAATAGAGGTTAATAAAATTTGTGTCCAATTACATAAAACATTACCTAGAATAAAGTGCTAGCAATTTATCTCCCACAAATAACATGTAATGGCTATGATTACAAGATAACTTAATATCTTTTGAAGCAGCTTTCAATGCACTGAGGGCAACTGCAGTTGCTCCTGTCTCGCCAATGATGCCACTGGCACCAGGAATTGTATCACCTTTGGTGCGACTCTCCAGTAACGCTGAAATCCACTGTTGATATATTGGTGAATGGAGGCTGCAATAAAGAAGAAAATCGGATTAAATTACCATTTTTTTTTAAATACAACTCCCGCTTTAGGAATATATGTACATTCTGTGTCGCGGGGGACTTTACAGACATACATGAACAAACGGTCACAATGAACATCCAGACTCAGAACAACAATTCATAACGCCATCTAATCTCAAGCTAAGCAGAGCTTGTGTTATGGTATATTAGACAACTCATATAAATACATATATAATTCTTTTGTAAATACATACAGTTTATACATAGAAAACACACAAACTCTGAAACAAATATTTGCAGTTTATACAAACATTTGGACCGGCTCGGGAATCGAACCCGAGATCTCAAGCACAGCAGTTGCACAAGCTACCACTGCACTACCGAGGCAGTCGGAATTAAATAAATATTAGTTATCTATACAAATAAATATAATTGGAGTATCTGTTTGTCATATTAAAATAACCGCTTTTTAATAAATGCAATGTATGTATACTCGATTTTCACAATTTATGTCTGTCTGCTTATTCGGGTATTATATTGGAATGGCTGGACCGATTTTGATAGGACTTTCACTGGTAGATAGTTGATGATCTAAGGAGTAACTAGGCTGCTTTGTTTAGACTAGCTTTGTCGCGCGGCGTTACCCGTGGTGCGACAATAACCGCGGGTAACACCGCAAGGTTCAGCTGGTCATGCATAGAATACATATAAGATGTGAGAGTGATTATGGTATGTTCAAGTCATACCATCGAGAACAAGGACGCAAGGAAGCTCTACTCAACATAGCATCAATCAGCAATTCAAGCAAGGATCAAGACTTGTCATTACAGTTGTACTTTCCGTAAAGGCCGCTGCAGAGGCGTACGAGCATTATTTCAGTTATGAATAAAGAGGCGTAGTTGTAATGATTACATTTAAACTTACAGATTCATGTTTTGACCACAAGTGTGTTGAACAAATGTCTTGAAATCCAACAGTTCTCTATGTGCATCATCAGTGTCATCATTATTAATTATGATGAAAATATGATCAAGCAACTGTAAATAAAAAAATGTTTTTTTTTTAAAGACAACTCAGTTTTAAAAGACAGACAAACAAATTTTAGTCGCACTGTACTTGTACATATTTACCTCATCAAATAACAATGAAGTGTTGTCTTCACAATGCATTATAGAGTATGTATTGCCAAATTGAGCAGCCATCACCCTTTGCGAAGTGATAATAGGTGCCAAATACTGAGCAACTTTAATATTGTCTGGAATATTCTCTTCAACTTCCTAAAATAAAAAATGAATTATCACTTTAAAATGACTATCTCAATTTACATGGACATGGAATTGATAGAAATATGTATGTTTATGAAAGTGCTTAGATAAATTGTAAATAAGTCATTAAAATTCTGTAATATGGTTTCTTTAAATCATCTAGTTCTAGATAAACCAAATTATTATTTAATAGATTGCCAACTTTTAAATTAAATGATATTTTAATTTAAAAGTTAAATGAGAAATCTATATATTCCATCACTTTTAGGTATTTTCCTATGAGAAAATAGTTTACTAACAACATAAATAGGTGTTATTACCTATAAATTGCTTTAAGCTGCTGGTGTATTAAAAAAAATCATAATAAATTTGATGAATATGAGGTACATAGTTTAAATTGTAAGAAATATGTCTCTAATAAATCTGGTTGCTACATAATAAACGGATATAATTTTAATGGTGGTGTACAACTTACATGACTTTCTTGCACTCCAAAGGTCTTCATACAATTTATAAAATTATTATTCCATTTCCCAAACACTAAATCGTTGGCACTATCAAAGATTAGTGAAGCCTTTATATTTAAAGGCTTCGTTTTATTAGTGAGCTCTGGCATTTTAGTAAATTAATTAACTGTAGTATGTTGCACAAATCGGGAGTTGTAGATAGTTTCTGACACGGTACTTTTAAGTTCATCTAATGAAATGACTCCATTACCCAATTATTATGCCATTTAGAAAACAAATTGTTTCAATCAATATTTATAAACAAATTATAAATTTATCGATAAAGTATGTCCGATGTAATCATGTAAGGTGATTTTGACAGTTGAGTTGACGTTTAGCGGTTTAGTACTTGGAGAGGCCCAGTGTTAGCAACTTGAGCCAGCTGACTATCGTACCAGGGGCGTAGAATTATCGTACATGGACCAGAATTGGCCGAAATTATCGTACTATCGTATTATTATTATTATCGTCGTTTTTTAATATATTTTCGCGAAAGTGAAGGAATACGTTGATACATCTGCTCGTTTGCCCCCTATTCAATAAGAAAAAAAATGCCCATTCCGTCTATTTTGCAAATTAAACAATTTTGACAGAAAATACGTAGATTCTGGGACTAAAGTACCTACGTAGGTTTGCAGAAAAGACTTAAAATAAGAAGATCTACGTAAAAAGACGTAGAGTTGGCAACACTGTATCAAACTTATTCTCTTGTTCGCATTGGTAGATGCTAACCAATGAGAAGGCATGTACGGCAGAATAAAGTTACAGTCCAGGTGGTGGTGTATAACTTCTCACAGTGGCTCATAAAAGAACCAATAGAAATAGAGAATTTGTATTTCCCGGTATATCTCCTATATTTTATTGAACAAAATAATCGAGCGGGAGAAAAATGAAACTTCTGAAAGTGTTTACTATTTTGTGCCAACTTTATATTGCTTAATAAAAGAAATTCTCAAATTTCGTACCACGATGGAAATTATCGTACAATCTGCGTACGATAATAATGTGCTATCGTACATCGTACGTAGGCATGAAATTATCGTACATGTACGATAATTATCTTACGGTTCCGAACGCTATGTTTAGTAGTACATCATACTATAATGAATTAAACCATAGATAAGAATTTGAAGTTTTGAACTATTTCCTAATCATAACCTCTTTATTCTTTAACAGCAACTTTATAAAGGTTAAATGGATGTTATAAAAACAAAAAATATTGTCAGTACAAGATATTTACCTATGCAAACAACAGAAAAAAAACACCGAAGTATATAATATTGTTTATCGATTGTACCAAATATATTTTTATACATTTTATTGAATTTCCACACACACTGATGGCTGCTAGAGTGAAAGCACTAGTATGTAAAATTATAATTTTCTTCTATCTTTACTCAGTATTTAAAAAATTAGTGAATTAAGCTGTTCAAATTGTTACGCTTTTGTAGTAAATAATTAATTAATTGTTAAGATACATAATTTAATTTACAATTATATTATTTTGATAACCTAAAAATGTACTTGTTTCAGAAAAAAATAAAATCTTTCTGTGCTGTGAAAAAAATTAGTGAATTAAGCTGTTCAAATTGTTACGCTTTTGTAGTAAATAATTAATTAATTGTTAAGATACATAATTTAATTTACAATTATATTATTTTGATAACCTAAAAATGTACTTGTTTCAGAAAAAAATAAAATCTTTCTGTGCTGTGACGATAGGCGGTGCTGTAGCGTATCAGTATATTTATTATAAGAAAGATTTCAATGGGTATTATGAAAATGTGTTAAAGCCTTTAAGCCAATATCTCAACCCAGAAGTAGCACACAAAATTGGAGTGGCAGCTATCAAATATGGCTTCTTTCCTCCAGAGAAATTAGAAGATCCACAAGTCTTAGTATGATTTTATTGATGTTCATTTTTAATTTAAACTGTAGCAGATCATTCAAGCTTAAAACTTTTTGCTTTACCTTACAGAACACTCAATTACTTGATTATAATTTAAAGAACCCCATTGGGATTGCTGCTGGATTTGATAAACATGGTGATGCTGTCATAGGCTTGCAAAAACTGGGCTTCTCTATTGTGGAAGTGGGCTCAGTAACACCTGAAGCGCAGCCTGGTAATCCTAAACCAAGAGTGTTTCGGTTACCTGAAGATAATGCTGTTATTAACAGATATGGTTTTAACAGTGAAGGACATGAAAGAGTCTATAAAAAAATTGAAAACATAAAAGGGTGCCTTAAAGACAAAGGCTTGTTGGGTATTAATTTAGGAAAAAATAAGTTATCAGACCCCATTAAGGATTATGTTTTAGGAATAAAAAAGTTTTCAAATGTAGCTGATTATTTTGTAATTAATATAAGCAGGTACATCTTTTTTTTTTTCTTGTGTCATAATCTGCTTATACTACTAAGTATTTTTTTAGCTAGCTTAAGATTTGATTGCATTGAACAACTATTAAATCTAATTATAATTTGCTTCCAGTCCAAACACTCCAGGTTTGAGATCTTTACAGAAGAAAGAAGAATTACAACAACTTCTGATTGAAATAAATAAGACTAGAGATTCTATATTGGTGGAAAAAAAGCCTCCACTTCTTCTCAAACTTGCTCCAGATCTCAGTTCAGAAGAATTGAAAGAAATAGTGTCAGTAGTTTCTAAACAGGAGAGTCGTGTTGATGGACTCATTATCTCAAATACAACAGTAGATCGATCTCAACTAAACAATACAACTTTTAGTAATGAAGAAGGTGGTTTGAGTGGAAAACCACTTGCAAATAGAACTACAGAAATGATTAAAACAACTTACAAAATGACAAAAGGTTAGTGCATAGTTTTTGGGGATCTATTTTAAATACTCAGATCAAATAAAAAGAGGTAGATAACGCACGGCCTTGTTTCTGTTGAAGCAAAAAAAGTAGCGTAGTGGAAAGTAAACACATGCGATAGCGCACGCACATGCTAAGAAACTATGCTTATTTTCATCAGCATCGTACAAGTTGTCGATACTTGTACGAAACTGACTAAAAGTAGCGTAGTTTAAGCATAGTTAGTTCGTTAACGCGTGTGTTTACTTGGAACTACGCTACTTCTTTTGCTTCAAGAAGAACAAGGCCGTGCGTTATCTACCATTTTTATTTGATCCGAGTTTAAATAATTATTATTAATTAATTAATATTATTATTTTCTTTTTTAAAAAGACAATTACCGCACTAGGAATAAATCCTGTTTCGCAGGGGACTTTACAAACATACATGAAACGTACATAAGGAACACCCAGACTCAGAACAACAATTTGTGGATCACACAAAGTGTTGTCCTACGTGGGATTTGAACCCACGACACTTGGCGAAGTAGGAAACGGGGTGGTGACCGTAAAACCAATAGGCCAAATGTGCAGTCAGTCAAGTCTATATGTGCAACACAGGTCTTCAGACAACATGTGGGAGCCATGCTTTGGCACAAGGAGAGTGATACCAATACCAAGATGCCACAGACAAATTGATTGACATTGAATTAATTCTTCCTTAAAAAAATCTGCAATTATCTCCAGCTTCCCATTCTACCATCGCTAATGATTCAATTCTCTTGTATTATTGGCTAATATTTTGTTTTGACCACATGCTAAAACATCGAGATTTTCATTCACTTAAATTTATTACTTTTCTATTATTGTTTACATTTGTAATTTCTTTTAATTATTATCTTGCAATCAGTCGATAGACTATGAGCAGATGAGATGTAGGATGTGTGTGTACTTTTTGGAGCAAAATCCCCACTGGGAAAATCTCTATATTAGTATACTAAGTGCAGCTGTCCAATTCCAAAACATGCTGCCTTTTCAGTCTTTTTATTGAGTTCCAAATAGTTAATTGCACTGCTAGTTGATTCGGATGATCTGCAAGTCGTGCTTTGTATTTGGAGCTGTACGATCTTATTTCTTCCTTAATGGTCCTCACATTCAGATGCTCATGTATCTCCGAAATCTTCAGGAACCATGGTGAGTTAGTAATTTGTTTCAGAATATAATTCTGATCCCTCTGAATTATGCTCATGCTGGAGTCACTTCCTGATCTCCACATTTCTATGCCATATGACCAGATGGGCCTCAGCATGGTCTTGTATATAAGGAGCTTATTATGGAGGGATAAATTTGAGTTCCTTCCCAGTAACCAGTGAATCCCTTTGTACTTCAGATTAATTTCGTCTCTTTTCTTTTCCACATGTTTTCTCCATGTAAGTCTGCGGTCTAAGTGCATTCCCAGATATTTGACTAAATCACTCCATTACCACCCATTAAGACAGGAGGGCAATTTCCTCTGCGTAAGGCGAAAGTGACATGGACTAATTTGTTTGTACTAGTCTTAATTCTCCATTTGGTTAGCCATTTGTTGATTTCATTTAAAGCACTTTGCAGGGTTACGGAAGCATTGGAAGGACAATCACTAAATGCGAGAATAGCTGTGTCATCAGCATATGTTGCTATTGTTACATTGTCGTTCTGTGTCTTTTTGACATCCACTAGCTGACCCATGCAACGTCGTTTGTCTCCTATTGCCCGTAGCGTAAAAAAAACCCCGTTTTTGTAACATTCTTCATTGGTGCTCCGCTCCTATTGGTCGATAAATGTACTACCCAACACTGAAATAATTTTTGATGTCATTTTGATTGTTTTGAGACTAGCGTTGTTATGAGTTGAAGAAGTGGACTCATTTGTTGTAAGACAAGATCTAGGTATTCTGACTGTTTGATGAAGATGTTTTCAATAAGCTTGAGAGAATGTAGTTAACCCTTTACATCTTGTTGAGGTTTGTTTGTATAAACGATTTCGACATAGGTCTTCTTATATTTTTGCTTATTTACTTGTTTTTCGTCGCTATTGGATTCAACAGTATTTTCTGCTGGGTGACTGGTAGTCTCAGGGGTGATTGACAGTATAGGGTCTTTTGGTTTATTCAATCGTTGAATGGTCTTTCTGGCTAGAATTTCCTTATAAACTTCGCACCCCTTAAAGTTTGCTGGAGGGGGTCCCAAACACAACGCACACGTGGCTGTCGAGTTACGGTCGATTTTTGTGCATTCAGACGTTTTATGTGATTCGACACACTTCACGCAACGATTGGGTCTCATGCAATAGTTTTGATGTGAAACATCTCTAGGCGAGGTGTAAACCTGATTTTTGGCTTCGCCACTGCTTTTTTTTTCACATCTGCCAGGCGTCCCATGACGGCTCAATTATTATTATTTTCGTATAACCGTATTGTCAGCATCTTTGGCACTGTGGTACTGATTTTCTCTTTCTAGGATCTTCGATAATTACCGACTAATGGAAGATAACTTTAAATCCTTTGATGCCTTATTATTGGGTACAGGCAACAATTTCACAAAAAATGTGGACGTAGGCTTCTTTTCGGGACCATACTTAGCGTTGATAATTTCCCCAGAGACCGTATTTCCAGTTTCTTCCAAGGCCTCCTTAATAGCACTTAATGGTGTTGTTGGATGTAAGTTGCATATAACGATTCTATAGCATTTCATATCTTTACGATTAAAGGTGTGGAAATCCATTCTCTCGCTTAATAGATATGATGTTTTTATAAATTTCAACATGTTTTGCGACAATCTTGAGTTGGTTTTTGTTGATAATTTTATGTCAGCTTAGATGTATCCACAGCTGAACCTAGTAGCTCTGTGAGCTTGCTTACATCCTGTATACCATTTAAAATTATCGGAGGTGGTTAATTGTTTGACTTCTTCGCTAGGGCTTGTGACCCCGAAGCTTGGTTCTCCTCGGTAATGTCGATAGCCCACTAAAGCTATTGCAAGTTTTTACTGGGGGATCTTCAGGTGAATCTGTTATTCTCCGTCACTTTGGGTTCCTTTGTTCTGGAACTTTTTGCCAGGGTGGAGGCTTGATAATATTAACATTTTGTGCTCCTTCGTCGCAGCAGTCTTGACTGTCGGAGCTTGAGATGTTGCTGATGGACGCACTACGAGCTCTTATAAACAGGCCTGGGTGGAGCGCCTGTTGTACTAGTTTTTTCTGTTTCCAGTAGCATTTACAGCCACAGAAGCCTGGTCACTAGCATCAATGGTGTCTTCGGTAGCCAATTTCACACTCGCCGGCCCGGATACCGGTGAGCGCCGGGGGTTAGCCGGATCGCACGATAAATCAAATTCCATAGTTTTAGTCATTTCATGTAGTAGGGGGTTGGGAAATAAGTTTAATAGTACTTTCCCAAGGTACCATAGAAACTTTGTTTAGAGTGTAATTAATTCCTCTTGGCTTGTGGAAGCCATTATCAGGTTATTTACCGCCGCCCGTTCTCGGCGTTGTTGCTCATTTAGCACCACCCATTTTTTTTTTTATGGAATAGGCTGGCAAACGAGCAGACGTATCGCCTGATGGTAAGCGATTACCGCCGCCCATGGCCAACTGCAACACCAGGGGCGTCACAAGTGCGTTGCCGGCCTTTGAGGGATGGGGGAAGATGGGGGAGATAGGGGAAGGGGTTGGGTATGGGCCTCCGGTATCCTCACTCACTCGGTGAAACACAGCGCAAGCACTATTTCACACCGGTTTTCTGTGAGGCCGTGGTATCACTCCGGTCGAGCCGGCCCATTCATGCCGAAGCGTGGCTCTCCCACGGTAAGGGGAGATGGTATGGGGTTTGTCTCAAGTTTTCTTTCGCTTCTTATGTTGTCAAGTGTAGTCCATGGGATAAACAAAGGTGGTAACACCCCGTATTGTTATTCCATCACTACAAGGACTGAATGTTTGTATATGTGTGACACGAGCAAAATTAGTAGTAATGTTGTTCTTCTAAACCAAAAACTCCGGTCGAGCCGGCCCATACATGCATTCATGCCGAAGCGTGGCTCTCCCACGGTAATATAGTACCTACCTACCCACCTACCTCTACTCAGCTCAGTACCTACCCACGTGTAGGGTGAGCCTAGCCTACGGACGCGACCAACAGCAACCCGCCTGTGATATGATATTTACGAATATAATTTAATCTTAAATTGAAGACCCTTTGGCCCCAAGTGCCATTATGAGGTAATCTTAAAAGTGTGCGTGTGAATTGAGGGACCATAGTGTTATTTTTTTCTGATTTTTTTTAGAAGAATTAGTAGTAGGCTCAAAACAATTGTAAAACAAATATGAGAATTTGTAAAAAGATATATTAAAAACTACAGCCCTTTAAGTGTGGTCCCTCAATCCTCACATACCATCAGCCGGATCTCGGCAAGTATGTAAAAAATGAAGGTATTGTGACTGCAGACATTTAGAAGAGAATTTGTAAAGATATATACTAAAATAACTGAGCAGAAATCAACAACGATTATTAAAATACAACGACTACTGTGGTCCCTCAGTCCACACACGAAAGATTTTGTTATACTGAATATTACCACATCAACGGAATAGGGAATATGCATGTCTTTTTTTTATTTCCTAATCTGATCATACAAGTCTCCATAACATAGAAAAAATATAAAAATATTTCAAAATAGTCAAACTAATTTTCAAAGTGAAATTTAAAACACCGACTAAATTTGAGCTATTCAAACGCCGCCATTTTTCGCGCGCTATTGACATAACATATGACGTCATTGTGATTTCGTGTTTGTTTACTATTGAGTGTTTCAGTTATTTTACACCTATTTACAGTTTTGATTGCTATAAAAATCATGGAAGAAGTCATTTTTTCTCACAAACACTACTAACACAGTAGGAATTTCGAC
This sequence comes from Diaphora mendica, assembly GCA_949125395.1. Lineage (NCBI taxonomy): Eukaryota > Metazoa > Arthropoda > Insecta > Lepidoptera > Erebidae > Diaphora > Diaphora mendica. The sequence goes on from OX421311.1 coordinate 32,540,777, forward strand.
GCCGTTAATTTCGATAATGTAACAATCGACGTCACATTTCGTTTCGACCAATAGGACGCGTTTTGCAGGGCTGAATTTCCCTTACTTAATTTTCACTTTTTATTTAATATTTTCTGGTTTTAAATAATCACTAAATAAAAAAATACCATTTAGGTATCAATAAACATTTTTTTCTAGATTCTTTATTGTCTTTACAATTAAAGACAGTAAAGAATCTAGAAAAAAATGTTTGAGACAAATAAAAATTTTATGCATATTCCCTATTAAATCTTTCTTTCCTTACATAATGTTTTAGAAAAAGTCTTAAAGCAATTTGGAAAAAATAAATTTAAAAAAATATCGACACACTTTAAAGATATTTTTAAAAATTTATGCGTGAAGTGAATATAGAGGCAAATAATTTAAAAATTTCAATTCCCGAGAGGCAGTACAAAATGCCTTTAAAGAGTTTGTTGCCTCCCGTCCAGCTGATGTTTACAAGAAGGGCATCAGTAAACTGCCAATGCGTTGGCAAAGATGCGTCGATTGCATGGGTGATTACTTCGAATAACAGAAATAAAAAAGTTTGAAAAAATAAGTACTTTCACTTATTGCATACAAAACGGCAATTTCATAGGTAAATACCTATTATATATATATATACCATCGCGGACTTTTTGTTAAAAAAATTACAAAATCCTGTGTTTTTAAATGTTCCATTTTATGTGTTAATAGAACGTATGAAACTGAGCTGTATATAAAAAACCTTTTTATAAAAAAAAAAAACCGACTTCCAAAAAACATCCAACGAAAACTCTCTGCCAAAAACACACTTAAAAGCGTAAAATAAACTGGTTCTTCATAAATTTCCTATACCTAATTCTTTATTCATTTAAATAGTAGTATTGTAATGTGTGCTAGGTACCTAGAATCTGTTTGAAGTCGGTGCGAAGTGACTATCGCTTAGACTTCTGTAATTGTTCGTTTGTATTCTTTTTGGCTTAGCACCGACTTCAAACAGATTTTAGGTATTTTTTTTTATTTTTTATATATGTTCACCGATTACTCCGTCAGTTGTGGACCGATTTTGAAAAAAATTTTGTATTCGAAAGGATATGCTTCCGAGGTGGTCCCATTGCCAGCATATCAGGATCTGATGATGGGATCCCAGGGAAATCGAGGGAAACCCTCATTTTTTATAGGCACATACTATGTTTTTCGTATATTTTCTGAAGTTACACCGGTATTTGCGTCTGGTAGTCATCATTTTATGATGATGAGCTGACGATGTAAGGTACAACTCCTTAACGGTTAGGAGTTGGAGGATAAATCTTTAAATATCATATGTATATATGTTACCTTTAGTCGTATTCTTTCAAATTATTTAGGTAAGCTGATGATGGAAGGTGGAAGGTACAACTCCTCAACGGTTAGGAGTTGGAGGATAATTCTTTCAATTTCATACGTATCTAAAGACCTTCAGTCGTATACTTTCAAGTTATTTAGGTGAGCTGATGATAGAAGGTTAAACTCTTTAACAGTAATATTACATGTACGTATAGACCTTAATTTGTATTCTTGATGATGAAATTTGATGAAATAGTTCAAATTACTACTCACCTACGATTGATTGCACTAAAAACTGAAAAATAATTTTTTTTTATAAAAAAAAAACGGACTTCCAATAAAACATCCAACAAAAACTCTCTGCCAAAAAGACACTTAAAATCGTAAAATAAACTGGTTCTTCATAAATTGCCTATACCTAATTCTTTATTCATTTCAATAGTAGTATTATACTGTGTGCTAGGTACCTAAAATCTGTTTGAAGTCCGTTCGCACTGAGCTCCTTAATACGTAAATGACAAGTTTTAGGGTGGGTTGCTAGTGAGTGTCGAATTGTAACTGTTAATTTGTATTATTTTGTATTCTTGAATTAAATTTCATTTTTTTTAAAGAATAATTTCAAAGAAAAATATTAGTATTTTTTATTAATACAGAACTTATTTTTATGATTTTTTTAAAACTTGCTATGTATGTATATATCTAACTATATTTGTTAAGACGGAATCTTGCAACTCAATTTTGCAGATATCTTCAACCGATTCTGTTGAATTTTTGTAGGCATATGTATATAGCAGGGGTGGCCAACCGGTCGATCTTGGCTATTACTCCAGTCGATCGCGGCGAAGCAAAAAAATAGGTACCTACATAAATTGAATTAAGTTCGTAGGTAATTTGAATAAAAATTTCGTTGTTTTGGTCCAGAACAGACTGTGCAGCGCAATCTATACTTATAATAAAAATGTAACAGGTCCAATTCTGTACATTAAAGATATTTAAAAAAAAATTTGGAGGGCTCTCTATAATTTTGCCTTTGACTCAACAGAAGTGGCTGTTTCCAGGTTTATCGAGCTTACCTGGGACATTTCGTTCAGTAATTTGAACTTTACCAGTTCGGTGGTAACGTTATCATTACTATTTTCGAGAGAGATAATTAATAGGTCATATCTCGACGTTAGACCTCCCAATAGAATAGCAGCAATGGACGTATCATCTATTACTTTGTCTATATCCGCCAAATCTTGAGCAGTGGAAATAATCGATACTGAAGCCAAAACTGTATTTTTTTTTCATTTTTGTCTGTCAGTCCGTCTGTCTTTATCTTGGCCGCGCATCACGTCAAAACTACTGAATGGATTCAAATGAAACTTGGCATGATTTGAGTTCATACTATAGGTAGGACATAGGATACTATTTTATCCCGAATTCAGCACGGTTTTTTTATTATTATTATAAGTTACCTGCCAAAGTGACTCTGCTCAGAATGATGGTAAGCTCAAACAAAATCCAACAGTGGGGGCCACCATACTCACTGCGAAAGCAGACAATGCAGTATGGCGTCCCACACTATGGCAGCTTAGTGAGATGCTTTTTCACGCCCCGCTTAAAGGACCCGGGATCATAGTGGGAGGGAAACACGTGCGCTGGTAGTGAGTTCCTGTTTTTGAGTGCTTGGCACAGGAAGGAAGAACCAAACCGTTTGGTTCGAAGGCGGTGGCTTCCAAGGCCAATTGGAAGAGCTCTTACGAGCACTCTCCATGGCAAAGGCGGTAGAGGACTGCCATAGAGGCGATATCTCTCCGCAACTGCAAAGGCCCAAGGGATTTGGTGGCATCGGGACTGTTGATAATGCGGACTGCCCGCCGCACTCCGTAGATTATGCGCGACCTGACAGGGCAGCCTCCCAGGGTGGTTAGCCGCGGTTGGGCCCCTCAATGCCGCGGGCGGCCAGCGGCACCACCGTTTCTACGGGTCTCCCTAGCCACGGCTCGATCCACGCCACCCCTACTATGATTTCACAAGCATTCCACCGCTCACACACGTCACGATGACTGTCACCCCTGCATCATTGGGCCTCCGGTCTCGCACTCACCAACGAAACACGACAGCACGAACGCTGTCATTTTACGTTGATTTTATGTGCGAGGGTAGTACCGCCCCGGTCGAGCCGGCCCGGTAGTGCTGAATCAGCGTGGCTCTACTACCTACAAAAGTTTCCTGGAGAGAGGGGATGAAAGTCAAAATATGTACTTAGTTGTAATTCAATAATTTTTATATTTAGGTATATGTTAGATATTTAAAAGATACTTTGCATATAAATTATTATTGTCACTACACCAAAACATTTTAAATAAAAAAAGTAAAAACTTAAAATAGAAATGTACCATAACTCTTAAAATCGCGTGACTACGACTTTACAAAACTTGTTTCATACTTTTTCAGCGTCGTTTTTTGTCAAAAAGTGAAAAAAGTGGGGCGTACATCTATGTAGTAAAATTTAGTCAATATGAGCAATAAAAGCGATCAAAAATTATATTTTTAAGAAACATTAACATTATGTTCCATGATAGCGCGAGCGACTTAATTTTATACTGTGTAAAAATATATTATTTGTCCATGAAATGAATTATTAAAAATGAATACACTTGAAACCCATTCTCGGCCGTTGACGAGTTTTTTAAAGCCCGCGGGCTTTCCGATATGACTAAGATACATTGCGTGCTTTGTAGGACATTCTAAACATTCTTCAAAGGCGAACAGTTAATAAATATGTAACTAGAAGAAAAAACCGAAAGTAAATTTATTAGTTGCCAGGGTTAGTATGCAACAGTGCCCGATGCGTTTGTGTGCATATAAAATATGAATGTGGGTGTTTAATCACAAATTCCCACGCTCAAGGACTACAGTCTTAAGACATTTTCTAAAACATTATGTAAGAAAAGAAAGATTTTATTCCGTTGATATGGTAATATTCAATATAACAAAATCTTTCGTGTGTGGACTGAGGGACCACAGTATAGTCGTAGTATTTTTTTAATCATTGATGATTTGTGCTCAGTTATTTTAGTATATATCTTTACAAAGTTTTTTTGAGTTTTGAGTTCTAAAATTGTTTTGAGCCTACTTCTAATTCTTATAAAAATTTCAGAAGAAAATAACACTATGATCCCTCAATTCATCACACGCACACATCTTAAAAGAGCATGTCTATTATAAAATGGATGTTTTTGTTAACTTTTTTAGGAAAAATACCAATCATTGGCGTTGGAGGAGTGTTCTCTGGTCAAGATGCCTATGAAAAAATCCTGGCTGGTGCTAGTGCAGTACAAATATATACAGCTTTAATATATCATGGCCCCCCTGTGGTATCAAAAATAAAAATAGAACTAGCAGAACTGTTAACAAAAGATGGATATAATAATGTTAATGAAGCTGTTGGAAAAGGAATCCGATAACGCAATATGTTGTACAAATTTATATTTTAACACTACAAATTTTACATATAAACATTTCAATCATAATTATAACTGAATGAAGTCTGGTGATTAGTAAAGTACTTTCATAATAATGTCTTGTCCTTTATTATGCTTATATCTGAAAAGAAATTGTTCTTTTAACACAAAAACGGCTTCAGATTTAAAGATTATTTTCAGGAGACGAATCCTGTGAATTCTAGTTGGTAATGCTATAAATGACTAGTACCTCATATCGAACAAGTAAAAGGATTGGTACTTTCATATTATTTGTCCATTACTTTGCCTATATCTGAAAAAGAAATAATTCCTTTTACACAAAGAAATGGTTTAAAGGTAAAAGATTATTTGCAGTTATTACAGTCATTAACCCATTTAGACCTAAAATTCTGTTAATGAATAATTCATATTTAAATAACATATTCGGACATCTAACACAACGCCATCTAGTCCCAAACTAAGCAAAGCTTGTTTTAAGGGTACTAGACAACTGATATCAATACATATATACTTTATTTTGTAAATACATTATATACTTTATTTTGTAAATACATACATATTGTAGATAGAAAACCTCCAAACTCTGAAACAAATATTTGCAAATCATACAGACATTTGGTCCGACCCGGGAATCAAAACAAAATCTGATCCAGGAAAGCCTAAAGCCCAGGATAAAAAAAATAAAAAATATTTGGCAAGAAGGGGAGGAAAGAGGGAGCGTACCACATATGATACAATAGGACTATAGGTATACATAAATATATTATTTTACCAATTACATTTTGTTTACTTTTCAGTGGGATACATAATAAAGCACTTTAATTGGACTCTCATATTGCACTTGACATGCTTTGGTCACACCTGGTCCTCATTTCCTGCTTGGTAACATTGTTTTTTGCTGTCATATTAAAGATAGATAGAGATAGATAGTCTTTATTTGTATAACATGGTGTACATACATTGCATGCAAGATATCAATAAATTATAATAGTTTCAGTCATGTTTGGCCGCATTTATCGGCATACAAATTTGTTTATCATTTAACCATACATTATCGAAATTAGCAGAATTGTATATAATGTCAAGATAATGTAAAGATAGTGTAAATAATGTCAATAATATTAAATGTCACTATCAAATGTCAAACAATAATAGTAGCATCTACTAGTACCTAGTTATGTCAAATCAAGTTTATCATTTAAAAAGTCACTTATATTGTAATAGGCCTTTCCAACAAGAAATGCTTTAACTTTTTGTTTAAATGCTTGGCTGTCCAGAATTTTCCAACTGTTGGGGAATTTGTTATAAACAATTGGAGCCATGCAAATAACACTCTTGCGCATAAATGTAGTCCTAGACGTATGCAGACAAAGTTTATTTTTATCGCGCCTATTTCGAGGAACAGCATCTGCCATCCGCGGAAACAGGTTTGGATTCGTTTTAACAAATAAAGCCGTTTCTAATATATAAAGAGACGGTAGTGTAAGAATCTTATAGCATATGAAATACGGCTTACAAGAATCTGTGATGTCCAGTCTAAACATTGACCGTAAACATCGCTTTTGGGCTTTAAAGGCGATTTCCTTGTTGGTTGAGTTGCCCCAAAAGATTACCCCGTATCTCAAAACAGATTCAGTTAGTCCGTAATATGCTGTTAGCAAAGCATCTATATTGAGCGTCTTCGACAGCGTGTACAAAGCAAATGCACTGCTAGTAATTTTTTTACAGATAGTTTCAATGTGCATCTTCCAATTTAAGTTATAGTCAATCGTTAAACCTAGAAACTTTGTTGTATTAACAGTGTCAATATTATTATTCTGATATTTAATGTCAAATTTAGTATATGTCAATGCTCGTTGTCTAAAATGTATAATTACTGTTTTATTAATATTTATTTTAAGGTTATTGTTATTTAGCCATTGTATTGTTTTATTTAAAGCGTTATTTATTTCTCCTTCATACGTATCTCGGTTTCCACAAGGTATAGCAATTGTGCTGTCATCTGCGAATAGTGTCATAGGGTAATTAATTGATCTCGGAAAGTCATTTATATAAAGTGTAAAGAGAGAAGGCCCCAGTACACTTCCTTGAGGTACACCAAACATAACAGTGCGTTCATCAGATAAGAACTTTTCCTCTCGTTTAGTGACACTATTTATTCTATTGATTTCTGTGACTTGTTTTCTACAATGTAAATAAGATTGTAAGAGATTTTTGACATTTCCTCGAATACCGTAGGCCTCAAGCTTTTGTAACAATATATCATGTTGTACATAATCAAATGCCTGCGACATATCACAAAAAATAGCACAAACTGGATTATTTTTATCTACATTTGTTATTACTGTGTATAAGAAGTCGTAAATTGCCATGTTAATGGTTTTGTTTTTTCTAAAACCTTTCTGTTCATTACAAAGTATACTATGTCTTTCCACGTACGTACTAAGTTCCCTATATACATATGATTCAAATATTTTTGAAAATATTGAGATTAGAGATATAGGTCTATAGTTTTCTTTTTGCTCTTTATCCGATTTCTTATGTAATGGTTTTACTATTGACTTTTTTAAGGCATCGGGAAAGGTGCCTTCACAAACACTTAAATTGATTACGTGGGCTAATGGCTTACAAATCTCCTGTGCTACTGCTTTAATTATTTTTGTTTGTATACCGTCGTGTCCTGTACTGTATGTATTATTAAGACTGGATATTATTTTTAGCACGTCCTGCGGCAGACACGGCGCCATAAACATGGAGTTTTTTCTATTTAAAATATGTTCTGTGACTTTGCATCCGGAATCATTTCTAGGCTGAATCTTATCAACAAAATAGTTGTTAAATAAATTAGCAATATGTTTTGGATCAACAATACATGTGTCATTTTCTTTCATTTTGTAAATGTAGTTCTTTGGTATGTTCAGTTTGTTTTGATTAATTATTTGCCAAGTAGCTTTTGATTTATTTTTAGATGACTTTATTTTGTAGTTATTTTGTGCGCGTTGCGTTAGATGTATGATTTTCCTATACAGCTTGGAATAATTCTTAAAACGGTCCTTATTTTGTTGAGTAGGTTTTAATCGGGCCTGCCACAATAATTGCCTTTTCTTTTTGTTGCAAATTTTAATGCCACGCGATATCCATTTCTGCTTTTTAATCATATTTACAGAAACAAGAGTTTCAGGAAAACATTGTACATATAAAATCGAAAATATATCAATAAATGCGTTATATGCAATATTTGTTTCAGTAGCTTCATACACATCTGAAAAGCTCAAACAGTTTAAGTATGATCTAAATTTAATAATATGTTCATTACTATAGTCCCGTTTAATGGTTCGCCATTGATTTATGGTACTGATTATATTTATCGGACATTTTAATATCTGCGCCGTGTTGTCAGATAACGCTAGATCTACTACCGACGCACTACATGACTTGCTGAAGTTATGCGCAAAATTGTCAATGCATGTTTTTAGGCGGGTCGGTCGATAAAATGTAAGATTTAAATTATAATTTAACAACACATTTTCAAATTCAATAGATTGATTATTTCGTTTTAAAACGTCAATATTAAAATCTCCCGCTAAAACAACATTCTTATAGGATTTCTGTACTAAAATACGTAATACCTTTTCCAATTTATCCATACACTCATTAAAATTTTTTGGATTCGGTACTCTATATATACAAACGAAGACAGTTCTATATTTGGTGAGTTCGATGGCGCAACATTCGAAAACACCTGTTATAGACATTTTGGCTATTACAGATAATTCTTTAAATTGATGTCCGTTCCTAACCAAGATACATGCTCCACCCCTCTTGCTCTCTTTCCGGCAGAAGCATGCAGCCAAACAGTAGTTGTGTATGTTTAGATGTTTTTCATAACTTGCCATCATGAAGTGTTCAGTGATTAACAAGACATCCACAAGCATATTCTTTTCCGTCAGCTCTTGTAGGCAGACTGTAAGCGCACCGGATTTCGCTAGCAGTCCTGCAATATTCTGGTGCATAACGTACATATAATTAGTAACGAAAAAAATTCTTGTTATTTTTATTATCCAGTTGTTGATCGTTCTGTTTATATTCTATGTCAATGTTTTGTGTGATGTCAGTAATTATGTCCAATAAATCCTTAAAAATCGTTCGAAGTCCATAGTTATTTAAAGATCCTGAGAATTTTTTAAACATGGTGTAGTCATATTGTAGGTTCAGATTACTGTCTAAGAGAAATACATGTCTGTGTGTCGATACATCTAGGTAAAGAAGGTTATTAAATGTTTCCACTCGACAGTTAAATAAGCTGGCATCAAAGGGACACTTATAGGTTGGCAAACAAATAATAACATTTGTATGTTGTATAGTTTGTAACATATTTCTTAAGTGGAGTATAATATCATAATAGTTGCTAGTTCTTTTAAAGTCTTCCTCGCCAAGGAATATCACACAGAAGTCCTTCATAGTGTAGTTCTGCAACTTCGTACCTAGTCCGTTTAGGAGCTCTTTTGTATCTCCATGAGGCTTCAGGTAGTGACATATTTCGTACTTTTCGTCAAATGTATATTCAGCAGTGGTCAGCATGTTATTTTTATTACTGCTCAGAAGACACATTTTAGGTTTTTTAGGTCTTACCACACAGTGTAATTTTGAATCCAGATTTTGAACTTTATCATCAGCCGGTCTGTTTGGTTTTGTTAATTGTGGAGTTGAACAGTTAGTCAAGTAGTCAGTTTCCTTCAATTGTTGGTCTTGGTTTTGTTTTACAGCTTGTTCCTGAAATGTTTTGCTGATTTTTGGTGTTTTCGAAGGTCGGTTTTTTTTTCCCGATTTCGGTGTCTGTGTATACTCTGATGTTCCTACCTTTTTATACATCTCTATAACATGTCTACATTTAACCAATTCGTGTTTTAAATTACTATTTTCTAAATGTAGATTTTCTATCTCTTGATTAGCACTCAACAACTCACTCTGTAATTGTGTTATTTTTTCGTACAGGTTTTTATTATGCAATTCATCGATTGAAGTATTTGGCAGGCTTAGCATTGTCGTTTCGAAGAGTGATCCATTCGAAGAAATGTCACAAAGTGAAGTTGATCGTTGTGGTTTTCTGTAGGTTATATTGTCTATGTGCTGTTCATGCTCCATTTTGTAATTGTTTACTATCGATAATGGTTAGTACCTACGCGATGAGTTGATTTAAAAAAAAATATATATATATATATATTATCCTTTTTTTTTTTCTCCTTTAGTAGAAATATAGAAAAAATATTCTACCAATTTTTTTACATTTATTTACTGTGGTATCATTACGCCTTTTGCGGGAAGTAGCGGAACTAAATAATTAGTGTGTCTACTTGCCGCATGTACGATATGTATGGGAAAAATGGCGCTCGTGATGTGGGGCAAAGTTCAAAATTCAAAAATATTTTTCACAACGTATTTGTAATTTATTTATTTTGAATAATATCTATATAAAGTTTATGATAACTGTAGTTTTAGTTGTAAGAACTGATCACTGCGTCGTGTAGAATGTTTTTATCTCACTATATATACGAATTAATGTTTTTTGCGGTATTTTATCACTTTGTTTACTTTTTGTGGGGTTATTGATTAATTTACCAAACACTTAATATAAATTCCCACAAACGATACCACTTAGATATTACTGTTATTAGTCTCAAACGAAGCACTGGAAACACTAAGTAAAGAAGTATTTTATTATTTTACGAAATAATATTAAGCAGACTATGTAAATACGGCTAGGGTTGCCATATCGATTAATCCATCCATATCCATCTAATTTTAGATTATTAGAGCAAATTGGTGAAAATCTATCACAAGACAAGATTATTGTTACTACATTCTTCTCTTTACTTGACAATAGCAGCTGACTAACAAAATCAGTACCAAGCATCTGTATCATATCTCTTCTGTCTTGAGGTCAACAGTTTATGTGCTATGTATCTATTAGTTTTAATAGTAATCATTACAAACACTTTTATAAATAAGAAAGAAAACCATATTTCGGGTTCAATAGGAATATGATAAAGAGGCTGCAAAATACTAGGTCAGAGCTGCAAGTCTCTTTTTCACCAATTGTACTTCATGAGCATGACACATTTTCTCCAAGGCTCATGAGGTGTTTGTTCTTCAGTTTCTGTGTCTCTCATTAGGGTTTGGCAACAAGCTCTGCCGGAGCACCAAGAAAACTTCTAGGAAAATTATTTACTCAGACATTATATTCTTCACCCAAGTCCTCATCAGTTTAGTTATCATTTGCGATGTCAGGTGGAGGCAAAAAAAAATGTCAAATCTTGCCTCGGCTTGCTAAACACATTATTTTCCCCAAGAATTGAAGCAAAATCATGTAATTTCAATGATCTAAAATAATAAAACACAAAATTATAAATAAAACAATTTGGAAATTGACTGAGTTATATGTTTAGCCATTAAAAAAAATGAAAAATTGGGGTATAAAAAATTGATGTTGGTCGATTCTCATACCTACCTGATATGCACAACAAATTTCATAAAAATCGGTCCAGCCGTTTCAGAGGAGTATGGTAACTAACATTGCGACACGAGAATTTAATATATATAAGATTATGGTCATGCAATAGACCTACTGTAGCCTAGATAACACACCTATAATCTAGGACTGCATACACCACAAAAATAATGAAAGTGGAACTTGTTTGTAGCTTTTATGTCCATTGCCGAAGTCTTCAAAATAATACATTTAAAAAACATGATTTACAAGAGAAAACATGTAACTTCCCTTCTTGAAGACATTTATTTTTGAGTACTTCAAAAGAGTTTTGCAAAGTTACTGTACTGATTATGTTTTTTTTTTTTTTTTTTTTTTTTATGTATGGCCCGCCAAAATGACTCTACTCTGCCTGATGGAAAGCATAAGCAGAATCCAAGAGTATTGGTCGCCATACTCACTGCGAATGCAGACAATGCAGTATGGCGACCCACACCATGGCGGCCTAGTGATGCTGCTGCATCTTTTAGTCTAGTCAACAACTATGGAACTTGTTGACTAGACTATTTGGGCCTCCGGTCTCGCACTCACCAGCGAAACACGACAGCACGAACGTGGTCATTTTACGTTGATTTTCTGTGCGAGGGTAGTACCACCCCGGTCGAGCCGGCCCATTCGTGCTGAAATCAGCGTGGCTCTACTACCTCTAAATGGTAAGGTAGGTACGCCTATATGGGTTAAATGACTACTAACTAGATCTCATATTGAACAAGTTAGTTCATTAGGGTGACCGCTGGTTACTTTTACATATGTATAGTTATAATGATATAAGTTTTAATATTTATTTACTTTAATATGATCAGTAAGCACCCGAAACTTTGCAGATAAATTTTATGAAGTTATTACTACATATTTCTATTTATACAGCAGTTTTAGTTTTTTAAACACCTATAATTGCAAATTATGGCAGTAAAAGCATTCCACTAAGCTGCCAAAGTGTGGGTCGCCATACTGCATTGTGTGCATTTGCAGTGAGTATGGTGGCATATCAGGCTCATTAGAATCACTTTGGCAGGCTTTTTAATGAAAATAAATAAACAACATTTGTAGGGAGATTACATTCCAAATAAAATAAAAAATCAAAGCAATTCTACTAATCTCAATAGTTTTAGTGTATATATCTGTCAGGAGCAGATGATTTAAAAATGATATGTATTATTTAAATACCTCCAATTTCACAGTTGGGCAATTTTTGTTTTAAGAATTGCTTGCACCCTTCTAAATCTGAAACACTTTCCAGACTAAACAGGATCAGGGTTTGAAGATGGGTCAGTGCTGGCAATGATTTTAATCCAACATCTGTTACATTAAGACATTTGGAGATTTGGACATATGTTAATGATGAACTACCATAAGACAGTCCTTTTAATGCTCTGTCATCAATATAATTGTTATTGTGGAGGATTATTTTCTTTAACATTGTGCACCCAACTGAAAAATAAACAATTTTATAGTAAGCACAATATATCAGCAGTATTACATTTCAAGATAATGCATTAGGGTCATACTTAGATGTGGAAATCCATAATGAGAAATAGATGAATCTGTCCCATCTATAGCAATTAATTGTTTCTTTGAGTGTAATTTTTCTGGTGTTAATGCATTATAATCTGCTAAAGTCTGTCCATCAGACCAAACCACCTTTCCTCCGTTACGAAGCACCCATTCCGCGCAAGCCCTGTCTGGGCCAAATTCTTTGATGCGGTCTGCATCTGGTTTATTAAACATCATGTTTACATATTCCCAAAATGATCGCACCGGATAACTGGTGGGAATATATATTTTTGGCGCAGTCATAATATTCTGCAATCGTAATGTAAACATAACAGTAAACCATAGGATCTGTTAGGTTGAAGAATATAATTCAAACAAATAACATACGTAACGTAGTGAATGCAACATCTTAAACAACAGACGAATCTTCAAAATACAGCAAAAACAAGACTATAATTTTTATTTTGTTCCAACTTCAACTTTTGATTAATGGCTGGTAGGTAGGGTACAGTACAGCACCAGTGTTTCCACTTTGATGATTTCCTTTCCCCACGCCTCAATTGAGATTTCCCCTTCTCAGGACTTTTTTCCCCTCAAAAATTATTCTGCTTTAGTTCTATTTTATGTCACTGCCTTTCTAGGGTTCCGTGCCAAAGGCAAAAAACGGAGCCCTTATAGATTCGCCATGTCTGTCTGTCTGTCCGTTCGTCTGTCTGTCCGTTCGTCTGTCTGTCCGTCCGTCTGTCTGTCTGTCCGTCCGTCCGTATGTCACAGCCACTTTTTTCCGAAACTATAAGAACTATAATGTTGAAACTTGGTAAGTAGATGAATTCTGTGAATCGCATTAAGATTTTCACACAAAAATAGAAAAAAAACAATAAATTTTAGGGGTCCCCCAAATATACATAGAACTGAAACTCAAAAAATATTTTTCATCAAACCCATGCGTGTGGGGTATCTATGTATAGGTCTTCAAAAATGATATTGAGGTTTCTAATATCATTTTTTTCTAAACTAAATAGTTTGCGCGAGAGATACTTGCAAGTGGTAAAATGTTTGCCCCCCCCCCCCCCCCCCACCTGTAACTTCTAAAATAAGAGAATGATTAAACTAAAAAAAATATATGAAGTACATTACCATGTAAACTTCCACCGAAAATTGGTTTGAACGAAAGTAGTTTATTTTAATAGTCATAAATCGTGAACTGCAATTTACCTTTTATTCAATCAACACAAATTTAAAAATAAAATAAAAAATATATTATGTTACTTGCTGCTGCGTAACCCTTCATGGGCGAGTCCGACTCGCACTTGGCCGCTTTTTTCAATGTTGTCGTAGAACGGCTACTAGTGATTAAAAAACTAAAACCCATCTACGACAAATGACGACGCTAAAAAAGTATGGAACAAGTCTAAAAAACCGTAGTCACGTTACGTAGAAATAGTTATAAATAGTTTTAGTTTTTACTTTTTTTTAAATGTTGGTGCCTCTATTAGTGACGAGCAGATTCCCTAGCGGCAAGTCGCAGAACTAACGTATGACAGATAAAAATACCTATACGCGTTAACATTCCACTTTTAGAATACTGTTCACCCTCACGAAGTGGTTATAGTATTTTTAACTACTCCGTAGACGTCTATCAATGAAATAATAACAATGCACTCGCTCTTTATATTGAACGGTCAGGTAGAAGTATCTGTCATACGTTAGTTCCGTAAACGGCCACTAGGGAAATCTTCTCGTTACCATCTTTCCAAAGTATATTTGAAATAGGTACCATAGAAATATCACAATATTATCGAATAAATACGGAAAAAGTCACGAGAATATGCTAATAATATTTATATATTTTTGAAATATAAAAGTAACGCCCTTTCGAATGATACCAAACACGGCATATCTCAAATTGAGTTTTTAATACAGTAGGTACTTTATGTCGCCTAGACGGCGCCACATTAGATTCAGTGACACGTCATATAGCCTTTAACAAGCGGACGATCAAGACGCTTCTAACGATACCTTATTTGACAGTTCTAATAAGAAGTTAAGGAGCTTTGAGGGAACAGATGAACGTACATACATACATAGCCTGTCAAAATCATAACCCTCCTTTGGCTTTGCCGTAGTCGTGTAAAAAACATTAAAACGGATAAAAGCAATAGGCTTGATAATGAAACAGTTGGATCAAATCTGGCTTGAAAAGTACAGGAACAACCTCTGTTGTACAAACAACTGTTGAAAAATCAGTTCGAAATACCCCACCTCAAGTTTGTACAGGCCAATGCAACTGCAAGCGAATCCAAAAAAATTAGAGTAAGCATGAATAAAGTATAATTTCAACATTCGTATTCTTATAGCCTGACCAAAAATATTAAAACCTGCACTGGTGGTGGGCTGCCAATTTCGCTACTGTTTATTTCGGTAACATTAGTATAATCCATACAAAAATTAGTTAAGAAATTTTCCGCAATATTTTAAGCTAGGCTTTATCCATGATTTCCCTCGATTTCCCCTTTTCATCTCTTTCCCCTTTTTCTTCCCCTCTGGACCCTAATTTCCCCTCAAAAGGGGAATTTCCCCTCATTATGGAAACACTGTACAGCACAGAGTACAATGTATAACAGAGTACAATGTATATATTATAGATAGAGAGTCATCTTGGCGCTGTCAATTATCCCCGATGTTTGGCGCCATCTATTAATCTTGACCCGTAAACTACATTACATGTTTTACTCACACATACGTAATCTAATCTTTGTGTGCTACAACGTTTAATAAAATTGGTTTACGTATGTCTACACTACCTAATTCTTAAAAACACAGTTTTTGTTTGTAATAATTTATTTGCGTGAATTAAAAAAAAATACTATTATTAGATAACAAAAGCTGCGTTTGTGAGAAGTAGTGTAGATTACAAGAAAGGAAAGTGGTAAATAAAACGAATTATTTTATTTCTTTGTTTTATTATGTTTGTGTTTATTAAAATATTCTTAGCCATTTTTCACATCGTCATTCCCTTCATACACAATAATAATTAATAATTAAAAACAATATTTGCAGATTCTAAATTGATGACTCAAGTTTATGGTCCTGATTGAAATTTCTGCACAACATTGTATCAAAACCATGTTTTTTTGGACAACATTTTCCAAATGGCTTGCATACCTTGAATGCGTAGTCTTAGTGACAAATGTAGTAGGCCGCCAGCGTGTGCGTTCAGGTTGTGTTTCTGAAAATGAAATCAAAATATCTTTAATTTTCTTAATGCTAAATGCAACACTTTAGTATTGTCCAATCATCAAAATCTGTTCATAAACGACGATGTTACCCGCGAACACACATAAAAATATATGTATATACGGTCGAATTGAGAACCTCCTCCTTTTTAGAAGTCGATTAAAAATAAATAAAATTGGGAGTGTCTGTTTGTAATATTACAAGTAAAATTATAACAAAAACAAAAACCGACTTCAATTTTCGACTCGATTTCTCTTGGATGCCATCATCAGATCTTAATGTCCTTATCCATGGTACCACCGTTGGGACATATCCTTTACATTAAACAAGAAAATCAAAATCGGTTCATAAACGACGAAGTTATCCGTGAACACACATAAAAAAACATATATACGGCCGAATTGAGAACCTCCTCCTTTTTTGAAGTCGGTTAAAAATACCGCTTTTACTTAATGCATATTGTACACTTATGTGTACATTATGTGTACACGATACATAGACCAAAATAACATTATTTTTTCAATTTTTGTCTGTCTTTTTGTTCCGGCTAATCTCTGGAATAGCTGGACCGATTTTGACGGGACTTCACTGGCAGATAGCTGGTGATAAAAGGAGTAATTTAGGCTACTTTTTAAGACTAGCTTTGTCCCGTGGCGTTACCCGCGGTTGTTGTTGTACCGCGGGTAACAACGCGGGGCTTAGCTAGTCATCTATACAAATAAATAAAATTGGATTGTCTGTTTGTAATATTAAAACAACCGCTTTTTACTAAATGCTGTCACCGCTGTTGATCCTGGTGTACAGGAGTTACAGTGGTGGGCGGGATTAGTCCCATAAATGCATAATTATGTATGTAAGGTATACATGGTACATATACCAAAACAACATTTTTTACAAATCTTGTTTGTCTGTTTGTTCCGGCTAATCTCTGGAATACCTGGACCGATTTTGACGGGACTTTCACTGGCAGATAGCTGTGATAAAAGGAGTAATTTAGGCTACTTTTTAAGACTAGCTTTGCCCCGTGGCGTTACCCGCGGTTGTTGTTGTACCGCGGGGCTTAGCTAGTTATCTATACAAATAAATAAAATTGGAGTGTCTGTTTGTAATATTAAAACAACCGCTTTTTACTAAATGCATATGTATGTAAGGTATACAGTATACAGTATATAGGTACAAATACCGAAACAACATTTTTTAGTAAAAATGTTGTTTTGGTATATGTACCATGTAATTTTTTTTTACAATTCTTGTCTGTCTGTTTGTTTCGGCTAATCTCTGGAACGGCTGGACCGATTTTGACGGGACTTTCACTGGCAAATAGCTGATGATAGACGGAGTGATTTAGGCTAAGACTAGCTTTGCCCCGCGGCATTACCTGCGGTTGTCGTTGTACCACAGATGACACCGCGGGGCTCAACTAGTCATCTACGAGTATACAAATAAATAAAATTGGAGTGTCTGTTTGTAATATTAAAACAACTGCTTTTTAGTAAATGCATATGTATGTAGTAGTAGTATACATGGTACATATACCAAAACAACATTTTTTTAAATTTTTGTCCGTCTGTTTGTTCTGGCTAACTACTGGAACGGCTGGACCGATTTTGACGGGATTTTCGCTAATGATGATACAAGGAGTAACTTAGGCTACTTTTAAGGATTCTGTAGCCAAATGGCAAAAAACGGAACCCTTAGAGATTTGTCATGTCTGTCTGTCCGTCCGTATGTCACAGCCATTTTTTTTTCCAAACTATAAGAACTATACTGTTGAAAATTGGTAAGTAGATGTATTCTGTGAAACGCATTAAGATTTTCACACAGAAATATTAAAAAAAAACAATACATTTTGGGGGTTCCCATACTTAATTCTGAAACTCAATTTTCTTTTTCATCAAACCCATACATGTGGGGTATCTCTAAGGATAAGTCTTCAAAAATGATATTGAGGATTTTATTCTAAATTTTTTCTAAAATGAATAGTTTGCGCGAGAGACGCTTCCAAAGTGGCAAAATGCCCCCCCCCCCCCCCCCCCTATAACTTTGAAATAAGAGAATGATAAAACTAAAATAAATATATGATGTACATTACCATGCAAACTTCCACTGAAAATTAGTTTGAACGAGATCTAGTCAGTATTTTTTTTTTAATACGTCATAAATAGTAAACCGCAATTTACCTTTCATTCAATCAACTCAAATATAAAAAAATACACTATACACGGCATATATATACCAAAAATGTATTTTTTACAATTTTTGTCTGTCTGTCGGCCTGTCTGTTTGTTCCGGGTAATCTCTGGAACGGCTGGACCGATTTTGACAGGACTTTCACTGTAGCTGATGATATAAGGAGTAACAGGCTAGTTTTTTTAGACTAGCTTCGCCCCGCGACGTTACCCGCGGTACGGCAAAAACCGCGGGTGACACCGCGGGACTCAGCTAGTTGTAAATATAATTATATAATACTAGCAGCCGATCCCGGCTTCACGCCATAAACATAGGTATTTAACCAAAAATTTAAATACCGTGGCCGTGAGCGATAAGACCGCCAATTGATATACATACTTTGTAACTGATTTTGTTGTACTATTTAACTTTGTGTATACAATGAAGATAAATAAATTAAAAAAATATTATTAATTCTAACACGCTCTTAGCAAACTTACCAAGCTTAGAAAACTCGGCCAAGTCTCTTTTTGGCAAAATAAATAATCAAAATCATCCGTTTAAGAGCTATGATGCCACAAGAACCCACAGAGAGATATACACACATAGACACATTGATTCACTCGTAAAACTCATACCTAACACGAAGTGTCGTGTCGGAGCTTGATAAAAAATATCAAATAACCGCGATGTTACCCGCGGTTATTATCATACCGTATGTGACGCCGTGGGGCGAAGCCAGTCTAAAAAAAAGCGGCCAAGTGCGAGTCGGACTCGCCCATGGAGGGTTCCACAGCAGCAAGTAACATAATATAATTTTTATTTTATAATACCAAATTTCGGTGGAAGTTTACATGGTAATGTACATCATATATTTTTTTTTAGTTTTATCATTCTCCTATTTTAGAAGTTACAAGAGGGGGGGGACACATTTTACCACTTTGGAAGTGTCTGTCGCGCAAACTATTCAGTTTAGAAAAAAAAAATTTTAGAAACCTCAATATCATTTTGGAAGACCTATCCATAGATACCCCGTATAGGTTTCAAGAAAAAAAAAATGAGTTTCAGTTCTATGTATGGGGACTCCCAAAATTTATTGTTTTTTTTCTATTTTTGTGTGAAAATCTTAATGCGGTTCACAGAATACTTCTACTTACCAAGTTTCAACATTTTAGTTCTTATAGTTTCGGAAAAAAAGTGGCTGTGACATACGGACGGACAGACAGACAGACGGACGGACGTACGGACAGACAGACATGACGAATCTATAAGGATTCCATTTTTTGCCTTTGGCACGGAACCCTAAAAAGTAGCCTAAATTACTTCTTATATCATCAGCTATCTATCAGTGAAAGTTCCGTCAAAATCGATACAACCGTTTCAGAGATTAGCCGGACCAAGTAAACAGACAGACAGACAAAAATTGTAAAAATATTTTGGTGTATGTATCATGTATACATACATATCCATTTAGTAAAAGCGGTTATTTCAATACTAGCTTTTACACGCGGCTTCGCTCACGCAGACTTTCATCCCCTGATTTTACCCTTAGGGGTGGAATTTCAAAAATTCCTTTCTTAGTGCTCACTTAGGTTATATAAAGAACCTATATGCAAAATTTCAGGATTCTAGCTTCAGCGGTTTGGGCTGTGCGTTAATCTGTGGGTCTGTCAGTCAGTCAGTCAGTCACCTTACTTTTCTATATATATAGAAGATAGATTACAAACAGACACTCCGATTTTATTTATTTGTATAAATTACATATAAGACCTTTTTAATTATTTTATACACTTAAGTTTGTGAAACATTATGGAATTGGCTATTGTCAAAAAATTCACGAACAAAATGTATATTTCTAGCCCTTCGGGTTCTTTAAATGATAGATTTACACTACATATAAAACTTTGATGTAAATAAGATTATCGTTACAACACAAATAAAACCCCGTTGCTTATAAGTAATGAACTGAATAGGCAAAAAACAAATATCACAACATCTATTTATATAATTCGATTGACTAACTGACATTGTTTTGTAAGCTTACTAAATACTTTATGATGCCATCCTATTTCTGACGCAGTTGGGTAAAAACAAATAAACCTTTTTAGATTAATGGAACAATTTATCAATTAAAATAATTACTTGCAACAAGAATGATACATACCTGGTTGTAGTAGTGAAGGAACAGCAAGAGCATTCAAATGATTGTTCCTGTTTCTGTCTTGTGGTTTAAAATGTATATCACACACTTTCCTTCTGAGATAAATTTTAATACAAATGTTAAACAAAAACTATTCATTATAGAGTCAGTACTATAATCAACTTGTGCAGTTATTTAGGTCGTCCTTTTCATTCTTTATGGAAAATGATTCAATCCACTCAAGAGTAGCTATTGAGATTTTTGATATTAATTTTTTGCAGTCTGTTATAATAATTATGTATCTATATGGGAATTCATGTGATCACTAAACAGATACAATCCATTCAATTTCCTGACACTTCAACCAAATTACACTGGCTGTGATCACAGGCTGTCTAAATTTAAAAATACTTCATTGTTTTATAGGTCCGGCAATGTTTTGTCTATGTCTGCTTTATTTTTATTTGTATTATTATTTTTCATAACAATTTTGTATTTGGTATTGTAAGAGCCAACTAAGTAGTAAACTATGCAAGAGAACAGCATGGCAAACAGAAGGAAAACTTAGAACAAAACTCTGGCCAACATGCTATAGTAGGCCAAAGCCTCCTCTACAGAGTGTTCTATATCCACTAGTAGGCTACTAAAGGCTGTTGATTATGGTGATTCTTTTAGTGTAGGAATTTAATTAATTGTTTGATATTCTATATTTCCTACAAGCATTTACTTTAAAATAAAATATGGTGTGGTATCCCACAATTATTCCATTGTAAATTATGATTAGTTAATTAACATGTATCCCTTTCGTGGTATGATAATATCGGGTATAAAAGAGACTAAATAAATAACTTATTTATATAAAAATATGACTTTTTCGTTAACTGACATTCAACTGTTTGCTCCAATAAATTTACTCTGGTAATACGTTTAACAAACATAATATTTGCCATTATTACTTAGTAGAGGTTATTGATATTATCATATTAATGAAATTTCATCCTTACCTGTCGTTTTACATCCAAAAACACAACGTCTTGTAGTTGGCAATAAGAAACTTATAAAAATAACTATAACCTCCAAAATATCGTAAAATTGCGAGACACACACAGTAAAATTCTTCACAAGGTCTAGTTCTTCACAACTAGAAATTTAAATAATAAAGCATTCAAACTATCGCAATTAGAGAATTTTTTAAAAGTAAAGCGTCCAAACCATCGCAAGTAACTGGAACAAGCGTTCCAAATATCGCTAATAACTGGTGGAATTAAACACTAACACGTGGAGCTTACTCAAGTCTAATATAGTTGCGGAGAAAAAATACTCAACGCAAGGAAATTCACTAATAATACCAAAAGAAAACATTAAAAAGTTTTGTATACCGATTTGAAACCAACAAAATCAGTCAAAATTTTTAAAAATAAAATGTTGCCATGGAATGGAAATAAAAGCATACTTAGTTATAAATTTTGGAGGAAAAAAAATAACATAAAATAACTCTAAAAATTATTTAAAAACAAAATCTAAAAATCCAAAGTCACTTTGCATGACTTTGATTTCTAAAACGCTTCCTTGAAACCTATATTAATGAAATTATTCGTCAGAATTAAACAATTCATCATTATTAGCTTCTTACTTATATAATATAATTTCTTTAAAATGTCAGATGTATAATTCACCTCGTCTTCTTAGTAAATAATATAGTCTTTCCCATTAAGTGCACGATTGGCATCTGGTGTCGAAACCCCACAAGGCGTTGGGTTTAATTAGCATGTTCTCACCTTAAAGTAAGATAGGCGTACTTTTATGCAAGGTTGAGACATTACATATTCTATAAATAAGTTCTTGGTTTGTAAATAAGTTTTGTACTTGAGGATTGAAATTATATTTTGATGTAACCCTAAATTTTATTTGTCAATTAAATTACTGAAATGGTTGTAGATTATTGAGTTGCAACACTGAGATGTATTTAATAAAAAAGTGTGAGTTAAAAAATGAATTAACGCCATCTATCTATAACTTTAAGAAATTTGTGTGATCATAAAAAGATTGTAGAGGTAATAGTTAAGGAACAAGAACCATAGAGAGCAGGACCTTATTCGTAAAAACGGCTTATAAGGGACATTCACCCCCGTGGTACAGTACAGACAGTGAGACTGAGACGCAGTGTTGCCAACTGCTACCAAAGGCTTGTAGCTAGGATTTAACAGAAAGTTGCTAGATTGAGTAGTTTTTTCTTCCAAAAAAGTAGCTAGAAGTAGCTAAATTTCCCGATGAAAATAAAGACCGTTCTAACATGATTACTGGAGATCACACTGTGATCTTCTTTGATATTTATTGCATTTAAAATGTAATATTAACGAAATAAGACACTGTAGCTAATAAATCAGCTACAAAGTTTAATAAAATTGTATTAATAGATTCCTCAATCAAACTTTTGTGACCATACATTATCCTATTTATACTATAACTACTTAATTAACAAATTAAATAAGCCAATATATTGAATGAATATTAAATTCAATTAGATACGAGAGTCAATTAGTTAGAATTCAAGTACGGATTTAGGAAGGACGTAGGTGGCATTGGCAGTTATTCTTGAGCGAATCTCTTAAGCATAGGATAGAATTAAGAGTTATTAAACTAATTCTATTCCTCTGTTTATTTTTTATCAAATTCATTTGGGAGACTAATATTTCCACCTCAGCATTTTAATGCGGTGAAAGACATGCTAAATAGCGAGTTCACTTATGTCTTCAAGTATATTATCTCCAGAAGCATCTCTATACTTTTTAACTGCCACCCAAAACGGTATTATAAAATAAAGAAAAAAATCTAAATAATTATTGACAATTTTTTTTTATGGAATAGGCGGGCAATAAATAAATACGAGCAGACGTATCGCCTGATGGTAAGCGATTACCGCCGCCCATGGACACCTGCAACACCAGAGGCGTCACAAGTGCGTTGCCGACCTTGTGACGTTGGTGGGAGGGGAGGGGGTTGGGGGATGGGCCTCCGGAATCCTCACTTACTCGGTGAAACACAGCGCAAGCACTATTTCACGCCGGTTTTCTGTGAGGCCGTGGTATCACTCCGGTCGAGCCGGCCCATTTATGCCGAAGCGTTGCTCTCCCACGGTGTCAATCCGGTTTTTTTTTTTGATGACAAGTCAAAGATACATTCTATTTTACTTGTACATGTGTTATTTTGGCCCTTTTTCACTTAAAATCAATAAAAAATAACGGTTTAAATTGATTGATCTACAATTTTACGATAAAGATTATAAAATTACTAATATTTAAGTTTAATACAGCTATTTTAAAAATAAAATGTGTTTGAAATACCTATATAATTTAAATAAATATGCTATGCAAATTGAAACGTTAAACATTTTTTCCTGAGTTCTTGCTTAGCATACACTCAGAAAATACTTAGCCCAAAGGACTATAAATTCGAACGCTAAGATTACACTGAGCAGGAACTTAAGTAAGTATAGCGTAAGCAAAGTCTGAGCAAAGTCTAAGCACGCTTTAGGCTAAATGCTTAGGCTTTGCTTAGACTTACCTCACGAGTTAAGTGTGCATTGAAATTTATAGTCATTATGCTTAGCTCAAGCTGAGCAAATGCTTAGCATAGTCTAAGGCTGAAATTTATAAAGCGTGCTCAGGCTTTGCATAAACTTACCTCACGAGTTAAGTGTGCATTGAAATTTATAGTCATTATGCTTAGCTCAAGCTGAGCAAATGCTTAGCATAGTCTAGTCACCGAAATCCTTGACTTAGCGAATACTTACGCGCTCGTAAAGATGGTTCGATTAAGCAGGTAAAAAAACCGTAATCTAGTTTGAAAACTTTATATGACATGCTGATCGCAATGTATACGAAACATCTATACATATTATGTACCTAACTATGATCTACAATAAAGATGTATTGAATTGAATGTAAGTGACTTAATGGCTGAGTGATTGCAGTTATAGTAATTAAAACTAAATTTAAAAAAACCGCTAGAGGGGAGTACATGGGGTTGAGCTATTCTTACCCGGCTCAAGACGGGAAAAGAAATTAAGGTATCGACACATTTGTTTCGATACTTTTATGAATTTGAGTATTTTTCGTTTGGATACTTTTATGAAATTATGAGCATTTTTCGTTTTTTCGATATTTTCCATTGACAGGATTTTTATCTTGTTTTTTCTGTCCTCTGCTAGGAATCTCATACTTCAGCTCAAAGTACTCAATGGTTTTAAAGTACTCGATGATTTGATTCGAAACTATGAAGTATCGATACTTTTGTTTCGAAAATTTTATGAGTACGATACTTTTTTTTCAATACCACCTAAGAGTATAGTATCGATACTTTCTTTTTGATACCGTGTCCCAAGTAACCTTTTTGTGTAAAAAGTAAACTTCCCTATTATTAAAATACTGAAAAGATCTAATTTTGATGTTTGAGAGTAAATATCGATTCTCTGAATCGATTAAGTGCTACAATTTGATTAAACACAAAAAAATCGAATCTTCGATTGATCGATTTTAGATCATCATCCTTGCTGATTCGGCTTAAACCCTTAGAATGTGTAGGTACCTAGCTAAACCAGATCGGTACTACGTAAGTAGTCCCTTGTCAAAAGTAGGAACAAGATTTATAGGACAAAACATAATACCTTGCGCAATAATGATATAATAATAGTTGATAACAAACCAGAAAGTAAAGTCCACGTCATTAGTAAATATAATCACATAAATGTAAGAAATTGAGTTAATTCTAAAAGTCACCTGAAAGTAACCTTTTCATTAGTGTTTCTTTTTTTTATGATATGGGGGGCAAACGAGCAGACGTATCGCCTAAGCGATGACCGCAGCCCATGGACACCTGCAACATCACGAAACTGGACTTCGCCCGATATGTCGACACCAAGTATTCCAATTTTGGCAGAGGCAGATAGGGCAGTGTCTTAAAAAAAACCTTTTTTGTACACAAAATTAACCTACATTGCATAAAAGTAACCAAGAGATAAAAAATCACCTGAAACGTGCCAAAAGTAACCTTCTGGCAACACTGGACAGAACCGCCCGCGGTTGTCGCGGTTTTAAAATCTGTCGCGGTAAAAAACCGCCAGTGCGGCCGCTTCCATACGTTTCCTTTAGTCACAAAATTAGTCGGATAAAAACCGCGGTGGTTTAGCCGTAGTGCGGCCTCGGCCTTACTAGTCTGTGGCTACATCAGCGTTCGGTCGGAACCGTAAGATAATTATCGTACATGTACGATAATTTCATGCCTACGTACGATGTACGATATCACATTATTATCGTACGCAGATTGTACGATAATTTCCATCGTGGTACGAAATTTGAGAATTTCTTTTATTTTATGCAATATAAAGTTGGCACAAAATAGTTAACACTTTCAGAAGTTACATTTTTCTCCCGCTCGAATATTTTGTCCAATAAAATATAGGAGATATACCTGGAAATACAAACTCTCTATTTCTATTGGTTCTTTTATGAGCCGCTGTGATAAGTTATATACCACCACCTGGACTGTTACTTTATTCTGCCGTACATGCCTTCTCATTGGTTAGCATCTACCAATGCGAACAAGATATTAAGTTTGATACAGTGTTGCCAACTCTACGTCTTTTTACGTAGATCTACGTATTTTAAGTATTTTCTGCAAACCTACGTAGGTACTTTAGTCCCAGAATCTACGTATTATCTGTCAAAATTGTTTAAATTTGCAAAATAGACGGAATGGGCATTTCTTTTTCTTATTGAATAGGGGGCAAACGAGCAGACGTATCAACGTATTCCTTTACTTTCGCGAAAAAAATATTAAAAAACGACGATAATAATAATAATACGATAGTACGATAATTTCGGCCAATTCTGGTCCATGTTCGATAATTCTACGCCCCTGGTACGATAGTCAGCTCGCTTCAAGTTGCTAAACTTTGTCCATTCGTTTATTTTCTTTTTGACAGCTCACGCCTATAAATTACCTTTTTTTTTTTCGGAATTATGTAATACAGTAATGTCGTACTTTATTGACGGTGACGGTACTTTAGTGAAGTGGTCTGTGCATAACAAACAACCACAGACTATAAAACAGTACTTGAAATACGATAAATCGATCATATGATAAAAATAATTTGACTTCATGTAAGCATTTTTTCTCTAATTTTAATAAAAAAAGGAAATAAAAATAGTATCTATGACTCCAAGATTTAATTTTTGCAAGGAATTAAGTCGAAATCTTGGAATTTAGGATCAAACCAAGAGTAAAGAACAATAACTCTGTTCATTCATGTAATTTACTGATTTATTATTTATATTTTTGTTTATTTCTTACATAATATAAAAAACTAATAAAGGAATAATTAATATTTCAACAAAAAATATTTAATTAAATCGATTTAAAGTTCTTCATAAATAAAATCGCTTTTCGTTTCAAATCGAATCGGTAATGGGTGAGGGCGTCACTAATTTCAAAATTTCTTGAACTGTCAAAAAGAAAATAAAGAAATGGACCGAGTATAACCCTGCTACATTATAATAATCTGTGGTAAGTGGTAACATTGTTTCGTGTGTTGCTGAAGTAACAAGAAGCTTCGGAAATATTTCTGTGAAATTACTGTATAATTTTGATTGATTTGTTAAATTTTAATAGTGTATTTGTCCAATTATCGTTCTTATACTGCTAGATATATGTTTATGTGGTTTTACAATGTCTGAATCTTACGGTAAATACATTTTACAAGGAAACAAAATATTGACATATTTTATGCCTTGAATAAATAGTTTTCAGCATAACGTATACCTTTTGGGTGTGTTTTATTGTTTCAGAATATTTATTTAAATTTCTCGTAATTGGAAGTGCGGGCACAGGAAAGTCAAGTCTTCTCAATAATTTTATAGGAAATAAATGTAAGTTTTGTAATGCTTTTATGGCATGCATAGATATCTATCTTGGACTTTGTTTACATTATATGTACCACTATTTAGGCAGACAGGTCATTCCTGCAATGAGTGCATATCATTTACCTATACTTAAGTAAATACTTATAGCAATTTGTGAAACTTAAGTCAGTTTACTATGTAGTCATAATATTATCTATTTTTTTAATTCAATTGCCAACTGTATGAATATCTCTATTAATACATAGAAGTGTATAACATTAATTGTGTGTTGTAATTTTATTAGTGTAACTAACTTACGTTTAGTAGGATGAAACTTATAAGAACAAACATTTGAAGACACCCAATTTCAAAATTATATTTATGAGTACTTATTTCAGTTTAATTACTACTTTAAAATTGGTGTGCTTATGTTAGGTTTTGGCTGTTTTAGTTAAAGAGGACCGATGTCACACCATTGGAGTAGAATTTGGATCTAAAATTGTAAATATTGGAGGGAAGTCCACAAAATTACAAATATGGGATACTGCTGGCCAAGAAAGATTTCGATCAGTAACACGATCATACTATCGAGGTGCAGCTGGTGCTCTTCTTGTGTATGATATTACCTCGCGAGATTCATTCAACGCACTATCCAATTGGCTGAGAGATGCAAGGACACTAGCTAGTCCTAATATAGTAATCCTGCTTGTGGGAAATAAAAAAGATATGGAAGAGTCAAGAGAAGTAACATTTACAGAAGCAAGCCAATTTGCCCAAGAAAATGGTAAGGTCATTGTGCATCTATCTATGCAAATAATTTCAAATGAACAGCTTTTCACTATGTGTAGGTATATGGAAATATATAATTGATTATGGTATTAACAGCAAATTTTTTTTTAACCTTTTTCATCTGTTTGTGTCGGCTAATCTCTGGAACAACTGGTCCACAGGGCTTAGCTAGTACAATACTAAGCTCTCTTTATAAACTCTGAAGTGAACAAATCCTAAACAGTTAATCATTTCATTTTCAGAACTGATGTTCCTAGAAACCAGTGCTAAAACTGGAGAAAATGTAGAAGAAGCATTTTTGAAATGCTCTAAAACTATTCTGGCTAAAATTGAGAATGGTGAACTGGATCCTGAGAGAATAGGTTCTGGTATTCAGTACGGAACTGGCACATCTAAAAGATTGAATGCTCCAAAGAAACCAGCTAGAACACCGTCTGACTGTGCTTGTCATATGTAACAGACCATCTATTTGTTGTTTTTATATATATCTGCTGGCAGATTGAATTTAATTTTGAATCTTATATTCTCTCTCTTTTATGTAAAACATTTATATAGGCCAAATATCTGTATGGTTGGAAGACAAATTGTGCCCCATTAAGGATCTGATATTATGATTTGTTAAGATAATAATTTAAATATAGGGATAGCCAAGTTGTTGTAAATGAGTAATGTTCTGTCCCTTGTTATCATGTTTGCTGTATTTGTATGTGTTGGAACTTCACATATCTTCGTGTAATGTCAGGTTGTGTGAACTATAAAGTTGATCAAGAAAATTTTATTGAAAGCTAGTAAACTTCAAAAGATACTCTCAATTTATTAAATTAAGTAGTGCAATCTCAAGAAGATTTTCTGTTTATGTTCTACTAACTCTTGCCCGTGTATGTCGATTATCTCGGTAAAGATTGGCCTATGTCCTTCCTCAAAAATTAAAGTATCTCCATGACAAATTTCATTGAAATTGGTGCAGCGGTTTAACCGTGAAAACTAAGAGATAGTGTTACTTTCGAATTTATAATATTAGTATGGATTTGTAATCGTAATGGCAAAAGATAAAATATGAATACATATAGGACCTATAAAGTCAGGGAATTTAATATGATTTATCTTAAAGCATTAGTTGAAACAATTTACATTGAAATGAATAAATGAATGAAGATGATGTTGATGATATCTATAGGTAGGTATCAAAATCAGGTATCAAAGGTATCATGAAACTGTCAGATGTCTTAACACAGTTAAACTAAGGATAAATGTTTAAGTTATTTGTACTTGCCAACCATTTTTCTTATTGCCATTGTTCCTAAAAATGATTGATTAAGAAAAAAAAAATCCATGTTATTTTTTATTGGTTTGAATTTTAATTGACGTTGGTTTCAAAAACTAAACATTTGAATGTATGATGTAATTAAATATGTAAATACACACAATTATTAATAAATTGTTTACCTAATACTTTAAATAAATGAATTTTGTGTGGGCGTTATGTTACGTCCGTAGTTGCAGCCCTTTAAATTTGAATAACTCGATAAGAAAAGTTTAAATGCCATGAAAAACATAACTTGTAAAAAAACAAGTCTCGCAACTCAGTTCTTCAACCGTAAAAAGTAGTGAGATCAATGTAATGCCAAGTCCAATAAAGAGATTGACTTGGCAATCGCACTAAACAATCTAATATAATAATATGTATTACTTGTGAGATACATTGTGTTTTTGAAGTGGAGACCGCATCTTGGCAAACGTAATGTGGGGCGCCCTCTAGCCAGATGTTGGGACGAGTTGCGTAAGAAGGCCGGTGGCGATTGGATGCGCAAAACAATCGACCGGGCTCTGTAGTGTGCCTTGGGAGAGGGCTGTCCAGCAGTGGACTGCAGCGGGCTGATGATGATGAAGGTTTAATGAATAACTTATACTGGTAACGTTAACTTTGATGTGCCAATGGAAAATAAGCGTTAAGCCGGGTCTCCTGCGACACTGTTTTGTGTTTTCTAATATCAAATATCAATAATATATCAATAATCTAACATCAAACATCCTACAAAATATGCGCGTGGCCTGTTTTGTTAGCTCAAACAAGCAAACATGTTATCCGAAGCGGACAGGCGAACGCGGGGATGGCCCAAAGTTGCTTGAGAACATTGAGGTTGTGCATTTCGTATTTCCTAATTTTGAACTTTCTGAGCAACGAAAAAAAGATTTTAGTCCAAATCAATCTTCCACTTGTAATTCTGCGTAAATATTAAAAGTACGTCGTTGGTCGTTGTAGATAGTTTGGAACCCGAATACTGTTTATTTTTCTTGTTTCATGCAAGTTTTTGTTTAGTTAGTTTTTGTTATTTTTATGAGCAGGAGGACACGCCTTAAAAGTTACTACAAGCCATGTATTGTGGGAGATCAAAGGAATTTCCTTTTTTTCCCAATTGTTCTATTAGTAGAACCTCCGGTAACGACGGGTCGTTACCGCAGGTTTAAACGATGCCTTTTTGTCTTTTAGACAAATCTTATTTTGATAAAATGGCAACCAGCTGGATCAGCTATTTCTGCTAATGTCAAGTATTTAGTCTTCAATTCTAAAAGAATTGTCGATCGATCGAGTTCTAAGTTCTATGGAGTCCTTATCTGGATTGAAATTAATGATAAAAAATGTGAACGAGGTGAAATGGGGACGGCCTTTTAACAAAATAAAAAACGATCTTAGAAAAAATTGTATCGCGCTTTATAATGATGTGATGTCATAAGTAGGTGGTACAGAAACAGAACTTTTATAGCCGTGGTCCACCTGCGTAGATCATCCGTCCTGTCCCTATCCATATAATATTGTTACGTGTTAGGGTTCGATTTATTTGAGAGAGAAGCCTTTTGACGTGTTAAAGAGACTTTATTAAAATCACAATACTACTCTGAATTACAATCCTTAAAGGTCGCCGAGGTCGCTAGGTTGATCGCTGATATCACTTCGATGTTTATCTCACTATAGCTCAAACTGTACTGAACTGTCTCTGCGGTCTGCGAGACGCTCTATTTATACTCATATACTTATTATTCCTACATTTCTAGAACCTACGATAAAACACGAGAGTCGTCTCGTAAAGACGCTAATAAAAATAATCGAAGTTAATAATAATTAGGCAACAACCAATCGATATCCGACACTGCATATAGAGATAAGGTCCATTATTCCTTACCTCAGGAGATCGATAAGAAGTGTATGTGTATTTGTGTGCGCAGATAAGGCTGGAAGATTATTATTTGTAACAATAAAAAGGAACCAAAATAAAAAGACTTCATAAATTTTATACAAATTTATTAGAAGTGTTAACCTTTCTATAAGCTCTTTTTGCTAAGAGCATTTTTTTTATTAGGTACCTACGTTTGCTTGGTAGAAACAATTATTTTAATTGCAGTTATTTTCTACACAGCTTGCTTGGATTTTACAAAAATATTTCTGATCTTACTTAAAACAATAATCGTAAAGCCGAAAGCTTCAGAGGTAAATTATTTACATTGCAGCATTGGTACAAGCTTCTTTTTCTAAAATATTAAACATAAAACCTCATGACTACCTATATTGATTTCTTATTTTGATATGTAAATATTTTGTTGGTAACTAACAAAATCAATACATATTTGATTATCCAAATAATTATGGAATGTTATATTTTTTTATCATGTGATGCAGAAAGGACAGACTTCTCAAAAAAAAACACGTGATTATTTTTACTTTTCACACGAAGTGTTAAACATGTATTGTTTGAGATAAATTCTAATGCAGAATAATCCATAATATACAAGTTTATGTAAATTATTCAATAAAATATAATTCAATTCATGAGGTGATCAAACTCGATTAATTATGTACACAGATTTATTGTACCTACTTCAATATAAAATATACCTATACGTAGGTATTTATATTATGATGTCAAACGTTCTTTGAATATGAATGAATTCATTTCATTTTGCTTTACTGAAATAGTTATTGCAACTAAATTTTATTATAATAGATTATATATGTAGGGTCGTTTACTTATTGCCTATGATATATCTATAAAACTTATATGTATTGTATATTAAATTAATAGGTCACGCTGACCTATCCATGACATAATAGTAAATTTTATACAACATGTGAATGACATTCTATTTTCATTAGTGATAGGGTTTAATTTATCTTCACAATTACGGACCAATTTGATTTTATTGTTAGGTACTTAGGTAATAGACAAATATATGGCTAAAAACAACGGATCAGAGCGACCGCGTGCTTACACTGCACCGTAGTAAAAGAAAGTATGGTTGCGCTGCACTCAACCAATCGCGTAGGTAAGTCAAAATGCACCTAAACTTCACTTATTTAACGAAACTAGGAACTGATACAATAAAATACGCTGTTGATGTTATAATTTCCCAATATGTTTTTTAACAAAATGTAATCTTGGTAAAATATACAATATCATATTAAGAACGACATCACGAGATGCGCGCGGTACACCAATCTATATGAATTGGCAGCCAATGAAATCAAATAATTTAGCAAAGATACATCTGTACAAAATAAGTAGTATAAGTACCTAAACTTGAACTAGTCCTAGCTCTATCACAGAAAATATCAAAACAATTAAGCAACTTCTTTAATGATGTATTCTACAACTTCTTAAAGCGATTGATGGGTATTTGCATCGATGGTTTATTATCCATAAATAATTCTAAGTCGATATTTTTACAAACTATATAAGTGATAATAATATCGATAACTTTGTAGGCAATGGCATGACAAAATGGCAATAAATGTAGTCTGGTGCTCGCTCAAACGGTTTAAGGAAAAAATTAGTTTCATTTGCGTGGTCGGCAAACAATTGTTATTCAAATACTTGTACATAATCGTATGAGTCATGATTTGAAACATAAATCTGAACATTACCATTGTGTGGGAGTAATATACCCTGCCTTCGTAATACATAATAATATATAACTCAAAACACAATCACTCCGAACATAATAACTTACTAAAGAAGTACGCTGCATTTAGTGTTAAACTTATTATTTTACAATATCATTTTATTTAATTATTCAACAGTTGCTAATAATATATAAAATTAAATAGCTACTTAACACTATAAGAGCTTTCTCTGCGATAAAATGTACACTAACCTACTATACTCACTACTTATTGCTAATTTAACAAAAGTCACTGAAGATAATTTTATTCTGAGTCATATTGTCGTCTGCCGGCAAGGAAATATTCATGTTATAGCTGTATACCGATTGACACTAAATACAATTTATTTTTGTCGACTATTTTATGTAGGCGACCATGGGCATGTTTACATCAGTCTTATTTTTTCAAATGAAAAGTGCGAAAGAGTACGTATGCTACGGTAAAATAACGAAAACATGATAAATCATTAAAAAATCTTATTATCGTGACTAGACTAAAACGATTGTAATTGAGACAATTTTAAGTACTTTAATACGGTGAGCCAATTTGAATCTTAGTGTCTACATCCTCTTCAGAGAGACAGAGATTTTGGAATTCTTTAAAGCTACCATGTTGTTATTCATAGTTTGCAACGGAGAGCTAATGCATGAAAGCCACCATGGCATAAAACGATCATCGGGCACTCAGTCGAGTCGATAGTCATCACTTTCCAAACGAGCGTGACCAAATATTACAAAAACTATAAATTAGGTTGACAGTAAATGAATAGTTGCTACATATTCAATCTGTTTCGGTATATAGTTTAGCATTTCATTACGATATAAAATACAAATACCGTAAAATGCTTGTAAACGATTGTAAAAATATATGTTACTTTTATTATTCGATCACTGCTGTGTCTGTAGTCAGCGGCTTGCATGCGAATGCTCAAAGTTGTTAGACCCCGGAGGGTGGAGAGATCGCTTGGAGGTGGGGCTCTACTAAAGCTGGCTCTGGCGGCACGCCACGGCCGCTACCAGAGCGGCGCCGCGACCACTGCCGTCTTCTGACAACATCAAGTCGAACTGTAACAGACAAGTATTACTTTATTATTATTATTCCGAAGTACCTATCGCAGTGGTATTTTTCTTTGGATATGTTGCAGTCTTTAATGGTATTATTCTGAGGACCTAGATTGTGCTAGGCAGAAAAAACCATGATTTAGAGTCGTAGGTACCTATAATTTTTAAAAATGTATGCTTAATCCGTCATACGTCACTGTACCTAATAACAATAATGGTGCATACTTTAAATGAAAACAGAAAACTTGTTAAGTAATTATCATAATTCATATCAATCAAAAGATATTCACTATCAATGAATGTTCAAAGCAACGCATTTTTTATGCCTATACTGTGAACCGATGTATTTGATCGCATTGACTATGAGCTTAATTTTCTAGAATTGACCGAAGGCTTGATGACGGTACCTACTACTAGATATTAATTTTAACTCGATATTGATTTCAACTCGATTCTGAAAAAAGGTTTCGACAAACAGAGAGACGGACAACACGGTGATAAGTAACATAATCTGTATATTCTATATATTTTTGTCCTCTTGAGGTCGGAAAAACCTAATTAGATAAAGCTAGTAAATTGCGTAGACGCAGATAAGACTGGAATTCCCTTGTATCATTATTACTATTTAATATTTATGTAAGTAATGAAATATCGAATAAAAATACAATTAAATTTATGTTATGGTATGTTTGGCCAAGCTCTAACCTCCTTGCTATTATTTAAAAATATCATTTTAGGTATTATTATCTATTTTTATGAACGTTAAATTTTCAACTGAAATTCTACGTAAGCATGATATGGTCGTGGGGTCCTAAGGTCTAATATAATACCTACTAATTAACTTTGTGCTAAGTTTATTGAGTGTTTTAGTATGACTCCTGTGTGTAGGTACGTATGTAAGTACATAATATGTATTTATTTATGATTACGTGGTCTGCGCAACGCAATGCAGGTACAAAACGTCTGCGATAAGCGATCTGTCATAATAGCGTAACATTTTGCGATTGATTGATCAGATAAGCGTTTAATGCGTCATGGCTGTTATATTAGATCGTTTACGATATTATAAAAGTACCTACCCACTATTATGAAACTTCCAAATATGATGGAAAGTTTATATATTCATATATCTGCTGACTGCAGGTGTCGAATAAGACTAAGGGAGTCTTCTTTGAATCAAGTGCCTACGTCTTTATACCTAATGTACGAAAAGGATTTATATCTAAATCTAATACCTTTAAAGCAATTCTCTTATATGTATAATTTGTTTATAATCTGAATTTCGATATCGATATCCCGGGGTTTCGGGGACGATAATTCGATCTAGCTAAGATTTATTTTTAGAAAATTTACAAAAACAAATCACCGATCTAAGTTTGGCCATCCAGGTAATATTTAACACTAAAACCGATCCAAAAATGTGCAGTATAACTCATAAAAGGCATTGGTATACGAAAGGAAAGGTATTCCAAAGATTTGATTAACAAAGTACGAAACGTTCTTACCTGTAAACCGGGTCGGACAAGCTGCGAGATCTTTTCAGTCATGAGTGTGTGGAAATGTGGGTGGAAACGGTATACTGAGCCGTCGATGCCAACAGTGACGCGAGGTTCGTTCATTTTGTTCAGCAGGGTCGCCATGCCTGCGGAGACTAGGTGAGCTGCTCGTCTTGACACACACTCACATACGTGCCGAACTGCGGCCATGTCTGCTTCACTTGCGTGTGATAGACCTGCGGGTCAAAATAACAAACTAATAAAAATCTGTTGCATGTTTAGTCCATTCGCTTAGATACGGTCACATTGATCGCACCTAGGGTTGCCAGATAGAAACTTATCAAATCCGGGACAATTCTCAAAAAAAAAGACAACGATGTCGGGTCGCAGGGTCCGGTCGTGACCATAGTAAAAATCTTGAATATCACTGAATTTTGCCATTTTTATTAGTTTTTCTTAGTCAAAGCGTTGCAAAACTGATAAAATGTCTGAGCAAGGCACACCAAAATTAATAGGAGTCGTTCGTTCGTTTCGGACTTAATTAAATTCATGGACATTCGGTTTCGCTCTTTAGTTAATAAACTATTCAGTTGGCTAAGTATTTTTTCGCAAAAGACATTGCTTGTTAAAATTGAAAGAACAAAACAAACTACTTTCTTTAAATTGGTAAAATTTGTGGACGGAAGCATTTCGGAGAAGAATTTCGGAAGCGCCTTACATACAGTTTTCAGACATGCGATCTAAATATTCAATATCGTGGGAAACTCGGGAAGCATTTTCTCCCTCACTCACAGGCAAGGCCAGCTGTGTCATTCGTTGTTATTTTATGTTGTTACAAAGCTTGTAGGTTTTCGGAATCCGGGACAATAAGGTCTAATTACGGGACACGGGACAAGACGCAAAATTCCGGGACAATCCTGGATTTCCCGGCCATCTGGCAACCCTAATCGCACCGCAGTCGCTAGTGTAGCAAGCCGCCACAAAATCAAAGGGCAAAAGCAAGTATGATTTCTAAGTATTTTATTCGTATTTCACAACAATAACTATATACGTAACAAAATTAGATTTAAAATGCAAAGTGTAGATTTAAAATTCTAAAGTTCTGACGCAAACCACTTAAGTCTGTTCATTCTTTTAACAAGGGACATGTTATGTCACAACTTTATTTTTACAAAACATTTTTTTTTACGCTACGTAATTGCTATGGTTAAAACATTCACCCGTTAACCGTGATACATTCACCCGTTAACCGTGATTCTAACCGCACACGTACTTACTCATCTGCTAAAGTTATTGTAAATTTACTGTGTCTCAGCTGGTGTTTGTGGTGGACTACGTGCAATAATCATTCCCATATCTGTTTTCCATAGAACTCGACAGTGAGTGAGCGATTAATCAGTGTAAAACGTTATTTATTGACTTGCAGAAGCTACACACACCGTCATTATTTTATTATCTTGTGCGGTCTCGTTAAAACGCGTAAGTGACGCGTTATGCACGGCGCTTACGACATTCTTGTCGTGAACTTGAACTTTCTCACTATATATTTTTGAGCGACTAACGAGATTACTTGGACTGTTTTTACAGATATAAATTATTGCATTTGAATATTGGGGCTTGTCGGTTTGTCTATTATCATCTTTCTTCAGAATATAGCTTATTCACTCGTATTCAGCATGAAGTGTGCCGGGTGTATGAAGAATATCAAGGACCCTCATTTAGTTAAATGTACGTCTGCTGTCTGTGATAAAAGTTTTTGCACGCAATGTATTAATGTTACGACCCTAACTGTCGATCGCAGGAAGCAATGGAGGTGTCCTGATTGTTGTGCTTCGCAAAAAAAGGGTGGAGATAATAGTCTTACACCAGTTCGCGTAGTCTCTGACAATGTCACCCTTAGGAAAAAGACCGAACTAACTTCAGAATGTACGGAACCTGATCTGACCAAGCTCACCGATCAGCTGCGAGCAATGACTGAAGCTTTTTCCGCCCTTAAGGCACAATTAGAGGATGTGACGGTTTCTCTGTCTCACTCGTACGAGCGATTGGATGAGCTTGTACTGAAGCTCGGTGCAGCTGATGAGCGGTTAAAATATCTGGAGAAACGAGATGCAGAGGTTACGTTTTTACAGGCTACGGTAACTCGACTGCAATCTGAGTTAAATGTGCATGCACAGTCCGGTCTTCGTAATGAAATTGAGATAGTTGGAATACCTGAGATAGCTAACGAAAATGTACATCACATAATGCTGGTTACCGCCAAGAAAGTAGGGGTTGAGCTCGAGGATGGGGACGTTGACTGGGTATCCCGAGTGGGGCCACGCCGCCCACCTGTGACCACATCACTACCAGAGGATGGAGCCAAGATGCCACGACCAATAGTCGTCAGATTTTTGCGTCGAGCTAAACGGGATGGATTTCTCAAAGCTACTAAGTCGCGAAAGAATCTCAACAGTTCTGATCTGGGCGTGTGTGGTCCTCAAACACGAAGGGTTTTTTTCAATGAAAGACTAACGAAAGAAAACAGAGTTTTGTTTCGATCTGCTAGGACCCGTGCCAAGCAGCTCGGTTACGCTTTCTGTTGGTGCAGTCAAGGTGCTATATACGTTAGGCAGACAGAGGGTCGCCCAGCTGTTCAAATACGATCACAGACCGATTTGGAGCGTCTTCTTTCGACCTCTACAGCGACTGAAGATGCCTGGAGGGAGACGACTTCTACGGCTCATTCGAGTGTTCCCTAAATTATTTGCTCTAAGCCTTGTACGACATTGTTTATTTTTCCACACTAAAATCGACTGTCTCCTACACTATGATTTTATTGTAGCCCTGTTCTCTAGATACAGCATAGGGTTAAAAATGAGTCTGTTCATACTTATGCTTTATTTCATGTTATTATTTGTTTTGTCACTCTGTAATCGTATCACTACTTTAACGAAATCATACTTACAAATACATACATTCATTTACATACATAAAATCACCACTTTAGAATTAATTTTGGCAGACATTGTCAGTTTATGGACACTATTTTCGATCAGTTATGACATAGGTATAAACATACGTTTGTTATTGACTTTTAGTAATCAATACTTATTGCCTGTAATAACTGAATGTATACTGACTATTGTTGGTGTCGATATAAATACAATAATACTCCACTTTCATCTACACATACCATACACTATTCGCAAGACACTTCATATACTCGTAAACTACTATACTATAAACTACATACAAACTAACTACATTGGTATGATAAACAAAGCACTTTATAGACACATCTTTCATGTTTCTAATATTTATGTAACTACCCACCCATAACCAAATGGTTGAGTTTATAAAATGTTCTAAAAATATTTTATGTCTCAATCTTTGTTATATTAATAGTCCATCACTTATTAAACTACCCTCCTCATGGCTACTGAATCGAAATTTGCTATTTTATTATTTATAAACAAAATTTAACCAATTACATACTACAGTAGTATATGATGTTGATAATGAAACCATTGAATGTAAAAGATTAAATGAGCCTTCAGACTGTTTACGGTTGATATCGTACTCTGATAATAATTCTTTATTGATTCTGACTGTAAACATACGAAGTATAAGTGCTAATTTTGATACTCTTCTCATGTTTCTTACCAAGTTTGGCGTAAAGATGGATGTTTTGGTGTTGACTGAATGTTGGACTAATGAACAATTTATACCGCCATCTATTAGTAATTATAAAATGTTTAGGTCAAGAATATCCCTAAATCAGAATGACGGAGTAGTGGTGTACGTTCGTGAAGTCTTCGAAGCAACGTCTACGGAACCAGTTTGTTCTGATGGCAATTGTATTGTGGTCAATCTTTCGAATAGCCTATACATTGTCTGTACATACCGCCCACCCAGTTTTAAGAACACGCTAAATTATTTAAATTCTTTAGATTGCATTTTAAACAAATTTAATAAAAATGAAACTGTTATTGTGACTGGTGATTTAAATATAGACATTATGCCTAATAACCTAAGCACTAATGCTGCTTCATATTTAAACTTAATGGCCAATCACGGACTTAAACAGGGAATCCACTGTCCAACTAGGCAAACTACGTGTCTTGATCATTTTATGATAAGAACTACTTCTAAGGTGCGAACTTATGTCTTTGATGAACTAACTGATCACTCACCTATTCTACTGCACATGAACACTACATCTGTTCCCAAGCAAACTCTATACGATAGCAAAATTACTATCGACTTTGATAGTGTGGGTGAGTGTTTAGAAAAGGAAACATGGAGTGATTTATATTCTACAACTGATGTCAATCTTGCTGCACTAATCATAACAGAAAAACTAGGAAATATCATTAATGCCAACACTACAATAAGAAAAATTGCCAAACGTTATAGACCTCTAAAGCCTTGGATTACCATCGGGGTAATTAAATCAATACGTAAAAGAGACAGAATGTATAAAAAAGCTAAGGTAAATCTTAATTCAAATATCAAAAATATTTACATTAACTACAGAAATACGCTAAAGAAAGTCATTAAGAATTTAAAACAAAATTATTACAAAGAAAAATTACATAAAAATAAAGGAAATATAAGGGAAACATGGAATATTATTAAAGAGTTATGTAATATGAATACAACAAATACATCATCATCGGAATTACTTAAAATAGAAGCGACTGCTGCTAAATCTCTTGGTAAGGTTAATAAGTTCTTCACATCTATTGGCCCAAGTCTTGCAAAACAAACTTTACAGAAATTAAATACTAATGAGACAGCACTAGCACAAAAAGCTAAAACAGCAGATTCACCGTTAAAATCAATGGCGCTATATCTGTCAGACCCTGTTGAGGTTATCGGAGTGATCAATGGCCTGAAAAAACATAGTGCTCCTGGCATAGACAAAATCACAGCGAATATTTTACAAAAATTTCGTCACTGTCTTGCGGGGCCCATATGTCACTTAATTAACTTAAGTTTTGAGCAAGGTGTCTTTCCTAACATATTTAAACGCGCTGTTGTATGTCCTGTTTATAAAACAGGTGACAAATCACTTCCAACAAATTATCGACCAATTTCTCTTTTAAGTTGTATCTGTAAAGTTATGGAAAAGGTAATGAATAAACGATTGTTTACTTACCTAGAAAGCAATGAAATTCTTGCAGACAATCAGTACGGGTTTCGCCGCAATCGCTCTACTGCTGACGCTGTTCTACAACTCACTACAAAAATAACATCATATCTAGACCAAAAGGAGAAATGCGTAGGAGTATTCCTGGACTTACAGAAGGCGTTCGATACAGTTTCAACTAAAATATTAATTACCCGCCTGGAGAACATTGGAATCCGAGGGAACGCACTTCTGTGGTTCAAGGACTACCTTACGGAAAGAAGGCAATGTGTTAGAGTAGATAATCACGTCAGTGACTGCGACACGGTGACATATGGGGTTCCGCAGGGCAGTACCCTCGGTCCAATGCTTTTCTTGACCTATATTAACGAATTATGCAAGCACCAAATCAGGGGGGCAGATATACAAATGTTTGCAGACGACACTGTTGTACTTTTTCACAGTAGCTCTTGGGACCTTGCACGACAACTAGCAGAAGAAGGTATGTCTGTTATCACAGCATGGCTTGAAGATAGTTTGCTATCATTAAATACTAGCAAAACCAAGTTTCTCTGCTTTAGCAAAACAAAGGCTTCTGCGCCTAGGAATTTTCAGATTCGTGTGCACTGTTATCCATGTAATCGAAATTATACGTTACATTCACACTGCTGCTGTCCCACTTTAACAAGGGATACTGACATGAAATATTTAGGTGTAAACATTGACGACAAGTTGAATTGGAAGAAGCATATAACTACGGTTAGTGGTAGACTAAGGAAACTTATATATATATTTAGAGAATTGAGAATGGTACAGGATACTAACCTTTTGATACAAACCTACAAAGCATTGGCTGAATGTTTGGTTACGTATTGCATATGCTCATGGGGATCAGCGGCCAAGACACACCTAATTAAACTAGAAAGGGCACAACGTGTCGTCCTTAAAGTTCTTTTGTATCTACCATTCCGCCACCCTACACATTTAGTATATAAGAAAGCTCGTGTTCTTACCGTGCGAAAACTATTTGTCTACCAAATTATACGTAGATACCACAAAACTACTGTCCCATTTTTAAAACCATCAGGCAAAAGACTAGAAAAATGTCCAATTCCAAGGGTGGCAAGCAAATTTGCCCAACAGCACTACAATAACCTTGCACCAAGACTGTATAATAAACTAAATTTAACTTATAGAACTAAGAACTTAACAAATTTTAAAATTAAACATATTATTAAATTGTGGCTTGAGGAACTACAATTTGATGATGTTGAAAGCCTTCTACAAATAGTGAAGTAATGGAGGCTTGATTAGTGTCACACACACCCTTACCGCATACACATTCTGACTCATTGTCTCAAATACACAGCAAACGCACACCTCACACACACACCTCACACACATACACTCACACTCATACACATACATATCTAAATATACAAATTTATTGTGTCCACTATTTAATTGCATATTGTAACAATTGTTCCTCTTGGTTATGTAAAGTAACTGACTCCCAACACACAGCTTACGCTATTTTGGGAGTCAGGGGTATACTGTGTATTGTTATTCTCTTTTGTTGCAATAAAGTTATTATTAAAGTTATTATATAAAAAATCTTCGCTGTCACTATTTCTTTTTTTACTCTATACCTAGTAGGTATACCCTTAAAAAACCTATGGACAGCCGAAGGAAGAATCCAAATTATTAAATGACAACTTACGCTATGGGACCAATATATTAATTTCTTTTATATTATTATAACCTCGGTAGTATTTGTTAGCTGTTATTCATTTTATTCGTTGTTCAATGATTTGAAGTCGTTCTAAATATATGTTTTAATAGTTATTTGTTATAAAAGAGTGCAAAGTTGCTTTTTAACCGCGTGCTCAATTTTGATGACCGAGCAAGCGAAGGATTCTAAAAAAAATTAGAATCCTGAGCGTTAGCGAGGGAATCAAAGGAGCACTAGGCAAAAAGAAATTGCACTCTAGTGCAACACGTAACTTTTCATTCCACCTCAGCGAGGAAATGACTAAATGACGTGAAAAGAAAATGGCGCTGGCAAAGCAAATCAAAAAAAATACACCAAGAAGATTCCGAGTCTGAGTTTTTAACAAATAAAAAAAATTATAAATTCGACACCATGGAGGTAGAAGTAAATAGGTTTAACGATGTTTTGACTTCACAAGCTTAGTGCACATGATGTTCTCAATTCAAATTTACTTTATCCTCTAGCGAATAAACACAGCTATTTAACCGACTTCCAAAAAGGAGGAGGTTCTATGTTCCACTGTATGTATTTTTTTTTTTTTATGTATGTTCACCGATTGCTCCGTCAGTTGTGGACCGATTTTGAAAATTTTGTATTCGAATGGGTATGCTTCCGAGGTGGTCCCATTGCCAGCATATCAGGATCTGATGATGGGATCCCAGGGAAATCGAGGGAAAACCTTATTTTTTATAGGCAAATACTATGTTTTTCGTATATTTTCTAAAGTTACACCGGTATTTGCGTCTGGTAGTCATCATTTTATGATGATGAGCTGATGATGTAAGGTACAACTCCTTAACGGTTAGGAGTTGGAGGATAAATCTTTAAATATCATCTGTATATATGTTACCTTTAGTCGTATTCTTTCAAATTATTTAGGTAAGCTGATTATGGAAGGTGGAAGGTACAACTCCTCAACGGTTAGGAGTTGGAGGATAATTCTTTCAATTTCATACGTATCTAAAGACCTTCAGTCGTATACTTTCAAGTTATTTAGGTGAGCTGATGATAGAAGGTTAAACTCTTCAACAGTTAGGGATTAGAGGATGATTTTAATATTACACGTACGTATAGACCTTAATTTGTATTCTTGATGATGAAATTGGATGAAATAGTTCAACTTACTACTTACCTACGATTGATTGCACTAAAAACTGAAAAATAAAAACTTTTTATAAAAAAAAACAAACCGACTTCCAAAAAAACATCCAACGAAAACTCTCTGCCAAAAAGACACTTAAAAGCGTAAAATAAACTGGTCCTTCATAAATTGCCTATACCTAATGCTTTATTCATTAAAATAGTAGTATTATAATGTGTGCTAGGTACCTAAAATCTGTTTGAAGTCGGTGCCAAGTGACTATCGCTTTGACTTTTGTAATTGTTCGTTTGTTTTCTTTTTGGCTTGGCACCGACTTCAAACAGATTTTAGGTACCTAGCACACATTATAATACTACTATTGAAATGAATAAAGAATTAGGTCTAGGCAATTTATGAAGAACCAGTTTATTTTACGCT
Source organism: Diaphora mendica (assembly GCA_949125395.1). Taxonomy (NCBI): domain Eukaryota; kingdom Metazoa; phylum Arthropoda; class Insecta; order Lepidoptera; family Erebidae; genus Diaphora; species Diaphora mendica. Next base: position 32,584,744 of record OX421311.1, read on the forward strand.
TTTAAGTGTCTTTTTGGCACAGAGTTTTCGTTGGATGTTTTTTTGGAAGTCGGTTTTTTTTTTTATAAAAAGTTTTTATGCACTCAGATATCGAAGGGCAAAAATACTCTTTACGAGCTGGTGGGATGAAATAGTTATTTGTTATACAAGAGTGCAAAGTTGCTTTTTAACCGCGTGCTCAATTTTGATGAACGAGCAAGCAAAGGATTCTAAAAAAATTAGAATCCTGAGCGTCAGCGAGGGAATCAAAAGAGCACGAGGTGAAAAATCTTTGCACTCGCGTGCAACACGTAACTTTTCATTCCACCTCAGCGAGGAAACAACTAAATGCAAAAAAAGCATTAACAATCACAAGATACACACATCAAAAGTGTCTAGGGATCAACATATATTTTTGCAATAACTTTTCTCCCGATTGATATTAATTAAAATTTTCTTTAAGGATTCATCAAATAAAGTGTTTTCGTTTGTCACAGTAACGATAGACCAAGTCACCTTTGCATTAATAAAGAAATTTGCCATTTTCCTAATAAAGGGATTTTTGACATTTGAACCACTAACATTAAAGTTCGAAAAAAAGACTGAAATAACAGTTTTCTTTAAAATTTTATTAGGTAACTTAAACAATTAATAATCCGTGTTTCTACCGCGAACACGAACAACACAAGAATCGGTTTGGCATACTCAAAATGAGTTCATCCAAATCACGCTGTGGAATGGCCGCCCATGTTCGTTGCAACAACAAAAAAAGGTCTTCTTGCGACTGGATACCCTCCATATTCGGCAGAGCTCTTCTCTGTAGCATATCCCATGCATGCTCAATCGGGTTCAAGTCTGGCGACTGAGCAGGCCAGGGCCAAAGCCACATCTCAATCTCAAGAAATCCGCATAAAAATGCTTGATCCCTAGACACTTTTGATGTGTGTACTTTTATTTCAGTTTAGGTATTAATATTTATTAGGTACTACATTATGATAGGTAAGTATTACAGATTATTTTTTTAATTATTTCAAAAATACTTAGGTACTTGCTCAAACGCGGTGTTACTCGCGGTACGACAAAAACCGCGGGTAACACCGCGGGACAAAGCTAGTCTAAAAAAAGTAGCCCAAGTTACTTCTTAGATTATCAGCTATCTGCCAGTGAAAGTCCCATCAAAATCAGTCCAGCCGTTCCAGAGATTACCCGGAACAAACAGACAGACAGACCGACAGACAGACAGACAATGTAATAGAAATTATAAAAAAAAAAATAGTATATGTGCCGTGTATACATACATATGCATTTAGTAAAAAGCGGTTATTTTAATATTACAAACAGACGTTTCAATTTTATTTATTTGTATGGATGTATAGATTAAGAAAAATTGAAAGTTAAGTTGCTATAGTTAGGTACTTAAGAAAATGGTGCGGGCAGAGCAAATTTAAAAAAAACTACACCAAGAAGGTTACGAGTCTGAGTTTTTAACAAATTAAAAAATATTGTATGATTAATTCGGCACCATGGAGGTAGAAGTAAATAGGTTTAATGATGTTTTGAATTCACAAACTTAGTGCACTCGAGCGATGTTCTAAATTCAATTTACTTTATTCCTCTAGAGGATAAAAACGGCTTTTGCACTCAGATATCGAAGGGCAAAAATACTCTTTACGAGCTGGTGGGATGAAAATATTTTTAACAAACATAATAACGTTCCTGTGTCGCGGGGTACTTAAAAACATACATGAAAGAACACTCAGACTCAGAACCATTTGTGGATTGTGATATTTGTAATCCACTAAGTGTCGTCCCATATAGGGTTTGAACTCACAACACTTAGCGGAGTAAAAAATGGTGAGGTGGCCGCTGAAACCAGTACGCCATTCGGTTGTTGTTGACAAAACTATATTTTATTAACTTTTAATAAGGTACTTTATGTAGAATAAAGTAAAGCTCCCCATGTACTATTATTTTTATCAACAGTTTTTATAGCATGTGAAAATACTTCAGAGATAATAATTTGATTACTAAGAAAACACTTAGTATTTACTTGGTACCTAACCATTTTTTTTATTTGTGTCACGTTACAAATGTAAACATCTTATCTTTTTACAGTGTTCTTAATATAAGTTACAAAATTATATTTAATTTACAAGTTTAATGCTAATGAACTTGAAAGATAACTGTAATTGTATAGTCGTGTGTCAACAGTATTCTGTCCACGTGCTAAATAGAAATAGTTAACATAACGCAATATGCAATATTTGTACGAATAGCAAGATACATCTATTTATCAAGTTTATCTCCGAATTAGCTATTTCTACATGAGTTTTTACTTAAATCTCCATTATGATAATTATGTGATAAACGTACGAGTGTAAATAGGTAGATCTTGCAGAATATGTACGAGCGCAGTTAGTGCGTTGTTATTTAATTTTGATGGTGAAATCGAAGAAAGAAGAAGAATGACAGAATTGACATAAAATAGCAGGTATAGACTATTTTCTGCTGTTTGTCTAAGCCTACATCATGACAAAAAAGTATTTTAGCAATCAAACAACAAAATTAATATCAAACAATTTTGTAACTAAATTGTAATGAAACTTATAATAATGTTGATTAAATTACATATTTAGTAGGTTTGTCACCGCGACTTTCTTCCAGAAGAATACTGGGTGTGGAGGTGTCAAGTGGTGTGACTTGCTGTCCCATATGTATTTTTTCTAGCTTGCCATCAAGTGAATTTTTGTATTTAAACTGCCTACGTATGGCTTTGTTTGAGGTCTCGGGTGCGATGCCCTTGTCGCGTCGTCGGACCAAACGTTTGTATGACCTCCAATATTTTTTCGGAGTTTATATGTTTTCTATCTACAATTTGTTTGTATTTACAAAAGAAAAGTATATATACCTACATTTTCTTATCGATGTAAAGAGCTTTGATTTTTGAGGAAGGACATAGTAGCCAATAGTAGGCTACTCTTACCTACCGAGATAACCGACATACACCGCATACACGAAGAGCCACGTGCAAAAGCCAGTCACTAAATATTTTTGTTACTAATAAGAAGTCTTTTTGTACTGGTTTACAATGTTTACACTGTTGTTATTCTTAGAGTAAGCAATGTTTATTTATTTATAAGACATTTAGTTTGCATCTCCTGTTATATTTTGTTTTTTTCAATAATTTATTTTGATTCCACTTCTCATGTGGTAGATCCGGTTTTCAAATATAAAGTTACGTCAGTCAGTACTATTAAATGAAATTAGTAGGTACGAGGCCTTTAATAATGACAAGCAGATAATACTTCTCAGAACGCTTTTTGAATTCTACGCAGCTAGGACCAATGGGTACCTACTTCATAGTAGGTACCTAATACGGTAATACCTAATTCACAAACAGTACAAAACGTAGCGGTACTTCTACGAGACGTAGAGAGAAGAATTGTTAATATATAGGCTGTAAATATTATATAAATAAATATTAAAATTGCTTTAGAATATGAAATTCCACGAACAGGCTGTCTGGACTTTAACCTTATACATTATTTTATGCAATTATGATGCAATATGCGTATTGATCATAGATAACTTGCGTCATGATGAGTTAGTTTTGGCTTTCGATACGTTGCTTTGAATAGTAGTTTACATAACAAACACACACACGTGTGAAAAATGTAAGTTCGAATGTAGACTTTAGCCGACTGTTGTTGAAATTTAATACGATAGAAGTCTAGATAGACAATACGTTTGTTATGAAACATTCGTATACCCATTGTACGGATTAGGGCCCTTGCACACGGGGTATTTTTAACGCGCCGACAATATTCATTTCACATACGAACTTACAGCGCTATAGTATAGATTTAGAACTATAGATGATCAAAGAGCACGAAAGCGCCACTACGTTTTTGTCAAAGGTTTACCTGTCTACGTATGAATTGCGTTCACATGTCAGGGGTGTCATCTGCGCGTTTTGCTGGGGATCGAACCAAGTGGCGTGTAATTTGAGAGGCCATGTCCAGCAGTGGACTGCGATAGGCTGGTGGTGATGATGATCTGCGAGTTAATAAAATATCTACCGTGTGCAAAGGCCCTAAATATCACCCAAACAGGTATTCTTAGTAGTACTTTAGGCTTAAATTATCCACTATTCCATGCGAACAACCTACTTTAAAATAGTTAAATTTCTGAAGTGATACTGGACAGGTGGTGTGGAGTGGGTTTTTTACCCTTGTGGTAATTTATTTATTTATTGGCTCACCAACAATTGTTTACACTGAGTATATATCAAAATACAGTTTAAAATATATCTTAGTCTAGTGTAACAATCACTAACAGATAAGCACCGCATGCACCTTCATCTTATCATATTTAATAGATCAATAATAAACATCTTTTCCCTGTGCAGCTATAACAATTTTGTTATTCCATAATTAAACACACGAACAATTACTTACTCAATAATCACTTAGGAATTACAACTATATTTTATAATAAATAATAATAAAATAATATTTATAAACTATATATATAATTTTTCGGTCGGTGCTAAGTGACTATCGCTTAGATTTTTGTAATTGTTCGTTTGTATTCTTTTTGGCTTAGCACCGACTTCAAACAGATTTTAGGTACCTAGCACACATTTTAATACTACTATTTAAATGAATAAAGAATTAGGTATAGGCGATTTATGAAGAACCAGTTTATTTTACGCTTTTAAGTGTTTTTTTGAAAGTATACGACTGAAGGTCTTTAGATACGTATGAAATTGAAAGAATTATCTTCCAACTCCTAACCGTTGAGGAGTTGTACCTTCCATCATCAGCTTACCTAAATAATTTGAAAGAATACGACTAAAGGTAACATATATACATATGATATTTAAAGATTTATCCTCCAACTCCTAACCGTTAAGGAGTTGTGCCTTACATCATCAGCTCATCATCATAAAATGATGACTACCAGATGCAAATACCGGTGTAACTTCAGAAAATATACGAAAAACATAGTATGTGCCTATAAAAATTGAAGGTTTCTCTCGATTTCCCTGGGATCCCATCATCAGATCCTGATATGGTGGCAATGGGACCACCTCGGGAGCATACCCTTTCAAATCCAAAAAAAAAATTCAAAATCGGTCCACAACTGACGGAGTAATCGGTAAACATACATATAAAAAAAAAAGAAAACATACAGTGGAACATAGAACCTCCTCCTTTTTGGAAGTCGGTTAAAAATGACGGCGACCGTACGTCGCGGTCGCCGTCCGTCGGTGCTGACCCTCAGGGCCCAGACAGACGACGCGAAAATTTTCTTGCGGCCGCCGCGCTTTGGCCGCGTACTTGTTTCTTTTTATAGCAATTTAAACTTTATTGACTAGTCCACAACGTACAAATCCTTAGTAGTGATCAAACCTTTTTTTTTTTTTTTTTTTTAACGTCTGGAAATCCCCTCGGACCGTCACCCCACCGGGGCTTGCGGCGGGGCGGTGTGTCGGACTCGAACCGACTAAAACCAAATGGTGTGCCACTCTGCGCCTGTGAAGGGAGGAGTCCGGGAACTGCAGTTATTAACACATCCGGACCCCTCCCAGCGCCTGCCCGCACAGAAGCGGGCACCATCTGCTGGTAGACTCTCAATTAGGCGACGTACGGCACACGCGTACGTCGCCCCCTCGCGGGAGACTACTAGAGCGGATGGAGGGGAAAGCCCGTCCCGACCATCCGCGGCCACACTCAGGGCGGCATGAGGCGCTGATAGGCACGCGTCCGCCGCCCGGTTCGCCGGCGGCGGATTGGGTCCGAGTGGACATCGTCCTCCCGGGCCTTCTCCGCCACCTCCTTCTGCGAGATTACATCTTCGCAGAAGGTTGCGACCGCGTTAAAACTGCTATCGCTACCGGCCATGGAGCGTATGACGGCCGGTAGCGAGAGATCTCCTCCGATGACTGCAGTGAGGGCCCGGCGCTGCGACGCCCATGCAGGGCAGATCGCCAGCGTATGCTAGGCCGAGTCCTCACTGCAGTCGCAGTGGTGGCAGGCGGGACTCAATTCCCTCCTAGCGACCGAGTGCAGGTACTTCCCGAAGCAACCATGCCCGGAAAGGACCTGCGTCAGTCGGAAGGAAAGGGTCCCGTGCTGCCGCCCTGCCCACTCGAGGATGACCGGCTGGAGAGCCTCCACGGCGGCAAAGCCCAGATCCTCATCTGGGCCCGAACCGGTACGAGGACCGAATTGACCTCTATGGAGGCGCCGGCGGGTGGACCACGACGGGGCCCATGGAACAATAGGGCCTCCGTCTAGTCCAGGGCCACCCGTAAGCCCAGCGCCTCGATGCGCCCGACCACCAGAGAAACTCCCCTGGTGGCCAGGCACGCCGCCTCTTGGAAGTTCGCTCCCCGGGCTGTGACCAATGTGTCATCGGCGTAACAAATTACGCCCAGCCCGGGGGGCAGACGACTTCGAAGGACCCAGTCGTACCCCACGTTCCACAGGAGTGGTCCAAGGACAGACCCGTGTGGAACGCCGCACGACATGGGTCGCCGTCTCAAGACGCCCTCTCGGTCCTCGTACACGACGGTACGCTCCTCTAGATAGTCTGCCACTAGCCGCCTCAGGTACTCTGGCACCCCGTGATAGTGGAGTGCTTCCCTGATGCAGCTAAATGGCAGACTATTGAAGGCGTTGGCGATGTCCAAGGACACCGCCAACACCACGCCGCCACAGCTCAGTAGTGACCAAACCGTGCGGCAGCCTAATATCGCCCGCGCGACGTTGACACGTCAATTTTGCTTGAATTTTCTTTGTGTTGTCCTTAAAAATAATATGTAATTACATCCGCTGGATCCATCCCTCCTGGTGGATCACGCAACCGCCGCGCGGCAGCCGCGCTGCGGTCATGCGTGTTTTATGAACGCGCCCTAAGGGCCTTATCATACTAGCGGATTGCGAGCGTCCTCAAATTGGAGCGGATGCGCAACGAATACGTTACGGGCGCGCGAAAAACACGCCGCGCATGCGCAGCGAATTCGTTGTGGACGCGCAACAAGATTAACCTACGTCAAAGATAGGAATAAAAAATCAGGAGTGGCTCCGGTGCATCTACTTCTAAAAATACCTATATTCACCTTTGCTACCATTTTTTAATACTACTAAGCGGACTCGTCCTTCGAAAACCCCGCTACTACTCCGCGACGTCCTCGCTGTGAAGCCGCGGTGTTTTTGCGACGCATTCGCTGCGCACCCGCCCCGCCCTGCAGCCGCTCCCAAACCGCTAGTATGATAAGGCCCTAAGGGATTAAACTGTGCAGAACAACATCACTGCAAAGAGAAGGAAAACTTGAAACAAATCCTATATCAACTCGTCTGGCTAGCCTGGTATAGTAAGCCAAAACCTCTTTGCTAAGGTTTGGTAAAGGCTGTTAATGCAATAAATGATTGATTACAGAGCGCCCTTATAGCGTTTATGAACGATGGATTTTAAAATCATGAAACCTCCATGAATTTGTTACTTGAAATAATTTCAAAACCGAAGAGCATTATATAATTATAATATTACACTTAGTATACCAGTTTAAAACTACTATAGTATTACGCTAAGATTTCCCTTTAGGTACTTATATAATTTTGATCATAATATTATTATAAGGATTGGTACTCGCGAGGCAGTCACAAATAGACGACCTTGCGATGGAAGCGATTGATTGAAGCGTTGGGATTGGCAAGCGATTGGGAAAACGAATATTTTAAAGAATAATTAATTTCAATATTCATGATATACTCGTAGTTAACTTATCTCACTACTTGTTAGAGTAGTACTAGCGGCCTGGGGCTGCAGTCTCGACATAGATAGCATAACGATCGTAAACTAACGATCGATAAATGTTTATAGTTTATATACGATAAACAGGGAGTTAACGAAAATCCTATCTATAGTTCGACATTTTGGAAGCAAAGTTGTAAAGTGATGTTGGCATTTTGCATTTATTTTCAGAAAATATATTATTTATAGTATATTTTGTAAAGTTTGATTATTTCTAAATAATTTGAGTATTTTATGCGCATTTTAATAGTAGTAGCATACCAAAAAAAATATTATAGGTAAATGTATAGGCATAGGTATAGTATAGGTATATGTAAATGTATAGGTATAGGTATAGATATAGTATAGGTATGTGTATAGGTATATGTATATATATATATATATTTATATATATATAAACTTCGTTCCATCCGGGTGTACCTTGACACCTCTCAAGTTTTTATTTATAGTTTTAAATCCAAAATACATTTACATTGTCATTTTTTAATAGGACACATATTTATATCCTTGCAACATTCTAAATCAATTGTTATCATTGATAAGTCAAATAAACCTCCGCCATTATGTACAATTAATATTATAAATTAGTGCACTACACTTGCAAAAGATATAATTACAATCTGATAAATATGTATCTTCATACAATTTCTATTTTTATAATATTTCACAGTTAATGATCCTTTTCGAATACTTATCGAGTTAGCGGGCTGCCAAAATGCCTCGATAAGCTATTTGCGATTGTCGTTAAAGTGACAGCGAATTCGATACGATACCGATGAAAATCGATAGTTGCAACGGTAGAGACTACCAAAAATCGTTAAAAAATTATCGATATGAATTAGCTACCGAATTCGCAACTTTAACGATCGCTATCTATGTCGAGACTGCAGGCCCTGGCCTAGCTTCGCACAAAGTCGTTTACGTTTACGTTACAGAATTGGACCTGTTACATTTTTATTATAAGTATAGATAATTAATCACTTACCTAGATCTTCAAGCACTTCCATGCAGCTAGTGTGATCTCCAGGTTTATCCGATTCAATTTCCGATACATATTTGGTGTAGAAGCAGCCTTGTTTAAACAATAGGTCGGAACCACGGCCTCCAAATAACAGACCCATTTTCGTGAACTTGACTAAGGCCAGTCGCACTAACTCTCCCAAATACATGCCGGATATCATCTTCTCTTGACTGAAATAATAAGTTAATTATTTCACCTTAAAAAAGAAAGACTAATAACTATAACCAGCCTGCCTATGTAAAAACTTTTGATAAAATTAAAGTAGCCTTTTTCACCTAGGCCATTATTACCATTCTATTGACACCGCATTCTTTTAAATCGGTTTAGTAGCTTAGGCGCTACGGTGGAACACACAGACTGCCAAACATATTACCCTTGTCCTTTTGACTTTGCCGTAGTAGGGTAAAAGACAGTAGACAACTGTTTGCCAGGCAGCAAAAGTAACAAAATTGGCTGAATGATGAATGTAGCGTTAAGTAAATGCTATCAGAAAAAGTCACGACTAATTCATTATCATGATGACAATACGTTTTATTTTTTAGTAGAACGCATATCCATTTAGCATCTTAATTTCGAAAGTAAGTATTTGCTTTAAAACATTCGATATGTTAAAAAACCCACCAAAGAACTTGATCATAAATATTAACCTGTTTTTTCTCTTCGTTGTATTGGTTTGAAAAATTAATATAATTTGGAAGCATTTTAATTAAAAATATAACCGGTTGATGCATAAATTAGGATGGCTTGAATATATTTATTTTGCTTCATGGAATTACCAAGCACAACATGTTTCTAAAGCCTCGTTATTAGACAGTTTCTTTCAAATGACCGGAAAAAGTCTTACTTACGGAGATATTCCAAAAAGTTGCCATTTATTTTATTTCTTACTACACTTTGATGGATTACAATGATCATTTATAGTGGAGTTCGTTTTTGGATCGAACGAAGTACGTACCGAATTCATTATTGGAAGAAGGTCATTATTGCTATATTGTCTCAATTTGGACAGTCTTATAGATATTTTACCCGACTACGGGAAAGCCAAATGGAAGGGTAATTTTGGTAGTTTATATATAAACCGATTTTAATGAATGAGGGAGAGAGAGAAAAGATCCACAATAATGGCCCAGATGACATGGGCTATATAAATTTAATAAAAATATTGTATTATTCTCGTTCCAGCTTTTTTTTGTATTTCTTATTCATTTTGTGTTACATTATTTCTAATTAGTTCACCTTTTTATGTTGTTCTTGTATATAATTATTAATAGATTTTGTAATATAAAAAGCATACGCATGCTTCGTCACAAGATGACACTAAATGTTACTTATAAAACATTGTTATCTCATAAGTGAACTGAAATTGTTCTTATGAGAAATAAAGATATCTATAACTATATATGTAAATATAAAAGTAAAACTGCACGTTTGGCCACGCCGTTTCCTACTTCGCTAAGTGTCGTGGGTTCAAATCCCACGTAGGACAACTCTTTGTGTGATCCACATATTGTTGTTCTGAGTCTGGGTGTTCTTTGTGTCCGTTTCATGTATGTTTGTAAAGTCCCCCGCGACACAGGATTTATTCCTAGTGCGGGAGTTGTCTTTAAAAAAAACCCAAAAGTTTTTTTTTACAAAGTCGGGTTTTAGTTTTTTTACTTTCTCTTGTTTGATTACGTATATCTGATAGTTTCGGTAACGGTCACGGAGATACATTACGACCTAATAATAAAAACTATCAGCCAATGGTAAACTCTGTCTAGTTAGATAACATATGATAAGCATAATCAACACTTCTGTCTACGTACGTACGTAACACATTTTGTGATGTCAATCTGTAATCACGTTTTGATACGATATCCGCTCAATCATGCTCACTATTATTTTAGGTTCAATATCATATAGACTTAAGATAACAAGAAATAAATCTCCTTCTTTGATATGACCATTTTCTTACTAAAAATAATTAAAGAAAAAAAAAACATGACAATGATGAACATGAAGCATAAAATAACAATTTTTAAAATTTTTAAAAGTTTTATCATTTAGCTAGACATCTATATAAATTGCGAAGATCTGCCTAATATTTGGATAAAGTTAAAGCAATATTATAACAAACAAATAGATTAAGAATTTATTACTTTCATTATTTAATCAAAAATAGATGTGTTTGTACATTTGCGCCTTATCGCAATAGGTATGTAGATAAACTTAATGCGATGCTGTCATGAAAAGTGAATTTGCAGACTCATTTTAAAACAGTAAGAGAGGAATAATACTAATGTAGGTAAGTATTTTGTCTGGTAATAATAAATTCAAACATGATAAGTAACGTGACAATCGTTTTAATAATTTAAGGAAAATGATTTTTTTATCTTTTCGATGAGTAATAGAAGGCGTGGTGATACATAGTTAATAATATAGATAAGATAACTTACATTTGTTTCCCTGGATTGATGGAGTTCTCGTCGACATCGCGGTCAAACTCTGTGCGAACAAAGTCCAAAGCACCATCATCGCCGAAAGCACCCCATTCTGTGTTTATTAGCAGATCAGGCTTGCCGGGCTCCCCATCAAAAAGTTCACAATTCTCCGTTTTCTCTACATAACAAGCGTTGCTGCCGGTACCTGATTGCGATAAGTCAATATGAAAATATTTGCGATTAAGACGCAAGGTAAAAACGATAGGATTTTAAGAATTGATTATTTTTTTACTTCACGACATGATGACAAAAACAAAATTTTTAGCTTTATTTAAAATCAGACTGGCAGATTGATCGCTGTTCAAAACCAAAATAATGCACGAGTGAGGCAAAACTTTAATTGATGAAATTTTATTAAATAATCAGGAAATGGAAACTGTTATTGACAAAAATAAAAACCAAAAGCAAATGAATAAAAAATTTTTTTTCATAGTTTACGTTTCGCCATACTAACTTTACTATTGTCTAATCTGCGATGCTTAACTTTTAGCGCAAGAATTTAATATAAAAGTACGTTAGTAAAACAATATATTTAAAAATACTGGTTAAACAACAACGTAAACTGTATAAACATGCAATAAGTACAATAAATCATGGTTTTGTTATGGACTTATGTAGGATTTAAGTACTTTTATTCTACTATATGTAGAGGACTGTAGTCAGATTTGATCTGCCTCCACATGGTAGGGTATGTTGTGTTGTGTGACCGTACATTGACTTTGATACCATCAGACAAAAACAATAAAACATTATTGCTTTCGAGTAAACTAACATTGTAAAAATATACAAAATAGAAAGAATAGTTTTAATTCTATTCGTGCCAGTCGAAAACCAAGTCGGTTGATACTGCAGCGTAGTGTGACGTTGTAGGTACTAAAAATACTGGTCTACCATTTGGGTATTGCTTATTTATTGTTAAGGTTTTCCACTTTAAAATATATGTAATAAGAAAATTAGTATTAATTAATTAGTCTACAAGTAAATTTTGGAAATACCAGTTTTTTTAATAAGTAGGTACATACATAAAAGTTCGTTCAATTTAATGGTAGAACTTTTATAAATCAATAACTATATGTCTAAAATTACGGTGGTGATGACGTTATAATTTTTTACAGTTCTTCATACGATGCAAAGCGCACATAGCTCGGGGTTTTGACGAAATTAACGATTCACACACAAGCATGCAGTTCGTTATCGAGAATGGAACAATGAAATAGTTATTGTGTGCAAGCAACAAACGTATGACACTCAATAACTATGAAATAAAGCCACAGTGGTGCTAATTCTGTTGTCTAAGAATTATTATGTTTTGTCCTGTCAAACGACGTTCTAAATGTCAAATATTGACTAAAATTAGAAATGTCATACTAAAATAAGACGCTTTATACATACCTACATACAAATTATTAACAGAAGTGAATAGTTTTAGAGATATGTTAGTTTAATAATGCAACAACAGAATTAACACCAATGACTATGAAATGAAGCCACAGTAACTATTTTTCTCTCATATAATTAATATAAACCTACCAACGATGAGTCCTATTTTGCAGTTGTGGTTTTTCCACGCGCATGACATCAATGTACCCGTAGTATCATTCAGTATAGCGCATATATCAATCTGAACATCCTACAAGACCAAAAAACATGCGTATTAGAAGATATAGCACTTGAATTCCAGGTCATGAAAGAAATGGTTACATCAGATAGGTTGAAGATGATCGGATGGTTTGTAGAGGCTTTCTAAGACGCCAAACGGCTTAAATATCAACTCGTTGGATACTAATTGTTATCCATTTTTCTTTCCGATATTTTATTTATTATAATATACGTTATTAAGTTTCCAGTGTCAAATCTATTGTATTAAATTTTAATATTCTATGACCGTATAAGTCCAATAATAATTATACTGTTCATTATGTGTTTTGTTTCTTTTAAGTTTTTATTATTATTATTTTGTATTAACAATAATAAATTATTTACTATTATTTTAACATTTTGCATCATGATAAAGCTTAAATATCTAGTAAAAAACAACAAATGTTTAATTAATACTTTATTGTCTAAGATCCGACCCTAGATCGACCTTCACCGAGCTGATAATATAATAAAACTTAGTTTATGATAAATTTAGTATATTAGAAAACATACCAAAAATGGGTTGTCCAAAAACGTAATATTTTTAATTAAAGAAAAAAATAATTAAAAATTATGTATAGTTTATAATGAAACTAATAAATATTAATAATACAATATAACATAAATTAAATATATAAATATATAATTATGTGAATAAATACATCCTGTATATGTATTTAATATATGTAAATTAAACAAATAAATAAATAAAAAAATGTATATAACAATTGAACAAGTAAATAAATCAATATATTTTATATATATATACCATGGTCCCAAAATTCAACGATATGCGGGCGCCTAAAGGTAGACCTGCTAATGAGTATATAAGGAAAAAAAAATAAAAATATATACCTAGTTTTTTTTTTAGTTACAAGAAAAATTTAGAATTTCTTTGAAAATTTATACCTTACATGATATTGCTACTATTCACCACAACTCTTAAACACCAAATTGCCCGCAGTTTTTACACAAAAAACGTTCAAAATAATTTTTTTCCCTACAATTTTGAAATATTTTTACTCTTTGTGTACTTTGACTCATGGTCTTGTAAAAAAAAGTATGGACACCACTACGTAATAAGTAAATAAAAAAAAAATGAAGGGTGTAAATTTTCAAAGAAATTCTAAATTTTTCTTGTAACTAAAAAATAAACTAGGTATATTTTTTTTCCTTATGTACTCATGAGCAGGTCTACCTTTTGGCGGCCGCTTATCGTTGAATTTTGGGACCATGGTATATATATATAAAATATATTGATTTATTTACTTGTTCAATTGTTATATACATTTTTTTATTTATTTATTTGTTTAATTTATGTTATATTGTGTAATAATTTATTATTAATATTTATAAGTTTTATAATAAACAAAAAAAAAAATTTTTTACCAAAAATTATTCTGCCCCGAATTTTTTTAGACGACCCATTTTTAATTTATTTTCTAATATGCGAAATTTATTATAAAATAAGTTTTATTCTATTATCAGCTCGGTGAAGGTCGATCTAGGGTCGGATCTTCTACTATTATGACTAATCAAGATTCATATTATTTCATATCTGTCGTGCGTTACCGGCAATTAGGTTGTACACAATATATGTACATATTTTGTTTTGATGACGTGACGCGATAAAACTGTAATTACAAGGTATGAAACGATGTGTGTCTGGCATGCGTAACTTATTGCGTAAGTATTAAGGATTTTATGAATTGTGTTTTATATGAGGAGCTATTTGGAATAATAACGACTGAAACAATTCATAATCAGCAGCCAAAGATAAGTTTTCTTATTTGCTGTCAATAAATAATCTTAGCTTAATTGTTTACTAATGGGTGCCGCAATGCGGACAACAATAAGTAAAAGCAAAGCAATTAAAAAAAAAGATTTAATAGTTTTGGTAATTCTGTTATCAGCTATGTTTCGTTATTTATTTTAATCACGAGTAATGTAAATTTTTCTTTTATCTATCTATTGCACCGATAGATTACGTATAAAAATTTTATTTTTATTTTGAACCATGAATAAAATACACCAATGAATGTTTCAAGTTAATTTTCATGCTCAGAATATATGTAATAAAATTTAAAAAATAAAAAAGACCAATAACACAATATCCACAGAGTTGTTACTCATGAAAGCCTCTACAGGCTCTCTTGTACTGTCACCATCATGCCTTAAGTTGCTAAGAGAGAGAGCTCTTATCATCATCAACTTACCGATTATAACCCCTATTCGGCAATTATGATCCTTTTGTGCACAAGACATTAGTGTGCCAGATGCATCATTTAGGATGCCCATCACTTGTAAAGAAAGGTCCTGTAATTTTTTCTTATTTATTAATATTCGACTAGAAACTTCATGCATAATTAATATTTTTGACAAAAATATATACAGTAGTATAGAAAGATTGTTATTATTGACTAATATTACTTACCCCTCGTCTAGCAATGGCGTCTTTAAGCCCCTGTACAACATCTTCTCCTACTACTCCTGAACAAGAAAATCCTTTAGTCCACCGTTCAAGAACTCCTTTCGTAAGTCCTAATTGTCGTAATGGAAAGCTGAATGTAAATCCTAGCGCCAACCTTTCTTCATATACCTCATGATCCTAAAAGGCGAGTTATTATTAATTTATTTTGTATTTTTTTATTATTATTTTATATTAAATTATTTTACCAACCTTCATAAAGTTTGCTAAACATTCAGCTATGTGATCAAATAATGCAGTTCCAGTGCCAGTCATTATGTGGCTAGGAATAGCATAAATTTTGGATTGCATATCGAAGTGGTTTTCTCCTAAGTTTATTATCAAAACTCTGAAATTCGTTCCGCCTAAATCCAACGCCAAAAATTTTCCACGTTCTGAAAATGGAAAAAAATAAATAAATTACGTGCTTTATGTTTACTTTAATTACAGTATTTATTATTTTGGATTAAACGAATAATTACCTTTTCCGTTAGGTAAATCTTGAATGTATGTGATAAAACACTTGACAATGGCACTAGCATTTGTGTCTTTGCCAAGCCCTCTAACGATATTCTCATGGAGTCTGCTCATAATCTCTCTAATTTGTTTATCCGTCATATGAAAGACTTCGCATTCTTCACGAATCTGTAATATCAAAAGACAAATACTAAAAAATTTACATTCAATTAGAAAAAGAACGATGGAAATAATAATATTACACATCTCACGAGCGTGCGCAGCGTTTTTCAGTTTTTTTTTCAAGTAGAAAGTAGAAAGTTTCAAAATCGGGATTTTGAAACTTTCTTGTGGAAAAACGCGGGATTATTTCGTCGAAAGCGGGACAAAGTAAACGTATCCAATCAGAAATTACGTCACATAAGTAAGAGTGACCAAAAAAGAAGGTCGTTTGCAATATTTTTGTTTTTCTGTTACATCATCCCTAATTCTTAAAAGAACTAGCGCCAGGTGCCACTTGCTATTTGTTCGATAAAGCACTACGGCTAACTACACTTTCGGCGTCCGGCCAATTATCCCCAAAACGCGGGACAAACCCTGTCCCGAGCGGTCCCAATTACAATTTTGATTCAAAAAGTGGGACGTCCCGTCAAAATCGGGAAATTTTTATATTTGTCTAAAATCAATTCCGGTTCCGTCCTTACATTAGTTTTGTCATTAATTTTGCACTACTTCACTAAATTTGAAAACATGATTACATATCTACATCTACGTAGGCTTAAAAATAAGAGTTACTTTTTATTTTGATGTACATAATTAATATTTCTATATACCTATTAAAATGTTGTGCATGCTATTTTCTGTGTGCTACTTTTTCCTGATAATATGTATATAAATTTATAATTTAGTTAACGTAAATAAAGTTAACCAAATACTTTAATTTTCATACTTTATGTAATTACTATACAACCATTGCAATACTTGCAAACGTATGAGTGAGCAAGTTCGTTATTATCGCGAGCGAGTTTCACAAGGTCAAAGCGGTCATTACAACGTAACCGTTGCTTTCCAATTCAAAGCTGGGTGTTTTATTATAGTAAAAAAGAACCTCAATTCTAGCACTCACCTTCGGTAAATTATTGACAACCAAACCCATTATGAATCACTTGTTTTTACAGATAATTAAGTAATATAACACTGCGCGCTATTTACGATATTAATATAAATACGACACGTCTCGCTTGAACCTAAAGAAATTATGGAATAAGCGAACAACTCTGTCAGCTACGTCGTCGCCGCGCCGTGCGTCGTCGTCAGAGCAATGCGCCGGACACACTCACATACAAACAGCCGCGATCTTTTTCATTCATAATAGCGAAATAGTGCCATCTCACTCTGACGAGATAAAATAGCATTTGCAAGAATGGTGCTGATATAAATAATCCCGATGCCAAGTGAAAAAAGTTAAAGTTTTATTTCTACAGCTAATTCTTTAATGCAAATTGAAACATTGAATTGAAATACGATGGAAATTTTAGGCCCAGGCATTAACAGTATTTTAAATTTCAATGTATTTGTTAGCCGGTGATCCTGAGACGTGCCCCTTTGTGTACGAATCTGATTGGCTAGCGCGTGGGCTCGCTCTTGACGTCATGGCATTCCTTGATAGTTGATATTCACGTTAACATTGCGTTAGTGGTTGTAATCTGTTATTTTTACATACCCAACGTACAATGGCTGATAAGTACGAGTATAATAAGGCGCACTTTCAATATTAAAATTGTTTATAATACTATTAATGATGACTAAATTAATGATGTTTTACAATATAACAGTAAAACCAGAGTTGTGTGCATAAGCCATTATCAATAAATAATTTGTATATTTACTAATTTTAGTAACGTCATAATTTTAAATAATGAAATAGGTAATTGGATTTAAAGTGTAGACGCCTACGGATACCTCTACTTGACAACGCGGTGACGCAATCTTTTAATTGACGTATTTTGTTTAGTAGTTTACTTACATTGTACATAACTACGTATTACTAATCTATTTTATATTTTTTCAGATTACTTGAATTCTGATTTGAAATTCTTAATTTAAAATCAGACTACAACGGGGCATTTGTTCAACAAAAAGAGTTCCTTGTATTGAGGTCCCTATTTTTTTTGGTCCTACAAATTGCGTGGTACGTTATCCCGGCCCTACGCTCAAAAGTTTTATTTCCCTGCTAGCCCTGTTAGCTATCATTCGAATTTTTTTTTAAGGTGAAAGGTCCTCATCAAAATAAAGCCACTCACGAAAAATTAGCTTGATAGTAATACATAACTCGTAAAATTTGTTCCGGGGATCTCGGACTATAATATATCAAACTAGCTTTTACACGCGGCTTCGCTCACGCAGACCTTCATCCTCTGATTTACCCCCTTAGAGGTGGAATTTTAAAAATTCCATTCTTAGTGCTCACTTACGTTATTTAAAGAACCTACATGCAAAATTTCAGAATTCTAGCTTCAGCGGTTTGGGCTGTGCGTTGATCTCTGGGTATGTCAGTCAGTCAGTCACCTTCCTCCTTTATATATATAGATTATATATATAGATAGATAAAAGGTTAAGTAGTAAAAGGGCTAGTTACTGTACATTAATCGGAAAAACTGTTACACTTTTTACTAAGGGAAAGGTTTTTTTTAATCTAATAAAAAAGTTAATTTTCAGATCAAAACTATTCAAAACTGCTTTTGAAATTCTAGAGTCAATCGCGCGGGATAACTTTACTGAAAAGCGTCGACCTAAATGAAATAGGTAACAATAACATTAAATTTTAGAACACCGTCTTATAAACAGAATAAAATTTCTAATTGAAATCGGATTCTGACTGTTGTCAATTCAGATTGCAAATTTAGTAATCTGAAGTTCCATCTGGCTTTCTTTAGTAATCTGAGGATATCAATATATCTTAAAAGTACAACTGTATAACCAAGTATAAGGAGGAAGAAGTCACACACATCATGACACACATAGTACGTTTATATGTTCCTAATGTCTTGCTTTTGTCTAGAATACTGTAAATAATTACTTATGTGTATAATGGGCGTGATTGTAATTTTTTGAAAGGAGGTATAATGTCAAATGTTCTGCTAAACACATAATTTGTCAGAAACTGCGCATATAAACATGTTGCCAAAACAGCATTTGCAAAGGTCATTTAAACTCATTTAATCATTTTGCATAACATGCAGCAACACATTAGGAAAAAACTACACTAACAAATTTTAAAATAATAGACACAGATATAAGTAACTTGTGAGTCTTAATATAAGACTCTTATAATAAACATCTTTAAGTAGGTGCCAATTCTGTTGTTGACGTTACTAAATTCAAAATTCAAAGCCAAACTGAAAAGATGATTATTATTTGTCCTACTGAATGTCAAAAGTGCCCATTCTGAAATCTTGGATCAAGAAGTATATAAGCCTTGAAAAAAGAAACTTGAAATTCAAACAAAATAATACATAAAAAATGTTAGAATTTCAACCGTGTTTGGCGACCACTAGTAGATATTTTTTGTACCACTAGTATTATCTTTATTGTACACAGATAAAACATAGAACATAAAACATAGAACAATAGTGTGGGCAATGCTTTATTTTTATTTATTAAAAATCGTATAATATGGATTAGTTGACAAGTATATTGCATTGATTTAGATGCTTCCGACGATTTAATGTTATTTATGACTAATAATTAGAAGTTTGTCGTGTTAGAACCGATCAAGTGTGCTCAGACACATTTTTACTTGCACTCCAGTGCTATCTTTCTCCTCAACTGTCAAGGAAATATGCTAGCCAGCACCGCCGAATTACAACTTTACAGAATAAAATTTGTTTACATTGATGATATAATTGAAGAAAGGTGTGTCTTTCTGTTCGCCTGGCAGGTACTTGAGCTCATCAGAATCGCCTGTCATTCTGTTTTTCAACTTCTTAATGAATGAACTAAATCCTATAAAAATTTCAGGCTTACAGGAACAAGTTTTTTTTCTCATTTTTTTTACACTTTCAAAAGCATGAAAGATGATGATGTGCTGAGGCCTGCCAGGCGATGGTTACGTACTTAGCACGTTATGACTCATCACTACAAGAGTTTCTAGCCTTACAGAAAAACCGTTAGTCGGAAGGTTCAATAGCTCTCTTACTAATATGAAGACGATCAGATCGAGTTGAATTTTTGACATCATAATTCCGTGTCGTCATAATCAAACAAGGCATATTTGATTGTTTGTAACCAAATTTTGTAAAAATCACTAACAAAATCTTAGTGTTTTCTAAACAACCTATATTATTATTATGATCGGAGGGCTCTTGTTTATATGAAAGATGGTAAAGGATTGTAACAAGGGCTGTGTCCACCTCCACTACCGATGTGACTTGTACATCTCAACGTGACCAAGATGGCTCTATCAAGAGAGACTGAACAGAGACGATATTTTTACTTAAGTACTCTATTCTAATATTGTATTATTGTGAAAGTTTAAAAATAAGTAAATAATGTTTACAACGCGTTGGGATGGGATTTACCTACGCACGACTTCTATGACGAATTTTCTTGGCATATGTGCTGATGTTTATTTTTAACCGACACCAAAAACTAGGAAGTTCTTAGTACTATTTTTTTTTATGTGTGTCTTAACCTGCGTCTTTGCAATAACTGAACGGATTTCTATAAACCAGCGCCTAATTAATAATAATAATAATATTTATTTAGTTATAAAGGTACAATAATCTATACTATAATATAAAGCTGTAGAATTTGTTTGTTTGTTTGTTTGAACCCGCTAATCTCAGGAAATACTGGTCCGATTTGAAAAATTCTTTCAGTGTTGGATAGTCCATTTATCGAGGAAGGCTATAGGCTATTTTATTTTCAAAAAAATTTGGGATCCGTAAGAAAATTGCTATTTTGTAACCCAAGGTGTGAAATCGAAAACCTATTTTTGCGTGCGCTGCAAAAAATATTGACAATAGAACAAAATAATTTATTACGGGTTTGTAGGTTCCATTAAGATCTACAAAAAAGTCCGCGAGAGCATATATCTAACTATCATGGTTTAGTCACAATAACCGCTTTTGTCTTCAAAAAAATTATTAAATCGTCTGAAGAAAGAAACTACGTTAAATGTGTATGGTAATATTAATCCTTATCCAAATTAAGCATTATGTTATCAAGGGTATTTATGTAGAAGTAAAATAATTTTTGTTTCATCCCAATTGGACATTTCGTTTAGAAGTTATCACGAGTATAAGCTAAAGTATAAGACGCTAAGAGTTGGTATCTAATAATGAGTAATTTGCCAAAGAGTTTTTTATCAACATAATACATAATATTAATCTTTATCCAAATAAATGTGTTGTGGATTATGAGTATTAGATCTTAGAAGAGTATAATATCTATACTAATCTATCTATATACTTTACTAATATTTAAAGCTGAAGATTTATTTGTTTATTTGAACGCGCTAATCTCAGGAACCACTGGTCCGATTTGAAAAATTATTTCAGTGTTCGATAGCCCATTTATCGAGGTGGGCTATATATCATCACGCTAAGACTAATAGAAGCGGAGCACCAATGAAGAATGTTACAAAAACGTAGGTAAATTTTTACGCCAAGGGCAATAGGAGACGCAAACGACGTTGCGTGGGTCAGCTAGTCTATACTTATACATAAAGCTGAAAAGTTTGTTTGAACGCGCTAATCTCAGGAACTACTGGTTCGATTTGAAAAATTCTTTCAGCGTTAGATAGCCCATTTATCGAGGAAGGCTATAGGCTATATTTCATCTCGCTAAGACCTTAGGAGCGGAGCACCAATGAAGAATGTTTCAAAATCGGGGAAAAATTATCACGCTACGGGCTAAAGGAGGCGCAAACGAGGTTGCGTGGGTCAGCTAGTTGCGAATATAGACAATGCAACATGGTGAACCACACTATGAAGGTCGAGGAAGATGCTTTTTCACGCCTTGCTTAAAGGAACCGGGATAATAGTGGGAGGGATATACGTGGTCTGGAAGTGAGTTCCATTTTTTAACCGACTTCAAAGAAGGAGGAGGTTCTCAATTTGACCGTATATAAGTTATTTTTTAATGTGTGTTCGCGGATAAGTTCGTCGTTTATGAACCGATTTTGATGATAATTTTTTTTAATGGAAATAACGTTGTAACACTTTTTTTTAAAAGATAGAAATAATAATACAGATTTGTAAATAGCGCCCTCTGTTAGACTCGTTATGCACTAATACTATAGGTGCCGTCCATCCAGTGTATTGATTTAATTGCTTGTTCGCCGATTGTGCGAGAGAGGGCGTAATATTAAGAGTTAAATTAATATACTGTATGATACCATAGTAAGCAGAATAGAGCGTTGTCGATGATTTAATTTGAAGTAGATGTTGGTTGAACATATGTGTCAAATGTCAAAGAAGCTGTCATGTAGATATCATAGTGGGCAGTTTCTGGAACAATCTATGAGAAGATGTATTTAAGGAGATGTTTGGAGTCTCGAGGCCTTTTCTGCTTAGAACTCAACAGGAGTAGTGTAACTGTCTGTACTTAATTTGTGTCAGTTATGTAGTGTAGCCAGAGCCCACATTAGTGGTAAGTCGAGAAGATTTTTTGAGATTTATTTTCATGTCTTTTCTATTATGCAAATCATTCTTAGAAGGTCCATTTGTTTGTAGGGCTCAAGGATACGGGTGAATGGTATCACCTTTAAGATACCACACAACGTTTAAGCTCGGGTGTTTGGCGAAGATATTTTTTTGATGTTCCTGTCCTGCAAGGAGTGGCTCTCCGCACCAGAGAACCTCTGATGTGTCTGCTGGCATGCGGAGGATGGCCTGACCACTTATCAAGCCAACTGCCGTGCCTGCGGAGGGTCACGTATAATATTTATTTTTTATTTAATCATCAGTCATCCAGGGGTTGAACACTCAAGCTTCCTTGTGCTTTAGTGGAAGACCTGAAGACCAGGAGGCCTGATGGATGTGGAATATATCCAGATTAACCGTCTTTGTTGCTCTTATATATATTGGGTTATATCCCTACCCACTATGAATTTTATTAGATATGGATTTTGTTTTAATATAAGGTAACTGTAAATCTTTAAATGTATTTTTGCTGTACATGTGTTTTGTTTGAAATATATACTGTGTTTATGCTGAATGTGGTTTCTTTGAAGCGATCCTAAGGACACACCCACCCACACACACATCTATCTCTTAAATTTTTTTGTAGTATTCTCTTTTGTTTTAATTGAGTAATAATCTATAAAGGCGCCCTGGGTAATCATGCTTCTTTCTACTGACTGGGTCAGCTGGTGGGTAGCAACCCCTGTTCAGGTCTAGGGGATGCAAGGTTCGAACCCGCCTCTTTGTAAGGTCTAGGGTTGCGATTTGTGAACCGCCTGACAGGTCTTGGTGTTACAACGTATTCCAACTGTGGTACCATGATAAGGACACGCAGATCTGATGATGGCATCCAGGAGAACTCAAGTCGAACAATGAAGTCGGTTTTTGTTAAATTTTTTACTGCTCGGCACAGGAAGGCTAAGCCAAACCGTTTCCGTTTTCTACAGGGATTTTTATATCTTTAGTTAAAAAAATGGCAAAAATAAAGCATATATCAGACTCCACAAAGGAGTTAAAAGTGTGTATTTATTATTAGATTCTGCATAATATTTACGCAGTTAAATTCAATCAAATCGAAAAGACAACCTTATCAGAACACTTCGGTGAAGTATATTGTTTAAGTATCGTATCGTTGTGCGATAAATTTATTGTGATTCATTTGTCGAGGTGCGGTGATTGTATTGTGATAAACTGATAACCATGATTAAAGGATTGTGTTAGAAAAAACTACGTTATAACGTTACACATTAATGTTTTCAGGGCTGATTTGTTGTGTTTATATTTTTTTTGTGTGAACTTAGAAGTGTTAGAAGCAGGGTTGATATGATTTATATCAGTGATTCAAATCGTGATTTTAATCACTCATTTAAATCAGTGATTTAAATCGTGATTTTAATCAAATGTTTTCTTTTATAAAAATCAATTAATTAAATCATAAAATTTTTACTGCAACCAAATTGGCCAAAAATTGTCTAGGGACTTCCCCCGACATAGACTACGGCCCGCACCCGTGCGTGCGAGCGATTAGTTCCGGGAATCCAATTGCTACAGGACACGTTCTAAAAGTTATCAAATATTACAGTAATCATTTTGCGCTTGCTAATTATTAAATTTAATGCAAAGCGACGAGTATTCGATTTTAGATAGTGTACTCATCTGGAAATAATTAGAATATGTACTTTAATAAGTTGCTAAGGTTTTACTTTCCTTGTTATTTTTAACCGACTTCAAAAAAAGGAGGAGCTTCTCAATTCGACTGTTTTTTTTTTTTTTTATGTTTGTTACCTCATAACTTTCGACTGGGAGAACCGATTTTGATGACTCTTTTTTTTATTCGAAAGCTGGTGCTTCCCGTGTGGTCCCATTAAAATTAGGTCCAGATTGAAGTCGGTTTTTTTGTTAAAATTTGCGATTATTTTAACGCTATTGTTATTTAAATTGTTGATTTTAATTGAACTTGTTAAATTAACTTTTAATTGTATTAATAATAAAATTAAAAAAAAAACGTTATTTTGATTTAATAAATAATTGACCTTATAGTAGGTACTAAAAAAGACAAGAAAGTAAAAAAAATCAAAAAAATCCGAGATAAATAAAATTAATCCGATTATAATGTTTTTTTTAAATCATTATTTTATCAACCCTGGGAGGACCCAGACCATGTTATTTCAGGTCCTCCCAAGATAGACGCCCCACCCCGCCTTATCAGGTCAGATCACGGTGGTTACAATTAACAAGACCTATTACGTATTACATATATTCTAGCTTTCAAAGTAGCTACATATTCTGCTGCTATAAATAGATGGCATTATGTATTATCGTCCGGTTAATTTAGACATAAAAATAAGAGTCAAATAACAAAAATTTCCACAGAGCCAAATATTGGTGGAGAGCTGGGGTTTATCATTAAAATTAAGTTTTAAAAATCCCCATCGATCCCATGTGTGCTAAAAATGTTATTCGGGGTCAAAGGTCAAAATTGTAGGTTTTTCGGATTTTTCTCTAAAACGGTAAGTTTTATCAAAAAAAAACTTGGACAAAGTTGTATATCTTAAAATTCTCTACAAAAATAGTCTTCATGATTTTTCCTAAGAGTTACCATTCCTGAGATATCGCGATTCTAATAGTCACATTATAACATGATATGCACACATTTTCACGCCACCTGTGAGGTAGTGTGGGTCTCGTTCATGTACCTGTTTCTTTTAGTGCTAAAGGTTCAGTTCAAGTGACCCCCGTACATATTACAAGCGTCTATCATTTAGGTTATTTCTGCTATTTTATAGCTCGAAAATATGTCTCAGTTTTGCTTTATTTGCAATAAACTTTTAACTGCAGATGAAACAGTTGTGGTTGATCGTGGAATGCCAACTTTAATCGAGGCTAGTGTCGCGAGAGGTGATGTTTAGTTTACTGAGTATTTATGAACTCAAAAATCCGTTACAATACACGTGGATTGCAGAAAATCATACAACCGGAAAACTTCAATCGCTGCAGTAAAAAGACGACGTGAGGAAGAACAGGTTAGTACTCCAAAAATAAGTCCACCTCGTACTAGAACTCGAGTAAGTGAATCAAATTGTTGTTTTAAAAAGATCTGTTTATTATGTGCCAATGAAGTCAATGAATCAACTGAGAAAAAGGAAGCACAATATTTTAGAAAAAAAATATAACATGACTACACTAAAATTCAAAGAATCCCTGACAAATTAGCTAAAGATCGTCTTAATTAAGATCATCTAAAGTTAGTTTGTATAAATATTAGCCACTGCATCATGACGTGTGCGTGTGAACTGAGGGACCATAGTGATATTTTTGTTTGAAATTTTTATAAGATTTAGTAGTAGGCTCAAAACAATTGTAGAACAAATATGAGAATTTGTAAAAAGATATATTAAAAACTACAGCCGTTTAAGTGTGGTCCCTCAATCCTCACATACCATCAACCGGATCTCGGCAAGTATGTGAAAAAATAAGGTATTGTGACTGCAGACATTTAGTAGAGAATTTGTAAAGATATATACTAAATAACTGAGCACAAATCATCAACGATTAAAAAAAATACAACGACTATACTGTGGTCCCTCAGTCCACACACGAAAGATTTTGTTATACTGAATATTATCACATCAACGGAATAAAATCTTTATTTTCTTACATAATGTTTTAGAACAAGTCTTATAGCAATTTGTAAAAAATAAATTTAAAAAAAATTTCGACGCACTTTCAAGATATTTATAATTAAAGCTGGTCCCTCAATCCTCACGTTCTCAAACATACTTGCATGTCTAGTTGCTAGACGACTAAAGTATCACAAAGTGTAGTGTATTAAACTTTTTGTAAAAAGTTTCTACAAAATAATAGGTATCTTTAATTGTGTGTATCTTACCTCTAAAATGAGATTATAGCATTTCAGTGATCTTATGAACACATATACGAGTAGTGTGACCACACAATGAAAAAAAATGTAGACTACCAATATAATTTTTATTGTAATAGTCGAAACCCAAGGTTGTACGGTTGATTTAGTGTTATATTACATTACGTATCTTTACAAAGCATGAAATAAAGTAGCTTTTAGACGCTTATCACCATTTAGGCTATGTTTCAAGGAAGCTTTATGTACTTATAATACCCCAGTATTTTACAAACCATTATGATAACATAGTGGTATTATTTATACAGCTCAGTTTTATACGTTCTATTAACACATAAAATTGAATATTTAAAAACACAGGATTTTGTAAAATATTTACAAAAAGCCCGCGATAGTACCTATCACAATCTATATTAATATTATAATTTGAAAGTGGCTTAGTCTGTTTCTCTGTTACGCTTTCACGGCTAAACCAATAACAGTGCCTGCACTTGGTAAGGCATATAACTTATTGTAATACTTTTGTTTTATCCGGCTATTTATTATAAGATCCGGCTGATGGTATGTGAGGATTGAGGGACCACACTTAAACGGCTGTAGTTTTTAATTTATCTTTTTACAAATTCTCATCTTTGTTCTACAATTGTTTTGAGCCTACTACTAAATCTTATAAAAATTTCAAACAAAAATATCACTATGGTCCCTCAGTTCACACGCACACCATCATGACTGCTATTCGGCCTAGAACCGTTAAATCTAAACTACAGCTGGTCCTTTAGTTTTTTTCATTGGCGTTTTTTAAATTATTCGAAAAAAAAAGATTTGACTGCCTGCGCTAAAGTATTTACAGAAATTGATTCCACACCTCAAACAATAATTATGGAAGGTATTCGCTTTCTTCTTGCGGTTTATGGAGCTCCAAAAAAATTACTTGTATTGATAAATATCGAAACAACTTTTGTAAAAAATACGCGAAACAAGAAACAAGTATAACTATCATGTCTTACTCCAACATCGGCACATTCAACACTTGTATCTAGTATACTATCAAGTTCAAACATGGCTAGGCCCCCCTGACTGGGTGAACAACTGAACCCAGAAGACTGGGGTTGGAAATTGATAGATAACACTCTAGAACCGATTCAAACTTTAATCCCATCTGCTCCAGAACAACTCTTCAACACTATTTTTTGCAATTGCAAAAAAGGTTGTAATGCTAAATGTGGTTGTAAAAAAGTCGGGTTGCTGTGTTCTCCAGTGTGTACCAATTGCCAAGGCCAGTCTTGCTCAAATATCTATTTGAGTACAATAGAGGAAGATTCCTGTGATTTTAATGAAGACACCAATGACTCAGCCACATTTGAGCAACTTATGAACATTCAGCAAGAAGAAGAGAAAGAAGAAGTAATCGCAGAAGACGTGACTGTTGAAGTAGACTTTCAAGAGTATGAATCTAATTAAAATATCTAAAGAAATCAAAACAATAGTTAACCCAATAATAAATAGCAATATCAATATCAATAATAAGGTAATATCTAAAACTTGACGGGTATTGTTCCCTTAAATTATCCTAAAATTGTCATGACAGTTAGTGGAGTAGGCCTACAGGGGAAAACACGGTAAAAAAACGCGCTAAGTACACTACCTCACAGGTGGCGTGGAAATGTGTGCATATCATGTATAATGTGACTCTTAGAATCACGATATCTCAGGAATGGTAACTCTTAGGAAAAATCATGAAGCCTATTTTTGTAGAGAATTTGAAGATCTACAACTTTGTCCAAGTTTTTTTTTTTGATACAACTTTTTTTGTTTTCGAGAAAAAATCCAAAAAACCTCAAATTTTACCTTTGACCCCGAATAACTTTTGTAGCACACATGGGATCGATAGGGATTTTTGAAACTTTATTTATAATGATAAACCCCAGCTCTCCACCAATATTTGGCTCTGTGGGAATTTTTGTTCTTCAAATGTCTATATTGACCGGACTATTAGAAGTCAGTAATATTAATACGTATTCAAATAATTAGGTAACGATATTTCCAGAATTTTTTATTTTAGTTTTTTTAATTGACAATTTCAGAGGTTCAATGGATGTTCTTTCATTAAAGGTATAATGTACGTATTCATTTCTGCATGTTTATAGCAATAACTAAATATATAAGGAAATATTTGCTTATTCAGATGACCTTGTTGGTAGTTAATTCCTTAATAGTTTTTTTAAGAATATCCTTAATTATACGTCAATCTAAAAAAAAATACGCTGCGTTTTTTAGAATATGCCTATATTCCTAACCGTTTTCTAATCGTATACATACTTATAGGAATGAATGAATCGTCTTACAACGAAGTAAGATTTTAGTGTCGGATGAGTAGCTCATCAGACCTCAGATAAAATAAAAAAAGGTAAATAACGCACGGACTTGTTCTTGTTGAAGTAAAAAAAGTAGCGAATTCAGTATCGTACAAGTATTTACAACAAGTTTTCGGATACTTTTGATCTGAGCATCAGACATGAGTGTCTGAATTAATACATACATACTCATCATGATACATGAAACATCACGCGTATATGTCGGTTATCGCTGCAAATAGTAGCCTATGTGTTATTCTGATGTATAAGCTATATTACCTACTGTAAAGTTTCATCCAAATCCGTTCAGTAGTTTTTGCGTGAAAGAGTAGCAAACATCCATCCATCCATACTTACAAACTTTAGCGTTTATAATTTTAGTACATATAGATATGCTGTGTAACGAAACCATATCGCTACTTAAAACGAATCATTTAAAATAAAAAACCCAACTGCGTCAATATTTAACAATAAAAACATATAAGTTTTATATATTGTATATGTGTATATGTCGTGGGAGAGCCACGCTTCGGCATGCATGGGCCGGCTCGACCGGAGTGATACTACGGCCTCACAGAAAACCGGTGTGAAACAGCGCATGCGCTGTGTTTCACCGAGTGAGTGAGGATACCAGAGGCCCATACCCTAACCCCTCTCCCCATTCCCCAAAGGCCGGCAACGCACTTGTGACGCTTCTGGTGTTGCGGGTGTCCATGGGCGGCGGTAATCACTTATCATCAGGCGATACACCTGCTCGTTTGACCCCTATTACATAAAAAAATCGTAATCACCGTAAAATATCTTTATTTTGATACCACACTCGATGTATTTTGAAAACACAATTTTTTTTGGCGCCAAAAGTCTTTTAATTTTTTATTTTGATCAGTGTCACTCTCAAGACTAAGACTAATCTATTGACACCACACACATAAAAATACGACAAGCCGTTTTACCCTAGAGGGTGCCAAAGAAATATACATACATACATAATATATACATACATACACTCGAAAACATAACCCTCCTTTCGCAGTCGGGTAAAAAGTGATCAACGCCTTCTAGTGATGATTTTGGTACTAATTTAATAGTTTAGTATTTTTCATTCACAATATTATACATACTGCTTAAATAAAAAATAAATAAATAATTATAATTGCATAAGTTGATAAAAAATGCTATGCAATAGCTTTACGGCGGCAGTCCCCGTGTGCCACACGTCTTTTTTTTTACTCATGGTTTGCTTTTCGCACTATATTCTTCGTGGGGAGACAAATGGCGTGTCAGCGTGTTTGGCAATCGGGAGGAGCTCCAGGAACGCATCGGCGGCTTCTGGAGTCGCCCCTGCCGTACCTCACGACGGAGGTACATCCCGGGGAGGGACACTGTCACGCCTCACACCGTTCTACACAGTATGAGGCACAACACCGACCCGCCTTAGACGACACCCCCTCGGCGGCACCAGTTTTGTTGTGCGGTCACTAGTCACTAGTCACTACTGGTCAGTCTTCCATTGCTCTTACTGCTTTTAAATATATAACTAACCTATTATTTATAAGATTTTTGTAAATTTATTAAATCCGTTCATACATGCAAAATTGTGTTCTATATAAAACCTCGACTTTTGTTATTAGTATATTAATTTAACACATAGGAAATGAATCCTTTATCGTGATAGCCTTGATATATCAGACTGGAATTCACGAGGAAAAATTTAACATTTCAAAAAACACAACCACTTGTAACCGGTTGTGTGAGTTGTGTCACTTAAGAAATCGACATAAAAAAGAATGTGCTAATGTTTGCAAATTATTCTCCAATTTAAAATTCACGACTACGTTAGATAGGTAGGTATGTTGGGTGGGAGTCGATTTTACTTACGATACATGTTTAAATATTGACTGAGTATTTTAAAACTTGCAAAGTTTGATAGGTATGTTTATATTTTATATTTATTTTTTATATCAATCGCCAATCGGCTAGGTAATGAAACTGATAGTACCTACATTCTTCAGTTCACTGACATTGTTTCATAATAAATTATATTGTACTAATTGTTGCCCGCGGCTCCGCCGGCGTATATGTCGGTTATCGCGGCAAATAGTACCTAGCATAAGTGTTATTCTGATGTATAAGCTACATATATTACTGTAAAGTTTCATCCACATCCGTTCAGTACCTAGTTTTTGCGTGAAAGAGTAACAAACATCCATCCATCCATCCATACTTACCAACTTTCGCGTTTATAATATTAGTATAGACTAGTTGTTGCCTGCGGCTCCGCCCGCGTATATATCGGTTATTGCGGCAAATAGTAGCCTATGTGTTATTCTGATGTATAAGCTATATTACTGTAAAGTTTCATCCAAATCCGTTCAGTAGTTTTTGCGTGAAAGAGTAACAAACATCCATCCATCCATCCATACTTACAAACTTTCACGCTTATAATATTAGTAGGATAACTTGACTACGGTGTTTGAATATTCGACCTTCGGAATTTCGCCAATTTCACACAAGTTCTATGCCTCTAAGGTAATGTACCTACTTGAAATATTTAACTGATAACATATTTTATGATCAAAAGTACTTTTAGATCGCTTGCATTCTGAATTTATATCTATACTAATATTATAAACGCGAAATTGCCGCGATTACCGACATATACGCGGGCGGAGCCGCGGGCAACAACTAGTTCAATAATAAATATCACAGAATTCTATGGTAGGGTACCTATTTGAACTAGAATCTGGACCACTATCTGTTTATTCTCGTAGAAAGAGTGACTTTTTTTAATTAAATGAGTTTGCGTTTTTTAGAAGAATGCACTTCTGATGTAATTCATTATTGGTAATATTTTTCTAATATACCTATAACATACCTTTGGTAAAATAACAAGTAATTTTATTGAATATATTTTCAGTTTATTTTTAAAGATTGGTTGAGTTGAAAGTAAAAAGAAGGATTTTGGGGGTACCCAAAAATTACTACTACTTTTTGTAGGTAGGTATACAGCAAAACATAAGACAAAAACAATCATTAGAGGTAAGTGGTACTTTTGGCAATTGATACAATGATACCTATGTATCTACTACCTACTTAGCGTACAGTATACGTTTAACCTTGAAAATACTGACAATTGGAACCAAATTCAAATACAAGGAATAATAAACAGCATGAGCGTATTTATCTGACTGACTAAACCAAATAATAATTGGTGGTAAATCAAACCCCGTGTCTTAAAGCTTTAAGTATTTTGGCATATGTCTACACACTGTTTTGTATCAACGAACTATGTAATAGACAAAAATAATATTCGGTTTGTAATACTCACAATATCCCTTGCCTGACGCATATCGATTCCGCTTGTCAGTCGTGACGACTGAGATAATAGGTGATAAACAAGAAACGTGGCCAACCACAGGATGCTCTCAAAATTCGACTGTACACACGATAAAAATAATATCCGCGTTCGGGCAAATACTGGTATCACAACGCCCGTAAAGCCGTTCAGAAGTGAAAGGAACCGTAGTACTGTACTGTGGTGCGAGCAACGCAGAACACTTGGCGGGTTGAGGGTCACCTTGAGGCGACGCGACTTGCGGCGCATGTGCACCACACCCTCTCGACCTCGTCGGCCCCGCACTCCGCGACGCACACCCCGCTTCTCGGTAAAACGGCGTGACCAAGTGACGTCACATCAAGTATGCTCCCCCCCTTACTTCATTCCCTCTTCCGCCCACAACATAATTACGTAGAATTTCATGTTTGTCTAGTCCATGTTATGTCTTACTTACGTAAACTAATTATGCGTTTTAATTATTTTAGCCATAGAAAGGTTGCCAGTAATTTAATTAGTAGGAAAAGAACAAACATACGGTTCATTCACCTTTCTCAGTTCGGCAACATTGGCTAATGAAAGTAATCACACACAAGATCTCTGAATGTGTATACCTACTATACCTACCTACTGT
Organism: Diaphora mendica; assembly: GCA_949125395.1. Classification (NCBI taxonomy): domain Eukaryota; kingdom Metazoa; phylum Arthropoda; class Insecta; order Lepidoptera; family Erebidae; genus Diaphora; species Diaphora mendica. The sequence goes on from OX421311.1 coordinate 32,617,491, forward strand.
AAACGTTTTCATTTTTCAATGTAATGTACTAACCGCGTCCTGCTTAGTACCTATATTGGTAAAAAAACTAAATAGTGAAAATTATTATCTTTTATTCAATTAAAGTGAAAAGTTTCTGACCTCTTAGTTAACACTAGTATCAGTAATCTCAATTGTCTATGGTAAATGAAAAGCAATTTTCTAATCCTAGTAATATTATAAACGCGAAAGTTTGTAAGTATGGATACGTAAGTATGTAGGTACTATTACTTATTCTGTGGTATGGATGGATTGATGGATGTTTGTTACTCTTTCACACAAACTTTACTGAACGGATTTTGATCAAACTTTACATTTTTTTTTCTTTTATTATTTATTGCAATCTGTCCTAAGAACATTCAGCAATATTTTTGTTGGTTGAGATGTGGTAGCGTGCAAGATATATGCCCAGTGGCATATTCTCATAATTTAAAAATCAGAGTAGATCCTGTGGTACTCTTTTCTTTAGTCTGCGTGCTCCAGGGAATATGTCGTCCATTAGGTTTTGTGCATTTGGATGTTGTTGCAATCTGTCTTTGTAGGTTTTAACTTTGTCTTTTATCTCCTCTTTCACAGTTCCGACACCAAGTTCACGGTGGAGTCTCTCATTGGTGACATACCTTTTGACTGAAATCTTTGTAAAATTTCCAGATTCGAGTTGGCGGCTGAACCCCACAGTTGTATACCGTATGACCATATTGGTTTTATAATACACTTATACAATAGAATCTTATTGTCTATTGAGAGTTGACTGTTTCTGTTAATTAACCTCTATACATCCTGCGAATTTGTTGCCCCATCGCCAATCGTTTGGTAAAAATGTGTTTCCTCCATGTTAAACGTCGGTAAGTATATCCCAAGATATTTCGCTTCATCAGACTGAGGTATCTGGACACCATTTAGTGTTACTGGTGGACAAGTCTGTCGCCTAGTCGTAAATGTAACCTGTACCGACTTTGATTCATTTGCCTTAATGCGCCAGTCTATCAGCCAGGCAGATATTTTGTCCAAGCTGCTCTGTAGTTTTAGAAAATCTTGGTTTGTCGTATCAGCTGAGGCCATAATAGCTGTATCGTCAGCAAATGTTCCCATGATCACATCGTTGCACTTCGGCAAGTCTGCGGTATAAAGAAGATACAATGTAGGTCCCATTACGCTGCCTTGTGGGACTCCAGCTTCAATGGTTTTGAGCTGAGTTGTCGTTTCTCCTTGACTAACAAAGAAATGTCTACCTGTCAGGTAAGATCTTATTTGGTTGTAATAATTGATAGGCAGTGTCTTTTTTCAACCGACTTCAAAAAGGAGGAGGTTCTCAATTCGACTGTATTTTTTATATTTTTTTATGTTTGTTACCTCATAACTTTGGACTGGGTGAACCGATTTTGGTGATTCTTTTTTTATTTGAAAGCTGGTGCTTCCCGAATGGTCCCATTTAAATTTGGTCCAGTTCTGACATGTCATCCATGAGAAAACTACATAAGTCTTCAATTTGCACTATGTATATACGCGACAAATTAACGAATAACTCAATATTCCCGTATGGTCCCATTTAAATTTAGTCCAGATTGAAGTCGGTTTTCTTTTTGTTAAAATTTGTGATTATATTTTATATAAAAGTCCGTCTTGATGTATGTATTTGTTCGATTCTGCAATGTCGTTCTCTGAAACCGAATTGATAATCAGGTATTAACTTGTATTCATTAATAATAGGATTTAGTCTTCTTAGAAACAGTTTCTCCATTACTTTGGAGGGGATTGGTAGTAGACTGATTAGGCGATAAGACTTAGCATCATCTAGGTTTTTACCTGGCTTAGGGATCATGATTATTTTTGCAGCTTTCCACTGTGGTGGTATGAAAGCTCTTCGCAAAATAGCATTAATAACTGGGTTAGATACTTTACGCCCTCTTCTGGTAGTTCTTTAAGAATGGTTGATGTAATTAGGTCATAACCAGATGCTTTATCAACGTCTAGGGTTTGAATTATGACTTTAATTTCAGTTTTGCTGAATTTATCAATTGGTAACTTTAGCTGGTGTGTTTGATCCAAGAATGTTGATACCATTTCAATTTTCGTTGAGCCAGTGTCCGGATTTGGTTTGAAAACTTTTTGTAAGTGTTCCATAAACACTTCAGCTTTTTCCGCGTCACCGGTAGCCCAAGAGTTATTTGCCTTAAGGAGAGGTGGTTGGTGATTAATCGGTCATTTAAGATTTCTTGTCGCTTTCCATAGCGAGTAGTCTGTCGAGGGTTTAGCATCCAACTGTTGTAAATACTCTGTAGTGCTTTGGTTTCGGTCGTCACTTAATAATTGCTTGAGTTGGGCTGTTAGTTTATTGTAGATTGCTTTATCATCCGGATGTCTTGTTATCTGCCATCGCTTTCTAGCTTTACGCTTTTTTGATAGTAGTTCTCTAATTGAGAGTGGACAGTAAGATCTATCAGAATTGGGGGATGGGGCAAGAGGCGTGGTTATCCATGCTGCCTGCTGAATAACAAAATTAAAATGTTCCACTGCATTTGTAATATCTTCATCTGTTTGTAGGGATACTTTTACATCTATCGAATTCGCTATTAATTCCCGAAAGTATTCCCAGTTTGTTCTACGAGTATGTAGCCTGCATGGTTTTTCATTTTGGAAAATCATTCGACTCTGTTAATTCAACAGGGCAGTGATCAGAAGATAAATCGGCACTAGATTTGCAGGTTATGTGACTGCTGTTAATACCTTTGGTGATGTAGAAGTCGATCAGGTCTGGTTTCTTTCTTGTGTCTGTAGGCCAATATGTCGGCTCACCTGTCGAAGCAACCCCAAGTCGCAGTTTATTTATAGTGGTCAATAATTGTCGACCTTCTGGGGAGATTATCCGAGAACCCCAAAATGTGTGCTTGGCATTAAAATCACCACCAACTAAGAACCTTAGTCCTAAGGTTTTAAAGAAATCCTTATAGTCATATTCCTATAAAGTATGTTTTGGTGGGCTGTATACAGCTGATATTGTGATAGGGCCAGATCAATCTTCTATTACTACATTTGTAGCCATGTTATTCTTGATCAACATAGCACTTCCTCCATGCGCTTTACCGTTAGGATGCATAGTGTGGTAAAATTTATATCCCGATTTACTAAAATAATTCTTCTCAGTGAAGTGCGTCTCTGAGATCAGCATTACATCAATGTTATTTATTTGCATATATTTTTTAACCTCTAGGGTGTGTTTTGTCAGTCCATTCGCATTCCAGAGTGCCATTTTCATGGCATCCAGTTTTGTATCAATTTGGACGTGAGATTTAGAATTAGATTTGTCATTGTTGTCAATTGTTGCATCATTTGTTTCATTGTTGTCATTAATTATATTTTGTCAATATTATAATCATTATTGTTTATTTTGTTTAATTCGTCATTTTGCGATTGAGCTCTGTTTGCCACTTTTTCAGCATATTATGTTGGACCTGTTGTAGTGTTACTGTATACTTGTTTTATGTTCTTGAAAAATCGTGTGTGTCTTCTTTCTTTTTTAGGTACCGATGGAAATTTATTTTTTTGTAATTGCCTGTAAACTTTGCATCCTTTATAATTAGCCGGGTGATTACCTTCACTTAGTATACCATCAGCTGATAGATGACACATTTAATGCATTTTGGGCTTCTCCTACAATAGGTTTTCTTATGACCATATTGAAGACATTTTCCACATTACTGAATTTCCCGTTTAGGTCTCGGGGGTTCGAACACAATTTTACAATGAAGGAGATATTTTATGTCGTATATAGACTTATTGTTGTCTTTTTGTTTTAGTTCCACTATAAACATCGGTAGTGGAGTTTTAGTTTTATACTCTTTAATATTCCAGATGTTGGTGCATTCGTGATCTAGCTCTTCTAATGCTTCTTTGATTGCATGTGTACAAGTAGAGGGATGCATGTTTTTAAGAACTACTTTGAAGCTTCTGTCTTGCTTTGGTTTATAAGAGTAAAATTCTGTTTTTTTTATTTTCTAGTTCTTTGACAACTCCAGTATATATTTCAGACGTTTTCGGCTGAATTTTTACTTGTTCGTTTTGGAGTATTCTTAAGTCATAGTTATCGTATGCATGTTTTTCCAGAAATTCTATCAGTGGTTGAATTACTTACTTTATCAACGAAAATTGGAGGTGGTTTACTTTGTTTCACAGTAGGTGTTATGTTGATGTTCTCTGTCGGTTGCTCGTCTTCCAGGACAGCGAAGCTGTTAGAAGTCTTTGTTGGTGAGGGTTGAGATAACCAGTATACGTCAAGTTTACTTTGTTTCAAAGTTGTGAAAGTTTGTGAAACAGTTTTTTCAGGGCTAGATCGTTGTCGCTTATTACGAGTGACTTGCACCCATTCAGTTTACGGTGTGTATTCATGTGTTTATTGTTTTCCTTTTCTCTCTCTGCGTATCGTCAAGGGACGGCAAAATTTTGCCCCCCCCCCCCCCCGAATCCGGGGGGCAGCCTGAGCTTTGCTCAGTGAGGGACTCTCCAGCGTGGCTGGTACCCACCTGGGGTAGTTTCTGTTTTAATCTTGCTTCCATGTTATTTTAATTTGGGATATGGTTCTAACGATGCTTTACTTACGATAACTTTACAGTAATATAGCTTATACATCAGAATAACACATAGGCTACTATTTGCAGCGATAATTGACATACGCGCGGGTGGAGCCGCGGGCAACAACTAGTACATGTATATAATATATATAATGACAATGTGCTTGTCGGTTATCACAGCAAAGAGTAGCCTATGTCCTTCCTCAAGAATCAAAGTATCTCCATTCCAAATTGATTGATTTCATCGAAATCGGTGCAGAGGTTTGGCCGTGAAAGCGGGACAGACAGACAAGAAGAGTTACTTTCGCATTTATAATATACTAGCTGTTGCCCGCGGCTCCGCCCACGAGTATGTCAATTATCACGGCAAAAAGTAGCCTGTGTTATTCTGATGTATAAGCTATATTATTGTAAAGTTTCATCCAAATCTGTTCAATAGTTTTTGCGTGAAGAAGTAACAAACATACACACTCACAAACTTTCGCCTTTATATATTAGTGTGATGTGATAGTATGGATAAGTGTATAAAATGAATAAATGATATTTGAAATTACTTTTTATTGACACCTAACTTGCTTTAACAGACTTACCGACTTGTTTTAAAGTAAAAAAGAGAAGAAGAATTTTTAATATCGTTGACATAACTTCCATTGTAGGGGTGTAACGGGGCCACCTACCATCCCGGGCCCCATATAGCCAACCTCACCTGCGCGCGGTGCACCCTGCTAAATAACGGACGAGGCTCTGGCGACCGACTCATGGCGGTATAACCACACCACTGCGGAAATCACTAAATATCGATACTGGCAACGGGCAGCAGCGTTACCAGATAAATGATTCCCGCCACTGCGGTCACCAAGCCGCCTGCCAAGCCTGGTGACTATGGCAAATTCCCCCCATGGACAGAAACCATATTCTACGGCCCCCAGTTCCCGGCAGTCGCACTATTCCTGGCCAAGGTACCGGTCATGGTAACGGTGCGGCAGGGGGTGCGAAGAATCCCCGGGTTACGGCAGGGTACCACCGACGACTATATCTGGCGACGTATAATGGACGCACGCTGCGGCTGGACGATCGCCTTTCGGAATTAGAGGCGGAGGTGAACAACATAAACTGGCATATTTTGGGGCTATCAGAAGTCCGAAGACAGGGTGAGGATATGATAGCCTTGGATTCTGGTCACCTCCTCTATTTCCGACAGGGAGACCAACCATCCCAAGGTGGTGTCGGATTTATGGTCCACAAGTCGCTCAAGGGCAGCGTGGAGGAGGTTGGCAGTGTATCGTCAAGGGTAGCTTACCTCGTCTTAAAAATAAACAAAAGGTATTCCTTGAAGGTTGTACAAGTGTATGCACCCACATCCACACATCCTGATGATGAGGTTGAAGCCATGTACGAAGACATATCCAAGGCCCTGTCTCGTAACAAAACTTCTTTCACGGTTGTCATGGGCGATTTCAATGCGAAAGCGGGAGTACGAGATTATGGCGAGACCAGAGTGGGACCGTTCGGCTATGGGCGCAGAAATCACCGAGGTCAAATGCTGATAAACTTCCTCGAGGCTCAGGGGCTCTTTCTAATGAATTCCTTCTTCCAGAAGGGGCCCCACAGGAAGTGGACCTGGCAAAGCCCAGACAGCGCGACAAAGAACGAGATCGACTTCATCATGACAAACAAACGCCAAATATTCAGGGACGTCTCTGTGATCAATAGATTCAACACCGGAAGTGATCACCGACTCGTAAGAGGTACCCTGAATCTAAGCGTCAAAAGAGAACGGGCGCGCTTGATGAAGTCGACTCTTAGACCAACTCTGCCTCAGGTCGAAGCTGGATGCGAAAGCTTCCAGTTGGAGCTCCAAAATCGGTTTAGCACGTTGGAAACCGTGCAGGACGTAAATGACGCCGCCGACAGTCTGGTACGTGTCGTCCGCGAGGTGGGTTATAAACACTTTCGACCAAAGAGCACTGGACGCAAGTCGAAGCTCAGCAGCGAGACTCTTGATCTCATGAGGAAACGACGAGAAGCACTAAACGCCACACCCTCTGAGCGACAGGAACTGAACAGGCAGATAAGAAGGCTGGTCAGACAAGACGTTCGACAGTCGAATACTCGAGTGATCGAGGATGCGATTGCTCGGAACAAGGGTTCAAAAGTCTTTGCCAAGCCTAAGGCCTCCTGTTACCACCTGTCCAAGCTCAGAACAGCACAAGGCACCACCGTCACCTCTGAAACAGAGATTCTCGCTGAAGTCGAAAAGTTTTACGAGGATCTATATTCCTCACGAACCAGTCCACCCGATACCCACAGCGCGGATGACCCGCGTGCTAGACTGACACGCCACCTCACAGACGAGCTTCCCGACATCGATCTGGGTGAGATTAGAATGGCACTCGGACAACTACACAATAACAAAGCTCCGGGCGAAGACGGAATTACAACAGAGCTCCTAAAGGCTGGTGGAACTCCTATGTTAGTAGAGCTCTCACAACTATTTAATTCCGTCATTCATACCGGCACTACACCGGAGGCATGGGGTAGGAGCGCGGTAGTGCTTTTCTTCAAGAAAGGAGACAAAAGCCTACTGAAGAACTACCGCCCAATTTCACTCCTGACCCATGTGTACAAGTTGTTTTCGAGGGTCATTACGAATCGTCTCGCCCAAAAACTCGATGACTTTCAGCCTGTGGAGCAGGCTGGGTTCGAAAAGGCTTCAGTACTGTGGACCACATACACACTCTAAGACAAATTATCGAGAAGACAGAGGAATATAATCAGCCTCTCTGTCTAGCGTATGTGGACTACGAAAAAGCCTTCGATACCATTGAGACCTGGGCTGTTCTGGAATCCATGCAGAGGTGCCTGGTCGACTGCCGATATATCGAGGTGTTGAAATGCCTCTATGAAGCTGCAACGATGACCGTCCAAGTACAAGAAAAGAGCACAAGACCAATCCAAGTGCATCGAGGAGTAAGACAGGGAGATGTTATATCTCCGAAACTGTTTACTAATGCCTTGGAAGACGTCTTCAAGACGCTCGATTGGAACGGACGGGGAATCAATATAAATGGCCGATTCCTCTCACACCTGCGGTTTGCAGACGACATAGTCATTCTGGCGGAGTCTCTGCAGGACATAGAAGAAATGCTTAACAGTCTGGACGACTCTTCTAAACGAGTGGGACTAGGGATGAACATGGAAAAGACGAAAATCATGCATAATCGGCATGTGTCCCCGAGTCCCGTGACCGTTGATGGCGTCACTATCGGGGTTGTGCAAGAATACATCTATCTTGGCCAAACTATCCAACTCGGCCGGCACAACTTCGATCGGGAGGCCGATAGAAGAATTCGTCTCGGCTGGGCGGCGTACGGGAAGCTACGTCATATCTTTGAGTCGCCGATACCGCAGTCATTGAAAACCAAGGTTTTTAACCAATGCGTCCTACCCGTGATGACATACGGAGCCGAGACGTGGACACTCACCATTGGACTGGTCCACAAATTTAAAGTGGCTCAGCGGGCGATGGAGCGTGCGATGTTGGGTGTCTCTCTGTCTGATAGAATTCGCAATGAGGCTATTCGACAGAGAACTAGAGTGACCGACATCGCACGGAGAATCAGTACGCTGAAGTGGAAATGGGCCGGTCATGTCTCTAGACGTACCGATGGTCGATGGAGCCGAAATGTGCTTGAGTGGAGACCGCGATTAGGCAAACGTAGTGTAGGGCGCCCTGCGGCTCGGTGGACTGACGATCTAAGGAAAGTGGCTGGCAGCGGATGGATGAGGACTGCCCAGGACCGGGATGGTTGGCGCTCCTTGGGGGAGACCTACGTTCAGCAGTGGACGGCGATTGGTTGATTGATGACATAACTTCTAGGTACTTTAACTGTCTATCTGACAACTAATTTGAACTACATCAAGTTTTTTTATCACAGTCATGAAGAATTTTTATTTATTCAGTGTAATAGATTTTGCAAATAAAGTATTTTTTACTTGGACCAATTCTAAATTAAATTGAAACATTATTTTGAGGTATGGTTGACAACAGAAGCAAAACCAAGGTTGGCAACCACATTACAAATAGATCAAGATCCTGATTTACTTCTGTGTTAGCAACTCTTTTTTTTACCTTTAGAAACCCCCAGGGTCCGTCACCCCATCGGGGTTTGCGGAGGAGCGGTGTGTCGGAATCGAACCGACTAAAACCACACGGTGTGCCACTCTGCGCCTGAGAAGGGAGGGATCCGTCAGGATCCAGGAATCCAGGCTAATATATCCAAATACATACCTATATTTAACATAATTGTACACTATAGAAAATAGGAGATGTACTGTTGGTTAAGTTAATCCGCCATCTGAAGGAGGTGATTATGCACGTTCTTTTTAAACGAGTGTCAGTTAGTGGACATCCTGATTTCAAGTGGGAGCGCATTCCATAGCAGCACCGCTTGCACAATTTTGATGGGACTTTCACTGGCAGATATCTGATGTAATAAGGAGTAACTTAGGGTACTTTGTTTTAGACTAGCTTTGCTCCGCGGTGTTACCCGCGGTTGTAAAGGTAGGTACAACAATATCTGCGGGTAACACCGCGGGACTCAGCTAGTTCATCAATAAAATTAAAAAACTTCTGTCAAAACATCATAATATGGATATTCATAGTATGGCAGAACGGCTAGATGGATCTAGCCGTTCTGCCATACTAATATTATAAATTCGAAAGTAACTCTGTCTGTCTGTCTACAGGTAACCGAAATAGACGCGGTCGCGTCGTCGGGGCCGCGGGTTAAAGCTAGTAACAACTAAAATCCGTATCCAGGTGGCTGTAAAAATGCTGCTGCATATTGCTACTGTCGTGGCTTTTTTCGGAATATTAGTGGCATTTTTAAGTGATGATGTATAGTACACATTAATGTAACTTGTTGCACCTATTTATTCAAAAAATATCACGATATTCCTAACTTTAAGCAACTACGAAAGCCAGCACGACCAGTCGATGAATAAACACGACCAGTGACATACACGGATGACGTCATCGAAATTGTGCGCCGTTTGCGCCCGAAGTTTAAACTGTCAGTTTAAAAACTGATATTTTATTTTTTTATTATACTCGTGGTTTATTCTACCTACATAATAATAAAACAATAGCATCTTCCCTATTGGGTCCGAGTGGAGGTCGTCCTCCCGGGCCTTCCCCGCCGCCTCCTGCTGCGAAATTACGTGTTCGCAAAACCGCACATCGGTGGGGGTGACCGGACAACCCCCGTGTAATGTTGGCAACTCTATCGTATCCTACCCTAGAAATGTATACAACAAGGTAGTTGACCGTGTTGTATAAATTTCTAAACATTTTTGGGGAAAACCCTTTTAGATTTGTTTCTATAGTATCATAAGACCTAACGTAATTGCTATTTGAAAACTATTAAGCTCTTGGTAAATGGATTGTGACTTATGTCGATATGTATATTTATGTATTTTATAATAATCACCATCATGATGATGATTTGATGATTTTATAATAACAGAGTAAATATTTGTTTGCGTAAAAAGATGGATAAAGGTTTATTTCATTGAATTTATATGTACCTATGTAGTTTGTGTAATCAGCGAAAGAGGGTAATCTGCAGGCCTAATCAAGATACAAGTTGCTAATGCCTCTATTCTCTTTTATTGTTTTGTTTTAACCACGCGACTAAACGTTGAGAAGATGTCATTTCCATACATTTTATTAATTTTCTATTAACGTTTACGTTTAAAGAATGTAAACTTGACTAAGCATGTAGATTTCATAAGAATGGGTGTGTCAGCGACGAGATGACGTGCCCCCGAACATGTACCTATTTGTAATTCGACGGGTTCCAACGCACACACACGCACAAACGATACGGTGCAGTTGAGTAGTGGGGAACCGCATACTTTGCGTGACCAAGAGCACGTGCCAGATATATCCACGCCTATAGATAGATACCATTCTAAATTTAAACTCAACTACAGGAGATAATTGCACAAAGTTTGAGCTGTATCATTGCTTGTATAAGTAGGTACGTACCTACATACATATATAATTTACGTCAACGTACCAAACTGAAAGGATGACCTTCGAGATTCGAGAGTGACCTTTGTGTGACATTCTGAGGTGGGGTTAACAGGTAGTATAGATTATTTAAATTAATTATATTTAAAGCGAGACCGCCTCTCGGCAAACGTAGTGTAGGACGTCCACACACAGGCCAGGTGGAACGATGATTTGCGCAAGATGGCTAGCAGGAGCTGGATGCGAGAAGCCAAGGATCGAATCAAGTGGCAGTGAACTGCGATAGGCTGATGATAATTATACTTATTGATTTTTAGGTATCTACTTCTCAATAGAAATAAGTAGGTACCTACTTATATTCTACAGGTATCTATCTATTCTTCTTATGATAGATTCTGTATTTCAAGAACTTTTGGTTTCAGTGGGTTTGCACAGACGACCGGCAAAAAGTGCCATAATAATCAAACAAGAGAGCTCAACGCAGTAGGTATTCATAATATTAAATTGAATCATCACATCAGTGTCATCACATTTATTAATCATATTGACCTGTGTACTTTGGGTTGTATGTAGCGTCTGAACTCGGTGATCTTATAAATATGCCAAAAGATAAAATGAAATTGATTTAGTTAACAGTTTGCTTTTTTAAATATTGCTTATGTCTTTATTACTTTATATCTGATAAGTAAGCGACCTTTGGTAAAGATATTTTATATTATGAATATTATCTACCTATGTATGATATTTAAATCAAACTTAAAGAAATTAGAGTTAATTGTCAATTTTTTAAATGATAGATACGGTAGGTACATTGCAATGTATAGATGTAAGGAGGACAAAAAAACATGTACCTGTGGCGGCGGCGTTCAGTTTCTAGACGCACCACGAGATTGTTATGTGGCAACACTTTTGAGTTGACAACACCGGAAGCGTCTAAGATACGCGACGCTACTATAACTATACGACACACAAGAAAGTTGACTCGACCGAATTGTATTCATTATTTCATCTAATTGTAAAGTATTAAAGTACCATTCATCATAACAACATATATATGGTTTTCTTTGGCGAACCCGACAGCATATTATATGTGAGTACCGGCTGGATACAAGCATCAGCCAATTACCCATATACTTATGTAGACTTGTGGAAGTCAAACTGAACTCATCTTGGGAGTTACTGACGGAGTGAAGGAAAGTGAACAACTGTTTTCTTAATAAGAAAATAAAACGAACTTATTTACACTTAATCAATAAGATTTTTTGTAGGAATCTTAGGGCCGGTTTTTCAATAGTCAGATAAACAGTCAAATAGCATTTATTCCTCAGTTAGCGTAAGTTTGGGTCTTTCAATAGTCAGACATCAGTTATCAGACGAATAAAGCTGTAATCTGACTGATAACTTTATCTGTGCTTTCAAACCTCAGTTAGTGTTTTATTCTGTAGAATAGTGATTTGACGTTGTGTATTTCTCTTGTACCTTTTTGTGGTAAAGTTTAAGTACGTTGTCGTTGTTGAATATTTGATAGATTATGGATGTTTTTGACTCGATTGACTTTTTGTTCTGAGGTAAAAAGGGTTATTAGAGAAATATAGGTTATAGATACTATAGAGAAGATGAAGAATTTTTATTTCACACACTGCTATCTAGTTCGAAACAAACCAGAGCTTGTACTATTGGTAACGAGAAGATTTCCCTAGTGGCCGTTTGCGGAACTAACGTATGACAGACACTTCTACCTGGCAGTTTAATGTACAGAGCGAGTGCATTGTTATTGTTTTATTGATAGACGTCTACGGAGAAGTAAAAAATACGTAGGTATTTTAAAAGTGGAATGTTAACGTGTATACGTATTTTTATCTGTCATACGTTAGTTCTGCGACTTGCCGCTAGGGAATCTGCTCGTCTTCATTTAAATTCTTTCTACAATGATTTCATTGATTGACGTCTACGGAGTAGTAAAAAAAATACTTTAGGACCACTTCGTGAGGGTAAACAGTATTCTAAAAGTGGAATGTTAACGTGTATACGTATTTTTATCTGTCATACGTTAGTTCTGCGACTTGCCGCTAGGGAATCTGCTCGTCACCAATAGGTACAGAGAACTGACATAAATACAAATATACTTTTTACTTTTAAACACATTTTTATTAAACGTAAAGGGCCGGTTTTTCAATCCGCAGTTAAACGGTCTAATAACTAACAAGGGAATAAATGTATCCAGCTCTTTAACGAGCGAATAAACTTTTTGTGTTTTTCAATCGGGAGTAAACAGTCAGATAGTTACTTGATGGTCCTTCACAGCTATGTTCACTGTAATCATGCGCAAGTGAGATGCAGCTATACAGGTAGTCACACGTTAGATAAGGACCAGAAACTTTTAGACAACATTCAAGTTGACTGTTCTTTTCTATTTCTTTTTGTCTTTTTTATAATTGCCGGTTTGGGATATTTAATTAAATGAAATGAAAGCATTCGATTGTAATTATTATTTGTCTATAATAGATGTAGTAAATAATAATTTAGTAAAAAGTCGTTTATGATATTCCTGTAGTAGAGTCCATAACAATGATTAAAATCAAAATTTATAAAAATGAAATGCCGGGTTTTGCGGGTGGTGCATAGTAATTTTTTAAACGGGTGTTTCTACGTTTAATAAATATGTGTTTAAAAGTAAAAAGTATATTTGTATTTATGTCAGTTCTCTGTACCTATTGGTGACGAGCAGATTCCCTAGCGGCAAGTCGCAGAACTAACGTATGACAGATAAAAATACGTATACACGTTAACATTCCACTTTTAGAATACTGTTTACCCTCACGAAGTGGTCCTAAAGTATTTTTTTTACTACTCCGTAGACGTCTATCAATGAAATCATTGTAGAAAGAATTTAAATGGTGACGAGCAGATTCCCTAGCGGCAAGTCGCAGAACTAACGTATGACAGTAATATAAATACGTATACACGTTATCATTCCACTTTTAAAATACCTATTTTTTACTTCTCCGTAGACGTCTATCAATGAAACAATAACAATGCACTCGCTCTGTACAATATACTGCCAGGTAGAAGTGTCTGTCATACGTTAGTTCCGCAAACGGCCACTAGGGAAATCTTCTCGTTACCAATAGTACAAGCTCTGTTTTGTTTCGAACTAGATAGCAGTGTGTGAAATAAAAATTCTTCATCTTCTCTATAGTATCTATAACCTATATTTCTCTAATAACCCTTTTTACCTCAGAACAAAAAGTCAATCGAGTCAAAAACATCCATAATCTATCAAATATTCAATAACGACAACGTACTTAAACTTTACCACAAATAGGTACAAGAGAAATACACAACGTCAAATCACTATTCTACAGAATAAAACACTAACTGAGGTTTGAAAGCACAGATAAAGTTATCAGTCAGATTACAGCTTTATTCGTCTGATAACTGATGTCTGACTATTGAAAGACCCAAACTTACGCTAACTGAGGAATAAATGCTATTTGACTGTTTATCTGACTATTGAAAAACCGGCCCTATGAGGCGTAATTTTTAATTTTTTGGTTTTAAATTAGTCTAGCTGACATACCTTTTTTATTGCCAGATATTTTTGACATTGCTAACTATGTACCATACGTGTTTTTTTTTTAAATAATATGTATGTATTTACAAAAGAAAAAAAAGTATATATGTATTTGTATCAGTTGTCTAGTACCCATAACACAAGCTCTGCTTAGCTTGGGACTAGATGGACTAGATTAAAAAAAATAAAAAAATATTGAGGGTTTTTGAGGAAAATTTGGAGAAATGCTCACTTAAAACATCCAACATCTTTATCTCCAATGGCTTTCGGTTGGAACATCAACGGTGACAAGTATGATTTTGTCTGGTTTTTGGGAGAGATCAATTACAATCCTCAGTTGCAGATATTATTGTTCAAAGTAAGTATGAAATAGAACATTTATCAATAATGACTAAAATGTTTTATAACGAACAAGAAGAATTACACTGTTTATTTTTTTTCTGTTGCAGATGATAGAGTTTTAGAAGATAACAAAAGTTCCCAAGAAGATGATATGAATGACACTAACAAAGACAGCGACGATGATGATGATGATTATGAAGATGCCTCTTTTTTTGTGACGTCATTATAGGCTGAAACAACTTGAAAAACTTAATATTAATTATTTATAATTCACATTTAGTAATTAGGAAAATTTAAATAAAAGTGTTGTTTTTGAAATTTTAATGTAATTTTATATTCCTTATAATGTTTTTTTTTTTTTTTTAAACTTGCTCTGACTGGATCGATTATTATTATACGTACAGTGACAAGTAATTTACTTTTGTAATGGTTCTCTGTCTCATTCTCGACTTATGCTGCAACTGTCTCTCTCGGACTACTAGCATCATACTGCGATACCTTTCATGACTTTTTCATTTTAATTCAAGGCTTAACAATCGAATTGATGTCTGGCAAATTAATTTTAAGTTTTGCTTATCTTTAAATAACATAATATTAAAATTACAGACATTATAAAATACTTAGAAATTTTTATAAAAAACAAAAAAAATACGCGTAAGGTAGAGTTATTTAAAAACAAAAAATAAAAAATTACGCCTCTTATAATGTTTTTAAAATGCAGAATTATTACCTGGACTAGGATGCGCACTAATGAACGCAACTGCTACCGCCAGCCACATAGCCCAGACTCTAACTGAAAGAGCAAGAAGGACGACATATCACAAAATCAGCTGACCTAAAATTCTTACTTTTCAAACGTTGCTAGCTCCCGTAATATAAGTATGTGATCAATGATTTCAAAAGAATATTCACTTGTCAGCTTTGCCATTTTCCTCTTTCCTGTACCTATAATATAAGGAATTTTGCACCGTTTTGTCATAGGAAGTAGTTGATAACGTGTAGTGACGTATGGGAAGCAAAATTTTCCTCGTTGCACCTCGGCCGCTTGGGAAATACCGAATGAACAAAGCACATGTTAAATCAATTACGTATTTCACTGATGACGCGTTGGATCTTGCATTTGAGCTCAGGAATTGTTTCTGGTTTATTCGCTTAAACCCGAAATTTTACAATATCCTAAAGAAAAAAGATTCTTCGATTTAATTCTACGAAGTGGGCGAACGGTCTCATTTTCACATTTTAAATTTTTGTAAGAAGTATTTACAATTATAACACGTTGTTCTTTTGTAAAGCGCTCGATTTTTAATAATCAGAATAAGGATATGGTACACCTGCAATATTCCAGAGATGCCACAGAAAAAATGACACTAAATTTAAAAAATGCACTCTTATTGAGACATCCTACAGATTCTATAGGAAGAAACAACAGAAGAAACAATAGAAAGAAAGGAACAACAACTAGTATAAGATGTTGACTTATTGTTCTATAGTAAAGAATAGAACAATAAGTCGACATTTTATACTAGTTGTTGTTTTTATGTCTTAGTTAAGTCGCCAGTTTTCATGTCTTAGTACCGTCTAAAACTATCCGTTTATACTACAGATATCGTAATAATAGGACACGCGTATAACGATTTCTGTGGTTAATATTAATATGTCACATCACTAACATAATATCAATAGCAATTAACAGTCCACTGCTGGACATAGTCCGACATAGGCCTCTCCTCGGAAGGAGGTTTTGGCTTACTATACTACCCTGCTGGCCAGATGGGATGGTAAAAGGTTTGTTTCGAGTTTTTTCTTCTCTTTGCAGTTTTTGTAATGCCCTAACTATAATTAATAGTAATATACCTACTAAAAAAAGTTAACCTAAACCTAAAGTGAATTTCTTCATCTACTGATGGGTTGTGTTACGTATGAGTAATGTATTGTATCTGGGCAACTATCCATTGATGTATCATTGGGGTAGGGGATGGGGGGGGGTAGGTAGGGGTAGAGGATTGGGATTGGAAACAGCGCAAGCAAGCAATAGCACACCGGTTTTCTGTGAGGCCGTGGTATCACTCCGGTCGCGCCGGCCCATTCATGCCGAAGCGTGGCTCTCCCACGGTGAAAATGCATTGTCTGCATTCGCAGTATAGTGACCACCACTCTTGGATTCTTTCCATCTGGCAGAGCAGAGTCATTGTGGCAGGGCCAAACATAAAAAAAAAATTATACCACTTGTGAAATGAAAAAGAAAATAATGCAGCAGATACGAAGAGAAATATAAAAATGTAATGTACAAGTGAATAAAGTAAAAGAAACGTTTTCCATTTCGTGGAATACATCTGGGGGCACAGTCGTGCCCCCGCCAAGACAAGCCAAGCGAAGCGCAAGGGCACTACCTACCTTTTCTCGAAGTGTTTCGTCGTGTTTTTGAACCCCTATAACTTTGGTTGCCGATATACCAGATCGTTCAAATTCTCAGGATATGATGTTACCAATAGACTAAAGAAACATACAAAGTTTCAATTATATAGCTCTAATACTTTGGATTTTATTGATACCTAAAAACACCGATTTCGTCACTGACACACTGATAATCATCAAAACTGTTAGGGTACTTCCTGAAGTGCTAGAAAGCTGAAATTTGGTATGTAAACTAAGTTTAGTATACTAACAACAAAAAAAATCATAAACCTATTACTTTTGTCCCCCAACCCCCAAATTTGGGGGGTGGAAGTTTGTATGAGACTTTCACAATTTTTTATGCTAGACGTTTTATTTTTGGTACACGGCCTTTTTCGAGAGAAGAAAGAAGATGTACCTACGAGAAATACACCCCAAAAAAAGAAAAAAACTGCCTTATGCAACTTACAAAAAGAAATGTAATCCCACCAAAAACATTTTCATGTAAAATGTTGCCAAGACGACTGCATATGGCTTATCCTGTGAAAAAGATATCAGATCTCATGTAGAGCTAAGGTTCTGAATCTACACGCCCTAACTCTACCAACCCTAACTTCATAAGCTCTACATCTCAGTGAAAATGTATGGGTTGGCTGTTTCGTTACTTCAGAAACTAAATAATTATATAACACATTACTTCAGAAACTAGATATTTGCAAACACAAAAGGCATTCGTTTCCCCTTCGTGTACCGTCACGATTTACGTACGATGTACCGTCACCGCCATAATTTTTTACTGAGATGTAGAGTTTGTGAAGTTAGGGTTTGTGAAGTTAGGGTTGGTGAAGTTAGGGTTGGTGGAGTTAGGGCGTGTAGATTCAGAACCTTGGCTCTACATGAGATCTGTTATATTTTTCACAGGATAAGCCATATGCAGTCGTATTGGCAACATTTTACATGAAAATGCTTTTGGTGGGATTTTTTAGAGACGACTGGAACGACGTAGTTCATTTTTTGATTTCTGAAATTGATTCTGAAGAAATTGATTGAAATATTATAGGCACACATATTTTTAGATATATTTTACAATCTGTAAATAACTAATCGACGTAGGTTACCCAAAAGTGATGAGCATTCACTAACAGTTATAGCTGGCTTAAAACTCTTAGAATCTTTATTTCGTGTTGTTTGTTTGTTTCATTTTTTATTTAACACGCATTTTATTACTAATAGTTAATGATGTTGCTTTGTGACAGGGGCCTGGCCCACAAAAACAACACCTTATCTCCCATGACTAAGAAAACACACTAGGCGATATATCTTCGGGGAACTACCGCTATCGGATTTGTTAAGCCATTTATCAAACAAGTTTATATGTACAATAATGTACATAATTATAACATTGTTTAAAAACGTTGCATTTATTATTTTTAGTTTACGTATTTAAAAACAAACAATAACAACCTACCTACTTTATTTGGCTTAATGGCACTTCGTTTAGTTTCAGTAAATTTTATTCTGACACACTGCGTCACAGAAAACCCCCGGTGAGATGGCTCAAGGGGGTTTCCACACGGAGGTACAATATAAGCGGTCATTAGCATTGATTGAGGAAATGATTTCAGAAGTCAAATCGTTAAAGTTGCTCAGTGGTTTTTCCTTATCTTCGTATACCTATTTAATTAATTAATCTGACGAGTATTTTGTTCATTTAAACGCACTAGTTTTTGGAGAAGTACTATGAGAAAGAAAACTTGAAACCATCCACCGTCTGGCCACCGTCATATAGTAGTCCAAAACTTCCTTTCCGAGACGAAGCCTATGTCTAACAGAAGACTGTTAATGACTGTTGATGGTGATCAGATACAAGCCAACTTCATGCGAACGACCATTAGGAACGAAACACCTCACTATTTCATTTCTAAGAGTACAGATGACACGAGAAGTGTCTAGTTTTATATAACAGGAGTTGTTTACGCTTTTATATCTAATACTACGTATAACACTAATATAAATTCTGTGTAATGCGCTCGTTACTATACCTACTATTTATAAACAAAGGGAACATGCGTCAGTGCGTCAATTGCTTGTTGTTTACGTTTCATGTATAAGAAAATACACTAATCATCATCATTAAATTGTTATCTAGATTTATCATTGGATTGTATCATTTTGTCTGCAATTAGTCTGCAAGTACTGTTTTTCTGCAAAAAAAATGGATGCATGACATTGAGTTATTAGTACTTATTAGTTAAATAGTGCCCGATGATGATTTTCTTTACTCATTAATTCTACATACACACATCAAAAGTGTCTAGGGATCAAGCATTTTTATGCGGATTTCTTGAGATTGAGATGTGGCTTTGGCCCTGGCCTGCTCAGTCGCCAGACTTGAACCCGATTGAGCATGCATGGGATATGCTACAGAGAAGAGCTCTGCCGAATATGGAGGGTATCCAGTCGCAAGAAGACCTTTTTTTGTTGTTGCAACGAACATGGGCGGCCATTCCACAGCGTGTTTGGATGAACTCATTTTGAGTATGCCAAACCGATGTTCTTGTGTTGTTAGTGTTCGCGGTAGAAACACGGATTATTAATTGTTTAAGTTACCTAATAACATTTTAAAGAAAACTGTTATTTCAGTCTTTTCTTCGAACTTTAATGTTAGTGGTTCAAATGTCAAAAATCCCTTTATTAGGAAAATGGCAAATTTCTTTATTAATGCAAAGGTGACTTGGTTTATCGTTACTGTGACAAATGAAAACACTTTATTTGATGAATCCTTAAAGAAAATTTTAATTAATATCAATCAGGAGAAAAGTTATTGCAAAAATATATGTTGATCCCTAGACACATATGTTGATCCCTAGACACTTTTGATGTGTGTATTTAGTTTTACCGTGGGAGAGCCACGCTTCGGCATGCATGGGTCGGCTCGACCGGAGTCATACCACGGCCTCACAGAAAACCGGTGTGAAACAGCGCTTGCGCTGTGTTTCACCGAATGAGTGAGGATGCCGGAGGCCCATACTCCAACCCCTCCCCCCATCCTCATCCCCCAAAGGCCGACAACGCACTTGTGACGCCTCTGGTGTTACGGGTGTCCATGGGCGGCGGTAATCGCTTACAACACAGCTTAGAATCAGGCGATACGAATGCTCGTTTGCCCGCTATCCCATAAAAAAAGTATCTAGAAGATACTGTTACATTCCAAACTTTAAGAAGAAAATGTACATCAGGACATTTTGTACTTTTTAGTTTTTTCATGTGAATTCATATGACCTAAGTAATATCATCATAATCATCATCATCATCATTTCAGCGAAAAGACAGTTACTGCTGGACATAAGCCAAGGTTCTCCAAAAGAGCAATGAAGAAGGCAAAGCTCGAAGTTTCTCTGATGGAATCAGAAATAAAGAGATTCGCAGACGAACTAAGGTCACCGATATTACCGAAAAATTGTTTAATTTAAGCAGTGGGCGGGGCACATTGCTCGCAGAAAAGATGGCCGATGAAACCATAAAGAGGCCCCATAAGGTCGTCTGATGACCTGGTGAAGGTCGCAGGAAATTGTTGGATGCGGCAACACAAGAGGACGACAAGAGAGTTGAAAGTCATGTAATAGTATTTATCTACCAACTGCTGCGTAACTGCTTTTATACCTATACCCATAGAGAAGTGGTGGTAAGAATAAACGGCAAAAACATGATTAATTATCCATACTTGTGAAATGTAATTTCACAAATATGGATAATTAATTTACTTTTCGTCGAATTGGTATTTTTCTGCTTACTTTTAGACAAAGTCTGATAACCTAAGACCAATGACTGATAATATTCGAAGAAATGTACATCTAAAAAAGTAAATAATCACGACTAAGTAGGTATTTATTGTGATTACTATGCACCTATTTGTTTTAGCTTCAGACGCAAATGGTAGAATACAAAGGGACAAAAATAGACTATGCATTTATAAATCGAATACTACACTAATGCACAAAAGCGTATTCGCCATGGCACCAAAAATTTATAATAAATTGCCAAGAGACATAAAAGAATTAAATGTGATCAAATTCAAAATAATATTGAGGAAGTTGCTATATCAGAAATGTTATTATAGTGTTGATGATTTTTTGTCGGATAAATTATAATTATGATGTTCTTGACATATTAGTTTTAAATTAATTTATTAGTGATTCCTGACATTTTCTTCATTTTATTTTTAATTTCAATTGACATTTTCTTTTTCTTATATAACAATTTGATTAATGTAACCTTGACATACCTAATACCTATGCATAACAATCTGAAATTTATTTGTATTTTTTACTTAATTCGACGTTCGAAAATTTGCACACCTGAGAAAGGTAATAAATCAGCGCACCTATTATTATGTATCATGACAGCTTTGTACCTACCTGTTTTATGCAAATAAATAATTTGATTTGATTTGATTTGATTTGATTACAAATGATGACATTAGTAAAACTCTCTAAATAAATGTTACGTGGTCAATATTATAGATCTATGGACACCTCATTTATTAATGTTCAGGAGTTTAGGCGCTACGGTCTATGGTGGAACATCCAAACATAGGTAGGTACATAGACTGCCAAAACGTTTATCCTTATTTCCTATTTTGGCTTCGCCATAGTGTAATTATAGCCTTCACTGTTAATGATTAATGTCTAATATACTAACACTAATATAGTACCTAATACCACAGAGGATTCCTTATACTGTGTTAATAATACACTACAGACCACACAATAGGGAATATGCATAAAATTTTTATTTGTCCTAAACATTTTTTTCTAGATTCTTTATTGTCTTTAGAATATACATAAAAAGTATTTTTTTATTTAGTGATAATTTAAACCCAGAAAATATTAAATAAAAAGTGAAAATTAAGGGAGGGAAATTCAAACCTACAAAACGCGTCCTATTGGTCGAAACGAAATGTGACGTTGATTGTTACATTATCGATATTATCGGCGTCGAAATTCCTACTGTGTTGTAGTGTTTGTGAGAAAAAACTAACTTCTTCCATGATTTTTATAGCAATCAAAACTGTAAATAGGTACAAAATAACTGAAACACTCAATCTATACTTATAATAAAAATGTAACAGGTCAAATT
This sequence comes from Diaphora mendica, assembly GCA_949125395.1. Taxonomy (NCBI): domain Eukaryota; kingdom Metazoa; phylum Arthropoda; class Insecta; order Lepidoptera; family Erebidae; genus Diaphora; species Diaphora mendica. The sequence goes on from OX421311.1 coordinate 32,639,563, forward strand.
CTGTACATTGAAGATATTTTGAAAATTTTTTTTGGAGGGCACTCTGTTATCGATACTGAAACCAAAACGATTTTTTTTTTCATTTTTGTCTGTCTGTCTGTCTGTATCTTGGCCGCGCATCACGCCGAAACTACTGAATGGATTCAAATGAAACTTGGCATGATTTGAGTTCATACTTCGAGGTAGGACATAGGATACTTTTTATTCCGAAATTCCGGACGGTTTCCCTGTGAGGGGGGATGAAAGTCAAAATGTGTAATTAATTGTAATTCATTAACGAGTAGTCCGATTGCAATAATTCTTTTTTTGTTAGAAAGGAGATACTCTGAAGATTGTAGCATTAATTATTTAATTTATCACAATCTCTCTATCTATTGGAAAAAAATATATAAAGAATTTATCATTACGAAAAACAACACGTAGAGACATCTTTTGGAAGCCATGCGTAATTAATAACACTTTGATTAATATATCGTGGAATAATCGTAGAACGTATTACGTATCATTCGGTGTAGCATTAAGTATTTGATTTATCGCAATCTCTCTATCCATAGGAAAAAGAATATCTATATCTCTCTGTAGACGTCGAATCTGGGTGTTTGGTTGTGCCCGCATGACTTAAATATTCAAAATAATCGTGGGAACGTTTTATGCACAAGCATTGTGATTAATGTGGTATGTAGTTAGTATTTGATAGGTAGGTATTTGTTTTATGTTCTCTCTTTCCATAGAAAGGGTTGTTTAAAATTTTCTTGAAAAATTTCTTTGCTTAAAACAGCGAAATCTTTTGGAATCAAGTAACTAACTTTACAATAGGTACGTAATATGATTACTCTTTTTAACGTATAATAAAAATGTAACAGTTCAGTTCTGTACATTAAAGAAATTTAGATGATTTTTTGGGAGGGCTCTCTAATCGATACTGAAGCAATTACATTTTCTTGAAAATTGTTTCTGTGCTTAAAACAGCGACATCTTTTGGAATCAAGTAACTAACTTTACAATAGGTACGTAATATGATTACTTTTAAACGCATAAGAAAAGTGTATAAGATCAATTCTGTACATTAAAGAAATTTAGATTTTTTTGGGAGGATGCTCTTATTGATACTGAACCAAAAACTAGAATGCCATAAACGTTAAATGGTCATTTATATTCATGATATTTATTTTAAGTTTAAAATACTTGAAAGAGGAGTAAACATATAACATAATAGTTCATCATAATTTACCAGAAAATGATACAAAACATCTTTATGATAGGTACCCGAAAGGCAGCGCGGGCGCGTGGCCTGCGTAGGTTACCACTTTACCAGACACGTCCAAATTGTTTAAAAAGCAGTACCCGCGCGGTCGGTCGGCTCCCTACGCGACACACGCACCCAAATCGACTTAAAAACTCAGTAGTAGTTCTTGAATGTAAATTCGGATAAAAAGTTATTTTTGTAACTATTTACTTGATTTTTGTTCTACCTACTATAAAATTACTTGGTATTATAATATTTCTTCTGTATTTTTAACCGACTTCCAAAAGGAGGAGGTTCTCAATTTCATCGGTATATTTTTTTTAACCGATTGCCAAAAGGATGAGGTTCTCAATTTCATCGGTTTTTTTTTTAATGTATGTACACGGATTATTCCGTCAATTTGTGGACCGATTTTGGAAATTCTTTTTGTATTCGAAAGGGTATGCTCCCCATGTGGTCCCATGGCCACCATATCAGGATCTGATGATGGGATCCTAAGGAAATCGAAGGAAACCCTCAAATTTATGTAAGCGCCTGCAATGAAGTTAAAGCAATTGTCTGCATGCCTTCATATTCTGTAGACATCATTTAATTTCATAATATATAAAACGGGTCTTAACGATATCAGAGTTAACCTCAGATAGTCAGTTTACCTCAAATCACTTGAATTATAGTAACCTATAGAAGATAGTCCATTTGAGATTTTATTACAAAAAAATACCTGAAGTCCTTTCGATTTTATACAGCATGTATGTTACCTTTAGTCGTATTCTTTCAAGTTATTTAGGTGAAATGATGACGAGAGACTTGAGAAAGACTGAAAAGTGAAAAATAAAAAAAAACTTCGTTAAAAAAAACCGAACCGAAAAAACTAAAAAGTACCAAATAACTTAATTTGTATGTGCTACCTATTCATAGGTTTAAAGTCGGTGCCAAGCCAAAATGTAATAGTAGGTACCGCACTCGCCGCGCGTGACCTTGAGCGGGATAGCTGCTCTTCGCGTAGAACAAAACAACTGAAGCGTCGGTGACGTCGTTGACGTTCGTCTCGAAATGTAGCGAGTGTGATACCTACTATTACATTTGGCTTGGCTCTAACTTCAAACCCAGGTAGCACATGCAAATTAAGTTAACTGATACTTTTTAGTTTTTGAAGTCAGTTTTTTTAAACGAAGTTTTTCTTTAGGATTTTGTCAGGTTATACCATAGGTATAAGCAGGCGATTTTTGTTGTACCTAAATAATTAGCAAATAGTCTTTTGTAGATACTAATTGGTTTTCTCGGTATTTTTAGAATTTTGTAAGGTTATAGCATAGGTACCTAGGTACCTATAATTTACTTTTTTATAGGATTTTGTTAGGTTATTGGTATAGGCATAGGTAAGCAGATGTTTTTCGTTGCAAATATTTAATTACTTAGCCTTATTTGTTGGTGTTTTAATTTCTTTTAGTAAGTTGTAGATACCTTCCATTTTTTTCGTTGAATTAGTTGTAGATACTTAATTAATTTACTTTTATTTTGAAAATAATCTTCATTCGTTATGTCTAATTTTTCATTTAACTGTAGTGATAAATTTAACATTGTTTTTCGTATTCGATTTTATCACATCACACTAATTTATAAAAGCGAATGTTTGTGAGGGTGTATGTTTGTTACTTCATCACGCAAAAAGCACTGGACGGAATTGGATGAAACTTTACAGTAATATAGCTTACTAGCTGTTGCCCGCAGCTTTGCTGGCGTGGAAGTTGATTATTTACAATATATTTAATTAAAACTGTGTAAGTATGTATGAATAATTTATTCATGTTTTTAAACGTACCTATTTATTTATTTTTAATCAATAGCCCATTAAAAAGGATTTCATACTAACGTTCGACCCTTATTTTTACCCCTTTAGAAATAGAATTCCCATAAATGATGATATAGGTATTAATTTATTTGTACTTAAAAGCCTAAGGACAAAGTTTCAAGCTACTTAATTAAAAATGACTGACTTCCAAACTAATCTACTTACGACATTTCAACACCTAATTCACCCCTTAGGGGTAGAAATATCATTTATGGGATTTCCTTTTGAGGGCGCTCTGGTTCCCTGGTTTCTAGAACCCGAGACGGTGTGCGGTTTTTAGTCGGTTCGAGTCCGACATAACCACCAGTGGTGATATCCGAGGGAATTTCCGCACAAAAAAAGGGGTAGATATAATATCCAGAGACACTTAGTATCTACGCGTTTTTAACTATTAGCCCAAGGATATTTTTTTATGTTTCTAACTTAAAAAAGATGGACTTCCATACAAACTTTCAACCCCTATTTCACCCTCTTACGGGTAGAATATTGGGAAACGCTTAAATACATATCTCCTATTTTTTTATCAATAGCCCTAAAATAAATTTTCATGTTTCTAACTTCAAAACTGACGGACTTCTAGACTAACCCGCTTAAGAAATGTCAACGCCTATTTCATCCCTTCAGCGTAGAATATCGAGAAAGGCCTAAATACGTATCTATTCATTTTTAATCAGTAGCCCAAACCAAAAGAAAAGTTTCATGTTTCTAATTTAAAAATGACGAAGTTCCAAACAAAGTTCAACCCCTATTTCACCCCCTTAGGGGTAGAATATTAGGAAACGTTGAAATACATATCTACAAATTTTTATAAGTAACCCAAAAATAAAGTTTCATATTTCTTAAATAGCCCTAAAATAAACTTTCATGTTTTTAACTTCAAAAATGACGGACTTCCAGACTAACCTACATACAAAACGTCAACCCCTATTTCACCCTTAAGGAGTAGAATATCCGCTCTATCTATCAGAAACGCTTAAATACGTGTTTACTCATTTTTTATCAGTAGCCCAAAAATAAAGTTTCATGTTTCTAACTTAAAAAATGACGGACTTCCATACAAACTTTCAACCCCTATTTCACCCCCTTGGGGGTAGAAATTCCGAAATTCCTTCCTTAATGGGTATCTACTTAATGAAACGATCATACTCACCAAATTTTGTATTCCCAAGTTTAATAGTTTCCGCTCGGCGATGATGAATCAGTCAGTCAGTCAGTCAGGACATGTTAATTTATAAGTATAGAAGATACATCAGATTAACACATAGGTTACTGTTTGCCGCGATAACCGACATACACGCGGGTGGAGCCGCGGGCAACAGCTAGTAGTAAATAAACACGAAATGGCAATGACGTCATTTGTTATGTCAATAGCGCGCGAAAAATGGCGGCGTTTGAATAGCTCAAATTTAGTCGGGTGTTTTAAATTTCACTTTGAAAATTAGTTTCAAGCCTATTTATATTTTTTCTATGTTATGGAGACTTATATGATCAGATAAAAAAATAAAAAAAAGACATGCATATTCCCTATTAACATCACATTTCAAAAGATGTTTTTAAGTGTCTTTTTATGTATGTACAATGTTCTAATAAAAATACATATGTATAAGATTCTCTCCAACGTTTGATGGGATGCATAATTAGATGTTATCGTCAAAATACATTTTTTATACCAAACTCCACCATTAGATATGCAAACAACAGTAAATTATACAGTGTTAACAAAATTAAAATGTTTTAATTGGGTACATAAACAATTTGTGTTAAAAATATGTTTAACAACACAACTGTACATATACCTACCTCTACCTTATTTATTTCTCGTCTAAGTATGATCTTATAAGCCGTATAAGCATGTAATGTAATATAAATATGTATACTCAGTAATTTAGATTACAAATCTGAGCTTAGTTATAAGATTTGGCTTCAAGCATTTCCTGCAGAATTCGACCACAAGAATTCGAAGAAATAATCACGCGAGGGAAGATGCGGGCAATAGCTAGTTTAAAATATGATTGTCTACATTTTCATCAACAAATGATACTAATTACAGACGAATAATATATGCACCTAGACGCTCGTACGTTCGGCGTCGTGTACAAAAATAAACATAGGCAATTGTCGACATCTCTGACGCGCGAAATTTGGGCGTGTGTGACATTTGCAAAAAAGCGAGGACAAATTTTGCTTTTAAATCAAGTTGTGTTGAGATCTGATTATAATTTATTAGTTAGCAGACCTACCTATAAGAAAAGTAATAAGTAATATTAACTGCTTTTCTAACGAAGTAACTAGTTTATGGCAATAACGATGAAAACAAACTAAACCTAATCAATACATGTCTATATATAAAAATATTTTTTAATATACCTAAGTAAGGAATCAATTCAAAATAGGCATGTTATTCACCTAGTTAATATTTTGTAATTTTCCGGAATATCCGCGTAATGAATCATCCGAATAATTATTTGTACTAGTTGATTAACAAAAACAAAAACCGACTTCAAGGTTCGACTCTATTTTTCTTGGATGCCATCCTCAGATCTTAGTGTTCTTATTATGGACCACCGTTGGGATATCTCCTTTCCATTAAAAAAAGAATCATCTAAGTCGGTTTATAAGTGACTAAGTTATCCGTACACATAAAATAAAAACGATCGAATTGAGAACCTCCTCCTTTTTTTGAAGTCGGTTAAAAAAAAGAAACAAGGAAACTTTTGGAGGCAAGTTCTTGCTTGCTTCACTCAGGTTAGCCTATTTAGAAGTACACATAAGGTGCAAGAGTGTCTACAACTTTGAAATCATATAGAGAGGGATGGAAACTTCAAACAACCTTGACTACTGCCCGACATTTAGACGTCCTACTCTTTGGAGGACCTAGACCATATATGTAATTTCAATGTATCTTTTTTCATAGGTTTCTTTTTTGCACTAATCTAACGTCGCATCTATTTAGTTTGCTCACCAATTGGCAAAATTACTACGTTGGGGTTCTATCCCGTCTTGATGTGACCAGATGCATTCCAGGCGCAAACGCTAGAAGGTCGCGCCTTTAACAGCCTTGTTACCTGCATGCATGCTTGTGTATAAATCTAGACAAACTCTAGACTCCTACTGTTATCGGTTTAGTTACACCTGTTGGTATGCGATAGCTATCAACTGGCCTCGTTATTTTAAGACCGTAAAAAAGGTGAAGTGTGTTAAAACTAAACAATCATCTTCAGACCATCGCGAACTCAATAACACTTTCAAGGTCGGCATGTGGTAGTATGTACCTTCGCTAGATATAAAGATTATGAAAAAATATATGTAGGTATATCAATTACTGTGCATTTTAAAATGTAAGATAATAATATGATTATTTGTGATTGATTGAAGATTGAGAATCAACATAGGCTCCATATTTAACCGATTTCAAAAAAAGAGGAGGTTCTATGTTCCACTGTATGTGTTTTTTTTTACTATAAGCTGTATGTATCTACGGGGCTTAATAAGGTGGGAAATAGTGTCGAAACGAAACGAAACCTGCCGAAACGTCTGACGACAAATTTAAAACATCAGTTTTTAGGGTTCCGTGCCAAGCAAAAAACGGAACTCTTATAGATTCGTCATGTCTGTCTGTCTGTCTGTCCGTCCGTATGTCACAGCCACTTTATTCCGAAACTATAAGACCTATAATGTTGAAACTTGGTAGGTAGATGTATTCTGTGAACCGCATTAAGATTTTCACACAAAAATAAAAAAAAAACAATTAATTTTGGGGGTCCCCATACTTAGAACTGAAACTCAAAAAATTTTTTTTCATCCAACCCATACGTGTAATAGGTAGGACTATCTATAGATAGGTCTTCAAAAATGATATTGAGGTTTCTAACATTATTTTTTTCTAAACTGAATATTTTGCGCGAGAGACTTCCAAAGTTGTAAAAAGTGTGTCCCCCCCCTGTAACTTCTAAAATAAGAGAATGATAAATTAAAAAAAAATATATGATGTACATTACCATGCAAACTTCCACCGATAATTGAGTTGAACGAAATCTAGTAAGTAGTTTTTTTTTAATACGTCATAAATCGTAAACTGCATTTTACCTTTTAATCAATCAACACAAATATAAAAATAAAATAAAAATTATGTCATGTTACTTGCTGCTGCGGAACCCTTCATGGGCGAGTTCGACTCGCACTTGGCCGCTTTTTTATATTGTTACTCATAATTTAATTTTTAAATTATTCTTTTTAAGTTTGGTTGCAAATGAGTAAAAGTGAATGGTAATTGACTCCACCATGCGTAGATACCTGCCACCCTAACGAAGTTGCATTCTACCAACGTAAACGTCAATAGAAAATTAACGAATATTTGGGAATGACGTCTCTCAAGCCTAAGACACGTGGTCAATACAAAATATAAGCCAATAATACAAGAGAATAAAGGCGTTAGTGAATGTAGAAAGATAAAAATCGACGCGCAACATTTGTATATTGGCTAAGGAGGCAAACTAACTTCAGAGGAGGGTAACTTCAGAGAGACAAATGCGTTACTGCCCTTTGAGTGAAGAGGATGAGGAAAAGGGAGGTTCGGGGCTCCGGAAACTTCACACATTCAGAGAACAGCAACGAAAAAATTCAATAACACCGGTTTTCTATAAGGTTGTTTTATTCAGTTTTTATATAACAGCGAGCTTAAGAAATGATATCAAAAATATAAAAGCCTTAAGGCAAATTTATAACACGAACGTGTTTTATTCTGTGTGCATATTATTTAGATTGTGTGCCAGGGACATCCCCGTTATGTTAACCATTTCCTGTGTTCCTAAGAAGGTCCTCTCATCCGTGTTTAGGTGTAATTTCTCATTGAATTACTTTGTTCTAATACTGTACAATAAGTATAGTTAATAGGTATAAAATGGAACTAAAACATTAAGAATACAAAAAAAACCGGCCAAGTGCGAGTCGGACTCGCGCACCGAGGGTTCCGTACAAACCGATAGGTATATAAGTAAAATTTATGCTTTTCCCAATTTTTCTTTTATCTGTTCTATAAGACGTAGCTTCGTACCAAATTTCAAGATTCTGAATTCACGGGCAGTAGTACCCTGTAGATTTTGATTCCCTTGTGAGTGTCGTAAATTTGCAGCATAATAGCTGTATCTTTTGATTGCGTTGGCTTAGAAGTTTGATTTTTTCACAGCTCTAAGGGACAGTAGACTTGAGTATTTGATATTAATTTCAGCTTGATATCTCCATGCGTTCCTGAGAAAAATGTCTTGACAGACAGACGGATAACAAAGTGAAGGATCACTTTGTTATCCGTCCTCAAAAGGAAAAAACGGAACCCTAATATAGCTAGATGTGTAGGTATATGTTTGTTTCGATGAGTAATTAAAAATGCAGCAGTACCAACACAAAAAAATTGGAATTATTTACTTTGTTGATAAACACTTGTATTTAAATATATAAATAATTTATGTGGGCAATGCAAATCATATGAGGTAGTCTAGCTTCAAAACATCAAGAAAATAATAGTTACCTTGGGAAGTACTACCACAGAATAACTAATAGGTAGTTGCTTCCATACGCTATAAATACAAACATTAGTTATTTGTTGCTAATTAATTATGAATTATAAAGAAACGTTATGTTACTGAAAACAACTTTAAATATAAAGTGTCTAACCAAAGAATAATTCTTTCTAGGTAGTTTGAATCAGTGTAGTGTACCTATAATGTTTTTAACTAATAATAAAACGTGTTTAATAATTAAGTTACCTTATTATCAATTAGGTCCGCAGCCATGTTTTCGGTCCTCCTCCTGCTATATAACAGTTTCCACAGACACATTTAATAGCACAATCAATATCAAAATAAGTGAAATTCTTCTTCAACGCGCCTTTTCTAAGAAGCTTCACAATAATTCCTTTATCTTGACACTTGCCACAGTAATATAATCTTTATCTAAATTACCTTCGTTCAATGGAGTAGAATTATACGCATATTAAGATATAACACATGTAGATATTTAACCATCAACTACAGTCATTTAAAGCGTGTTGTTGTTGTTCTGCACGAAACAATATAATTCAATATATAATATGCATTCACTTTTATTTATCAATTAAGTTGTGATGCTCTAAGTATGATGCTAGTGCTACGGTGAGCCGCAAGTGGTACGGTTATACAACGCACTTGGCACTTGAAACATTAAATCTTGGTGCACTCCCCCCAATGTTATAGTTTGAAGAGACTAAAAAGTCTAAAAACAATAACAGCGCAGTGGGTTTTTATTTACATTTTTGGTTCAGGATGTTTCCTCTGATGACATATTGCATTAACGACACATTCTCTGACAATATCGTAGAATCTATACTAATATTATAAAGCTGCAGAGTTTGTTTGTTTGTTTGTTTGTTTGAACGCGCTAATCTCAGGAACTACTGGTCCGATTTGAAAAATTCTTTCAGTGTTGGATAGTCCATTTATCGAGGAAGGCTATAGGCTATATTTTATTTTCAAAAAAATTAGGGATCCGTAAGAAAATTGCTATTTTCTAACCCAAGGTGTGAAATCGAAAACCTATTTTTGCGTGCGCTGCAAAGACTATTGACAATAGAACAAAATAATGTATTACGGGTTTGTAGGGCCCATTAAGATGTACAAAAAAGTCCGCGAGAGCATATATCTAACTATCATGGTTTAGTCACAATAACCGCTTTTGTGTTCGAAAAAATTATTAAATCGTCTCAAGAAAGAAACTACGTTAAATGTGTCTCGTAATATTAATCCTTATCCAAATTAAGCTTTATGTTATCAAGGGTATTTATGTAGAAGTAAAATACTTTTTGTTTCATCCCAATCCGACATTTCGTTTAGAAGTTATCACGAGTATAAGACGCTAAGAGTTGGTACCTAATAATGAGTTATTTGCCAAAGAGTTTTTATCAACATAATGCGTAATATTAATCTTTATCTAAATAATTGTGTTGTTAATTATGAGTAGTAGATCTTAGAAGAGTATAATAGATACATCTATACTAATATATAAAGCTGAAGAGTTTGTTTATTTGTTTGAACGCGCTAATCTCAGGAACTACTGGTCCAATTTGAAAACTAATTTCAGTGTTAGATAGCCCATTTATCGAGGAAGGCTAGCCATAAAGGCTTCCATAAAATAATAAGATAATAATTAAATTTATAAAAAATAAATAAAATTTTAAGATCAAGGTAAAATAGCAATAGGGGATGAAAGTTTGTATGGAAATATGCAAGGTTTGTGAAGGAAAGGCAAGGCAAGGCCTATGTCCAGCAGTGGACTGCGATAGGCTGATGATGATGATGCAAGGTTTGCGAAAATGCTTCATGAGTTTGGGACAGGAGACAAAATATTAGATGTAACATTTACTGAGTTATCACAATATGCATAAGTGTGCTTACCCGAACGGGCAGACATGTGAGGGCAGACGACTGTGCCGCATGCGGATGTTGAATTTTGCTACTACAAATTCGTTATTATTCACTAGGATTCGATTTGTTTACATGATTTTTTGTTTATTCAAATAATTTTCTTCGTGAAAAAATCCGAAGGAAAAGTATCGTTGAACTGGACCAGATTCTCATCACCCCATTGTTAAATGCGGTTCAAAACCCGGTCAAGCTCAGCGACAGCTCCTATCCATTTTCCGCAACGTCTACTATCTTGGCTGCAGGGTATCCATAATATCGCCCATGCACTGTGCTATCGTCTGCATAGCAATGTATATTGCCAAGGGCTAATATGTCATTGACATGCAGAAGAAACATCTTGGGCGACAGGACCGAATTCTGAGGTACGCTAGCGTTTACCTCCAGAAAAACAGAGGCCGCGCCGTCCGTCGCAAAGAACCCGAATGCGAAGGCGCTGATGAAGAAAATAGTCAATCTAGAGACGACTCTAGGAGGCAGACCGAATGCTTAGAGGTCGGAGAGAAGCGAACGGTGCAAGAACAGGTTGAAAGCCTTGGCCATGTCGAATGTCGAAATAAGCTCATACAAAATACTTTTTATTTTATGTACTTATATAAATACTTAAATATGTTTTTAACAGTGAAAAGTGTGTCTTATTTTTAAAATAATATTAGCCTTAATAATTAAAACTGCTACCCAAAGTCACTGTTCCACGCGGACGAAGTCGCGGGCGCAGCTAGTATGAAATAATTAACTCAACTTGAATGAATATTGTATGTATAAGTACGTACCTACTCTTTGATGAAAAAATATGACCGTAAAACAAAAGCAGTTTACATTTTACTTAAAAATATTTGCAGTGGATTTCAATTTCCAGTAGAAACGCTGTAAGATTTTTTTTTCTAATGTGATTGAAGTTTTTATAAATTTTGCAGTATAAAATATTTATTACTGTCGTGTTTCGATTTTTCTTCTTTATTTTAGGATTTCCTACTGAATTATTTACAGGTTTAGAAAAGTAAGTAGTAACTCGGTTAGCAGTTACCTACCTTAATTTCGTTACAAAAGAAATACGCCGATGCCCATGCATTAAGTTGCTGGCATTTATGACATCGCAATGTTATAAATGCTAGCAATTTGATGAATTTTATTTTGTGTAATATTTTGTGGAACGGTGAACCCAGTAATGCGTAAGGGTCATTACTTTTATAGTCTGGATGGAACTGACTCCATTCATTTGATTCAAACGTAACAGGTAAAAGGTTAGGTTAGTTGTATTTTCCAAAACCCACGCGAATCTCAATTACATAAACATCAATTACATATGATATTTAGTTAAATTGTTTCATAGTTTATTCGGCTGGATGAATATAAACCCACCTTAAGACCGGGTAATTATTTGTAACTCTTATCATCAATCATCAACTACCTTCAAGTGATCCACCAGCACGTTTACCAACTATATTTAAAAAAAAATAACTCAAATAAATTTATAACTGGCTCGATCTATGGGACAATATAAATTTTAAAATAAAACAAGTAATAAACTGGAACTACTAGGGCGCATGCTATGTTATTAAACAATATTTAGGATAGCAAGTTATCATCAAATCATCATAAAATTTTTGCTTGTCATAAAAATAAAAGTTTATATAGTGTTATGCGTTTATTAATTTTATTATTTTATGTAACTTATAGTACTTATCAATTCTATGAGTTAATTTGTTTATAGATATTTAAGGAAAATTTCAAAGTACGTACTTATATTTACCACAAACGTTCTAAACGGTTTTATGATAATGACAAAACCACAGTTTGCGCATTAGATGACAAACCGATTGTATGCTATTGTATGGCCAATCCTATGGAAAGCACACTCGAGTTTTGTCCACGAGATTCCCACCGCGTGTCTAGCCAAGTTCAAGCAAAGGAACTGGCTAGCCAGCGCCGAGTGTAATATTACACGAACCACTTGGTGCCACTTTTGACCCTTCTATAACTGAAAACCTCTTTAACGTAAACACATAAAACTACGTACGTTTAATCATATCCATAAGGACATCTAGAAGCCCAAATTCATGAGGCTAGCTCAAACGGTTATAAAGATATGAAGGTCAAAAAGTCGTAAATTTTAGCACTGACTGGCATATTTATAGTACCCAAACCTAACCTACTTCCAAATGACCTAGAAGGATGAAATTTGGAATCCAGCTCGGTAACTGTGTGTAAGCGTAGGAAAAAAAAAGTTTAAAAATAGGAGGGGTCCCCATACAATTTTTTATTTTTTATTTGTAGCGCTGGAACCGTCGTTTCAAGCAGATATTTGAAACTATCCCAATATATGTATTATTAAATCTCAATACCTGCTTAGTTTTCTTTACAAAAAGTAATGATATCCCACCAAAATCATAAATGTAAAAAAAGAGAGCCAAGTTCAATACAAAAAATATGTTTGGTTGTGGGTTTCGTCGCAAAAAGAATGGAGATCTAAATGAGTGCCAAGTTCTATGCAAAATCCAAATATGTATTTATAGGAACAAAATAAAGTTATATACAAGTTTTAAACTCTATTTCTTTGCTTTATTTCATTCACTTTCGGAGGGGTCACTAAAAATCAATCTCTGGATGAATACTTCGAGGAGCTAGAGGGGGGACGGGGACGAAGGGCGTGTGTGGGACTCCCGTCAGTTATCTCTATCCTAGCTTCAAAGTTCGTCAGAACGGCTCCGACATCACGTTGGCTGCCACAACCTGGGTGTCTGCCAAGCCAGTAGGGCTTACGTATGTGCGTTCTGGGGAAGCATTTCGGGCTAATGATCCGGCGCTGTCTCTTCGTCATTCCTACCGACAGCCTGGTTCAAACTACAGAAACCACTATGATGCTAACGGACTTTTGATCAGAGAGCACCTGCAGAAAATCCGGTTCTAACTGATACTCATTTTGGAGTTGTGTACTCTTTTGTGTGATGCATGTAGAGCATTTCTCCGAGAAGGCCAACGAAATTGAAAGCTGTATCTTTAATGTGCAACGTACCGTGATACGGTAATGGCCACTAATAGAGGAGCAACGGTATTTTAAATAAATTGGAGTAAAATAGCTTGGCAAAGCTAGCATTACACAACTTTTAATTTCATAAGCTACGCTTTCGCTGAGTGTAATGTTATTGAATTAGTTTATATGGTTTGTAGCATATAATAGGTACTTGTTTTTTGACGTGACAACGTCTTATAATTCGATGGAGCTGGCTGCACGCACGAAATGATGACTTATGCGGCGTTACCTCGCTCTGAGGCGTTCCATTTGAGGCTTCAAGTGCAAGCATCATTATCATCAATGTTTCGTTATGACGTTGTCACGTTAAACTATCGTCCGTAAACAGACTTTACAGACAACCATTTTTTTTAAATGGAATACTGGGAAACGTATCACCTGATAACAAGCGATTACCGCCACCCATGGACACCCGCAACACCAGAGGCGTCACAAGTGCGTTGCCGGACTTTGGGGGATGGGGAGAGAGGAGTGATTGGGGTATGGGCCACCGGTATCCTCACTCACTCAGTATAACACAGCGCAAGCGCTATTTCACACCGGCTTACTGTGAGGCCGTGGTGTCACTCCGGTCGAGTCAGCCCATTCAAGCCGAAGCATGGCTCTCCCACGGCGATGTATACCGTATAATGTATTGATAAAGAATACGAAGTGTCACTACCCCTATCATCCTGTGGGTATTGTAAAAGCCGTCCGCCGTAGGTAGTGTCCCTAACCTAAACAACGCAGGACAGCAGCACTGCAAAGAGAAGGAACATTTGGAACATTTTACGGACCCATTAGGCCATATAGGTCAAAAATAGTCAAAATCTCCTTTTCAAGGAGAAGCCTACGTCCTTAATGTTGATGATGATATCTATATATATATAAAAGAGGAAGGTGATTGACATACCCGGAGATCAACGCACAGCCCAAACCGCTGAACCTAGAATCCTGAAATTTTGCATGTAGGTTCTTTAATTAAGTGAGCGCTAAGAAAGGATTTTTTGAAATTGCACCCTTAAGGGGGTAAATGAGCGGATGAAAGTCTGCGTGAGCGAAGCCGCGTGCAAAAGCTAGTCCTATATAATCTTATATATAAAATTCTCGTGTCACAATGTTAGTTACCATACTCCTCTGAAACGGCTGGACAGATTTTTATGAAATTTGGTGTGCATATCGGGTAGGTCTGACAATCGACCAACATCATTTTTTATACCCCAATTTTTTATTATTTTTTATGGCAAAACAACGTTTGCCGGATCAGCTAGTCTAATATATAAAATTCTCGTGTCTGTTACCAAACTCCTCCGAAACAGCTGGACCGATTTTATGAAATTTTGTGTGCATATCGGGTAGGTCTGTGAATCGACCAACATCTATTTTTCATACCCCTAAATGATAAGAGTGACCCAGCCCTATTTTTTTATTTTATTTTTATGGCAAAACAGCGTTTGCCGGGTCAGCTAGAGGTTTATAAAATTTCAAAGCAATGTTTTTGACGTCATTCATTACTATGAAGGCACAGGCATTAGAGAGCAGAAAACACACAACGAATATTATTATACAAAACTTGAAAAGACACATTGTACGTAATTGTGATCTGAAAGTAGAGACATTCATATCGATCGTCTGAAGGATTTTATTATCGTTCGTTTCGTTATAAATGTTGATGAACATTTATGGACTGGTGAATGTTAGGAATTAGGATGTACATTAACAATAAGTATGCGTCGACAATCATTATTGCAAGTTGCAAGTACTGTGACAGCCAGCGTAAGTTCCAAAATTGTTTCATTGATTAATTCGAATTGGACTACTATCGCTAAATGTTATATTAATATTCAATTCCGTGGATTAATGTTAAGTGCAGTGCCTACTATACTAATAAACGATCCATTTGGTAGAGCTTGCTTCTTTTGACGTGTCCGAGTACCAACTACCGATCGTTACTTTCAAAGAATTATAAAAAAATCTTATTTTCATCAAATTTTCGATTAAACGTGCAAGCTTAATGAGCCTGTAAGCAACTATGAGGTATTTCAATCAGGTATACAATAGTTTTACAGAAAAATTACTAATGTTTGATTAACCATTATAGTTTTCTTCGGTATTATAATGTTTATGCACTTTTAATATAACATAATACATATTATATAATACATATGACATAAATTCAGATAATAACAGTACTATGAAATGTTTCATAATTTCTATATTATGAAACACTAGCGACCCGCCCCGGCTTTGCACGGGTGATATCAGATGCCCCCGCCCGCGAAACGATTCGTGCATTTTAAATCTGTAATATCTTCGAATATATTCATTTAAATTAGATACTGTGAAGGGCCATTTTGATCAATATTAAATGCACAATGTATTTCATTTACTTAATTGTATAACGATTCATTTTCTATTGCTTAAAATCACTTCGTAAATAAGCCATTATTTCTCGTAAAAAGAAAGGAATAAAAAATGGTTGTTGTGGGTTATCCCTAAGAGATAGACATATACCGTCGAGGACTTTTTTGTAGTACTTTTTAAGGTGTACAATACTGTAGTACATTATTTTGATCTATCTCGTAGGGTGCAACCAGCGTTTGTAATGTAAGCGCAAAAAAATGTGTTTATTTGCTACATCACATTAGAAACCTCGAAAATTAACAGTGTTTCCATACTATATTATGCATTTATTATACATAAAAACCTTCCTCTTGAATCACTCTATCTATTAAAAAAAACCGCATCAAAATCCGTTGCGTACTTTTAAAGATTTAAGCACACAAAGGGATATAGGGACAGAAAAAGCGACTTTGTTTTATACTATGTAGTGATTAGTTTAAAGAATCGAAATTGTTTAGCACTTTATTTAACTCAATGTCGGATCTAACAACATGAGTAGGTATTATCTATATAATCGCTGGAACTATTTATTGACATAATAATATTTTACACACATAGGTAAGTATATTGTTTTATAGAAATTCTCTATCATTGATGAGGGGGTGTCGACGCTATAAATATTTACATCATTTATATTTTAACAACGTATTATTGCGTTGTCACTGAAGTTTAATCAGTTGGAGGAAACTGGCGAAAAGTACCACCGTGTGATTTGATGTAGGTAGCTATGTAGGTAAAAATGTTTGATAGATATTAACTCGCATTTTATCCGTCATCATAACTCATCAATAGCTATTTACAGTTCACTGCTGAATATAGGCTCCTCTTTAGAAAGGAGGTGTTGGTCTACTGTACCACGCTGGCCAAACGGGTTGGTGTAGGTTTGTTTGAAGGTTTCCTTTCCTTTGCAGTGATGTTGTCTTGCGTAGTTTGTTACCTTAGTCGCCTCTTACGACACCTTCGAGATGAATAGGGGTGGTACACTCCGTATTCTTAATCAATCACCACACGGAGAAAATTTAACTGTAATCTAAAGTAATATGAAGTTAATATCTACATATCTATCTATACTTATAATAAAAATGTAACAGGTAAATTTCTGTACATTGAAGATATTTTGAAATTTTTTTTGGAGGGCATTTTTTTTTCATTTTTGTCTGTCTGTCTGTCTGTATCTTGGCCGCGCATCACGCCGAAACTACTGAATGGATTCAAATAAAACTTGGCATGATTTGAGTTCATACTACGAGGTAGGACATAGGATACTTTTATCCCGAAGTTCAGCACGGTTTCCTGGAGAGAGGGGATGAAAGTCAAAATATGAACTTAGTTATAATTCAATAACACATAGTCAGATTTTATTCATTATTTTTTTGCTAGAAAGAAAAAAAATAAAAGATAACGGGAAAAGTCTTTTTATTGTCCGCGACTGTGCACTGCCTGTGGGAAGCTGAGACAGATATGAAAATATGGCGGTACGAAGTTCGCCGGGTCAGCTAGTCTTAAATATAGGTAGTGGAGCCACGCTGATTTCAGCACGAACGGGCCGGCTTGACCGGGGCGGTACTACCCTCGCACAGAAAATTACGTAAAAGAAGTCGGTTAATGACAGCGTTCGTGCTGTCGTGTTTCGTTGGTGAGTGCGAGACAAGGCGTTCCATTTAAGGCAAGCCTTAAATGGAACGCCTCAGAGCGAAGTAACATCGCATGAGTCATGTTTTTTCGTGTGTGCAGCCGGCTCCATCGAATTATAAGACGTTGTCACGTCAAAATTTAAGAAAATTTAAATACTCTTAATTAAAAACGTAGAGAATATTCTTGTCTTAAAACAATAATTTGACGTTGAGAATCTACTATACAAAGTTCTCGCGGTGTTTGATGCCAAACTTCTCCGAAACGGCATATCTGTAGGTCAAATAATAATCGGCCAACCACTCGTTGGTTGGCCGATTATTGTCCTATTTTTTCAAATTCTTAGGAATTGGAAACGAATTGCCCAGTGGATATTATAGTCGGGAAACGAGAAAACAGGTGTAATTCACTGCTGATGCCACTATAGAATAAATTTTAAAATTACAAACAAACAATCTAAATCATTTATAGGAACTCTTTGCAGTTTCAATAAAACAAGTCAGCTCCCTTAGCTACGACGCAAGTGTTTCGCGTCGAATATCTCCTTTTACAATCGTTGCCACCCTCTATTTTTTGTACTCGTATTATTGGATATTTTTTCTTTTGACCACGTGACTTACCATTGAGATGACGTTATTTCCATCCATTTGTCAGTTTTCTAATAATGTTTACTTTTGTAGAATGTCAACTTGGTAATAGTTGGGCTATATATAGTTGGTATTGGCTGGCCTATAGTAACTAAATTGCAAATCAGATGAAAGAAATAAAGCTGTTTCACTCAAGAAGAAAAACGTGTAGAACTACAATTTTAAACATAACTACAATTTTATTATGTTATTAGTTATTCATTGCCAAATTCTAAAAACTACCGATGCAGTCTTTAAAGTACTTCAGTCTAAAGCCGCTGATCTTTTTAATGCCTTAAAACGTTTGAAAATTTGTCTTGAAGAATTGGAAAGGTATTGACATGAATTTGTATAGTGTAGCAAAACATGGTCCATCTGAATTTTCTTAAACTCGTCAGAGGTAAGTAAAACGCTATTTTGACGAACTTTTGCGTTCCTTCCGATGAATAAAATTGTTTCCAATTTCAGTGTTTTGCAGCCTTTGTAAATTTTAAATGTCACTGATCTATTTAAAAAAGCTCTAGAATTTGTTGATCAATATAAAAAAAAAATGAATCAATTGCCAGGGAAATTATCAGTTTTCGGTCCACTTTCAGAGACGAAATAGAGAAGTCTTCGTGTATTAGAGACCTTGCTTGCTCATCCAATAATAATAAATAATCTTTATATATCCTGCAGCTTTCTTGAAGTATGCACTGCATTAACGTTATTTGTACGAATTATAATAATAAGTGTTTATTTTCTCACCACAATATTTTAGGTTTTACAAGCAATGCTATCTCTCAATACAATATTGTGGAGGACTGGTGCCTAGGCTAGGTATAAACCTGTGTTATAGGTCACCAGGTCTCCGCTCCGTGTTACAATAATTGGCTGATAGTTACGTACTAAAGCAAAATGTTTACAACATTCAATAGTGAATTAGTGGCGGGTGAGGTAGACAATGTGACAAGTTCGATGCGGTGAGTGTGTGCATGTGTGCGTGATGTGATGTGGTGTGTGTGTGTATGTGTGTGATGTGATGTGTGTGTGTGTATGCGTGTGTTTTAATGAACATTTGTATAATATTTTATTTCATCAATGAGTCTATGAATTAATTATAAGAATCTTTTCGGTATCGTCGTATGACTGTTCATGTAACCAACTCGTAAGTTTAATTTTCAGTTTATGACTGGTCAAAGTATATATGTCTAATAAACGGTTGATCTTATTATATAATCGTGCGCTCTGTACTATGTAGTGACGTCTTGCAAAGGAAGTACGGCATTGCACAGGTAATAAAGAGTGTCGGCGTAATACTCGGGACCAAAGTGAGAGTGAGGCAGTCGCAGGCGTTGATATTTAAATCATCGTCACTCAGGCATGTATGTGCTCTTACGGTTTTAGTTTCTCTTGGGGGCGGGGGTTTCTCTCTCAGTTGGGGGTGAGTTTGTGTGAGGAAGCACAAACCTTACAATTTTAGATTTCTCGATATTGAGTGTTAAGAAATTATCTGAAAGCCAATTCACTCAACTCGTCGAAGAGACACTTCTGTTCTACGTTTGGCCTTATTCCAGCTGTCATCATAGACTATTAGTGCTGTATCATCAGCGTAGGTGAATACATCACAGTTTGGTATTGCTAGGCGACACAGGTCATTAATATAAATAAGAAAGAATGTAGGCCCAAAAACACTACCCTGAGGAACTCCGAATTTAGTGTTCATGTCATCACTATATAGTGAATCGATTTTTATACACTGTGTGCGATATGACAAGTAGTCTGAAAAAATGTTCAGTGACTGACCGCGAATTCCAATGTTTTCCATTTTTGCTAACAGTGTAGGGATGCTAACTGAGTCAAATGCCTTGGTCAAATCAAGAAAGACGCCAAAGCACTTGAGCTTTTGATCCAGTTTGTTAACAACGGTGGTAGTGAGACCTAGAACCGCATCTTCGGTAGAAATTCCCCGCCTAAAACCATATTGATTATTAGCAATAATTTTATGTTTCTCAAGATATGAGATGAGGCAGTTATTAAGAATCTTTTCTAAGATTTTAGACAGGGAACTCAGTACCGAGATCGGTCTGTAGTTTGTGACAAGGGCTTTTTCACCAGACTTGTAGATCGGGTAAACAACAGCCTTCTTAAACGCATTTGGGAACGTGCCAGTGTCAATCGCCCGATTGCAAATGTGCGTTATAGGAACAGCTAGAGCGAGGCTGGAATGCTTGAGAACCCCAACAGAGATATTGTCATGCCCAGTCGCGCTGTCACTGCGAAGACCAACTATAACACTATGAACCTGCTGACAGTCGACAGGCAAGATGACGAAAGAATTGCATGGCGAAGGTTCAACCTTGCTGTGAACAAAACGCCCAGATGGAGGTTTGATTTTTGAAGCCAAATCTTCGCCAACGTTGACAAAGAAGTTGTTTATATCATTCAACGAAGCCTCTGTGTCTGTGGAACCTGGAAGTAGCATACTAGGGGATTGTTGATAAGAGCTACAATTGGTAATGTTTTTAATAGCCTTCCATGTAGCCTTGATATTGTTTTTCGCTTTAACTAACAGATCCTTTCCATGAGAACGTTTGAGTTTTTTAATTAAATTATTAAGATAATTACGATATCGGATATAGGTTTCTTTAAGTACATTGTTATCAGATAACTTTGATTTTTTGTGGAGATTGTCCCGGTTCCTAATACAACGAACCAAGCCCGGGGTCATCCACGGTTTGATAATACGACATTTGACAGAGACTTGAGTTGTATATGTGTGTTTTAAGATAACATCCTGAATATTAGTAATAAGAAGATCTGCAGCGCGATTACAGTCTAGCTCATTAAGGACAGAAGAAAAGTCCATGTTATCTATTTCATTTTTAATTTTCTCGTGATTGTAACGGGTTGCGTTAAAAGGTTGCAGAGTGGTTTTTTTATTTACTTTCAGGCACAGGATTACTGGAAAATGGTCAGTAATATAACTTTCTAAAACTATAACAGTAGCCAGACACTTGGTTTTCAATAGAACGTGATCTAAACAGTTACCTGATCTTGTTGGTATTACGTGAGCAGGCAGTAGACCTAATGAAGCGCAAAGGGTGAGGTAGGTATCAGAATGACGGTCATGATTGTTAGGTTTAATATCGATATTTATATCGCCAATCAGGGCTACATTAGCAAAGTGATTTAGTTTGATTATTAAACCATCCAAACTATGGTAAAAATCCTCAAGCTCAAGATACGATGGGGAGCGATATACACATATAATTACAGTATCACCTATAGAGCACACGAGGCAATTAGCGTCACTAAGAGAAGGCTCAAGGTATGTGTTTTTGAGTGTTGACTTAGTATATATCACAACTCCATCGTTCTGAGTTTTATTGTTTACAGTCGCATCACAAGAATATCCCTGCAGAATAGGTAGAGGACCTGAGACCCTAAGCCAGCACTCTGTGAGTAGAATAACATCAAAATCAAATTTAGTAGTTGTTACCATAGTAATAAATTCATCGAAATTCTTTTTTAAACTTCTAATATTTATATGTATCACTTTTAAGTATTGGTTAGGATGCTCAACAAACTGAGCATCGCTCAGGTGAAGATAAGTGGGAGCGAGCGAGTGAAATATTGTCGATTTCGTAACATATTCATGTGTTATGATTGGCCATTTTTGGTTATGCTTATAGAATCTGTAACTGCAACTGACAAAGGTTTCAGGAAGAGAAATCTTCGTATTACATGAAGGGAAAGGATACTTGGAGTAACGTCACCGAAAACATTTAAGATGTTCATATTCCTCTGACTACAGCTAGTGCTCAACGATCATTTTCAAAAAAAAAACCGACTTCCAAAAAAACATCCAACGAAAACTCTCTGCCAAAAAAACACTTAAAAGCGTAAAATAAACTGGTTCTTCATAAAATGCGTATACCTAATTCTTTATTCATTTAAATAGTAGTATTATAACGTGTGCTAGGTACCTAGAATCTGTTTGAAGTCGGTGCCAAGTGACTATCGCTTAGACTTTTGTAATTGTTCGTTTGTATTTTTTTTGGCTTAGCACCGACTTCAAACAGATTTTAGGTACCTAGCACACGTTATAATACTACTATTTAAATGAATAAAGAATTAGGTATACGCATTTTATGAAGAACCAGTTTATTTTACGCTTTTAAGTGTTTTTTTGGCAGAGAGTTTTCGTTGGATGTTTTTTTGGAAGTCGGTATATTTTTTTTATAAAAAGTTTTTATTTTTCAGTTTTTAGTGCAGTCAATCGTAGGTCAGTAGTAAGTTGAACTATTGCATCAAATTTCATCTTTAAGAATACAAATTAAGGTCTATACGTACGTGTAATATTAAAATCATCCTCTAATCCCTAACTGTTGAAGAGTTTAACCTGCTATCATCAGCCCACCTAAATAACTTGAAAATATACGACTGAAGGTCTTTAGATACGTATGAAATTGAAAGAATTATCCTCCAACTCCTAACCGTTGAGGAGTTGTACATTCCACCTTCCATCATCAGCTTACCTAAATAATTTGAAAGAATACGACTAAAGGTAACATATATACATATGATATTTAAAGATTTATCCTCCAACTCCTAACCGTTAAGGAGTTGTACCTTACATCATCAGCTCATCATCATAAAATGATGACTACCAGACGCAAAACCGGTGTACCTTCAGAAAATATACGAAAAACATAGTATGTTCCTATAAAAAATGAGGGTTTTCCTCGATTTCCCTGGGATCCCATCATCAGATCCTGATATGCTGGCAATGGGACCACCTCGGAAGCATACCCTTTTGAATACAAAAAAAAATTTCAAAATCGGTCCACAACTGACGGAGTAATCGGTGAACATACATAAAAAAAAAATAAAAAAATACACAGTGGAACATAGAACCTCCTCCTTTTTTAAGAAACTCTATGGGACAAGACAGGTTAAGTAACTTCAAGCCCGATCCCCCGAGCTCCTATGGCCCGATCTTTCAACTTTGATGACGTTATAGATACTTTTTCAGAATAGAAAGAAGAGAATAAATGTAAATTGTTATTTTATTGTAAATATATATACCCATTGTTATTCGTGTTAGATAACTACTTATGTGGTTTATTAAAATTAAACTACAACTTGACGATTCTTACTGATAGGGCCCCATCAAAAGAATTTGCCACGGACCCCACATGGGATAGTTACGCCACTGGCCAACATCTAATTTTCATACCGCTAAATGATAAAAGTGATACACACACCCCTAAATTTTATTTTTATGCAAAACAACGTGTGTCGGGTCAGCTAGTAAAATGATAATAATGAAAATGCCAGCACCATCTAGGTACAGTGATTTCTAATCGACGGATTTCCTACAGAGCCATCTAGTGTCTATAATTCAAACTACATCACGTTGGTTAATATACAAAGTATAATATACAAAGAGTTTATACACAACTAAGACAGATGGCAGACTTTTTGTTTTAAAAGGGTTCCTGATCCTGATTTTAAAATTAATATTTAACCGATTTAAAAGGCGGTTCTTAATTTAACTGTATTTTATTTTTTTCTTAAAATACAGTCGAATTAAAAAAAATAAGCCAACTCGCCCGCCACAACATCGATTCGATGGCGGAGCCTGTAGGTAGAAGGATTCGTCTAAGTTGGCAGCGTGTGGGAGATACGTCACGTTTTAAAATCGGCAATACCGCAGTCAATATTAAAAAAATGTTATAAATTTCTGGAAACTTTAATGATGGATTTATAATTAATTATGATATCCAGACAGTGATGATGATGATACTATGGAAAAGATAAAAAAGAAGTACGAAACTTGCAATAACTATTATAATATAAAACTACCTCGATGGCGTAGATTAGTGGTAGCGTATGCGATACGACTGCTCTGCTTGAGGTCTAGGGTTAAATTTCCGTTTCGGAATATTTTTTTGTGTGATCTGAAAATATATTTTTCGGAGATTGCTTAGTGTGAGACAAGATGGCTAGCTTAGCTTGGGACTAGATGGCGTTGTCTGTCAGACGTCTGAAATTTTAATTAATTATTGTTCATGGCAATAGGGACTTCTATAATCGATGAGTTATCTTTATATAAAACAATCGAATAAGTTATCGATAAGGTTATAGTAAACACTAAATAATTATAGTGGCAGCAGTATCGTAATTACTTTTTTTTCACAACAAAATATTAACCAGTCACAAGATTTAAAAAAAATATCATGATAATTTGCGCAAACCGTGACAAGAAGATATTTCAGAACATTTGAAGGTTATTACAGTTAGTAACTGACTAAGGCTTGCTTTACAATGAAAGTGTGAAACCTGGATAACTGAAACATGAAGGAACCTACGAATGTGTCTTAGTTTAAGAGGTATTCCACTTACCCAGTGTCTCCCATGAATAGAGAGATGGGAATAGAGGTTTTTTAACCGACTTCAAAAAAAAAGGAGGAGGTTCTCAATTCGACCGTATATATTATATACTAGCTGTTGCCCGCGGCTCCGCCCGCGTGTATGTCGGTTATCGCTGCAAATAGTAGCCTATATGTTATTCTGATGTATAAGCTATATTACTGTAAAGTTTCATCCAAATCCGTTCAGTAGTTTTTGCGTGAAAGAGTAACAAAAATCCATCCATACAAACTGTCGCGTTTATAATATTAAGTAGGACTTTTTTATGTGTGTTCGCGGATAACTTCGTCGTTTATGAATCGATTTTGATAATTCTTTTTTAATGGAAAGGAAATATCCCAACGGTGGTACCATGAAAATTAAGATCTGATAATGACATTAAAGAGAAATCGAGTCGAACCTTGAAGTCGGTTTTTATTTTGTAAAAATTGTACTTGTTCAGTTAAAGAGGTGTATTCCATACTTTCATACTAATACTAAAAATTCGAAAGTAACTTTATCTGTCTGTTACGCCTCTCAGCTAAACAGCTGCATCGATTTCAATGAAATTTGGCATGAAGATAGGTACTTTGATTCTTGAGAAAGAACATAGGCTATTTCACCGCAATAACCGACATACACGGGGGTGAAACGACGGGCAAAATCTACATTATTGAATAAAATAGCGAATAATTTGAACATTACATGTATTACATGACATTGTATAGATAGTACAAAATGCACATCTATACTAATATTATAAACGCGAAAGTTTGTAAGTATGGGTGGATGTTTGTTACTGTTTCACGCAAAAACTACTGAACGGATATGGATGAAACTTTATAGTAATATAGCTTATACATCAGAATAACACATAGGCTACTATTTGCCGCGATAACCGACATATACGCGGGCGGAGCCGCTGGCAACCACTAGTAGTATATAAAAATCTGTCAATTTAGTCAGTCATTTGCAACTATCAGCTGTAAGGTGTTTTCCAAATTCTATAAATTTTATCAAAAATGTTTTGGTTAGATAACAATTGTTGAAAGTTCAAAATACATTATTGTGCAATTTATTTTTTACTAGCTGTTGCCCGCGGCTCCGCCCGCATATATGTTGGTTATCGCGGCAAATAGTAGCCTATGTGTTATTCTGATGTATAAGCTATATTACTGTAAAGTTCCAATCAAATCCGTTCAGTACTTTTTGCGTGAAGAAGTAACAAACATACACACAAACTTTCGCCAAACAAACAATATTAGTGTGATTGCTTCGCGCTTATGAATTTTTATTGAATTTACTTCCGAGCCTTTTCATGATCATCTTCTTTATTTTACAACAAAGAAAAGAGAGGAAATTCGTATGCGCAGTGCGACTAAGGTGAACCGAAGACTAAGAGAGGTGATAAATTGATGTTGTCTCACAGAGAGGTCTAATAAAAATCAAACGAAAAATAAATTAGAAAAAGTATTCCTTATAATAAAATCTACCTAGACTCGATAAAAGAGGTTAAATAATAATTGAAAAAAAAAAAAAGGAAGCGGCGAGCTGGCTTGTTGGCGTGCACGCTGACTGTTCTTGTTTCCATCCCTACCTGGAACAACACTTTGTGTGATCCACATAGTATTGTAGTTGTTCTTATACCTACTCGTTCGATGTTTGTAAAGTCCCCGCAACACAGGAATACACCGATATAGTGCGGTAGAGCAAAAGTTGTCTTTATAGAAAAGAAAAATGTTTTCGTCATTATTAAAGTACTTTTTAATTAATTGAGTTTTATTTTCTTTATTTGGAACAAAAAACAGTTACATGCTAAAATCTTAACAAAATACAATTAAATATTCGAGGTAATAAACATGTTTTGTTTTTTGTTTCACCATTTTTGTTTCACCCACACTATTGTTCACAGATTAACAATAATAAAATTGAGACGAAACAGGTCATATTGTTACATTGATACATAATTATAAAAGCATGCAAGTAAATGATACAAAATTATAAAGAATAACGAATAACTTATTTTGTTGGCAAAGCGGATAATAATTTAATGGCATAACTCTTGTAGAGGCTATTAGATAAAGCAAATATGTCAATATCACTGAAATATTTGTTATATGTATCCACAAGGCGTCGTAGAGGTATGCGGACACCAGCATTAGTCCTACAAGATGGTGTGTGAAAAAGTTGGTATTGATGTGCCTTTCGCCGATAGACTGTTCTTGGTACAATATAACAAATTTCGCTTGTGATAACAGAACAGTCAAATCTATTATTGCATAGTCCTCAATTAATTAAAAAACCTTTAATTGTACTTTTTAGGGCCAACTGATCTGTAATGCTTTAAGAGATCATCAGTGTAGACTGATGATCTCTTAAAGCACTACAGATCAGTCACTGCTGCTGAACGTAGAGCGCTAGCCAAGATGATATATTTGTACAAATAATTAAAATTGAAATGTCTGTTTGTAATTTCAAATGAACAGTTTTTCTATATTAATATACGATACTTGATAAAAAAGCAATTTTTTTTTTACTGTCTGTCTGTTTGTTGCGGCTAATCTCGGGAACGACTAAACTGATTTTGACGGGACTTTTACTGGCATATATCTGATGATATAAGGAGTAACTTAAGCTACTTTTATTTTAGACTAGCAACAGCCCAGTATTACCCGGTTGGAGTAAAGGTACAACAACAACCGCAGGTACAGTGGCAGCGCAGCTTATCGATACTAAATCTAGTAGGTAAATAATAGGTCTTTACCTATGAAATTGCCGTTTTGTATGCAATAAGTGTAAGTACTTATCTTTTCAAACTTTTTTATTTCTGTTATTCGAAGTAATCACCCATGCAATCGACGCATCTTTGCCAACGCATTGGTAGTTTATTGATGCCCTTCTTGTAAAAATCAGCTGGACGGGAGGCAACAAACTCTTCAAAGGAATTTTGTACTGCCTCTCGGGAATTGAATTTTTTACCCACTAAAAAGTTGTCTAAATTTTGGAAAAAGTAATAGTCGGTAGGTGCAAGGTCTGGTGAGTATGGCGGATGAGGGAGAGCTTCCAACTCCAGCTCTTGCAGCTTGCAAACTGTCTGTTGCGCAGTATGAGGTCGCGCGTTGTCGTGAAGGAGCAGTGGGGACGACCGATTGACCAAAGCTGGTTGCAGATGTGCAAGCTTCTCCATCATTCTCTCCAGTTCTTCACAGTACACATCTGCATTAATGCTTATGCCGTTTTGTAAAAAGCTGTGGTGAATCACACCCGCACTAGACCACCAAACAGTGACCATCACCTTTTTAGGGGTCATTTTTGGTTTAGGGCATTGCTTTGGTGCTGAACCAGGGTCTAACCAACTTGCTGAGCGCTTTCGATTGTCGAACAGAATCCATTTTTCGTCGCACGTAACAATTCGTTTCAAAATTCCTTCATTTCTTTGCCTGTAGAGCAGCGCAAGGCAGGTCTCGACGCGTACGTTGCGCTGGCGATCGTTAAGGTCGTGGGGCACCCATCTATCAAGCTTTTTTACCTTGCCAATTTGTCGCAAATGGATCAATATTGTTTTGATGCTTACATTAAAAGCTGCTGCTAGCTCAGCTGTAGATTGAGTTTCGTCAGCTTCCACAATGGCTTTTAATTCATTATTGTTAACCAAAGTCTCCGGACGACCACGAGCTTCATTTTTCAAGTCAAAATTTCCAGAACGGAACCGGGAAAACCAATAAAGGGTTGTGCGTTCGTTTGTACAGTTCTCTCCGTAAACGTTTTTGATGTTACGTGCTGTTTGTGTCGCGTTGGTGCCACGACGGAACTCATATTCCATAATTACACGAATTTTAAAGTATCCATTATGACGAAAAATGTTCAAATATAATGAAAATACAACGCTAATAAAAAAACAAAAGACTAAGTTTGTAAATAGAAAGTCATGGTTTTAAAACAAAATTAATTTGAATTTAGAATACAGAACCATTACAAACTTTTTTTTATTTGAAATGACCAGTACTGAAGAACGGCAATTTCATAGGTAAAGACCTAATATCTTTGCATAAATAAAACTCATCACTACTAGATCCTTCAGAAAAAATCATGAAGTTCTCAACTAAGCTTTTTTTTGCCTTTTCAAAAACAGAAGCATTCTTTAAGTTTTTTGAAGTGAAAACTTCTTTAGGTCCGTTGAGCGCTTTTAGGGTGAGCATAATCATGGAACTCGCGTCATCGTCACCGAACGCTTTCCATGAGCTATACTTTTGAAGTGAAAACTTGTTTAGGCGCGTTGAGCGCTTTTTTGGGTGAACGTAAATCATGGAACTCGCGTCATCATCACCGAACGCTTTCCATGAGCTATACTTTTGAAGTGAAAAGTTGTTTAGGCGCGTTGAGTGCTTTTTGGGTGAACATAAATCATGGAACTCGCGTCATCGTCACCGAACGCTATATTTTTTTTTTTACTTATTTTGATCGCGCTTTTTATTTAAAGAGCTAAGAGGTTCATTTCAGGTAAGCTTTAACAACTGTTTGTTTACAGTTTTGAGTTATCACTTCTGTCGGCAGTCCTCATGACTGCTTTGTGATTTTTTTACCGACTTCAAAAAGGAGAGTTTCTCAACTTGATTGGTACTTTTTTAATATTTTATTTTTACTATGATCGTTTTAGGGGTCTTCAAAACGATTTATTTTTAAGAAATGAAATCATCTACTAACAGGAATGTTGGTAAGCGTGGGAAGCTATAAGATGAAGATTAGGTACATACTCGTAGTTAAATTAATTGAACTCTCCGTGCATCGCGCTGTATCTCTCGTATCATTCGACGTCCTTGCTCCTTAAGAGATACCGTGTTATAAAATATACTTAAAGAATAAGACCAATACGATTAACTGCATGAACTATATTCGATTAATCTCATATCATTATCTATATGTTAATACGTGAAGCAAAAACTTTGTATCCCTTTGAGTTTGTACGAAAATTATGTGAATGGGGGGGGGGGGGAATGTACTATTGTACATTATTATATGGAAAATTTCATACTCCTCCGTTACACCTACCTGTATAAAACAAAATTTCTGAATATATTAATATGATTATTATCCTTACATAGCAAATCCAACTGTTACTTCTAAGTCAATTTAAAATATAGATATAGAAGCAAACGAAAGTTCAAACTGTTAGGCATATTATTACTCGTAGGTCTATTTAGTTTAATGTTTAAGAGCGTTAAATTATAGGTGGACAAGTGCGGCGACAGGTAGGGGCTAAGTCCCTAATGGCTGTAGCACCCAAACGTAGCGTCCTCGTAGCGCGTGCGCTAACTGGCGGATGCGCGCGACTCAGTTCAGGAGTAGCTTTGGCTGCGTACGCGCACCAAACTAACCGCACTTGCCGCGTTTTTCGAATTCAAACGAATATGACGACGTTTGACATAGACGTGATCGTACGGCAGTTTTTTTGTTAATATTTAAAGACTGAATAGTTAAGTTTACAATTTATTTTGAGAGACTACCGCAAGTAAATTAATTATACTTGTAATAAATGAGAAAAAAAAAAATGTGTGACTCGTGTGAAGGTGTCCAAGAGTGAATTCAGCGACGTTTGCAGTGGCAACACAATGAGTGCTCGACTGAATTGGCACAAATGGCTAGTATTGTCGCTGCTCGGATTGGCTTTGTCCGCTCGGACAATTGGCTGCGATTATAGTTCCATCACTGAGAAATTTGGAGCGGAAGCCGTGGTTCGATGCTATGAAAAATGCCCGTTCCAGGTTCGTTTTACTAATCCACGTTGTTTGTAAATACAAATATTCTATTTAAACATGCCAATTTGACATTATTCATTGACTGTAAAAGGTAATAACATTCTACATTCATCTTCGCGCGTTCATTGATAAAGATAGCCTTTTCAGTTTATTGGTCGAGGATAAAACGATGATCTTCGTTTATTATGTAGTTTATTTGCGGCGGCAGTCGTGTAGGTTCAACGCACATCTAAGTAATTGTCGACAATTAGCGAACCACTACAATCAACGCAAACATGCTAAATATAGACGTAACATTACCAAACGTCCAGTACGGTTGTGGATGCATAAACCCTCGTACTTTTAAATTAATACACTCGTACTGACTAAAAACTGAAATGAAGAAAAGAATTTAAATGTAGGTACCTATTTTAAGTAAAAAAAATTCATCATGCTCTAATTCTATACTAATATTATTAAACTGAAGAGTTTGTTTATTTACATGAACGCTATAATCTCAAATACTACATCTTCGAATTGAAACATTGTTTTTATCAGGGAAGCATATTACGTAGACTATATAAGATCGAGCTACTGCCATTAGATAGTTTTATAATGTTACTAGCAAACCCGGCGAACTCCGTTTCGCCACCAGATGGCTTCGTTTTATGTAACACTTTCCCGCTTTTCTGTTAAAAATTTTCCTTAATTTTCTTTGCTATAAACCTCACGGAGCCCGAGACCTTTCCAACAAATGCAAAACCGTGGAAATCGGTTCGTGCGTTCTGGAGTTATAGCGTCAGGAAGGAAAACCCGACTTATTTTTATATAGTAGACTTATTAAAATGACAACATAAAAGAATAAAGTAACAAAAATTATTAATATCTGTCAAAACCAGAAAGTCCGCCAAAATACTCGAATGGTTGATATTAAATTAATTGAGAGTAACAATGCGAGTAAGTGGAGTCATAGAGTTTTTGGGCAGAAAATAGCAAAACAAGGTGATAAAAATATAATATCATCATTATATCAATCTTACGATATTGAATCCTGCAAAACCGGTCAACTTTAATTAATTATAAAAACCTTTTAGTGAAAAAACTATAAAAGGTACAAGTTTTAAAATAAACTAGTGCCCTGGCTTCGCACGTGTGCATTGTATTTATACGTGTGGGTGTAATTTGCATATACATAATAAAAACTATCTTCTTCAATCACTACCTCTTTTGATAACAACTTTATTAAAATCCAATAAAAGATCCGTTAATACAATGTAGAAATTAAGTCCTTACAGAATATCCCTAAAAAAATTGTCGAAATTTGTCTAAATTGAGACTCCAAATAACTGATATGTGTAACAATATCCTCATAGTATAAAAAAAGATTGGGGATTGTATCTAAAAAAACCGAAATGTGAAAACCGCGGATGGATCACATTTCGAACCGAAGCCTTATATGTGCTACGGGAGTCAATTCCGGTCACACGCTCGCAAAAACTTTCTGTAGGTACTAACGTATGTAAAAACTTATCCATACATACTAAACCATACTTAATATTATAAATTCGAAAGTAACACTGTCTGTCTGTCTGTTACGCTCTCAAAGCTTAACCGTTGCACGAATTTCAATAAAATTTGGAATGAAGATACTTTGATTCTTGAGGAAGGATATAGACTACTCTTTACGTGTCGCGAGTCGCGGGCAAAAGCTATTTCAAAGGTCAAATACTTTGTTTAAATTATTACATTACTTTCTTTGTATGGATATTTGTTTTTTCTCAGCGTCCATTATCAGAACAAACACTACCATTAAGATATATTTCTATCTTTAATAGCAATAAGAATACAATGTCGGGGTTAAACTCACATTTATATCATTTAGCACCATACTTTGTTTTAAGTCTCAAGTGGTTAATGGATGCCAAAATGTACTATAGACTATAGATACTAAAAACTTATTGAATTTTAGTAGAATTATGTTGTTTTGTTACTGATTAAAAATGTTGTAACCAAACACCAATAAGTAACGCGATTAATAGAGGCTCCAGATCAAATACATTTTATTAAGAGTTTGGAAAATCGATCAATATCCATGTTATGGTTAGGAAAGTAACGAAGATGTCATTTTCGAGCGAATGAAGCTATAGGGCGCATGAAGCTTTATACGATGTAGATATTCTAATTCTATGTGTCGTTTAGAAAATATATAAATATGTACTCCTAAGTTTAGACTGCTGTATTAGCAGCCGATTTTTGAGAATTTCATGAACTTACCGTATTGCACGCATGACGTTTTGTTCAATCGCTCAAATTTCATGTTCTTATTTATGATTTTAAGACAAATATTAAGTTTGTATTTCAGTTAACAGTGTTTTGTGTTAATGAACAAATAATTTATTTTTTAAAAGACAACTCCTGCACTAAGCATTTTCCTGTGTAGCCTTAACACACATACATACTAACTTCAAAATAACTTCATATCTGCTTTACAGGGTTGTTATCTATTTACTAATACGTGAAGCAAAAATGTTGTACCCCTTTGACGAAAAAGGAGAAGTGCAGAAAGCTAAAAATCATTTTTTTTTTGTGTAAAAATAATAACCGCAGGATAGCCACTAGTTAATATTGATATATTCCACAAGTACTTGTCAGCACCATTTTCATAAGCCCTGAACTAAATAAGCTGTACACTGTTACATGATTATAAATTGTAAAGATACCTCAGTAAAAACTCTCGTGAATCAATCAAACCTCAACTAGCGAAGCGCAGGTACGCCTAATGACGATTGTCACGCGTGGCTGCGCTTGCGCCGACCGTGTCGCAACGGAAGTTATCAGGATTTTGACTTCGTACATCCCATGATCACCCTACTAAATATCCGCTCCATAATAAGTGGTTTGATCATAATATTTTTTTCTTGCAGAACCGAACCGGTGACGGCCATTTTGATGTGAGTTGTGGGTCGGAATGCAGCGTACAACAAGTAAGTAGTAAGACTAAGTGATTTACATTGAACTATTATCAGAGTTATGTATAATACTATTGTCATAGATACATTTTACAGACATTTCACACAGGCACTATTTACGACGTGACAATCATACCATGCTTATTTCAATATTTTCACCTCTGAATTTTTAAGTTACCTACCACGTCTAATACCATTTTTTACGCCATTTACACGTACACACATACGTAGAGCCAAAATGTAGTAATATTAAGTAAATAACATTTTTGTACAGGATACGATCTCTACATTACTAAATAGTACTTAATACAATTACATATAATGAGACGAAAAAATGGATTTCTTATTTTATCTAAATAATATTACTTATTTTGTAAGGGCCCCACACATAACTGCGAATTCCCAACGCATCGCAAATATCTGCGAGCTCGCACGAATTCACCGCAAGAACTTCACGGCGCATCGCATCACATCGCAGTTATGTGTGAGAGCCCTAACCTGGATTACATAGCCTGAGAATGAGTTAACATTGTATGTAACGTAATTACTTCAAAACTAAGCAAAATATATTGTCCGTGAATTAGCTATCTGGGTAGTATCAAGAAAAGCACATATGGATTTAATAAAACACTTTTCAAAACATACAATGAAAAATATTACTGTGTCTTAGAGCTAATGTAGCGGAATTCTACGTACGAAGGCCGTTTTTTGGGTTAAAACATTTAACAAAAATCACTCAAAGTCACCATTATTGGATTTATTGGCTCATGAAACCCATTTTTCAAAAATATCTGTCACACTTTGATGCTAAATAATTATCTTGCGTATAAAGTGTGTCAAAACATTTAAAAAATATAGACCATAACTACGCAAGCGATCGTAAACTACAGGGAACCGATAAGTCAGTTTACTGTAACTTATTTATTATTTATATTTTTGTAGTCTCAATATTGGGCAACGCGTTTTTACGATTCTGTGACGGAAATCATAACGTACAACAATTTAAATATTGTTTTGTCAATATAATTTTAACGTTTAGATAGGGGTTCTAGTGGGTGATCGTAACAAAAAAATGTTAATAATTTAAGTATATAACACATTTATAATTACTCTGCGATAACGATATCACAGTATTTCACCCATAACCTTATACGAGATATAAGTTATTTAATGAATATTGTTTCCAAAATAAACGATTGCAATTTTGTTTATCTACATACATACGCTTAAAACAAATTAAAATGTAATATATAGGTGCAGTTTTCGTTACTTACAAGGAAACTCTTTTCTTTAGACTACAGTATCTATCAGTTTAAATTTGCCTATTGAAACCAGATTAAAAATATTCTGATGTGTCTAATCCACATGATTATCTACGATTACACCTGTGCCAGTACTAGTCTTGCATCTCGACATCTTTTCTGTATTCAGAATGCGCGTAAAACTGACAGGAGGTTAAAGTTACAAAAGAGTATTTGTTAACAAAATTCATTGAAAGCAGCTAGACCGTGCCCGACAATGCTCATGAACAAAACCGGTTGCCGTGGACACTATCCTAGTTTCATTGTTGTTTAAATAACTTAATTTACATAATATGTATAAAATAACAGTAAGTACTATACCTAAGCCTAATGCAGTGGTTATTCGGAGTTATTTAGATGGTTATAGCTGAATCTTGTACTGTGGTACTATGGTAACTTTTTCAATATTTTTGTGGTAATAAAAGTAACATATTATATTGGTAGTTGAAGCATTAGTACATAGTAGTAACTTTTGTTTTTTGTATAGAGCATTAGTTCAATTTATAGAGCTTAAAAATAGTCATCTATTAATATACTGTTGTAATCAAGAGTTCTTTTCAAATAACTAAAAATTAGTAAAGAACTATATTGCTTTGCAATCCACGGTCGTACAAACAAAAGTGCGTAAAATACATAAAATCTAAGTATATTTTACTACAATTCTCAGACAATTATATAAGTATAAACAAACTGAACTGTTATCGATCATAACGATGTGAACTAAAATCGACATAAAACGGCATGTAGTCTCAAAACTCTGACAGTTACTACTGGTTTATGTCAAAATTATCAGTTATGTCCAATTTACGCCCCTGCACAGCGCAAAAAATATTCAAGTGGTGGCAGCGTATGTGCACCCCTCGAACCGAAACGGAGTCAATTGACTTGCCTCCATTTATTATTATTTGTTTCTGTTCTTTTAACATAACCGAGTAATGTATGTCATTGTTATGGTTCTTTTATAAAGTCGTAGTACATGACATGTGTACCTAAATACCGGGGATTGAACTCTATAGTTTTGATTTTAATTCATACCAAGTAATTGCTAAGTTATTGATTACTTATTTTCATTGAATTAATTAATTTAATAAAAATTCGACCATAATTCATTTAATTGTAATTTTCTTAGCTTTCTGAACTCCTGTTCCATATAAAATTTTACTGTACCAAATTCCATACTTCTCCGTTCGCATAGTTTTCGTAAAAAGAGGTACAAAGTTTTCACGTATTAATATATAGGTAAGTAAAGAATTAATACTGCTACCGAACTGGGAACTAGTTCTGACTTTCTTTCTTAGAGAAATTCTGACGTAGAGACTAGAAAGATTGTATGTATTTAAAATTATACACAAAGTTCCTTGATTTTGATAGCACACTTGACTGACTTGATCAGCCCACATTTTTCT
The DNA here is from genome assembly GCA_949125395.1 of Diaphora mendica. Classification (NCBI taxonomy): domain Eukaryota; kingdom Metazoa; phylum Arthropoda; class Insecta; order Lepidoptera; family Erebidae; genus Diaphora; species Diaphora mendica. Next base: position 32,675,593 of record OX421311.1, read on the forward strand.
CAAAGTTGCGTTTTTCATGTGAAAAGATCGACATCGGCAAAACAAAATGATACTGTGGTCTGTACAAGCAGCATTCACACTTCCAAAATGCATGGGAACTTCATTAACTGTTCCGGTAAAAGTGGCCCATAAAGAGAGCAGCTTTGCTATGCGTCAATCAGCAGGTCGCGAGGTGTGGTATCGAATGCATTGCCCGTTCGTTTATTTATTCTAACACCAAACAATCTTATTACGTTACACGTTCTCAACTTTTACGTTCATTTCATCACTATGACGCGACGAATTGTTTACTTCTACAGTTCTGATGAAAATATTTCTAATTTTGGTTGCCTCCTAGATAGCTCTCGATTGACATTGTATTGTTTAGAATCAGATTTTCGGGGTTATGTAGGGTATGTAACAATATAAAGGTAATGGAAAACAGTACTAATGATATCTATATATATAAAAGAGTAAGGTGACTGACTGACTGACTGACATACCCAGAGATCAACGCACAGCCCAAACCGCTGAAGCTACAATCCTGAAAGTTTGCATGTAGGTTCTTCATATGACGTAAGTGAGCACTAAGAAAGGATTTTTTGAAATTCCACCCCTAAGGGGGTTAAATAGGGGTTGAAAGTTTGTATGGAAGTTCGTCATTTTTGAAGTAAGAAACATGAAACTTTACTTTTGGGCTACTGATTAAAAAAGAGTAGATACGTATTTAAGCGTTTCTGGATATTCTACCCCTAAGGGGTTAAATAGGGGTTGTTATTTCCTATATAGGTCAGTCTGGAAGTCCGTCATTTTTGAAGTCAGAAACATGAAACTTTATTTTTAGGCTGCTGATTAAAAATGAATTGATAGGTGTTTCAGCGTTTCTGAATATTCTACCCCTAAGGGGGTGAAATAGGGGTTGAAAGTTTGTATGGAAGTTCGTCATTTTTTAAGTAAGAAACATGAAACTTTATTTTTGGGGTACTGATTTGAAATAAATAGATACGTATTAAAACGTTTCTTAATATTCTACCCCTAAGGAGGTTAAATAGGGGTTGAAAGTTTGTATGGAAGTTCGTCAATTTTTAAGTAAGAAACATGAAACTTTACTTTTGGGCTACTGATTAAAAAAGAGTAAGTAGATACGTGTAAGCGTTTCTGGATATTCTACCCTTAAGGGGGTGAAATAGGGGTTGAAAGTTTGTATGGAAGTCCGTAATTTTTTTAAATAAGAAATATGATACTTTATTTTTGGGTTACTTAATATAAATGATTAGATACGTATTTAGGAGTTTCTGGATATTATGCCCGTAAAGGGGTGAAATAAGGGTTGAAAGTTTGTAAGGAAGTCCGTCATTTTTTAAGTGAGAAACATAAAAATGTAGTTTTGGGCTACTGATTAAAAATGGATAGATACATATTGAAGCGTTTCTGGATATTCTACCCTTAAGGGGTGAAATAGAGGTTGTCATTTCGTATATAGGTCAGTCTGGAAGTTCGTAATTTTTGAAGTCAGAAACATGAAACTTAATTTTTTGGCTGCTGATTAAAAATGAATTGATACGTGTTTCAACGTTTCTGAATATTCTACTCCTAAGGTGGTGAAATAGGGGTTGAAAGTTTGTATGGAAGTTCGTCATTTTTTAAGTAAGAAACGTGAAACTTAATTTTTGGGGTACTGATTTAAAATGAATAGATACGTATTGAAACGTTTCTTAATATTCTACCCCTAAGGGGGTGAAATCGGGGTTGAAAGTTTGTAAGGATGTTCGTCATTCTTTACTTTTGGGCTACTGATTTAAAATGAATAGATACGTATTTAAACGTTTCTTAATATTCTACCCCTAAGGGGGTGAAATCGGGGTTGAAAGTTTGTAAGGGAGTTCGTCATTCTTTACTTTTGGGCTACTGATTAAAAAATAGTAGATACGTGTTTAAGCGTTTCTGGATAATCTACCCCTAAGGGGGTGAAATCGGGGTTGAAAGTTTGTAAGGATGTTCGTCATTCTTTACTTTTGGGCTACTGATTTAAAATGAATAGATACGTATTTAAACGTTTCTTAATATTCTACCCCTAAGGGGGTGAAATGGGGGTTGAAAGCTTGTAAGGAAGTTCGTCGTTCTTTACTTTTGGACTACTGATTAAAAAATAGTAGATACGTGTTTAAGCGTTTCTGGATAATCTACCCCTAAGAGGTTAAATAGGGGTTGTTGTTTCGTATATAGGTTATTCTGGAAGTCCGTCATTCTTGAAGTTAGAAACATGCAACTTTATTTATGGCTACTGATTAAAAATGAGTAGATACGCATGTACGAACATGTTCTGCCGGAACCGGTTGTGGTTCACGGTGCCGTTCTTAAAGTTGTTCAAAAATATGTGTGGTACCTCGGGCAGACTTTGCAGTTAAGTAGAAACAACTTCGAGGACGAGATGAACAGGAGAATTCAGCCGGGTTGGGCAGCGTTTGGGAAACTTTGTCGGGTCTTTTCATCGTCAATCCCACAGTGCCTAAATACGAAACTCTTCAATCAATACGTCCTACCTGTCATGACATACTGTGCCGAAACGTGGACACGACACGGCTGGTCCACAAGTTCAAAGTCGCTATGGAGAGGGCTATAATAATAATAATGATTAATTTTTCTCATCACAAAAGCTCAACGTTTCTCTAAGGGATCGCATCAAGAATGAGGTGATCCGGTAGAGAACCAAGGTCATTGACATAGCCAACGGGATAAGCAAACTGAAGTGACAGTGGGCTGGCCATATTAGCCGTAGAACTGATAACCGTTGGGATAAACGGGTTCGTGAGTGGTGACCGCGTCTCGGCAAACGTAGCGTAGAACGTCCACAGGCCAGGTGGAATAATGATCGGACGGCTGGCAGAAGCTGGATGAGAGAAGCTGAGGATCGAACCAAGTGGCGTGCAATTGGAGATGCCTATGTCCAGCAGTGGACTGCGTTGATGATAATGAGATACGTATTTAAGCGTTTCTGGATATTCTATCCCTAGGCTAGACTGGAAGTCCGTCATTTTTTAATTTAGTAGCCTGAAACGTTATCTTCAGGCTTTTGATTACAAATAAATGAATACTTATATCAGCATTTATGGGAATTCTATTCCTAAAGGGGTTAAAATAAGGGTCGAAAGTAGGGTTGCCAGATTTTTTTTTCGCCTACAAGGGACAACTGCTGAAATGGGCAAAAAAATACGGGATTTCAGGTTTTTACCCGGGACAAATTAAAAAACAACATTATTTAGTAACACTTATTGTTTTTAGGGTTCCGTAACCAAAAACAAAAAAAAAGAACCGACTTCAAGAACTGGACCAAACCAAAACAAAAAAGAACCTTTTTTTTAAACTATTTTTTTAGAAAAAAACCTTTTTTTTCACGTTATTGTATTGTCATTGGCCCTTGACCACTGTGCAAATTTTCAAATTAATCAGACTCCTAGGAGTAGGCGAAAATGAAGTTAGATTTTGTTACATACATACATACATACAGGTCAAGCTAATAAAAGCGTGTTAAAAATCCTTTCCACAAAACATTGATTTCGGTATTGTAAAACCCATCGATAACTTAAATTTCTTCGACTTTTCAATTGCACCCATACTTTAGTAATCAGAAGATGTTCCGACAATATTCAGTCTTTTTGTGATTATTTGGAATTCTTCATACAAGCAATCCATATTTCCTTCTTGACCTTCTTCTAACTTAAAAAGTTCCGCATCTTCTTGAAAATTAATGAAAAAATTAAATCGATCAATAAATCTTTTTCACTTAGATTACGAAGAAAACAAAAGAAAGATTATATGTTATATTATTATATCTGAAACAAAAAGAGACAAATAGTATAGGGAGTGCATTGGGCGGAAGTTTGGCGCGGCCACGGCAGCCGACAAGTCACCAGTGACACTCTGACTCTGACCATAGATCAATTTGACACACTCTGGCCCTGACGAGCGACATAGAGGCAACAAGGTCAAACATAGATCGACCGATTTTAGCGATACGACAAAAATACGGGACCAAGGCAGTCCCGCCGGGACATTTAAAACTATGTCTAAAATACGGGACGTCCCGGGAAATACGGGACGTCTGGCAACGCTAGTCGAAAGTGTGTGTGAAAGTCAATTTTAATGGACTATTGATTATAAATAAATACGTTTAAAAACGTGAACACAGTATTCATAGATACTTACACAGTTTTAAATAAATACATATAATCAACTTCCACGCGGGCAAAGACGCGGGCAACAGCTAGTCTACCTATATATTTCTGATATATTTCGGAGTTTATGAAAAATAAAATTGTGAAAAAGTCTAGGTTGGTTTCCCTAAAGTATTGTTAATAGTTGAAAGTTGTATTAGTATTTTCGTACCTGTTTTCTTTTTCCAGTTCCACAGTCAGGATTAAGATAATTAATCTCAGGGAGTCGATTTAAATTAGATTTTTAACTGGTAGGTTAACACAATGTTAGAAGTTCCGGATATCGAAGAATATTATGTAACTAAATGTTTTGGATGTAGTTTGATAGTCATCCACCACAGGCCATAACTCGGGTGGCGACCTGCAGCGGACACGCGCAGGGGTCTCGTGAGATTCAACGCCGGATGGACGCAGGAAGGAAGCTTCTAGTTGGCAGGCTGCTCCCCTCGGATCTATTTTAGAGTTCATTCGTTTTATTCTATAATTTCATCCAACATGCTTTTTAATACATAGAGCGACTTGAAGTTGGTTATGTGCCCTGCATCCTGTCAATGTACCATTTACTTGTCACGATTGTGAAATATTGAGTTCGCTGGGGGTTAGAAGAGACTATTCATACGGTACCTGATGTAAAGGGTAAATCGGGAGCTACAAGCGCGGTAACGATTGATTTTTGAAATGGGAGTATGTTTTTTTCTTGAAGGTCGTATCGGGCAATTTATCCTACAAATAGTTTCATTTAAGAGTTGAAGTCGAAATTTATAATAGTGATATATACGTACCTGTATATATGTTGAGATAATGAAACTAGTCTTTACGTTCGATACTAATTTATACTGAGACATACAATATACCTACCATGATATGATACTATATACATAGATGCGGCGGCCGGCGCCCAGCGCGCGGTGCACGTCTAGCACTGTATACATACATACCCACATGTATGTACTAAATATACATCAAATAGTCATCCACTAGATCACTGAGACATAGGACTATTGTGATATCATCTTTAACCACCTGCTTCTGCATCATTGGGCTCCCGGTCACGCACTCACTAACGGAACAGGACAGTACGAACGCTGTCATTTTAGGTTGGATTTCTGTGAGAGGGTAGTTCTGCCTTGGTCGAGCCGGCCCGTTCGTACTGAAATCAGCGTGGCTCTAAGTATTACCTAATAATACTTTTAGTTTAGTTTGTATCTGAAATATTTTTGGTAAGAACGATCAAAAATATTCGTGTAATGATTAAGGGAAGGAAGGGCATAAATCTATATATATAAAAGAGTAAGGTGACTCCTGAATCCTGAAATTTTGCATGTAGCGTAACGTAAGTGAGCACTAAGAAAGGAATTTTGGAAATTCCACCCCTAAGGGGGTAAATCAGGGGATGAAAGTCTGCGTAAGCGAAGCCGCGTGTAAAAGCTAGTATTAAATAAAAATTAGAAGTAGTATCAGCGAAGTACAGCTTTTTTCAAAGTCGCCTTTGAAAAATGCTATTAGGGTCACGGTATCTACCAGAAAGTGTCACAGTGTATGGGTATTGAATGAGTGGTAGTCAATTCGGTCCCCCATACGCGCTCTGCTGCGTCTAGTTCGGAAATGAACAATCACCTATCGGAAATGCAGTAGGTACCTGTGATTATAGTATAATTTATGTGTGAAACTATTTCACCGTGTTTATCGAAATTTGTTCAATGACCTTAGTAACTGAAGATGTGATCTGATAAAAAATAATAATTAAATGAACAATTTTAGACAGATATACCTACTATACAAGTTTATCTTTGCAATATATTGCTTGTATGTTATTATTAGAAAAAAAATTGCCCAAAGTAAACTACTATTTCAGACATATTAAATTGGAAATCCGTACTAATATTATAAATTCAAAAAAGCGGCCAAGTGCGAGTCGGACTCGCGCATGAAGGGTTCCGTAGCAGCAAGTAACAATATAAAAGGTCTTGTAGTTCGTTGTAAATTTGATCGATAAATTGCGGTTTACGATTTATGACGTATTAAAAAAAACTACTTACTAGATCTCGTTCAAACCAATTTTCGGTGGAAGTTTGTATGGTAATGTACATCATATATTTTTTTTAGTTTTATCATTCTCTTATTTTAGAAGTTACAGGGGGGACTCACATTTTACCACTTTGGAAGTATCTCTCACGCAAACTATTCAGTTTAGAAAAAAAAAATATTAGAAACCTCAATATCATTTTTGAAGACCTATCCATAGATGGTAGTATCACACGTTTGGGTTAAATGAAAAAAAATTTTTTGAATTTTAGTTCTAAGTATGAGGACCCCCAATTTTTATTACTGTGTGAAAATCTTAATGCGGTTTACAGAATACATCTACTTACGAAGTTTCAACAGCATAGTTCTTATAGTTTCGGAAAAAAGGGGCTGTGACATACGGACGGACAGACAGACAGACGGACAGACATGACGAATCTATAAGGGTTCCGTTTTTTGCCTTTGGCACGGAACCCTAAAAAGGTCTATCTGTCTGTATGTCTGTTATGCTTTTACGGCTAAAACGCTGCACCATCTACAGATAGTGCAGCGTTTTAGCCTGTACGACGGTTTATTAATAACGACAAATGGACAAGGGGTGATTAGGTTAATTGATACTTCGTTGCCAAAGAATTGAGAAATATACTAATTCCTGAAATTTTGCAAGCGTCATCAAATAATGCACATCTTAATTTACAACGTTAGGTTTATTGATTGGGTAAAACAGAAATACACAGACATACCTAATGATTAATGCTACATCGAATTTATACACACAATTCCGCAAACTATCCTCAAATAAATCAAATGCAGTCACAATGAAACCACAATAAGACCACGTTTAATTTTGATGTCAGGTGCATTCATGAATATTCCGAATAATTTTGAATTAAATTAAGTACCTACGTTGAAATAGGGGATTTACGTTGTTTTGTAATTTAATTTATTCATGGTGTGAACTGACATGACATAATCAAATTCTAATAGCGTGTTTTGTTTTTAAAATCTAACTAGTGAACCAGCCCGGCTTCACATGAAAATAATTGAAATTCTCGGTTTTTCTCTACTGTGATATGCATCTATTATGTTCCGTACTCACATGCGGTATTACTCGATAGTTTTACTTGAAAACGAGTAAAAATTTACGTGTGGACCGCAATACTCACAACTTGAAGGCTCGAATCGAGTCGGCTCGATGGAATTAAATTAAAGTAATTTACTTCGCACCTACTCGAAGCGAGCCGTCGAGCTTGACGCAAGCGTGTGTACTCGACCGCGAGTGGCGCGAGTAGAGCTTCAGTCCGCCGTTGACGATTAACGTAAAAACTGTTGTAGAACCTATTTTTTATAGTATATTCAGGAATCCTTATATAATTGTTATAATCTTCGGGACTCAGCTCTTTAATCAAGTTCAAGTGGTTGTAATCAGAGCGGTTATCTAACCAATATTTAACCCAGTATCTCCTTTTACGTTTCTCCTTTTCATTTTCTTTAGATAGATAGATAGAAAACTCTTTATTTGCACACCATAATATTACATAGTTAGAAGAGAGTACATAAAATGTGAGACGGAGTGTTCAAAGGGCAGCCTTATTGTCTAAAGCAATCTCTTCCAGGCAACCTTAGGATAGATCAAATTGTATACGAGAGACAGTGGTAGTTGTCGGTGCAATGAGATTTGAATTAATTATATTATCTGCTAATGAATGTGATGAACAACATAAATATATCCACACACATATCACACACACATACATTATTTATTATTAATACATACATATATACACACATACTCATGTAAATACTACATAAATATATACCTGACTAGATCATGTATATAAATAAATAAATAAAAAATTGCGGCATACCCTAATTCGTGACTTTCTTAATTAAGATGCATAATGTTCGTTAACCATTTTCTTGAATGCATTTATTGTTTGCGGTTGCCTAATGTTTACGGGCAGTAAACATCAGGCAAGCGCAAACAATAAATTCTTTTATAATTAAGAATTGCTAGACTTGCTAAATGTAGCCACCGTCTCCTTTGTTGAACAGACATCTTTTGGCTCGAAGGGTTCGGTGAATACTGAATGGCGAGCCAAAAGATGCGTCACTCGATCGATGAATGCTGAATGTGTGGACGAAAGCCCATGCCGTGGTTTTTACTCGTTATGTTTGCTCGATCGAGTAAAACCGTATGTGAGTAATTAGCATAACACAAATAAACCTTCCTCTTGAATCACTCTGTATATTGTTGAAAACTGCATCTAAATCTATTGACTAGTTAAATGTTAAAGTTAAATGATCTAAGTTAACAGACAGCGGAAGTAAAGTAAAGTGACTTCAGTTGATACTATATATAAAGACTTAGTGACAAAGATAGCTATATATCTCTGTTCGCATTATTAAGTGGAACCTGGTTATAGTAAATACTAGCGCCAGCACTACTTTTCTGCTTATCAATACACACGCAAGTCGTAAAATTCTGCTATGGGGTTAAAGGTTTTCAAGAAATAACAGATAATACTGTTATGTCTATATCCTCGTGTACATACCTCCTAGTAACTTGTACCCATAACAAGTACCAACATAACTTAAGACATACCGATATACCAATTAAGACAGTTTAATGAGAATTAACAAAGTATCTCTGGATTATTGTAATTTTTGGTACGGCAACATTATGATTGTGAGACAAAACAACATTTAATAAATGAATTAATAAACTAATCACAAATTTTAACAAAAAAAACCGCCTTCAATCTGGACCAAATTTAAATGGGACCACACGGGAAGCACCAGCTTTCAATTAAAAAAGAATTATCAAAATCGGTTCACCCAGTCGAAAGTTATGAGGTAACAAATATAAAAAAAATCAACTCGTCGAATCGAGAACCTCCTCCTTTTTTGAAGTCGGTTAAAAAGTAATTGTCTGTGCTGTGGTGGCCGTTCAGAATTCCTCAGTGTCACCACCCCTATGCATTCTGTAGGTATCATAAGATCCGACTAAGCGAGCAAACTACGCCGGACGCGGACGACTTTTAAACTTGACTCAAAAACTATGCCAGTCCTTCTGGCCAGCGCGGTTTATACTAGGTTAAAGCAAACATTATATGTAGAAGTCTTTGACTAGTAGTGGACCATTAAAGCTTGTTCATGATGTTAATAAAATGTTTGTACACCAAAGTACAGAATAATTTAAGAGGTGCGGGTGACTTTCGTCGTTTCGTTCGATTCACTCTTGAAAGTTGCCGCGATTTACAAATTATGACTTAGTATTTCAGCTGTACCACATTCGCAATATATTAAATCATTACTAACTGTAGTAAATTAAATTAAACCAACCATTATCGTCGTACAGGCAACTGTCACCCGCACCTACAGCGCAAAGAGTATAAGTGTATATAGGATTAAAAACACAGTTCTACCCATCGTGAAATAATCCCAAATAGAGACTTATTGAATTGGTATATTTTAGTGTTTTTTTTTTATAAATATTTTCAGATACGTTTCATAAACCATTTATTATTCAGGAGAAAGTTCTAAGGAGGTCCTCTTCCATTAATCAAAACATAACGTTGATGTCACACGAGAACTTTCTTCAGTTGCGTCCGAAGAATGCCCATGTCGTGTAACCATCAATTAGACGTTTAATTGTGATAAGTGCGATATGAAGTCGAGTCGGCCCTTCCATTAGCTAATAAACGCTGATTATGTTTGTTTATTCCTATATTGTTTTAGGCTGCTTGTTGCTATATTGCTGGACTTAGATTAAGACGTTCGTGGAAAGTTTTTGTTTCTAACAAACATGGTAATAAATACTAAGATTTATTGCAGTAAAGACACCACAGAATATGTCTGTGCGGCTCTATGACTCTTATTAGGCCTGTCCTTGCTAAAAATGTGTGGAGATGTTTAACTGTTAACCCAGTAGAGTGGATTGAACCCAGTAAAATCTTTTGCCTAACTTCAGAATCAATTTAAAGAATATTGCTTTCATAATATGACATCACTATCACACATTGTGACAAGTCTATGTATCTTCATCATCTCAAACGTCATCTTCTGGACGTAGTCTGTGTTTATTACAATTAAACACGTAATCAAGTGCTAAAAATATGGCTACGTAGAACGTATGAACGGTCACTGCATTATATTGTCTAGTCTTAAGAATTTCATGCAGATTCTAATTATAGAACAAATTAAGTCATTAACAAGTGACATTGTTCTAAGCATAAGGGAAGCCTCCATTAAACCTGCTTGCTCCTAAATTAAAGAAACAAAGACCTTGTACGGATCACGAAGCTAATTTTAGACACACTAATAGTTGTTTCTAATTCAATTGTAACTATTTCGTTATTCAAGCTTGAGACCTTCTATCTAGCTGTAGACACGCGTTAATTGAAACCCAGACGGCTGAATTCCTAAAGAGCAGTTGTATAACAATCTGTTCAAACCAAGATAGTTCAAGCATGCATTTCTCCACGACTTGACCTGACCTAAAATTATCTATTTTAGTTGTAATGATTTTCTTTTGAAGATTTTATTTTACATCACTTCCGTATCCCATAAAGGTTTGTATCGAATATTGGTTACCCCACTTAAGATTCGTGAGGTTCTTATGATGGATACCGGCAAGAGCACTTGTTTATCGTAGGTACCGTATTAAAAACTAGCAAAAACCTTACGAAAGGCTACCTGATCTTCATGAGTATAGCCAATTTTTCTTTATAGCCAATCTTTATAACAGTTTATTTTTATAATGCAACAAAAAAATTAAGTGATATGTATGTAGTATAAGAAATCTTTAAATTTAAACTGAAGATTCATGTACTAACCTATTATATTTTCATATCGGAACACAGAATTGATGTTTTCCTTAAACGATACGAGATATTTAAGCTTTTTAAAAATAAGATCGATCTGAACAGGATGATCAAAAATTGCAAAGAAATATTTAACACATCTACAGCCTTTAATACTCCACTGCTGGACGTAGGCCTCTCCTAAGAAATTACATTTATTACAAAGATCATTAGAAAGCAAGAATTAACATTTGTTAGCTCTTGCGTTAGTTACTTAAGGTGTAATTATAACGAAGAATGAATTATTTTAAAAGAATAACTGAAAAACAGGCTAAGTTACACCTATAACAAGAATGAGAGTGAGGGAACAGAGAGTGCACATGTGTTTGCGCACACACATGTGCACTATAATACACACATCAAAAGTGTCTAGGGATCAACATATATTTTTGCAATAACTTTTCTCCTGATTGATATTAATTAAAATTTTCTTTAAGGATTCATCAAATAAAGTGTTTTCGTTTGTCACAGTAACGATAAACCAAGTCACCTTTGCATTAATAAAGAAATTTGCCATTTTCCTAATAAAGGGATTTTTGACATTTGAACCACTAACATTAAAGTTCGAAAAAAAGACTGAAATAACAGTTTTCTTTAAAATTTTATTAGGTAACTTAAACAATTAATAATCCGTGTTTCTACCGCGAACACTAACAACACAAGAATCGGTTTGGCATACTCAAAATGAGTTCATCCAAATCACACTGTGGAATGGCCGCCCATGTTCGTTGCAACAACAAAAAAAGGTCTTCTTGCGACTGGATACCCTCCATATTCGGCAGAGCTCTTCTCTGTAGCATATCCCATGCATGCCCAATCGGGTTCAAGTCTGGCGACTGAGCAGGCCAGGGCCAAAGCCACATCTCAATCTCAAGAAATCCGCATAAAAATGCTTGATCCCTAGACACTTTTGATGTGTGTATCTCCTGCGTGGTCTCCGTTGAGACTGGCCGCCGTGGCCATAATCGGCTAGGAGAACATCATCATCATCATAACAAGAAAAAAAGTGTAAAAAACTAAAACCCAACTACATGAAAACTTTTGATAGAATTTATATAACTTATGTCACGGCCCATTATTACGAATCTGTTGATACCTCATTCATTAAAAAGGGTACAACAACAATAACATAGACTGACAAAAATAATACAGGTACAAAAATGTTCAAGGAATGCACACAACAAATCACAAAGAGCGGCTCAGTTATGATAAAGAACTGCATTCAACGTCGTCGTCGCCCGCTAATTCCTATTTCCTCATTAGGTGAACGGTTCCCCGCTCGGGAGTTGCGTTTGCGCCCATTCAACAATTCCCTCCCACTTCCCCTCCTCTACCCTCTCAGTAGTCCACTATCCCCCGCTTCTCAACACTGCGATATCAATCTGTTGAGTAGAATTACCTAGAGGGCTCTCAGCTTCTGCTAACTGTTTTGATTTATTGTCCTTTTATTAGTCACTTAGTTACTCATCTCCTACAAATGAAACTAAATATATGTCGTTACTGTAATGTTGTTGTAATACTTCCAGTGAGAGCATCCATATATTTAGGTAAATACCTATTTCATGTCGTTTTTCTGCGTTAGATACAATCGCGATGGCTGTGTAGTGATAAAATTGTTACAATGGATTTACGGTGCATGGCTCTGAGAGCATGTTATGGTTTTTTTTTTTTTTTTATGTTTGGCACGCCAAAATGACTCTGCTCTGCCTGATGGAAAACATAAGCAGAATCCAAGAGTGGTGGTCAGCATACTCATTGCGAATGCAGACAGTGCAGTATGGCGACCCACACTATGGCGGCCTAGTGATGCTACTGCATCTTTTAGTCCAGTCAACAAGTATGAAACTTGTTGACTAGACTAATTGGGCCCCCGGTCTCGCACTCACCAACGAAACACGACAGCACGAACGCTGTCATTTTACGTTGATTTTCTGTGCGAGGGTAGTACCGCCCCGGTCGAGCCGGCCCGTTCGTGCTGAAATCAGCGTGGCTCTACTACCTCAAGTTTTTGTTAGTTTGGTTTAAAATGCAATTTTTATTACACTTAATTAAATTTATATTATTTGATCATAATGTCTTAAAAAGTGTATCGAGTAAGTTATCAACTATTAAACATTATACAATTTTTTTAATAAACCAATAACCGACTTCAAGAACTGGACCAAATTGAAACGAGATCACACAAGACACAGGGAGCACCAGTTTTAAAATAAAAAAAGAATTATCAATATCGATTCACCCAGTGACCACCTCGGGAGCATACACTTTTGAATACAAAATTTGATTCAAAATCGGTTTACAATTGACGGAGTAATCGGTGAATATACATAAAAAAAATACATACAGTGGAACATAGAACCTCCTTTTTGGAAGTCGGTTAAAAATGGCAAAGTGTAGCTTCACAGACTTAAAGGAGTTATGAGAACTTGAACCAATACGACAAAAACAAATTAATACTTTTGTTTTTTTTTTACAAAGTGGAATAGAAACTTTAATAATTAATAGGTACTTAATACCATAATCAAAAACCTCTAATAGTCCACTGCTGAAGCTCTGGATCTCTTCTTTTAAAGGAAGTTATGGCTTATTATACCACGCTGCACGCTGGCCAGAGGGTTGGTATAGGATTTGTTTCCAGTTTGCTTACACCCCTAGTTTGCTCCCCTTACTCGCCTCTTACGACACCCACGGAATGAATACCAATCTGTATATAATCCGTTACCAAACGGAAATCTTCTTAGCCTAAAAACACCAATTTAAATCTGATTTAAGAACACGGAAAACAGTGGACTCTACATCATCCAGTATGTCTACAATCGCTCCAAAATTGAGCATTAACATAAGTTTACGGCGAAATTACTGTATTCACGTGAGTAAATATCTAATTTGGTGTTATCAACAGCCTTTATTATAGTTGTCCTGCATATTTAACGCCCTTAGTCACCTTTCACGACTCCCATGGGATGAATAGGGCTGGTGACACTCCGTATTTTTAATTCGTAACGATAGCGAGCGACACGGAAATCAATAGGTACACTTTAAATTGTAATAAGTTTTTATGTTTACATAAATTCTGCAGTTTGTACCATTTTAAATTGGTTTGAAATTTGCATTGTATTTAAATAGGTAAACTGACGCTCCAATACAACATTCATTCAATGTTTGATAACGCCGCGACTGTTGTAGAGCCGACTGATAAAGGCCAGCAATAGTGATGTACATTGAGAGCACTAACAGAAGAGCTCTTGACACGAAAGCGTGGCCGAGGCGAAGAGGCGGCGGGAAGCACGGCGGTGGGCCCCAATTTGCCTGAACATTATCCAATTGCCAGAATCAAATGGTTGGCGTGGGCCAGCGCGTGACCTGTTCACTATTTTCTAAGTCCCTAGGAGATTCATTTATAGATACTATGTAATATAATTTTCTATCTATTTCGTGTTGGGTTGAAGTCTATACTGTCTTAACAGTAGGTTAAAAACACATAATTTATATGATGATTTATATGGTATGTTTTCCACGTTATGTAGGTAACAGATGTAGGTACTCCGTGCAACAATGTTAACAATGATAAGATACTCATTACATGGATCTACAATTACTCAGATGTTTTGAAGTCAGGAAATAGGACTTTATAAGAGATTACCTTTCAATCGCAAGTATAATTTCTTAAACAGCACTCAACTACAGTCTTACACTTACTGGCAACATTATATAATGTCAGATATATCACGTTAAAAGTTAGGTCTGGATACTTCTAGCACAATCAAGCAAGTACTAGAACGAACTCAAATAGACTACGTTTAATAAAACTCACTACTTTGTTGTTTCTTACTTGAAATACCTACGCATAATTTGTCAAGCCATGCTGAATATTGTAAGATTTGGACAACGATTTATAAATATTTCGGCGTATAGGTACTTGATATAAATTCGAAATTATAGTCTTATTAATTACTAGCTATTGCCCGCGGCTTTGCTCGCGTGGAAGTTGATTATATGTATTTAGTTAAAACTGTGTAAGTATCTATGAATACTGTGTTCATGTTTTTAAACGTATTTATTTATAATTAATAGTCCATTAAAATTGACTTTCATACACACTTTCGACCCTTATTTTATCCCCTTTAGGAATAGAATTCCCATAAATGCTGATATAAGTATTCATTTATTTGTAATCAAAAGCCCGAAGACAAAGTTTCAGGCTACTAAATTAAAAAATGACGGACTTCCAGTCTAGCCCAGGGATAGAATATCCAGAAACGCTTAAATACGTATCTCATTATCATCAACGCAGTCCACTGCTGGACATAGGCATCTCCAATTGCACGCCACTTGGTTCGATTCTCAGCTTCTCTCATCTCAGCTTCTGCCAGCCGTTCGATCATTATTCCACCTGGCCTCTGGACGTTCTACGCTACGTTTGCCGAGACGCGGTCACCACTCACAAACCCGTTTATCCCAGCGGTTATCAGTTCTGCGGCTAATATGGCCAGCCCACTGTCACTTCAGTTTGCTTATCCTGTAGGCTATGTCAATGACCTTGGTTCTCTATCGGATCACCTCATTCTTGATGCGATCCCTTAGAGAAGAGTTGAGCTTTTGTGATGAGAAAAATAAATCATTATTATTATTATAACCCTCTCCATAGCACGCTGAGTGACTTTGAACTTGTGGACCAGCCGTGTCGTAAGTGTCCACGTTTTGGTACAGTATGTCATGACAGGTAGGACGTATTGATTGAAGACTTTCGTATTTAGGCACTGTGGGATTGACGATAAAAAGACCCGACAAAGTTTCCCAAACGCTGCCCAACCCGGCTGAATTCTCCTGTTCCCCTCGTCCTCGAAGTTGATTTTACTTAACTGCAAAGTCTGCCCGAGCTACCATACATATTTTTGAACAACTTCGAGAACGGCACCGTGAACCACAACCGGTTCCGGTAGAACATGTTCGTACATACGTATCTACTCATTTTTAATCAGTAGCCATAAATAAAGTTGCATGTTTCTAACTTCAAGAGTGACGGACTTCCAGAATAACCTATATACGAAATTTCAACCCTTATTTCACCCCCTCAGGGGTGGAATATCCAGAAACGCTTAAATATGTATCTACTCATTTTTAATCAGCCAAAACATCAATTTTCATGTTTCTCATTTAAAAAATGAAGGACTTCCTTATAAACTTTCAACCCCTATTTCACACCTTTAGGGGCATAATATCCAAAAACTCCTAAATACCTATCTAATCATTTTTATTTAGCAGCCCAAAAATGATTTCTTATATTTCTTATTTAAAAAATTACGGACTTCCATACAAACTTTCAACCCCTATTTCACCTCCTTAAGGGTAGAATATCTAGAAACGCTTAAATACGTATCTACTCTTTTTTCATCAGTAGCCTAAAAATAAAGTTTCACGATTCTAACTTAAAAAATGACGAACTTCCATAAAGAAATTAAATCTCTATTTCACCCCCTTAGGGGTAGAATATTAAAAAACGTTTAAATACGTATCTATTCATTTTAAATCAGTACCCCAAAAATAAAGTTTCATGTTTCTTACTTAAAAAATGACGAACTTCCATACAAACTTTCAACCCCTATTTCACTACCTTAGAGGTAGAATATTCAGAAACGCTGAAACACGTAACAATTCATTTTTAATCAGCAGCCTAAAACTAAAGTTTCATGATTCCAAGTTCGAAAATGACGGACTTCCAGAGTGACCAATATACGAAATAACAACCCCTATTTAACCTCTTAGGGGTAGATTATCCAGAAACGCTTAAACACTTATCTACTCTTTTTTAATCAGTAGCCCAAAAGAAAAGATTGACGAACTTCCTTACAAACTTTCAACCCCGATTTCACCCCCTTAGGGGTAGAATATTAAGAAACGTTTAAATACGTATCTATTTATTTTAAATCAGTACCCCAAAAATAAAGGTTCATGTATCTTACTTAAAAAATGACGAACTTCCATACAAACTTTCAACCCCTATTTCACCCCCTTAGGGGTAGAATATTCAGAAACATTGAATGACGTATCAATTCATTATTAATCAGCAGCCAAAAAGTAAAGTTTCATGTTTCTAACTTCAAAAATGACGGACTTCCAGACTGACCTATATACGGAATAACAACCCCTATTTCACCCCTTAGGGGTAGAATATCCAGAAACGCTTCAATACGTATCTACCCATTTTTAATCAGTAGCCCAAAACTAAATTTTCATGTTTCTCACTTAAAAAATGACGGACTTCCTTACAAACTTTCAACCCCTATTTCACCCCTTTAGGGGCATAATATCCAAAAACTCCTAAATACGTATCTAATCTATTTTATTCAGTAGCCCAAAAAGAAAGTTTCATATTTCTTATTTAAAAAATTACGGACTTCCATACAAACTTTCAACCCCTATTTCACCCCCTTAAGGGTAGAATATCCAGAAACGCTTAAACATGTATCTACTCTTTTTTAATCAGTAGCCCAAAAGTAAAGTTTCATGTTCCTTACTTAAAAAATGACGAATTTCCATACAAACTTTCAACCCCTATTTCACCCTCTTAGGGGTAGAATATTAAGAAACGTTTAAATACGTATCTATTCATTTTAAATCAGTACCCCAACAATAAAGTTTCATGTTTCTTATTTAAAAATTTACGGACTTCCATACAAACTTTCAACCCCTATTTCACCCCCTTAAGGGTAGAATATCCTGAAACGCTTAAACACGTATCTACTCTTTTTTAATCAGTAGCCCAAAAGTAAAGTTTCATGTTCCTTACTTAAAAAATGACGAATTTCCATACAAACTTTTAACCCCTATTTCACCCCCTTAGGGGTAGAAAATTAAGAAACGTTTAAATACGTATCTATTTATTTTAAATCAGTACACCAAAAAAAAACTTTCATGTTTCTTACTTAAAAAAATGACGAACTTCAATACAAACTTTCAACCCCTATTTCACCCCCTTAGGGGTAGAATATTCAGAAACGCTGAAACACGTATCAATTCATTTTTAATCAGCAGCCTAAAAATAAAGTTTCATGTTTCTAACTTCAAAAATGACGGACTTCCAGACTGACCTATATACGAAATAACAACCCCTATTTAACCCCTTAGGGGTAGAATATCCAGAAACGCTTAAATACGTATCTACTCTTTTTTAATCAGTAGTCTAAAAGTAAAGTTTCATGTTTCTTACTTAAAAAATGACGAACTTCCATACAAACTTTCAACCCCTATTTAACCCCCTTAGGGGTGGAATTTCAAAAAATCCTTTCTTAGTGCTCACTTACGTCATATAAAGAACCTACGTGCAAAATTTCAGGATTGTAGCTTCAGTGGTTTGGGCTGTGCGTTGATCTCTGGGTATGTCAGTCAGTCAGTCAGTCACCTTACTCTTTTATATATATAGATTACAAACTATAACAAGCCAAAATAAAAAATTAAGAAACCACCGCAAGGAAACTGGCTTTCAATTAAAAACAAACCGCATCGAAATCGGCCCATACGTTTGAGAGCTACGATGCCATAGACAGACACACACACAGACAGACAGACATCGACGTCAAACTTAACACCCCTCTTTTTGCATAGGGGTTAAAAAGACAATCATAAATTTTAAAGAGAGTACTAACAAGTTATTATTATGATGTTCATCACCATTAGAGGTCTATCTATGTCATCTGATTTACTAAATCAGTTTTTTAGTAAAGACAACTTCTGCGCTAGGAATATATCCTGTGTCGCGGGGAACAAACACATGAAAACGGATTCAAAGAACACCCAGACGCAGAATAACAAGTTGTGAATCACACAAATTGTTTTTCTATGTGATGATCAAACTCACCACATTAAACGCAGTAGGAAACGCCAAGGTGACAGTTTAAACCTCTATGTCATCCGTGCAGTCAATATTGGTGAATTCCACAGATCTGTGGTGAATTCCTACCGGAAAGTTCAATTTTTCCAGGGCACATTTTGGTATTGAGAATAACAGAGCTTATTTGCGTGGTGTAAAAAGAATATTGAACGTGAAGTCTCGCAATCAATTATTGAGTGTTAAAGTATTATTTGTATTTTCACGCAATAGGTAGATGATCGACTCGTTTTAAGATTAATCTGCGTTAGTAATAAACTATTTGTAAAATAAATGGGAAATACGCCATCTGAGAAGTTTATCTGAGGTCAGTGGCGTACTGAGTTAGAAAAACAGTACGCGCCTGTTGGTATTTAACTCTGGCGCCTCTTCACGAATCAGTAAGATAACTAATGTCATTAATTAATTTAAACAAAAACTATAAGCTGTTGTTTTTTACACTATACTATACCTATTCTTAAATTATCTTTAATAATAAGGTCACAGGTGAAACCGTCCAGTTTGATGCTAACGTAACCCAATATTTCAGACACATGGTATCAAATTTCATTCCTGTGCACCTTGTAAAGACACGTAAGAAAACTTGTATGAAGGAAAGCGTAAATTTTGGAAGCATGACCCAAAATCTCTTCTTATATTACCTACATACCATTTGGGACATGTATAATATATTATTACTACATATACGAAACCGTAGCAGTTTTCAGTTGCATAAGTTAATAGGCAAAAGCATATTAAACAACTATAAAAGTTGAGAAAAATGTGACTTCAGTCTCAAATGCAAAATTAGAGACTCGTCAATGACGGACGAAGGTAGAGATATAATAGACATTGGACTCATTGGAGCACAATTAAACGACGAAGCAGAATGAAGTGCTTAGCTTATTAGATTTCTAAAAAGGTTCTAACAAGAACGTGGAGCGTGTCAAAGCTCACAAGACAATACCTAAATACTCCGATCTCTTGTGGAGCAGAAAAATATAAGTAGGCAGAAGAAGAAAGTAATCATTCCGTGACTGACATAAGAGGCAACTAAGGGAGCAAAATACACAGAACAAGCATTGCAAAGAGACGGAAAAATTGTAATAAAACCTCCTTTCTAAGAATTCCAACAACGAACTAGGCTTGATTTTGATGGTGTTGATGAACAAAAATGTTATCAACACAAATTACGAGTAAAGAGCAAGAATACCTATCAAATTTAAATGAACAAGTCGTTACAAAGGTCGTTGGTAAGAAAAAAGATTTTTGTAAGATGTCATACACTGGTTCTTTATAAAACCTTATCGCAAATTTTGAGTTGATAAGCTATTAGTGTCTATTCTATCTGCTCTGTTTCGTACTTTAACCACTAAATAAATAGGTACGTTGTAAAACGAATTCCATACCAAATTGAAAAATTCTTAAATCAAACATACATCATTTTTGATATCCTTTCTGATACAAATATCTTATATTATACCTAATAGGTTTAGGTAGGTAATGGAAAGAATAAAGGGAAGTACCGAACCGAAGTAGTCGTTAAAGTGTTGTGAGCACGTTGTGAGTATGGCGAACTGCAGCGCTTACAGCGCCCTCAGTTGTCACAAATCGTTCAGTCACAAACGGCAATCTCAGAGGCTAGTATTGATGTTAAACAAAGACAAGGCTAGAATTTTGATATAGAGCAATTAACAAGTAAATTATCCGTGAGTGCTTTCACAGCGCCCTGCGTCCGGCGTGCGCCTGCGCTCCCAATTGGACTTCCGAGCGCGTTTCCGAAATCGCTCCGACAATAGGCCGACGCGACGATTTTAATGACTGTAAAGGGAGTAGTTATTGTTTTGTTATTATTACGGCACGAGACAGGAAGCTGGGTAATTAGCCATTAATTCATTCACTTCGTTACTTTATTAGTTTTATTTAACTTTCGTTGTATGGTGTTCAATTTTTGTTGTTGTAAGTTGATAAGTAATATTTACAAGGAACTACATCTCTTAAAAGGCTACTATTGACCTGTGTGTGTCTGTGTTTACCAGATTTGTAGA
The DNA here is from genome assembly GCA_949125395.1 of Diaphora mendica. NCBI lineage: Eukaryota > Metazoa > Arthropoda > Insecta > Lepidoptera > Erebidae > Diaphora > Diaphora mendica. The sequence continues at coordinate 32,696,591 of OX421311.1, forward strand.
CAAGTATATTATGACTTTAGAATGTCATTTATTTGAATTTGCTATGTTTCTTTTCCAAAATCATCGTTTTAAAAATAGAAAACGGAAATTTTCATTAAAGTCTTTAAAATAACCCTAATCTAAGCCACAGTTAGGAAGTGCTTGAACTTGTTTTTTTTTAAAGTTTTTTGTGAAATGGTCCCTTTCAAAATATTTTTTAACCACGTAATGACTGCTCATTATATACTTACCTGCTACTAAGGTTAACGTATTTAAACATATAACATAACATTAACATTCCATTTCCTGCAACTTTGCCCGCATGATTAAATCTTATTTCATGTTAGGCAAAATTTGCAACTCTTTGAATCACCAACTTTGAAAATGATGAACTGCCATCCCTTATTTTACCCCCTTAAGGGTGATATTTTTAAAAATGCAATCTTAACGGTTGCTTACAATAAGTAAAAACCGGTTGCCACAAAAAACGGTTCAAGCTTGTAACCTCAACGGCTTAGGCTACGTTTTGAAGAATCAGCCTGTCAGTTCAAGTAGGTATTATACGTTTGATTTCGGCTGTACCTTCATAATAAACCTAAAAGAAGATTATTATTATAAGTTAGAATAAAACATAAGATTAACTTACATAGTGTACTTTATCCTGCACACTGTTTATTTCTGACAACCGTATATGGCTTATTTATACTAGATTATTACATTTCTAACAGAGATGTCACTTTTAATGTAAACTGACAACTCAATATCAATAAATTGAAAACTGTATTCATCCGTCACAGAAATATTAATAAATTGGACAGAGGGTGTATGGGGCGGGCTGTTGTGACAACTATGGCGGAAGCGCCACGTTAGCAAGGGACACCCGCTATTGTAGTTGGAAGTGCAGACGCACCTCATAGCAAAAAGAAATGCTCTCAATAGAATTGTAATGCTAACGAATATTATAAAAGCGAATGTGATGTGTTCGTTTGTTACACATTTAAGGACAGGCCTAAACCGATTTTTATGAAATTTGGCATGAAAATAATATGATTTGTACTAAGTAAGGACATATGCTACTTTTTACTGCAACAACCAACGTACTCTTTAGCACGATAGTAATTTAATAAAATTAAACGTACTACAAAAGAAGCCTGATTAGTTTCAAATTTTCGTTTTTTTATCTTACCACAGTCCGTAACGAGAAAATAAGAAAGACAGGGCCGGATCTACCATATGGCTTTTTGGGCTTAAGCCCAGGGCCCCGTGGATTCCAGGGGCCCCCTAGCTAAGTCAAGTTAAAGTAAAAAATAGACGATAATGCGTGTCAAACGGAACAGGGATTTCCCCATCGATTATTTACGGACGTCAGTATGTTTTCTTAATTTTCTAGAGTTGTACATACTGTCAACTCTAGAACTCTCAACTACACTTTTTGGTCTAGTCAACAAGAATGGAACTCGTTGACTAGACTATTTGGGCCTCTGGTCTTGCAATCACCAACGAAACACGACAGCATGAACGCTGTCATTTTACGTTGATTTTCTGTGCGAGGGTAGTACCGCTCCGGTCGAGCCGGCCCGTCCGTGCTGAAATCAGCGTGGCTCTACTACCTTTTTTGCGATTCTGTTCTCAGTCCCAGATCTATCTCTTAATAATCAATTAACTATTGTACTTCGATACTGTTTTCGGGGAAAAGTGTACGACAGATGTATGTATATCGGTAATTAAAATTGGTAGTCATACTAGCGTACATTTATTTAATATTTTACAAGACTTTTTGAAATAAAATGGATTACCATTGGATAACCCCTCGTCTGTGTAACAGCTGCTAACTCAATATGGCGCATCTGTGTTAAGGTCATAAAAAAAAAAAAAAAAAAAAAATCCCGACTCTCATTGAAATGACGATTACCAAAAAAAAGAGTATTGGGGCTATACATTATTTATGTACCATTAGAATGCCCATTAAATAAGCTATCCGATGATGTATAATTGATTATGATTTAAAATAGCTTTAAATTAGTAAATCAAAGATGGAAGTAAGAAAAGTGATTTTTTCCTCGATGTACTGTACTTAAAAGTGGAATAATTTCTAAATAAAACTCTGTATCAGTGTCTCAAGGAGGCGCGAAAGTAGGTAAGGGCTCTTGAGATTCGAGAAATCGAAGATCAGAAATTTTAACTCCGCCAGCGCCAGGTCATCGTGGAGGGATGGAAGAACGACTTGGGAATCCGAGCGCTGGGCACGCTGTTATTGCGGTGGTAAGAATCGTTATGTAGGATTGGCTTGAGAGGCATCACACATCTCATACCGGCTGTCGCAGGTGATCACTGGAAAAGGATGCTTCGGCGATCACATGTGTCTGATCCGTAAGGAGCCAACACCTAAGTGCTTGCGATGGCCAGACCGTGGACACGGCACTCCCACACGCTGGCAGAATGTCCAGCGTGGGGAGAGCCGAGGTGCGATCTCGTGGCGGCCATCGCAGTGGGGGTTCTCTCACTCAGTAATATGATTGCGGCCATGTTACGAGAGCGCGTGGAAATCCACAGTCTCTTTCTGCGATCAAGTTATGCTCGTGCAAGAGACGGCGGAGCGTGACCGGGGCAGGTTTAGAACTCTCCTGGTCCGCCATGCCCGGGAATGGGCTCGGTGCCGCAAACGACTCAGGCGCCAGTGGTCACAAAACGATCTCCGTCCTCCATAAGCGCAAGCCTGGGGCTGGCAGATGAGACCACCTGTCACCCTAGCAGATGCAGGTAGAGGCGCAAGCGCTTTTATGTAGCAAGAGAACATCGGGGTTCGTGCTCAGGAGGGAGCCATCTATAAAACCTAGGTGGCCCGTGGTACGTCGAGGTTCCAGGGATTTCCTTCCCGGTTCCCCGGCTCCTGGTACCCGAGGCGGCGTGCGGTTTTAGTCGATTCGAGTCCAACATGCCACCAGTGGTATCAGAGGGGATTTCCGCACAAAAAAAAAGGAGACAGTCAAACAACAACGCTTCGGCAATATGGCGGGTCGTTACCATGGTGTAGAAGCAATTTTAGAACAAAAAAATTAATCTGCGGATTACGTGCATGTGCTGCGCATTCTCTTAACCAAGATGGTGAAGAATCTGTGAAGGTTGGAACCGAAATCGTAAACTTTTTTGGGAAGTGCGAAAATATCTTTTATTTTCTGCTTCAACCCATATAGATAGGAATTGTTAAATTGTTAAACAAAACTGATATTTACGTTAAAAAGTTTAAGTCAGACTAGATGGTATCGCCACTACGATGCTGTTAAAGTTTTAAAAAATAACTATGATGACATTATGAAAACTTTGATAAGTTTCAGCGAAAATGAAGAGGAAGAAAGCTGATTTTCTAAAAGAGACAAGAAATTTATTTAATAAACTGGCAATTTTGTTTATTTTTTATTGGGAAGAAATTATTGAAAGATTTAATTCAGTTAATAAAAAATACAGAGTCATGGTTGTGTAGGATATAAGTTAATTGTGTCATTAAAAGAGATCAGAAGCTAAAGGATTACAAAGAAAAAGCCATTACTGAGTATTAACTACAGACACATTACTATAACTAAGAGACTCATTACATTAAAGTATTCTGATAATTGTACTGAATTGTACAGAGACAGTCGCAGTAAACGGCGCAGAAAAGTTTAAAACAGACACGCTAAACGTTGCACTGAATAATCTGAATACGGATTTAAATCAAAGAAGTCAAGTTTATGAGACATGTAGAAAAAGTTGATTTAGAAAGCACATGTAAGGTTATCGACTATTATCCCGATATTGTGGATGAATATTTAGTCAATGAATGCATCTAATTAAAAACTTATTTGCTTCAGTCGGCATCTGTCGGTCCTATTCATCTTGCGTAGACAAATTTGCAATTATTTATGAAAAGAAGCTTGTTGACGTATTCCTGAATTGCTATACAATCTTAAAACTATATTTAACCATACTAATTACAAGTTGTGAATTCGAGCGATGGCATATATAGGTAGAATGTGCGAAGCAAATTAAATTAAATTTGCCAAAGGAAAGTGCAGAAAGTTTGCTTTATCATTTGTCAATTTAATTAAGATTGTACTTATTAAACACTAAGCCTTAAGGCATAATATATTAAAATACAAATTACATATTTCATCATTTAATTTTTATCCTATATATTTGAGTAATTGTTTGATTGATGATTGCCAGATCTAGTGGTTTGAGCGGTCGCTACGCCGCTTTTCACTGCGCTAAGTGTTGTGGGTTCAATTCCCACATGGGACCACACTTTGTGTGATCCACAAATTGTTGTTATAAGTCTGAGTGTTCTTTGTGTTCGTTACATGTATGTTTATGTCCCCCTCGACACAGGATGTATATTCCTAATGCGGGAGTTGTCTTTAAAAAAAATTAATTTAGTGGGCCCCTAAGTAGTATTAGCCCAGGGCCCCCTAAACTCACGGTCCGGCCCTGAAGAAAGAGATTCTTAATTCGCATAGATTTTCATTCTATTAGACGTGTGTGTTACTCTGTTCCGCTAACTTTAAAAAACTTTCTTTTAACTGTTGATTGAGTTCCTTGTCTTTCCAAAACTTTAACGTCGGCTGAGGTCTAGAAAACTGACAACTGACTGTTACAACAACTAGGTACGTTGTACTAATTAATACATTTTTTTTCATGTTGTGTAAAATTTCCCAAGCTCTACGCTGCAAATAAAAATCAACTAAAAAAATGAATAAATTATTGCAATTCAACAACAACACCTCATAATGTCCCACTGCTGGGCTCGGGTCTCTTCTTAGGAGAGGGTTAAGGCCTTAAGGTGATACGTCCCCACGCTGGCCGAGTGCGGGTTAGGGACTGGAAAGACAACGTTGCTTGTGGCTACGTAATCTTGCCGTCGGATGTTTTTTGAGCCGCCCAAAGGCCTCCAACTAAGCTTCACGTCTGTTATCCTATGATAACAACCGGGACCGACTGCTTAACGTGACCTCCGAATCACTCCAATAGCCACTCCACTGAAATCCAATAAACATTCATTGTTGTTGCTAAATCTGTGGCCATCAAAGTTGAGATTTCTTAGGATATTGATTAAATTATTTTACTCTCATAGATGCAAAAAATATCATTTTAAGAAGAACATACAGCGAAGATCTGGTTATAAACAATCCTTGAACTCAAAAGATATCAGTATTAGCTCGTAAATAGGGTATTAACAACTGGGGACGGGACAAACGAATGTCCTAGTTAGCAATGGAAGTGCGTAGCTTAGGCCACGACCCGCAATTATACAGCCGAAACAAACGGCACAGATCTCGCGCACTTGTATTGCATCCGTTTTAATTGTTCCGCGCATTGTCACATCATTCTCAATGAGATGACTCAAATGTCATCTGAACTATGTTTCACCGTTCAGTTGGAACACGCGGTGACTATCCACTGTGACAATATTACTAACCTTTATACCCATTGCCTCTACAAAGTATAGAACAATTTTTGAACATTAAATAGCGATGTTTTATAATTGTACTACTACCAGGTAGTAGAGCCACGCTGATTTCAGCACGAACGGGCCGGCTCGGCCGGGGCGGTACTACCCTCGCACAGAAAATCAACGTAAAATGACAGCGTTTGTGCTGTCGTGTTTCGTTGGTGAGTGCGAGACCGGAGGCCCAATTAGTCTAGTCAACAAGTTCCATACTTGTTGACTAGACTAAAAGATGCACAAGCATCACTAGGCCGCCATAGTGTGGGTCGCCATACTGCATTGTTGTATCCGCAATGAGTATGGTGGCCACCACTCGTGGATTCTGCTTATGCTTTCCATCAAGCAGAGTAGAGTCATTTTGGCAGGCCAAACATAAAAAAAAAAAAAAAAACTTTTGAGTAGATGATACATAGTTATAGATGAGTATAGGTATGAAATACAGTTTTTTTGCTTCTGCTTATCCTTACTGATTTATATATTACTAGTGAAGCCGGAGAACTTCGTACCGCCTTATTTTCTTTTCGTGAATAATTTCAAAATTTCTGAAAAACATGTTTTAGTATTTGTGCCCGCCTCAGCTTCCCACGGGTAGTGGGTAGTGTACAGTCGCGGACTAATAAAATATGACACTTCCGGTTTTACTTTATTTTTTTCTATACAATCCTTGTCCTGATAATAACAAACACATTAAAATTTCAATTATAGAATTTGGTGCAGTCGATCTGAAGTTATGCGTAGATTACTATAAATATCTCAATTTACATTGTAGTTAATTCATCTTAGTTTATTGAGCTTGTCATTTTACTAGCACCTAGCAAAACGTTCACAAATTAAGATCCCTGATAATCTAATTCAATTCATAAATTGTCATGACATGTCATGTAATTATGCTTTAACTACACAGCTCTTGTCACAATATCGTTTTAATGATTTTTGAGTGTCCATAATAAAAAGTTTATCTGTGTCAAAACATCTTAACTTATTAAGTAACGTTGAAGAAAGGGTGAGCACCTGTGGCTTCCGGTCAGTTACGATATTGACGATCCGTAAAGGACGTCATCCGACCGTGAAAATCCGTTACGTATACAAATTATATTTTTTTAACCTCTTACCCATGGGAAAGTGTCCGTTACGAAAACACACTGACACCTTGATATTCACCGTCCCTTTCTCAGCTTCCTTTAGCGTTGTTTGTTTACGAGTTCGCTAAACAAAAGTTTAAATACAAGGAGCTCTGTTTGCACTCCAATCGCGTCTTACTTGAGTCTGGAGAGTGCAGACATTTTGTGTCTGTTTCGACTGAACGTAAAGGTTGGGCAAACGACCATATGTGCGCCTGTGAAATGTAAACACATGCCAAATACGTGCCTTGTTGCAAACAATTAAAAACTCATAAAAGTTATCATAGAATTTGTAATTATATTTACTTTCAAAAGCTTCTATTACAAAGAACATTTTAAATGCTAGGCAATTTTTGTGTTTCACGTGTCATTAACATGAATAAACAAGAAATTTATTTAGAATGGTGGTAATTGGATTAAAACCCGCACCACAATAAAAAAGCCAAACACCAAATAAGGAAGTTCTTAGCCACTATCACGACTATCATGTTAACGCATGGATTATTTTTAATTTTACTTTACATTTTAAATCAACACACATTAATTAGGTACAGAATTGGATGCATTCAGACTAATTTCCTTAGATCAATTTTGATAAAAAAACGAGTTTAGTTATATAACATTGGCATGGATGTTCATAATTTTTAAAGGAGATTTTATAAATATAACTACGTCTGCCTGTATACATTATATATTCTTTCTCTTCTAATACTCGAAGAGCATCTTTTTCTCGGTCCATGCGACGCTGGTTAAGAACATAAAGACTATGCCAATACCTAATGCTGCTAATTACCTTTTTTCTTTCACCTGATTTAGTGAAAGGGTTTCTTTTTATTTAATTTATTAGCTTTCGCCTTTGCAGATCCGCCACTGCCCGCGATAAAGGGTAGCCTAAGTACTTCCTTAGGATTCAAAGAATTTCTATGCAAAATTTCATTGAAATCGGTGCAGCGGATTAGGCATGAAACCGTGACAGACAGAGCTACTTAATTATAATATTGGTATGGTATTTCTTGGTATAATTTGATACAATATTAATATAGATTGTCAGGTAATTAAGGGATTTTTTACGTTACGAATCTAAGAAATATTATGTAGTAAATCTAATCTTCAACTGTTTAGTTTATCTAATCTAAAAAATCAAATATAGTTCGAAAATAAACTCTGTCTATTTGGCTGTCTGTTATTTTTTCACGACTAAACCACTGCGCCGATTTCAATGAAATTTGGCAAGGAGATACTTTGATTCTTGAGGAAGAACATAGGCTACAATTTACCGCGATAACCGATACTATAACCATATACGCGGGCGGAGCCGCGAGCGAAAGCTAGTATTGTATAAATAGAAAGGAACATTACTTTTACACACATATGCCTGGTACTTCTTTTCGTTGTACTTGTTCTCAAACCGTTAATAATCAATTTTAATTTGATGATATTTATAAATAAATATTTTTAATAAGTATTTTGGACATTTAACAAAAATAATAATAATAATAAAGTAATATTTTTTATTTCAGTGCAAGCTGGGATGCAGTTTATGGCAAGTAGGTTTGGAGAACTCATGTCAAATCGTTTGCGTAAGTTAAAATGATTAAATACATATTATTGTTTATATAACCAGAGATATATAATTAAATATATATATAAATATATACTCGTTGCAGAATGTGACTTCGGAAACTGTTTTTTCAAGAGAACTTTATTGCGTTATGGGATGTAACGAGGCTCTCAACACTTACTTTCAAAAGTTACGAGGTATGTATAATTATGTTAACATCGAAGTACTCAATTAATGTGTGAAAATTTAATAAACTACTAGATTTAGCCTGCGTCGCCGCTCGCGTATATGTCGGTTATTACGGTGATTGATTGATACAACTGCTTATTTGTTAATCTTTTTAAATAAAACAAACACTAAATGTTAAGTAAAGTTTACCACAATACGAAATAAAGAAATCTGTATACAAATCGTTTAATGTGTTGTTTTGGCGGTGATTTTTTTAAGCTGATATAGTTTTTTTTATTAATTGTAAACTGACTGAAATTAAACAAACACAAATAGTTACGTAAAATTTAACACAATAAATGTGAGAAAATCGCATTCAAGTCGGTTAAGCCACTACTGACACTGGCGCGCAACTTCTAAAAAATGTTGTTTTTATTTAATTCAATACAGACCCCCAGTAGTTTTTCTTCAATATCTTAATAATGCAAACATCGAATTACAATTGTATTTAATTTTTACAGAATTGATCGGAACTCCGACTGCCCCGGCCTTGGTGGCCGATAGTTTAACGGCCAACTCGCTGTCGCTGGTGTGGGAGGCACCCAATATAGGCAACATGAGTTACATGGTACAATGGCGATACGAGGAATTACCTGGCACGTGGCAGTACTACTCGAACACTAGTCATTCAGACCAGTCCATAATCCACGTAGATGGCCTACGCCCTTATACCAAGTATCGGGTAAGTTCTTTTTTGTTTGATTGCAAATGTATAAAATCCGCTTTGGGTAAAGAGCAAACATCTATCGTAGAATCTATCTGTTCTAACACTCTTAGGTATACTTCTCAAGTCTACAGTTAAGCTTAAAAAGCATTAGTTGCACGTTTAGCTTTACGGAGTTTTCGCATGCTGTGTAAGTAACGAGTATCTTATTATTATCAACTTGTAGCGTTTATTACAAAATTTACGAATTACAATTTAAATCGAAGAGAAGCCTATTATAACATACTTAATTAAAGAAAATTGTTTGTCCCTTAAATTCTCTTAAGTCTATCATTTTCTAAATTAGTCGTAATTCTATTCTACTATTTTTCTATTTTTCATATTTTTTTTACATTTTGAAATAGAAATAAAAATTATACAATTATTAAGATAATTCAAGCAATATTCTTCAACAGTTTCGTGTTGCCATATTTCTATCTGGACGCGGAGGTACTGGAGATCCTGTTTACTCAGCACCATCGGTCGTAATTTCAACGTTAGAAAGCGGCAAACCCAGTTCTGCACCAAACTCGCTACGAGCCGCTGCACCAGATCCGAGCCGGGTTGCAATCTCTTGGGAACCGGGACAATTCCCTAATGGACCTCTAATTTCTTATGTATTGAGACTTACCGACACACAGCCAAACACAAACGACGCTCTTGAGGTAAATATAGCACTTGTAAATAAATTCTAAATATTTAATTGCAATTTAATAAACATCAGTTGATTTTTCCAGGATATGCCAGCATCCAACAACACTTTATTCTACATGTTTCAAAACTTGGCACCTGCTCGCGAGTATGAAGTCTCAGTAGCAATGAGAAATGCTGTTGGAGAGGGTCCGAGGGCTTATGTTCGTATATCAACACCTCCATTACCTACCCGTAAGTTTACTGCGATGACTTTTAATGTGAATTACGAGTACAATAATGTAAATGAATACATAGCCACGACTTTTTGTACTAAGGAAAGCACCACTAACGAGGAATTCTGACGACTGTAACACAATGTATATTAAGTACGGTTGTCATCGCCAACCTCTTATTATCGAGAATTGTCTGGTCTTTTTAAATATGTACCGACATAGAAAATAAGAGAAAATCGTAAAACAAAGTGATTAAAAAGTGAGTAAATTATAATAAATGATTTGAAAAAATTCTTTATTTTCAGCTGTACCTAGTCAACAACCTATTTTAATTTTGGGAGGAGAACAAAATATTCTAGCAGCACCTGCCAACGACATGCTATCTGATCCAGTGGAGTTATACAGCACAGATCACTCAATTACGGGTACTTAATCAGTAGTACACATTTTAATCATGTTAATTTGTATCTTAAAAATAATATTAATCATGATTGATTTCAATTTCAGGTGTCGGCCTAGATATATCTAGTAACTCTCTTTTCATATCTGTTTCAAACGGATACATTTATCGAAGTTCCCTTTCGAGAAAAAGTACTTCAGAACCAATTCTTACACCAAAAAACATATCCTACAAGCCACAGGATTTATCAGTGGATTGGCTAAATCGTCATTTATATGTTCTCGGAGAAGTTTACTACACAAAGGAGAGTGCTGATTGGTCAAATTTGACTTTTTACTCTTACTGGGAAATAATTCGATGCGATTTTGATGGCAAGAATCAACTTGTAGCGTTGTCAGGTTTCAATTCTCGGCCGATACACTTTGAAGTAGACGCATATAATGGGTAAGTATTTTTTTCAATTACTTAATTAAGTATTCGTATTTTTGTTTTGTCATCACATCGCGTCAAGAGCAGTTAACGATTTAGTTTTGTTTCGTTAGGTTTCGTTTCGTAATTATCAAATACTAGCTGTTGCCCGCAGCTCCGCCCGCGTGTATGTCGGTTATCGCTGCACATAGTAGCCTATGTGTTATTCTGATGTATAAGTTATATTACAGTAAAGTTTCATCCAAATCCGTTCAGTAGTTTTTGCGTGAAAGTAGAACAAACATCCATCCATATTTACAAACCAACGCGTTTATAATATTAGTAGAAAGGATTTAAATATTATCTTGACTTCAGGTACTTATTTTGGGTGCTACAAGGAGGTGATCGTGGTGGACTTTACAGACTCGATTTGGCAAATATTTCCAACGGCGTACGTCATGATGCACCTCCAGAAATAATTGTACGAGACCCTCATTTGGGCGCCTTCACTGTAGATCACGCTGATTTTAGAATACTCGTTGCACATCTTAGAAGAAATACAGTATTAGCTGTTTCATTAGACGGGTGAGTAATAAATAAGTGTAGTGTATTGTATATATACCATACCTACATTCTATATTTTCAAAGGTTTATAATTTTTTCATTGCAGTCGAGAGGTTGCAGATTTCCGAAGTAATACACAGACTCCAATGTTTTTATCAACACGTTCAATTGCTTATGTAAGTGGACTGTTTTACTGGACCAATGGCAAAGAAATGCTAACTGAAGAATATCACGCACAAAGCGACAGTTACTTTCATAATGAATATCCATTGGCTTATAACACAAAGACAATAGCAACACGACAAGTTTTGGTAGCTCTAAGAAGCTGTCAACCTATCCCTGTCCCAGTGAATCCACCTTTAGGTTTACAAAGTGTAATGGGTATCAATAGAGCGAAGGTGTCGTGGTTACCACCTCACCTTTTAGGTCATCAAGGAAGTGGTGCTTGGCAGCAATGGACTTTTCATCTTCAACTTACTCACGTTAATAGTGGAGAAATTAAAGACATGTAAGTTAAAAATTAGTCAATTACATGTACATTAGATAATTTTTTCAAACAAAATGTAACATAATGTTTTCTTTACAGCAAGAATATAAATGAATCGATATGTGTAGTTGAAAATTTAAAACAAGATGCTGAATATATTATAAGGGTAGCTGCGGTAACTGAATCTGGTTCAGGTAAAGTACCTTTCATATTGTGCAAAAAAACTCCAATTTATTTATGGGAACAAAACTCCATTGACTTATCTATTTTTCTGAAATTACGTAGGTAACATAGGGTAAGTCACATACACGATTTTTTTATGTTGACTACCTGGTATTTTAATAACGAGATTATATATCTCGTAGTTTTAGAATAATTTAGTCGTACCTATATTCTCTTTTTCAGTTAAGTATAATGTTCAAATTACTAACAACATATCATTCTAGGTCCATGGTCTTCAGAATTTGTTGGCAAAACTTTAGCATCAACACCGAATACTCTCCGCAGTACATTGTTATGGTCAGGACCGGATGGACTTCTACAAACTGATCTAACTGGAGAAAACTTACAAATCCTATTACATCAGTAAGCGCTTATCTTTTCACATATGGCAAAATTTTAATCAGTGAGAACAAAGTATAAAACTTCTCATGATTCTAGGGCGGAGCTAAAAAATTTTTACATCACGGATATCTCCTGGTATCGCGACAAGCTTTATTTGGTTACAAACGCGTCTACGGTGATTTGGTACAATACTACCTCACACGAAAATGGTCTGATGTCGAATATGGATAACGTTGGAAGTTTAGCTGTGGATTGGGTTGGGAAGAAAATTTATTGGTCAAATCCCAAACAACAACTGGTATGTACTGTTTTAAATACAAGTGTTGCTTTACTTACCTCCCACAAAACCTCAATCCTGTATGTGTATTTACCTATTGTTTTCCATTATATTTGTATTCTTAGATAACACGAGGCAATTTGGATGGAAGCAATAGAGAACCTGTACCAATTGTAACAGTGGCTAAGGAACTGACCATAGATTCGTTAGAAGCCTACATTTATTGGAATACAGGTCATGCGGTAGAGGCCGCTAGGCTGAATGGAGAGAATAAAATGATTTACTATCCAGCACAATTATTTAGTGGAAAACAAGGTAACTTTACAAATTAGTTAAGACATATTTTTTGCAATGAAAGTGCAGTTTGGAATTTTATCAATTTTATGCCCTTCTGAAATATTTAGTACCATAGGAGAGATCACAAAAAATAATCAACAGGGGCGATATAGTTGGCAACACATAATTTAAATAACTCCAGTTGCCAATGTATATAATCCGTGGTCTCGGCTTTCAAACAGCTGGGCCATATGATTGTTTGGCTTGTTTGTACAAAAAATCCTACTAACTAAAGTCTTACGAGAGAACATGTTTAATTCAATTTGAAGTTATTTAATTTACTATTTTTTTAGTAATGGGTCTGACAGCAGATTTGGAGAAGAAATGGCTTTACTGGTTAGTGAGAAGTTATGATGGATCTGAACTTCACAGAGCTCCTACTGCAGACCAGATATCACATGGAATAAGCGAGGTAAGCTACGTAAAAAGTGTGGCATCTGTCGCATCAAGCTTTATTACCTTTTTTGAACGCCTGTACTGTATATAATCAATTAATAACGTTCAAAAATCTTCAGGTATCCGGTTCAAGGGTAACTCGACTGCCTGGCACAGCTACACTTGGACCACTGTGTTACTTTAGCGGTCGTTTAGTGTGGGTTCAAGATGCTTCAAAAGCTGTAATTTCGGATCTAGCAGGAAGATACACGGCGGAACTAATTACAAGAGTTAATGTAATTGATGTCCGTGATCCATCTCTACACGCTGATAGTGGTACGTGCTAAGTGTAATATTAACAAAGCGATCATTCATCATCATCATCGTCTTTATCATCAGCCCGTTACAATCCACTACTGATTCATCAGTACATTATTATTATAAATATTTTTATCTACGTTTCAGAATCGTTCATAGCTATACCGGAGACAATTAACTCATCGACGATATCTGTCGTCGGAGAATGGGATCGCTTCAATGTTACTTGGGACCCAGCAACGCAAGTTAATATAAATAATAGTCACGTATATTACGACGTTAACCTGCATTTTTCGGGACTATATAAAATTGAGGTAAGGATTTAGAATTAGAAACGAAAGTTAATATGTTAAATGACTTCTACCATTCAATATTTCTGCTACATTTTTTTTTAATATTTAATATGAAATTAGATTTTATTTTTTAAAATGATTCTACTATTTCTCTCAAAACATGACTGACCGTTAAACCAAAAGCAAGGTACCTACCTAGTAGAGTCACGCTGATTTCAGCATGAACGGGCCTGATCGACCGGGGCGTTATTACCCTCTCACAGAAGACCAACTTACAATGACAGAATTCGTGCTATCGTGTTTCGTTGGTTGGTGATCATTACTCTTGGATTCTGTTCATGCTTTCCATCAGGCAGAGTAGAATCACTTTAACAGGCTCAACCATAAAAAAATTAACCATGATATGTTTTCCAGAAAACCGTGGAGGTGGCCTGGGTAGAAGTTCGTGAACGATCAATAGCACCATACAGCTTAATGGAGGCAACAGTCCGTGCGCATACGCATTGGGGCGGCGGGCTGGCAGCGCGAGCTGTGCTCCATTCACCACAAGCTCCACCTTCTGCGCCAAGAGCACCTCGCATTTATGTGCAGTCGTCAGTCAGGTACATTTTCTTTGTTATTTATGTCACTTTATTATCTACTTAGCTATGAATACTAAACTAACTATGTCTTTTACAAATTTTGTTTGAGAAAACTAGCTTGATAATGGACTTCAAAAAATTTTCAAATTTGTTTTTAAATAACGGCGATTTATTCCATATTTCTTCATAACTAAATTGTTCCTATTTATATTTGCAAATTCCTAATCAATTATTTGACTAAAAATGTTACAGCAAAAGCTACATTTATGATGAAAATATTGTAGGTATATTTGGTTTATTTAACTACAAACTCAGTAAAGAACTTGAACGCTGGCGAATTCCACATTATTTGTCTACTCAAAAACTTTAGGTGGTGTTAACCTTATTAATTAACTTGAACATTTTAATATTCTTTTTAGTGATGGACCATTTTCTGCAATATTCCGCTGGGGTAGTCCAGCTCGCGTCAATGGCGTGATTCGTGGGTACGAAGCTCAGTGTTGGGTCATGACATCAGATTCTGATTCAGCCGCCAAACCATCTGCTTGCGCCGATGCGCACTTGTCGCCACTTCATACACAGCTAATGTTGAGAGACTTGACTCCAGCTTCAAAGTATTTCTTTAAGGTAAATACATCTTTATCGTTAAATGAAAAATAGTTTTTTTTTATTGAATAAAATGGGCAAACGAGCAGACGTATCACCTGATGGTAAGTGATTACCGCCGCCCATGGACACCTGCAACACCACAGACGTTTCGCGTTGCCGGCCTTTTAAGAAGGAGTACGCTCTTTTCTTGAAGGTTTGAAGGTCGTATTGGTCCGGGAATACCGCAGGCGACAGTTCATTCCACAGTTTTGTTGTGCGAGGCAGAAAGTTCCTAGAGAACCGCTCAGTTGTGGACTGCCAGCCATCTAAGTGATGGGGATCAAATTGCTGTCGCGTAGGACGATGGCAGAAAGAGGCGGCAGGAATCAGCCCGAACAATTCCTCGGAGCACTCCCCATTGTAAATGCGGTAGTCAAGTAATGCTAAGAAATTAAAGCCGGTTAAGAAGTATGAGTTGAAACTTCATGAATATTTAGTAAGAATTGTCAGATGGTATAATAGGATTCTTCTCATATCGTAGCGTGTTTATTTACTTTATATTTACATCTTACAAAAGCGTATACTTGTAGCATAGTAATAATAACTCCTACTATAGAAGGTCTAAGCAATATATTTGGCAATATGGAACGAATATTTTTGATAGTCTCTACGTACAGAAATTGCCAAGAATATCATATCATGGAATTGAACATTGACACTTAAAACATAATAAATTATAAATAAAAATATATAAATTACCATAAATATTTCGGACATCTAGCACACAACGTCATCTAGTCCCAAACTAAGCAGAGCTTGTTTTATATATCTTTCCTCATTTCAGGTACGAGCTTTCACGGATGCAGGTTTTAGTCAATACTCTGAGGAAGTATCAGTTTCGTCAGATGAAGTGAATCCTATACCAAAAGTGATGATATCATCCCAGGAATCAATTAGAATTATCGATCTAGATTCAGGAGAAAGTGAAACAATTCCGAAGAGCACTGGCATACCTATTGACTTTGCTGTTTCTACTGAAGAGAACATAGTATATTGGGTTAATAACTTAGAAGAGATATTTTCGTCACGAATCAACGGTAGCGGACACTTTAAAGTAAGTTAATATTTTTTTCCAGTATTTTTCGTAATAGCTTCGCTGAGATAAACTTTATTTATATGAATATTTTTTGTTTATAGCTGACGTCTATAAACGGTTCAGCAACAAGTATGTGCGTAGATTGGGTCAGCAGATCTGTCTATTGGTCGCAGCTAGAAATTACGTCCATAGAAGCTTATGTTGTGTATAAAGCTGATCTTGGAATTCCGAATACACGACCGCACATAACTCGTCTATTTGCTAGAAAGCAACCAATTTATAGTTTACAGATTGCACCATTATATGGGTATGTTAAACATTTCTTTTAGAAAACTTAATCTCTTTAATATACTGGTAATTTGAAAAGACTGTTAAAATACCGAACTATTAGATTTATTAAGTTTAATGCATGGTCCTGTTTAGCCAAAAGTGATCAAAATTTGAAGTTCCCATTACAGTTAAGAATAGTGGCACTGGTAATCGAGAATTTCTTGCGTTCATTCATCATCATCCACCTGTCCCAGTCCACTACTGGACATAGGTCCTTCTAATTCGAATATATGCTTAGTAAATAAATAAATATTTCGGACATCTACCACAACGCCATCTAGTCCCAAGCTAAGCAGAGCTTGTGTTATGGGTACTAGACAACTGATATAAATACATATATACTTTTTTTTTTGTAAATACGTACATAGCATACATAGAAAACAACCAAACTCCGAAACAAATATTTGTAGGTCATACAAACATTTGGTCCGACCCGGGAATCGAACCCGAGACCTCAAGCACAGCAGTCGCTTACGCTACCACTGCGCCACCGAGGCAGTCGTTAATAGTCTTGCTTAATCTTCTCTATTCAATTCCGTAGGTCTTTATTCTGGTACGAAGAAAGTGGACACCCGGGTCTTGGAACGCTTATGACTTCACATGTGAATGGATCCAATATTGAAACATTCTTCAAGGATTCTGACCGCAAAACTGATTGCAATTGCCCTGAAAACCCACAAGTTGCTCGAGCATTTGTTCTTGATCTGACAAGACATGAAAACTACGCATTATATTGGGTCGACCCATGGATTCATCAGATAATTACTACGGATATGAAAGCATGCAAGTGTAGAATAGTGGTAAATGCTACTGAGAAAAAGAAATATGGATTTACACCAATGTCTATTGCAGTCGATAGCCGATATGTTTACTGGTTCAATTCTACTCAAAAGGAGATATTTTACACAACCAAGTATCATAAAAGTAATATAGAAGAAAGGAAGACTTCATACGGTTACAAGATCATGGCTTTAGATGTGGGTAATCAGCCTTACCCACCGAGACAATGCTTGTTTCCAAAGATACAACACCTAATACCGAAAGTGATATCTAATTCAGCGAACAGCATAACTTTGCAGATGCCTCTTGTAGAAAAGCACAGTGGATGTCAGCGCTTGAAATACGAACTGCCTTTAACTATATACACAGTGTTCTACCGCAAACAAACAAAGAGTGATGACACTGTGTGTGACAAAGAGTCTTGTTCATTTGTCAGAACTACGAACACTGAAGTTGTTTTACAGGAATTACAACCGTTTACAAATTATTCAGTGATGTTGGAAGCAACTAACTATTATGCAAAGTTACATGAAGTTAAACCAATCGTCGGTATTCCATGGACTTTACAAACAGCTGCAGAAGGTAGGTTTCTTTTCTAGGTCTACTAAGCCTATTCTACCTCCTGTCCTACTAATATTATAAATGCAGAGTTTGTGAGGATGTATGATGTATGGTTATTTAAAAAAAAACTATTGAACGGATTTATATTGTTACGTGTTAAGGTTCGATGGATTTGAGAAATAAAACCTTGTAAAATTAAAAATACTCTTAAAATTACAATATAACTTAGAATAACAGTCCTTAATTCGCTGGGCTAATCACCGATATCACTCAGATATTTATCGCACTATAGCTTTTGCACTTGCATGCACTTTTTATATTACACGCCGTTATTACTTACTAGTACATTCTAGTGCCTGTATACAAGGTCGTTGACCGGTTCCAAGAACGCGCCGGCGAATGTGCTCGGATATACCGCGCGACAATCAATCTATATTCGACGCTATGTTTATCCACGTAAGGTACATTGTTCTATGTCTCAAGAAATCAACGAGAACTTTCGCGATGTTTAGGCGTGCGAGTGTTGTTGTAACAATATGAAACTTTACAGCTTATATAATATATAGCGTATACATCAAAATAAGAACACGTAAGCGCGGGCAAAATTATCATAAAATAAATAAACTGACATTACAATATAGTAATAAACGTGTTTTGTATTCACATATTTTTTACTTATGATTATACACTGTTTTCAGCTCCGACAGCTCCTAAAGACGTGACCGGAATGGTGTTAAGTCCAGTGCTTGCACTTGTGGAATGGAAGCCAGATCCAGAACTTTGGTACGAAGTGCACTGGCGAACGGATGATCCTTCACCAGCTCATAAATTACAAGGTACAATTACATTAGGCAAATTGCTTTTACATACATGGTAAGACATTTCCTCAAAAGTTCCTTGTTGCCTTTAAAGTTTTGTAGAATACTAGAAGTTTTCTCGTCTCGGGAAACCTAATATATTTAGTTAATACTAATAAGGTTCAGTACAATGATAGTCTATTTGTAGTCGCTACCACGCCAAGGTAATCATGACCAAGTAGTTTGTTTGGTCCTTTTTATTATTCTGAAATACCTATATTACCATTATGACAGTTTAAGTGTACTAAAAGGAATTATATAACATTTCCAGAACACAACACATTTGGAGTGACTGAGGGGCGCAGCGCAAACTTGACCCGTTTATCACCAAATACCGCATACAACGTGTGGGTTCGAGCTTGCTCTAAGCACAGCACAGTTGTAGCTGATTCTCTTCCCTTACGTTTACGTACGTACCCCTCACCAGCGCCCCTCGGTCTAAAGAATGTCACGCCTTACGCAATCAACGTGATGTGGCCACCTCCAACGGCCTACCAGTTACACCAGTAAGTTTTCATAATTCTTGATGAATTCCTAAGTTTCCACTAGTAAAAATCTATCTAAGGCAATTAATTAACTGTAAAGTTGCCTAAATGAACAAAATGATAATAAATAAATATTTTGGACATCTAACACACTACGCCATCTAGTCCCAAGCTAAGCAGAGTTTGTGTTATGGGTACGAGACAACTGATACAAATACATACATACTTTTTTTTTGTAAATACATACATATTATACATAGAAAACACCCAAACTCCGAAACAAATATTTGTAGATCATACAAACATTTGGTCCGACTCGGTAATCGAACCCAAGACCTCATGATTAGTAGTCGCACACGCCAATCGCGAGACCAACGAGGCAGTCGACACATATATTTAGAAAATACCAACCCTAGGTTTTTCATCGATCAACCAAATTACTATTTACTGTTTTAAGTCTAATCTTGTGTCACATAGGTTTAGAGTCGAATACGCAGAAGCAAGCCCATCGATAGGACATTGGAGGCCATGCAACCGAGTCGAACGAGATCAATGGATGGCCGGTGAACTTCGACCGAGAACGCGATATAGGTTTCGTCTGCGATTGCAATATGTATCTCATGGACCGCCCTACTTTTGGCCACATGACGACCGCTTCACTTTTGAAACTCACGGTACGTTTTATCTTATCGGAAAAATAGAAGGCCGGTTTTGTTAAAATGTTGTCATTACATACAACCAAATTTTTTGGCTGTACCAAATTTTATGATAATAATACATTAATTTTTCTACAAGATTTCTCAAACATGATTTTCTTTTTTCCACTTTAACTGTTAGAAATAAACAGCTAAAGATCCGATCATCACAAAATAAGACTCATGAAATAATTAACAAAAGCACGTGCATATGAAATGTTATGAATATTTCTAATGACTATGTAATGCTACCAAGACTTTACTTACCCAACGTTTATTTGATGGTGGCTAGGTGACGTACCGGGTCCTCCGGGTCCTTTACGAGTGGAGGGCATTGGCGATAGGGTGTTACGAGTTTGGTGGACTGAACCGGACCCAAGAGGATCTCCTGTCACTGCTTACCGCGTTTGGGGACGGCCTCAACACAGGTTTGTACTATAAATAAGTAGTATTTTATTTCTAAATAAGGAAAAAAAGAAAAAGAAAGATTATTCCTATGGGTATTTAAGCATGAGACATGTATATAATAAAACCTCTAAATTAATGTTTGCTATAATTGTTAGAAATTATTCAAGTGGATATTCTTTGTCCAGAATTACTCATGGTAACGACAATATGACAAGAAACATCAGTGACTTGCTGCCCTCGGACCTCCCTTCGGATATTGATGACAATATGAAAATGCGTATCGCTCGTGAAGGTCTCGAACTATTGCACAACGGAACTGGTAAGTTTCTACGAGTTATCATTGTAATGGTTATCTAACATAGGTATAATGTAAAATGGTTTTAAATTTTATGTTTCCACTTTTGCCGGGTTGTAATTAATTAAATGTGCAAAATAACAGTTTTTTAGTTATAAAAGACTTCCAGATGTAGATGTTGAAAATTTTAAAGAATTCCTTGATATACTAAATAAACAATAAAATAAATAATGCATCAAAATTACATTTACTTTTGAAAGACACATCCACTAACTGGATCGACTGGTTTTATTTATCGTGTACCTACTAGTACCTAGATACTATTATACCTAAGTATACTCGTACGTATGTATAAAAATACGAGTAATAAGGATTGTACCTATGAAATATTTATATTTTCGAAACTTTAATTGTACAAAGCTAATACCAGAAATAATAATAAAAAGAAAATACTACTCATACATACAGCAAAATATGCACACATTAACTTTTAACTATGCGAAACGATAAGAGATGCTCAGAAATATGTTAAAGAACCTGTCCATAATGATGAAAACCGGTGTGAATAGTGCTTGTGCTGTGTTTCACCGAGTGAGTGAGGATACCGGAGGCTCATACTCCAACCCCCCCTATCATCCCCTTCCTCATCCCCCAAAGGCCGGCAACGCACTTGTGACGCCTTTGGTGTTGCAGGTGTCCATGGGCGGCGGTAATCGCTTACCATCAGGCGATACGGCTGCTCGTTTGCCCCCTATTCCATACAAAAATGTTCCAGATACATACTGGCTGTTAAGCAGCGGGTCTGTGGGCCCGGGCTGGGCGGCGAGCGTGCAGGCGCGCAACGCGCACGGCTGGGGCGCGCTGTCGGCGCCCGCCGACCTGGACGCCGCCGCTCTGGCGCCTCACAGGCCACCCGCTGTAGCATTGGCGGTGGCCTTGTTTGCCTTGCTAGCGATATTGCTGGGTGTCGTAGCTACAGTCTTCTATGGTAATTAAATAAATCTTGTTTACTTAAGTCAGAAGTACACTAGTAAACAACTACAGTTCTGTCCTATTTTAATACGCTTTTATTAGCTTCAGCTGTTTGTTTGTTTGTTTATTTGGAATCAACGTTTGTTTTGTACTTTTTTAAACTATATTTATTACTAGTTGTTGACCGCGGCTCAGCCCGCGTGTATGTCGGTTGTCGCATTTTATAATATTAGTAGGATTTACTAGCTTTAAGCTCGCGGCCCGCCCGTGTGTGTGTTGGTAATCGCAGTAAATACTAGCATATGTCCTTCCTCAACAATCAAAGTATCTCCATGCCAAAATTAATTGAAATCAGTGCAGCAGCGTAACAGATAAATAGTGTTTCTTTTGAATTTATAATATTAGTATGGATAACTGTTTTTCATACCTTTGTACCTACTTAGAGAACATTTTTGAGAAAGACTCCCGTAGCAGTTTTAAGGTTTCGATTCTTACTTTAAGAATTACTTTTATTTTTAAAATATTAGTATGGATTAGAATTTTAGGATTTTATTTTCGTTTTTATTTTCATTTGAGAATTATATTTCAGCATACAACAGCCGAGCCAAGAAAAAGGCGGCAATAGCGAACCAGTTAACAATGAACGTCCCTAGAAGAGGACCAGATGTGGAGCTGGCCACTCTTAGGCAACTACCTCCGAATACGAATCCGAATACAAATATACTTTACAACCAGGTGATTATTTTTATTAATAAAATATATAACAGAAACAGAAAAAAATAATAAGTCATAGATCTCATTTGATGTTTTTGATTGTTGTTAAAGTTTTTAATTAGAAGAACATTGTCTACCACATATTCATTCTTGGTTCATACGTATTATTCTTTTAATTTATCTTCATAGGGTGTTCACTGTCCAACGGACGCGGAACTAGCTGGTTTACCGCATATACGCCGGGAACAAATAACCCTCAGCAAATTTCTCGGATCAGGTGCGTTCGGAGAAGTATTTGAAGGTGTTGCCAGGCAGATCAACGGTAGTACTGCTGATACAAAAGTAGCTGTCAAGGTAAGCATACATTTATTAGATACTGACTTTTTCCCACGGCTCCGCCCGCGTGTATGTAGCTTATCTCGGTAAAGAGCGTGAAAGAGAGTAAAAAGTGTGAACCGTGAAACAGTGACAAACAGACAAAGTTACTTTCGAAGGTATAACATTATTATAGTATGGATAGAATGACAAATCGTGAGATGGACGATAGACATTTCTCTTGCATATCATCTTTCTAAATATAAAATGAGCATTGCTTTTCTCTATAACAGACATTACGAAAGAGCGCTTCAGAACAAGAAAAGACAGAATTCCTTAAAGAAGCGGCTTTGATGTCGAATTTCAAGCATGAGCACATATTAAGTCTTCTGGGTGTGTGCTTGGACAATGATCCTAACTATATCATCATGGAGTTGATGGAAGGAGGCGACTTGCTCAGCTATTTAAGAGCTAAACGTGCTTCATTGGTAAGTTTCTTACATTGTCGTTTCTTTACATTGTTTTGTATTTCGTTCAGTACCTACCTTCGCACACTGTCATTATTTTAAATGGTTGCCACAGATTTATAACCACGGAAACAGTTTTACTTTTTTTTTGTATGGTCCTGCCATAATGACTCTACAATGCCTGATGGAAAGCATAAGCAGAATCCAAGAGTGGTGGCCATCACACTCATTGCGAATGCAGACAATGTAGCATGGCGACCCACACCATGGCGGCCTAGTGATGCTTCCGCATCTTTGAGCTTTTCTACACAATTGTTTATTTATTTAAACTTCCTGCAAATAAATTGTATAAGGTGCACTTAATGAAATACATCACTTCTACAGTTCGTCAATATATTTTGAAAGATGTGTATTTTTTTTCAAACCTTACAGTACAGTTCCGAATCTCTAACCCTCCTGGATCTTCTCAATATGTGCGTGGATGTGACGAAGGGTTGTCGTTATTTAGAAGAGATGCACTTTGTTCACCGCGACTTGGCTTGTCGAAACTGCCTCGTGGCTCATCGATCGAATGGACGAGTCGTCAAGATAGGGGATTTTGGACTTGCAAGAGATATTTACAAAAATGATTACTATAGAAAAGAAGGAGAAGGTATGGATACTTAAAAAACATTATTTTAAAGTGCAATACAGTCGAAGTCACGCAAGAAAATATTAAGAATAAAGTAATAAGTGAGATTGTAGTTTTCATACATAGAAAATAGTTACAATCATCAAATGAAAAAATGTTATCTATTGTTATAAAAAATTCTCGTGTCACGATGAACTCCGAAACTATCCAACTGATTTCCACGTTCTTTTTTTTAATTGTGTCTTTTGCTGACGTGCCTAAGATAGGATAGTATACATCACGCTAATACTAATAGGAGCCGAACATAACACTTGAAAAGAGACGCAGATGAAGTTGCGAGGGTCAGCTAGTATATTAAAATCGTAACAAAGCATTAATGAAATTATATACAAGAAGAAATTACAAAATGTAAACTAATCAAATTTATCTTCGCAGGACTGCTGCCTGTAAGATGGATGGCGGTTGAATGTCTTGTAGATGGCGTATTCTCCTGTCAATCCGATGTATGGGCTTGGGGTGTGTTATGTTGGGAGGTAAGTTATTTATCAACAACCAGTTATATTTACATTGATATTTTCTACAAAACCAAAATTATTCGAGAATCTGTATTGTATTTTAGGTATTATCCCTGGGCCAACAGCCATACCCTGCACGCACTAACCGTCAAGTGCTGGCATATGTTCGAGCAGGAGGCACACCGGATCGACCTCCGAATTGTCCCTCTGTATTGTGAGTATAAATTTTTTTTCGTCATCATCAATCATCAACAACCTTTAACTGTCCACTTCCGAACAAAGACCGCTTCTTAGAAAGGTGGTATAAGCCTCCTTTCTATTGCTTTTTTTTCTTTAAAAGACAACTCCCGCATTAGGTATATCCTGTGTCGCGTGGGACTTACAAAGATACTTGAAACGTACATAAAGAACACATTGTTGTCCCATGTGGGATTTGAAATACTTGGCACAGTACCTAACTACAGTAATTAAACCGTAAACCGTATTGTGTTATTGTTTATAATAAACTCATAAACATATCGTAAGACTGAGGAGTTAATGTGTGATACGGCACTATGTATTAAGGAAATTAACACACTCCGTTACTTCATTGCTTGACATTTCGACCAGCTTGCACTGGCCGAGCCGTGCCGACACAGGCTGTTGTGTCTAATCATGAGCGCGTAAATTCCCATAATAAGTACCTACATAAGTATAGTTTAATTCAGGGTATAAGTAGGTAGGTGCTTAGAATTGTGGGATTATGAAATCGTATTAAACAAATTTTATAACAATTTTTGTTTCAGCTACGACCTTCTCCAGAAATGCTGGAATTATTCGGCTGAGACGCGGCCCTCGTTTCGACACTGTCTAGAAGTTGTGACTGCTTTAAGAGATAAAACATCACCAAACATAACGCTTACGGCGACGCCCACACCCGCACCGCACTACCTTACGCTGCTGGGTGATGGTAAGATATATCACTAATTACTTGCTAGGAATTACTTCTGATTGCATGGATTACTATCTACTACTTAAATAATTCATGCCATGTATACCAAAATGCCACAATTTCGGGATGTCAATTCATACCAAATCAACGCGTTGAAAAAAAAAAATTAATTAAATAGTGCAAATAATTTTTTTAAATGATTAGATAACTTACTAACTTTTATAACTTACACTTAAAAATAAAGAAGCTACTTAACTACTTGCACTAATCAGAATGTACTTTCGGTTCGAACCAGTAAATAATTATTTTGCATCATTCAGTTTCCATAACTGTAATCTAGTTAGATATTTAAATGTTTTTTTCCTGAAGAAAGAGACAGAAAGAGATTAGCAATAAATTTCAGAAACATACTTTTATTAGTATAATAATTGATTGTAGATGCCTAACAACTTTTGAATCAGACGGGAATATATAACTTTAACTACTGGCTGTCCATATTTTATTTTCGTTCACTTTTTATGTCATGGCTTTATATTGAAATATCTTTTAAATTTATTTGATAGAACACAAACTAACCAAAGCATTGCGCATGGCTGCATGTTCAGACGCTGTCGACAACCGCACCTACCTATTGGACGAAAATGACAACGCCTGCTTAGGTTTGTTACTACCTATATCTTGCTAACTTTATTACAATCTCAATTCGGCTATCTGATGATATATAATATAAAAATAAATTTCCACAGATGAAGAATACCCTGAGCATCAAATGGAACCGTCGAGGTTACTACCAGAACGTGTGCCAAAATATTTGGAGCTCATGTATGACAGTGATTCGGCGTCAGGTACTGTCTGCGACGGTTACGAGATCCCGAGAGCCCCATTTACATATATGGCCCCATTCTCGAGACACAGCATTGTCGGTGTCGCCCCTAATAGACTGATCAAACCCCCTTTATATAGAACACATTCCTTAAGAACTCACACGCGGCCTCCAAACGCCACAATAATTCCTCTACGAAACGGCATCTTTAAAAGAGCCTCGCTGTGTGAAGAAATGACGTCACAAGAACCTTGCGCGTCCTCGTCTAGACATCAGCCACGTATTGATTTTAACTTCGATAAACATGTATTCAAGACTCCATTTTAAGCTGTGATATTAGTAAAAGTAATGCAATGTGTAAATTGTCCACCGAATGAGAATGTAGTAGATTTAAGTAAATAAAAGAAATATTATTTATTTTCACTAGATAGCACTTGTAAATAAATTTGAATCTCGTTGTATATATTAGTGTAAGCTATTGTGCTTTAATTAAAGCCATTAAGACTAGAAACCACCGGTGTGGGTAAAACATCTACGCATTTATTACAATCAAGTTAACTAAATATATTGCCATATGAACAAATGTCTTTTTATTTATTGCATTATTTAAAACTCTTGTTAACCACTCACCACCCAACCAAACAGTTTCCTATACCTACCTACATTTGTTTGATAACATATACCTTAGATGTTATCAAATAAATGTTACTGCCTTTAGCTTAGATTTTGCTGAGCAATAGGTTACGAGAACACTTCACCGCGTGGCACAGACGGCTGCTCAATCTGATTCGTTGTTGAAACTAGCTAGATTAACAGAAAAACTGACCAGAACAAAAAGGAATGTCATAAACTCAAATTAAGAATGAAGGAATGAAGATTGAAGTCTGGGGTTCGATTCCCGGGTTGGACTCGGACCAATGTTTGTATGACCTGAAAATATTTGTCTCGGAGTAGGTGTTATCTATCTATAGTATGTATGTGGTTTGGTTACAAAAAAGAATATAAGTATTCTACCCATCTAGCGTTCATAGTATAAACTCTGCTTAGTCTGAAACTAGATGGCATTGTGTGTAAAAAAAATGAAGAAACGAAAAAGTTTGAAATACACCCTATAAGGACCCATCTGGCTAACGTGGTCATCAACATCTTTAACAGTCTATTACTGGACACAAGATTTTCCTAAGGAGGCTAAAACGGCGTGGCTATACACAAGCCAAACCTCCTTGATAAGGTGTGCATCTGGACCGAGGGCCCATTTTTTAAATTTTCGCAAAACGATATAAAATTCAAATGGAAATTAGTTTAAAATAGTAAAAACCTAAAGCAATGGGTCATAAATTTAAGTTAGGCGACTACTGTTTTAAAAATAACAAAGTACCTAGTTTCCTTTAAGATCTGTACATGTTAAATTGTTAGCTTGAAAATCTGGAGTGGATAGTTATTCACTCTGCCAAAAAATAGAACTTGAGAGAACTACGGAACCACAGACTTCTACTACTACTACTTATACTTCGGGATAAATTTGGGGGTAAACCATACTTAGAACTGAAAACCAAAAAAATTTTTTCATCAAACCCATACGTATCTATGGATAGGTCTTCAAAAATGATATTGAGGTTTCTAATTTCATTTTTTTCTGAACTGAATAGTATGCACGAGAGACACTTCCAAAGTGGTAAAATGTGTGTAGGACACACACCCTGTAACTTCTAAAATAAGAGAATGATAAAACTGAAAAAAAAAAAGATGTACATTAATTACCATGCAAACTTCCACCGAAAATTGGTTTGAACGAAATCTAGTAAGTAGTGCTTTTTTTAATACGTTATAAATCGTAAACTGCAATTTACCTTTCATTCAATCAACACAAATATTAAAAAAAAAAAAAAAAGCTGCACGGTTGGCCTAGTGGTTTAGGCGGTCGCCACGCCGCTTGCCAATTCGCCAAGTGTTGTGGGTTCAAATTCTACACGGGACAACACTTTGTGTGATCCACAAATTGTTGTTCTGAGTTTGGGTGTTAATTGTGTCCGTTTCATTTATTTTTTATTTATTTATACAATCAGCTGCTTACTGCACTTACAGTTTGCCCAACACGTACAGTGAGCCAAGTATGTATGTCTGTAAAGCCACGCACTGGAAAACGTAGCGTGGGTAGGCCCCCTACAAGATGGTCAGACGACCTGGTGAGGGTCGCAGGAAACCGCTGGATGCAAGTAGCACAGGACCGATTGTTGTGGGGAGCCTTGGGGGAGGCCTATGTCCAGCAGTGGACGTCTTTCGGCTGAAATGATGATGATAATGATACTGTAATGTACTTATCATAGAAATTATGTGGGTATAAAATGAAACCATGAAATAGGATTACTTATGTTTTATTTAATATACATAATATGTACTACTATAAATTTACTGGCTAATTCATGTTTAATATTCAATGAATTAGTCTGATACCTTAAATTTATTTATCACTTAGCATGCCTAATAACAGTAATGTTATTGGTAATTTATATCAAAAAGTCCTTAATAGTAACCCGTTTGCTACGATTTATAACAGACTATGTTTGTCAGTTACATCGGCTCATATAGCGAGTAATGACCTCAAAATAAAAAAGTAAATTGAAAACGATCTAATCTATTTATTTTGCATATTAGATGCCTAATATACAAAATAGGCAGGTAAGTTAGCACAGAGAGAATAAAGCATCAATCTAATTGCATTGCAGAGTAAGACTAGGAGACGATATGTGAATCTCCTAAACTTGAAACCCTTTACAAATGCATTTTAAGACTGGACGAAGCTCAATGGAAACAGGGAATCAATATCAATTGCTAAATACATGATCTGAAAAGAATGCTCAACAGTCTGGACTGTTCTTCAAGAGTGGGATGAACATTCGTTGGTAAGTCCAGATCATTGTATAATGGGCAACATACCCGAGTCCCATGGCCTAATATGGTGTTAATTATGCAAGAATACGTCCATCTTGGCTAAACTATCTAACTCGACCGGTACAAGTCCGACCAGGTTATTAGAATTCGCAATGACAAAAATCCAATGCGTCCTACTGTAACGTCGCGTTATTTTGTCTATTATGTTATTAAGGTTGAAATTAGGACAGGCGACATCTATGCAAGGTGAGAAGAGTTAGGAAGATTATCGTTCTACGATTGAGTTGATCTCCAGGCGCTCATAGATGGCGCTAGGGGTGTAAGATTTTAAAAATGGTAGTAAACATACAGAACCGAGACGTGGACAAGTTTAAAGTCACTAAGTGTGTGATAATAAGTTGAGACAATGGACTGACGACTTCAGAAAAATGGCAGGCAGCAGTTGAATGTTGGACTACCCAAGATTTAAGTGCTTTTTAGGGGAGGCCTTCGTCCATCAGTTGATGATGATAGGCTGACGATCAAGTAGGTTAGGGAATATAGGTTTTACATTAGGTCTTTACCTATGAAATTGCCGTTCTTCAGTACTGGTCATTTCAAATAAAAAAAAGTTTGTAATGGCTCTATATTCTAAATTCAAATTAATTTTGTTTTCAAACCATGACATTCTATTTACAAACTCAGTCTCTTGTTTTTTGATTAGCGTTGTATTTACATTACATTTGAACATTTTTCGTCATAATGGATACTTTAAAAATTCGTGTAATTATGGAATATGAGTTCCGTCGTGGCACCAACGCGAAACAAACGGCACGTAACTTCAAAAACGTTTACGGAGAGAACTGTACAAACGAACGCACAACCCGTTATTGGTTTTCCCGGTTCCGTTCTGGAAATTTTGACTTAAAAAATGAAGCTCGTGGTCCTCCGGAGACTTTGGTTAACAATAATGAATTAAAGGCGATTGTGGAAGCTGACGAAACTCAATCTACAGCTGAACTAGCAGCAGCTTTTAATGTAAGCATTAAAACAATATTGATCCATTTGCGACAAATTGGCAAGGTAAAAAAGCTTGATAAATGGGTGCCCCACGACCTTAACGATCGCCAGCACAACGTACGCGTCGAGACTTGCCTTGCGCTGCTCAACAGGCAAAGAAATGAAGGAATTTTGAAACGAATTGTTACGTGCGACGAAAAATGGATTCTGTTCGACAATCGAAAGCGCTCAGCAAGTTGGTTAGACCCTGGTTCAGCACCAAAGCAATGCCCTAAACCAAAAATGACCCCTAAAAAGGTGATTGTCACTGTTTGGTGGTCTAGTGCGGGTGTGATTTACCACAGCTTTTTATAAAACGGCATGAGCATTAATGCAGATGTGTACTGTGAAGAACTGGAGAGAATGATGGAGAAGCTTGCACATCTGCAACCAGCTTTGGTCAATCGGTCGTCCCCACTGCTCCTTCACGACATCGCGCGAACTCCATACTGCGCAACAGACAGTCTCCAAGCGGCAAGAGCTGGGGTTGGAAGCTCTCCCTCATCCGCCATACTCACCAGACCTTGCACCTACCGACTATTACTTTTTCCAAAATTTAGACAACTTTTTAGTGGGTAAAAAATTCAATTCCCGAGAGGCAGTACAAAATGCCTTTGAAAAGTTTGTTGCCTCCCGTCCAGCTGATTTTTACAAGAAGGGCATCAATAAACTGCCAATGCGTTGGCAAAGATGCGTCGATTGCATGGGTGATTACTTCGAATAACAGAAATAAAAAGTTTGAAAAAATAAGTACTTTCACTTATTGCATACAAAACGGCAATTTCATAGGTAAAGACCTATTATTTAGAGCCTATTTCGTACACTGTGTACACGAGTAACTCATAAAAGGATTAATTATAAATGAAAAAACATACTTTAATTATGACAGATTCGGTATAATAGATTTTAATGTTAAAAAATATACTGTCGTCGAGTTCGACCGTTGTCGAGTTTTGTAACATTTAGCGTATAATTCAAAAAGTAACGGCTAAACACAAGACAGTCACGAAAAACGTGTGTTAATAAAAAACAAAAGTATATAATATAAATACCATTTTACGGTATGTTGTATTTTTCTGGCATGACTTTTCGATAGGAGAAAATAAACTGATTAGACAACTAAATATAAGTAAACATTTAAGTAAGATGGACTATTTAATACAATGTTAGTCACCATCCTCTGCGACTTCCGCCTTAGCTCTCTTCTCTCGTTTTATTTGGTCTGTGGTGGCGACGTTGGTCCCTTCGGGTTGTTCCTGGTGGTCGTCGTCCTGCGCGTCGTCCTTGCTGTTCTCGTGAAGCAGCACGTACTCGCGCTGAGAGAAGCCAAACTTGACAACGTCGCGTTCGAGCAACTCTACATACCGACGCGGATCAATCTTTTTATTGTTGACAAATGTGCCGTTTGCTGACTCTGTGGACAATAATCACAAATTTTAACAACGAAAACCGAATTCAAGAACTGGACCAAATTGAAATGGAACCACACGGGGAGCACCAGCTTTCAAATAAAAAAAGAATGATCAAAATCGGTTCACCCAGTCGAAAGTTATGAGGTAGCAAACATACAAATAAATACAGTCGAATTGAGAACCTCCTACTTTTTTTGAAGTCTGTTAAAAACTGTAACCAGACTACATATAAATATTTAACAAAATCTAAATAGCCCATGTCACACGAGGTACCTATTATGAACCTATTAAAACCTCATTCATATAAATCGGTTCAATAGTTTAGTAACTGCGGTAGAACATATAAACATAAATAAACTGCCAAAACTAATATATTAATAAATTATCTTTCATTTTAGCTTTGCCATAGTCTGATAACAATACACACAAATAAGGAGAGATGAAATAATTAAGTTTTACTTACCGAGATCGATAACATAAGGTCGAACTCGCCTTCCCTGGGAACCATCTGGTCTTGTAAACGGTGTAGCCCGAAACTGTAACGCCGCATGCTGTTTACTTATTGATGGGTGTTCAAGCATGATGTCGACCACTTTCTTATCGCGACCGATCAAGAACGCCGATTGTCGGTGAATGTATAGAATTGGTAATGCTTTGTCGCCTTTGAATGGGTAGAATCTAAAATGGAAAAATACAAAAATATTTAGGTAGGAGGTATTGTTTTAGTTTAATTAATAATAGTACTGGAGGAGGTTAATTGATATCATAGATATAAGATACAGATATAAAATCTATAGAACTAAGGCAGGAATAGATATGACATGTTAACATAATTATTTCGAAATCTAAAAATGAACTCATGTAAAAAAATGAGGCATTAAATGTTTTTTTTTATATATTAGCCTGGCAAAATTACTCTACTCTGCCTAAAGACGCTCTATTTATACTCATATTATTATTACTCTTCCATTTCTAGAAACGACTATAATACACGAGAGTCGTCTAGTAAAAACGCTAATAAAAATAATCGAAGTTAATAATAATTAGGCTACAACCAATCGATATGCGACACTATGAATACAGAAATAAGGTCCATTATTCCTTGCCTCAGGAGATCGATAAGAAGTGTGTGCGCAGATAAGGCTTAAAGATTATTATTATTCGTAACAATATATTTATATTTTATTAATTATTATTTACCTCCATCTCCTCTTAGGCTGCTTGGCGTCCTCAGGTTCGGTATACTTAATGACCACACCATTGACAGTATTGGCATCGGCCGTCAGTTTACCGGATAGCCCAAAATTAGGCTTTTCTTTATCAGCTGGGTCTTTACCATCCTCCTTTTTCACTTCAGTCTTACCCCAGCTGTACTCTTTACTGTCCTCTGCATCTGCAAAACTGTAGAAACACCAAAAGGTAAATATTTTGCGGTTAATAAATATTTTTTTCGGACATCTAACACACAACGCCATCTAGTCCCAAGCTAAGCAGAGCTTGTGTTATGGGTACTAGACAACTGATATAAATACATATATATACTTTTTTTTTTAGTAAATACATACATATTATTTCTATTATACATAGAAAACACCCAAACTCCGAAACAAATATTTGTAGATCATACAAACATTGGGTCCGACCCGGGAATCGAACCCGAGACCTCATGATCACCAGTCGCACACGCCAACCGCGAGACCAACGAGGCAGTCAATCACCATACTCATTGTGAATGCAGACAATGCAACAATGCAGCATGGTAACCTTCATTATGGTAGTCTATTGAGATGAATGTGTATCATTGATGTCTAAAGAAATTTACTTTCAAGCGCAACCATATTATGCACATTAGCTGTCTCAGTGTAATTTTACATTAATTTCAAAGTATTTTTAGTTGTATTTTATAAGACATTCTCACAAAAAGATTATAGTTATTTCATAAGAATACTTTAAAGAGTTTAAAGTATTAAATAGTAACACTACACGTGCTCCAGGCTAATAATATGCTAGATTTAGATCAGATCAGAGAATTTGACAAGATGTAATCATATTATAAAGCTTCTAAATGTATACACTTTGGGAGTCATTCAGTAACAATGAATGTAGGTAGGTAGGTAGGTTAACAATAGAAAACCTTATTATTTGCAATTTGTCAATCAACTACATATATACAATTGTACTAATAAAATGTGAAAGCTTGAAATAAAATTTGATATGTATGGACTAACCGACTCTTCTTTTCTCGTTGCCTTGAATCGGCTTTCATGGTTCGGTCCGCGTTTCTATCCTCTCTAGGGTTGTTCTCCCTCCTGTCATCACTACGGCCCTCTTTGTATCGCTCTTCCTTTGCTTCTGGTCTACGATTCCTCTCTTTATAGCGCTCCTCTAGGCTTCGAGATCTTGATCTTTCCCTATAAAAGTAGCATTAAACACTGATTTCATTGATAAGAATAACACGCAGATTAAATAACTTACTGACAATTGATGTAAAAATTATGCATATCAACATACTTATATTATATATATGTATAATGAAAAAAATAATTGAATGATGAGTTTCATAAGGTGATACACGTCTAAGATTATTATTGGTTTTCATTGATAAAGCAATTCTGTCAGATCATTTATTTCTGTAACAAATATTGTGTCTCGGACCTGTTATGCGATGCTTGTGGTTTCTCTGCTCTAGCTGGATTGCTTATAATCTTCTCACGCCGAACATCCCGACCTCTGTAACCGATAAATAACATCATTGGAAAAATCTCATACATTTTTTCATTATGATGTTTTACACATTGCAAAACTGGGTACAACATTAAATGTTGATAAAGCTTAAACAAAATTAAATACAACAAATAAGAAATATATTTTATATAAATGTGATGAAGTGTTACCTTGAGCAGATCTCTTTCAAAAGTCTTTTTATTATGGTCGTCACAACATTTAAAAGATTCCCAACAACATTTGAATAGAAATAAAAGTTTCATATTATCATACACAAGTTTGGCTATCGACACAAATAAAAAATCCATTGCAAGAGTCTTACTATCATAGATAAAAGTGTTCGATCGCAACAATATATCGTTAATGTTATCTTCAACGTGAAGAACCAATTATTTTGTCACTCCTATAAATCATACACTTACCATTACTTTGGAATTAGAATGATGATTTCGCGAACATACCTACTACGTTCAGTCATTCTCAGGGTAGCATAGACTAATTTGTCTATAACTAGTCTGTAAGTGGCAATAAAAGCCATACGACGTATCACAATTCATTCAACGTACACAATTCTGTGTTAACTCCACATCTTATACTGAACAGATGGTACTATTTTTTAATTTAATCATATCATCTTTGTGGACTATCACTCTTTGTTTTATTTTCAATCAATGAAGTTTATTGGTTAAATAGTTTCATCCAGATTTGTTCTGATTTCTACATAATATAATACATCGTTCCTCATTGTTATTTTCCGTTCATAAAAATTCGACATCCAATACATTACAAGTGTGTTAAACTTCTCTTGCTCTTCTGAAAATGTAATTGAATTCTTTTACAGTCTTGAGAGTACAAGTTTTCTTAAATGGTTTTTTGTAGTGTAACTGATGTTTAATGACATTACTTTCATTAGTAATTCCAAAAAGAAGTGCATCATTATTTCTACTTATTATTGGCAGCAGTAAATTCCAAAAAATCTTCATTCAATGTTTCCTTACCAAAACAGCTTTAGATATTGCTGTGTGAAGTCCCAATCTAAGATTATCTTGGAACCTAATTACATAACAGTTTCAAATTTAAACAGTACATTGAATATATACATAGGTATAATAAAATAACCAAAATGTGTGAAAATTACTGGATGCGGCGCTTGCTTCCATTTCCTTTCCAATTTCATTCCATTAGTTCACTTTCTTTTCAAATAAAATTTGACACCAAGTAATTTGTATTTTATCTTTAAAATAATAAATGATAGTCGACGATTTTTCCATTCTGTGTCTTAAATTTTCTCAATCCTTGTTCCATAAACACGACAACTTCAGTAAAATGTCTTAACATTTTCAAGTTTTTTTGTTTTCATTTTATCATATTTTTTCCACATTAGTCAGTTCTTTAATGTGAACATCGCCAAAAAACTCTAATAAAACTTCCTAATCACCAAAGTTACCATTCAATTGGTTTACAATCATCTCCTGTCATTAAAATTGTTGTAAGTTTGTAAAGAACTTGAACAATAATGCATACATTTTCTTTACAGTTCTTTTAGCCCCTGCGATATCCAGACAGAAAAATAATATCCGTTTGCAAAGAATTTTCCAATAAATTACACGTGCCTATACTGTTTATTATCATTTAATGTGCAAATATTAAAATATTTTTGCAACACCGACATGTTCTGATCATAACATTTTTCTGTAGAGTGGTCACTGTAAAAATAAATATAGTTATTTAACGTCGCAGACACAGGTACCAGCCAGGTCGGCCAGTAGGCACTCATGCAACAACACTGTATGTGTTCAGTAAACAAGAAGGTTTGATATGTATAGAAAAATTAAGATTGCACTTTTATATTTGTTTTCAAAAAGAGGCTACACTAGTTCAACACCTGCATTTTGTTTCTACCTTACATCTAAATGCAACTGTGGAAGTTTATTCACATACCTTTCAGAAGTAAATCCGTCTTCATGATACCTCTCCTTCTTGTCAGGGATCTCGCGTTCACGGAAGCGATCGGCGTCAGGTGGACCACGTCTGTAACATATTTTTCTGTGAAAAATCCTTTCTTTTTAACCGACTTCAAAAAAAGGAGGAGGTTCTCAATTCGACTGTTTTTTTTTATGTTTGTTACCTCATAACTTTTGACTGGGTGAAGCGATTTTGATCATTCTTTTTTTATTTGAAAGCTGGTGCTTCCCATGTGGTCCCATTTAATTTTGGTCTAGTTCTGATATGTCATCCATGAGAAAACCATATAAGTCTTCAATTTGCATTAAGTATGTGTGCGACAAATTGACGAATAACTCAATATCACGCCAACCAATTTCGATGATTATTTTTTTATTTGACAGCTGGTGCTTCCCGTGTGGGCCCATTTCAATTTGGTCGTTCTTGAAGTAGGTTTTTTTTTTTGTTTAAATTTTGTATTATTATAATACATATTACTATGGGTTTATGTTAGATACCGAGGTAGACAGTACTAAAAAATAGACTAGATATCACTTGTTTACAGCTACACTAACTAACATTTGCTAGTTTGTTCAAAACAAACAGACAGAGTGTACATCATGTTAGCATATTACTCCTATTTTTGTTCATTGTGAAAATTTGCTTATGTAGTAGGAACGGATTAGGGGATATGCATGTTTTTTTTTTATTTCTTAATCTGATCATTTACGTCTCTATAACATAGAAAAAAATATAAATAGGCTTGAAAATAGTCAAACACAGTTGGAATTTCGAAGCCGATAATTTCGATGAAGTGACCATCGACGTCACATTTCGTTTCAACCAATAGTGACGCGTTTTCTATGTTTGAATTTCCCTCCCTTAATTTTCACTTTTTATTTAATACTAGCGACTCGCCCCGGCTTCGCACGGGTGGATTTCAGATGCCCCCGCCGACGACATGATTTGTGCATTTTAAATCTGTATTATCTTCGAATATATTCATTTAAATTAGACACTGTAAAGAGCCATTTTGATCTATATTAAATGCACAATGTATTTAATTTACTTAATTGTATAAGGATTCATTCTGTATTGCTTAAAATCGATTCCTAAATAAGCCATTATTTCTCGTAAAAAGATAGGAAAAAAAAATGGTTGTCGTGGGTTATCCCTAAGAGATAGACATATACCGTCGCGGACTTTTTTGCAGATCTTTTTAAGGTGTACAATACTGTAGTACATTATTTTGATCTATCTCGTAGGGTGCAACCAGCGTTTGTAATGTAAGCGCAAAAAAATGTGTTTATTTGCTACATCACATTAAAAACCTCGAAAATTAACAGTGTTTCCATACTATATTATGCATTTATTATACATAAAAACCTTTCTCTTGAATCACTCTATCTATTAAAGAAACCCGCATCAAAATCCTTTGCGTAGTTTTAAAGATTTAAGCAAACAAAGAGATATAGGGACAGAGAAAGCGACTTTTATACTATGTAGTGATTTTATGGGTTTAAATAATTAATCACAAAAAAAAAATCTTTTAAGTCTATTGTAAAGACAATAAAGAATCTAGAAAAAAATATTTGAGAATATTGGAGAAATACACAGTTATAGGAAATTCTATTAATAAATTTACTACCACTTTCGTTGGTTTGATTCTAATAAGTATGATGTGGAAAATTTGTTCTTAACTATCCTGTCTTTAAACCCTTCAAGATTTAATTCGTATTTGCGGGGGAGGGTAATTGAGAAAAAAAAAACACTTTTTTATGGAAAAGGAGGGCAAACAATCACCAGTTTGTAAGTAAGATGGACATCTGCATTACTAGAGTCACAAAAAGTGGAATTCTTCTGAGAATCAGGGTGAGCTTTTAGGCTCCTGCTTCCTCAGTAGGTGAAAAGTATCGAAAGAATTGCTGAACACGGGTGTTCTGTAAAGATAGGGTATCAGCCCGTCTGAACTGGTCCATTTACGACGAAGCATAGATCTCCCGCGGCAAAGTATAACATTAACTAAAGGTGTAAATTGTAATTATGCTATATCAGCTATTATTATTGCTGTGTCAGACAGTTATTACAAATGTTCGATTTTCGAATGATTAACTATTAGTATAAACATTTAAAAGTTGACTAACCTTTCACGATACTCTCTTCTATCATCAAATTCTCGCCTTTTAGGTCCTCGATCTTCATACTGGTTGTACCGATTAAAGCCTGAAAATTATTCACATGATTCATACTAAAGAACTTTAATAAATAAACTACGTATAATGGCCAAAAAATAACATAAAACCAGGAAAATATCCTTTTGTAGACATAATAATTATAATCCTAAATTCTAATTATGTGGAAATTTTTGTACTTCTCTGTAAAATACAGAGAAATCGAGAAGAAATAAATGATTTTGACTCAAGTTTGTAAGATCCTTCTGATTTCAGTTATGTTAATCATAAACATAGAAAACAATAATATATGTTTAAATTGCATAATATTATGATCAGTGAACAGATGTTAAGTTCATAGAAAGGTATATTAATCGAAAATAAAGATTGTTGTAATTATAACATGGCAACACACATACAGTTTTGAATAAAATAATTGTATACTTTAGCAATATGTAGAAACCTTTTAAAAATACTTGTGCCTAACAGAATCAAAAATATTAAAATGATGCAACCACAAACCTCTTGGGTCTTCTTTCTGATGATATCTTTCTTCTTGGTCCCTGGGCCTCCTGTGGTGATAATCTTCTTCAGCAGGCCTATGAACTTCATATTGTTGATGCCTATGATAACATTCACTATCTTTAGCCACTCATTAAAAATATTATTTTAATATACAAAGCACATTCTATTTTTTTTTCAGACTTTACACATATGATGTGTAAACTAAACTGACAACAAGTGATCAGAATGTTCTTTGGCACACATAGACTTAAAACATTATAACTCAATATTGTCGAAGCACTGTGGAAAGCTGTGTAAGAACTCTTTGTAAATACTGTGACACAGCAAAAGTTGCCATATTAAAATATCAAGGCAGATACTTATAGCATGCTTGTCTATATGTAAGTAAATATCAGAGAACTCATTTTTGCAATCATCTATTGATTACCAATACCACCAAACAATGAAATAGGATTAGTTAGCTCACTAAAACAATAACACTGGTTGACCACTATACAAATTTATTGCTGTTCCAAGTAGCTAATCCTCAATATTATCTATTCCTCAGATCCATCCATATTTTCTCAATATTATCAGCTACAGATACTTAACACAGTAATACATATGACAGTAATAAGGAAATTAAGTAGAAAACTAAATATTTTAAAACTGTGTATGTGGTTTAACTTAAAAAAATATAATTAATTAAATTATGAGAAAACTTAACATTTTGTTATACTAGGCAAATACATAAGTTTGTGGTACTTTAGACCCAAAAACAAAGACAGTATTTAACTTGAAGATTTTATAAGAAATGTTCTTGTTGTTTTTTATAATATTCAAACAAAATAGTGTTTAAATTTTATTTCAAATCTAATAAAATTTAGTTAAGTAGTAAGATATAAAAAAAAGTATATGTTTTGATAAAATCACATACAAACTATTTTGTGTCTATTTGCTTAGTGAAAAACAATGCAATAAACTACAAATAAAATTTAACAGCAATTGATCTTTACACTCTTACCCCCTTATTAATAAATGTTATTTAATTTTAATTAGGTTACATACATAGAACCATTGCTTAAAGTTGAATAATGTTTATGAATTAATAACTGGATTAGTTTCTTACACAAAAACACTTAACAGGGAAGTGTAACCTATTGGCAGAAGATATTATAACTACATCAATTACATACAATAGAATTCTAGAAAAAGCTGGATTTACTGTGCGAGTAACCCATAATACCTTTTAAAATCATTGTATTCTTTCTGCTTCCTATTGTATTCTTCATTTGGTTCAGTATATTGTGAATTCTGGCCAAATTTCTCTCTATTCCTATCATATTTCTCTTGGTGGTATTGTGCATATCTGCAATGATTCAATCTCATGAAATCTAATGATATAATATGCAGTATCTCAGTTGATATTGCAGCCAACTAACCTGTCATTATAAGCCCGCTCATTGTGGTACTGCTCTTGTTGATACTGATGTCTCCTT
Organism: Diaphora mendica; assembly: GCA_949125395.1. NCBI lineage: Eukaryota > Metazoa > Arthropoda > Insecta > Lepidoptera > Erebidae > Diaphora > Diaphora mendica. The sequence goes on from OX421311.1 coordinate 32,736,781, forward strand.
TCTTTACTGGAGCCCCGGTAGAATCTCTGTACTTCCCGTTGCCGTTCATAATCTTCTGGTGACACTGATCTTTGATATTCTTTCCTAAAATATTATCATGTTAACCATAAATCAACATGGTATTTAAGCTATTTCACAAACAATACTAGTAACAAGATAAAACATACTGATAATAAGTTCGTGTAGGTTGACCTTCCTCATCGGAAGCTCCGCGGCGCTCTTTAACTACACTGTGTAGACGGCGTTGAGTGTGTTCTTCGCCTGCAGATATTAAAATATATATCTGAACATAACATATCTATTAATATGTAAATATATGTGTATAGAAGGTAGAACAAATTCCTACCTCTTTGATTAACAGATGAGCTGCGCGGACGCTTACTGTGTTTGTGCTTATGTTTTCGTTTCTTCCTTACTGAAGTCTCTTCACCCTCACTGAATGTAAAATTTTCTTCTGAACCGCTTATAATCACCGATTCGGATTTCCTCTTCTTTTTGCTATGCTTCTTTTTCTTCTTCTTGTGCTTACGTTTCTTAGACCGTTTGTGATCGTCGCTATCACTATCAGAATCGGAAGAATCTGCACGTTTCCTTTTCTTTTTATTATAATGATGTTCCGATACTGACGAGTCGTCAGTATCACTGTCTGACGAACTACTTCCACTTGCATCAGAATCTTCCGATTCGTCCGAAGATGTATGATGACGCTTCTTAGACTTCATTTTGAAGAATACAGGATAGAATTCTATGGATAGAATAGAATCACAACTTTCACAAAATACCACGGAACACTGTCACACTGTCAGTCAAAAAAACAAAATGCAACTTCAATCAAGCTTCTCGCACCAGCTCGCAGTCGCAGCAAGCGCCAAGCATAGACACACTGACACAATGTTGCTAGTTTGCTAAATAATTTGTGCTTATTGTCTATGGTAAATTTAAATGCCTTAGAGCATTTATATATATACAGCGAGTGCTAAACGAGCGGAAAGCGTGATTGGAGTAGAGAGCTTAGAGCATATATACTTAGAGGGGCATCCGAACGGACGGAAAGCTTGATCATAGTAGAGAGAGAGAGAGAGACTGAGTTTGGGTAGTGTCTGTCTCTCTCACGCAAGCTTCTGATTGGTTGGTGTATTTCCCGCCAAATCAACATGCAAATTGGTATGTGCGTATACCAAACTCAGTCTCTCTCTCTCTCTACTCCGATCACGCATTCCGCACGTTCGGCTGCCCCTTTAGATATATATTGTCTAAGGTAGAAAGAGAGAGAGACTGAGTTTAGTTAGAGTATGTCTCTCTCATGCCAGCTTCTGATTGGTTACCAATTTGCATGACTGATTTGGAGGGAAATACTCTCTCTCTCTACTCCGATCACGCTTTTCGCTTGTTCAGCGCTCCCTCTATATATGTATGCTCTAAGATTGTATTATGTTTTGTCACCACAGTTTGTCAATTTTGACAGTAGACTTACAAAAGTGTCAAGTGGCCGACAAAAGTTAGAAGTTTACTTTACACACTTTGCAGTTCTGAATTGCTTATAATCAATAGTGTGATCAATTCAATATTGTGATTGTATCAGAAATATAAGTACTATTTTTGTTTCAATACAATTTTCAGTACTCGCCATGGAATCGTTTTAGAGCAAAGCTCCTTAGATGTGTTTAAGATTTCGATAAGATATTGTGAACACTGGACACTTTTAGTTGGAAATCGTACAGTATTTAGGAATAATAATAAATAATTAAAAACCTCGCAATGGCTACACGAAAAAGAAGCGGTTCAGGGTCCAAAAGGCACTTGAAAGAGAAGGTGGTACAGATTTACGAATCATTCTTTAGAGGAGAAGATTTAACTACTGACAATGCAACGTTCTGGGATGAATTCTTTTTGTTAAAGCCTAAGATACCTCAGTTGGAAGCTGAAATTCACAAATTGTCGGCAGAGCAACTAATGAACATGAAAGACAGTATGAATCTACTGGTATCTCAATGTATTGAAATGTTGGGGCAGGAACATCATATCAGGTAATATTTCAGAGAGAAAAATTAATACCAAAACAATTTATTGGTTCCATTAAACCAGATGACTAGACGTGTCTTAGAATCTCTTGGGAATATTTTAATGCATGTCTTAGTATACCTTATGATTGTTTATTTGAATGTGTATGTTTTACCAATAAAAGTTTTTTGTGGCTAAAACTAATATGCAATATCATAGCAATAGTTAACAAAAAGTTAAACTAAGTTAGTTTTATCTAATATAACATTAGTAACCTAAATAACTGTAGTGTTTCTATAATCTAAACAATTTAGATAGCCTTTAATATGAAAACATGTTTATCAGTAAGATAAGAAATTGCAAAAAAGAATTGAATCAGACTTATACTTTGTTTTGTATAGCTAAAGATGATTACTTTTATTATTCAATACATTCAAGTATGTAAAATTGAATAAACTTAAAATTATACTTTAAGAGAATATTATTTATCAGAAATCAAAACACTTTCAAATTTTTTAAATACAAATATGTGACATGTGTACACAATAGTGACAGACCGAAGATTCAGTTTCGGTTTGGGCCAGTTTCAGCAAGTCGGAATGTTGGAAGTGCTCTGAATTTTCGGCCGTTTTTTGGCCGAAACCGAATTTTCGGTCGGTAACTAACTCTTATTCATAAACATTTAATAACTATAAGCAACAGTTCTGAGTTATTTTCAACTTTAAGTCTGTTAGTATAAAGTTGAAAATAGCACAATAACTACTACTAGGTAGCTGGTTTAGAACGACCCTTTAGTTCTGGGCTACTTAAGGATAGCAATACAATAACTGTGGTGAAAGTGTCAATGGAAGTAAAACAAAACTGATTAAAGTGATCTACTTAAGTTTCACTTTAGAGTCAAGAAAGAAAATAAGTTTTTTTTTTTCATTATCGCTAGCTTTAGAAAATCAAAACTATTTACTAAACTATGTTTATTAATCTGTGGTGTATAGTGAAAGTTACTTTTAGATTGTTCACAGTTTTGAAAAATTGTTTCAGATTAGTCTATGCTTTACAAACTCTGAGTGCACTACTGATCACCATGTATCAAAGAGCTGCACAAGACCCTAATATGAACATAAAAACTATTCTAATTGGAACTGACAACGCCGACAGCAAAATGCAAAAGTTGTTTGAACATTGCAGTGTTATATTGTCAGGTAAGCACAAAAATTCTTTAATACTTACCGACTGACTGCACCGTTGGCCTAGTAGATTAAGAGGTTACCGCACCACTTTCTACTGCGCCAAATGTTGTGGGTTCAAATCCAACATAGGACAACACTTTGTGCGATCCACAAATTGTTGTTTTAAGTCTGGGTCTTCTTCGTGTCTGTTTCATGCATGTTTGTTACAGTCCCCTTCGACATAGGATGTATATTCCTAATGTGTTGTCATAATGAGGTGTATGTTGTCTTCATAAAAAGAAATAAAGATGTATTCAATGTGAATGCTCATGCCGATTACGACCATGGCGGCCAGTCTCAACGGTGACCAACCAACTACGCCGGGGATATTATAGTGCACAAGTGTGTGCACAAACACCGGTGCACTCTCTGTTCCCTCTCTCTCATAATCCGATGGGACGAGTAACTGACCGGGGAGAGATCAGGCGCAGGACTGACATCTTTACGTGCTCTCCGAAGCACGGGGTTCAGACCCCAACTTCCACTTACCAAACCAGTTGGTAAAGAGTTGGTTTCAAGTATTCTTCTTTTATGAGTGTTGTAGTCTGCATCGCTTGTCCCCTTAGTTGGTTTTTACAACACATGGATAGGGTGACAGTCTATATTCTTAGAAGTTGTATATACCCCTTGTTGATTTCAACTGCTGCCTGTTGATTGGAGGACTAAGAAGATTAACCCTGTCATGTGCCCTTAGAAGAGTGAGGACATGTCCATATAGATACTGTTGAAAAAACAGAAAAAATTAAACAGTAGCTTCAGTTAATAGTCTAATTTATAAACAGAGTTGTGTAATTTTCTTTAAAAAAAAAACAATTTGGAAAGTTGTGATAAATCATTATAGTTTTTTGTCAATTGTAAAAAGGTATTAGGAAAATAAACCAAATAAATTCATAGTTACTTTAAAAATGTATTTAAAGATTCAATAAATAAGATTTGGTATCAAATCTGGTCAACATGATAACATCAACAAGATAATGTTGTTGTTTATTCAAACTAACTGAAAAATATCTTGATCTTTTGATTTTCAATATTTATTCTGAAGGCATTTACTTATTACATATCAATGATGATTGATTTCTCATTTTTATGGCTGCCTGCCTTATACCAGTATTATTTGTAATAGTTATGAGTTAGAGCAAAAGAAGAAGGTAAATTAATGAACATTGTTAGAGCAAGGGAGTAAGTATTAGTAAGCATTAGGGGGTACTACAAGTCTTACTTCAAAAATAGGGCTGAGATTGCTGTAGCTTGTAAAGGCTGAGGTCACCTGTTCCTATGTAATATTTATCCTTTCATGATGTGGAGAAGCTAGTATTCTCTGTTCATGTTAAAAAAATAGTGACGCGTCGTCGTTCAAAGGCCGCAAGCTGCAATAATAATCAATCAGATTATAAGCTTTCGTACGAAGCAATAACTTTACTTTCGATATGCGGGTTCAAAATCTAGATATCTATCTTCTATACCTATATATTAATAAACTAGTATAACCGCGTATGTGTCGGTTATCGCTGCAAATAGTAGCCTATGTGTTATTGTGATGTATAAAGTTTCATCCAAATCCGTTCAGTAGTTTCTGTACACAGCCTGCTGAGACAGATATGTACGAATCGCCGGGTGAGCTAGTAATTAATATACCTAACGTTTTTGTTTCCAGGTGATGTCCCAGACAGTTTAAAGTCGACTGTACTGAAACTCCTTCTAGTTATAGCTACAGGCATTGATAACATAGATGAAAATTCACTAGTTGAATATTTTATGCAGAACTCATTGTTTGAGCCCCTGATACAACTGTTATGCACATCTACAGAGAGACAACATCATGGTAATTTTTGAGAGATTTATTTGTTTTATTTATATATATATTTTTATATAGCCATATTTTATTACAAAAATGGCACTTAGAGTTAACATAAAGCAACAATATAGTTAAGTTCAATAATATCTGATTTCAGGATATGATGTGGTAATGCTATTAATGTTCTTGGTGAATTACAAAAAACAGGAATCCGCAAATCCTTATGTTGTCAAATTGTCAATATTAGACGACGAATTAGCATTAAATGGGTAAGTATTATTTGATTGTGCATTTTCAACTTTTTAAAGAATATTAAATTTGAATAACTATTCTTGTATTGAAGCAACTATATACACATCAATATAACCATAATTTCAATCTAACCTGTTTTATCTATGAATCAAAAACGATGTACCACTTTTTATAAAAAATACGCAAAGTAGATAAAATATATATAAGTAAAGTGATTAAAGATTATAGCAGAAAACTAAAAAAAGTAAAAATAAATTAGAATGGTGGTCGATTCTCCACTAGGCGACCACTAGTTAATCTTAATTGAACATAGCGCTTACAAGCCTTTATGCATAAATGATCATTGTTTTTTACCTCACAAATTAAATATAGCTGTTTTCTTGTTTTTTTTTTTTTCGGACGTCTAACACACAACGCCATCTAGTCCCAAGCTAAGCAGAGCTTGTGTTATGGGTACTAGACAACTAGTACCCATATAGGGCACATGGGTATATATAGGGCAGTCTATTGTATATAGCTATATAGTATGTAGCATATATAACTAATTATGTCTAATAGTATTGACTACCTCGTTGGTCTCGCGGTTGGCGTGTGCGACTGCTGATCATGAGGTCTCGGGTTCGATTCCCGGGTCGGACCAAATGTTTGTATGATCTACAAATATTTGTTTCGGAGTTTGGGTGTTTTCTAAGTATAATATGTATGTATTTACAAAAAAAAAAGTATATATGTATTTGTATCAGTTGTCTAATACCCATAACACAAGCTCTGCTTAGCTTGGGACTAGATGGCGTTGTGTGTTAGATGTCCGAAAATATTTATTATTTATTTGCATATTTTTTATAGTTATGGGCAAGTGATAACGGCTGCGCTGAACGACTACGTAATGTCGACGTTTGGCGGGATGCAGGGCGGGGGCGGTGGTGGCGGCTGGCTGTCTTCCCTCACAAGTATGGTCGGTGGGATATTCCTTACTAGTGACGAAACACAACCTGTCGTTAGAGGCCAAAGAAACAGGTACGGAAAGCAGTTATAATTTACCTGAGTATGCCACGTATACTACAGACCCTTCAATTTTAATTTATTTGTATAGATGCTTACATCTATACAAATAAATAAAATTAAAGGGTCTGTTTGTCATTTCAAGTTAAAAGCTTTTCACCAAATACATATGGTACTGACATCAAAAAACACTTTTTTTAATTTTGTCTGTTCCGGCTTACATCTGTAAAGACTGAACCGATTCTGACGGGACCTTCACTGGACAGCTGATGTTATTAGAAGCAACTGGTTATTAGAAATTACAAACAGACACTTCAATTTTATTATTTTTTAAAGATATATATTGTTATATGTAATTTTGCTCTTAATAGAATTACATGAAAGGTGAAAAAAGGTTATAACAGTGTTAAAACAATTTGTTACCAACAGTGGTGGTGAAGAAGGCATGTTACTCGCACTGTATGAGGCAGCTCACTTGAATCGCAACTTTATGACGACTCTGGCACACTCGTCTTCAGCCGCAGCTTCCTCGACTCCCCCCTCACCACCAGCTACACTACCCCCTCATCAGGTACGAAAATACTGTTGAAAATACTATCTTACAAAGAGTGTTATTAACTTTTTCAGATTTTGGAAGTTTGGCAGTTAGGGTCTTAACCCCGTTCGGAGAGAACGTAAAGCCGTCGGTCCTGCACCTGATCTCTCCCTGGTCGTTCGGATAGCCGTACTATCGGATTGTCAGAGTGAGGGAACAAAGAGTGCACCTGTGCTTGGGCACACACTTATGCACTATAATATTATCTCCTATGTCGTTGGCTGGTCTCCATTGAAACCGAACTGAACAATTTTGTACTTAGAAGAGTCATTATTTATTGTCTATTTCCCTATCTATTTACCAAATTGTAGAGAGTATTCTAGATTAAATTCAATTACAATTGTGTTGAAAATGCAGATGAAGTCAAATAGAGTGCTCATCAATTCATCTGAAATTTAACTAAAACTTTAAAAAACTAAACTTGTGTACGTTAATATAATGATTAACATGTGATCATTAATGTGTTGTTTCAGAGCCCTCCAAATTTATCCCAAATACAAGCCCTTGACAACGAACAACCAACGAATTTACTAGTCACGTTCTTCCAATATTGGTTTGTATTACATTTCACAGATTTTTTTAACTTATCTCTTGTAGATTGATTGATGTCTTATTTTTTGAGAAAAAAGGTTAAAAATGGTGTTGAGAGGTCTAAATATTATGTTTTGTAATGACTGATAATTTATTGGTTGGAATAGATAAAATGGATTATGAAGATTGAATGCAAATATATTACTATCTCGACGTTTTGATATTAGTATTAAAATTCGAAAGTTTTTAAACTTTTTTCAAAGTAATCCACCATAAAACAATTTTAACCGATTAAAACTAGTTAGTCATTAGTCCAGCAATTACTATTTTAAAATATATCATTACATCAGATGACCTAGCTTTGCTGGGTATTTTTTCGCCGCATTTCCGTGCCGTTCGAGTTGATTCCGAAATTCAGATTATATATATAGGTATACACTAGCAACCTCCCACGGCTTCGCACGGGCTCTTTACGGAAAATATAAGATGTGCGTCTTAATTATTTTTTCCCGACTTCTTCAACAAATATCGTTATATTTTAGCCAATATACTCAAAAAATTTACAAATTATATACGTCTTCCTCAAGAATCACTCTATCTATTGGTAAAAACCTCATCAAAATCTGTGCAGTAGCTTTTGACTTTATCGCGAACAGACAGACAGACGCGGCGGAAGACTTTCTTTTTTAATATGTAGTGATATATATACGAATTACTCGTATAAAGGTATTAGATGATGTCAATACAATAACAGTACATAAAATCATTTGACCCATTCCGAATATTGCTAAAAAGTGAGATGATTAGCTAAATAAATACATGTTCATTTTATTTCCAGTTCTATTGTAATGGCTGACACAAGGAGTGAATCTAGTATAAATAAATGCAGTCTTTGTTTTATCATACTTACTTGTATAGTAGAAGAGCAGTTCGCTAATTCTATAATGCACGACCAAAATCTTACATTTAAGGTAAGTATTTCATAATCATAGAAACCACATAACTATCTTTTGTCCGCGGCTCCGCCCACATGTCAGTTATTGCGGTTAAAAGTAGCTTAGCAAATGTTGGGAACCGTGTTTCTGTTTTTGGCGGTAAACATCAAAAGAATACGCTTGTTGCTTTTTTTATTGGTTCTGTGGAGACGCTTAGTTCGAATGTTTTTCAAATCGTTGGCGACTCGGTGTAGATATAATGGAAACAAAAGTTGGCAATTTTCTGTTGGAAACACTGAAATTGCCAACAATTTCGGTGGACACGCCCCTTAAGACTCATACGTTAAACGTTTGCAGGTCCAGTTATATAGGCTACCAATGCGCCATAGGAAAATAGTACTAGAAGAACCACCATCGCAGCCACTTGCTTCTACTTTGATTGGTAAATAACTATTGAATATAGAATTTATGTGTCCTTTTTGCATTTGGACGGCCTCGGAGTGGTAGCTGTGCTTGAGGTCTCGGGTTCGATTCCCGAGTCGGACCAAATGTTTGTATGATCTGCAAATATTTGTTTCGGAGTTTGGGTGTTTTCTATGTATATAGGTATTACATCATTCAATCTAACTTTCATAATACATTGTTCTACTTAGTTGCAAACTAGATGGCGTTGTATGTCAGATGTCAGAAATATTTATTGTTATTCCTATTTCCTACACTACAGATCTGCTGGTCGAGTTCATAATGTGCCATCTACTGAAGAAGTTCCCTGGAGAACTGTACCAGCTGTGTGTGGGAGTGTTGTTACGGTTGTTGAGCTACCAAAAGCGTTGTCGAGTCCGTCTGGCGAGGGACTGGCGGCCCCTGTGGGCGGCTCTCATTGCCTTGTTGAAGTTCCTAGTCGCTAATGAAAGCACTCTGCTGAGGAGACATAATATTTTTATAATGGCACAGCAGGTATGTAACGGTACCTTGAAAACAAACTTCTTAAATATCAAATAGCCATTCTATTTGACATTCATGAAATAAAAACCATGCCACTACATTTTAATTATGGGCTAAATAATTACGTACAAATTTTAACACAAAAAAAACCGACTTCACTGGACCAAATTTAAATGGGACCATTCGGGAAGCACCAGCTTTCAAATAAAAAAAGAATTATCAAAATCGGTTCACCCAGTCAAAAGTTATGAGGTAACAAACATAAAAAAATGCAGTCGAATTGAGATCCTCCTTCTTTTTTTGAAGTCGGTTAAAAATAGACTATACGGCAAAGTAGTTTGCCACTTTAAATCACTTATCTACACCAAATTATTTTCTCTTTTTGCGCCCCAACTAATGATGAGACTAGCAAGACACCTGATTGATTAATCAGCTGTCAAAATGGCTACGATATATTTTCTGATCGTTGTTTCTAATGACTCACAGATACTTTTTTGTGAAGGGCAATTTTTAATTATTTTATTTCAGGATTTACATCAATGCTCGAAATTGGAAAATAAATATATACATTTTTACTTTCGCCATGTAAACTTTAATTGTGCCAAATTTCATACTCCTACGGTCCCATAATTTTCGTATGAAGGAGGTACAAAGGTTTCGCTTCACGTACCAATATAAATATAGTTCTTTTTTTTCGTACATGTGAACATACGGATTTTCCTACTCATTTTGGATATACTAAAAATAAGATTGTTGCGTTTTATTTATATCGTTATTATGTAATGTTATTATTATGTCTTTAGGTCGTGAATATCTTCAATTTATTTATCACATTTGGCGACACATTCTTACCAACTCCAGCTTCATATGACCAGTTGTATTATGAACTGATAAGAATGCACCAAGTCTTCGATAATCTATTTTATATGGGTAAGTAGCATTTTATTTCATTCACTGTTGTTTCATATAGTCTGTGTCGTAAATATGAAGTTTTTCCTATCTGAAACTGAGCTGGACTGTTTTTGACCGACCGGAAGTTTCGGTTTCGGCCAAAAAATCTAGTTTCGGCCTTGCTGAAACTCAAGTGATCGTGAATTATTATCGTGCGTTGGTCATCGTACTCAAACTTCGCGGCTAATTCGTGCTCGCTCACCCGATTTGTCGGCTCAGTTACGTAAGTTTTGGTTTCGGCCGAAATTGAGATCATGGCCGATAGTTCACTTTCGGTTTGAGCTAAAAAAACAGTTTCGATTGACACTAGTTTTACTCTTATAACTTTTGACCCACTATCCTAAAACAACATCTTGATATATATATATGTATTTTTAAATACATACTACTATACTTTCAGCTTTGCGGTATTCTACTAGTGATGGTGAATTCAAACAAGAAGCTCTGCGTTTAGCGAATTGTCTAGTTAACGTGCGCGCCATTATCCAACACTTCTCACCCAAAATAGAGGCTTGGCTCGCGTCACAGCACCTGTCCACGCCCACAGAAGATCAGGTAAGCTAACAATTATTTTTTTAACATTTTAGTGTGATCAATACTAACATGACTCCCAGTAAGGTCGGACACATGTTCGGCAATTTCAAATCATAAACAAGAAAAAGTTTAAAAACTATAACCCGACTAGGTAAAAACTTTATACAAGGTGGATATGACAATACGATATTAAATGTAACCGTGGACTATTTAAATGTATTGGTTTACTTTGGGATTGTTTAATTTATCCGAAAACGGATACAAAAAAAAAAAATTCAAACAAACTAAATATTTTAAAAATACAAACCAATAAGGACACCATTTGTAATTTAAGGTCACTAACCTGAGTGGCCACGGTACCGGCGGGCGGCTGTAAAATAGTTACCTAAACGACGCGCGATGTAGGTTTACAAAGTAGATACCAACTTTATCGCCGTAAGCTAAATAGCACTAGTAATATTTATTATGTATTTACGTAAATTTGATCATCTCGTGTCGAGTTTACAACCGGAAGAGCATTATCTCTATTAGGAATAAAATATTGATTTTTCTCGTATGTCCTGGATAGTATGTACAATAATCCGACTGTTGGTAGGTAGGAGTAATGAACATTCTCTCTAAATTAATATCTTATCCGTAGTAAAATATTTACTAGCCGTATAAGTGTAACCGAGTCGAGGCATTGTCTAAATTCACACAAAATAACACAACGCTCCGTAATAACTAACAAACTTAACTAATGAGTCATGTCACTGTAAAATCACTACAAATAAATACCTATTAATAATCAATAGGTACAACAACGCGACACAGGGCACCCGCGCCGATTTCGGCGGCTACTTCAAAGGTTCAAAGGTAGCGCGTGCGACGACGCGACGCCCTCGTTCATTAACCCAACAACATCGTGTAGTAAATTTCAAAAACGAAAAATAGTGTCCTATGGCTAAACTACTGAACCAATTTTATTGAAATTTTGTTGGTAGAATTGTATCATGTGTAGGTGGGTCTAGTACAAATTAATATCGTATTGTCATATCCACCCTGTATAGCCTATAAGAGTCCGACCATTATTTTTAATCTATTGACACCTTGACCACCTCCAACACTTCTGGTTTCGCCATAGGTCAGAAAATACAACCAAATAGTATTGTCACTGTGGTCGAGCCGGCCCGTAGTATTATGTGCAGAAGTACACAGTTACAACATAAATATAACTCTGAAGGTCGATATGCGGACGTACAAGCGATGCTCCTAGGTTTTCTTGAAGTAATAGTGTGCGCTCACAAGCGCTAGCAAGGGTTAGCAAGGTAAAAGCGGGGAACGTCCTGTGTTATGTAATCAGTTGCTTGTATGAAATGTGGAGGGACGTGATGTGTGTGAAATATTAGTAGCTGCCCACACCTCGACTAATGAGCGAAAACCCCCTTTTTGTCTGTGCTCCTCCTCCTATCCTACTTGTGGTTATTTTGCACTCGAACCGACCAAAAACCGAACGTCGCGCGCCGTTTCAAGTACCACTAACCGGAGAACCAGGTGTACTCTAGAAAAGAAATCCCTGGAACCCCAACGTACCTCGGACTACCTACGGCTTGCTTTTGCTAGGGTAATAGATGACCTGATCTGACACGCTCTGGCTTGCGCCTAGGGAGGATGGCGATTGTTTTGCGACCTCTGGCGCGTCTGCGATACCGAGAACCTTCTAAACTTCTCCCGGTCCCGCTAAACCATCTCCTTCGCAAGCTTAACTTGCTCGCAGAAGCAGACACGGATTTTGGCGTGCTCTTGTTTCGTACCATGGCCGCAATGATGTTCTGAGCGATGGTGGCACTCAAACGTTGTCTCCTTTCGGATCAGACACGGGTGATCAACGAAGCATCCTTTCCCAGTGATCATGTGCGTCAGGCGGTATGAGGGGGTCCCGTGGTTCCTCTCGATCCAATCCAAAATTGTATTGTATATTGATTGACACGATTTGAATTTGCAATGAACAAATATGTATCTATGTTACAGATTTTAGAAGTCGTCCGCAAAAACTATGACAGCTTGATTCTCAAGCTCCAAGAGGGTCTGGAGTCGTACGACCGGTACACCGAGCGGGAGCACCGCGCGCTGCTGGCGCGACTCGTGCTGGCCGCGCGACGCCGCAGCGACACCTCCGCGCTGCACCACCACACCGCCGCCGCGCTGCAGCACTACACCGCCGTGGCGTGAGCGTGTGTACTGTGTACGTGCCGCAGCGACACCTCCGCGCTGCACCACCACACCGCCGCCGCGCTGCAGCACTACACCGCCGTGGCGTGAGCGTGTGTACTGTGTACGTGCCGCAGCGACACCTCCGCGCTGCACCACCACACCGCCGCCGCGCTGCAGCACTACACCGCCGTGGCGTGAGCGTGTGTACTGTGTACGTGCCGCAGCGACACCTCCGCGCTGCACCACCACACCGCCGCCGCGCTGCAGCACTACACCGCCGTGGCGTGAGCGTGTGTACTGTGTACGTGCCGCACCGAAACCACCATTATGTATGTTACATATTTATATCGCTACATTTTTTGTCGTGTTTTATGTTATTAAATGCTTAGTTTTTACAAAAAAAAAAGGTCATTTAAAAAGCCCAATAAATGCAGTTTTGCTACATGTAAGACGTTCACCGCATCAGGATGATGAAAACGGTAACGTCCATCACTTAGTGCAAATCCAAACGGGTTCCTATTTAAAAGAGGCTCCGTGAATATTAAAACGTTTAAGAAATTACCTTTCCAGCTGTCCTAATTATTGCCATATCAAATTTCTAAGTATTTCTAATTCTAGCAATATTAAGTCGTTATCGATGAAATGAAAGTGTCAGTAATGTTTGATTAATGAAAGGCAAGTGCGTTACCCTTACTAATGATAAGATCATACCTAGCTATTATGTTAATTATTTAATTTACAATTAAGTATTTTATAAATACATTTATGATTTTGAAATTATCATAATTTTTAAGGGGTACCTTATGTTATCTTATTTTACCCAGTAGTGTATTTGTAACTGCTATTTTTATTGGTTGTTGATGTAGCGGATTATAAACTACGACCAACATCATAAATCAAATAGTCCGGGATCCCCGGAACAAATTTTACAAGTTATTACTATCAAGCTAATTTTTCGTGAGTGGCTTCATTTTGATGAGAGACCCACTTTTTACCTTACAAAAATTTCGCTTGGCCGTTTTTGGGCCGAAACCAAATCTTCGGGCAGCGAACTTTTTGACTCACTCGTAATTCATAAATAATGGTTAAATATTGGAATATTGATAGGTACACCCGCGATATTGATGTCAATGTGGGGGGTGTAATGTGTTTCTTGTACTTGGAGCACGTCCAAATTGCCGACCCGCCGAAACTGGCCGAAACCGAATCTTCGGTCGGTCACTAGTAAATGATAATCATAGTCTTTTTTTTTTGTTATCTTTAAATCACTATTCAACATTTATCTATACTCTTACAAATAAATAAAAATTTAAGTGTCTGTTTGTAATCTACACTTATTATATGAAGAGGTAAAGTTTGTGACGTTGTAGGGGGTAATCTCTGGATCTACTGAACCGATTTTGAAAATTCTTTTACCAATAAGGCTACGTTGTTTGTGAGTGACATAGGATATATAATAACCCGAAAAGTGGAAAGACTTTTTCGTGGTGATCGAATTTGCAAAGTCGGAGAAAATAGTACATTGTTCACCGAGGGAGGAAAGGGACCGATTACTAGCGAGGGAGCAGTTTGTTCTGCGAAGGCGCAGCCTAGGGCCACAATACTCCCGAGGTAGGAATAGTGACATAGGATATATAATAACCCGAAAAGTGGAAAGACTTTTTCGTGGTGACCGAATTTGCAAAGTCGGAGAAAATAGTACATTGTTCACCGAGGTAGGAAAGGGACCGATTACTAGCGAGGGAGCAGTTTGTTCTGAGAAGGCGCAGCCTAGGGCCACAATACTCCCGAGGTAGGAATGGGACTTTCACCCGAGTGCTACACAGTGCTTTATACTACACCTGTGAGGAACATTTAAAGACTTGTATTGTAGAAAGTATTTAAATCAAAACGTAAGACACAATTTAGCTTAGAATTTGACCGATATTTCGCGCTTCTTTTCTTTTTTTTATTCTTTACAAAAGGATGTCAGTGGCACGGAGATTCCATATTTAAATTATATGAAAACTCCTTGGGCAGGCGCGCGCCATAGATAAGATAACACATGAGAAATTAAAATTCATACAACTTTCTCTCCCGCTAAAACACGTTAGAAATGGATTTTCATACATTTTTTCCTCCCGCTTATTCAGGTCAAGGAAAAGACTAACGTTCTCTTTTCATTTTCAGGGAATAATGACTACTGTTCCGATCAGGTGTAGTATAAAAATGTTTACCGCCCAACGAAGTGGGCACGGGTCAGCTAGTTTTAAATAAACAGCTTTTCACTAACTGCACATTACAATTGCAAGTATGAAGTATACCGTAGTAACATCAAAAAAACATTTTGTAAATTGTTTTCTGTCTGCTTGTTTTAGCTAATCTCTTAATCGGCTGAACCAATTTTGACGGGACTGAGTACGAGAACAAGTAACTTAGGCTACATTTATTTTATAAAAAGTAGGGTTACGCGAAAACAAAATTACAACCAATAAAATAAAACAATTTCCGGTTCAAAAGGAATAAAAACCGGGGACGAAGAGAGTATCTAACTATTGATGGCCGAATGACACCATTATTAAGTCTTCCTATAATAATTTTGTCTCGAAACATCTTATTCGTGGTTTATAATCCACATAATTTAATTTATTCTATACTTATTCCCATGACTAGCATAATGTGATATGTTTGATTAGAGTCAACTAATTGTATAAACCATAAAATAGTTGGGTTAAAAATAACAACTTATTTTATAGAAATTTAACCAGTGTCAAGTTAGTGATAAACACTTTTGATAGGTGTGTGTAAAGAAATAATTATAAAATATGAACTATGTACGTTGAGATTTCTTATAATAAATTATTTTTGTCAATCAAGTTGTGAGTTTATTTAATTAATTCTAGTGATTCCGGCGTTCCGTGATAAGATAATAAAAACTACATTATGCAATAGATCGCTTGGCTTCATGAATTAGACTATGAGGTATTTAACTGCCTTGGTGGCGCAGTGGTAGCGTACGCGACTGCTGTGCTTGAGGTCTCGGGTTCGACTCCCAAGTCGGACCAAATGTTTGTATGATCTGCAAAGATTTGTTTCGGAGTTTGGGTGTTTTTCTATATATAATATTTACGTAATAAGTTATAACAAAAGAAGTATATAAGTATTCTATCAGTCAATCTAGCTTTCATATTACAAGCTCAGCTTAGGTTGAAGCTTAATGGCGTTGTGTGTCAGATGTCCGAAATATCTATTTATTTACTTATATAAAGATTTTATAGTTCCATCCTAAATAGTAAAACCAGTACACACATTAAAATATTGTATATTATTTGACATAAAATTGTAATAACAATAATTATATATAGATAATAATAACAAAGACTAGATTAATTGATTCAAATAGACTAGAATGCTTGCAGTATCTTTGGTATACTATCACATAACATATTAACTAAATTATTCAAGTACCGTAGGAGAGCCACACTTCGGCATGAATGGGCCGGCTCGACCGAAGTGATACCACGGCCTCACAGGAAACCGGTGTGAAACAGCGCCTGTGTTTCACCGAGTGAGTGAGGATACCGGAGGCCTATACCCCATCCCCCTCCCTATCCTCCAAAGGCCGGCAACGCACTTGTGACGCCTCTGGCGTTGCGGATGTCCATGGGCGGCGGTAATCACTTACCATCAGGTGATACGTCTGCTGGTTTGCCCACTATTCCATAAAAAAGTTTATATCCTTGCTGATACACGTAAACTGCCATTTCTGTAGCTGAAAATTAGGTTAGTTCAACTCTGGCGTTTTTAACTGAGCGAGAGCTTCTTTCACGAGCTCTTCTAGTTCTTGGGGCAAGACCGTCTTAGACATGCTTTGATGTTCTCCGTTTTGATGGCCGTCATCGTCATCACCATAACTGTTCCTAAAATCCGTAGAAGAGCCATCACTGTTTTCTTTATTCAATTCATCATCACTGTCGGAATACTTGCACCTGTTATGTTCACCATTTTCATGAGACTGTTCTTTTTCTTTAGACTCATTGGACTGAACAGATTTCTCCGAATCGGTTAGAAATTCATCCATTAACATTTCGGATGGAAATATTGGAATATACTTCTGACCATTGCACCAACTTTCTAATGTTTTTTCAAGTTCAGTAATTCTGTTTGCGAGAATCCTGAAAAAAGGTGAATATTAAATAATTGTATTATTTTACTCCAATGCTTACATAGTTGCAATTGATATAATCATATTTCATGTGGGATGCTTCCGTTAATATAGGATAAGTTATCTGTTTAGACATGGTTTTACTAAAATTGAAATGCAGAATTTAGGAAACCAACTGTCATAGTTGACTAAAAATAGAAATTGAGTTCATAAATCATTGAAATGTAGCATTAGCTACATTTTTATTTTTGAAAAAGGGTTTTATGTTGTGAACATATACAAAATAAATATATATCCTATGTAATTGAAAACATAATATTATAATAAAAAGTTTATATCCCCGAAATGAATGTGGGCAAAAAGTATTCAATTGTAACTTTAACTGAATGTGCAAAAAAAAGGGAATAAAATGGTAGATGGCCTCGCTTAAACTGGCATGCCCATGAGTAACATTAGGTACCAGATGATAATAGATATCATAGAAACAAGACTTCTTCCTACCCATTTAAAAAAAAAAAAAAAAAACTTCCTACCCTTTATTATTCCGAAGACTACTTGGCGTAGACTAGTTCAACCGGTTTTACCTGAATATCAGATTTTACATGGAGCGACTCGCATCGGACCTCCGCAAACCTGAGGGCGTACTAAATTCAAAGGTTGAAATAGTCGTTAGTTTATTTTTGAGGGCACTGACTTCCCAATGATTCCCAATGATTCCCATAGATGTTCCGGGACCGACGGCATAACATGCTTTCCTAGGCACACTTTTATAAACTTGGCGTGACACACCACCAAACTTCCTTACTCCGAGCTGTTATTAAGAATTTCTAGGATATCAAACCCGAGACCTCTTCTTAACCAGCAGTTGCATACGCTAACCGCTAGACCAACGAGGCATTTATTGGTGAATCAAGACAGTAAATAAAATGTTCTAATATATAAAAAAGTAAAACATACTGATTAGTCTTCCTCTGATGTTGAAGTGCAATAGACTTGTCGTTCAATGCTTCAAACAGTCCAAGGCAAAGAGACTTCAGTTCGGCCGCAGAAGTTTGTTTCATGCTATTCTTAGAATTAATTTTATCTAGGAATTCACGCACTGCAACATATTTTTTATCAATTTCATCAACATTCTTGAGATGAGTTCATTCAACTCTAATCTAATTACATATACAAATAATTTTTCGAATCTAACTACGAAATTGCAACTACTTTGTCTAACAAAATTCTTAACAAAGCTTATAAATATAAAAAGAACCATCAAAATCGGTTCACCCAGTCGAAAGTTCTAAGGTAAAAAACATTTAAAAAAATACAGTCCAATTGAAAACCAAATCCTTTTTTTAAGTCGGATAAAAATCAATCAATTCCTCACCTTGCTTTTGGGTCATAACATCTGCAAATCCCTTTTTAATGTGCGAAAAATTATTTTTATTTCTATTATCCAGAAGGGTCTGAAATAACACAAAATAACTTATTTTACAAATGCTGCTTTCATGAAATCATAGGTTAGGTAAATTGTGTATTAAAAATGGATTCACCTTATACTTAGTTAATGTGCGTTTAACAATTTCTTTTTCAACTTGCAGTTGTGTTATTCTTTCATGTAGGTATTTATTTTCAGTTACTAAAACATCGAGGTCGACAATAGGTTTTGGTGGATTAACATCTTTCCCATCTTGAACTTGTACTCTATTGGTTAAAATATAGCTAATCTGTTGATTTAATCTCTGCACTTTGTTCTTGTAATAGTCTCTGTCAGAAACCAATTCCTCTTTTTCATCTAATGTGGCTCTGTAATCTAGCTGTATCTGTTGATACTGTAAATTTACAAAAAGTGTTAATCTATACTAATATTATAAACGTGAAAGTTTGTAAGTATGGATGGATGTTTGTTACTCTTTCACGCAAAAACTACTGAACGGATTTGGATGAAACTTTACAGTAATATAGCTTATACATCAGAATAACACATAGGCTACTATTTGCCGCGATAACCGACATACACGCGGGCGGAGCCGCGGGCAACAACTAGTACATAATATTTTCTTATAATCATCTAAATAGATTAGTAATTAATAAAACCGCCTGGGATTGAGCTGCCCATTCTGCACATGCTGTTTATTTTGAATGTTTAAATTTTTTTGATGTGAACATAATTTATAGTTTGAAACAAATTCATCTTAAATTATTGCTATTGTTGACATTTTTTTAAATTACTATCTTAAATGATTATAGTAATTGTGACTCAAATTATAATTATTGCTTTTTTATTATTGAAATAATGTCTTTTACATTTGAGAATATTGTCTGGACTTTAAAAGAGATGGTGCTCCCTCTGAGTTTGTTTCGTCCTTTCTTCTCAGGGCTAGTCCAGTTAGGAAAGGCCAAACTCATCTGCTCAAAAAAAAGTTTAACTTGCAAAAGTGTTCATGTAACCTAATTGCAGAATAAATAAATGATTCATTTCATACACTACTTTTTATTCTGGAAAATGTAGTGTTCACGTGGGATGAATAAGGTGCAGCAACAACCGCGGGTAACATCACAAGGTGGAGCTAGTTTTTTGATTAATTAATTAATTATACCTTTTTATGAATTTTCTCCAGTTCACTAACAAGTTGCTCGTAATCCTTATTGGAGTAGGTGAATATACCATATATTTTGTTATGTCCATCAATATCTTCAAGACCAGACTCCCTCTTCTGCAACTGCTTCCTTAGAGCTAAGATATCACCAGTAGCTTCCTCTAACTTACTTTTAAGGGTTTCAACCTGTTATTAAAGTAACAATGATTATTTGATTTTTCAATATTAAAGATGGATACAGTGATTCAAAATATTCAAAGAAATTAATTACCCTCTTTCCAACAACTATCTAAAAGTTAACTCAGAAGAATTACAAGAAACTCAAAAGTTAAGCCTCTTTAAAAACAATTGGATTAACGTAACTTATATTAAAAGTAAGCAAATGCGCAGGCATGTAATTATTAGAACAGGGTTAGTCAAAATTATTTGGTAGTCGTTTTCAGACAATTATGCTTTCAGCACACAGCCACAGATTAAATGTCTCAAATCTTTTGTCCCGTCACATTTCTGACATGCTAATCAAGAGGGCAGTAAGACAAAAGCAATTTTTTTGGCTTTTTTGGAATGTAAGTAAAACGAACTTGTTCCTAACTAGGTTTCATATGTGTAAGTAAATTAGGAGTGCATTTTCTTGTTAGATAAAGAGGAGTAAGTATACTCGAAACCACTTTAATTTACTTACTGCCATCTCAATTACTCCAGCAGATTTATTCTCGTATTTTTTTACAAATTTTCATATGTAGCAGTAGTCATATGCTGGACATGAAATACTTACTTCCAGTTTCAACATGTTGTTTTGTTCTTGAGTCTTAGCTAGCATCTCTACACCACTGATAGTATTTGTGGGGGTCAATCTATATGCTGTGTTACTGTACGCCGGACTAGACCTTAAAGGGGCTGCTTTCTTGGACATAAGTTGTTCAACTAATAACTTATATCTATCTCTTTCCATACTACTTTTGTCTAGCTCTCTACTCATTATTGAAAGAGCATCTATCTTACTTTGTAATTTGCTTTTCAATACAGAATTCTGAAACAATAATTTTATATATAAGGTAACTATAAAATATCTATCAGCTATAATAAAATAATAATATGTTCCATCACATTCACACAACATCATCTAGTCTCAAACTAAGTAGAGCTGCTTGTATTATGGGAACTAGACAACTGATATATATATACTTTTTTTTGTAAATAAATACATATTATACATCGAAAACTACCACACAAAATATTTGTAGATCAAACAAAACTAGGCTAGTACTACTTATATTAAAATATCAAGTTCAATATTATTTCTATTGTTCAAAAGACAACTCCGGCATTAGGGATATATCCTGTGACATGGGGGACAACTACTTATAATACAAATTAAGTAGGAATTATAGTAGAAGCACTAAAATGCTCTAAAATATTACTATGTGAGTGGACCTTATGGTAAGATCCTAACTTAACAGTTATCATAACATTGACCAAAGCATTCTTTTCCCTGTAAGCAATGGTCAGGTTGTGTCATTTCAATAATTATGTATTAACTTCTATAGTAAGTATTTGCAATATTTTTTTTATTTAAAATTCTCTGCATTACATGTTTTGTTTTGTCCTCTACCAGACAGGCTTTTAGCGTTGCAACGTATGACGTGGCGACGCGTTGTTCTTTTATCAGAATAATACTAAATTTTAATTGATCTTTAATTATCATTTTTTTTATATGCTAATACATGTCATATGCTCAATATTTCTAGAAAATAATTTCCGGTAGCCATAGGTCCTTCGGCTTAATTTATTTTAATGTGATCAGAGCATTATCTATTATAACTGCAATATTTTTTGAAAATGTACTATGTACCTCAAGAACATAATCATCAAGTTGTTGATCTTGAAATTTCACTTTACTGTACGAACTTTTGTTAAACATGGTTTAAAAGATCACTGTTTTATGTACATTTCTAAAATAAATTGTTAGGAATTTTCTTCGTCTGCATTATCTAAATTATTTAAGATTGAAATTTAAAGCTGCTTCGAATTATGTTACAGGCAAAGCCGCAATCGCCCACACCGCCCGCATTAAAATACTATCACCATTCACCGTTTACGTTTATCGACTGATCTTCATTCATTCTCGGATTCAGATGGGATTCAGATCTGTCAAAAATCTGTGTGGGCGCTATTTCACATCACTAGTTACAATAACCTTGCAATTAAATAACTAGTTCCAAATAACTAGAATTATGTGAACACATTATTATCTTATTTATTTATTTTATTAGACAGAAAAAAGAAACAACCCCTTGACTTAAATTAGGGAGCTCCAAAAGCTTTTCAACGCTGTCCTGTTCGAAGGGAGGATTCCAGAGGCGTGGAGTAGAAGTGTAGTCGTCCTGTTCTTCAGAAAGGGTGACAAGACTATGTTGAAGAACTATCGGCCCATTCTTCTTCTAAGCCACGTCTACAAGCTGTTTTCAAGAGTCATCACGAACCATTTTGCGCGAGTACTCGATGACTTCCAACCACTAGAGCAGACTGGGTTTCGGAGTGGATATGGCATCATAGGCCACATCCACACAGTGAGGCAGATTATACAGAAGACCGAAAGAAGCATTCGTGGACTATGAGAAGGCCTTTGACTTGATCAAGATCTGGTCTATTCTGTAGTCCCTACAGCGTTGCCAATTGGATTGGCGATACATCCAAGTGTTGAAATATCTCTACAAAGTCGCCACTATGTTGGCCAACTACAGAATCAGCATACAAGACCCATACCTTTGCATCGAGGACTGAGACAAGGGGACGTTATATCACCGAAATTGTTCACAAATGCAATGGAGGACTTCTTCAAGACGCTGCACTGGAAACTTGTTCAGAAATATGTGTATCTCGGGCAGACTTTGTACTTACGTAGAAACAACTTTGAGGACGAGGTGAACAGGAGAATCCAGCTGGATTGGGCAGCGTTTGGGAAGCTTCCTCGGGTCTTCTCATCGTCGATCCCACTATGCCTAAATACGAAAGTGCGTCCTACCCGTAATGACATACGGAGCTGAAACGTGGACACTTACGGTACGGCTGGTCCACAAGTTTAAAGTTGCTGTGGAGAGGGCTATGGCTATGCACGGTGTTTCTCTAAGGGATCGTATCAGAAACAAGGTGATCCGGCAAAGAACCAGGGTCAACGAAATAGCCTATAGGATTAGCAAGCTGAAGTGACAGTGGGCTAGCCATAATTTTTCTTTAGGGGGCAAACGAGCAGACGTATCACCTGATGGCAAGCGATTACCGCCGCCCTCCCCCTATCTCTCACAGGATACCGGAGGCCCATGCCTCCGGTATCCACACTCACTCGGTGAAACACAGCGCTAGCGCTGTTTCACACCGGTTTTTTGTTAGGCCGTGGTATCACTCCGGTCAAGCCGGCACATGCATACTGAAGTGTTGCTCTCCCACGGTATAATTGCCGTAGAACCGATAACCGTTGGGGTAAACGGGTTCTTGAGTAGAGACCGTGTCTTGGCAAACATAGTGTAGGACTTCCACAGGCCAGGTGGAGTGATGACTTGCGCAAGACGGCTGGCAGGAGCTGGATGCGAGAAGCCGAGGATCGAGCTAAGTGACGTGCAATTGGAGAGGCCTATGTCCAGCAGTGGACTGCGATAGGGTGATAATGATTATATTTCCTGCAAAATACGAATGCAAAGACCTGCAGGGAATGGACAGAAATACAAACCATAAGAGACCAGATAAACGAAACCTCAAATACCATTTTAATTACCAATGTACCGATCACCAAACACTCATTTAATTTAATTATCCATAGAACCTGAGCTTCTATGTAATGTAGTACATGCCTATCAACATTGTGTTAATAACCGCTCAATAAAACAAGCTATGAAAATAACACTTTTTAAAGCCTTGTAATTTTTACAACTGTAATTGTTTACGTTACGTTAAATGAAATTGAGCCAATTTTATTTAACTTCAAATTACATATAATATTTTCTTAAGTGAAAAGAAATATATTTAATGAGTTTGGAATTTCAGTGGATTATTTTTAATCTACAGGATATTTTTTTTGACTAATGTAAAACAGAAGTCCTCACAAATTGAAAATTAAGATGATTTTTTTTTTTCAATTATCTGCGGTTTATGTGATGGTCTGTGACTAGCGGATGTCATTAATTTCAAATGTCAAATTGTTTTTAGAACTTTGTGCATTGTGTTCTGTGGTACGGGTTTCTTTCACAATTACTGCAGATGTTAAGTGAAATTTCTCTTCGTGTCAATACTGAACACTCCTTCGATGCCATGCGTGCCGGACAATCCCAGAGGAGTAGGTTCCGTTCATCCTAACGCATGGCAAGGATGGCCGCGTCTGGTACTGAAATCGACGACTTCTTGAACGGGCCTCTAGTGTCGTGGGTGAGTGCACAACGATTCGTGCGTCTGTTTTTATTGCTGCGCGTGTAGGAACAAGAGATGAAGTCAATATTGTGAACCGTTCCTTACGAATTGATGGAGTATTCAACTTCTCTGCATTATACTTTGAACATTATTTATTTTTTGTATCTATGTCTTTTAACATAATAACTATCTATGCTGTCTTGTCATACTCGAGTGATCAAGATTGATATTGGGTGATTAATACACCTTACACAACAGAAATATCCTTATTTAAAAGTGATGTTTTATTAGGTAGCAGCAGACAAAAAAATGTAAATAATATATGTATATTAATATTTCCATCCTGCCATCTGTTACATTAGGTGAATGTCATATAGAAAGTTGTTTTTAAAGAAACTATATTGACATATTTTTACATGTATTATATACTTTCTTTTAAATTGAGAATATGAATTATTTAAAGTTGCAAAAAATTTGCTTAATTTTGATTTTGTATAATATTGCACATTATAATCTTTTATAATAGAAAATAATTTAAAGTAGTGTTTAATACAGTTCTCATAAAGATATGGTGTAGACTATATTGTACCTTGCATCTTTGAATATTCCCAGGCATACTCACAGATCCATTGTTGGTCTGTGCTACATTGAAAGCAGCATACTCTCACATGTGAATTAATATTACTGTGAAACTTAAGAGATCACTTTTTTATTGAGATAACTAGCTTTTGCCCGCAGCTTGTGTGTATAGCAGTTATAGATGTGTAAAAGTAGCCTATTTCCTTCCTTAAGAATTGAAGTATTTTCATGCCAAATTTAATTAAAATTGTTGCAGCAGCTTATTTATTTGTGAAAGTGTAACAGACAGAGTTACTTTTGAATTTATAATATTACTAGCTGTTGCCCACGGCTCCACCTGCATGTAGACATACATGCAGGTGGAGCCGTATAACACTATTTGCTCCTATTTGTCGGTTATTGGGACAAATAGTAGCAAATAGTGTTATTCTGATGTATAAGCCATATTACTGTAAAGTTTCATCCATAATCACAAACTTTCACGTTTAGAATATTAGTAGGGTATTATAAGTATGGATAAGACACAAAGTATATACTTAGCAGTAGTCAAACTTTATATATTTTTTTTTACAATTTCAGCTAAAATCATGCCTTCCAAATCCAGATATCATTGTAGAGTATTCCTCTTTATTCAATGGAGATGTCCTGCATCAAGTGTATCTCCAGATAGATCCAGAACCATCATGTCACATCACAAAGCTAGTTGGGCTGGAAGATCAAGCCCTGATATTAGGTAGAGTGAAAAACTTTGATGCCATCGTCAGAAATGTAAAGTCGTTATATGAAGAAGAACTCGGCATGACCTTGTTAGTGGTTCCCGAATGTATATGCTTAGGAAAAGCACCGGAATCAAGGCAAGGACTAGAAAACATGAAGCTTTTGGTATTACTGCTTCTTGGTGCCGCAGTCCAGTGTCCTAACAAGGAGTTGTTCATAACCAGGATCAAGGAATTGCTTGTTGATCTACAGCATAACATTGTGGAGTGTATTAAACAGGTATGTTTTCTTTCTCATTAATAAACAAAATAGATAAATATAGTTCAATTCTCGGAGTCTGTTAGTCTACCAGTTAGTGATTCTGACTGCTGAGCCAGAGGTAATAGGTTCAATTCACAACTAGGGATAAGGATGTGTGTGTGATGAGTATGATCGTTAGTTCTGTGTCTGGGTGTAATTAAAGTACAACTAGCTGATCATTTTTGCAACATTTTTCATTGCTGCCCTGTCCCTTTTGGTTTTAGTGTGATGTTAAATCGTCCAAAACCTTCCTAGATGAATGGGATATTCAATTTAAAAAAAAAATGCGATCCCAGGGGTCCCAGACATAACTGTGAACTCGCAACTCCTCGCAAATATCTGCAAGCTCGCACAAATGCACCGCAAGAACTTCACACTGCATCTCATTGCAGTAATGTGTGGGAGTCTAGTCCTTAGTCCAGCTGTTGATGTGTGATGCTGTGACCAAGGGAAATAGGGGCCGTTCAAGTATTACGTAAACACTATAGGGGGTCGGGGGGGTCAATCAAAAATAAGCAAAGCCAAGAGGCTTTGCTTATTTTTGATGACATGGGGGGCAAGGGGTCTAGATGGTGATTACGTCAGCAGTATTTATTTACTTTTTTACACATATGGCAACCTACACATTGTCGATGTTTAAAACGAAACACATTTTTGGGATTGCCCACAAATGATGCTTACTCGCTTAGAACCGAATAGGGGCATTACCGCGCGCTATTCATATAACTATTTTTTTTCCATTAATCTATTGTTTTGTTAAGACTATTTGACGCACGCAAAATGTAAGGCAATGCAAATAATTGTTTGTCTGTAACACACACATTAATTTGCTTTACTTGCAATACGTTGATCCTCTTTCACCAAAGTTCAATTGTTTTGTGGAGGAACGGGTGTCATGTCCCTCCAACACAAAGGGAGGATCCTCCGACCAGGCGAGGTGATCATGCCTGGCGGGCCAACTGCCCAACGGTTGGTGTTGGGATGTTGTATGTATTGTAATTGGCGCGCGAACTTTCACTGCGCGATTCAGGATTGGTAGTTTCTTAGTTTTCGTTACTCCGTAGTTCAGTGTAACTTCGGTAGATGGCGCTGTAGTATATTTCTGTTACGCTGTATGTGGAAGTCGCCACAGTTTCATATAAAGATGCCGTTTCAAATAGACAAAATACAAGTTATACCAAAAAACTGGCAAGTTTTAAAAAATGTCATACAACATACAATCAATACATACATACAATCTGTACAGAATGTGCAGAAATCACTTAGCCTTTTTTTTGTGCGAAATGCCCTCGGATACCGCACACCGTCTCGTGTACTAGAATCCGGTGTGCCAGGTGCACTCTCTGAAGGAAATCCCTGGAACCCCGACGTACATCGAGCCATCTACGGTTTGTAGACGGCCCCCTCTTGTGTAGGAACCTTGATGCTCCTTTTCTATTTAGAAAAGGGCGCGAGCACAATGAAGAACTCGTGCCACCACCCCGGCCTGCTTTTGCTAGGGTGACTGGTGGCGTCACCTGTCACTCCAGACTTGCGCTTATGGAGGACGGAGATCGTTTTGCGATCTCCGGCACCCGAGTCGTCTGCGGCGGTACCTGGCCCGTTTCCGGGCCTGGCGTAAAGGAAAAGTTTTAAAACACTCCCGGTCCGCCATCTTCTTCGCAAGCATAACTTGCTCGCAGAAAGAGACGGCAGAATTCCACGCGCTCTCGCTCCGCCACATGGCAGCAATCATGTAAGCGAGCGAGAAAACCCCTCTCCTATGGCCGCCACGAGATCACGCCACGGCTCGCCCCACGCCGGACATTCTGCCAGCGTGTGGAGTGCCGTGTCCACGGTCTGGCCGTCGCAGTGGGAACACTCAGACGTTGACTCCTTGCGGATCAGACATAGGTGCTCAGGGATCACCTGTGTCAGCCGGTATGAGAGGCTCCCGTGATGCCTCTTGAGCCAATCCTCCAAAACGGGTCATACCGCAGCAATAACGGCGTGCCCAAGAAATTAGTTAACAATAAGTAAAATACTGTTCATTTTCCTAAAATACTGTTTAATATTCTTTTCTTTTTTTTTCTTTTTTGCCCTGCCAAAATGACTCTACTCTACCTGATGGAAAGCATAAGCAGAATCCAAGAGTGGTGGTCACATTTTTACACTGCGAATGCAGACAATGCAACAATGCAGTGATGCTTCTGCATCATTGGGCCTCCGGTCTCGCACTCACCAACGAAACACGACAGCACGATCGCTGTCATTTTACGTTGATTTCCTGTGCGAGGGTAGTACCGCCCCGGTCGAGCCGGCCCGTTCGTGCTGAAATCAGCGTGGCCAGAGGCGGATTAAGTATCAAGAGCGCCCTAGGCAACCATCCCATTGGCGCCCCCTCAACCCCCGCCCCCCCCCATGTTTCTAGCATCCATATAATTTAACTATCTTGGCAGTTGACATATCTTTATTATAATTTTTTACATGTGAAACCCTCTTGAGCTGTATAACAGTAGGTATATCGGAGTCGTACGAGGACCGAGAGGGGGGCGTCTTGAGACGGCGACCCATGTCGTGCGGCGTTCCGCAGGGGTCTGTCCTGGGACCACTCTGTGGAACGGTACGACTGGGTCCTTCGAAGTCGTCTACCCCCCGGGCTGGGCGTAATTTGTTACGCAGTTGACACGTTGGTCACGGCCCTGGGGGCGAATTTCCAAGAGGTAGCGCGCCTGACCACCAGGGGCGTTTCTTGGGTGGTCGGGCGCATCGAGGCGCTGGGCTTGCGGATGGCCCTGGACAAGACTGAGGCCCTATTATTCCATGGGCCCCGTCGTGGTCCACCCGCCGGCGCCTCCACCGAGGTCAACTCGGTCCTCGGTAGGTGGCTCTTCGACGAGCACTTCCGACAGCTTGGTCCGAAGCTGGTCGACGCTGCCTGTGCTCTTTGCGACTTTTACCCAATTCGTGTGGAGCCAGCGTCGCAACGCGACACCTCTACACGGGGGTGGTCCCGTCGATGGCGCTGTATGGTGCACCGGTGTGGGTGGCGGCTCTGACAGCCCTGAAGAAGGCCGCCTCCGGCGGCCTCAGAGGGTGTTTGCGGTCAGAGCCATACGCGGATACCGCACGGTTTCGACCAGGCGGCGTGCGCCTTGGCCGGAACGCCCCCTTGGGATTTATAGGCGGAAGTGCTCGCCGAAGTGTATCGACGGGTGGCTGAATACCGGGTCAAGTATGGCTATCGCTCTCTGCCCGAAGAGGTAAGTGAGTGGCGTGAAGCCGCCCGTCGAGCCACGATGGCTCGCTGGTCGTTCCGGCTGGAGACTGCACGCGCTGGCTTTGCCGCCCTGGAGGCTCTCCAGCCGGTCCAGCGGTGAAAAATTCGTATTGAGGTGACGTCCGGCACACGAACGTCACTTTCTTGCGGTAGACCTTTGTGGCGAGTGGACAGTGAAACCCGTCCTGTAACCACGCTCAGGGTGGCATGAAACGATGAAAAGCACACAAATCGTTACAGGCGCAATTCCTCCTGCAATTTGTCCTATACTGCCGCTCTGTCCACACCTTATTGTTTGCCGTCGGAGTCGCCGCCCACTCCAGTGCTCCATATGCAATGGACAAATCTGGTCTTCTTATAACTTATAGAATAATCTCAACTACAGCTGCAGTTGTATGTACTACATATTAATGGAAACAGTTTTTTTTTTTTTACGCGTGGGACTTTACAAACATACATGAAACGGACACAAAGAACACCCAGACTCAGAACAGCAATTTGTGGATCACACAAAGTGTTGTCCTACGTGGGATTTGAACCCTCGACACTTGGCGAAGTAGGAAACTGCGTGGTGACCGTTAAACCACTAGGCCAAACGTGCAGTCAAAACATATGTGAGGCATATATTTTTTTAAAGTTAAAAAATTTGGCGCGCGGGCCCCTTGGCAACCTGGCGCCCCTAGGCACGTGCCTACTTTGCCTTAGGGTTGATCCGCCTCTGAGCGTGGCTTTACTACCACGCTGAAGAAATAAAATATATATACAAGACCTAAATAAATATATTTTATTTCTTGTAAAAAAATTTGGCAACCCAAAGTACTCATAATACAAGCTCTGCTTAGTTTGGGACTAACTGCGTTGTGTTAGATGTCCAAAATATTTAATTAGTAATGTTTACGTAAGCATGGGGAGGGGGTAAGAGCTTTGCTTACTTTTGCTGACAAGGGGGGGGTAAATAATTATAATAAATCTGCTTACGTAATACTTGAACGGCCCCATAGGGGTTCATTTCTTTGTATATAAATACCTTAATAGGTATTTAGAAATATTTAAGTACATTTATGGTACTTTTAGTATGTAGATTTTTTCTTTTGGGGAGACCAATGTCGAGCAGTAGATGACTTTCCCCTGAGATGAAGGTCCATGGTCTAGAATAGTCTAGATACCATAACACTGTCTAGTTTGAGCTCAAAATACTGTGTGTGAGATGTGTCAAGTTTTTATTTTTACCTGACTGCGAAAGAAGGAGGGTTATGTTTTTCGAGTGTATGTATGTGTGTCACAGAACATAAAGAATAGGTAGAAATGTTATGTGTCTTAATTTACAACGGAACGACTGTCGCCAAACTCAGACAAATGAAAGCACTATTTTATTACTGCACACTACTAACGAATTGTTTTGATTTGATGTTTTTATTTGCTCAAAACTAGCCTACAATACATAAAGTCACACGTTTGATAATATAGCTTATCGCGTAATGTTAACAGTTATTTTGCCATAGCGTAAGAAGAACTTACAACGTTTCGTAATCTTGAAAGTAAGAATACTTCATTGCAAGCTATTCAAAAACAGATGGCGTTATTCTAAAAGCACGCAATTATAACATTAATCACTATAGGAATAAATTCGATATTTGTGTCATTCTTCGATATTTACCGCTACTCGCTTAGTGTTGTGGCACATATTACAATATTATCAATAATATCGATACCTAACTTTTGTTGTAATAGGACGGAGCAGATTAAAAAAACATGAATTGAAGGATATCTGAGGAGGTAACATTATAAAGGTGAAGAAGCTAAAAAATAAGTACTTGCTTAATAATGTTTATTAATTTTAAGAATCTGTATTATAATCATATTATATTTAATAAAGACTGTTTAGCCACTTAACAAAATTCAAAACAGTGGTTACAAAATTAATATTTGGCACAGTATGTATTCATATTTAGTTTTATAGGAAATACACATGGTATCAATAATCATAAATTTTATTGACTGCAATGAACAAAAATGCAATACGTCTAATTGTCGACCCGTTGGTATAGTGTTTAGCGATCCTGACTGCTGAGTCAGAGTTCGGAACGAACAGAGAGACAGACAAAATTAAAAAAAAATGTTATTTTGGTATACGGCCCGGCCCGTGCCTGCAAATTTCGCAGAGAAAAGAATCACGCTTCGACATAAATGGGCCGGCTCGACCGGAGTGATACCACGGCCTCACAGAAAACCAGTGTGAAATGGCGCTTGCACTGTGTTTCACTGAGTGAGTGAGGATACCGGAGGCCCATATCCCAACTCCTCCCCCTCCCCACCCCCCAAAGGTCGGCAACGCGCTTGTGACGCCTCTGGTGTTGCGGGTGTCCATGGACAGTGGTAATCGCTTACCATCAGGTGATACGTCTACTCGTTTGCCACCTGTTCCGTAAAAAAAAAATTGTACCGTGTACCTACACATGCAGATGCATTTAGTAAAAAGCGGATATAAATTTTTAATATTACAAACAGACACTCTTATTATATATATATATTCTTACTATATACTTATTTGTATAGATATTCAATGGTTAAAACAAGTGTCTTTCTTTCAAGGCCACGTAAACAAACAAGCAAAATTTAATATTTATAATTATTAATTCATAGTAAGTAAATATAACACGTTTAAAAGTATGCAAATCGATTAAGCTAACATCCTACCTGGCTACATCACTAATCGAGTAGAATAGAAAATACGAGAATAACGTTGAAAACTGATAAGACCCGATCATACCAGATTGAGATTTATGTGAATGGGATAAGGAAGAGTTTAGCTTAAATCTCTAGTCAATTATCAGTTAAATAAAATTTTAAGATTTTATTGATAAAACTTATAAAATTGTACCTACAGATGGTAAGAAACACTTCAATTATCAATCTTTTTCCTTCTGCTATCATTTTTACACTGTAAAACAGAACAGTAATGCATTGTGGCGTAAAAAAGAACTTTCATTGGACGACCTATTCAACACAGCGTTGTAACACGACTATGATCCAAAATACCTACAACTCATAAAGGTATGCGTTGCAACGCTTATCAGTGGCAAGCGCGCCACGCCTACTAGTCATTTCTACTTATATCTTTTTGTTTTGTGATGTGTGTATATTTCTTTGGTACGCCCTAGAGCCTAAACGGCTATGTGAGCATTTTCAATAGATTCGTCTTAGTCGTGAGAGTGACAATGGGTACATCAAAATAAAAAAAAAAATATATGCAGTCTGTTTTTTTTTTCTAAATAAGTAATTCATTATAGGTTAATAAATTACTCTAACCTTTTAATGTATTCTCTACCATACCAGTAGAGTATGTAGTTCCTCAAGGCTGTTAAGCTTTGAATTTAGAGTTCCATTGTGACATAGCAGATGTATTCATTGATAACAAATTACATATCCAAATGTACACAAATAACTACATTCTTAAAAGGTATGCATATATTTTGAACAGGTCTAGCATAACAATAGAACAATATTAATAGGCGGTCTACACTACAACGATATATCGTAGCGATTTAACTGTGCAGTTCGTTTGTGCAGTTTTATCGTACGTGTGGACGGAAATTGGCTCAGATTTTTTGATCGTTGTAGTGTGGACCGCTTATAAGAATGTTTGCTTTACAATAAAAGATGGTTGAAAATCTTAACATAATAGACTGTGTTTTTTGTTTTAGTTCGTTTTGTTATACTCATACCTACTAAATATAGACCCTTTTTTTTCAAATCTAAGGCTAATAAGGCTAGCGCCAAAGTAGAACTTATATAGATTGTAAAAACTGTAATAATTTCTCATTTTGGTTTCACTGTAATTAAGTAAAAAAACAATATCAAAATTAGTCAAGCCAGAGATGTGCAACCACAAACACTCTATTTAAATTTTTCGATGTTGTTCAAGCTATGTTTGCTGGTAGTATATTACATACTAATAGTTGTGTTTACATTAGCATCTAAGCAATGTACACACATATATTTATGTCAATGGGTTGACCATGCTTACAGACTTGTGAAGCAAAATGACCTTCATTTTTTGTCACTGACCAAGATTGACACATTCCATCTTTGACAAATAACATTTATCACAAATATTTCAGTAATACAGCAATTTTTCTTTAGCTTTATATTATTTTTATCCAAATTTTATCAAGATGGACTTCAATAAAACTTTGTAGTATGAAATTTGATTAGTAACAGTGCTTCAAGGCTCTCACAGGTGTCTCTATCGGCATGTCCTACTAAAGTTCTGATAGTGTCCTCTAATGTATTATTTATAAAAATAA
The DNA here is from genome assembly GCA_949125395.1 of Diaphora mendica. NCBI lineage: Eukaryota > Metazoa > Arthropoda > Insecta > Lepidoptera > Erebidae > Diaphora > Diaphora mendica. Next base: position 32,770,036 of record OX421311.1, read on the forward strand.
TTATATTTTCTTGTAGTAGGTACATAAAAATACTTTACTGCAGTGTTGTAAAACCGACTACATAAAATTATGGTCTGCATTTTATGTTTTGCAAGGTACAAAAATTCAAGTTATACTGACCAATAGACATTCAATCTATCTATATATATAAAAGCGAAATACCACTCACTTATTAATCGCGAAATCTCAGAAACTATAACACCTACAAACTTGAAATTTGGCAGGTAGGTTCCTTATAGGGTGTAAACATCCGCTAAGAAAGGATTTTACGAAACTCCACCCCTAAGGGAATAAACGGGGGTTGGAAGTTTGTATGAAAGTTCTATGTTATTGAAGTAAAAGTAATTATGGCAGAAGGATTTTAAATGGTATTTAAGTAAAAAAAAAATGTGCAAATACATAACTAACTACACGCGTACGAAGTCGATCGATTCGATCTCTACTTTCCACTAATGCACTTCCTCGAATTATAATATAATATAACTAGCGGACCCGACAGACGTTGTCCTGTCTACACGTCTTTAATTTGAAAATTTCAAAAATTAATTAAAAAAACATTTTCCAGCGGACAAAATTGTGAATCTAAACCATTCCCAGATCCCCTTGAACACACACAAAAAATTTCATCAAAATCGGTCCAGTCGTTTGAGAGAAGTTCAGTGACATACACACTCACAGAAGAATTATATATATAAAGATAATTAGTGAATTAGGTGCGAGAAATTATCACATAGCATGATAATATACAACAACGTAATGTCCTTGGTTGTTTGTGATGTACGAATCCTTAAGTGATTTGTGATATTTTTATTTTTTAATCACACAACACAACACCATCTAGCTTCAAACTAAGCAAACCTTGTACTTTAAAAGCTAGATTGAGTGTTAGACGACATACATACTTTTTCTGTAAATACATATTCATAGTAAACACCTAAATTAAAATATTTGATCTGACCTGGAAATCGAACTCGAGACCTCAAACAGCAGTCGCGTACTATCCACTGCGCCACCGAGGCAAGGCAGTTATTTTTTAAATTTAGATTATCTTATCACTACAAAAGCTGTTTGCTGAATCTGTTGATTTTTAAAGTTATTAGCCACGATTTTGGAACACTCGTGAACTAATTTTATTTTGTTATCTCTATTATAATAGGTCTTTACCTATGAAATTGCCGTTTTGTATGCAATAAGTGAAAGTACTTATTTTTTCAAACTTTTTTATTTCTGTTATTCGAAGTAATCACCCATGCAATCGACGCATCTTTGCCAACGCATTGGCAGTTTATTGATGCCCTTCTTGTAAAAATCAGCTGGACGGGAGGCAACAAACTCTTCAAAGGCATTTTGTACTGCCTCTCGGGAATTGAATTTTTTACCCACTAAAAAGTTGTCTAAATTTTGGAAAAAGTAATAGTCGGTAGGTGCAAGGCCTGGTGAGTATGGCGGATGAGGGAGAGCTTCCAACCCCAGCTCTTGCAGCTGCATCACGACAACGCGCGACCCTATACTGCGCAACAGACGGTCTCCAAGCTGCAAGAGCTGGGGTTGGAAGCTCTCCCTCATCCGCCATACTCACCAGACCTTGCACCTATCGACTATTACTTTTTCCAAAATTTAGACAACTTTTTAGTGGGTAAAAAATTCAATTCCCGAGAGGCAGTACAAAATGCCTTTGAAGAGTTTGTTGCCTCCCGTCCAGCTGATTTTTACAAAAAGGACATCAATAAACTGCCAATGCGTTGGCAAAGATGCGTCGATTGCATGGGTGATTACTTCGAATAACAGAAATAAAAAATTCTGAAAAAATAAGTACTTTCACTTATTGCATACAAAACGGCAATTTGATAGGTAAAGACCTAATATATCTCTGTAAGAAACAAACTAATATTTTCTTTGATTCTTATAAATTTGCTTGTTTTCAAGGTAACCGACATGCAGACAGTAGTGCTGACCCCGGACGCCATTGATCTCTTCCAATCACCGACGATGTTCAATCACATGCGACGACTGGCGAAAGAACGCGACCACTACCTCCAAAATTGGACTTCCTCAGTTCTTACTGAAGGCTTGTGCGAAAATGAGAATGAAAGTAAAAATGGGAAAAGTCGATCTACTCAAAATGTTAACCAGAATAATGGCGATAGTCAACATCTTGCTGTTGAATTAGCGGATTGGAAAGCTAGACTTCGAAAGCAAAGACAAGAATTGTAAGTTACAAATACTAGGTTCTTTTAAATTTTTGCATTGTATTGTATGTCTAATATGTAGAGAACGAATGAATGAATTGATGAATGTGGACGAAGCAAAAGAGGTGTTTCAGTCAGGACAGCAGTAAGTGGAGATCAATTTTCTGTCTACCCTCCTGGGCAATAGGCTTTGCATTGTGTATGTCCTTACGTCCTTGTAATTTGTACTTTGCAGGGAAGAGAAATCAGAGCAGCTATCAGAATGCCGTGAAGAATTGGAGCACACAAAACTAGTGTTAGCAAAGCTGCGATCAGACAGTCAGGAGTGGTTTAATGAAGCTCGTAAATCTGCTGGCTACCGAGATGAAGTTGACGCACTTAGAGAAAAAGCTGATAGATGTGACAGGTAAATTACTTAAAGTTATATGATTGATTGGTTTTTCTTTTTACACAACAAAATAGCCCTTTGAAACAAGAATGTTTTTTATAAAATAATAAATATTTTATTATCTACTACCTGACCCACGCAACGTCGTTTGCGTCTCCTATTGCCCGTAGCGAGATAATTTTCCCTCGTTTTTGAAACATTCTTCATTGGTGCTCCGATCCTATTGGTCTTAGCGTGATGATATATAGCCTTCCTCGATAAATGGGCTATACAAAACTGAAAGAATTTTTCAAATTGGACCAGTAGTTCCTGAGATTAGCGCGATCAAACAAACAAACTCTTCAGCTTTATATATTAGTATAGATGTATTTCTTATACTCTTCTAAGATCTAATACTATTATTCAACATCACATTTATTTGGATAAAGATTAATATTAGGTATTATGTTGATAAAAACTCTTTGGCAAATAACTCATTATTAGGTACCAACTCTTGGCGTCTTATACTCGTGATAACTTCTAAACGAAATGTCCGATTGGGATGAAGCAAAAAGTATTTTACTTCTACATAAATACCCTTGATAACATAATGCTTAATTTGGATAATAATTAATATTACGATACACATTTAACGTAGTTTCTTTCTTCAGACGATTTAATAAAAATTTTGAACACAAAAGCGGTTATTGTGACTAAACCACGATAGTTAGATATATGCTCTCGCGGACTTTTTTGTAGATCTTAATAGGACTTACAAACCCGTAATACATTATTTTGTTCTATTGTCAATAGTTTATGCAGCGCACGCAAAAATAGGTTTTGGATTTCACACCTTGGGTTACGAAATACCAATTTTCTTACGGATCCCTAATTTTTTTGAAAATAAAATATAGCCTATAGCCTTCCTCGATAAATGGACTATCCAACACTGAAAGAATTTTTCAAATCAGACCTGTTCCTGAGATTAGCGCGTTCAAACAAACAAACAAACTCTGCAGCTTTATAATATGAGTATAGATTAAATTCACCGACACGTGAGGTACATGTTTAGTCATTTTTGATTGAATTTAAATGAAAGTGTGTATTTATAGTAGCAAAACTGTTTTTAATGTAGAAAGCTTTGTGCATGTCCTTTTAGTTAAATCTTTCAGCTGATATGATAATGATGTTTACTTTATCCACCATGTTTGTGGCTAAAAAAGTTTTGCTCACATTACTTGCAGCTCATTATCTTTCTGTCCTTATCTTTTTCGATCCTTTGGGCGTAGATCTCCTTCAATGAGCACTAGTTGGAATCATGTGCTACCTAGAATCATTTTCTCAATAAAATTATTTTTTATATTATTGCAGATTAGAACAAGAAATTCAGCGTTATCGGGATCGATTAGCTGACGCAGAATACTACAAGACTCGGGTCGGTGAGTTGCGTGAAGATAACAAAGCTTTGATGGAAACAAGAGACGCTTTGGAAGAACAATTACAAAGAGCAAGGAAGCGTGCGGAACAATGTCTAACTTTAGAAGCTGCTATGATTAAATTAAAGAGAGAGGCCAATGATATAGCTTTGGTAAGTAAAATAAAAAGCATTGTATTACTAAATTGTTAATGTATTAAGCTTCTAAATACCTTACTGTTTTGTTTAGGAAAGAGATGCTGACCAACAGAAAATTCAAGAGCTAATAGAAGAAAATAATCACTTACAATATATTACAAAATCCGTTTTAAGTGAAAGTAATAATAGTAATTTAGATACCGATAACGAAGGTGAGAGTACTTTGGAATCTGGCGAAAATAGTTTATCAGAGCAATTGACTAGTAATGCACAAGCCAGGGCCTTAAAACTTGAACTGGAAAATAAAAGACTGTTAACGACTATTGACAATTTGAGAGAACAAAGTTTATTTGAAAGCAGTGACAAAGTTCTTGAGCTAGAAAAAGAAAAGAAAAGGTCAATTTTAAAATGTGAACAGTTACAAGAAAATTGTAACCGGTTAATGCAACAGAACTCTGAACTGGAAGAAGTTTTCAGAAATGCTCTAGAAGAAAATAGAAAGTTACAAGATTCTTTGGATAGCCAAAAAGCTTTTATAGATCGGCAAGCAATAGATAGAGATTCAGAGAAAAATAAGTTGCGAGACTTCGAAAAACATTTAGAATCGTTAACCAAAGATAAACAGAGAATTCAAATGTTATGTGATTCTATACAAAGGAGAGCCGATGAATTAGAAAAATCCCTTGATGCAAGAACTAAAGAGTTGAACATTTTAAAGCCCGAAGCTGACAAAGTAACTGGTCTAATAATCCTTACTGAGGAATTGAAAACAAAATTAACGTACAGTGAAAGGGATTCCCACAATTTACAAAGAGAAGTAAACAAGCTAAGAGAAGCTATTGAAGAAAAAGATGTATCTCTTGATAAATTAACAACTGAAATTGAGTTAAAAAAAAAAGAACTTGAGCGTTTGTCAAGAGAACTTGAAATTAACCAAAATTTGACTATTCGATTACAAGATTTGGAGCAAAAGACTCAAGAGCTGAAATCTCAGAAGAAGGTTGACTCTGAAACTATTCAGACTCTTCAAAAAGATTTAATATCAGAAAAAGTTAATTTTGATAAATTAAGGAATTGCATGGAAAAAATTGGTATTAACGCCTCCGAAATTTTAAGTAAAGATGTTAATATAGAAGACTTGTTAGAAAAAATAATAACGAATGCTGATCATGAGGGATTAATATCTGACATTGCTGCTAAAGCCAATTTGATGAAATTGGTTCCTTGCGACTGCAACCATGAAAGTGACGATACAAATAATGATGCAAGTTTAACAAACCCACAAATAGAACAGCTTTCTTCAGATCTTACTGCACTACAGACATCTCTGGAAAATTGCCAAGCAGAGAATGCTAAGCTACAGGTTAATATTGCAACACTGAATTCTCAAAATGGCTCTCTGATATCTCAACAAATGACTCTACAACTTGCTAACAGTCAACTCGCAGCTGAAAAGGAAGAGATTGTGAAACAATTAGAAGTTCTTAAAGACAAACAAGACAACCTACTAAGAGATCAAGTTGCTTTACAGACACTTCATGAACAATTAAATACTGAATACGAAACATTGCTTAGTGAGCGTGAGCCTGTAAAAGTAACTATCAGAGATCTTAAACTAGAAAATAGAGAATTAAAAGAAAAAATATTACAATATGAGAAAAAAGTAACTGATTTTGAAATGGAACGAGAGAACTTGAAGATTGAGTCTAGAAACCTTACTAATCTTAGAGCTGAACATTCGAAACTAAAAGATGATTTTAGAAATTTGTTTACGGCTAGTGATCGGTTAAAAAATGAATATAGAAATATGCAAGAGGAATACAGAAATCTTAGAAGTGAAGTCGCACAATTAAAATTAAGAAATACTGAGATTTCTGGTGAGGTCAACACAAAAGTTGAAATAATAACCAGTATGGAGTTAGAAATCAATAAGACCAATCAGCATTGTGAAATGCTAATCCAAATGAATAAAAGTTTGGATGCAGACAGGAGATCTTTAATGGACCATGTCTCACAGCTTCTAACCCAATATCATGAGCTGCTAGCACATTCTTTGAAAGACAAACAACATTATCATGAAGAAGAAAAGATGTTTGCTGATAAAGTAAATGCTTTGTGCCGGCAGAAAGAAAAGTTGGAAGAAAAAATCATGGAACATTATAAAAAATTGGATAATTGCACCACTAAAAGACGGGGGTTTGGTGATTCATTTCTAAAGAAAGTTAGGAAAGCTGGTACAGACTTGATTAACAAAGTACCGTCTCGAAACAATAAACGCATAGAAGATGCTAGTCGTTCTAAGTCTCAGTTAACTTTGGCGGGTTCAGAATCTGGGGAGTCCGATCCTGGTAGTCATGAATTAGAGAAGACATCAAAAAATGCTGACCAAGAGCAAGGTTCGTCAAATCAAAGTACAGAATCACCGAGACATAGTTCAGAGTCCAGTTTTACGAGACGATTTGAGAATAAACTTCTTAAAAAATCAGATAATGTTGAAATGAGTGCATCAATTCCAAGTTTAGATTCTAGTAGACTAACCAGTGAATCGAACTTTGTTCGGCGACTTTCCGGTACGTCTATACACAGTGGTGGAGGCGATGATGCACTTATAAGAGCCTCGTTGAGGCGAAGACCGCACAAAGCTGTACCGCCTACACATAGGAATAGCTTCCAGGGTATAGAAGGAGATGCAGGATTACCAGCAGGTATGATTTTGAATGTTTTTTTTTTTAAATATATTTCGGACATTATCTGTAGAATAAATGCATAGATAAAGATTTAAGTATCTATATTAATATTTATATACTTAGTTTTTTAGTGGTCTGTGGTAAGATAATTTTTAATGCTCCAATTGTAATTCAATTTCTTATTTAAAGAATATAGAACCTCACCTTCTTCATATATTGGGCGAAATATCGTTTACCGTTAGGTTATAGTAAAAAGAGATTCCTCTAACTTTTAATTATATATAAGAGTTCCACTAGATGTTCCTAAAATTGTATAAATGTTGAGAACTATGTGATATTAATCCACTGTGATTGTTTTTTCAGCATCATCGCCAACACCAGTATTTGGTACAGCGGGCACTCGCCGCACTGTGTATGTTGCCGACGACGATCCCAGTACCCATCTAAATTCAAAACCACAAAGTACCCCAATTAAAGAGAACCCTACATACTTAGTGTACAATCGAATTTCAACAGTCATAGGTGATGGTGCTTGTCAGAGTATGAACGATAGGCCAGGTGTAGAACAGCACAGGCCGGTTTCCGAACACTCGCGTTCTGCAGTAGATGAAAGTGTACCAGAGAGAGATGATCTTAGGAATGAAAGAAAAAATTCAAATAGAAACGATAAAAGTGAAAACTCCAAAGAATCTGCTATTTGGTATGAGTATGGTTGTGTTTGATGTTGCTCAAACAATGTTTGGAATGGAACAGACTGATAAGATGCCTTGCACCTCGGAAATCAGGATCATTAAGATTTGCCTAACCTGAGTACTTATCGAAACATTTACTTCTCATATTCAATGGTTTGATGACGTGATATTTTTTTTATTCGAAAGCAGTATTACTTGGCATTTAATTTGACGATATGGCGGACAATATTTTTTAAGCTTTAAATTCCCATGATGTAAGCATTTTTACGTAATACCATTTGATATTATTTACATAAAAACGTAAATGGATATGTAACATGTTATGCAATGAATATCAATATAAATGTTGTAATATTTAGTAATAGGTAGTTATGTAGGATTAGATTAAATTTCACAAACTTCATGACATATTATTAAGTGACTTTACGTTGAAGAGGGTATATATTATACTTCTTCAATTTCAGTTTATTTTCAGACTAAAATCGTTAGATGCGTTTTGTGTCATAAAATGTACTTATAAAGTAACGAAATCAGCGTTGCTAAATTGTTTACTATGTGAATAATGGTCTAGCTTGGTGACATGAATATAGAAGCTTTTTTGCGCTTTTTCAGAACATCTAAGAATTTAAATTTTCGATTTATTTGAAAATAAGTACAAAGACGGTAGTTTCATAAAAAGGAAACATTGACCGGAGCAGTTACTTAAATCTCACGTAAAGTAATCCGAAATGAATTGGACCGATGTGATGTTCGGTTGAAAACATTCGATTATTGTATTTACTTATATGTTTATAATATACATTAAATGTAATTAATACTCGATAAATTCTTATTGAATACTTTGAGGCTATGTATTTTATCAATTTATTCATAAATACAAATGTAAATATTTTAAGTTAAACATTTTGACTTACATGCGTAGTTGATTCTTTTCAAATAATATTTCCTTGCCAATGCTAGTGTGAAGATTTTATATAATTTCTCAGTGTGATTTTTAAATTTAATTAAGCATTTATATTATGTTCATTATGTACAAAATGTTTTGTAATAATAAATCAAAATAAATGTATGTATTTTGTCGCCTGATCCACATACCTGACATATTAAATTAAAATAATTATTAAATAAATATTTCGGACATCTAACACACATCGCCATCTAGTCCCATGCTAAGCAGAGCTTGTGTTATGGGTACTAGACAACTGATACAAATACATATATACTTTTTTTTTTTTTTTTTGTAAATACATACATATTATACATAGAAAACACCCAAACTCCGAAACAAATATTTGTAGATCATACAAACATTTGTTCCGACCCAGGAATCGAACCCAAGACCTCATGATCAGCAGTCGCACACGTCAACCGCTAGACCAACGAGGCAGTCAGTATTATCCGCATTGATAAAGTTAAGTGGATATTTTGCATTGGTCGGTAAGTCGGTACCTATTCAAATTCTTAGGGTAAGCGCGCACTACGATTTTTAAAGTGCGAAATAATATCGCAAACGACAATAGTACCTACGCGCACTTCTATTTATTTACATACAAAATGTACATACGATTTCGCATCTGCAATTTTGAATCGCAAACGATTTATTTTCGTAGTGCGCGGATTGTAGTGTTTTTCTATTGTTCACAGATTTGCGATATTTTTTCGTACCGATTTTTAATCGTAGTGCGCGCTTAGCCTTAATGTAAAAAGTATTTTAAAATCATTATTAAATTATCTACAGTTACATATCGTAACAAGTTATTGTAGTTTCAAAAATACTGGCCCATTCGGCTTTCAAAGCTTTGTTTGTAATGATTGTGTAAAACATTTATAAATTTTGAGTGCCTGTGTACCATCAAATATAACATAAAATATGAGGCTAACAATCAAAGAAATCGTTTAAAAACTCCGAAAATAGTACAGATTCTTTAAAAAGTATACTTACTGATGGAACATTTTTATTGACCATACAGGTGCAGATTTATCGGTAGGGATTTACTGAAGTTATTTATCTTATACATAATTTTAAATATGAGGGGCCTTGTAGGACAGTATGTAAGTAGCTGGTCATCACATTAGCCACAGTACAAATCACTTTTGTGTTTCAATAGTAATTAATGTACTACTTTAAGTTTAAATATCTAGTTCCGCGCACCTTTAATAAAATATTATATTAATAAATCTATAGGTACTAATATTATAAACGCGAAAGTTTGCAAGTATGGATGGATGGATGTTTGTTTGTTACTCTTTCACGCATAAACTACTGAACGGATTTGGATGAAACTTTACAGTAATATAGCTTAATCATCAGAATAATACATGGCTACTATTTGCCGCAATAACCGACATATACGCGGGCGGAGCCGCGGGCAACAACTAGTAATAATATATATACAATATTATATTTTGTCATTACAATGTACACAATCGGCAGTTTGAATTGTAATACTGAATAATTTATTTAAGAAATTGTGCCTTTTATCATGTATTACCTTAGATAAAAATGTTAAAAGTATAAAAAATCATGAATAAAAATCTACAATGCCATTGGTTCTATTTATATGGTGCTCGCTTTTTTTGTTAATTTGACTATTTTGTTTTGTTTACTTTGTCTTGAAAAATGATAACGTCAATATGTAAGTTAGTGGAAGAACGCTGCTCTTTGTTTTCTTATGGGTAAAGTTTAACAATTAATCATGACAATACATAATTTGTTAGTTTACTCTAATACAATAGGATTATTACATATACTTAATATAGGTATATAATAAATGCCTCTCACCGAATTTATAATTTAGCACACATGTAACTTCTTAAATACAAATCTTTAATAAACTGATAGTGACTATTATTTCTTTCAAACCTCAAAAAGTAATAAAACAAAAATGTAAAGCTGATCTATTTATTTGCATCTATTATTATTACTTAAAACTAATTCTGATATATTTTAAAGAGATCCATTAGAACTTGGTGAAGCTTTCACTTCCCATTTTAACTCTGGACAAGTCTGCATTGTAACTGTAAAAGGTTGTCCTGACACCACTGCTTTTTGCCCTGATTCAAGTTTAGGCGGCAAATAAGACATGATACACTGAAAATAAGAATAAAAGATCATTGAGTAATCATGCTTAAACTTATGGAATATATAGAATAGATTCATAAAAACAATAATCACCTTAGGTTTTTCTGTCTCAGTGGACATGTACCCTACACACATAGTTTTTGTAGTATGACCCCATAATAATTCACCCTCCCCAGTAATTGACTCAAACCTCAGTGCTAGTGTACCACCCAGTCTGTCACGAACATCCCATAAAAATGGGGACTCTAAGAAATTGTCTTTTAGGCATTTATCTAAGCCCAGAACAGGTGAAGAATCAAGCAAACTCTCAGCAGAATTTTTTGCCAATTGGGTTCTAATTAAATGTTCTCCACATCCGGATGTACAGGCGGCTACAGAAGGTTTCAAGCCATCTCTGCTCATCACTGCCCAGACTCCACTACCAAAAGATGCAGCTTGCCCAACTCTGCCTTCATGCTTTAGAGAAACACCACCAGAACTTGCCCCAGAGGCAACAACCCCATTAGAATCCACACAAATAGCTCCAACTGTATCCAATGGACTAAACTTTATGTCATTTTGTATAGAGTATCGTTTTAATTTTCTTTTACAGTGTTTATAATTTCTAAAGGCCCTGGCGGACACCATTTTATGATCACTTACTATTTCTAAGCCCATTCTTTCGGCCCAAGCTCTGGCTCCGTTCCCTGTTAGTATACAAGGTGGAATTCGACCCAAAGACAAACTGTCACACTGTTTGACACATAAATGTTTAGCAAGGGAAATTGGATTCCAGACATCAGAAACAGCTCCACAGGCACCGAAATGCAATGTTTGGCCATTCATAATAGAAGCATCACATTCAACTAATCCATTCCAACTTAAGTTTGAACCATACCCAGCATTTGTTAAAGGACTGTTCTCGAGTTCTGAAAATGAGAAATTATAATGAGGCAAATATCGAACAATATACCAATCTTATTAAAATCCTCTTACGTCTATTAAAAAAAACATAATTTATGCTAACCGATGATAGCCTTCTCTACGGCATCTACAGCGTTGCCGCCCAATCGAAGGGCTTCAGCTGCTTTTCTGCATGCCGCATAGCACGTCTTTTGATAATCTTTCTTCAAAGAGTCGCTATGATAACCAGCTCCTGTAATATCAAAATATTTTAATAATAGTGCAGATTTATATCTGTATTTGTCTTGTAAGTATGTAAATATTATGTTTACCACAGTGAACAGCAATAAAACCATTCATCATAAGTAATCAATAAGTAAAATGACGGTAAACTGATTCCAGCAATCCAGGTTTTATTGCAATGGTCTTCATCACGTGAACACCCTTTATGGGTTCAAATTTTGTTATAAATAAAATGAATAGTGTAAAAAGAAATAGACAAACAAACAAGATCCTGATCATTCAAATAAAAGTCAAAGGAAATTGACTTGAATGAAAGAAAACTTGAAAGAACGCTTGCTTTGAATTTTGATTAGTCAAATGTTGCAGTATTAAAAAAATATGTTTCAGTCTTTTTATTATCAGATTTATGAAACACGGTAAACTTGTTCAAAATTAGTTTTATTGTTACATGATGATTTGAATAATTTGAAAGAGACTTTATTATGAACACTCTTAAAATCTTTTATTAATACAGAACAATCGTCCTTGATGAAATGTTTTCGAACCTAAACAAGCCAACCGCACGCACGACAAGGGTGAACTGACTCTGTTCTGTTTATTTAAGCCGGTTGGCAGTTCCTATTTGTGCCGCGGTTTTTACCTTAACTTAAAATGCGACGCTAAATTCGTAGTGAATGGTCAAGATGCAGGGCCGGATCTACCATATGGCTTTTTGGGCTTAAGCCCAGGGCCCCGGGGATTCCAGGGGCCCCCAGCTTAGTCAAGTTAAAGTAAAAAATAGACGATAATGCGTGTCGATTATTTACGGACGACAGTATGTTTTCATAATTTTCTAGAGTTGTAGATACTGCTTCAACAATTTTACACGTTACGATTTCATATTTTAATAACATATTAAATAATATAACATAGTTTTAATGACTTTTACGTGATTAACTTTAATACTTAAAATATTTCTAAATACCGTGTGATAATAACTTTGTTCCGCTAATTATACCCACATTGATGGAAATTTAACGTCATTGTAATGGCAACATTTTTGATTGTCATTTTTCTTGTTTGACGTTTGACGTTGATACTTTGAGACGCTTGTTGTCAACGGTCGACGATTGTCGTTTTTGGGAACAGTTAGAATTGTAATTTAGCCAGGGCCGGACCGTGAGTTTAGGGGGCCCTGGGCTAATACTACTTAGGGGCACACCAAATTCTTTTTTTTAAAGACAACTCCCGCATTAAGAATATTCATCCTGTGTCGAGGGGGACTCTATAAACATACATGTAAAGAACACAAAGAATACTCAGACTTATAACCCCCCATGTGTCCCATGTGTGATTTGAACCCACAACACTTGGCGCAGTGAAAAGCGGCGTGGCAACTGCTTAAACCACTAGGTCTGGCGATTGCCAGTCTGGCGGTTGACGATTATCAATCAAACAATTACTCAAATATTTAGGATAAAAATGTGATGTGACAACTTGTGATTGGTATGGTTAAATATATTTTTAAGATTGTATAGCAATTCGGGAATACGTCAACAAGCTTCTTTTCATGAAATAAGTATTTAATTAGATGCATTCGTTGATTCGTTGACTAAATATTCATCCACATTATCGAGATAATAGTCGATAACCTTACGTGTGCTTTCTAAATCAATGTGTTGCACGATATTTTCTGGCAAATCCATTAAAAAAAATTTTTCTACATGTCTTATAAACTTGACTTCTTTGATTTCAATTCGTATTCATTTTATCCAGTGCAACGTTTAGCGTGTCTATTTTAAACTTTTCTGCGCCGTATACTGCAACTGTCTCTGTACAATTATCAGAATACTTTGATGTAATGTGTCTCTTAGTTATAGTAATGTGTCTATAGTTTATACTTAGTTTTTGGCTTTTTCTTTGTAATCCTTTAGCTTCTGATCTCTTTTAATGACACAATTAACTTATATCATACACAACCAGGACTCTGTATTTTTTAGTAACTGAATTAAATCTTTCAATAATTTCTTCCCAATAAAAAATAAACGAAATCGCCAGTTTATGAAAAAAAAATCTTGCTTCTTTTTAGAAAATCAGCTTTTATCCTCTTCATTTTCGCTGAAACTTATCAAAATTTGTATAATTTGAATTTCATCATAGTTATTATTTAAAGATTTAACAGCATCGTAGTGGCGATACCATCTAGTCTGACTTCAACTTTTTAACATAAATATCAGTTTTGTTTCACAATTAAACAATTCCTATCTATATGGGTTGAAGCAGAAAAGAAGGTTCCAACCTTCACAGATTCTTCATCAACTTGGTTAAGAGAATGCGCAGCACATGGCACGTAATCCGCAGATTTATTTTTTTGTTCTAGTATTGCTTCAACACTATTGTAACGCCCCGCCATATTAGCAGCGTTGTTGTTTGACTGTCTCCTTTTTTTGTGCGGAAATCCCCCCTGACCGATTGGTGGCATGTCGGACTCGAACCGACTAAAACCGCATGCCGCCTCGGGTACCAGGAGCCGAGGAACCAGGTGCACCCTCGAATGGAAATCCCTGGAACTTCGACGTACCACGGGCCACCTAGGTTTTGTAGATTTGTAGATCACGCCCTCTCCTGAGCATGTACCCCGATGTTCTCTTGGTACAAAAAAGCGCTTGCGCCTCCACCCCGGCCTGCTTCTGCTAGGGTGACAAGTGGCCTCATCTGCCAGCCCCAGGCTTGCACTTATGGAGGACGGAAATCGTTCTGCGACCACTGGGGCCTGAGTCATTTGCGGTACTGAGCCCATTCCCGGGCCTGGCGGTCCAGGAGAGTTCTAAACCTGTCCCGGTCCCGCTCCGCCATCTCATGCACGAGCATAATGAGAGTCGCAGAAAGAGACTGCGGATTTCCACGCACTCTCGCTCCGTTCCATGGCCGCAATCATGTTACTGAGTGAGAGAACCCCCACTCCACCATGAGATCGCGCCTCGGCTCCTCCCACGCTGGACATTCTGCCAGCGTGTGGAGCGCCGTGTCCACGGTCTGGCCATCGCAGTGGTGGTACTTAGGCGTTGGCTCCTTACGGATCAGACATAGGTAATCGCCGAAGCATCCTTTTCCAGTGATCACCTGCGTCAGCAGTTATGAGAGGCTCCCGTGATGCCTCTCAAGCCAATCCTCCATAACGGGTCTTACCACCGCAATAACAGCGTGCCCAGCGCTCGTTACCAGGGGCCCGTGGATTCCAGGGGCCCCCAGCTAAGTCAAGTTAAAGTAAAAAATAGACGATAATGCTTGTCGATTATTTGCGGACGACAGTATGTTTCCATAATTTTCTAGATACTGCTTCAACAATTTTATAGTTTACGATTTAATATTTTAATAACGATTTTGCTCACATATTAAATAATATAACATAGCTTTTATTCCTCTTACTTGATTAACGTTAATACAAAAAATATTTCAAAATACCATGTGATAATAACTATGTTCCGCTAATTATACCCACATCAAGTATTTTCTCGTTCGATAGTAAGTATATTTGGCTCATATATCTTGCTACCAGTCCATAAGGTCGTGAGTCTATGGCTGAGTCTATAATACGGGGGAATTCCCGCCACTTATCACCTAGCGTATATTTTTTTTTTTCGGTTCTGTTCTCAGTCCCAGAGCTATCTTATAATGATCAGTTAAGTATCGTACTTCGATACTGTTTTCAGGAAAAGTGTACGAAAGATGTATATCGTTAATTAAAATTGGTAGTCATACTAGCTTACATTTATTTAATGTTTAACAAGACTTTTTTTAAATAAATGGATTACCACTGGATCTGTAGGGGACAGTCAGACGGTCGTGCGGTCCATGGCCCTTTATGGGACCCCAGTATGGGTGGAGGACCTGAGGGCCAGCACTATCGCGCTATTGCGACGACAGAAACGAGCGCTGGCCATCAGGATCATAAAGGGATACCGCACGATCTCTTTTGAGGCGGCAAGTCTCCTGGCCGGAACTCCACCATTTTACCTGGAGGCAAGAGCCCTTGCGGCTCTTTATTAGTGGCTCAAGGAGGCGCGGAAGTTGGGAAGGTGTCCTGAGATTCGGGAAATCGAAGATCAGAAATCCCAACTCCGCCAAGTCATCGTGGAGGAATGGAAGAACGAATTGAGCAACTGAGCGCTGGGCACGCTGTTATTGCGGTGGTAAGACCCGTTATGGAGGATTGGCTTGAGAGGCATCACGGGAGCCTCTCATACCGGCTGACGCAGGTGATCACTGGAAAAGGATGCTTCGGCGATTACCTGTGTCTGATCCGTAAGGAGCCAACGCCTAAGTGCCACCACTGCGATGGCCACACCGTGGACACGGCGCTCCATACGCTGGCAGAATGTCCAGCGTGGGGGGAGCCAAGGCGCGATCTCGTGGCGGCCATTGGAGTGGGCGTTCTCTCACTCAGTAACATGATTGCGGCCATGTTACGAAGCGAGAGTGCGTGGAAATCCGCAGTCTCTTTCTGCGATTCTTATTATGCTCGTGCAGGAGACGGCGGAGCGGGACCGGGACAGGTTTAGAACTCTCCTGGTCCGCCAGGCCCGGGAATGGGCTCAGTACCGCAAACGACTCAGGCGCCGGTAGTCGCAGAACGATCTCCGTCCTCCATAAGCGCAAGCCTGGGACTGGCAGATGAGGCCACCTGTCACCCTAGCAGAAGCAGGCCGGGGTGGAGGCGCAAGTGCTTTTTTGTAGCAAGAGAACATCGGGTTTCGTGCTCAGGAGACATCGGGCCATCTACAAAACCTAGGTGGCCCGTGGAACGTCGAGGTACAAGGGATTTCCTTTCGAGGGTGCACCTGGTTCTCAGGCTTCTGGTACCTGAGGCTGAGTGCGGTTTTAGTCGGTTCGAGTCCGACATGCCACCAGTCGGTGGTATCAGGGGGGATTTCCGCACAAAAAAAGGAGACAGTCAAACAACAACGCTGCTGATATGGCGGGTCGGTACAATGGTGTAGAAGCAATACTAGAACAAAAAAAATAATCTGCGGATTACGTGCCATGTGCTGCGCATTCTCTTAACCAAGTTGGTGAAGGTTGGTGAAGTCTGTGAAGGTTGGAACCAAAATCGTAAACTTTTTTGAGAAGTGCTAAAATATATGTTTTCTTTTCTGCTTCAACCCATATAGATAGGAATTGTTAAATTGTGAAACAAAACTGATATTTAAGTTAAAAAGTTTAAGTCAGACTAGATGGTATGGCCACTACGATGCTGTTAAATCTTTAAAAAATAACTATGATGATATTATGAAAATTTTGATAAGTTTCAGCAATGATATTATATATAGAAAAAAGGTAGATATCGCACTATCGCGCGCTAATTGTTGCAGACAAATTCAGTCAATTGGTGTAATTTCATTTAGTCGGTTAATAGAAGCTAGTGAATAAACACGTTGTCAAAGCGTTTCCATGGAGTGTGTTTATTATTATCAAAATGCCGAGCTGTGTGTTAAGAAAGTGTAAAAACTATGGTTCCAAGGTGAATAAAAATGAAGGAGTTACATACCACACGTAAGTATTTATAAGTTACGTAATATTTGCATTTTGTCATGGATTTGTTTCCCATTTACTGAAATTAATATATGAAATCCTGTATTATTAAAGACACGGCAAAAAAAGGATAGAGAATATGATTGTTACTGCAGTGCGACAAGGACAAATAACGGGCGCCTAGCATGCGTCATAGATTAATGACACAGAAGGGATATCGTAGGCACAATACATAGCGTCCGTATTAGTATTTTTTATTCTATAGATATGCTCATATTACTACACACATCAAAAGTGTCTAGGGATCAAGCATTTTTATGCGGATTTCTTGAGATTGAGATGTGGCTTTGGCCCTGGCCTGCTCAGTCGCCAGACTTGAACCCGATTGAGCATGCATGGGATATGCTACAGAGAAGAGCTCTGCCGAATATGGAGGGTATCCAGTCGCAAGAAGACCTTTTTTTGTTGTTGCAACGAACATGGGCGGCCATTCCACAGCGTGATTTGGATGAACTCATTTTGAGTATGCCTGTGGCGACTTCCACATGCAGCGCAACAGAAATATACCACAGCGCCATCTACCGAAGTTACACTGAACTGCGGAGTAACGAAGGAAACTAAGAAACTATCAATCCTAAATCGCGCAGTGAAAGTTCTCGCGCCGATAATCATATCTACAACATCCCAACATCAACCGTTGGGCAGTTGGCCCGCCAGGCATGATTACCTCGCCTGGTTGGAGGATCCTCCCTTTGTGTTGGAGGGACATCACACCCGTTCCTCCACAGTGGTGACCCCGACGTGATTGGAAGCAGCCTTCGATGCAGCATCAGCACGCCACCACCATATTCACTCCCACAGCAAGTCTCACAGCCAGCCAGCAACCTCGGCCTCAACAGGGATACACCACACGCAGGAAGCGACCGCTCCAGCCTGGTTTACCCCTACGGCCTCATCAGCGTCTAGGCACAGCACACTGCAGCTACGGTTCATGTAAGCAGAGCATATCTCTCCCGTCTATGCAGCAGCCAGCCACTACGCAGCAACCGCCCCGACTCACTGGGGACCTCACCGCAGCACCGCGCACCGCACGCCATCCCGACTCACTGGGATCAGCGGACTTCAGACCCGACTCACTGGGACTAGCGGCATTCAGTTCCGACTCACTGGAACTTGCGGCATTCAGTTCCGACTCACTGGAACTTGCGGCACTCAGTTCCGACTCGCTGGAACTGCTCACTCCCGGCACTGGCAAGCTCCGCAATAGAGCACAGACAGCTGACTCAACATACATCAATCTCCGGTCTTGGAGGGGAGTGATGTGGCGACTTCCACATGCAGCGCAACAGAAATATACCACAGCGCCATCTACCGAAGTTACACTGAACTGCGGAGTAACGAAGGAAACTAAGAAACTATCAATCCTAAATCGCGCAGTGAAAGTTCTCGCGCCGATAATCATATCTACAACATCCCAACATCAACCGTTGGGCAGTTGGCCCGCCAGGCATGATTACCTCGCCTGGTTGGAGGATCCTCCCATTGTGTTGGAGGGACATCACACCCGTTCCTCCACATGCCAAACCGATTCTTGTGTTGTTAGTGTTCGCGGTAGAAACACGGATTATTAATTGTTTAAGTTACCTAATAAAATTTTAAAGAAAACTGTTATTTCAGTCTTTTTTTCGAACTTTAATGTTAGTGGTTCAAATGTCAAAAATCCATTTATTAGGAAAATGGCAAATTTCTTTATTAATGCAAAGGTTGGTTTATCGTTACTGTGACAAACGAAAACACTTTATTTGATGAATCCTTAAAGAAAATTTTAATTAATATCAATCAGGAGAAAAGTTATTGCAAAAATATATGTTGAATCCTAGACATATATGTTGATCCCTAGACACTTTTGATGTGTGTATTATTTTCACTGTTTAGTTGCCTTTGTCTTTCAGTTAATATGATGATTATATTAATTATAAATAATAGTGTTAGAATGTACATATGTTGGTAAAAAGACAGTGAATATTGTTTTGTATTTTCCAGATTTCCAAGTGATGATCTTACGAGACTGAAATGGGTTAGCATGGTTCAGGTAGAAAGAAGTGAATACGACTGGATGCCTGCGAAACGTAGTACTATTTGTTCTATTGAAGGCTATTACTGGTTAAACCTTCAATATTTGAGAGTACGCAGGGTTGATCTTCAAATAAACTTGAAAGACTGTAGATTACTTTGACATAGAGATTTAATAAAGATCATAAAAAGTTTATACTATACAATATTATTCACTGAATTCACAACTTCTTCTTCTTCCTAGCCTTTATTATTCCCAAGATTTGGGGTCGGCTACTAGTTCAACCGGTTTAACCTGAATATCAGTTTTTACACGGAGCGACTGGCATCGGACCTCCGCAACCCTGAGGGCGAACTAAATTCGATGATTGAACTAGTTGTCAGTATATTTGAGGGCGCTGACTTCCCAATAACGATTGCCATAGATGTTCATGACAACCGGGACCGATGGCTTAACGTGCTCTCCGAGGCACGGGCGGGAAACACCGCCATATTCCATACTCCGGGCTGCTATTTAGAATTTCTTGTAAGAAAAACCCAACAGCAGTCCGACCCGGGAATCGAACCCGAGACCTCTTGATCTGCAGTCGCTTACGCTAACCACTAGATCAACGAGGCAGTCACTGAATTCACAACACATTATAATATTTATTTTTAATTTTATACAACTTTATTGAACACCATAAAAGTATAAAAATTTACAGATACATGAAAAGCTACATTTGGTATAACAATAGGCGGTCTTATCGCTCACGGCGATCTCTTCCAGACAACCTTTGTACGGATATTGTGTAATTTGATTTTTGGGTAGTCTAAGGTGTATCTAAGTTTAAAATAATCATTTACACAAAGTTCAGTTCCCTTTTATATAATACAAAATGACACAAGAACAGTCATATTCGAAAACTGACTTTCAAACATTTCTTCATTTTCTTCTTTAAGTGATATAAGGAGGTCGCACATTGTTACATTATATGCAACCTTAATATCTTCTCTCAATGAAGACCTATCAAATTTAAGAGCTTCTGCAGCCTTGGTCTTGCTAAAGCCTTTGTGAATGTATCTGCAAGCTGATACTCAGTTGTGACCTTGCTTACAACTATCTCGCCATTTGTAACCATCTCTCTGACAAAGAAGTGTCTAATCCGGATATGCTTAGTACGTTTGTGGTACTCCGGATTTTCAGCTAACTTGATCGCAGCTTCATTGTCCACTTTGAGGATAGGCAGACCCTTCAGTTTGGTCATGTCTCCAATGACTCTGAATAACCAAATTGATTCCCGAGCGCCTTCACTGGCAGCAACAACCTCTGCTTCAATAGTAGATATAGCTACGCTTGACTGACGTTGGCTTATCCATGACACGGCACCTCCAGCGTACATGCACAAAACACCAGTGGTTGAACATCCTGTGTTCAAGTCACCTCCATGATCTGCATCACTGTAGCTCTCAAGAATACCTGTCTTGAAACCTCTTTCGTACAGTATCCCTTTTTCTGGAGTATATTTCAAGTACCGTAGTATTCTCTTAAGTTTGACACAATCCTGTTCTTTAGGATTTTCAAGGCTTCTAGAAACTACGCTGACTGCATAAGCAATATCGGGTCTAGTCCCGACCATTAAGTATGCCAATGCACCAACAACTTGTCTGTAGTTCTTCAACAAGCTGCTTACATCACATGACTGATCTTGACCCTGACACTGATCCTCTTTAACAGTTGGTGTCATTACCGGTCTACAATGTTCCATTCCAAATCTCTTCAGCACTTTCTTTGTGTAACATCCCTGAGATATTTTGATTCCATCATCAGTCTTTTCAATATCAATTCCAAGGAAATATGACGCTGCCTTTGTGGTAATTTTAAACTTGCGTTTCATTTGTCCTATGAACTCGTCAATAAGATCCTGACTCGTTGCAGCCACCAATCCATCATCAACATATAGGGCAACTATTAGTTTACCTCCACAAGATGTCTTCCTTATGAATAAACAAGGATCTGAGTTACTAACTTTGAATCCAATATCTTTGAAATAGTCCAAAATTCGCAAATTCCAGCATCTTGGAGCTTGGTTCAAACCATAAAGGCTCTTTTTCAATAAACATACCCGACCAGAACCATCATCATATCCTTCAGGTTGTTTCATGAAAATTTCTTCTTCAAGTGACCCGTAAAGAAATGCTGTTGAAACATCGAACTGCATCAATGACATGTTTTCATTGGCTGCGACAGCCAACACACTCCTGACTGTTGCCATCTTAGCTACAGGACTAAAGGTTTGATCATAATCGATCCCTTTCTTCTGACTATAACCCTTTATAACAAGTCTAGCTTTGTACTTGTCCACTGAACCATCAGCATTCAGTTTGACTTTATAAATCCACTTATTTGGTATAGCCTTCCTGTTTTTCGGAAGAGGCACAAGGACCCAAGTCTTATTCTCCTTCCAAGAATTCATCTCACAGTCCATTGCTTGTTCCCAAAGATCCCGTTCAGAGCTTTTAATAGCATCTCTATAACAACCTGGTTCTTGGTAACCACAGTTAGCCATGTTCAAAACATAGTCTTTGAGTTTTTCAGGTGGACGTAGTTATGATCTGTCTCTGAGAATCCTTCCACCATGTTCCATGATTTCTTGCTCAGGGATTTCATCTTCACCTACTTCTCGTATCTCTCCCCCTAATTCAAAACTCTGTTCAGAAATATCACTTCTAGCATCATCAAATGCATCATAATTTTCAACTGGAACGTCTTCTCTATCAACAAACTCTGTGTTTCCATCTTCTCTGCTAACGAAGTCAGTGTCACTAATTTCAGTACCAACACCTTCATTAACATTTTGATGAATATCATTGCTGTCACTTGTTCCACCATTGACCAATTTTTTGCATTCTGAGCAACCTCGGGTTGACTCAATGGATTCAATGCATCATTCATATTTCTATTCATCACTTGCAATTCCAAAGGAATTTCAATTTGAGCTTCTTTAGAAGCTTTTATTGGATCTTCCGCACCCAAGGGCTTTTCATCGAAGATTATATCCCTCGATCTCACTAGCGAGTTGTTTTGTTTATTCCAAAGCCTGTATCCATCATCATTATCATATCCGATTAGGATACATTTCACAGCTTTCTTATGCATTTTCTTCCTGGTCTGTTTTGGTACATGCGCATAACAAGACGATCCAATAATCCTTAAATGCTTTATTTGCGGCTTCTTACCAATCCACAGATCAAATGGCGACTTGTGTTCCACTGTAGTTGGACCTGTTCTATTTAAAACATAGACAGCAGTATTCACCAACTCAGCCCACAATGCCTGAGGCAGCTCCTCATGTGCATGCATCATTGCTCTCGCTGATTCAACAATCGTTCGATTTTCCCTTTCACTACACCCGTTTTGTTCCGGTGTGTAAGGCATTACTAATCTTTGCTTTATCCCCATATCCGACAATACTTTTCGTACTTTCTGATTGTCAAATTCACCGCCATTGTCACTCAATAACTCTTTGACTGTATGACCAGCAACCTTGACAGATGCTAACATTTCTTTGAGTTTCTCATGAACCTCTGTTCTCATGAACCAAATGTACGGATGCGGTCCGGGTTCCGTGGAACACCAAACAGCACTCGTACGTGTTACACCGAAAACCTATCTAAATACAACCTAAGTACGTGTACCGAGCGGGCACCGTAGTGAACCGTTCAATACTCGCACGTAACCTACGCCTAATTACCTAAATCCCTAATTCCCTATATCCCCTACTCCTATCAATATACGGACCCTGCGGTGAGGGTGTATATACATATATAGATAGTGCGGGAAGTCTGTTACCGGGAGACCTAGGGCAACAGACGGAGACGAGAAGGGAGCCGGGTTTAGGAGACGGTTTTCTCACTGCCGGTCGAGCAGACACACAAGACCGATCTACTGACGGCTAAGGGTGTCTTGGCCACAGCGAGAGGTGAGGGGTAAGGGTATGAGTCAAAGTCGGATTAGACAAAATGACTGATTTTATTTACGTAATTAATAGCTTATATACTAATCTTACTCTAAGTACACATATATGGCTATTTACTTGTATGCCATCCGTGTGTTGTGTCGATGCAGCTGCCTTAATGTCGGTCATGCCTAACAGTTGACAGAGTGCGATGCAAGCGCTGCGTGCGACATAGATTTGATGTTGCAGGTGTTGCAATCATGTTCTAGATTGAACATTCTGGCGCCTCTCAGGAACGGCCTGAAGTTCGTACAACTCCATCTCCTCCGTCACCATGGCTGCAGGTTTGTTGCTGGCTTCTTCCGTAGACGGTTGTATTGACCGTCGAATTGGTTGGCTGTAGATCGGGTTTCGCCTGGCCGGTGGTGGACGCCTTTCAACTTCTGTTGGGGCTTATCGTGTAGGCGACGGTTCCCTCTCCGGTTGGGCTCGTGCTCTAACGAAGCTCACCACCCTTGGACCATAACATAAACTAATTATAATAATAATTAAAACTAAGATATATGCTGAGAAACTAACTAAGTACGTATGAGAACTGATTTGGTTCCATAACGTGTTATCTAATTCGGTGCATAACGAGTTTTCGTTATTGGTTAGGTGTTGAAAGAAATCTCGCGAACTGTCTACTACCTCTTCTTTAGTAATTTGGCTACCGTTACTGGTTTTAGGTAGCTGGTCAACAATGCAATTATTATTTGATTGCATGTTCTTGGCCGCCCCAGGAAACCAAATAAACCGAACACTTTTCTGTAAACACGATTTGAACTCTTCCCTATTTAATTCGAAATATACTTCATTATTATAATTTAAAGCTACATAGGCTTTTGTTAATTCTATTATTTGAAACAAGTTGTCAGCATTCTTTTTTGGAACTGCTGTAACATGAATCAACGTATTTGTTACAGCGTTTTGAAAGTCACTAGACTGTGTTATTTCTAGTAATTCCTTGTATAGGAAGTTTGCCGCCCCCACAAAGTTCGTAGCGTTATCACTGTACATATGTGATCCCACCAAAAACATTTTCATGTAAAATGTTGCCAAGACGATTGCATATGGCTTACCATGTGAAAAAGATATCAGATCTCATGTAGAGCCAAGGTTCAGAATCCACACGCCCTAACTCTACCAACCCTAACTTCATAAACTCTACATCTCAGTAAAAATGTATGGCTTCGCCGTTTCGCTACCATACCGTTACGAAGGGGAAACGAACGCCTTTTGTGTTTACAAATATCTAATTTCTGAAGTAATGTGTTATACGAATACTTAGTTTCTGAAGTAACGAAACAGCCAAGCCATACATTTTTACTGAGATGTAGAGTTTATGAAGTTAGGGTTGGTGGAGTTAGGGCGTGTAGATTCTGAACCTTGGCTCTACATGAGATCTGATATCTTTTTCACATGGTAAGCCATATGCAATCGTCTTGGCAACATTTTACATGAAAATGTTTTTGGTGGGATTTCATTC
Organism: Diaphora mendica; assembly: GCA_949125395.1. NCBI lineage: Eukaryota > Metazoa > Arthropoda > Insecta > Lepidoptera > Erebidae > Diaphora > Diaphora mendica. The sequence goes on from OX421311.1 coordinate 32,794,801, forward strand.
CTTTTTGTAAGTTGCTTAAGTCAGTTTTTTTTCTTTTTTTGGGATGTATTTCTTGTACATCTTCTTTCTTCTTTCGATAAAGTCCGTGTACCAAAATTAAAACCTCTAGCATAAACATTTGTGAAAGTCTCATACAAACTTCCACCCCCCAAATTTGGGGTTTGGGGGGCAAAGGTAATAGATTTATGATTTTTTTTGTTGTTTGTATACTAAACTAAGTTTACATACCAAATTTCAGCTTTCTAGCACTTCAGGAAGTACCCTAACAGTTTTGATGATCATCAGTGTGTCAGTGACGAAATCGGTGTTTTCTAGGTATCAATAAAATCTAAAGTATCAGAGCTATGCATTTGAAACTTTATATGTTTCATTAGTCTATTGGTAACATCATATCCTGAGAATTTGAACGATCTGGTATATCGGGAACCAAAGTTATGAGGGTTCAAAAAAACGACGAAACGCTTCGAGAAAAAGTAGGTAGTGCCCTTGCGCTTCGCTTGGCTCGTCTTGGCGGGGGCACAACCGTGCCCCCAGATACTGGACCTCTGCGTGCCATAAATCTTCGTAGTGCTGCTATGAATGACTCTGTAGATAAGTCACCTACTAACTCCATATGTATAGCTTTTGTTGACAGGCACATATAGCTATGTATCCTTTGTAGGACTTATGTCCTCGTCCTTTCGTTGTTCTTACTTGTACCGGACCTGCGTAATCCACCCCAGTATGGGAGAACGGGAATGACTCTGTTAGTCTAGCCTTTGGTAATACTTCCATCTTTTGTATATTCGTGGAGGCCCGGTATCGTATGCATTTTATGCATTTTCTTACATAGTTTTTGACTACCTGTTTGCCTCCCAGAATCCAGTATTTCTGTCGTAAATAATTATATTAAATAATAAAAATTCGCAGATTACTTTATTAATGCGGGAAAGTTTCCGTGGCAAGACAGACTGGCTTTCATCACATCATACATAAATAGTATTAGGCATTTTCATATAATAATAATAAAAACATAATTGAAAATATTTACCAAGTTCTCCTTTTTCTTTTTCTTCCAAATTTTCCCCACCAAATATATCAGTCAGCTCCAACCATAATTGCCTTTTTAAATTTTTATTCGAATAATCATCCGACGACTGATTCCATAGAGCTTCTCTGTTTTGAATTTCGATAATGAATCGCTCCGTATCGAACATCCTGTATTCACAAAACACGTGTGGCCGCTGCGACCAGTGCGCGCACACTGATCTCAAATGGTGAAAAATTCTGAATCTCGTTGGTCGCGGCGGCTAATTGGCCGCGTGTTGAGTCGCGATGTTTCTGCTGGCCGCGCGGCCAGTACGTGGTCGCTGGCCGCTGGTCGCCTAGTGCGCGCACTTGCATATGTCACTGAAGAAATAGTTGGCCGCAGCGACCTGGCCGCGCGACCTGGCCGCCTAATGCGCGGGGGCACTGAAAGTAACCTATCTTTCTTTAAATATCATTGAGTTTCAGCGAAGTTGAAGAGGAAAAAAGCAGATTTTCTAAAAAGAAGCAAGAAATTTATTTATAATAATATAACTAGCAATTTTGTTTATTTTTAATTGGGAAGAAATTATTGAAAGATTTAATTCAATTACCAAAAAATACAGAGTCCTGGTTGTGTAGGATATAAGTTAATAGTGTCATTAAAAGAGATCAGAAGCTAAAGGATTACAAAGTAAAAGCCAAAAACCAAGTATAAACTATAGACACATTAGTATAAATAAGAGACACACATCGAGATATAATGTAATGTAGTACGTAATATCTCGATGGAGACACATCACATCAAAGTATTCTGATAATTGTACAGAGACAGTCGCAGTAAACGGCGCAGAAAAGTTTAAAATTAGACACGCTAAACGATGCACTGGATAAACTGAATACGGATTTATATCAAAGAAGTCAAGTTTATGAGACATGTAGAAAAAAATAATTTTTTTTTTGTGAACTGAGGGAGCTCGAGGAAAAAGCTCGTATAATATTAATATAGTTAACATCGCGGACTTTTTGTAAATATTTCATAAAATCCTGTGTTTTTAAATGTTCCATTTTATGTGTTAATGGAACGTGTAAAACTGAGCTGTATAAATAATACCACTATGTTACCATAATGGTATACAGGGCTATTATACGTAAAGCTTCCTTGAAACATAACCTAAATGGTGATAAGCGTCAAAAAGCTGCTTTATTTTATGCTTTGTAAAGATACGTAATGTTACATAACACTAAATTAACCGTACAACCTTGGGTTTCGACTATTACAATAAAAAATATATTGGTAGTATAGATTTTGTTTCATTGTGTGGTCACACTACTCGTATTTATTTATATTGTGTATTAACCCATTAACCCATTAACATTAACAGTATATCTGTTCATAAGATTACTGAAATGCTGTAATCTCATTTTAGAGGTAAGATACACACAATTTTAGATACCTGTTATTTAGTAGAAACTTTTCACAAAAAGTTAAGTACACTACACTTTGTGATACTTTAGTCGTCTAGCTAGCAGCTAGTACATGCAGGTATGTTTGAGGACGTGAGGATTGAGGGACCAGGTTTAAGTATATATTTCTTAAAAGTGCGTCGATATATTTTTTAATTTATTTTTTACAAATTGCCATAAGACTTTTTCAATAAAATAGCAATCATTTTCGATATAATTAAGAAGCTGATACTTATTCATTCTTTTTTTTACTTAAATTTTATGCTTTTCGTATAATGAAACTGTCACTTTATTTGAGATAATTTGAGGTCAAATGTGTGTGAAAAAAACTAATGTCACGTATAGAACAAGACGTTTGGATACGAATTAGTATCGACACTACACAAAATTTAGAACATACAATGATCGATAAGTAAGTTCATTTCTTTTTAGGGTTCCGTCCCAAAGGCAAAAAACGGAACCCTTATAGATTCGTCATGTCTGTCTGCCTGTCCGTCCGTATGTCACAGCCACTTTTATCCGAAACTATAATAACTACAATGTTGAAATTAGGTAAGTAGATGTATTCTGTGAACCGCATTAAGATTTTCACACAAAAATGAAAAACAACAATAAATTTTGTGGGTCCCCATACTTAAAACAAAAACTCAAAAATTTTTTTTCCATCAAACCAAACCACACAAAAATATGTGTGGGGTTCTATAGGTAGGTCTTAAAAAATGATGAGGTTTCTAATATCAGTAATATGGCTCAGATTTTTTGGTTGGTGCAAACGATCGGAGGCATGAGCAAAAGTTATTCGATAAATCGTTGTCGATTTAACTGCACAGTTCGTCTGTGCAGTTATCGTAGCGTGTGGACGGAAATCGGTCCAATCGCTCAGTTCGTTCAAAAATCTTGCTGTAGGCGGACGCGGCCGAGCACATCGGTCAACTCATTTCAGACTGCCTCAGTGGCGCAGTGGTAGCGTATGCGACTGCTGTGCTTGGGGTCTCGGGTTCAATTCCCGGGTCGGACCAAATGTTTGTATGATCTGCAAATATTTGTTTCGGAGTTTGGGTGTATTCTATGTATAATATGTATGTATGTATTTACAAAAAAAAAGTATATATGTATTTGTATCAGTTGTCTAGTATCCCATAATATAAGCTCTGCTTAGTTTGGCACTAGATGGCGTTGTGTGTTAGATGTCCGAAATATTTATTTATTTATTTAATAAATTTATGTGAGACTATGGTACGGGAGCCAGGTACAAATTCGGTCAATTATTTCCTCTCGAGCAAAACTTCGTAAAATGCATTAGGCATGTATATTATGAATACTCGTGACAGTCAGCTGCGACTCCGTTGGTGGGACAGGCAGTGGCAGCCTAACTAACAAGCAGAAAAAAAAAAATTTTTCAGTCACTTCCTCCCATTTCAAAACTTGTAGGATTATAGTTTACCTAATATCTTGAAGGAAAAATAAAGTCAGCTGATCATAGCATGGTGGATTATACGTCAGCTGGGCACTTGAACATGACAAAAAAAAATTTTTTTTCAGTGATTTCCTCTCATCTATAATATTTTCTAGTGATAGTTCCTAAGCTACTACGAATAAAAATGCATGCTTGCTCAGCTTGCTCTATCCCAGTGGAAAGTTTGTCAGCTGGCGCCTTAAAAGGTGTAACGCAGCTGCATCTATCACCTAGTGAATCTTATCAGCTGACGACTTTTCCCTTGACTTACAGCTAGCTGATTCTTTTCAATATTTACTAGAGCATGTTAACAATCTTCTTATAAATTCTCATCCCAAAGGAAATCACGTTTCTTAATTAAAACGGTGGTTAAATACTTGATTTGAGTTTAGATAACCAATTTGAAGTTTAATAATGGAGGAAATGTTTGTATAAGTAAATTAATTAATAGCATAATTTTTCAATTAACGAACTCCGTCGCGTCTGTCTGTCTGCCTGTCTGTTCGCGAAAAATTTGAAAATCTACTGCAAGGATATTGATGCAGTTTTAACCAATAGATATAGTGATTCTTGAGAAATGTTTCCGTATTTAATTTGTTATTTTTTTTAGAATATTGGCTTAAATATAACTGTTTTTGTTGTATTATACTGCATCAAATTAATGTCGCCCGCTCATAACGCAGTGAGATTCACAAGTTTTTTTCTTTAAAAAATAATTAAATCCTATTTCACGTGGGACTTTACAAACATTCACAATTGGCTGTGTAGGAAGCACAGTATCGTGACCAGCTAGATGATTAGCTTTTCGTATTTTAAATACATAATCTACACTTATTTAAATTATCTTAATCCTCTAATTTGAACTGACCATTGTTTTTTTTTAAAAAAAGACGCAATATGGTATCACGTTAGGAATTTTTATTTACTATATATATATAGAACTAGCTGACCCGGCGAACTTCGTATAGCCTTATTTATTTATGTAAATATATTCTAAACTATCGAACAACACCTTTTTTTATTTTCTTCTATACAAATCTTGTCCTAAAAATGACAATAACAAATAACTGAAAGTTATGGGCGACATTTTTGTGATTCATTTTTATTTATTAACCGACTTCAAAAAAGGAGAAGATTCGTCGTTTATGAATCGATTTTGATGATTCTTTTTTTAATGGAAAGGTGGTATAAGAACACTAAGATCTGATGATGGCATCCAAGAGACAATGAGGTACTTGGTCTGGAAGTCGTGGAAATCGGTTTTATATTTTGTAAAATTTTTATTTGTATAGATAGATTGAACCGTTACTGTCACAGAAATATATCAGGATAGAAGATGACGAACATACTTTTGCCTATAATTCCTGTGTGATAAACAAACAGCAAGTCACACCCCCTCAAACGCACACGATTGGTCAATGCGCGAGTGCCCACTAGTAAAGTGTCACACTTTCTTGTTTATGTATCGAAGTAAATTTGTTTACATAAATCGTTTCATACACAAATCTTATTTTAAATAGACAGTTTAATCTTGGTATATTGAAACGTTTGTTTAGGTAGTTTACAAAAATACTATAGTAAAGTACGTTAAGAAGAAAAGAAAATTGAACATCATTGTCCTTGAAACAGAATATATATACTTATTCAATATTTGACGTTTGGAAAAAATGAACCGCATAGTTCTTAAATAGTGAAATCTCACATCTACATATACTTCGGTAATTTTAATCCACAATCTAGCTGCAATGTGGAAAGGGCTTATGTTTCTAGCTTCAATCTGTAAAAAGAGAATAACTTGAGAAACTTGATGTCCTCTCGGATGAAAATGTATAAGAGGATTGTTAACATGCTCTAGTAAATATTGACAAAAATCAGCTAGCTAGTAAGTCAAGGGAAAAGTTGTCAGCTGATAAGATTCAGTAGATGATAGATGCTGCCGCGTTACACTTTTCAAGGTACCAGCTGACAAACTTTCCACTGGGATAGAGCAAGCTGACATGAATTTTTATTCGTAGTAGCATATAAACTACCACCAGAACAATTCGTAGATGAGAGGAAATCATTGAAAAAAAATTTTTTTTTGTCATGTTCAAGTGCCCAGCTGACGTATAATCCACCATGCTATGATCAGCTGACTTAATTTTTCTTTCAAGATATTAGGTAAACTATAATCAAACAAGTTTTGAAATGGGAGGAAGTGACTGAAAAAATTTTTTTTCTGCATGTTGGGTAGGCTGCCACTGCCTGGCCCACCGACGGAGTCGCAGCTGACGGTCACGAGTATTCATAATATACATTCCTAATGCCTTTTACGACGTTTTGAATGGGAGGGACTTGGTCATTAAAATCTGTCACTGGCTCCTGGTCCACTAGCTGAACCCCGCGGTATTACCCGCGGTCATTGTCGTACCGCTGGTAACGCCGCGGGGCGAAGTTAGTCTCTAAATCTCTAATAAAATAAACAACTCTGAATAGTTTTGAATTTGCTGTATGTACTATTATTTCTCTTAACATGATGGTAACCTTGACCTGTTTTGAAGTCTTGATTTTGAAATATCATTATGAGTATGTAGGTTCAATTTACAATTGTCATTATATAAAATATCTTAAGCTTTTCAAAATATATGCCCACCAGTTCAAAGGCTAAACTCTCGGTCAAAAGTTGTAACGTGGTAAAACATGCAGTAGGTATTCCAAGAGTCAGTTCAGAGACAGAGTAATCACAGGCAGGTGATTTTTGCTTGTTTCCCCTGTGTTGTCATAAAAAATAATGTAATGGTATTAAAGACAAATCAATCAAACACATAATTCATTAAAACTGGTTCGGCCCTTTGATAGTTACAAGGGAACAAGGGATGAATAAACTCATAGAGGTCAAAGTTATAAAACTTCACTACACTTGGTATATAAATAAAAAGGAGGTGCTTTAAAACAACTGTAATTTAAATACCTACTTACATACAATATATGAGTTACTCACTAAAGCATTCTATGTTTTTAATTGAATGAATTTCAGTATTCATTTAAATTTTCTTCAAATTGCTGCCTGCTGTCAACATTACACCAGTGACGAGAGCTGTAATAGTAAATCCTTGGGCCACAATTCTCCAGCGCATCATTTGCTGTGACAATCTCTTACGACCAGTTCTAAAACTCCATAATCCATATGACAAAGCTGCGACTGTAGCAAGACAACCTATAGAACAAAACATTTAATTGTTCATATTATATTCCTTTCATTTATTTGCATTCCACAATGTTGCAATAGATAGTAAGATGCATAAAAACTAGAGAGGGCACTGTAAATTACTGTAGGGCACAGCAAAATTACAAGTCACATAATATTAATTAATTATAAGAATTATAATAAATAATTACAACAAAATTAAGTTCTGACTAAAAAAAATTAGTCAAATAAAAAAAATGTAATACTTCAGACTAATTTAATTCGCTTGGTTCTTATTTTGTTCAATTAAATAATTGACCTACTATTTTCATAAGCTGAGTGGAGCAATCAAAATTAAGTAATTTACTTGTTTTATTTAACAACCATAATCATTAGCCTCAATGTAATATTTGTTGATACAAATTGATTCCACTAAAAAAAATAGAAAATTGAATAAGTATGATAAAATTTGTATCACTTTTTAAGTGAATTCATTTCACTGTTATAAACATTGTCATAAATATCAGATTTAAGAATATCTTCCTACAAATTTTTGTATGAAGTCAAGATTTACTTCTACTTTAATTATAATTAAGGTGGCAAATCAGTAGCCAATTCAATTGAATGCAATTTGTTAAAAAAACTGGTGGCTTCCAGGACTTCGAATAAATACATTTTTAAACATAATATACAAATAAAGAGGTTTATACGAGATAAAAATATTGATTATTAGTAGCTATAATAGGTACCTTTTTTAGTTCTCACAAAAAAGTAAATGTATGTTTCTACATTTTCGAACTATATAATTAGGAAGATACTACGCCCTAAACAAATTTCAAGAAAAAATATTCTCCATTGTTTGTTTTATATTTTTTCCATCTAAACATTGAATCACATACCAATAATATTTTATAGCTACATGAAATAAAAAGGAACTACAGTTAATATTTATATACATACATACCTATAGGGACAAATGGATTTTCTGAAAATTTTCTTGAAAACTTTTCTCCTGTCGTCTCGGGTTGTTGGTGAGCTCCCATTTCCTTTCGGAGCTGTACCCAATCCAAATCTGTTGGCTCATTGTTAGACATTATTTTATACTTTTATCTATATGCGATGTAGACTGTAAGAAATATATGTATGTTATTTCAATATAATAATTAGGAAAACATTTAACAAAAGCAATTTACGTACTACTGAAATGACATTAGTACTCTGTGCAGTAGACTGACAGGACAGTCATTCACTGACATTTGACATTTGATGTATTTGTCGATGTCGACAGTCGAATTAATATGTTATTTTAAAATTTTTCAAAAAATTGTAATTCACGTTATTTTTACAACAAACAAATTAAATGACACAAAATTAGATTTTCAGAATAAATAAATTAACTGATTGGTGGACGACCATACCAATTTGCATGACTGATTTGGTGGGAAATACACCAACCAATCTGAAGCTTGCGTGAGAGAGACAGACACTACCCAAACTCAGTCTCTCTCTACTGCGATTACGCTTTCCGCGCGTTCGGCGGCCCCTCCAAGTATATATGCTCTAAGCGTTCAGCCTTAGCCGAGCGTGCAAGTGAGAGTGTGGAACAAGCGATAGAGAAGCACGACTAAGTGTTCGGCTTGTGACGCATATTTTTCATCAATATTTTCTATGACATCAGACGTTATTACGTAAAATTATCGTCCGTAGCGACTCTACAGACCAAAGAGTTGCTACAGACAACCAATTTTTTTTATAATGTCCCAATGAATCTACTATTTTACTGAAAAGTTGTTAGTACAACAACAAGTTGTTAGTTGTAGTTTAGTGATTTTGCATTTTTGCAAATGACAACACTCAACACTGCTCATCACTGTTGTTTGCTCAAGTTTGCTGCCATTTTTGTTGATTATTATTAGTTCCGCGTCCGTTCGTTCTGTGTTCGTTTCGACGTTTTTTTTGTAATTGCTCAAAATGCTGTGTTTATTTGAGACTTTATATATTTGCCATGAAAGTGTAAGTTTTTAATCTAAGCTTTTTGTCTTTTAATCATGATCAAATCATTTACTCTACTAATAATAAACAGGTCACGTTATTACTTTGATATTTAGCCTTATTTCTGGCGAAAATGTGTTGGTGGTACTTTGTATGTAGACTCTGAGTTATTATAAAGACCACTGTGTAAAGTACATCAGTTTTTAAAATAGTCATTTAAGGTTGTAGTGTATATTTCATTACGTCACGTGAGCTACATTTATTATTGTGAATATTATGATGTGATTGGCATTGATACTTCTGCAGTTGTAGTACGTATTTAAGATTCGCCCTAATGCCTCGTGACTGGCAATTTAAGTTTAAGACTAATAAAAAGCTAGGTATAAAAATTTACGTAAATTTGCACTCGTGTTGAAATATTATTTCTATATGGTGTGGTTGGAGTACATGTGTTTTAGGCTTTTAGGCTTAGATTATTAATATGTTGTTTTAGGGTTTAGTTTGTTGTAGAGGATATGTTACCATAGTAAAAAATCAAAATCAGCTCCAGGGCCTGATGGTATACCATAGTATATAAAAAATGTCCATCAGTGCGTAAACACCTAAGTATATTCGGCAAGATCTGGTCGAACAAGGAAATACCAGCAACCTTTGGTAAAGCTAATTTTGTCCTCATTCCTAAGAAAAGTGAAGTAGTAGATCCCAGGGACACTAGACCCATAGCCCTAACCAATACAATTTCTAAAATATTTTTCTCCTGTCTTCAATCACACTAATATATAAAGGCGAAAGTTTGTGTGTATGTTTGTTACTTCTTCACGCATAAACTACTGAACGGATTTGGATGAAACTTTACAGTAATATAGCTTATACATCAGAATAACACATAGGCTACTATTTGTAGCGATAACCGACATACACGCGGGCGGAGCCGCGGGCAACAGCTAGTTAAAAATAATACAGTTTATGTCCAACAATAATTACTGCAGACCAAATTACCAGAAAGGGTTCATGCTCGGAATCTCTGGATGTCTGGAACATAACTCATTACTTGCGGAAAGTCTCAAAGATGCTAGGAAAAATGAAAGGCAAATTACAGTCTGTTGGATAGATTTAGAAAATGCCTTTGGCTCAGTACAGCACGAGCTTATGTTATTTGCCTTGAAATGGTATAACTTCCCGCCAAAAGTTTGTGAAATAATTGCATCATACTACAGTAAATTAAAATTTGTAATCACAGCAAAAGAGGGACATACAAAACCCCTCGAATACAGAGTAGGGTTGTTCCAAGGCTGCTGCTTATCGCCAGTAGTATTTAATACAGTTTTAAATATATTAATAGATAATACCGCAACTTGCGAAAAGAGGTGGGGTTATCGGTTTAAGGTCAATGGAAAATATACAGAATCCATCTTAGCGTTCGCAGACGACCTTGCGATCATTACACATAATCCAAAGCAGTGCCAAGAACTACTGCGAAAGGTAGATGACTTCTGTACCTGGACGGAGGGAATGAGGACAAAACCTAGCAAATGCTATTGCCATTGTCTGGGCCAGCGAGGCACCAGGTATACCTCATATGACCCCAGGATTACTATTGGTGGGGAGAGTGTTTCAATAATATCAGAAACCGTGCCCTTTAAATTCCTTGGAAGAAAGATAGACTACAAAGGTCGTACTCCATCTATAAACGTAATAGTCGACGACTTCGTAAAAGACATTGACAAGGTAGACCAACAGCCAATTAGTAACGTAAAAAAAGCTTGGATTTACGACAACTACTTAACATCACGTCTCAACTGGCCGTTTCTAGTATATGATATAAACCAGAACCACATAAGAACACTGGACGCGAAAGTCACTAAGACATTGAAATCGTGGCTCGGGCTAGCACCATCTGCAGACCTGTCAACGTTGTACAGGGGCTCGAATAATTTTGGAATGAAATTAAAAATCCTTCGGAACTCTACAAACACCTAAGAGTTACCAAAATGCATGTCTTGTCAAAATCCCAAGACGAAATCGTTAGATCCCTTCCAAAAGACAAAAATTCATCAGAGCTAGAGTCACGGCTCCAATTCCACGAAAAATTCATGGTGGGTACGCAGTCCAGTAGAGTTGGATTGGGAAATGCTAGAAGACAGACCAACAAAGAGATAACAAAATCTTTCAAACAACAAGATGAAAACGAGACCTACAAGGTGCACGCAATGAACCTAGAAATGCAGAATGAATGGTTAACTCTAGGAGAATTTTGTATCCCACCAGCTTTGAAATGGTGCACACTTTTATATGATTGGTCACCTGCCCTGTTAAAATTCTACCTCAACGCCTTTTAATTAACTCTCCCCGATCACAGCAACCTATATAGTAAGGTGGGGAAAAGCTACAGAAAAGGCTTGTACGATGTGCAATGCGGCAATAGGTACAGCCAGGCACTTACTGACAGGTTGTAAGGCGCTATTAGACCGAGGTCATTATTCACGTCGCCATGATAGGGTATTACACATCATACGCGAAGCTATGAGTTTATCACTGGCGAGAGCGAAAAAAGGAATAACAACAAACATAAAAACTAACATCGCGTTTGTAAAGGAAGGCTCAACAAAAAAGACTTCACTCACACTAAAGCCGTACTCAATTATAAATACCGCCAGTGACTGGACATTATTAGTGGACAAGTATGAAAATCACTACAGAATACCGGAGGATATCTGTGCCTCGGCGTCCAGACCAGACATATTTCTTTATGCAATGTCAATTAAGCGTCTAGTACTAGTAGAACTCACGGTGCCGTGGGAACCGAACATCCCTAAAGACCACGCTTTAAAAAGAAACAAGTACTTTGACTTAACCAACGAAATAACTAAAAATGGTTATGTTGTTGCGCTGTATGCCGTGGAAGTGGGTGCGAGGGGTATACCAGCGAAATCTCTCTATAACCTGCTTAAAGACCTTGGATTGCCAAGAGCTTCAGTAAGCTCTTTTCTTGAACGAATATCCAAAGCGGCATTGCTAGGCTCATTTCAAATATGGTTAGGTAGAGGGGGTAACACGGCGGACAGTGGAGGTGAGCGTCGTAAGGAGTGCTCCTTAAACCTAAACCTGGGTCGCAATTCCCAGGCACTGTCGAAGTCGCATGTGTTGCCCCATCTATCACGCGATGGACCCGCACGGTGAATCCATGGAACGCTAAGAAATAGGTCTTTTCACCTCATTCATTAAAATAAGTTCAGTAGTTTATGCGCTACGGTGGAATATAAAAACATACAAAGACTGTCAAAACTATTACCTTTCCTTTTGGCTTTACAGGTTAGGTAAAATACAAGAAGAATAAAGAAAATTAATAATTTAAAATGCTAAACTTAAACTAATCATGGAATAATACATTAACACGATTTGGACATTCCGCCCGCATCTATGTCAGTTATCATGATAAAAAGTAGCCCATGTGCTTGTTCAAGAATCAAAGTACCTCCATACCAAGTTTCATTAAAATTGGTGCAGCAGTTTAGCCCTAAAAGCAGAACAAATAGGCAATGTTACTTTGAAGTTATAATATTTGTATGGATGTAGGTAGATGACGTCACAGCTTTGTCAAACAGGAAAATGTTATTGACAACCATAAAGGCAAAACATAAAACAGAAAAATACTTTTTTTTAAAAACAAGTGCATACAATAAGTTTCAAGGTCACTTAACAAGTTTGTTAAAGTGACCTCGAAACATTAAAATTGTTGACTTCTGCCAACATGACTCTACTCTGCCTAATGGAAAGCATGAGAAGAATCCAAGAGTGGTGGTCACCATACTCATTGCAAATGTAGACAATACAAAACAGCATGGTGAACCACACTTATTGAATGAAAATCATTACTCAATTTAAGTCAACTAACAGATAGTTCATTTTTCAAAAGGCAGGGATATTGTATTTCAATATGTAAACACTTCAAGTTTACTGCATTTCAGCTCATATTTCAAGTATTTATTACTAAAAATGTTTTGTTTTTGTTTCAGATGGATTCAAACCCTCCTAACAATATTGCCACTGAAGGAGTGTGTTAAGCACTTCCTTACCTAGATTATATATCAATTTTACTATTGTACATACTTCTTTTTTTTTTTTTTTTTAATGTTGTCAGTCAATATTGCCAACTGAAACAATCTTATCATTTCTGCTCAAGATAAGACACCATTCAGTGTTTGGTGTACATAAGTCACAATTGTCTTTACGTTGTATGTGTAAAAGATCCTATAAATATTAAGAGAAATATTAAGAGTGTAGTTATATTTTTATAAAGAATTCAAAATGGCATCAAGTGACCCTGAACTTAAAGATGGATTTACAGCAGCTTGGATGAAGAAACCTACAAAGTAAGTGATATACTTATTTCATTTTATTGATTCTTTCACTGTTTATTTATGTTTTATTGTTTAATTAAGAACTTTAATATTGCTATCTCAGGGTTGGCAAACTAGGTCATAGTTGCCCCTAGCCAAATCTCGAGTATAATTAGAATGCTTTCTATGATGTTAAGTATTAATTAGTAGACAAATACAGTTAAAGATAAATTTGTTTTGTTAGCCAATTGCAAGAAGTTGGTAAGCTTTTTACTACTGCTATTACTAAACTACCTATATGTCATGTTAAGGTAAAATTGTACTGGTAAACCCAAATTGCAATGGTAGAAACACTTAGTTATATTAGTCATCATTTATTATTTATTCATTTACATATATATGAGTGGTCACCCTGTGTTATAAATTTGACTATAATTCATTTGATTATTTTAGCTTTGTGCACTCCTTCTCCATATGAACTTTAAATGTCCTAAATTTCATACTCCTCCCATCGCTCCACTCCCATTCGCATAATTTTTGTAAAAAGGGGTATAAAATTTGCTTCACCCATTAATATATTATAAGATTATAATTATTCATAAAATAAAGGGAAATCAATTGATCGGATGAGGCTTATGTCCAGCAGTTCTGGTCCTTTCTTTATTTTTTGTTATTTAAATTCTTGATGAGCAAATTTTAGGTGGATTTAGGGTTTCAGGTGTGTTCACCAAGTCTACCATATGTGTATGTATGTGGTGTGGATGTGTGTAATTCAGTGCACCGGATATTTATGTTTAAAAAGAAAATGATTGAGAAATTAGACATAAACAATAGCACAAACACACACTCATAAATACACAATGGTATTAATAAGCTGTCAATTTTTATAATTGAAATAAGGCTTTTTCTGACAATATTTTTATTATTTTGTATGCTTTCATAGATTTTCCGCATAGTAATTTAATAATGCTATGTTTTTTGAAGTGGATTGATGACTTTAATTGGTACAATATGTAAATTGGAACATAAAATAATTCTATGAATTTCAGCAGTAGTTACGCCATTTATAGAATAAATTATAAAAGTTATTTTAGAGTACAGTGAAGGTCACATTCTAATTGTTTTAACTATTATTTAAACGCTAATATAGAAGCGCGGGGCAATATAGAAGAGTTATGGGTTTGATCTATAGTATCTATACGATATTACGGAGATAAAAGTTTTTAAATGGCAAAAAAATTGTAGCACATTACACATTACAATAACTCTTTAAAGTCCTATATAGTTAGGTATTGTTAACTATCTCAGTCGCGATATATTGTTATGTTGAACTCAAATTTAGGAAACAAAGCATCATGCAAAACGTGTTGATACTAAGAAATTACTGGAATGCAAATAAAAACCAACATTAATTTCATATCAGGTTTTTTATATTAACTTCCACTAAATCGTTAAAACAAAAGATTTTTGATTTGAAACATCTATAGGCGAGGGTTAAACCTGATTTTTGGCGTGACGAGATTTGTGGAGTGGCGACGCTCGTCACTTCTAGGTGAGGTGTTAACCTGATTTTTGGCGTGCTACCACTTCAATTCAATACTGAATAGGGTACTTGTCTGTAGTACTAAAAAATACGATGTTTTGCATATAGCTAGTTTAGATGCCAGGAAATTTTAATAAAATTTTTATTTCTAAAAATAATTTCATATTTTCAATATTTTCATAAAATAGGGTACTTGCCTGTAGTACTAAAAAAATACGATGTTTTGCATATAGCTAGTTTAGAAGCCAGGAAATTTTAATAACATTTTTATTTCTAAAAATTATTACATACTTTCAATATTTTCATAAAATAAAAATGAAATGATTTTTAATCTATATGTCACGTGACCGCAAATGCCAATCAGTATGTGTGACGTCAGTTTTCTCAAACATATCGTCTTGTCGGTAAACCTAAAAAAAAATATGCTGAAATAAGTTATTAACTATATTATTCGGCATAAACATTATAAAAGGCGAAGGTCTAACAATCCAGAAAAAATCCACGAAAGCTAATAGTTTAAATTTGCTACGGATAGACACAATTATGGTGGCAAGGTATTTCCCCGATAATCCCGATCAATTTCGTAGGTGTTCTTTTTGTGGTATTTTCACAAAAAGGCACTACGCAATACTGGTAATATAATTTTAAACTCATTTTGAAAGTAAGAAAGACGACCGAAATTCTAACCTACACTAATGTCTGAGAAAAATGACGTCATACGACCACTTGACGGCGATTGTGCTTTGAGCGGGAAAATATTTAATTTGAATTATATTTTTAAGTTTTACCATTGTTAGCCGTTTTTTTTACGTAAATATTTTTGTTGTAGCTTAAAATTGATCATTAATTAAATTGAAACACTTTTTGAAAAATTGGCAAATAGCCTATTAAAATCATGATTTTTAATCTATATGTCACGTGACCGCAAATGCCAATCATTAAGTGTGACGTCAGTTTTCTCAAACATATGGACTTGACAATAACCTAAAAAGAAAATTATGCTGAAATAAGTTATTAACTATATTATTTCGGCATAAATATTATAAAAGGCGAAAGCTAACAATGCAGAAAAAATCACGAAAGCTAATAGTTTAAATTTGCCACGGATAGACACGACGATGGTGGCAAGATATTTCGCCGATAATCCCGAACAATGTCGTAGGTGTTCTTTTTGTGGTATTTTCACAAAAAGGCACTACGCAATACTGGTAATATAATTTTAAACTCATATTGAAATGAAAGAAAGACTACAGAAATTCTAACTTACACTAATGTCTGAGGAAAATGACGTCATACGACCACTTGACGGCGATTGTGTTTTGGGCGGGTAAATATTTAATTTGAATTATGTTTTTAAGTTTTACCATTGTTAGCTGTTTTTTTTTACGCAAATATTTTTTTGTAGCTTAAAATTGATCATTAAGTAATTAAATTGAAACACTTTTTGAAAAATTGGCAAATGCCCTATTCAATTCATTTTCACATCTGCCAGTCGTCCCGTGACGGCTCACATTTTTTTAACTGAAATTTATTTATTGTGGGCTTTAAAAATTGAAGTAAAATAGTCTTGACTGATACCTTATATACTATAAGACTAAGATCTTATGATAAGTCTAGTCTTAAGACTATCGTTAAATAGTCTTAAGACTATAGTCTTATCATAAAATATTTCAAGTTCAAGTTTTCCGAGTCAAGGTTACCAAGGAATCTAAAGATATTTAGATTCCTTCGTGAAGACAAGAGTTTTATTAGTAGCCCATAAGGCGCCAAAAATGCGAGCATAAAATACACGGCCTAAACGACTGGAGTTTATTGGAACACTTTTCTTTAAAACAATTCCCGCATCAGGAATGAATCTTAAGCGCGGGACTTTAAAAAACATACATGATACAGACACAAAAGTGTGAGCCGTCACGGGACGCTTGGCAGATGTGAAACAATTGCGGTGGTGAAGCTCGCTTCGCCACGCCGAAAATCAGGTTCACACCTCGCCTAGAAGTGCCGTGACGAGAATCGCCGCTTCGCGGCGAGCGTAGCCACTCCATAAATCTCGACACGCCAAAAATCAGGTTTACCCCTCGCCTATAAATGTTTCACATCAAAAACACCCAGACCCAGAACAAAATTTGTGGACTACACAGAGTGTTGTCCCATGTGGGGTTTGAACCCACAACACTCAAAGCAGTAGAAATCGACGTGGTGATCGCTTTAACCACTACGCCATCCGTGCAGTCAAGGCACTATTTAATAGGTCTTTACCTATGAAATTGCCGTTTTGTATGCAATAAGTGAAAGTACTTATTTTTTCAAACTTTTTTATTTCTGTTATTCGAAGTAATCACCCATGCAATCGACGCATCTTTGCCAACGCATTGGCAGTTTATTGATGCCCTTCTTTTAAAAATCAGCTGGACGGGAGGCAACAAACTCTTCAAAGGCATTTTGTACTGCCTCTCGGGAATTGAATTTTTTACCCACTAAAAAGTTGTCTAAATTTTGGAAAAAGTAATAGCCGGTAGGTGCAAGGTCTGGTGAGTATGGCGGATGAGGGAGAGCTTCCAACCCCAGCTCTTGCAGCTTGGAGACTGTCTGTTGCGAACTGTACCAAATGATGTTGTCAGTTCAGACAGTTGACAGGGCGTCAAATAAACTGCCAATGCGTTAGCAAAGATGCGTCGATTGCATGGGTGATTACTTCGAATTACAGAAATAAAAAAGTTTTCAAACAATAAGTACTTTCACTTATTGCATACAAAACGGCAATTTCATAGGTAAAGACCTATTATAATTAATTTAGGAAATATTGAACTCATCAGGATATTTCTTTTACTTTGCATTAATGACTTAAATCACAGCCGCAGACTGTTGTACAGTTTTACAAAAAAAAATATTATAATAATCATTGTGACAGAACTTACATAAAGCCATATTATTTATCAGTATTCTGTGATTGAATATGTAGATATGGGCGTTTTATATCGTTTTATACTTCATCCATAACAAAACATATTTATTTTAATAACCTCATCTGTTTCCACGCAATATAAGTTATGCGACTGATAATAAGATTGTGACGTCACAGCTTAGTTTATTTCATGCTTGCATAGTGTTGCAGGAAACCTTTTTTAATAATAAGAAAGTCAGTATCTTTTACTGACAATGTTATGAAGCTATAATTTTATCATATAAAATTAAAAAGATTTATTATTTTTTAGTAGGAACTACACAGCTTGCTTAAATTCACCTACGTGATTTCTTCAAATATTTCATTCTCATTGCGAAACTTATGAGGAAAATAGTTTTCCTAACAATCTACCCATTATATTTAAAAGGTAATACACCAAGTAGATGACTTGTTCTTCCTATATTTGCGAAATCCCTTTTAGACGTGTTATGAAAAATTTAAACTACACGAAAAATGAGAACTACAGACAAATATGCAAGAAATTTTATTCTTTATAATAATAATAAATATAAAATTAAATCTTTTGTAACACTGCATTTTGTAGTAAGCAAGAGTCTATTCCCTAATGCTAAATATACACATTCTTGAGACGTAGTATTATCTGTAAACTTGGGCTACCTATGAGTATATTTTAGGAATATTTGTCGATTTTGGAAAAATGCCAATCGCAATATACGTATAATACGAAATAACGTAGATTGCATTTGAAATTCCGCTGCTAGAAATCGTTTTGTATTAAGTGGAGTAGAAATGAAACAAGCTTCTTACATACTAGCTGACCCGGCGAACTTCGTACCGCCATATTTAAATATCTGTCTCAGCTTCCCACAGGTGGTGTACAGTCGCGGACAAAAAAAATGATTTTTTCCGTTATCTTTTATTGTTTTTCTTTCTAGCAAAAAATAATGAATGAAATCGGACTATGTGTTATTGAATTACAACTAAGTAAATATTTTGACTTTCATCCCCTCTCTGCAGGAAACCGTGCTGAATTTCGGGATAAAAATTATCCTATGTCCTACCTCGTAGTATGAACTCAAATCATGCCAAGTTTCATTTGAATCCGTTCAGTAGTTTCGGCGTGATGCGCGGCCAAGATACAGACAGACAAAAATGAAAAAAAAATACAGTTTTGGCTTCAGTATCGATTATAGAGCCGTCCAAAAAATATCTTTAATTTAAAGAATTGGATCTGTTACATTTTTATTATAAGTATAGATACATACTTGTATGACTCAGTGGGCCGTAGGTCATTCAAATCTTGATTATCAAGTCAATATGTTACCTAAAGCCCTTATAGGGACCAGATGTAGCGATAGCAATTCAAGGGTAACAATATTCAGCAATTTTATTACCGTTCTGAAAATGATCATCGTTTGATATCTACACAATGACAATTAGCATTGTGTGTTGGGTAGATATAAAAACGTAATTCATACTAATAGTTGTTTCTGCTAAATAATTGTGTCTAGTAGGTCTATCCACTCAGTGTACATATTAAATACCATGATATAAGAATACAGGTATGACATTCCGAAAGATATACAGGATGACGTCACTATCCAGTTACCACTAGCAACATAACATGAAATGATGGAAACATTTTCAGTCACCATTCTATTTTTTTTAATGTAAAATGCATGTAAGTTGTTATTTTGTGTACATAATCAAACAAAATATTTGAATTTAAATAATAGGTCTTTACCTATGAAATTGCCGTTTTGTATGCAATAAGTGAAAGTACTTATTTTATCAAACTTTTTTATTTCTGTTATTCGAAGTAATCACCCACGCAATCGACGCATCTTTGCCAACGCATTGGCAGTTTATTAATGCCCTTCTTGTAAAAATCAGCTGGACGGGAGTAAACAAACTCTTCAAAGGCATTTTGTACTGCCTCTCGGGAATTGAATTTTTTACCCACTAAAAGGTTGTCTAAATTTTGGAAAAAGTGATAGTCGGTAGGTGCAAGGTCTGGTGAGTATGGCGGATGAGGGAGAGCTTCCAACCCCAGCTCTTGCAGCTTGGAGACTGTCTGAACTGACAACATCATTTGGTACAGTTCGCAACATCGCAAAATAAGTAGTTTCACTTATTGAATACAAAACGGCAATTTCATAGGTAAAGACCTATTATATGACAACGTAAAACTTTATATGACGTCCTCTCGTAGAACACTGTATCTCGGAATGTCATTGTACACCTGTATTCTTATATCATGTTAAATACCACTCTCTCTACCACTACCACTACAATAATACTACTAAAAGTGTTCTCAGAAACAATCAGGTTTACCTACCTCTATAAAGTTTGGTAGGTCATTCATGTATTGAATCACGTTTAATGCGATGTGATATCATCACAGAACACATATACTCAATGAGAAGAATGTCAACTCCATACATAATAAATGAGGAAATTTTTCCTTAGCGTCCTGAGCCATCTTTTGGCGGCCCAAATGAAACTTTTATTAGGGCGGGCAATTCAAAATATGTATTTCTATTTTCTAGTTAATATTGGGGTTCAAAATTAGATTACTGTACTTTTCGAATAGTTCCTTGAAGAAATCTGATTATTAATAAAATCAGATAACCACATCTTCAAAGAAAATTTTAATCGAAAAACACAGTTTAGAGAGTTCAATAAAATCAGTAACTTTATTAAAAGTTTATTGCAATTACAAATCTTGCTATGAACGTACATGTACATGATTACTATATATTTAAAACAGGTTTTCAAGTATGTAATAAAATATTTCATTGATTTCCTTTAAATATAAGCCTAAAGTCGATATCCAGTTGCCATTCCAACATCTTTAAGGAAATAACACCATCATTCTTTAAATATATAATAAATATTCTTTAAACTCTATAGTTAAGTACACATTCAAATTAAAACTTACATTTTTGTAAATATAAGTTTTAATAACTCGGAACTGAACGCAACGGATATGTTATATCTTTAACTAAAGGATACGGTCCATAAGCGGTAAGCTAATATTAAATTAACCTCGTAACATTGTTTACATTTGTCGTCGGAAAATGAAATAACCAGGAACTGATTACACCTTGCTTTAGTAAACTAGATCATAAAGTAATACAACAACAATTGTTGAGAACTCTGACAACTTTACTAATTTAAAACAAATAAACATAATACATAACAAAATTTCAATAAAGTTTGTTTTTATTTGAATGTAATTAAAATGTTGAATTAATTGATTTAAGGATTAAATACTGTGTAATATATAATAGTCAATATCAAGGTAGCACTCCATCTCTAAGGAAATAACCATCCCTCAGGGATTTCATGAAATACTTAATGGTATCATTTCTTGTTAACTTTTATATTGTAATATCAACAAGAGTTGCATGAGTTTTATCTTGTAATGTTAAAGAATAATAAAATGAATTGAATATTTAAAACAACCTGATTAGTACGTGCTGGTTTGAATGAATAAATTTCAAACTGTGTAGTTATGGACACATTTAAAACTTTTACTCAGATTATGATATTTTTTAACTCAAAGATATGGACCATAACCGGTTAATATTTCTACATTAAACATAATATCTAAGCTTACATAATATTAACCGCTTAACGTTGTTTACGTATATCGCAGGAAAATGATATAACTAAGACCTGATTACATCTTTCTTTAGTAAACTAGATCATAAAGTGATACCACAACAATTGTTGAGAACTCTGACAACTTTACTAATTTAAAACATAACCACATAATACATATTTAAGTTTCAATAAAGTTTGTTTTAATTAAATTTCATTAAAATTTTCAATTCATTGAAATAAGGATTATATCCTGTGTAAATATGGAACTAGGCACATTTCTTTGTTGCAGGTACTAAATTGTGTGGTTTCTTAATTTATGCATGAATATTAGTCGATATCCAGTTACCATTCCAGCATCACTAAGGAAATAACCGTCTCTCAGGGATTTTATGAAATCCTTAATGTTATCATTTCCTATTGCTAACTTTTATAATATATCAACAAGAGTTTCCTGAGTATTATCTTGGAATGTTAGAGCAATAAAATGAATTGAATGTTTTCAAACACCATCATTCATACTCGTTGGTTTGAAATAATATTCTTCAAACTTTATAGTTAAGGACACATATAAAATTAAGACTTTTACTTATTTGTGTAAATATAAACTCAGATCAGGATATTTTTTAAGTAAAGGATGGACCGTAACCCGTTAATGTTACAACATTATACATAATATCTAAGCTTACATAATATTAACCACGTAACAATGTTTACATTTATCGCAGGAAAATGATAAAACATGGGTCTGATTACATCTTTCTTTAGTAAACTAGATCATAAAGTAATACAACAACAATTGTTGAGAACTCTGACAAGTTTAATAATTCAAAACAAGTCAACTTATATCTATTTAAGTTTCAGTAAAGTTTGTTTTTAACTTAATATAATTAAAATGTTCAATTCATTGAATAAAGGATTCAATACTGTATGGTACTTTTTTATAGGCACATTTATTTGTTGTGTGTACTAAAATATTTGCTTTCATAATTTATATTAATTAAAACCAATTGAATATTTTCAAACACTATCATTAATACTTGCTGGTTTGAAAGAATAATCTCCAAACTCTATAGGTAAGGACACATTTAAATTAAAACTTGTACCTATTTGTGTAAATATAAACTCAGATTATGATATTTTTAACTGAAGGATATGGACCATAAACAGTTGATGTTAGAACATTATCCTACTAATATTATAAACACGAAAGTTTGTAAGTATGGATGGATGTATGTTACTCTTTCACGCAAAAATTACTGAACGGATTTGGATGAACTTTACAGTAATATAGCTTATACATCAGAATAACACATAGGCTACTATTTGCCGCGATAACCGACATACACGCAGGCGGAGCCGCGGTCAACAACTAGTACCTACATAATATCTAAACTTACATAATATTAACGGCGTAACATTGTTTACATTTATCGCAGGAAAATAATATAACTAGGAAGTGATTACATATTTCTTTAGTAAACTAGATCTTAAAGTAATACGACAACAATAGGCATGACGACAGTAACCAAGAACATGTATTTATCTGATGAAATTAGGTTCATCTTTACAAATAAATAAAATTGGAGTGTCTGTTTGTAATATTAAATAACCGCTTTTACTAAATACATATGTGTGTATACATGGTACATATTATACCAAAATATCACGTTTTACATTTTTTTCTGTCAGTCTGTTTGTTCCAGCTAATCTCTGGAACGGCTAGACCGATTTTGACAGGCATTTCACTGATAGGTAGTTGATTATATAAGGAGTTACTTAGGCTACTTTTTCAGACTAGCTTCGCCTCGTTAAGTTGAACACTAATCAGAGCGAGTTACGTCACGTTTATGTAAACATTTAGTTTGGATATAATCGACGATCACTTTACTGTTGAGTGCTATAATTGACACTAGTTGACAAATGGCACCACTGAGCGTTTTGGCGTGAATTATAAACATAAAATATTAATCGCGTTTTTTCCTACTAAAACTTCATTTTTTTGCAGAAATACGATCGTTTTTGACAATCGGAGATACTTCCGAACATCATACAATAGTTTTTCAAAATTTGTCATCATGCTTATTCAATTCTTAATCAAGTTTTAAAAGAAATCTTGCATATCTAGAAACAGTTGAATGTGTCCTGTGCTTTCTTTGACATTGGTCGAATACGTTTTGCCTCTTCTAAGATCTGGCGTCGCAGCATTCACACTATCAAAAAGCATGTCCATTTTTGGTATTAAGTTAGATGTTGCGGTGGCCTCACTCGGCATGTCCCCTGGAAATATACAAATTCAAATTTAAGTACTAGAAGTACATGATAGAAATATGAATGTATATTTCATCATCATCAACAGCTTTTAATAGTAAACTGCTGGACACATATTGTTTGTTGAAACTAGATTGTAAAACTATATAATTATATAGTATAGTTCTATACATTATATAGGAATATAAAGTATTTACATACACATACACACAAAGTATTTACATATAAACATACAATATACTACAGTGTATGGTCCCCTACAGGCGTCTCTTTAAAAAATATTTATTTTTAATCAATAGCCAATTAATAAAGGTTTCTTAAGGTAACTTAAAAAATGATGGACCTCCATGCAATCTTTCAATGCATATTTCATCTCCTTAAGGGTAGAATATCCAGAAACGCTTGAATACGTATCTATTAATTTTTAATCAGTAGTCCAAAGATAAAGTTTCATGTTTCTAACTTAAAAAATGACAGACTTCCATACAAATTTTCCACCTCTATTTCAACCCCTTAGGAGTAAAATAACCAGAAATGCTTAAATACGTATTTACTCATTTTTAATCAGTTCACAGTAACATAAAAAATGACGGATTTCGGTACAAACTTTCAACCCTTATTTCACCACCTTAGGGGCAGAAATTCCGAAATTCCTACCTAAGTAGGTGTCTACTCAATAAAAAGATCCCAGTCACCAAATTTCATAGCCCTAAATTCAATAGTTTACGCTCAGCGATGATGAATCAGTCAGGACATATTATTTTATAATATATTTCGAACTAGCTGTTGCCCGCAGCTCCGCCCGCGTGTATGTCGTTTAAATGTGTGTATGTCGCGGCAAATAGTAGCTTATGTGTTATTCTGATGTCTTAGCTATATTACTGTAAAGTTTCATTCAAATCCGCTCAGTAGTTTTTGTGTGAAGAAGTAACAAACATCACACTCACAAACTTTCGCCTTCATAAATTAGTATGATGTGATATCGCGAAAAATAGAAGCATGTGTTATTCTGATGTCTAAGCTATATTACTGTAAAGTTTCATTCAAATTGGTCGAGCCGTTTGCGCGTAAAGAAGTAACAAACATACACACAAACTCTCGCCTTTATAATATAGTAGGATATCAATATATAAATAATATCTAGCAGTTTATACGGAGCAAAAAGTGTTTTCTTACCATTAGCTATTTTAGAATAAATTCCATCTGCAACTGTGACTTAAAACTTGTGCTGCAAGTTTTCACCTTCATTTTTTTTGTTTGATGTAAGGGTAGAGGTGTTCCTCTTTTAAGCATGGTGCAAACACAAAATTTGGATTACTGTTATCTAATTCATGAAATAGTTTGATATGGCTCCATTTAGCAATTCCTGAAAATAATGTACAAACAAAATCAATAAAATATTGCTTACTTTGTTTATTTACTCACAGTTTTTTATAGGAACTGCACCTAAAAGAAGTTATCGGTAAATTAACATTATTTAATTGTTTGTTTTTAGCTATAAGTAAATCAAATTTGCTTTACTACATAAACACAACTTTAGCAAAGTATTTCATTATTACAATTTAATTAATTTTAACTCAGATTTTTGTCACTATCAGTAAAGTACTCTTACTCCTTACAACGCAGCAACGCACTTGTGACGCCTCTAGTAATGCGGATTCCATGGGAGGCGGTAATCGCTTATCATCAGGCTATACGTCTGCTTGTTCGCCCCTATTATGACTATGATATGACTGCATGCGGTTGGCCTAATGGTTTCAGCGGTCGCCACGCCTCTTGCTACTGCGCCAAATGTCGTGGGGTCAAATCTCACGCGGTAGAAATCTTTGTGTGATCCACAAATTGTTGTCCCGAGTCTGGGTGTTCTTTGTGTCCGTTTCTTGTATGTTTGTAAAGCCCACCGCGACACAGGATGCTTATTCTTAATGCGGGTGTTAAAAAAATACCGATGAAATTGAGAACCTCCTCCTTTTGGAAGTCGGTTAAAAAACAATATTTAACAGAAACAAAAAAGAAACAACTTACCTATTCCTTGTTTGTTGTCAGATGTTATATCAGTCGTAAATTGTATATCATATTTTTAAAATAGATTTCTAAAACACTGTGTTCACCCTCTTTAATTATAGGATGCTCCCAAGAGACATAGAGCTCTCTTGTTGACTCCATCCATGTCGCAAACTGACACACATATGTTTAAGCCAGCAGGACTGTAAAACCTGAAAAAAGTAATATGTAACTTATATAATTATAAATATAATACACACTGCAATACTTAAAGCATAAAATGGAAATTGCTTACCTCTTTTTACCCGACTACTGCAAAGCCTAAGGAGGGTTATATCAACATAGACAATCTATCTGCTGTCACAGATGCACCTGACAAAAAATATGCAACTGGCTGCGTAACTTTTTTCCATATACCACCACCATGAAGACAAGGGTGTGTCAAGCTACCTGTGTTGTATGATTTTGGAAGCCTTCAATTAAAGAAATATTCTTTGAGTAGTACTACAAATGTTTCCTGATGGACATCTCGTCCCACAATAGAAGCAATGTCCAATATGCATTTTAAATTTACTTAATAATGATTTCAGTATAGGCAGGCAAATGATTTTTCTTAATAGTTTACAACAAGTTGATGACTTTTTGTTCAGCCTCAGTGCTATTACCGACGAATACACATTTTTGGTCTCAAAACACGAATAAACATTCCAGATGTGCCGGCAATAGGAACAAACGTGTTATTTGTTACTGCAACACTGGGAATAGGAACTGTCAAAACCTGAAATTAAGAGAAATAAATTATCAGTCTCCAGCCTTTGTTCCAATTACTTGAAGTCCGGTGTTTACGCAATATGCGTTCTTTACATATTTCGCAACAAGTTTTGCCTAAAATTATATTTTATTAAATATTAAAATAATCATGATAACAACTTAGTTGTTTCATAACCTAAAATTATTGTAGTTAATTTACATGGACTATCAGAATTTTCACATTCATCAACTACCCATAATGTCCCACTGCTGGGTTCGGGTCTCCCCTCTCAGGAGTGTTTTAAGGCCATACGTCCCCACGCTGGCCTAGTGCGGGATGGGGAATTTTCACATATATATCTGTTGAAAATATGAATGGTGTAGTATGTAAGCTCAACATTGACTTGTATATTTCTGAACGTGTGTAATACTTTTTTTATGTTTTGACACTGATGTTAATTATCGTCACTAACCTCTGTGACTACATGATAAATAAAAGTACATCTGAATAAATGTGATTTATTATCCTGCTAGTCTTTCCATCCGTCAACCATTGTAGCGGGGCTTGTGCGCACTCAAGCATTCCAACAATATCTATATTATAAGTCATACTCAAGTGTATACCAGCTAACTGTAGCATTCGGAACACAAACATTTAATTTTTGACATTTAAATTTAAGAATAATTACCATCAGCGTTATAGAAGATGATGATTAATAATAAAAGTTACTTTGAATATGGTAACGGCACAACACTAGTCTATTACATTTTTTTAATGGGAACAGAAAACATATTCACATATAGATATTAAAGTTACAATGGATTGAATTAGTAAATAAAATTAACTGACCTCATCACTTTCTACATCATGTACTGTTGTTCTACAAAGCTTATTATTAATATAACATGTTGCTCTAAAATGTTTACTGCACAACATTTTGTGTTTGTTAAATAGTTCCTTTTGAAAGTTTGATGAGAACCAAGCTTAATTTGGAAAACAATACTTCGGCCATAGTTCACTAGTTAGGTATATGTTTACTGTTGTTAGTACTGAGGTAGAAAACACAAGTTGAATCTTATGTTGAGTACTAGAGATAATCTTAGAAATGTTTCATAAAACTACAAACAAATTATGAACTATAAAAATTAAAATGACAACTAAATCTGTTATTCGTAATAGAAGGAATCACGCCAGTAATAGAATACGAATATGTAAAGCTAATACAGCATTATCCATAAAAGTACATTCAATATTGACCTGTCGCTTATAATAGGGTATCTGATGGATAAACTAAAGTTAAATTGTTTTGTAAATTCTGTTTAACATTTTATCATAAATTTACATTCTTACTGATAGTTATGAATTTTGGCATGCATCTATTTGCTAAGTTCAAAGGTGCTGTAATGCTGCCTGTTTTTTGGGAACGCTACCAGTAGGTGAAGATGTGGAGTTTTTTGACCCCTGTATGTAAATATTGTTATTGTTTTTTTAAATTATGGTTTTGTTCAAAGGTTATTAAATATTTGTAGGTTATTAATTTTATACCATTTAAAAGTAGAAATTCTATAATATTATTAATACAGCTAATTATAAGTTTAATTATTGTAGGCTTAATTGGCAGAACATAAGTAGTTGATCATTATCAATTCTGTAAACATCACATGTATCCTATGATTCACAATGAAGAATCTTGATTCACCGATATTGATAAAATACCTTCTGGCATATAGACTATATTTAAAGATGTCTCAAGTATCAGTTGAACTCTAATTATCTGAAATTTGTTTTAAGTTTACATCAAAACATAATCGGCATTCCATTAGAATGCGCTTTATATTTAGAAACTCATCTCAAAATTGGGTTTAACTTACTGTTCCTAATTACGTTTGCACATTTTCGACTTTACTATTTCATATCATGTAGCAAAATGAAAATATGGATTTTTACAAACATCAAATTAAAGGCCTGGTCTTGAGCAGCCCACATTCCATCCACTGCAGACCACTTAATCTTGATGAATTTATCAATATTGTTTTATATCATTAACAAGAATCAGTCTTCCTTATATTAAATATAATACTTATTAAACAAAATGAATGACTAGCCGCTACCTTTATCAGAACATTCAAATTATTATGAACACTTATCATGTTGAACTGTCAAAGTATGTATGTTTCTAAATACATATATATATATACTTTTGTATGCATATATATGTATTTAAAGATACCTATGTATTTTATACTTCTGTCATGAAACAAAAGATTGTAGAAATTTTAATTTGAACAATTATGCTGGACCTTGCCTAAAAACTTTGCATTATTATTTAAATGATGTTCAGCTTAAATATCATGAAACTTAGGAAATTTTTCTTATTTTAGACTGATAACGATGTACTGTACTGAACTAATTATGAGAGTAATATTATTATAGATTTTATGTTCCTAACACGTTTAAAGGTTAGGTTTAGGTACCAGGTTATATTCTTCGTTATATGAATCATGAACGCTGTGTAACTTCGATTGTATCAGACTGTTAAATAAGTTTTATACGGATTTCGGGCCTAGAGAGCCTGATTTATATTTTGTAATTAAAAATACAGCCTAAAAAATTTAGTTAGAAGTTTAGTTAGTAGGATGTAACCACTTACCTTAGACTATTTTTAGGTAAACGATTCAATGTAATACTGGGATCTTTGGAAGGCGAAGACCCCCATTTGCAGCATGTCCTCGTCGTTTCTTTATTGGAACTCTTGTAAAATAATAAAAAAAAAGAATAACTTTTTGTCTGACAATGTAGCACTTGAATTCACTCAAACACTATTACATTACAACGGAACGAAAGGAAAAGAGTATTTAACTCAACACTTTGCACGGCTTAAAGCAGGAGCAATCGAAATTAGTTCATTTTTGTTGAAATAAAAAATATTAAACCGAAATTACAAGTTAACCGATTCGGAAATTCGTAGGCAGCCATTTTGTAATATTTTGTAGTGCTGCCAGTAAATGACACGAAATTATTGGTAAATATTTAAACTTCGTTTTTTTTATATATAAACTACGATTAAGATACTTTTCAATGTTGTATAACTACCAAAATTATAATCGTAATTATCTTCAAGGTTTTAAAAAAGAAAAAAATAAATCAACTTTTCAAACTTATGTCAATATTTTCAGTGGTATCATTGCAGCAGAAACTATATCGCTGTTCTTGTCTTTTCACTATCGCTAACTCCGTCATACAATAGCACCTTCCCAGGAAACAAAGTCTAGTTGACAGTTGACTGGGACTGGATATCATTTAAAAATCTCAAGTTACAATATCAGCGTTGAAAATAAATCTGCCACCGTGGGGCAACACGTTGTCTACCGTCTACCTACTTTATAAACGTCCTCAATTTGTAGGTACCCACACACATGTATTTTATCGAAGTGCATATGATTATCATTAGTGGTCATTTGACGTCAACTACGTTCAACACGTAAACAGGAAACGTTTATTTGTTTGTCCCAGTGAATAGTGACTGGAAAATAACTATTGTAAGGTTAACAAATAAAAAAATATCTTGAAGTACCTGATGATATTGGCTTGATAACATTACCACGTTTTTCATGAGATAAGTAAATATAATTTGTACGTAACTATTGTTTACTTGTTTATTGATTGGCGCAATATTTGATACTAATTTCCGTTGAAAGAAGTGTTTTGATTTCTTTATTGCAATATTTTATGGTGTACTCAATATGAAATTTATTGATATAACAGTTTTACTTACAAAAACCTTTAAATATTTTTATTTATTACCCAAATATTATGGCAGTAGACTTTGACTAAGTAGAGTAGTGTTTATAACTTAGAACTTTAGATGATCTGTAGATTTGCTGTAAAATATATTTGTATGGAAATTTGCAAAATCTATTACTAACACTCGTGAGTAAACAGAAATCAATATTTTGCAATACGTTATCATATCACTATCACTTGTTGAGATTTTCAAAAATACCTAACAAACACCTAATGTTGACATATTTATGAACGCTTTTATATAGTATCAATAACTTTTGATAGGAACCTCAAATAAATATGGTATACAGAGAGAGGCTTGTCTGTGACGTCACAGAAATTTATATTGTCAACTATCGTCAATTTGTATTATTTGTGCAGTATTTATAAGATAGGTGTTATCATGTGGTATGAATTTGCACCCGAGGCTGAGTCTATTTTGGGTCTAGGAGTCATGAAGTGAAGCGATAACAATTAATTGTAACTATCTGCTCCCCGCAGTGTTACTCGTGGTCGTTGTTGTAGCTTGCTCATCCCACGGGAACACTATATGTATATTCTTTGGATGAAAAGTAGCCTATATGCCATTCCAGACTATCTATCTGTATGCCAAATTTCATTAAAATTCCTTCAATATTTTTTGTGTGAAACAGTAACAAACATCCATAGTTACAAACTTTCGCTCCTTATCAATATTTTAAAGAACACCGAGACTACAAGGCTTTGTAATACGTTCATCTTTTTTCTGCACTGATTCATTGCATTTTGCCCCTGTATGTAATTAAAAAATACTCTATCTTTAGTCTTTATTCAACTAACAATAATGATTATGTCAGTGCCGTCGTTACTGTTTCTTTACATTCTTTCAAGTACATAAATCAAATACATATTGTCATCGCTTTGGTACTCTAGTCCGTTCAGTGCAACTCCGTATTTGCATTCAATCGAACTGGTTATTTTGTATGACGTTGGGTTTTTTATACACACAAGCCTGCGTTAATATAGTACCGACTGCCGTCAAATACCGAGGTTAACCGGCTACGAATTCGTGCTGTAGAATGAAGGCGTTTACCTACGTAATCGGAGGTGGGGCTCTACTCTAAAGCACGTCACACGACAAGTTTCGCATTCTTTAATCACTTGGTAACTGGTTCTCGAAAACTTTTGTTTTTAAAAGTCTGATATTTCATACTTTCATGTTAAGAATCAAAACGATCTGTTATTATTTCTTTTTGACGGTGCACGTGATGCATAAAAGAAAGAACTGTGACGTCAGACAATCAATCTATTAGATAATGTCACGTTTTTTAATAAAAATAAGGTACAGTCAGATGCAGCTGAACTATAAGCGTAGTGGAAACCTAATTAGAACCTTAAAATAATCGGAATTAAATAAGATTAAACGTTACATTTAACAAATTATAGAAAAGGTTGCTCTGTGTTTTCCAAGAGAATACAAATATGGACAAAGATGTAAATATCATCGAATTTTAATCTGTTACAATGTTTAGAGTGTGAAAGTGAAAATACATTTAGTAAGACTTGAATAAATTTTATTGATTTCAGTTTTCTTTTGTCTCTTGTATTGTTTTAGTATTATATACACACATCAAAAGTGTCTAGGGATCAAGCATTTTTATGCGGATTTCTTGAGATTGAGATGTGGCTTTGGCCCTGGCCTGCTCAGTCGCCAGATTTAACCCGATTGAGCATGCATGGGATATGCTACAGAGAAGAGCTCTGCCGAATATGGAGGGTATCCAGTCGCAAGAAGACCTTTTTTTGTTGTTGCAACGAACATGGGCGGCCATTCCACAGCGTGATTTGGATGAACTCATTTTGAGTATGCCAAACCGATGTTCTTGTATTAGTGTTCGCGGTAGAAACACGGATTATTAATTGTTTAAGTTACCTAATAAAATTTTAAAGAAAACTGTTATTTCAGTCTTTTTTTCGAACTCTAATGTTAGTGGTTCAAATGTCAAAAATCCTTTTATTAGGAAAATGGCAAATTTCTTTATTAATGCAAGACTTGGTTTATCGTTACTGTGACAAACGAAAACACTTTATTTGATGAATCCTTAAAGAAAATTTTAATTAATATCAATCAGGAGAAAAGTTATTGCAAAAATATATGTTGATCCCTAGACACATATGTTGATCCCTAGACACTTTTGATGTGTGTATTTATAAAATAGTGCTGTAAAAATCCTTTCAAGGTTTGCCAAAAAATTACAGATATAGTTTTTTTAAGCTACTGCATAGCTTTTATGCGGGCTTTGAGGCCTTTGAGCGCGGCGACAGAATCAAGAAATTCCGTAACGAAAATAAAACTTGATACCCGAAGCTCGCACGGATCGATACGAGCTGCTCCGAACGACGAATCAACGAAACAGATTCGTTATCATATCTTTATAATGCCACACTCACCGCATGTGCGCCCCGTAAGTATACAAACATGTTCACAGAAAAAAAACACTGTAAATAAAACAACCCGTTCAATGACGAAGACATTTATTAGGAATAGTTTATACCTTTTATAGTAGGCTGTGTAACGAAACCATATCGCTACTTCAAAAAAAATGATCAACGCCATCTAGTGACGCTGTTGGTACTAATTTAATAGTTTAGTATTTTTCATTCACAATATTATACGTACTGCATAAATAAAGAATAAATAAATAATTATAATTGCATAAGTTCATAAAAAATGCTATGCAATAGCTTTACCGCGGCAGTCCCCGAGTGCCACGTCTTTTTTTCTATCACTAATGATTTTTAGGTTCCATTGGATTTCTACTAAATAAAACGTACATCATCACTACATAGTATAAAACAAAGTCGCTTTCTCTGTCCCTATGTCCCTTTGTTTGCTTAAATCTTTAAAACTACGCAACGGATTTTGATGCGGGTTTCTTTAATAGATGGAGTGATTGAAGAGGAAGGTTTTTATGTATAATAAATGCATAATATAGTATGGGTACACTGTTAATTTTCGAGATTTCTAATGTGATGTAGCAAATAAACACATTTTTTTGCGCTTACATTGCAAACGCTGGTTGCACCCTACGAGATAGATCAAAATAATGTACTACAGTATTGTACACCTTAAAAAGTACTACAAAAAAGTCCGCGACGGTATATGTCTATCTCTTAGGGATAACCCACAACAACCATTTTTTATTCCTTTCTTTTTACGAGAAATAATGGCTTATTTACGAAGTGATTTTAATCAATACAGAATGAATCCTTATACAATTAAGTAAATTAAATACATTGTGCATTTAATATAGATCAAAATGGTCCTTTACAGTATCTAATTTAAATGAACATATTCGAAGATATTACAGATTTAAAATTCACGAATCGTGTCGTCGGCGGGGGCATCTGAAATCCACCCGTGCGAAGCCGGGGCGGGTCGCTAGTATGTTTTAAATTATACACCGTGTAAACCTACATCACTCTATTACAAAATACATACAATACTAATATTATAAACGCGAAAGTTTGTAAGTATGGGTGGATGGATGTTTGTTTGTTACTCCTTCACGCAAAAACTACTGAATGGATTTGGATGAAACTTTACAGTAATATAGCTTATACATCAGAATAACACATAGGCTACTATTTGCCGCGATAACCGATATATACGCGGGCGGAGCCGCGGGCAACCACTAGTGTACCATAAATATGTATATAGTAGAACTACTAAATTTAAATCTCTCTTGTGGATGTAATTTTCAAATGTTAAGAAATAGAAATCCTTGTATGTGACTGTACATTATTGGATATATCTATGATGTAAGCTGATTGTTCATTCTGACATAAGTTGAATTTACCTTGATGCATTATTACTTATCACTTGAGTGATTAGAACGATTGATTTTTTACATGACCATTATTAACAGCAAAAGGATGTGATTCGGTTGTGTTCTTTTTTGTTTGATACTAATTCGTAAAAATTTTAATCTCAATTACGAGGTTTGGCTCGTGCCATAGTGTAAACGTTGGATACTGATTAAGATGTCTCGGTGAGTACCGACAGTTGTTTCATAATTTTTAAAGATAAAGTTATCTGGTCAGGATGCGTCCTGTTTTCTTAATGTAAAGTAACATAATAAGGACACTTAATAGTGATATCCTACTTCCTACTAATATTATAAACGCGAAAGTTTGTATGGATGGATGATGGATGTTTGTAACTCTTTCACGCAAAAAGTACTGATCGTATTTGGATGAAACTTTACAGTAATATAGCTTATACATCAAAATAACACGTAGGCTACTATTTGCCGCGGTAACCGACATACACGCGGGGGGAGCCATGGCCAACAACTAGTATCATTATACTCGTATTTTTTGCCAATATACTCAAAAATTTAACAAATTAAGAATCACTCTATAATCACACAGACGCGGCGGAGGACTTTATTTTATAATATTATGTAGAGATTATTATTTTTCAGAACAAAATAGGCATTTCTTATGTTTACCAAAGTTATTACCGATGCACATCTTTATATGTAATTTAAAAATAATATACTATTTATACTAAGCACCAGCATAATGTATGTAATTGAGTAGGTATATAATTATGACTCAATTTAGTTGAGATTTCAAGCATTAACACTATACACATTTACCTATTTCGTTTTTATGTTATTAAAATTAAGTAGGTACTATATTTCCTCCTTAAAACAAAACATAGACTGTTCAATCCTCTCGCCAATGCAGCGATCACCTTCTGACGTTTGCAATACCTATAGGCCCATGTTATAAGCATACAATCGCTAAAACTAGTTCACTGGCGAGAGCAATGAACTGACGGCTGTTGCACCGTGTTCTTATTCTAAACTAATGCATCAAGCACTTACTGGAGTTGCGTGATGTCCTTGATCTCGTCGGCCGTTGATGGGGTACCCCACTGCCGCGTTCACACATACATGCTCCAAAATGCTGAACAATCGTCCAAGGTATTCGAATTACAATACACTCGTTTCAACTATCGCGGATCGCGCCTAAATTGACGTGACTACTAAAGCTCGCGAGTCCAAACCAGACCACTCATAACGGTAAACCACTAAAGGAACCGAATCTGAAGACAATTAGCTAAATTACCATGAATCGGCTCTTTTTTAACGAAGCTCAGCTCGGCCGATCCAAGCGACCTCAATGTACTATCTGTCAACGTCAACCAGAAAAATGACAATCAAAATTGTTGTCATTACAATGACGTTTAATTTCTAACATAGACAATAGAAACTACACACATCAAAAGTGTCTAGGGATCAACATATGTGTCTAGGGATCAACATATATTTTTGCAATAACTTTTCTCCTGATTGATATTAATTAAAATTTTCTTTAAGGATTCATCAAATAAAGTGTTTTCGTTTGTCACAGTAACGATAAACCAAGTCACCTTTGCATTAATAAAGAAATTTGCCATTTTCCTAATAAAGGGAGTTTTGACATTTGAACCACTAACATTAAAGTTCGAAAAAAAGACTGAAATAACAGTTTTCTTTAAAATTTTATTAGGTAACTTAAACAATTAATAATCCGTGTTTCTACCGCGAACACTAACAACACAAGAATCGGTTTGGCATACTCAAAATGAGTTCATCCAAATCACGCTGTGGAATGGCCGCCCATGTTCGTTGCAACAACAAAAAAAGGTCTTCTTGCGACTGGATACCCTCCATATTCGGCAGAGCTCTTCTCTGTAGCATATCCCATGCATGCTCAATCGGGTTCAAGTCTGGCGACTGAGCAGGCCAGGGCCAAAGCCACATCTCAATCTCAAGAAATCCGCATAAAAATGCTTGATCCCTAGACACTTTTGATGTGTGTAGATGAAGCCGATGTAATTTTTTATTACATTAAAAAGAAAACAAAGATTACGTTATCTCAAAAGTGTTATTATACTTGCTTGACAAAAAACTATAACACATTCTGAAAACAACACTAGTGTGGGGTAAAATAATATTAAACAAAATTCTGTCCTGAATAAATAATCTTTTTGATTATTACAATATGTACCTATATTCTATCCTTATATTTATTCTATCTTTTTTTATTATGTTTCTTAAATATAGCTTGAAATCTTCTTACAACAATAAATATTAATTTGCATAAAATCGCTATCTGCTAGTGTTAACAACCACCGTTTACAAACAGTTGAACCTAACAATCGACAATAAAAAACTCAGAACTGCCGACAGCAGTGCAAGACCAGACCGTAGCGTCAGCGCTTCTGCCTCGGTAGGTCAATATCAACAGCCGTATGTAAACCAAAAGATCTGATACATGATGGGAAAATGGCTTCGAAATGTTCGTCTTATTATTATTATATACATATAATAGGTCTTTACCTATGAAATTGCCGTTTTGTATGCAATAAGTGAAAGTACTTAATTTTTCAAACATTTTTATTTCTGTTATTCGAAGTAATCACCCATGCAATCGACGCATCTTTGCCAACGCATTGGCAGTTTATTGATGCTCTTCTTGTAAAAATCGGCTGGACGGGAGGGAGGCAACAAACTCTTCAAAGGCATTTTGTACTGCCTCTCGGGAATTGAATTTTTTACCCACTAAAAAGTTGTCTAAATTTTAGAAAAAGTAATAGTCGGTAGCTGCAAGGTCTGGTGAGTATGGCGGATGAGGGAGAATTCAATTTATTTAAATATGTACTTTCAAATAGATCAATCATAAGTTCAATACATTTTTGCTCATACCATTTAACATTTCCAAATCACCCGAGGTTGACTCGTACGGAATGCTCTAAACATTAAGGCCGTCTTTGTAGAATGTCCATGAAGTTTTAAATTATTAAATAAAATTTGATACGTTCTAGTAAATTTACTAGAAAAATTAAGAGAGTGAACATCTAAAGTAGTGACAATTAGGTAAACACTTATAAATATGCCAACGAACCAGTTAAAAAGTTAGTGTTTTGTAGCAAAAGCAGCAACTAATTCAATTTTTTATTAAAAAAAAAGACAACTCCGCAGGAATATTATACCTACATCCTGTGTCGCGAAGGTCTAGTATCCTAGTGCTTAGTATTTTTTTTAATTACATAAAAATAATTGTCTAAGATATAATGATATTTGTTGAAGACGTCAGAAAAAAATAGGCTAAACACCTCAGAGAAACGTGTCTATATTATGTTTTCCGCAATGAACTGTGCAAAGCCGGGACGGGTTGCTAGTTCTAATTTAAAAAAAAAAAAACTTTACTAACGCCGAGCCCACTTCTATTTTAAAACGTCAGAGTTTACGCATGTAATACAATTGTTGGTGTTAATGACATCACAGTTCGTATTCTAAATTCGTGGAAATAGGTGGGTATCATTTCTGCAGTTGCCAAGAGCAAGTAGGTAGTTATATTTCGCTGAGCACTATTTTGAGCGCCTGTCTTTAACCTTTACTAAACTCTAAACAAAGTCGACAACACGTGATGTGATGTATGTGTTAAAGAGGGGAGTATTCGAATCAGTCTCTGTCATTGGTCCGTTCAACGTGACGTCATATCAGCTTGTTTATTAAACTTATTTTTCAAAGTGACGTGCCACTGTGTACTTGCCTCCTGTTATCGCGGGTATCAACAAGGCGAGCTTAGTTAAACTATATAAAGAAAAACAGTACCGCGTATCATCATTGTACTGTAACTACAGCGTGAAGCGCCATCTGGAAATTATCAGTTCAGTTTTGGCAATAAAAAGATACTTGTGATAATCATTTGGCATCAGTCGATTATAATCTTTAGAGCTAAACTGTTTTAAATAGAATTGGATTGAGATCCTGCGAAAATGCTGAAAAAGAGGAATTTAGTGGCTCAGTTCAATAACATGTTATCGTAAGTGTTGTGGTTTTGGCCTTTCGAGCTAACAATATTAAAGATTTACCTGATTACGCAGCTAATGTTTCTTAGATATTAGTAAATCAGTCAAGCAATTAGCAGTGTTTTATTTCTACGACTGTTAGTATAATCTCAGTTGTTATATCATAGGGATTAACAATGAACGCAAGATTAGATCTCTGTGGTTTGTATTAATAATTTCTTTTTTTGTTTACAGAGAATACGAATCATTTGCGGCGTCACCTCCAGCACTAGAAGACGCATTTTTCATCCGTTATCCTAAAAGCGATATTTTATTTGGAAAACCAACAGCTGAGAAGGCTGTTCCGAAGTTGCTCACTGAACAAGTCAAAGATATTAAGGTTGCTCCTGCCCATACCATTGTCAAGGAGAAAGACTGGTCTAAACACACGAAGCCATGTCAAGAAGTGATGCACGGGATCCCGCCAATCAACACAGCAGGTGAGACCTTTTTAAATATTATTTTTAAAGTTAGGTTTTCTTATGTCATTGACACAGCTTTAAACGTAAACCATTTTGCCTACAATGATAAGCGTTTATTATCGTAGTTGAAATTTTACTTACAATATCCTATGAAATATTGGTCAAATCATTATCAAATGCAGGACATAGGAATTATTCTAAAAAAACTTACTCCTTGGACGGAGTGAAGAAAACGAATAAAAAGTATTTTTTCGGCCGGTATCATTGCGTTAGTAACAGAGAGGTTTTCTTGATTCTGTGTGTATATATATGGTAGGTACGATAGCGCGAATATTGATCTACTGGCTTGTGATATTGTCGATAACTTTTATTGTTAAGATAAGTCGATATTTAAAAAAAACTTTTTACAAATGTCATGAGTCATGGTCAACCACTGCCTCTATCCATAAAATGTTTAGGATAAAATAGCGTTTATTTGAAAAGCTAGCAATATGGTAGACATAGTTTTTATTTATAGTTGTTTTGACTAGCAAAAGACTTGTTAAAATATATTTGTCGACCTTTAAAAACTTAGAGACGATACCACAATAAATATTTTCTAATTGCTAATCAACAATAACTACTATAAAAATCTATTGGATAGTTTCTCTTGTGACCTTAAGATCAATCAAAGTATCAAATTACTTTATAAAGTGAATTTAATACCTCTGAAATCAATTACAAATTCATAATAAAAAAAACTCATTTACAAGTGTTGTGATATGTAGTTATAATTTACAAAACCGCGCGGTGTATGCAGTGTATGCACTTTATAATAATATCTAATGCTAATGACGTCACTGCTTAGTTACAATGCTTGTTAGATATTGCAACATGTATACTAACAACTCGCTTGTTTACTTTCAGTTAACTCTGTGACGTCGAAGCCGAAGCCAGCTGGTACAGACGACGGCTTCAAAGGCGAGGGCGCGGCTTGCGGCAACTCGATTGTCAAGGTGAGCGATTGGAGAATTGACGATACTATTTCTTTTTAATAATTCTTTGATGGCGTGTAACAAGTAACAAGGCTGAATATAAATGTGTAGTTTTAATCAAAGCAATTTAATCTTAGGCACCATTTTCTTTTCTTTTTGAGTTTTATTTTAACACAACTATTTAAATAGCCATATTTATAATACAAAAGAGACAAAATATAAAATAGTAGACTAAGGACCAGCTTGACCATTTCCTTTTAAGTTTCAGATAGTTATATACCATATAACACTATTGGGTAGTACTTTATCAGAAAGTGGTGAATCTGGATATTTTTTTTATTAAATCACACTAATATATGTAAGCGAAAGTTTGTGTGTATGTTGGTTACTTCTTAACGCAAAAACTACTGAACGGATTTGGATGAAACTTTACAGTAATTACACTACAACTACACTTTACAGTACAACAACACTTTACAGTACAACAACACTTTACAGTACAACAACTAGTGTTTAATATATCTACATACATCATTTGATAATATAGCACCACACTTCATATAATTTCTGAGTGGTATATAAACAAGCATTATTGAGTTAATATGTTACCGTAAGATTGTCAAAACCGTTAGATTGTAATCTACCTCACGAGATTGCAAACAGTCGAAAGATTGTGAAATGGTATTAACGAATCGCAAGTCGCGCGCTGATTGGTTGAGCAGTATATGTCCCGAGCCGCCATATTTGTTTGTTAATTCGTCTTTGGTGCCGAATGTAAATTATTTTTGTGATTGTTATTTGATCTCATGTTAAAAATACCTTACAACTTTAGAATTAGTTATATAAAATTGTTGTGACAGTAAAATTCATTTGTGATTAATTAAAGAAGTTGTAACCTAACTCTATGGCCATTGAACGGCCTACTGTAAAACCGACCAGTACACAGACAGTTGACAATATGACGCCCGTAAGCAGTATATCACAGTTGACAAAATATCAATAGTTTGCAATCTCGCTAGGTAGATTATAATCTAACGGTTTTTACAATCTTACGGTGACATATACAACAGTGTTGATCTATAGTAAATTATGAGTTCCAAATTAGGATCATAGTAACCCACGAAACACCTCCCCGTGAAGTCAGTATATATTCAAAACCGCGTTACTCACACTTGATATTATTAAAACTCAATAACATCGTTCGTTTAATTGATAGCAATGTTTATTAGTACTAGGTAGGTCACTATCTTGTAAATAAGTACCTACCGAAGTGGTTCACTTACCCGTTAAGTAAATAAGATAAAAAGCATTGGAATGATATTACTTTGCTTTAAAAATGCTCTTATCTTAAAACCTACTTGTTTTTAGTGTGCAAAAACATTGGCGAATGTTTCATCATTTGTAGGTGATCTTGAAAGTAAACATTTAGTTTGAAATTACTAACTTTATGTAGGTACGCTCTTAGTTTATGGTGGTTAAAACCCTAATGCGTAATATTCTCGTGTGGTTTACCAAAATATCAGTATCACATTTAAACTATCACATATTATTTACCATTTAATAGATAGGTAAAGAAGCTAAATTCCAGATGGTTATATACTGTAACCGTTATCCCTATTACATAGTGAGTTTTTTTAATTCGGGATAACTGTATGGGCACTGGTACATTTATTACTAGTTTTTTAAAAATGTAACAAACAAAAATTTACTGAAGGAACTGGCCTAATTGAAATGGGACAGCACGGAAACACAAGCTTTCAAATAAAATAATCACAAATTTTTACAAAAAAAAAACAACTTCAATCTGGACCAAATTTAAATGGGACCACACGGGAAGCACCAAAGCTGGTGCTTTCAAATAAAAAACGAATCATCAAAATCGGTTCACACAGTCGAAAGTTATGAGGTAACAAATATAAAAAAAACATTCGAATTGAAAACCTCCTCCTTTTTTTGAAGTCGGTTAAAAAATAATCATCAAAATCGGTTCACCCAGTCGAAAGTTCTGAGGTAACAAACATAAAAAAAACAGTCGAATTGAGAACCTTCCTTTTTTGAAATCAGTTAAAGAGAACCGCGTGGTGACTATTCATCACGTCGGTGTTGAAAGAGGCGATTGAGATACAAAATACGCAGGGCTTATTGCAATGAAAATGAAAACTTGTTATAATAGGCCCTACATCTCCTTTCTAGGGAAGTGTATGTCTAGCGGTGAACTGTTAGAGGCTGTTAATGATAAAATGAAAGAAAAGCCAGTCTTGGTTAACATTCTGTGTGTTTCTTGTAAAATCAAAATAATGTAAATGTTTTTTATTAGTTGCACAAAGGATTTAGTACTAGATTTTCATAGAAACTTTTGATTTTCATCTGCAGGTCGCCCACAAGTTGATATCAACGCAGTCGTCACGAGGGTTCACAATAGCGTCACCGGAGGACGACACGGACGCTCCCGACATGGGCCAGTACAACCTGATGCATCGACGCAGCAGCAAGTCTCTGCCAGCCTCGCCACTAAACTCACCACCCGGCAGTCCTAATTCCCGTAGGAAATACCACCCTAATCGGTAAACATTTATGCGATATAAAAATATAGTAATTAGAACCTGGCATAGTATTAACATTCCCCCCTATTTGACTGCCTCGGTGGCGCAGTGGTAGCGTATGCGACTGCTGTGCTTGAGGTCTCGGGTTCGATTTCCGGGTCGGACAGAATGTTTGTATGATCTGCAAATATTTGTCTCGGGAGTTTGGGTGTTTTCTATTTATAATATGTAGGTATTTACAAAAAAAGTATATATTTATTTATATTATTATCAGTGGTTGTGGTCCCTGAAGTTTGGGACTAATAATTTGGTATAACACATGAAGTTTCGGTTATCGTTCCTCATACATACATGTTTAAATTTTCTAACACACTAGAGACTATAGATTTTGTCAATTCACTAATGATACATGTTTTATATGCACATATATTATATATAGTAAGTATGTATGAGAAATACATTCCTTACAAATATATAAATAAGTATATTTCTAAAGTATGCAAGTTGTATTACCTGCAGCAAATATTTATATTTGTCATACGTTACGTTTTGTGCCACACCCACAACTACATAGTTTCTTTTCTTTGTTTCGTAAACTTGTTTATACGTCGAGTTTTTCAAGGTTAATAATAATAATGTAGTTGCATTATATTCGTTCAAACCAGTTTGTAAAATAAGAACAATACTTAAAAATATCAAAGCACTTATATTCAGTGATGGCGGTTTAAATCGCCATCTTGCATTGTTAGTATTTCAAGATTTTAGTTCTTATCTCCAGTTTAATTATTCTCGAAAAGCGGCTAATGAATAAAAATTGGTTATTCCTAATTTTATCGGTTTGTGGAAATGCCACACAATAGAGCCACAAAAAATATTGATACGTTCTACATTTTGACGTACCGTCGGCGTTAGAACCATTACCCAGCTTTTCAATAAAACAATTTATAGATGAAAACTATACAAATATCTTCTCCGAGATGCAAGTAGTATTTTGGCAAACGTAACAGTTAGTTTGTGGCCTAAAAAGTCCGACAAGTCTTTCAACAGAACTACCTAACTATGGTACTTGGGTTGTGGAGGTCTGACGGCAGTCATTCCTCGTAAGAAATCGAAGTTTACGCATCGCATCGCAGTAAACTCAAGGCTGACCTCCACCTTGATTAGGAAAATTCAAATTAATTTATTCAATTAAGACACTACGTGACATTTATGAAC
This sequence comes from Diaphora mendica, assembly GCA_949125395.1. Lineage (NCBI taxonomy): Eukaryota > Metazoa > Arthropoda > Insecta > Lepidoptera > Erebidae > Diaphora > Diaphora mendica. The sequence continues at coordinate 32,838,153 of OX421311.1, forward strand.
GTTAAATTGAAGCTACAGTAAAAAAACATAGATCGACATCAACAGACGCCACAGCATGTGCTGGATTGTCAAGGTAAATTAGATGAAAACACCAAAATTACTGCCTGATTGTGTCGATCTATAACTTCCAATTTCCAAAATGCGTAGAGCCTTATGAGAAGAATACTGGGCAAAGAAACTGAAAAAAAGACAGTGTATAGGCCTTATAATAATACATAGAAAAGTATATAAAAAAATGTTTTATTTTCATTCACAGTTACTTTACATCACCCTTTGAAGCTACAGAGGATTCTCCAAACCGGTCTTGGTTGTCAATGGCCCTACTGGGCTTCAAGAAGGATCTCACTACGTCCACATCTACTTTGGCTGAAGAAGATGTTGTAGATATTAGACGAGGTAAATATTGTTAAGACTATTTATAATTAAGTTAATGTCGGGTAATGAACTAACAATTAACTATCTTACGACTGCGACTTTTCTCGATGTAAGTTTTGCAAATCAATTCATGTCCTTTCTAAACAGGTATTTTTATGATGACTGATTTCATGTTAAGCGTTTGAGTATTTGAGCTTATGTAAGAAAAACAAAGAAAGTCACATTTCCAATTATATTTTGTACTAGTTGTTGTCCGTGGCTCTGCCCGCGTATATGTCAGTTATCGTGGCAAATAGTAGCCTATATGTAATTTTGATGTATAAGCTATATTACTGTAAAGTTTCATCCAAATCCGTTCAGTAGTTTTTGCGTGAAAGAGTAACAAACATCCATCCATCAATACTTACAAACTTTCGCGTTTATAATATAAGTAGGATTGATTATTATTTGTGCAAGTTGAGTTGGAACGTTGGTCCACTTTGCGAATAGCATAACAGTCAAGTTTTAAGTTCAATTTATTTCTTTTGTATTAATTTGGTGTTATGTTATGTCATTACTTAAACCTGTTTTTTTTTTATTAGGTAATCTTGCAGAGTCAGTAGAAAGTCTGGGCCCCGCTCCTCGTAGGAAGGAGCCAATGAAAGTTGCCAACCAAGCCGTCGCCCAAAGCTCCACACCCGCCAAACCATCGCAAGCGTTCAGACCCAAACCTTCAGAACTGCGAGAAATGAACTTCTGGTCTCCAACGTCTATGTGAAGAGTACAATATCGAGTTATGTTTTATTGTAATTACATTAAATTCGTAACTCAATAAGGGATGTAAATCACGCGTAATATTTACGCATTCTGACGCACAATGGCGTTTTCAGCCTTTCAGATGTGTTTTTTTTTAACTTTTCTGATAGCTGTATGTGTTATGACGTAAGGCAGAGATGTTCGTTGTTCAGACTTGCTAGTTTTATGGAAATCAATGCGGGATTTGTTCTAGGTGTTGCCAGACAACATGGAAATATTTCTAATTTGAAAACCGCCTACTGATACGGTATAGAAATATTTTCTATTGTAATATTCCATTAATGATAAGTGTCGTATTAAGCTATTTTTGTAATCCTTGTATGCGTAAGCTATTTGTTTGTATGGGTCTGATATGGCCAACTGTATAAGGGTTATTATAAAATAGCGTTATTTAGATAAGGTTATAAAGTGTTCTTTCTTAATTCCCTTGAGCGCCAAGTATGGTTATTACCATCAAATACTTATGTAATGGATATTATAGCGTTTATTGAATTCATGTATTTGAAATAACAATATTATTACGTAAGAGATATTTTGTGACATATACACTTATGAACTGTATGTAACTTGGAAGCATAGCGTATTGCATTGTGTAATATGATTTTTGTGATATTATTTATTTCTGATTACTTTCGTGGTTTATTTAAATTACGTAGACTTTAATGTATTATGTACTAGTTGTTTCCCGCGGCTCCGCCCGCTTGTATGTTGGATATCAAGGTATTTTTTTTAAAAGCCAATGATACAGATAATGTGGCTTTCTATTGGTAAAATAATTTTCAAAACCATTTCAGTAGATCCAGAGATAACCCCCCTACAAACTCATAAAATGTATCTCTATGATATTAGTATATATAAAAATCAGATCAGTAATTTTCTGGAAAAAGTTAGTTGTTGAGCAGAAGTTGTAAGATTGTACTTACTAATAGAATTAACAATATTTTAGTATTCCATCAAAATAACCTGTAACCAGTTAAAACAGACGATTAAGTTAATATTAAATAATAAATATGGTGTTCAACCCATTTCATATCGTTTAACTTAAAACCACACACACCCTCTTAATCTGTATATTTTTTTTGCCCCTTTTTACGAAAATCATGTGAACGGATGAGTATCAAGTTTGGAAAAAAAAAAAAAAATATTGAATGTTTATATGAAGGAGGACAGAAAGCTAAGAAAAATGGTCGAATTTCGACCATGGTTTCTTTTCATTCATCTTCATCAAATTGACCATAGATGGTTAGTTATTGTTTTTAGAAAACACTACGTTTCACACATCTTTGCTTATTATATAGTCGTTAAATTAACTACGCCTTAATCCTTATAACTATAGAATTAGGTTGATTTACATAGGGTAAGTAAGTTGGTCTATAACAATGGCAGTAAATATTGACCATAGTGTTTACATGCAGTCACTAAGCGTGGTAATATATTCAGTGTCCACACGTTATTTTATCAGTGTGGAAAATATTGTCATTGTTTTTTGAAGTATACTCAATTGCTAAGAAATACATACCTACTGATAATAATATTTCTTTAGTCATCATCAACACCTCATAACTTCCCACTGCTGGGCTCGGGTCTCCATTCAGGAGAGGGTTAAGGCCATACATCCCCACGGTGGCCGAGTGCGGGTTGGGGACTGGCAAGACAACGTTGTGGCTACGTAATCTTGCCGTTCGATGTTTTCAAGCCTCCAACTAAGCTTCACGACGAAGCACACACTACGCAAGAGTCATTGACTGACCAAGCACTGACTTCATCGTTTAGATAAAGTCAGTAGCGCTGGCACGAGTGCCGAGGGCTGACTTTCAAATATTTTAGTTGGAGTATTGAAGTCAGTACTGACGTAACAGCGCTGTATTCGCCCCTTGCTTAGGCTTCTTTTTTTACCCGCGTTCGTTGTTCTAAAGATACAACAACAACCGCGGGAAACACCGTGGGGCTCAGCTAGTTCTTGAAATAAAAGTTCTGTCAAAATACAATTCCGATCAATTTTCGATCGATCTTAAAACTGTGACTGTCATAAAAAGTGTTTTCGTAGTAAAATATTACGGAGACTATTTAATTTTCGGTAACAATACGATGAATCACACTACAATCGACGTTGGATGTTTAATATAGTTTACTAACGAAAAAAGTTTAAAAAGCTATAATTCTACTCTGCCTGATGGAAAGCATAAGCAGAATCCAAGAGTGGTGGTCACCATACTCATTGCGAATGCAGACAATGCAGCATGGTGACCCACACGATAGTGCGGCCTAGTGATGGTTCTGCATCTTTGGGCCTCCGGTCTCGCACTTACCAACGAAACACGACAGCATAAACGCTGTCATTTTACGTTGACTTTCTGTGCGTGGGTAGTACCGCCCCGGTCGAGCCGGCCCGTTCGTGCTGAAATCAGCGTGGCTCTGCTATCTTTGAAATGTGCCTATCATTATGGATCTATTGACAGTTGACACCTCATTCTTAAAATTGGTTCAGTGGTTTAGTTTATCCAAACATGGACAACAAATGTTTGGAACATACAAACATACATAGCCTGCCAAAATTATTACCCTTGCTTTTGGCTTCGCCGTAGTTATGTCCCTAATAAATAACTGACCGGACTACTTCAGTGGCGCAGTTGTAGTGTATGCGACTGCTGTGCTTGAGGTCACAGATTTGTTTCCTAGGACCAAATGTTTGTATCTTCTGCAAATATTTGTTTTGAAGTTATTAAAGTATAATATGTATGTATTAAAAAAAAAGTGGTATACAAGTATTCTATTTATCAATTCAAGTACAAGCTCTGATTATATTGAAGATGGCGTTGTGTGTCAGACGTCCGACATATTTATTTATTACGTACCTATAATGACAATTATGAGATAGAAAGTGGAATGGAACTGAATTGTTACCAATTTTTTATAATCAACATTGGCCTTTTGATATTCTGAACTCATTGTGTACAATGCGACAATTTTTTTTTTACAAAATAATGATAAATAACTTATTCAGTAGTTTCCTTTGATAGCCAAGTAGGTACCTATATTTAAACCATTAAGAACCATCGCACTTTCGAATCGTATTAAAATATGTTTCAGGCAATAAATCACAGGCGGGTAACCCTAAGTGGTCGTTGCGTGACAACAATCTCGTGTGCATCGCAACGATTACGGAGCGTTCCATTATTAAATGTTTTTTTTGTGAAATTATTCGACCATAATGGTGGAGCGTGGTGAAGCGTTTTCGTGTGTAGGTACCTTATTGACAAATAACGTAGACGAACTGTTTGTAAAAAATATTTTTATACACGCACAGAACATGTAGCCCATGTAGGTACCTAATTTTCCTTACCCACTACATATTATTTTTATAATTTTGTATAGAGGTCGGCATTAGTAGTTCAAATGACATGAAAACATAACATGTTTGTCTAAATGTCTTTAATGCATTATTTTCAATTGGATTAGAATTAGAAACTGTCTGTCATGATGGAAATGAACCTAAATCTATTAAGTATCTACTCATCATATTTTTCTTGCCTAACAAGAACCCTCACATTTTTGGCATGTCGTGTCTAGCCGTAACTGCCTCGTTGGTCTAACGGTTGACGTATGCGACTGCCGATCAAGAGGTCTCGGGTTCGAATCCCGAGTCGGGCCAAGTGTTATGTAGTTTTTCTGATTATAGAAATAATAACAGCTCGGAGTTTGGAAGTTTGGGATCTGAACCCCCGTGCCTCAGAGAGCACGGAGCTGTCAGTCCTGCGCCTAATCTCTCCCCGATCGTGTCGGATAACTACCACATCGGATTATGAGAGTGAGGGAACAGAGAGTGCCCCTATGTTTGCCACGCACTTGTGCACTATAATATCTCCTGCGTAGTAGTTGGCTGGTCTACGTTTAGACTGGCCGCCGCGCCGTGGCCGTAATCGGCTAGGAGAACATCGTCCGTCCGTCCGTTCGTCATGGTCTGTTCGTAGCTTATTTTGTGGTCTGTTGATAGATAATTAGAACGCTATAAGTTATTTCAAACACTGCAACAACTTGTCCCTTTAATTAACAGGCTCTACTACGCTGTAAAGGCTATTTATTGGCTAATCAAAATATTTCTATAGAGTTACTTGTTTCAGACATCTATATATATATCTATACTTATCTATACTTATAATAAAAATGTAACAGGTCCAATTCTGTACATTAAAGATATTTTGAAATTTTTATTTGGAGGGCTCTCTATAATCGATACTGAAGCCAAAACTGTAATTTTTTTCATTTTTGTCTGTCTGTCTGTCTGTCCGTCTGTCTGTCTGTCTGTCTGTCTGTCTGTATCTTGGCCGCGCATCACGCCGAAACTACTGAACTGATTCAAATGAAACTTGACATGATTTGAGTTCATACTACGAGGTAGGACATAGGATACTTTTTATCCCGAAATTCAGCACGGTTTCCTGGAGAGAGGGGATGAATAAAAATGTAACAGGTCCAATTCTGTACATTAAAGATATTTTGAAATTTTTATTTGGAGGGCTCTCTATAATCGATACTGAAGCCAAAACTGTAATTTATTCATTTTTGTCTGTCTGTCTGTCTGTCCGTCTGTCTGTCTGTCTGTCTGTCTGTATCTTGGCCGCGCATCACGCCGAAACTACTGAACTGATTCAAATGAAACTTGACATGATTTGAGTTCATACTACGAGGTAGGACATAGGATACTTTTTATCCCGAAATTCAGCACGGTTTCCTGGAGAGAGGGGATGAAAGTCAAAATATGTACTTAGTTGTAATTCAATAACACATAGTACGATTTCTTTCATTCTTTTTTTGCTAGAAAGAAGAAAAATAAAAGAGAACGGGAAAAGTCTTTTTTTTTTCGTCCGCGACTGTACACCACCTGTGGGAAGCTGAGACAGATATGTAAATATGGCGGTACGAAGTTCGCCGGGTCAGCTAGTACTTATAATAAAAATGTAACAGGTCCAATTCTGTACATTAAAGATGTTTTGAAAATTTTATTTGGAGGGCTCTCTATAATCGATACTGAAGCCAAAATTGAATTTTTTTTCATTTTGTCTGTCTGTCTGTCCGTCTGTCGGTATCTTGGCCGCGCATCACGCCTAAACTACTGAATGGATTCAAATTAAACTTGGTATGATTTGAGTTCATACTACTAGGTAGGACATAGGATACTTTAAATCCCAAAGTTCAGCATGGTTTCCTGGAGAGAGGGGATGAAAGTCAAAATATGTAGGTACTTAGTTGTAATTCAATAACACATAGTCCGATTTCATTCATTCTTTTTTTGCTAGAAAGAAAAAAAAAAGATAACGGGAAAAGTCTTTTTCTTGTTCGCGACGGTACACTGCCTGTGGGAAACTGAGACAGATATGTAAATATGGCGGTACCAAGTTCGCCGGGTCAGCTAGTGTATTAATAAAATACGATTCTCCATAATGCGCGGCGCTCAATACTTGTGCGACGTAAATATACTCATTATTTAAACCGTCATTAAGTAAACCTGAATTTTTAATAAACATGGAACTATAGAAAAATAAACTCCTTACTAATAAATACCGTAGCAGATCATCAATCATCAAAGTCACTAGCAGAAGTTTATGAAGACTTAACCCAATATACCTACCAATAAAACTGCCGAGTTTGATATTAAATATGGAAGCCAGAGCTGGATATGAAAATAAGGTTTAGGGATAGAAAGTTATATTGTTATAGGCGACATTTGCCTCCTTTAACATTGGTAGGCACGCGATTTAGCGCACGAACCCTTTGAACGGAAAATCAGAAAGTTTATAACTGCGTTGTTTAGCTGTAGTTCATCAGTATCCTGTCAAAAAACGTGAAGAGAAACACTACAGTAAGTATTTGAAATGTGATGTACCTAATGATGAACCTCAACCTGCTAGTACTACTTACTAGTAATATAAAATTATTATTGAATATACGACAACGCTCATTTAGCTGAAATCCATGTAGGATGAAACTTTACAATAATAATATAGCTTTTAATACTCGTATATCAGAATAACACATAGGCTAATATTTGCCGTGATACACGCTGGCGGAGCCGCGGGTAACAGTTAGTAGGTACTTATTTCTTTTATAATAGTACAGAGGGACAAACGAGCATCGAGTGGTACTCGTAAATGAGCGTAGATGTTAATGAATATCTAAAACTTAAGCGCCATAAGTGCTTTGCCAGCATTTGAGTCCCCTACCCCTTTAGGTGGTTTAAATTCAAGATTAAGTTTAGGTTTAAGATTGAATCTAACTAATAGCAACAAAAGAATTGTTTATAACCAGTTTTCAGTTTTCCCTGTTTCGTTTTCCGATTTTTTTGTAATAGTCAGGTTGAGGTGGCCCCAAGTATACCGTGGTATGGATTTTCGAAGGCAAGAAGAACAACAAACACTTTTCTATAAGCCTGTATATATATTTAGATCGTTTTATTTTAGATATCGGCGCTTTGGTACCTAGGTTTTTTGTATTAAATGACCAGATATAAAACTTCATTTAAGTAGGTACCAAAATCTCGACTCATAACACCCACATCAAAGGTATTAGAAGTTCTCAGAAATAAATAGCTTCTCGAATAAAGCCTTGTTTTCCGACAATTTTTCTTCCGACTTTTTAATTAGTCTCGTTTCATTACTTAAATCGGATTTGCGTTCGGGCCCGTGGCTTTTAAGGGAAGCCTAATTTTGTCGTCTGAAAAAGAAATATACCTACCGAGTATTTACTTTTTGCGAATTTGTTGACACGTTACGTTTTTTTGTACTTAGTCTACAGGTAAGGTAAGTACAAAATTAAGTAGCATGTGAAGATCCTTTGCCTGACATGGATAATATTTGTAAAATATAACAATTATTTATGAATTATTATTACTTTATTATACATTTTAAATGTAAAGTATATATCTTGTTACATAAACATGCTAAAAGACGAAGCTGATTTCGTATCGGGTAGCTGTTTTATATATTTTCATAATAATACATTATAACTTCAAAATATACCCACAAACTTGTATTTGCAGCTATATCTATGGAGGTCTAGGGAGGTAGAAATTAATTAAACAGTTATGGGTTAATTTGAAACAGCTGGTTCAGATATAATGGATATTGGAACCCTTTGTTCTTATTAAGTTAATACTGAAGTGTCGACACGAACGGGCAGCGACACGAACAAACCACCAGACCCGATGTCAATCAAACTATGATATAAATAAAATAGAGCTGGAACTCCAACAAAATGTAATTATTATTATACCGACTATTTAAATGTAAATTACTCTGAATGTCTTCCTCAAACTTAACATTAATAAATTAATGTTATTCTCTAAGGCCAATTAATATTCTTACAGCTTTGAAGCATAATAGAATTAGTAATTGGGAATTATGTTTTTTTTTTGTTTAATTATAGTTTTATTTATTTAAAAACCTATACTCATCTAATAGCGTTACAAAAATTTGGAAGCCATTTTTAAAACACTGTATTCTTAGTGCGCTCGCGAATGTAAATCTGGAAATATGTGAACTAAGATTGGCCCCTAATCTTAATTCGATATAATGGCCTGGCTGCACAATGACCGAGGTATATCCAGCTAAAATTGAGTCTACACCGAACAGAAGTTGTTGTAATTTCCCAGTGTTTGCAACAAAAATTGACAACAAATGTTGGGAACCGTGTTTCTGTTTTTGGCGGTAGGTAAATATAAAAAATATACGCTTGTTGCAGATATTTATAGGCTCTGTGACACGCTTAGTTGGAATGTTTTTCAAATTATTGACGACTCGGTTTTAGAGTTATCTCGGTGTAGACACAATGGAAACAAAAGTTGGCTATTTTTTGAAGATTTTTTTTGTGGAGATGAGCCTAGATTTCATTCTATTGAAGTATTATGGTGTTTATTGGTGTATCCTAGCAACGGATCGATATGACTTTTAGTATAGTCGTCATTAGCCTCTAAAAGTCCACTGCTGGACATAGGCCTCTCCGTAGAAAGGAAAAACTTATACTTCTGGTTTACTAGTCATCACGGCAGCAATGGTTTTCAGACAGATCGGTTCTTCCCACATTGGATGAGGCCAATCGAGTGACAGTGTGCAGTTCTTAAAAACAACATATATAAGTACTGCAGTTTATTTATTAAACACTCTCATTACAATAAGATCCTTCTGTAATTTTCATTGTTCGTTTAATCTTTTTATATTATGCCCACAATTAAGCATAAACAATCATCATCCATGAAATTAAAGTATGGGCAGGGTTTGATACCGTTTTTCGGGTTGTATGTAATTAACTAATTATTACCTTCGCAGGGATGGTTCCTAGACCGGGTTGCGTGTCTCATCTTCAGTATGAGCAAAGTCAACGATTATATTTAAATTTTTAAGCTATTGCATAGCTTTTATCGCGGGCTTTGAGCGCGGTGACCGAATCAAGAAATTCCGTAACGAAAATAAAACCTGACACCCGAAGCTCGCACGGATCGAGACGAGCTGCTCCGAAATCTGTCTGACAGACAGACAAAACAGTCTGGGTTTGCGCAAGTATACTTGAACGTGTATGTCCGGCTTAAGCAGCTGTTTGTGAGGAAGTATATAGGTGTATAGGTATCTATCATATCTTTATAATGCCACATTCACCGCATGTGCGCCCCGTAAGTATACATGTTCAAAGAAAAATAAATACTGCATAAATAAAAACCGGTCAGCGCCATCTGTTGAGCTGTTTCACAACTACGAGGTACTCTAACGCCCTCTATTATTTAAATACTTTTTGAACAATTGTATAATACACCTCCTCAGATCCTCAAATGAAACACTCACTGCACGGTACTATTGATTTATTGCTTGAAAATAGACACACAATACAGTAAAAACGTGTTCAACAAAAAATATTTTAGAGGGCTTTATATAAGTCAACTCGTAACTGAACCATACCGTGATTCACTTCAAAGGCACAACGCCATCTTTCGAGTCAAGATGTAAACATATTGATTTTGGACATTCCGCCCACCAAGGACCTAATTTAGAATTAGGTCCTTCAATACACGGCCATCCACCATGAGGTCAAAGAGGCCAAAAAGAAACTTTAACTACATAAAATACAGACCCGCCCACCATGAGGGTAAGTAGGTCAATGAACAAATAAAACAACGTTTCAAATACCTAGCCAATTAGACATTGACTTAAATATACACACCTAAAGTTAGAGACTTAAACAATTATACATTATGAAAATAAACCTTAGTTTGCCACTGGCAAAACACACAACTTATTGGTTGGTCGTTTAAAGACAGAATCCTTACATTTTAAAGTCACCACTCGAGTGATTCCGTCCGAACCAGGATGTTTTATTAGGACTTTACCCAATAACCATCTACCGGGAGGTAGATTATCTTCTTTAATAAGGACCACATCCCCTACATTTGGTTCTGGTGTTCCTTGAGACCATTTGTAGCGATGACACATTGTTGTTAGATATTCCCTTGACCAACGTCTCCAGAAATCTTGTGTCATTCGCTGCAATAATTGCCACCTCCTCAAAGTGCCCACATTAGCTCGCTCGTAGTTACGTTCCGGCACAAGAACCAGAGGTTCACCTATCAGAAAATGACCAGGCGTGAGTGGTGTTTGGTCGACTGGATTTTGCACTAGCGGTCTGGAATTCAGGCAAGCCTCAATTTGAACAAGCACCGTTGACATCTCCTCGTAGGTGAGAGTTGACTCGCCAATCACCCGTTTTAAATGGTACTTGGTCGCCTTGATTCCGGCTTCCCACAGTCCTCCGAAGTTCGGGGCATGTGGAGGAATGAAATGCCACTGTACTCCATTGGAGCTGAGCCAACTTCTGATTTCATTAGCGACCGATGAGTGTTCATGTTTGACGAAGGATTCGAGTTCCTTTGCGGCGCCAACAAAATTCGTTCCGTTATCGCTCCAGATGTTGCTGCAGTGACCTCTCCTGGCAACAAACCTTTTGAAACTAGCAATGAACGCTTGGGACGTTAAGTCGCTCACCGCTTCCAAATGAATAGCCTTTGTAGCCATGCAGACGTACAAGCACACATATCCTTTATAAGATTTGCTTCCTCGGCCCTTGGACATTCTTATGTTGATAGGACCGGCAAAATCGACTCCACTATTTAAAAAAGCTCTGGCTGGAGTAACTCGGCAGGAAGGCAACTGACCCATAAGTTGGTTATTGAAACTCGCCCTGTGGCGTAAACAAACAACACATTTACGCACATGTGATTTAACTAAACTTTTAGCCGAAATGATCCAATATTGAGTTCGGAGGTAATTAAGCATAAGAGTTGGACCACCATGTAGAGTTTTCTTATGAGCTTCATCTATTAATAGAATCGCAAGATGGCTGTGTTGTGGAATCAATATAGGATGTCTCATACTCTCAGAGACTTGAGCGTTCTCAATCCTACCTCCTACTCTTAATATTCCATTTTCATCTATGAATGGACACAGTGATCTGAGTTTACTCTTTTGACTAATCCTTCCACAAGTTTTTATATCCCCAATGTCCAGTTCAAATTCTTGTTCTTGAGTTCTTTTGACACAAATTTCAAAGGCTTCGGTTAGCTCCTCACATGTCAGATAAGTGTTTCCCTTTCTATTTTGTTTCAAAAATCTTCTACAATAAGCGACCACTCGTACTAATCTTTGGAGAGACGAGAATCTTGTCCACAACTGATCATTGTGACACGCGCCCACATGTACCTTTACAGATCTTATTTCTTGGTCCGTTGAGATCGATTTCGGCTTAGTGTAATCTATGGTTTTATTTGTCAACCATAACGGTCCATGAAACCACAGCGCAGAGTGCGCCAGTTCTGAAGGCGCCACACCACGAGATGCAATATCAGCTGGGTTAAATGACGATCTTACATGTGCCCACTGCGAACTTTCTACCAAACACAAAATTTCCGAGACTCGATTTCCCACAAATGTAGTCCAGCGGCTTGGGTGTCCGCTAAGCCATGCCAACACCACTGTTGAGTCAGTCCAGCAATGAACATTCTCTCTGTCGATTGTATATATTTCAGCTACTTCGACTATTAACTTCGCGAGAAGAACTGCCCCCATCAATTCCAAACGAGGCACAGATAGTTGTTTTGTAGGAGCTACCTTTGTCTTTGCGGTCACTAAATTGATTTTAATCTGACCATCTCCAACCATAACTCGTAAGTAAACAGCAGCTGCATAAGCCAAATTAGAGGCATCGCAAAATCCGTGCAACTCTACGACTGAATTGGTGTTAGTTTCGAGCCATCGAGGGAGAACAATATTTGGTAAGTGCAGCAGACCGGATTGGTAAGTTTTCCATTCTTTAAGAAGCTCATCTGGTAAGACATCATCCCAGTCAATTCCAGCCAGCCACAACTTCTGTATGAGAATTTTTGCGGTCACAACGGAAGGTGCTACCCACCCTAAGGGATCAAACAGCCGTGATATGTCCGATACAACCTTCCTTTTGGTTATAGGCTCTGATTGTAATGGAAATGACACTGAATATTTGAAATTATCCGAGTCCCGGTCCCAAGAAAGACCGAGTATTTTCGTAACTTCATCCATCTTTATTTCTACTACACTATCCAGACTTCTCCTATCTTCGTTCATTTCCCTTGCCAACTCCTTATTGTTGGTCATCCATTTTTGAAGTTCGAAACCTCCCTTTGCTAATAAACTATTGATTTCCTTGTATATTTTTTTACCTTCTTCAATGGTCTGACAACCTGACATCAAGTCGTCCACGTAGTAATCTTCCTTTAATTTTGCTGAAACTAGTGGAAAGTCCTGACCTTCATCTTGTGCAAGCTGCTGTAAGGACCTCACTGCTAGGTAAGGTGCACAGGCAGTTCCAAAAGTCACTCTCAATAACTTGTACTCTTTTATTTCAGAGTTTGGATCACTGCGCCAGAACAGCCTTTGGTAATCGGTATCTTCTGATGCAACAATGACTTGTCGGTACATTTTTACAATGTCAGCGCAAAGCACGATTGGATGTAAACGCCATTTCATAATTATGTGACGCAGATCGGGCTGAATCGTAGGACCTACCATCAGTGTATCATTGAGAGACACACCATTTGATCCCCTAGACGACGCATCGAACACTACTCGTACCTTGGTTGTAGTCTTATCATCCCGAATAACAGCGTGATGTGGTAAGTACACTGCTCGTTGCACATCTGCTTCGGGAGAGACAGCTTCCATATGACCAAGGTTGAGGTATTCTTCCATGACGTCTGTGTATTTCTTTTTGATCTCTGGATCCTTTCTGAATCTGCGTTCAAGAAGGTGAAATCGTTTGAGAGCAATGTCTTTAGTATGCCCATACTTACACTGAGGATTATTATCTTTGAACGGTAATCGTACTATATACCGACCTGTTTCATCTCGTTTGGCAGTAAAACTCTTCACAGGACTGTTCTTCTTGGGTAAGTACTCTTCTTTTACTACAAGATGTATCGGACTCTATCTCCCAAAACCTCTTAAGCAATTCATTGTCACTGAATTGTGAATGCGTGTTAAAGAAAACCTTGTGACAGTGAGCTGATGGTGAAGCTGATTGTGTTTGGCCAGACAAAATCCAACCCAGACTCGTGTTTTGTGCTAGAAGTCCTTGAGAATGTTTGATCAACCCTTCCTGAAGTATCTGTCCATAAACTTCTGCTCCAAGCAAAATATCAATTTTGCCTGGTGTATGATACTTTGGATCGGCCAGAATTAAATGTTCGAGTTGTGGCCATGTTGGTATTGATATCGAATTTCCGGGAATTAATGAAGTGATTGTGTTTAAAACGTAGGCATGTACTGTCATACTGAAACCAGGATCGTGGAGGGAATTGATAGTCACTTCTACAATAGATTTAGTAGTTACAGCCTTTGAATCACCTCCTATGCCTGAAATGATACCATGACCCGAGATCTTTCTTAATCCGAGCAATTGCACGGTGGATTCCGTTATAAACGACGCTTGAGACCCTTGGTCTAATAATGCTCTCAGTAGGTGTTTGAAACCGTGCGTAGTTTGTGCTTCGACTACAGCGGTTGCTAATAAAACTCTAGTCGGAACCGCCTTCTTAGAAAGGTGAGTTGACATCGCAGCAATCGTTGAATCCTGCGTCTCACCGGAAGCGTGGTCCACTGTGGACATCGCTGATTTGACGGCAACGACTCCTCCTGAGCTACACCTGGGCGACGTTGGTCTAGAGGACCCTTTGGGGTGTAACAATGAATGATGTTTGCGCTTGCAAACTTGACAAGTTGTGGTGATCTTACAAAATTTAACAGAATGATTTTGGCCTAAACAATTATAGCACAGACCCTGAGTTCGCACGAAATCACTCCTAGTTTCGTAGTTATTCTTACAAAATTCTTTACAGTGGCTGAGAGTATGATTTTGTTTACAAAATGGACATGTAATCTTAAACCCTCGTGTGGATTGTTGAGCAACGGCATGAAAGCTCCCTTGTTTACTTACAGTTGATTTTGGTTTGTGGATAACCGGTATATTTAAGTATTCTAATGAACGAAACCTTGTTTCTAAAAATGCCTTAAATTCGGTAAACTTTGGTATTTCGTCACATGAGCTAACCCTTGTTTCCCATTGCTTTCGGGATTCACTATCTAATTTCGCGCTTACTATGTATATCACTATAGCATCCCACGAATTAACATCTATACCTATCGTTGACAGCCCATGCATACAATCCACTGTGGTATCCAAAAGTTCCTTGATGGCCGTTGAATTTTCTAACACCTTGGGTTGTTCTATTAATCTTTTTATCATTGAATTACATAAGTATATTTTGTTATCGTAACGTTTCTGTAACGTTTGCCAGCATTCTAGGTAATTAGCAGCTGTAATGGGGGTATGGCGCAACAATTGTTCTGCCTCGCCAGACAGATGCCCTTTTAAGTAATGTAACTTTTGGACATTGTCAATTGTGTCGTTTTTATGTATTAATGAAGTGAACATGTCGCGAAATGATATCCATTCTGTATATTTACCAGAAAAATTTGGAATACTAACTTTAGGCAATCGAACATTGGTATATATTTTAGTAGTCGATTGCTCTAGTGTTTTCGTTGTGGAAGTGATTTGTAAAATGTACTCCTTTAATTCAGATTTATAACTGATATAACTTTCTTCCACATTATCGTAAGTATCTGCTTCAAAATAACTATTTGTAGTATCGGTTGAACCTTCAATAATTTTTCTATGAGTTTCTATAAAATTACTCCACTGTTGTTCTAGTGTCTCTAATCTAGTTTGCAAATAAGATGCTGTTAGTCTTTCTTTAGGTGACTTTTTATAATTTATTCTACCTTTTTCAATAGAATTCTTAGTGTCCAATTGCAATTTAACTAAAGATTCTAACTTTTGTTTTGTGACTGACATGTTTAAATCTTTCAAAATTAACTATTTTGTATGTATATAAATGTTTAAGTAATGTAGCAACTCTGTGTTCTAAGAAATCAAATAGATGTTTATTTCAACTAAAGAGCGACAATTCGAATTTTTCTAAGTGTTTAAGAAAACATTTATAATACTAAAATAAAATCGGGCATAGGTTCCCCGTGGGTAAACCCTGAGTTCTTCCTAAAATAACACAAGTGCATGAAATATTTAGAACTTAGAAAATTTAAACCGTTTACATCAATGTAAAGCGAATTTATTAAAAATATTACAAGTGTTTGAAACGTAAAAATATTTTGGAAATTTGGGCATAGATTCCCCGTGTGAACAACTTTTTCTTAAAATAATCAAAAGTCCAATTATTAAAAGCTAATACTACAATCAGATATAATCTAACTACAGTTCTTGGTAAAGAAATCACTTAAATGTTCCAAATAGTTTGAAATGTTCACAAGATTAAAGTCTGTTACTCACGATTTGCTGTCTGCTAGGTACCTTGCTGTCGTAGACGTCCACCAGATGGCACTAATGTTCTTGTTTAGTTTGCCTGCGCCTGTAGTTCAATATTCCAAGAGCGTAATTTTATCCAATACTTTAACTACTGGCGCCCTCTGTTGTCCGCTAGCTGTACTAGCACTCCTTGTGGTACTCTGCACTAGTGTTGTCACAGCTTGGCTGCCTCAACCGCGATGTATGTTCACTTGATAACTGCTTCAAGGCGCGGCAAGGCTCCTTTGGGTACCCCCCTTGGTAGTTGATCGTTTTACTATTTCACTTTCACTCACACCGTCACTACACTGCGTGATGAAAACAATACAGTCCGCACGCTCACGGACACAGTAAGCACTTCAGGGCGATCCACCTCTGATTTCTGTGCTGGTTTTCTCAAAAAAGTACGCACTCTTCACATGCGCACTGAATCCGTCTCCGAAGGACCATGTATAATACACCTCCTCAGATCCTCAAATGAAACACTCACTGCACGGTACTATTGATTTATTGCTTGAAAATAGACACACAATACAGTAAAAACGTGTTAAACAAAAAATATTTTAGAGGGCTTTATATAAGTCAACTCGTAACTGAACCATACCGTGATTCACTTCAAAGGCACAACGCCATCTTTCGAGTCAAGATGTAAACATATTGATTTTGGACAACAATGTTAAATGAGAAACCGGCAAAATAAATTTAAAAAAAATATTTTTATTGCATAAGTTGATAAAAAATGCTATGCAATAGCTTTACCGCGGCAGTCCTCGAGTGCCACACGTCTTTTTTATATTATAGTAGTTTCGTTAATGTTCTGATTAAATTTTTAATGTGTTGATTGTGAGTGTTAATATTTAAGCCTTGTTTATGATCAAATTATTATTATTTATTTATGACAATTGTGAAGTTCGAAAAAATTAACGTATGGAATTTTTAATGGTGACTGATGAATTTCCCGAATAGTATTTTACTTTCTGCTATGTTAACATATTTCTTTATAAATAATGAAGTCTTTTTCACTTATGTGTACGATTTTGTTGATATTTTCCCTGATATAGAAATCTATCTTGGAGTAAACAAGGTGTACCTAAGTTTGTAAATATCCTAAGAGTTTCATGCTTTCAAAACATGCTATTTATAAGGTGTACATTTTCTAGATCTGTGTAAAAGCTACAAAATGAAATCGTCAATTGGGTTAACGTTAAAGCCACTTTTCAATTATTTGTGAACTCCAAACACACGCACGTTCATTTTAAGGTATTACGTTTCATCGATTTCATATGAAATTTAGATCTAATCTTAAATTGATTCGGGATGATCGCACGGACCAACCGCGCGAGCAATCGAATTGGTTTACAATCTAGTCACGTTCTGCTTCGTAGGTCCTGCCTGCTACGTAGACATTGGTATGTTATAGCTCCCAAACACTTGTATGTGTCGTGTAGACATAGCTACGAAATACTTGCTACGACGACAGTTCAAACATCTCTTCGAATGTAACTCAATTAAAAAAGAAAATAGATTATCATCTTCCGAGCCTTTTATTTTTTAATTTCCAAACTGTTTTAGGTCTTATTCAAGTCTACTATGCTACGAGTGCACGTAAATCTTTTATATGGAGCGGTTGTCGACTGTAGATCTCTACAACCAAGTACTAGCCGACATTAAAGTTAAATAAAGAAAGACTGTTTGCCACAGATATTCATATGGCAACAGGACTAGGTACGGAGGGGTCTCAATATGTTAAGAAATTGTCACCCCCATCCACAGACTGACCTGGCTAAGATTGCTAAACTTTGTAATAGGTTAAATGACTCTTAGTTAGGTTAGATTACCACTTAGGCACGAGTTTCTCCACATAAAAGACAAAATAGATGATCTTTAAATATTGACAGTGACAGTTCACGTCACCATGTCTCAGTGTATTTAAAGGCTATGCCAGCTAAGAGTGACATTTTCAATTACTTAGGAACAATGTAGCGTGAACTATCTAAAGCCACATCGTGTTATTTACAATAAACATTCCAAGTCATTCATCACATACTTCATTTGTATTTGTATACATAATTATGTCGCATCCTTCATATTTATTTATATTTAACTACTTCAATTAATTTAATGTAACTCATGTTAAAATTAGAGTAAACCAATGTTATTTAATTAAACTTACACATGTTATCAAAACCATCAAACGTTAATACCAGCGAAGAAGACACACACACATACCAACACACAACCTATAGTGTATAAAATAAATCTAATACCGTTATGGCGCGTATCCACCGAAATTGTTGGCAATTTCAATGTTTCCAACTGTTTGCAACTCTTCAGAAAATCGCCAACTTTTGTTTTCATTGTGTCTACACCGAGTCGCCACCAATTTAAAATACAGCCCAACTAAGCGTCTCCGAGCCAATAAATATTTGCAACAAGCGTATTCTTTTCATGTTTAACGCCAAAAACAGAAACACGGTTCCCAACATTTGTTGACAATTTTTGTCACCAACACGTGTTGAAAACACAAAAGTTGCCAACTTTTGTGCGGTGTAGACTCGGCTTTATATGAGCAATTCTTGTACATATATTAATCTGAATATCGGAAACGGCTACAACGATTTCCATGAAATTTAGTATGCAGGGGGTTTCTGGGGCGAAAAATCGATCTAGCTAGGATTAATTTTTAGAAAATTTACAAAAAAGTCATCCGGTCATCCAGGTAGTTTAACAAGTATAATAAGTTAACAAACATAAGATTTTTTATTATGACTTTTTTGTTTGTTAGTATTATAGTGGCATGTTTGTTTTTTATTGATTGTATGTAGGTAATTGGTATTAATCTATGTAACTACGTTATTGTATTTGGCTGAGAGCCTGTGAGGATAGCGCATGTTTGTAAATCAATAAATAAATAAATAAAAAGTTACCCAACCAAATAAAAACATAAAATTTAAGGCTGTTTAAAGTAAGTTATAGGCATTGCATGGCATAATAGTTTTTATACTACTAGCTGACCCAAGCAACCTCGTTTGCGTCCAAACTACCATCCCCCGTTTTAACCCCAAGAGGGGATTGATTTCTAAAGATACATTATTAGTTCATCTCCACACCATCTATAGAGCATTTTAAATTTCAAGTCTCTTACTTCAAAAACATAGGACTTTCATACAAACGTCCAATCCCCGTTTTATCCCCTTAGGGGTGGAGTTTCGTAAAATCCGTTCTTAGCGGATGTCTACACCCTATAAAAAACCTACCTGCTAAATTTCAAGTTTGTAGGTGTTATAGTTTCTGAGATTTCGTGATTAATAAGTGAGTGGTATTTCGCTTTTATATAATAGGTCTTACCTACCTACCTTACCTATGAAATTGCCGTTTTGTATGCAATAATTGAAAGTACTTATTTTTTCAAACTTTTTTATTTCTGTTATTCGAAGTAATTTTTTTTTTTTTTTTTTTTTTTTTTATGGTATACACCGGCAAACGAGCAGACGTATCGCCTGATGGTAAGCGATTACCGCCGCCCATGGACACCCTCAACACCAGAGGCGTCACAAGTGCGTTACCGGACTTTGGGGGATGGGGGGGGGGAGATAGGGGGAGGGGTTGGGGTATAGGCCTCCGGTATCCTCACTCACTCGGTGAAACACAGCGCAAGCACTATTTCACACCGGTTTTCTGTGAGGCCGTGGTATCACTCCGGTCGAGCCGGCCCATTCATGCCGAAGCGTGTGGCGACTTCCACATACAGCGCAACAGAAATATACTACAGCGCCATCTACCAAATTACACTGAACTACGGAGCAACGTACAATATGAGAATATAAGATACAATATAAGAAACTACCAATCCTGAATCACGCAGTGAAAGTTCTCGCGCCAGTTAACATGCATACAACATCCCAACATCAACCGTTGGGCAGTTGGCCCGCCAGGCATGATCACCTCGCCTGGTTGGAGGATCCTCCCTTTGTGTTGGAGGGACATCACACCCGTTCCTCCACAATGGTGACCCCGACGTGATTGAAAGCAGCCTTCGATGCAGCATCAGCACGCCACCATCATGTTCACTCCCACAGCAAGTCTCACAGCCAGCCAGCAACCTCGGCCTCAACAGGGATACACCACACGCAGGAAGCGACCGCTCCAGCCTGGTTACCCCTACGGCCTCATCAGCGTCTAGGCACAGCACGGCAGCAGAGCATATCTCTCCCGTCTATGCAGCAGCCAGCCACTACGCAGCAACCGCCCCGACTCACTGGGGACCTCACCGCAGCACCGCGCACCGCCTGCCATCATCCCGACTCACTGGGATCAGCAGACTTCAGCCCCGACTCACTGGGACTAGCGGCATTCAGTTCCGACTCACTGGAACTTGCGGCACTCAGTTCCGACTCACTGGAACTACTCACTCCTGGCACTGGCAAGCTCCACAATAGGGCACAGACAGCTGACGCATCATATATCGACCTCCGGTCTTGGAGGGGAGTGATGTGGCGACTTCCACATACAGCGCAACAGAAATATACTACAGCGCCATCTACCAAATTACACTGAACTACGGAGCAACGTACAATATGAGAATATAAGATACAATATAAGAAACTACCAATCCTGAATCACGCAGTGAAAGTTCTCGCGCCAGTTAACATGCATACAACATCCCAACATCAACCGTTGGGCAGTTGGCCCGCCAGGCATGATCACCTCGCCTGGTCGGAGGATCCTCCCTTTGTGTTGGTGGGACATGACACACCTGTCCCCCACAGTAATCACCCATGCAATCAACGCATCTTTGCCAACGCATTGGCATTTTATTGTTCTTGTAAAAATCAGCTGGACGGGAGGCAACAAACTCTTCAAAGTCATTTTGTACTGCCTCTCGGGAATTGATTTTTTTACCCACTAAAAAGTTGTCTAAATTTTGGAAAAAGTAATAGTCGGTAGGTGCAAGGTCTCGTGAGTATGGCGGATGAGGGAGAGCTTCCAACCCCAGCTCTTGCAGCTTGTAAACTGTCTGAACTGACAACATCATTTGGTACAGTTCGCAACAGACAGTCTTGTTGGTTCGTTTCAAAATCGTTCTGGTTCATTTCCGTACGTTCGCATTCATTGCTATAACGTCCATCAGTTTTTCCAAAATTAATTTGGGTTTACAGCTTTTTGGACGAGTTGTGTAATAATATTCACATTCTGCGTGATCTCCAAAAATATGCCGTGAACTATCTAATATGTCTTTCTGCAAATTAAGTATTTTTGTCTGTGTAGAAACATTTTGTTTATTTCTGAACTTATTTGCAGAACGGATGGCAGTGCGTAGTCTAGTAAAGCGGTCTGCGGTTAAAAGTTTAGGTTCGTTGAGAGGGACCGTAATATCTTTATTTATTGTATTGATTCATCCAGATATGGCCTGCTTTTGAGAATAGTCTTGTATGTACTTAAGTCACCATCAGCTATAAATACGTTGTATATGAGATTTCGTTTCTCTACTGCTCACTTAAAATCTTTAACTAGAATTACTTGTTCCATGCTGGTGGACGATCTAATATGGTTTTTTGTGCAATCGTGTGTTTTTGGTGACACACCTTTAGAAAAGACGCGCACACAGATCACACAATATTTGTTACGGACTCCAATGTGCAGAACCTTTCCGGTATGTTCTCAAATTATAACAATTATATATCCCAAATTATATAAGCAAAATCCAAGCGCGGTGGTCACCATATTCATTGCGTGACCCACACTATTGCGGCCTATCGAGATGCTTCTGCATCATTTGACCGAATGCTGTCAATTTAGGTTGGTCTACTATGAGAGGGTAGTACCGCCCCGGTCGAGCCGGCCCGTTCGTGCTGAAATCAGCGCGGTTCTACTACCTTGAGGTACAACAATCGCGAGTAACACCGCGGTGTTCAGCTAGTTGATGATATATTGTAACTGTTTAACATTACTGGCACTGCTTGTAAAATTTAAATTTCATTGAAAATTAAAATACTGTAGTGAAAAGGATGTTTTAGAGATTACACTAGCAGCCTTTTTTTGTAAACGGGGTGGAAAATCCCTTCGGATCTCCGGCTCCCCGGGGACTGAGGAACCAAGTGTGTGGCGATTCCCCTAAAAACTACCCCATCAATCCATACCTTAAACGACAAACAGTCATGGGCTTAAGGTGTCATTAGAATTTAAATAGAAACAAAAAACACAAACTTCTTTGTCTTCTAATAAAGCTAAATATTAACAAACCATTGTTAGTTGAAAGTAATGCGTGGCGATTATCATGGTAATTTAATTAGTAGTGATTTTTATCAGTATCTAGACTATGGTTTGTCATGCTCACTAAAATGTCATTGCTTGCGGTGTCGTCGTGGGGCGGGTCGTTTCCTTCCCTCTGATATGGCGAAGGAGATGATGGCTGGTCCATGCGTCATACTCGTGAACGGGTGCTGCTTGGAGTGACTGGTCGGCCTAGTCAGCGATTCTTTAGACAATACTATTATTCTGGTTTGTTCAACTGCAACCCTAGCCTCTTAATCCAGTCACGAATTATTTTCAACAGTAGATTTTGCAACTGAATGTAAGTGGATGTGCACCTTGTTTCTATTTTGTTCTATGTTTAATAGACTCAAACCTTCAACGTTATCACTGAGTGTTTTTTGTTTGTTTACGCGTTAGATTTTGGAGCTTTTTAATAAAAGGAATTTCAGGTGGCAACAGCTTGCATACTGTTTACCTTACATGTAATACTAACACTATTGTACCTGAAAATCAGATTTTGAAAAAGAGTAGCCATGAGTTTCTTTGCCAGTATTCTTCTCATGAGCTCTACGCATTTTGGAAACTGGAAGTTATGGATCGACACAGGCAGGCAGTAGATTTTGGTGTTTTCGCCTAATTTACCTCGACAATACAGCACATGCTGTGGCCTCTGTTTGTGTCGATCTATGATTTTTAACTATAGCTTCAATTTGACGTTCATAAGTGTCACTTGGTGTCTTAGATGAATAAATGATTTTGATTTGATTTGATTTGATTTGATACACTATGCTGGGGGAAGCCTGGGCTTCCCCTTGCCTGTCGGCTCAATCATTATATGTTGCGCCCTGACCGCAGTTTTGCGACCAGGCTGCCCTCCTGTCACTGACCGCATCAATTAATGTGGAACCAGAGGTCCCCACTCGCTGGTAGCTTGCGGCCTACACTAACAGCCTAAACATAAGTGATGCAGACTATCGATTATTTTTTTATGTTAAAATATAGAACCAAACTCCAACCTCTATATGGACAATTCGTTCTCTACACTTTTATCCGTGTTTACGGTCACTGCGTCGATCCTAAAGATCACGGTGTGATGTTCCATAACTTTTAGCCTTATATTTGTACGTGTGGAGATTCACTTGGGTCTTCACCCCACCAGGGTTTTCGGTGAAGTAGTGTGGCATTATTTAACCGGCTGAAATAACCGGCTAAAATAAGAGAAATACGATATCAGCTCTCATAAAGACATCAGGATCTTTTCTAGCACCATTTCGCAAAACCACCAACCTCAGCACTTTTGGGTAGATTCCTCCTAACGAGGCGATGTCAAAGCAGTTAGATACCATTACATAACAAGACTGGAGCAACGTAATTACGTTGACAACTTTATTAATTGTAGTGAGGCTGAATTATGTACTTGCCAAAAGAAAAACAGTTTAAGTATAAAGAATAATTATGACTTCCTCGGCGCAGTGGTAGCGTGTGCTGTGTGCGGCTGATGTGCTGAGGTCTCGTGGTCTTTTCCCGGATTGGACCAATTATTTGTTTGATGTACAAATGTTTGTTTCGGAGTTTGGCTGCTTTCTATGTATAACAGGTATTTACAAAAGATAGTACATATATAGAAATTCTATCACTCAATCTAGCTGTCATAGTACAAGCTCTGCTTAGTTTGAAGCTTTAGTTGTGTCAGATGTCCGAAATATTATTTATTGCTTTTTCCAATACCTATGATTGTTCAAACTTCAGCTGTCGTAAGACTTGTAACACTACACTTAACACTAGATGACTTCCGCCTAGTCTATTTGGTCTGTTTTTAAGTCGGGACGTTTAATAAATGTACCGCTCCCAGTTTCGAAGCAGAACACATCAGTTGAACTGTCACTTGGCGCTATTTCTGACTCGAAACAATTCCAGAAATGAAATATTTTAAAGCCATTTGCTAGAAAGCCTTCCACCTATTGCTACTCTGAGGTTATAATTTATTTATCCGTTGAATGAATATGGCTTTCGTTTGAAATGATTGTTATACTTCCGAAATTCTATATCGGACGCAATTTTTAATATCATAAGTGTAATTTGTAAATATTAATGCCTGTAAAAGGAAGGTGGTATCTTAAAAGAAAAGTATTAATTTTCCGTGAATTGACTGCATTCCCTATTATCATTAGCTTGTTAATGTAAATATATAAACTTACTGTACTCGTACCTGTAATTTTACTAAATTGGATATAGAATAGAATATTCTTTATTGCACACCAATATGCCAAGATAAGGATATATGTACGTCCAATCCAGTAAAATAATGTATATTCTGTTCTATTTGTTTATACGCAAACACGTACCAATATGTAGATAAAACAGACAAGAATAATAAACTACATTCTGGTAATTTCGTATTAGGCCTGGTCTATCTCACATGGTAAAACTCTGGGTTGTCTCTAACCTACTTTTTACTTTGATATAAAGTGAGTTCGTCAAATAACTATTTTTAATGAAGTCATCTCAATAAACGCATCTTTGGTTATATTAAAGACGTACGTTGATATATATATATACATGACTAAGTAAATCTTCGTGTACTTACTATGACTAGTTTAAAATAGGTACTACCCGGCTGAAGTGCAGATAAAACTATCTGTCGTTAAGGTGAAACCTTTTGTGGAGTTTGTGGTCTCGTATTATCCAATTTTTATTTAGTTTCATACAAGTTGCAGTTTAGTAAGGTTATGCTAGAACAATTTACAGGAGACTCCTTCTTTATTTTCCTTTATGAATATTACTCCCCATCAGGTCCTATTACTAAAGAGCCTGTTGAAAATAAAGTTGCTTCAAAAGATAGTTAACCACGAATTGACGTATCTCTTACAACATTATCAGGCTACGTATATTATATTATAGAATTAATATTTAATTTGTATTAGGTCATTTACCGTTCGCTGATAACTTTGTCGTAATGGCTTTTCGGGTCTGCCATAAAAATAAACTAACCAAAACCGTCTAAAACACAACGTTAAGTATTCATTCGATAGCAGGCCGTTCGTGATAGTAAACATGATTATGCTGGTGAAATGATATGTATTAGGCACTAAAAGAGATTTCTAGTAAAATGGCATGTGATGTGCATCGATTTCGCTTAAGCGACTTTATACCCATATACTAAGCTAAGCACGAAAGTGAAAAAATTGATAAATTCGAGAAGCAGATAAGAGGCGTACGGCTTATAAGTACATACAAATTACTTACATTCGCAATATAAAAAAGGTATCAACCAGTGATAGACATGTAATCATTTATTTAAGACATACATTTAGTAACGTATAATCTGTATGTTTTATGTATAATCCCCTTTTATAAAGTGGAGGTCGGTGCGATGTGCTCGGTGTTTTATCAACTTTATGGTTCCCCGACCAATAATTTCCTTAAGTGTATACCGTAAGTGACCGTAACCCTTTAGAAACCATTAATTTGATAAATTTTATTTGGGTCATATCTACGTATAATGTAAATTAATGACAAAATTAAAGAATTATAACTTGTTGTTTTTTAAATTTTGACTAGTGCGAATGGAAGGCATTCGGAAAGAAATCTAGTTAAACTGAGCTTTTATTATAATAAAAAAAGTAAAGATGTTTAAAGCGCGAAGGAAATAAAAAAATTGATTTAACAACTATCTAAGCAACTGATCAATGTTTCTCATGACCAGAAGTCCGGATTTTTCTAGCACAGATAATTAACTTGCCATTCAACAAGGTAATGCTGCCAATCCCTTAGGGCAACGTTATTAGTAGTGCCACAATTTCGAGTGCCTCAAAATACTATAGTAGTAGTACAAATTATTTTCATCAAAAAATAACACAGTGCTGTGTTGTTTCTGATGAAAATAATTTGTAATATTTTTCTTACATGATTATGTAAATAGAAACATAGTACCTGAATGATGGTATTTTGTATTTATGGTATTTTTTTTTAGTAAATCCTAGCTTGATAGATCGATTTATCGCCCCCGAGACCCCCTGCATACTAAATTTCATGAAAATCGTTCTAGCTGTTTCCGAGATTCAGATCATTTATTTATAAAGAATTGCTCGTTTAAAGGATTCGATTGTAAATATTATTATTTTTCATACATATATGTATTGTTTCACATTATTTTATTACAAAACAGTAAATTTGTCATTCGTGTTTATTTTCTGCAATAGAGTAATAATAATGTTTATTTTTATTTTTTATTTATGCCCTGCCAAAATTACTCTGCCTGATGGAAAGCATAAGCGTAATCCAAGAGTGGTGGTCACCATACTCATTGCGAATGCAGACAATGCAGCATTGTGCCCCACACCATGGCGGCCTAGTGATGCTTCTGCATCTTTGGGCTACCACCGGTCTCGCACTCACCAACAAAACACGACAGCAAGAACGCTGTCATTTTACGTTGATTTTCTGTGTGAGGTTAGTCCGCCCGGTCGAGCCGGCCCGTTCGTGCTGAAATCAGCGTGGCTTTTTTTATGGTATAGGAGGCAAACGAACAGGCGTATTACCTGATGGTAAGTGATTACCGCGGCCAATTGACACCCGCAACATGTGAGACGTGACAAGTGCGTTGCCGGCCTTTGGGGGGCAATTTTAGACAATTTTTTACCCACTAAAAAGTTGTCTAAATTTTGGAAAAGGTAATAGTCGGTAGGTGCAAGGTCTGGAGAGTATGGCGGATGAGGGAGAGCTTCCAACCCCAGCTCTTGCAGCTTGGAGACCGATGTTGCGAACTGTACCAAATGATGTTGTCAGTTCAGACAGTCTCCAGTCACAGTTTAGTGGGTAAAAAATTCAATTCCCGAGAGGCAGTACAAAATGCCTTTGAAAAGTTTGTTGCCTCCCGTCCAGCTGATTTCTACAAGAAGGGCATCAATAAACTGCCAATGCGTTGGCAAAGATGCGTCGATTGCATGGGTGATTACTTTGAATAACAGAAATAAAAAAGTTTGAAAAAATAAGTACTTTCACTTATTGCATATAAAACGGCAATTTCATAGGTAAAGACCTATTATTAAAAATAAGACGAAGTATCAATAAAACATGCAGGTTTAGGTAATTTAGTGAATTTCAGGCAATCGTAGCTGGTACAAACAACCATCTTATTAACCGACTTCAAAAAAAGGAGCAGGTTCTCAATTCGACTGTATTTTTTTTTATGATTTTTACCTCGTACATAACGGTACATAACTTTCGATTGGGTGAACCGATTTTGATGATTCTTTTTTATTTGAAAGCTGGTGCTTCCCATGTGGTTCCATTTCAATTTGGTCCAATTCTGACATGTCATCCATGAGAAAACCATATAAATTTTCAATTTGCATTAAGTATGTGCGCGACAAATTGCCGACTAACTCAATATCACGCTAACCGATTTTGATGATTCTTTTTTTATTTGAAAGTTGGTGCTTCCCTCCAGTTGGTGGTCCAGATTGAAGTCGGTTTTTGTTTTCTTAAAATTTGTGATTAATTTTTAAATATAATTAAAATGATGGACGATGCAGATGTTCAAGTGGCCACTACATGAGCCTCAAATGCCAGTGTCATCATGAACGGCGTTGTAGTCTGTTCTCTATTACGGGGCATGAGCAATTGACATGTATTTTTAATATCTTTGGGTGAACTTTCTGTTCGTTAATGTCTGTGGTGGTGTCTTCGGCTAAAGCAATAAAATGTTACGACTATTTATAGGTAATAATATTGTCTAGATCATCCCATGCGGCCAGTAAAGTGCAAGATGGTATCAATAAAAGTCTCATTTTCTCACCTAGAATTCCTTCTGCAAAAGTTAATTAGTAACATAATAATGAATTATAAATGCGAATGCGAGTATCTGTTTGTTTGTTACGTTTTCACAGCTAAATTACTGAACTGATTTTAAAAACTCTTTCACCAATAGAAAGTTGCGTTATCAGCAAGTAACATAGGCTACTTTTTAAAAGACGCAGGCGGAGTTGTGGGTTAAGTTATTTATAAAATTTAACTGTTAAAGCATTATTAATAATAATAAATTAGGCAATAGGTAAGGGTAGATCAATAAGCAAATGTGATTACGAAGCGGTTTTCACTCAGTGGTGAGTAACCATCAGCCATATAACCTACAACAATAATCTTTTAAATGTTACCTTTTCATTTTGAGTACAGTAATTTAAATAACAAAATAACAAACAAACAGTTCACCAAGTAGACTAACGAGGGCTAAACATGTCCTTTGATCACCCACAGTCATTATCGTTATTGAATAGCAAATAAGGGCGAGTATACACACCGAGGGGTGCGGCGACGCCACCAAACCGGTCAATATGGCCGGATTACCCGGCTTTGTTCTACTGATGAATAATTGTGTCCAGTATCCGACCGGGATTAAAGCGCTTTCTACTGATTTAATTGACAATCCTAGTGTGATTGTTGGCTATTAATTGAACAAACTTAAGATTTCCTGATTAGAAAGTCAATAAGTTCAACTTCAAAATTACTAATATCAATCACAGTTGTTGGAAGATAGTATTGGATGAGGGGTATAAAAGGTGGATCTTACATTTTCTTCTGATTGAATCTATTATCGACAATGAATAAGAGTAGTGTATCAGGGTTTAGTAAAACACTGTACTTTAAGACATCAAACCGATACAGTTTGCATTAACATTCTTATACTATACTGACTGTATTCTTCCACGCTTTGCAATGGCACGCTTTCCTGGGAGAGCCACGCTTCGGCATGCATGGCTCGACCAGAGTGATACCACGGCCTCATAGAAAACCGGTGTGAAACAGCGCTTGCACTGTGTTTCACCGAGTGACTGAGGGTACTGGATTATATAATAAAGAGAAACCAATCCAATTACTTTCCGACTGTCGTCAAATTGTCTAACATATTGATAATGGGTCAAATTTATTTAGTTAGTATAGCTTATCATTTCTTTTCCCACGCTAATTTATTGTTCTATGAACGGAACTCACGTAAATCAGTTTTGATGAATTTAATTCGTCGACAAGCGTCGCTTTTTAGGGTTCCGTGCCAAAGGCAAAAAACGAAACCTATGGGGTATCTATGGGTAGGTCTTCGAAAATGATATTTAGGTTTCTAAGATCATTTTTTTCTAAACTGAATAGTTTGCGCGAGAGACACTTCCAAAGTAGTTAAATGTGTCCCCCCCCTGTAACGTCTAAAATAAGAGAATGATACACTTGGCCGCTTTTTTATACCTATTTTGTCTATGTAATATTATTTAGGCCTTCTGGTGTACCATAAATAACAGTAAACATTTAAGTAATTGTACGTTTTATCTTTTTGATTATTTTTATTTCAATTAAGTTAACATAATAAAATTGGCAAGAGATACGCGAATAGTCTAACCATTGCTGTCTCATACTGGCTTTGAAATTCATGTATCGTATACTAATAGTGTAGTAGCTATGATATTTTAGGAGGTTTATTATCTAGCAACATACTCTAAGCCTTTAAACTGAGTTTATAATTGAAACAGGTCTCTCCATTAGATGGCAGTTTTCAAACAGAGCTAAAATATTTCAGAATTAAGGTAAGCAGTAGCTATCCGGATCGAATGTCCAAATTGCGAATAGTATTGTAAGCAAGTGCCTACACATTAGTGATTGTAGGTACTAGGCTTCGTAGAGACGAGATGAATTATTATTCCGGATAACATGGTGACGTGGTGGTTGAATGACCGGCTTTAGGTGACTGATGACTGAATGTGTGCAGCTTTCATAAATTGTTATTGGAAATCCCTTTATCCATAGTTCGTGCAATAGACAAATGGGATGGATCTGTCTTAGATTTTGCATCAATTTGAAATTGCAGCTTTGAAAGTTATGTTGTAACCGTTTCTGTAATATGATTTAGAACAAGTTTTTAGAAAAGTTACAGACAAATGTCATGGTGCATTTTGCTAATATGACGAAAATATAATGGTTGAATATACTAATATTAAGATATATATTAGATATAAATTATATAGATAGTTAATATCTATATATCAAGAATTAAGTATTACCAAATTTAAGTCCTTAATAAAACAGAAACTATGTGAAAAGGCTTATTACACAGTTTTGGATTATTTAGATGACAAATTTGCTTGGGACTGACGATGCTCACTTCAGTATTTACCTACGTATCTTATGTGAAAGTGATAGACAATTATATTCTTATTGTATGTTGTTTTTATACCAAGTGAATTAATTCCTTTTGTGTATGTAAATGTGAGTATAGTCTAGGCTTGTAATATAAGTTCATATTTAGTATCTTTCTGGTGGCTTTGAGTGTTTACCCGGCCTACCCAAATGTCCTGCTGACGGTAGTGTCGCGCTTCGGGTCGTAACACGATGGCTGGAGCTCGTATGCCGTCTGTATGGACAGGCCGACTCAAAACTATGGTCCTTTCTTCAAAAGGCCAACCCAGATCCTATACTGTACTCGCACAGATTATTTTTTTGTTTTGTAATCAATGTTCTCGGACTAAAAAAAAAGGACATCTCTGTGGTTTGTTTCGGCATTTCTTCCCAGAGTGAGTCGTAGGAAATGCCGGTCTCTTCTAGCTGTAAAGTCCGACGTGTAAAAATATCTGAAAAGATTTACTTACAAATAAATATCATTTCATTTCATTTCATCTGTTTATTGTAGGTATTTAGTATGAATGAGATCAATTTTTAATTTAAGAACCCGATCGTGTCATTTATTCAGTTAAATTTTAGCCACAAATTTGAATATAAGAGGTCAAATTAGACAACCCTTCAGTATTTGTAGAACAAAAATAAGAAGAGAAGATCAGTAACTAAGAAACACAGAAGAAGGTATATTTTACAACAAAACTATCACAATTACCTTTTACTTATTTTTCTAAAAGCAACTCTGGTTTAATCAGTAGAGTAGTTTATATGAAAAACAGTGATTCCTCTTTTAATTTACACGTCGAAATCCTTTGCAATAATAGCGGTTGACTCAGTAGTATTTCGTTAATTATCTTGCTAAAAGGAAGGGATTAAACAGGTCCCAGCCAAATTAACTCTTAACATTGAATGCGGTGTTCACTCACTTAACTTCACCAAATACGATGTTTAAATATGTACTTGTACAGAAAACTTCGTTAAGGGAATGTGACAAAATGTTTAGGGATATATTGATAAATATCTGGATTCCCGTGTTAATAGCAAAAGTTATAGAGATGTTATGTAGAATTTATTTGATATCGTATTGTTACGTGTTAGGGTTCGATTTGTTTGAGAAATAAACCTTCTGACTTGTTAAAGACTTCTGACTTGTGTTTATCGCACTATAGCTCAAACTGAACTGCGGCCCGCGAGAAATTCAATTCTATTTAAATTCATTATTATTTTTAGTACCGTTTCCTGGAATCGCTTCGAAGGTTCGGGTTCATTCACCGTATCAAGGATTCGACACCACTCAACAACCAATCGATATTCGACGCTATGAACATAGAAATAAGGTTCATTATTTTGTGCCTCAGGATCTCCTCCGGATCCGTCGATCTCGAAGAGAAGTTTCCATGTGTATGTTTGTGTGCGTAGATACGTCTCTAATATTATTCGCGAATAATCTTTCTTCGTAGCAGTATCATTTGATAACTTTTTTCAATGTTTCAAACATTTTATGTCACTTTAAAGTTCTAAATGTGAAACATTTGTTTTATAGTCCTGCTGTTATAATATTTAGACTAGCGATGGCATTGGGGTTTCAGCGGTGGCCACGCCGTTTTCCACTGCGTTGAGTGTTGTCGGTTCGAACCCTACATGGGACAGCATTTGTGTGATCCAAAAATTGTTGAGTCTGGGTGTCCTTTGTGCCTGTTTCGTGTATGTTTGTAAAGCCCCCCGCGACACAGGATTTATACTAAATGCAGGAGTTGTCTCTTTAAAAAAAAATATACAAGTATAAGAGCCCTTAGAATAATAACGCATAGAAAGCGAGTCCGCGCGTCCGTTTTGAAGCACCTCAAATAGAGCTAAGGCTCCAAACGCCGGGCCGTTTCGTAGTGTTCAAGGTCAAAGTACGCCGAACATGTTTGTTCAATTACATTGTGTCACAACGCATCTGAAAAACAAAAGAAGTGTGATAACATCACTTTTCACAGGTAAGTTTCTAATATTTCACAGTATTTTGTAAATAATTAGGTCAAAATAGAAATGTTTTCTTTCAATATTCCGTTTGCATGTGTGCGTATCGCCGCGCGTACCTACGTAATCGTCACACCTATGTGAATCGGTTCAGTGCTTCATTTTTGACAGGGCGCTTGTATGAAGACTATCTTTCTATGCGTTATTATTCTAAGAGCCATTGTTCGGGGCTAGAGTTTAAGTAAGAGTGTATCACTGAAATGAGAATGAGTGAATGCATGACATGATCCAAGACCCTAGATCTCTAATAATATCTAAAGTTGTTTTTAAGTTTGATGGCTCAGCTTCGTTATTAACAAACAGTTACAAAAGTAATCAAATAAAAAAAATGTTGAGAAATCCTCTTGCTTAATTTTTTTTTCTTCATACCCACCTCAAAATCATGATGTATTTGTGAGTTCTTACCTAAAGAGCGATAAGCCTGCTATGGACTCAAGCGGCAAAAATAAGAAGAAGCTTTTAAAACTATTATCCAAAGGGAAGGGAATTATCGATTATTATGTATATTGTTTTTTTTTGACATTTATGTTTCTCTAACGGCTGCTTAGTTCCTTTTTAAAAATAAACTGATTAAATTTTCAGATCTGATTCTTATTTAATCACGCATCCTATGTTTTCCTACATCCGATAGATACAGTTGAAACTAGAAACTGAAATTTGCATTTCACATCGAATGAATCAATCCCAAGATCAATTTCGTGCACTCCATCCGATCTTCAAAAAGATTGAATTGGACCACGGATTACCCCCTTCCTTAGGGGGTTATCTGTGAATATCTACACATCCCTACATTGGCTAGTCTCTAAATATTTTGTAGTTTGGAAAGATGCTAAATTTAATTGCACTTTGAGTAGCCACGAATAGTATACACTAGTCAAATATCTTGTTTATTGTAAGACACTACATTGTGAATGTGATAGACTATAAGCAGTACAAGAATGTTCAGGGCGGAATTAATGAAGGATTGAGTGAAGAAATCTATGTTAAACACACGACTTTGATTAAATTACAGCAGATATGCTAGATGTGGTCCTCCTATGTCAAAATAAAAAAGACATGACCGACCGTTTGATCTAAAGATAGGATACATTTGTGTTCATCACCTATACTTAATTTATTAATAACACTTCTTTGAAAGTAAAGTTTTACAAAAACAAAAATTTAAAATTTAACAATATGAAATTTAAAAAAGTCATCAAAAATTAAAAATTATATAAAGCTCTTTTTGTAATATATGATTTATAAATCATTATTAGTCCGGCTTTTACTCTTAAATTAATCTGCTCTTTAATTTGTTAGAATCATAATGAACCTGCAATAATCTGTCCAAACAAAACATACATACATGTAATAAGTATGATATAAATGACAAAGCGTTACACAATGCTGTTTAACGAAGACATTATTATAAAGGTGTATTAATTTCTAATGATATTACCTCTAGTAGGGAGAAAAGAAATAAATACTTAATGGCATTTCTCTGTACATTATTCGCGAAACGTGTTTACAATTTACCAATTACAATTACCATTAGGTACCATTTCATATTTAAATTTAAATGAAGTGTATTGCTTATGATTATGAAAAAGATTGTATTTAAACTTCAACCGTCTTAAAAAAAAGATGGTTCTCTATTTGGTTGAATTTTTTTATGTTTGTAACATTAGAATTGTATCATTAATGATGAAATCAAATAACTTTTATTTTTATTTGGGAGGGTATATTTATTACTTGAGGCACAAAACTAAAGCGGAAAATAGATAAGAAGAATGTTTGATGCATGTTGTATAAATAAAATAACTTTTTGAGTTTTCGAATCGTAGGATTCGGTTTGTGTAGACAACCAGCCCAATTTTTTTATGTAGATAGATTAGATTAGACTTAATTGAAGTTATTTGGACAGTAATCCTCTATCCTTATGTAACCCAAACAAAATCCACTCCATTATTTTCATATGGCAACGATTCCACGAAAAATATTTATTTTATTTTCGTATGTTCAGTAATTCAGTATACTCTAGCTGATAAATGTGAGTAATAATGACAACCAACTACGTTAATTTTTTTATAATAATGAGAAAATAAGACACTCATAAGCTCTATTAAAAAGTAATTTGATTACAATATTTTATGCAATCAAGGTTGATTCAGTGATAATAGTCAGATAAAGGGTCTCATTAGGGCGGTAGAATTATAACAATGCTATTTATTACGAAACCCGAACCTTGTCACCGTGACCGCATGGGTCCTAAAACGGATTCTTGGGCAATTCTCTGGTCCTACTTTGATTTGGCACTACCACAATTTATTGTACGCGTACGCACTATGCCAAACAAAGGAAATCTCTGCTCAATGCAGTATTGTTGGCGTTTAATGGATTAGTATGAGCGAACTAAATTAATTACTGAATTCTATGGGACAAGTAAATAACTTTAGGATCAAAGTACTAATATATTCTGGTACTTTAAGTTACTGCTTCGATAGGATTCATTACTTATTCGCAAAACATCGCATTCTAAGAATTTCATTTGAGGGATTCTATTGAGGGTTTTTTTTCTAGTTTTTAACCGAGTTCAAAAAAGGATGAGGTTCTATGTTCCACTGTATGTATTTTTTTATGGGTGTTCATACTATTTTTCGACTGGAGATTTACTAAGTCGACTACTTCGGAGATGCAGTTGTAGCATATTGTAGCGACTGCTGTGCTAAGGTTTTAGGTTCGATTCCCGGGTCGGACCAAATGTTTGTATAATCTGCAAATATTTGTTTCAGAGTTTGGGTGTTTTCGATGTCTGACTCCGAGCGCTATTTATGTTGTTTACAATAACTTAAAAGATTCATCTCGGCCCAAAAATTTAATTAAATCGTGAACATTTTCGTGTATTACATCAGTAAATCTAGCTTTAATAGTACAAGTTCTACTTAATTTGAAACTTGATGTCGGTGTGTAAGATATGTCTGAAAATATTATTTATTTATATTTAGTTTTTATTACTATGCAGGGAAATAAAGATCTCATTCTCACATTTTCTCTTAACATCGCCGCTTACTGAAGTACAAAAGTTTAACCTTTACAGGATACTGTTTCAGTGGTGTAAGTGTAATACATAGAGTTTTCCGATTAAGGTTAGAATATTTTAACAAACCCATTTAGCCACCGCGGGCCGGTTCAAAGTGCGACCGCAAAATTCCCCAAAGGGCTTGCATTCCACATCGGAATTGTTTTATTTCGACTTACGTATAAAGCTTTATTTAAATTGAGCTGATCAACTGTACATTGCTAAAGCAATTACAACATGTATAAAAATGCCTTTTGCAGGTTTGAACCATTTAGTAAATTAACCTTATTCCGTATTTTCACTTAGTTATGAGTCTCATTTTTGTTTGTTCAATAGGTTTTATTAACAACGCTTTTGTTGATTATTCATTTAATAAGAAAATATTTTTGTACATTACTCGTTAGCCTTGCGCGTGCATAATGCCACAGGTGACAAGTTTTTTAGATGCCTGCACAGAAAAACAAAGTTTATTTTCGATGTCTTCGCGGCTCCCGGCACTCAACAAGACTTCTCCCAGGACAATTACTTTAAAAGCATCGGAAAGATGATACCGACTTATATTATTGCATTTATTTGTTACTTCGTATTAAAGTTTCAATTGAAACTTGTTTCTAGAACTTGAAATATTTCGTTATTTCTAAATCTTATTCTCGTAACCTTATATTATTTTTTAATTTTATACAATGATCACATTATATATTTTT
This sequence comes from Diaphora mendica, assembly GCA_949125395.1. Taxonomy (NCBI): domain Eukaryota; kingdom Metazoa; phylum Arthropoda; class Insecta; order Lepidoptera; family Erebidae; genus Diaphora; species Diaphora mendica. The sequence continues at coordinate 32,874,459 of OX421311.1, forward strand.
TGATTGATCTTTTTTTCCTAACTTTTACTGATCGGAACGTTGGAGATTTAAAATATTTTTATTCAAATATTAATGTTGAAAACCAAACAATACTCGTAAATATATTAAAATTTCGGAAGCACCTAAGTATGTTATTTATATTGAGTCACATTTATTGATTACTTTGACGCACAAAAACAAATTGTGTTCCGTTTGATTAAACATGTTGATAAATGAAACACGGTTTTAAAGTATGTTTTTGTTAATTAAATATTTTGTTTTGTTTTTAAGTTGACGAATTTGATTGATCGGGTTAATAGGGTACTTGCCTGTAGTACTAAAAAAATACGATGTTTTGCATATACCTGGTTTAGATGCAGGAAATTTTAATAACATTTTTATTTCTAAAAATAATTACATATTTTCAATATTTTCATGAAATGAAAATCATGATTTTTAATCTATGTGTCACGTGACCGCAAATGCCAATCATTACATGTGACGTCAGTTTTCTCAAACGTATCGACTTGTCAATAATCTAAAAAAAATGTGTTGAAATAAGTTATTAACTATATTATTTCAGCATACATATTATAAAAGGCGAAAAATTTCACGAAAGCTAATAGTTTAAATTTGCCACGGATAGACACGATGATGGTGGCAAGATATTTCGCCGATAATCCCGAACAATTTCGTAGGTGTTCTTTTTGTGATATTTTCACAAAAAGGCACTACGCAATACTGGTAATATAATTTTAAACTCTTATTAAAATGAAAGAAAGACGACAGAAATTCTAACCTACACATGTCTCAGAAAAATGACGTCATACGACTACTTGACGGCGATGGGGTTTTGGAAAATATTTAATTTGAATATGTTTTTAAGTTTTACCATTGTTAGCCGCTTTTTTACGCAAATATTTATTTTATAGTGTTATTGAAATTGATCAATAATTAAATTGAAACACTTTTTGAAAAATAGGCAAATGCCCTTTTATGCTGGCAATAAATTTAGTTTTTATTATTTTTGCTTGAAAGGGTTTAATATAGAGACTTTTATTAATGATAGCTATTTTTATACGACTTCAAAAAAGGAGGTTTCTCAATTTCGACCGTTTTTTTTATATGTCTTCGCAGATAACTTCGTCGTTTTCATAGAATTGTACTTGGTACGATTATATATCGAGTATTATTAAACTCGGTTACATGCAAAACCGAAGTCGCAATTCATTTCGACTTATGTATATACTATGACTAAAATAGCTTCTGTCCTGGGCATATATAGCCCAGCCTAGTTGTGTAAATTATTAGTCAATAAAGTAATAGTATTATATAACAAAACATCTTTACTTTAACATCTAATTAATAAACAAATTAATTATAAAATCTATACTAATACTATAAATTAGAAAGTAACTATGTCTGTCTGTGTATAACACTTTCACGACTAAACCGCGTTGCAGCAATTTTAATGAAATTTGGCATGAAATATACTTTGATTTGATTCTTGAGGAAGGTATGAAAAACACGCAGTCCAAGCGGCGGGCAAAAACTAGTTAGTTATAAGATTTCAAAACACAAGTTGTCATTTATCTGCAACTCTTGGACCTAGGTATTTTTATTGTATTACGGATTTAATGGTAAAATAAATAAACGCCTTAAAAGGTGAATCGTAATTTACTAAAAATATTTCAAATTTTTATGAAACCTTATTTTACAAAGATTCTATCTATATATGTAAAAATTTCGTGTCACGATGTATGTGCGCGATAAACTCCGAAACTACTGAATCAATTTTGGTCCAACTTGGTCGATAGGGTAGTTTTTATCTCGATTATTGATCTCAATATTGTTTATTATACGACTTTTGTGTGTATTTGTAGGTGAGTTCTATAAAATCCTAATAGGTGGCGGTTTGGCATCTAAGTTGCACAGATAACCCGTAGTTGGCGCCGTATTTGTAATTCTAGAATGTTCAGAAATGTAGAAAATATTTACAAAAAAATGTGGCGGTACGAAGTTCTTCGGGTCAGCTAGTAGTCTATAAATTTCAAGAGGTGGTATGCTTTGAACGAGTAAAGGCAAATGTTTTAGTTCGATTATCTCTTTATCGACCCTACATATTTAACAAAGCATTGCGTATTAAAAGCAATTATAACAAGGTGACGTTAGGATCATTTAGCCGTGTGCAGGTACGAAGTTGAATTAGGCTTGGTTCGCATGTCGCTTCGCGCTGATTTCCCCGAGGGCCTGTCAATTTCTCCGCCGCTAAAGTGCCACTAGCTGCACTCCACTTGATTAAATATTAATGTTTTCAACTTGCAATAATATCGTTACATACAGGGCACTCGTTTAATTAAGTTTTTTAAATGCAACTCTTATCACATAAATGAAAACAGTCGTAGAAGACAAAGTTTTTAATCAACTTTGTTAATGTATTGGAGTAGTGTATCGTGATTTTGTAATTTTTGTGTGTCGGTTGTAACGAACACGCTTTTTTTTGTTGAAGTTTAAACTCAGGCTATAGGTCGTGATTGTACACAGCAATTTAAAAGTAAAATTCATTTTTTTTATTTTTTATTTTTTACACGAATCTATGTATAGGCATACTTAATGCTCGAGGCATTCTTTATCAATATATCTTTTAGTGATGGAAATAAAGGATTAGAAAAGTGCTCTTCAAAAGTCAATGAATGGTGAACGGAAATAAATAAATACAAACTGAAAATTACACGTACAATAGAAAAATATAAGCACTAATACTAAAAATTCCGGTAACAGTCTGGCATATGTGTGCCATATGGCGATCAAGTAACATATATACTGTGTTACTTGATCGCGATAGTTCAATCTGGAATCCAATTGTAAGCCTAAGTATTTCACCGATAGACAAATATGTATAATAATACTAGCTAAAACCTAAGGAAGCCTCTCAGAATCAACTCTGCTTATCAAACTGTTACTACCGATTGTAGTTTGATACTTATCGGAGAAACATATATTTCAAACTTTTTTAGACCAGTATTATCGAAAACTAGCTATTTATAAAATCAACAAAACTATCAAGTTTGAAATATGTCTTTAATTAACATTAGTTTGGATGTACATTTATAGATCATCACCATACAAATGATATTTACTTTGAAGTTCAAGAGAGAAAGTACAAGTATGTATACCGCCTTGTGGGACATCAGAGCCGACATCATACCAGCTCGAAGAGAGGTCGTCAGCACGTAGGCTTGTTGGGGTCCCTTTTGCTTACAATTTCTAAGTCTTAAGTGACACTTAAATAATGGAGGTTGCACTAAATAAACACACAAAATATTATTTTAAAATTTTCTTTCCAGTGAAAACTAATCGTAAGTTAAAAAATATTTACAATTTATTTTTCATTCCACAATGTAACATTTATTCTAAAAAGCAAACAAGCAAGTTAAGCTTGTCTAAGGCTGAAATAAATAGCGTTTATATTGTTACGAAAATCGGTAATATCGTTTAAGTACTTGCTGGGGAACAGAGGTTAGATGGCAGTTTCCAGTTAATTTCGTTACGATGTAGATAGAGCACGTTGCCATTTGCTGTCAGCTCGTTTCCTCTTGCCACCTTTTAATTTCTATTTAAATATGCTCACTGAATAAATATAACAACATTCCTTCTAACAGGACAAAAAGTTCATTTTTCATAATTATCTTTAACTTACAAGCGAGGCCAGCACTGTCGCTTTTAATATAATGCCGTCTGTGTATTAACATGGAGCCGCACACAAATTGTGATTACATACATTTATTATTTTTCTTGACATCATGCCCATGTCTTTGTGATAAGACGTGGAACTTTTTAGGTTACATTCCAGACGTAACCTATTTTTTTAAATAAATCTGGTGGCAATATCAGCTTATTTGTAATATTCCTTTACGTGAATTATCATGTCTTATTTAGACTACGAGGTAAGAATATTTTTTCTCTGAAGCTCTAACAAAAACGCAATATTGTTTACGTTTAGTATTGTAATTTCAATTTTAATAATAGTTTTGTTGGTTATTTTTCATAGGCACAAAATGGAAAGATGAAAACTTCATAATGATAAAGCAAATTAATCTAATATTAGGTTTGTGAACTTTAACTAGTAAATATAGACAAAAATAAAAATTAAAGAGGTTAAATAAAACTACTGTTCAAGAATACAACAATCTTCTACGTTTTTTAAACTATTGTAGTTACCAAACGATTCCAAATTATTGTCCAATGAAGTGGCAAATAATAAATAAATAATAATAAATATTATATCGATGATACCATTAAAAGAATTAAACAGAGTTTTAATAATGCATCTCGAATTCTTTAGTCTTTAAGCTAACGGCTAATAACATTTTTATTATTAACTAGCTATTACCGGCGGCTTAGCCCGCTCCTATGTTGGTTATCGCAGTAAAGAGTAGCCTGTCTTTCCTTAGGAATCAAAGTATCTCAATGCCAAATTTCATTGAAATCGGTGCAGCGGTTTAGCAATGAAAGTGTTATAGACGGACAGAGTTACTTTAAAATTTATAATATTAGTATGGATAAACATAATAGTTTAACTACTCAAGGTAGGTAAAGGGCACAGACTACGTATCTGACAACAAAACTATTACTGTCGGTTCCTAAGACAATATTTTAAAATCTCGGCAAGTGTGTTGACCTAGGATTACACGGATTCCAGACAATAGTTGAACGAGGCTTAGAACAATTTTATCTTGACGATCGTTTGAATTTTTCTAAACAAAACATTTTTTTTATCAGTTTTGGTGCTACATCTTTCACAAAGAGCTACGGCGTAGCAAGGTATTTTATTTTATTTATTTTTATTTATTTATCTTTATTGTATATATAAAGTAAAATAGTACAACGAAAACAGTTACAAAGTATCTATAACAATTGGCGGTCTTATCGCTCACGGCGATTTCTTCCAGACAACCATACACGGACATTAGGTGTTTCAGAATTTAGCGTAGCTTACACACAAGTAACACATTATTACACGTTTAAAAATATCAGTAGAGATCCATATACAAATGTTATACACTATTCAAATTACACATACAGATTTATTCCTACACAAATACCTACATATACAAACTGAAATATATATATATATACATACATACAAATATATACATTATATAAAATTAAACCAAAAGTATTCACAATGATAAGTAGTAATCCTTCACCAGCTTTTTAAAAATAGTCAAGGTTTTAGCTCGTCGGATATTATCAGGCAAGTTGTTCCAAAGCCTTACCGCTTGCACAGTAAAAGACTTGTCTGCAAACTGAGTGGTATGTGTTGGCATTTTTAGTTTTAAATTCTCCGATGACCTCAGGTCTCTGCAATGTGTATTTTTTAAGAACTGGAAACGTTCTTTGAGATAAGGGGGTGTGTGAGGATGAAAGAGAACACTTTATAAAAGAGTCAGAATATGCAGATTCCGGCGAAAGCGTATTGGTAGCCACTTGAGCTTAGAACGAAATTCTGAGATATGATCATATTTACGTAATCCAAATATGAATCTAATGCATAAGTTTTGAAGTCGCTCAAGTTTGTTTAATTGGTCTTCGGTGAGATCCAGATAGCTGACATCGCCATAGTCCATAGTATTTTCTACAGAATTTAACTCAACTACTTCACACCAATACTTGCAACAGTAATATATTTGGCCAATTTAAAGTGTCATGTCGTAGCCACTTTCAACGGGCATTATCATCCAAAATATAATAAATGTGACAATTCTGAAATACTCATCATTTACCTAGCCTTTATTATTCTTATATTATTTGGGGTCAGCTATGAGTTCAACCGGTTTTACCTGAATATCAGTCTTTCCCCGGAACGACTGGTATTGGATCTTCGCAGCCCCGAGGGCGAATTGAATTCGAAGGTTAAACTAGTTTATAGTATATTTGTGACTGACTTCCGAATAACACTTGCCATAGATGTTCATGATAACCGGGACCGAAGGCTTAACGTGCTCTCCAAAGCAAGGGCATGCTACACCGTCAATTTCCATACTCCGGAATGTTACTAAGAATTTCTTGTTAGAAAAATTCAACACCACTTTTTGACCCGACCCGGGAATCTGAATTGCTAATCTTTAATGTAACTAACCATAAATAATTTGTCATAGAAGATTACGAAGTATGTTAGTGCTAATGAAACTACTTATGGTTATACACACATCAAAAGTGTCTAGGGATCAACATATGTGTCTAGAGATCAACATATATTTTTGCAATAACTTTTCTAATGATTGATATTAATTAAAATTTTCTTTAAGGATTCATCAAATAAAGTGTTTTCGTTTGTCACAGTAACGATAAACCAAGTCACCTTTGCATTAATAAAGAAATTTGCCATTTTCCTAATAAAGGGATTTTTGACATTAGAACCACTAACATTAAAGTTCGAAAAAAAGACTGAAATAACAGTTTTCTTTAAAATTTTATTAGGTAACTTAAACAATTAATAATCCGTGTTTCTACCGCGAACACTAACAACACAAGAACATCGGTTTGGCATACTCAAAATGAGTTCATCCAAACACGCTGTGGAATGGCCGCCCATGTTCGTTGCAACAACAAAAAAAGGTCTTCTTGCGACTGGATTCATATTCGGCAGAGCTCTTCTCTGTAGCATATCCCATGCATGCTCAATCGGGTTCAAGTCTGGCGACTGAGCAGGCCAGGGCCAAAGCCACATCTCAATTTCAAGAAATCCGCATAAAAATGCTTGATCCCTAGACACTTTTGATGTGTGTATTTAACTTTAGCTAAGTAAGGCAGCTTAACTATAAATAGGAAACAAACAAACCAATACAATGAAATCATTTATAAAGAAAAACTAATCAAAGGGAATATTGGTCAGGGCCCTAGTGTAACAGTAGCTGATTACGTGCATTGAATTAATTGAATTCAAATTCACCCTATTTTTGTATTTACGCATGTTCTGACCAACGTAGCGCCAAAATAACTGATGCGGCTTTTATAAATCGACTTCGTATTACATGTATAAACGCAAACGACAGTTGAGACCTTGTTAAATTTATTTCTTTATACTTTATTTAAAACGTTCAATACTAAATTGAAAAACAATGAACCTTTATGTACTTAATAGCAATTTTATGTCTTTAATGGCAAATTGAGTTAAGATGTAATCAGAGTTGCACTATTCACTAACTTCCTAAGCCATTTCTAATTCTTAGACCGTTGCTAAGCTTAATTCACAGACACAAGACAATTTTATTAAACTAGCTCCGGTCAAAATTAACTTTCAAAATACTTATTTACATAGGTAAATAAGTTTCTTTTTCTCTCCTGAGAGGAAGCTCGAGCCCAGCAGTGGGACATTATGGGTTGTTGATGACGACATAGGTGGTTATAAAATTACTTTGTACGTAGTGTTGATAAGTTGCAAGAATAATTGGGTTTGTTTGGTGCTAAAGAACTCTGTTTATTGCACAATCATTATCTTAGAAACTAACATAAAGTATTCTTTTTCTATTTTAATTTTCTAGTTCGATTAAAGTATTAAAGTGGTTTATTAATTAGACATCATTTTACTATTAATTAGCTATTACTCATAAAAGTCCCACCTGTTTCCCAGAGGGGTAGGAAGAGACAATTGATCTACACGTACTATTTTTAAGTATCTATTTATTTGAAGAAAATAAAACTAGTTCACAAGTTCATAACATATAACAGCCTCGGTGGCGCAGTGGTAGCGTATGCGACTGCTGTGTTTGAGGTCTCGGGTTCGATTCCCGGGTCGGACCAAATGTTTGTATGACCTAAAAATATTTGTTTCGGAGTTTGGGTGTTTTCTATGTATAATATGTACAATGTATTTACAAAAAAAAAAGTATATATGTATTTATATCAGTCGTCTAGTACCCATAACACAAGCTCTGCTTAGCTTGGGACTAGATGGCTATGTGTAAAAAAAAATGCAACATTTTCATAATATCTATACCTATACAAATATTTCCATCAAACATGAGAAAATTACATCCTGCGAAACGTTCGGTAATATGACTTGTGATGGCAGACTTTCCTATACGTGTCCCCTACCGTCGCCGGCGAAGCTAATCCATTCTGGTTGTAATTCAAAAACGTATTACCTAGATTCAATGGGATATTGTGCGGTACGGAGTTTGGTACGAGGCTCTTGGGCGTTATAACGGAGGCGACCACGGCTTTATGGAGCTGTAATTAATAATCCAACTTCACAGTCTCAAAGCAAACTCACATTGATCGTTTCAAGCCCATGGACAATAGATTTAAGGCCCGTTGTTTTATTATTGTTCGGTAGGTATTCGAATATTATGCCTATGCCCAGCAGTGGACTGTTAAAGTATATTGATGATGACGATAATCATTCGAAGATATAAGACACATAACGGTATATTTTTTTACACATAAGGTTTAATTTATAATACTTAAGAATCTCAAAAATCTCTTTTTAATATTACTCGATAAATATTTTTACATTGAATAATATAAAATTATATTATTAAAATGTTCTACAACCAGTACAAAAAGAAGGAAGAAAAAGGAATTCATTCTATGTTAGGACATTACAAGTTGAGTATAAAAAAACAAAAGAACAAACCGTGCAATGTATTGAGTATTCACTTTACTCTTAGCGTACGAGAAAGTTTGGCAAGACATGCCAGCCTCGGTGAAGTACAACAAACCAATGAAAATAAGACACGTTGCTGCGTTGGTCGGAAGATCGTCCGGGCTGCTGAAGTTCTGAGAGCAGGAACCATTCAATGATTCCCGACATCGTCTGGCCCTGTCCCGCTCGACAGAAGTATTTTATCATTTACAAGAAACTTTTTTTGTAGAATCTCGTAGTACTAGCTTTACGTAAGTTTTTATTGCAAATTTCACCTTATAATTTTTACACCTTACCTTATAATTTTTACACCTTACCTTATAATTTTTTTAGGAACACGTGCAGTCATGTCATTATTATTTCTGAATTAAGGTTAAAATCCTCCTGCTAATTAATGAAGTATCTCAGTTGACATATTTACGCAAATACCGCAGGCTGTTTTACGTTGAAGATTATTTAAAGAACTGCTTAATGAGGTCGAATAGTAGAAATTTTCATTAAAAACACAGTTTTTTCAATTTCTTTGAGTACTTATGTAGACCGAATTTTGGTCAAAAGTGAAGGAAGGTCATTAAATAAATATTTTATCTGGAAACTTTGTCGAAGTTCCTTCGGTGTAAAAGAAACAAAGAAAACAAAAGTTGCCCTCGCGTTAGATACATCATTTATTTAAGGAGGAAGAGAATTACATCTTTGATTTGGAGAAATCCAGAAGACGTTATTTCATCTCGCAATCAACAAAATTTAAATTACTGTACAATAAGCATTATTGAGCTTTGATTTATATACTTAAATCTAATTATCTCAATGTTCAGTCAAACAAAAAACGAGAACAAAATACCATTCTTTTCTCGAGTCTGTAGTTTTGATACTTTGATTCTAAAAGTATTCTTGTTGGGTAATACAGTAACAATATTTCAATTGTCCTATTTTGTAGCCAGACAGGTGAATTCCAGAAATAGGTTTTGCATTATTTAAAAGGCTCTCTGAGCTTCAGTTAGTTCTGTTCCGATATAGAACTATATGTCAAAATCAATTTTCACATTTACAGGTCGCTATTTTCATTTCAGTCTGGATTCTATCGTTCTAGTCCGAGAGCTTTATCTGCAAAATCAATGTTTAGGGAAAAGCTAAGATGATTTTTCCTTTCTTGTAGTGATTTTCTCTTTATGAGAGTTAGATGTAGTAAATTAAACATACATTAAAATGTAATTATTTGTAAAAGTAAAGGTATGTACCAACGTATCGAAACATTTAGCGAGAAATCTATAAATAACACTTTAAACATGTTAAAAATTGTTTTGACATTCATTGTTAACGAATTAGTATGAATTAATTACAAAATTTTAGTAAAATAAAATACCGATTTCAAGGTTCGACTCGATTTCTCTTGGATGCCATGATCAAATCTTTGTGTCCTTATCATGGTTACCATCTTTAGAATATCTCCTTTCCATTAAAAAAAGAATAATTAAAATCGGTTCATAAACGACTAAGTTATCCGTGAAAACACACATAAAAAAAAACATATACGGTCGAATTGAGAACCTCCTCCTTTTTTGAAGTCGGTTAAAAGTAAGTTCAATAGCTTAAGAAATACTATCAATTATTGAATCTTTAAGGCTGTACCACACAGATGCGTTATTATCGGTCGATATTACCTGATGCTTTATTGTGTGATATTCTGATACCCTTTACTGATAGGGGTTCATTTTCTTGCTGGTCTATCAAAAACTTATAAAAGTTGATTTAAAATGTGTCGATTGTAGAGATGCAGCTCTTGGAGTATCGGCGGTTCTATTTGAGGCACAGACAGAGGGCAGGTGTAAGTGTGCATAGCGTCAACCTGTCCAGTCGCGACACGCTAAATGCAGCCGGCTGCAACGACACCGATTTGCACTTTGCCATTTAAATCTTTAATGGCTTAGGTTATTTCCACACGATTCTACTAATTACTTAACTGCATCGTTCGAGCCGTTAAAAATATATTTAGATCTTCGTAAAATTTTAAAGGTTTTTTTACTGTAAGTGATCAGACGTGTCTTTAACCATTTTTATCTATTAACATTAATGATCTTAACTCGTTTTTTAACCGACTTCATAAAAAGGAGGAGGTTCTTATTTCGACCGTTTTTTTTTAAATGTTTGTTACCTCATATCTTTCGACTGGGTGTAACGATTTTGAAGATTCTTTTTTTATTTGAAAGCTGGTGCTTCCCGTGTGGTCCCATTTAAATTTAGTCCAGATTGAAGTCGGTTTTTTTTTGTTAAAATTTGTGATTATTTTCTATTCTAAGTTGAATTGTACTGTCGGGCAGGTATCAATCTTTGTCATGTCTTATTATAAAATAGATTGATACCTGCCCGACAGTACCATTCAACTTAGACTGCATTTTCAAATACTAGTATTTTGTAGTAACATCAGTGATTTCTGGTCGTGGTTTAGTAATCGTATTTTGTTTGTTTTGCCTCTTGGTTTAGTGGTTAGTGATCTTAACTACTACGTCAGAGATTGTGGGCTCGATTTCCATCTAAGACAAACAATCGTATAATGAGAACAATAATTTGTTCTACGTATTTAGAAATAGCTATATAAGTATGTTTATCCGCAGTTTGATTGCTACAGTACGCTACAGTACAGATTCCACATGCTTTGGTATCAGAAGGCTTTGGTATCAGAAGGCTTTGTGGAGTACGTGCGAGCTTAATTTTTTTTTATTATATTTACATAACAAGATGTTTTTGTCAACTGTTGCAATTATTTTTGTCTACAACATTCTTCGTGCGAATTTCTAAACTGGCACCAGTTTCCTATATATTGTGAAAAACGCATCTAGCAAAAAGAATAAAAAAAAACTAAAATTCGACAACATTAGTTTTGTAACTAAACTAAAACTCACACAAAGTGAAACACACACTTCGGAAAGTAACCCAAAACCTATTATTCTTTACTTCGTTTCAGTAGGATTCGCAAATGTGAATGTAGATTGCTTTTCGATAAGGTAATCCTTAACTGTAATGATATTTCTTTTAAGATTCTAAAAAGGATACGGAATCAATCAAATTAGGCGAGACTCAAGTTAATAAAAACAACCGGAATCTTCGCTAACAAGAACTGGCAGCGCTCCTCTGTTTTACTTTACTTATGGGCTGTACGCCCTCTCGAAATAGCCTTAGACTGTGATAGAGACAGTTTATGGCTATACAAGCGCGGTAGAATGAGAGGCAAAAATGTCCTATTACAAACTGCAAAGCCTTCCCATTGATCACAGTAACGCGTAAAGCCTTCAAAATCCAGCAATTTATTTACTGACTAATGTCCCAGTTTACCTAGAACACGGCTCGTGTTTTATAACGAGTTGCGCTACAAATCGATATTTAAAATTATTTCCCCAGATTGTAAAATTGTTTCAAAAAAATTATTAGGCCAGAACGATGTTTTATTTGGTCTCCATTAATAAAGCAAGCCGTTGTAAAAGTTCAAAACAAAATAATTTTAAGTTATGAACTTGGAAAGTCGCGCGACAGTTTCATCAATCTTACCAGTCAACGAAACAACTAATTTAAATTGGCCTTTCGCGTACTCGGTTCGGGAATGAAGGTATTATATAAACGAAGTCTTCAAGTTCTCTAATAAACTGGTCATGGTGACATATAACAATTATGTTTAGAGTTTTGTTCCATCAGGTTGCTATTAATGTTTTATTAAGCCTATCAAAATACGAAAAGCGCTAATTTACTTATTAAATCGATTCCAGTCCATGTTAAGATTGTCAAAGAAACGGATGTCCTTTCAATTACTATTACGAAAAGGTGAGTGGCTTATTCAGTTTCACCCAAGTAAGCATCAAAATTTAATTTCCTAAAAAGCGCACTCTGTGAGTAATGTATGCCAAATGCAAGCGTAGCCCCCTATAGGTACTAGTTGGTCTCGTCTTGCAGTCACTAACGAGACTACTAACTGTCCCAGCTCCATGCTAAAACGACTCCACCGTTTTGATGGAGATTTAAACAAAATTATTTTAAGTACGACACCTATCTCATTTCAATATAATACATATTTAAGCGACGTGTACCCCCTGTGTAACATGATAAATTCAATTTATTATTTATAGAAAAGTGTTTCTGAGTTACGTCTTTAGTCGTAAATTTTATTACGCTTTGATGTAAGAATTTTTAGATGAAAAGTTAATATTTTCTCTTTTTGTTATTTTTTGTGTGTTATTTACTGCTCACATGCAGGTTCTTATAACAAGGTGAATTATAATTTTAGGAGTACTATATTTTCGAAAAATATGTTGATTTTGATAGATAAACAATTCTTTGTGTATTTTCATTTTGTTTTTGTACACAAACAAAACATCAAAATAATCGACATCAAAGGCTCATAGTACCATATATCAGTACTGTCCTGTCTCTTGAAATATTATCAATACCAGTCAATTTATAAGATTAATTTGTTAATTTTAAAGAACGTTATAGAATAATTGGATTTTCAATCTAAGAATAAGTAGGTAACTAAAATTATTATAGTTTTGTAAACGTTTACTAAACGAAGTGACTACACGTTTAGTAACATATTATAATATGAGGATTATATATTTAAAATGTTACTAAAGAGACTTTATATATTATGTCAATTACTGTTCCGCAGTCGCCAATGGGATTGCGTAACATTGATTGATAATACTTTATTAATTTATCAATCTGTTTTTATTTTAATTTAAATTAAAAAATATTTTGATTGAATTTAATTATTATTCTTTTTCTTATTTTATTTGTAATTATTTGATTTCAATAGGTGAATTATTGAAATGTTTTAATATTATTTAATTTTGTCTTATTGTCATGATTGCTCTATTTAAAAAAAAAAGTTTTACTAACAATAGAATAAGCTTTACTGTATCTAACAAAATGGACACAAAGTGGTCTGAATAAATGATTATTATTATTTAATAGAGGTATATCTATACCAATAAATAAAATTGAAGTGTTTGTGTGTTATTTCAAATTAATAGCTTTTCACAAAATGCATATGAAAGTATATACGGTACTTACATCAAAAAATTTAAATTGTTGCCTGTCTGTATTTTTGTTCCAGTTTATCTCTGTAATGGCTCGGCCGATTGTGACTGGACTTTCACTGGCAGATAGCTGATGATATAAGGATTAACTTGGACTTTTTGTAGACTAACTTCGCCCCGCGGCGTTACCCGCGGTTGTTGTTGTATACCGAGTAACACCACGGGGCTCAGAAAGTCTGTAATATACATATATCTATGTAACCTATACGGATGTGAACAATATATTAGTTTATTTTCCATCTATCCAATAAAAAATATGCCAATAAAAATATTTAGATTTAAAAGTTCTTTGTTTCATTTCCCTCCGGTAGATACAAAATGTCAAAGTGTTATCAAACGTAGAAAAAGGTACGTTGTCGTCTTACACTATTACGTCCTACGTCTCTCTCACCTTTTTCAATTTAAGATAAATTTAATTTATTTCTGTGATTTGTTAGAGAGTTGGACTTAAAAATGTACGTTATACCCAACACCTGAAACGGATGAGCGCTAACGATAAAAATTTATTCACATCTAAATTGTAGTTTATCGAATTGGCTCAGATTGAAATGCTCTGTTCGTAATCGATACTAATTCAAGCTACATGTTCCTACTTATTGGAGCTTTGGGAGTGGGTTGAGAGGAGGCGATATGACCAGGAGAGGGAGAACGATTTATGGTAGCATTAGATTCACATTTAGAGCAAAGCGCCAAACCAACGCATTGAACGTAGCCTTCTTGCATAAAAATTATACAAATAAGGTTTAAATGCCCTTACCACTGTTGTTATCCTTGTCACAAGAGAGCCGAGAGTATAGGTATGCGATTGAGTTCTTATCCAATCAAACATTGACTGTAAGTAATTGTCTTGGCGGAAATCTCATTATATAATGCTCTGTGTTTTCTTTTCCATCTGACAGCGCGCGTCTGATTATTCTATACATGTTAAAGCTTGTTCATAGGATATTTCGAGGTAATTTTATAATAACTTTTGAAAGCACATAACTACTGTACTACTTAATATATTTTCTGTACTTTTTTTAAAAAGAATCACTCTGGTCGTCAGAAGGTACTAAAAGTCTGGGTTTGGCGATTCAAATTTATTTTCCGCCGTTTCCTACTTCGCCAAGTGTCGTGGGTTCAAATCCCACGTAGGACAACACTTTGTGTGATCCACAAATTGTTGTTCTGAGTCTGGGTGTTCTTTGTGTCCGTTACATGTATGTTTGCAAAGTCCCCCGCGACACAGGATTTATTCCTAGTGCGGGAGTTGTCTTTAATTTTTTATATTAGAAACTATAAAATCTAAACATGGAACTGATTTTATTATTTAGTAGAGTATAATTAAAAACTAGTAGCGGTTGTAACTTACTAAAATATGTTAATTATTTTTTATAAATAGTAGAGCAAGTGAATAAAATTTATATAAAATAAATTCTAATATTATAAAATCTAAAACCTAAGATTATAATTTCACTGCTAAACCGCTGCACCGATTTCAATGAAATTTGGCATGGCGATGCTTTGATTTTAAAGGAACGATATTGGTTACTAACTTTACCGTCAGATCGGATGACGAATTTGTATCGTTAGGCTGAGTAGACCAAAAAGAGTTCTACTGTTAGTTGTAATATAGTCTATACTAGCTGTACCCAACAGTATAACACGCTGTTGTTGTACCTTTACGAAAGCAATCTCAGCTAGTCTTAAAAAAGTAGCCTAAGTCACTCCTAAGAATATCAGCTATCTGCCAGTGAAAGTCCCATTTTAATCAGTCGAGCCCTTCCAGAGATTAGCCGGAACAAACAGACAGATCGGCAGACAAAATTTTTAAAAAAAATGTAAATACCGTATAAAATTTGCATTTAGTGAATAGTTGTTAATTTTATAGTATAAATAGACACTTCAGTTTTATTTACTTGTATAGATTTTGCTTGCAAAGTGTAATATAACAACTTAAAAAGGATGATATTATTATTCTGTCATTTGGTTGTAACGATAAAAATCCTTATAAATTATTTTCAAATATCAACAAAATACTATATCACTTACGTAATCGAAATGTATTTATTGTGAATATTCAACACAACCCATTTCTTAATGAACGTTTATTGAACCAAAACATAAAACTGTATATAAGAAACTATAAAGGATGTAATTTTATTGAAATTAATAGTAACACGTAAACATACAACTATCTTGAATTTATTAATATATTAAGTTTTAAACTTCACGTAGAGGTCGAATACTTAATGTGTACTAAATATCCAAGGGAAATTCTGAGTTCTAACTGTTCACTGCATGCATACAGCTCTTGTCACATTAGATTGGCGGAATATTGTAAGGAACCTGAAGCTATCCCAAAATTAAATACAGGCACTATACCATATTTAAAACCAAAACAAACACAATTAAACATAATTGACTCGGAATACCTTGATAGTAATACTGGGGCAAAAGAGACTACTATAAAATCTACGCCTATTAAAAAAAAGGAACGATCCCGTACTACTTCAGCCGATCCGGTTCAAAGGCAAAAGTTAATAATCAATTTTTTCGTCCATAACACAGAATGTTCTATAACTATATTGCATCAAAACATTGCGGGTGCTTTAAATAAAACAGATGCCATGGTCATCGCGTTATCAGAATTGTCGCAAAATTATAATGAAATTAGTATTTTATGCCTAACTGAGACTTTTATCCAAAAAGGTACTGAACATCTGTTGAAACTTCCTGGATTTAAATTAGCTTCATCGTATAGTCGCAATTCAAAAAGGGGAGGTGCCTGTATACTAATTAAACATTATATAGACTATAAACCTATAGTTAACATTAATGACTTAGCTTGTAACTTTAATTTTGAGTGTACAGGTATAGAACTGACAACACAAAAAAATATAATTTTATGTTTATATAGAACTCCAAATAGCAACCCCTACGTATTTATAGAGAAGCTCGAAAAAATGCTATTACGAATCATGTGTAGAGGAAAAAGGGTAATAATATGTGGCGATTGGAATATTGACTCATTAAAACCAAACAAGATATGTGAAACTCTAATAAATTTACTTAAAAAATTCGATATGGTACTACACATTGAGTCACCAACACGTCAACTAGCCTGTCTCGATCAATTTGATTCTAACATTAAGAAAGACATTATAGCGCCGTTCACTATTTAGCTTTATCAGACCATGAAACTGGTCAGACCTTAACAATAAAATCACATAGCAAACGTGAAATAAAGTGTTGGTATGATCGGGTAAGAGACTGGGGCGAAGAAAATACACACATCAAAAGTGTCTAGGGATCAACATATGTGTCTAGGGATCAACATATATTTTTGCAATAACTTTTCTCCTGATTGATATTAAATAAAATTTTCTTTAAGGATTCATCAAATAAAGTGTTTTCGTTTGTCACAGTAACGATAAACCAAGTCACCTTTGCATTAATAAAGAAATTTGCCATTTTCCTAATAAAAGGATTTTTGACATTTGAACCACTAACATTAAAGTTCGAAAAAAAGACTGAAATAACAGTTTTCTTTAAAATTTTATTAGGTAACTTAAACAATTAATAATCCGTGTTTCTACCGCGAACACTAACACAAGAACATCGGTTTGGCATACTCAAAATGAGTTCATCCAAATCACGCTGTGGAATGGCCGCCCATGTTCGTTGCAACAACAAAAAAAGGTCTTCTTGCGACTGGATTCATATTCGGCAGAGCTCTTCTCTGTAGCATATCCCATGCATGCTCAATCGGGTTCAAGTCTGGCGACTGAGCAGGCCAGGGCCAAAGCCACATCTCAATCTCAAGAAATCCGCATAAAAATGCTTGATCCCTAGACACTTTTGATGTGTGTATTAAAAAGTTTTGTAGCAACATTTCATCGATTAGTTTTTCAGAAATATACAATGGCTAAAGTTAAATCAATCTTTTCAATTATTTCATGAACTATTAACACTGTTTTATGACCTCCATTTTCCTATAGTTAATGTCAAAAGAACTAATAAAAAGTGTTGGTATGATCGGGTAAGAGACTGGGGCGAAGAAAATACACACATCAAAAGTGTCTAGGGATCAACATATGTGTCTAGGGATCAACATATATTTTTGCAATAACTTTTCTCCTGATTGATATTAAATAAAATTTTCTTTAAGGATTCATCAAAGAAAGTGTTTTCGTTTGTCACAGTAACGATAAACCAAGTCACCTTTGCATTAATAAAGAAATTTGCCATTTTCCTAATAAAAGGATTTTTGACATTTGAACCACTAACATTAAAGTTCGAAAAAAAGACTGAAATAACAGTTTTCTTTAAAATTTTATTAGGTAACTTAAACAATTAATAATCCGTGTTTCTACCGCGAACACTAACACAAGAACATCGGTTTGGCATACTCAAAATGAGTTCATCCAAATCACGCTGTGGAATGGCCGCCCATGTTCGTTGCAACAACAAAAAAAGGTCTTCTTGCGACTGGATTCATATTCGGCAGAGCTCTTCTCTGTAGCATATCCCATGCATGCTCAATCGGGTTCAAGTCTGGCGACTGAGCAGGCCAGGGCCAAAGCCACATCTCAATCTCAAGAAATCCGCATAAAAATGCTTGATCCCTAGACACTTTTGATGTGTGTATTAAAAAGTTTTGTAGCAACATTTCAACGATTAGTTTTTCAGAAATATACAATGGCTAAAGTTAAATCAATCTTTTCAATTATTTCATGAACTATTAACACTGTTTTATGACCTCCATTTTCCTATAGTTAATGTCAAAAGAACTAATAAAAGAAAGACAACATTATGGTTAACGAGAGGAATTAAGAAATCGACTGTAGTGAAAAGACATCTTTATTTTAACTATAAACACTGCGGTACAAATAAGACGCATAATAAAAAAACGTATAGAAATTACAGTAGAATACTAAAAAAGTGTATATCGAAGTCACAACAAATACAAAATAAAAAATACATTGCTACTAAAAAAAAAATTATGTAAAGCAGTATGGGACATTATTAATGAAAAAATAGGTCATGGAAATATAAAAACTGACATAAACACAATCATAGAAGGTGACATGACATACAATAACCCTATTGACATATGTGAGGCATTCAATAACTATTACATTAATTTTACACACGACATTAAATTTGATTTTTAAATAGATAACATTAATAAAACTTTGACACATGATAATTATAATACAATTTTCTTAAAACCCACAGATGCTATGGAAATATTCAATACTATTAATAGTCTTAAAAATTCTTTATCAGTTGGCCCTGATGGATTTATACAAAAATAATTAAAGCCTGTTCAAAATATATTTGTGAACCTCTTAGTCACTTAGTTAATATGTCCTTTGAAGAAGGTACTTTCCCAGATATTCTTAAAAAATCTATTAAAAGGGGGACGTAACAAATATAAGCAATTACCGTCCTATTACGCTTATTCCCGTAATCTCAAAAATATTTGAAAAGATCATTTTAAAAAGACTTTACGATTTTGTCACCGATATGGAAATTTAAAAAAAAGAACAATTTGGATTTCGTAAAAATAGTACTACATCTTTAGCGTGTTTTAATCTTATTAAAGTAATTACAGAAGCGATAAATGAGAATAGGCCTGTAACTGCAGTTTTCTTGGATATGACCAAGGCATTTGATTTTGTTCATCATGACACGTTACTCCATAAACTAAAACGGTATGGAATAAGAGGAAAGGTTAATGACTGGCTTAAAAGCTATTTATCGGATAGAAGTCAATGCGTTGAATTATCAAAACTTGAAAATGATACAAAAATTTACTATAGGTCAACATTTCAAAGCAATAAAGTAGGCGTTCCACAGGGTAGCGTTTTGGGTCCGTTTTTGTTTTTACTGTATATTAATGATCTTCCTAATGTCACTCAGCATAAGACAGTACTGTTTGCAGTGTAGTATACACTTATAGTAAAATGTGAGAATAAAGACACTTATGAAGTGGAAATAAATAACGCTTTCGCTGCCGTTGTTGATTGGCTTAGTACCAATAACCTTAAGTTAAATTATTTAAAACTAAATTGATACAGTTTCAAACCTATAGACGCCAACAAACTGATTTAAATATTACCTATAACAATAGTAAGGTAGAAGAAGTCGATTCAACAACGTTTCTAGGGATAGTTCTAGATAAAAATTGCAGTTGGAAGCCGCACATTGAACACGTTTGCGACAAGTTGAATAGATTTGTATATGCCATTAAAAGAATCCGAGAAACTGTTTCAACAGATGCAGCACTAAGTGCTTACCATGGATATGTATCCTCGGTACTTGCATACGGCCTACTATTGTGGGGAAATTCTGTCGAAATTGAAAAGGTATTTCGTGTACAAAAGAAGTGTGTAAGAGCAATATGCGGGGCATGGTTTATGGATAGCTGCAGACCAATTTTTAAAAAGTTTAACATTTTACCGCTAGCATGCATGTACATCAGGGAACTCTGTGTTTTTGTTAAACAACATCCTCAATACTTTGAACTTCAATCAAATGTAACAAAAAGAGAAATTATACCCAGAAATGTCCATAAAATCTTTCAACCAAGAAGCAATCTAGAAATACACAAAAGAAACCCCTATATAACTGCAATTAAAGTATATAACAAATTACCAAATGTATTTAAGGATCAACCTTTAAACATTTTTAAAAGTAAACTAACCAAATGGCTTCTTGAAAAATGTTTTTACAATTTAAACGATTACATGACAAATAAGGAATGAATACATAGTGACATGATTTTATAGGTTTTTTATTTTTTTTATATTTGTCCTTTTTTTTTGTTTTATTGACATCTATAAATTATCTTGACATTGACTAAATTGACATTTATAATAATTATGACTTTTTAAACCATAATAATTTTGGCATTCGGTAATCGATTTGTTGAATTGTTTAAATTTTCATAAAATCTTATCTAAATTAATGGAATCATAATGTTGACATTTATTGTATTGCATGCCATTAATGTAAAATCAGCCATTGCAAGTTGCACACCATTGTTATGGTAGAATGTACTCGAACTATATATAATTACTAGCTTTTGCCCGCGGCTTTGCTCGCGTGGAAGTTGATTATATGTATTTAATTAAAACTGTGTAAGTATGGAATAGAATTCCCATAAATGCTAAAAGCCTGAATACAAAGTTTCAGGCTACTAAATAAAAAAATGACGGACTTCCAGTCTAGCCTAGGGATAGAATATCCAGAAACGCTTAAATACGTATCTCATCATCATCATCGCAGTCCACTGCTGGACATAGGCATCTCCAATTGCACGCCACTTGGTTCGACCCTCAGCTTCTCTCATCCAGCTCCTGCCAGCCGTCTTGGGCAGATCATTATTCCACCTGGCCTGTGGACGTTCTACGCTACGTTTGCCGAGACGCGGTCACCACTCACGAACCCGTTTACCCCAACGGTTATCAGTTCTGCGGCTAATATGGCCAGCCCACTGTCACTTCAGCTTGCTTATCCTGTGGGCTATGTCAATGACCTTGGCTCTCTACCGGATCACCTCATTCTTGATGCGAACCCTTAGAGAAACGTTGAGCTTTTGTGATGAGAATAATAAATTATTATTATAGCCCTCTCCATAGCACGCTGAGCGACTTTGAACTTGTGGACCAGCCGTGTCGTAAGTGTCCACGTTTCGGCACCGTATGTCATGACAGATAGGACGTATTGATTGAAGACTTTCTTATTTAGGCACTGTGGGATTGACGATGAAAAAACCCGACAAAGTTTCCCAAACGCTGCCCAACCCGGCTGAATTCTCCTGTTCACCTCGTCCTCGAAGTTGTTTCTACTTAACTGCAAAGTCTGCCCGAGGTACCACACATATTTTTGAACAACTTCGAGAACGGCACCGTGAACCACAAATGGTTCCGGTAGAACATGTTCGTACATACGTATCTACTCATATTTAATCAGTAGCCATAAATAAAGTTGCATGATTCTAACTTCAAGAATGATGGACTTCCAGAATAACCTTTAGACGAAATTTCAACCCCTATTTCACCCCCTCAGGGGTAGAATATCCAGAAACGCTTCAATACGAAAAAATCTAATCATTTTTAATCAGTAGCCCAAAACTAAATTTTCATGTTTCTCATTTAAAAAATGACTTCCTTACAAATTTCAACCCCTATTTCACCCCTTTTGGGGCATAATATCCAAAAACTCCTAAATACGTATCTAATCATTTTTATTTAGTAGCCCAAAAATAAAGTTTCATATTTCTTATTTAAAAAATTACGGACTTCGATACAAACTTTCAACCCCTATTTCACCCCCTTAAGGGTAGAATATCTAGAAACGCTTAAATACGTATCTACTCTTTTTTAATCAGTAGCTTAAAAATAAAGTTCCATGATTCTAACTAAAAAAAATGACGAAATTCCTTAAAAAAATTCAACCTCTATTCCACCCCCTTAGGGGTAGAATATCCAGAAACGCTTCAATACGTATCTACTCATTTTTAATCAGTAGCCCAAAACTAAATTTTTATGTTTCTAACTTAAAAAATAACGGACTTCCTTACAAACTTTCAACCCCTATTTCACCCGCTTAAGGGTAGAATATCCAGAAACGCTTAAATACGTATCTACTCTTTTTTAATCAGTAGCCTAAAAATAGAGTTTCATGATTCTAACTTAAAAAATGACGAACTTCCATACAAACTTTCAACCCCTATTTCACCCCCTTAGGGGTAGAATATTCAGAAACGTTTAAATACGTATCTATTTATTTTAAATCAGTATCCTAAAAATAAAGTTTCATGTTGGTTACTTAAAAAATGACGAACCTCCATACAAACTATCAACCCCTATTTCACCCCCTTAGGGGTAGAATATTCAGAAACGCTGAAACACGTATCAATTCATTTTTAACCAGCAGCCAAAAAATAAAGGTTCGTGTTTCTAACTTCAAAAATGACGCACTTCTAGACTGACCTATATACGAAATAACAACCCCTATTTAACCCCTTAGGGGTAGAATATTCAGAAACGCTTTAATACGTATCTACTCTTGTTTAATCAGTAGCCCAAAAATAAAGTTTCATGTTTCTTACTTGAAAATGACGAACCTCCATACAAACTTTCAACCCCTATTTCACCCCCTTAGGGGTAGAATATTCAGAAACGCTGAAATACGTATCAATTCATTTTTAATCAGCAGCCAAAAAATAAAATTTCATGTTTCCAACTTCAAAAATGACGGACTTCCAGACTGACCTATATACGAAATAACAACCCCTATTTAACACCTTACGGGTAAAATATCCAGAAACGCTTAAATACGTATCTACTCTTTTTTAATCAGTAGCCCAAAAATAAAGTTTTATGTTTCTTACTTAAAAAATGACGAACTTTCATACAAACTTTCAACCCTTATTTCACCCCTTAAGGGTGGAATTTCAAGAATTCCTTTCTTAGTGCTCACTTACGTTACATAAAGAACCTACATGCAAAATTTCAGGATTCTAGCTTCAGCGGTTTGGGCTGTGCGTTGATCTCTGGGTATGTCAGTCAGTCAGTCAGTCAGTCACCTTACTCTTTTATATATATAGATAGATTGTGACCTGTTTTTGTACTACATTCTTGCAAATATATCATTTCATTTCATTTCAATATCGCTCGTAAAGGTAAACGCTCAATATAAGCATCAGACTCAAATAAATTTTTAATCTTAGTAGAAACCCTACTGAAAGCTCATGATAGTGTAAAATGATTTTATTAAAGTATAAAGCAAACGCCAGCCCCATTGTGTAAAGGATTTAATAAATCTCCTTAAATCATGTTAGAGGAATCTGCCAGCTATTTATCACAAGACTATCTGATCCAGTTTAGACCTTTTAGTTTTTTGTTAAAAGAACTGAAATGTATACTTTTGTACCTTAGTTTGCTATTATTTGTTCGTCGATAAAAGCTCTATAACAACATTTCTTTGTACCTTTGTTACGTAGGTACTTTAAATTTTATCAACAATTTGGCATAAAGTTCAATAACCCTTATTATAATAATTAAAATTAAATTAGTGTATTAGTAAGTAACTGATCCGTTTACACAGAATATAGAAGTGTGGGAGAGACACGCTTCGGCATGAACGGGCCGGCTCGACCGGAGTGATACCACGGACTCACAGTAAACCGGTATAAAATAGTGCTTGCGCTGTATTTAACCGAGTGAGCGAGGATACCGGAGGCCCATACCCCAACCCCTTCCCCTATCTCCCCATCCCCCGCCTCCATCCCTCCCCAATCCCCCAAAGGCAGGCAACGCACTTGTGACGCCTCTGGTGTTGCAGGTGTCCATGGGTACGCTTACCATCAGGCGATACGTCTGCCCGTTTGCCCGCCTATTACATAAAAAAAAAGTGTGGCAGATCAACGGGGAGACATCCTCTAATCAACATCACTCCCGGACCTGAAAAGGCTACTAAGCGTCTGGGATCATCTAGAATGGTTGGAGTAGGAAGATGACATAACCCAAGTACAATGGCCCAATCAAGTGGCTAAATGTGGAAACAGTTCGGGAAACTCAAACCAAACCTGCGTTACTGCTTGTCATGTAAAATCAGATAGTTACGTGAAATGGTAAATAGTTCCTATAAATGAAGATTTTATCTTATGTGTGTGTGATTTTGTCTTGTGTGTTTACCTACTTAATAATGTTCAATCAAGTCAATATATTTGATTGAGACATTCATCATCATCATATATTATCCGTATCTGTAACAATACTAAGCTCGTATTGTTACAGATACAATATGATGATGTATAGTGTCTCGAGAGACCACTATGTCGTGGTTGGAAATTGCAAGAATTAACAATTATGTCCATCAATGCGACCACATACATTTCGATATAATCAATGATGAAGGAACAAGCCACCCACGTAATGTTACTAATTCTAGAGACATAATTACTGAGTTAGTGTTTGTTGATATTTCATACTTTCACACACTGATGCTGCCTCGAAAGTTTGATTTATCCATTTTCGCCACTACGTATAAAATTGTTAATAACTGTGCTTGCAAAGCTCAAAGGTAAATTAAAAAAATGAAATGTTTTGATAAAATCATTTAATTTTTTTCAGTATCAAACGTTAATTTAATACTTGTTCGTTTCTTCTTTACTTGTGCAAAGACGAAGTTATTAAGAGATGTAGTTAAACTGAATAGTACCTATAATAAAAATCCCTTTTATCAAAGCAGAATATATATTTGTCCTGGAAAATTATCATGAATTAATTGTCAAGGATATATCAAATCTCATGCCTGCCTCGTTGGCGCAGTGGTTGGGTACGCGACTGCTGTTCATGAGGCAAATGATCTGCAAGTATTTGTTTCGGAGTTTGGGTTTTTTCTATGTATTTTCAAAAAAATTATATGTGTATTTATATCAGTTTTATAGCCTACCCATAATACAAGCTCTGCTTAGTTTGGGACTAGGTGGCGTTGTGTGTTAGATGTTCGAAAATATTTATTATTATTATGTAAATCGCCAAATACCGAACAAATAAGAGATGCTAATATCGCTTATTGTACTGTCTTGTATTGATATCGTTAATAAAATGAATATCTGTAAGATATTTAATTCAGACACATTTTACCCAGTTGATATTTTTTTTTACTTTAATATTCGTATATTTTTCTACTGCAGAAGGCTTAAAAGAAACAACGGTCGTACCAAACAGCGTTATAAGAAACTAAGGACAGCATTGTGATGCACCGCCACGCCGCTCGCTTTCATATTTACCAGAATTTATGAATTCATTTGGTGTCGCATATTTCAAAGAAGCGGCATTTTGCATCGAAACGAGTCGTAATAACGTACAGGATTCGCTTTGTTATTTCTTACAAGCTTAATAAATTTACTTATATGGTTTGTGTGTATGTTACTGTAATTTCATCGTTTACTGTTATTTCTTCAATGATTTTTAACTCCTCTCGACTACATTGTTATGGTTTTCCGGTTCAGTATTTTGAGTCAGTGAGAGTATGTATCCCCCCCCCCCTACTTTCAGCAGTGTACGGTGATTGGTTGAAATGATTTTGAGTATTTTTCGTGTGGTGATGGAGTAAAAATACGCAGTGCCACCACAACTATTCATCTCGTGGGTATCGTAAGAGCCGACTACAGACGTATACTCTGCTGATCAACTCTATACCAGCGGTTAACTTTACACGTCTGACCAGGGTAGTATAGTAGGCAAAACCTTCTGACTAAGGAGTGGCCTATGCACAGCAGTAGACCACTAAAACACGTTAATAATGATGAGTGACTTTGATTAAAAAAAAAGTAACAATACCATTATAGTTTCACTATGTATTACTATTTGAAACTTATATAGAGACTATAAAGTTGCAATTTCTTACAGGTTATATATTTACAGGTATTGAGGTGACGCCCATAACATGCTAAATAATTTAGTTCTTTCTTTGTTATAAAAAGACAACATTAGGAATATGCATCCTGTGTCGCAGGGGACTTTACAAACATACATGAAACGAACACAAGGAACACCCAGACTTAGAATAACAATTTGTGGATCACACAAAGTGTTGTCCCATGTGGGATTTCAACCCACAACACTTAGAAAGTACCCTTCAACACTAGACCAACCGTGCAGTCGAGTTCTAACCCCGTGGTATGAGGCATATTACTAAAATTAATCCAGGTGTTCAATCCTTTCGCCAATGTAGCGTTCACCGTGTGAAATTTGCAATGTCTATAGGGCCCATGGTACAGGCATTCAATCGCTAAGCTATTTCACTGGCGAGAGCATTAAACCAGGGCGTTTCACCCTGTTCTTATTCTAAGCTAATGTAATATCAAGCACTTACTGGAGATGTGTGAATTCCTTGATATCCGCGTTCCAAGAGGCCCCTTGGTAGTCTCTCTGCGTCGTCACACATTCATCACTCCTAGTGGCTGTACAGGCTCCCAAGTATTATAATTATAATACACCCGTTTTAACTGTCGCGGATCGCGCCTAATTTACGCGACTACTAACCTCGCGTGTCCACACCCGACCAATCACAACGGTAAACAACGAAAAGAACCGAGTCGGATGGACAATCAGCTAAATTTTTTATTGAACGGCACCCAAAAACGACAATGGTCGAACGTTGACACAAAGCCTCTCCTAAGCACTATACTTTAACCTCAAAACGTCAAACAAAAAACATGACAATCAAAAAATGTTGCCATTATAATGACGTTTGACTTCTTACACCAGGATTATAATAACTTAAAAAGAAATGCCCTTACATTACGTACGCCCGAATTGGTAACGTTTATATATCCGGTCGGAAATGTCCGGCCTAAATTTACTGATGGTTTTGTATAATTATATTTACTCACCACAACTTTAAGATAATATTTTGGTTTCTAGCCCCAGGTCATCTGTATTTAGGTTCACATTCATAATTGGATTTGATAAAAATAGTTGGATCCTAATTAACTAAATAAAGAAAAAGGATGTTCTCAATTTCTCGTTATGTTATATTATTTTTTGCTTGTTATCTAAGTACTTCAGGGCTCTTTAGTAATTAACCCAATTTGACATAATTATTTGTTTGCTAAATACTTTCTAGCGGGTCCTATTGTCGGGTCTGGATCTGATGATATCACACTGATGATAGCGAATCAACTGTTTTAATACTGTGTATTTATGTGATTGTGTGATTAAGTGAAAATAGTGAAACTCCGCGCCTCAGCTATTAACTTTGGCTGTGAGTTTCATTTGTCCATCTAAGGAGTGTTATTTTATTTCGAGCGTTGATTTTTAGGCGTCCCCTAGTAACCTGCCAGTCGAGCTCGAGACCCTTGGCTCCAGGGTAATTAAGAGACTAAAACAACCATTTAGAATAAGAAAAATAAATCCATCAGGCTATTGAAAGTTGTACATTTTTTAACCGACTTCCAAAAGGAGGAGGTTCTCAAATTCATCAGTATTTTTTTTGTATTATTAATTAGCTTTAGTTCGCGGCTCCGCCAGCGTGTATGTCGTTTATCGCGTCAAAAAGTAGCTTAAGTCCTTGCCCAGGAATCAAAGTAATTGAAATCAGTGCAGCGGTTATCCGTGAAAGCATAACCGATAGAGAGACAGACAGATTAAAGTTGTTTTCGAATTTATGGCATTTGTATGGAGTAGTAAGGATGAATAAAAACTTTCATAGAGATATACTGTATTAAATTATAACTTAAATACGATATTGTAAAGATTTTCAAATTTCTATGATGTGGAAAAGAACTAATAAGTTAATTAAACATGTGGTAAAAATACCTGGATAAAAATGTAAGATGGGTAATGTTTAAAGGATTTTAAAATGAACTGTTTCATGACAAAAAAAAACAAAGTTAAATGAATATGTGCGTTTGAAACGTCTTCCACATAATGCGGTTACAAGTATAATGGGGTATGAATATCTGCTTTAATAGCAAATGGTGCAAAATTGTTTCTTTTAGGGTTACTTAGGTACATCACGTGACTAATGAAGTAAAGGTAAATAAGTTATCAAATTGAAATGAGTTTAGTCTTGAGACTTACTTCTTGTAACATTAATAAGTAACTTTTATTTTAAGCAATCAAAGAAAGAAAAATTTCGATTGCCATCACGTTTTAAAATGAAGTTACCAGTTATCACGTTTTTGAGCGGTCGGCGTAAGCAGTAAAATCACCAGGTTATTAAAAAAAATTCTCCGTGCCTTGAAATGTACTGATAATTAGTTCAGTCTTTGAATTCAGTTCAAATTCAGGGTTGCGGAGTTCCGATGTCAGTCGGTCCGTAAAAAACTGATATTCAGGTAAAACCAATTGAATTAGTAGCCGATCCACAAATAATCTTGCAATTAATAAAGACTAGGAAGATGAAAATGAAGTTATTTTAGTAAATCTTAATAGAGCTTATTAATTGTACGGAACACTTGTACATGGGAGTAAAAAAACACATATAATAAGTTTTTTTCTTTGAACACTTCGGGTTGCAACCTGTTGTGAAGTTTTTAATTAAGTACGGACGCCGCATTGTTCATCCTTTCTGCTATGCCCACAATAGAAATTACTAGTTTTTACATGCTTTTCACGTCACAATGTGGTCAGCTTTCATATCCGTTCGTAATTAGTATTCAGCAACAGTATACAAGTGCATTGATTCTCTTTGGAATGCCAAAGAAGGCATCGACTAATTAATATCATATATTCTCTGATTAGGCATGGACTCTCATTATCCAGTCAAGATTATTATAGTTCATGCCAGAGAATTTTATATTAGCTCTACAAACTCTTGCACTCCTTGTACGGAGTAGAGCATGTGTGTCTAACGCCAGTGAGATTCATTGCTCTGAAAGGGATAATTAAGCATAGAATTAAAAGGTCAAATCAAACAGACCTACTGACTTTGTGTCTCTGACTAGCAACGATCCCTAAAATACTACGAAACTAACTAAAAATGTAAGTAAAAGCTTAATGTGTCGATCATAACAACACTATTATGCAATATAATCAAACTAAAATAACCAATAAGAACGAGGTCATCATAAATAACATGATTCATAGCTCCAATGATTAAATAAAATATGAGACAACATCAACAATATTTTCCAGATGAGCGAAATAAAGGTCTCGTATGTTCTAAAGTAATTCTACATAAGATATTAGAATATTATCTGCTATTCTCGTTACAGAGGCGTATCAAAACGCTCACTCATGTTCCAATTGAAGTAAATTAAATTTTGATGAAATCTCTGTAATGACTCGGGATGTTATAAATTTAATATTTCCTTAGCTCGTCGACGTGAAAAAATATGGGGAACGTCTTATTGCGGTAGTAAATTAACATTCATTTTTAATGAAAGAATTGAAAGGAAAGCTCTAAAAGTTTGTTGTTTGCATAAAACGAAAAAAAACCATAGAAAATAACTAAAACAGTATTATACAATATAGAAAACAAGGTAGGATTTGTAGGGTTTTTTTTGACTTTGGAAAATTCTTTGGCAATTTTAGCGTAAACTAACTTTTAATTCGTGAACAATGTCTCTTATTTATAAAGACTTTGAAATACAAGTATTTGTACCACCGGACGGTGGCCCATTTTTTTTTTTTTTGTTTTTTTACTTGTGGAAATCCCCTCGGACCGTCACCCGCGCCGGGGCTTGCGGCGGGGCGGTGTGTCGGACTCGAACCGACTAAAACCACACGGTGTGCCACTCTGCGCCTGAGGAGGGAGGAGTCCGGGAACTGCTGTTATTACGCCATCCAGACCCCTCCCAGCGCTTGCCCGCACAGAAGCGGGCACCCTCTCCAAAACCTCTCCTTTTAGGCGACGTACGGCACACACGTAACGTCGCCTCCTCGAGCGGATGGAAGGGAAAGCCCGTCCCGACCATCCGCGGCCACACTCAGGGCGGCATGAGGCGCAGGTGAGCGCGCCTCCGCTGCCCGGTTCGCCGGCGACGGATTGGGTCCGAGTGGAGGTCGTCCTCCCGGGCCTTCTCCGCCGCCTCCTTCTGCGAGATTACATCTTCGCAGAAGGTTGCGACCGCGGTAAAACTGCTATCGCTACCGGCCATGGAGCGAATGACGGCCGGTAGCGATAGATCTCCTCCGATGACTGCAGTGAGGGCCCGGCGGTGCGACGCCCATGCGGGGCAGATCGCCAGCGTATGCTGGGCCGAGTTTTCACTGCAGTCGCAGTGGTGGCAGGCGGGACTCAGTTCCCTCCTAGCGACCGAGTGCAGGTACTTCCCGAAGCAACCGTGCCCGGAAAGTACCTGCGTCAGTCGGAAGGAAAGGGTCAGGTGCTGCCGCCCTGCCCACTCGAGGATGACCGGCTGGAGAGCCTCCACGGCGGCAAAGCCAGCGCGTGGAGTCTCCAGTCGGAAAGACCACCGAGCCATTGTGGCTCGACGGGCGGCTTCACGCCACTCGCGTACCTCTTCCGGCGGAGGGCGAATGCCTCTGTCCGTCTGTCTGTTACGCTTTCACGGCTATACTACTTTTTTTTATGTTTGGCCCTGCGAAAATGACTATTCTCTGCTGCACCGATTTCAATTAAAAGCATGGAGATATTTAAAATTTTGAGGCAGGACATAGGCTACTCTATATCGTAATAAAAGCAATATTTCTGAAAGAGATTGCGTATTCGTTTTATTCGTTGTTTTTTTTTACTAATAATTTGTTGTTTATGTAATAAAAAGGGGAAAACGAGCAGACGTATCGCCTGATGGTAAGCGATTACCGCTGCCCATGGACACCCGCAACACCAGAGGCGTCACAAGTGCGTTGCCGGCCTTTGGCGGATGGGGAGAGGGAAGGAGGGAGGGGTTGGGGTATGGGCCACCGTCCGGTACAGGGGTCTGTCCTTGGACCACTCCTGTGGAACGTGGGATACGACTGGGTCCTACGAGGTCGTCTCCCCCCCGGGCTGGGCGTAATTTGTTACGCCGATGACACATTGGTCACAGCCCCGGGGGTGAACTTCCAAGAGGCGGCGCGCCTGGCCACCAGGGGTGTTTCTCTGGTGGTCGGGCGCATCGAGGCGCTGGGCCTTCGGGTGGCCCTGGACAAGACGAAGGCCCTGTTATTTCATGGGCCCCGTCGTGGTCCGCCCCCCAGCGCCTCCATAGAGGTCAACTCGGTCCTCGTATCGGTTCGGGCCCAGATGAAATATCTGGGTCTGATCCTCGACTGTAGGTGGCTCTTCGACGAGCACTTCCGACAGCTTGCTCCCAAGCTGGTCGACGCTGCCTCCGCCCTTGGGCGACTTTTGCCTAATTTGGGTGGAGCCAGCGTCGCAACGAGACAGCTGTACACGGGGGTTGTCCGGTCGATGGCGCTGTACGGCGCACCGGTGTGGGTCACGGCTCTGACCGCCGAGAACAAGGCGCGCCTCTGGCGGCCTCAGAGGGTACTGGCGGTCAGAGCGATACGTGGTTACCGCACGGTGTCGACCGAGGCAGAGTGCGCGTTGGCCGGGACACCCCCGTGGGATTTGGAGGCGGAAGTGCTCGCCGAAGTTTATCGACGGGTGGCTGAATTCCGGGCGGAGAATGGCATTCGCCCTCCGCCGGAAGAGGTACGCGAGTGGCGTGAAGCCGCCCGTCGAGCCACGATGGCTCGGTGGTCTTTCCGACTGGAGACTCCACGCGCTGGCTTTGCCGCCGTGGAGGCTCTCCAGCCGGTCATCCTCGAGTGGGCAGGTACTTTCCGGGCACGGTTCCTTCGGAAAGTACCTGCATCAGTCGGAAGGAAAGGGTCAGGTGCTGCCGCCCGCCCGGGGGCGGACCACGACGGGGCCCATGAAATAACAGGGCCTCCGTCTTGTCCAGGGCCACCCGAAGGCCCAGCGCCTCGATGCGCCCGACCACCAGAGAAACACCCCTGGTGGCCAGGCGCGCCGCCTCTTGGAAGTTCACCCCCCGGGCTGTGACCAATGTGTCATCGGCGTAACAAATTACGCCCAGCCCGGGGGGGAGACGACCTCGTAGGACCCAGTCGTATCCCACGTTCCACAGGAGTGGTCCAAGGACAGACCCCTGTACCGGACGGTGGCCCATACCCCAACCCCTCCCTCCTTCCCTCTCCCCATCCGCCAAAGGCCGGCAACGCACTTGTGACGCCTCTGGTGTTGCGGGTGTCCATGGGCAGCGGTAATCGCTTACCATCAGGCGATACGTCTGCTCGTTTGCCCCTTTTTATTACATAAAAAAAACAACAAATTATTAGTAAAAAAAAACAACGAATAAAACGAATACGCAATCTCTTTCAGAAATATTGCTTTTATTACGATATAGAGTAGCCTATGTCCTGCCTCAAAATTTTAAATATCTCCATGCTTTTAATTGAAATCGGTGCAGCAGAGAATAGTCATTTTCGCAGGGCCAAACATAAAAAAAAGTAGTATATCCGTGAAAGCGTAACAGACAGACGGACAGAGTTACTTTCCAATTTCTAATATAAGGGTTGATACCAACTGTGTTCCCTTTTTAACCGACTTCAAAAAAGGAGGAGGTTCTCAATTCGACCGCATAATATATTTTTTTTTATGTGTGTTCGGGTATAACTTCGTCGTTTATGAACCGATTTTGATGATTCTTTTTTTAATAGAAAGAAGATATACCAACGGTGGTACCATGATAAGGACACTAAGATCCGACGATGGCATCCAAGTGAAATCGAGTCGAACCTTGAAGTCGTTTTTATTTTGTTAAAATTTTACTTGTTTTATTATTTAATCAATCAATTTCTATTTGTGTTCATTTTCTTCGTTACTTTTGTCGCATTGCCACCTTTACGGTAACGATTCAAGAAAAATATCCATAATATTTGACCTACTTTCTATTCTGTAACCATGGCTACGAAACTTCAATAATAAAATATACACAACGCTGTCTATAAGTCTATTATACACAATCGTCTGTGGAAATAATAAAATATTCAAGAACCAATGACGTGTTCCAATGAACATTACACTGCCTGCTATAAATGCCATGGCCGACTTACGTGGCCCTTTTTCATTAATTGTGTAGGTACCTAATTACACATTGATATAGCTAATTGCTTTTTTATTGAGCTTATGGGAGAGAAGAGGGTTTTATTAAACATTAGCGTTGATGTAATAGAACTCTTCGGCTACCCGATCTTACGTAGGTAATAATACTATTTCGGACATCTTATCTATCTCTTATCTATCTTATACATAGAAAATACTAAAACTCCGAAACAATTTTTTGCAGATCATACAAACATTTACTCCGACCCAGGATTCCAGACCTCAAGCACAGCAGTCGCATACGCTACCACTACGTAATTCCTTGGTTTTTTAAGGCCGTATTACCTTCGAATAAGCTGCTTGAGAAGAATCAAATGAATGGAATGGAGATAGTGATACTAAGGCACAGGTTCGTCATCATAGATTACACACCCACACGCCCACACATTTCATCCTTTTACAGGGGCTTTTATCACCAACAAACACGTGGGCAAACCGTGGAAAAAAGCAAGTTCTTAATATTTTCGACTCGTTTTAGGATTTTAGTTCTAATTTTTTTTCTATTATTATTATATTATTTATTTATATATTATTATTTTAAAATTAATATTTAAAATATTTAAATAAGTATACTCGTAGAAAAAAAATGATGAAGGTAAAACCTTCAAGAATTTTTTAAAAATGATTAAGGCTTTAAATACACTGAACTCAAACAAAAATTCGGTGTAGGTAAAACTCCTACGCTCTTATGTATTACTATTGCATTTATAGATAGCTAGATCTTTATAATTGAGCAATGGATGTTTAATACGGGGTGTTAAAAATTCATGTTTGCCAACTATACTCGTAATCTAGTTTGTCAACGTGATACGTGAACGGCTGGATTTAAATATTGCTAATGTTATCTCATAATACTGGAAATGGAGATGTACTTAACTGAAACCCGTTTGTGATTTTTTTCATAATTGAATTTTAAACCTAAACACAATACAAAACTCGGCTAATTTTATCATCTATATTCGTTTGGAAGAAAAGCAGCTCTGCAATCGTGGCTTATTTTTTATTAAAGAGTAATAAAAATTTAAGGGTCGCGTTTCAATCGCGCGTAGCAGAGGGAGAGGAAAGCAGACGCGGGCGCCGGAAAAGGCAGGGGACTGCCATTATCGTATTTCACCGAACAACATCCAAACTACGTCCAAAAGTGATGTTATATGTACATCTATTTATGTGGGCCTTTCGCTTGAGGCCGATTAAGTGGAATTATGTAGTTATAGTCTTAAATTGAGCAACTGCTTCAAATGTAGGAAAAAGAGAGTAATCTTTTAAACTGTAACAAATTTATACCAGCTTTTCGGGAGGGACTATTATTTTGGAAGGTACTAATTTGTCTCCTCTTATTTACTTTAAGTTATTATTGTATTTTTTTTTTATTTTTTTTTTGGGAATCACTGCAGATTTGCATTAATGTTGGTTGCACGCTACTTACAGACTGATCCATTAAACTGTGTTCAAGCAAGTTTTGACATTACTTTAAATTTTCGTCTGCACTTTGAGTTTTTAATAATAGGTCTTTACCTATGAAATTGCCGTTTTGTATGCAATAAGTGAAAGTACTTATTTTTTCAAACTTTTTTATTTCTGTTAATCGAAGTAATCACCCATGCAATCGACGCATCTTTGCCAACGCATTGGCAGTTTATTCATGCCCTTCTTCAACCAGCTTCCAACCCCTCATCCGAAGCTCTCCCTCATCCGACATACTCCCCAGACCTTGCACCTACCGACTATTACTTTTCCAAATTTTAGACAACTTTTTAGTGGGTAAAAAATTCAATTCCCGAGAGGCAGTACAAAATGCCTTTGAAGAGTTTGTTGCCTCCCGTCCAGCTGATTTTTACAAGAAGGGCATCAATAAACTGCCAATGCGTTGGCATCTTTGCGTCGATTGCATGGGTGATTACTTCGAATAACAGAAATAAAAAAGTTTGAAAAAATAAGTACTTTCAGTTATTGCATACAAAACGACAATTTCATAGGTAAAGACCTATTATAAATTAATATATTTCAGTTTGTACTAGCTTTTTCAGATTAGACTTTTATGGACGACATATCGGTTTTAAATCTGAGGTTAAATTTCCTATTTACTGAGAGGTAGTTGTCGGTGTTAATAACTATTTTTATTTACATGCATACAGATGATTTAGGGATATTTAATAAAATATCATATATTCTTGAAATAAAACTCATTTTTACTGTTATTCCACTATTTAATTAAAATTGAACTGACCAGTTTTGCCCTAGATATTATCAAAGGTTCCTGTTATAACTTCATAAGTGAGTAATTCAATCAAAGAATGTATTTTAACAATTTCCTTAAAGTGCTGATAACGAGAGTATAAAAATAATTTAATATCAACTCAATTACACAAGTATTTTTTTATGTTAGATAATAAAAACTTTGGCTGTTTTAAAAAAAAATGAAATGCTACTGTTGTGGCTATTGTGGCTGTGGTATAAGGAGACATAGCAGGTCTCTTCCCATGGGCGCAGTAGGGATTACATAGAATATATGGGGCATAAGTTCCACCTGAGCTTAGTTGTAAGTTCGGCCTGCGATACTTATTGTTTGTATGAAAGTGTGGTTTACTGTGTATGTACAGTAGTAAACTACACTTTAAAGAAATAATGAGGGTCAGTTTTTACCCGAATATGGCTAAGCCAAAAGGAAGGATGTTTATTAGTTTTGTTAAACTACTAAACCAATTTTCATGAATGTGGTGTCAATAGATTCGTAATAATGGCTTGGTTAAGGTAACGTAAGCTCTATAAATGTTATCAAAAGTTTTAACATAATTGCATTCTAGTTTTTTAAACTCTTTTGTTATGTGTGTATATCTATTACCCAATCCATACTAATATTATAAAGCTGAAGAGTTTGTTTGTTTGATCGCGCTAATCTCAGGAACCGCTGGCGCTGGTCCAATTTGAAAAATTCTTTCAGTATTGGATAGTACATTTATCTAGGAAGGCTATAGGCTATATGTCATCACGCTAAGACCAATAGGAGCGAAGCACCAATGAAGAATGTTACAAAAAAGGGGGAATTTTTTTACGCTACGGGCAATAGGAGACGTAAACGACGTTGCGTGGGTCAGCTAGTCAAAGATATACACACTTATAGTGTGACAACGAAAGAATTACTTACACCGGTTTTCTGTACAACCATTCTGGTCAGTTCGGTCAAGCCGATCTGTTTGTGTCTAAGTCTGCCTTCTGGAACTCAGTGTCATTTAGTGCAATTTTTTTTTCTTAGCTCTCCACAGTACATGGGGAATAAAACGCAAGGGTTTGCCGTGTCTATGTATTATATGTATATTGCAGGGTATGCTTGGAATCATCTATTAAACGCCAACAATGTCTTAATCAGAATAGACAAGGGAAGAAACTTAGAAGTGGTGGTTCACTTGGCCTGCGATTGATCGGCTGAGTTTTCAGTATTCATTACTGAATGAGATATCATCTATGAACATCAAATTAAGATCAGGGATATAGGAATAGTATAGTATAGGATTGACTGAGGTGTATTTTTTATTTAAAAGATAACTAAAATCTTGAATGACTGCACGGTTGGTCTAGCGGTTTAAGTGGTCGCCGCTTCGTACTGCGCCAAGTGTTGTGGGTTCAAATCATACATGAGACAACACTTTGTGTGATCCACAAATTGTTGTTCTGAGTATGGGTGTTCTTTGTGTCCGTTTCAGGTATGTTTGCAAAGTCCCCCGCGATACAGGATATATATTCCTAATATAAAAATCTTGCAGTTTTGAGTAATAACGGCACATGATTGGTTAGCTCATGGTTGTGCAGCAATGACTCCAAACTTTTTGTTTTGTTTTCTTTGGTTGACTTCGTCCTCATTCAAGTCTCTTAGTAAAAAAAATGTAAACCCTATTATTATTGTTTAAAAGGAGCAACAATGGAGTTTCATGCCAAATTCTTCTCCATGAAGGGTAGGCTGCACTTTGAACTGGCGACTAGAATCACTCTATTTTTAAATATTGACTATTCTTAAGTGCCTGTAAAATAGGTGCTTATTTGAATAAAATCTTTTTAACTTTGACTTGATTTAATGGGGAAGTTGTCTTAAAAAAAACTCACGCATTAGGAATTTATCATATTTCCTGACTGTTGGTTTTGACTTAACAAACATAAATGAAAGGGACACAAAGAACACCCATGTACTCAAACTAAATGAAGAAAACATCCTCTTCTCCATAGGTTATCAGCATATTTATATTTTAAAGTAACTAAACAGTGCCTGGTATTAAAATTTCGACAATAATAAAAAACAAAACATTCGCCTTTGTTAAACGTATTGACTAAAAAATAAACAGGGAGAAACAAGCTGAGGGCGAAATTTCCGCGAGTTAAGACTTTTATTCCGTTTCCTTCGCCGCGTAACGAACTGTGAGCGAATGTGATATTTATGGACTTTTCGTTCTCACTTTTTGCGAAACATTATTGCTTAGAGCGGAGTAAAACGATACGTAGATATAATAAACGCTTTTACTGTAACTCCGTTATTGCTCAGAGTCATGTTATCCGTATAAAAACTTACAGTGAATTCTGTGTATTGCATTTTTTATGGGATAGGGGGCAAACGAGCAGACGTATCGCCTGATGGTAAGCGATTACCACCACCCAGGGACACCTGCACCAAGGGCGTCACAAGTGCGTTGCCGGCCTTTTCAGAAGGAGTAGGCTCTTTTCTTGAAGGCTGGAACTAGTTCTTAATACACATTAGCTTTTGCAAGACTGAGGCGAGTGATCACGAATCGCTATCAATACTAAGACCATCCTTTAGCTTAGATAACTTGAATATTTATTAAGAGATTTCAGTGTGAGGTTAAGAAAATCTTACTTGAAAGGGTATATTACATTGTTGATGAATATAAGTGACACTTTAGAAGTATCTGTTACAGTCAATCAATGTCAATTTATATTTATTTATTTTATTAATCTTCTCTTTGACATGAGTAATAATATTATTAAAAGCACAACTTAAATTTCACTAAATTGTAATAACATCTATTTATTATACAATTCATTCTTGTTTACTTTCTATATATTTTTGTAATAATTTAATAATACTAATTTAATTTAATTATGTAATAGCTGAATAATGAAAGAATATAAGTAATACGTGTAGGTAATAAGTGAATTTCGACATAATTATTACTGCATGTTGGAAAGCAGAATGTGGCGTTCTAGGCCCAAAGTGTAACAAGAAGTTTATCATTAAAACCTATTTCTAAAAACTTAAATGTAAAAATATAAATATCTAAATTTCTTAAGACTAATGTAATACAAACGACAAAAAATCTATTTTTATGTATTGTTTAAAGTCCACGTCATCCGATAACTTGACTCAATAGAAAAAAAAGTCCATATCCGATCAGTCGAAGTGATCGGACCATGCCGTCATAGATTCAACAAGTCAAAATTTCAAGCACCCTTAACACGCGGCAGCTTTTCTATCTTATGTCTTAATTACCATGTCAATAAAGTGACTTGGTCCATACTTACTTATTATACCTATATTACTATAAACTAATATAATAAATTCGAAAGTAACTCTATCTCTCCGTCTGTTGCGCTTTTGTGGCTACACCGCTGCACCGATATCAATGAAATTTGGCATGGAGATACTTTGATTCTTGAAGAAGGACATAGGCCACTTTAGGAAAAATATAGAAATAATTAGTTGATACTGTTACTGGTAACAAATTGTTTACACATTACTGCTCTACTTCTTCGCTGTTATCAAACATATAGTAAGAATAAGAAATAATAATAAAACTTTAAGAGTACGGAAGAAGGAAACATTAACAATTGCTTTATTGTTCATTTTCAGGATCATAGAGGGAAATAAGAAACCAAACCGTGCACTTATTAAGAAAGTTTTTCTTCATAACAAGATTACGTACACCAGATGTGTTAGATTGTGCTGGCGTGTTAGGAGGGAAGCGATACTACCCCCTAATATTACTAACTTTGTTCAAAATAAAAAATCTAGATCAAGTGAGCCTCTAATTTAATATAAACTTCTTTAATAAATTTGAATCGAAAACTAATTAATTTTCTGTAGGTAATTTTGCCTTTATAAATTTTGAAGAGTCATTACAAGTAGCGTTCGAATTTCTTGAAATGTAATAAAGTCCTCTCAGAATGATATAATTAATAAAAAAGTTGTTTAAACAAAAAGTTTAAGTCAAGCTGGTGTTGGTTGTTGTATTGAATTTAGGAATTATGATTCAAGTATACGAAATAAATAAAAATCAACTTTTGAAGTTTATGGTATACAATTATTTCATGATGTAACGAATTAAATATAACGAACAAAAATTAATGTCTTTGAAATGTACGACTTGCCATTTAACCTGTTAGTAGTCAGTTGTAGTAGTAGTCATGAGGGCGAGTAACGTAGGAAACAGATATGTATGCCTGTTCGATACTCTTAGGTCGTAGTTCTTAAAATCATTTGCGTGAATGTAACTGGATTTTACGGTTCAGCTAAGATTTTATGTGCCCATTCTCAAAAAAATGAATCTCTTTCAAAGGATACAAACTTAAAAGGATGGTGTTTTTCCCTTCCATTTATGACTACCGACTAGAGTTTTAACTTAGTAATATTTTTGGAAGAACGGGAATCACGTCCCTTCAACACAACAGGAAGATTCTTCGAACAGGCGATATGATTATACCTGGTGAACCCACCGGAAAAGTTGTAGGTATGGTTTTTTTTGATACAGCGATACCAGACTACACAACACTTTCAACATAGTTGGGTGTATCTTCGTTAAATGGCATGGAAGTATGTTTTGTTTTACTGTATGTGCTCACCACACATGTGACAGGTCATTAGTACATATTTATCAATCATAAGCTGTGTTGTAGTCATTATAAAAACAAAATATATCAGTTTTGTAAATAATTTTATTACAATCTCACATAAACCGCTCAGGATTATTAATGTATTTTTGTTTCAGATAGTAGAATTGATGAATCACTTGGTCGATAGTTAAGGCTACTTATAACATTTTCTTTTTCCAAGTTTTTTCCTCCGTTTCGGTGGATTTCTTGTAGGCGTGGCCGCTTATCCAATGCCAACATTCCTCCGAAATGCTATCATTTTCTCACAGAATAAAGTAAGAAGGTATATCCTGTTAAGGAAAGTGGATAGGGCTCAAGAATCGGATGGACAACCGGGACTGAGAATGCAGTAGCCTGGCTCGTGTGCCCGTCGCAACTGTAGTGGTGGATATCTTTAGTGTTTTGGATGGCGTAGTTGACAAATCTAGACTAGATAAAAGGAATTGTTTCATCACAGTTGGTAAAGTCTTCAAGCACGGTTTAAATATAGTAAAAGGACACAATTTTACTGATGTATAAATCAATTTGTTTTTTTATTGTAAAGATATACAAAATTTCCTTTTCATAACATATATAATATATTATTTATATTAAATTTATTTTGTATGTCCCACTTATTATATATTTACATGATTTTATTAGGTTTTGTTGTTTATTTTTACCGCAGCCATTCTCTGGGTACGGCTCCCGGAGGGTGGTGGTGATGATGGTGTGGTGGATAATTTGGTGGCTGTGGATGAGGATGTGGATAGTGATGATTAGGTGGGTAGTGATGATGCGGTGGTGGTGGATAGTTGTGATGCGGTGGAGGTGGATGGTGATGTATTGGCGGTGGCGGTGGTGGCACGCAGCCGTGGTAGTGGCAATGGGGTGGACACACGCCTGTTCCGCAGTAAGGTCCACATCTTGGGTACGGTGGTGACATCACTACAACAAAGAAATACATAGAGTTGATAAAACTGCAGGAACATCACAAAATAAATAAGGAAAGTTTCGAAGTTACACATTATTCTTAAGCTCATCATTCGTGTCATATTGTGTATTATCGTAAACATAATAAAGTTCTACTTATAAATTATTAGTATTTCGGGATTCTGAAGTAGGATTCTTTATCAACGACACGGGGGATATTCCACCTCATGATTGAATGCCGTTATGCCCACAAATAGGTGTCCCTTAAATATTCAGAACATGTTTTGAGAAAAATACCTGTCAAGCGTTTTCAATACCTAGTTAACCTATTAGGAAATATACATATAAGTAAAGTACACTAGACATAATTTTCTGCTCATGAATATTGAGTCCATTATGTCTCCCTCGAGTAAACTATTTTAAAACATAACAAGTTTCAACACAAAGAACAGAATAATATATTGTTATCTAATCAAATGTATTTTTGTTATGTTGTTCCAACGTGACTCAGTCATGCAATCTATGTACTCGTAATTATACCTTTGTATGTTCTATTAGAAAAACTACCTAAAAACTAATATTTAGGATAAATTTCAATACGGACGATAGGCGACTAAGGGAGCAGGACGCAAGACATCTTTGCAAAGAGAAGGAGATCTTGGAACAAACTCTTTAACAACCCACCTATCAGCTGGTACTATAACCTTTTTTTTCAGGGAGAAGCTTATGTCCTGTGAACTGTTGATAGTGAGGATAAAATCTTTATGAACATATTATACAAATAGGTGTAGATAAAATAGTTTAGTAACTTTAACACTTCTGTTTGAAAAGCTTAAGAAAATTTTAAAAAGTCTACTAGACAATACAGTTAATATGCTTACCTTGGCCTTTATGTTAGTTTACACAAAGAAAATAATTGATTCTTCAATTCACTTGTTCACAGGTCGTAATATAAACCACGAATAAAACCTGGTTGATAGTAGTGACTATTTATCGATAAATGTACCTTGTTATCAACGATTTCCTATAACGCCTTAACACAATACATGATAGTCGCTTTATCGATGTTTTGTTATGAGTAAGCGGAACCACTTACAGATAAATGAAATGCAAACAGATACGTACCTGATTATACTGCAGACACTGTTAATACTTATCCTATACAAAACGTTATGACTTTCTTTATTTAATTTCACTGTAAAACTGTGTAACAGGGGTTACATTACACCTCTTCTATAAGTTTAATTTGGAATACTTACTTCTAGTTGATATTCCTTCACCTATAAAATAGAACTTTGATTTGGGGAAATGAGATGGAAAACTTCTAGTAGAATGTTTATAAAATTTAATATCTTACCTATTTAAAACGAAATTGTTATCTCATCACAGTTCTGATTGGGTGGTGATTATTATTTAGAAATAAAGTTCTGTTGGAGTATTAGTTGTTGAGATGTTTAGGGCATGATATACCGACGTTTTGAAGAAAGTGGATGCCAGCGGATGAATGCGGGCAGCCCAAAACCGTGATAGTTGGCGCTCCTTGGGAGAGACCTTCGTACAGCAGTGGACGGCGCGGCGGCGATAGGCTGATAAGTAGAGGATGCCCTAACTATTTGCTGGTATGATGAGAATTTTCAATCAAGTGGTGGATTATTCCCCGTGTCGGTTATAAGGGATCTCCTTCTTAGAAGACGTCTAGCGGGGTATCCCGAAATATGCATACTTATAACTACTACTACATTTTTCTAATTAATAAGTATAAAGTCATATAGAAAGAAGAAGAAGAAATAATTATTTATTATGTACCTATATATAGATTAACTTTTAAATAAATATTAATCGTGAAAAAATATGATTTATTCCTGTTATCAAAGATTGTTTGCACAGTAAGTTTAATTTGATAAGATAAAGCGATCTGGTCCGATGATACACACATCAAAAGTGTCTAGGGATCAAGCATTTTTATGCGGATTTCTTGAGATTGAGATGTGGCTTTGGCCCTGGCCTGCTCAGTCGCCAGACTTGAACCCGATTGAGCATGCATGGGATATGCTACAGAGAAGAGCTCTGCTGAATATGGAGGGTATCCAGTCGCAAGAAGACCTTTTTTTGTTGTTGCAACGAACATGGGCGGCCATTCCACAGCGTGTTTGGATGAACTCATTTTGAGTATGCCAAACCGATGTTCTTGTGTTGTTAGTGTTCGCGGTAGAAACACGGATTATTAATTGTTTAAGTTACCTAATAAAATTTTAAAGAAAACTGTTATTTCAGTCTTTTTTTCGAACTTTAATGTTAGTGGTTAAATGTCAAAAATCCCTTTATTAGGAAAATGGCAAATTTCTTTATTAATGCAAAGGTGACTTGGTTTATCGTTACTGTGACAAACGAAAACACTTTATTTGATGAATCCTTAAAGAAAATTTTAATTAATATCAATCAGGAGAAAAGTTATTGCAAAAATATATGTTGATCCCTAGACACATATGTTGATCCCTAGACACTTTTGATGTGTGTATATTCCTGATAATTCAAAAGAATGTAATGAATAACACATTCGTTCCAAGAAACAATATTGGAATACAGAATACTTCAAACGGTATCATAAAATATGTAGTGTACTCGTATGTGCGCGTTTTCGCGTTGTCTTTGAATTTCGCTGAAGGTGATACTTATGGACTACTTATCTTTATGTTTTGATTAAAGATGTCAGGTGCTTCTTTTCACACACTATTAGTAATATATAATCCATACTTATGTTTTAAATGCATATGTTGTTCGTCACAGACAGACAGTCTGTCTGTCTGTCCTGCTTTCATTGCCAAACATCTGCACCTATTTCAATGAAATTTGGCATAGATAGATACTTACGGAAGGACATAGGCTACTCTTTGCTGCGATAACCGACAAACACGCGGGTGGAACCGCGCGCTAAAGCTAGTTATATTATAAAAGATAAAACATATTTTTTTAACTAGGCATATGT
Source organism: Diaphora mendica (assembly GCA_949125395.1). Taxonomy (NCBI): domain Eukaryota; kingdom Metazoa; phylum Arthropoda; class Insecta; order Lepidoptera; family Erebidae; genus Diaphora; species Diaphora mendica. The sequence goes on from OX421311.1 coordinate 32,918,533, forward strand.
TTTTGGTTTACTCGATACTGATACTGAATTAAAAGGAATGAAGTGGTAAATTTTCTATGACGATAATATTTTTAAGGTAGGTTTATTATTCCAAAGTAAAATAGTATGCAAAGAGATTTGTTATGTTTTATAATGCAGTTAGATAAAAATAATCTTTTTCAAAACTTTTTTTTAAATAGTAGATCGAGATTCGAGATGATTATCATATTAATCCCTTATAGCATTTTATACTTTTCTATGTGTTAGGGACGTAAATAAACAATTATATTCTGTTATTAACTAGTGTCACATCCATATTACTAAAAACATTGAACGAAAAGTTCAAAGTAAATAGAACTGACCTAATTTATTGAAAAAATCGATAACATTTGTGTGGTCAAACAATTCTGTCATGAAGGTTTTGTGTCGTTTAATTGTAAAGTATTGTATATTTATGGCGTACAATAAATAAGTTGACTCACTCTGTACATAAACACAATACGTTTGAAACTGGTTAGTGAAATAAAATTAAATATAAAAGTTACGAAAAGGCCATCATTAGGTTTTTAAACAAATTATGTTACATTTAGAAAAAAACTCTGATTCGAAAGTCTAACAACATGAATTCTATCTACTCTACGAAGCCCTGAAACGTGTAAAGTTGCCGTATATTTTATTAGGTATTTATTCTAATAGTTCGTCTAATAGAAAAAAAGTCGAAGGATCGTCAAAAAATGTTAGGCCACTAAGTAATAATTTCATTTCGCCAGTAGAACGGCAATCCGTTAAAAGTTGTTTGGAGTTTTTCATAGCCCGTTTGTTTTGAAATTTCCTCAAAGCAGAAAATGCTATTTACTTATTGCGCTTCGTTTACTTACAAGGTATTTAGGTTTGTCGTCTGTTCTCAGTTTTGTACTTGGGAAATGGAATTTTCCTGTTGGGATATAGAAAGAGCGGTATTCCCAATCGATTTCCAAAAAGGATGTTTGGTAATAGCCATTTTGTTTTGTTTACAGTTTATATTTTTAGGATTCGTTTGTTTTGTTATTTGTTTTAAAAGCTTTAGTCGTAATTATTCATGAAATATTTTGAGGCATTCTTTTCGCGTTTTGAGAGAAGGACGAAGATTTGACTAAAATAAATTATGGAGGTAAATACGCTTAGCGTGTTTTAAGCCTATTCAGTTTAAGTAACTTCATTTTTGTGTTGTTTTATATTTAATAAATCTGGATATTTTAAACAATGTTATATTTTATTTTTTTAAAGACATCCCCCGCATTTAGAATATTATATCCTGTGTCGCGGGTGACTTTACAAACATATATGAAACGGACACAAAGAACACCCAGACTCAAAATAACAATTCGTGAATCACACAAAGTGTACACTACATAGTAACACTTGGCGTAGTGAAAAACGGCGTAGCCACCGCTTAAACCACTATGCCAACTGTGCAATCATGAAATCTATAATTTTTAACCGACTTCAAAAAAAGGAGGAGGTTCACAATTCGACTGTATTTTTTTATTTTATTTTTTATGTTTGTTACCTCATACCATTCGACTGGGTGAACCGATTTTGATGACTCTTTTTTTATTTGAAAGCTGGTGCTTCCCATGTGGTCCCATTTTAAATTGGTCCAGTTCTGACATGTCATCCATGAGAAAATCATATAAATCTTAAATTTGCATTATGTATGTGCGCGACAAATTGACGAATAACTCATTTCAATTTGGTCGTTCTTGAAGTCGGTTTTTTTTGTTAAAATTTTGTATTATATTCATCAATTATTTATTTTCTTTGGTGACTGACTTGGTGATTTACTCTCGTCCTTAATATGGATAAACCTAATGGTGGTAATGTCTTTAATGCGGACCACCTACAACAGAAACAAGTCCAGAGGCAGATTTGACCACTTACTTTTTACTAATACCTAATATAGCAACAGAACTAAGCTTTTAAGTGGTTAATTGCAAAGACCATATTATGTAAGTATGTGGCTAAATATAAACTCAGCAATAGAATTATAAGAAATAGAAGCTCTGTGTTTAATCTATATATAAATAAAACTGAATCGTCAAATGTATTGCTAAGTGCAAAACTCGTGAACCGCTCGACTAATTCGCTTATTTTTTTTTTTTCGTTAAGGCACAGGACTGCCTTTTTGGTCTAGCGGTTAGGGTAAGCGACTGCCGATCAAGAGGTCTGGCGTTCGATTCCCGGTTCTGACTGCTGTTGGATTTTTCTTACAAGGAATTCTTAATATCAGCCTGGAGTATGGAAGACGGGTTTCCCGCCCGTGCCTTGAAGAACACTTTAAGCCGTCGGTTCCGGTTGTCATGAACACCTAAGACAATAGTTATTGCGAAGTCAGTGCCCTCAAATATACTGAGAACTTGTTCAACATGAAAAAAAAATTATATTCAGGTAAAACTGATTGAATTAGTAGCCGACCCCAAATAATCGTGGGAACAATAAAGGCTAGGAAGATGATTTTCGTTAAGGCATAAAGAAGGTTCTTAAGGAGATAAAACGTAAAAATTGGTAAAAAATTAATAAAACAATACTTTTCTATTCCAATACAAACCATAGTGTACCTAAATTAAAACCTCTGACGATAATGTTAACAGGACGATGTCTGTCGGGGCTAGCTGCCCCGCCGTAGACAATAAAATTGTTGACATTAGAAAATCATCACTAATATTAAATGTTATTAAAGTTCTTTATCGATTTGTTCCCACTTAATATAATTAAACAACTACCCTACAGTAACAAAGTTAATATTTATTTATTATTCCACCCTGTCTCCCTTCACGTCACCTTGGTAACTACCGCCCTCGTCCTTGGGTGACCATCCGCCCACTATCGAAAATCTACTAGGGTTTGGGGCAACTTGGAAATTTTCAAAGTCCCGCGACACGAGATACTACTTGATCCACGAGACATCCCTTTTCTTCAAGATTTATCAGAACATGATTAAGATTGAATTATTTTTTCGGGATGCAAAGATTTATTAAAATTTATTATTTAGGAACTTCAATAGTTATGTCTCGATTACTGTTTCTGAAGCCTCGGTACCCGGCATAACAAGATTTACATATTAGTCCGGGAATTTTGAGACACAAGACGTCCCGGGATCGAAAAGCCTTATCCGCCACTAAACTAAACAAAACTTTATTTAATATGTTGTCAAGTTTTGTAGCACTACGTAATTACATGTGAGCGTACGAATCAATATCATACATGTTTCGCTCACACTGTATATGGATTATAGTACAATAGGGAATATGCATAATTTTTTTATTTGTCCTAAACATTTTTTTCTAGATTCTTTATTGTCTTTACAATATACATAAAAAGTATTTTTTTATTTAGTGATTATTTAAACCCAGAAAATATTAAACAAAAAGTGAAAATTAAGGGAGGGAAATTCAAACCTACAAAACGCGTCCTATTGATCGAAACGAAATGTGACGTCGATTGTTACATTATCGAAATTCCTACTGTGTTGTAGTGTTTGTGAGAAAATAAACTTCTTCCATTATTTTTAAATAGCAATCAAAACTGTAAATATATATAAAATAACTGAAACACTCAATAGTAAATAAACTTGAAATGACAATGCATCATTTGTTATGTCAATAGCGCGCGAAAAATGGCGGCGTTTGAATAGTTCAAATTTAGTCGGTGTTTTAAATTTTACTTTGTAAATTAGTTTGACTATTTTCAAGCCTATTGTTATTATTTTCTATATTATGGAGACTTATATGATCAGATTAAGAAATAAAAAAAAGACATGCATATTCCCTATTGTTAGTATATCTGTGTCATGAATCCATGAAACCTGTGCTTGAGGTCTGATCAAATGTTTGCATGATCTGCAAGGTTTTATTTCGAAGTTTTGGTGTTCTATATGCATGTATAAAATAAGTTAACAAGTATTCTATCAGTCAAACTAGATGGCGTTGTATGTTAGATGTCCGGATTGTTATTATATAAATACAAACTGACCCGGCAAACGTTGTTTTGCCATAAAAGTAAAGTATTCAGGGGTGGGTCACCCTTATCATTTAGGGGTATGAAAAAAGACGTTGGCCGATTCTCAGACCTACCCGATATGCATACAAAATTTCATAAAAATCGGTCCAACCGCGAAGTAGTTTGCTAACAAACACCGCGACACCAGACTTTTATATATTAGATGATGTATTTAAAAAATAATAATGAAATATAGATTTTGAATTTCGATTGATAATTCATTCTTTTTAGCAAATGTGAAATGTACGTGAAGCATTATGCCTTTTTTCGAAACGTGTCTATTTTAGTGCTTATTTCTAAGCGTACGCAAGACTATTTAACGGATCGTTGCTTCTCGACATTCCAAGTTACTGTTTCCTCTCTGCGATAAATTCATTCCTATTTTTTTCAGAAAATGACTTTGTACCAACACTTTCTCTTTGTTAATATGAGAATGTTCATTTTTACATAAGTATGTATGTCGGTTATCTAGTAAAGAGTAGCCTATGTCCTTCCTCAAAAATCAAAGTATTTATATGCCAAAATTTCATTAAAATCGATGTAGCATAACAAATAGAAAGAAAGACAGAGTTACTCTAACTTTTAAACTCTCGCGCTCCATGATATAAAAATTACTATTTTTACGGGAATTAACGCGATCACCCATTCATAGTAATGTCGTGCAGTCGGCCTGTGAGCACGGCCAGTGCAACCTGGTCGAAACGTCAGGCAGATCAGAGGTGTATGATACCACAGGATAACTGATAGTACTGTGAGACGTTTGAATGGGTGATCGCGTTAATTCCCGTAAAAATAGTAATTATTAGACAGAGTTACTTTCGAATTTACAATATTAGTATGAATTAATGAAATACTCGTAAGTTAAGTCTTTAGATCTTATCAGTATTTAGAGTGATTCAGAACGTGTATATAATTAGGTATACTAAATTTTACTTTTCTCTTCTAAAGATTATTTCGATTTATAATTAACATTTATATTCATGTTTATTTGTCGACTCCCTGTCAATAAATGTCAACGAATTAGAGTTACTGTCAACGATTCGGTCTCTTAAGTCAGAGAGTACCTTTAATTAACAAGAAGATTCTTGGTGCGGCTGTAATTTTGTTATATTGCGTATTCGCATGGAAATGCCAGAATGACGGGTATTTCAGTCACACGGCATTGAGTCTGCCTTTGTATGTCATGAGCAATATATTTTAAATAATGAAATAAATATTTATATGACCATATAACACATATGAAAAGAAAAAATATATGTTACTGCTAATTTACTCAAAATAGCAAATAAAAGTTATTTACATTTATTTTACGAAAAGTATTAGTAATACGTAATTCAATATTTCAATGTATCGCGTTCAGTGGGATACAAGGTAGTGGAGTCACGCTGAATTCAGTAAGGTAGGGCCGGCTCGACCGGGGCGGTGCTACCTACGGTCACAGAAGATCAACCTAAAATGACAGCATCCGTGCTGTCGTGTTTCGTTGGTGAGTGGGAGACCGAAGCCCCAATGATTTTTTGTTGCACACTCACAGTAATGAAATGAGCCATCAAGCCAGAGCCAGACAAGCAAATAATAAAAATAACCGGACACATTTCACACCGGCCTTCTGATACCAAATTAGGCAGAGCGGTCAGAGGCGGATTAAATATCAAGAGCGCCCTAGGCAACCATCCCATTGGCGCCCTCCCCCATGATTCTAGCATCCATTTAATTTAACAATCTGCCAAGATTTGGCATATCTTGACTATATTTTTTTAAGCTATTGCATAGCTTTTATCGTGGGCTCCGAGTTGCTCCGAACGACGAATCTGTCTGTCTCTGTTCGGGTGTCAGGTTTTATTTTCGTTACGGAAATTCTTGATTCGGTCGCCGCGTTCATAGCCCGCGATAAAAGCTATGCACTAGCTTAAAAAAATTAAAAAATATGGCATGGTCTAGACCGTTATTTATAGTTGGCACCCAGCCGTTGGCTCCGTGCAACACGAAGACACAGCTGACTCCGAAGCATCCCGTCTCGATGAACACCTGCGTCAGTCGGTATGAGAGCTCTGTGTTTCCCTAGATCAAATCTTCCATAACGGATCTTACTGCCGTCGCGCAGTCTGCTTGGCGCTTGGTTGCCTAAATCTTTCCTTTTGCTCCTCAACCACGACCCAGTGAAGTTGAAATTTCGGGTCCTCAATTTCTCGATTTGCAGGATTCCGAGCCAATACTAGCTTCAGGTGGCTCCCTTCGAGGTTCATGTAAGAACAAAATCACAAATTTCGGCAAAGGTCATGGGACCTTGACACTGGATCCGCCCTAGAACATTTTGCAATCATGGCCGTGGCCCTCATAGTTGTCTCACAGTGCAGTCAGTGTACCTTCCCCACGCTGTCATGAGCATATCTTCCGCGTCGCTCGAGACGGCACCTTCCAAGAAGGCACTTACAAACTCAGTCATAGCCGATGTTCCACAAGAACGGCCCTAAAGGCCTATAACGGACCCTATAACCGTTTGGCATAATAAGGCCGCCGTCACTACATTTTTCGGTCGGTGGCTACTTTCCACAGCAAATAGGTCAATTAGATGCCAGTTATGCCGCCGGGCTTCTTGACGACACATCCGACGGTCAGGCAACCGGCATAGAGTGTAGGAGTCTCAACACTAATCCTTGCCCAACTACTTGTGTAGATGACTGCTCTAGCCAGACTTCTCCTAGCGCCTACTTTTCAAAAGCATAGTCACGACCCGTGCTGAAAAATACTTATTAAGGTAACGTACGCCACACGGACGTTACTTTCTCGCGGTAGACGCTTGTGGCAGGTGGACAGTGAAACCCGTCCTGTGACCACGCTCAGAGTGGCACGGTGGAAGCACGCTAATTGTTACAATACTGCCGCCCTGTCCATATTTTATTGTTTGCGGTCGGAGCCGCCGCCGACTACTCCGGTGCACCATATGCCTTTCAATGGACAAATCTGGTCTTACTAAAATTTATAGAATAATCTCAACTACAACTGCAGTAGTAGTAGCTGCTACATTTTTGTATAGAAACAACACTAGTCGAACTAGAAGTCCCTAGTGTAAATTTTTCTTTAATATGTGAGGCATATATTTTGGGTATGTTAAAAATTTGGTGCCCCTAAGCAACCTCGCGCCCCTAGGCACGTGCCTACTTTGCCTTAGGGTTAATCCGCCTCTGAGAGCGGTACTATAGTAAACAGACTACCTAAGACTCAGAGCAAAGGATCGTACTCATCACAGAATTTTATGATGCGTTTTGTTTCGTTACTGTTAACGAAACAAAACGCATCATAAAATTCTGGTATACTTATTCTTATAATTCGGTACCCATGGTGTTTTTTTGTAAATATAAAAAAGCTAAATTTGTAATTGGAAATTTTCATTATTTTAATTTGACAGTTATTAAATAATATGGATATAAATTACGTAAAAGGTTACATAATGATACTGTTTTGTAGTAAGATGAACCTTAAATAACTAATACAGGTATTTATAGTAGTTTAATAACCTACCTTTAACCAAATATGGTTAAAGGTAGGTGTGTTTGTGTTATCCCATACCATTGTTCTTGAACATGATATGAGCACAAAAGGATGTTATTACCATCATAACGTATAATTGGATAAATTGCTCATTGGGGATATAGCTCAGTGGTAGAGCATTCGACTGCAGATCGAGAGGTCCCCGGTTCAAACCCGGGTGTCCCCTAGTGTATTTTTTTGAGCTCTTTTCTGTTCTTATTTTTAAATTCATTTATTTTTACTCAAAATTTAGAAATAACATATCTTTTACTGTTAAAGAAATTAATAAAATTAGAGTAAATGAGATTTAAAAAAAATGTTTTATAAAAATCAATCCTTACATATTTTTTTATTATACTTGTTGAATGTTAAATAAATACTTTATATTATTCATACTTGTTTTAATATTCAATTTCGGTTTAAAATAGGTGAATTTAAAGGAACAATGTCCTTTATGGTATTATTTACAAGGAAAGGTCTCATTCTCTTACCCACACATACTCATTCGCCTATTATGTGCTGCCTACCGTGTCATCCTTAAATAAATTATTTATTACGTCGAGATTTATTTAGGGTTTAACTTAAATAAAATACATTACACAGCTTTCTATGTCATATATGTCTATTATAGTATCATCTATAAATACATATGTATAAATAAAATTGAAGTGTCTATGATTTAAATAATTTGCAATTACCTAATTTTTTTAATTTTCGACTGTCCATCTGTTTGTTTGTTCCGGTTAATCTTTGGAACAGATGCACATATACCACTATTCTGACGGAACTTCCAATGGCAGATAGCTGATGATATAAGGAGTAACTAAGCATTTTTTAGACTAACTTCGCCCCTTGGTGTTACCCGCGGTTATTGTTCGAAAGCTACAACAACAACTGCAGGTAACACCGCGGGGTTCAGCTAGTGTTCTATAAAAAGATCTAAAACCTTTTGCCCTAACGATGATTATGGGTCTATGATATGGATTGATTGAAGTGACGTGGTGACCCAAATTGGTATGATAACTATCATGAGTTTATATTTGTTTAGTTTTATTAGTTCAAATGGGTAGATATTAGTTAATCTAGTTGCCTGTGTGAAAGCTGTCAAGTACTTCATAATTTTATGAATAGTTCGGCATATCAAAGATATTTATCAACATCATCATCATTTGGATGGATGTATGATTTTTTGTTACTTACTCTTTCACACAAAAATCAATTTAACAGATTTAGATGAAACTTTACAGAAACATAGCTTATATATCGGAATAACACATAGGCTACTATTTACCGCAATACGCGATAAATACACAGGTGGAGCCGTGGATAAAAGATAGTCATTATATAAATTTAGTCTATCTATCTATACTAATATTATAAACGCGAAAGTTTGTAAGTATGGATGGATGGACGGATGAATGGACGTTTGTTACTCTTTCACGCAAAAACTACTGAACGGATGAAACTTAACAGCAATATAGCTTATACATCAGAATAACACATAGGCTACCATTTGCCGCGATAACCGACATATACGTGGGCGGAGCCGCGGGCAACAACTAGTAGTCTCATATGGCACGCCACTTTTCATACCGATAACAGTGTTTGATGAACACGGTACAGCGACAACCGCGGGTAACATCGCGGATTGCAGCTCATGATAACTAAAACAGTATCGAATAAGCTTAATAACTAATCAAAAGGTTCAACAATATTGTAGAAGTAAGCAACGTGTAGCTAAGTTTTAACAAGAGACTAAACCTCGCTATCAGAACTCTTCCCCTACCTTAAACTCGTAGTTTTAATTAGAGCGGTAAATTTTAGGCGTTGATCGCATCGCGCCGCTTAAATCTTTGACGCCATTTTAATTAAATTATATTTCCAAGATGCCTCTTCGGTCTCGTTGGTTTAGTTAATATAGGTTTGGTTTCTTTTAATATTTATTACAGAAATATTGAACTTTTTTTTACGTGTTGGAACGAAGTTTACGAAGCAATCCACATATTGCCCCTAGATTTGGAACCTCAGTATGGTACCTTTCAACTTAAACAACACTAAATCAATGTTGTTCACTCCTCCCACCAATGATAGCGATCACCTTGATGAAGTTTATAATACCTATGGCCCATAGATAGGCATACAATCACTACGCTATTGGTCAATTGGCGGGAAGAATGAGCTACGGCGATTCACCGTGTTCTTAATCTAAACTAAAATCTTTAAGCACTTACTGGAGTGTGTGGCTTCCTGTTTTCGGCGTTCCAAGAGATATCTTTTGGGTAGAATCTTCTCTGCTCTGCTTCTTCACACAAACATAAACTCCTAAAGTGCTGTACAACTTCCAAGGTATTCGAATTACAATAACTCGCTTCAGCTAACGCGGAACGCGCCTACAAAACTCGCGAGTCCACGACCTAATACAATACGGTTTATCACTAAAGAGACAGCGGGTCGATGGACAATACAATTAGCTTACTATCCATTAATTTTAACAATAACAAATAAATCGTCGGCCGGTTCAACACGCGTCTTTCCAGTCCTTTTTCACATATTAACCTCAAACGTCAAACCGTCAAACACAACCAGAGACAATCAAAATGTTGCCAGTACAATGACGTTCGAAATCCAACAAATGTAATATATCACAAAGCTAGGTAGAACTAAGTTGTTCAGGTTTCCAAAGATTTACAATTATGTGGAAGTAATTGTCCCTTATCTTTAAATGTAACAATTTTAATTTTATCGATTTTACGTCCCACGAGTACAAAAAAAAACTCTGGAATTAGATATCATATTTTGAGAAAATCTAAATAAGGGTATTGAACGCAATTCCAAACGAACTTTACTAAATAAGGGCAAAATTGTTTACATTTTAAGGTACAGCGCTGACAACATAGCATATCACAAATACTTGGGCTCATCAAATATAAAATAAAGTTGTTTTTCGACAGCGAGTTGACATTTAAGCGAAACACGGACAAAAAGTATGAAGTTGGCTTATTAGATATAACGAAATTATTTATCCGAATCTTAAGACTTGTTAAATTACGCGGCCGATCGGTTTCTGCCCCTCAGTCGAGTTCTTAATTTAAATTCACTCGACTAATTGCTCGGCCGACTCGACTCTTATTAGCTTTTTGATGGATATTGTTTTGATTAAATGACTGGCATGACTTAGCTTCATAAGAAAATTTTGAATATTTAGTTTCGTAGAGGTTTTTTCTCTTTGTTCAAATTATTGGAGAGTAATAAAGAAAAAATATTTGCGAGGAAAATACATTGAGGCCTCATAAAAAGTGATTTATCTGCCATCATTATTATTACAAAAAGTATAGGTAGGTACTGAATAATTAAGAAGGTTAGTATTACGTTTATTAAAAAAAGCGGCCAAGTGCGAGTCGGACTCGCCCATGAAGGGTTCCGCAGCAGCAAGTAACATACTATATTTTTATTTTATTTTTATATCTGTGTCGACTGAATGAAAATTAAATTGCAGTTTAAGATTTATGACGTATTAAAAAAACTACTTACTAGATTTTGTTCAAACCAATTTTCGGTGGAAGTTTGCATGGCAATGTACATCATATATTTTATTTAGATTTATCATTCTCTTATTTTAGAAGTTACAGGGGGGGACACATTTTATCACTTTGGAAGTGTCTCTCGCGCAAACTATTCAGTTTAGAAAAAAAATGATATTAGAAACCTCAATATCATTTTCGAAGACCTATCCATAGATACCCATAGATACACGTATGTGTTTGATGAAAAAAAAATTTTTGAGTTTCAGTTCTATGTATGGGGACCCCCAAAATTTATTGTTTTTTTTCTATTTTTGTGTGAAAATCTTAATGCGGTTCACAGAATACATCTACTTACCAAGTTTCAACATTATAGGTCTTATAGTTTCGGAAAAAAGTAGATGTGACATACGGACGGACAGACAGACAGACAAACATGACGAATCTATAAGGGTTCCGTGTTTTGCCTTTGGCGCGGAACCCTAAAAATATTACAAAGTTATCTATTAATTAATAATATTACTTTAATCAGTCTTTATTCAAAAACAACTAAATGGCTAGTCTGAGTTGTATTAAGTATATTTATCATAATAATGAAAGACTAACGTAAAAAACATAACCCTCCTTCTGGCGCAGACGGGTAATAAAAAAAATTCGGACATCTAACACACAGCGCTATATAGCCCCAAACTAAGCACAGCTTGTATTATGGGTACTAGACAACAATACAACATAACTCTGAACAAATAAATATTTGCAGATCATACAAACAACGCTAAATGCGGTGAAAGTAGCTTTATATGTCTTTCCTCAAGAATTAAAGTAAGTATCTGCATGTCAAATCGGTTCAACAGTTTCATTGAAATCGGTGCTGCATCGGTTAAGCCGTGAAAACGTAACAGACAGATAGTTACTTTCGAATTGATAATATTAAGCATGGGCTCCAAAGGTAAGAATAATTCGTCCCGCCCTATGATGAAATAATTAAAATAATGAGTCGTAGTAGAATATAATAATTGTCAGTCTGTTAAGGCTTGTGTTAAGAGTCATCAGAATGGTAAGTCGCTTAGAATTAATTCTGAAGCGACAAGGCGTGACTTTCCACTGTCATATTGACAAGGCTGGCTAACATTGTCAATATCATCTGTTTTTGTTGTTTTATACGGCAGTGGTGACGTCATAGCCTACAGCGGTCAATACATTTATTTTGTTACCATTGTTACAATTAAAGAAGAACTTAAAATATCATAACACTAGAAATGTTATTGCAAATCATACAATAAAATTTCTTAGATATATTATTTACCGTGGGGGAGCCACGCTTCAGCATGAATGGGCCGGCTCGACCGGAGTGATACCACGGCCTCACAGAAAACCGGTGTGAAACAGCGCTTGCGGCAGGCCCCTGCCCCAACCCCTCCCTCATCCCCCTCCCTATCCTCCAAAGGCCGGCAACGCACTTGTGAAGCCTCTCGGGTTGCAGGTGTCCATGGGCGGCGGTAACCGCTTACCATCAGGCGATACGTCTGCTCATTGGCCGCCTATTCCATAAAAAAAAATATTTATTTAGAGTGCGGTAGAATGGAATAAGACGTCATTATCTTTTTAATTTTATAAATCCGTTAACAATGCTTTAAAATGATTATAGGCTCCCCAGGGATAAAGAAAAAACCACATCAAAACGTTTCTTTACGAAAATACAACAGAATAAGTAGAATTTACTATTAAATTGATAAACCTTTTGTAGGCTCTTGAAACTTCTTTAAACTAGATTTATTATCACGGACAGATCTCCAGAATCTTGACATTATGACTGGTAATTAAGTGTAAGAGATACCTAAATGATAATGAGTTAAGAATTCTACGTAACGCTGATTACACTTTTTCTCCAATTTTTTATAGAGGTCAAACTAAGTCAATGTGATAATAGAGTGAGTAATGACTATGTATAGATCATTGTACCGATTGTTGAATTGCCGTCACTAGCAATCTGTCGCCTATGTAAGTAGTAAGTACCTAGAGTAGTACGCCACAAGGGTTAGCACTAAAATCCAAAAACCTGTAAAGCTATATAATAAAGACGTGATGATGCGATTTTTGAAAATTGAAGTACTAATCAGGCTCATAACGCGTTTATTTAATATAATGTGTTTATTATTATCTAAGTATGTAAGTGAGATTTTACATCAGTTTTGTGAATTATAATAAAAGAAATAATAATAATAATAATTACCTCACAAATCTCTCACACGTTCGTCTAATCCCAAACATAACTGCTGCTACCAAAGTGGTAACTAATGATAAACATACTTATATATTTATATGTACATACATATCCGAGATAAATTTCACCCTAACACAGAACAAATAATAGTGTTAAACATAAATATTTTTCCAGGGTGGCGATCGCACCGCGGGGGGGTTGGGTAGGAGTCCTGAGTCTCGAGAAATCGAAAACCAGAAATCCCAACTCCGCCAGGTCCTCGTGGAGCAATGGAAGGCACGATTTGGGCAACCAAGCGCTGGGCACTCCGTTATTGCGGCGGTAAGACCCGTTATGGAGGATTGGCTCGAGAGGCGTCACGGCACCCTCTCATACCGGCTGACACAGGTGATCACTGGGAAAGGATGCTGGATGCTTCGGAGATCACCTGTGTCTGATCCGTAAGGAGCCAACGCCTGAGTGCCACCACTGCGATGGCCAGATCGTGGACACGGCTCTCCACACGCTGGCAGAATGTCCGGCGTGGGAGGAGCCGAGGCGTGATCTCGTCGCGGCCGTCAGGGTGGGGGTTCTCTCGCTCGGTAATATGATTGCGGCCATGTTGCGTAGCGAGAGCGCGTGGAACTCCGCCGTTTCCTTCTGCGAGCAAGTTATGCTTGCCAAGGAGACAGCGGAGCGGGACCGTAGAGATTTAGAACTCTACCGGCCCGCCAGGCCCGGGAACGGGCCAGGTACCGCAGGCGACTCGGGCGCCGGAGATCTCAGAACGATCTCCGTCCTCCATAAGCGCAAGCCTAGCAGAAGCAGGCTCGGGTGGAAGCGCGGACGCGGCGTATTGCAGCGTCCGCGCCCCAGGGGGGGGGGGGGGGGTAACGGCAACATCGGGGTTCCCACACTGATGGGGGCTACTTACGAGTACGTGGGTGGCCCGAGGTACGTCGGGGTTCCAGGGTTTTCCTTGCTAGGGTGCACCTGCTTCCCCGGCTCTTAGTACCCGAGACGGCGTGCGGTTTTAGTCGGTTCGAGTCCGAAATACCACCAGGAGGTGGTATCCGAGGGGATTTCCGCACGAGAAAAAAAAAGGGTGGCGATCGCACCTATGATCTCTGTGTAGTAGTCAGAAAACCTAACCTTTACGCCAACAGTATTTAAGTACCCTATGTCAATGAATTTCCTTCGACACAACTCAACTCACAAATATTTGTATATCCTATTGTGTTTGAATAAACTTTTCAATTGAGAGGCTTCCATTCGCAGTAACTATTGAACCGGACCATACATCAGGCTCTTTTTCGCGCATCGCTGATTTCCGATGAATGGAACTGCGGTTTGAATATTAGAGTTCGCTTGTATCTCGTATAGGTTGCCGATGTGGACTTTTAATTATTACTGACGTATTGTATAAATATGAATACATTAATGGAGAGTATTGCTCAGGGCTCCTCTTAATTTAAGAGGATATATTTTCCTTTCTTTAAAGCCAGTGATGTAAATTAATTTCATAAATGCTAACTAAATGTGTAAAGCGAGAGACCCGACCGAAGATGTAATTAAAACCCTCCATTAAAATGTTCACCCATGATAGATAAGAAACGGGTGGAAAACTTAAAATAAAAGTTGAGAAAAAATAATTAAAAAATAAAACACAGCATCTGGCTTTATGCCATATGGCCAAATTGGTAGGGTTAAGTTTATGATCATTAAATAGTGGAACAAAGATACAAGTAATTCTAATTTCAAGAATGTATTTTGACAGGTTTTACCAACAGCCGTTAATGGAGAGTCAAATTAAAAATGAAACCCCTTTATTGTACATATTGCGATAATAATAATAATCGACATAGCCCATATTAGCCGTAAAACCGACGACCGTTAGGGTAAACGAGTTCTTGAGTGGATTTGCGCAAGACGGCTGCCAGGATCTGGATGCGAGAAGCCAAGGATCGAACTAAGTGGCGTGCAATTGGAGAGGCCTATGTCCAGCAATGAACTGCGATAGGCTGATGATGATGTAGTATAGGTATTATTGTATTTTGTAATCATCATTATCAACAGCTTTTAATATAGTCTATCGTTGGACATAAACCTCTTTTTCTCATTTTTTTTAAATGTAGAAGTCTAAAGATGCCTGTACAGGGAATACATTGAAGAAGTTTGATTTGCTATCGTTATTCTTGTACTGTTACAATTGCCTGGCTTTCCTAGTTGGGGTTGAGTATAGAGGGTAAATAGCCAATGCCCCTTCTCAATCACTATTATGTTTAGAAGGGTCGGTGGAAATCCCTATAGTGAGATATGTTTTCAATATACGAGTTACACTGCACTGGTCGACAAGTGTGTATCGTTGCCAGTTATCTTTGAAGGGGCTAGTAACTTGACTACCATCTTAAAAATATAATAACGTAACTTTTGTTTGTAGTGTAATTTAAGTTTGATACAAAAATAACATACTAATTCTAATGCTAATTCTGTCACTAAACTAAAAATCCTCTAAAATTATTTTCTTTTCTCTTAAGTCAGTGAAATGTGATAGCATTTTTATATGTATGGATTTAGATAATGTCTATTTTTAGTGTAACATATCTAATTGAAGACAATCCTTGATATCTAGAACGTCGTTTCACAGGACAAACTTTTAGTGAATTTTAGTTTAGTTTTGAGAGTTTTCAAACAATAAAATTGACACCAATGGTGCTAATTCTGTTGTTGACCTCACTAAACTAAAATTCACTAAAATTTGTTGTTGGATTAAATACTTTATTTTGAATTGCTTATAGTTCATTTTTTGATATCTCTAATCTTAGCTGTGTTTAGTAACAAATAAACATTAATCAGAGATTCGCGCTTGTTTATTACTTGAAAAAGTAAACTTTACTTTGGCATAACCAAAATTAGTTAAATTACTCAACTCATGCCATTTTGTTTGCTATTCTTCTGTTGAGCTTTTAAAACGTTTAACGTAAAACTTGATATGTCGCACGAACTTAGACGTATCGTCCAAATACATGCCGACTAAATTACTTACGTAGTTATTACTTATAATTTTTACATTAAGAGTTTAGTTTAGTAGTAGTAGTTTTTTTCACTAATAAACAAGCGTATACCTCTGATCAACTTTTAGTCGGTACTGAACTAAATATAGTGAAAGCAAAGATGTGTGAAATCGAAAAATGCACATGTTCGAAAATGATATTAAAGTATATAATCCATCAACAAATTTTAGTGATTTTTAGTACATCACTAAACTAAAAATCACTAAAATTTGTTATATTATTATTTTGTTGTATATTGTTATATATTGGTATAAAACAACAGAATTAGCACCAATGTCTCCCTCAAAGACTAAATTATCACGTGATTCCATCACAACAGGCTTTGAACTAAAAAATATGAACAATACAACAAACCAGACAATTTTTTTTCGTAGAAACCTATTTACATGTAAGTAAAATGTGTAAAATGTACATAAACACTCTGTAGAGTTATTGGAATTGGCATCATGGATTATTGTTAAAGGCACTGTTAAAGGCTCTCCCACATATTATTATCGGTCGATAATATCGAATGCGGTATTAACGCAACATCCTCTTCTGCTGCGTCGTCATTGTGCTCTTCTGCTTCGGTGTGTAACTTTATTATCGATCGATAATAAGGCACCTGTATGGGGGAGCCTTAAATATAGAAATAACAGGTCTTGGTCTTACTGGCAACAACCAATGAACTTGCAGGTTGATTGACTACTTGACTACAACCAGGCAACTTTGATTGACTAAAGATACAAATATAATAGGGTATATTTGTACCTTTAGTCAATCATCACTACACACGCAAGTAATCACGATAAACTTCTATATTGTTAAGGTCTAGGGACCTTAACAATACAGAAGCTTATCAAAATAAGTACGGCTTTTTAACACTGCACAGTAAAGTGCATTTCAGCCCCCCTAGCCAAGTTACAAGCGTTCTTCGTTCTGCACTTGTTATGCCTAAATTCTCGTGTGTCATTGGCTAATCTTAGACAGAGTATCTTAGACAAAGTATAGCCAATAACACACGAGAATTTAGGCGTTAACGATTGCAGAACGAAGAACGCTTGCAACTTAATTAAGGGGGCAGGTCTTAAGGCCCGTATAAGAGTGCAGGTGTGAAGTGAGGTGATCAATGATTGGTAGAAAATACGCGTGGATGGCGAATTTGCGGTCCACACCTACTTTTAACCAATCACCCGCACTATGCACCTGCACTCGCACTATACAAAGTGAATACGGGCCTTTAGTCAAAGAATAGAAGAATCTTAAATATTATCATAAATACGACTCATGAATAAACAATCAACAGAACTCTGCCATTGTGAGGCAGGGATACAGAAATAGACGATACCAATCAATTTCATAAAGGGTTCCGTAGCAGCAAGTAGCATAATATAAAAGTTCTTGTAGTTCTTGTAACTTTGATCGATGTTTTAATAATAGTGTTTTTTGCGGTTTATGATTTATGGCGTATTAAAAAAACTACTCACTAGATCTCGTTCCAACCAATTACCGGTGGAAGTTTGCATGGTAATGTACATCATATACTTTTTTAGTTTTATCATTCTCTTATTTTAGAAGTTACAGGGGGGGACACACACACATTTTACCACTTTGGAAGTGTCTCTCGCGCAAACTATTCAGTTTAGAAAAAAAATATCTTAGAAACCTCAACATCATTTTTGAATACCTATCCATAGGTATGGGTTTGATGAAAAAAATATTTTTGAGTTTAAGTTCTAAGTAAAAATTGTTTTTTTTTTCTATTTTTGTGTAAAAATCTTAATACATCTACTTACCAAGTTTCAACAGTATAGTTCTTATAGTTTCGAGAAAAAGTGGCTGTGACATACGGACGGACAGACAGACAGACATGACGAATCTATAAGGGTTCCGTTTTTTGCT
This sequence comes from Diaphora mendica, assembly GCA_949125395.1. Classification (NCBI taxonomy): domain Eukaryota; kingdom Metazoa; phylum Arthropoda; class Insecta; order Lepidoptera; family Erebidae; genus Diaphora; species Diaphora mendica. Next base: position 32,936,760 of record OX421311.1, read on the forward strand.
ATTAGGCAAAGGAACCCTAAAAAGGACTGTTCCGAAGTAATTATTATTTTTCCTAAAGCTTTTAAGAGCTAGTTTAACATAAACACGTATTTCTATTTTGATAAATAATAACAAAAACAGTTTTTTTTTCTCCGGGAAATATTTTATTGTTATCATAATATCGATATTTTATTCACATTGAAATGAAAGAAATGATACTTTATTTGCAGAGAAATACGGTACATTAGATGTGAACTGATATTGAAAAGGATCACTTAATCGTCAGTCTGTTCTGACATGTAAAACTTTTTAATTCATTTCATTTACTTAGATTTTTAAGCAGAGAATTAAAAACATAAACATTATTAATATATGTTATCAATTTCATCAACAATGTTATATGATTTACGGGATGTAAACGAACGACTCTAAAATATGGTATACCCATCTAATATACTGATTCAATATATTTTTCCTGTTGTAAATTTGTTTTCTCGACATAATGCCAACCTTGGGTTTTCAATGCGGTCCCCCTAGAGGCTCTATATCTAAGTTAGGTTTAAGTTAGAGCTGGCTCAGTCGCATTATGTGTCTCCAGTGGCACATCCGACTAAGAATTTTGCTCACCATATACCACATCTTGACAATGCTTTGGAATAAAAAACAAACAACAAACGAAGTGTATCTTCAAAGAGATTCTATTGAAACCGTAATATGTAATCCAAATCTGTAGGTAGTAGAGCCACGCTGAATTCAGCATGAATGGGCCGGCTCACGTGTATTTCTTCCTCGGAAATGCACAAAATAAAACACCAAACAAAGAATACGAAATCGGTCTGAAAACGCAAAGTAGCCAGTATCCAGCATATATGCAAATGCACTGAATTTAAAATTCAATTGATTCATTTCGAAACTGAAATGTCTAGGAATAAAGCATTTTCATTAGCTGGCCGTGTGTGCAACACTAGAACTGTCAATTTGCTTTATTAATTAGTCAGACTCGCGCTAAAATAATCTCAATTAAATATTCAAATTTGATAGTGCAGAGACGTGTCGCTGCAGTGGCAAGGCTTCACGCTGTCAGGACTTGCATTCGGCTTGTCGGTGAAATGAACATGTCTGAGTTGTGGTATTTCAGGAATAGCGTCGAACGGGACGGGTCAAACGGAAATAAAGCAAGCTGCACTCAGCGAAGTTTGGACATGTCTGATAGCTTTGCTGGCGGCTCGTGAATAAAATACATGCTATTTCCGTCTGCCTTTTTCATTTTCGTACTATACATACCAATTGTTGCTTGTTAGTTTTTCGCATGTGATTACTACTTTAATATTGTGTGACTTACCTGTTTAGATATTGAAATTTATAAAATTATTATAAAGTTTTGGTATTGTTGTTTGTGATAAGATTAATTTTCCTATTTTTTTATACACTCGCCTCTTGGATTAATGCATCCAAAGACTAAATATATGGAATTAAATATTAGAACTTTTACATGTTTTCAATTTCATCTATCGAGATTATTATAACACAGTGTATATCAGCAAGGCAACAAAAAAATATTATAACATTTTATCATGAAAGTAACTCATTTTCTAAGGTTGCTAGTTTATTAAAATTCAAGCGGAACGGATGGCGCCCGACGTCGGGCTCGCTGCGTTTACCTAAATTGCGCTCTCATGGCGTGCATTATCCTTGTGACGCCACATGCGGTCATGACTTGAATATCTCATCATATTTTTTCAGGTGTACCTAAGTATATTCTGCAATATTACTACATTACATCGCTGAATTACTACACTAAAGTATTATTCTCTAAAGACATTCTAATTAAGATGAAACCATACGATTTTCAAAAAACGAACGCCTTATAACCTTATTTATTACCTAAGTCACATTGTCATCTTCTCTTCTATCTATATATTATTAAAAATTTATCGCCAAAATGTATGTACGCGCATAACTTCCGATCGGCTGCACCAAAGAAAAATTAAAAGATAACGGGAAAGTCTTTTTTTTTGTCCGCGACTGTTCGTTGTCTGTGGAAAGCTGCGACAGATATATGTAAATATGGCGGTACGAAGTCCGCCAGGTCATTGTCAGCTAGTTTATAATAGATTGCCAAATCTTCGCACATGCAAACAAAAATTGGATTCTTAAATATGTTCCAAGAACATTGTGACAATATGTACCTCCTCTGTAATAAATTTCATATTAAAAATATATTAGAAAACGGTCCCAAATAATTTCATTACTGACGTACCAAAACAATAACCGTATCAGTAAATAACAGAAATATGAGTGCTGCATGGTGTTGTTGGCAGCGTGACATCTAATAACAATTGCAAAACCAATATAAACATCTTGGGAGAAGCGGCTAGGTTATAGGAAAATATATTATGAAAGCGAGCGGTTTTATTGTGTGGCAGTAAAACGAAAGAATTTGCATCGGGAATCGAACCAGACACTTGCAAATCGACGATCGTAAAACAGTCCCGCATCGGTCACCGGATTCATGAATAAACCGATCGGTACGGAATGTAGTGAAATATATAAAAAAATACACACGACACGAGGTACAGTTTTATACTCGTACTATTAAGAAACTGGTATATGAAAGTCGGTGTGATTTAAGGGCACAAGTTGAGGTCATGTTGATAAAACAGAATACAAGAAAAATATATATGGAGTTGTATGCGATACGGTCGGGTATGTCGGTGAGCACTGTAGGAGTCACGTTCAGGCAATATTTGCTGTATAAAATTCAGCAACTGAGTCGGCGCTGTGTGTAATGTATACTCATCACGTGTGCTGCTAGAGCATTTTTTATGTCTGCATAAAATAGGTATGCTGCTCAATAATTTCAGAACCTAAACATTTGACAGATAGTTTTCTGGATGTACGTATTTGAGAAAAATGTGGTTATTGTAATTTTTGTAATAATTGTAATACGTATTCACATGTATTGTTTAAAATTTATTTGTCCACATGCATTTTTAATACGTGCGTACGTTTTAAAGTGGACGAGAACTGCTAATAATAGAGAGGAATGGAAGAAATTGGAGGAGGGCTTTGCTAATAAGTGGCATACAGACAGGGTTGTCGTTGCACAATTGCGTAGAACATGACAACAACATAGTCATTTCATTTCATTTCATTTCATTTCATTTCATTTCATTTCATTTCATTTCATTTCAAATAGTTCAGTTAGTAGATAGATAATTTAAGATAAACATGTACTGTCTGAAATAAAGGCTATTATTATTATATTTTTTAATTAATATAATGTCTACTAAAGTGACTCTACTCTGCCTAATGTAAAGCATAAGTAGACTCCAAGAGTGATAGTGACCGTCCGCATTGCGACAATGCAGCATGGTGACCCATTCCCATTGCGGCCTAGTGAGATGTTTTTTACGAGTCCCTTACAGGACCTAGGATTATAGTAAGAGGAAAACACGTTTACAATTCATGAAGATGGGTGTCCAAAAGGCTCGCAAAGGAAATAATATTCTCAAATTTAAATTAATTTCCCTTATATCGTAAAATTTATTACCAAATGGACTGTTTTGTCAATGAAAATACTATTAAATAAAAGAATGGGAAACAATCACCTATCTGAATTAAGCTTTGTGAAAAACAATAGAGCATAGAAACCCAAGATTAACCTATTTAAGTTGTGTTATAATACTGTTTTGTTAAGCGCTATTATGTTATTAAAATGACCACTCTTAAACTAAGTAATTAATAAACTTAAATTAGGTAGTATAAATAAACAAACAGAAAAATAAGCAAAATATAATTAGAAGAATATAAATGAACAAATGGAAAATAACTAACACATTTAGTAAGTATTTGAAATAGCTTGCGGAATCAAATCCCAAGTGTAGGTATCTTGAATTGAGTCCACTACTGAGTAATAATAATGATACCTACAAGGCATAGCTGTCCTTTGATAGAGAATCTAAAATTTTATTAAGACTATCAAATAATCTGGCTTTCATAATAATATTTTTATTTATCTCCACAAATTACACCAGTCTTAATATATAAGTTGATAAAAAGTTTTACTTAATTAGTAATTTGTCACAGATCTGGAGTCCAAACTAAGATTTGGCCTGTATTTTATAGCTCCAGGCCCTCCCAATATTTAATTTACAGCTATGATGTCAAGTAATTGCGTGTGTGTGTGTGTGTGTGTGTGTGTGTGTCTGTGTTTGTTACAAAACTGTTATTAGTTTATATGAAAATATTGACACGCTACCATTAAAAGTTTCTTAACAAATTTTTGCCTCAGGGAATAATTATTATCTAAGTTAGTTTGCGTCACCTTGCTTGTTAGTTTCTTTATATATATTGCTTTCTTTATTTTTAAAAACTCAAATAGTTTTGCATTGACTGAACTCAAATTTTAATATGAAGTACAAACCGCTCTGCAAATATTGTTAACTATTTTTCGAGTCCGTTTTGTTTGTACCAGAATATAAAATGTATGAACAGTGATCTTTTGATCTGTCTGGTCCAGTGTCTATATCATTAGCATAATTATAAGTTTATTTTTCACCATAATTACTGGATGAATATAGTATACCGTTACGTTCACGAGCACTGTGTGAAACACGACAAGTTGGTTTTGATTCTTTACAATATCTTTAATCAATTTCCTTTCTATGGAGTTAACATACATTGTTTAATCCTTTAATTGTAACTCTCAGTAAACTCTTTGCACTTTTACAAGTTCAGTAAGCATCATCTGCTCATCTGCATTATTACTAATTTCACTGATATTGTACAATGTGTTCTTTGTGGTGGAAAAATAAACATATCTGCCCTCCCTTAACTTAGAGAATTTCATAGTACATTGCAAAAATACTAATAGGTTTAAGCGTTTTGGGTTAGGCATATAAAATTCCTTTTTACAAACAACGCGGACCTTGTGATTCAAGGCACGAACTAAGGTTCCACTTAAATTTTCACATCAAATAAAATGTTTGAGCATTATTTAGCAGTCCACGAGAACCGCTAGTTGCAAATATGAGATTCAGAAAGTTATTATGAAGTCTACATAGGTATTGCCTGACTAATTCACAAAACACGTTGTTACAATATTTGGGTAGGAATGTTGAGGGTCAGTGTTAATAAATAACTCTTCTCTGTGCTTTGCAAAAAATGTCGGTTGGGCCCAAGCGGGGCTAATTAATGTGGACTTTAAATTAGACATTCCTTCATGTTAACTGTGTAGTGAAGTGGTTACTAGTGGTAGTTTAGAATGATCGTAAGTAAATTAGTCTTACCATGGATATGTTATTATATTACATTCACCAATTGTAGCAACAAACAACAGTAGGTAAACTGATAAAAAGACGGAGTAAAATCAGGGTTATGACGCCGCTTTTGCACTAGGGAATAAAAACAAGATTGCGCCCAGGCTAGATTGCCTGAGACCTGTGGCAATGTTAGGCAATGAATATGTCATAGCCAGCTGGCCTAATTATTTTTTTAGTTTAAAACGTAGCCTTTTTACTCTACGGCAAAGTATGTACAACTAATGGCCTGAATTATATTCAGTTATACTATCTCATTCAACGTTTAGGCAATGGTGCCAATAACAAAAAAAAAAAGATTTTAATAACTGTTATGACTTTAGGAAATAATAGGCCATGGTAATCTATACTAATATTATAAAGCTGCAGAGTTTGTTTGTTTGTTTGTTTGTTTGTTTGTTTGAACGCGCTAATCTCAGGATCTACTGGTCCGATTTGAAAATCTATACTAATATTATAAAGCTGCAGAGTTTGTTTGTTTGTTTGTTTGTTTGAACGCGCTAATCTCAGGATCTACTGGTCCGATTTGAAAAATTCTTTCAGTGTTGGATAGTCCATTTATCGAGGAAGGCTATAGGCTATATTTTATTTTCAAAAAAATTAGGGATCCGTAAGAAAATTGCTATTTCGTAACCCAAGGTGTGAACTCGAAAACCTATTTTTGCGTGCGCTGCAATTACTATTGACAATACAACAAAATAATGTATTACGGGTTTGTAGGTCTCATTAAGATCTACAAAAAAGTCCGCGAGAGCATATATCTAACTATCATGGTTTAGTTACAATAACCGCTTTTGTGTTCAAAAAAATTATTAAATCGTCTGAAGAAAGAAACTACGTTAAATGTGTATCGTAATATTAATCCTTATCCAAATTAAGCATTGTGTTATCAAGGGTATTTATGTAGAAGTAAAATACTTTTTGTTTCATCCCAATCGTTCATTTCGTTTAGAAGTTATCACGAGTATAAGACGCTGAGAGTTGGTACCTAATAATGAGATATTTGCCAAAGAGTTTTTATCAACATAATATCTAATATTAATCTTTATCCAAATAAATGTGTTGTTGAGTATGAGTATTAGATCTTAGAAGAGCATAATAAATACATCTATACTAATATATAAAGCTGAAGAGTTTGTTTGTTTGAACGCGCTTATCTCAGGAACTACTGGTCCAATTTGAAAAATTCTTCCAGTCTTAGATAGCCCATTTATCGAGGAAGGCTATAGGCTATATATCATCACGCTTAGACCAATAGGAGCGGAGCACCAATGAAGAATGGGGGAAAATTATTACGCTACGGGCAATAGAAGACGCAAACGACATTGCGTGGGTCAGCTATATATACTTTACTTTTATATTATAAATGCAAAAGTAACTCTGTCTGTCTTGCTTTTACGGCCAAACGGCTGCACCGATTTGAATGAAATTTGGTACACAGATAGTCTAGAGCCTGAGAAAGGACAAAGGCTACTTTTTAATGCGAAAAAGGGGTTGTAAGGGCTTTAAAAGGGGGATGAAAGGTTGTTCTGGGGGTTCACTCGCTACGCCACCGCATTACCTGCGTCGGGCGTCTTGGCAACGACCAAACACGGCTGTCACATTCATTAAAAATATTTCACTTTTACAACGAAGACTTAAATTAATAACATTCATAAATCCGATTTGTATGTATGTTCATGATATTAGTAAAAATAAATAAGCCATATTACTAAACAGTATTTATAAAATTCAAAAACTCTCTACAGAAGTATCGTCATTTTAAGCGAGAATATTAAAATTTCTTTTTTAGGCTGTTGATTAGATATAAATAAAAATGTGATTTAAATTTTGTAAAAAAAATACCATCAAGGGGGTTAAATAGCAATAGGGGATGAAAGTTTGTATGGCAATATGCAAAGTTTGTGAAAATCTATACATGCTTCATAAGTTTGCGATAGGAGACAAAATATTAGAGCTATTCTGATGTAACATTTACTGAGTTATCACAATATGCCTAAGTGTGCTTGCCCGAACGGGCAGACACGTGAGGGCAGACGACTGTGCCGCATGCGGATGTTGAATTTTGCCACTACAAATTCGTTATTATTCACTGCGATTAGATTTGTTTACATGATTTTTTGTTTATTCAGTTAATGTTCTTCGTGAAAAAATCCGACAGAAAAGGATCCGGGGGGATTTATGCACAAAAAAAAGGAAAGGGGTACGCCGCAAGATGAAATAAATGCCTGTATGAAACATTTATGTACTATGGGTACATGTTCAAAAGTTTTGTCTTATTACAATTATGCGAGTACAACTTCACAATTATTTATGAGCAGTGTCAATATGCAAATGCTCTTCTAAAAATCGGAGAAGATTGCATGCCAACTGACAGTAACGACATGATTACACTGAGACGTGAGTTCTGGTATATGATGACACAGATGATCTAAAAATAATATCTATTCTGATCCGCCGACTAATGAGACAGTTATCAAATAAACGAACGGATCATGTCAGACGTGGAGGAAGATGTTATCGAATACTTCTCAGGAAATACAAGGGACACTGAACCAGTCATATCATAGCTTATGCATAGAGTTTCTCAACTCTTTAGAATTATCAGGAGCGCCTTACTATAAGTTGAGACTGAAATTTAATGTTCCAGTCCTATTAATGAGAAATCTTGAGCGCCAAAGCTATATAATGGTACACGGCTACAAAATACACATCTGGGGTACAACATTGTAAAAGCTACAATCATGATGCATGGAATGGCAAAAGGAGAAAATATTTTAATTACACGTATTCCAATAATTCAAACTTATTTGCAATTTCAATTTAAAAGAATGTAGTCTCCACTGAAAACAAAATTTGCAATAACATTTATCAAAGCCCAAAGACAGACGCGTAAAGTTGCAGTTCATTTAGAAAAAAAGCTGTTTTTCCCATGGGCAGCATAATCACGTGTATCAAATCCGCTAAATCTCTATATTTTGGCAAAAGATGGCAAATCAAAAAACGTAGTTAATAAAATTGAAAAAATGAGAATCTGCTTAGCCTGAGGGAAAACTCAAGCAGAATCCAACCGGAGTGTCAACTCCAATCCAAGTGGAGGCAACCGTACTCGCTGCGAACCCAGACAATGCAGAACCAAACCGTTAGGTTCGAGAGCGTATTTCTAAGACTGAGGCGGTGACTTCCAAGGCCAGCACGTGTTGTTCTGTAGAGAAAGGAAGAAGGTGGGATCAGTTGGAAGAACTCTTCAGAACACTCTCCATGGTAAAGCGGTAGAGGACTGCCATAGAGGCGATGTCACTCCGCAACTGCAGAGGCCCAAGCGACTCGGTGGTATCAGGACTGTTGATCATGCGGACTGCTCGCCGCTGCAACCGATCGAGAACATCAAGCAAATACTGCGTGTATCCATCACAAAGATGAGAACAGTACGCACGAGCGAGCCTGGGTCTTATAAAGGAGACACAAATGCTCGGGCGCGAAGAACCGTCTCACCCTGTTCAGGCCGCCTTAGTGGTGCCCTCGATGTACTTCCGTGGGTTGAGGTATCGGCAAATATCCATGCCCAGGACACCGGCTTATCCCGTAGTGGCAGTTGAGTGCTCTGAAGAGTGGGGAGGGGAAAAAACGGACACTTTTTGGTAGAGAAAGGGCACACCTATGTTTATTTAACGTTGAACTCGACCAAAATCTCATCACCCTATTGTGAAATGCGGTTCAAAACCCGGTCGAGCTCAGCGACGAGCTCCTGTCGATTTTCCTCAATGTCTACCAGCTTGGCTGCAGGGTATCCATAATATCGCCCAAGCATAGCAATGTATATTGCCGAGGGCTAATATGTCATTGACATGCAGAAGAAACATCTTGGGCGACAGGACTGAACCCTGAGGTACGCTAGCGTTTACCTCCAGAAAAACAGAGGCTGCGCCGTCGCAAAGAACCCTAATGCAAAGGCGCTGATGAAGAAAAGCGTCAATCCAGTGACAGAGTCTAGGAGGCAGACCGAATGCTTAGAGCTTAGAGAGAAGCGAACGGTGCCAGACCCGGTAGAAAGCCTTGGCCATGTCAAATGTCGAAATAATCTCATGTAAAATACTTTTTATTTTATGTACTTATAGAAATACTTAAATGTGTTTTTAACAGTGAAACGTGTGTGTCTTATTTTTAAAATAATATTATCCTCAATAATTAAAACTGCTACCCAAAGTCACTATTACACGCGGACGAAGTCGCGGGCACAGCTAGTTTAATTATAAAAGGAATTGCATCAATAATATAATCTCAGTATGTGTATTCGAGTACAAAATCTATTCTTGTTGTGAAAATAAGTACTAAAAATATTATTTTTATATTATTTAAAACATACATAAGCTACGGGATTAGTTGACACTACATACGAGTATCTGTAGCTAGAAACATTAAATTTGTTGTAAATCTTACTCGCAACTATTCAAGTAAGATTATGATAAAACGTGGTGCGCTAAAGTTATTTCAGAATGTAATAGTGTATAAATAACATTAATAGGTCCCCAATGAATTTTTCAATAAATTATGGATCTCCATGAAGATTATATAAGTATAACTTTTATATATTAATTATTATATGACTCAAAACTGAAGATATCTATACAAATAAAAAAATACGTGTGGCACTCGGGGATTGCCGCGGTAAAGCTACTGCATAGCATTTTTTATCAACTTATGCAATTCTAATTATTTATTTATGTGATTAAGTCAGTTTCTCATTTATTATTGTTCAAAAAGTATTCAAATAATAGAGGGCGTTAGTGTACCTCGTAGTTGCGAAACAGCTCAACAGATGGCGCTGACCGGTTTTTATTTATGCAGTATTTTTTTCTTTGAACATGAATACTTACATGCGGTGAGTGTGGCATTATAAAGATATGATAGATACCTATTACACCTATAATCCTTTTCACAAACAGCTGCTTAAGCCGGACATAGGTACATACACGTTCTAGTATACTTGCGCAAACCCAGACTGTTTTGTCTGTCTGTCCCTGTCACGCACTTCGTGATTCGTTGATTCGTCGTTCGGAGCAACTCATCTCGATCCTTGCGAGCTTCGGGTGTCAGGTTTTATTTTCGTTACGTTACGGAATTTCTTGATACCGTCGCCGCGCTCAAAGGCCTCATAGCCCTCAATAAAAGCTATGCAATAGTTTAATAAAAATAATTTGGAGAGTCTGTTTGTAATATATATAACCGCTTTTTACTAAATGCGTATGTATGTACATAGACACGGTACATATACCAAAATATAGTATTTTTCAATTTTTGTCTGTCTGTTTGCTCTGGCTAATCTCTGAAACGGCTGGACCGATTTTGGCAGATAGCTGAAGATATAAGGAGTAATTTAGGCTACTTTTTTTAGACTAGCTTTGGTCCGCGGTGTTACCCGCGGTTATTGTTGCACCGCGGGGCTCAGCTAGTGCGTAAATATATATGGGATTCAAGTCGTACTCAACGTTGGTTGAAAACCTTCGTACTAAGCACTTCGGCTCATCTGCGATAGTCTTGATTCCATTTACGAACTATACCAATTAGCTGAGTACATTTGGAAGTCCGGGATATAGTTAGTGAGTAAACAGTGTCTAATTAAAAACTTTTCCGTCAGTAACGAGGATGGACGTGTTCGTAACGTTAGATTGATGTTTGATTGAGTACAAGTTTCGCACCTGCGTCTACTTTCGATGTTGCTCCTAAAGAACTTTGTTTAGAACTCTAAATCACTTTTAGTTGATGAGTGTGAGTAATCAACTTGATAGACATGTTGATACTTTATTCTGAAGTACTGTTTGGTGGATTATCGTTCTGGTGATTTAAATGATTAGGGTCATTTTCTTCTCATAAGCTCAAGTTTCTATGGAACTGGCAGTTATGAATTACACAGTGTTTTTAAAATCTGTTTTATAATTTTTATAAAACTGATCTTAGAAATTATGCATAATCTTACTTCAATAATTAATAATTGTATAAATTCTCAAAATTAAAAAAAAACCTTGACACAATAACCTGAGTTCCCTTTAAAAAGTAAAAAATACGTTATGCGCTTTCATTTGAGACCCCACTCGATGATATTTTTGCAGACATTCGGTTACTCTTCCCCACTTTCACCCCCATAACTTTTAAACGGCTCAACCGATTTTCATGAAACATGTCTAAGAACACTCGCACGTAATTCACCTTTCATACAAAAAAACTAAATTGAAGTCGCTTCAACACCCCTCTTTTTGGTCGGGGGTTAAAAATAAATGAACACCAAAACAGCTTAGAAACACTTTTTAAATGCATTGGAATTATAGATTAAATTAGCTGAATCCCACGGTGTAATCCGCGATTATTGTCGTACCGCGGGTAACGCCGCGGGGTGAAGCAAGTCTAAAAAAAGTAGCCTAAGTTACTCCTTATATCATCAGCTACCTATTAGTGAAAGTCCCATCAAGAGCGGTCCATCCGTTTCAGAGATTAGTTAGAACAAACAGACAGACAGATGGACAGTCAGACAGACAGACAAAAATTGAAAAAATGTTATTTTGGTATATGTAGGTACCGTGTATACATACATACGCATGTAGTAAAAAGCGGTTATTTTAATAATAGAAACAGACAATCCAACTTTATTTATTTGTATAGATGTATAGATTACATTCAGACAACAATAATTGTGTTCATTGCACAATTATTTGTACTGGATGGTTTTCAAACCCTCGACTTCTAGCAGTCAGGACTTGTAACCACTAGGGCAACAGGCCTGTCAGTAGTTAAGACGATTACTACGACGTTAGAACATCAGAGTTACAATAAAAAGTTACCTTAAACTTACTTTTAATCATTTTTTTATGGAATAGGGGGCAAACGAGCAGATGTATCGTCTGATGGTAAGCGATTACCGCCGTCCTTGGACACTCGCAACACCAGAGGCGTCACAAGTGCGTCGCCGGCCTTTTAAGAAGTAGTACGCTCTTTTCTTGAAGGTTTGATGGACGTATTGGTCCGGGAATGCCGCAGGCGACAGTTCATTCCACAGTTTTGTTGTGCTAGTCAGAAAGTTTCTATTGTATCTATTCTATTTTATTTATTTTAGAATATAGAATTGGCCCAAAAGTAGATTGTGACATTTTAGTAACGGATTCACGTTTGTATTTAAAGCTTCGAGGTCCCACAGGTTGATAGTATTTTTACTTTTCAAGATTTTCCTTGCGATTCCTTTCCTCCGCTGTATACAATCGTCCGAGGAAGAATTCTTGTTGAAATCTACTAACCCTTATTTTTGTCGGGAAAATATATTAGTGAAAGGTCGGTTTGGTTTACACTTGGTACTATGTGTGTGTGTCTGTAAATTGTGTAAGGATTGTTTACAAACTGAAACAGTTAAAATGTTTATTTTGTTAGTTTTAGAATACGGCATACGCAAATTCGTCTTGTAGATTTAAACGATGTCACAAAGATCATCATGTCACATTCCAAATCATCGCGATGTCCGCTATATCAATCAAATGAAATGGCCTCATATACTTAAAATTACTACTATGTAAGAGAAATGAGTTTTAAGTATTAGGAAATTGAGACGTCTTGATTAGCAGTCGCATATGCTAACCGCTTGACTAACGAGGCAGTGTGACTTCTAATATCATTCTTCTTAATAGCTGTTATAGCCACTATGTTTAAGACTTGAAACTCTTTTTTTGAAAGTAATATTTTCTGTTCATGTGTACTAATTAGTCCGGGATCCACGGAACAAATTTTACAAGTTATTACTATCAAACTAATTTTTCGTGAGTGGCTTCATATTGATGAGGGGCCCACCTTTCAACTTACAAAAAAATTCGATTGTGCTAGCTAACGGGGCTAGCAGGGAAAAAACTTTTGAGTGTGGGACCGACAATTTGTAGGACAATGTGTCTGTTAAATTATATCAATATTAACTAAGCAACTTTTAGAAAATCAGCTAGTTAGTATCATTTTTGATGACCTCGTTATCGATATATGTTGAGCCCTACGCTCAAAAGTTTTTTTTTCCTGCTAGCCCCGTTAGCTACCACAATAAAAAAAAATTGTAAAGGGCCTCTCATCAAAATGAAATAGGCTTGATAGTAATAACTTGTAAAATTTGTTCCGGGGATCCCGGACTAATTTGGATTAGACACACAATCAGAAAGTCTCGTCTAACCAGAACTACTTATGATAATTGTAGAATTTTGAAATATCATACCAAATTCATTCATTCATCATTTGCATACCAAATTTTATCCAAACTGGTCCAGACGTTTGCGCGTTAAGAAGTAACAAACATACACACTCACAAACTTTCGCCTTTACAATATCATCATGTTAATGATAATATTCAAAATGATCATGATAATATTCAAAACCTCTGCACCGATCAAGTTTCAAATTTGACACGATAAAAAACACACTTTAAAGATTGTTTTTATCTATTTTGCGCTCAGGTTTGTTCCTCAGTTCTCAATAAAGCAACTATAATATGACACAGCGAAACCTGGTAGGGTACAACTAGTGTATCCCAACTTCATCATCATCATCCACCAGCCTATCGCAATCCACTGCTGAACATAGGCCTCTTCAATTGACAGGCCACTTGGATCCTGGTTTTATTTAATATAATTATTTTTTAGGTCATAATGTTAATTTATAAATATTTGCATGCCAAAACAAGGCAGAATATGGTATGATCAAAAACCACCAATATTACACCTGGTACTAACCTATGTTCTATGCAAATAAATTTCATTTTATCGATCCTTGATCATCAACCCGCCTGCCCAGCGTGGTGATTAAGAAAAACCTCCATATTTACTCCATACTAATATCATAAACTTGAAAATAACGCCTCTGTCTGTCTGTTACGCTTTCAGAACTTTGGCAAAATTTGGCATAGAGATACTTTGGTCCTTGAAGAAGAGCAAAAGCTACTCTTTACCGCTATATCCAACATACTCCCGGGCGGAGCCGCAGGCGAAAACTGGTATATAATATTGCTTTAAAATGTTTTATGATCTTTTGTTGTGAAGACATACAGAGCCTATCACCATGGACACTGCGGTAATTTAATTTCTAGGAACATTGTAAATCGTGGACCAGCCGCAGTAACTCATAAGCAGGTGTCGAGATTTATGTCCACACAATATGTTATAAAAATCCGCCCATTTCATTTTACGGGTCCTCGTGATATGAGGTATATTTTGTCCAAACCTCATTTTTCGTTATAATGCCAAAGATAGAATTTTGTGATGTAAAATAATGTGAGGGGTACCATTAAACCTTTTATTCTAGATAAGACCAAAACAACGATTAATTAGAGATGTAATGGCGTCCCCATTATGTTCACTGTCCCAAGAGTGTCATAAGATTTGACTAAGGGGTTTCAACGGCGCCGAAGACTCGAATATTATAACCTTTATTTATAGACCTCTTTAATTTCATGCACAAATATTGTTTACCAGGTGGAATTAGGTTTTAGGCAAATGATAACTAATGCTGTGAAGAAATTGTCTGCACAAGTAGAAGACACGGTTTGTAATTAATGTACTTAATATGCCTTAACAATAGTTGGATAAATTGCTGAATATGCAGATGCTCATTACTTTGTTTAATTACTCATTATAATATATTTTCTACCATTATTCATATATGTGTAAGATCTAGTGATTATGCTGAAAGACTGATCTAATTAAAATGCGTTCGTTTATTGTTGTGAGAATAACGTAATCACTTTGAATACCATTACTTTGTTTACTATTTATGGGATAAACATTTTTTTAAAATTTTATGAATAAGGAACGTTATTAGTTATACGTTGTTCTAAACGCTATTCGATGTTAAAAATCTACATGAATGTTATAAAAATATCTAATATTTGAACAATCTAACCACACTATAAAGTATGCAGTCAAGTTTATGAAGGTATAAATATATTTTTAAGAAGTCCCTGTCAACAACAACTTGAGCATTAATGTCGCTAAAGTTTATTCTATTACCATCTAGTTTCACGTTGAAGTTATTTGTGCTCTGTCCTCATGGAATACTTCTTTTTGCCTGTCTAAAAGCCACCGAAATTCTTTCCAGTAATTTTTCAGTTATTCTAATCCTAGTTACTTGTTAGTAAAACTTGATGTGGAATTGACATACCTAATAAGTAAGCTACGAAATTAACTACCATTGTTGAATGTGTGCATGGCACTTTCAGAGTTTCATTTGTGGTAATTTTTAATAGGTACGAGTGAGTTGCCTTTGCCATAAGTTGTTTTTAATAGTTTTTTAACTGAGTACGCTAGAAGGAGGGTTATGTTTTATATGTGTATTTTTATTTTTTTTGCACGCTCTGTTACGACTTGATGGAATGGACGTTTGAGGGGTTGTTAGATTTCTCTTAATTGTGCGACTGACAAGGATAGATCCAAGTATTGTGTAATTGGAGAGGCCCATATCCAGCTGTGGACAGTGATATGTGTGAGAGTAATACTGAATATACAAAATTATAGAAATTAAAATTACTGGTTTGTAAATTTTAAGTATACATTTATAAAAACAACTTTTTTAAACTTTTAGTATTTTTTTCTATAATTAACTCAAAATAGTAGATAATTAGAGGATGCTTATGCCAGAAGACAACTTGATCTGGTTACTGATGCTAGTTAATCAGATATCATTTTATTTTAAGTTTACTATTAACTAGATTCAACTCAGTATAACTCTATAAAACAGGTTACAGGAAATAAAAGCTATTTTTTTCATTGGTAACTACAATTTTTTTAAAGAAATTGCCGAATATCAGTTATCTTTGTCATCTTGACGTTTATCAAACTAAATAACAATTACCATATCAGAAAAAGATGTATGAATTGAAAATAAAGGCAGACAATAAAATGACAAAAGTGATTCGTATAGAGCGAATTGTAACATTTCACTCGTTCGCAGTACATTGCAAGCAGGCCACCTGTTTTTAATTATAAATACAGCGGCACCTATTGCTCTGTCCGCTGGATTACCCACCCTTAAATTAAATTAACCCAACATTGGGTGTCAAATTTGTATCGTCATGATACGACACATTACAAGCTATGTTTAATGAAACGGTAAAACAAGAATGGATATATTTAATACGTGATATAAGCTATGTATTTAATTCGTGAAGTAAAAAGTTTTCTCTTTTTAAGAAAATTATGCGAACACTATTAGGGGACACCCGGGTTTGAACCGGGGAACTCTCGATCTGCTGTCGAATGCTCTACCACTGAGCTATATCCCCGATGAGCATCTGCGTCCTATTGTACGTTTTTTCCAAGCATTCTTTTATATTTTATTTTTAAACTAGCTGTGCCCGCTACTTCGCACACGTGACATTTTGATTTTCAAGTTAATTTTAATTTTTTTTTCACAGTTTAAACCTTCCCTGGACTACGACAAACATTTCAAAACCAAAATCAGCTAAGTTGGCCCAGTCATTCTCGAGTATTAGCGAGACAAACGAACAGCAGTTGATTATTATATATAAGACTAGCTTTTGCACGCGGCTTCGCTCACGCAGACTTTCATCCCCTGATTTAACCCCTTAGGGGTGGAATTTAAAAAAATCCTTTCTTAGCGCTCATTCACATTATATAAAGAACCTACATGCAAAATTTCAGGATTCTAGGTTCAGCGGTTTGGGCTGTGCGTTGATCTCTGGGTATGTCAGTCACCTTACTCTTTTATATATATATAGAAATACTAGCTGATCCGGCAAACGTTGTTTTGCCATAAAAAAATAATTGGTATAAAAAATAGATGTTGGTCGATTCTCAGACCTACCCGATAAAAATCGGTCCAGCCGTTTCAGAGGAGTATGGTAACAAACATTGTGACACGAGAATTTTATATATAAGATACTCGTATAAGAAGATATGAACCCAGTGTAGTATGCCCAGTGGTCGAAATATAGTTAATTAATAGTTTTTTTAACTTTCTGCACCCCTCCAATATAATCGTAAGAGTGATAGTAGAATCGTTAGAATCATAAAATGAAGTCAATTATTGTAGTTGAATTCCGAACACAGAACGGCCACTTGTTATATTTAAAAGAGCATTACGATTCCTTTGATTTTAAATGCATGTAAGCTAATAACTTATTTCTTAACTGCTAAATAAGAATAACATAGATACTTTTTATGGAAGAATGTAATGTAAAGTCATTTTTCAGGATAATTAATTGTAGTCAGAAGATCAGGTATATAAACTGAAGTCCTACTTTACAAAGATTGTTATACACATTCGTTCGATATGAAATAGTTGTTCTTTTTTAATTAAGGCATAATTGTATCTATTCTCCCCGCCATTGTGAGAACTATGCCCCTTTCATAGGTAACTTATAAATCTAGATGGCATCTGTATTTAATATAGATCTAGATATTAATATGTACGTGAAGAAAAAAATTTGGACCATTTCTTACAAAAAAATTGCGATTGGAGGAGTCTGAAATTTGACACTGTTAAAGTTTATATGAAAAAAGAGTGCAGAAAGTTTAAAAAAAAGGAGTACCACTGAGCGACCACTAGTACTTCTATACTTATAATAAAAATGTAACAGGTTCAATTCTGTACATTAAAGATATTTTGTTTTTTTTATATAATACTACGAGGTAGGACATGGGATCCTTTTTATCCCGAAATTCAGCACAGTTTCTTGGAGAGAGGGGATGAAAGCCAAAATATGTACTTAGTTGTAATTCAATAACACATAGTACGATTTCTTTCATTCTTTTTTTGCTAAAAAGAAAATAAAATAACTGGAAAATTCTTTTTTTTTGTCCGCGACTGTACACTGCCTGTGGGAAGCTAAGACAGATATGTAAATATGGCGGTATGAAGTTCGCCGGGTCAGCGAGTCTTAAATACGTCTGAAGACGGCATCACTCCAGGAAACCACCACAGAAAAATCACTATGATTCACAACCAATATATTAATCTGGGAAAGATGCTATTTGTATCGCCTCGGCCTAATGGATAGTCAGTGTTTACAAAATATATCTTTTGTTATCCAAATCCTTTCTTAATTCTAATACTCTGCCGATAAAAGATCGAAAGACGCAGGAGATTATTCATTAAACCTTTTTTGATTATCGTTTATCTTAAACGATTAAACGATTCGGTTTTGGTATTACGTAACATCCGTTGCATTGCAAATGATTATTCATTTAACATTCCGTTTCGATAAAGTTTAGTAGTTCATATTATAATAACAAAGACAGTTGTAAAAATTGATTTGGGAAGCTTCGCTTTTATGAGCTGAAGTTCTTTGATGTTCTTTCAAAGCATTCATTATATTTGTAAGATTTAAATTATACAAATACTTTTTGGACGAATATAAAAAGTATACTTTGTTGATATTTAGTCAGAATATTGTTGTTAGTTTCAAATTCAGACATATAAACTATTTAGTTAGAACTTTGCACTTTGTATAATGTACTCTAAAGCAGCATAATAAGTGTATGTGATATTAATTTGGTACTCATGAACTTTGTAATGATAAATATATTTAAAATAGAAACGAAGCTCCTCAAAAATCTGTTTTAAACGTTTTCGTTACGAATGTTAAAGAAGATTGCAAAATATATAGTAACATGAGAGAATAAATTACTTCATATTTAAAAATAATTAAAATGACATAACGTTCGAAATTCGAACACAAATTACAAAAAAACGACTAAAAGTGTAAATAAAAACTATAAATTGACTACGTTAAATCTTTTGATAAAATTAATATAGCATATGAAACCCGCGCCATTATTTCATTACAAATCTATTGACACATCATTCATTAAACTCGGTTCAGTGGTTTAGGCTAAACTGGAACTCACAAACATAAATAGACAGCCAAAACTATAATGAGAACAAGGCAATTTTTTAAAATTACTACACATTAGTTATTTACAAATAATAACATAATTATGTAGACAAAACTAAGTTCCAAATTTGAACAAAATAAAAAAAAGGTTTTCAAATGTATCAAATTAAATGATGCTATACTTTCATATGCTGATCTGAGTTGCCACATACAATGGATCCGATCCAGCCACTAAACAAATTACTTTGATATATAATCAGGCTAATTTCAGGAGCCGTTGTTGTAAAACAGAGTGTATTAATCACAATATTTTTGTGAATGCGTTATACAGGCTGTAGGAGAGTGCTGTGGCGGTACTCAGTCGTTCGCAATTAGTTTTTACTGGCGGTAATTAGGGAGGGCCGATTGCGCACAGCTCGTGACTGCCACCGACCGCGCAAACACATCAACTTTTTAGATGCGAACATTCCTATAGAGTTTGATAATTATCGTTTGTGCTTATGACGAGAAGTTTTTCATGGAATTCTTAATAATATTCCAGGCCTAAAACTGAAAAAAAAATTTAGATTGCCTTTCAAAAATTTACTTATGAATCCATTGAAATTCATCATCCATTAAAGCCCGGATTAGGCACTAGTTTAAGAGTTTGTAACTGAATGGAAGAGTTAATAAAAATATTAATAAAAAAATTATGAGCCAGTTATTTTAATTTACTGGCCTCTGAGTTAGTAAAATGTAAATTACAAGTTAGTATAATGGTTTTTCAATCGCCTAGCAGGAGTAGGCTGGGAAGGTGAAGCGACACGTTCCGATTTCCGCACACCTTATGTGAGTTGTAGATGGCCATGGCTGCCTCGGAGTACCAAGGATTTCTTTTCTAGTTTACTTCTGGATCTCCAGTTACTGGTGGCCAACTGGAAGTTCGATTGCAGTTGTTTACCACGTCATTCGTGATTTCGAAGTGAGTGTTTATATTTGGGATTCATTTACATCTACAAGTAAACGGGACTTTTCTGGTGTATAGGTATACCTTTCTTGTGTGTCTCTTTTTTCCATTGAGCAGTTTTGTGGTTTAGCTTCAGGTATAAATAAATGTGTTGCTAAGCGCAAAACTCGAGAACTTTTTTTATATTTTCGTTAAGTTTTCGTACCGGAGGCCCATACCTCAACCTATCCCCATCCCCCAAAGGCCGGCAACGCACTTGTGACGCCTCTAGTGTTGCAGGTGTTCATGGGCGGCGGTAATCGCTTACCATCAGGCAATACATCTTTTTTTTTTTTTTTATGGAATAGACCGGCAAACGAGCAGACGTATCGCCTGATGGTAAGCGATTACCGCCGCCCATGGACACCCGCAACACCAGAGGCGTCACAAGTGCGTTACCGGCCTTTGGGGGATGGGGGGGGGGATCGGGGGAGGGGTTGGGTATGGGCCTCCGGTATCCTCACTCACTCGGTGAAACACAGCGCAAGCACTATTTCACACCGGTTTTCTGTGAGGCCGTGGTATCTCTCCGGTCGAGCCGGCCCATTCATGCCGAAGCGTGGCTCTCCCACGGTTAAAACATCTGCTCGTTTGCCCCCTATTCCATAAAAAAAATTCTTAAGGGGAGAAAAACGTTAAAATTGCGAGGAACATAGTAAAAACGACATGATTTTGTGATCGGACTGCGACAGACCTTTTAACTTTACCTTTTTACTTTTAACAGAACTGTCGGGGCAGCTAGCAGCTAGTCAAAAAAATAACGAAGGAAACTTGAAACAAAACCTATACCAAACCGTCTGACCAGATTGGTATAGCAAGCCCTAAGTCTTATTTCTACAGAAAGACCATCCAGCAGTAGACGGTTAAAAGCTGTTGGCAATTTACTTTCTAAGGCCTACCTATGTTCAGTCGTGGACTACTATTAAAAACTGTTGATGTGATATATTAAAAAAATAATGTTTTTCATTTAACTAGGTTTCTATAACTTAAGGAACTAACATACCAGTTCTACTTGTTCTTAGTTCTACTTTGCCAGTAGGAAAGTACCAAAAAATAAAAGTTGCCGTCATCGCCACATGCGAATTGGAATTAGCAAGAGCTCGTTGTATTGGGAACCGAACTACGTTTTCATTAAAAATAACACCGTGTTGTAATTGATGAAGGTCTATAATGGGTTATCGATTTGAATCGATATCGGGCCGAACCCCGAAACGTAGAAGTTTAAATTGAACACGTTATATTTATCATGTCATTTGTTTACATACTGAGTATTGTTAATCGATTCTAATGAAAAACAGAACGTTTGAATATCGCTTTTAGACAATTTATTAATTATCAATCAGCAAATACGAAAATATCGTTTATTTTTTACTAACCATGTTATATTTTTTGCTAGTAAATGGCGTAAAAAAGTACACAAAGTAGCCGAGCCGATGGAACTTATTGTAATACATTGTAGAATGAAACTCACTTGTACTTATTTCACTATTTTAATTACATTTACACCTGACCGGTTTCGCGAGTTTCATTCTAGAATGTCTATTTCAAATGCTCGCTTCCCAACAATAATAAGAGTACTATTTTGAATTTGAATACATAAAGCAAAGAATGATAATAAACAGTTTGATTTCTACGGCCAACAATTTTAAATACTTATTTAAAACTAAACGAGGCAAATTGCTTTTGTATTTCCTAGTTCAGTCAGAGTCAATAAATTTATTGAAGCTAGTGCGGCCGGTGCAACTTTTACAAAACGAAATTGTAAACTTGTTATTTGAGGATTCACCAATCGGTGGTGTATTTATTATTTGCTGCTTGTAATGCAATTTGCTGCAGAAAATAAATAGATTCAATTCTCAAAATTATTTTTTCTACAATCTGACGAGGGGCTAATTAATCACTTAACTAAATACCGATATGGGTTTGTACATGTCTATACCGTCATGTATTATGAGCTTGTGAGATCCTCGTAACATAGCGATCTAATTCTTTTGGTAAATACATGTTGCTGATCGGGTTGGTAGAGTAGAGTATGTTTCAATAAAAAAAAACGGACTGTAAGAATTTCTTGTAGAATCACTCATACATCTATCTGGTTGTCTAAAACGGTTTTTTTAATACTTCGACTAATAAAATTAAAGTTTGAGTCACGTGTTTCCACGTCGAATATGATGTGAAACTTGATACCGTCTGTTATGGTTAAAAAAATGAAAATTGTACGTGTAACCAAATTCCACTGTTTTTATGTAAGATAACGAAGATTCATCAAAAATAAGTTTGGGTTCATATAAATTGGATAATGGTTTACGAAAAGTTTGACAGATATCATGGAAAGATTGAGCTTACTGGTTGCGCGGTATATTTCCTAAATATCGATCAAACTTAGGCGCTTTTACAAGGGTAGAAACTTATCTAATTTAAAAGTTATTTGGTCCAAGTATTTCCCACATATACGAGTATAAAGTGTTCTTATAAAGAAATATTTATGAAGTTTTATGGCACCCATACTTACGTTTGTATTGTAGTGTAAGCTGAGCTAAAACTGAGCTGAGTCAAATACAAGTGTGTTGTGTGTGTAGTATGTCATAATTAAATTTCATTGGTGAACCCTGGTGTATCTTGTTTTTTGTTTAAATTAAATTTTGGAACACTGTTCCTTAAGGGGCGTTGCGGAGAGGTACCGGTAGCCGGCAAAAAACGTCCACAACGTAAGATTGACGCCTCGGTGTCAAAATGGTACCGTATGAGAATTATGTGATTGAGGTCTCGGGTTCGAATCCGGGTAAGATCAAATATTGTTTTTGATCTGCAAATATTTGTTTTTTAGGAGTTTGGATTTTTTGTATGTAAAATATGTATGTATTTAAAAAATGTCCGAAATATTTATTTATTTATTTAGTCACCAAAAATTTAGTATAGCGTAGTAATCTGTAAGTTGTATGTATGGTAAGGTAAGGTAAGTATGGAGTAACTCTAGACAGAACTTGTTTCAGTAGAGATTACTAGGTGGCAGCACAAGTGACCAGTTTAGTTTTATTTTTATCGATAAAAAAAGTATAATAAAAATGTATACCTGAATAGTTATTTTCTTTATACGTCGCATATAACTTTTACATATTTTATAAATCATTTTAAATAAAACAAAGGTGTTAAGACAATTTTGTGGTTTTTAAAGAGCGTGAATGAAAAATTTTGTATAGCGCCATCTGTATTTTTGATAATGAACTTCGTTCCTATCTAGTGTCCCACGACACTACAGAACTTTTTTACAAGAAGGTACCATTTAATTTTTTTTACATTTCTACAGTTGTATTTTGTTAGCGATAGAAAATAAAATATCAGATAACAGCAAAAAGTGTCTCACATTTATAACTGAAAAAGCATACACGCGCTAGGCCTGCGCAAAGAAACATACAAACTTATGACACTATAACAATAGTTGCGCAGTTTAATATTTTTTGGGGGACAATGTGTGGATTTGCGTGTCGTAGATGGGTAACGCGATTCATGATCATGGTACATGCTCAGACCGCGTTGTGCCCTATCCGGACGTGACGTTACGGCAGCCATTACACGTGCGCCGCTCCACAGTCTTTGCTGGCCGTATAATGCCGTACGCTACTTGATATTCGTACGCGCACCCCACCACATTTCACCCTGGTACCGGCTGCTCTTACAATGTTGAACTTTGTTATTTCACGTGCCTTTTCTTTCTTGTTCTGGTAACATTTTCTGGTTATGCAGTGAAATTTTAATTCAGCATTGTAGCCCGAGATACTCCATTCCAAGATCTATTATGCTAGTAGAAAACCTTATTGGTAAAGTAAGCACAACTACTTACGTGACTGCAGTCAACATTGAATCCAGAGATTTTACGTTATGACATTTCGTTAAAGTTTTGTTTCATATATGCGGAAAACTAGTTTGAGTATGCTACGGGGTGGTGTGCCGAAATCAAATCGACTAAAACGGAGCATAGCCAGTAAACGTTAACTAACCGTTTCGATAGTTAGAGTTAGAAATATTTTGGTGGGGAATATTTAATTAATTAAGTAAGTCTATTTTGTAAATGAGAAACCCTTTTAAAAGAAAATTCAATTATTTATCATCATTATGAAAACACTTTATTACCAACTGTGGTCACGATATAAAATAATGTATCATCTGAAAATGCAATAAATGTCAGAAGAACGGATATGTAAACAGATATGTGCAGGATATTCCGGTTAATGAATTGTAAAACCAACATTGGTGATTAAAACATCCCGACGCAGTGGTCTGCAATTCTAAAATTTAAAAATCAACCAAACATGGAAACAAACTCTCCCAGTTAACCCCGATTTCGCCGACCGCATCGGATTCTCGTGTTTCCTTTTTTTATTCCAAGTTGGTTTAGACGGTTACACTACTCGAACTAATAATTCCAGATAAAAGTGCCTTTACAAAAAGATTTTAGCTGTTTCTAAAATAAATGTAAATTTGTTTTGGTTCTAATAAGGCACAAAAAAATAGGGGCCAGTTTCACCACTTGCTAATAAAGTCTGTCATAGACAATAATGTTCACTTATCCGTCAAATAATTATAGCTTTCGGTTTTACAAGTCTTGGATGGAGACATATATATATATGTATGTCAGTTAAATATGTGATGATACCTATTTATCAGCAACTTTTATCTGTTAAATAGTGTTAAATTGCAGATAACTGTCTGAAACTTTATCAGGAACTGGTGAAACTGTCCCTAACCACAGAAAAGATCATAATCTAATTTTTTTTAATTATTTTAATTGTAATGAAACAGTAGACTTTAAATCTCTCTAGAAAAAAACTCTTATTTAAAACGTATTTTCTGCTAACTTAAATTTGCTATAAAAATTGGTTTCTAATGTTACTATTCTTAACTATAAGTTGTTATGTTTTACGTGCAAAGATGTGAGCCTCTCCTTAATATAAAAAACTTTCTTCAAAATTGATTTTAATGCTTAGAGGGGCGCTTTGCGGGGTCAACGGGAGGTGCTCATTACAACTTTC
The DNA here is from genome assembly GCA_949125395.1 of Diaphora mendica. Lineage (NCBI taxonomy): Eukaryota > Metazoa > Arthropoda > Insecta > Lepidoptera > Erebidae > Diaphora > Diaphora mendica. The sequence continues at coordinate 32,961,942 of OX421311.1, forward strand.
ATTAATAAAACAAATGAATTTAATTTCAAGCCAGATAAATAGTTTCATATCATCCATGTTTCATTTCATTAAGTTTACCAAAAGCATCTTATATTTTTTTTCTGATAAATTATGGCGTTGTTATCTATACTCTATACAAATAAATAAAATTGGAGTGTCTGTTTGTAATATTAAAATAACCGCTTTTTACTAACTTTAAAAATTACAAACAAACAATTCAATTTTCCTTTTTTGTATAAATTAGTTGTTAGTTGGTGGTAATGATAATTATGTATTAAATTTATTAACATAAAAAGACGAAACAAATAACTTCCATTGTGAACTTTTCTAGAAATTCTTGTACCTATATATTTTGATGTAGTCACTGTAACTTCGGAAATTTATTACTCGTTAGCCCCGTAACCCTTATTTATTGATACAGCCCAAACTATTTAGGCTGCCTGTGAATTATGATATGACATTTTCGACAATGGAAATGACAATAAAGTTGCCTTTATACTTTTAGTATTACTTTTGTTGTAGCTTTTAGGAAATATATCATCGTTAGGAAAACTTTACGCATTTTTTCTACAGTATGTAGTACAACATCTAAAAAACCTTACTGTATCTTATGTAAATTTCTTGGCTCAAATTTAAAAACAATTCAATTTTATTTGGTAATAAATTCACAATTCAGTAGCGATCAACTAAGTGAGTGTGTTATACATCAGACGTATTGAAGCTCTTAAATCAGTCACAAGGGCCTGGATTGTTATTGTCTCAGCATGCAAATAAAGATTTACGAAGTCTGAACTGAACAAGTTAAACGCCTCTGAATTTAGTAGAAGCAATCTCCCTCGCGTACGATTCGTTATGTAAAGAGGCAAGACATCCCTATAACACTCGCTTTACAAGATAGACGCTGTGATAAAAAATTCAACACGCTCTGGATTCCGTTTTTCAGTATCGCCCTGACCTTTTTTACGACACGTCGACTATTACTGCGGTATTTTTTCATAAGCAACTATTTTGTCCGCTCTCTCAACCTATATAGTAACTGGCCCAATGGAGTGGCATTACCGTGTTGGTTAAAACTCCTTATATAAAGATTAAAAAAAAAATAAGGACAAAAAATACAAGTTTAATTTCATTTGAGCATACAAGGCTAAAGGTAGTAGAGCCACGCTGATTTCAGCACGAATGGGCCGGCTCGACCGGGGCGGTACTACCCTCGCACAGAAAATCAACGTAAAATGACAGCGTTCGTGCTGTCGTGTTTCGTTGGTGAGTGCGAGACCGGAAGCCCAATTGGTCTAGTCAGCAAGTACCATACTTGTTGACTAGACTAAAAGATGCAGCAGCATCACTCGGCCGCCATAGTGTGGGTCTCCATAGTGCATTGTCTGCATTCGCAGTGAGTATGGTGACCACCACTCTTGGATTCTGCTTATGCTTTCCATCAGGCAGAGTAGAGTCATTTTGGCGGGCCAAACATAAAAAAAAAGGCGACACTAAGAAGTAAAAACATACATACTTGCTCTAAAACCTTTATGTACATAAAATTTGTGAATCTCATCCAGTAGTTGATTTCCGATGCGTGTAGTTTTTATATGGCCAAGGAAATGGCATGCATAAACTAGATCTTTAATCGTCACACAACTTTTTATGTGAACGTTTTATATCCGACTTTATGTACATCCAACTGCTGTTTAGTATAAATATTTACAACTAGAGCGACTCTGCCAGGCTCTTGTGCAGCCATTACATTTATTATCTATTAGTTTGTATCGGGCTGCGATGGTACCGAGAGTAACATCGCGAGGAACGCATAAAGTACTTGGTAACACGAACTTTGCTGCTGCAAAGAGCAGAGAAAGAGGCAAATGTATGCTAAAAATTATCTCTGTGTTTAAATACTTGTTATTATGTGCGGCGTAGAAGTTTTTTTAAGACAAAATTATAATTATGATGTTTTTAAAAATTGTTCTATCAACCACCTTTTGTCAAAGAAATAAATAATGACATTAATTAAAAAAAATGATAAATGTATTAAACAACTAGCTGACCCACGCAACTTTATTTACGTCTCTTATTGCCCGTAGCGTAATAATTTTCCCCCGTTTTTTTAACATTCTTAATTAGTGTTCCGCTCCTATTGGTCTTAGCGTGATGGTATATAGCATATAGCCTTCCTCGATAAATGGGCTATCTAACACTGAAATAACTTTTCAAATCGGACTAGTAGTTCCTGAGATTAGCGCGTTCAAGCAAACAAACTCTTCAGCTTTATATATTAGTACTAGCAGACCCACGCAACACCGTTTGCGTCTCTTATTGCCCGTAGCGTGATAATTTTCCCCCGTTTTTGAAACATTATTTATTGATGCTCCGCTCCTACTGCTCTTAGCGTGATGATAATATAGCCTTCCTCGATAAATGGGCTATCTAAATCCTGAGATTAGCGCGTTCAAACAAACAAACAAACTCTTCAGCTTTATTATATTAGTGTAGATAGTATACATAATAATAAGTATAGATAATAATGCGCCTTATAAAAAAGCATTACAAAATCTTAAACAACACTAAAACGGTCTTAGTTTTTATAGCAAGAGTCAAGAAATCAAAGTAATATAAACAGAGTTGTAAAGCGAAGTTGTGTGCATATGTCTGTTTGTACAGCTTTGATGCGAAACTAATAAAAGTAGTTGAGGATTGCACACGCAGACATGACTCTTCAGCACAACTTTTTATCTGTTCAGTTAACTTGTTGTTGGCTTCCGATGCTTTACTCATTCAGTATTGTTGGAAAGTGAATTCATGTTACACCCAGTTTTAAGCTTGTGTAGTGAGATATTGATTCGTAAGTTAGTAAACATGTGTTGAGAAAATTCAGAAGTTAGTTAGACTAACTATGAATATTGATAGTCAAAATAGTCTATAGCAGGCCAAAGTCCTATTTCTAAGGAGTGTTCTATGTCGAGCAGTCTATACTAATATTATAAAGTTGAAGAGTTTGTTTGTTTCCTTGAACAATCTAATCTTAGGAAGTACTAGTCTGATTAGAAAAATCTTTCAGTATTAGATAGCCCAGTTTTCGACGAAGGCTATAGGCTATACAACATCAAGCTATGACCAAAAGGAGCGAAGTATCAAGGCTTTTAAGGCTAGCTCACTGTAACCTTTTTTATTGTAAACGAATTAGTTATACATCACGCTACGGGCAATAGAAGACGCATACGAGGTTGCGTGGGGTAGTTATATACATATGGATACGTGATATATATATAGAAATAAAGAATTGTACCATGGAAATGTTCATGTTTTGTACACTAGGACTAGAAAACATGTCATAATCACCTGTCGACAAACGGCAGTAAGATAAGCCCCTTGTACATAAGCTATGTAGCTAGGCCCTACTTTTAATTACTTAGTTGCCTTACACTTTGAATGTGGAGCTAACGGGGTCACACATCCAGGTGACAGGTATAACGGTACTGTCTCGTGCATTTTTAATTTGCTTAATGTACAGGATACACGACCTTGTCTTTGAATCTAACTACGAGCTTGTAAAGACAGTCATATCTTGCTGAGTGCTTTGCAATCTCTTCTATGTATGAAGATCTTATGAAGAATAAATATCGGCAGTATATTCTGAAAGAATAGTACTGTTGAAAACCATCGAGTATGCCATAATTCATGTGAATCCATCAGGCACATTATTTCTGGTTGTTTTCGTCGTGCAAAGAATTGTATAGGTATAACCATAGAATAACTAATAGTATGTAGCGATGACACGATTGCACGGTTGGCCTTGTGGTTTAAGCGGGCACCATGTCGCTTTTTACTGCGATTAGTGTTGTCTGATTCACAAAATTGTTGTGTTGAGTCTGGCTCTTCTGTGTCCGCTTCATGTAGGTTTGAAAAGTCCCCCTCGAAAACTGATATATTCCTATTCCGGGAGTTGTCTTTCTTAAAAAGAAAAAATGAGGATCCTACACCTGCAATACTAAAGACATGACAGCACTATTGGTGCCAATATGACTGATATTGTTTTAATAGATCGATTAGAGTGCTACTCAATGATTAAATTACTGATATCGTGAAAATTTAAAAAGAAAATCAAATAAATATTTGAATTTGTCTCACGAGGTTATCGACACGTGTACCTAATATTGATCGTGTCGAGGAAATATGGATTTCTATGTTTTATTGATGATTATGAATTACTGTATACCATAGTATAGTTATTATAACATAAGGAAAATAAGTATAGTCGATAAATAATATCAAAGATGTTGAAGATGAGAAGTCTGTATTTTCTTTTTCAAACTAAAAATAATATCAAAATGAAATACCTTTTTAAATATGCACAAAAACCATTTCAATTCAACTTATTGTATAACATTAAATTGCTGAAATTTAACAACACTACCAATCTCACTAATATTATAAATGTGACAGTTTGTAAGGATGTATGGAATGTGTGTTACTCTTTCACGCAAAAACTACTGAATGGATTTAGATTATTTTACAGCAATATAGCTAATACTAGCTGACCCACGCAACTCCGTTTACGTCTCCTATTGCCCGTAGTGAAATATTTTTCCCCCTTTTTTGTAACATTCTTCATTGATGCGCCTCTCCTATTGGTCTTAGCGTGATTTTATATAGCGTTCGTCGATAAATGGGCTATCTAATACTGAAAGTATTTTTCAAATCGGACCAGTATTTCCTGGGATTAGCGCGTTCAAACAAACAAACTCTTCAGCTTTATATATTAGTGTATATATAGAAGTATATAGATAGGAGAATAACACATAGACTACTATTTACCGCGAAAACAGACATACACGTGGGCGGAACCGCGACCAAAAGTTGGTACTATAAATTACTGCTTTGCCAATTTCAAATATGTTTTGTAATAATTTCTTCGTTGAAAATTATAAGTAGGTATACACGTTTGACGCATTTGTTGAATACCTTAATTTTTCACGACAATTTAATATATGGATTATGATTAATCCGTAGACGTGCTAGCAGGAAGGACACAGTATTAATAAAGATAAAATATCAAATTTTCCAAGAGAAGAGCTCAACTAAAAAGAGGACATTCAGTTCAAGTGGCACCATTTCCCAGAACATCTGGGATATGTCGTTCAAATGTGGAAGAGACCGAAATGATCCGCGATTTATCGGATCAATGTTCCGTTTACATCTGGTCTTGTGAAAATATTCCTTTCGTGTCTGAGCTGTTAATATGTAACGCAGTGGAATAATGTCAGTTTTTATTATTATTTCAAGTTGTTTGCGTAACTCCGAGAAGAAGTATGATCGCAAATGCTGTTAGAGGGGCGGTTGTTTTATGATGGGTTCGAATTCAAGATTGTAATGGAGTTTTATTGTTATTCTATTTATCAAGACTCTTAATATAAATTAAGTTGAAAAGGACAGCAGCAGGAGATACTTTTACACGAAATATATAAATTTAAATTATACTAATTTTATAAATTCGAAGGTAACTCTGTCTGACTGTCTATCTGTTTGTTACGCTTTCATGGCTAAACCACTGCACCGATATCAATGAAATATGGCATTGGGATACTTTGATTCTTGAGGTAGAATATACGGTACTCTTCCGCAATAACCGACTGACGAATACACGCTGACAGAGCCGCAAGCTGGTATCTCATAATTAACAAATTAAGTCGTTTAAGAATGCTAGATAAGAAAAATAGATTAAAGAATGGTGACCACATGACATCATTTTCTTATCCTGGTTGCTCCATGAAAACAACCAAAATTGTTCCTCCTTATTTAATAATACGAAACATATTCATATAGCTAACAAAAACCTTACCAGACCTTGACTTAGTATCTTACAATTACATAACTAAGTAGATAAGTACAAAAACGTATTTGGAGAAGGTCCTTTGAGATTCTCGAATTCCCCGTTCGTCAAAAGTTTATTTGGTACAAAGTGGTTTTGCAACGGTGGTGTAAATTAAGCTAGTTGTTAGGACTAATTAGATGAAACTCCTTGCTCAGCGGACACGTACCGAAATACTTCTTCGAGTTCTTAAGACAATTTAATTTCCTTTCTCTCTTCATAATAATTTAGAATTGGAAGAACTTCTTGTTCGGCGATCTATGATTTTCGTGAGCGTTTTAATTTGATCTGTATCTTATTATGGCCCTGGAATGCATCTGTCGTTTCTAAATGTTTTTAATAACATCTGACTAAATCCAGTATGTTAGAAATATGTTTAATTATGTTTAGGTACCATTGTAAATAATTACTAGTTTCTAGCTTTTTTTATACATGTACACAATGTTGAACAACTTACAGTGTCTAATTTCGGGCCTTATTGTTAGAAGTAAGTAAGTAAGTAGTTTTATAAATACACAAGTCAATTTTTTTACCCGAAAAATATGTTATTGGCTGACATATTCATATTTATTTAAGACAAAATAATGTTCTTAATCACTGAATCGAAATATTTAGATTATTGAAATAATTCTAAAAAAGAATAAGTAGCAATCGTTCGTTAGGTGATGAAACTGGAATATTACTATGGGAACAGTACCTACGTTACACCGAATAATATGGTTTATGAACTGAATTCACCCTTTGAACGTGTACATGTTTTATAGAATGGTGTTACGAACAATAGCTAACCCGTAGTTATTGCGACAATTTGCGAGGTATTGTGTATCGTTGGAATTGGTTGATTAGTTGCGGCGAAAGTTTGATACAGTATTGCCTTGTTTTATTTTAATTAAAAATGTTTTTATTAAGCCGCGACCTCTTTACATTATACATGTATAAAAGTTTTTTTTCATGAAATAGGGGGCAAACGAGCAAATGTTTCGCTCGATGGTAAGCGATTACCGCCGCCCATGGTCACCCGCAACACCAGGGGCGTCACAAGTGCGTTGGCGGTCTTTTAAGAAGGAGTAGGTACGTTCTTTTCTTGAATATTTGAAGGTCGTATTGGTCCGGGAATACCGCACGCGACAGTTCATTCTACACTTTTGTTGAGCGAGGCAGAAAGTTTCTGGCGCAAAGTGCGTAGGACGATGGCGGAAAGTGGTGACAGGGATCAGTTCGAACAATTCCTCGGAGCACTTTCCAAAGTAAATGGAATAAAAGATGCATAGCGAAGCCTTATCTCTACGCAGCCCCAGAGAGCCCAGCCGAATTGGAACCTCCTGGCAACCGACGATTCGAGTCGCTCTCCGTTGAATGCGGTCCAGAGGGAGGAGCTGGTACTGGGGTGCCCCCGCCCAAAGTTGAAAACAGTATTCCATATGAGGTCGAACCTAAAGTATGACGTAGGGTGGTACAGGTAATATACCGAATAAATAATATACCTACCGATATGTGTCTTTGAGAGGTAAAAGATTAAAGCAGATCTTTTTTTGTTTTACAAAAGACGGTTTCCATATCATCTCATTCACATCTTTTATATTTTTATTATGAATTTTGTCACGGCGACGGCTTGAAGACTAGAAAGAAGTCTTTAGAACCGAAGACTTTGAGCACTTTACATTGGTAGAAACAACTCATATTATTCGGCTGGTTGCCATCTTATCAAAACAAGAAAGTAAAAGGTTATTGTGATTGTGTATTTTCAAACCATTCTGTCTTGGCAGTCGACATCTCATTATCTATACCTATCAGTCAAGGATTTTTTACTCCTGGCAGAATAACATACATAATTAGGCATATTAACATATTTGTAGACCATCCAAGAAATATTTAATTTCGACCCCTTCCACATTTTGATTTTATGATATGATAACTTTAAAGTGTACTTAGATTATTATTTATAATAACTTTGTCGTGCAAATAAAAACCGGAGAGAAAACATGACAAATTTTTGCCTGATCAAAATATAGGTATAATTTCCCAAGAGGCGACATGTAAATGATTTTCCTATACACCTGTGGTGCTGGTTACATAAATAATCTCTTGCAAAAGAATGTGATTGCTTTCTTCGCTTATATTTGCATAGACAATGGTGCTAATTTGGTTGTTCGCCAACTCCCTAAACTAAACTAAAAATCACTAAGAATAACCTTTGTCCTGTCAAACGGCATTCTAAATTATAATGATTGACTAAAATTAGAGAAGTCACACTCCAAATAGACGGTGTTTAAATACATACATAGAAGAATAGCATTTTAGAGAACGTCTTATTGAACTTATTTTTTTAATTTAAATTTAAGTTTAGTTCAGAGACGATGCAACAAAATGAGCACCAAATTTGGTACCAGGACCACAAGACAGTGGTATGGACCACAAGATAAACCTATCATGAATGCCTGAAATCCTTAATATTATAAATGTGAATGTTTGTTTGTTACGCTTTCACGCGAAAACTACTTAACCGATCATCATGAAACTTTGTACACATTATCTTGGAGGTATTAGAAGTAACATAAGATACTTTTTATTAAATGCGAGCTAAGCCGCAGGCAAAAGCTTGTAAATAATAAAGGGAAGAATAGAATATGGTGACTCTTCATACCCTATGATTTGATACATCTTATCTTGCAAAAATAGAATATTGTATCATAAGTGAGAGGGTTAACTGAGAGTTAGAGGTGGACTAATTAAATTTCTGACAGCTGGAGGATTTCGGCGTAAACTACCAAAATTTACAATTTCTATCTTCAATCTCTGTCAGCCGTCGTCCATTCGAACTCTAGGAACTACATAATTGCTATAACAGGGTAGTGGAAATCAAAACTGGATAGTGAAATGTTTTTTTATTCGGATAATAGTTTTAGAATCATTTTTTCCAGGTTAATTAATTAACTTTTTAAAAGTGTTAAGAAATATACCCAAGCGCAAATGAGAAAAACAATTAAAACCATCATCAATAACCTTTAATATTTAGTAGTTTTGAACTGATATTGTCGGCGCAAGGGCACCGAGCAGCGGCGGGGGACAGGAGGACAGCGGCGCGAGGTTCGGTTCTACGTCACTCCGCGCAACGCATTAGACAGCGACGCTTGCCTTACATATGTATTTAATTATACTAAATACAAGTCTTATTTATACAGTTCACTCTATTTCATTTACATTTACCTAAGTAATAGGACCCTACTAGAACTACCATAGACAACTATACCTAAATAAATAATATAAATAAATATTGCATTTAAATATGTAATTCAATTAAATAATAATACATTTTGAATAATTAAGTAATAAATATATAGTGATATTAAAAAGAGGTACCTATCGGTTAAATAGGTATTGTATAGGGCCAACTGCCGGCGCCATTTAATCATTCAGTAGATGAGTTATTATATTACTTTTTACTAAGTAAGGTAAGTAGAAACTTATGAAACTGTTGTACCATGCCTATGTGGGTTGGTTTCATTCAACTACTGATCGTTGTACAATATACTTGTGTTTGGTTGGTTGGTTGAGGTTTGACTAAGATTTTAGTGTATTTACACTCTGTTAACTATACTAACCTTTAACTACCTTCAGGGAACGTAGAGACATCAATCTGCAATTTGGTTCTATCCTAATGGACCCCACTAGCTTCCAATGTTATCATATCTTCTGAGCTCATGATCTTCTGGCCATAAAAGTTTATAATGAACGCGATTATTAATACTGTGTCTGGGTGTAATTTATCTATAGTGTATGTATATCTTCTATATAAATAAAAAGTAATCACCGAAATATATGTACGCACATAGCTTCCGATCGACTGCACCGAATCGGATAATGCTTTTTCTGTGTGTTTGTTATTGTCTGGACAAGGTTTGTATTGAAGAAAATTAAAAGAAAACCGAAAGTGTTATATACATACGTATTTTCTTAGTCCGCGACGTTACAGTATCCGTGGGAAGCTGAGGCGGGCATAAATAATAAAACAACATTTTCGGTAATTTAGAATATATTCACGAAATAAAAACAAGACGTTACGAAGTTCGACGGTTCAGCTGGTAGAAAATATAAGTAGGTTTGTATATCAACAGCTTGGTTACCATAATATAGAGTATGCCTAGTTGAGGATCAGACGGCTTTGTACTAGTTTCTTTTTATGGGGGCAAACTAGCAGACATATCGCCTGATGGTAAGCGATTACCGCCGCCCACTGACACCCGCAAAACCACAGGCGTCACAAGTGCGTTGCCGGCCTTTTGGGGTATGGGCCTCCGGTATCCTAACTCACTCGGTGAAACACAGCGCAAGTGCTATTTCACACCGATTTTCTGTGAGGCCGAGGTATCACTCCGGTCAGCTGGCCCATTCATGCCGAAGCGTGGAATTTATCCAAAATGATTTGATTTTTACTTTGACCTTTATTAGATATCCTTAAAAGGTAGTGTAACAATTCCTAACAGGTATGCACATGGTGCAAAAATTATTTTATTTGGAAAATAATAATTAAATTAATATTATTCAATTGAGAAAACTTAATTTTCAATGAATATTCATACGTGTACAAAGTTAGATTTAGATAAGGTAAACACTAACATTTAGAAGCTTTGTTAGAATTTACTTTTGAACTCGGTGAGTCAGACACTAACGAGATCATTGCACCTTTTAAGGATTTATAGATGCGGGGGTTTGATAATTAGCACCAAGTGCGGTCTGTGAGGAGGACCAGACAAGGGATCAGCTCTTGAATATTTCGTGGGGATAAGGACTTTTATTCTATAAATTATTTACATAAATACTTAAAATAATAATAATTTATTTCTGTAAATATAGTTTGAACGTTTTGGTAAAATCCTTTTCTTTTTGATATAATCTTACAATTGTAACAACAACATGAAAAATAAATAGCACTTTTTTTTATGCAAACAAAATATGTTAGATCTCGGCTCCCAAACTAGGTTTATCACCTGTGACTTGGGAGCCAGTGTTCCTCCCTAATCACTTGATTTATACTCGGACTTAAGGATTATTAAGAATTTACATTTTTACTAACACTCAATCTCATGAATAAGTGTATGAGTGCGTGTAAACATTTGTTTGTTTGTGTGTTCATGTGTGTGTGTGGGTGTGTGTGAGTGCGATCGTACGTGTTTGTGTGTGCATGTTTGTACTATTGTTAATGGCAGTTTGTAAGGTTTATGAAGGGAAAACAAATATTTTTTCTATTTCCTCATAATTTTGTTCTAACAATCATGATTTCACTTTAACTTTACACTGGTAATAGTTGAGGCCATGTATTCGAAGCAATCTATTTACCTTATTGTATATTTTTTACTGAGAAAATAATACTGGTGTTTTACGAATGCTGTAGAATGTTTTATGGGAGGGAAAACAATATCTACTGGACGTTAATTTGCTATTTCAATTGGGGTGTGATGTGTTCTTATTATAGACTGGAGCACGTATAATTTCCTGGCCGTCAACACCTTACACTCTCCGTAGAGGCTTTCAGTGGGATATCTGTAAGGCTTGCGAAGCATGACTTTAAGCACGGCTCCACCCCACACCGGCAAACAATAGGCAAGTAAAGACTGACAGAGCGAAAAGTAAACCACCATATGAGTACTCGTGTCACATGAGTATCGAAGTTTTTTGAAAATGTAGATCAGCTTACGTATTCTGGAAACCAAGTCATCAACGTGCGAATACCAATTCAGGTGTTTGTCGATCTGAACACCTAGGTAGTTCAATTGTGATGTTACTGATAGGCTAGGACAAGTACACGATGCATACTTTGGGTGATTTGGACAAGTGTGAGCTTTGATAGAAATAATTATTTTGGGTTGGGTTTGGATGCTTTTCGAAAAATTTAGGATTTTAGTTTTTTCTGCGTTTAGCGTTAATAAGTTTTTGGCTAGCCAACTCGTCACTATATCTAGTGCCAATTGAGCGAATTTTTTTGCTTCTTGCCAGTCCTTTCCGTGTATTAATAAGGCTGTGTCATCGGCGTAGGTATACACGGAACAATTTTTAAGGGAAAGTGAGCAAAGATCGTTTATGAAAACGAGGAATAGGGATGGACCCAATATGCTGCCTTGGGGCACACCGCACTCTATAGCAGCCCTATCACTAATTATATCCCCAATTTTAATGTGTTGGTATAGATTTTTGAGGTAGCTACAAAATATGTCAAGAGCTATACCACGTACAAATCTATGTATATACCAAATAGGTTTTTAGTTTCGTGATTAGAGAAATACTTTATAACAGCTCGGTGTTTGAAAGTTGGGGTCTGAACCCGCGTGCCTCGGAGAGCACGTAAAGCTGTCGGCCCTGCGCCTGATCTCGCCCCGGTCGTGTCGGATAACCGTCCCATTGGATTATGAGAGGGAGGTAGCAGAGAGTGCACATGTGTTTGCGCACACACTTGTACACTATAATATCTTCTGCGTAGTTGGATGGTCTCCGTTGACACTAGCCGCCGTTGCCGTAATTTTTCCGTTGATCTAGCTAGACCATATTATGATGTGATCGACCATTTCATGAAACCTGAAAATTTTCGAAGTGGTCGGAAACATTATAAACTGATCACTTGTTAGTTCTAGCAGAACATTGTAGTTAAACATATATGCCTTAACAGTCAGAATCAAACGGTCATAATTACTATACCTATAGTTACTATTTATTAATCAATACTAGTCTGTTTGTGGACACAAACGCCCCAAGGCGATATTACAATCAAACCGAGTTTGTATCGTGTGCGAACTATAAATTTGTATTGTCCAAAACATTACCAAAATGTAATATATCTTCTCTGGTTATAGTTTTGATTTATGTAAGAAATCAAAATATGTTAATGAATTTCCCTTGATTTTATTCATTCTTTTATTCATTCAATCACTCATTATTACAATTGTAATAATGAGTGATTAGCAATATTATTGGAGATGGATGGTAAAGGGATTTTAATTTGTAGTTGTATTAAAAGAATAAAATTTAACAAAATCCAAACTAGCATGAAGTTCGACTTATCAAATAGCTTTAATTGTACAGTAATTCGAGAGCTAACATTTGTGAAACTGCTTTAACGAGTGCAGTGGATAGTGCCACGTAATTTGTAGAGAACACAAAGTCCTTTTAAACTTGAGTCTCTAGAGAGAAACAACCAAGAGGCAATGGCAAACAAAACTTGTTTTATTCACACTTGTGCAATAGTGTTGCACTTACTTATTTAGAACTTAGAAAGTGGTTTCGATTTTGTTTTACTTCGCCTCCATGTCTGCGGTAGTTTAATATAATCAAATAGATATAATAGTTCTATGTAGTTATAACTATTCCGGGTGAAAGGCCAAGATTGATAAACTAAAGGTTTGTTGGGTTTTCAATTAGATTATTATTTTAATGAAGTTTGGAAAATTTATATTCGTTGTCGCTTCTGGAAAGTGTTCAGCAACACGTCTACATTTAACAGTGTACAATTACGTATTATTCTACTAATTTACCCACTCAGTTGCAAGCTGCAAATTTTCGCTTAGAATAAAATACTCATGTGTGCGTGTGCTCCCGGAGCATTGATCGTAACAGTATTCGTAAACAACGAAGATTGTGTATACGTATACACAATTGTGTACACGATTTTTGTGGACACAATGATCACGCATACATACTATGATTACTACGTAGTAATCATAGTATGTATGCGTGATCATTGTGTCCACAAAAATCATCACACATCGTAGAAAAACTTTCAACATATGAAAAACTAGCGACCCGCCCCAGCTTCGCACGGGTGGATTTCAGATGCCCCCGCCGACGACACGATTTGTGCATTTTAAATCTGTAATATCTTCGAATATATTCATTTAAATTACATACTGTAAAGGGCCATTTTGATCTATAGTAAATGCAAAATGTATTTAATTTACTTAATTGTATAAGGATTCATTCTGTATTGCTTAAAATCACTTCGTAAATAAGCCATTATTTCTCGTAAAAAGAAAGGAATAAAAAATGGTTGTTGTGGGTTATCCCTAAGAGATAGAAATATACCGTCGCGGATTTTTTTGTAGTACTTTTTAAGGTGTACAATACTGTAGTACATTATTTTGATCTATCTCGTCGGGTGCAACCAGCGTTTGCAATGTAAGCGCAAAAAAATGTGTTTATTTGCTACATCACATTAGAAACCTCGAAAATGAACAGTGTTCCCATACTATATTATGCATTTATTATACATAAAAACCTTCCTCTTGAATTACTTTATCTATTAAAAAAACCCGCATCAAAATCCGTTGCGTAGTTTTAAAGATTTAAGCAAACAAAGGGATATAGGGACAGAGAAAGCGACTTTGTTTTATACTATGTTGAGTAGTGATGTGGTCGACATCCATGTCAGTAAATTACTTACTATTAGGCACTCTGTACCTCTCGCACTACAAGCTTAATAGATAATAAAAAGGACAGAACGGACCAAATCGTACACGTTATGGAATGAATGATATACCATAAAATCAGTGTTTGTAACTGATAATCAAAATCATGTAAAACGTTCTTTTGGTTACTTGGATTGTTAAATTCTATCCTATACCTATAGGCGACATTCGAGTCGAGTATATATAAAAAGAAGAACTGGATAAAAGCACCTAAAAGCTTTTGTTTTTTTTATATATGGGCCTGACAAAGTGACTTTGCTCTGCTTGGTGGAAATCATAAGCAGAATCAAAAAGTGGTGGTCACCATAATCATTGCGAATGCAAACAATGCAGCCTTGAGACCTACACTATAGCAGCTTAGTGATACTTCTGCATCATTGGGTCTTCGGTCTCACACTCACCAATGAAACCCGTTAGGTTGATTTCAGTTTTTTTTTTTTTTTTTTTTTTTTTTTATGGAATAGGCCGGCAAACGAGCAGACGTATCGCCTGATGGTAAGCGATTACCGCCGCCCATGGACACCCGCAACACTGAGGCGTCACAAGTGCGTTACCGGCCTTTGGGGGATGGGGGGGGGAGATAGGGGGAGGGGGGTTGTGGAGATGGGGTATCCTCACTCACTCGGTGAAACACAGCGCAAGCACTATTTCACACCGGTTTTCTGTGAGGCCGTGGTATCACTCCGGTCGAGCCGGCCCATTCATGCCGAAGCGTGGCTCTCCCACGGTAATGTATGAATGAATGTAAACAAAAAGTTTGTATATACTCTTTAATATTTTTCAGAAAAATGAAATACTAAAAATACTTATTCGCTTTTAAAAAATTGATACGTCCGTCAATACGCTCACGTTGATTTTACGACCTCAAAAATATTGTTGAACTTTTCCCACTATAAGGAGATTAATGGAAAAAATTGCCACATCATATTCACGATAATTTTAAACATTTGTGTATTTTTAATAATTAGAAACATGTGTACCTCTCATATATTCATAGGTATACGGATAATACGATAAAAAGCAGGTTCGTTTATGTAAGTAACTATCCAAACGAGCTCGTATAATTCCATATAATTCTGTAAGTTTTGTTTTACAACTCAGTTGTACACTTGTTGGTTAATAGGTTTACCTGAATATTTAAAAAGAGAGGCAGTCATTTTTAAATTCATTGCTAGAATACTTACAACAATCTCCAAAAACTTGTGCTCTTTCACATATACAAATGGTTGTCGCTGCGTCGTTGGTATACTTACATATTCTTACAAACTAGCAGGTTATTGCATAAATCTTCCCATAATTTAAAATGTCCAAGTACTGTTCTGCTACTAAATCTAAAAGGATGAAGATACGAAAAGTTTATACAATCAATTCTCTTTAGATACAGACCTTTACTTTTCGATTCGTTCTTAGAATGAAAAATACTCACCATTTACCTAAAATCTGCAAATCTACACCGGCACTGGTGTAGTTCGTAGAGATATTATTTTGTTACACAAGCTACCTATTACCTTCCTATTACGATACTCACAAAACATTGTGACTAAATAGGAAATCCGCCTTCGTCTAGAAAATTAACTAACGCAATTCCGACTAGCATACACACAGTTTGGCCGAGGCTAATGCGATATTAATGATATTCATACTAATTTAGCTGCGGCTGCAAAACGAGGTCACACTAAGTTTCGACTAAATAATTACCTACCGACTCCCGATGGTGCCCTGAGCACCGACTTTGTTACTTGATTAAACAAGTTAGTTGACATTAAACTACTTTTCATATCATAACTTGCTTGCTGATATATTAATAATTGTCGTTTAATGTCAGAATGATTCATGGCAGTCATAATTGTGCCATTAGGGAGGCAGAGAATTACCCTTTTTACCAACCCCTTACACTTAAGTATCTCCTTCAAATAAATGAAATTCTTTCTACCGAAGTATGATTATTTTGAATTTGTGTGTGCCTTTATTTTTGTGTGAGTGAACTCGCTCAAAGGTCTGGTAATTCTGCTGATTGCAAGTTTTAACCATAATATCAAAGGCCAACTGCTTTTTGAGTTTTCTGCTGTCTGAAAGTATGTATCGCCCGTGTACACATCACTCGAAAAAGAAACAAGACCATTAATTGTCACATAATGTTTATTCCCAATCTTTGGACCCTATAATGCTTTAAAACTAATAATGACATAAATACAACATTGCAATAATTATTATCGAAATAAAGAGATTGTATATTTTATTTTAATATAACTTTTGCGTCCATTTTGTAAAATTAATTTACGAAAACAATATTGTAGCATATGCTTTCTAAAATAAATTTTACAAAAGGACGCATCAAAGCAGACCAGACTACAAAGCAAATTTTAAAAGCTTCACTGTCAATTTTATATCTAATTTCAGTTATCCTAAACTAGACACCTAAAAAGTACTATTTTAATTAACTAGACACAATAATGAACATAATGCCATTTGAAAACAATTGGTAATTGTGATAGTAAACGATCATTTAAACTATCTACAGTTTATATAACAGTGTTTGTTAAATTCACCTTCCACTTGTTGTTCTCGACCCATTCGGTTGGAGACAAAATATAATGGACTTGTCGTAGACAGGGTTGTCAGATGAATAAAAACTTCGATTGAGGATGAGCTCAAATTTATTTGAATTAACAATGACGTCTCCAATGCCACAATACTCCATGAAGTAAGAAAGAAAAGTAATGAACATCTATAAAAGTTGTAATAATGATAATTAAGCTAATTTAATCACTATTTTTACATGTCATTATGTTTTTCCTTAAACCACAATAACACTTTACCTTTGCTCTAAAGCATTTAAATAATTCATGTCACATAAATCTAACAATTAATTACTAACTATATAGTTGTATGGTTTACTTTGCTCGATATACATATATAAGTTGTCAGCAACGTACTAACTACTGTCACCGATATTAACATAAAATGTCATTTAATACTGAATACGAAGCGAATTGTTAAAGTAATTTGGTAATTAAGCCTTGTTAATATATCTATAAAGTAACAATAAAGTATAACAAACTTCTACAGCGACAATTTAATCCGTACTTGCGCGACACTACTCCGGTACTATGCGTGATGACCACGTTGCAAACAAATCTATCGATATTACACATTAACGTACGAAAACAACACTTAGCAGGTATTTGATACTCCGATTATTTTGTCTTCTTTATTCTATTCATATTGTATCTCTTAGAATAGTATTATTAAATTTATTTAGGGGCACAGAATTGATATGTTTCCGATGCACGGCGTTTGTGTGGTACCGCTTCACTTAACCTAACTTGCAAGGCGACGCTACACCCCTACTTCTACCCTATCACATGCGGGCCAATGTCACGCGTCTTTATATAAACGACAACGATCCCAACTCCTTCTACTCGATTTCACAGTAAACGTTAAGAAAATATGGTTTTATAGTTTGACATTTCATTTTTATTAATTCTTAGAAAAAAAATCAAACGCGTTGAAATTCCGAGAAAAAGGACACAACAATAGCGAAGCGAACAATAAATTATGTCGGAAACGCAAATGTAGGCTTAGCGTGACATATAGCCGATTGCATTATAAGTAGCAGACGAGAATACAGTATAAACGTCTCTATGAAACCGTTTGTTTATTCCTAATTACATTTAATATTACATGATGATATGTATCGAGTAGTCCCGCAAAAGGTGACGTAGCCGTGTCCGCAGCCACTGGACGTCTCTTACTACTCTACGGTTGTTGGACGGAATCATGGCGACGGCGGCGCCCTTCACGCACTACGCGCGACCTACCCGCCATTTTATCCAACCACCATTTTGATATACGACCGCGAACAAAATGGCCGGCAAAGTCGAGCATGGTCAACCAAAAAAGTCAGTCGATGGCTCTAGTGATGTTTTTAATCTATGAAAGTATTTTCAAACACCGATACACATACATACTTATGAAGAGCGCTTAACATTGATCGTAATTGACGCACTGAAACCATCGACCGATCCACACAGCTACAACTGAAAAGAACACCTAAACTTTTCGTTGTATTTTAGCATGCGATATAGGACGCCGCGCGCCGGGGTATGGGAGATCACTACTACATTATTACACAATTACTTACACACGAATTAGCATTATATATCGAATTAAATAAGTGAACATTGACTTAGCCTAATTATTTTAACCGACGAAGAATATAATTAATAATATATAAGAAAATCTGAATGATGTTCTGGAGGTTTTAGTTCCATAAAAATCAGTATAATATTTCATTTACATAATCTGTCTATGGGTGTAAAACTGAATCTAAATATTTGTTTTAAATCGTTTGTTTTACTATAATTATTTTGTTTCTAATATTAGCAAAGGTAGATAACAATTAAAATAGTATAATTATGATGCCTAACCTAGGTGTCTTCATCTGTCACCGTAGTGGCATCAGCCTTATCTTGGGTCCGTAACAAATCGTGTCTGTATACAATGCTGTGGCTCAAAGTAAGTGTTAAGTCGTGTTCATGAAACATTGCAGAACAACGTGCCTACAAAATACAAGTTTGGTACGGTCTGAGGTTAGTATTAAAATTATGTATAATCCTTTATCTTTGGTCTATACGCCACGACGCACGGTTAATTGTGAAGTTACAGTTACTATAAATAATGTATAAAATTTTGCTAAGTCAAAAATTGACGAAATTTCTATTAAATATTGACTAAGAGATTTTCATAAGAATTCACATGCGATACCTCTGGCCGCAGACCGTAAGGATCGCGTGAGTACCTCAATAGATTTCTGTTGCGTCAACTTTTAACCCAATTATTCAAAACCTTATTAAATAGCCTTAGCGGGGATTTTTTTTTAGTTTTTTTTTGTAAATTTTAAATGTTTACATCAGCAGAATACGTCACTAAATACCTATAATAACATTAATATTTCATTTTTGGTTTATTGCTATCTCGCACTGTAGTGTACTTAAGTCGTCACCGCGTTTCACTGACACGAAGGTAACTAAGTATTCTCTGTATGCGATAGTCAACTAGCTAAAAATAAAAAATATATTAAAATTCAATTTGATTAAACCTAACACTTCAGTAAATTTAAATTTCATTACACCGTTTCATTATTATGAATGAATAACCTTCATTAAATAGTAATGTAACTATGCTGATTCTCTACAATAAATACCCTTATCTAGTATTATATTATTCACCTAACGATTACACAATAAAAGTAACTACTAAACTTTAAATTAGATTATTACCAAAAAGCTCGTCAAAGCATGCAGATAGTAGAATAACGTTTCACTATTCAGCGTCGGCGCGCTCGGCGCCCGCTAATTAATTACTATAATATTTATTTATTAATATAATGATTACATTTAATTCTTTAACTCTCATAAGGCCAAGGCTAAATTCTCGCAACAAGACTGAACCGATCTCGATTGTGTCGCATCTCATACTAACCGCGAACAATGTGGGAACCCTATGTAACACTGTGGTACTTTCAACTGAATATTCGAACTGATATAGTTAGAAACTTCGAGCTTGTATTCAAAGTCTACTTTAAGAAAATTTTCGCAAGGCACAAGAAATTGAGTTGAGTCACCTAAGTAGAAAAGGGACGCATGACATGGGTAATGTAACAGTGGCGCAGGTGAGACACGCCACGCGCGGCGAGGAGCGCGGGTGTGCTCGTGAGCTGGATGCGAGCGACAACGTTCAGTGACGTGTTGCACTTGACGACGGCGACGGCCGACACAAGGGCGTCCCACTCTCATCGCATCAAGTCCTAGTCAAACATTTATAATTATTGCAATAATTCATTTACAGGTAGAAAGGATCGTAAGACCAACACTAGAGTGCCAGCGCTTTAACGAGTGATTGAACATTATAAAAATTACTAAGAAAGTATTAGGTAAATATAATTTGAAATAGTCATGAAATTCATTTAAATATACTAATATTATCGAGGTTAAAACAAAATTATCGTATTATTACATACAATTTCATTTAAATCAATCAACTTGAAATATTATTTAACAAAACGTAATCTTTCTATGAAGGGCACCTTTGGTTTTTAGCTTATTCGAATGAGATATATCCTAAAATGTTTAATTTCTGGTAATACACTATATTCATAACAAATCCTCTCAGTTGTATACATCGGCCTTGTAAAAACAAATATACAAACGTTTACCGTACAATAAGTTAGTTGTAAATAAATCTTATGTTACACGATAAAACGAATAATAATATTAAATAAACAGGCTACATTTAAAGGAAAATAATAGATTTAAATAATAATATTTCTCCATGAACAGTGAACAATAAACCTGGAATGTTAATAATAATACAATTAACACTTGCTAATTTTGGTATAAACGAAACAACACCACACCTCTGACGCGGGGGGAACGGTAAACTGAACAAAAGTGGGGACAGAGCATGCACTGCGAAGATGTTGGTGTAAACAATGTTAGTGGTGGCGGTGAGGCTGGCGCGGGTCGCCGTAGTGGTGAGACGCGCCGAGCCCACAGCTTGCCCAGTCCCCAGTGCCTGTGGTTCCGATGCGATGCAGAGGATCAAGATTGCGCGTCCCTCAGTTAGCTGGTTGTCAAGTGCCGAGAGCCACGAACGAGCTAATGCTGTTCGCCCTCTTCTCCGCTTTTGGCTCCCTGCGTAGTACAACATACATACGTAAGACAGAGTAATTAGTTTTTAAACGCTATTGTATTTAGAAAGCTTATAGTTAGGCAGGCACTATTCAATAAGTCTAAGTGTGCGAGGTGCATAGTGATTAGTAAGTAGTACGTTTATAGATGACTATGTTATTTAAATAGCGGACATTTATCTTAAAAGTCGGCAACGTTTATTGGTTTCTTAACTTCCCATTGCACTTTTCTGAGTGTCACACTCTAAATTTTGCTTATTAATATCACATGAGAGCGAAAGCATCGCTGACTTTGAAATAGGATGTAAATTATACCTTTAAATATTCAGCCCTATTAATGAATTAATTTAAGCTGAAATGATTGAAATATCACTATAATAGCTGTATTACGAATTGTAGACTAATATGTAAATATATTTTAAATTATTTGAATTGCTTTTAACGTTTTGTAGTAAAAATAATAAAAGATTTTGACATACACAGTTGACAAATATTCTGTAAAATTATAATGCGAGTTTAGAATTTTACTCTAAAATGGTATTTGGTTATGTAAGTAAACAACAATTTTTTATAGTATAATAAATGTATGTGTCAATTTCAGTACTAATTAGTAAATATTCGTAACTTATCAAATATTGTAAAAGTTTTTCAAAATTACTAAACAAAAGTGCTCGTGCATACTTCATGTGCGAGAATCCAGCCGTTGTGTGCCATCTTATGCCTCGCGTATTCGAGGTGGATGGCGCCCTCAGAGCTAAGAAGCAGCGCGCCCTGGAGGCGTGCCATGGCCGTAGCCGCGTCCGATGGGTTAGCGAAGTCGACGAAGGCCACTGGGCCGGTGCTCCCGCCTCCGCTGCCGCCGCTCAGCAATCGGAGCCGAGAGAACCCCGGGCAGCTGTACCATGATTGCTCTATTGTGCCCACTCGTACCCCCACAGTATGACAGTGCGTCTTACTTTGTGTCTCATGCCGAGATTCAACCGATGTCACTTAAGTTAATCAGGTTTTAATAAACTATCACAGTTTGTGTTAATATAATAAGTGTTTGGAGGCAGTAATAAGTATTGTTTTTGATTTTAAAATATTTTATTGCCTTACTAGTTGGATGTTAGTGTAAAATAACTAATTCGAAATTGATCTAAGACAGCTTTTGTGTTTTTCAATATATGTATGACTAGCTTTTACACGCGGTTTCGCTCACGCAGACTTTCATCCCCTGATTTACCCCTTAGGGGTGGAATTTCGTAAATTCCTTTCTTAGAGCTCACTTACGTTATATATGGAACCTACATGCAAAATTTCAGGATTCTAGCTTCAGCGGTTTGGGCTGTGCGTTGATCTCTGGGTATGTCAGTCAGTCAGTCAGTCACGTTCCTCCTTTATATATATAGATATTTATAGATAGATTATATATATAGATAAAGATAAACGGTTTATACAAAATAATCTAATTTAGTGTTCTTACGAAAAATATCTATTCAAACCACGTACTTTTAAAAATAAAGTTTTGGCACTTGGTATTGTGTAGTTTATTATTTGTTACTTGTATTTTTTTATGTAGAAATATTCCACAACATTACATCGTGTATGTTCTACGTACAATATGATGAGCAGTTACTTGACTTTTAAATTCATAACTAGTGTCGAATGCAAAAATTTTAGGATCTTTTTGTTTTAAATTGATTTTACTTCACCTATGTAACAATAAAATTTGCCGAACGCTCGTTTTTCAATATATTTGAAAATATTTTTAACTTTATGTAGTTAATAATGCGAAAATCGGACTTATATAAATACTTTGAGCAACATTTTTGATACCAGTGCCAAATGACGAAATAATTTGCTTAGTTATATAATTATGTTTTAAGTTCATTAAATTTTAAATTTATAACTAGTTAAAGTGAACTAACTTTTATTTATTATTTAAGCTGCTGTGTTCAAAAAGAAGCCGGCACATTTTTTGAAATACTTGCAATGGTTTTTCAAAACCTGATCTTATTAAACGATCTTATTTAATAAAAGAAAAATATAGTATTTGTGTGACATTTATAAATACACTTCAGTGCTGTGGTAGTCTTATGTCACGGTTGGTGCAAAGCTCTACGGCACGATACGGACACAAAAAGTAATATTCACGGCTCTCATAAAATGTGGTGTTATAGTGCTAACATACGACTAGCTGCGACAATTGTGGAGAATAGTGACGTTTGTCATGCTTAGGGTGGTACGGGTGCAGGCTTTTCGGTCTCACACAAATAATTATACGTCGGTAAATGTGAAATTCAATTTTAAACTTGTAAAAATTATTTGTGTGAGATAAAGTAGAGCCGAAATCGAAACAAAAATATAAACCCAACAATGTTAAACGTGGACGACATCGTGATATTCGGTGCAACATGCACTGTGGAAAAGTTACATTTTATTAACTTCATATACACTTTTATGTTATGTTCTCGTATGTTTCATACTTCATGTAGTGCGAGATCATGCACATGACATAGTGTTATTTTTCGACTGGAAATATTTATATCAGTGAGATATACTTTAACAATAAAACTTTTGATCAAAACTAATATTCTAGGTAGTTAGTACTTCCAGCCGAAAATCTAAAGCGTTTTGCACATTGAATATCGATAGTGTGAAATGTGAACAAACCTGCTGAATATTTCCTTAAGTTCGTGCTCTGAGACGAACTGGCCGAGGTTAGCGACGAAGAGCGTAGAACAGGGAGGCGCAGGATGCGCGGGATGTCCTGCAGGTCCATGCGTAGGTACCGCAGCTCCCGGTGACCCCAGTGCAGGTGCCGGGAGTACACACGCGCCCAACGTCAAGGGGGTCTACGTCAAAGTTAAATTACGTTCAATCATAAAGGGAAACTATGTTTTGTAACAAATAATACAAAGTTGAATATCATCTTCCTAGCCTTTATTATTCTCAAGATTTGCGGTCGGCTACTAGTTCAACCGGTTTTACCTGAATATCAGTTTTTACACGGAACGACTGGCATCGGACCTGCGCAACCCTGAAGGTGAACTGAATTCGAAGGTTGAACTAGTTGTCACTATATTTGAGGGCACTGACTTCTCAATAACGATTGCCATAGATGTTCATGACAACCGGGACCGACGGTTTAACGTGCTCTCCGAGGCACGGGCGGGAAACACCGCCATCTTCCATACTCCGGGCTGCTATTACGAATGTCTTAAAAGAAATACCCAACAGCAGTCCGACATGGGAATCGAACCCGAGACCTCTTGATCTGCAGTCGCTTACGCTAACCACTAGACCAACAAGGCAGTTGAACAATGTTATATAATTTCGTACCTAACCATTTAAATTAAAACCTAAAATAATTCTGCATATAACCGACTTTAAGTAAGCCAAAATGATAACCACTCAGGAAATGGCAACTAACTGTATCCTTGTCAACTTGATCCATGTGATTGATAAAAATATAAATTTAGGAACAATCTAATAGCAGTCCTTAAAATATTAAGCTATTGTTGCATTCTGTACGGAGAATGATTTTCTTACACTATTACCTAGCATCTGCAGAAACTACTTAAAATGTACACAGCATTTTTAAATAAAATCATTTGACTCAAACATCAAGTCTGAAGTGATCTCAATTAATTTATTTATTTGGTTTACCAACATTTGTTTACACTATTACATGAGTAATAAATAATTTACAATTAATTCAAGTGTCACAAACAATTACAGGTAAACACCACATATCTGATGAATTGTACAGGAAAAAAAAAACAATAATCACAAAAAATAACATTTTGCACTTACAAAAGTGACCGAATGAAATCACTAGGTAACTACAAACAAGGAACAATAAAGCTACACAAAAATTAAATAAAAAAATAATTTAACAATTTACATAAAACTTGACTAACTTACGTGGTGTGGCCTATCGGAGGCAGCTAGTCAGAGGTAGGAGCGGACCGGTGCCATCTGCGGATGGATGGCGGGGTGCACCAATCCATGCGACAGCGTCGGCAGCTCACCGCCATAAGCTAATGGGTGATGCCATAGCTCTGCTCCTCCACCCGGGAAGAATGGGCTCGCTAGATCTGCACCACCATAATGATTAAACCTGGATACTGAATACACAAACATACTTATATATGTCAGTATGTTATAAAGTTCCAAATCGAATAGCCGTCGATCTATGAATGTGATATTAGAATACTGCATAGAAAATTATTATTTACAATGTGCTTACAACATGTTTTCACGGTCGACAAATTAATAAATAAAATCAAAATTAACTTTATTTCACGTTGGTGTCATCATATCGCATCATTATCGATAGAGGTGACAATGAATATGGTTTTCGAAATTTATGAAGGTGTTAACATGAAAACATGTAAAAGTTGACAACAGTGGTAAGAACCCGACAGATCAATCAATAGCTTCGCGGAGCTAGGCCTTGCGTGGTACGTGTAAGCGTCACAGATACTTGGCCGTAGCGATTGCTCGATGCCCCTGTCGTACACACAATGTACCTTCTTTCAGCAGTATTACGTATAGTTGCCATCACAAGTGAGGATACGAGCAAAGTATTAGGGTCTACACAGATACAGGTGGAGCGAATTTATTAAAGTGTTGGTCGGAATGGTACGGGTATAGGGGCAGTCGAGCAAGCGCCGCGCGGTGTGTGCGTTCGGCGGTACTTACGTCCAGTGAGTGGGTGCATCAATGCGGGGTGTGCAGCTGGCGCGGCTGTGGCAACTGCCGGCTTCGGCTTGCTGACCTTCGTGTTGCTTTTAGCGAACTCCAGCCGAATCGTTTGCGGCATGTCGGGGTCGAACCGGACGCCCTGCTGTGAACAGCCGCGAGCGGTGCGGCGCTCAGATATAATGACGATGGAAGGGTCAACCGCCACGATCTCCCAGCTCCCGTTAGAGAGTCGCCACGTAAATCCCCTCGGGGCACGGTCACTAGCGAGTGGTTGGGAGGGCGTCGGTACGGTAGGGCAAAAATTATGTGGAGTTTGGGTTCTATAATATTTCTGATTTTAAAAATATATCTATGTCTTTTTAATTTATTTTTAAGAATGACCTAAAAATGAAACATCTGTGTATAACTCTGGAAACGAAGAATTTCGATTCAAATCGTAATTGGATATTTTCGATATAATCGAGAGGTCCGCGCTTGCGCCTGCTAAGTGACAGAACACAGTGCTCGGGATGTGACATCAAAACCTGTCAAACAGTGACATGCATTGCTTATTTACACCGTTAGATATTGATCACACTCTGGCGTCACGCGTCGGTCCACACATCTCAATAACATCAACTCGATGAGCCGTCGTGGTCTATTCTGTATGTGCATGGGTTTAGCATAACTTACGATGCGGTTACACGAGTTAGGAAATGTTATTCCAAGTCTACAATGAGAGTATTAACTATAGTGCTCATTGGCTGTGTTGAGGCATGTGATGAGAAGAGGTTTAGTAACACCGTGCGTTAAACATGTTTTAGTATTTACAATAGCGTATTCAGCTTCGTATACCTACGAGGTACATATCTCAGTCATTCATCGAGATACTGGCTTAGTGTCACCTATCATACTGTGTTCTGAAGCCATTCAAACTGATTAGGCGTTGTAGTGTAGGTACGTGGTACTTTAATTGTTATTGTGTGAATTCCGCATTGTAGGAAGGATAGATAATATTTTAATAACATATTATTACATTTTATCTCAGATTTACTCTACGAATAAAATTCATTTAAATTAAGCTCGCTCTAACATTGTGAGTCAAATATTTGCACAATATTTTTGTTGAAATATTAGGTCGAGCTCAATGTTCCCATCGTAGTATTGAATGAATTCTAGTTGTATGTAAGATTGTACTGTGACAAAACCAACCTGAAGATCTTGCTTAGCTGCTTCCGCACCGGCTCTGGTGTGGAACGTGACGAAACCAACAGGCTGTAAAAATATTGAAGCATGTAGCTCAGAATACTATTACTTATATTACTAACAAGAAATATAATAATTGGTCATATCATATGAAGTAATAGGCCTGTGTGACTCTTTATTTATTTTAGTTATTCTTCTTTATTTTGTATAGTTATGAATAAATAAATAAAGTAATTTCTAAAATATTTTATTGGATATAAGCTTCATAATCTCCGTAATGTTTTATGAACAATTTTTATTAGTTCATAGAACGGAATTAATCAGAACAGAAAGAGGCATGGTCTTTACTTTAATAAATTACTGATAATTATTTAAAAAAATTGTAATCATAATAGTTTGTGACCTAAATTAGGGCGATGACATTAAAATATATAATATCTCTACTCCCTACCGATCGTAAAAAGCAATTTACATTTTTAAGTATAAGATTTACTACAACGATTATGACATGTATTTAAATGTGTCTACTTACCGAGGCTGTTTTGCCATTCTTGCTCGTCACCTTTAATAAGGAGCCTTCATAACCCTGAATAGACAAAATTAGAACACTTAATTGAATTGAATGAAAGTAAAGTTTTCCGCAACTTATAGATAGGGTCGCATAATCGATTTACTCAAATTGCCGATCTCATACATGTTGTAATAAAACTCTATTCAGACGAATAACAAATTGCCTACAAAAAGTACGAAGCGGTACCAGGCGCCGTGAAAGCTTGTCACGCAATACTCTACACTAAAACTAACCCCGGTTTAAGTTTAGGCACCTTTATGTTTGTGGTGCCATCCGTGCCAGCCGAGGATCGAGTGTAATCCCCCTTATCGGTAAACAGAATCGATTCAATCCGAATATTACAAATCGGAGCATGACATTTGATATTTACGGCACGGTAATCCTAACATAGATCTAGTCGCGTGACGAAAATGGAGGTGCTTTCGGTTTTTATTTTCTTTCGACATGGATTGTGACTTTTCTATTAGCTTTCTTACTAAATTACTGGGCCGGTTAAACACTGTTATTTGTTGTCGTAAATTTAGTAACTTTATTCCAGTTGAAACTAAAAATATTATATTTTGATCAGACAACTAATTTGTTAAACTATTTAATAGTTTACCTGACTATCAACAATCTTTTGCCTCCTAGTCATAGCTAATTATATGCAATGGAATTCTGTATGTGTGTTACGTACCTCGTATGCTCGAAACAGTAAATAGAGCTCACGCGGCTTTGCGTCCATGGGTAAACCGCTCACGAACAATGTTCGCACCTGTAACAATACAAACATTTATTTCATTTAAACTTTATACAGAACCAACTGGACTTAATACAAGAGGCGTTTAAATTCCAGTTTACACGTGGGCAGTGAATTTGTAAGTCAAGATATTTGTATCGGAATGAATATATTTGACGAATGCAAATAGTTTACTAATATTATATTATACATGTTTTATTATCATAATATATTGTTTTACTTATGATTAAAGTATACAATTTGCTTTAGTTACATATTTGTGTGCAGAAAAATTTAAATTTAATTTATAATAATAATAAATCTCTTTATTGTACACCATATGCATCCAAAGGTAAGTTTAAAATTAGAGAAGTACAATTGGCGGCCTTATCGCCCGGAGGCAATCTCTTACAGGCAACCATTGGATGGAGAGAAAAACAGGATTATGAGATAGTGTAGGGTAGTGTCTGGTGTAAAACTAGATAAGACGAAAAAATAAATAAAGTAATAAGGATATATACCGTTATAGTAATACATAGTGTGGTTTATGAAATAGATACAAACAAGGAATAAGATAAATATACAGTTAATTACATATATACATGTAGTAGTGTGACTGTGTGACCCAATTGACAAAAAATAAAATAAAAAATAGGGTTAAGGGGTATTGATGTCTCCCAGATAATGCTCCTTAACAAGTCTCTTGAATGCAGTTAGTGTTTGTGCACGTCTAATTGCGACTGGTAAGGCATTCCACAACCGAACTGCTTGGACACAAAAGGAGTGGTCGAGAAATTTAGTAGAATGACCAGGCATTTTCAGTTTCAGGTTCTCTGACGACCTCAGTAATTTGGGATGTGTGTCGTGTAAGAAAGTGAACCTTGATTTGAGGTAGCGTGGGGTAAGAGGATTAAAGAGAATGTTATACAGAAGAGAAAGGACGTGTGCATTCCGGCGAAGGCGGATGGGTAACCACTTAAGCTTTTTACGATAATAGGAGACATGATCATATTTTCGTAAACCGAATATGAATCTTATACAGAGGTTTTGGAGTCTTTCAAGCTTATTTAATTGGTCTTCATTAAGATCTAAATAACTGGCATCAGCATAATCAAGGATAGGGAAAAGAAGGGAATGTGTAAGAGCAATCTTGGTAGAGGTAGGTAGAAAGTTGCGTAGTCTGCGCAAGGACCCTGCAGCGGCAAACATTTTGCGACTCAGCTCCTGCAGCTGAGGACCCCAGGAAAAGGTACTGTCGATATAGATTCCCAGGTTCTTTACCTTGTCACTATACGGGATAGGTGTGCCGTCGCAAGAGACCTGAGGCAGTGAAGTCCAATCAATCTTGGATATCATTATTGAACTTCCAACGACATTATATTATATTTATACATCTAATTTATATTTATACATCTATGATATTTATACATCTAATTTACAAACCAAAGTAATAATATATTTTAGAGAAAGGCTAAGTTTGGTGAATAGACACACACACACACACACAGAGAGAGAGAGAGAGAGAGAGAGAGAGAGTAAAACCTGATATCATCTTTTGCTTAATTAATTAAATTTTTTCAGTGTTTTGTTACGAAAACATGATTTGAAACATCGAAAAAGTCGTTCAGCAACTTAACAGGCTATATTCTTACAAAAACGGAATCATTGTCCGACACTCTTCACAAACAGACACAAAGGCGGCATAGAATTTTTTCAATGGAAGTTTTTCCGATTCTTTCATCGGCTTTGTAAGCGGTGCAGCGCATTAATTCGGTGAGTCCATTTAATGAAATAAAACAGAGCTAGTAATGGCGGCACGAATTGGCGAGTGCGGGAAATGGAGATTAATTGCTGGCAACACCGACCGCCGACGCTGAAGCCATCTTATGCGCATTTTATTTATGCGTCTGAGTTTTAAACAGCTTTAGGATACCTTTTTAAAAATACCTTGAATATTATTTTTATTTTGTAAACCAGAAAACTTCTAAAAGTCATATAATATAGATAACGCTATCACTAGAGTTCTGCATGATATTTAGTTCAGACTTCAGTTTAAATTAATAGACTTTGTTGTGATAACCGACCCAAGTAACCTTTTTGAAAATGACAAAGTTTACCTTGTTTATTGTGTAACCTTTTTGAAAATGAATTCATTTACATTGTTTATATTACAGTACCTGGATGACTAGTACTTTTTTTGGTAAATTTTCTAAAAATTAATCTTAGCTAGATCGAAACCACCTATATATTAAATTTCATAAATCCGTTTCCGAGATTCAAGTTATATATGTAGAAGGATTGCTTGTTTAAAGCTATTAGATTATTCGTTGAATGATCTCATGTTATTTTTATAGAAAAGATAGTTTAAATTTACTTCTTTGAATACAACTTTCAAATAACTAGTGTCTTTCTTTAATTTTCCTTTCAGTTGATTTCTTTGAAAACTTGGTTGTTTATAAACAAAACTGAATGTTCAATATTTTAGGCATTTAATTGTTGTAGGAAAAACGACCAGTCATTAAGTGAAAATTTATTAATTTGAAATTATTAACAAACACTTCAATTTCTATCAAAATATTTACGCTAAATTATTTTATATCATACCTACTATATTCTAATCATATCACATATCTATTACTAGAAATGAGAATGTAAGTTCGTTTGTTACGCTTTCACGCGAAAACTACTTATCCGATCATCATGGAACTAGTTACACTGAACTACGGAGTAACGAAGGAACCTAAGAAACTACGAATCCTGAATCGCGCAGTGAAAGTTCGCGCGCCAATTACAATACATACAACATCCCAACATCAACCGTTGGGCAGTTGGCCCGCCAGGCACGATCACCTCGCCAGGTCGGAGGATCCTCCCTTTGTGTTGGAGGGACATGCCACCCGTTCCTCCACAATTTATTTACTACATTATTTATTTATTATTTATTTTACCTATTTACAAACCTATCAAAGTTATCAACGATTATTTCTATAGAATTTGAATCAGAGAACAATGATTTACCGCGCTCTATTAACATTAGGGCACTTACCACAAGACCCTGGTATATATTTTATCGGCGTCCGTGCTCCGGTCAGTAGCAGAATGTCGGACCTTTATGTCCGCTATTTTCCGGTCGAATGCGCGAGAATTCACCGGCTCGATGATACGAGATATTTTTACAACATCGATTTTTAATATTGCGGTTTTATGACTGAGAATTACTTAAAATTGAAATTGCTAAAATTGATATATTTCAGCGGCATTTTTTCGTAGGTTTAGAGTATGTATTTAAAATTGTATCATATTTTATCACTACTAAAAATATCTCATCGGTCTTTAAAAAATTTATGGTTTCATGTTTCCAGGTGTTAGTGTTCCAAGAAGTAGAAAGTTTATGTTTCGGTAGCAAGAGTACGTTTTTTTGTATATATGATCAGCTATTTGCCACTGAAAGTCCTATCAAAATCGGTCCAACCGTTAACCGTAGACATGGAATTGACAGAAGTGGAAGAAACAGCAGGCATACAAAAAATTTCAAATAGATTGTTTGATGTAAATGCCTTAAAAATTTTCAAATGCATTAAGTGAAAATTTATTAATTTGAAATTATTAACAAGCACTTCAATTTCTATCAAAATATTTACGCTAAATTATTTTATATCATACCTACTATATTCTAATCATATCACATATCTATTACTAGAAATGAGAATATAAGTTTGTTTGTTACGCTTTCACGCGAAAACTACTTATCCGATCATCATGGAACTTTGTACACATATTCTTGGAGGTATTAGAAGTAATATAGGACACTTTTATTAAATGCGAGCGAAGCCGCAGGCAAAAGCCAGTTCTTAATAACGAGAAGCCATAATTTCATAACTAAAATAATTTCATTAGTATGTGCCACAGTAATTCTACGTTTATATACAAAACATGCGTAGTTGTTACGTATGTAGTAGGTAGAGTAAACCACAGTCCCAAACTTAATCTTATTTACGACAGCGCGTTTATGTGTGTCATCTTATTTTATTAGAAATAATGAAAAAATACATAATAAATATTTATTATCCAAAATAATGACGGCTATTAATTGATTACAATAATTTCTTCAGAAGCCGAGGGTCGAACCAAGTGGAGTGGAATTAGAGAGGCCTATGTCCAGCAGTGGACTGGGATAGCTTGAAGAAAATGAAACAAATTAATAAAAAAAGAGTACAGAAAAGGCGTAGATGTCTTTTTACACTCTTAGAATCTAAGAGTTTTATAATTTTCTTTTTAAGATTCGATATGCTTTTACCTACAGTACTTATCAATTTCAATTACGCAGAAAAATGTAACCTTTTATATCCTTATCTCTACATAATGGAGTATCCATTTAAATCACTTTGTAAATATTTAGACTAAAAGGCTTTTAATCTAAAATACACACAATAAATGTATCGCTGTATCTTAATACTTGTTCTACTCTTAGCGGTCAATATGTAGGTACTTAGTACAAAATAATATGGAGCGAAAGTACTTAGCCTTATAATATGTACTAACATACATGAATGAATGAATGAAACTGATTTATTAATTTGATGTTATTCCTTCCTTTAAACAAGTAAAATTTTAACAAAAACAAAAACCGACTTCAAGGTTCGACTCGATTTCTCATGGATGCCATCATCAGATCTTAATGTCCTTATCATAGTACCACCGTTGGAATATCTCCTTAAAAAAAGAATCATCAAAATTGGTTCATACACGACGAAGTTATCCACGAACACACATAAAAAAAGCATTTATACGGTCGAATTTAGAACCTCCTCCTTTTTTGAAGTCGGTTAAAATACAATTACAGCAATGAAAATAATTCTGTGTCCCCCACTTTACAAACAAACTCAGACTCAGAACAACAATAAGTGGATCACACAAAGAATGTTCCGTGTAGGGTTTGAACCCACAACACTTTCAGGAGTGGAAAGTGACGAGACGACCGAATAAGCCACTACGCCAGATATCCGTGCAGTCAGTTTTTAACTGATATGTATCTATTTGAGATATTATTATATTTGTGGTATGAGTACAGAATTTTCGATGTAACTTCGGCGGGATTCGTGAGGTTTTATCTCTCCAGTGCAATAAATACATATTTCTGTTACATACAGTCACTTCGTATTTTCGAGAACGAAGGATAACTGAGATTCCTGTAAAATCAATTTAGGTGGACTACCAAAATCGTATCCATGAACGAAAGATTTAGGACACCGGCACATTTAATATACAAAATGCAGTCATAGTGTAATAATAATAATAATATTTGAACAGTTGTACAAAAAATCTTTCTAACAAAACATAATCTAAGCCGCAGCCGCGTTGTCGTGTAGTACCTGTTTGTACATCTGTTCTAAATTTGAAGTTTTAAGTTCATTTAGGGTAAAATAAAAATAACCAAAGATTTTGTTGTTCTTTTGGCTTTAGAAATGTGTAACAACGTCGTCAAATAAGAATTACTATAGAATGGAAAGTAAAACATAAAATGTATCAGTAAACTTTAATGAAAACACGTTTTCACCTTTTAAATCGTAACAAAATTAGAAAAAGAAATAAACAATTTGAATGTATGAGGATGTCACATATTAAGTTACTCAATTCTTATTGCTTTCCAGAATGCGTGACTACATGTTAAATTAAAGTTAAACTTACGATTAACCTTTTGTTGGATTATGCGTCAAAATTAAAAAATAATCTCCTTGACACATATGGGCCTTCATCCGACTTTAATAATTCATAAAAATTTTAAATACCTAGCGTTATAATGTATTTTGGATTAAGCGTCTAAATTTATAACATATCTTTGTATTTAAACTTTACTAAAGTAACTAAAAAACAAATAAATAATTTATTCTTCAAGGTTCTTTGTAAAATTATTACATTTTATAAAAGACTAGCATTTAAACATCGGTTAGGTACATAACGAATTTAAAGTAATGCACAATGGCCACCACAATATCCCAAGTGGGTAAAATTTTTATAAAGTTGTTTTTAAGTCGCGTTATTTTCGTAATTTTGCACCAAGTACTGTAATAAACTGTGGCGCGCCAACAGGTGCTTCTAATACTCTTCTATGATTTACCATGTTAATATCTGAGACACGGTTTCCTAGCTTATATTAAAATCACTGTTTTAGAAATTCAGTCATTGTTTTAAATTTGTTATTATGTATTATACATTTTAATATTATTATTTAATAACAATAATTTTTAAGGCTAGTTTCAACGACGCTAATTTGGTAACTGTTTTGGCTTATCGTCTGGTGGGACATATGTGTAAAGAAAACGAATGCACCTGAATGATATTTCTGACAAGCAGATTAAACAGATTCGCTATTTGGACTTAAACATTGCTCAAGCTATTGTTCCTAGAGCGCACAAAAACTTACAAGATAGGTATGTCTATCACAAAAAACCTTATCCACATGTTTCTATTAGCCCGAACGTTGTAGATATAAGAATGTCAAATCCTGGCGTACCTAACATATTTCAGGGGGATCCGGCGGGCGCCCGAGTGTCCGGTCAGTTTGAAAATGCCCCTCCATGTCGACCATTTTACACTCGGTTGCCCCCGAATCCCTACGCTGTACGCTATTGAGTTATGTTTCATATTCAGAGACGGGAGAAACTGAATTTTATCGTATAGCGTATAAACTGAAAACTTTGTCTGATGCCACAAGAGTATTTTATAGTAAAGCTCTAGAATAACAAATCCATACTTAATATTATAAATTCGAAAGTAACTCTGTCTCTCTGTTTGTTACGATTTCACGACTAAACCGCTTAATCGATTTGGATGAATTACACAGGCTACATTCGTTGCGACAACCGATATACATGCGGGCGTAGCCGCGTGAAAAAGCTAGTGCAACATGAGTTTTCTTAGTTACAAATGAGTACAAAGGAGCTGTGAAATTTTCAATTTTTAAGTATTAATTTTAAGAAAAGACGATCATGCCACGTCGTTAAAAAGGCACTCATATTAGGTTTACTGAAATTTGTATTGAAGAAGTTTTTACAATCATAAGATTGTGATTGCTGTGAGAAAATTGTAATTGACAGGCATGTAAGAGTTCTCATGGAGATTGCAACGAAGATAATTAATTAAGAGCGAGGCTTGTGAACTTACGCTTGACCATCGTTCTTTGACATTTTCTTTAAAGTATCGCTATTCAACTTATTGTTAGTGTTTTAACAATTTTATTACGCAGAGAGAACATTATAGAATCAGACGTGGTGTAGTTGAAAAGTTTCAGGAAAATGTTTCATATAAAAAGTATCAATTGAAATCCCAATTATCAAGAGTTTTAAAATAATCTCACCTCGATTTCACCACATTAATGATTTTAGATATAAAATTTAAAATATACAGTAACCTCAGGGTTTTG
The DNA here is from genome assembly GCA_949125395.1 of Diaphora mendica. NCBI lineage: Eukaryota > Metazoa > Arthropoda > Insecta > Lepidoptera > Erebidae > Diaphora > Diaphora mendica. Next base: position 32,997,541 of record OX421311.1, read on the forward strand.
AGGTCTCATTAACTGATTTTTAATTTTCATGTTATGGTTCTACCATTCATTTATTTATTATATCGTAAATATCTTGTACTGCGTGTTGATTGTACGTAACGTTTTCTAAATATATTGAGTAGGTACTTTCCTTTTATGCAGTTGATGTAGTTTAAGACTTTTATTCTGTCTATATTATTTGTAGTAATAGGTATTAAGTACCACACCTACACGTACGGAGTAATAAGTAGTAGATTATAACAGGAAAATACTTTTTCCTAGACGAGACTCTCCACTTTATCAGTGAGACAAGAGGCGATGTTGTAAGTGGTTTATTTGAAGCTTATCTCAATTTACGCCCTCACGGCTCTGAAAGCGAAACGAAAATTTGATCTGTCCAGAAACGCGGATACCATCTACAAGCCGACGTTAATGCGACAGCTAGGGAAAAATATTTGCCATAAAGTCTAATATGTGCGTATGTATGTATTGTGCAGTTTATTTTTATTGGTCATCTTCGGCCTTCTGCAGATTGGCTGAAATGAAAAGTAAAAGAAATTTGTATTGACGCGAACTACTAATTTCTCATAGTCAAATGCACCATTTGTCTTAAAATTTTAAGTATATATTTCCGCATTCATATCCGTGGTGTATCTATTTTCTAAACTATTTCGAACAAACAAACACATAGGCGAGATTATATTTTATACTTTGTAAGTAATCGACTACTTTGCAGAATTTTTGTTACGACATAATTATTTAGGCATGAGAAGAAAAGAGAAAAAAATTATATCAAAGGAATAACGCCATGAATTAAGTGCCCAGTTATAAAGATTTGTGTGCGTCTAACGATTGTCTGCAAGAGATTGCCTTGAGCGATAAAGCAGCAATTTGTATTTTATTATCTGCTCTAAATCTATATTATAAGACTGTCCTTGGTAAAGAATAATGATTTGGTTACATGTAATTTACAAGTGTTAACAAATGTTTCTTTACACATTATTCATTTATAATTGGTTCACTGAATCATAAAGTAACATGACAGTAAAATGACAAATAAATTTACTAAACAGATTTCTAACGTTTTTTTCATAATGAAATATGAAAAATATATTATTAAAATACCTACTACTTATGGCCATTCTTAGTACAAACAGCCGATTATAATACACTTTAATTTAATTTTTTGTTGGTAATTAATTAGACTCGTGTCACTAAATTTTTATTGGTAACTGCATGAGAGATGGAATGTCACACACACGATTGAACATTCGTGAGCCAGGCGCTCTCACCAGTCGATTTCGAATATTAATTTTATAGGGAACCGCGCCTGTTGGTTAAAGCGATAGTATTAACTGTTCAATTCAACATGGCAACATTGGTTACATATACAGTTCGATTAAAAATACACAAAGGTAATTGCAGTATGTTAATCTATTTAGATGAGGTTTTATCTTATGCTTATATATGCCCTTATACATATAAATGATTAGCTCAAGCAATTGATAAGGTGCATTAAAAATGAATAGGGGCCTACACTATTATTAATGAGTATCACATAAATATTAATTGACATAAAATAATATTTAGTTATGAAATAAAAAATGTTTCTTGGATTTATTATAATTTATTCACATAATTATGCAGGAATACTGGCATTAAATAAACAACACATATAAATAAAGTGAAAATAAAATGCGAATAAAGGTGTATTCACACAATCGATCGCACGAACGTGCATCCCAAGCGATTGGAGCGGAAATACCCGGGGCGCTGCACAGAGAATTTATCGTAGGTTAGTGTGTACATACCTAACTTTCAACGTGCAATTTTGTGCAATACGCGTGTGTACCTACTGTGATTAATAAATATTACCCATAGGAATTGAATATGACGTTCAGTATTGCTAAACAAAGTCCAATCTTACTCAAAGCTCAATCAAAAACTTAGTAACATAGCAAAAAGTGTCAACCTAATATAAAAAAAGGATAAACATCTAGCAGTAAAGAGGAAAGTAAGTATATTTCATGTATCAACATTTATTACACACATTATTTATTTATTTAAAAAACTTCGTTCCAAAAAAATAATAATTGTAATTCTAAGTAGCTAATAAAAACGACCAATGAAAAAGTATAAAACAAGTTTGAAAAGCTGTAGACACACGTTTTGTCGTAGTTGGGTTTTAGTTTTTACTTTTTTATTTAAAATGTTTTGGTGCTGTTATTAATATATAATATATATTTGAAATGTACGAGTAACGCCCTTTCCAATGATACCAAACACGCTGTATTTATCTCAAATTATTTTTTTATTACTGTACTTTATGTCGGCTAGAGGGCGACACATTAGATTCAGTGACACGTCATATAGCCTATAACCAGCGGACAATCAAGACGCTTCTAACGATACCTCATTTGTCTAGTTCTAATAAGAAGTTAAGGAGCTATGAGGGAACAAATGAACAAACATACATACATACATAGCCTGTCAAAATCATAATCCTCCTTTGGCTTTGCCGTAGTCGGATAAAAATAGAAGCTAAGACGATGACGTGTGGTTGAGAGCGTATCATTTCCACTTCCACTTGTACGCAAAAAGGAAATAACTCCCACTGCTCGAAACAAAACTTCACAAAGGGGAATTGAAATTAAATGTCAAGGCATCTGATGTCAATAAAACGACACGTCATTTATTACTATTTTACTTGCCTGTTGGAAATTGGCGAATGTGCCTGTGCCTGTCTTTCTTGTTCTGGCTTGTTCGTCCTGACACCGTAACTTAATTCAGTGTTGGTGTACAAACAAACACAAAAATTGCAGCTCACATTTCCTTTGCAAATGTTTATTCCAAGTCTGCATAGTTGATTTATTACTTATGATTTTGAAACAGCTATTGTGTTGTATTATTTTTTGCATTTTATACTTTGTGCATAAATTTACTAACAAACCTGATTTAGTAATTCTAATCAAGTCGGAATACCGAATGGGGACTTGATGTTACTTGTGTGATAATGATTTGGTCATTTCTCACTCAAGTCCGTTTTATGTAGAAAGACGATATGTCTGGATGCAGAATGTTCTGGGCGCATAACTTGGCGTGGTTTCATGCTTATGATAAGTAAAAATGCACTGGCATCGGACCGAATGTACTTAATTCTGCAGAATAAGAGAAAGCGGTTTTAAGTGAATGCGACCAAAACAAATTTGAAAGTTAAATAAAAGCTTTAGAAAAAGGAAACTAATTTAAAACTGCATCATATGCGGCGTATTACTTCGATGCCTAGTAACAACACTGATGTTGTTTTGTTCAATTTCTATTCCCGTAGTTGACTGAAACAGCGGGAGCGCTGAACAGAAAATCGGTGGTTAACTTTTTTTTACCCACTCTAACGAGAACTTTGGCAATTTATTTGGTTCCTCCTTTTATGCTTCGCCGAACCAAAAACCAATGCTGACGTATTGTTTTGGTTTTTCTAGTTGCATTTTTCAACAACTGGAAAAATATAGATGTATATGTGGATATTTAGTTTTACTAGCTTTAGCCTACGGTTCTGGACTCGCGTATGTCAGTTATCGCGATAGAGAGAAGCCAGTCCTTTCTCAAGAATCTAAGTATCTCCACGCCAAATTTCATTGAAATCAGTGCAGCAGTTTAGCCGCGGAAGCGTATCAGACAGACAAGCATAGTTACTTTCGAATTTATGAAATTAGTATGGAAGTAGGGATATCATTTTCACTCACTCTTATTATTATCAAGGTGAATATTATCAGTTACAATACGGCTCATTAAATAGTAACTGGAATAATTCTGATTGTAATAAATCAACGTCTATAAAAGAATTTTCTACTTTGTGACACTAACAGGAGTTAATAAAGGTGTCAATCAATAACTCATTGGAACTGTGAAGTAGCTGTTGTAAAAGTTTGCAAAATGAAGTGGTGAAACTTTCTGAGGGCAATTTTTCTTTGGCCCGTCAACGTCAGGAGCAATAATTCACAACTTTAACGATAACCACGTAGATATCGATGACCGGTGGGATATTGAATACATCTTGACTGAATAATCTGAACGTAGGCAATCCCTTTTATTTCCCTCTATTCAACTAAACTAATTAACTACCTAAATGTTAATTGTTGTGGACCTTTACGTTACTAAGTAACAGGATGACTGAGCTTCGCTCGGTATTTTTTTTTTGGTAAATTTTCTTAAAAGGAATCCTAGCTAGATCGATTTATCGCCTCCGAAACTCCCTGCATATTTTTTTTTATATTATTTATATATATTTTTAAATTTATATGTAAATAAAAAAAAAACATGAAAGTCGTTGGAGAGATTCAGATTATATTAACAAGAATTGCTCGTTTTAAGATAATAGATTAACAATATTTAACATTAATAGCAACTATCAATAAAGCTTGTCAGAATGTTAACAAGAAATTAACAAACCAAGGAAAATCCCGCATTACCTTGATCCAAATACTAGGAAATAACAAGGCCAAGATTGTCTTATTAAACCGTTTGTTTTCGTTGGGATTGAACGATTGGCTCCAATAGAGATATTTCTAATTTTTCGGTTGACTTGCCTTGCCAAGATTGTGGCGCTAGGAAAATAGATAACGCGAGCGCAAACAGACTGGAAAGTAGAGAAAGGCTTCGTTGCCGAGCGACCGGACAGCGGCCGTTGAACAACCGGTGCTCTCTGCCCCGACTAATTGAAATCATTGAATCTACTTGAAATGTTTAACTTTCAGAAGTTTCTTTTGTAATTACACCAACTACTGATTGAATCTTTGAACTCTGTTTCTCATTACAAAAGTTTAATTTATATGAATTAATCTTAGATGTTTAACTTTGGACTTAAGTTTTTTATTAAACGAGAATATAAATTTTTCGTAATGTTAATTATATGTTTCTAAGCTCGTGTTACTATTTTAAGAAGTTGGCTTAAAAGTATTATGGTTTTAATTGACATTAATAAGTTATTAATTATTACCATTTTAGAAGTCAATAAGTCAGTAAATATGAATAAACATACAATTAACAAAAAATACAATAACAAGTAAAATTATTCAAAAATAAACCTTCTCAAAAATAATTTCTGCCATCTGTATTAAAAATTCGGGTTTTTTTTTAATACTTTTTTTATTTTCTTTTATTTTTATTTTGATGTACCTACCCAGTGTCACTCTCACGACTAAGACGAATCTATTGAAACACTCACATAAAAATACGACAAGCCGTTTAGGCTCTAGGGCGTGCCAAAGAAATATACAGTCATACATATGTACGTACATACATACACTCGAAAAACATAACCCTCCTTCTTTCGCAGTCCGATAAAAATCGATGCTTTTGAAGTTTAGACCACATTATTTGTGTGTAAATGTAGTGTAGCTACAATACTGTATAATGCACCCATATAGACCATGAAGAATTAACAACAATAATAATGAAATTTGAAAATCGAACTAAACTACATAGTTGAATTTCATTACTACTAACTTTATTTATTCAATTTTAAATTATTACTTCTTAATATATATTTCACGGTAGAAAATAGTCCGTGTGAAAACGAAGAAAGAGTTTCACGAAGCAATATTGTCGACCACCTGCTACGCGGAGATAGGGATCATAATGTTAATTTAATTAAAGGACTAATCTAAATTGCAGACGACCCAACACTTCGGCGACCATTAAAAGGATATTTTGTCGCCAGCAGTAAGTTGGGGAAAGTCGCTGATTATAAATATCTCGGAAAACAAGTCAAGACAGACAATTTACAGTGACAACATCAAGTAAATACTCAAGTTTATAAAGTTATAACGTTAAGGGTGTTTAAAAAAAATTAAGTAACTTAAAACATCGTTGTACGATGACTCAGTCATTATCTGAATTAAATTAGAACTTGAGAATACCGTTCGTGAATCGACAACTTTTTTTTGGTTCATATGTTAATTATCGATTGAATATATGCCCAGAGTTCTAGTTAGAAATAAACAAAAAAATTAACAAAAAAACCGACACGGGAAGCACCAGCTTTCAAATAAAAAAATAAATAAAAAAAATAGGTTCACTCGAAAGTTCTAAGGTAACAATCATAAAAAAAACATGGAATTGAGAACCTCCTTCTTTTTTGAAGTCGATTAATTAAAGTCAAAAGCTCTTGATAAAAAGAACAAAAATGAGAATGGACTACAACAGATTTGTCATTTTATTAAAAAAACATTTTAGAACATGAAAAACGGCCAATAAACTCATAAAACAACATCTGAATAGTTTTTCAACTTTATCTACTCAATTGCATAAATAAATATTTAATAATAATACATATTGAGTTTTCTCTGCTACTTATCCTATAAATCTTATATTAAATCTCTTAGCTTGCAACTTTAAAGTAATAAAATATGCAACTAAATAGTGTTACAATCATAGTTGATTAACAGTTTTATTTAATTAAAGGGCAAGGATACTTATCTAAATTGCAGACGGCTGGTTTAAGTTTCATTAAAAGGGGTTCTCCATCTCTACACAAGAAAGAAAAAGTTTTGCAGCGATAAAGATGCCTTTCGCCTTGAAAGCAGACAAAACTTGTTGGGAGGTGGGAGGAAAACAATTTATTATTTCCTTTGATAGCCAAGAATCTCTGAAGAATTCGCTAATTTAAAATGCTCAATGTGCGATTATTCTTCTTTGTAACTATTTATTTGCTTGTAATGCAGTTGTTTCTCGAACATTCTTACTCCTTGTCGAAAAGTTGAATAAAATATTTTTCATGAATATTGTTACAATACTGTGTAACAGTAAAGGGGTAGATGACTGTATCGTACAACATCTCGGAAAATATAATAAATACAAATTTTAATTAAATGTACATTGAAATATATTCCTCGATTGAGTAGTCTAAATCAGTGACATCACAAGTTTGTATTCAGTATTTTTTTCATACAAAGTCATCGTTTCGACAGATGATAAAAAGTAACAAATTTGACTAAGGTGTCATTTACCATAATGACTAAGAGTATTTTCCTACTTGTAAATGAATAAATCTATGATAAACTATTGTAAATATAGAAAATTAAAGTCATACGACTTTAATTCGTAAGTCATACGACCACATAGTTTGCTGAGATCGTAGGGAAACTCTGAAAGCCTACATTGAGTTATCATATTACTCGTTGTTCATCACTTAATATTTTAAGTTTTTTTTTTATTTGCAACGTTTTATTATTCTGCTGACTGTAGGTCTAGCTAGGAACTTTTACAGTAAAAATATATTTAAAACTACAATTAAATCATTATAAAACGCCTGCGTATACAAAAATTAAATCAATTAATTGTTGGATAATATACCTATTATATAGAGACAACAGCCGGGATCAATTTCAATCGGAGGGACGATCGGTTCCAGCAGTAGGCTGATGGTCCGCCCAAATTATGTTCAATGGATAATTAATCGTCTCTGTTCACTTTAATAACAATGGGAGTTATATCGAGATAGATCGATCATTATACAGCTATATTGCATGGATAATATCATTTTAATGACCTTTAGCGACTAATGATGCGATATTTTTACGTTGACCTTAAATTTACTTGTCAATATTTGGATTTTGTTTTTCGCCTTTGTCTAAATGATTAAAAAATATTTAGTTTAGTACTTTAGGACCTACGGTGGAAAACACATAGGCAGCTAAAACTATTACTCTTCCTTTTGGCTTGGCCGTAGTCGAGTAATACTTTTTTACTCGACTACGGCCTTGTGGTATATTTATACCTTCATAATCACGACACCTGTCTGGTGAAAACTTTTGACTTTCTTGCGATTTTATCCTCAAGGGAAACATACTTGAGCTCCGCAGTATTATTTTAATGGAAACCCAAAGAGAGGGTCGGTAGCAATTAAAATTTTCCATTTTATTAAATTAATGAGCAGAGGCAAGTGCGTCAAGTGGGTACTTCACTAAGCTTTTTGCTTCTGTAAATATAACGATATTGACAACTTTTTTTAGATGTTTTATGAAAGTCAATAATATAATCAGTTTATATTATAAAGACAGACTGAAATTGACTTTTTTCACGCTTAGAATAAAATGCAGATAAAATGTGAGCATATTTAATAATTTTTTTACACCAGCATACTGTTAAAAAAAAATTTTTTTCTACTTTTTTCGCCATCTTTTCATAAAGTCTAGAAATCTTTGCGATCGAACTCTATCTGCGGACTAGAAATGTACAACGTATGTGAAATCGCTTTGCACTGCTTCCCAGAATCAATTTCCATAAAAATCGTTAAAATTAAGTAAGAAATAGCAGCTTTTGAAGTATCAAAACTGTTATTCCGTTATTCATATAAGTCCAAAGTTACTATAAATGTATTGTCACAGTACTTAACTTGTTATCATGTCTGTGGAAAATAGCGCATCAGTGTTACTACAGACTTGTGCACAATTGCGCAAAATAGGGACTCGCTATCTGCACAAAAGTGGTTGTTTAGTATTAGTTGCGGTAAAGACAGTATTACACACATCGCAACTAGCACGAGCTTCGTTTATTTATCGCAGCTGTCGTTACACTATGATAAGTCGTGCCTCACTTGAAGGCTTCATTTTAAGCTATTGCATAGATTATATCGCGGGCTTTGAGCGCGGTGACCGAATCAAGAAATTCCGTAACGAAAATAAAACCTGACACAAGAAGCTCGCACGGATCTAGACGAGCTGCTGTCCGAAATCTGACAAAACAGTCTGGGTTTACGAAAGTATACTTGAACGTGTATGTCCGGCTTAAGCAGCTGTTTGTGAGAAAGTAGGTATATAGGTGTATAGGTATCTATCATATCTTTATAATGCCACACTCACCACATGTGCGCGTAAGTATACAAGTTCAAAGAAAAAAAAGCATAAATAAAAAATAAGTAAATAATTATAATTGCTTATGTCGATCAAAAATGCTATGCTATAGCTTTACCGCGGCAGTCCCCGAGTGCCCCACGTTATTTTTCACACAAACTAACTGGTAAAAGTTGAAATAAACAAACCTCGAAAAAAAATTTTTAAGCTAGTTTAAATCGAAATTCATTTGTTACACTTTAATTTAAGCAGTCCAAAATTAAAACTTCAATTTTGGGATTATAATCGCACAATGGTAAAGAAAGAGATAACTATAAATAAAGATTGGATATATAGGTATTTTCCATAGGTAATTTTTACAGCAATGTATTTGTGTGTAAACACATGGTGTAAGTTATTCTGTTTGTATTCAGCATATCTTTGTTTAAAAAATCAAAGCGAAATAATCCCTTTGTAAGCACGAAAACACGTCGGGTCGTCACTAGCGAAAACTATTGGCAACGATAAACATACAGGGTTACAAGGAAACTGGGTTTGTCTCATCCCATTTGAATTTCAAATCCGGGCAGGTGAGGATACGATTGGGCCAACTTCCTGCACAGTTTAGATTTAGCAGCCTCAATTGAATCTACTGGGGAAACTTACACTGTGTCTGTTTGATATAGTACCTATCTCACGAGACACGTTTTTATATTTCGTAGAAGAGTAGGTACTGGTGAACTGTTTAATTCTGACATTAATGTAATGTAACTTCCTCGGCCGATTTCGGCCACGGCGACCACTTAAAGTGACAAAGAAACTAACTTTACTTAATTTAAAAATACCTACGGTTTTGAAGTACTCATAAGATTGGGGTAGTAGTGCACAGGAGATATCTAGCTATACGTAGCATAGTGATTTTAGCCTAAAATATTGCCGCCGCCGTTAATAAAGGGCTAAACAAGGGCTTCCCCCTAATATAAAATAAAGTATAATCATATAAATATATATATATATTGTAAATATTTTCATTGTTTTATTTGAATTATTTTACAACTACTACGTTTCAAAAGCCTTATATTTAACATTTCAAATTTAATCTGTTATTTTCAAAAGAATATAGATTTTTATAAGTGAATTTCCAAAGAAAAAGTTTAATCACGATAAGTGGTATAATTTGTTACCGTATAAACCATAAACAAGGTTGGTATGAGAGCTGCGAGGGAGGAAATTCCTTCACTCGACGTCTACATCCAGGGCAATTTTTCACCACTGTAGTGTATATCTGTGGACGTACCGAGAGGCTGGTACAATATTAAAGATAATGTACGACGATAAATTTTCGTATTCTGTATTTATTAAAAGGTTTTTTTGTGTGAACGATGATTTATGTTATTGCTGTTGGTTTCGCAAAGGCATTTACTATTGATGAATCTACTCAATTTTAGGACTGAATTCCCGTTCTATCTCTGTCGCTTTAAGTTATGTGGCAGTTGTTGAGAAAGATTTAAAGATACGATGTAATAAATATATGGATATGCAGATTACTATTTAATGTAATTCTGTTCTACTAAATACGGAGGTTAATAGTACACAGTAACAAGAGTATATAATAAATAGCTAGGTAGTAGAGGTTTGACAAGTGAGTTGGCAGTCTTTAACTACGAAAAATCAACGATCTCTACTGAAAAGGAAAGTTCTTCTACTGATTGGGTCCAAGGGTCAAATTATTGTTGTTGAATAATATTAATAAAACTAATCTTTTTGAGAGAATATAATTGAATGAAAATGAAAATGAATTTCGTATGATGATGAAGTGGGATTTATGTAGCAACTTATTGAAACCTTAAATTTATGTCGTTTGATACCGCATCACAGCAACGGTTGTAATGGTGAACTGGGAGAGATCTTATATCCAGTAGTGGACATCTTTGGACTAAGAAAATTACGATGATGAAGCAAAATACTCACATTGATGCTTGATTGAACCATATGCTGACATTGATGTTGTATACAAAAACATTGCAATGTTAACACTTTGTTCTACCCTTTATATGAAATACTATTATTAACTAAAGCGCAGAAATGCTACAATCTTATTACTTGCACTAAACCTAAATACGTTTCTCATGCGCTTTATACCATCTGATTGATAGCTGTAATCTTCGCAGCTATGGAATTTCTACGAAGATATATAACTTGTGTCTACAGATACTGGACTACACACATTTTGTTTGCGGAAGGAAGGAAGTCAAGATATCGAGGGGAAGAGAAAACATCCCCTGTTTTACTCGATTGTGCCGGAAGGAGGGTTATATTTTTCAAGTGTATGTATGTATTTTTTTGCCACGTTCTTTATTCTAAATTGCCTCATAGATTTTGGCTTGAAAGATGTCGTTAAATTCATATTTATTACAAGCTGTGCCCGCTACTTCGTACACGTGACTTTTGGTTTTTCAAGTTATTTTAATTTTTTTCATTCCTTCCATTCCATTCCAAAACCTTCCCTGGACTACGACAAATATTTTAAAACTAAAATCAGCTTAATCGGCCAAGCCATTCTCGAGTTTTAGCGAGACAAACGAACAGCAATTGAATTTTATATATAAGAAGATGAGTGACATTGTAAATTTCAAGTTTTCAACTTGGTTTTGTTTTACATTTACACTTCGGTAGTTTTGTTGTCTTTTTTCAATAATTAGCTGGTTACAAATATGTTATTTTGGATTTTATAAATCAATTACATTCCAATGCCAAAGTCAAGTTTGATGTAAACACCAGGATATAATATTAAACTACATCTGTAATATAAGTAAATTTAAAGAGCAAATTCAATCAGTCCAAACAAGCAGAAAATCGAACCCCAAATCATCCAATCGTAGTAAATCTCAAATTCTGAGTACGCAGCTAAGGAGAGGCCCGTCCCGGCCAAGTCCCTGATTTAAATTGCAGATGCCCGTCGGGAACGAACGCCGACTCCCGCGATATGCTAATCATAGTCAAGCCAAGGATTATCCCTGTTTACACTTAACAAACTCACTTAATTTCGCACCGACCGATGTCTTGCCATATTTGTTATCCGAAGTCTGAATAGTGGACAGGCGAAATCTGACAGGCGAATTAAGGGGACTTGCTCATTGTACTGAGTTGACTGTCATTTCGGTTATATGTAGCTTTACGTAGTTACTTAATGTCAGTACAAACTTGATTAGTTATTAAAATATATTCTAAATCTTTAATGTTTCTCAAAACAATAAGAAGATCTTTATATGTTTCTCATTTTAATTGTAAACATGAAAAAAATGTTTTAAAGAAACTTATAATAAAAAACTATACTTCAGTTTTTGTTAAAGGGAATTTTTACTATAATATTTATTACTACATTAAATGGGTTAGAACTTTCGCAATATTTTTTGGAGAAACTTTATTTCAAAAATATACTTCAGTACTACGATTTCGGGAAAAGTATAGAGGCCAAGTTTACAGGCCTAAAATTTAAGAAGCCATTTTAATTTAGAACATATGAAACACATATCCTTGTTACATATAGCTGAAAACTTAACTTCCAAAAGCTTGTACTTATACTGTTATTGTAGTCATTTTTGTGTACTTATAAAGAAATTCACTTTTTTGAACTCAAAGCCATCAAATAACATTATTTTTATTTCTATTAACTATTTATTGTGTCGGGTAAATATCTAGACCAAGCAATAAGTACGGCTGAGGCGTCGTAAAGTCGATCTGAGGTGGCACTAATACGAATTTATGTCGATGGACCCACGATGGCGCGTTGCGCCGAAGTCGATACGCCTACAGGCTATAAATGTTTCAATTTTAAAAATTGAGTATTTTCTGCTAACCATAACATGTTTTATTTAATTTTTTAAAATTAGAGAGAAGTGAAATTTGTGTGAACATTGAAAAATTAATATAGATTGACAAATCTTTGTCAGCGTTTTCATAAACGTGTATCAAAAATGTGTGGAGCTACTCAAATATCGAATTTAGGGGAGAAATCTCAAAAATTTACATGAAAAAGCCTCGTGGAAAGAGGGCTGCCTTCCTAGAGATGTCTCGGGACTCACTGCCTTCTAACAAGGGGCGGGAATGTTTGAGGTATCCGACGCAAGCACGCGGAATACGACAGGAATATTTGATTCCAACTATGTACGTGTTTAATATCAAATATTTTCTTGATTATATTTTTATTACTTCCCAAAAAGAAATGAACGTGTTGATGAAATATTCTAACAGACATATTTTCTCCTCTCACTGATTTTACCAATGACATAGTCATAATAATGTTAGTTTGTAGTTACAATGATGTAATTTGAAATTAAATAAATGATATAATAAATGATTGATGAAGAAATTAAGTAAATTTATATAGTTAATAACTATTTTGGAAATTAAATAAAGTTTTATGTAATCCCACATTGTTAACAAACAAGATTAAACAAGCCCCCCTCAGCTGACATTAAAAGATAAATACGGTGGCGGGAGCCCCACGTTGGGCGCCAAAGTTCGCGATATGTGGCCTGCCACATGAGTAGTAATTAACACCGCCTCGCGAGCTCCCCGCGGCTCATACCACGCACCTCGACCCCGTACATGCTGCGCCTCACGCCTCGCAGCCAAACTGCCACCCTCCAACACTCAGTGGGGCACACCGATTGAATTAAACTTTGGCACGGTTGTTGCGGTTCGGATCCGAGGTTGGTTTTGTCGCCTACGTTTTGTGCAGCTGCGATTAAACCAGTAATACTAGTCCGGCATTTATTAGTTTAAAGTGTGTTTTGTGTATTTACGTTAAACAGTATTATTAGTAGCAATATAATCCTCTCAAATGGATAAGTGTACTAAAAATTCAAAAAAATAAGTATCAATCTGTATTTACTAGTTATACTTAAGATAAATATAATAGTTTCAAAGTAAAATGAGTGTTCTTGTATATTGAATATGACAACCAAAAACTACCAACAAACATGTACAATTAAATGGACCTTTGCACCGAGTTCGAGCTCCATGTCAACAGTCAAAAATATTTTCTCTTTATGCACTGAGTCTCTGGAACAAGAAGAATAGTATATGAGGTAGGTAGTACCGGGCCCACCCCCCGGTAGGTTTGCACCAAGAGCACAATTAGCGCGCGCGACTCAACACGGCTTGAGTTTTAACAACGCGAGCTCTCGGTATCATTCACACGAGATAGGCACTGGTGCCTTGCGAGATTCTTGTGTCCTACACACATGTTAAAGGCACTGTAACTCTATTTGTTTTAAGTGGGTTTTCAGGTAACTAAAGTGGTACGTTCATTATTACAGTTTAGTGTGCTCGATTCGTTTACATGTTTCCCCATATTAACTGTGTATTGTATTAAATGAATATTATCTGTACTACATTAATATATGTGTTACCATAATGTGTTTTAATTTCGTCTGTCACTGTAGTAATAATAATGAAAGGAAACTGATTTACGACATTCGTGTTAAAGTTATATTTTAGCTTACTTGAAGCGGCTTTCTTTTCATGTATTTTCTGCCAATATTAATGTGGATCTGGTTATATTAATTGGTTAATATATGTATTAATTGGATTTAAAGCTATAAAATGTTACTACATAGTTAAACAACAGTAAATTTTATGATGATCTTTAACTATAAACGAATTTCTGTTTCCAAGTAGTGTAGGGCTATGCAACTAGCCCATTTTTGTGAATGGTTACAGGCTATAAAACATCACGCTAAGACTGAAAGGAGCCGAACATCAAGCCAGTCGGGTTAGCTAGTTGTTAATAAAAATGCATGAAACAAGGAAGCTAACATATGTGGCACGTAGGCTCTCAAGAAACAGTTAGTAAGACAATTAAGTAGATAAAGCGAGATACATAACCTCATTGAAAGCATTAATCTCAGAGATAGTTAACACTTTGAATGTTAATGTGTGAGTGTATATAACAGAAAAAGGAACTAAAGCGACCATATACCTACTCAAGAATTTAAGATCAAAATTCAGACACAGTCACAATTCCCAACTAAATATTCGTATATTGAATATACAAGTTGTTTAGACTTCCTCAGCAATTAAATACATTAATTGCTTAGATTTATTTGATAAATAGATGAAACCTCCTACCTTGTACTTAGTTACCTTTGAAGGTAATAAACGATGTAGTTACTTTATCTCTTGCTTTATTATTCGTCCTAAGTAATATTATTAATTAGAAAGTAACTG